>CM045904.1:3457896-6086297 GCA_025169955.1 Salix arbutifolia | reverse complement strand
AATATAATATAGTTGTGGGGTGGGAGATAGTGGGACGAGATATATATAATATATATATATACAAGTTGTTCCTTTACTTGTGTATTGATTTTAATGTCATCACCATACAAAGTTACTTCATCAACAATGTTAGAAATCACACCTACATGAGTAATGAACTTCTTTAAAATATAAACAAACATTTTTTCCTCTTTAAATGCAAAAGCTATACTCAAATTTAGTTGTAGGCTCTTTTATTAGGCTTTTATTAATAAATTAAAAATATCCATGTATATAGATTAAAGTCTAAAACATTAAGGCAAGAAGAACCCAAAAAATGATATTTGTCATGACGACCCGTTTTTTTCACCCTTTGCACGCTACCATCCCTGGAGAGGGGAGACGACACGCAAGAAATGGGTTTCTTATAATCGTAGAATTACGATTATAATTTTTAGGAGTCACCACCTAGTATTAAGGTCATTAGAAAATCTAATGTGATTTTTATGAAAAATATGCTTAGGAAAATTTTTTTGTTCTTGTTCTCCCTCCTTTTGCATGTTCCAGTTCTCGATATTTATAGAACAAGAATGATGATTCGATTGCTCATTGCGTATAGACACAAGTGATCTCTTCAACTTCTACAGTAACTTGTCTACACTGTTCAGGCCACTAAACAGTGCAGTCACGCTAGCAAATCTTGCATAGTGACACAAATACACTTTGGTTCCTTGATTTCTAGTTGTTCTAATTGCACTTCTAATTGAATTTAAACTTTTAATAATATATAATTTTATCCTTGCCAAAATTTCAATATCAACCTTAACTTTACGCGCCCTTTTTATTGCGGTACTTGGTTTTGGATTTATGCAATTTGACCCTAAATTGACCTTTAACTTTCAACCTTCTTCGATTTCACCCAATTGACTTGGAAAAAATTAAATTTGGTCTCCAAAAATTCTAATTTTCTCAATTAAACCCGAATTAGTCCTCCAAACTTGATTTTTCATCAATTAAACCCTTAATCAAATTAACTTGATAAATTTAAAATATAACTAAGTCCTTGCACTTAATTAAATCATTCAATTGAACCCTAAATTAATTTCTAAACACAATTAAATTCTAATTTTTCCCATGATTAAATCAAATTGATCTATTAAAATGTAATTATGTCTTTCAACTTAATTTTTATGCAGATATCTGATAATCATTTATTTTAATCTTGAATATGCATTTTCCTTCATCTTTGGACACAATAGAGATACAATCGGGCTATCGAATCCATCCTAAATTTTCAACTTTATTTTTCTACCAACATCAACCCCTTTTTATTATATTTTTTTTATTTTTATTTATTTTGAGTAGATTTTGGGAATAACCTAAAAATAGATTATGACACTTAACATGATATAAATAATATCTAATAGTTTTTTATATACCCCACAAATTTATATTTGTTTGACTTGGCTTTTAACATTTTGATATGATTTAGTCTATAATGACATAAATAATATAACTTAATGATTCTTGTTTTATTGATATGATTTAGTCTATGATGACATAAATAGTATGAATATTAATGTTCTAACTCATTATTTTTGCAATTTATATTAAACATAGACATTTCAAGGTCAAGTATATATAAATCATTTATATACATATTAGAATCTTAATAAACATTATTATTATAGAAGGAACAACATTTTACCTTGATAATAAATTTTAACACAAACTATATAATTAGTAAAATATTGTCTCTTGAATAGTATCTCATATATTTTAAGATAATTTAAAATTTATTCAATCAAGTCCTTGCTTAATTGTTTATATATCTACAATTGTAACTTCTTGTATTAATTCCATTTCAGTCCTCAATTTCTAAAATTTATTTACAATCAAGCCAAGCATGATTAATCATCCTATTTTAATTTTTGACCAGTTGTTTTCAAATCTGTGACCCAATAGGTTTTCTAATAAGTTGACCCAAATATAAATAATAATATAAAATAAAATAAATTTATTTATTTATTATCAATTCAATAATTGATTGATTGATATTTTAAGATCAGGTATAATATCTAGTAACTTGTCATAATTTCTCAGATATTAGAAGAGTCACAAGTTGTTTAACTTAGCCTTTTAGTGATTAGTTTCTCAGTGTAATTATTATCTTTTCATCAGCAATGTTTTAATTTAGATATTATAGTATGTAGCGTATCTACTCTTAAAATCATGTTTGTTCTCAAATACCATAACAATTGATCTTGTGAATAAAATCTAAAAATCTTTTATTAATCAATATTAATTGCCATGCGAGTCTTTCATAAACATAAACAATCTCATCATATGAAATTCTCATGTGGATCATTTCAATGTATAGGTAATTTGACAAGCATCTATATATTAGTTTCAAGTATTCCTCTCATCTTAACTTCTAAGAACAATTGTTTCTTTACAAAAGAATATGATATGTATCAATCTCAATAGCTCTAATTAATATTTAATCTTAATAGAGAATTGATCATGAATATTTAGAAACGATGCGTTGAAGCGATGAGAATCTCACAATTATAAAAAAATATAATTTAATTTGCGAATAATTTTTATCTTTAATTAGATTGATTAATAAAATATTTGATGAATATTATAGATAAATAATTTTTTATTGATAAATTAAATATATTATATTCAGATCGCATACGTTGTATTTGTTGACCGACAGTCGGATCACTTTTCAGGATGCCCCGACCAAGATTGTATATTTACTAGACAATGCCCCCGCGCTTCGCCGCGGGCGGCACAATATTTTTTTCAATGTAAAAAATATTAATTGTGTGTATTTTTTATTATAATATAAATTTAGCTAAAATAATAAATCTGAGCAGAATTCATGTCAAGTGCAAGTTTTCTATAAAATATATGAATTTAAAATCGATATAAATTTATCTGTTTAGTAGTTTCAAACGAAATAACCAGCATAAATTTATCATCATCATTAAAAAAGCAAGAAAACTCGGATATCTGAATTATTAAGTCTATTGTATTAAGATTAGTTTATTTTATAATTCAATTTAAATCAAACAAAAATAAAATATAAATTATGAAAATACCTACAATAATCAAATAAAAAAAATAAGTTGTTAATTTTCTATCAACAAAAAGACGAAAACATAGATTAAAAATTCATCCTGACGTTATTGCCATTATCATTGCTATTAAAGCTAAAATTATTACTAACATTACTGTCAAAACAATTAAAATAATTAAATTGCTATGAAAAAATAAAAAAAAAAGCAAAAGATTTTTATAAAAAAACAATAACTTAAATTATCATTATTATTGCATAAATAATAAAATCATAAAAATCATATAATCTAAAGAACAAATAAAGAAACAGAAAACAAAAAAAAAACGAATAAAGGGAAAAATAGAGTAATATTACTTTTAAAATGATCACCGATATAAATTAAAATTTCAGGAAAATCTTTAAAAAAAATCAAAAGATTTTTATAAAAAAATAATTACTAAAATTATCATTATTATTGCGCAAATAATAAAATTATAAAAATCATCTAATCCAATGAACAAATAAAAATAAAATGAACAAAAAAACATATAAGGAAATAAAATAAAAAATAATAATAAATTGGTTCGGAGATTAGTCATGGTGTATCCACGCTGGCCTGGACACCCCGATTATCAAAAAACAGATTTGGTCTGAGGAGTAGTGGTGGTGCACTTGAGCTGGCCCGGAGATCGTGGTTATAAAAAAAATATATAAGTGAAAAAAATGTATAAGTGAAAAAAAAGAGCTTAAGCTGGCTGAGAGACCATGGTTACAAAAAAATATATAAGCGAAAGAAAACAAAAAAAATGTATAAGCGTTAAAGCACTGTAGCAATCCATATTGTTTTTAAAAAAATTCAGCCCAAGAATTAGTCGTGGTGTGCTTAAGCTGGTCGGAGATCCCGGTTATAAAAAAAATGTATAAGTGAATAAAAAAAAAGTATAAAAAAAAGGAAAAAAATGTACCAGCAGGAAAGCATTTTAGAAAAAAATGTGGGTCCGGGGATTGTCGTGGTATGCATAAAAAATATATAAGTGAAAAAAAATGTATAAGTGAAAAAAAAGAGCTTAAGCTGGCTGAGAGACCATGGTTACAAAAAAATGTATAAGCGAAAGAAAACAAAAAAAATGTATAAGCGTTAAAGCATTGTAGCAATCCATATTGTTTTTAAAAAAATTTAGCCCAAGAATTAGTCGTGGTGTGCTTAAGCTGGTCGGAGATCCCGGTTATAAAAAAAATGTATAAGTGAATAAAAAAAAAGTATAAAAAAAAAGAAAAAAATGTACCAGCAGGAAAGCATTTTAGAAAAAAAATATGGGTCCGGGGATTGTCGTGGTATGCATAAGTTGGCCTGGACACCCTAGTTAACAAAAAATTTTGGATATGGAGTTAATCGTGGTGCATTTAAGCGAGCTCAGACACCCCGATTATTAAAAAACAAAAAACCAAAAAAATATATAAGTAGAAAAAAAATATAATAAGAAAAAAATGAAAAAAATATAATAAGAAAAAAAGACAAAAAAAAGGCAAAAAAAGAAGAAGTAAAAAACGGAGGGAAAAAAGAAGAAAAAGAATAATTAGGGGAAAAAAGAAAAAAAAAAGAAGAAACGAAAAAAAAAAAAAACTGTTGCAATCCACAGTGCACTGAGTCTGTGTGCACAGTAAAATGGTGCACAGTGAATACTCGACGCGTTTTATATATATGTATAATTGGATATGAAGATTAATCGTGGTGTATTTAAGCGAGCTCGGACACCCCGATTATTAAAAAAAAAATATATATATCAGAAGAAGAAGAAATATATATAATAAGGAAAAAATGAAAAAAAATATAATAAGGAAAAAAATACAAAAAAAGAAGAAGCAAAAAATGGAGGAAAAAAAGAAGAAAAAGAATAATTAGGAAAAAAAAAAAGCAAAAAAAAATAAAAGAAGAAACGGAAAAAAAAAACGTAATCATAAATTAGAGAAAAAAAAGCAGAGGAAAAGAAAAAAAAAACGTAATAAGAAAAAAAAATACTGTAGCAATCCACAGTGCACTGTGTCTGTGTGCATAGTGCACTGGTGCACAATAAAACCTCGACGGGTTTTATATATATATATATATAAGTGGGAGTGCATGTGTCAGCTGAAACGGAACACCCGGGGTGATTCCGGGGTGTTTCGGCCGGTATTTGACCGGTATTTCCGGTATGGACCGGTATTTAAAACGAGACAAAAACGACGCCGTTTTGTCTCGTTTTTGCACCCGGTACGAGACGTTTCCGCAGAAACAAAACGAAATCAATAACCTTGGTGCCATTAATTCTAACCCTCAACAAATTTCAAGTCTGAAATGCATGGTTAGGAATTATGGATCACTTCGAACACTAATAACAACACTGTATTTTCCAAGTTCAAATCAATAGGCAATATCAGTGCTCAATGAAACTAGAGAGAAGGGTCCATATAAAAGGTTATTAATTTCGTTCTGTTTTGTCTTGAATGATAGTATATCTCATTCTAATTTAAAAATCAAAATAAACTAAAACAATTTTTTTTCTTGTTTAGAATCTTGGCTCGCTCCAAAAATTCCATTCAAGTTTCAATCAGAATGTTCCGATTCCAGCCAAATAGTGATTTTTTAATATATATATTTTACGATATCAAATATATCTTTCAATTTGGTAATTTGATCGAGTTAAAATCTTACAATGAGTCTTCTTATATATTGTTATATCTCATGTTAAGATTTTAGGGCACATAAAATTTAAAAAGACATCCCCAAAGGGTGGGGCAAAGCAGCGAAGGGATTGAGATCTGACTTGCAAGTTTCGGTTCGAGTTAGAGCATGCTCATCTTGTAAAAGTTTGTGACAGTTAGGGTTTTACTTGTTTAACTCAGACAACAAAGAGAGTCTAAAAGTGGTGGAGTTTCTTGAATCCAAAAAATAATAATTAAAAAACCTTGCGAGGCTATTGGTGGTATAAATTCATAATTTTGTTCAAAAATATCATTATATTGTATGTTTTTTAGATTGAGTCTGTCTCAATTTTATCATTAAATAATGAGTTTATTTGTAATTTAACTTCATATTTTGTTTTGATTTATTTTGAATTATCATGATCTCATGACTTAGGGTTATAGATTTAAAAAGTCAATCTAGATTGATTTATATCGATCCAATATGTTATCCCTTTAGATTTAAAATAGATTATATTGATTTAAAAAACTGTTTTTTGAAGAAAAAAAATCTTCTTGAATTTTTTTATTTAAACTGTATTTTTATTAGTCATACAAGTTATTTTTAGACTTGTTAAGTCAACTAAGTCATATTGATTGAACTCCTATTTTTTTACTTGTGATTAAAATTTGAATTGTATAATTTCAAGTTAATTTATATATATATATATATATAGGACAACACTTGAATGTCACGCCTTAACATTTTGAAATTAAAACATACTGTTCCAATTGAAAAACAAAATATTAATCGAAACAAAATTGAAAATCATAGTTTACATTAATTTTATTTGTTTTTATCTTAGCAAGTTCTTAAAAATGTTTAATTCTAATTTTAAAAAATGTTAAAACAATAGTTTCCTAATCATTAATGGATTACGTAATTTATCAAAAAAACTTCAATCAAGTAATGAACTTGCTAAAAAAGCTTTCAGATTTTGTTTTTTATTTTTTTTGCTTATGACATATCTTTCAATTTCACAACTTAGCAGAGAAGTCGCATAAAAAAAAGAATTAAGTCGTAATTCAAAAACCATTTGTCATAAAAACTAGTGGGGAAAAAATGAAGTTCAAAAAATGACTTCAAATCATTTATTTAGTATAAATTAGAATAAATAAGGTGAAACTAAATTTCTAAGAAACTTTTGCTTTAAATCACAAATTATTTCTATCTAAACATATTTATGACATTTCTTTCAAAAATGAAAAAAAAACTTAAATCAATATTAAAAAGTTATATCAAAAGAAATTTTAATTGCATGTCTTTTATTAGTGCTACACATATCAAATTATCAATAGCTTATTAGGATGAATCATCTTGTAGCTAAACAATGTTGATGTGATGGCAATATTGAAAAATTTATATATGATCTAGAGTTGACTTTTTTTTTTCACCATTCTTATTTATACTATTAGACACTTTCTTTTAGACTATTTATATTGAGCTAGAAACACTAACTATAATTAAAAACTATTTTATAAGTGGATGGAATTAAAATCTATTTTATAAGAGGATGGATAATTATCATCTTCTATTTTCTATTAGTCCATGGTAGCTATGCTACATTAATCTTCCACTCGATACTAATTCCTAACCAATCTATACATTAGGAATTTGTATAAAACTTCATTTGCAATACTAAGATTGAAAGCCTCGATGCATCTAAGAAGTGGTGAATTAGAAGTTCTAAAAATAAGCCATAACATTTCAAATTTAAACCAAATAATCTCAAAGAACACAACAATTTTTTTCAACCACACTAACACACAAAAGTAAAATTTCAACACATACTTGCACAATCACATGATAACCATAATAAAAAGATAATTTGAAAAGTAAAAGGATATAAATAAAAGATAAGAACCTATTTTATAGTTGTTTGGTACTAATTGTCTACTCTGCTTTCTAAGCAATAAGTTTGATTTTCTACTATACTCACAATCTATTTTATAGGCTAGATCACACACCTTATAGAAAATCCTTTTATAGATTCAAGATAAAAATTAAAACTAATCGACACTTTTACACTGAGAACGAGATCAAACTTAATATAATTTTTATTTTTTAGAGATAGACCAAAACTCATACAAGATCTTTTAACAAAAATATAATAATTGAACCTGAGTGGTTTTAGTACCACTTAGACTTTAATTACAAGTTTCACAAAAAAAAGGCCAACATGAATAAATTATAAAGAAATAAACTTAGATTTTTGATAGGTTATGCGAACACCTCTAAATATATGTTAAAATCAAATTTGAATGGTTTGAAATTTAACCCAAAAATAACCTACCTTGGAGAACTAATGTTATACACAATGATCACTTTCATTTTGCTTCAATTAAGAAATGCAAACAAGTAGTATAAAGTCACAATGAAGTTGATCAATTTTTTAAATAGTTTTGCAAATTCAATCAAAAACTTAGTATAAGAATCATCAACCATGTAAGAGATTGCAAAAATATTGATTTATTTATTAAAAATATATTTTTTAAATAAAAAAATATCTATGAAAAAGTTTTTATACTTGAAAGAATCTTAAGTCAATTAGGATATCTCAATGCATATAGATAAACCTATTAAATAATAATCCAATGAAATCAAATTTAAACAAATGCTCTAATACCTATTAACTACTTCAATTTGACCATCTTTTGTGTATAATAAATTGTAGAGAATAAGAGTTTAGTTCCTAACTTATCCCACAAAATTTTCTAAAAATAGCTAAAAAACGTAACATTTCGATTAGATATGTATTTTTAAATTTGAAACACTATGTAATTGCACTACCTCCCTGAAAAATAGATTTGCTATATGCATTGCACCATCAATTTGATGGCAAGATATAAAATGTATAAGATTAGAAAATTTATCCATAACAACAAATATGAAATCTCTTTGTTTATTGATCTAGGTAAACCAACATAAAGTTCATAGAAATCAAGATTTTTCAGGGGCAACTAAAGGTGTATATAACATATGAGACATCACTTTGTTTACATTTAACCTATCACAAATTCATTGTACTTTTTTTTTATGTTAGGCCAATAAAAACATTAATTTAAAACTTCTAAAATCTTAGTGTGTCTCATTAATCCATCATCATGAGCTTTTCTAACAAGAAATCCAACAATTAGTCTCATATAATTTATGTTTCTTCGAATAAAAATTCATCACGCCTAAAAAAACTATTTAATTGCCATAAAATCATATCAAAAATCAATATTATTATAATATAATTCTTTCGTATTCTCAAATTCTAGAACTCTGTCCTGACATTTCTTTTGCAAAGAGAGCGTAAGCAAAATACTTTGAGAAACACAAGATATCTCCTATACACCACGTTCAGCGCCACAATTCCATTGTGAGTCCTCATTCTACTTTCATTGCCCCAGTGGAATATTTGTCAATTTCGCATCAAATATGCAAATAAAAATCTCTGTATTGACAAATGCTTCGTCACCCTTTACCTTACAAATTCCACACCCCGGCACTTGAATTATCAGTAAAAGAATATGATAGTGATAAATCAAGAGTACAGTGAGTGGTCAATGGTCACCCTGCTGTTCAAAAACAAAAGAAGCCATTACTGTAACTGAAGCTTATCTTACAATTGCTTGATGCGAGTTGTGAGAAATTGGGTTCCAAACCCGGGCGGCACTGGTTATTCATGCACAGAATATTGGCCATATATAGTTATTTTGCGATCTGGGGTCATCATGATTTCCCAGAAAGCTTATTGCACAAGGCATGAGCCAATATATGAAATTATATTCATGAATTTCTCACAGGCTAGAAGTTAGATAACTTGAAAAGCCAACTAGATGTTATATAGAAATCAACAGGAAATAGAAAAGATGGATCCGATGAAGCTTGATTTGAGATAGAAGGAACCACAGTAACCTATCTAATCTGACAAGTCTGGAGAAACTATAATCTACATAGCAGAAACAGTTCGATGTTGGCTGGAATTGATGAGAATACAGCCCCCAACATCTACTTGTCGGCTATCAATTTTGCTCTCGCATGGCCCTTATTAATCTGGAACTGGTCTGCTAGGCCAAAATGAGCCATCAAAAGCCAAACAAAAGTGATAAGCTCTCCCCCTTTACTTACTTGCTGGGCATGGGCGTATGCTCTGCAGTGACCAGCCGCATATGACAATAATTCGACCCACACTTTGCTCAGTAACTCCCATTTCTTTTCCTTCCCTTGTAGAAGCTTGGCCAGCTTGCTTGCATCGAACAACACAGATTTGCTTCTATCTCCTTTCACGTTGACAGGCGCTTCCTTTGTATTCACACCAAGAATTATTTCACATGCTTCCTGTACTTCTTTATCGGACCCCAGGACCCTTCTTTTCAAAAAGCCTTTCGGCTTCAGCACAGGTATCTCGAAATCTTATTTTACCGATGCCAGCCACAGCTGCCATCATGGTTGGCTGCATGATTAGAAGATACATCATGTAATCTGAAAGTAGCTTGCTGCGTTCTTTTGCCTCGTCTTCCTGATGATCAGAATTATCATTGTACAGGAGATCAGTCGCTATGTGCCACAGAATAAGACTCTCATCGTAAGTAACATTCACAACGTAAGGCCTCAGTTCATCCCTAACTTCTTTATCCCAATCATTGTCCTGGAGTACTGCCCAATTACCTCTAGCCGAGCATAATGTCGTGGCATCTTCTGGATCATCTGCGATAACAGATTTCTTTTGCAGCTCATCAAAGATAACTTTCCAAAGTTCATCAGTGAATTTCTTGTTGGACACATGAAGTATCCCATCAACAAAATCCTTGAGACCCGATAAAACAAGAACTTTTTCTCTGGAAATGCCTATCCAGCTTGTAGGTCTGTTGACACAGTATCTCATCAAATTATAGCCTTTGATAGACTTAGACCATCTGCGGGAACCCGTGTGCTCAAAGATGGCACGTTTGACTTTGAAAAGAGGCACTTTCCAAGCAGAGAAAAAGTCCGTACAAGATTTCCAGCAAGAATCGGGTTGCTTCTCAGACTTCTTGAGATCAGCCACTGCCCAGTCAGAGAAAATGGCCCTGAAAAAGGCTATTGTATCAATGCAAATGGAACCTAACAACAATACATATGTAAGTTTAACATCAAGCCGGAGAAATTTATCCTTCTTGACATGGAAACGAAATAACGCAAGGGCTACCAGAACCAAAGTGAAGGAGAAAAGGCGGAAGATATATCCACTTATGGAATGCACAACAACAGCCTTTGTGTAGAGAACTTCATACATGAAGTTGAGCTCCACCTCTATTACTTTCAAAGCATCCCCTGCATCAATCCTGAGGAAGAAATCTCGACTGTCATTCCGATCCTTGAAGCTGAAGATGAGATCAACAATCAGTCCTTTGAATATGTTGAAGTAGTAATAAGCTTTCTGCACAACCTCGAGATCATCTTCCAGTTTTCTAGGCTGTATATCGCGAGCCCTAGCCTGCATTTGTTTATCAGGCTCCTCTACTATTATTATTTCTGTCGGAATCTTGGCCTCTATCTTTGAATCATACTCCTCCATGAGCTTGGCATAGTTGGGTCCCGGATCTGGATCTTCTAGCATAGAATCACGAAACTGATCCATGCTGGCACGGTATAAAGAATATGTCCGCTCGAAATATTTGATTACACCAACAATAAACAGGAGCACTGTTGGGATCCATACCTCGTCAGTACTAAGATTCAGGATGAGGACATAAAGAGTAGCGAGGCCCTGGGTTGCGAATGTAAGCATGTGCCTAAGCCAGAGCTCGTTATCCTCGAGAGCAAAAGCTGTGATGGTGTCTGGGCCACCAAGGTGCACCAGAAGAAATGGAGCCCAAAACGCCAGGAGTTCATTGTTGTCTTCATACTTAGAGTCGGCGGTTCTTTGTCTGGTGGAGATGTGCCCTATAGCAAAGCTCGCCACCGCATCTGCCAGCAAGTAACCCAACCAGATCAAGAGAATAGCTAGCTTGTGGGAAATGCGTTTCCTCCAGGAGGCAAACAGTATGAGAAAGACCTGCAAGAAGAGACTGGCAAGAATCGCAGATCTGATATTCCAATGATCCCATAGCCTCTTGACGCTATCCGGTATGGGATTCTTGGAGTTAATTGAGAGATGCATTGGTAGCTAGCTAGTTCTAGCAAGAAACAGCATGAATTTGGTTTGAGCAAGTTTTGTTCTGCTATTAGCAATTTCAATTTTCAAGTCAAACATTTACTGAAGCTTACTCACTCTCCCTTGCCAGCAGTTAAATGTCCAGAAGCGAGCAAAGAAAGATTCGAAAGACTGTGCATGGCGGACTTTTAAGAAAGAAACAAAAGGACTCTGCATGTCGGGACTTTTATCATCAGCTCGGGGACCCAATTGCATTGAATAGATTAATTTTAGGAGGGGAGAGGGCGATCTCCTTTATTTTTCTTCGGGATAATTACGTCATCAGTGTACTGACTTCACAGTGCTTTATAATCAAGTGTATGAACTTTTACTTTTTCTATTTGAATACACTAATTTGTTTTAAAAGAAGAAGAAAAACGATTGTATACATCCATGCAGCTTCATGTGTTTTCTACGTGTACGTACTTTGACCTTTGTATATGAAATATTGTAATTATTCGTACACTAATATTTAATTTTTTCAATCGAGTTTTTTTAAAATCTGATGATTGTTTCTATTTATTTTGAATCTCATGGTTTCCATTTATTTTTTAAAAACAATAAATATTTTCATTATATTCATAATTCATTTATTAATTTTATTTAACAATAAAATAGTTTTTAATCTCGGTTTGGGAACTCTATAATTTATCATTAATTAAAATAGTTTTTCATTCTAATTTAAACTATCTTCATTTATGGAACATGATAGTAGTTTATACGATACTAAATTTAAAAAATCGATGTATTAAAATGAAAATGATTAAAGTATATGCTATAGCATCCCCAAATTTATAGTATAATTTACAAATTCCTCTTCAATTAATATCAAGAGGGAGGCTCTCTTTTTTTGTCTCACACTAATGTCAATGATAAAGGATGATTGGAATAACTGGATTCAATGATTTGGATGATCGATTTTTTTTTTTTTGTTATTTAGTTTCTATTTAGCATTGTATTTCACGGTATTTTAAATATATTTTTAAAAAAATATATTTAAAAAGTATTTTTAAAAAAATTGAAAAATAAATTATACTATTTACTTTGCCAATAAGGCCCTTTAGAACTTACTTTAAATTGAGCATCAATCTTCTTTAACTCCATGATTGTTCCTTTATTCCATTCTCTTGGTTCTCCTATCACAGCCCTTTTTTCTTTCTCAGCTCAGAATATTTATGACCATATTCTCTTTTACCGTATATTAATCATACCTCAAACTCTAATGTCAATAACTGATTCACCAGTAAAATAATTATATTATCTCTAAATAAAAAAAAATCAAAAGTTATTTGCGGGGTATATATATATTCAACAAACAAAATTTTAGTTAAAATTCAAATATAAAATTTATTTAAAATTATACAATTTAAATTTCAAATATAAAAAAAAATGAGAGTTAAACTTATACAACTTAATCAATTTAATTAGTATAAAAATAACATGAAAAGTTAATAAAAATCAATAAAAATAGAGTTGGATAAAAAATGATCAACATAGAAATGGGAGATCACTTTACACTTTGTTAGATAAAAATACCACTATTCGATGATTGGTTATGTCAAAATAATGAGCCTTTACATGCTGGAAAATCAAAAGCATAAGCTAATCAACATAGAAATGGGAGATCACTTTACATGGTTTTGTTGTTGAAGTTTTAAAAAAAATAGTTTCATAAAAAGCATTTTTAGTTATGATTCATAACTGAAATTAAAGTGTTTGGTTAAAACTGTGATTGAGTTTGAGGTTGATAAAAAACATTTTCGTGTGTTTAGTTATCATGTTTTTCATATTGTTGTCAACTTGTGAAATTACTTTAAAGAACATATACACACACACACACCTATTTTTTTTAAAAAAAATATAGATTAATAATCATAATAATAAAATGTAATTAATTCATGAAAAAAGCAGATACTTGTTTTTATTCTCCCATCAAATTACTTGTAATTTCATCACGAACTAAATCGATACATGAATACCTTTGCAATTCCTTGCTATTTGATCGAGTGACGCAGTGAAAAAACACAAGAATATGACCAACATCAATGTTCTGTATAATATTCTGGGATTCCTAGAAACAAGAAGAAATCTCAAGAAAGTTTGAAATTTTATTAAATAATTCAGTACTCAGCCAGACGGCTTACAGTGATATTTAAAACGAAAACCCTAGCCCTAATCCTTGTTGGACAAGAAACGGTGACGAGAGGCTAATTACGGAAATTGAAACTACTAGAAATCTTGAGCAAGCAGAAATTGACAGAAGTCGATTCGGACCTGGAAATCAATAGTTATGGCTAAAATAAAACTTTTCTATAATGGCAAAAAAGATGATTTTGGGGCCTAAACAACAGAAATCAACCAATAAAGGATATGCAGCAACAACAAAGTTGTTGACTATTGACGGTCACGCCGAAACGCATCAGCTGAGTGAGTTTCGCGTCATTTTGACTTCAACATCCAGTCTGCTGGAAAATTCATGGCTTATATTTACACATTTTTTATATTTTTTAACTATAATTTAAAATAAATTAGATTGGACCTGACCTAACTAAATGGGTTGGCCCAGCCAAGATGGCCAAAATGCCCAACTCTGTTGGACTTGGGCTGGGCCGAGAGGATGTCCAGCCCAGCCCAGCTCAACAGTTAAGAGTTAAAGAAAACACAAAACGACGCGTTGTGTTCATCGTAAATTAATTCACGCAGTTATTGTTCAAGTAACACATGAACAGTAACATGGTCAATGGTGACGAGAGGCTCACTTGCCGATACCGACGGGTAAAGGAGGTCGAGGTGGTTTTTCCTGTGAATGTGACATCATAAATGGTGGATTGTGGTGGCTGGCGGCAGCCTGGAAGGGTGTTGTTGCTGGTGCAGCTGTTGCTGCTACTTGACGCTGGAGCTATGGGAGAAGACTGGATGGTGCAAGTGTTAAAGAACTATCTCACCTAAAAGCTTAAGCTGTTAGGTGAGGCCCCAGAATATGATTTATATTATTCTCTAACTCATCCCCTCAAGTGAAAGTCCTTTGGGCTTGAAATTTGCATAGACCTACACTACCTTGTGCTTAATTTTTATCAAATAGAATGGGGGTGGTGAGATTCAAACTCGTGACCACTGGGTCAATAAGGTTCTGATACCATGTTAAAGAACCATCTCACCTAAAAGCTTAAGCTGTTAGGTGATGCCCCATAATATGATTTATATTATTCTCTAACAGCAGGTGCTGCCGGTGAAGAGGATAGGTTGACGGTGCTAAAGGAGTAGCTGGTGGTGTTGTCGGTGACTGCTAAGGAGAGAGAGAGAGTTGCATTCATGGCTGTTTTGGAGAGAGAAAGTTGCAATCGAGAGAGAGAGAGAGAGAGAGAGATCTGGTTATCTTGTCAACGTTAAGGTTAGCTGGCGGTCGGTGGTTGTTGCAATCGAGAGGAAAGAGTGGAAGAGAGACACTTCTTCTCTCTTTGCATCCTTCGATAAAAGACAAAATACCTTGCACCTCGTCTTTTGATAAGTTAAAAAAAAGAAAAAAAAAGAACTTTGAGTAGGATGATGACATGGATGAGCTTAATGATGACGAAGACGATAGAGAGTTGAACAGATCGAAAGATGGTTTCGAGGATTGGAAGATTCAATCTTTGATCGGCTTGGACCCTACTCTTGATAACGAGGTAGAGATTTTTTCTTCAGTCTATCATGTTTCTGTTATCAATTTTCTTGTTTTGCTCTTTCTATTAATTTCTAATGGTAATTTATATGGTGGGATTAATGAAAAAAACTGGGTGAAAAGCTTGAAAATCAGTTAACAGCTGCTTCTTCTCAACACATGGTTTGAGGTTATAATTTGTGGGTCCCATACAACTATTTCATCTTTTTAATACATTACCAAACACCCATTTCATCAACTTTTTTTCAAACTCCAGTAAAACCACAATACCAAACATCCACTTTTAGTTGCGGTTTATAACTGAAATTGAAGTGATTGGTTCAAACTGTGATTGAGTTTAAGGTTAATGAAAAACAGTTTCATGTGTTTGGTTACTAAGTTTTTCATATTGCTGACAACATATGAAATTATTTTAAAGTACACACACATATATTTGTGTGTATATTATTTTTTAAATATTATAGATTTAATAATCATAATAATAAAATGTAATTAATAATTTAAGAAAATTAGACACTTGTTTTTATTTTCCTATCAAACAACTTGTAATTCTATTATAAACTAAATCCATACGTGAAGGCCTCTACAATCTCTGACTATTTGATCGAGGAACAACATCTGGTAAAATATCATCTAAAACAAAATTAGGATTGCGAGACAAAAATTATATTGTAATCTCCTTCTAATATATTTATTTATATTTTAATTATTTTTTTAGATTTTTAGATTATTTTGATAGTTTTTATATTTTTAATAAAAAAAACATTTAACAGAAAATATAATAAGTAATAAGTAGGGAGCTACTACTAACATCTTTTAACAATTATCTGCCTAACCAACGTGACTTCCTTAAGCAAGTCCCTTCCTAGTGCTCTGGACGAAGGCTTTTTAACCTTTAGACTTGACTCGCACTAACCTTTAGGTTTGTGAGAATGAAGTTGGGCATGCTTCTCCTTTTTCTCTTCATTAATCAAAGCATTGACAAGGTTTCTAATTGCTTATAGAGTGTTTTTTTTTTAAGATAGTGAAGAGGCTTGGGGATTTTTAGGTTTTGCTTGTCTATGCCTATAGTGTGTGAAGGAGAAGAAACGAGTGTTTGATTTAGAATTAAATTCCAATAGTAATTTCTGTGGTGGCAATAAATTTATTATGGATGAAAAGCAATGAAAAACAGCTACTAGATATTTTTCATGAACCAATGGTGTGAGGGGTTTTAGTGGTAGGCCCATACAAATGTGTTGATGCTTTTATAGATAACCAAACAGTGATTCAGTAGCTTAGCTTTTTTTCAAACATGGTTCAAACCACAATAACAAACAGTCACTTCATGGTCGACTCAATCTGGAAATCGACCTATGGGTTTTGACCGATTAGTCGATGCTAATTTTCTTAATACAAATAAAAATCAAAATGATATTATTTTTATTAAGATACATAAATAAATAGCTAATGAGTTGTAACAGTATTAAGACTATGATTTTATATAAATTAATTATATCATAAAGGATTGGGGGTTGTAAGATTAGGGATAAGATGATCTATTTTTTTATTAAAAAATCAAACTATTGATTTCATTTTTTCCAATTAATAGATGGAATTTCTGATCGCGGGCACTTGTCAATGAGCATTTGATTTTTACCTAAGGACCCTGCTTCCCTCTCCCATCTTAGCTTCAGGATCACCTGTCCACGTTTCAGCGGAATACTCCAGACGTCCCCCCCGGGGGGATGCGGCCCCCCCCTGTGTTAACCCCCCCCCGCCATCTCCGCCGTAATTACTGCTCGATTATAATCGGTTAGCCATCCTTCTCGCTTCTTGGGGTGGATGGTGTTGAGTATCTTTATTTTTGTATTTAAATGTTTTGTAAAAATTAATTTATTTTTTTATTTTAAAAGAGATGAAAAGAAAACAGTAAAACACTGACAAAGTGCAAACCACTTACATCATAGATTACAATTTGGAATAATGTTATTGCAGTTAACAAAACAGCATGAATTGAGAAAGCAACATCATTTGCAGCTACAGGTATCATCTGCAATTAAACCAAAAATATGTAAGAAACTAGGCAAATACAAGGTCCAATGTTAGAGTGGATTCTTGAACGACAGATAAATATGAACTCTTATATAACTGATAAAAGTGGCTAGAGTTTATACTTACTACAACATCCCATTATAAATCAGTAGATTTTTTCTATAAAATCTCCTTTCTTGATTTAGCCCTCTATCTATGTGTGAAACATGAGGTCACAAAATTCAAGGAAATCTTGTTCGGAGATTGCCTTGAGGTGACATTCAGAAGAATTGGAATAGGGTTTCACTTTCCCTGGGTATTGATTCTAACAAACTTGCTCGATTTTAAATAATCTTACTTCAAAAAAACAGTTTGTTCACTATTTGGAGTTGATGAGTAACACTAGTAGGAATTGCCATGGTAGGTAGTGAGGAAATCCAATGGGTAGTCATCCGAACAAATCCAAATGGGTGGTTTTTTTTTAGTGAAAAGTGGCTTTTCAATCATGCACGGATACACTCTGAAAGAACAACTTTGGTTATTGTTAAAGGAAATCTAGCTCAGAATAGGCTGTCAGCTCTATCAAATATTATAAATTGATTTCTATTTATTCATTTCCTTATTTATTAATTATTAAACTTGATCATAGGCAATAGAATAGGATCTTGATTTATTACCACCAGTATAAGTTGTAATCTTTGCTTGTTTGAGAATTAATCAAATAAACTCATTCACATTATTCTCCTTTAGTTATGGTTTTAGTGATATCCGAACCATACTTTGATTCATAATATATTATTATATATGTGTGTGTGTGACATGTATTATGATATTAATAATGATGAAGGAGGTGTGAAACTTAAGATAAAAAAAATGTATGGAAAAATTCATGCTATTTTTATTTATAGGTATAATGTGTGCATAACCACTATTTTGTTGTTTATATAGTGAGTTCAATTGTGGAATGATTTATTGATGATATGGAGGGGATGGCTATTATAGTTTTTAGGAATGTGGAAGCTGTTATTCAGACCTGAGATTAAATTATGGTTTTAATGTTTGTTTTCCATAGTATATTAAGACTTTTATTTCATAATGGAACAACTTTGTTTATAATCAACTTGAAACATATATTTGGTTGTTGTATTATGGTTGGATATGTTTTGAAAATAGTTTTATGTTTTAAAATTTATTTGGTTCTTGTTAATAATGTTTTTGTCAATACATGGTTAGCCAAATTTAACTAAATTATTGATTCTAAGAATCTATTAAAATTATTCATTCAATTAATTAAGTTTGTGTATTAAAAAATATAAAAAGAAAAAACAAAGTTGATCGATAATGTTTATTTGATTGGGTGTCTGTTGGAAAACAAAATCCTTAGATTATAGGAATTCTAGTATTGACCAGAATCCTACAAATAGGAAACAATCCTCTAATAATATTATGAATATTACGTTAGCTAGAAGTTAGGGATCTAGACCCTAAATTAGTTCTAATAAGCCTATATATATTGCTGTATGTTCTGTAAAAAATAATTAATGAAGAGAAAGAAAAAAAAAACTCTTTTTCATCTAAATCTTCATGGTATCAGAGATGGATCCAACTCTGAAACCTAGACTATTTCCAAGAGTTTTTTGACTTCTTCCTAGACTCTCTTTACTTTTTATTTTAACCCAACATCATGTTTGATATCTCTTCTTCCTTTTCTAATCACAACATACCACCGACAGCTCCACCTACAAAACATCATCCACTTAAATCACCAACATTAAAATGAATGGTGATAATTGTCTTCGTTGGTCCCTTTCTGTTCAGATGAATATTCATGGTAGAGGAAAACTAAGATACTTGAATGGAGAAAAAATAAAACCAGCAGAGACAGATGCACAGTATGAAGTCTGGGATGCCGAAAACTCCATGATAATGTCCTAGTTAACTCTACAAAAGAAGAGATTGCTACCAACTATTTAGGCTATTTTACCGCTAAGGAGATGTTGGAAAATCTTAGACAAATGTATTCAAATCTAAATACTCAGTTGCAAATTTAAGAGTTCTAGTTGAAAATCAATGAAGCCAAATAAAGGACAGATTCTGACACGAAGTACTTTGCAAGCCTCAACAGTTGTGGCAGGATCTTGACATATTCTATGAACACAGGTGGAAAGATCCTGCTCATGGAACATATTTCCAACGGCTAACAGATAATAGCAGGATATTTAAGTTTTTGGTCGGTTTAAATATTGAGTTTAATGAGATGAAGAGTTGAGTTATTGGTAGACAGCCACTACATCCTCTGAATGAAGTCTTCGCAAAAATAAAAAAGGAAGAAAGCAGAAGATTACTTATGCTGGAAAAAAGTAACAGTGAATTTCCACCTGTTGAAAAATCTGTTTTGATTGCCTCTCGAGTTGTCTGCCTAAAAGAGTTGGATAAACCTAAAGTATGGTGTGATCACTGAAACAAATCACGACATATGAGGTAAACCTGTTGAAAGCTCCATGCCAAGCCTGCCAACTAGAAACCCTGGAAAAAAAAAATCTCAACAGTTTGTACCCACTGCTCACTCTGCAGAACAGACCCTTCTCAAGAATGAACAAATTGAACAGCTGTTGAAATTAATTCCACCCAGATCCGAGTCCAACACAACAACTTTTAGCAACTTGATTGTCCACACAGGCAATTTTCCTTCTAGCACCATGTATCATTGATTCCAGTGCTTCTGATCACATAATCAGCACATCCTCATTATTCCACAGCTATACTCCTTGCCGGTAATCAAAAGGTAAAAATTGCAAATGGAAGCTTATCTTCCATTGCTGGCAAAGGGTCCATTAAAATTTTAGACCATATCACTTTAAAATCAATTTTACATGTTCTTAATCTCTCCTGCAACTTACTTTTTGTAAGTAAATTGACCAATGATTCTAATTGTTTGTTGTATTTTATCCTAACAAATGTAAGTTTCAGAATCTTGGCTTGGGGAGAGCGATTGACAGTATTCTGATGCAAGATGAACTCTACTATTTTATGGACAATCTAAGTAGTAACAACTCTGTTCTAGACTTGGGTTATAATGTTAGTTCTCTTCCTGTACGAACTCAAATTATGATGTGGTATTGTAGACTAAGACACCCTAGTTTTTCTTTTTTAAAGCATTTGATTCCATATTTATTTGAAAAACTTCAATAAAAGATCTTTATTGTAATACATGTTCTCTAAAAGTACTTGAAATCCCTATGTTTCAAAACTATATCGTACATCAAAACCTTTTTATCTCATACATAGTGATGTTTTAGGGGTCATCCAATAAACCTACTCTAAGTGGAAAGAAGTGATTTGTAACTTTTATAGATGACCACACTCGGTTGTGTTGGGTTTACTAGATGAATATTAAAGCTGAAGTTGAAAAGCTTTTGAAAGAATTTTATAGCATGGGTGAAAACCAGTTCCAAACAAAAATAAGTATATTGAGAAGTGACAGTGGGACTGAATTTTTTAATCAATATTTGAGTGTTTTTTAACTCAGCATGGTATCCAATATCAGTCTACTTGGAGGTATAGCCCCCAATAGAATGGCATAGCAGAGAGAAAAAATTGTCATCTATTGGAGGTTAGTAGGGCACTCATTTTATCCATGAATGTCCCAAAATACTTCTGGGAGGGCAATCCTCACTGCTGCCGATTTGATATAGAGGGTTCCCACTCGAGTCTTAAATCATGACACTCCCATGAATTGTTTTTGAAAATGGTTTCCTACTAACAAGTTAAGTGCAAATCTGCCTTTAAAGGTTTTCGGTTGCATTGTGCTTGTTCACCAACCAGTGTTTTCTCGGTCCAAATTAGATGCAAGGGCTGGAAAATGTGTCTGTGGGGTATGCTCCTAACTAAAAGGGATATACATGCTACAATCCCAGTAATAAAAAGATTTTTTGTCAGTATAGATGGTTTTAATAACCGTTTAAAGAGAAGATGTTGGGATTTTTTGGGATTATCATGTGGTATTAACTAATATCTACTTTCCTGATGAATCCTTGATTACACAAATAGAAAAGATTTTGTTTTGGTTAAGGAAATTAATTCTCATAATAATTCTCAAAGGGATGACTCCAGCTTAAATAAGAAAACTAGTCAAATAGTTGAATTTGATGTAGAGTCAAATAGGAAAATAAATAACCACGAGATATTAACAACATAAGATTTTGAACAACTTAATTCTATTTTATTGCCACATCATCCTGATATTGATACAGGGTGAGAAACATCATAGGATAAAGACCCAAATTTGGGTAAATATCCTGTCGTAGAATTGCAGGTTTAAACGCAGAAGAAACCTCTTCTTGGCAGAGTTCATCCACATCACGCGTCAGACCATCAACTCCCCAGGCCTGATGTGGACTTGCTCCACAATCCTCCAAGTAAAACTTCTAACACCAATCTATCTCTCCTTACTACATCTATTCCTAAACCTGTCAACTCTGAACTAGCTGAAACTGATTATGATATTCCCATAACTCTTAGAAAAGATGTCAAGACCTGCACATCTCCCCCAATAGACAACTTCTTATCACACCATATATTGACAAACACATACAAGACCTTCACATCAAGTCTCACACATCTTAAAATCCCTAGGAAGATGCAAGAGGCCCTAGGAAATTATCACTGGAAACAGGTTGTTATGGAGGAGATGTTGGCTCTAAATAAAAACCAAACTTGGAGAATTGTTGACTTGCTAAGGGAAAAGGGATTGCTGTGTATAAATGGGTGTTTACTGCTAAATATAGAGAGGATGATTAAATAGAGAGGCACAAAGTTAGGCTAGTTGCTAAGGGATTTACCCAAACGTGTGGCATTGACTTTCAAGAAACCTTCGCACCTATAGCCAAAATAAATTTGTCGCTGCAAATTACAGCTAGCCTATATATAAACTAGATGTAAAACATGCATTTCAAAATGGAAACCTTGAGGAAGAAGTATTCATGGACCTACCACCTGGTTTTGAGAAGGAATTTGGCAATGGAAAGGTGTGTAGACTATTGAAGGCTCTCTATGGACTCAAACAATCCCCAAGAGCATGGTTTGAGAGGTTAGTAAAGTTGTGAAGAAAAAATTCAGTGCAGCCAGAGTGATGGAGACCATACATTATTTTTTAAGCACTCTAAGAAAGGAAAGAGAGTTATCTTAATTGTGTATATTAATGACATTGTCTTGACAAGAGATGAGATTGAAAGAGACATTAACAAAAGAATTTGAACTCAAAGACTTGGGTGAACTAAGGTATTTTTTGGAAATAAAATTTGCAAGGTCTGAGAGAGGGATATTTATCTCTCAAATAAAATACATTTTGGATTTGTTGGAACAAACAGGGTTGATGGGCTGTAGACAACCAAACACCCCTATAGAGCCTAATTTAAATTGGATGTTGCAAAAACTGATGCACACGTGAATAAGGAGCGATATCAGCGCCTTGTAGGTAAGTTAATTTATCTTGCACATACTAGGCCCGATATCTCTTTCGCAATTAACTTGATGAGCCAATTTATGTACTCACCAGATCGTGAACATCATGAGGCAGTAGTAAGGATTCTAAAGTGCTTAAAAGGGACACCAGGAAAGGGTTGTTATATGCTAACAAAGGACTACTTCATATGTGTACACTGATGCAGACTAGGCAGGAAGTATCACTATCAGGAGATCAACTTCAGGCTATTGTGTGTTTGTGGGTGGAAATTTAGTCACTTGGAGAAGCAAAAGGTGAGTTGTTGCTAGAAGCAGTGCTGAAGCTGAGTTCAGAGCAACAACCCTAGGAATTTTTTGAAATATTGTGGGTGGAAATACTCTTCAAGGACAGACCTAAATGTATCAACACCTCAACCTCTAAAATTGTACTGCGATAACAAGTCAGCAATTGCAATCACACACAATTCAGTTCTACACGATAGAACTAAACATGTTGAAATCAACAAACAATTCATCAAGAAAAAACTAGAAAGTGAACATATTTCCATACCCTATCTACCTACTGCAGAACAAGTGGTTGACTGTCTCACTAAAGGACTGTCGAAGAACCATTTTGATAGGCTAGTGAGCAAGCTGGGCATCGAGGATATTTTCAAACCAGCTTGAAGGGGAGTGTTGGAAAACAGAATCCCTAGATTATAGGAATTCTAGTGTTGACCAGAATCCTACAAATAGAAAACAATCTTTGTAACTATTATGAATATTATGTTAGCTAGAAGTTAGGGATCTAGACCATAAATTAGTTCTAATAAGCCTGTAAATATTGTTGTACGTTCTATACATAATAATCAATGAAAAGAAAATAACAAACTCTCTTTCATCTAAATCTTCAGTGTCCACAGTATGGATATAATTATCAAAAATCCTTACTTGATGTTAGATTATATATGGTTATCAGTTTTTTTATTCAGACATAATTATGATTATACTAGAATTATCAACTATGGGTAGCCATAATCATCCCTAGATACTAGGAGTATCAATCATAGTGAACATCCATTGGCATTTAGAAAAAAGAAAAAAAAAATCATTTGCTAGATAGGTTCAAAGGGTCTCATTCCACCATTCTAATGGTGATGATTAATGAACCAGAATGCACAAACCCCTCATATGTACAAAATCTAGAAACCGCTAAATCAAGCACCTAATGGACACTCCTCAACTTCTATAAAAGGAAGCAATTAGAAGGCAGACATGAAGTAAACGGTTAACTTATATCTATAACCTCAAAATATAAGTAAAAATGGTTTTTTTTTAGCGTATTAAGTGAACAAAGAATTTGTTGATGAGCATTGTTTACTGGCAAGACATCTCATTCAAGTTTTAAAAGTCCATCAACATGTCAACCAAAAATACCCAAATTAGGAAACATTTCATTTCTCTACTTATCGTAACAAATCCATTCAGGGATTTGAATAGGTGGCAAATAAACCAAAAACACAAGTAATAGCTTGTTGATGGAAAATAAAATTGACCCACTAAACAATTCCATGTGCTTAACCCAAAACCGAGCATGGGAAGGCAAGAAAGAAGCTGTATATGAAATTAACAGGAGAAGAAAAAATGATAAGAATACCTCTCCATAGCCATATTTTTCAAAATACTGGTGTTGAATATCAGAGCTAAAGTAAAGAGATGCGTTGTATATCAAATACGAAGAATGTTTCGTCAAATTCAGCACCACGAAATCAAAGTTCAACCCCACCACACTATTCAAAGGATAAAAATATATCGTATTGGTGTTATTGGAATGGATAACCAAAAAAGTAAAGTAAAGCGATGAATGAATTACCTTTTGCGTCGGAAATTCAAGATTACTTGAGGATAGAAACTGACAGACCAAGAAAAGAAGGCGATCCATCCAAACGTTTCGTAGGTGATTTCCAATGGAATTGAATTCCATGTTGCCATTGCAATTCAATTCTGTTTTTCTCTTTCCAACTTCCCAAGAGCCTGGAGGACGAGGAGACTTTGCTTGCCGCAAGAACTCCCAGGCGTTCTTTTTCAGTTATAGAAAACTCTCTTTGAATGAAATTGTTGTATCTGAACCGTTCACTAGCAGAGACGTGGACAGACAACAAATAATTTCTTTTTTCTATTTCTAAATAATTAATTAACAGAAACCTCGTATCGGGTGGAATTTGACAGCAGCTATATATTTTGTGTCCTTTTATGATGAATTATTTTTGTAATTCTTAGATTCATAAAGGGCATTCTAGTATTTTTATTTGAAAACATATTTTTTTTATTGTGCGTGATGAGAATGATAGCAATACTATATGATGGTTATTTTTTATATATATATAAATTACAATATGTCAAATATTATTTTTTCCAATTTAATCCTTATTCTTTTCCTTTTTCTTTCTTTGGTTGTTTATTAAAGATTTCTTTTTTTTTTTGTTAAAGTATATTTTCTTTCCAATTGAACCCTCTAATTTAATTTTTTTAATGCCCTCTAATTTATTTTTTAATTTAATTTTTATCCTTATTCTTTTAATTATATTTTTTTGTGTGATTGATTTTTTTTCAAGTTTTATACTTCGGCATTTAATTTGCTGGGAATGAGATTTGTAGTTTTTTCATTTGTCATGCTTTTGATCTAACATGTGATTCATAATTATTATTTTTTCATTCTACATATTTTTAAATTTAAAAAACATTTCGTGTTTATTTTTCATTTATTGTCTATCATTTTATCCTAATCTCATAGTCAAGATCATGATTTTGAAGGCCTTTTTTGAATATAAGTTTTAAAAAAAAACATGTTGTTTGTATTTAATTTTTTATTTTTAAATTTTTTTTAAAGACGAGCTTTATTTTATAAAAAATAAATTATTTGTTATGAAATAATATTCTTGATATTTTTGGCCTGCATAATATTTTATTCAATCAATTTTATATGTATTTCTGTTTTTTTTATTTTAAGAAACAAATTCAGTATACACAACAAGTAAATATCTTTATCAAAATAGCCTACACGAGTTGCCTTGCCCATGCGTTGACACAGCAAATTGATTAATTGTTTTGCATGTTTTTATTGATTAATTAAGTATTTAAATAGTAAAATGATCATTGATGAAACAGTTTTGAATGAGTTATTTGTGTTTTGTAGCAAACAATTTGATTGTTGGTCGTGTTTTAACAGTTTGGATAACAGTTTGATTGATGAGATATTTGTTGTGTGCAAAATACTGATTTATTGTCGCGCATGTTTTAATTGTTAGGCGAATTATTTAATTGGTAGATAACAAAATTGCAATTGCTAAAATCTATTAAAGATGAGTTATTTGTTGTCTGCGCTGAATTGGTTGATTATTGCTATCATTTTACCTATTGGGATGATAATTTAATTGGCAGATTGCAAAACTACAATCGATAAAATCCATTTAAGACAAGTAATTGTATTTTGTAGCCAATTGATTAATAGTTGGGCTTGTTTTTGTAGCCAACTGATTGTTATTTATTTAAATTGCCCTGAAAAATAAAATAAAAATTTACAAAAAAAAGAAAGCGAGAAAACAATAAAAAAATAACTAAAATTATCATTATTATTGCATAAACAATGAAACCATAAAATTATCTTGAAGAACAAAAAAAACACTTTAACAAAAGAGTAAACAAAAACAACATCAAAAAAAGACAAAACTAAAATAAATATTAGGAGCATAAAAAAAATCATCTAATCCAAAGAACAAATAATTATAACAGAAAATACAAAAAAACAAAGGGAAAAAAGAAAGAAAAAATATTAATTTTAAAACAATTACTAACATAAATTAAAATTCTAGGAATGAACTGAATAAAAAATATCTCAAGAAAAAATAAAACAAAAAAAATAAAAATAAAAACCAAAACTAAAAGCATATATGCATAATACGGACAAAAAATAAACATTGTCGAAGCGATTGAAAAACCAAAAGAATTAATACTAAATAAAAAATTAAAAGAATAAGAATCGAAATGAAAAACAGAACATATAATTATTTCCTATTGAATTACAAAACTGTAATAAATCAAAACCTTGGGACTGAAAAAAAAATAGCAGTATAATTTCTAAAAAGAATAAAAGAATAAGGACTAAAATTAAAGTAATATATATGACCAATTTCAATTGGAGGAAAAAAATTGAAAAACTAAAACCTGCAGACCAAAACAATTAAAGGAATCAAAACAAACCAAAAATCAAAAGAATAAGGGTTGAAATGGAAAAAAAAAACATATATGATTAATTTTAATTGAAGGGTATAATTGAAAACAATCAAAATTTCTATTAAAGAAATCAGAAAGAAAAAATAAAGTAAAAGACCAGGGACAAAAATGAAACACACAACAACTTAGAAGAGCGCTATGCATTTTGCCGTTGTAGTAGAGAGAAAAGGGGGAAAGGAAAAAACCCGGCCACCGACGCTCTTACGCTCTCCATACAATGACACGCTCACCGCCATGAGAAAGAGCACATGGTGGCACACCCGTCGACACAGTGATCGAACATTTTCAACCACCAACGAACACCGCACACACCACCCGAAAAGGTGTGCACGCATGAAACCTAACGGTGTGTCGGTCAGTAACCACGAGGGAAAATAATTAAAAATTTTCAAATTACCTAAACATCCTTGGACCAAACAATAACCACGAAAATACCGGGAGTGGAAGTATTGTCATGCCCCCGATATCAGGCTTTCGTTTTTGTCGTTTTGGAGGCTAGTTAAGTAATTTCACTACACATAAAACTTGAAAACCCTAAATTACCCTCTCCTCCAGCGTGCAGTTTGTGCCTCGCTCAAGGGCAAAGGAGTAATTGTATTTCCGTTTAAGTTCTATCATCTTCATGTTAGGAGTAAAACTATTGTGTTCTTAGCTTTTTGTGCAGTTATTAAAGTCTTATGAATTGAGTTTTCTTTTATTCTATTTCAACCTTTAACATTGAATTTATTAAAATTGAAACTTTATTTTTTTTATAAAGTCATATTGAATCCTACGACCTAGGTGGTAGGTTTACAAGATTAGTCTAAGTTGTCTTGATTTTTTTTTTTAATATTAGATTGATTGAAAATTAAGATTTGTGATATTTTTATTTGCTTTTTAAGGGGAATACCAATCTTATAACTTCATTTATTGGTTTGACAAGGTAACCCAATTTGACTTGTGTAATTTTTTTATTCTTTTTTAATTTAATAGTTTTTTTTTATCCATGTACACTAGTTTAATTAAGAATTAGATTTATGTATTTTTTTTATTTGCTTTCACAATCTTATGACTCAAGTCATAAATTTGATATCATCTCAATATTTTAAAACAAAAATATTATATTAATTTTATGACCCAAACTTAACTAGTTAATCTTAATGAACTAATTTTTTTACTGTCTTTTCTAATAGCTTTTTTTTTTATTTAATTTTGGCTGGAAAGCAAACTTTATAAATATATTTTTTATTCACTGTATTATATTAATATTTTTTCCTTGGGAAACATCGTCGTTTTCCATCGGGGATTAAAATCCCCACCTGGTTTCCCCACTTCAACTCTCGTTACCTCCTCCTCTCATAATTGAATTGTAAAAAACAGAAACAAAAGGCTAATTCATCTTCCATCTAAACCAAAAACCTGTTTTTTTTCAATCCTTGTTTTAACTGTCCCCTGTATTGCATTTTCTATACTTACCAAGAAGGCCATTGCGGCTGGGCATCGTCGCCTCTTGATGACATTACAAATCAAAAGAATGCGACTCAAAAGGGGTCAAGAAACTCCATTTCATCGTCTACTGCGGATTCCCGCAATACAAATTTATCCCAATTTCTCTTCTTGGATAGATTCTGCTAACTGATTTCGTGGGAGAAAGGCTTGCTAATAAACGGAATTGATCTATAGCTCAACCGACACCTCGGGTTTTCTTGTTTACTACGTCGTAAATCTTCCGACGTGATAGATTTCCTCAAAGAAGGAAAGGAGAGACGGGCGGGTTTGAGAGTTATAGTTCTACTTCTAGGAAGGAAGAGACTATCGGAAGCGTGTCTCGGCCGGGCTCGAAACAAAAGGTAGAACGTAATGTCTCTTGTTTGGCTTGGTTCAGTTCATCAAGCCATTACAAAACAAGTCCAGCGGAGACAAAGAAAGAAGCCATTTTGACGGTGTTTTCGCTTCCAGTCTGTAATTCTATCTTCAGGCTTAGTCCAGTCCGGATCCATGGTGGGTTTTTCTTTTCTCATTTCCTTCTAAATTTTATCATGTTTTTTCTGCCTGGTTTCAAGAAATTAAAGAACATTCAATGGGTCTTCTGTATCTTTGTGTTCTTTTTATTGCCTGTTGCCTTTTAGCTTTTTGTGGTCTTAGTTTTTAATTATTTAGGGGTTCTGGGTTTTCTTGATAAGTCTTGAAAATGGGTAGTTCTTGATTGCATTTATTCTTGATGTGCTTGTTTGGCGATGAAGTTTAATAAAAAAAGTGAGATAATAAATGTTAAAGAATTCATAATTACCTGGAACCAGAAAAAAAGGCTTGAAAAATTCTTTAGGGGTTATGGGTTTTCTTGCTAACCCATTAGGGTTTTGATATTTTTGTATGTTCATTGAAGAAAATTCGTGAGTCTTGAAAACAAGTAGTTCTTGGTTGCATTTATTCTTGATGTGCTTGTTTGGCGATGAAGTTTAATATTAAAAGGGAAATAATAAATGTTAAAAAAATTCATAATTACTTGGAACCAGAAAAAAAGGCTTAAAATTTTTTAAGCTTTTTTATTATTATTATTATTGTTGTAGGAGCATTAAAAATATTTAATTATTTCATTCGATTATTCAAAAACTGTTATGTTGTTATATCTGTGTCAATTGCAATTAATTCATTTTCTCTTCATAGTGACATCGGAGCATCACCAAGTATGAAACTTTGATCCCTCGATGGCTCTGCATCTGGTTGAATCACCTTAGACAATGAATTTCCGATTGAGTTCTCAAGTGCTAATGGCTAAGTGAATTTTCTCTTTACTCTTTTCTAATGTTTGATTAAGCTTGTGAATTTGTTCTAATATTCAGAGAATTAGTTTATCCCTAACTGAATTTTATAAAGGCAGACACCATTCTCAAATAAAATTGTCAAGGTGAAGAAGGGACCTTCTACTTCTAAATAGCAATGCATGTTTTCACTGGAAAGACTTTACATATATTCTTAAATGTGAAATCAAGAAGAATTGGTGTTTGTAAGGTTATCTCTATCCCAAGAAGAGATGCAACTATCTTTAGTGTTGATGTTGTTTCTGTTCCATGCAGCATGGAACTTCAAGTAAATCTGATGATCTTTCAATTTCTTTGGATGAATCAATGTCCAACTGTGTTTGTGTTTCTTTTAAGAGCCCTCAAGTTGAATATTTTAATGCATGTCTATATTTTAATGCATGTCTATATTTTAATGCATGCTGTTTTTTTTCCTTACTTCTAATATAGTGTAGATGTTTACAGAAAATATGTGCATTAGAGCTGCACTTGTTGATATAGAAATAAATGATAAAATTGTTAATGTTGATGTAGTAATACGAAGAAGTTTCAGATTCATGTACTAATAGGCTGAACTTTCTGAAATAGACACAATAAAAGACAATGTATATACTTAATTTGTCTTTGTTATTGTGCGGCATTTCTAACTTGGGAGTTTATCCATTGGATCAATTTACTACAATTATAAATCCAGTCTAGGTTCTCTCATTTTATCTCTTTTAAACTCAATTGTGCATATACACTTTATACATCCATTAAATTATGCTCGTCCAATTAAGGAAATCTGTTTGACTCCACCTTTCACTTTTTGTATGGTAGATTATAATTTTTTTTGTCTTGTTATATTAGTTTTACCCCCCTGGAAATTATCCTAGCTTTGACCCTACCTACACCCACTCATTCTCTTTCCCTAACACCATCCAATCCTTTTCTACTTTCTACGACTCCAACAACAATAACAACACTAGTAATGGAAGCAATATACAATGAAGGGACCTCTGAGTTGTAATTGAAACATGAAACTGGTTCATCTTCGATGACATGCCATTGCCATTTATGACAGGGTCAATTGTGGGCAAGAGGTTTTATGCACAAGTGATGACTAGAGAAGATGATGGCAATGGATAAAGTGTGATGCTTGATCATAGGAATCTTAAAACTCCTAAAAGGCCTCTCAAGTTGCCCACTTTAGCTCTTGCTATGATCATGCTGCAAAATGGGATTATCAGGTTTGGTTTTATTGCTTCACTTATGATTATTGCTTTATTTCAGTTGTGTGTTGTTGTCTTTTTAAGAGCTGAATTGAGCTTTTTCTCTTTGCTTATTTCTTGTCCTGTGTATTATAGTTGATCAATTGAATGTTGCTATATTTCTTATTTGTCAATTCGCTTTGAATTGGAGTTATGATATTCATATTTAATTGCTTGTTGACTAATTTACAGTAACTCAGATGGGCTTTTAGGAAGATTCTATATTTAGCCTTTCATTTGGGGTTTATTCCATGTTTAATGAATTGTTATGAACAAATATGTTTTTGGATATGAAATATCTTCGTCATTCATTTGACAACAAAGGTCAAATAGAAGCAATTCAAAAGTTGCTTGCTTTTTTCCCCTTTAGTTCATGTATGATGTGTTTATAATTGGATAAGTAATGAAAGGTTAGTTGTTGCGAACCTTGTAGGTATAAAGATTCAAAAACCCACAAGCAAGATTGAAATAATCCCAGAAAGTTAAAATATTTTGTGGTAAAAACACCTTGATATAGAGATAATCTTATACCTAAGAATCATAGGTATTATAAATTTAAATAAACAACAATTAAACCACAAATAAATAGTTACATTATTACAAATAATTTAAATACAACCCAACATAATCTTTCTTGCTTGAATTTATCCTTGTAGTCGAAATCACATCCCACAACCATTAATGTCCTCTCCAAGCATTAAAACTTTTGAATTTAATTCCTGATTTGTTTCCCTTAATTAGTCGCCCATAATATTTTTTTTTATATTAGGAAATCCTTGCCAAAAATGAACAAATAATAATACAGCAACTTTCCCTTTATTGCTGCCAATAAGCTTTCCTTGGGTTTTCAATTTTTTTTAAAGGCTTTGGTTGTTTAGAAGCTGATAATAAGTCCAATAAAAATTGTTTAAAGTATTGTCTTTTCTTTAATTTTTTTCTCTTATATATATATATGTCGATTTCCATAAAGACCAAAGTCATCTCTTAACTTCGTTTCTAATATCTACCTTCAACTTAGTAGCTTACAAGCCGAATTAAACTTCTAGGACAAACGCTCTCCCATCACATGGTATTTCATCATTTGTACGTTGAAATTAACAACTAGAGTTTTCATAATATCATTTTGTACAAGCATGAAACCATGGACATTGTTAAGATCACCATCTTTGACATTTGCATTATCATTGTACTAATCAAAATTTGCATTAACGCATCTTTCATGCCTATTGACATGCTTATACTCTATTTCTTTTAATCCATCACTCTTGGTATCATGTCTCTCTATTCTCATTGTCATACATACCTTGCTCCACCCACTATTGGTGTAATCGTATTCATATCAGATATCTTTGAATATGCATAATTTGACTTTAAATGGCATATGAATTGAAAATGTTGGATTTGAGTATCCTATCTGAGCATACAATAGTCAATTTTTATGATGTACTTTAAGCTCTAATTGGTTTTCAAAATTACTTGTAGGTTGAAATAAACAACTTGAGTTTATTTTTTTTTAAAAAGGCTTTTGTTGGTTCGAAGTTGATAATAAGTCAAATAAAAATTGTTTAAAATCTTGTTGTGCACTTCAAGTTTTAGTCTGTTTTCTTGATTTTTTTTCTTTCTTTATATATATACATATAATGTAGCTTTCCATAAAGACCAAAGTCATGCCTTAACTTTGTATTTAATGTTTGCCTTCATCTTATTTGCTTGCAAATCGAATTGAACTTCTAGGACAAGCGCTCTCACATCTATTGGTATTTCATCACTTGTAGGTTGAAATTAACACCTTGAGTTTTTGTAATATCATTTTGTACAAGCATGAAACCATGGACATTGTTAAGATCACCATCTTTAACATTTGCACTGTCATTGTACTAATCAAAATTTGCATTAACGCATCTTTCATGCCTATTGACGTGCTTATACTCTATTTCGTGCAATCCATCACTCTTGGTATCATGTCTCTCTATTCTCATCATCAAACATACCTTGCTCTACCTCTATTGGTGTTATCGTATTCATAGCAGACATCTTTGAATATGCATAATTTGGCTCGAATTGAACTTTTCGGACATGCAATCTCACATCACTTCGTATTTCATCACTTGTAGCTTGAAATAAACACCTTGAGTGTTCGTAATATCATTTTGTGAAAGCATGAAACCATGGACATTGTTAAGATCACCATCTTTGACATTTGCATTATCATTGTACTAATCAAAATTTGCATTCACGAATCTTTCATGCCTGTTGACATCCTTATAGTCTATTTCGTGCAATCCATCACTCTTGGTATCATGTCTCTGTATTCTCATCGTCAAACATACCTTACTCTACCCTCTGTTGGTGTTATCGTACTCATATCAGACATCTTTGAATATGCATAATTTGGCTTTAATGGCCTATGAATTAAAAATGTTGGATTTGAGTATCTTATCTAAGCATACAATTGTCAATTATTATGATGTACATTAAGCTCTAACAGGTTTTTGAAAATAGTTGTAGGTTGAAATGAACAAATTGAGTTTAATTTATTTTTAAAACAGGCTTTTGTTGGTTCGAAGCTGAGAAGAAGTCCAATAAAAAATGTTTAAAATCTCGTAGTGCACTTCAAGTTTTAGTCTCTTTTATTTATCTTCTGTCTTTCTTTATATATATATATATATAGTGTCGCTTTCCATAAAGACCACAGTTAACCTTTAACTTTATATCTAATGTTTGCTTTCATTTTACTAGCTTGCAAATCGAATTGAACTTTTAGGACATGCACCCTCACATCACTTGGTATTTCATCACTTGTAGCTTGAAATAAACACCTTGAGTGTTCGTAATATCATTTTGTACAAGCATGAAACCATGGACATTGTTAAGATCACCATCTTTGACATTTGCATTATCATTGTACTAATCAAAATTTGCATTAACGCATCTTTCATGCCTATTGACGTGCTTATACTCTATTTCGTGCAATCCATCACTCTTGGTATCATGTCTCTCTATTCTCATCGTCAAACATACCTTGCTCTACCCTCTATTGGTGTTATCGTATTCATAGCAGACATCTTTGCATATGCATAATTTGGCTTTAATGGTCTATGAATTAAAAATGTTGGATGTGAGTATCTTATCTGAGCAAACAATTGTCAATTATTATGATGTTCTTTAAGCTCTAATAGGTTTTTGAAAATACTTGTAGGTTGAAATGAACAACTTGAGTTTATTGTTTTTTTAAAAAAGGCTTTTGTTGGTTGGAAGCTGAGAACAAGTCCAATAAAAAAGGTTTAAAGTCTCGTAGTGCAATTCAAGTTTTAGTCTCTTTTCTTTATCTTGTGTCTTTCTTTATATATATATATATCTATATATAGTGTCGTTTTCCATAAAGACCAAAGTCAACCTTTTAACTTTGTATCTAATGTTTGCCTTCATTTTACTAGCTTGCAAATCGAATTGAACTTTAGGGACATTAGTCTCACATCACTTGGTATTTCATCACTTGTCGATTGAAATGAACACCTTGAGTGTTCGGAATATCATTTTGTACAAGCATGAAACCATGGACATTGTTAAGATTGCCATCTTTGACATTTGCATTATCATTTTACTAATCAAAAATTGTATTAATGCATCTTTCATGCCTCTTGACGTTCTTATAGTCTATATCTTGCAATCCATCACTTTTGGTATAATGTCTCTCTATTCTCATCGTCAAACATACCTCGCTCTACCCTCTATTGGTGTTATCATATTCATAGCAGACATCTTTGAATATGCATAATTTGGCTTTAATGGCCTATGAATTAAAAACGTTGGATGTGAGTATCATATCAGAGCATACAATTGTCAATTATTATGATGTTCTTTAAGCTCTAATAGGTTTTTGAAAATACTTGTAGGTTGAAATGAACAACTTGAGTTTAATTTTTTATTTAAAACAGGCTTTTGTTGGTTCGAAACTTAGAATATGTCCATTAAAAAATGTTTAAAGTCTCATAGTGCACTTCAAGTTTTAGTCTCTTTTCTTTATCTTTTGTCTTTCTTTATATATATATATATATATAATGTCGCTTTCCATAAACACCAAAGTCAACCTTTAACTTTGTATCTAATGTTTGCCTTCATTTTACTTGCTTGCATATCGAATTGAACTTTTAGGAGATGCACCCTCACATCACTTGGTATTTCATCACTTGTAGGCTTGCAATAAACACCTTGAGTGTACGTAATATCATTTTGTACAAGCATGAAACCATGGACATTGTTAAGATCACCATCTTTGACATTTGCATTACTGCATCTTTCATGCCTATTGACGTGCTTATACTCTATTTCGTGCAATCCATCACTCTTGGTATCATGTCTCTCTATTCTCATCGTCAAACATACCTTGCTCTACCCTCTATTGGTGTTATCGTATTCATAGCAGACATCTTTGCATATGCATAATTTGGCTTTAATGGTCTATGAATTAAAAATGTTGGATGTGAGTATCTTATCTGAGCAAACAATTGTCAATTAGTATGATGTTCTTTAAGCTCTAATAGGTTTTTGAAAATACTTGTAGGTTGAAATGAACAACTTGAGTTTATTGTTTTTTAAAAAAGGCTTTTGTTGGTTGGAAGCTGAGAACAAGTCCAATAAAAAAAGGTTTAAAGTCTCGTAGTGCAATTCAAGTTTTAGTCTTTTCTTTATCTTGTGTCTTTCTTTATATATATATATATCTATATATAGTGTCGTTTTCCATAAAGACCAAAGTCAACCTTTTAACTTTGTATCTAATGTTTGCCTTCATTTTACTAGCTTGCAAATCGAATTGAACTTTAGGGACATCAGTCTCACATCACTTGGTATTTCATCACTTGTAGATTGAAATGAACACCTTGAGTGTTCGGAATATCATTTTGTACAAGCATGAAACCATTGACATTGTTAATATCACTATCTTTGACATTTGCATTGTCATTGTACTAATCAAAATTTGCATTAACGCATCTTTCATGCCTATTGACGTGCTTATACTCTATTTCGTGCAATCCATCACTCTTGGTATCATGTCTCTCTATTCTCATCCTCAAATATACCTTGCTCTACCCTCTATTGGTGTTATCGTATTCATAGCATACATCTTTGAATATGCATTATTTGGCTTTAATAGCCTATGAATTAAAAATGTTGGATTTGAGTGTCTTATCTGAGCATACAATTGTCAATTATTATGATGTACTTTATGCTGTAATAGGTTATTGAAAATACTTGTAGGTTGAAATGAACAACTTGAGTTTAATTTTTTTTTTTTAAACAATCTTTTGTTGGTCCGAAACTGAGAATAAGTCCAAGAAAAAATATTTGAAGTCTCGTTGTGCACTTCAAGTTTTAGTCTCTTTTCTTTATTTTTTGTCTGTCTTTATATATATATATATATATATATATAAAGTCGCTTTCCATAAAGACCAAAGTCAACCTTTCACTTTGTATCTAATGTTTGCCTTCATTGTACTAGCTTGCAAATCGAATTGAACTTTTAGGACATGCACCCTAACATCACTTGGTATTTCATCACTTGTAGCTTGAAATAAACACCTTGAGTGTTCGTAATATCATTTTGTACAAGCATGAAACCATGGACATTGTTAAGATCACCATCTTTGACATTTGCATTATCATTGTAGTAATCAAAATTTGCATAAACGCATCTTTCATGCCTATTGACGTGCTTATACTCTATGTCGTGCAATCCATCACTCTTGGTATGATGTCTCTGTATTCTCATCGTCAAACATACCTTGCTCTACCCTCTATTGGTGTTATCGTATTCTTATCAGACATCTTTGAATATGCATAAGTTGACTTTAATGGCCTATGAATTAAATATGTTGGATTGGAGTATCTTATCTATGCATACAATTGCCAATTATTATGATGTACTTTAAGCTGTAATAGGTTTTTGAAAATACTTGCAGGTTGAAATGAACAACTTGAGTTTAATTTTTTTTTTTAAAAAGGCTTTTGTTGGTTTGAAGCTGAGAATAAGTCCAATAAAAAATGTTTAAAGTCTCGTAGTGCACTTCAAGTTTTAGTCTCTTTTCTTTATCTTGTGTCTTTCTTTATATATATATATATATATATATATAGTGTCGCTTTCCATAAAGACCAAAGTCAACCTTTTAACTTTGTATCTAATGTTTGCCTTCATTTTACTAGCTTGCAAATCGAATTGAACTTTAGGGACATCACTCTCACATTACTTGGTATTTCATCACTTGTGGCTTGAAATAAACAGCTTGAGTGTTCGGAATATCATTTTGAACAAGCATGAAACCATTGACATTGTTAAGATCACCATCTTTGACATTTGCATTGTCATTGTACTAATCAAAATTTGCATTAACGCATCTTTCATGCCTATTGACGTGCTTATACTCTATTTCGTGCAATCCATCACTCTTGGTATCATGTCTTTATTCTCATCGTCAAACATACCTTGCTCTACCCTCTATTGGTGTTATCGTATTCATAGCAGACATCTTTGAATATGCATAATTTGGCTTTAATGGCCTGTGGATTAAAAATGTTGGATTTGAGTGTCTTATCTGAGCATACAATTGTCAATTATTATGATGTACTTTAAGTTGTATTAGGTTTTTGAAAATACTTGTAGGTTGAAATGAACAATATGAGTTTAATTTTTTTTTAAAACAGGCTTTTGTTGGTCCGAAACTGAGAATAAGTCCATGGAAAAATGTTTGAAGTCTCGTTGTGCACTTCAAGTTTTAGTCTCTTTTCTTTATTTTTTGTTTTCTTTATATATATATATATATGATGTCGCTTTCCATAAAGACCAAAGTAAACCTTTCACTTTGTATCTAGTGTTTGCCTTTATTTTACTAGCTTGCAAATCGAATTGAACTTTAGGGACATCACTCTCACATTACTTGGTATTTCATCACTTGTAGCTTGAAATAAACACCTTGAGTGTTCGGAATATCATTTTGTACAAGCATGAAACCATTGACATTGTTAAGATCACCATCTTTGACATTTGCATTGTCATTGTACTAATCAAAATTTGCATTAACGCATCTTTCATGCCTATTGACGTGCTTATACTCTATTTCGTGCAATCCATCACTCTTGGTATCATGTCTCTGTATTCTCATCGTCAAACATACCTTGCTCTACCCTCTATTGGTGTTATCGTATTCATAGCAGACATCTTTGAATATGCATAATTTGGCTTTAATGGCCTATGAATTAAAAATGTTGGATTTGGGTGTCTTATCTGAGCATACAATTGTGAATTATTATGATGTACTTTAAGCTATAATAGGTTTTTGAAAATACTTGTAGGTTGAAATGAACAACTTGAGTTTAATTTTTATTTTAAAACAGGATTTTGGTGGTCCGAAACTGAGAATAAGTCCAAGAAAAAATGTTTGAAGTCTCGTTGTGCACTTCAAGTTTTAGTCTCTTTTCTTTATTTTTTGTCTGTCTGTATATATATATATATATATAAAGTCGCTTTCCATAAAGACCAAAGTCAACCTTTCACTTTGTATCTAGTGTTTGCCTTCATTGTACTAGCTTGCAAATCGAATTGAACTTTTAGGACATGCACCCTAACATCACTTGGTATTTCATCACTTATAGCTTGAAATAAACACCTTGAGTGTTTGTACTATCATTTTTTACAAGCATGAAACCATAGACATTGTTAAGATCACCATCTTTGACTTTTGCTTTCTCATTGTATTAATCAAAATTTGCATTAATGCATCTTCCATGCCTATTGACGTGCTTATACTCTATTTCGTGCAATCCATCACTCTTGGTATCATGTCTCTCTATTCTCATCGTCAAACATACCTTGCTCTACCCTCTATTGGTGTTATCGTACATAGCAGACATCCTTGAATATGCATAATTTGGCTTTAATGGCCTATGAATTAAAAATGTTGGATTTGTGTATCTTATCTGAGCATACAATTGTCAATTATTATGATGTACTTTAAGCTCTAATAGGTTTTTGAAAATACTTGTAGGTTGAAATGAACAACATGAGTTTACTTTTGTTTTAAAACAGGCTTTTTTTATTCCGAAACTGAGAATAAGTCCAATTAAAAATGTTTGAAGTCTCGTTGTGCACTTCAAGTTTTAGTCTGTTTTCTTTATTTTTTGTCTTTCTATATATATATATATATATCTAATTTCGCTTTCCATAAAGACCAAAGTCAACCTTTTAACCTTGTATCTAATGTTTGCCTTCATTTTACTAGCTTGCAAATCGAATTGAACTTTAAGACATGCACCCTAACATCACTCGGTATTTCATCACTTGTAGCTTGAAATAAACACCTTTGAGTGTTCGGAATATGATTTTGTACAAGCATGAAACCATTGACATTGTTAAGATCACCATCTTTGACATTTGCATTAACGCATCTTTCATGCCTGTTGACGTGCTTATACTCTATTTCATGCAATCCATCACTCTTGGTATCATGTCTCTCTATTATCATCATCAAACATACCTTGCTCTACCCTCTATTGGTGTTATCGTAGTCATAGCAGACATCCTTGAATATGCATAATTTGGCTTTAATGGCCTATGAATTAAAAATGTTGGATTCGAGTATCTTATCTGAGCATACAATTGTCAATTATTATGATGTACTTTAAGCTCTAATAGGTTTTTGAAAATACTTGTAGGTTGAAATGAACAACATGAGTTTACTTTTGTTTTAAAACAGGCTTTTTTTGGTCCGAAACTGAGAATAAGTCCAATTAAAAATGTTTGAAGTCTCGTTGTGCACTTCAAGTTTTAGTCTCTTTTCTTTATTTTTTTTCTTTCTTTATATATATATATATAATGTCGCTTTCCATAAAGACCAAAGTCAACCTTTCACTTTGTATCTAGTGTTTGCCTTCATTGTACTAGCTTGCAAATCGAATTGAACTTTTAGGACATGCACCCTAACATCACTTGGTATTTCATCACTTGTAGCTTGAAATAAACACCTTGAGTGTTCGGAATATCATTTTGTACAAGCATGAAACCATTGACATTGTTAAGATCACCATCTTTGACATTTGCATTGTCATTGTACTAATCAAAATTTGCATTAACGCATCTTTCATGCCTATTGATGTGCTTATACTCTATTTCGTGCAATCCATCACTATTGGTATCATGTCTCTGTATTCTCATCGTCAAACATACCTTGCTCTACCCTCTATTGGTGTTATCGTATTCATAGCAGACATCTTTGAATATGCATAATTTGGCTTTAATGGCCTATGAATTAAAAATGTTGGATTTGGGTGTCTTATCTGAGCATACAATTGTGAATTATTATGATGTACTTGAAGCTGTAATAGGTTTTTCAAAATACTTGTAGGTTGAAATGAACAACTTGAGTTTAATTTTTATTTTAAAACAGGATTTTGTTGGTCCGAAACTGAGAATAAGTCCAAGAAAAAATGTTTGAAGTCTCGTTGTGCACTTCAAGTTTTAGTCTCTTTTCTTTATTTTTTGTTTTCTTTATATATATATATATATAATGTCGCTTTCCATAAAGACCAAAGTAAACCTTTCACTTTGTATCTAGTGTTTGCCTTTATTTTACTAGCTTGCAAATCGAATTGAACTTTAGGGACATCACTCTCACATTACTTGGTATTTCATCACTTGTGGCTTGAAATAAACACCTTGAGTGTTCGGAATATCATTTTGTACAAGCATGAAACCATTGACATTGTTAAGATCACCATCTTTGACATTTGCATTGTCATTGTACTAATCAAAATTTGCATTAACGCATCTTTCATGCCTGTTGACGTGCTTATACTCTATTTCATGCAATCCATCACTCTTGGTATCATGTCTCTCTATTATCATCATGAAACATACCTTGCTCTACCCTCTATTGGTGTTATCGTAGTCATAGCAGACATCCTTGAATATGCATAATTTGGCTTTAATGGCCTATGAATTAAAAATGTTGGATTTGAGTATCTTATCTGAGCATACAATTGTCAATTATTATGATGTACTTTAAGCTCTAATAGGTTTTTGAAAATACTTGTAGGTTGAAATGAACAACATGAGTTTACTTTTGTTTTAAAACAGGCTTTTTTTGGTCCGAAACTGAGAATAAGTCCAATTAAAAATGTTTGAAGTCTCGTTGTGCACTTCAAGTTTTAGTCTCTTTTCTTTATTTTTTGTCTTTCTTTATATATATATATATATAATGTCGCTTTCCATAAAGACCAAAGTCAACCTTTCACTTTGTATCTAGTGTTTGCCTTCATTGTACTAGCTTGCAAATCGAATTGAACTTTTAGGACATGCACCCTAACATCACTTGGTATTTCATCACTTGTAGCTTGAAATAAACACCTTGAGTGTTCGTACTATCATTTTTTACAAGCATGAAACCATAGACATTGTTAAGATCACCATCTTTGACTTTTGCTTTCTCATTGTATTAATCAAAATTTGCATTAATGCATCTTCCATGCCTATTGACGTGCTTATACTCTATTTCGTGCAATCCATCACTCTTGGTATCATGTCTCTCTATTCTCATCGTCAAACATACCTTGCTCTACCCTCTATTGGTGTTATCGTACATAGCAGACATCCTTGAATATGCATAATTTGGCTTTAATGGCCTATGAATTAAAAATGTTGGATTTGTGTCTCTTATCTGAGCATACAATTGTCAATTATTATGATGTACTTTAAGCTCTAATAGGTTTTTGAAAATACTTGTAGGTTGAAATGAACAACATGAGTTTACTTTTGTTTTAAAACAAGCTTTTTTTGTTCCGAAACTGAGAATAAGTCCAATTAAAAATGTTTGAAGTCTCGTTGTGCACTTCAAGTTTTAGTCTGTTTTCTTTATTTTTTGTCTTTCTATATATATATATATATATCTAATTTCGCTTTCCATAAAGACCAAAGTCAACCTTTTAACCTTGTATCTAATGTTTGCCTTTATTTCACTAGCTTGCAAATCGAATTGAACTTTTAGGACATGCACCGTAACATCACTTGGTATTTCATCACTTGTAGCTTGAAATAAACATCTTGAGTGTTAAAACTATCATTTTGTACAAGCATGAAACCATAGACATTGTTAAGATCACCATCTTTGACATTTGCATTGTCATTGTACTAATCAAAATTTGCATTAACGCATCTTTCATGCCTATTGAAGTGCTTATACTCTATTTCGTGCAATCCATCACTCTTGGTATCATGTCTTTATTCTCATCGTCAAACATACCTTGCTCTACCCTCTATTGGTGTTATCGTATTCATAGCAGACAACTTTGAATATGCATAAGTTGGCTTTAATGACCTATGAATTAAAAAAGTTGGATTTGAATTTCTTATCTGAGCATACAATTGTCAATTATTATAATGTACTTTAAGCTCTAATAGGTTTTTGAAAGTACTTGTAGGTTGAAATGAACAGCTTGAGTTTATTTTTTTTTTAAAACATGCTTTTGTTGGTTCGAAACTGAGAATAATTGAAAGAAAAAATGTTTGAAGTCTCGTTGTGTACTTCAAGTTTAAGTCTCTTTTCTTTATTTTTTGTCTTTCTTTATATATATATATAATGTCGCTTTCCATAAAGACCAAAGTCAACCTTTCACTTTGTATCTAGTGTTTGCCTTCATTGTACTAGCTTGCAAATTGAATTGAACTTTGAGGACATGCATCGTAACATCACTTGGTATTTCATCACTTGTAGCTTGAAATAAACACCTTGAGTGTTCGTACTATCATTTTGTACAAGCATGAAACCATGGACATTGTTAAGATCAACATCTTTGACATTTGCATTATCATTGTACTAATAAAAATTTGCATTAATGCATATTCCATGCCTATTGACGTGCTTATACTCTATTTCGTGCAATCCATCACTCTTGGTATCATGTCTCTGTATTCTAATCGTCAAACATAGCTTGCTCTACCCTCTATTGGTGTTATCGTATGCTTATCAGACATCTTTGAATATGCATAAGTTGGCTTTAATGACCTATGAATTAAAATGGTTGGATTTCAGTCTCTTATCTGAGCATACAATTGTCAATTATTATAATGTACTTTAAGCTCTAATAGGTTTTTGAAAGTACTTGTACGTTGAAATGAACAACTTGAGTTTAATTTGTTTTTTAAAACAGGCTTTTATTGGTCGGAAATTGAGAATAAGTCCAAAAAAAAATGTTTGAAGTCTCATTGTGCACTTCAAGTTTTAGTCTCTTTTCTTTATTTTTTGTCTTTCTTTATATATATATATATATATATATATAATGTCGCTTTCCATAAAGACCAAAGTCAACCTTTCACTTTGTATCTAGTGTTTGCCTTTATTTCACTAGCTTGCAAATCGGATTGAACTTTTAGGACATGCACCCTTATATCACGTGGTATTTCATCACTTGTAGCTTGAAAGAAACACCTTGAGTGTTCGTTCTATCATTTTGTACAAGCCTGAAACCATTGACATTGTTAAGATCACCATCTTTGACATTTGCATTGTCATTGTACTAATCAAAATTTGCATTAACGCATCTTTCATGCCTATTGACGTGCTTATACTCTATTTCGTGCAATCCATCACTCTTGCTATCATGTCTCTTTATTCTCATCGTCAAACATACCTTGCTCTACCCTCTATTGGTGTTATCGTAATCATATCAGACATCTTTGAATATGCATAATTTGGCTTTAATGGCCTATGAATTAAAAATGTTGCATTTGGGTCTCTTATCTAGGTATACATTTGTCAATTATTATGATGTACATTAAGCTCTAATAGGTTTTTGAAAATACTTGTAGGTTGAAATGAATAAATTGAGTTTAATTTTTTTTTTAAAAAGGCTTTTGTTGGTACGAAGCTGAGAATAAGTCCAATAAAAAATGTTTAAAGTCTCGTAGTGCACTTCAAGTTTTAGTCTCTTTTCTTTATCTTGTGTCTTTCTTTATATATATATATATAGTGTCGCTTTCCATACAGACCAAAGTCCACCTTTTAACTTTGTATCTAATGTTTGCCTTCATTTTACTAGCTTGCAAATCGAATTGAACTTTAGGGACATCACTCTCACATTACTTGGTATTTCATCACTTGTGGCTTGAAATAAAGACCTTGAGTGTTCGGAATATCATTTTGTACAAGCAGGAAACCATTGAGATTGTTAAGATCACCATCTTTGACATTTGCATTGTCATTGTAGTAATCAAAATTTGCATTAACGCATCTTTCATGCCTATTGACGTGCTTATACTCTATTTCGTGCAATCCATCACTCTTGGTATCATGTCTTTATTCTCATCGTCAAACATACCTTGCTCTACCCTCTATTGGTGTTATCGTATTCATAGCAGACATCTTTGAATATGCATAATTTGGCTTTAATGGCCTATGAATTAAAAATGAATTATTATGATGTACTTTAAGCTGTAATAGGTTTTTGAAAATACTTGTAGGTTGAAATGAACAACTTGAGTTTAATTTTTTTCTTAAAAAGGCTTTTGTTGGTTCCAAGCTGAGAATAAGTCCAATAAAAAATGTTTAAAGTCTCGTAGTGCACTTCAAGTTTTAGTCTCTTTTCTTTATCTTGGGTCTTTCTTTATATATATATATAGTGTCCCTTTCCATACAGACCAAAGTCCACCTTTTAACTTTGTATCTAATGTTTGCCTTCATTTTACTAGCTTGCAAATCGAATTGAACTTTAGGGACATCACTCTCACATTACTTGGTATTTCATCACTTGTGGCTTGAAATAAAGACCTTGAGTGTTCGGAATATCATTTTGTACAAGCATGAAACCATTGAGATTGTTAAGATCACCATCTTTGACATTTGCATTGTCATTGTAGTAATCAAAATTTGCATTAACGCATCTTTCATGCCTATTGACGTGCTTATACTCTATTTCGTGCAATCCATCACTCTTGGTATCATGTCTTTATTCTCATCGTCAAACATACCTTGCTCTACCCTCTATTGGTGTTATCGTATTCATAGCAGACATCTTTGAATATGCATAATTTGGCTTTAATGGCCTATGAATTAAAAATGAATTATTATGATGTACTTTAAGCTGTAATAGGTTTTTGAAAATACTTGTAGGTTGAAATGAACAACTTGAGTTTAATTTTTTTCTTAAAAAGGCTTTTGTTGGTTCGAAGCTGAGAATAAGTCCAATAAAAAATGTTTAAAGTCTCGTAGTGCACTTCAAGTTTTAGTCTCTTTTCTTTATCTTGTGTCTTTCTTTATATATATATATAGTGTCGCTTTCCATACAGACCAAAGTCCACCTTTTAACTTTGTATCTAATGTTTGCCTTCATTTTACTAGCTTGCAAATCGAATTGAACTTTAGGGACATCACTCTCACATTACTTGGTATTTCATCACTTGTGGCTTGAAATAAAGACCTTGAGTGTTCGGAATATCATTTTGTACAAGCATGAAACCATTGAGATTGTTAAGATCACCATCTTTGACATTTGCATTGTCATTGTAGTAATCAAAATTTGCATTAACGCATCTTTCATGCCTATTGACGTGCTTATACTCTATTTCGTGCAATCCATCACTCTTGGTATCATGTCTTTATTCTCATCGTCAAACATACCTTGCTCTACCCTCTATTGGTGTTATTGTATTCATAGCAGACATCTTTGAATATGCATAATTTGGCTTTAATGGCCTATGGATTAAAAATGTTGGATTTGAGTGTCTTATCTGAGCATACAATTGTCAATTATTATGATGTACTTTAAGTTGTATTAGGTTTTTGAAAATACTTGTAGGTTGAAATGAACAATATGAGTTTAATTTTTTTTTAAAACAGGCTTTTGTTGGTCCGAAACTGAGAATAAGTCCATGGAAAAATGTTTGAAGTCTCGTTGTGCACTTCAAGTTTTAGTCTCTTTTCTTTATTTTTTGTTTTCTTTATATATATATATATATGATGTCGCTTTCCATAAAGACCAAATTCAACCTTTCACTTTGTATCTAGTGTTTGCCTTTATTTTACTAGCTTGGAAATCGAATTGAACTTTTAGGACATGCACCCTTACATCACCTGGTATTTCATCACTTGTAGCTTGAAAGAAACATCTTTAGTGTTCGTTCTATCATTTTGTACAAACATGAAACCATGGACATTGTTAAGATCACCATCTTTGGCATTTGCATTATCATTGTACTAATCAAAATTTGCATTAACGCATCTTTCATGACTATTGGCGTGCTTATAGTCTATTTCGTGCAATCCATCACTCTTGGTATCATGTCTTTATTCTCATCGTCAAACATACATTGCTCTACCCTCTATTGGTGTTATCGTATTCATAGCAGACATCTTTGAATATGCATAATTTGGCTTTAATGGCCTATGAATTAAAAATGTTGGATTTGAGTGTCATATCTGAGCATAGAATTGTCAATTATTATGATGTACTTTAAGCTCTAATAGGTTTTTGAAAGTACTTGTACGTTGAAATGAACAACTTGAGTTTAATTTGTTTTTTAAAACAGGCTTTTGTTGGTCTGAAACTGAGAATAAGTCCAAAGAAAAATGTTTGAAGTCTCGTTGTGCACTTCAAGTTTTAGTCTCTTTTCTTTATCTTGTGTCTTTCTTTATATATATATATAGTGTCGCTTTCCATACAGACCAAAGTCCACCTTTTAACTTTGTATCTAATGTTTGCCTTCATTTTACTAGCTTGCAAATCGAATTGAAGTTTAGGGACATCACTCTCACATTACTTGGTATTTCATCACTTGTGGCTTAAAATAAACACCTTGAGTGTTCGGAATATCATTTTGTACAAGCATGAAACCATTGACATTGTTAAGATCACCATCTTTGACATTTGCATTGTGATTGTACTAATCAAAATTTGCATTAACGCATCTTGCATGCCTATTGACGTGCTTATAGTCTATTTCGTGCAATCCATCACTCTTGGTATCATGTATCTATTCTCATCATCAAACATACCTTGCTCTACCCTCTATTGGTGTTATCGTATTCATAGCAGACATCTTTGAATATGCATAATTTTACTTTAATGGCCTATGAATTAAAAATGTTGGATTTGAGTGTCTTATCTGAGCATACAATTGTCAATTATTATGATGTACTTTAAGCTCTAATAGGTTTTTGAAAATACTTGTAGGTTGAAATGAACAACTTGAGTTTAATTTTTTTTTAAAACAGTCTTTTGTTGGTCCGAAACTGAGAATAAGTCCAAGAAAAAATGTTTGAAGTCTCGTTGTGCACTTCAAGTTTTAGTCTCTTTTCTTTATTTTTTGTCTTTCTTTATATATATATATATAATGTCGCTTTCCATAAAGACCAAAGTCAACCTTTCACTTTGTATCTAGTGTTTGCCTTTATTTCACTAGCTTGCAAATCGGATTGAACTTTTAGGACATGCACCCTTATATCACGTGGTATTTCATCACTTGTAGCTTGAAAGAAACACCTTGAGTGTTCGTTCTATCATTTTGTACAAGCCTGAAACCATTGACATTGTTAAGATCACCATCTTTGACATTTGCATTGTCATTGTACTAATCAAAATTTGCATTAACGCATCTTTCATGCCTATTGACGTGCTTATAGTCTATTGCATGCAGTCCATCAGTCTTGGTATCATGTCTTTATTCTCATCGTCAAACATACCTTGCTCTACCCTCTGTTGGTGTTATCGTATTCATAGCAGACATCGTTGAATATGCATAATTTGGCTTTAATGGCCTATGAATTAAAAATGTTGGATTTGAGTGTCTTATCTGACCATACAATTGTCAATTATTATGATGTACTTTAAGCTGTAATAGGTTTTTGAAAATACTTGTAGGTTGAAATGAACAACTTGAGTTTAATTTTTTTTTTAAAAAGGCTTTTGTTGGTTCGAAGCTGAGGATAAGTCCAATAAAAAATGTTTAAAGTCTCGTAGTGCACTTTAAGTTTTAGTCTCTTTTCTTTATCTTGTGTCTTTCTTTATATATATATATATAGTGTCGCTTTCCATAAAGACCAAAGTCAACCTTTTAACTTTGTATCTAATGTTTGCCTTCATTTTACTAGCTTGCAAATCGAATTGAAGTTTAGGGACATCACTCTCACATTACTTGGTATTTCATCACTTGTGGCTTAAAATAAACACCTTGAGTGTTCGGAATATCATTTTGTACAAGCATGAAACCATTGACATTGTTAAGATCACCATCTTTGACATTTGCATTGTCATTGTACTAATCAAAATTTGCATTAACGCATCTTGCATGCCTATTGACGTGCTTATAGTCTATTTCGTGCAATCCATCACTCTTGGTATCATGTCTCTATTCTCATCATCAAACATACCTTGCTCTACCCTCTATTGGTGTTATCGTATTCATAGCAGACATCTTTGAATATGCATAATTTTACTTTAATGGCCTATGAATTAAAAATGTTGGATTTGAGTGTCTTATCTAAGCATACAATTGTCAATTATTATGATGTACTTTAAGCTCTAATAGGTTTTTGAAAATACTTGTAGGTTGAAATGAACAACTTGAGTTTAATTTTTTTTTTAAAACAGTCTTTTGTTGGTCCGAAACTGAGAATAAGTCCAAGAAAAAATGTTTGAAGTCTCGTTGTGCACTTCAAGTTTTAGTCTCTTTTCTTTATTTTTTGTCTTTCTTTATATATATATATATAATGTCGCTTTCCATAAAGACCAAAGTCAACCTTTCACTTTGTATCTAGTGTTTGCCTTTATTTCACTAGCTTGCAAATCGGATTGAACTATTAGGACATGCACCCTTATATCACGTGGTATTTCATCACTTGTAGCTTGAAAGAAACACCTTGAGTGTTCGTTCTATCATTTTGTACAAGCCTGAAACCATTGACATTGTTAAGATCACCATCTTTGACATTTGCGTTGTCATTGTACGAATCAAAATTTGCATTAACGCATCTTTCATGGCTATTGACGGGCTTATAGTCTATTTCGTGCAATCCATCACTCTTGGTATCATGTCTTTATTCTCATCGTCAAACATACCTTGCTCTACCCTCTGTTGGTGTTATCGTATTCATAGCAGACATCGTTGAATATGCATAATTTGGCTTTAATGGCCTATGAATTAAAAATGTTGGATTTCAGTGTCTTATCTGACCATACAATTGTCAATTATTATGATGTACTTTAAGCTGTAATAGGTTTTTGAAAATACTTGTAGGTTGAAATGAACAACTTGAGTTTAATTTTTTTTTTAAAAAGGCTTTTGTTGGTTCGAAGCTGAGGATAAGTCCAATAAAAAATGTTTAAAGTCTCGTAGTGCACTTTAAGTTTTAGTCTCTTTCTTTATCTTGTGTCTTTCTTTATATATATATATATAGTGTCGCTTTCCATAAAGACCAAAGTCAACCTTTTAACTTTGTATCTAACGTTTGCCTTCATTTTACTAGCTTGCAAATCGAATTGAAGTTTAGGGACATCACTCTCACATTACTTGGTATTTCATCACTTGTGGCTTAAAATAAACACCTTGAGTGTTTGGAATATCATTTTGTACAAGCATGAAACCATTGACATTGTTAAGATCACCATCTTTGACATTTGCATTGTGATTGTACTAATCAAAATTTGCATTAACGCATCTTGCATGCCTATTGACGTGCTTATAGTCTATTTCGTGCAATCCATCACTCTTGGTATCATGTCTCTATTCTCATCATCAAACATACCTTGCTCTACCCTCTATTGGTGTTATCGTATTCATAGCAGACATCTTTGAATATGCATAATTTTACTTTAATGGCCTATGAATTAAAAATGTTGGATTTGAGTGTCTTATCTGAGCATACAATTGTCAATTATTATGATGTACTTTAAGCTCTAATAGGTTTTTGAAAATACTTGTAGGTTGAAATGAACAACTTGAGTTTAATTTTTTTTTTAAAACAGTCTTTTGTTGGTCCGAAACTGAGAATAAGTCCAAGAAAAAATGTTTGAAGTCTCGTTGTGCACTTCAAGTTTTAGTCTCTTTTCTTTATTTTTTGTCTTTCTTTATATATATATATATAATGTCGCTTTCCATAAAGACCAAAGTCAACCTTTCACTTTGTATCTAGTGTTTGCCTTTATTTCACTAGCTTGCAAATCGGATTGAACTTTTAGGACATGCACCCTTATATCACGTGGTATTTCATCACTTGTAGCTTGAAAGAAACACCTTGAGTGTTCGTTCTATCATTTTGTACAAGCCTGAAACCATTGACATTGTTAAGATCACCATCTTTGACATTTGCGTTGTCATTGTACTAATCAAAATTTGCATTAACGCATCTTTCATGGCTATTGACGGGCTTATAGTCTATTTCGTGCAATCCATCACTCTTGGTATCATGTCTCTTTATTCTCATCGTCAAACATACCTTGCTCTACCCTCTATTGGTGTTATCGTAATCATATCAGACATCTTTGAATATGCATAATTTGGCTTTAATGGCCTATGAATTAAAAATGTTGCATTTGGGTCTCTTATCTAGGTATACATTTGTCAATTATTATGATGTACATTAAGCTCTAATAGGTTTTTGAAAATACTTGTAGGTTGAAATGAATAAATTGAGTTTAATTTTTTTTTTAAAAAGGCTTTTGTTGGTTCGAAGCTGAGAATAAGTCCAATAAAAAATGTTTAATGTCTCGTAGTGCACTTCAAGTTTTAGTCTCTTTTCTTTATCTTGTGTCTTTCTTTATATATATATATATAGTGTCGCTTTCCATAAAGACCAAAGTCAACCTTTTAACTTTGTATCTAATGTTTGCCTTCATTTTACTAGCTTGCAAATCGAATTGAACTTTAGGGACATCACTCTCACATCACTTGGTATTTCATCACTTGTGACATGAAATAAATACCTTGAGTTTTCGGAATATCATTTTGTACAAGCATGAAACCATTGACATTGTTATGATCACCATCTTTGACATTTGCATTGTCATTGTACTAATCAAAATTTGCATTAACGCATCTTTCATGCCTATTGACGTGCTTATAGTCTATTTCATGCAGTCCATCACTCTTGGTATCATGTCTCTGTATTCACATCGTCAAACATACCTTGCTCTACCCTCTATTGGTGTTATCGTAGTCATAGCAGACATCCTTGAATATGCATAATTTGGCTTTAATGGCGTATGAATTAATAAAAATGTTGGATTTGAGTATCGTATCTGAGCATACAATTGTCAATTATTATGATGTACTTTAAGCTCTAATAGGTTTTTGAAAATACTTGTAGGTTGACATGAACAATATGAGTTTACTTTTGTTTTAAAACAGGCTTTTTTTGGTCCGAAACTGAGAATAAGTCCAATAAAAAATGTTCGAAGTCTCGTTGTGCAGTTCAAGTTTTAGTCTCTTTTCTTTATTTTTTGTCTTTCTTTATATATATATATATATATAATGTCGCTTTCCATAAAGACCAAAGTCAACCTTTCAATTTGTATCTAATGTTTGCCTTCATTGTACTAGCTTGCAAATCGAATTGAACTTTTAGGACATGCACCCTAACATCACTTGGTATTTCATCACTTGTAGCTTGAAAGAAACACCTTTAGTGTTCGTACTATCATTTTGTACATGAATGAAACCATGGACATTGTTAAGATAACCATCTTTGACATTTGCATTATCATTGTACTAATCAAAATTTGCATTAACGCATCTTGCATGCCTATTGACGTGCTTATACTCTATTTCGTGCAATCCATCACTCTTGGTATGATGTCTCTGTATTCTCATCGTCAAACATACCTTGCTCTACCCTCTATTGGTGTTATCGTATTCTTATCAGACATCTTTAAATATGCATAAGTTGGCTTTAATGGCCTATGAATTAAAAATGTTGGATTTGAGTCTCTTATCTGAGCATACAATTGTCAATTATTATAATGTACTTTAAACTCTAATAGGTTTTTGAAAGTACTTGTAGGTTGAAATGAACAACTTGAGTTGAATTTTTTTTTAAAACATGCTTTTATTAGTTCGAAACTGAGATTAAGTCCAATAAAAAATGTTTGAAGTGTCGTTGTTGACTTCAAGTTTAGTCTCTTTTCTTTATCTTGTGTCTTTCTTTAAATATATATATATATATGGTGTCGCTTTCCATAAAGACCAAAGTCAACCTTTTAACTTTGTATCTAATGTTTGCCTTCATTTTACTAGCTTGCAAATCGAATTGAACTTTAGGGACATCACTCTCACATCACTTGGTATTTCATCACTTGTGGCTTGAAATAAACACCTTGAGTGTTCGGAATATCATTTTGTACAAGCAGGAAACCATTGACATTGTTAAGATCACCATCTTTGACATTTGCATTGTCATTGTACTAAACAAAATTTGCATTAACGCATCTTTCATGCCTTTTGACGTGCTTATATTTTATTTCGTGCAATCCATCACTCTTGGTATAATGTCTCTCTATTCTCATCCTCAAACATACCTTGCTCTACCCTCTATTGGTGTTATCATATTCATATCAGACATCTTTGAATATGCATAATTTGGCTTTAATTGCCTATGAATTAACAATATTGGATTTGGGTGTCTTATCCGAGCATACAATTTTCAATTATTATGATGTACTTCAAGCTCTAATAGGTTTTTGAAAATACTTGTAGGTTGAAATGAACAAGTTGAGTTTATTGTTTTTTTAAAAAAGGCTTTTGTTGGTTGGAACCTAAGAATAAGTCCAATAAAAAATGTTTAAAGTCTCGTAGTGCACTTCAAGTTTTAGTCTCTTTTCTTTATCTTGTGTCTTTCTTGATATATATTTATATATATAGTGTCGCTTTCCATAAAGACCAAAGTCAACCTTTTACCTTGTATCTAATGTTGGCCTTCATTTTACTAGCTTGCAAATCGAATTGAACTTTAGGGACATCACGCTCACATCACTTGGTATTTCATCACTTGTAGATTGAAATGAACACCTTGAGTGTTCGGAATATCATTTTGTACAAGCATGAAACCATGGACATTGTGAAGATCGCCATCTTTGACATTTGCATTATCATTGTACTAATCAAAATTTGTATTAGTGCATCTTTCATGCCTCTTGATGTTCTTATAGTCTATATCTTGCAATCCATCACTCTTGGTATCATGTCTCTGTATTCTCATCGTCAAACATACCTCGCTCTACCCTCTATTGGTGTTATCGTATTCATAGCAGACATCTTTGAATATGCATAATTTGGCTTTAATGGCCTATGAATTAAAAATGTTGGATGTGAGTATCTTATCTGAGCATACAATTGTCAATTATTATGATGTTCTTTAAGCTCTAATAGGTTTTTGAAAATACTTGTAGGTTGAAATGAACAACTTGAGTTTAATTTTTTTTTTAAAACAGGCTTTTGGTGGTTCGAAACTTAGAAGATGTCCATTAAAAACTGTTTAAAGTCTTATAGTGCACTTCAAGTTTTAGTCTCTTTTCTTTATCTTCTGTCTTTCGTTATATATATATATATATATATATATATATATAGTCTCGCTTTCCATAAAGACCAAAGTCAACCTTTAACTTTGTATCTAATGTTTGCCTTCATTTTACTTCCTTGCAAATCGAATTGAACTTTTAGGACATGCACCCTCACATCACTTGGTATTTCATCACTTGTAGGCTTGCAATAAACACCTTGAGTGTACGTAATATCATTTTGTACAAGCATGAAACCATGGACATTGTTAAGATCACCATCTTTGACATTTGCATTACTGCATCTTTCATGCCTATTGACGTGCTTATACTCTATTTCGTGCAATCCATCACTCTTGGTATCATGTCTTTATTCTCATCGTCAAACATACATTGCTCTACCCTCTATTGGTGTTATCGTATTCATAGCAGACATCTTTGAATATGCATAATTTGGCTTTAATGGCCTATGAATTAAAAATGTTGGATTTGAGTGTCATATCTGAGCATAGAATTGTCAATTATTATGATGTACTTTAAGCTCTAATAGGTTTTTGAAAGTACTTGTACGTTGAAATGAACAACTTGAGTTTAATTTGTTTTTTAAAACAGGCTTTTGTTGGTCTGAAACTGAGAATAAGTCCAAAGAAAAATGTTTGAAGTCTCGTTGTGCACTTCAAGTTTTAGTCTCTTTTCTTTATCTTGTGTCTTTCTTTATATATATATATAGTGTCGCTTTCCATACAGACCAAAGTCCACCTTTTACCTTGTATCTAATGTTGGCCTTCATTTTACTAGCTTGCAAATCGAATTGAACTTTAGGGACATCACTCTCACATCACTTGGTATTTCATCACTTGTCGATTGAAATGAACACCTTGAGTGTTCGGAATATCATTTTGTACAAGCATGAAACCATGGACATTGTTAAGATCACCATCTTTGACATTTGCATTATCATTGTACTAATTAAAATTTGCATTAACGCATCTTTCATGCCTATTGATGTGCTTATACTCTATTTCGTGCAATCCATCACTCTTGGTATCATGTCTCTCTATTCTCATCGCCAAACATACCTTGCTCTTATCAGATTTGATTCAAATATATTGGTTCGAATGCCTTCTCCTTTGTTTTGTTCTTTCATATATAACCTACAACTCATTGATTACAGCATATTCCATACATAGTAAGCTAGATCTAGGGAGCTGTTTTATGGAAATAGAATCTTCCTATTTACTGCCTATTCACTGCTTTAATATACATCCTGCACTAATTAAGATCTTTCATAATCTCCTATTAATTGCCTGCTGTAACTGTAACTTTCCTTCCTTGACATCCCCCCTCAAATTGATGGTGGTTGGTCCAACAACATCAATTTGTCCACAAGAAACTGATGTCGTTGTCTAGTGAGTGTCTTAGTAAAAATGTCTGCCACTTGGAGAGTGCTAGGCACGTGAGGAAGAGAGATAACTTTGTCTTCAAATGCAGCACGAATGAAGTGACAGTCCACTTCAATGTGCTTGGTGCGCTCATGAAAAATAGGATTTGCCGAAAGATGTATAGCACTAGTATTATCCCCATGAAGAGGAGTAGGAGTATTCTGCTGAAACCCTAGTTCAGCCAGCAGTCCTTGTAACCAGAATATTTCTGAACAGGCTTGAGACATAGCTCTGTATTCTGATTCAGTAGAAGATTTAGACACCCGATCTTGTTTCTTGCTCTTCCATGAAATGAGAGCAGGACCAAGAAACATACACCAACCAGTAGTAGATCGTCTTGTGTCTAAGCACCCCGCATAGTCCGCATCACTAAAGGCATGTAAGATAGGGGAGGTGTCAGCAGGATAGCATAACCCTCGTTGAAGTGTCCCATTCACATACCTAATAATCCGTTTAACTGCTGCCAAATGAAGGTGCCTAGGAGAGGCCATGAATTGACTAACTTGTTGAACCGCATAAGAAATATCAGGCCTAGTATTTGTAAGATAAATCAAACTCCCCACAAGAGTTCTGTAGACTGTTGGATCCGGTAGTAGCTCTCCCTCATCCTTTCTAAGCTTAACATTGATCTCCATAGGTGTATCAAATGGTGGCAAGTCTTGTAGACCGGCTGCAGCCACCAAATCCATGGCATACTTATGTTGGGACATAAAAATACCATGTGCACCAGTCTGAATTTCCAAGCCAAGGAAATATGCAAGAATGCCAAGATCCTTCATGTGAAAAGACTTCTGTAGATACTGCTTTAGGTGCTGAATGAGACTCAAATCTGTTCCGGTGATAACTATATCATCAACATACACTAGGACAAATACAGCTCCAGTAGCAGTAGTGTGTAAGAACAATGACGCATCATATTTACTCTTATTAAACCCAAAGTCAAGTAGAGTAGAGGCAAATTTTGCATACCATGCACGAGGGGCTTGTTTAAGCCCATATAATGACTTCCTCAATTTACACACAGCAGAGGTAGGTGTAGAAAACAAACCAGTAGGAGGTCGCATATAAATGTCTTCATTTAGGTCTCCGTGAAGAAACGCATTCTTCACATCCAATTGGTGTAAACACCATTTCTGTGACGCTGCAAGTGCCAAGATGGTTCTTATTGTAGTCATCTTTGCCACGGGAGCAAAGGTTTCCTCATAATTGACACCATATTGCTGATGATTGCCAAGAGCCACCAGTCGGGCTTTATGCCTGTCTAAACTCCCATCAGCCTTGACCTTCACTGAGTAAACCCACCGACAGCCAAGTGGAGTCACACCCGGAGGACATTCAACCACCTCCCAAGTATTATTATCTTTGAGTGCCTGTAGTTCTTCCTCCATGGCTTGCTGCCAGCAAGCTTCTTTAACAGCCTGTGAATAGTTAGTGGGTATAATAGTAGAGTGCAATGTAGTAGATAGAGCTGAATGAGTAGTCTGTCCTCTAGAGAAATTATACCCATATCTATCAGGAGGTATAGATACCCTAGCAGATCTTCTTAGGGCAGGCAGTATAGAAGGCACATCTTGTACCTCAGAATCTGAAGGTATCATAGAATCTGAAAAATGCATAGGACTAGATGTCATGACAGTAGCTGAAGGTAAGTCTGTTACCTCGGGATCTGGAGAATGCAGGAGATCAGGTTGCAGGGCAGTAGCTGAAGGGGGCTCTGCTTGTGTTTGTCTACGTCTGTACACCAGCAATGGTTGGTCATTTGAGAACCTAGGTGGTGGAACACTAGAAACAGTAGTTGTAGGAGTTTTTGTTTGAGCATTTGGAACACTTGTGTCAGAATCAGTGAATGTAGGTAACACAACTTGTGATTTTGATGTAGTGGAGGACCAGGGAAAGAAACACTGATTTTCTAAAAAAATTACATTTCTAGAAACATTAATCTTATGAGTTTGAGGATCAAAACATAAGTATCCCTTTTGATTCACACTATACCCAAGAAAAGCACATTTTATAGACTGAGCCGAGAGCTTGTTTCTGTGAGGGGACGGAAGGTGCATAAAACATACACACCCAAAAGTGTGAAGGTTGTCATATTTGGGGTGGCAGTGATGAATCCGAAAGTATGGAGTGTCTAGACCTATCTTTTGGGAAGGAAGTCTATTGATTAGATAAGTAGCTGTAGTGAGAGCTTCTACCCAAAACTTAGGTGGAACAGAAGTTTCAATAAGTAATGTTCTAACGACATCCAAAAGATGTCGATTCTTACGTTCTGCCACTCCATTTTGTTGAGGGGTGTAGGGACATGATCTTTGTGAGATTATGCCTTTGTTTTGTAAGAAAGATTGAAACTCATTTGACATATATTCCCCCCCGGAATCTGACCTAAGAATTTTGACAGTAGCTTCAAATTGAGTCTGGACAAGTTCTAGAAAGAGTTGAAACATGAAGAACACTTCTGACTTCTTTCGCAGAAAATACACCCATGTATAGCGGCTATAGTCATCTATAAAGGTTACAAAATATTTGTAACCTGCATGAGACACAATAGGACTAGCTCCCCATACATCACTATGAACTATGTCAAAGGGTTTTGTGGCTCGGCTGCCCTCGGAAGGAAATGGTAATATTTTACTTTTGCCAAGTTTACACGAAATGCAATCAAAAGACCCAATAGGAGAAGAATACTGCATTGTTTTATTCAATAAACCAGATTTCAACAAATGTGCTAAAACTTTATTGTTTGGATGACCAAGACGCCTATGCCATGTTTCTTTAGACACATTAAGTGCAGTACAAAATAAAGACAACATAGGAGAATTCAAAGTACGTGGAATAGCCAGTTGCAGCAGAAATAAACGTCCATGCTTAGACCCCCTCGCTATCACCTGCCCCGTCATTTGATCCTGCACAATACAGCCCTGGTTAGAAAACTTAACTTTACAATTATTGTCAACAAACTGCCCTATAGAAGCCAGATTTACAGCAAGTCTAGGGGAAACATAGATATCTTTCAATGGAGGTTTATCACCAACAGCCACAATTGGCAGAATACTGCCATTGGCTGTTTGAACCTGTGACAATCCCCTATATTTTCTGAGATTTACCAATCCTCGCAATGAATTTGTCATGTGATTTGTGGCTCCCGAATCCAATACCCAAGAGGAGTTTGAAGAGGCTGCATTACCTTGAAGACCAAGTGTAGAAAATGCACTCACAATCATTTCTTGCACCATTTCTTTGGTCAAGACTGGAGGCTGAGTGCTGGGGGCTGTTGACACCGAATGCATACCATTGGCAACAACAGTTGCCGAATTTGCTGTTGCATAATTCCTGCTAGCACGTGAAGGAGGTCGAATAGGACACTCTTTGATGATGTGTCCTGGTTGTTTGCAGTAATTGCACATCTTGTTTGGACAATTAGGTGCAATATGTCCATACCTTTTGCAGCTGTAACATTGTATCTTCCTCATGTCATGTCCTTTCCCTTTGTTGTAGGTAGCATAAGCAACCGGGACCCCTCTAGCTTGTTCCATTGTATGCTGAGTAGTAAGGCGTTGTTCCTCACGCAATAGCTCTCCAAAACAGGCAACCAAAGTAGGGACTGGATCTCTATTCACTAGAGAAGCACGCACTGCCTCATATTCTGGCCTTAATTTCATTAGAAACTGATCTCTTTGGCTGTTTTGGTGAACCTGTTGCACAGCCAATACCCCTTCAGCAGACATCTTGGCAGTGACTAAGTCAGAGTAGTCATTCCATAATGTCAAAAATCCAGAATAATATTCCTGAATAGTGAGGTCTCCTTGAGTATAATTTCCAATACTCAATTCCAGCTGAAACCTTCTAGCATTGTTGTCTTGATGATAGACTTGTGTGAGATAATCCCACATAGCCTTTGCTGATTTGTGGGGTCTTAAAGACAGGATAAACTGTGACTCCACAGAACCGAGAATCCATGACATGATCTGTGCATCCTTTGTTGCCCATGCTGCTTTTGCCGTAGCTGAACTCTCACTATTTAAGGCCCCTTTCTCACCATCTACCACATGACTCCATAATCCTTTTCCCTTGAGATAGATCTCCATTTGAAAAGACCAAGCAGCATAATTTTTGCCAGTGAATCTGACACAAACATTATCTGCCTTCTCCATATAGCTAAGACTCTAAATAACTTTGTTTCTATGAATTTCTATGAAAGTTGCTCTGATACCATATCAGATTTGATTCAAATATATTGGTTCGAATGCCTTCTCCTTTGTTTTGTTCTTTCATATATAACCTACAACTCATTGATTACAGCATATTCCATACATAGTAAGCTAGATCTAGGGAGCTGTTTTATGGAAATAGAATCTTCCTATTTACTGCCTATTTACTGCTTTAATATACATCCTGCACTAATTAAGATCTTTCATAATCTCCTATTAATTGCCTGCTGTAACTGTAACTTTCCTTCCTTGACAGCTCTACCCTCTATTGGTGTTATCATACTCTTATCAGACATGTTTGAATACGCCTAATTTAACTTTAAATTGTTCATGAATTAGAAATGTTATATTTGAGTATCCTATTTGATCACACAATTGTATGTAGTTTAAGCTATGAATGGCTTTTGAAAGGAATTGTAGGTTGAAATGAACAACTTGAGTTCCAATTTTTTTTTAAAAAGGTTTTTGTTGTTTCGAAACCGAGAATAAGTCCAATAAAAAATTGTTTAAAGTATCGTTGTTACTTCAAGTTTTAGTATCTTTCTTTAGTTTTTTTTTTCGTTATATATATATATATATATATATATATAATGTTGCTTTACATAAAGACCAAAATCATCCCTTAACTTCTTATCTAATGTTTGCCTTCAACTTAGTAGCTTGCAAGCTTAATGGAATTTTTTGTAGATATGCTCTCTCATCACTTGTATGTTTATATTAACAACTTGAGTTTTCGTAATATCATTTTGTACAAGCATGAAACCATGGACATTGTTAAGATCACATCTTTCACATTTGCATTATCATTATACTAATCAAAATTAGCAATAACGTATCTTTCATGCCTATTGACATGTTATCTTTCGATCAACTTTATTTCGTGCAATCCATCACTTTTTTTTTGGTATCATGTCTCTCTATTCTCATCATTATACATACCTTGCACCACCCTCTATTGGTGCTATTGTACTCTTAGCAGACATCTTTCTAATTCATACTCATGATATAGTTTAAGCTATGAATTGTTTTAAAAATTATTTGTAGGTTGAAATGAACAAGAGTTTCAATTTTTTTTTATAAATGTTTTGGTTGTTTCGAAGTTAGATTAAGTCCTAGCTACATTTTGACTTTCATTGGACTTCTTCAAGATACACGAGCTAAGATGGACTTTAAGAGAATATTAAATAATCAGTAAACCATGATTAATCTAATTCATGCTCAATAGGGGTTTATTGGTGGAACCAAGAACATTACCTAAGGATTGAGAGAAGAAGACTAGATTTAGTCATTTTAACCTTTCGCTACCTTTTTATCATAATTGGAGCTACATATTGACTTGTAAGGTGATTCAAGTTGGATCAAAAACTAGACTTCCATAATTTTCCATTGGTACATGGAAAGCCTTCTAATTATTAAAGACTATAAAGAACCATCATTTGAAGTTGACCTTTGTTGCTGTCAAGTAGAATACGAAAATAATTGAATTTGTCTTATTTAATTAGATGGGATATTATTAACTTTATTTATTTTGTTAGGTGTGTGTTTAGGTTTCAGACTAGTTTATTTTATTTATTTTAATTACTTTGGTCTAGTTTTAGCTTGGATTGATTATTATTTAAATTGAGTTTATGAATGACCCGATAGTGAAACTAAGGTTTTTTGGCTTGAAGTTTAAATACTATTGAGAATAATTGTTATAAAGGTTTTTTTTTTGCTAATAATATTCTGATGTTTTTTTCCTACCTCCACTACTGATCATGATTCTTGAATGAACTTTCAACTCTTCAAAGAATTGATAAATCTTTGTTGTGAATTTATACTTTTTTTGCTCGTCTCCAGGTGTAGGTGTTGTGATTGGGTTTGTTTATAGTCTTGTTACCTAGGAGAAAGTCTTCCATTATCATAAGCTCATCCTATTTTCAGCAAGTTTGGATTAGATAGATCTTGGGTTCGTGGATTCCATTCAATTCCGCTAGGATTCACATCGGTAATGTAGATCTTGATGTTGTATTCTTTTATGTTCATTTTCCTTTTATGATAATGTATCTAAAGATATATTTATGTTAGTTGGTCTTAAATTATCATGAATGATTATGAATAAAGTATTGGGTGGACATAAGTCGCTTAAGGTTATATAAGAAAATCTATGATTATTATGCCATATAATATTGATTATCTTATGTAACCACATGGTGAGTGTGTGGGTGATGTTAAAACATGGATGTCTTTCTAGTCATATTTTTAATATTCAAGTATTAATGAAAATTGTTGGCTTTGCCTTAAAAAGATATGTTATAGAAAAATCGTTTTTCATTGGAAATAAATATTAACATGTGACTAAAATGAGTAATTAAAAAAATATTATTCCTAAAATTCATTACATGATAATTGGAAAAATAAGAATTGCTCTAAAAGTTTAAGGTATTATAATTTATCCTTTAAAAATGGTAGTTGGTACCCAATTTATATAAAAAAAAAAATGATAGAGCTCCTCTTTATTTGGAACACTACCGAAAATTTCATCACATAATATCTTGTATAAAAAATAATGTCACATAACCCATCATGAATATACAATAGCCTCATACCACTAGTTCATTAAATTACCATCCATTAAGTGCTTTCATATATCAACCTTAAACATATTATATGAATCCCATAACTTCCAAATTTATTTACATATAACACATAATATATTACAACAAGAGGAAATGAGCAAAAGATATAAAAAGTAAATACATCATTATCATTACCTTACAAAATTAGATTGTTTAAACAATTATAACCAAATTGCTTTACATATACATATGTACCTAACAAAACTATAGAGTATCAACTAAATGAGTGTTGTCCCACTAAGATGGATTTGTAATGAATATGACATTCCAATGATTATTTTGCAAAATATACAAATAAATAAATATATATATATACCCCCCAAAGGAAGAAAATCAGTCTCTAGAAGTTTTCTTGCAAAATATACAAATAAATAAATATCTATATACCCCCAAAAGGAAGAAATCAGTTTCTGCAAGTTTTCTTTCTCCCATTTTATCCTAACAAACTAGGGTACACCATTTCCTTCCGTGTAATGCTTCATATAGAGCCATACTAAAATAGTTTGGTAGATATTTTTATAAGTAAACTCCACTAGAGGTGAAAAATCTTCACAATTCCCACTAAACTTCAGCACACATAATCTTAAAATATTTTCAAGAGTTTAAGTGGTCCTTTCAGATTGATCATTTATCTTATGATGGAATGTTGTGCGTAAGTTCAATTTAGTCCCTAATGTTTGTTGTAAATTGGATTATAGTCTCGATGTGATCCATGGGTCTCAATCTAGTACGATTGATGTTGGCACCCCATTAAGCCTAACCATCTTATTCACATACAAGTTGGCTAGTTTAATCATTGAATTTGTTCTTATAAGAAAAAAACAAAGTATACTTCATTAGTTGATCCACAATCACCCATGTGACATCATTTCCTTTGTTTATTTTAGGCAACCCTATCACAAATCCATTGTGATGTCTTCTCATTTCCATTTTAGAATCAATAATAGCTACAATTTCCCTATGGGTTTCTAGTGTTCTACCTTTACTTGCTAGTAAATCCCATAGTTTGAAACAAATTATGTTATATTCATTTTCATATTAGGCCATCAATGGTAATGGTACTCTTTCAAGTCCCTATACATTTTAGTACTCTTAAGATGTGTTAGAAATCTAGATTTATTTGCTTCCTTCAATATTTCATCCTCCTATGCTTTATCCTTTGGCAAATAAACTTGCCTACACATTACCACCAATCCATCAGATAAAGTTTGAAAAGGTGTTTCCACGCCCTATTTACCTTTTCCATAATCCTTCTCACTTCCCTATCCATTTATTGCAATGTTGTCAAATCTGTTCCATTTCATTCGAAATGCCGTTACATTTCATTCCAATTCAAAAAACAGAACAAATCAAAGCAAATTTTATCTCGCACAAAATCTTGGTATGTTCCAGAAATTCCACCCAAAACATTTTGGTTTTGTTCTGCTCATTTTGTTCTAGCCAAATAGTGTTTTTTTAAATAATGAATAGTTTTGTAATATCAATCATATCTCTTAATTCGACCATTCCATATTTATATGTATTATGTTAAAATTTTAGAGCAATCAGAGTGTAATGACCTTGCGAGATTGACGATGACATTCTCATAATATTATACAAGTTTATAATTTTGTTCAGAAAAATCATTTTATTGTGCCTTTTTTAGATTAAGTTTTTCTTAATTTCATTATTCAAAAATGAGTTTATTATGAATTGAACTTTATAATTTGATTTGATTTGTTTTATCTAAGATTATCATGGTCTTATAACATAAGTAACACATTTGAAAGATTAACCTAGGTAACCCGAGTTGATTTAATATATCGTTATTTAAAAAAAAATAAGATATCAACTTGATTTTTTTTAGTTAAACTATATGTCAATCAATTTTTCATGTAATTTTTGAAATTATGAAATCGTTCGAGTTATATCAGTTCAACTCTCCTTTTTTACTTATATTTGAAATTTAAATTGCACAATTCTAAATAATTTTATTTTTGGATTTGAACTAAATTTCTTTTGTCAAATTAATATATTTAATTATATATATAAACATAAACAGTATAACCCCGAAAACGGAGCGTCAAAACACTTCAAAACCTAAACATTTCATTCCAATTGAAAAAACAATACACCAACCAAAACAGAATTGATAACCTTGGTTTATCGAGCCTTTAAAGCCTTGTCTCAAAGTGACAATTAGATTTTTATCTAAGTGAACAATGACGGCTTGGGTCCCACACTTAGCTGAAGTCTCATCCTCTTCAATTCTATTACTCCCTTATTCCTTAGCCCGAAAGGCATCACTAAGAGGTTGTAGTATCCATAACAAGTTTTAAAAGCAGTTTTTATGTATATCTAACTCCTTTATCCTCAACTAATGGTATCTTAACCTCAAATCTATCTTGGAGAACACTATAACACCTTTTACTTTATCAAAACGATCTTTATTTGTTGAAATAAGTACTTATTTTTCATTGTCACTTTATGCAATTGATGGTAGTCAATACACAACCAAAATGTACTATCCTTTTTCTTTACAAATAACATTAAGGCTTTCAAAGGCGAGTTGCTAGGTCGGAGAAAACCCTTGTCTAACAACTCCTAAAGTTAGACCTTTAGTTTCGTCAGTTGCACTTGCATCATCATAAAAGGAGAATAGGCCATTAGGGATGTTCTTGGAGAGTTTCAATTTAAACTTCAATCTCTCTTGCTGGAAGTAATCTAGGTAACTCATCTAGAAATAGATCTTGAAATTCCTTTATAATAGGACTATTAGCCAAATCTGCATTACCCCTTTTCAACTACCTCACATGAGTAAACTAGACAAGATAACCTTTTCTAATTAATTTCCCAATCATCACAACTAAAATTATGCAATTCAGGATTACTTTTCTCTCCCCATAAACACTACATTCTTATCATTTGTCCTCGTCATCAACTCCCTCATCATATTTTCTTTTGCTCCTCCTCTCTCCACCCTCTCCACTCCTTAAATCAAACATTCAGTGTTCAAAGAGTCTGCCGAAAGCCACACACAAAAATCATAATCTAGTCTCAGTAATACTCTCAACTCTTCAGTCTTTGCGCAATAAATTACTACATTCAAATTTTGCATAACAAAAGTGAAGCTCAAACAGAGCATGTTGCGATGTCGCGGTCGCACAAATTAATTACCCTAGCTTAAAACACACAAGATAGTATAGAGCAAGCAAGGGGTCGATCCCACGAGGAAGTTTCAAGTTAGATTTTTATGTTGTACGTTATGTGATTGGGGGGATTTGGTTTGTGATTATCTAAACTATGGCAGCAATTAAACTAGCAAACAAAATCAATTAAAACCGAAACTTATCAAGAAAACAAACCTTGGTCACAAGCATACATCCACCTACGAAAATTAGAACCGATCCTTGAAACTAAAAATGCAGTTCATGTTCTGAAATTTTATCTTTTCTTAACGTGATTAATTAACGGATCCGCCGTATAACTAATCCTAACCAACAAACAATCAAAGTGTCCGCACTAATGATTCAATTTAATGGTAGCTTTAAGAACTAGATAATTTCATCAAGATTAACATACAAGTTGTCCGCAACTTGTATCAATTTATTCAAATGTTCTCCCTAAGTTCAATAATGTAGTTCCGCCACAATTATCAAGCTTAGATGCCTCACAAGTTCATATATCACAACTCCAGTTTTGATATTAAACTTAGCAATAGATTGTTCACAACAATAACTTAGAGTCCGCTCTAGCAATCATCAACAACAATCATAGAAAATAGGCATAGGAAAACAATCATACTCATTCATAACATAAACTGAAAATAGAAGGAAGAATAAATCTCACGATTCTTGAAATCCGAAGGTTTTTGTGTCCTTGCAACCAAGCAAAAGAGTCTAGCCTTGCATGTTTATTGAACAACTAAATAAAAAGATGGAAGAACACATGATTTAGGGTTTGGAGGAGGAAGATTTTGTGTTTTCTTTTGTGCTGGCCGCCACTTCCTTGCTCCTCTTCTCCTTTATATATGCTTAGAAATCCTAGTGTCTATTTTACAAAATAGTCCTTCCTTAAGTTGACAGAATTTAGTTGTCCCTTGTAAAATTCATATCTCCTTCATATCACATCGTTTTGAGCTGAAATTTGGAGAGTTTATATGAATTTGAGTCCTTCATCCACGAAAATTGAGTTTGCATCAATCGGAATTTTGTAGCTCGATATATTGAAGTTGTAATGGACAAAGGTCGATATCGGCAGATTGCAAGATTTGACTTTGAAGGCTGCGATTTCCATGATCTTCCTTATTTTATTTATTTTCCTTAGCTTTCCATAAATTTATGGATGTTATCTTTTGAATGTCACTGGAATCACTTCATTTCGATCTCTAGATCTTCCACTCTGCACAAAACACCCACTGAAGGTCAAATCTGTCAATCATCTCCAATTACCTCCTTTTTGCATCTTTCATCCAAACATGCCTTCAAAATATAAAACAAAGAATATCAAGGCATTTTATACATAAAACATATGCAAAACACTATGTAAATATGGATGAAATTATCAAATAATATGGTCGCATCAAATAAATATGGATGAAATTATCAAATAATATGGTCGCATCAAATACCCCCACACTTAGCTCTTGCTCGTCCTCGAGAAAGGATAGGTAAAAAAATTAAATTAAAAATAACCATGACCAATCTCTTAATCTCCCATCAATATCCAAGAATTCAAGCATTATAAATAAGAATACAATCGAGAAGGATAAAGAACATAAATCTTCATGAATTTGTTTACATGCAAACTTCAAAACTCAATTACTCTTCGGGATTTAAAAGAAATCTATGCCATGCCAAAATGATAGGTCCTCTCATTGATATACACTCCAACACTCATGTGTTTAGGGTTTAGGTGTTTAAATCTCTCAAATTCAATCAATGAAGATGTTCTACCATAAGCTTGCTCTTCAATCTCATCTCCATTACTAAAATATTACAAACAATGCATGAATCAAAAGGTCTTATTTTCCGGTTATAATGGGGCTAAGGTTAAGGTGAGTTAAAAGAGAGTAGAAGAAAAGGTTCAAACCAAAGAAAGTAGAGCATTCTGAAAATAAATAAATATATATTTCAACCAAGATATTCCATCAAAACACATCAATTTTCAATCTTCAAGCACCAATGCTTAGCTTCTTTCGATTTCAAGCTCTTTTCTATTTCTTTTCTTTTCTTTTTCTTTTCTTTTCTTCTTTTCTTGTTCTTTTTTTTCTTTTTTTTTCTTTTTTTTTCTTTTTCTTTTCTTTTCTTTTTGTTCTTTTTCACCTTTGGCAACTTTGCCCATCTTTTCATCAAGCATCACTTCTTCTTTCTTTTCACATAATTTCTAACCATAATTCCATGAGATATCACAAGTATATGCTCTACTAATCCTTGGCCAGGGGAAAAGAGGAAAACATATAAAAAGTTTAAGGCTTATACATGGATAAAGCAAAGAAAAGATAAACAAGCTCAAAAGGGGCTCACTAAAGATAATATGCTTTAGGTTGGCTTTTTGGCTCAAGTAGTTAAAATTCCTAATGCCTTTATCATCTTCATGCATCTATGTAATGTGAATGTAATCTCAATAAGATATGAAGCAAGTTCTAGAGATACATATCATTGAAAGAACGAACAATCAAAGAATATAATGTTGAAGGCTCAAAAGCTTACATTGGTATAACACTATAAAGTCAACATGACATATTTTCAGAGTCAATCCCTAAACCAATTAAACATTAAAACTTGCATGCACACTCATTCATTTGATTTATATATTCATCTATCTCACTTAATTCTCATACATAATACTCATATTCTCAAAAACCAATGGGAGTTAAAAAGACCAATTTTTTTTTAGAACAACAAAGAAAACTAAAAGTCTCCCAATACCCCCACACTTAAAACATAACATTGTCCTCAATATTGAAATAAAAGCAAAGGAACATAAGAGAATGACAGAAAATAAATTAAAATGCGGAAAAAAAAAGAAAAAGATAAGGAAACAGAAAGCAAATCTGATTTTTTTTTTGTGTTGGGTTGCCTCCCAGTAAGCGCTTTTGTTTTATGTCATTGGCTTGACATGTGGCATGCTCATTCTTCATAGATTGGTTCAGCTAACTCTATAGAAGCGGTGAGTTCTGTCGTCCAACCTTCATAAAAAGGTTTCAAACGATGCCCATTGACCTTGAGTACTTTGTTGGTTTCTAAACTTGTAATTTCAACTGCACCATAAGGAAAAACATTAGAAACAACAAAGGGCCCAATCCAACGAGAACGCAATTTTCCAGGAAGAAGTTTCAAACACGAATGATAAAGAAGGACTTTGTCTCCAACATGAAACTCCTTTCTTGTAAGCATTCGGTCATGAAGATTCTTAGTCTTTTCTTTGTAAATCCTTGCATTCTCGTAAGCATCATTTCGAATCTCTTCCAACTCTTGTAATTGTAGTTTTCTTGCAATCCCAGCAGCATCATAATCCATGTTACATTGTTTAATGGCCCAAAAAGCTTTGTGTTCAAGCTCCACCGGTAGATGACATGCTTTCCCATAAATCATTCTATAAGGTGACATTCCTATAGGTGATTTATAAGCAGTCCGATAAGCCCAAAGTGCATCTCCAAGACGTAGACTCCAATCTCGCCGATTAGGTTGCACTGTTTTCTCCAAAATGGACTTGATTTCTTGATTTGAAATTTCAGCTTGGCCATTCGTTTGAGGATGATATGCTGTGGAAGTTCGATGAGTCACATGATATTTGCGTAGCAATGCTTCCATGGAACGATTACAGAAATGAGTGCCACGATCGCTAATGATAGCTTTAGGGATTCCAAACCTGTCAAATATGTGAGTCTTGACAAAATCTAAAACAACCTTAGCATCGTTAGTTCGTGTGGCTTTCGCCTCAATCCATTTAGACACATAATCAACAGCAAGAAGAATATAAAGATTGCCAAAAGAAGAAGGAAATGGACCCATAAAGTCAATACCCCAAACATAAAAAATTTCACTTACAAGAATATTCGTTAAAGGCATTTGATTCTTATGAGTGATATTACCTGTTCTTTGGCATTTTTCACATGATTTGCAGAAGTGATATGCATCTTTAAAAATAGAAGGCCAATAGAAACCACTTTCAAGTACCTTGTGGGCTGTTCTTTTTGCTCCAAAATGCCCACCACAAGAATGAGAATGACAAAAAGTGAGAATGGAATGAAATTCATCTTGTGGTACACACCTCCTAACTGCTTGATCAACACAAAATTTCCAAAGGTAAGGATCGTCCCAAAAATAATATTTAGCATCAGCTCGTAACTTATCTTTTTGGGGTTTAGACAAAATTAGAGGGAATTCTTTGGTGACTAAATAGTTTACCAAATCAGCATACCATGGTCTTGTAGAGGAATGCAACATATACAACTGCTCATCAGGGAATGTCTCTCTTATTGTTTCGATCTGTATATACTCGGTCCTCAGTCGACTCAAGTGATCAGCCACATGGTTTTCTGCACCTTTTTTTGTCTTTGATCTTAAGATCGAATTCTTGTAAAAGCAAGATCCACCTAATCAGTCTTTGTTTGGACTCCTTCTTCTTCAAAAGATACTTGAGAGCTGCATGGTCAGTAAAAACAATGACTTTTGTACCAAGTAGATATGACCTGAATTTTTCAAGAGCAAACACCACTGCAAAAAGTTCCTTTTCAGTTGTATGGTAATTGCATTGTGCTCCATCCAACATACGAGAAGCATAGGCGATAACATGCAAATTCTTCCCAATTCTTTGCCCAAGCACAGCTCCTACCGCATAGTCACTCGCATCACACATTATCTCAAAAGGTTCATCCCAATTTGGTGGTTGGATGATAGGGGCAGATGTGACACATCTCTTAAGCTCATCATGGGCATCTTTACATGCTTGATCAAACACAAAATCCACTTCTTTGGCTAATAGTTTGCACAAGGGTGCCGTAATCTTCGAGAAATCTTTGATAAAGCGTCGATAGAAACCTGCATGGCCTAGAAAAGAACGAACTTCCCTCACGCATGAGGGGTAAGGCAATGATGAAATAACATCTATTTTAGCTTTATCAACCTCTAATCCACGTGAAGACACAACATGCCCAAGAACTATTCCTTAATCTACCATAAAATAACACTTTTCATAGTTCAAGACAAGGTTAGTTTCAATGCACCTTTTCAAGATCAAAGATAAATTTTCTAGACATCTATCAAAAGAATCACCATACACCGTGAAATCATCCATAAAAACCTCGATTATTCTTTCAACATAATCAGAAAAAATACTCATCATGCATCTTTGAAAAGTTGCAGGAGCATTACAAAGACCAAAAGGCATTCTCATATATGCATATGTACCAAATGGACATGTAAATGTAGTCTTTTCTTGATCCTCAGGATTAATAACAATTTGATTGTATCCACTATATCCATCAAGAAAGCAATAAAAAGACTTACCTGCTAGGCGTTCAAGCATTTGATCCATGAATGGTAATGGGAAATGATCTTTGCGTGTAGAAAGATTGAGCTTTCTGTAATCAACACACATTCTCCATCCACTCGAGATGCGAGTAGGAATGAGCTCATCATTTTTCTTTTTCACCAACGTGATTCCGGTCTTTTTGGGCACCACATGGATTGGCGCGACCCATTTACTGTCAGTGATGGGGTAAATGACTCCTACATCTAACAGTTTCAAAATTTCAGCTTTCACTACCTCCATCATAGGCGGGTTCAACCTCCTTTGCATTTCCCTTGTTGGTTTTGTGTTGTCCTCTAATAGTATGTGATGCATACATATTGAGGGACTAATGCCCTTGATGTCGGCTAAGGTCCATCCAATGGCCGTCTTGTGATCACACAACAACTTCACAAGTTTTTCCTCTTGCATACTTGTCAAACCTTTTGCTATGATAACAGGAAGTGTATTGTTGTCGCTAATGAATACATACTTCAAATTATCGGGCAAAGGTTTTAATTCTAACTCGGGAGCCTGTAAAATAGATGGCAAAAGCTTTTTATGTGAGAGTACTAAATCAACAAAGACATTATCATGGGGAACGGTTTGCAAAGCTTGTAAGGCCAATACTAATTCGTGCATGTTTTGGGGAACACACACGTGCCTCTCCATCTCTTCTATCTTGGTGAAATCATAGCCATAGCTCAAAGCTATGCTTAATCCGTCTTCGCAATCAAAATCACAAACTTGCTGCACACACTTATCAATTTGATCATAGCATGTGATAGAATAAACATTGCTATAAGGATATTTCATTGCATCATGAAAATTGAATTCAATTTTTTCATCTCCTACCTCCATAGACAAGGTATCCTTACCATAATCAATCTTTGTGTTGGCGGTTTTCAAGAATGGTCTACCAAACAATATAGGAGTGCTGGTTGATGAATCACAAGAATCATGTTCCATATCAAGAATATAAAAATCACATGGAATAACCAAACTATTAATCTTGACTAGGACATCTTCTATCACACCAAGTGGGTAAACAAAACTACGATCCGCAAGTTGTATTACAATGCTAGTTTTATTCAAAGGCTCAAGACTAAGAGAATCATAAACATGTTTGGGCATAACACTAATGGATGCACCTAAATCGCATAAAGCTCTTTTAAAACTAGCATTACCAATAACACATGGGATAGTAAACGCACCTGGGTCTTTTTGTTTCAAAGGCAGATTCTTTTGAACAACGGCAGATACAACTTCACCCATACTTACCGTTTCATGACCTTTCAGTTTGAAAGCTCTTTTGGTAGTACACAACTCCTTCAAGAATTTTGCATACTTGGGAATTTGCTTGATAGCATCAAGCAAAGGAATGTTCAGTTCCACTTTCTTGAAAACCTCTAAGATCTCTTTTTCTTTGTCTTCTTTCTTTGACCTAGAAGAACTCACAGGAAAGGGTGGATTTGTTTTAAAACTGGAATTAATGGAGTGAAAAGTTACCTTTGGAGTGATGGTCTTTGTTTCAGTTTGTGGAGGAGGAGGATGTTGTTTCTTTGTACTCAATTCAGTTTCTATCTCTCCTTCCTCCATCTCAATTTGTTTCGACTTTTTCTCTTCAAGTTCTTTCCCACTTCGCAGCATGATAGCACTAACATTCTCTTTTGGATTCAATGCTTGGGAGGGCAACTTTCCATTTATTTGTGCTTCCAATTTCCCTACACTTAAAGCTACTTGCCCCATTTGCTTCTCCAAGTTGTGAATACTTGACCTTGTTTCCTATTGAAAAGACATCACATTTTGCTGCAAGGTCATAGTGTTAGAAGCCAAAGTTTTCATCATCTCACAAAGATCATCACTGGATGATGTCCCCATAACATTGGAGTTGGTGAACGGAGGGGGCTGTCTTGCTTGATAATTTTGCTAGGGCTGTGGTTGAAATCCATGGGAATGGAACTGTCTCCCTTGATTGCCTTGTTGAGGTGGGTTCCCGTAGCGGAAGTTAGGATGATCGCTCCATCCAGGATTGTACGTGTTAGAAAAGGGATCATACTTACGATGGGGCTGTCCGTTGAATGCTCCATCAATTGCATGAGCTTGTTCAATGTAATCTTCTTGCATTGCTGGGTACATATCTGTAGCATGTCCTTGTAAGGAGCATATGCTAGAAACTTTCACCTGCTGTACATTTCCACAAGCCAAAGAACAAGAGAAGTAAGATCATTAACTTTATTTTCAAGGTTAGAAATACTTACCTCATTTACTCGTTTGTTGGAGAAGTCTCCACGGGTGCCAAACTGTTTCGAGTTGGTTGCCATGTTTGAGATTAATCGGCGTGCAGCACCGGGTGTCTTATCTACCAATGCCCCTCCACTTGCAGCATGAATGATACTATGGTCAGTAGGCATCAATCCTTCATAGAAGTATTGAATGAGCAGCTGATCAGGTATTTGATGATGAGGGCATTGAATGCACAATAGCTCCAATCTTTCCCAATACTCAGCGAGTGTTTCTCCATGAGATTGTCGAATCCCACATATGTCTTTTCTTATGTTGGCAACTCGAGATGCTGGGAAATATTTTTCAAGGAAGATCTTCTTCATGCCATTCCAAGTGTTAATGGAACCTGGGAGAATAGAAAAAAGCCATGGCTTCGCTGCCCCTTTCAAAGAGAAAGGAAAAGCTTTCAACTTAACTTGTTCCTCTTCAACTCCATTCGGTTTCATTCCAACACAAACCATGTGGAACTCCTTGAGATGAGTGTGAGGATCTTCTCCTACAAGACCATTGAATGTTGGCAGCAAATGTATAAAACCAGATTTTAGTTCAAAGTTCACATTACTGTCTATGTTTATGCACAATGGTTGGTTTTCCACGTTAGGAGCAGCAAGCTCCTTGAATGTTTGTTGTCGTGCACCAGCCATGATGTTGACGCGAGCTTCCTTTCGTAACCTGCGTAAAGTGTTTTCTATTTCAAGATCAACCTGCACTTGATGACTTTGATTAGCAGAACGAGTTACAGGCATAAATCGCAAAGAAAACTCAAAAGAAACCAAGCACACAAGAGATTGAAAACAATGTAAATTGTACGAAAATTTTACGATAGAAAACTAAAACTGCCTAAAAACACTAGAACAAAACGGAATTTAGCCTCAGTAGAGTGGGGCTAGTGATACATCACTAGTCTTGCTCAGAACGTCCTTTTCCTTCAGATAGCAAAAGATCGATACCTAATTCCACCAAAAACTCTGTTTTGAACAGTACCGTTGCCGCAAGTGAACAGTACCGTCGTAAGCAAAAATTCTGTTTCTTTTTTTTTTGAATCACAACAAATAAAAATAACAGTACAAACACAACAATCAACTAAAATTACTTCCCCGGCAACGGCGCCAAAATTTGTTGCGATGTCGCGGTCGCACAAATTAATTACCCTAGCTTAAAACACACAAGATAGTATAGAGCAAGCAAGGGGTCGATCCCACGAGGAAGTTTCAAGTTAGATTTTTATGTTGTACATTATGTGATTGGGGGGATTTGGTTTGTGATTATCTAAACTATGGCAGCAATTAAACTAGAAAACAAAATCAATTAAAACCGAAACTTATCAAGAAAACAAACCTTGGTCACAAGCATACATCCACCTACGGAAATTAGAACCGATCCTTGAAACTAAAAATGCAGTTCATGTTCTGAAATTTTATCTTTTCTTAACGTGATTAATTAACAGATCCGTCGTATAACTAATCCTAACCAACAAACAATCAAAGTGTCCGCACTAATGATTCAATTTAATGGTAGCTTTAAGAACTAGATAATTTCATCAAGATTAACATACAAGTTGTCCGCAACTTGTGTCAATTTATTCAAATGTTCTCCCTAAGTTCAATAATGTAGTTCCGCCACAATTATCAAGCTTAGATGCTTCACAAGTTCATATATCACAACTCCGGTTTTGATATTAAACTTAGCAATAGATTGTTCACAACAATAACTTAGAGTCCGCTCTAGCAATCATCAACAACAATCATAGAAAATATGCATAGAAAAACAATCATACTCGTTCATAACATAAACTGAAAATAGAAGGAAGAATAAATCTCACGATTCTTGAAATCCGAAGGTTTTTATGTCCTTGCAACCAAGCAAAAGAGTCTAGCCTTGCATGTTTATTGAACAACTAAATAAAAAGATGGAAGAACACATGATTTAGGGTTTGGAGGAGGAAGATTTTGTGTTTTCTTTTGTGCTGGCCGCCACTTCCTTGCTCCTCTTCTCCTTTATATATGCTTAGAAACCCTAGTGTCTATTTTACAAAATAGTCCTTCCTTAAGTTGATAGAATTTAGTTGTCCCTTGTAAAATTCATATCTCCTTAATATCACATCGTTTTGATCTGAAATTTGGAGAGTTTATAGGCATTTGAGTCCTTCATCCACGAAAATTGAGTTTGCATCAATCGGACTTTTGTAGCTCGAGATATTGAAGTTGTAATGGACAAAGGTCGATATCGGCAGATTGCAAGATTTGACTTTGAAGGCTGCGATTTCCATGATCTTCCTTATTTTATTTCTTTTCCTTAGCTTTCCATAAATTTATGGATGTTATCTTTTGAATGTCACTAGAATCACTTCATTTCGATCTCTAGATCTTCCACTCTGCACAAAACACCCACTGAAGGTCAAATCTGTCAATCATCTCCAATTACCTCCTTTTTGCATCTTTCATCCAAAAATGCCTTCAAAATATAAAACAAAGAATATCAAGGCATTTTATACATAAAACATATGCAAAACACTATGTAAATATGGATGAAATTATCAAATAATATGGTCGCATCAGAGCAGCAGCAGAGCGAGAAAAAAATGAAGCTCAAACAAAGCAGTAGTAGAGTTAGAATCACCATGCATCATGAAGAAGCAGCGAAGCAAGCGTCATGACTCACCATTTCAATTCTTCAGAGTTCCTACAACAATTCTCTCTTGTTTTTCTTTGAGAACTCGGCGGCTCTGCCTCCATGATTCTCTTGTAAGGCATCTTCTAATTTAATCGATTTCCAATTGAATTGATCAACGGGTAATTACGATAATCATACTTCAACGACCAAAGATTTGCTTGATTGATTGTCATTTTTTTGACGAAATTGTGAAAAGGAGATGCAAAATAAGTTTTTCTTATGATTCAGGAATTAGGACTATAACCAAGATCTGATTCTCTGCCATGACTGTGAGTGAGTTGTGTTAGGGTATTGGTTGGACTTTGACCTCTTATAAACCAAGCTTGTTCCTCTGACATAAAGCTTGAGTCGCTCTCCTTGGCGTCCCTTCACCATTTTTAGACTTCGAGACTAAGAGCTCTCTCTTCCACTATCACTAAAAGTGGCTTATATTGGGAAGCTGTAGGATGAAGTGAAAAAAATCTAGCAGAGAAAAGGCTGAGGCGACTACTGAGAGAGGAATAAGTTGAAACCCTAGATTTTATGATTTGTATGGTGTCATTTGTATTATTGATGCGGACCAGCCCAAAAACAACAGCAAGGACCCATTACATGTCCCAAATGGTCCAATGACACGATCTAAGACAAAGGCATTGAAAGAGGCAATGAATGCATTGGTTTTGAAGGTTTCAACCAGGTCAGAATTACAAGGACCATTAGAGTATCAAGAGGAGACCCTAGTACATCTTATCCATGTGCAGGAAGGGTCCAATACAACCTTATTTGGGCCATGAAGTGAGGACAGCAAATGAGCCAAAAGAATCCAACTACAACATGGGATTAATGGGCTTGAGGGAAGACTATAAAATAAAAGCCTTATGGGCTTTATTTCATTTTGTTAGCTACAGCCCAAGGCTTGTTTGGGCTTAATTAAGAATTTGTTTTCAGCTAGGATCCAAGGCTTGCTTGGATTAAGTTATGGGCTTTCAATTTAGGATTTTGGGTCAGTTTTGACTGGACCTCATTTAAGTCCACATAAGGGGTCCATTAGGGTTACTTTTAAGAACTATTTAAACTCATGTAACCCTAATTTCGGCAGCCATTGATTAATTTTAATTCTGAACTTTTCAGTTTATGTGTGAGAGTGATTCTTGCATTCTTCAGTTCTTGAACGAACTGAATCCGACTTATCGAAGATTAACTGGTTTTGTGGCGTCATTCTACTCATTCCAATAGTGCCGGTGCCTTGGGGCAGGTTTCCATTGTGTCACACTCCTATCAGACCTATTTTGGCTTTCCGGGATCAGATTTCAATCTTTGTTGTGGGTTGCGTGACCACGTGATCACGAGGTTCGCATCAGGTGGTATCAGAGCTAGGCTCCGAAACAAGGTCATATCATTCTGTTATTTTCGTGCTTTTTTTTAGTGTTCCTTGAAGTTTTCCAGTGTTTGTGTTCATCTCCTTGTTCTTTGTGTCAGCGTCATCTAATAAAAAAAAGAGGTTCCATTTCATCGTTTTTTGTCTCTTCATTTCAGTATATTAAGACAATAAAAAAGAAAACAGAAAAGAAAAGAAAATAAAGAGAGATAGAGGCATTGGTTGAAATTTGAAGAATCATTGAAATCTTGCCGCAGAAAACACTACTCTGGGGAAACATAAGCAAAGCACATCGGAATCAATTGAAAATTCATATTCCGTCTATTGGGGTTGTGTTGAGATCATAGGTCAAATTTGGGCTTATTCTAATATTGATTTCTTGAGGTTGTTTTTCGAGATTCATTTCTACCGCAGAAACACTACCTTAGTGAACCCTTAGACAAACACTTTAAAATCAATTGAAACTTTACATTCTATGTCTTGGGTTTGATATCGCATGATATATTATCTTTGAGCTTATTTCAATATCATATACTAGATTTTTCAATTGGAGGTTAATTTCTGCCGCAAATTGATCACACAAGGGGTTGAGTATCTAGAAGTACGACAACGACCTATAATTTGAGTGTTGTTTTTAGTTTGGTATTGAAATACTAAATATTGAATTTGAGGTTATTTCGAGGTCGTTTAGTCTGGGTTCAATTTCTGTTACGTAAAAATTGCGTAAGAGTTTAGATTTTGCTCAATTCTCAAAAAAAGTGATCCCTACTGTTTATTTTTGTCCAATTCATTTTTTTATTCTATTTTGGGAATCTAGGAGTCAAGTAATTGTTGTCGCTAGTATTTTCTTCTGCTTTATTTCGTGTCTTCGTATCGTCCACAATTCGTACGAATTTGCATTACTACTCGCGAAATTGTAATTATAGTTTTGTTTTGCTTTGTTTTCAGTATTTTTATTGCTTCTTGAGTCTGAAAATCATAATTAGAGTGTGCTGCGAATGCTACTGACTTTGATTTGTTGATTTTAGTTCCGAAAGAACCAAAAAAAAGCAAGTTGTGAGGTAAAAGGCGTAGTGAGCTTATTAGAGTGAAAAACCTTGATTTTTTTTGTGTGATCACGAGAGTTGTGAGGTAAAAGGCGTAGTGAGCTTATTAGAGTAAAAAGCCTTGATTTTTTTTGTGTGATACATGAGAGTTGTGAGGATATATATATATATTTTTTGCTACTAACCAAATTTTACAGATTCAAAGGATGTCTGAAAACAACGAATCAGACACACAAAACACTGACGTAGCCTTCCAATTACGAGCCATGGGTCAACACCTTGAGCTGTTGTCTAGGACATGCAAAGATCTAAAAGATGAGGTGAATTCGATAAAGCAACAGAATAATGGGGTTGATCGCCGAGGAAATACAGTCCGTATGGCTGTACGGAATAACAAATCTGATTTTGAAGAGTATGTTGATGAAAATGCAGATGTGGATGAAGATGACTATGATTTTGCATCTGTTGGCCAAGGAATCAGGTCTGGACCGAACAGAGCTAGGAGGAATGTGAATTTCCGTGGCATAGGAAATTATGAAGATATGGATGGGGATAAAATCAAACTGAACATTCCTAACTTCAAAGGTAAAAATGATCCCGAGGCTTATTTGGAGTGGGAGAAAAAAGCAGATTGGATTTTTGATTGTCATAGCTATTCTGAACAAAAAAAGGTGAAATTGGTGATGATTGAGTTTACAACGTATGCAATGATTTGGTGGGATCAGATTGTAATTAGTAGGAGGAGGAATGGGGAGAGACCCGTTCAAAGTTGGAGGGAGATGAAAGTGTTAATGAGGAGACGATTTGTGCCAAACCACTATTATAGAGACCTATACCTGAAGCTCCAAGGTCTGAATCAAGGCTATAAGACAGTAGATGAATATCACAAAGAGATGGAGATAGCAATGATTCAGGCCAATGTTGTTAAGGATAGAGAAGCCACCATGGCTAGATTTCTTAATGGGTTGAATCGTGACATTGCCAATGTGGTTGAGCTACAGCACTATGTGGAGCTAGAGGACATAATTCACATGGCTACGAAGGTGGAGAGACAACTCAGAAAGGCACATGTTCGGCCAGGATTTAATTCGGGTTCTTCATCATCTTGGAAGACGAATCTAAAGAGAAAGGGTACTGTCCAGCCCAAATCCTTTGTTCCTTCTAAAACTGAATGAACAACGGCTAAAGTTGATGTCCCTACTGGTGCCAAAGGTATATCTGAAACTCAGCCTAAACGTACTCGTGATGTTAAATGTTTTCAAGTGTCAAGGGCATGGACATTATGGTTCGGAGTGTCCAAACAAGAGAATAATGATGATTAGAGCTGATGGTGATATGGAATCTGAAAGTGACTGATTTGATTGCGAAGGCATGCCACCATTGGAGGATATTGATGAGGATGAGTTAGCATTACCGGTTGCGGGGTCCTTGGTTATAAGGCGCACACTTCAAGTTCAAGTCAAGGAAGATGAATCTAATCAACAAAGAGAGAATATCTTCCATACGCGCTGTTACGTCCAAAGCAAGGTGTGTGGTTTAATTTTTGATAGTGGAAGTTGCATTAATGTTTGTAGTACCACACTTGTGAGTAAACTACATTTGAGTACTGTTAAACATGCGAAACCATATAGATTGCAATGGTTGAATGATAGTGGAGAAGTGAAAGTGACTAAACAGGTTGTGGTTCCATTTTCGATTGGGAAATATATTGATGAAGTTCTGTGCGATGTGGTACAAATGCAAGCAAGTCACATCTTGTTGGGGAGGCCTTGGCAATATGACAGGAAGGCAATTCATGATGGGGTTAAAAATAGGTATACCATTGTAAAAGATGGTAAAACCATCACTCTTGTACCTCTTACACCCAAACAAGTGTATGATGATCAGATAAAGCTAAAACATGAGCATGAGGCAATGGGGAGTGAAAATCAAGGTGAGGACAAGGGGAGAGAAGACCATCAGATTCGGCCAGAACCCAAACCACTACAACCCAATCAGACACTAATCCAAACACAAAAAAACCACACCATTTGACCACAGCTCAAAAAGACCCCAATCTGGTCGAGAGTGGAGGTAAGACAAGAGGAGAGAAGAAAGTCAGTAAGAGTGATGAGAATTGTGTGGAAAAACTAAAGAAACAACCTAATTTTTATGCTAGAGAGGGTGAGGTCAGATCTGCATATTTCACTAACAAGCCAATGATTCTACTTGTGTACAAGGAGGCCTACTTTAATACTAATGATCTTGATGATATTGTGCCTAGTGTTGCTATTTCTTTGTTGCAGGAGTTTGATGATGTGTTTCCCGACGATACTCCAAGTGGATTACCACCATTGCGGGGGATAGAGAATCAGATTGATTTCATACCCGGAGCTTTAATTCCTAACCGACCAGCATATAGAAGCAATCCCGAGGAGACGAAAGAGCTTCAAAGACAAGTTGATGAGCTAATGGAAAAGGGCTACATTCGGGAGAGTATGAGCCCTTGTGTCGTACCCGTGCTACTTGTGTCAAACCCGTGCTACTTGTGTCGAAGAAGGATGGAACATGGAGGATGTGTGTTGATTGCCGAGCCATCAACAACATAACGGTAAAGTATAGACACCCTATTCCTAGGCTTGATGACATGTTAGATGAGTTACATGGATCTTGCATTTTCTCTAAAATTGACTTGAAAAGTGGGTACCATCAGACTAGGATGAAAGAGGGTGATGAGTGGAAAACTGCATTTAAGACTAAGTATGGTTTATATGAATGGTTAGTAATGCCATTTGGACTTACAAATGCACAAGTACATTTATGCGTTTAATGAATCATGTGTTGCGTGCATTCATAGGTAAGTTTGTGGTTGTGTATTTTGATGATATTCTGATCTATAACAAGAACTTAACTGAGCATGTTGATCATTTGCGTAATGTACTTAGTGTGTTACGTAGTGAGAAATTGTATGCTAATCTTAAAAAGTGTGCCTTCTACATGGAGAAAATTGTGTTTCTTGGCAATGTTGTAACTGCACAGGGTATCGAGATGGACGAGGAGAAAGTTAAGGCCATCCAGGAGTGGCCTACACCCAAATCGATAAGTGAGGTAAGGATTTTTCATGGGTTAGCTAGTTTTTACAGGCGTTTTGTGAAAGATTTTAGTACAATAGCTGCACCCCTTGAATGAAGTTGTTAAAAAGTCAGTTGGGTTTAAATGGGGGGAGGAACAAGAATTGGCTTTTGTTCTTTTGAAAGACAAATAATGTTATGCGCTAGTTTTGGCTTTACGTGACTTTACAAAAGCCTTTGAAATAGAGTGTGATGCGTCTGGAATGGGAATAGGTGTTGTTTTGATGCAGGATCGGAGACCTATCGCGTATTTCAGTGAGAAGTTAAGTGGAGCGACCTTGAACTATCCCACTTACGACAAAAAACGCTATGCCTTGGTAAGAGCACTTGAGACATGGCAACATTACTTGTGGCCAAAAGAGTTTGTAATCCATTCAGATCATGAGTCCTTGAAACATCTGAAAGTACAAGGTAAGTTGAATAGAAGACATGCAAAATGGGTTGAATTCATTGAAACTTTTCCTTACGTGATCAAGTATAAGCAAGGCAAAGAGAACATCGTAGCCGATGCACTTTCTCGCAGGTATGTTCTTTTACACACCATGAATACTAGATTGCTAGGCTTTGAATACGTGAAGGAATTGTATGGTAACGATTCTGACTTTGCTGAGATTTATAATGCATGTGGAAATTCGGCTTTTGGTAAGTTTTATTTGATGGATGGTTATTTGTTCAAAGAGAATAGAATGTGTGTTCCTGCTAGTTCTTTACGTGAATTGCTTGTTCGTGAAGCACATGGGGGTGGTTTAATGGGTCACTTTGGGGTTGCAAAAAGCTTGGATGTATTGCATGAGCATTTCTATTGGCCAAAGATGAAAAGAGATGTGCAAAGAATTTGTGAACAGTGCATTGCTTGTCGAAAGGCAAAATCTAAAGTACAGCCACATGGTCTCTATACACCATTACCTGTTCCTACTGAACCTTGAGTAGATATCTCTATGGACTTTACCTAGGTCAAAGAAAGGTTGAGACTCTATTTTTGTTGTGGTTGATAGGTTTTCAAAAATGGCGCATTTTATCGCATGCCATAAAACAGATGATGCATCTCATGTCGCAGACTTGTTCTTTACGGAGATTGTACGTTTACATGGCATTCCTAAGAGTATTGTGTCAGATCATGATGTTAAGTTCCCTAGCTACTTTTGGAAGACCTTATGGGGAAAGTTAGGAACCAAACTTTTATTTTCGACAACATGCCATCCTCAAACAGATGGGCAAACTGAGGTAGTCAATAGAACATTATCTCAACTTTTGCGTGTTGTAATACAAAAGAATTTGAAAAGTTGGGAAGAATGTTTGCCTTTTGTTGAGTTTGCTTATAATAGAATTGTGCATTCGACCACTAGTTTTTCTCCTTTTGAAATTGTTTATGGTTTTAATCCACTAACTCCTATGGACTTAATTCCTTTACCTTGTGAAGAAAGGGTAAGTTTAGATGGTGAACAGAAGGCAAATATGGTGAGACAACTTCATGAAGGAGTTCGACTGCAAATAGAGAAAAAAAACAGACTTTACACTTCTAAAGCAAATAAGGGACATAAATTGGTTGTCATCTACCCCGGTGATTGGGTTTGGGTGCACATGCGAAAGGAACGATTTCCTAACCAAAGGAAATCAAAATTACATCCTCGTGGTGATGGTCCATTTCAAGTTTGGAGAGAATAAATGACAACGCATACAAAATTGATCTTCCTGGTGAGTATAGTGTTAGTGTTACCTTTAATGTTGCTGATCTTACGTTGTTTGACACAGATATTGATTCCAGGTCGAATCCTTTCGAGGAGAGAGGGGATGATGCGGACCAACCCAAAAACAACAGCAAGGACCCATTACATGTCCCAAATGGTCCAATGACACGATCTAAGACAAAGGCATTGAAAGAGGCAATGAATGCATTGGTTTTGAAGGTTTCAACCAGGTCAGAATTGCAAGGACCATTGGAGTATCAAGAGGAGACCCTAGTACATCTTATCCATGTGCAGGAAGGGTCCAATACAACCTTATTTGGGCCATGAAGTGAGGACAGCAAATGAGCCAAAAGAATCCAACTACAACATGGGATTAATGGGTTTGAGGGAAGACTATAAAAGAAAAGCCTTATGGGCTTTATTTCATTTTGTTAGCTACAGCCCCAGGCTTTTTGGGCTTAATTAAGACTTTGTTTTCAGCTAGGATCCAAGGCTTGCTTGGATTAAGTTATGGGCTTTCAATTTAGGATTTTGGGTCAGTTTTGACTGAACCTCATTTAAGTCCACATAAGGGGTCCATTAGGGTTACTTTTAAGAACTATTTAAACTCATGTAACCCTAATTTTGGAAGCCATTGATTAATTTTAATTCTGAACTTTTCAGTTTATGTGTGAGAGTGATTCTTGCATTCTTCAGTTCTTGAACGAACTGAATCCGACTTATCGAAGATTAACTGACTTTGTGGCGTCATTCTACTCATTCCAATAGTGTTGGTGCCTTGAGGCAGGTTTCCATTGTATCACACTCCTATCAGATCTATTTTGGCTTTCTGGGATCAGATTTCAATCTTTGTTATGGGTTGCGTGACCACGTGATCACGAGGTTCGCATCAATTTTGTTGTCGTTTGTGTTGTGTTGCCATTTTGATTGGTTGAAATAATATTAATACTAAAAATAAAAAACAAAAAAATATCATCATCGAGAAAATAAATTCTTTCACAGATTAAGAAATTCATCAACAAGTAGACAAATGAAATTCAAACAAATTCTATCCCCTCTCTACCCTCTCATTTCTTCCCTCTCACCCCTCTCTTCTCAATTTCTTACACAAACAAATGAAATTCAAACAAAATTCTCTTCCCTCTCTTCCCCTCTCGTTCTCAAATTCTTACATAGACAAATGAAATTCAAATCAAGAAATAGACAAATGAAATTTATTTCCCCTATCTTCTATCTTCTTTGCCATTTGAGCATTCTTATTTTTCTTCTTCTCAATCTCTCAATTTCTCAAAATCTTCTCAATCAAATTCAAACCCATCTTTCTTTTACATATTGATTTCTGTCAAAAGGATTAAGTACTCAAATATTTCATATTCATTGCTATAATCTCATGCTTGGTTCATTAAAGCATGAGATTGAGGGGGGATATTAGAGTGTAAAAAAAGGTGTATTCTAGAATATTATATTTGTAGTCTAGAGTATGAAAGATGGTATGATATATGTGTATAAATAAAAAGGTGCACATACAACAAATGTATGCAAACAAAATATCAATACAATAAAATTTCAAATTTCACTCCCCCTCTTTTTTCTCTCTTCTCCCTCTCCCGTCTCTAAACTCCATTCTTCTTTCTCTTAATTTCTTCAATTATCTGCAAACTCTCTCAATCCTAACAATTTTTGCCTATGGACCCTATGATAGTAATTTCCTTTTATGGGGTTTGTCCTCTTGAGGATTCTCCACCACTAATTTGTTTGGATCCTCCTAAGTTACCTCCTATAATGAAACTTCCACCTTTCTTCTAAAATTATCCAAACAACTATTCACCCTTCCTTGTTTTTACAAGAGGAAGTCTCCTAATAGAAAATGCAAAATCTCTCCTCTTAGATCTGGTCGCTTGACTCTTCTATAGTATTAGCCTTAAATTGTCCCTCATCACCCATTTCATACACTGAATAGCATGTACCAACTCCTAAATATACAAAAAATGCACAACTACCATGATCATTTCTAACTCCTATCAAAGCCCATCATACAACCTTCCACCTTATGGTGCTTAGTAAAAAGGTAAATAAAGGCAAAAACTAATTAGTTGGAATCTCTTTTTGTATTTCAGAACTGTCATATCCCTATATTTCAAATCCAAAAACTCTTGTTTTTTCTCTCATATGTCGTAAAGAGTAATACCTCTCTTCAAACTCTTCCTGAAAATCCATTCATCACAATATTTCTCTTGATCTTATCTTTCTAATAGTCTCTCTCTAAGAGTGGGTACTCTCAATCAGTAGTTGGGTTGCATAATTTACTAACGACTCCTTTTATACCTGCATATGATCTATGACTCTCCTTTTTCCTTAGTCAATGTCTCATAACCTTAGCATCCTCCTCTCTTAAGAAAGTTCCATATTCCATATCCCTCATACCTTTACTCATAATATTATAGTGATCACCCTTTCTAGCCTAGCAACTTGATTGGAGGCTCTCGTTGTCATCCATGCTGCCACAATCTTAACTAAATGTTCCATAAAACCAGGATCTAAAAATGGGTTTGGCGCAACTTTTGATGCCATTGGTGAAAGCTTATCATCCTGTCTTATTCTATTTAATTCCTTGGGTAATGACACTTTTGCATAACGAGATGCCAAACATCCTGGCGTCCTTCTTTTTCTTCACTTGGCAGGCTATAACCACCCCTTTCCACTCAAATCTTTAGCTTGAACTCTCAAATTTCTCTCTTAAATCAAGTCTCTTTTTCCATATACATTAATTCTTATAAAATCCTAGCTAATTTTTTGGAGTTTGTTTTCCAATTTGGATAAAGATTCAAGAGAAACTTCTTCTTCCCTTTCTTTTATTTATTGTTGTTGTCACTAAAACAAAGAAATAAGGAGTATTTATAGCTTTATTTTTTCTAAATTATAAATTTGACCTCATTTCTTTGAATGTTTTATTTTAACCTAATTTTTTTTTCTTTTTGTAATTTAAGTTACACTTCTTTTATCCTTTATAATCCCGCCCATCAATTTTGAATTTAGTTTATTTCCTTAATTTGACCCAACCCTTGGTATCTCTAGGTCAATTTATTATTTTTATTTTGAAATATCTTAATTAAAAAATATATACTATAAAATTTATAATTTCCAACTAATTAAATCTTTACATTAATTTATTTACAATTTCTCAGGTTTATATTCTCCCCTCTTTATAAAATTGAATCTTAAAAATCAAATTTACATACCTATATGGGAGAATAAATACAAATACTTTTCTTTAACCTCAAATTCCCTTCCTCATGTTTCTTCTTTTATCTGAGAGTTTCTGTATAATATTCTCACCAAAGGAACCATTTTATTTCCTAACACTTTCTCGCCCCAATCTAATATCTTGATGAGCTTGGTCTTGATGGTTGAATCCCTTTGCACTTTTATAGGAACCTGTGGCAATACTCGAGAAGACTCAATCTTGGCTTTCCATGATAGAGGCACATGGAATACATTGTAAATCTTATTCAAATATCTAGGCAACTTTAGTCGATACCCTTTTAAGGTGTCATCTTAAAAAATAGATTATCTCCTACTTAGAATTCTAAGAGCCTTATTTGATTATACATTGTAACCTTTCTACCTATCATGGGTTTCCTTCATCCCTTTCTTGATTACCTTTACTTTATCAACTATTACTTGCACTATTACGGTCCCTAAAAGTTTTTTTCTCCCATTTCATCCAGATAAACAAGGGTACAACATTTCCTTTCATATAATGCTTCACATAGAGCTATACTAATAATAGTTTGGTAGATATTTTATAAGTAAACTCCACAAAAGGCAAGAAATCTTCAAAATTCCTGCCAAACTCCACAACCTATAATCCTAAAAGATCCTTAAGAGTTTGGATGGTTGTTTCAGATTGACCCTTTGTCTAATGATGAAATATCGTGTTTAAGTCAATTAAGTCCCCAATGCCCATTGCAAACTAGGTCACAGTCTTGATGTGAACCTGAGATATCAATCTAATACGATTAATGCTTGCACCTCATGATGTTTGACCACCACATTCATATACAGATTGGCTAATTTATCCATTGAATCTATTGTTCTCATAGGTAAAAACAAAGCAGATTTTGTTAGTCAATTCATGATCACCATATGGCATCGTTACCTTTCTTTCCTTTAGGCAACCCCATCATAAAATCCACAAAATTAGTATCTATGGGTTAGTTAACTCTAATGTCCAATTTATAAAAAAATTATATTAATTATTTCATTTCCATTTATTCTATTTTCAATTTATGCAGAAGTTTATTTCCCGAGGTTTACATTTAGTTTCCAAATACATTACAACAAAGTTATCCTTTTTATACCTTTTAATATCTTTCACAACGATTAAGTAAATTATTTAGCCCTTAGTTACCAGATACACAACAACTAAGTTATCCTTCCCATACCCTTAATCTATGATTTCACAATGATTAAGTTATTTATCTAGCTCAAAGATTTCAACTATAAGGAGGAATTCTAGCATGAAGAATTTATTTTTATTATTCTAATTTATTTATTTATTGTTGAATAATTATTTTAATTTGGATTTGTAATAGCCCAATATATATTGTTTAGGGGTTTATTTTAATATTGAACTTTTGTTAGTTGATTTCTAGTTTTGGTTTGCTAGCAACTCAAAAGGAATCAATTAGAGTTATCTACTAGAGACTAATGTTTTTAGAACTGCAAAATTTGGCAACTTGGTGATAATAAATGTGAATTTCTCCTTTTTTATTCTTTGTGGTACAACATCATTTCTTTGTAGGGATAAAAATTGTACATCCGACTTATCAAAAATTAATTAGATTTTTAATGTCATTCATATACTTCAAGTTCTTAGGTACATGATTATTTCTAGGTCCAAGTTTATCCCAATACCTTTGACTCTTAAGTATATGGTAACCTATGGGTTATGGTTCTATCAAACCTGAGTTTTGGCTTTCTAGATTATATTTCAACTTTGTTAAGAACTACTTAACTTTGTGATAAAAAGGTCTACATCACCATGCAACATGAAAGGTAATGAATAAATCCTTATTGCTAGGTAGTACTTACCAAAACGATATTGATGGGAATAATCAATTCTTGACTTAAAGTCATGATAAATATTATATAAAATAATAATCAATATTATATAAATAGTTTAGCTTCTTTATGCAAATATAAAAAAAACCAACACAAAATTTTAATAAACTAGATTTTGATGATTTTTAACAATTATAAGAAAAACTTAGAAAATAAAAATTTCCAATTTAGTAAGATAATTATAAAACATTATCCAATTAATATGCATCATACCATTTTAATCTTGTTTTAAAAAATAATATACCAATATAAATTTGTATAAATAAATTAAACAATTAGCATACCACATAAGATTGCAAATTTACATATATAAGCTAAATAAATAGCTAGCAAAACTATATGATAGACATAATCAAGATTTTTATTGCTTAGTTCATAAGGACATATTATATGCATAATCTAAAAACATGTAAATAAATAACTAGATAAAATTATAACACAACGATACTAATATCCTCTTTAACTATTCATTGAGTTATAAAAAAGAATTATAAACTAAAAAACATTAATAATATATAATAAAACCTTAAGACTATTGTCCAAATTCATAAAAAATATTAGACAAGAGAAAAAAGTATGTTTAGATTACAAATATGTAATATAATACAAATATAGAAACTTGCAATCATATCAAAATACTAGCATGCCTACTAAATAAATGTATAAACTTGCATAAATGATTGAATCACAATCTTAACATGCATACTAATGCACAAGATTAAACAAAATCAAAATTGATATATACTTATTGAAACACTTTAAAATTGATTATGTCTTGTTATTGTCAAGACCAATCTTTATTTATAACACTTTATTTCTCCTCTCTTGTTGCCAATTGATTTGCTTTAATAAACCTCCTAGGATTTTAACATAACTACCTTGTTTAGATGCACTCCTAAATAAAATCCACCTCCTTCGCCTATTAAAGCATTATGTTATTTACAAGGTACCTGTTGTATTTACCAAGCATTCTCAAGTTGAGTGTGTGTATGAGATCTTTACAAGGATAAAAGAACAATCTTGTGTATGTAGCACTAAACGTCCCTATGCCCAAGATAGCAAGTGGTGGGTTACTTGAGTGAACCAGCTTGACTCAAGTTTTTTTGATGTTTTTATTTATTTATTTTTTATATTAGGTTATTGGACCTTGAATGTGGTGATATTGTTTTTTTTTAGGGTATACTAATCTTATATCTCGAATCACTTGTTAGTTAAATTAATCAAAGTCAACCTGGATTATCATCATTTGACCTTTTTTATATTAAAGAAAATTTAACTAGGTTTATAACATAACATAGTCGCCTATCTATTTCATAATAATTACAAGGACATACAAGAAATATATATGTATTTAAATGCATGTAAGTTTATGAAACAGGTGGTGTATATTCATTTTTTCCCTGTGTTTAAAATCATTTTTGAAAAATAATTCAATATACACCACGTGTTTCAAAAATATTTTTGATTTTTTTCTTTACTTTAAATTATTTTTTATTGTTTTAATATGGTAATGTAAAAATAATTTTTAAAATATAAAAAAATATATTTTAATATATTTTTAAATAATATAATTTTAAAATAACTATTACCATAATACTAAACAAGCTATTCTATTTGTCTACATAAGTTTTTTTTTTTTTTAAATGCAGCTTATACAAGCAAACACTAACAATTATCTTTTATTAAGTGTGCAATGCCTATAACCTTAACATGTTATGTTAACAATGATCCACAACTTTTAAATCTATTATATTATGGGTTTGTTTGAGAATATGACTAATGTTGCTTTTCAAAATACTTTATGTTCTGAAATGCATTTAAATAATTTTTTTTAATTTTTAAAAAATTATTTTTGATATGGCATATCAAAATGTATGGAAAACACCAAAAAATTAATTTGAAGCAAAAAATAAAATAATTATTTATTTATTTATTCTTAAAAACACTTTTAAAACACGGTGTCAAATAAACATTAAATAATGAACGTGACATTTTACCAAATTGATAAAATTCATGGTTGTATAAACAAATATTTCATATATATAAGATTTCAACATTTGAACACTTATAGAGCACACAACCTCTTTACTTGATTATTTTTGTGCTTGCTTTGACTTAATCATAAAAAAAATCTAGTTAAAATAAACTTTTTATACATATTTATCAATATTTTAATCACCATGATTGTAAAAATAATAATTTATATCAATAATGACAAAGAAACATACTTCCTATAGAAATTCTCATTAACTTTTAGTGATTTTTTCAACTATTTAAAAAAGATTTAAAATCTTTTTTAATTACTAACACTTTGCTTAACACGAGTAAAAGAAATAAAAATAAAATAAGCCAAGCCAAGTCTACAACATGCAAAAGAAAGATATTGAGTGGAAAATACATCTTTTAGGTATCATAACCATACTTTAATTTTTTTTTTGAATGCCATAAATTAAGAGATTTCATTTTCATCCTTTCCATTACATAACTCAAACCTTATTTTGTTTTTTGGATGACATATTTTACTGTATAAGAAATTTTATTATACTCCTAATTGATAATTACACCATAAAGTACAAATAATAATAATAAATAAATCACTATAATAATTTCCCTTCATTAATTTCTTTTAGGTTGGCAAATATGTTAATAAATCAACTAACCGAATCTATATTTAAAATATATTGTTTTCAGGAAATAATGTTTTTGAACATTTCCCAAATCATATAGACTATCAGAAAAAACAATTAACGAAGTAAACTTAATTTATAAATTCAGTATTGGAAAAAAATCAGTATTTTTCCAAATTTTATTTAAAAAAAAGAAGAGTAATGCTATATTTACAAACAAATTATACAGAAAAGACTTAATTTTCTATTTTTGAAAAGCCCTATTGTCAATCTAGTCAGAAACAACCTATGAAAGATGCATTTTTGAGGAAGGCTTTATCATTAAAATAAAGAATTGCAGAAAAAAAACTGGAATAATACAAAGAATTATCTCACCTAGCAACAAAAAAGTAATTTACTTATAGCACAAAATCAAACTCCCATAGCCCAACAGAGTGGTAGGAACATATAAAACAAGGACAGTATTGTCATTCCCCCACATAAATTTTGTTTTTTTTACTTTTTATTTTGTCAACAGATTTTATAATAATAATAATAATAAAAAATGTTTCCAAATATATAAATTAGCCCCCCTCCTCTTATTATTATTATTATTATTATTATTATTATAATAAAGGAGTTTCCCTAAAAGATGATATTTGTTACCGTTTTACTTCGAAAGAGAGACGGCTCCTTTTCTTCTTGCAGGTACCGTACCTTTCCTCCTCCTCCTCTCCTTTTTCTTCTTCACCACAATCTTTCTCTGTAATAATATTAGTATTTTGACTGGCAAAATCACAAGTGGAGAGAGAGAGAAGGGAAGTAATGTCTTACTCACACTGCCTTCCGTCAAGCAAAGGTCCATTAGGTTCCATTTGGGTTGCTGCTTACTACTTCAAAAAGCTTAAAAAAGCACAAGTCACTTCCACTGATATCTCCTCCTCCGTTGGTAAGCAACCCTCCCTATTTATTTTACTATTTTATTATGTTTCCTCTTCCGTCACAAGATTCTACTGTCTCAATTATAATTATAATAAATGGGCTTACTTTATGTTTTGTATAAGCTTGTTACTTTATGATTGTTTCTCGAGAAAACAATGGGAAAGGTTTTGCTCATGTGGGATCTTTTGTTTTTCTTTTTTTATTTGTTGTTCTATTCCATAATTTATGTATTCATTTTAGAATGCTGATGAATTGCTTGGACAAGGTGTTGTTTCTAATGGCTGAATTAGGGGCTTTTAACAACTTTTCTTTTTGCTCATGCTTTTAATTTGGGGTAATTAAACTAACATTTCGCAATCTAGGTTATCGTTTTCTTTTTGGCGTTTCGGTTTTTCGGTGACTCTAAATTACAGGAGGTTTTTCCAGTCACGAATTCTATATTCGTAGATTATGCTAATTAAAATGATTTTTTCAATGCAGTAATTTAATTTGTTCGAAAATAAATAAATAAAACGTCTTTTGCCTTCCAGTTTAGCCCGCACTAGTTTGCTTGCTTGCTTGGTACTGCCAAGAGAAGTTGAAATAAGAGTTTGGGAGATGATGTTGGACAATATCAATGAACATGTTTAATTTGGAAAAGTTTATCTTAGCCGCTGAACTTTGCTAATCTCTTATCTATGTCAGGCTGTGGATAGTTGTCATACGAAGAGATAAAGAATAGACTTCAATGTTCCACATTTCATATAAAACTGATTTTTGTCCACCAAAAGAGGATCTGGACTATGCTAGTTAAAATGGTGTTCTATGCTCTTATATTACTTTTCATCCAGGAGAATTATAATGTAAAGTTACTCCAACTATTTTGAACTTTGTAGCAGATAGCAGTCTATGAAATTGATTGAAGAGTAAATATTTTTTCAGACATGCACAATTTTATGTTTTACATGATTAAATATTTGAGGATAAAATGACAGCTTCTGTTTGGATTCAATGACAAAGCATGCTCAAAAAGTGTCTGGTTTGAGGTCTAGTTGATAACTGAATGTAGTGGACCATAATTAAAAAGGAGATATAGTAGGCTAGGCAATAAGGGTCCATAGGCAGCCCTGGTAATTAAATGGAGACCACTATATATTGGTACGACTATGAAGTTGTATGCTCACTTCAAGCTATGTTCAGTCTGTCAGAATATATAAGCGCTTCAGAGATAGATCAACCTCAATATATAGGTCTATGAGTTCATGAACAGCCAAGTGTGAAATAGTCTGCACTTAGTTGAAGCCTGGATGAGTTTATGCTTTAATCAATTTATTTGGGGTCTAAATGCTGGTGCATTCAGTTCACATGCCCCCCTTTTCAGAACTTATTATAAGAAAGCAATCTAGAGGAAAAAGGAAAAAACCAGATCCAAGCTCATTTAAATTTTATTGAATGGAAAAGCCTATAAGATCAGCTGCTGTAAATGTAAGCTAAAAGTTACCTTTTACGCATGATTCCATTTTTTTTAATCTTTTTAAGCTGCATATTTTGTTGTTTGTATGCAAATAGCATCGGTCAAATCTAAAGTGTGAGTAAGATTTTGTTCAGAATTAGATCTGTCGAATATCCTCTGTTATCCCTTGCAGGATAGTTGACATCTACAAGACATTGATTCTAATGTAAAAGCACCTGGTCTGTGTGCTGCTATTAGCATAGAACCAAGAACTCAACATAACCCAAAAATTACTGAAATTTCTATTTATTTGATCAAAGATAAGAACCCTATCTCCAAACTTCTATTTTTTTTTTAAAAATAAAATTAGGGTGCTTAATATCAGGTGCCACAATGGAAAAAACCTTAACCCAAGAGAGAATATAATGAGGAATTTTTTTCATCCATTTAAGTTTCAAGTTTCTTCCTAAATATGTGGTCCTAAAATAACAAATTCTTCATAAACTAACCCAAAAATAACATATTTGGAATATGGCTTTAGATATGACAGTTACTGTTTGAATGGTGGTCTCAAAAGTTCTGATTGCGGTCATTATTTCTGTCTAACCTGGATCCTGGTTTTCCATTTTGTCCTTTTAAACAGATAAAATTTTGCAAGATGTGTTTGATGTTGTTACATATAGAGTACTGGCGTACCTTCTTCTTGGTGTAGTCAGAGTATACTCCAAAAAAGTTGAATATTTGTTTGATGACTGCAACAAAGTTCTTCTTAACGTCAAGGACTTTGTTCTCAGCAATAAAGATGGGATACTTGTGGAAACCTTGCAAGCACCCTACTTCTCTATTACTCTACCAAAAAGATTTGAACTTGATGCTTTTGATCTGGAGATTATTGACGATACTAGTGGGTAAGTTATGTGGTTTGTTTATCTGTGGGCTGAAGAGCTTAATCATTTCTTTGTTCTATCGATTGGTTTTGATATTCCTATTTCTTCTACCTCCCAGAGGCAATGTATTGCCGCATGAAAAAATTACACTTACAGGTATTAGACTTTCCTTGTTTAATTAACAATTTGTATACTTCAGTTGTTTACATAACCTAACATCAGTGAGAATCCCCGTGTACATATTCCTTAAGTTTTTAATTTTTTATTATAGTTAATTCATATACTTCTCTCTACCTAAGATGTTAATCCTTTTAATTGTTAATGCAACAGATGGCATGTGGAAAATTGGGGGTGTAGGGAAATATTCTCTAAACCAGGTATCTACTAGACAATCAGATTATCTTAATATATTCTATCTGAATTTTGACCGTTTAACATGTACAGGTCATTCCTTCCACTTTTGATTCTCACAAGGTGCTTTTTTTTTTTTTTGTGTTAATGATTTTTAATGGCTTTAATTTTTTTTTTCTGATCAGTATTACTACTCCAACTTAATAGATTTCAGAAGATTTGTACATTTACTGCTCTGTTAAATTCCTACAGATTTTTGTGCCTTTAATAATAATATTATCATATTTGCAGGATCACCGTGAGGAATTTACTGCCTTTGGAGATACTTGGTCTGCAGATTACAGTATGAATGAAGAGTATGGAACTTGAATTTAAAGTTTTCCTTTTCTGTTGTTCTAGATGCCTTCCTGCTTTTCCATCACCTTTTCTCTCCCCCCACCGTTCATATTCCATTTAGGATGTCTCAATGTTTTCAACATTTACTCATTTTATACTCTTGCTGCAGTATTTTTTCATCTCATTTGGTGGATGTTATGGAGCAAGGTACATTGTGTAGTGTAAGCACTCTACAAGCAAGCATGGAGAAGCTTCAAGGCAGTATGTTCTCTCATCATGAATGTCTGGACCTTGAAATGTTTCTTGAGGTTGAGGAGCCTACAAACACTAGAAAATCATTGGTTGAAGATCATCTAATTGACGGGAAGGGTTCAAAGGTTCCAGATAAGATAGGTTTGGATGAAACACATGCAGGAACGAGTGTGCAGAAGCTTTGTGGTGACAGTGTCTATCAGGAAGCATCTCTGAACCTTGAAATGTTTGGTGGGGTAGAGGAAGAACCTGGAAAGCTTACTAAGCTATATCACCAATCTGAGGAGCAGCAAAAAGATGTTCCTGGTGCGGAACAATCAGAAAACGATACACAAAGTGTTTTTAATGATGGTAATGTGTCTGATGCAGAAGTATCCATACAGAAGCTTCTAGAGAGTAGATTTTTTCAAGAAGAATGGATGGATGCTAATGCATTTCTTGTGGTTGAGGAGCCTCCAGAACATACTAGACCATTTAATGAAGAGCATCAGAGCAATGAAGGGAACAAAAGTTTACCAGAAACAACAACATTGGGAAAAAGAAAGTGGCAACTTGTCTCAGAAGATCATCCATTGTATGTAAAACTTGATGCCACTCCTCAATCCAAGTTCAAAGATGTTTCAGGTGAAGAGGATTTGAGATCATATTTCTCATAAATTTTCAGGATCCAATTTCTCTTCTTTTTTTTCTTCCTATAGAAATAAAAAAATTGTTGTAAGGGAATGGTAGCTAATAATTTTCTAGAATTGCCTATCAAATTTAATACATTATTTAATCTTATCTTCTAGAGCTGGGATTTTTGCAACATTTATTTTGTGACCACGTGTGGTTTAAATAACTTACCAGTATTAATAATTGGATTGTTATATGTCATGAATCACATTTTTTATGCCTGTTATAACATAGATCAACCTTTTTTTGATTACCCTTTTTATTTGTGGTGGAGTAGATTGGGAGATGGGAAGACAATTAGGGTGGTAGTTTGCAGATCTAGGTGAAAATGGTGCACAATTATAGTATATTTTCTTTGGCTAAGTTCTTGACAAATATGTTTATTCAAAAAATCTCCTCCATGCAGGAACTAACACACCAGAGTTTATGGTTATTTCTACACCGGCTGCTAAGGAGCGTGCTCGAGTTCTCAGGAAAAGAAAGTGTCTCTTTGATGATGTGGTAGTGTTTCCTAATAAGTATGTCATTTTTCATTCATACTCACTTCTTTGTCATGTGTTCAATTGAAATTATTTTTGATTCTTAATCCATGCAGAAATGATTATATAATATGTTTCTGAACAAAAAATGATATTACTTTTAGTCCTATGTCCTGCCATTTCAGTTTAACTTTACACCATCAATTAGAAAGACAAGATAACATACTTAAAACTTGACTTTTTAAGACCGCAGTGGGAGGTGTTATGAGGAATTAAGTTGCTGTAAAGTTAAATGATCAATGTTAGGGTGGATAACATTCCTGTTCAATTTAACAGCATAATTAAGCAATGCATAGAAGACACAGGTGACTTGGTGTCCAAACGAAGAAAGCTTCCTCATACTGCTTTTGCTGTCTGGAAAGCCTGTCGATTTTCCAATCTTGACAAGTGTTTCCTGGAGTCTCTGATTCCTTGTAAGTTAAGCATTGCATTTCCTCTATAGCATGGTACTTGTGCAGTCCTCTTTAACTTTGTTTTGAACAGGTACTTCACTGGAGCTTGGATCCCTCTTTCGCACAAAGAGATTACAAATTCGAGAAACAGTCAAGAGTGTTGGTGGATCAGTTGAAACTGTGGAACTTTCCATAAATTCAGATGCTTCAGAGTCTCAAAACATTGGAGGGTCAGTGGAAACTACAGAGCGTCAGGAAGAGTTAAATGTTTCAGGATCTCCTCTCGTTGGAAGATTAGATGAAACTGTGGAACCTGAAGAAAATATGTTGATTCAAGAATCAGCTGAGATCATGGAATACCCACAAAAATTTGTGTCTGAATGTCCTACTAGTGCTAGATTTGTTGAGACCATGGAACCTTTGGACATGTCAGAATTTTGTACTGTTGGAAGATCAGTTGAAACTGCAGAGACTCTAGAGAATTCAAATGTGTCTGGATCTCCTTCTGCTAGTAGATTTGCTGAAACTTTGGAACGTCCTAGTAAGTTAGATATAGCAGAATCTCCCACTGCTGGTGGCTCTTTAGAACAAATAGCAATTGCTCCAGAAACGCCTATTCAGTGCACAACATTGCTGAGGTCTTTTGAGAGCCCGGAAAGACCTGATATTTATGATGCAGATGGACAGAGTTCTGAAACTGTTGAGAAAGAAATTTGTCGTAACCTGGATCAAGAACTTGATCTCAATCTGCTGAATGAGGTAAAGCAGTGACAATGGTAAAGTTGCCTACTAAGATGTCAAAATATCATGCCAGGCATTAATATCCTTCTAAGATTCTTATACTTCTGGGTTTAAGCTTATTGAACTGATGTATGATATTGTTTCTTTTTTCTCCAGGACATGAATACATCTGGAGATAATCATGAGCACTGTAAGAACTATGAGAAGTGAATTTTTTGTCCACTTTTTTTTCCATTCAAAACACCACACATGGGATTCTCATCTTTGTATGTATTTTGATTGTAGATGGGTGGTCAGAAAGAACCAGGTATTATAAAGGTTTGCAATACTCTGATTCAACTGAAGCGTCAATGTCTAATTCTTGCTTCAAAATTCTCCATTTAATTTACTTGACAGAGTCGCAGTGAAATGCTTGCATGCAAGTTTTCTGATACAGAAGAAAAGAAGACAGGAGGAAGTACTAAATTTATTGCGACTTTTGGAAGGAAGAACCAAGAAAGAGAGTGCCAGGCTCTTCTATGAGATACTGGTATGTACCTTAGTGCTTTATCTGATCGACTCATGGATATATTGTTTGTCATTTTTTTGAGTAGGATAATTTTTTTTCTTCCAGACATAGCACTTTGATCCTAAAGATGTTGGCTTTTGTCTTACTCGTTGCTTATAGTCATTGTTGTGGCATGGGTGTGAAAATAGTTCGGTAATGTGTCATTGAGTGTTTTTTTTTCAATGATAAAATTTTTGTTTATTTAAAATGAATAGATACTAAATTTTTTGGAAATACTGTTTTGCCTTTTTTTCTTGTCCAATTGTATTAAGAACTAAGAGGCAGGTCGAAATTAAGCACCAAAGCATCAATCTAAGATTCTTGTTGTATAAATTATTTGATAATTGATATGGATCTCTTGATCACGTGGTCAAACAACCTCCAATGAATATGATATTTCTTTAAAATAGCTGAAAATCAGATTTGAAAACCTTGACCCAACATTAACCTGTAATTAAGAACTATAGTTATTAGAATTCGTGAATTGTCGCCACATGATTAGTTATATCTTGATAAGTCAGGTTTTTTTCTTTGTCACAACAAAAAACATGTTTGCTTCAAGCAAAACACAATAATTTTATTAATTTGAAAGTTACTGAAATTTGCATGAAGGAAATAATTATATAATCCTAAAATAATTAACCCTAATGGACCCATGTTAGGTTCCAAACCTTTGGGCTTGAAGTTAACATAAGCCTAATATTAATAGACCTAAACACTTAATTTAGGCAAAAACAATCCCAACTAAACTTAAAAAGCTAAATTGAAATATTATGGTTCAAATAATACTTTAAAAAACAATATAAAAACAAAGTAAAAATTCAGAATAATATAAGGAAATAATTATCTTCCAAAATCATTCCTATCTTGACTAATTTCCTTGTGTAGTTGGGTCGGACTTGCATTGGAATAACTTGTGCTTGCTACTCCTTGTAGATCTCTTTTCATGTTTGAAGTATGCTGTCTTGAATGTTTGATCTTCTTTTCGTGTTTGACGGAATTAATGCCCTAAAAAATAGGGAAGAGAGTTGCTGAATTCTTTTCTTTCAAGTCTTCTACAATCTCTCTTTAAAATAAGGAAATCATGCAAGTGGAAGGAAAGAAAACAAGGAAAGTCTTCCAAATCTTGTCGCCTCTTATTCTCATTGTAAGGAAAGGAATCCTTCCTTGCAAAGGACAAATAAATCAAGGAATTTCCTTTCAGTTGCTATCGCCCCTTGGTTTCCATGTTAGATATGGAATCTGTCCAATATGGAAACACAATAATCCCTCTCCACTTTAGCCTTGTAACTGCCCATCATGAATCCAATCTTAGCTAGATTTTTTGACAAATCATTATAGGAAAAGGACACCTACACCTTAATTAATCCTAGCCACTTTTAATTCCTATGTAGCATAAACTCATGACGTCATCAAGACCAAAATCAGATCTAGCCAAAATCAACTCCTCTATAATTAAGTTAAACCCATCAGCACCAACAAACCTAATCTGACCGAATGCATTCCAAGGTGAAAACTCAACATGGTTAAATGGAATACAAGCTAAAACCCAAGGAACCCCCCCCCTCTTGGCCAAATGGTCTTCGCCTCAAACCCAAGCTTCGAATCGAATCCCTACCTTGAGTAACCCAAGGCCGAACTATATGCTGAACCGTATCATCCTCCCCTTCTTTTGAAGGATTCAACCTCGAATCTAGAACATGAACATCATCAACTAAAAGCACATCATCATTACAAGGCTGAAACAACATGTAATCATCAAAACCTGTCAATAAAGAACATGTTTTGAATAATCCTCTCCTTCAAATACAAACTCTCATTTTCAATCTTTTGATCCTCTCTAAGTTTCTAGTGATCCTCATAAACTTGCTTAGGAGATAAAGAAACAAGAACTATAAATTTCTTATCCTTCACAAACAAAAACTTGTTCTGAAATCCATCATGCATAACTTTCTTATCATATTGTCAATGCCTACCCAATAATAAGTGACTAGCACATGAGAACTACATCACAGAACACATCTATATCACATAACACTTCACCATGATATTTTCCAATGAAAATAGATAAAAGAATTTGTTTATGCACCTTCACCTCCACAATTAGCCAACCATTGTAAACAAGAATTTGTTTACAAGGAACTAAATGTTTAGTAACTTGCAAATTCAACTTATCCACCAAATTCATGCTAGCTACAATAATGCAACTACTACGGTCAATCAAGTTATATACTTTATTCTACACATGGCATCTCCAATGAAAAATGTTTTCCTTTTGCTTTGCCAAGCCTCCCCACCCTTCACATGCAATTAAGTGCTCGTTTCATCACAAACACCTCCCTCTCAATAAGATACTTAATACATTCATCACCAAGCATACACCAATGGTGGTGTCTCTAACTTCATGTTATCCTTCTCTTCAGACTCAATTTCACCATTGGCTCTTGTAACCCTGACCTTCTTGTTTGGATACTATGAAGCAATATAACCAAAACCCAAACAATGATAACATTGAATGTCACAACTATGAGATGTAAGAGTCTTAACTTTACCTTTACCATCTTTAAAGGTGCCTTTCTTCTTTTAGGAGTCTCAGAACCCCCTCCCAAACTACGTTGAACTTGGGCAATCCCATCTCTCCTCGTATTAGGCTTCCAAAATGAAGAAGTGCTTGGAATGATTTGTGATCATGCTCGCCCTCTTCTTTTAATCTGCCCTGCCATTTTTGTGACTATATGCATCATGTCCTCCAACTCTACATTGTATTGCAACTCCTTAACATTTGTGACCTCGTGATTCAACCATTAAGAAACCTAGTCATGGTAGTTTTTTATCCTTTATTACATTAGTCTGAATCACTTCATCAAAGCTTTCATATCAACCTATTTATCTTTACAATATGATTCCACCATATTACAACATAATCAACAAACTCAATTGCTATAAAAATGGCAATCCAACTTTCAGAACAAACATGACTAGGTTTTTTTTCTCCTCAGAACAAACATGGCAATCAAAAACCCAATCCACCTTTCACTCCTAAATAAGCATTGAAATCGTTTCTACCTTGAAAACTAGGAGTTTTCAGTTTGCTAGAGTCCCCATCTACATGTTCTAAAATCATCCAAATCATCTCCTTGGCCAAACTAACTAGCCCTCCTAACCCCAAGAAACTAATGATTCCCAGGCTGCCAAATTGATTCGTATGGCTCCAAGACACTACATCATCCTCGTCACCTATTGCATCAAATCAATGTCAACAACCAGAATAACATGCCTCTCGCGTCTCCTAGCATAATTTGCATCCTGATCAAACCTGTTGCATTCCCTATCAGCTCAATCTTTTCCACTCTTTCCAACCTTTCATGTATACTACCTACCCATCACCAGATTAAACCTCTCCACCATGAGTCAGACCTTGAATCTGAAGTTGTAGTTTGTTCGTCTCCATCTAAGGTGTTTTTTCTTGTTTTTCAGGTATAGTGAATTTGCAAATTTTGTTAGCGGTATAAAAAAAGAAAATTGTGTTTCCTCACTCACTATGTCATGTGCTTACTCTGCTCTTGGGTTTCATTCAAAGCCATCAGTTATAAGTAAATTCAATGTTAGGAGTTTGTATTCATGGCATTTGCAAAGATAATATCAAGATGAGATGACACGACATGAATAGAGTTTTACTATATGAAAACACTGATTTGAAATGAATCTAGACTCTAGACTAAACGACATCAAATTGATCTAAAAATTGATATTTAGTGTATTTCAACTAAAATAAATAGAATATCAATTTCGATGCAATTACTATAACACTTGATATGTTGACGGGAAAAAAAGAGAGTAACAATCCTTTTCCCTAAGCTATTAATGCCCAAATGAGTTGAAAATTTATAATTGGTGTATTCCCACCTCAATTAACAAGAATATGAAATTTTAGTCAATTTTGAGATGTTTTGTAGGTTGACGCGAAACAGATGTAATCAAACCAAGTTTAACCCAACTAATGTTTTTGGCGTGTAATTTTTTTCTTCTTACTATAAGAAGAACAATACTGATGAAAATAATAAAGAAATCATGCAAGAAAGAAAATAAATATGATCGAAATTGACCTTTAGGATTCTGACCGAAAACAAAGAAGCAAGGACAAACAAAACTGACTAAGAAAAACACAAGAAATAAAGGATATAACCTGATTTCAGAGCCTAATCTGATACCAACTCACGCAGATCTCTTGATCACATGATCAAGCAATCTCTAAAATGATACCCACCCAAAAAAGCTGAAAATTAGGCTTGAAAACGTTGACTCAGAGTTAATCTGTCACTAAGAACAAGAGATATTGTAATTCTTGAATTGACGTCACTATGTCAGTTATATCTTGATGATTTAAGTTTTCTTCTGTCACTGCAAAAACACATTTGCTTCCAGCAAAACACAATAATATTATTATCTGAAGGCCGCTGAAATTTCAGCAAGGAAAACATTATGAAGGCCTAAGATAATTAAACCCTAATGGACCCATATAGGGTTGCAAACCTTTGGGTTTTCAGCTAACACACAAGTCTAATGCCTAAAACACTTAATTTAGGTGAAAACAAACCCACCTAAAATTAAAAAGCTAAAGTAAAATATTATGGTTCAAATAATATACAAAAAACAACATAAAAACTAAGTAAAATATTCAGAACAATACACGGAAACAACCAGCCCCCAAAATCATCATTAGCTTGACTAATTTCCTTGTATAGTTGGGTCTGACTTGTCCTAAACCAAATCAGATTTGGCCGAAACCATCTCCTCCATAATTGCGTTGAACCCATCAACACCAAAAATCCAATCTGACCAAATGCATCCCAGGTTGAAAACCCAACACGGTTGATAGGAATACAAGCTAAAACCCAAGGAAAACCCCCCAATTGGCTGAATGGTCTTCCTTTTAAACCCAAGCTCCTAGCCGAATCCCCATCACGGGTGACTTAAGGCTGAACCATAGGTTGAACCGTATCAATGACTCTAGTAATGAAATCCTAAGTGGACTTGTTTTCACCACAATCCAAAGAGTCCCTTATGCTTCCTTTATCTGCTTGCTTATTAGGCAATCTGATTTCGTTCATTAGAGTTTTTTTTTTCTTTTGTTGTTGGTCCTGTGTAAATATATCCTGTGTTCTTTTAGCATTTACTTTCTGGTTTGGCCTTTTTGATTTAAATCAATGTTTAGATAATCTGGGAGAGGAGAGCTAACGACTATTTCAATCTTTGACATTTGGTTATGCATGTAATCAAGAAAGATCTTCATACTGTCAAAACTTTAAGCATTTTGGCAAAGAGGAAGCAAAAGCTAAATCTGATTTGTAACTAACTTTGTAGGTATTGAAAAGTAAAGGATATGTGGACGTGAAGGCAGAAAATTTATACAGTGACATTCTCATCTGGAAAACCCCTCGATGGGACCAAGCTTGTAGATCGTAAATGTAACTTCTTTGGATTGAATTTATTCGCAGATCTTAATCATTTTAGGCTGTAGGGTTTCTGTACCTATGTAGTAGTTTCATTTTGTAGGAATAGCTCTTCTTTTCTCTCTTTAAGAGTGATTCAGCCTCCATGCTAGGAAAAGGAAGAGAGGAGCAGAGACAGTTGAAATGAAAGAGAGATTGCTTGTCAAAATAATAAGCCTCGACTGAACCCAAGTAGCATAGCATGGATCTCCTTTTCTCTTTCATTGAACCAAATTGATGCCTAGTTTCTAAAATATCATCAGCAGTTAAGCCACCAAAACGAATTGTTGATGCTCTCATCAGAATTCTCTTGGTCTGCGTATATCAACACATGTGATTTTTTTTATGTAGGCATTTGAGATTCTGATTGTTTAATATTTTGAACCTGATGTGATGAGAGTACACCACGGTCAGCCTTCTGAACAAGTTACCCATGCCGAACCTGGCGCAGGTGGTTTTGTTTAATAAATTGTTTTAACATGTTTGCTGTCTGTTTCATACCAAATTTTCTATATGGATCCATTTCCATCTACTTTTTTCAAAAAAAAAAAAAAAATCATAAATTGACTCAATCAGCACATAGACGACTTACCGTTTCAGCATAAAAATAACAATCTCCAAAGACATGATTGGAAGGCAACATCTTCAAAAACCTGAGACTAAAAAGTGTGAAGTCATGGGATTCAAACATATAGATGGGCTTGCATCGAAAGTTCCCTTGGCATGATGGATGACAATGGTATCCGAATCAACCACTTATCCCCTCAATTCAATCTGAATCGGTTGATATTGTCAGGAAAATAATAGTTTCAGTTTGGGTTTGGATAAAATCTGAAAAAAATATGTAGGTTACAGTTATATTATAGTTTTCGTGACATATGAATGCAAATTCTAACTATATCTAATTTCAAACATGCGTATATATACATATTTTTTAAACTTATTAGTTGTTAATAGTATGGTTATATATTAATAACATTTTTGTCATTATATGATTAATTCGATTTATTAATTTATTTTATTCGATTTGGCTTAGGCATTAAAATTGGATGGTTTGGAGATGTTTATCAGAAATGTAAAATTTGATTGATAATGGATAGATGATGATTATTTATTTATTTGTTCAAATAATTATGGTTATGGTTATTTTGTTATCATTTATGACAATTTTCATAACATGGTTATGTTTGTTTTTACATTTTAATCATATTTTTGAAAAATCTTGATTTTTTTTCTTTAAATTAATCTTTTTTGGTGTTTTTGGATTTTTGACGTGACGGTGTTAAAAATAAATTTTAAGAAATAAAAAAATATTATTATGATGCATTTTCAAGTAAACAATACTATAAAAAGTTTGTACTTTTTAAAGATTTTGTATTGTGTGTTAATATTAAAAATACAATTTTAAAAATAAAAAGATTATTATTTAATGTATTTTTAAGTAAAAAATACTTTAAAAAATAATATCTATTGTAATTCCAAGCACGTTCATTATCATAATAACGACCAAGTTCTTAAGAGACCAGAAACAAAGAAAAAGAAAAAGAAAAGAGAAACAGGAGGACCTCCCTTTCTCTTGGCTTCATGGATTGATTAATGTTGCTACTAATAGTCGAGTAGTGAAAAAGTATACACAATAGGAGGCACTGCTGCCAGACCAAAGCCATCCATCCCACTTCTTTTAATCTCACCATTCACACTGTCTTGTCTGATCATTTGATCTGATTTAATGCTCTCAAATCAAAATTTAACTTGTGGTTACTGTAATGAAAATACAGACTCGAACATCGACTTTTTAAGTCACGGTTACTTCTCTTTTTTGATTAATTTCTTTTCTTAAGCTAGGGTTTCATCTTCTTTTCTCTCCCTCGATTTTTCCTAGTAGTTCACTTCATTCAGTTCTGTTCCTAAAGAAAGATTAAATTAATAATAAGTAGCTTTCATTTTTATTTTTTTTTGAAAAGAAAGAAAAAATGAATATCGGAATCCCTAATGAAACTAGCAAGAAACACAACCAAAAAGGGATGATGATGACCAACCTAACATCAAGCGTAACATGTAAATGATCTATTGGTGGTGTCAAGGGGGTCTATTATAAGAGTTAGGGCAAAGAGACTTTAAAAGACATCGAATGGGCTAGTTCAGAGCACATAGAGTAAGATGGATCTAGAAGGATAAAAGACATCTATGAAGCTTAAAGTGCAGCCTCCAATTCATCTAATCCAAGTTCAAGAAGGGTTTCATTCAAGTTTTGAAAATGGTTGATGTGTTAGGCCCTAAGACAACCTTGATTTGAGCTTATTTTTCTAATATGACATGGAGTCCAAGTCCATATCATTTCCTAAAGAAGGGTGGATTTTTAGCATTCAAAAGAAGTTTTCTAGTCTAGGAAGGAAATCTAAAAGTCACCAACATTCAAGACCAAATAAATCTTCTTTTATCTTATTCTTATGTGGTTGCAACTTAAACTTTTTATTTTAAATCTGTATTCTGTGTGTTTAGGACTGAAAATGACTTATCAAGGTTCAACTGACTTCGTGACATCAATCTATACTTCTCCTTCGTGAATTGCTATTTGTTGGGTGGGGGTTTGAATCCAATAGTGTTGGTGCCAAGCTACAAGTTATCTTGTGTCACACTCCTATCAAACCAGATTTACTTGACTTTCTAGGAATTGGTGTCTTTGCGTGTGGGTTGCTTAACCATGTGTTCAAAAGGTTCACATCATTTGGTATTAGAGCTTGGCTCTATTAATCAGGTGATATCCTTCTAAAATTTTCATTTCTTGTTGATTCTGCAAAAAAATTCCTTAATGTCCAATTTCTTCTTCTCCTTGAATTTGTGACATATATATAAAAAAGCAATATTTTACTCTGTTACTGTCCCAAATACAATAGTAGCATAAAAAAAGCAAAAGAATAGAAAAACAAAAAAAAAAACTCGTTCAAAGACATTCCATAAAACACTCAACAAGGGAAAACTGGATCAAATTAATCTAGGATTAGCTCAAATTTGAAATTCTGATTACCAGGGCTCTTATCGCACCAAATATTGATTTTAGGGTTAATTAGATATCGTTTGTTTATGTTTTAAATTTTGGGTCTAATCAAGTCTGATTCATAATGTTTTTGTGTCAGTATATCAAACCTTATTGTAAATTGCTCAAATTTAATATTCTGTCTATTTGAGTTGAAATCGCACTTCATCACAAATTATAGCTAAATTGGACATCATTTACCTTAGGTTCCAAATTTAGGCTTAACTTGTCATAAACGAGTTTGTTTATTTTAGTTTTTTCGTCAGCTTTGAAATTCATTTTTTATGTTGTTTTCATTTCTTGCAGTATATTTATAAAATACCTAACATATTTGGGTGTCGATTAATCATTTTGTATATTTCATTTTTGTTATTTTTTTGAGTATTCAGTTTCATCCATATTTTGGATAGATTCGCTTGCTACTCGCGAGACTATTATTATAAGCAGGTGGAGGACATGGTCCATATGGCAATAAAGGTGGAGAGGCAAATAAAGAGAAGCGGCAACACGTATTTTTAGACCACTTTGGCCTCATCTTCCTCAACATGGAGGCTGAATTTGAAAAGAGAAGGGGTTGTCCAACCAAAGCCTTATATGCTTGCAAGGATCGAACCACCTAAGGCTATAAAAGGATGCTCATACAGATGGAAAAGGTAAATCTGAATCTCAACCTACTCAGGACAGAGATATTAAATGTTTTAAGTGTTTAGGGAAGGGCACATTGCTTCTTAGTGTCCAAACCAAATAGTTATGCTTACAAGAGACAATGGGAAGATTGAATTTGAAAGTGATAAATTTGAAAGTGAAGAGATACCACCTTTGAAGGATAGTAGTGATGAGGAGATTACATATCTTGTTGAGGGGGAGGCCTTGGATATAAGGCGTGCACTAAATATGCAAATCAAAGAAGATGATGTAGAACAACAACAAGAAAACATATTTCACACTTGATGTCACATACAAAATAGGGTGTGTAACATGATAATTGATGGTGGTAGTTGTACTAATGTAGCTAGTGATACACTTGTGAAGAAATTGAATGTGGTTTGCATTAAGCATTTTAAGCTTAATGGTTGAATGAATGTGGTAAACTGAAGGTTACTAAGCAATTGCCAATTGTGTTTTCTTTTGGGAAGTATTCTGATGAGGTTATGTGTGATGTAGTCCCAATACATACTAGTCAGTTACTATTAGGGCGTCCATCGCCGTTTGATCGGAAGACGATTCATGATGGGTTTAGAAAAACATGACATTAACCTAACGAATTATACATCTGAGGCACTTGGTTTCAGTTACCTTGTTAACATTGATAAGCCTCTTAGGAAAAAGGCTGTGAATTCTGCCTCTTCACTTCTAGTGTATCATCTTGTTATTGAGGTCAGTCAGGATTACAAAACTATCCTATGAGCAATTTTTGAGTGCCAGATGTTTAAACCATACAACTTAAAGTATCAGATTAAGAACCATTTTTGTTTCCCTACCCAGAAGTACCAAAGAAAGATTATTTTTCCATCACCAATTAAATGAGAAATATAATCCTATAGTAGTGGCTTAACTTTGAAAAGCTCTGCCCATCCCAATGTATAATTCAAGTCCCACACCGATGCTATACAAAGTGAAATTGGTTGCAGCCTCATTATTGTTGCATATGAAAATCTTTTTAACTTTTGACAGAATTTCTTATGCTGTAAAATTTCTATTGCTGTTCATGTGATGACAAAGCACAATCCTGCAAAAATACCTTATAGGAAGCTTGACATAGCGTTGTTTTTAGGTTCAAATGTTAAATCCCTCACCCTACTGTCACTACTTAGTCTTAATCTTCTCCAGTATTAAGCCTCTAATTACTTGTAAACTGAGCATTGTCATCATTTTCACCGTGGTTATTAGTTGCTTTATATCCTCTTTATCTGTTTTTCATATTGGCACTTCACTAGATGTTTGGTTCCCCTTTTGCTAATAGAGATTGATTTTTGTATGCAAAATAAATGAAAAACATTTTCATGAATAAAAAATATGTTATAACCAAGACTTGAAATACAATTATGTGTGCGACCAATGAAAATAGCAGAAGCTATTTGGCTACCCAAATGATTTATTGTCCATGGTTGTTCAAAATATAGAAGTTATCACTATACCAAACAATAAGCTTTTATTAGTGTGTTTGGTATTGTGATAGCTTTTGCAGTTTGCGATTTAAAAAAAATTAGGTTTTAAAAATTATTGTTAGTTATGGTTTTAAAAGGCTTAAAAAAATGTATTTAGTTAAAATTAATGAGTTTGGATTTTTGCATAAAATGAAAAGTAGTTTTTTTTAGTTTCTACAAAATTAAGGTTAGAAACACTATTATGTGTGAAGTTCATTGCAAAAAATAGAATCTAATTGCCTAACCAAATGAATTTTTTCACTATGGCTGGACAAAAAACAAATACATGTTTTATGTTTTATAATAGCTTCTTTAACTTGTTTTGTGCTTAACATTGCTATGTAGACAAAAAAAAGTTTAAAAAGAAGTTAAACAAGGCACTTTGAGCACAATTTCAAGAAAATTATTAAAAAGAAAATATTGGGACAAGTCAATGGAGCCAAGAAGTTCAAATCCTAATTGCATTAGCAATCCAACTTGAATCTCCATGCACTATTTGGATTATATTTAAAGCTACAATTAAGTTTTTCATCCATATATGATAAGATCAATAACTTTAGTCCTCCTTTCAATGTTTAGCCATGCCTTTTCATGAATCATCTTTACAAATTATGCCTTCCTTTTCCCATCTAAGCTCCCATGTTCGCTCAAAGGTAAAGAAGTTAAATCCTAAGGTGACAAAGGGTTAAAGCCACAAACCATTTCAAATGGTGAAAAACTTAGTTGCAGAATGTATACTTCTATTATAAGCAAATTCAACATGTGGCAAGCAATCTTCCCATGCTTTCAAGTGGTAGCTGATGCATTGTCCCAAAGGTATGAATACATTAGGATTTATATGCACAAGATTCTGATTTTGGTGATGTGTTCAATGCATGTGAAAAAGTGACATTTGGTAAATTTTATAGGCATGAAGGATTTTTGTTTTGGAAAAATAAACTGTGTGCCTATGTGTTCTTTGCGTGAATTGTTTATGGGAGAAGCTCATGGTGGTGGTTTGATGGGTCATTTTGGTGTAGCTAAGACATTAGGAATTTTGCATTATCTTTTTTCTTGGCCTCATATGAAACGTGGTGTGGAAAGATTATGTGAAAAGTGTATCACTTGTAAGTAGGCCAAGTCTAAGTTGAAACCCCATGGTTTTACACCCCTTTGTTAATACCTGGTGAACCTTGGATTGATATTTCTATGGATTTTGTTTTCGGATTACCTAGGACTAAGAGGAGGAGAGATTTAGTTTTTGTGGTGGTAGATAGATTCTCCAAGATGGCACACTTCATTGCATGTCATAAAACTGATGATGCATCACATATAGCTGATTTGTTCTTCAAAGAAATTGTTAGGTTACATGGCATGCCTAGGACTATTATTTATGATAGGGATGCAAAGTTTTTGAGTTACTTTTGGAAGACTTTGTAGGGAAAGTTAGGAACCAAATTATTGTTTTCTACTAGTTGTCATCAACAAACGGATGGTCAAACTGAGGTGGTGAATAGAACTTGAAAGCATTGGAAGATTGCTTACCACATGTTGAATTTGCTTATAATAGAAGTATACATTTTGCAACTAAGTTTTTACCATTTGAAATGGTTTGTGGCTTTAACCCTTTGTCACCTTTGGATTTAACTTCTTTACCTATGAGCGGCATGTGAGCTTAGATGGGTAGAAGAAGGAAGAATTTGTAAAGATGATTCATGAAAAGGCATGGATGAAAATTGAAAGGAGGACTAAACAATATGTCCAACAAGCCAACAAGGGACGCAAGAAGGTTGTGTTTGAACTAGGCGATTGGGTTTGGTTGCATATAAGGAAGGAACATTTTTCAGAGAAACGATGTTCAAAACTCCTACCACGGGGATGTCGGCCCATTTCAAGTAGTAGAACGCATCAATGATAATGCCTAAAAACTTGACTTACCAGGTGAGTATTGTGTCAGTGCAAGCTTTAATGTTTCTGATTTATCTCCTTTTGATGTAGTCCATGATTTGAGGACAAATCCTTCTCAAGATGATGCGAACCTCGTGATTACGTGGTCATGCAACCCACAATCAAGACTAAGATCTGATCTTGTAAAGCTAAAAGAGGTCTGATAGAAGTGTGACACAATGAAAACCTGCCCCAAGGCACCAACACTATTGGAATGAATAAAATGAGATAAGCTGCATTGTCTATCTTGATGTGATTTTGAACGCTTCAACGGGTCGTATTATTCGTGTGAATAAATCTAGCTTTTGAAATTTTATTATGAGTTCATGAACCCAAAATAAAATATCAAGAAACAAATCCATGTAGATGCCTTAAAAGGATCACCTATCGTGGATGAGTTTTCCGCAATTTTATACCTCGTAAAAAATGTTCCGATTAGAAAAGGAATCGGTCACCGCTCAGAATAATCCTGTGAATTTTATTGGTTATTTCTATATATATAAATGCTAGCCTACTTGTAGTTTCATCATTTACCACCTGAAATTACCATTAATCCTCATGAATTAATTTTGTGATTGGTCGATTCATAAAAAATCGATCACCACTCAGAATAATCCTGACAATTTTGGTGGTTATTTCTGAATATGTAAATGTTAGCCTACGTGTAAATCCGGCATTTTCTAGAAATTAACCATTAATTCTCATGAATTAATTTCACAATTTGTTTTAATATCAGGCCAATTTCTCAAGATTTAATAAACTTATTAAATCTAAAGTAAATTTTTAGAAAGTGCTTTGGCCGTTGCAAATAAAACACATTTTTTTATTTTACTCTATATTCTTTTTTCTTAACAAAACAACATAAAATTGAATAAATAAAACACAACACAACACAACAAAACACACACACACATTCTCTTTTTCATTTCTTTTTCATCACCTTTTATAAGTAAAATACAACTCACACACAATATCTTTTTTTCATTTTTTTTGTTACATTTTACAAATAATAATTAAAAATACAATAAATCCAAATAAACACAAACATAAAGAAAATTACAAAAAGGAACTCAGGAACAGTTCTGGACAGTAGTGGCAGCAGTTGGAAGATTGGCGGCGCGTCATCCCACGCGCCACCGCCGGTGAAGGTGCAAACACAAGGGGTGTTGGATCTGCCTCTTCTATTCACTTTCTCGCTGGTGGTGGCTTCCACGATGACCTGCAACACAAAAAAAAGCACAGAAAACAAACACAAACAAAGCAGCTGGGTTCCTCTCTCCTCTCGGTCCGTTCTTCTTCTTCCGTTTTCCTCTTCTTCTTCTCGCCGGTGAGGGTGTCTCGAGATGACCTGTGGACATAAACAAACAACACACACGCAACGCAAACACAACATAAAACACATTAGTTCATTCTCTTAAGATCTCAGTTCTCGGGTCTGTTTTTGTCTTCTTCTTGGGATGGCTGGACTGCCATGGGTAAGATTGAGGGGAGAGAGAGCTAGTCGAAGATGTTGCTGCCGTGGACGAGGTTACACTAATCAATGGTGGGGCTCAGATCTGGCGAGGCTGAGAGAAGAAAGTGAGGAAAGGGAGGGAAATCTTGGGGGCTCTGTTGTGGCTGGAGGAACAGAAGAGAAGAGGAGACGATGGGGAAGGCTGATGCGGCTACCATGGACGGCAGGGAAAGCTTTTATGGTTGAAGAGAGGAGTGGCTGGAGGAGAGGGAAGTGAAAGTGAAAAATGAGGATGGGAGATTGTGGGGTTGGTCGGAGAAGAAGAGGGCAAGGGAAGGAGAGATTGTGGGGCTGCAACTGCCTTAGGTGAGGGCTGGCGGCTGCAGCCCTTTGGGGAAGAAAAAGATGGGTTTAGGGTTTTTTAGGGTTTTGTGTGTATGTGTTTTTTTTTGGCCCCACTATCTTGTTGGTGAGCAACTCTATTTATAGAGTTTGTCATAGGCAAAATTTCAAAAGTAGCCTTCAGCTTGCGTGCCTTTTTCTATTTGGTCCTTGATTTTTGATTTGTGCGATTTGACCCTTAATTGACCGTTAAACTCTCAATTTGTTCAACCTTGCCCCTGTGCCAAGATCTTTTGGATTTTTGATATTTTTTTTGTTTTTTCTGAAACATAAAAATAATGGGTCAAAAATTGGGTAGCAACATGTTTTATGGCATGCAATGAAATGCATCATTTTAGAAAACCTATCAACCACAACAAAAATAGAGTCTCTACCGTTCTTTGACCTAGGTAAACCTAAAACAAAGTCCATAGAGATATCTACTCAAGTTTCATTAGGCACAAGTATTAGTGTATATAGTCCATGTAGTTGTACTCTAGATTTTGCCTTTTGGCAAACAATACATTGTTTACAAATTCGTTGCACATCATCTCTTTTCATCTTTGGCCAATAGAAATGCTCATGCAATACATCCAACGTTTTCACAACCCCAAAATGACCCATTAAACTACCCCCATGTGCTTTAGGAACGAGCAATTCACGCAAAGAACTAGTAGGAACAGACAATCTATTCTCTTTGAACAAATAACCATCCATCAAATAAAACTTACCAAAAGTCAAATGTCCACATGCATTTTAAATCTCAGCAAAGTCAGAATCATTACCATACAATTCCTTCACATATTCAAAGCCTAGCAATCTAGTATTCAATGTGTGTAAAAGAACATACCTCCGCGAAAAGCATCAGCTATGATTTTCTCTTTGCCTTGCCTATACTTGATTACGTAAGGAAAAGTTTCAATGAATTCAACCCATTTTGAATGTCTCCTATTCAACTTACCTTGTCCTTTCAAATGTTTTAAGGACTCATGATCTGAATGGATTACAAACTCTTTTGGCCATAAGTAATGCTGCCATGTCTCAAGTGCTCTCACCAAGGCATAGAGTTCTTTGTTGTAAGTGGGATAGTTCAAGGTCGCTCCACTTAACTTCTCACTGAAATACACAATAGGTCTCCGATCCGGCATCAAAACAACACCTATTCCCATTCCAGATGTATCACATTCTATTTCAAATGCTTTCATAAAGTCAAGTAAAGCCAAAATAGGTGCAGAACATAATATCACTTTTAAAAGAACAAAAGACAATTCTTGTTCATCCCCCCATTTAAACCTAACTGACTTTTTAACAACTTCATTTAAGGGTGCAGCTATTGTACTAAAATCTTTCACAAAACGCCTATAAAAACTAGCTAACCCATGAAAACTCCTTATCGATTTGTGTGTAGGCCAATCCCAGATGGCCTTAACTTTCTCCTCGTCCATACAGTTTCTCACTACGCAACACACTAAGTACATTACGCAAATGATCAAGATGCTTAGTTAATTTCTTGCTATAGATTAGAATATCATCAAAATACACAACCACAAACTTACCAATGAATGCATAAACACACTAGGTGCATTTGTAAGTCCAAACGGCATTATTAACCATTCATAAAAACCATGCTTAGTGTTAAATGAATTTTCCCACTCATCACCCTCTTTCATCCTAATCTGATGGTATCCAATTTTCAAGTCAATTTTAGAGAAAATACAAGATCCATGTAACTCATCTACCATGTCATCAAGCCTAGGAATGGGGTGTCTATACTTATACTGTTATGTTGTTGATGGCTCAGCAATCAACACACATCCTCCATGTTCCATCCTTCTTAGGCGTAAGTAGCACAGGTACAGCACACTGGCTCATACTCTCATGAATATAGGCCTTTTCCATCAGCTCATCAACTTGCCTTTGAAGCTCCTTCGTCTCATTCGGATTGCTTCTATAGGTTGGTCGGTTAGGAATTAAACTTCGGGTACAAAATCAATTTGATGCTCTATCCCCCTCAATGGTGGTAATCCACTAGGAGTATCGTCGGGGAACATATCATCAAACTCCTGCAACAAAGAAATAGCAACACTAGGCACAATATAATCAAGATCATTAGTATTAAATTTGAAGGATCATTCAATTTTTGCCACAGAAAACACAACTCTGGTGAAACATAAGAAAATCACATTAGAATCAATTGAAAATTCTTATTCTATCTATTGGGGTGAGATCCCATCATATTTATTCTGATATTGTTTACTTGAGGTTTTATTTCGAGGTTCAATTTTGCCGCAGAAACACTACCTTAGTGAACCCTAAGCAAAACACCTTAGAATCATTTGAAACTTCAAATTCTGTGTATTGGGGTTGTGATTGCACCATATAAGTTGGTATTTCATCACTTGTAGGTTGAAATTAACAATTTGAGTTTTCGTATTATCATTTTGCACAAGCTTGAAACCATGGACATTGTTAAGATCACCATCTTTCACATTTGCATTATCATTATACTAATCTAAATTAGCATCACCGCATCTTCCATGCCTATTGACATGGTTATGTTTCGATCATCTCTATTTCGTGCAATCATCACTTTTGTTATAATGTCTCTGTATTCTCATCATCATACCTTGGACCACCCTTTATTCGTTTTATCATACTTTTATCAGACATCTTTGAATATTCATAATTTGAGTTTAAACGGCTTGTGAATTAGAAATGTTAGATTTTAATATCCTATTTGAGCATACTATTCTCAATTGTTATGATCTAGTTTAAGGTCTGAATGGTTTTGAGATTACTTGTTGGTTGAAATGAACAACTTGAGTTTCAATTTTTTTTAAAAAGACCTTGGTTGTTTTGATGCTAAGAATAAGTCCAATAAAAAATGTTTAAAGTATCGTCATGCACTTAAAGTTTTAATATCTTTTCTTTAGTTTTTCTCTTTTCATATATATATATACAATGTCAGTTTCCATAAAGAGCAAACCATCCTTTAACTTCGTCTCTAATGTTTGCCTTCAACTTAGTAGCTTGCAAGCCTAATTGAACTTCTAGGAGATGTAGTTTTCATCACTTATAGGTTGAAATTAAGAACTTGAGTTTTCGCAATATCATTTTATACAAGTATGTAACCATGGACATTGTTAAAGTCACCATCATTCACATTTGCATTCTCATTACACTAATCAAAATTAGTATCAACACATCTTTCATGTCTATTGACGTGGTTATGTTTTGTTGAACTCTATTTCATGCAAGCCATCATTTTTGTTATCATGTCTCTATTTTCATCATCATACATTGCATAACCCTTTATTCGTGTTATCATACTTTTATCACACATATTTGAATATGCATAATTTGACTTTAAATGGCTTGTGAATTAGAAATGTAATATTTTAGTATCTTATCTGAGCATAGTATTCTCAATTGTTATGATCTAGTTTAAGGTCTGAATGGTTTTTAAATTACTTGTAGGTTGAAATCAACAACTTGAGTTTCAATTTTATTTAAAAAGACCTTGGTTGTTTCGAAGTTGAGAATAAGTGCAATAAATAATGTTTAAAGTATCATCGTACACTTCAAGTTTTAGTATATTTTCTTTAGTTTTTTTTCTTATACATATATATAATGTCAGTTTCCAAATACCAAAGCGGTCCTTTAACTTCATCTCTAATGTTTGTCTTCAACTTAGTAGCTTGCAAGCCTAATTGAACTTCTAGGAGATGTGGTCTCTCATCACTTGTAGGTTGAAATTAACAAGTTGAGTTTTTGTATTATCATTTTGTATAAGCATGGTGTGAAACCCGAGAATAAAGTATACATAGAGGTAGGAGATTTATAAAAATTTAAAATTTTGTTATAATACAAAATTTATGAAAAGAAAAGCAAAAAAAAAGGGGTCAAAATAGAATTAAGAAGAGATGGGACTATAAATACCCATCTCTTCTCTCAGCCATGTCCAGCTGATACTAGAAGAAAGAGGGGAGGGAGAATTTCGAATTTCACTTCATAAAAAGCAAGAGTAAACACCCAAAAAAATTGTAAACAAGCCTTGGATTTCTAAAGTGGAAGAACACAATTGGGTGGAGAAGTAACAAGAAGAAAGTGAAGAATTTGGGGAAGAAAGGAGGGAGAAGAGTGGCTGGGTATTTTCAAGGAGAAGAAGGCTAAGATTCTTCCAAAATTGTTAGATTCTATCCAAGTGTTTGTGGTTTCAAGAGGAACCGTGGGAGAAGGACAATAACAACAGGGGAACGCAAGTCGAACATTCACAGCAGGTAGGTACTTGGTACCTATATCTTCTTTATCTAATAATTATTTTCTTTACTAGTTATTGAACTATAAGTTACAATTTGGAGCTTATTGATGAGGAAAAAAAAAGGGGTAAATGAAAGGTTAGGGGATGGAAAAATAGATATATATATGTATAGGAAGAAAGAAGCTGGTTGATATCGGCATTACCGATACGTTGGTGGTGAGATATAGACCCTAATTAACTATTCAGCTTGAGAATAGTTAATGATATCGGTGGGTGATGTCGATATCGGCATAAATTATAAACTTGATTAACTATTCTATTCAGAATAGTTAATGATATCGGCGGGTGATGTCGATATCGGTGTCGCGATGACGATTTTTCTACGCGCCTCGCGCCTCGCCATCTCCCTTGTGATTTGGGGGAGACAACGGCGCGCGGGGAAAATGGGGTTGTTTATAGCCGTAAAATTTACGAGTATAATTATTAGGAGTCGCCACCTAGTATTAAGGTCACTAGGAAACCTTTTGGTCTGCAAGAGTCTTGGGTAAGGGGACTTGTTGTGCAAGGGGAAGACGCATCACCCCAAGTGCACCCTACCTAAAGTAAGCTGCATTGTTGTTTGATTGTTTTTCTAAGTTAAAATTTTTACACTGCATTTTCAAAAGAATATTTTTTTTGTCTGCGGGTGTACTTTACAATGTAATTTTACACCGCAGTTATAAGTTTTTTTATCTACGGGTGTACTTTACAATGTAGTATTACACCGTAGTAAAAAATTTTATCCGCGGGTGTACTTTACAATGTAAATTTACACCCTGATAGATGAAACAAAAATATTTATAATTATTTTTGATATTTTGGCCAAATTCCAACGGATAATCATAAACCGGTTACGATATTCAATTTTTGTTTCAAAATATGAGAAAGATGCAACATAATTTTTACGAAAAATATGTATGGAAAAATCATGGAATTTGGCCGTATGCACAAAGATAAATACATTTTTTTTTGTATTTTTGAATTTTTTGTAATAATAATAGTATTAAAAAAAAACATAAAAATATTTTTTATCAATTTGTATTTTTTTTTAATTTTTGTCATTTTATTGCTGGGCTGGGTTGTCAGCCAAAGTGTGCTGACAGCCTACCCTGAGTGTGCTGACAGCCTACCCTGAGTGGGCTGGGCTTCCAGTCCTCATGGGCTGGAAGCCTAGATATTTGTGGGCTGGGCTTGGGCCAGGAATAGAGCCCGACCCATTCACACTAGCCCAGCCCGCATGAATAGTGGATACGTCCCACTGCATGCAGGCGCGATGAAGAAGAAGATGAACAGTAGCGTTTTTCGACTGTGACAAAACGTGTACCTGTTAGTACCATTGGGTAGAGGAGGTCGATGTGATGATTCCTGTCGTGGTGGCGTCATCAACGGTGGCCTGTGGTGGCCGGAGGGAGCTTCCAAAGGCGTCGGGACTGACGTTGCAACTGCTGTTAACACGTCTGTTGCCTCGCCGGAGAGTGTGGACGGGTAGCTGGTGTGGAGGGGGAGCAAATGGTGGTGATTAGGGTTGTAATGGGTGGTCAAGCAACCGTTACTGGTGGAGAGAAAGAGGCGCTGGCGTGACTGGTTTTAGTGAGAGAGGGATAGCTATCGACAGGAGAAATGAACGGGAGAGAGAGAACTGACGCCGAAGACGAGGGGATGAAGATTAACTAAATTTTTACATGAATTTCCCTCTGTATTCTCTACTTTTTTCTCTGTTCTTACGTGAATTTTTCTGTAAAAATGCTCTTTGGTTCTCCAAATCCCCTCTGTCTTCTTCCAAATCCCCTCTGTCCTCTGTTTCCTCTCCTCTTTCTTCCCCCTGTTTTCTTTCTCTCGTAACTCTCTTTTTTATAGGGGCAGAGGCAGCTCTCATGCAACATGCATGAGAGCTGCCTCTGCCTCTGCAATTCTTTGGAGAGGTGGGTTGCAGGGCTGTGCCCTTCCTCTGCCTCTGCAAAGAATTTGTAGAGGTGGGTTGCAGGGCTGTGCTCTGCACTGTTCCGGTGTTGGAACAGAGCAGCACATGCAATCTTGGCTTTGGAAAATTGCAATGTGGTCCTTCAATGTTTGATTGGTTCAATCGCACCCCCAATTAGTTTCAGACTTTTAATTTTATGCAATTGTATCCCCGTCAAAATTTCAAAAACAACCTTAAATGTGCGCGCCTTTTTATTTTGGTCTCTGGTTTTCAATTTGCGCGATTTAACCTCAATTGACCGTTAAATTTTCAAGTCGTTCAATTTGGCCCCTGATTTCGCATAATTGACTTAAAAATTCAAATCGGTCTCCGAAAATTCAATTCTCATCAATTGAGCCCGAATTAAATTCAAGAAGTTGATTTCTCATTGACTAAGCCCTTAATAAAATTAATTTGACCAATTTAAAGTATAATTAAGTCCTTGCACTTAATTAAATCCTTCAATTGGACCTTAAATTAATTCCCGATCATAATTAAACTTTAAATTTGTCGACGATTAAATCGAATCAACCCATAAAAAATAATTATGTCGTTTAACTTAGCTTTTACACAGATTCATCCAACGATAAATTATTTTTGCCTTAAATCTGTATTTTCTTTATTTTTGGAACCAAAGAGATACGATTGGACTCACGAAAACAACCAAAATTTCCACATTGATTTTTCTACCCACGCCGGCTCCTTTTATTTTATTTTTGTCATTTTTATTTTATTCTGGGGAGTAACCCAAAAATTGGGTTACGACAATCGACATAAATTATAAACTTGATTAACTATTCGGTTTCAGAATAGTTAATGATATCGACGAGTGACGTTGATATCGGCATAAATTATAAACTAATTAGCTATTCGGTTTCAGAATAGTTAATGATATCGGCGGGTGATGTCGATATCGGCATAATTTATGAACTTGATTAGCTATTCGGTTTCAGAATAGGTAATGATATCGGAAGCTGACATCAATATTGGTATAATTTATAAACATGATTAACTATTCAATTTCAGAATAGTTAATGATATCGGCAGGTGATGTCGATATCGGCAAAATTTATAGACTTGATTAGCTTTCTGGGATGAAAGCTAATGATGTCAAGAATCCTTGACATCGACATACTCTAAAAACCTCATAAGGTAATAACGGAACAAAGATTAACTATTTTGGTTTTAAAAATAGTTAATGACACCAATGGTTACGTTCGTGTCGGCATTTTCATGAAACTGATTAGTTGTTTCCAGGATGGGCAACTAAAGACACTAATGGAGGTCATTAGTGTTGGCTATAGTCTTTTCGATATGGAGAGGGGGGAGAAGTAGTCAAAGAAAATAAATCTTCTTTTATAACCTTAAAAGGGTATATATGGTTGTGTTTAGCATATGATGTAAGTAGATTGATGGATATATTGTTTAGTATTTACTTAATTGTTTTTACTTATATGGAAAATCTATATTTTGCAGGTTCCTCCCATTCTCGTCAGGAATAGATTTTTAAGCCTTAATTCTTTTTTGTATAAGTTAGGAACTTAGGGAGTTATGGTGAAATTTTGTTATGTAGAAGAACATGTAAATTGTATAGAATAGTATTTTTGTAAATTTTATTCTGGAATATTAAATGTATCCACCTACGCTATGGATATTAGAAAGTACTAGATTATCTTAGAATATTAAACTGTGTTATGTTCTTGTATATGTATATATGATTCTATATGTGAAATCTTCGTGTGCGAATTGGCTCTTTTAATTTTTATCTTATGCGTGTGATGTAAGATGGAGTTTGGGAATGAATATGGTCCTGAGCATATTCTGGAATGAATTCTGCAGTTGATTGTATTAAACATGGATGTGATTGTGGATGAGATGTGATTCAAATTGTATGCAGATTGTGTTATTGATAACTTGGGATCTCCCGATATAGGGGAGACTCTGCCGAAATTACAAAATTTCGACGAGAAAAAAAAAATCTAATGCTTCATCTACCCTTTTATAGGGGGAAAGATTAACAAATAAACAAATAGGAGAAAAAAAAATTGGGGTTGTTACACATGGAACCATGGACATTGTTAAGATCACCATCTTTTTGCATTATCATTATACTAATCTAAGTTAGCATCAACGCATCTTTCATGCCTATTGACATGGTTATGTTTTGATCATCTCTATTTCATGCAATCGTCACTTTTGTTACAATGTCTCTCTATTCTCATCATCATACCTTGGACCACTCTTTATTCATATTATCATACTTATATCAGACATCTTTGAATATGCATAATTTGACTTTAAAAGGCTTGTGAATTAGAAATGTTAGATTTTAGTATCCTATATGACCATATTATTCTCAATTGTTATGATCTAGTTTTAAGCTTGGAATGGCTTTTGAAATTACTTGTAGGTTGAAATGAACAACTTGAGTTCAATTTATTTTAAAAGGCCTTGGTTGTTTCAAAGTTGAGAATAGGTCCAATTAAAAAGGTTTAAAGTATCATCGTGCACTTCAAGTTTTAGTATCTTTTCTTTAGTTTTTTTTCTTTTTACATATATATAATGTCGGTTTCCATAAAGACCAAATCCATTCCTTAAACTCATCACCCTTTTCCTTCCAATTCAATTTCAACTTCGAGTGTTTTTCTCTTGTTCATTTTGATATTTGGGTCGTTACAAAACCGCCTTTCTTTCGGGTACCTTTTATTTCTTGACTATTGTGGATGATTTTTCTCGTTTTACATGGGTTTTCTTAATGCATCATAAAAGTGAGACACCGATTTTACTTCGTTGTTTTTCCCAATATGTTAACACCCAATTCAATACCACAGTTCAAGCTCTTCGTTCTGATAATGGGGCTGAATTTCATTCATTACAAAAAAATTTCTTGAGGAAAGCGTTCCTTTTCAACATTCATGCGTATATACACCTCAGCAAAATGGTGTCATTGAGCGCAAACATAGACACATTCTTGAAATTGCTCGCGCGCTTCGCTTTCAATCTCATTTGCCCATTACTTTTTGGGGAGAATGTATCCTTACTGCCATTCATATCATTAATCGCCTTCCCACATTATTGCTTCAAAAGAAAACACCTTTTGAGATCCTTTACAAGAAACTTCCTGATTATTCTCGAATGAGAGTTTTTGGTTGCCTTGCTTTTGCAACCGTAGTCAATCCATCCTCAAAATTTTCTCCATGTGCCACCAAATGAAGTTTTCTCGGTTATCCTATGGGACAAAAGGCTTACAAACTTTATGACATTGCAACTTAGAAAATTTTTACCAATCGGGATATGGTTTTTCTTGAAGACACCTTTTATCACTACACCCAAAACCCTTCCACCAAAGACACTTCCACCCTTCCTCCCACTCCACCATCACTACTAATCCCTTTTTCTCTAGGATTTGATCTTCCTGCCATATTTCCCCTACGATAGAATCTCTTACTCCCTCTCACCTCCACAACCACACCTTTCTCAGCTTCCCCTACACTAGCAGACCGAGCTTCTTCTCTTCCTGAATCACCCGATTTTGCACCACCACCACCACACGTTGAACATAATACACCTCATATCACAGACCACCCTGCCATTCCTGATCCTAATCCATCACTCTGTTTTTCTCAACATCCACGAGAAGCCAACGTTCTCTTAAAGCATTACGTCTGTTCGCAGGTGATTCTGCCTCCACACTAATTGCTCTCAGCCTCATCCATAGCTGCACCAGGTACACAACATCCTCTCTGTCATTTTCTCTCTTATCATCTCTATTCTCCTTCACATCTCCACTATGTTGCTAACATTAGCAGTGATAGAGAACCTGTTTCATATGATGCTGTGTTTGACCCTAAGTTGCAGGAAGCCATGAATTCTGAACTTCAGGCTCTCATCACAAATCAGACCTGGTTCCTTTTCCCCTTGGTAAATGCCCGATCAACTGTAAATGGGTCTACCGTATCAAGCAAAAGGCTGACGGGTCCGTTGAGCGATATAAAGCTCGCCTTGTTGCTTGGGGTTTTAAACAAACGACTGGTATTGATTACCACGACACTTTTTCCCCCACGGCCAAAATGGTCAGTGTCCAATGCCTTCTTGCTATTGTTTCCAGTTTGAACTGGCCTATACATCAATTGGATGTCAATAACACTTTCTTAAATGGTGATCTATTGGAAGAAATCTACATGTCTCCTCCTCCTAGTCTTCGGCGACAAGGGAGAACATTTGTGTCGCCTCCACAAGTCATTGTATGGCCTTAAACAAGCCAATTGATAGTGGTTTTCTAAGTTCACAGAGGTTGTTCATGCTGTTGGTTTTTCACAATCAAAAGTCGATTATTCCTTGTTTATTCAAAACAATGGTACATCTCTCACTATCCTATTGATTTATGTGGATGACATCTTGATAACCGGAAATAACAATGAATCCATCAAGGCTCTTAAACAGTTTCTACATAATCATTTCTGCATCAAAGACCTTGGTGATATGAAATTCTTTTGCATAATAGCTCACTCTAAGAAAGGCATTTACATCTCCTAACATAAATATGCCTTGGAAATTATCAAGGGCAATGGCTATCTGGGTGCTAAGCCGGTGGAATTTCCTATGGAAGAATGCAAACTCTCAAACAAAGGAGAATTGCTCAAAGACCCTTGTGCATATTAGCATTTAGTTGGTCGATTGATCTATCTAACTATCACTAGACCTAGCATCACATACTCAGTCAATATTCTCATCCGATTCATGCATGAACCACGCCAACCTCACATGGCTGCTACTTTTCGAGTTGTTTGCTATTGAAAATCAACTCCTGGGCAAGGTTTGCTTCTTCATTCAAATAATCCTTTGAATTTAAGAGCATTTTGTGACTCTGATTGGGCGGGTTGTCCTATTACTCGTCGTTCCACCACTAGGTATTGAGTATTCCTTGGGAATTCTTTAATTTCATGGAGAACCAAAAGGCAAAAATTTGTTTCTTTGTCAAGTGTGAAAGTAGAATATAGAGCAATGGCGAGCACATGTTGTGAACTTATATGGTTGTGATATTTATTAACAGATTTGCACATCCCTGTTTCAAACCCTATTCCTTTGCACTGTGATAATCAAGCTGCCTTACACATTGCAAAAAATTTGGTATTTCATGAGATAATTCAGAACATTGAAATGGACTGCCATTTTATCCAGGACAAAATTTTAAGAGGTGAAGTTGTTACTCAATATGTGATCTCTCCGCAACAATTAGTAGATGTGTTTACAAAGGCTTTAGGCAAAGAGAAGTTCAAGCAACTCATGCGCAAGTTGGGAGTTATTGATATTCACTCTACAACTTGAGGGGGAGTGTTGGACATTATATCGACAATGTTTTGGTATAAATAGGAAAGCAATTTCATGGTGTAATTAAGAAAGATGTATAGTGTATCAATCAACATAAAATCAACTGCCATTAGTCATCAATTTTTAGAGTTACAATGGAACTCTAATACCTCCTTGTATATATATTATTGACAATCAATACAATCAAATACATTCCACTTGAATTATTTTACTCTATATGTTGTGCCATTGTCTTCTTCCTCTCTGTTATATTATTTTTTTTGCCAAAATCATCGTTAGCCTGCATGGCCGCACACAATGAAATGCAGGCAAAGCTTCGAAATGAAATGCAGGCAAAAGCTTCAAAATTCTTCTTCTTCTAAACGGTGGTTCGACAATGTTTTTGGTGGGTCCCATGACAATTGAAACAATGGTAAAACCATAACCAAACGATGATAAATCTGATTTCTTTTAAAACGTTGTTTGCATCTTAATACCAAACGACCACTTAGTTTGGTGCATGTTATATACAAAATTGTTTCTAAAGTCCTATCATCCAAGTTGAAAAAAGTTATTCCTTGCATTATTAGTTCTAATAAGACAACTTTTAGAGTAGGAAGATTAATCTTATATGGTTTCATGATAGTGAATTGAAAAGATGAAAGAAATATTGAATGTATTGCAGTAATTTTATCGATCATCAAATTGAGTATTTATACAAGGAGACTAACTATCCCTACAAATCTGCAATCCATGAGTTGTCAATCTATGAGCTATCTAGCTAAATATTAGGCAATACAATAGGAAATAATATATACAGCAAAATAGGAAAGATAATATACACATTCCTATCTTCAACACTCCTCCTCAAGTTGGAGAGTGGATATCTTGCACTCCCAACTTGCGAATCATAGGAACAAATAATTTTTTTCCTAAAGGCTTTGTCAAGATGTCTACCAGCTGATGTGTAGAATTCACATACTTTGAAGCTATCGAACTATCTTGGATTTTGTCTCTAATGTAGTGACAATCCATCTCTATATGTCTGGTTTGCTCATGAAAAACTGGGTTGGCTGCAATGTGTAGAGCAACTCTGTTATCACAGTATAACAAAGCAGGCTCTTCGTGGGAGAGACCCAAATCCTTCAAAAAATACCAAAGCCATGTCAATTCACAGCAGACTCCTATCATCTCTCGATACTCTACTTCAACTGAAGAAAGTGAAACTGTTTTCTATTGTTTTGACCTCCAAGATATTAATGAAGGTCCAAGAAAGATACAGTAACCCGTAGTAGACCTCCTAGTAAGTGGGAAACCTGCCCAATCCGAGTCACAATAGGCTCTTAATCTAGAATCACTATTCAAAGAGAAAAATAGACCTTTACTAGGAGCCCCTTTCAAATATCTGACGACCCGAAGAGCTGCCTCCATATGCAATTTTCAAGGTTGATGCATGAATGTACTCAAGACATGTACAACATATGTTATTTCGGGCCTAGAAATAGTCAAGTAAATCAGCTTGCTGACCAGCCTTCTATATTGACTAGAATTTCTATGTAAATCACTTTTATCTGATAATTTCAATCCTCGTTCCATAGGGGTATCAATCAAAGTTGCGCCTAACAGTCCTGCATCCGCAATGATTTCTAACGCATACTTACATTGAGAAATGAAAATTCAATTCTTAGAAGTAGAGACCTCAATGCCAAGAAAGTATTTCAAATTACCAAGCTCTTTGATGCAAAAATTTCTTAGTTGCATCAATGCTAACAATATCATTCCCAGTACTTAAGATATCATCAACATATATTAGAAGGGCAGTAAAAGACTTGCCTTGTTTCCTAGTGAATAAAGAATAGTCAGCTCGTGATTGTTCGTAACTTGCGGAGCAAATAACCTCTGAAAACTTTGTGAACCACTGGCGAGAAGCCTGTTTCAACCCGTATAAAGACTTGTGAAGGTTACATACCAAGTCATCCTCCCCCTGTCACTTAAGTCCTAGTGGTGGTGACATGTATATTTCCTCAGTCAAGTCACCATGGAGGAAAGCGTTGTTGACGTCCAGTTGGTGAATAGACTAGTCATTAGAGGCAGCCAAAGCAACGAACAGAAATGATTTTTGCAGTGGGGGAAAAAGTGTCCTCATAATCAACTCCCTCTAACTGAGTGAAGCCTTTGGCGACTAAATGAGCCTTGTACCCCTCGATAGAACAGTCTAAATGATGCTTTATTTTAAACACCCATCGACAACCAATAGGGAACTTGCCTGTTGGGAGAGGGACGAGGGTCCATGTACCATTGTCTTGGAGAGCTCTCAATTCAGAATTCATGACTGCTTGCCATTTAGGATTAGAGGCATCCTCGGAATAAAAGCTGGGTTTAGTGGTCGTACTGATCTGAGCAACAAAAGAGTGAAGAGCAGGTGTATATCGGTGACAAGAGAGAAAATTGGCCAGTGGATATCTCGTACCTTTCATCGGACCAGGCAGCAAGGAGGAAGATTGGGTGGAGGAAACGGTGGAGCAAACATAATCACGAAGCTTGGCTGGTGGACCAGTGGGACGATTGGAATGCTGAAAGGGAGTGAGGTCAAGTGAATGGGTTTCGTCGGGAATAGGGGAGGAAATACAAGGTGTAGGAGGTTGATGAGTTGGGGAACGTAAAAGTGGCGGCCCCAAGTTCGGTGCGGAATGACAGGTATGTGGGTTAGGTTGAATCAGAGAAGGAGGTGGATTTGGTCAAGGAGAAGATCGAGTCGGGTGTCTGATGTGGCGGGTGCAGTGTTTGATGTGGAATCGAAATAATCATAGTGGTCATGGGCCGGAAGAGGTATTGGGCCACAATGAGAGGATGGGCCGGAGAGTGATTGTGGTTCAGAGTGAGGAGTAGAAGCATAAGGGTAGACAATCTTGTGAAACTTGACATCGCAATTTGTAAAAAAAAATTTGGTCAATAAATCAAATAATTTATAAGCATTTCGACCAACAGGATATCTGATAAAAACTGAGGGTATGGAACGATGGTAAAATTTATGAGAAGGATGGACATTAGTAGCATAGGCCAAACAACCAAAAACACGTAAATGGGAAAAAGAAGGGGGTTTAGAATAAAGTAATTCAAAAGGTGGTTTGAAAGAAAGAACTAGAGAGGGAAGTCGATTGATTAGGTGCACAGCAGTAAGAGCATATTCTCCCCAAAAATGGGTAGGAAGACTAGCTTGAAATTTCAAAGCTCAAGCCACCTATGAGATGTGTCGGTGTTTGCATTCCACAACCCCATTTTGTTAAGGCGTATAAACACAAGAATATTGAAAAATGACACCATGATCATCAAAAAAATTACGAAGAGAGATAAATTCTCCACCATTGTCACTGCGAAAGATTTTGATGTGAGACTCAAATTGGGTGAGAACATGATTAATTTTTTTTTTGAGAAGTGATTATGCCTCATTTTTGTGTCTCATCAAAAAAATTCATGTAAAACATATATAATCGTCAACAATAGTAAGAAAATAATAAGCACCAGAAATGGAAGAGTGTTGATAGCGACCCCAAATGTCACAATGAATTATTTCAAAAGATTTTATAGAGGAAATGACACTAGGACTAAAAGGTAAACGACTCTGCTTGACCATAGGACATATGGGACAAGCTTTATTTGACTGAACCGAATTTTTTTAAAAATTCTTCCCAATGAAACTCAAATGAGATGGTGATACATGACCTAATCGATTATGCCAGAGACCAGTGGATGAAATGGTGAGGTTGCAAGTTGTACGATGTGTGGGTGAGGTATTTGTGTCGAGTTTCTTTGTTGCTAGTTCCACCAAATAATATAGCCCATCACGTTGTTTACCCAAAACAATCATCCTCCTCGTAGCTAGATCCTGCAAAACACACCAATAAGGGAAAAAATTATTGAACAATTTAGTCCTCTCGTTAAACGGCTAACCAACATCAAATCCACTTTGAATGTAGGTACACATAGTACATTTTTCAAATAATGAACCGAATTAAGAGGCAATGATCCTTTTGCAACAATTTTTGCTTTTTCTCCGCTTGACAATAATACAGGAGGTAATGAGCAATTTTTGTTGGCGTAGAAAAATGATTTTGACGATGAAGAAATGTGATCCATTGCTCCGCTGTCAATGATCCAATTATGGGAGACAATTTTAGACAAACCTGGTTTGGTGGTAGCATGTGCTTGAGAACTAGATCCTTCATTTTTGTTGTCAAACAATGATAAGAGTTGTCTTATCTAGGCCTTTGAAATTCCAATAACTGGGTTATTGTTTTCCTCTTTAGAAAGGCATTCAGACACATGATTTGCGGCTGACCTGTTATGAAAATGGTTTGGGCCCTTGGATTTTTCTCTTGGGTGGCCTGCTGGGTAGCCACACAATTCATAACAAGTCTGGACCCAATGGCCCATTTGCGCACAATATGTACAATGTGGGCATCCCTTTCCAAAACAAGATCACCTCTTTTCTTCATCTACTCTGCATCCCCCACTGAAGTTATTTGGAGAAGATGATCTAAAAGTGTGTGGCCATATGATTTGTCGTGCCTTCTTGTACCAACTGAGGAGATGGATTTGTTGCCGTTGTTGCTTCGAACAACCATGGCAGCGCTAGCACCATGACTGTCTGCAACGTGGGTCGAGCATAGGAGACGATGTTTCTCTTCTTGAGAAACAAAGGAGTATGCCTGGTGAACCGAAGGGAGGGGATTCATCCAGAGGATCTGACCACAAACACCATTGTAAGAGTCATTCAATCCCATTAGAAACTGCATCAATTTTTGTTGATCTTGTAGTGCTCCATGTACCGCATCACTGTAGGAACTCAGTTAATCCCAAAGGCCCTTTAGTTTTGTATAATAAGCTAAGATAGAGAGCTGCTCTTGGCAAAAATAAGCAATATCTCATTGAATTTTGAAGATTCGAGGTGCATTACTCTGGGAGAATCGTTCACGAAGATCTTTCCAGACTTCATTGGCAGTGGTATAGTATATCACACTATCTGAAATTTCAGGATTGAGAGAGTTGATAATCCAAGAATGGACCATGTCATTGCTGCGAGACCATGCTGCATAGTTCTCGGGGTCTGTTGTTTTTGAAGGTGGATTGATTGAGCCGTTGACAAAACCCAGTTTGTTCTTGGAATTTAAAGCCAAGGTCATAGCCCTTTTCCTAGTAGAGTAATTATTCCCATTCAAGGGTTTGGAAATCAAAACAAGCCCTGGGTGGCCTGAATGATGAGAGAAGTAGGGACTTGAGACATTCAATCTTGAAGAGTCTATGCTGGAATTGGCAATCTCTTTGTCATGGACAGAAGGAGTTGGTGATAGGTCATCTTGGGACATGGTGGCTGGAAAAGAAGAGGAATGCTACATGGTAGTTTTGAAAAATGTAGTGACAGAGAGAAATAGGATCTTAATCCTGCTCTGATACCATGAAAAGATGAAAGAAATATTGAATGTATTGCAGTAATTTTATTGATCATCAAATTGAGTATTTGTACAAGGAGACTACTAACTATCCCTACTAATCTGCAATCCATGAGTTGTCAATCTATGAGCTGTCTAGCTAAATATTAGGCAATACAATAAGAAAGAATATATACAGCAAAATAGGAAAGATAATATACACATTCCTATCTTCAACATGAATGAGGTTGTCCATGGGGTAAAGAAGAAAGGGATTCATGGAATCAAGCTGAAAGTTGACTTCCCTAAGGCTTTCGACTCAGTGTTGGGATTATTTAGATGAAATGATGAATTATATGAACTGAGAGAGCAAATGAAGATCGCTAATCCATGAATGCATCTCAGGCTCAAAACTGCTATCCTGGTTAATGGTTCTCCAAGCCAAGAGTTCTGGACGGAAAGAGATTTATGGCAAGTTGATAAACTATCTCCTCTTTTTAAATGATATAGTAGTGGAAGGATTGTTAGTATTGTTTCTAAGAGCTTGCACATCGGGTTGCATTAGATGAATAGGCTATAGCCACAATGATTTTCGTAACCACCTTCAGTATGCAGATGACACTAGTATTTGCTCCAAATGATTTTAATTCCTTACTTCACATGAAGAGAATCTTAAGATGGTTTGAGCTTTCTTCAGGTCTAGGGGTGAATTTCCATCAACGTAAATTATCTCTCGGATCATATCAAGTTTTGGAAAATTTTCAGTTAAAAATGTTTTCGAAAAAAAAATGGTTTTTTATTAAATTATTTTGATGTATTAATATCAAAAATAATTTTTAAAAAATAAAATATTATTATTTTAATATATTTTTTATCAAAAAAATATTTTAAAAAATAACATCTACCTAAAATAAACACACACTTTGTCCTATAAGAACCGAGTCTTCTTGGAAGATTCGTGCGTTAAATTTGTCTACCTCTATGATGACTTGGTTGTCTTTTCAGTGAGTGCATGTTACATTTTGTCAAGCAACTTGTTTTTCTAAGAACCAGTTCATCTTTCAATTCTACCGTGGAGAATAGCTTTGGTAATGGTGGCCAACGAATAGTAGGCTCTGTAGAAACTTAATTGCGTCTATTCATGTTTTGTGTTATTTTAAAAAGAAAAAAAAATCACAGAAGGGGATTTTTTTTATGATATATAAATAAATGAAAAATCTCATCGTCAGGATGGGTCCATAGCTGAAACCCAAACACAAGTATTCAAATTATCGTGACAAAAACTTCATTTCCCTTCTACAATGGCAATTTAAATTATTCTACACGCAATTGAATATTCCATCTTTGATTAATGTTGATTGTCGCACAAAATGTCTAGGAAATAAAACTGAAAAATTAATCAATAATCTCAACACTGGGATTATAATTCTTTTTGGCATGATTTCTACAATGCAATTCTTAAATAACAGCGAATTGCTCTAATAATTTTCTTGGAACTCTGCTAGTTTTTAGAACTGCTACCTAATCCTCCATTACCAGCAAGCTGTGTTGATTTGATCGATCAAAATGAACTGACGGAAGAGGTGAAAAGAGGATAACAACAAATACTCCACGTAACCAATCAATGTTCCACGCAACAACAAATTTCGCTGTAAAGCACCACACCCATGATTGTGCTAGACCAATTTTGCAGCATAAACTCTTGTTGAGTGAAAAGACAACCAAGTCTTTTAGAAGCGGTAATTCGGAGGAACTCTTCCACTGGCCCCTGCTACCTCATCTTCCATTACCGGCGAGCTGTGTTGATTTGATCGATCAAAATTTTGGGTTGGTCGGGCTAACCTTTATGTTCTATAAATTATTATTTTTTTATTTTGAATTTTTAGTTTTAAAATTATAATAGTTATTATTTTTATATATAAATTAACTCATATCATCCTATATCTTAAAATATATTATTTTGATTCATTTGTTTTGGTTCATACACATTATACAATTCATTATTCATCTATTTGTTGAAATTGATTATGTCTAACAAACAATATTTATAACTTATGAAAATATAACAACATTTACAAGAAAACATAAAATATTTTTTGTATTCACTGTCTTAGTTTTTTTTGTCAAATTACAATAATTAAACACTGCTTTTTTTTTATTGGAAAGATAACTATGTTCATGGCATCATTATCTAAGAAATTTGTTTATGAGAATCGAATTCCTCTTGCAAGTAGGTGGTAAAACAAAATTTTATTATCAATTATTCATATATAATTAGTTATTTAATAATTTTGTGAACAAATAATTGATACAAACCAAGTCATGTCTAGATTTTCATTAAAATGTTTCTAACATTTTTTTCAAGATCAGATATCTCTCTCAAATCATATATTGAATTGAGATAAAATCTTACAGGAATATACTAGATATATGAATCCATATTGTTGTAAATTTCCAGGTTAAATAGAGTTCAGGAACATAATATTTTATAGGATCGAGTTTACTAGATAAATGTTGTCAAATTTCCAGTTTATGCACTGTTTGGGACATATTCTAAAGCTATAAATAGAATTTTGTTGCGATTCAAGTTGGGCTAGAGATGAGACATGTCAATATTTCCAACCATATATAGTAGGGGTAGGAAATCATCTAAACAATAAAGAACTACATGTTGAAGTGAGAATTGAAATCTTCCAAGAATATATAAAAATTAAATATTCAAGTTATATAGACAAATTTTATTTTCTTCTTGTTAATTATGGTTTCCTTAGCTTTAGTTGTCTTTGATTCAATTTTTTTATTGTTTTGCGTTTAGGATTAGTATTTTGCATCTAGGGTTCTTTAAAAAAGATATTTATTTTGTTGTTTTCTAAGAGTATATCTATCAACATTAGTTGGATCTTCTAATTTTGGAGAAATTATTTTAGGCTAAATATCAAGATAATTAATTGTAAATAATAACATATTATTTCTATACATGAATTCCTCTATAAATTCCTCCAAATCAGAGAGAATAAACACAATGAATTATTTAAAGTATAAGAGCAAGCCTAATCCTTCGAAACACTTTTTTTTTCACTGTATTTTTTTTGTATTTTTTGATTACCCACCGTATTTTATTTTATTTTTCCACTAAACCAAAACACCCACAAACATTGTTCATCAAATGGAAATTTCATTAGCAACATCCACTGTACCGATCTCAACCCAGCATCACAAATCATAGTTCATCAAGATAATTCTACACTGCATACGGGAATTATACTAGATGATACTAATTATCCACTATGGTCACAACTCATGGAAATGATATTCAGAGCCCATAACAAAGCCAAATATCTTATCGGAGAAATAACAAAGCTAGAACCTGGAGACCCGAGTTTGGAGACATAGATCACTGAGAATCATCGAGTCAAAAGCTGGCTCATCAACTCAATGAACCCATCGTTGATGCAGCTATTCATTCGCCTTCCCACGGCCAAGGAGATTTGGGAGGCCGTGTCCAGAACCTTCTATGACGGCGCCAATGAGACCTGTATTTTTTAATTAAATCAAAGGTCTTTCACTGCTAAGTAGAAGGCCATCTTCCAAGAAATTGATTGCCGAACTCTGTCACAAGCTAGAACATTTGACGACGTGCTTCATCTCCATTCGGCCATGGCAATTATCCGAGTTCATATTTTTCTTAGTGGACTCGACCCCATTTTTTAGCAAATCCATGGCAAGATCTTGCGAAAAGATCCAAAGCTGGATCTTGAAGGTGCATACGCCTGTGTTCGGTAAGAGCACCAAAAGAAGCAGATCATGGGAGGTTCCCATTTAATTTCTAAGAGTTCTGTGATGCTTGCAATGAACCACCATTTGGTGGGGTGTCATGAGAATGCAAGAAAACCATTTACTTTTGTTAATAAAAGAACCGGGGGATGGTGTGTACAGATTGTGGGGAACCGGGTCACCCCAAACAAAGATGCTATGAAATTATTGGCTATCCCGACTGGTGAGATTTTAAAAAAACCTCGGAAAAATATTGAAAAAAAAATGGTGACATCTATAGAAGAGGAAAAAACAACCAATGGCCAATGTTGTTCATCCAGGTATTGGGTAAAACTTCTATACTCTCTACAACTTCTAATAATAGCACGTGGATTATTGATACAGGTGCATCCAATCACATGATTAGGGATTCTGATCAGTTAAATATTCTTAAATCCCAGTTCCAATCCATTATTTGCACAACTAATGGTAGTACTTCACTTAATACTGGTGAAGGGTCTATCACCTTGTCCGAAACTCTCACCTTAGAGACAGTTCTTGTTGTTCCATCCCTTGAATATAACCTCCTTTCGGTTAGCCAAATTACTACTACACTTGCATGTATTGTAACTTTTTGGCCTTTCTTTTGTTTGTTTTTTAGGACATTCCAACCAGGAAGATACTTGGTTATGATGTTAGACGAGGCAATCTCTATTATTTAGAGTTGATAGAAAAAGGGGGGTCAAAGTTCAGTGAAGCAAATAGTACAAATAAAACTCAAACACTCATATGGCTATGGCACTGAAGGCTAGAACATCTCTCTTTTGGTTAGGAAAACAAATCAATAGGAGATCCAGACTCGGATTGGGCAGGAAATCAAATCGATAGGAGATCCAGATCAGGTTACTTTACTTTTGTCGAAGGTAATCTTGTCACTTGGAGAAGCAAGAAGCAGAAGGTGGTGGCTAGATCAAGTATGGAAGCTGAATATTGAGTTATGGCTCATAGCGTGTGCGAATTATTATGGGTGAGAAAAATATTACAAGATTTGGGGAATGAATATGGAGAACCTATGAATCTACACTGTGATAATAAGGCAGCCATTGAAAATGTATATAATCTAGTTCAACATGATCGTTCAAAACACGTTGAAGTTGACTGACATTTCATTAAGGAAAATTTGGATCGGAAGATTATACAATTTATGTCTGTTCGGTCCAAAGATTAGTGGGCTGATGTACTCACAAAAACAGTATCGGGAAGTGCATTCCAAGACGTAATTGGCAAGTTGGGCATGACAAATATTTATGCTCCAACTTCAGGGGGAGTGTCAACATGAGCTGGATCTTCTAATTGTGGAGAAATTATTTTGGGCTAAATATCAGGATAATTAATTGTAAATATTTGATTTCTTGATTGTAATCCCTTAGTTTAAGGTAACGTTGTTGAAATAATTAAGAGCAAAAACATAAAAGAGAGGCTACAATTATGAGTTCTTAGCTTAACCTAATTACAAATAAACTATATATAGGTTAAGCATAAAGTACTATTCTACCCTTAATGAATAAGACTAAATAAGTCAACATAATTATTATTTAACATCTCCCCTCAAACTCACGATGCGGCAGCTATAAGCATCGAGAGTTTGCCAACTAGAAAACGAAAACGAGAGATGGGATGCACCTTGGTGAAGAAATCTGCAATCTGCAAGGTAGAAGGAACAAAAGGCAAAACAATGGTGCCGTGTTTGAGATGATGACGAGTAAGATGACAATCGATCTCAATGTGCTTAGTGAGCTCATGAAAAACCGAGTTATGAGCAATCTGAATAGAACTCTGGTTGTCACAATACATAGGAGTAGGATGAGCAAAGGAAACTCCCATATCAGCAAGTAACCATCGTAACCAAACAATCTCTTTGGTAGTAGATGCCATGGCACGATATTCTGCTTCGGTGGATGATTGAGAAACAATAGATTGTTTCTTGCTCTTCCAAGGAATAAGAGAATCACCTAAAAAGACACAGAACCCAGTAACAGACTTGCGATTTGTGGGATCACCACCATGATCAGCATTAGAATATGCACGCAACTCCAAGGAAGAGGTGGATGAAAGTAAAAGACTCTGAAAAATTGTACCCCGAAGATATCTTAAAATCCGAAGAACAGCTGCCCAGTGAACAGTAGTAGGAGAAGCAACAAACTGACTAACAATATAAACAGCATATGCAATATCTGGACGTGTAATGGTGAGATATACCAAACTCCCAACAATAGTGCGGTATAAAGTAGGATCTGTCAAAGACGTACCATCAGAGGAAGAGTACCTTGCGTTAACTTCAATGGGAGTATCAACAGTCTTGTTATCAGTAAGTCTAGCCCGCTCAAGAATATCTGCAACATATTTTGACTGAGAAAGAAGATAACCTCTAGGCGAGTGTGCTACCTCAATACCCAAGAAATATCGAAGATTACCCAAATCCTTCATTTCAAATTGGCTTGCCAACTCTGTCTTCAAAACCGAAATACCAACAATGTCATCACCAGTAATAATCATGTCATCAACATATAAAGACAGAATGATACGACCTGCAGCAGTGCACTTAATAAAAAGAGCAGAATCATGACTGCTAGAAACAAAGCCAAGAGATGAGATCACAATAGAGAATTTCTCAAACCAAGCACGGGGTGCTTGTTTAAGACCATATAGTGCTTTCTTAAGCTTACAAACATATCCAGGGTCATGTGAAATACCAGGAGGGGGGGCCATATAAACATCTTCTTGAAGATCTCCATTCAAGAAGGCATTTTTAACATGAAGCTGAGAAATATGCCACTGACGAATAGATGCTACGGCAATAAGAGTACGAATAGTAGTCATTTTTGCTACCGGGGCAAATGTCTCCTCGTAGTCCATACCATACTGTTGAGAGTATCCTTTTGCAACCAGCCTAGCTTTTTATCGTTCAATAGACCCATCAGAATTAGTTTTGATCTTATACACCCAACGATAACCAACAACACTCTTACCAGGAGGAAGAGGGACCAGATCCCAAGTATTTGTCTTATGCAAAGCAGAAAGTTCCTCATCCATAGCTTGCTGCCAAAGCGGATCAAGAATTGCCTCTTTATAGGAAGATGGCTCAACAAGACAATGAACAGAAGCTAAAAAGGAAGTAAATGATGAAGAATAACAAGAATAAGCAAAATCTGGTAGTTTTGTGGACTTACGAATGCGGACGGACTGACGTGGAGGTGGATCCACAATCTCAGATGAAGCTTGATGGGATGTAGATGAGAATGGAGCTTCAGATGTGTCAGAAAGTAAAGTACCAGGACCTGCAGAGTTATGAGTACAAATTGATCGAGCATGAGGAACATTACCCGAATCCTCAAAAAATGGATCTATACGAATAAGATCAGTCTTAGTCAGGCTATGAGTAGTTGACGGAATAGAAAAGAAAGGTATATGCTCAAGGAAGACCACATGACGAGACACATAAAGTTTTTGAGTTGCTGGATCAAAATAACGATACCCCTTTCTACCTGCACCATAACCTAGAAAGACACAAATAGAGGATCGAGAGGATAGCTTACTGCGCTCTACATGAGGACGAAGGACGAAACAATTACAACCAAAGACTCTAAATGATGAATAATCAGGGACATAGCCATATAACTTTTCAAAAGGAGATAGACCCGAACTATGAGAAGATGGAATTGTATTGATCAAACTTACAGCAGTAAGAACAGCTTCTCCCCAAAACTCACTAGGAACAAAGGTAGACAACAAGAGAGAACGAGCAGTTTCGATAATGTGCCTATGTTTTCTTTAAGCAACACCATTTTATTCAGGAGTATCTGTACATGAAGTTTGGTGAATGGTTCCATCTAAGGCAAGCAATTGGCAAAATTTATTAGAGGTGTATTCCCCACCCAAATCACACCTAAAGCATTTGATCACAGTAGAATGTTGAGTTTTGATAAGAGCTCGAAAAGAGGCATATATCTCAAAGAATTCAGAATGATGTTTCATTAGATAAACCCAACAATAACGAGTATGATCATCAATAAAGGAGACATAATATCGAGACCCTCCTTTTGTGGCAACATGAGAGGGTCCCCATATATCAGAATGAATCAAATCAAATGGTAAGGATGAAATAGAAATACTTTTATTAAAAGGTAAAGCAGAAAATTTTACCAGTTTACATCCACTACAATCAGAAATGTCACAAGTTTTCAAATTTCCTAAAGCTCCTGTGGATGCCAAAAATCTCAAACGAGAAGACGAAACATGACCTAGACGGGAATGCCATAAATAAAAACTAGAAGATGAAACACTCAATCGAAAGGAGGACAAGTCAACAGTATTGGTAGCAGCAACAGCACCAGCAGCAGCAGCAACTGGCACTTTTAACTCATCCAAAACATATATTCCATTCTCCCTATGGCCTATCCCAATCAGCTTCCGAGACTGCAGATCCTGTACAAAACAAAAGGAACCAGAAAATAAGACTAAATAATCACCAGAATCACATATTTGACCAACAGACACAAGATTCAATTTAAGATTTGGAATAAGATAAACATTAGGGAGAGACAAGTGAGGTGTGATGACAGAACCAACACCTGCTAAGGGCATAGGAGTGCCATCAGCAGTCATAACAGGAATGGAGGACAAAGGGGACACAGAGGTAAAAGATGAGGAATCGGGAGACATATGATGGGAAGCACCAGAATCCAGGACCCATTCAGAGTGTGACATACCTGAGGAACTTTGAGGCAACTGACCTATGGAAGGAGAAGCAAACATAGCTTGTGGCTGCAAGGAGAGAAACTTCTGAAATTGCTCAGCCAAAGTATTATGATTGATAATAGAGCCTAAGGAAGCTACTGCTGCAGTGTTGTGATGTGGTGGTTTATAACCCTGAGATGGTCGATGAGCATTAGATTGTGACTGACTACCATGCTTCCAAGCTTGATTCTGATGTCTCAACTTAGGACACTGAGCTTTCCAATGACCTTTATGCTTACAAAAACTACACTCATCGAAGCCAACCCTTGTGTAAGACTTGTTCTGATGAGTAGAGAATGGCTTAGAAGGTACTGCTAGTACAGAAGGATTCAAAGCAGAAAGAATTCCCTTCTCGGAATAAGACTGAAGACGTATTTCTTCAACCAATAACTCACTGACAATAGAGTCAACAGAAGGCAGTGGAGAACGATGCAGAATTGAACCTCTAAGTCCTTCGAAATCACTGCGAAGTGCTGTTAAAAACTGTACCAATCGTTGCTGCTCTCTACGCTCAATATAGGCACCGCATGCCTTTAACTCTGCCGATTCTGTAAGAGCCAACTGATCCCAAAGATCTGTCATAGCAGAATAAAACTCTTGAATACTCATATTCTTTTGATGAAGAGCTCGTATGTCATTCTCTAATTGATACTGTTTTGCAAAATTTGATTGTGTGAATAACCTTTGCAGATGATCCCAAACCTCTTTTGCTATCTCATATTTCGCCAATTGTGTACCTATCGAATGCTCAACAGAATTGTTGATCCAAGTAATGATCTTTGCATTATTTGCTTCCCATGCATCTATCAATTCAGCATACTTCTCCTCACTATTCTTAGGTACCATATAAGTTCCACTAACATACCCCCACATCTTCTTACCCTTCAAAAAATTTCTCATCACATAACTCCAATAAGAATAGTTTTTCCCATCCAACCTCACACTTACAGACTGAAGCGAATCATCTCGTGCAGCAGCCATAATAAACAATCACAAAGAACCAGAATGCAAACGTAGCGGAAAACAAAATACCAAATTTTGCAGATGTAGAGTACAAAATACCAATACCAAATAATTGCAAAAACTGAATGCAAATATCAAATTGCAGAAGCTAAAGGGAATACGAAATACCAAATTTTGCAGAGACGGAAGACGGCATATCACTCAAAAAAAAAAAACATAGTTGGAGATTGTTTGGAATTAAACCTCGTTCCATAAAGTACTATTCTACCCTTAATGAATAAGACTAAATAAGTCAACATAATTATTATTTAACAAACGTATTATTTCTATACATGTATTCCTCTATAAATTCCTCCAAATTGGAGAGAATAAAACACTGAATTATTCAAACAATATCAATTGCATAAAAAGTAAAAAAAAAACATCTAGAAGTTATTTTTGTCGAATCTACCACAAAACACAGACAAGGGAACATTTGGACCAACCAATTCATAAAATTCTTAAATTTTGTATATTGGTTCTAGGAGTCTAATAGTATCTCATAGACAATTTGAGCTTATTTGGAGATTGTTTGCTATAGTAACCAAGGTTAGAATTAAAAATTATTGTAACAAGTCATATTCGTATCGAAAGGGAATTGTAGGTAAAATAAATTCAAAAACTTCTCGTATTTTATATATTGGGTTTTAAGGTTATAATAAAAAAACCGTATAAAAGTTTAGGTCATTTGAACTTTCTTTTCTTAGGAGCAAAATTTAGGATTAGAACTTGTCGTAATAGGTTTAATGCGCGTTAGTAATTCAAACTTGTTTTGATTATGTTATTTTTCAATTATAAATGGTGTTTTACTATTAATGTTTTACTATTAATGCACACATTGGTGTTTTACTTCGAAAAATAGAATTTCAAATAAAATAAATTTAGAGACTTGGCAATTGCAATCAGTTGCTATCGGTAGATAGGATTTCATACTCATGGTGCGCACCTTAATCAGCTGAATGTTCAGAAAAACTGGAGCTAAATGGATGGTCACCTGATCCAACCACGAGGGTTTGTTGGGTGGCCAGGGTTCGCACCACCGACGATATTTGGAAGTGCCTTTAGAGTGTCAGTTGGTTGTCATTAGATTTTCCATGATTTTTCTGTCCACTGGACTCAGTTTCAAAACAAGCATGCTGTAAGAAGTTGAGGTCATCATAGAGCTAGAGAAATTTAACGCATAAATCTTCCAAGAAGACTCGGTTCTTATACTATGTATTTGTTAGCGTTATTTCAAGTTGTTTCATAAATATATATTTTTTAAATATATTAAAATAATATTCTTAGAAAATAATTATTTTTGATAATAATACATTAAGATGATTTAAAAACAAAAAGAAATTATTAAATAATTTTGATAATAACATTTTCCCCTGAGTTGCTAATTTTCTGTCATGTGAAGACAAAATTAAATAATTTTGTTCTCCGTTTCCGAGCATTAACATATGACTGAATTTAGAGTAATGCTAAAAATTAAAAAAAATAAATCTGATCCCCTAAATGAATGGATGAAAACCCAAGGATCCCACAAAATATAATGGTTAAGATTTCTCATGAAGTGATTTCTGTAAAGATTTTCATTTTGGGGAAAATTGGAGTATTAATTTTATTTTCTACACAATGAAAACTTCATTTCCGGTCAAGATTGAATGTTCTGATCACTAATCTTACCCTGTCCTGCACCTTTCTTTCACCCATCACACAAAATCTACCATTTCTTTCCCATATTTATACGTGAGCAGGGCAAATCATTTTATGCATCCCATTAAGAAATCAAACCACCAACTAAGGCCATGGCTTCCCAGATCGTGCTCCTATCCACACCTTTCTTGATTTTTTCCTTCCTTGCTCATGCTTCCTTCCTTGCTTCTTTTGCTTACTCGGCTAGTACTGGAGCTGAAGTAGCAAATGGAAGGAAGGAAGCGGAAGCTCTTCTAGAATGGAAAGTCAGTCTCGACAACCAGAGCCAGTCTCTCCTGTCTTCTTGGGCTGGCGACAGCCCTTGCAACTGGTTCGGAATCAGTTGCGACGAGTCTGGTAGTGTCATCAACATAAGTCTGCCCAATTCTAGTTTGAGAGGTACGCTTAATAGTCTCAGATTCTCTTCCTTTCCTCACCTGATTGAGCTTATCCTTCTCAACAACTCCCTCTTCGGGTCCCTTCCTTCCCATATAGGTAACCTTTCTAAACTCACCACCCTTGACTTGTCTTTCAATAACATTTCTGGCAACATTCCATCTGAAATAAGAAAATTGAAAAGCCTCAGATTGTTTTCCCTGGCTGTTAACCATATCAGTGGCTCCATCCCTAAGGAAATTGGAATGTTGAGTTCACTTTCTCAAATATTTTTGCATGTGAATTATTTCGGCGGATTGATCCCGGCTTCCATAGGCAACTTGCGCCACTTAACCGATCTCTCTCTCTCTCTTTCAATGAACTTTCTGGTGGCATACCACCAGAAATTGGACAATTAGGATCTCTCACTAAATTATATTTATCAGCAAATAAGCTAACCGGTACAATACCGACATCTTTAGGAAACTTAAGAAGCTTATCTGAACTTTACCTTTCCGATAACAATCTTTTTGGTCCCATTACCTCTATCGGGAACCTAACATCATCTCTCACTATATTAAATTTATTATATAATAAGCTAACCGGTACAATACCAGCATCTTTAGGAAATTTAGGAAGTTTATCTGTTCTTGACCTTTGCCATAACAATCTTTTGGGTCCCATTCCTGTAGAAATGAACAACCTTACACAGTTGTATTTGTTACAAATAGGTACTAATAGATTGTCTGGGAATCTACCGCAAGACGTGTGCCTTGGTGGATTACTTGCAAATTTTTCAGCGTTCGACAATTATTTCACGGGACCCATCCCGAAAAGCTTGAAAAATTGCAGCAGCTTGTTGAGACTCAGACTTGAGAAAAACCAACTTAGTGGAAACATATCTGATGCTTTTGGCACACATCCCATTTTGAACTACATGGATTTGAGTGATAACGAACTGCATGGTGAGCTTTCATGGACATGGGAGCAGTTTAACAATCTATCGGCCTTCAAAATTTCAGGAAACAAAATCTCTGGAGAAATTCCAGCTGCTCTCGGAAAGGCAGCTCATCTACAAGTTCTTGACCTCTCGTCAAATCAACTAGTTGGGGGAATTCCAAAAGAATTGGGAAATTTAAAGTTGATTGAACTTGCACTAAATGATAACAAACTTTCAGGTGATATTCCTTTCGATGTCGAATCGCTATCTGAGCTTCAAAGACTTGGTCTGGCCGCGAACAATTTTAGTGCAACAATTCTTAAACAGCTTGGCAAGTGCTCAAAACTGATATTTTTTAATATGAGCAAGAATAGATTCGCAGGGAGTATTCCTGCTGAGATGGGGTCTTTACAGTCTCTTCAAAGTCTTGATCTCAGTTGGAATTCCCTGGCGGGAGATATAACGCCAGAGATTGGACAGCTGTAGCAGCTACACGTATTAAACATCTCCCATAATATGTTGTCCGGTCTCATTCCAATCAGTTGTAGTAGACTGAAAGGCCTCACTGAAGTGGATGTATCCTATAACAAGTTAGAGGGTCCCATTCTTGACATCAAAGCCTTTAGCGAGGCACCATTTGAAGCAATTCGAAACAACAACAACCTATGTGGCAATGCTACTGGTTTGGAGGATTGTACAACGCTCATGAAAAACAAAATTGTGCACAAGAAGGTCCCCAAAGTTGTCATTTTCACTGTAATTCCTCTGTTGGGTAGTTTCTTGGGCTTGATTGTAGGATTTCTTATCTTTTTCCAAAACCGAAGAAAGAAAAGGTTAATGGAAACACCTCAAATAGATGTTTCCATGAGATTGTGCCCTCATGGGGAACTGTGCTACGCGAACATCATTGAGGCTACTGAAGAATTCAACTCCAGATATTGCATTGGTAAAGGAGGTTATGGAGTTGTTTACAAAGTTGTGCTTCCATCAGAACAAGTCCTTGCTGTGAAGAAATTTCACCAAACACCAGAGGTTGACATGACCAGGTTGAAAGCTTTTAGAAGCGAGATTGATGTCTTAATGGGTATACGACATCGAAACATTGTCAAGCTGTATGGTTTCTGCTCTCATGCTAAACACTCATTTTTGGTATATGAATTTGTGGAAAGGGGAAGCTTGAGAAGGGTATTGAACGACGAGGAACAAGCAATAAAGATGGATTGGGATAAAAGACTAAATCTTATCAAAGGGGTAGCCAATGCTTTATCATACATGCACCATGACTGCTCACCTCCAATTATTCATAGAGACATTTCCAGCAACAATGTTCTTTTGGATTCCGAATATGAGGCTCATGTCTCTGATTTTGGCACAACTAGGCTCTTAATGCATGACTCATCCAATTGGATATCATTTGCTGGAACCTTTGGCTACATAGCTCCAGGTATGTTGCGTTGTTTCAATATCACCTTCTGCAATAGGTTAGCTTACTTTCTGAAAATTTTTAATCTATCAAGAAGAATATGGATTTATGGATGATAACTAGTCCTGAGGTCGTTAATATTCTAATTCTCTGCCATTATGCTGAAACAAAATGACTTGAAAACATATGATCTGTTGCAGCATGCTCCGCAGGTAAATATGTTTTCCTTGTCAGCAGATTCTATTCTTGCACGCTGACATTGTTTGCATATTGAAAATGCTTTGGTAATCTTTCTAATGTTCTGTTCTAGATTAGAAATGAAACCAGAAGTATGGCTCTATTCGTAGGTTGTAAACCAGAAGTATGACATTGTTAGCATAATGGAAATGCTATGGTAATCTTTTTGAAGTTCTTTTTCTAGATTGGAACGAAAACAAGAAGCATGCTGCTATTCATAGGTTTTAAATAAATTTTGGTGCACCCTCAGTTTTGCAAGTTATATAGCAGTTTAATTTGAAGAAATTTTTTGGCTCATATTAACTAGATTTCCGACTAAAATGCCATAATTAATACTGATAGCTGGTTCTTAGCTCAACACAAAAGCAATTAAGAAATGCAGCACTGTATACAGGTGCAATAAATTATTTTTGCAAAATATAACACGACCAATCTCTTTGCAGAGGTGGCATACACAATGAAAGTGGATGCAAAATGTGATGTGTATAGCTTTGGAGTAGTAGCGCTGGAAGTAATGATGGGAAAGCATCCTGGCGATTTCATCTCATCCCTGATGTTATCGGCTTCCACCTCCTCATCATCACCAATCGGTCACAATACACTCTTGAAGGATGTTTTAGACCAGCGCCTCCCACCTCCCAAAAACAAGCTTGCAGACGGCGTGGCACATGTTGCAAAAGTAGTGTTTGCTTGCTTGCAGGCCGATCCCCATTATCGGCCAACAATGCTACAAGTTTCTACAATGCTTACAGCTCGTTGGCCACCATTGCCAAAGCTATTCTCCACGATAGAATTGGAAGATGAACTAGTTCACAGAAATGTTACTGGTTGAAGTGTTACTGTCTGCTTTCCTGTCTTGTGAAAAACAACTTGTTTGACAAAATGTAATATTAAATTGTTATTCTGGCAATAGGTTCCCCCTCCCCTCAAGAGTTGTTATTGTCTGTCTTAGATATTTAGTCCAAATCCTTATATTCTGTTTGTTTCTTCGCCTACTGCTTGTGTATGTTAAATGCCGAAACAAGAAACAAAGTTTTCTCGTTTCGAACTTAAATGCCGAACATATTTTTGGTTTTCGTGAGCAACAACGGAAGAATTCAACATATTTTCTCCTCTTTTTTTTTGTTTTCCAAAAAAAAAAGAATTTTATTAAGCTCTTGGTTTTTTGTAATTCGTAATGATAATAAGCTCTTTCAATATTGCCAAATTGGTAATACAATTAAAAATATTGATGATTTAATAAAAAGCACTTCCATTAATTTCCACAATCAAACCAGAATTGTCCTTAAAGACGAGGCCAATGCTTTCTATTTTCTTAAATTATTGACAAAATCTCCAAATTTAAAATTTCATAGCTAATGTCACCATTAATAGCCAATGTTTTTTTTCAAAAGAAACTTCGCTCCATTCCAAGAATGGCTAACTACAAGCAATTGGTTATTCCTTCTCTGTATCTATTCAAAAGTAACTTTTAAAACTCGACAGAAATGGTAATATCTTTTATACTCATTAAAAATAATTAACTTAAAACTTTAATAAATTATTTTTTAAAACCCCTGTAATTGGTTCGGAATCAGTTACGACAAGTCTGGTAATGTCACAAAACTACGTATGATAAATCTTTATTTTGGTATTAACAACAAAACATGACCGGAGACTTTAATTCGCTGAGTTAGCCTACACAACGAAAGTGGATGGGAAATGAGATGTCTGCAGCTTCGGAGTGCTGGCATTGGAAATAATCATGGGAAGGCATCCCAGCGATTTCATCTCAGCTTTGTTGTCATCATCATCATCCTCGTCAACATCACTCTATATTGCAAGACTAGCATTTGCGTTCTTGCATGCTGATGCTCAGCCTCGACCAACAATGAAACAAGTTGCTACGGAGCTCATAATTCGATGGGGGCCATTGTAAAAGCCATTCGATTGGATCGAATTGACAGAAGTTTTGGTTTACAGAAGTGGCACAGGCTGACCATTTAGCCAATCATTCGCTTCGATCGAATTTACAGATGTTTCTTGTAAAACTTTCAATTGTATTTCGATAAATGTTTTAGGGTTTAAAGTAGAGAATATATACAAGGAAAAATAAACTTTTTGTACCTACTATACTACTTTGTCATACTAGTCTGCAACAATATTACACAAGAAAGGAAATACACAAAGAACGGTAACCTGCACCTACAGCACAACTGTATTTTTAACACTCCCCCTCAAGCTAAAGTATATAAATTTATTATGTCATCTTGCTAATAGCATCATAAAATACCCTTCCTGAAACTGCCTTCGTGAGGATATCCGTTAACTGATCTTTGGACTTAATAAATAGAAATTGTATAATCTTCTGATAGAGATTTTCTTTAATGAAATGTCGATCTACTTCGACGTGTTTGGTGCGATCATGTTGTACCGGATTGTGTGCAATCTCAATAGCCACTTTATTATCACAGTGCAGATTCATAAATGTCCCATAATCAATTCCCAAATCCTGTAGCACATGTTTTATCCTTAGTAACTCACACACACCGTGAGCCATACCTAGGTATTCTACTTCTGCACTTGATCTAGCGACCACTTTCTGCTTCTTACTTCTCCAAGTGACAAGGTTGCCTTTTACAAACGTAAAGTAACCTGAAGTCGATCTCCTACCAGTCTAGTTTCCTGCCCAATCTGAGTTTGTATACCCTTCAATCTCGTGAATCTCCCTTTTTGAAAACAGTAGTCCTCTTCCTGGTGCACTCTTCAGATGCCTTAAAATCCGATATACTGCTTCCATATGTTCTTCTCCTAGTGAAAATGTTGTATTTACAGCTGTATTCTTAACATTTCTATTGATCTCTATATTGTTATCCTTTCACTTTCCCCCTATCCGTGGTCTACTTCCCAGCTTTGTGATAGGAATACTGCTTAATCTATTGTAGAATTGTAGGCATAATTTTCTCTTAAGGTTCAGTTTAATTTTGTACATGGAAGGCCAACAGCCCTTGGCACCAAAACATTTTGTACTTTTCAACAGTTTTCAAGGGTTTATGGGATTATGCAGAATTATAAGTGGGGTTTCCTGAATAAAGCAAAGATCAAACCTACAACCAAAAAAAGTTTATGATTACCAAACAAAAACAGAGCGTCTCTGTGTTTTTCCCAATGGGCTTCAAAATACCTAATCCTGCTTCTCTAACAAATCCATTAGTATCCGTCTAAGATCAAGAAACTCCAAAATAAAGAACATCCAAAACCCTTTGAAGCAATTAAAGAAAGATGTTTTCATATTCCTTACCTTAGCCCTTAAGCATATCCATCAGAACTCTAATTGAATATAAAAGCTAAAAACATCCTAGTTAATGAATTGCTTGGGTTTTAAGAAAGGAAGTCTAATGATGGACAACTTGAAGTAAAGCAGATGTTATGAAACACTTAGGATGCCTTTTTTGTGGTAAAAGCTGAAAATATCCTAGTTAGTCAGGTGCATGTTATATACAAAATTGTTTCTAAAGTCCTATCATCCAAGTTGAAAAAAGTTATTCCTTGCATTATTAGTTCTAATAAGACAACTTTTATAGCAGGAAGACTGATCTTAGATGGTTTCATGATAGTGAATGAGGTTGTCCATGGTGTAAAGAAGAAAGGGATTCATGGAATCAAGCTGAAAATTGACTTCCCTAAGGCTTTTTGACTCAGTGTTTTGGGATTATTTAGATCAGGTGATGAATTATATGAATTGAGAGAGCAAATGGAGATCGCTAATCCACGAATGCATCTCGAGCTCAAACTGCAATCCTGGTTAATGGTTCCCCAAGCCAAGAGTTCAGGACGGAGAGAGATTTATAATGAATTTCAATTACTGTCTTTGTATTCAATGAATATAATTTTTCTCCAATTTTATTGATGAATAATGTATTGAATTTATACAAGTAGAAGAGTGTAATTTAGGTAAGGTACCGTTGCATGTACAATGAATGAAAATAACCGTTACAATATATCACAATGAATGACAGGATATCATGTCTGTGTGTTAGCCTGGATTTGCTCTTGTTTCCTTTGATTGAAGATTCTGGGAAGTGTATTCTTCCCTTATACGCCCCCTCAAGATTGGGCTACCATCGGCAAGGCCAATCTTGGATTGTAATAGTTCGGTCCGTTGTCGTGATAGGGGCTTAGTTAACAAATCGGCTAACTGGTCGTGAGTGTGCACATGCTGGACTTGAAGGCTGCCGTTTTGCACCAGGTCACGCACAAAATGGAGGTCAATCTGAATGTGTTTCATCCGTGAGTGGTGCACGGGGTTGAAGCTCAAGTGCGTGGTACCGAGATTGTCACATTGAAGTTGCGGTGTATTCTGAACTAGGACCGCAAGTTCCTTGAGAAGAGTGGATAGCCAGATTGTCTCTGAGGCTGCATTGGCTAAGGCTCGGTACTTCGCTTCAGTGGAGGAGCAGGCAACTGCGCGTTGTTTTTTGGAGCTCCAAGATATGGGGTTGGAACCCAAAAAACTGATGTATGCTGATGTGGAGGTTCGATCATCCAAATTGCCAGCCCAATCAGCGTCAGAAAATGTACGTAGAACTAGAGACCCTACTTTGCGAAGCTGGATACCATGGAGAATGGTTTGCTTTAAGTAGCGTAGAAGTCGCTTGATGGCTGTCCAGTGGGTGATTGTTGGCTTGTGCATAAATTGAGAGAGCTTGTTGACTGCAAAAGAGATGTCTGGACGCGTCAAGGAGAGATATTGGAGACTTCCCAGGATTCTTTGAAATTCAGAGCTGTCCACAGCGGCTGTTCTATCATTCAGCTGAAGTGCCTGAGATGTGGAGAGTGGTGTGGATATGTCCTTTGCTCCGCTCATGCTTGTCGTTGCTAGAAGCTCACGGATGTATTTGTGTTGGGAGAGGAATAAGCCTGCAGCATTGGGTATCACCTCAACCCCTAGAAAAAAATGCAAGTCGCCCATATCTTTGAGAGAAAATTTGTCACCTAATTGCTTCACAACATCAACCACAAACACATGATTATTTCCAGTAATAACCAAATCATCAACATAAACTAAGCAATAACATAGTATAGAATTGCGATTGTAAATAAAAAGAGAGGAATCGGCTAAAGAGCTATGAAAACCCAGTTGAACAATGGCACTTTTGAGAGCATAGAACCATGCTCGAGGGGCCTGCTTGAGACCATAGATTGCCTTGTTTAACCTGCAAACATGGTTAGGTTTTGACTGATCTTTGAACCCCGGTGGCTGCGACATGAAACTAATTCGGTTAATTTTCCATGTAAAAAAGCATTATTAACATCTAATTGTCTGAAGGACCAACCAAGCATAACAACAATAGATAAAACAGTTCTAATAGTGACCGGTTTAATTACCGGACTAAATGTTTCAAAATAGTCTATACTGGGGCGTTGATGGAGCCCTTGGCTACTAACCGAGCCTTGAATCTATCCACAGAACCATAAGCATGCCGTTTGACCCTAAAAACCCACTTGCAACCCACTGGTTTACAGTCCGGAGAGGGTAACACAAGGTCCCATGTCCCATGTTGCATTAGGGCCGTAAGTTCGGATGACATGGCTTTACGCCATTGTGGGTTGGAAATTGCTTGGGTGGCACTAGTCGGTTCGATTGTGTGTGGGAGAGGGTGCTTGGATATTGTATGAATGGTTTTGGGTTTGAAGATCTGGTTCATTGATCTGGTGGTCATTTGATGGGTTTAAAGAGTAGGGTTGTTTGGTTGGGGGTCTGCTGTAGGTTGAGATTGGTTGATGGCAGTGGGTGGTATGGGGTCAGATGGGGATGTGAAGCAATTGGGAGATGGGGATGATGCTTCAGGTAAAGAGGGGTTAGGGTTGAGGATCACAGTCAATTGCATGAAAAGAATTTGAAGATGAAGCTCGAGAGTGAGAGAAATTACCTAGAGGAGCAGAGGCCATGGCATGAGAACCTTCCTGGGTTGCCGATGATGGATTTGCCGAAGAACGTGGTGCACAAGACGACGGTGGCATGGTGTCGTTCGAAATGTCGAACGGGATAGGTAAGTGTGGAGACAGGGGTGGATTATGGGTAATGGGTAAGGGTGCCACGTGGTGGGTAGTAGGTGTGGTGGTCCTATTTTCATCAAATATAACATGGCGAGAAATAAAAAAAAAAATTTCTTGAGGTTCAAAACATTTATATGCATTTTGGGTAGGTGAATAACCTAGAAAAATGCATAACCTGGATTTGGGTTGCATTTTGTTTGAGTTATATGGACGTGTAAGAGGGTAACAAGGGCAACCAAATTTTTTTAATTTTAAATAATTTGGGTTTTGACCAAAAAGGGCTTCGAACGGTGATTTTCCACTAAGGATGGTAGTGGGCTGTCTATTTATGAGATAAGTGGCGGTTTGAAAAGCATAAGGCCAAAAAGATAGATCAAGGTTTGCATCATGAAGTAAGGTCAAGCCAGTTTCAACAAGATGCCGATGTCGACGTTCAGAAATGCCGTTTTGTTGTGGTGTGTGGGGGGCCGTAGTGTGATGGGTGATGCCATGAGTTTGAAAAAAAAATTTAAGAGCAATAAATTCCCCACCATTGTCAGAGTACAGGGCTTTGATTGTTTTTTGGAATCTATTTTCAACAAACTTTTTGAATTGAGGAAAAATTAGAAAAACACCAAATTTAGCAGCTAGGGGATAAAACCAAATATATTTTGTGTGGTGATCCACAAAAATGAGATAATAGCGTGAGCCATCAATTCCAGTATAACTGGCCGAGCCCCAGACATCAGTGTAAATGAGATCAAGAGGTGCATGACTTGAAAGACTGTTGACACGAAATGGTTGGCGATGGGCTTTATTAATAGAACATGAATGACAAATAGAAGACAATGTTTTATTTTTAAAAATAGGAAGGGAATAGTTCTTAATTAAATTCTGAACAATTTTGAGGGAAGGATGCCCAAGTCGCTTGTGCCAACCGTCAATGCAGGTCCGTTCATGTATGTTGGCAAGTTTTGGTGGTACCATCATGGATCCCGGGAAGGTGTAGATGCCATTGCTACATGCTCCTTTTAGCAAAGGTGCCCTCGTGACTTGATCCTTCACAAGAAAATAATAAGGGTGAAGTTCAACAAAAACATTATTTTGCTTAGTAAAATGATGCACTAAAATTAAATTTTTGCGAAGATTTGGGACATCAAGTGTGTCACGTAGTGTGAAAGTGCGATGAGGTGTATGTAGGTCCAATGAACCAGTGTGTGAGACAGTCAAACCTGAACCATCGCCAAGGATGACATTGTCTGTTCCATCATATTCAGAGTGAATAGATAGATTATTCAAATCACCAGTAATATTATGGGAGGCCGCAGAGTCAAGTAACCAATTTTTATCTGTTCCATTTGAGGAGGTAGTGCAGTTGATGGATGTGTGCTGGGCCTGAAATTGGTGGCAAGATTTAGCCGTGTGGCCCACATTATCACATAATTGGCATTTAGGCTGGTAGCGCCTGTTTGGATTATTGGTTCGGCCTGTGTATGTGTTGGATCTGCGCCCATCACGTTGGGTTCCTTGGAATTGTCGGCTTGGACCGTGAGGCCCATCATGCTGGCCATGTGGCCCATCACGCTGGGCTCCTTGATAATGTCGGTTTGAGTCCATTCGCCTGTGAAAATTTTGATTTCCTCCTGGTGCAGGCCAACGTGTTTTGGTAAAGTTTGCAGTCATCACGGACTGCTGTGTTGTAGCTTCAAGGCGACGGAGGTAGACGTCGTGACCGATGAGGAGGTCATGCAATTCTTCAAAGCCCAGTGATGATTCTCGGGCACGAATGGGAGCTGCAATCTCCCTAAAATCTGCGCCTAACCCATTCAAGACATAGAGGGTTAAGTCATCATCCGAAATTGGATGATCAATGACAGCGATTTCGTCTGCCAGTGCCTTCACGGCATGAAGATATTCAGTAATTGACTGACAGCCCCTTTGTATCAAGGTGAGCTCCTCCTTTAACTGCATAGCTCTCGTTCTTGAACGGCTAGCATATAAAGTTTTGAGTTTTTTCCAGGCATCAAAGGATGTTTTTGCTGTGGCTATGAGGGGTGTGATTGAGGGAGATGTGGATGCCAAAATTGCGCTGAGGATGAGTTTATCCTGGCGAATCCAATGGATTTTGCAGAGTTCATCAGCTGCGGTCCCGGTGGAGATGGGACATGAAAGTGTTCCTTCGACAAAGTTGAGTAAATCATACCCAATGAGGAGTGCTTCGAATTGAGCACGCCACTGAATGAAGGTAGAGGGAGTCAATTTTTCATTGATCTGGGCAGTTATGTTGAAGGCTATGAGTGGTTGTTTTGTTGCTGAAGGTGGTTAGGTGTTGAGATTGACAGTTGGGTTTTGATCAGAAGGTGAAGACATGGTGGTGAGTTGGATCGGTGACTCGTTGGAGGTAAGTGGCTCTGATACCATAATGAATTTCAATTACTGTCTTTGTATTCAATGAATATAATTTTTCTCCAATTTTATTGATGAATAATGTATTGAATTTATACAAGTAGAAGAGTGTAATTTAGGTAAGGTACCGTTGCATGTACAATGAATGAAAATAACCGTTACAATATATCACAATGAATGGCAGGATATCATGTCTATGTGTTAGCCTGAATTTGCTCTTGTTTCCTTTGATTGAAGATTCTGGGAAGTGCATTCTTCCCTTATAATTTATGGCAAGTTGATAAACTATCTCCTCTTTTATTTAGATATAGCAGTGGAAGAATTATCAGAATTGGTTCTAAGAGCTTGCACATCGGGTTGCATTAGATGAATAGGCTATAGCCACAATGATTTTCTTAACCATCTTTAGTATGCAGATGACACTAGAATTTGCTCCAAATGATTTTAGTTCCTGACTTCACATCAAGAGAATCTTAAGATGGTTTTGTTAAGAATTGAGTTGCAGAATTGAAGAAAATTTCTTGGCATTTATTGAGCAAAACTGGGTTTATAAATACCCTATTACAACTTTAACAGTAAAGAGAGAAACTAGCTCATATCCCTAGCTAAAAGATACAAATAACAAAAACAAACAAATGATAATAATTCTCCTAAAGACTTGGACTTAAACTGATTGCCAAGGACTAGGACTTATTAAAGCTTATTCAAGTTGACTAGGACTTACTAAAGGTGACTAGGACTCTAAGACTTATTCAAATTGAAACCCAAGCTTTCCCTTCATTCCCTCCCTTAAACTACTTCCCAATTACAACTAGTTTAGTTCAGGAACTTGACAAACTCCCAATTGACTTTGAGACTTCTGAAATGCATCCACTGTGCGAGGCTTTGTCATCATATCTGCCAACTGATCTAATGTTCCACAATAAATCAACTCAATTGTTCCTTCTCGTGTGAAATCTCGAAGAAAGTGGAAGCGTACATCAATGTGTTTGCTTCGACCATGTAGTACTGGGTTTTTTGACAATTTATTCTTGGAGCTATTATCGCAAAAGATCTTTGTACAATTATTTTCCTTCAAACTCGGCCCTTCAAGTATTCTCTTCATCTAAACAACTTGGCTAGCACAAGCAGCTGCAGCCATGAATTCCGCTTCAGTGGTTGAAAGTGTGACCATAGGTTGTTTTCATGAAGACCAGGCAACAACTCCAGATCCCATCATGAAGACATAACCTGATGTGCTTTTTCTGTCTTCTAGATCTCCTGTGTAGTCACTGTCTATATAACCTACCAGACCTTCACATCCTCTTTTCTTGTAAAAGATTGCAAATCCAGTAGTTCCCTTCAAGTACCTCATTATCCTCTTGGCTGCCAGCAAAAGCAGCTCAGGTGGTTTGGCCATGTACCTGTTGATCAGACTTACTGCGAACATCAAATCTGGCATCGTAGCCGTCAAGTACATGAGACATCCTACCATTTGTTTAAACAATGTTTCATCAACCGCAACCCCATTCTCATCCTTGACAAGTTTACAACCTGGCATCATGGGATTATGAATCGAATTGCTATTCTCCATCCTAAACCTCTTTAAAACCTCTACAACATATTTTTTCTGACAAATATAAATTTCATCTGTCCTTTGCAATACTTCTATGCCAAGAAAAAACCTCATTCTTCCCAAGTCAGTCATATCGAATTCTCTCATCAGAGAATTCTTAAACTCAACAAACATTGATTCATCATTGCTAGTAAATATTAAATCATCAACATATAAACTGACAATAAGAATCTTACCTCCCATTCCTGTTTTGATGAATAAAGTGTGCTCAGTATGACACTTCTCGAACCCTTCATGTATGAAATGTGTTTCAATACGGCTAAACCAAGCTCGTGGTGCTTGTTTGAGTCCATAGAGTGCTTTCATCAATCTGTATACTTTTGGAGGACTGTCTTTTAGTTCATACCCCTTAGGCTGCTCCACATAAACTTCTTCATTCAGCTCCCCATGCAGAAAAGCAGATTTAACATCAAGTTGATAGATGACCTATCCTTTTTGAGTTGCTAGAGCCACAATCATTCTCATTGTATCCATTCTCGCAACTAATGCATAAACTTCTGTGTAATTTATTCCTTGTTGTTGCTCGTATCCCTTTGCTACTAAACGAGCCTTAAATTTGTCCACTACTCCATTTTCTTTGCATTTTTTCTTATAGACCCATTTCAAACCAATCATCTTTGCACCTGTAGGCAAGTCAGAAAGTTCCCATGTGTTGTTTTTTTTATCGCTTCCATTTCCATATCCATAGCTATCCTGCAATTGTCATGCTTCACTGCCTCCTCAAAGTGTATAAGATCTACTGATGCAAATAAAGCTAGGTTAATATTTAAATCATCCACCTCTGAAAGCTCTTCCCCACTGATATAGTCTTTTATCCACCCCCGAGGCCTCTATCTCTTCTTCCATCGACAATGGTTGATTCTTTTATAGTTCTAACAGTTTGAGGATTACTGATTGGTGGTTCTTCTGCTTCTTCCCCATCCACTGCTCTGTTAGTTTCATCCATTTGTGGGTTGTTACTTGGTCCTGTAGTGGCAGTTTCATCAATTGAAAGGCTATTACTTGGTTTTGCAGTGGCTGCTTCCTCTTCCCTATGAATTGTTTCATCATTTTCTGTGATAGCAACTTCATTATTCTCCTCACTCTCCTATATCAAATCACCTAGAATGTGTTCTTCATAATTATTATTCCAATCCCAAGATTTATCTTCCTCAAATACGACATCCCGCTGATTACCACCTTCTTTGCAACTAGATTGTAGAGTCTATATGCCTTAGACTCTTCACTTAATCCTAGTAAAACACATGTTAAGCTCTTTGCATCCAACTTTGTCCTTTTCACATCAGGAATGTGCACGTATGCCACACATCCAAAGCCTCTAAAATGATCAAACGAGGGTTTGCTTCCACTTCATGCCTCCTCAGGTGTTTGATTCATTATAGCCAGTGTAAGGCTTTGATTCAAAACATAGGTTGTCCAGTTTACTGCCTGTGGCCAGAAAATCTTTAGAAGATGTTTCTCAGACAACATGCTTCGAACCATGTTCATCATTGTTTGATTTTTCCTTTCAATGACTCCATTCTGTTGTGGAGTGTATGCTGCAGTCAATTGCCTCTTGATGGCATGTTTTGTACAAAACTCATTGAATTCGAGTGATGTGAACTCTCCACCTCGGTCTGATCTCAAGTATTTTATCAACTTTCCTACTTCTTTCTCAACATAATTCTTAAATTGTTTGAATATATTCAGTGCCTCATATTTTTCTACTAAAAAATAGGTCCATTGTTTTCTAGTAAAATCATCAATGAAGCATATAATGTACCTCTTCTTGCTGCTTGAGATGGGAGAGATTGGTCCGCAGAGGTCTGTGTGAACTAGTTGAAGTTTCTCTATGGCCCTCCACTTGCTCTTCTTTGAAATTGATTCCCTGTGCTGCTTCCCAATCATACAATTGGTGCATACCATTGAAGGACTTTGAAATTGAGGTATCCCATGCACCAATTTTTTGAATTGAAGTGTTCTCAACCCCTTATAGCCTAGATGTCCATAGTGACAGTGTCATAGATATCCCAAATCCTATGATGAAGTGTAGAAACAAGTTGGTTTTGGGGTAGTGCATTTGCCAGCAACACAAACATTTGATTTGCTGTCATCCCAGTTTGCATGATTAATCCCTTCTCTGATGATAAATTTTAAGCTTGTCATGTTGAATGAGGATTGCCAATCCCCTTTCTTGTAATTGACCGATGCTTAGAAGGTTGTTTGTGAGCCCAGGCATAAAAAATACTCCACAAACAATATGCATGGAACCATTTATTTTCAAACTCACATTGTCTTTACCCAGCACTTCCATCTTCATGTTGTTTCCTAGCTTTACTGTCTGCCTAAATTTTTCATCTAGATCATGGAACATGCTCTTGTCACCACACATGTGGTTGCTACATCCAGAATCTAGAAACCAAGCATCTTTTCTGCGAGCATCATTCCTCTCCACATATACAATGAGAAACATCTCATCTTCTTCTCCTAGTTCTACATAGCTGGCTTCCTTATCCTAGTTTGGACATTCAAATTGAAAGTGTCCAAGCTTGTGACACTTATAGCATGCCACTGTGGCTTTGTTATATGACTGATGACCTGATGCAAATCAGGAGACAAATGCAGAGCAGGATCAGGAAGATCAAGAGGCAGGGCAAGATTAGGAGGCAATTGAGGCAGATCATGAGACAAACAAAGTGCAGATATGGATACGATTGCGACATCAACATCGCTGCTGAAGTCTTGGAATTTCGTCGTTTCAAGAAGCCTAAATTTAGTCAAATTCATTAATTGTTAAGATTGTTTTATTTGTCCGAATTTATTTAAATTTCCTAATTTATTGCTTTCCTAGTTAAGATTGGAAACTGTATGTTTTCATAGCTATTTAAGGAGAAGAATGTAAAAGACAAAGGCAGTTCTTGCTATTTTTCAATTGAATAAAATTCAGTTTGAATTTACTACTGGAGAGATTCCAGTAATTGCAGAGAGATTTTGCAACAAGCCTGAATTGAATTTCTTTGAGATTCTGAAACCTACAGTTCACAGCACCATGACCTGTGCCACTGCCTTTGTATACACTTCGACCTTGGCCTCTTGTACCAAAACAAGGTGACAACATCGTTCCCCTGGAGCTGACAGAACTATTACAGGGTTTCAAAGATGTTATGCCAACCGACGTGCCAAATCAGCTGCCCCCAAAGAGACATCCAGCATGCCATTAACTTGGTCCCTGGTTCCACTTTGCCTAATGTTCCCCACTACTGAATGAGTCCAACAGAAAATGAGGAGCTAAGTCGACAAATTCAAGAATTACTAGACAAAGGCTTTATACGAGAAAGCTTTAGTCCCTATGTTGTTCCAGTACTGCTGACACTAAAGAAGGATGGCAGTTGGAGGATGTGTGTGGACAATCGTGCAATCAACAAAATTATTGTGAGGTATCGATTTCCCATCCCACGCCTCGATGACATGTTGGATTTATTGAATGGTTCTTCGATATTTACTAAGCTTGACCTTCGGAGTGGATATCACCAAATTCGAATACAATTGGGCGATGAATGGAAGACAGCATTCAAAACAAAGGATGGTTTGTTCGAATGGTTAGTTATGCCTTTCGGTTTGACTAATGCACTCAGCATTTTCATGCGTGTTATGACGCAATTGCTCAAACCATTTTTGGGAAAATTTGTTGTTGTCTACTTTGATGATATACTAATTTTCAGTCAGGACATGCAAGAACATATGAGCCACGTTGATCAAATGCTGACAGTCTTACGAGCTGAAAAACTCTTTGTCAATAAGGAGAAATGTTCGTTTATGAAGGAGAGTGTGCGATTTCTAGGATTTATCATTTCCAGCAAATACCACAAAATTTTTTCGACATCTGGAGTTTCCACGGACTAGCTACTTTCTATCGACGATTTATTCAGAATTTTAGCACTATAATGCTCCAATTACTGAGTGCGTTAAAGAGAAGAAATTCTTGTGGACTACCGCAGTAGACAAAGCTTTTAGTATAATCAAACAGAAAATGGGGCAGACTCCAGTCCTCAAATTACCTGATTTCTCCAAGGTTTTTGAGGTAGCGTGTGATGCTTCACATGTAGGGATTGGAGGTGTTCTGAGCCAAGAAGGGCACCCTATTGCGTTCTTTAGTGAAAAGCTTAATGAAACCCGGCGACGATATTCGGTTTATGACATGGAGTTTTATGCGTTAATATAAACATTGAAGCATTGGCGGCCGTATTTGATCCATAAAGAATTCATTCTTTATACCGACCATGATTCATTGAAGCACTTACACTCTCAGAGTAAAATGAATGCACGACATGCTCGTTGGATGGATTATGTTTAGCAATTCAAATTTTTGATTAAGCACAAGGCTGGAGAACAAAATAAGGTGGCAGATGATTTAAGCAAGAGACCTCATCTGTTACATATCTCCACAGTGACAGTTAATGAGTTCGAACATTTGACAAAGGAGTATACGAATGATGTGGATTTCGGTAAGATATAGAATAAGTTATTCAGTCCTGGTAAACATACTCAAGGTGGCTATATGTTGCGTGAGGGGTTCTTGTTTTTCAGGTCACGTCTATGCATTCCATGCGGGTCCTGCTGGGAATTCCTCATTTAAGAACTACATGGAGGTGGACTAGCTGGACACTTCGGGTATGACAAGACTTATGCCCTTGTAGTTGATCAATTTTACTGGCCACGGTTATGAAAAGATGTGCATATCGTAGTGGACAGATGTAGAATTTGCCAGATTAACAAGGGGACTAAGCATCAGGTGGGTCTTTACACACCACTGCCCATCCCGGACAAACCATGGAAGTATATTATCATGGATTTTGTCCTTGGGTTGCCAAGGACCCTTCGCCATCATGATTCCATTATGGTAGTGGTGGATTGCTTCTCCAAAATGTCTCATTTCATCCCGTGTCACAAAACTTTTGACTTATCCAAGACAGCAGCTATATTCATGAAGGAAATAGTCCGTTTACATGGTATTCCACATTCCATAGTTTCGGATCGAGATGTGAAGTTTGTATGTCATTTCTGGTCAAATTTGTTGGCGAAAATAGGGACAAAGTTAATGTTTTCAAGTGCTTTTCACCATCAAAAAATGGCCAAACAGAGGTGACCAACCGAAGCCTAGGCAATCTACTACGCTGCCTTGTAGCAGATCATGTTACCAACTGGGATTTGGTCCTACCACATGCTGAGTTTCTTTTAACAACTCTGTCAAAAGATCAACAGGTTGTGCCCCATTTGAAGTGGTTTATGGTGTTCGACCAAACACTCCACTGAATATAAACTCCCTGCCATTACCACCTCGACCTAGCAAAGCTGCCTTGGATTTTTCCAGCTACATGCCCCATCTTCACAAAGAGTGCAAATGATGCCTAACAATCAGTACAAACTCGTATGCAGTTGCAGCCAACTCCCATCATAAAGATCGTCAATTTAATGAGGGAGATATGGTTCTTGTTCGCCTTAAACCAGAGCATTTTCCACCAGGCAGTTTTACCAAGCTTCATGCACGCCAAGCTGGACCCTTTAAAATTATAAAGAAATTGGGTAGTAATGCTTATGTTGTTGGGTTGCCATCTGAATATAGCATTAGTCATGTGTTTAACATCGAGGACATTACTGCATTCAAGGGAGAACCCTCTAAATTACCAGTTCAGGACATACACCCAGTTCCTCCACTTCTTGAAAATACAACACCATGTGATGAGATTGTTGCCATCCTTGACCACCAATTTGTTTCAACATGATGAGGGGGCTATTACAAATTCTTAGTCTAGTGGAAAAATCGTCCTCATTCAGAGTCAGTGTGGTTACAGGCTTTGGAACTGCAACAACTGCACCCCTATCTCTTTACTACTTACCTTCGTCATAAATTGTCAGAGTCAAGTTCTTTGGGAGAGCCGGCAATTGATGCAAATCAAGAGAGAAATGCAGAGCAGGATCAGGAGGATCAGGAGGCAGAGCAGGATCAGGAGGCAATTGAGGCAGATCAGGAGGCAAACAAAGTGCCAGATATGGATACGATTGCGACATCAACATAGCTGCTAAAGTCTTGGAATTCTACCGTTTCAAGAAGTCTAAATTTAGTCAAATTCATTAATTGCTGAGATCATTTTATTTGTCTGAATTTATTTAAATTTCCTAATTTATTGCTTTCCTAGTTAAGATTGGAAACTGTAAGTTGTCATAGCTATATAAGGAGAAGAATGTAAAAGACAAAGGCAGTTCTTGCTATTTTTCAATTGAATGAAATTCAGTTTGAATTTACTACTAGAGAGATTCCAGTAATTGCAGAGAGATTTTGCAACAAGCCTGAATTGAATTTCTTTGAGATTCTGAAACCTCCAGTTCACGGCACCATGACCTGTGCCATTGCCTTTGTATACACTTCGACCTCGGCCTCTTGTACCAAACCTATCTTTAGCGGTGATCTTGAGTGCCTGCTCCTCTTTTGCATGATGATGGAATTTTTGTCATGCACAATCAATGAACTTTGCAGTTCATCAATGGAAAGTTGGTCAATATCTTTGGATTCCTCTTTCGAGCAAACAACATAATTGAATTTCTCACTCAATGATCGAAGAATCATCTCCACCATTGTGACATCTTGCATCCTTTCTCCATGTGTTCTCATCTTGTGAGCCACTGATAGTACTCTTGAGAAGTACTCTCTGCAGAGAGCTTGCAAGTGTGACCTCTTTACCCTAGCACTCCCCTCAAATTTTTTCTTCATCGATTCCCAAGTTTGGAAATGTCCTTCACTAGAATCGTCTCCAATATTGTTTGATCGATGGCCTGAAAGAGGTAATTTTTGACTTTCATGTCCTTCAACTTTAATTCTTCTAGTCCCTTTCGTGGAGCTTCTATCAACACCACCCCACTCTCTGGATCAACATACCCAGTTTCTACTAATCCCTAATATTCCTTGGATCGCAGGAAATTCTCCATTAACATACTCCGATGGTCGTAGTGACCATCAAAACAAGGGATGGCTAGTTGCACAAAATTCCCTTCAGAAGTCATCGTTCCTCTCTAGCTCTTTGTATATTAAAATCATTCAAAAGCTACTGCTTTGTTTTCTCAGTCCCAGTGGGGGCTCTATTACCAAAATGTTAAGAATTGAGTTGCAGAATTGAAGAAAATGTCTTGGCATTTATGGAGCAAAACTGGGTTTATAAATGTTGGATTTTTTATTTGAACAATAACTATTTAGAACAGTTACTATTGAGAAAAAATATGGAAAAACAAGAAATCCTGAAGAACCTGAAAATCACAAATATTGGAATGAATCTCACTCAATTTATTAAATTGAAACTTGCCTATTTATAGGCTTACAAGAACTAGAAATTGAAATAAACTAGAACTCTCAATAGACTAGGAAAGGTTATTGGATAAATAATAGGTTTGTTGATAAAACCTATTATGAATAGTAATTTCAACTAAATTAAAAGACTACAACTAAATCTTCTTATCTTCAAAGCTAGTCTCATTAAAATCTAACACTCCTCCTTGAGATTTGCTTTGGACATCCCCAACTTCATCTTCAGAAATTCCAGTCTTGCTTTTGGAAGTGCCTTGGTTATCAAATCATGCTGAATTGGATTTTTATCAACTCTGTTTTGTCCCAAATCAAAATCAACATATCCTTCAAATTTTGCTCCTCCTGTCTCCGTGTACCGTTTTTCAAATTAGCAGTGCAAATATAAGTTTGAGCTTCCTCTCTTGCTTCATTCAAGCAATTTTCTAAGTGAGCATAATTCATTTGAGATTCATCAAACCCTTCCCTACCCTTACTTGGTTGCCTAGTGAAAAAACCCAGTTTCGGATTCAAAGAACTAGAAATGCGAGAAACCTCATCCATGGGCTCGTCATCCACCATACCAGTATCATGCGAGTATTTCAATGATTTTAGGTTATAGTTTCCATAACGTTTATGCCATGTGAGACTGTCATCAGTTATGACACTACAAACATACCCTTCAAGCTTTAAATATAAGCTATTACCATTCATTTCAAATCTTGCTACTTTTGATCCATGAATATCAACAATAAAACAACAATTATTCTTGAAGGAAACTTCATAATCATTCCTTAACATTTGTGCAACACTTAGTAGATTTTGGTCTAGTTCAGGAATGTAAAGAACATTATTGATGAACTTAGTACCTTTTCTGGTGTTGATAGTAATTGTTCCTTTCCCTTTGGCCTGCACAACATCACCATTTTCCAATTTGATTCTCGATTGAACAGATTCATTAATGGAAGAGAAAATTGCCAAATGCTTGGTCATATGGCTAGTACAGCCACTATCAATCAGCCAAAGATTCACCCCATGCATGCTGTCATTCTGTAATGCCATAAATAGGTGTTCATCCTCCTCTTTCTCTTTCTCTGAAACTTTGGCTTGTTGTTCAATAAGCTGTTGAGGTTGCCTTTTCTTTGCTCTGCAAAACTTCTCACTGTGGCCAAGATTGTTGCAGAATGAACATTTAAAGAAAGGTTTATTTTTGTACCAACAATCCTTCTCAACATGGTTTGTTCTTCTACAATGAGGGCATGATGAGTAAACTTGTTTACCTGAAGTATTTTCAGTTTTCCATTTAATGGAATTGAACTTGCTTCTTCCTCTGTATATCTCCATAATTTGTTCCCATAGTGCTGGCTTGGAAAGCCCCTTCGATGGTCTCTTCATCTCTCATTTGCACCCTTTGTTCTTGAACAAGTAATTTGCATGTCAATTTTGCAATTGAGAGAACGTTTAAGTCACAAGACTCTTCAATTGCAGAAATTTTGGCTTCAAATTTCTGTGAAACCATCATTTTCTCTACCACCTTTTGATCTTCAATCACCTTTCCAAGCAGCCTCATTCTATTCACTACATCCATTAACCTGCCAGAATAATCCTTGACAGATTCAGCATCCTTCATCTTCATCAGTTCGAACTCCCTTTTCAATGCAAGGATTCGAACTATTTTGACTTTGTTGCTTCCCTCAAATTCACCTTGAAGCTTATCCCATACAAGCTTTGGTGTCTCCAAATCCATAATCTTTGTGAAAATATGATGTACAAGTGCTGAATGGAGGCAAGTGATAGCTTTGTCCTTCTTCAGTTTCTCTTCTTCATGTGCTTTTATTTGAGCAAGTGTTGGATTTGCTGATAATGGTGATGGATCAGCATCGGTTGTAACCACATTCCACAACCCTTGAGATCTTAGATAGAATCTCATCTTTACAACCCATATGTGATAGTGTTGTCTAGTAAATACTGGAATGACAGCAACAGTGTTGCTTGAGGTAGACATGTTTTGATAAAAATAAACCTCTTTTGTTTGCAATCAATCACTTTGTGTTTAGCTCTCAAACTCTCTTGTGTTTATCACTCAACAAAGTCCCACGGTCCCGTAAGAAAAACTGCTCTGATACCCCTGTTGGATTTTTGATTTGAACAATAACTATTTAGAACAGTTACTATTGAGAAAAAATATGGGAAAACAAGAAATCCTGAAGAACCCGAAAATCACAAATATTGGAATGAATCTCACTCAATTTATTAAATTGAAACTTGCCTATTTATAGGCTTACAAGAACTAGAAATTGAAATAAACTAGAACTCTCAATAGATTAGGAGAGGTTATTGGATAAATAATAGGTTTGTTGATAAAACCTATTATGAATAGTAATTTCAACTAAATTAAAAGACTACAACTAAATCTTCTTATCTTCAAAGCTAATCTCATTAAAATCTAACAATAAATACCCTGTTATAGCTTTAACATAAAAGAGAGAAACTAACTCATATCCCGAGCTAAGGATACAAATAACATAAACAAACAAATGATAAATAATTCTCCTAAAGACTCAGACTTAAACTGATTGCTAAGGACTAGGACTTACTAAAGCTTATTCAAGCTGACTAGGACTCTAAGACTTATTCAAACTGAAACCCAAGCTTTCCCTTCAGGTTTGAGCTTTCTTCAGGTCTAGGGGTGAATTTCCATCAACGTACCCAGGCCTTGTACTTGGTGCAAACCCAAAAAGGTTATAGATCTAGAAACTAATTATGTCTCGAATCATATCAAGTTTTGGAGGATCAGTCCCGGCTTCTATAAGCAATTTGACCCACTTAATTGATCTTTACCTCAATCAAAATGAACTTTCTGGTGGAATACCACCAGAAGTTGGAACATTGGGATCTCTTAGATTGCTTGATATGTCAAATAACAACCTTAGTGGTGTTCTTCCAGCGTCAATTGGAAACCTACGCAACTTGTATTATCTTTACCTTTACATAAACAAACTCTCTGGTTTCATACCTAGTGAAATTGGATTGCTTGAACATCTATATACTATTCAATTGCAAGTAAATAATTTTGAAGGTACAATCCCTGTTTCCATAGGAAACATGAGATCTCTCTCCAGTTTATATTTGTCGTTTAATAATATAACTGGTTCAATCCCTGCCTCCGTAGGAAACTTGAGATCTCTCACCAGTTTGTATTTGGGGAATAATAATCTAACCGACACAATCCCTGCTTCCATTGGAAACATGAGATCTCTCACTAGTTTGTATTTGTCATCTAATAAGCTAATTGGTATAATACCGATGTCTTTAGGAAATTTAACAAGATTATTTGAACTTTACCTTAGGGATAACAGTCTTTGTGGTCCCATTCCTCCAGAAATGAACAACCTTACACATTTGTATTCCTTACAAATAGGTTCTAATAGATTGTATGGGAATCTACCGCAGGACGTGTGCCTTGGTGGATTACTTGCATATTTTTCTGGGTCCGACAATTATTTCACGGGACCCATCCCGAAAAGCTTGAAAAATTGCAGCAGCTTGTTGAGACTCATACTTGAGAGAAACCAACTTAGTGAAAACATATCTTATGCTTTTGGCACACATCCCCATTTGAACTACATGGATTTGAGTGATAATGAATTGCATGCTAATCTTTCATGGACATGGGAGCAGTTTAACAATCTGTCGGCCTTCAAAATTTCTAGAATAAAAATCTCTGGAGAAATACCAGCTGCTCTTGGAAAGGCAACTCATCTACAAGTTCTTGACCTCTCGTCAAATCAACTAGTTGGGGGAATTCCCATAGAATTGGGAAATTTAAAGTTGATTGAACTTGCACTAAATGACAACAAACTTTCAGGTGAAATTCCTTTCGATGTTGCATCGCTATCTGATCTTGAAAACTTGGCCTAGCCGCGAACAATTTTTGTGCAACAATTCTTAAACAGCTTGGCAAGTGCTCAAAATTGATATTCTTGAATTTGAGCAAGAATAGATTCGCAGGGAGTATTCCTGCTGAGATGGGGTCTTAATAGTCTCTTCAAAGTCTTGATCTCAGTTGGAATTCCCTTATGGTAGATATAACGCCAGAGATTCGACAACTGCAACAACTAGAGGTATTAAACATCTCCCATAATATGTTGTCCAGTCTCATTCCAACCAGTTTTAGTAGACTGAAAGGCCTCACTAAAGTGGATGTATCTTATAACAAGTTAAAGGGTCCCATTCCTGATATCAAAGCCTTTCGCGAGGCACCATTTGAAGCAATTCGCAACAACAGCAACCTATGTGGCAATGCTACTGGTTTGGAGTCTTGTCCACCGCTCATGAAAAATAAAATTGCGCACAAGAAGGGCCCTGAAGTTGTCATTTTCAATGTAATTCCTCTGTTGGGTAGTTTGTTGGGTTTGATTATAGGTTTTCTTACCTTTTTCCTAAACCAAAGAAAGAAAAGGTTGATGGAAACACCACAAATAGATGTTTACGTGAGATGGTGCCCTGATGGGGAACTGCGCTATGCGGACATCATTGAGGCTACTGAAGAATTCAACTCCAGATATTGCATTGGTACAGAAGGGTATGGAGGTTTTATAAAGTTGTGCTTCCATCTGAACAAGTCCTTGCTGTGAAGAAATTTCACCAAACACCAGAGGTTGAGATGACCAGCTTGAAAGCTTTTAGAAGCGAGATTGATGTCTTCATGGGTATACGGCATCGAAACATTGTCAAGTTGTATGGTTTCTGCTCTCATGCTAAACACTCATTTTTGGTATATGAATTTGTGGAATGGGGAAGCTTGAGAAAGGTATTGAACGACGAGGAACAAGCAGTAAAGATGTATTGGGATAAAAGGCTAAATCTTATCAAAGGGGTAGCCAATGCTTTATCATACCTACACCATGACTGCTCACCTCCAATTATTCATAGAGACATTTCTAGCAACAATGTTCTTTTGGATTCAAAATATGAGGCTCATGTCTCTGATTTTTGCACAGCTAAGATCTTGTAGAGAATCAGATCATGCTGACTGAAATCAGGGAAGATGATCTGCAATCAAATGCAATCAAGGAAGAAGATCAGAAATTAAATAAGGAAAAAGTGCAATGAAGGAAATACAGCAGCAGAGTAAATGGAAAGATGCAAATGCAGAAGGAGAAAGGCAACAAATTCTTAATTAATTCTGCAGATCATTAAGGAAGATTCGATCCTGCACATCCTGTACATTAAACAATATAGACGTTAAGAATTTCTGCATTAAATGTAATCTATATATATAGTGCTGAATGTAAAGGATTTATCAAGTGAAATAAAAACAGAGTGCAAATTCCTCTGCAAAACTTATTGTTTCAGATTTTTCAGATCTTAATGCCTGACTTGTCCAATTGGACAACATTTTCTGGCACCTTTGGGTACACAGCTCCAGGTGTGTTGCGTTTTTTCAATATCACCTTCTACAATAGGTTAGTTCACTTTCTGAAAATTTTTAACTAATCACGAAGAATATGAATTTATGATTGATTAACCTGAAACTGATCCTAAGGTCATTAATATGCTAATTCTGTGACATTATGCTGAAACAAAATGACTTGAAAATATATGATCAGTCGCAGCATGCTCCGCAGGTAAAATATGTTTCCTTGTCAGAAGATTTTGTTCTTGCCTGTTGACACTGTTAGCAGAATGGAAATGCTTTTGTAATCTTTCTGAAGTTCTTTTTCTAGATTGGAAAGGAAACCAGAAGCATGCCGCTATTCATAGGTTTAAAATAAATTTTAGTGCACCCTATGTTTCGCTAGTTATATAGCAGTTCAATTTGACGAAATTTTTTGGTTCATATTAACTAAATTTCCTGATAAAATGCCATAATACTGGTAGTTGGTTCTTAGCTTAGCACAAAAGCAATTAAGAAATGCAACACAGTATGCACAGGTGCAGTAAATTAATTTGGAAAAATATAGCATGACCAGTCTCTTTTGCAGAGCTGGCATACACAATGAAAGTGGGTGCAAAATGTGATGTGTATAGCTTCAGAGTAGTAGCTTTGGAAGTAATGATGGGAAAGCATCCTGGCAATTTCATCTCATCCCTAATGTTATCGGCTTCCACCTCATCATCATCACCAATCGGTCACAATACACTCTTGAAGGATGTTTTAGACCAACGCCTCCCAACTCCCAAAAACCAGCTTGTGAACGGCGTGGCACATGTTGCTAAACTAGTGTTTGCTTGCTTGCAGACCGATCCCCATTATCGGCCAACAATGCTACAAGTTTCTACAGAACTTACAACTCGTTGGCCACCATTGCCAAAGCTATTCTCCATGCTAGAATTGGAAGATGAACTTGTTCACAGAAATGTTTACTGGTTGAATTTTTATTGTCTTGAAGGTTGTTTTAGACCGGTGCATCCCGCCTCCTGAAAATCGAGTTGCATCGGCTGTGGTCTATATTGGTAGACTAGCATTTGCATTATTGGACGCTGATGCTCAGTCTATGATTACCATACAAAAATAAAGCGTCTCTGATAAGGTCCCAGTCAAGAGCTAACTTTCCACAGCCAAAATTTCACAATATTCTCTTCAGGTGAGAATGAACCACAAGGTAAAATTTAGGCCACGTTTGTTTGCTAGAAAGTGGTTTCCTTTTGGAAAGTGAATTCCAGGGAAATTGAATTCCTGGAAAATGAATTCCTGAAAAGTGAATTTCGATGTTTGGCAGTGTTATGGAAAATGAACTGGAAAACACTTTCCAGTGTTTGTTTGTGTTATGGAAAATGAACTGGAAAATAATTTATTAATAAATTTTTTTTTTCAAGTTTATTAAAATAATGAGGAACAAATCTTACAAATTAAAAAGTTGAATTAGAATGAAATTGAAAAAAAATATAATTTCATAAATTATCTCAAATAAAATAAATAATAATCAAAATAATAAAGATCAAATCTAAAAATTTAAAAAAAAATGAAAGGTGAATAAATTAAAATAATAATAATTAACATTTCATAAATTATTTCAAATAAAATAAGTAACAATAAAAAAAATGAGGACCAAATTTGATAGATAAAAAATTTCAATAAAAAAATGAGGACCAAATTTGATAGATAAAAAATTTCAATAAAAAAATGATAAGAAAAAAGCAAATAGCAATTATAAAAATAAGGACCAAAATTAATATAAAAATTAAATTTTAAGAGATGAAATTGAAAAATAAATATTCAAAAACAAATTATATATAGCAATCAAAAGTTTGACGATCAAATTTGATATAATCAGTAAATAATGACATTTCTAAATTTTTCACAACTTCCGGAAAGTGTTTTCCGCCGAATTTTTCCGGAAAACACTTTCCTGAAAACCAAGCCAAATTTTTCTTTGACTGGAAAGTGTTTTCCGTTGACCAACTTTCCGGAAGACAAACAAACACAGGAAAGTTTGGAAAGTGGTTTCCCGGAAAGTGAATTCCGGGAAACAAACGGGCCCTAAGGATAGAATATTATATCCCTTTATTTCTTTTCAGCACTTATTTATAACCTTACTACAACCAATGCTTCGGTTATATAGCCGAATTGTAAGGTCCCGTTACAATGGTTACATTATGGAATTTACTGCAAAACGGTTACACTATTGAATTTACTGCAAATTAGAACGTAATAGATACTGAATGGAAACTGAAATTAGAAAACGTGTGCTGTCGTGGAGCAGGGGTTGTCCTGGTCTTGCACTTGCATTTTCACTGCACTTCACTATACTTGGGATATGGTTTTGTTGGCCTTTCAGATCTACGTGGCTTATCAGTCTCTGTATCTTTCCAATGAGTGTCAAAAAACCTAATCCTGCTTCTCTGAGAAAATCCATCAGTATTCGTCTAAGATCAAGAAGCTCCAAAATAAAGAACATCCAAAACCCTTTGAAGCAATTAAAGAAAGATGTTTTTGTATTCCTTACCTTAGCCATCAAGCAAACTACATCAGAACCCTAATTGGATATAAAAGCTGAAAACATCCCAGTTAGTGAACTGCTTGGGTTTTAAGAACTGAAGTCTAATGATGGACAACTTGAAGTAAAGCAGATGTTATGAAACACATAGGATGCCTTTTTTGTGGATAAACAGGTTGTTCCCTAAAGGGATTTTTCAGGACGGATGGGGACATTGTGCAGTGAATTTGAAGCATAGGAATTGGGAGGATCAAATTCAGAATGCCTGCGAAACAATGATACTTGGTATGAATCCAACAGATATGTACAAGTTGTGTGGATGAGGCCGGAGTGATTTGGATGCCGAGAGAGGAGATATTGGAGAACGTTATGGGAGAAATAAATGTTATTGTGGAGAATCTTCCCACGAAGTGGACTGGGTTGCAGCCTTTAATTTGCATTTAAAATTGGTGAACTTTTGTTATACCATAAGAACGGTAATTATGGGATGACTAAATAATTAAAAAATATTTAAGTAGTAGATAAAGGAAGATAAGAAAACAACAGCAGCAGCAGCAACAATCCAAACTCATATCATTGCAATTTTATCAATTAAAAAATATTTAAGTAATAGATAAAGGAAGAGGAAGATGAGAAAAGAATTGAAAGTAAGAAAGAATAGTTAGTGTGTCCAAAGGAAAAGAGTTCGTGAAGTACTAGTAATAGTAATGAGCTGAAATTAGAAGGTGCATTGGATACAACTGAGGAGAGACGACAATGAAGCAGACAGCAGTGAGCCAAAAAACGAGGAAAAAGGGAGATGGTCATAACATGGATGCCGAGAAAGAAGAGAATGTAAGAAAGGAGAAGAAAATGGGTCGACAGAAAAGGAAAAGATGTCCATTTCCATGAAAATGATACCCCTGTGCTTCAAAATCGAAAACAAAATGAAAATATGTTGAAAAATCAAACAATTGAAAACTCATAAAAGAATGGAGCAGGCTGTTTGTCAAGCAGCATAACACATTTTATCACTCTACAAGGCAATCAGCCATTAGCAAACAGAATTCAAATAAATTTGATGGTAATAAACCAAAACCTCGTTCAAATAAAATTGATGCATTAATAGATCACAAATGCAGTCTTTCATTATGGCATTTGATGCTTTTGTGGTCTCGGGCATGATCCATCAGGCGATCCCAGAAGTTGTAAAGGCTTGTTGAGGAGGCTTACTTTCAACTTCAAGTTTCATTCAGACCAGCCACCTAAAAACCTTTTCCATTTTTCTTCAGCTTCTTTCTACAATTTTAACAACTCTTTTCCATTTTTCTCAAGGTGTAATTCCAGGAACATAAGGGACAGCGGGCCTGGGCTTCTTTATGTTTTCAACCAGCACTGCTTGAGTTGTTTGAGCTATCCCAGCAATTGAGACAGCACTTTGAAGTGCACACCTATAAACTCTACAAGGATCCATCACCCAAGCATTGAGAAGATCTTCATATCTACCAGTCATTGCGTTGTACCCAGTTCTCCAGTCACGAGATCGAATATTCTCCACCACAACTGCTCCATCAACCCCTGCATTAGTTGCAATTGTTTTTGCAGGTGCAAGAAGCGCCTGTTGCTCTGTTGTTTTCATTTCCACTATTATTTTTCTTGGGGTTACTCTTTTCCTTACGGTCTCCTTGTTATAACTAACCTAACCCCTGTTGTGCAAAATATAAAATACAAGGAATGAAAACAATTAACTTGAGGCGTGCTTAGCACTGTACTTAAGGATATTTCCCCAACAATGAGTATCCTCCAGGATTCAACAAGTTCTTCCTCAAACAAAAAGGGGAACACAATAAATAGCTTAGAAATAAGAAGAGTCCAGCAAATGAGAGGAAGAAGAGAATTAGTTTTTTGGGATGCCTTTGTTTGAAAAAGTTGCATGGTATTTATAGATAACCATAATGTAACGGTCACATCTAATTTAATTATGAAATTAAATTAGTAGTTACAATAATTTAAAATATGTCCGTTATAAAATTAAATTATGGTCCGTTACAAAATTAAATTATGGTTTAAAATATATCTGTTATAAAATTAAATGATGATTTAAAATATATCTGTTACAAAATTAAATTATGGTAACACTTATATTTGTAACTCTTAAAAATAAATTTTCAATGGTTACAAATTTATCAAGTGTTTTACCATTGTAGGATAGTCTTTTGAAATATCTATTATAATTTTTACAACAATCCCCCACATATTTCAAAAGGCTTTTAATAATAATAATAATAATAAATAAGTAAATAAATTTTCTGGATCTCTTTCACACATGAGTATAATGCGTCTAACCTGGTGTCTTTTGGACTATGAACCAGATTATAGAAAGTATGAGATTTGACTTACAGAATTATTGGTGAAATATTTAATTTCTATGAACACAATAATTCTCATTGTAAGTTAGGTATCTCACCAATCACATTATACCCCCACAATTCCTTGCTGTTTGACTCGGTTTTGCGCTTTTAATCGGCCATGAGCGTGCCTGGTTCTTCGTGAGTGCTTTAAAGATTTTGCTAGTATCTTATGGGAGCGGCCCCACTCCACACTCATATAGGTGATTCCATCAAGTGTTCATTGTATTTTGAACACTATCCATAAGGAATATGGAACTCATTAAGAACTTTATAGTTCATCCTCTCCTTGATTTACAGACTAGCACTATTCTCACATAATAGAAAAGGACTTGTTTTATAGTATTGTAAAATCATAAATAACTTTGTTGTTACCTATATGAACCTAATTCATGGGATCTCCAATCTCATAGGTTGGGTTACCATTATTTTGATTTCTTGTTTTAGCATTAGTCCCATTCCTCTCGATGTTTCTAATACCATCTTTCTACCAAGAGGTTTAATCAGAGGATCGACCAAATTCATTTCTAACTTCACATAATCTATTGAAATAACTCCATCTTTTAACAGTTGTTTTACTACATCATGTCTTAATCGAATATGTCAATTTTTACCATTGAAAGATTTATTCTTTGCAATGGATATTGGCGTTTGACAATCACAATGGATGGATATAGAAGGTGTTGGTTTTATTACCAATGGAATTTCAATTAAAAAATTTCTCAACCAATCAGCTTCATATCCTGCTAAGTTTAGTGCTATAAATTCTGACTCCATGGTGGATCGAGCAATTAAGCTTTGTTTGGAAGATTTCCAAGACACTACACCACCACCTAGAATAAAGATATAGCCACTAGTGGATTTAATCTCATCTTAATCTGAAATCCAGTTTGCATCGTTGTATCCTTCCAATACAGTGGGAAATCCACTATATAGAATACCATAATTCATGGTACCTCTCAGATATTTTATTAGTCGGATTATCGCCGCCCAATGCTCATGATTAGGATTTTGTTATATCTACTTAGTCTACATACAGCGTATGCTATATCAGGTCGAGTGAAATTCATTAAATGCATCAGACTACCAATGATCTGAGCATACTCACGTTCACCAACAGCATCGCCTTTATTTTTCTTTAAATGAGAGTTTGCATCATAAGGAGTACTCACAGGTGTCACATCAAAATGACCAAACTTCTTAAGAAGTTTTTCTACATAATGTTTCTTGCCTCCTCTAGTCATGGTTTGTTTTAAATCTCCTAAGTCTGTATGTATTAAGCTAAGTAAATCAGTTTCTCTTTGAACAGATGTACATTTTTTCTTAGTTATTTTAGCTTCAACACATACTTCACATTTATTCATAGATGAATAATTTGAACTAGAGATTAAACCAAGAGAATTCATTTTCTTAAGATAAGATTGACTAACATGTCCTAATCTAGCATGCCATAAATCAATACTATCAAGCAAGTAAGTAGAAGATGATTCATTTTCATTCATGTTTTCAGCAACATTGAGTACAAAAAGTCCATGGTTATAATATCTTTTCCCCATAAATACATTGTTCTTTGTCATTACAATCTTATCAGATTCAAATGACACTTTAATCCCAAATTTTCCCAACACAGCTATAGAGACCAAATTTGCTCTTATATTAGGGACATGCAGCACCTCATTCAAAGCCAATGTCTTTCCCGAATTCAATTTCAAAGGACTTTGCCTTTTCCAAGAACATTTGTTGTCCTTGAATCTCCAAGGTAGACCACTTCTTCTCCATCCTTAAAAGGTGTATAAGTGGAGAAGAATTCTTTATTTGCACATATGTGCTTTGTAGCACCGGAGTCTACCACCCAATTCTTCTCATTGGTCACCATATTGACATGAGAAACAACCGCAGCAATGATGTCTTCTCCTTCAACCATGTTGACCATAGTTTTAGGAGGATTGTTGTTTCTCTTTCTATTACGGCATTAAGGTGCATGGTGGCCAGATTTGCCACACACAAAACAATTTCCTTTTTTCTTATAATTGTTGTTGGTTTTGGGTTTGAACATAGTGATATTGTTACCATTGGACTTAAAATTCTTATTAAATTTGCTCTCATACCTTTTTTGATGTGAACTCCCTTCTACCAAGTTTGCTTTGGTGGTAATCTCCTTCTTCCTTGTAGCTTGCACTTTCTTTCTATTAAAAGGAAGGAATAGAGGAGGGACGACAAAGGCAACGGCAACGGCAACAACAACGGTGAGGGCAGGGGCATTGTTCACAACAGTGTTTCCGTCCATGTTAAAAAGGAATATCCTTAAGATTGTTGTGCAAAATATAAAATACAAGGAACGAAAACAATTAACTTGAGGCGTGCTTAGCACTGTCCTTAAGGATATTTCCCCAACAATGAGGTACCCTCCAGGATTCAACAAGTTCTTCCTCAAACAAAGAGGGAAACACAATAAACAGCTTAGAAATAAGAAGAGTCTAGCAAATGAGAGGAAGAAGAGAATTAGTTTTTTGGGATGCCTTTGTTTGAAAAAGTTGCATGGTATATATAGATAACCATAATGTAACGGTCACATCTAATTTAATTATGAAATTAAATTAGTAGTTACAATAATTTAAAATATGTCTGTCATAAAATTAAATTATGGTCCGTTACAAAATTAAATTATGGTTTAAAATATCTCCATTATAAATTAAATGATGATTTAAAATATATTTGTTACAAAATTAAATTATGGTAACACTTATATTTGTAACTCTTAAAAATAAATTTTCAATGGTTACAAATTTATCAAGTATTTTACCATTGTAGGATAGTCTTTTGAAATATCTATTATAATTTTTACAACAACCCCCACCTCCAACTGCGCTTTCCATCGTGCATATCATGTAATGGAAATGTCATGAAATTTACTTGGTACTTTTCTGTAAATAGGTAATGAAAATTGGGCGAGATGCAATCCTATATCTTGAGTCTCTTACTGAATCTATCATTGGAGGATTGGAGGGATTAATCTATATTCTTGATTCTGAAGGAGGATTTGGTGCCTTAGAGACTCAGGTGTTTGCTTTGAATTGTGATATACTGATAGCAGAATGTGATATAGGTGTCTTATAGCTGACTAAAGCTCTATGAGTTTGCTATTCGTCTTCTTAACTCCTTATAGTCTCTTCTTAAATTATTAGATTTGTCTTCTCTCTTTCTTCTCGTCCACTTTTTGTGGTGTTTGAAGTTTTAATTCTGTTGAGTAAATTTTCTTAATCAGGAAGGGATGCATTGAGCCATATAAAACTATCAAGAAATGTAGTGCTCTTTTCGATCTATGCTGAACAAGAAGGGGTGTGATTTACTTCTTTTTAATCCATATGTTGTGCAATAGCATGGTCTAACTATGTCAACTCAAACAATATCAAAATGTTGGGATTCTGCTATGACATTGTAGTTTTCTGTGCAGTACATGAGAGAGGGCATACTTGGCAACTTCAGGAGGAGATTGCATGCAGTATTGAAAGCTGACAATTATCTTTGTTGCTACCCAATGTTTGACCCACTTGTTTTTCTATTTTGTAAAGAACAAAAAAATACCAAAAAAAAAATCCAAAAATATTTTGGCACAAGGACCAAAATTGAAAAAAAACAATTAGGGACGAAAAAAATATATTTCATCAGGAAATTCCATCTAGCAAGAAGCGCTGAGTTGCCGATTTTGCTATTAGGAAATACAAGTTATCAAGAAGCGCCAGGTGGCCAGCCTTTGTTACCAAGAAATTTCCAGAGATCGAGAAGTGCCAAGTGGTCAAACATTGAGCGCTGAGTTGCCAACCTTGTTATAGAGAATTCCCAGTTAATTCCAGATAGCAAGAAGCACTGAGTTGCCAACCTTGTTATTGAAAATTGCAAGACAATCCAGCTGCCAAGAAGCGTCGAGTTACCAACCTTGGTATTAAGAACTCAATCATCAAGAGGAACGAGTGTCAACCATAGAAGCCTGCAACAACCAGGGAAATTCATGAAGAACTTGATTGAAGCTTGTCATCAAGGAAGAAGACAAGAAAGAACTCTATCACCGGGAACCTTAATTTTCAACCATGCAAAGAAGGGAAGAAAGAAAAACAAAAAAAACATTATAAAAAAAGCCATAAAAACAGAAAAAGAAGAGAAACCCTTTTGCTAGGAATTTCTCAAAAAGAAAACAGAGAGAAAGTTAAAACCGGAGCATCGAGAAGAATGACAGCCTACCATTGAGAATTCAAACCTTATTATCAAGAAGGTCAATTTTGATTGTTACGATCACTTTATTCTAGATTCAACCAAAGAAGTTGAGGTTAAAGGGGATCGCTAGATGGGATCTTAGGTTAACCCAGCTCAAGCAAAGAAGTTCAGGTTAAAGGGGATAAATAGATGGGATCTCAGGTTAACCAAACTCAAGGTAAAAAGAAGTTGAGGTTAAAGTGAATCGTCAGATGGGATCTCAGGTTAACCCAGCTTAAGCCAAGAAAAAGTTCAGGTTAAAGGGGATCGCTAGACGGGATCTTAGGTTAACTGAACTAAAGCCAAGAAGAAGTTGAGGTTAAAGGGGATCTCCAGATGGGATCTTAGGTTAACCGAGCTCAAGCTAACATGAAGTTGAGGTCAAAGGGGATCGCCAGATGGGATCTCAGGTTAACCCAACTCAACCAAAGAAAAAGTTTAGGTTAAAGGGGATTGCCAAATGGGATCTCAGGTTAACTGGGCCCAAGCTAACATGAAGTTGAGGTTAAAGGGGATCGCTAGATGGGATCTCAGGTTCACCCAACTCAACCAAAGAAAAAGTTGAGGTTAAAGGGGATTGCCAAATAGGATCTTAGGTTAACCGGGCTCAAGCTAACACGAAGTTCAGGTTAAAGGGGATCGCCAGATGGGATCTCAGGTTAACCGAGCTCAGACAAACATAAAGTTGAGGTTAAGAGGGATTGCAAGATGGGATGTCAGGTTGATCGAGCTAAAAAAAGAGTGAAAGAAAGAAGAAAATATAAAATGAAGTTAAGGTTAAATGAGATTGCCAGATGGGATCTCAAGTTGACGGAGCTAAAAAAAGAGAGAAAGAAAATACAAAATACAAAATGAAGTTTAGGTTAAAGGGGTTGCCATATGGGATCTCAGGTTGACCGAGTTGAAAAAGAAAAGAGAAGAAGCAATCGAACTGTTATGAAATCGCCAGATTGGGGATTCATTTTGAGTAGTTTTTCAAGACAAGTTGTATATCTTTACAAACTTACTATGAAATGCACTAGACAAGTCATTGCTTCGTAAGTATTGTAAAGAGGGGGCATCTGTTGCTACCTAATTTTTGATCCACTTGTTTTTCTATTTTGTAAAGAACAAAAAAATACCAAAAAAATAAAAAATCCAAAAATATCTTAGCACAGGGACCAAAATTGAAAAAAAACAATCAAGGACCAAAAAAATATATTTTTTGCTATTTATACATGTGTCAAGGCATGTAAAAGGGGAGGAGGGAAAAAGAAGAAAAATTCAAGAAACCCTAAATCCTTGTTTGGGGCTGCAATCGCCAGTCCTCTTTTTGGTCAGTTGCAGCCCCCCCCACAGTCTCACTCCTCTCCTTCTCCTTGCCAGCCTTTTCTCTACTCCTTTTTTCCCGTCCATCGGCCACTCCCTTTCCAGCTTCCCCTCGGCCATTCACTATTTTCTTCCTCAAGCCTTCGCAGCCACTAGCCCCCATCTCCACTGAACCCAAACCAATCGTTAGCCCTCGTCCATCCTCTTCCCTCCCCGTGACAATTCTAGTCTCCCTCTCACACAACAGCCATCAACAAACCCAACGGCCACCACACGGCAGAAGCCCCCACCACAAGCAGTCCACCTACCATCTGAAGCAGTGGGAGAACAAATTGAAGAAGAACACACCAAGAAGAAGAAGAACAAACTCGAGATTTGAAGAAGAGGAGAATGAAATTGATCTTGTGCTTGTTGTATTTTGCCGTTTGCTTTGTTGTTTTTTTCAGGTCATCATTGAAGGACACCACTGGTGGGAGAAAGGAAAGAAGAAGATCAGCACGCCCCTGACTTCCTATTTCACCGGCGGCGGTGCGTGGCTCCACTCGCCACCACTGTGATGCCACCTCGCCTCTGTTCCTAACCATTTTGTTAGTTTTGGATGATCTTTTTGTTTTTTTTTACATTGCTGTAATTTTTTAATTATTCCATGTATTTAATTTGTAAAATGTAATGAAAAATAATACAAAGAATGTGTGTGTTGTATTTGATTTTATTTCATAAAATATAAAAAAATATGTTTTATCTGCATACAGCGAAAGCTTTCCAGAAAAATTACTCTAGATTTAATAACAAGTTTATTAAATCTTGAGAATTTGGCCTATATTTAAATAATTCACAAACTTGAATCATGAGGATTAATGGTTAAATTCAGATAATAAATGTTGGACCTACAAATAGACTAATATTTAAATATCTAGAAAAGACCAAAAAATCCCAGAGTTGAAATCTGAAGGTTTCCGTGTCCTTGCAACCAAACAAAAGAGTTTAGCCTTGTATGTTTATTGAACAACTAAATAAAAAGATGGAAGAAAACATGATTTACGGTTTGGAGGAGGAAGATTTGTGTTTTCTTTGCTGCTGGCCGAAACTTGCTCCTCTCTTCTTTTACATATGCTTAGAAACCCTATTATCTATTTTACAAAATAGTCCTTCCTTAAGTTGATAGAATTTAGTTGTCCCTTGTAAAATTCATATGTCCTTCATCTCACATCGTTTTCCGCTTAAATTTGGAGAGTTTATAGGTATTTGAGTACTGAATCCACAAAAATTGATTTGGCATCAATCGGACTTCTCTAGATCGAGATATTGAAGTTTGAATGGACAAAGGTCGATATTGGCAGATTGCAAGATTTGACTTTGAAGGCTGAAATTTCCATGATCTTCCTTATTTTATTTCTTTTTCCTTAGCTTTCCATAAATTTATGGATGTTAGCTTTTGAATGTCACTGGAATCACTTCATTTCGATCTCTAGAGCTTCCGCTAAGCACAAAACACCGACTGAAGGTCAAATCTGTTAATCTGCTACAATTACCTCCTTTTTGTATCTTTCATCCAAAAATGCCTTCAAAACATAAAAAAAATAATATCAAGGCATTTTATACACAAAACATATGCAAAAAACTAGGTAAATATGGATGAAAGTATCAAATAATATGGTCGCATCAATAATGTTTGGTACACGAGCCAACTCATTACCTACTAAGCATCCATATTGCCTTCACGAGGGTGATCACTGGGACAGCAAGAGACCCTGTGTAGAGACCAAAGTAGCAAACTCACCATTTGTTGTATAAAGTGTAGAACCAATCATTAAGGTGTATGCTCCCTCCAATTGTTTTGCATTAAGGCAAACCCTTCTCGAAACATCTTGAATTCAAGACTTATGGGCGACAAAGTGGGCGTCACTTAAGAAATTTTCATTGTAGAGTTTAAGCAAAAATCAAAATTTTTGTTTATCATGCAATTGTTACAACCACGTGTCACTCCTTGAAGGGCAAGCCTGTCAAAAAAAAAACATGCATATACATTTCAACATACATTCCCACAATTTTAAATAAGGGTCCCTCAATATGTCATCCTGTGAAGGGTCAAGAGTCGTTGACATTTGACATTGCTAAGAAGATTTATCATTGATATAGAAACATCATTCGTGTTTTTCTGCAAGCCGAAAAAAAAGTTTTCTACTCTACCATGAAATCAATTTGGACATATGCTCAAATATCATCTGCAAATTGTTAATGCGTTCATCAATGGAGATTGTGGAAAATTCAGGTTGCCTTTTAAGGAGTGTGGCTAGTTCACATACGAATCCACTTTCATAAAGCAAGCATCAGTCAAAGAAGTTGTCAATCCACTTAAGTATCATTTGATTTCTCTCCTGATCATGTGGAGTTGTTGCGGCATTGACAAATCAAGGAGTTTTATGCCATCACGCACAATAGACCATGTTATTTTGCACACAATTATGCCTTTTAAAACAAAGATAAAATATCCCGAGTGTGAAAACACAACATGATATTCTTTAATCTGACTCAATGTCTGAAGAATCAAAGCATGTACACTACAGGATTACATTGCTTGACGAAGTGAAGTTGCTGCAAGAAGAGTCTTTTCATCTTTATGATGAAAGCATTCATGAATAACACTCTTTAGTGACTTATCTAGAAGAGAGATATATGGCGTTTGATATGACAATGAAGAGTCATTACTTATTTTTCACTTCCTCTACAAGGCTATGAGGACAATGATTAACAAAGAGATCAGACGTGCCAAATACAAAGAAAAGCTTGTCATGACTTGCATTGATAAAGAGAAGAATCGCATAGAGTTATGAATCATAACGGACTACAGCAAAAGACAATACAACGAAGGGCATCCAATAAACCTGAAGGTTTTAATAAAAAAAGCATGTTTTAGGTCATTTGGCCTTTTGCAATAGTACGCTGATGGAACAATATTTTCTTAATGAAAAATTCTTCCAATTCACATACTGAAAACATCGATTTTAACTCATGGATACTGGACAAAAGAATTTCTACCATGAAAAAAATTATTATCTATAGAAACATGTTTAAATATAAATACAAATTATAATAATTATTAATATCAATAACCCTTATAATTTACTATTGTATTTTCTTTAACATGTCATTTTTTAATATGGTCTGGGTTATGGATGTGGACCTAGTTGTGTAAACCAAACGTCTCAAAAAAGCATCAAGCATCGTATTGAGGTTATTTTTATCTTCATTTTCTTAGAATGTCAATCCTATTTTTCATCATGTCAAGTTGATTTATCATGTTTTCTAAATTGTTGCGGGTTAACGACAACAAGTTTTTTATACTCCTAAGAAAGGATGGGTTGTTAGATCATGAGACCTTTTACCTATTAGGACGCTTGTTTGTGAGTACATAGGGTACTTGAGAACAGAAGACAGATAACATGTCTGGGAGAACAATTATATTTTTGACATTGACTATCTGCAGACAATGAAGGGGCTAGGTGGAGGAGAGGAACTATAGCTGTAACATCCCCGTTCTCCATAAAAGAAAACATTAAATACACATTCGCAAAGAAAATACATTACACCTACGCTTATTTCACAGTGTTTACATTAACTGGCTAGAAACTCTTTTATTTCACGGTGTTTACATTAACTGGCTAGAAACTCTTTTCACGGTAATGTCAGATTTATTGAAGATGGTAACATACGTGGGAGTGATAAACCACAAATTGTGGTAATTCAAGAAGTTAGAGTGTCTATCCCAGTACCACTAGCTTCAAGAGAAATTGTTGTTCCTCTAGTTGTTGAACGACCTAACAACATTGAACAACAAATTAATGAACCACCACTCCGTAATGAGATTGTTAACAATGAACAATTAGTAGGGGAGCCACTAGAAGTAGCATTAAGAAGATCTCAAAGGGAAAAGAGGTTTGCTATTTCGGATAATTATGCGGTTTACCTACAAGAATCTGACTTTGATATAAGATCAAGTAAGGATTCGGTTTCATTTTCACAAGCCATAGAAAGTAATAATTCTACTAAATGGATTAATGTCATGAATGATGAGTTAAAATCAATGGAGCAAAATGAAATCTGGGAAATCTTACAGAATTGACCCAACTTTTGTTAAATGACATGATGAGCAATATTGGGTGACCAAACAATCTTTCAGAGCCCATACATTAAGTTTTTTGAACCACATCATAGAGCTAAGCTTTATTAGTATGCCTATTCATATGTGATGGATTTGGTAGTTATGAACCATGAATCATGACTCTTACACGTCCAAATCATTACGTTGGATGAGGTCAAAATTTATCAGTTATAACCAACTTTGCTTGAAATGACAAAAGGCCATCTTTGTTTATTTCCTTCACTATTCTTGAAATATATATCCTTTGTTAATCCCAATTTGAGCCTGATAGGATATTTCTTTGAGCAAACCTGACATGGATCACACTATCACACTGGGGGCAAATAAGAGATTTGTAGTTTGAGAAGACAGTGACAACATTAGAATCGTCAGAAGGGGGGATGCTAAGAATGAAAACTCAACATTAGAGAACAAGTACATTGAGAGAAGACACGAGAAAAATCAAAAGTTGATGCCATGGACAAGTTAAAAAAAAATAAAGAAAAAAAATGAGAAAAGAGAATATTGAACTACACCATGTCCGTTGGTATCTATGGTCGAACCTCATGTTGGAAGAAATGTTATTCAGATTATTAAGTCTTCAAGATAAGTTATCCATCAAATGAAGATCTTGTAGAGTTGTTTTGTTAGTTGAAGGCAACAAAAGATGGAATAATAATCATATGATAGATGATGATTTGAGTTTTAGTATTTCCCTTTAAGTTTGAAATTGTCAATGAAAGGAATGACATGGTTATGGAGCTTCTTAAAGCATTGATTGATTGATAAGAGAATGATGTTAAGATAAATGACATATTTTTATGTCATTGCCTCTACAAAGAAAGCAAAAGAATGAGAGTTAATGACTAGCTAATGGTGATCCTTGGTCTTTAAAACCCTTAAATACCTTTTTGAGCCTATGAATGTCCTTTTCTTTTATAGCCATGAACCATAGCCTCACCATATGCTTTTAAAAGTCCTTGACCAAGCAAGCAATTTTAACTGATAAGTGGTGCTCTCAAAATTGTTAGAGTTTTTCCATAAGGGTTATTATTTCACAAACTATGTTACGAGTTGTTATGCATATTGATAAAGTAAGTGCTGAAAAATGAGACAAATTTTCAATTGAACCTCGGGTCTTTACTAGACACTCTAATTGTTTGAAAACCACAAATGGTCACCTCATCATGTACCATCAAATAACATACCCCAAAATCAAATATTAGAATTGAAACACAAAAACCCATAAAAAACATTTTCAATCTCACAATGGGTCAATTACTGTTTGCAAAATGCAAGATAATTATAGGTCTACATGCATTGAATATCGTGTGTTGGGTATTTGACCAAATGAATTTGATTTTTTGAAACACTTTCAACAAATGACATCTCTTTGATTTTATTCCAAGGATTTGAAATTGGTGACTTAATTTCAGAACAAGAAAGATTTACAAACAAAGAAAACATTGACCGGATTTGCAAAATCCTTGACATTGACAGTTCTTGATTATCATTGGAAAGCTCAACAGTTAGAGGCAACAATATGGATCTTGAAAGGGATGCAAACAATTTCACATTAGCTTGGGGGCAAGGAAACACAAGCAAATAATGATTCAGTGAAATTTATCAATAATCACCAACAAATCAACTTAGGGCAACATTGCTTAATAGAGAATGATGGTTTAACAAGCTCCAACAGTGGTTGAGAATAACATTGCATTTGAAGAGCATCTTCAGATTCTGAAATATTGTTTACTCGCAGATTTGGTTGTCTCTAGAAAGATGTTATCGCATGGATGCATATTGATAAATGTTGAAGAGTATGCGCACCACCAAACCTGTCGACTCAAGCTCTACTTCACTACATGAATGTGGGTGATAAAAAGAAAGATGTTATCGTTGAGTTGCATGGTGATAAATGTTAAAGATGATGCATGCCACCAAGATTGACTGAGGAATAAATTGTTTTGAAGCCCATCGACTCAAGGTTTAGTTCACCGCATGAATATGGGAGATAGAAAGAACCTTGTTAATGATAACATTACAATTCTTTGCACGGGCTAAGAAGAATTTGTTCAGAAAAAATGTTTAGTCTATAATGAAGAGCTTTAGATTGCATGACCTAACAGTTGCATCAACTCAAGGCACAATTCATAGCATGAATGTAGGTGATGATAACATTACATCTTTTCTCACGACCTGAGAGAAATTTATTGAGGATAACATTGAGCATGCAATGATGAGTTTTGGATGCATTTCTGGGTGACTTGACAATTCCATGAAGATTGATGATGACATATGCTGGAAGAAATACGATTCAATTGATGAAAAAACCATGACTGATTGACAATCTAAGATAAGGTCAACATTAGCACGCCTTGCAATGATTGTTAGCAGAACGCACACAAATCAAAGAATTGTTATTGACAGAATCCAAGAAATGGATGACTTATTACACTCCTTCACAATGAATTAAGCAACACCACACTTGGGGGCAATGTTACACTTGATAAACAATAAAAGCAGAGATCATCGCAGATAGCCCAGAATAGGCAATGCGCTTATGTTGAGTGGATGAATGACATATGACAAACTTCAATGAAACATCTAATTAGAGAATCCAACAAAGCTTTGGAGATTAGGCAAAGGCACCCTATGAAAATGGAGCATCAGAGAAGAGGGCCTTATATTTTAAATCAGGTAAGGATGCATGCATGACATCTAACCCCATAACATTGTATGTATGTTATTGAATTTTATCAGGAATATTCTCATTAAAATCCAACGAGATTTTACTGGATAAAAAAGATTAAAAAAAAGAAAAAAATTAAAAAACAAAAACAAAAAAAAGTGAAAAAACTTAAAAAAGAAAAAAAAAGAAAAGAAAACCTGATCAAAGGTCTAATTTAGAAAACAATTGGGAACCATGAAGCTCGTCTAACAATTCTTCCACAATCTGTATGGGGAACTTATCTTTTACTGTTTCTTTGTTGAGGGCTCTATAGTCCACGCACATTCTCCAAGAAACATCTGCTTTCCTAACTAGTAGGATTGGTGATGAAAAAGGGCTTTGGTTGGGCCTTATGGTGCCTATGGCCAATAGCTCCTTGACTAGCTTTTCTATCTTTGATTTCTAGTAATAAGGGTACCTATAGGGTTGAATACTTATCGGGGAGGTGCCCTCCTCTAGTATTATAGCGTGGTCATGGGATCTCTTTGGTGGCATACCGATTGGCTCCTGGAAAACTTCTTTAAACTTGAGGAGTAAATTTTCAATTTTACTAGGTATTTCCTCTTGTGATGACCCAATTTACCATATCTGCAAAATCAAGCCCTCTTCAGCCTTTCTCAGTTCCTAAAGGAAAGAAGGGTTACGACCTACTTCTGAGTCCTCCACTCCATTCCTTTAATTAGGACCTTCTTGTCCCTTTGTTGAAAATCCATTTTTAAGAACAAAAAATCCCACAGAATTGGCCCTAAGCCACTGAGCCATTGAATTTTGAGCACCATATCACAACCTCCTAGTTGGAGGATGTACGCCTGAGTGGTAAACTGCCCTGATGCAACCATATTATTTGATAGTTTCACCCATATTTACCTAGTGTTTTGCATATGGTGTGTATAAAATGCATTGATATTCTTTGTTTTATATTTTGAAGACATTTTTGGATAAAAGATGCAAAAAAGAGGTAATTGGAGCTGATTAACAGATTTGACCTTCAGTCGATGTTTTGTGCCCACTGGAAGCTCTACAAATCGAAATGAAATGATTCCAATGGCATTAAAAACCTAAAATACATGACTTTATGAAAAGATAAGGAAAAATAAATAAAATAAGGAAGATCATGGAAATCACAGCCTTCAAAGTCAAATTTTGCAATCTACCGATGTCGCCTTTGGACATTCCAACTCAAATATCTAGAGCTACAGAAGTCCGATTGATTCAAACCCAATGTTTTTAGATTCAAGACTCAAAGACCTATAAACGATCCAACTTCTAGCTCAAAATGATGTTTGAAATATCATTTTTCAGAATGCTCTACTTTATTTGGTTTGAACCTTTCTTTTACTCTCTTTTACCTCACCTTAACCTTATCCCCATTACAACCGGAAAATAAGACCTTTTGATTCATGCATTGTTTGTAATATGTTAGTAATGGTGATGAGATTGAAGAGCAAGCTTATGGTAGAACATATTCATTGATTGAATTTGATAGATTTAAACACATAAGCCCTAAACACATGAGTGTTGGACTATATATCAATGAGAAGACCTATCACTTTGATATGACATAGATTTCATTTAAATCGCAATGAGTAATTGAATTTTGAAGTTTGCATATAAATAAATTCATGAAGATTTATGTTTTTTATCCTTCTCAATTGTATTCTTATTTACAATACTTGTATTCTTGGATATGATGGGAGATTAAGAGATTGGTCATAGTTATTTTTAATTTCAATTTTTTTACCTATCCTTTCTCGAGGACGAGCAAGAGCTAAGTGTGGGGGTATTTGATGCAACCATATTATTTGACAGTTTCACCCATATTTACCTAGTGTTTCACATATGTTTTGTGTATAAAATGCCTTGATATTCTTTATTTTATGGTTTGAAGGCATTTTTGAATGAAAGATGCAAAAAAGAGGTAATTGGAGCTGATTAATAGATTTGACTTTCATTCGATGTTTTGTGTAGAGCGGAAGCTCTAGAAATCTATATGAAGTGATTCTAGTGGCATTAAAAAGCTAAGATCCACAAATTTATGAAAAGATAAGTAAAAAGAAATAAAATAAGGAAGAGCATGGAAATCTTAACCTTCAAAGTCAAATCTTTCAATCTGGCGATGTCAACCTTTGGACGTTCGAACTCAAATATCTGGAGCTACAGAATCCGATTGATTTAAACCCAATTGTTTTGGATTCAAGACTCAAAGACCTATAAAATATCCAAATTCTGGCTCAAAAAGATGTCTTAATAATGAGATATGATTTTTACAAGATGACAATTAAATTTTGTCAACTTAAGGAAGGACTATTTTGTAAAATAGAAACTAGGGTTTCTAAGCATATAAAAGGAGGAGAGGCAGCAAAGGACTTCGGCCAGAAGCAAAGAAAACACAAATCTTCCTCCTCCAAACCCTAAATCATGTTTTCTTCCTCTTTTTAATTAGTTGTTCAACAAACATGCAAGGCTAAACTCTTTTGCTTGGTTGCAAGGACACAAAAACCTTCAGATTTGAAGAACTATGATATCTATTTTACCTTTGTTTTTCAGTTTATATGATGAATATGTTTGTTCCCCTATGTTTATTTTTCCTATGATTGTATACTTAATTCCTAAGAGTGGACTCTAAGTTATTATTGTAGACAATCTATTGCTAAGTTTGATATCAAAATCGGAGTTGTGGTATTTGAACTTGTGAAGCAACTAAGTTGATAATTTTGGTGGATCTACGTTATTAATCTTAGGGAGAGCATTCAATCAAATCAAACATAGATTGCAGACAATTATGTTTCTTGATTAATCAATTTATATGGTTTTCAAGGCTACCATTGAATCAAATTACTAGTGCAGACACTGTGGTTATTTGATGGTTAGGGTAAGTTATACGGCAGATCCGTTAACGAACTAGTGTTAAGAAGAGATAAATATTCAAAATATAAATTGATGTTTCGTTTCCATTACAGTTCTGATTTCTGTAGGTGGATGTTGACTTGTAACCAAGGTTTGTTTTATTGATAAATTTTGGTTTTATATAATTTTCGCTTAGTTTGTTGTAGCCTAGTCTAGACAACTTCCAAACCCCTCCAATTGCAAAGCATATAGCATGAAAATCTAAACTAAAACATCCTTGTGGGATCGACCCCTTGCTTGCTCTATATTATCTTGAGTGATTTGTTTTAAGCTAGGGTAATTAATTTGTGCGACCATGATATCATAACATGCCCCCATTGAATCATCAGTAAGATGTCCTGACAGCTCCCCTCACTCCAAAGTTTTTCACTGTCTGCTATGTTCACCCCAACTGGTGGGTACCTTGTAACCCGAAATGCATCCCTTCGCACCACTCTTGGGTGTATGAAGTTGTGTGTGCTCCTGGTATCGATTAAGGAAAGGAAATCGTAGCCTCTTATTCTTACCTTAACCCTCATTGTTTTTGGGTCAGGACTTTCGACCATGGCATGAAAAGATATTCAAATTCCTCTGGTGTCTTCTTCCTTAGGATCCCCCGAATCAATTAGATCTCTGACACCAAGCCATTTACCCCTCCCTCCTCGATCTCTTCTATTGGGAATAAATTAGGTCCTTCACATCTGTGGTCGGAACCCCACTTGCTGTCACATTTAAAACAGAGGTCAATATCCCTTCTATTAAGAATAAATTAGGTCCTCCACATCTGTGGTCGGGACCCCACTTGCTGTAACATTTCAAACAGAGGCCAATAACCCTCATTGTATGGGAACTGATCTCCCTTCCCTACTGTATGTCCTTGGAGGGGCTGGTGTGAGTGTGAAGCCCGAGAATAAAGTATACAAAAAGGGGGAGGTTTATAACAATTCAAAATGTTGTTATAATACAAATTTTATGCAAAAAAAAAACAAAAGGGGATGAAATACAAAAAAAGGGAAGAAAGATGGGGCCAAAATGGAATTAAGAAGAGATGGGACTATAAATACCCATCCCTTCTCTCATTCATGGCCAACTGATAACAAGAAGGAGGGGGGAGAATTTCATATTTTTCCTTCATCAAACTAGGAGTAAACACCTAAAATTAGTAAACCCATATAAGACTAGGAATTATTAAGTGGAAGAACACAATCGGGTGGAGAATTAACAAGAAGAAAAGTGAAGAATTAGGGAAGAAAAGAGGGGAAGAGTGGCCGGCTTCATACAAGGAGAAGAAGGCTAAGATTCTTCTAAAATTTGTGAAGTAAAATTTAGATTCCATCCAAGTAAGGAGTTCTAATTCCAATTTTTATGAAATTAACTTCAATTTGATTAGAAGTTCATGATTTTCTTGAATTGGGAATTAGGGTTCTTTAACTTAAAATGTTGGGGAAATGCAAAAATGAGTGAGATTAATTGGACTAGAATAATCTAAGTGCCTTAAAGAAGAAGAACAAATGAGTGCATAAAAGAGAGGTAGGGAACTCTTGCTTCCCTTGGGCATGTTCTCGGCTAAGATACTGTAGAGAGGGAGTGAGAACTTATGATTTGCTTATTTAATTAACTTGGTATAAATGACCTTAAGTGGTCATAAATGAGATGGGTTGCCATGAATAAAGGGAAGGCATGGCTGTGATTGATAAGGAAGCAAAGATTGAAGATGAATTGGAGATACTTTCTCCATTAGCAAAACAGGGCAGGTTCATTACCCTGTTTCCTGGGGTAATTTGTACCTGAAAACTATAGAATCCAAGGAGGGTCCCTTCATAAAAGTTGTAACTGAGAGTGTTATCTTTCCAACGAGTCTGACCCGCTTAATTTGGAGTCCTGGAACTCCAGATACAAATAAAAATTTGAGGAGAGGCTAAGCTGCCACCCCTATTGGCAGATTCGACCAAGTTGATAAAACAATGAAATTTAGCCATATTAAGTGTAGAATTTGTTTCTTGCCCTTCAAAAAGTGTCTTGATCTTCCAAAAAAAATAGAATAAACTATGATCAAAATTGAATTCATGATGTCCACTTGGACTACTAATGAGTTGAAAAGTTAAAGGATAATAATGAGGAATGTAAGTGGAAAAAAAATGGTAAAAGAGAAATGAATATTATTGTCATTGTTATTGTTGTGTGTGATATATGGACTAATATGGAATAATGATGGGTGTTTGTGGTTTCAGGAGGAACCACGGGAGGAGTACAGCAACAACAGGGGAACGCAAGTCGATTGTTTGCAGTAGGTAGGTACCTGATACCTATATCTTTTCTAGTTAATAATTATTTTAACTAACTATTGAACTATAAGAAAACAATTTGGTGCTTATTGATGAGGAAAAGAAAAGGGGGAAAGAAAAGGTTAAATGATAGAAAAAAAATAGAAATAGAGGACTAGATTTAATTTATGAGTTCTTTTGGAGGAAATGAATAGTAAAAGTGAATTTTGGAAATGATTGTTTCTCAAATTTGATTTGTCTATCCCTGATATGGGAGGCTAATGATGTTAAGCAAGCTAGTTAACATCAATATTACCGGTACATGGGAGGAGAAATATAAACCTTGATTAACTATTCGATTTCAGAATAGTTAATGATATCATTGGGTAATGTCGATATCGATGGGTGACATCGATATCTGCAAAATTTATAGACTTGACTAGCTTTCTGTGGTGAAAGCTAATGATGTCAAGAATTCTTAACATCGGCATACCTAAGAACCTCCTAAGGTAATATGGAATAGTGATTAACTATTAGATATAAAAATAGTTAATGACACAAACGGTTATGTTCATATCGGCATTTTCATGAAACTGATTAGTTGTTCCTAGTACGTGCATTTAAAGACACTAATGGAGGTCATTAGTGTCGGCAATAGTCTTTCGATGTGGAAGGGGGAGAAGTAGTACAAAAACAAATTTCTTACCCTTAAAAGGGGTTTATGGTTGTATTTAGAATCTCATATGATTTAAGTAGATAGATATGCTGTTAAATTATTTTTTTTGTAAATTGCTTGTATTTTAATCATTGTTTTTAATTATATGGAAAATTTATATTTTGCAGACCCCTCCCATTCACGCCAGGAATAGATTTTAAGTTCTTTGATCCCTTTTTGTATAAGTTAGGAACTTAGGGATTTGTGGTGTAATTTTGTCATGCAGTAAACATGTAACCTATATAGAATATTATATTCATAATATTTTGTTTTTGAAATAGTAAATGTATCAACCTATGCTTGGAATATTAGAATGTACTAGATTTTGTTAGAATATTAAACTATTGTGTTATATATATATATATGTATGTATGTAAATGTATATATATATATATGTATATGTATATGAAATCTTCATGCTTGAATTGGCTCTTTTAATTATTAACTTATGCGTGTGATGTAAGATGGAGTTTGGAAATGAATATGGTCCTGAGCATAATCTGGAATGAATTATGCAGTTGATCGTATTAAACATGTATGCGATTGTGGATGTGATGTGATTATAAATGTGTGCAGGGTACATTGTCGATAACTTGGGATCCCGATATAGGGGAGACTCTACTAAAATTTCATTAGAAATTTCAATTTTTTTTGCTCCATCTACCATTTATGGTGGAAAGATTAACGGATAAACTAATAGTAAAAAAATTGGGGTTATTACAGTAAAGCTCCTGCCCTGAAGCCCCACAGTGCTAGGCTTCCATGACCTTCTCATAATGGTAAGGTTTCCTCTTGCATACTGGCTAACCTGTAAGCCGCTATCAGGTTTTGAGGGTTCAACATCTGAACCCACATTCTTATCTCCTCCTTCAACCCTCCTAAGAAACAGTTAAGTTTGTGGGAATCTGATAGACCCTTGACCTAATTTGAAAGTAATTCAAAATGGTTTTTGTAAATTTCAACTGTAGATGTTTGTTTGATGCTTATTAATTAGGGCTTCCATCAGGTCAACATAGGAAGATGCCTCGAAACGAATATGGAGAGCGGTGACAAATGCCTCCCAACTGGTAATAACCCCTGTTTCTTCTACCTCCTAGTACCATGTTATGGCCTTTCCCTCCATGTGGAAGCTTGATATAACAAACGGTGTTGAGTTGGGGTGTTGTGAAAGTTAAAAAACTGACTAGCTTTGTATACCCATCCTATAGGATCGTCACCATTAAAACAAGGGAACTCCAACCTGATTTGACTTGATCTGAACTTGGTGATTCCTTTCCTGCGGTATCATCTCATGCCTGGGGTTCCCATTAACAAATCCGGTGGGTGAATTGGGGGGTGAACCCAAGGGTTGTTTCCCTTGGACTTTGGCCAACTGGTCCATCCTAGCTATATTCCTTAGTTGTTGAGCTATATCTTCCAACAATTGTTGTTGGTTCTGTTGGTTCTGTTGCTGGGCTTCTTGTTGTTGTTTAATTCCAGTAACTGTTTTGATTAACTAGGAAACTCGAGTGCCTTCCGCCATATCGAGGATCGAAGCACTCTGATACCACTTGTAAACACTCTTAATAAAATAAGAATAAATTCACAAATTTAAAGGTAAATCTTTTTGTTGAGAGAACCTTCTCTCAGGAGTTTTATATAATTTTTATAAAGGGTAATAACAATGTTTTTGTGTATGTTTAACAAAGCAAAAAGATAAAAAAAAAAAAAAACTAAAGAAGCTAAAATTTTTGGCAGATTTGAGGTAGCTCGGGCCTCCTTAGAGCAAGTGATTTGCTTTAAAGCAATTTCTCTCTGGCTGCCTTGATCTGTTCCCATCCTCCCTTTTTATACAACCTTTCCCGCAATACTTAGTATTTGGATTATTTACGTATTTCCTGTGTTAATCCTGATTTGCTTGACAGTTGTCCCCTCTTTAAACGATGTTGTTTCCTTTATAGTTATTGTCAGGTGTCAACACCCAAATCTCTTTATCTCTGCCATCCACATAAGTCATCCTACCCTCATCCTAACCCTACACGCTAACACTCTCTCCCTTCTTTTGCAGAGAATCGTGCTGAGGAAGCCATTTTGTTCATTTTGACTACTCCCTTTTCATTGAGAGCTTCCAATCGATTACAACTCCCTTCCCTTCGAAACCCTTGACCTTAAGGTAGGGGTATTGTTTCTTTAACCACTCTTCTTCCACCCAAATAGCATCTTTGGTCGATTGTCCTTCCCACCTCAGCAGCACTTCTTCTTTCTTCTTTCTCCTTGAGATGTTGGTCCTTCTGTTCAAGATCCCCATCGGCTCTAGCTGAGGCCTCTATCTTGGTTCGAGATCCGGCAATCATGGTTCAGGGGTGGTACCCTTACCGACCCATTTCTTCAGCAACGAGACATGGAAGGTGTTGTGGATCCGAGCTTCTTTGGGTAGATCTAACTGGTAAGCCATTGAACCTACTTTTTTTCAAGATTTTGAAGGAACTAAAATAATTGTATGCTAATTTTCCATTCTTATTGCTTGGCATTCTGGTTTGTCAGAATGGCTGGAGCTTGAGGTAAACCCATTCACCCTCTTGGAACTCCATTTCTTCCTTTGTCTGCCTCCTTCTTCTGTCTTTCTTGAGCCTTTGTTAAATTATGCCTGATTTTTGCTATCTATTTAATTATATCTTGTAAATGCTCATCTGTAGCTTGAATCTGTGTTGAACCTGGAATGTAATCAATGATGCTTGGGGGTGGGTAGCCTTAGGTCACCTCGAATGGTGTAGTTTTAGTAGATGCATGGTAGCTAGTGTTATAGCACTATTCGACCATGGTCAATCAATTTGACCATCCCTTAGGGTTATTCCTGACGTAACACCTTAGGTATCCTTTAAGAGTTTTGTTGGTGGCTTTGGTCTACCCATCGGTCTGGGGGTGGTAAGCTGTAGACATTAGTAGCTTAACCCCCTAAACCCTAAATAACTCCCCCCAGAATTTACTAGTAAAAGTAGGGTCCCTGTTTGAGACTATGTAGTTGGGTAGGCCATGGAGCTTCATGATATTCAGTGAAAATAATTGGGGAATCTTAAGGGCACTGTAAGGGTGAGATAACGGAATGAAGTGCGCATACTTAGTAAATCTATCCACCACCACCATAATCGCCGAATACTAATTTGATTTAGGTAGTCCCTTTATGAAGTCCATAGATATCGAGGACCTTCTCTTAATAAAATAAGAATTAATTCATAAATTTAAAGGTAAATATTTTTGTTGAGAGAACCTTCTCTCGAGACTTTTATATAATTTTGTAAAGGGAAATAACATTTTTTTTTGTCTATATTTATCACAGCAAAAAGATAAAAATAAATAAAACTAAAGCAGCTAAAGTTTTGGGCAGATTAAAGGTAGCTCGGGTCTCTTTGGAACAAGCGATTTGCTTTAAAGCAATTTCTCTATGGCTGCCTTGATTTGTTCCCATCCTCCTTTTTTATACAACCTTTCCTAGAATACTTTGTATTTGGATTGTATATTTATTTCCTGTGCTAATCCTGATTTGCTTGACAGTTGTCCCCTCTTTAAACGATGTTGTTTCCTTTGTTTTCTATAGTTATTGCCAAGTGTCAACGCCCAACTCTCTTCATCTCAATCATTAACATAAGTCGTCCTACCCTCATCCTGACCCTACACACTAACACTCTCTCCCTTCTTTTGCAGACAATCGTGCTGAGGAAGCCATTTCGTTCATTTTGACTGCTCCCTTTTCAATGAGAACTTCTTGTCGGTTACAATTTTCCACTCAATATCTTTCTTTTGCATGTTGTAGACCTGGCTTGGCTTAATTTATTTCTATTTTCTTGACTCGTGTTAAGCAAAGTGTTAGTAATTAAAGAGATTTTCAATCTTTTTTAAATGGTTTGAAAAAATCACTAAAAGTTAATGAGGATTTCTATCATGAACGAGTATGTTTCTCTGTCATGATTGATATAAATTATTATTTTTACAATCAAGATGATTAAAATATTGATAAATATGTATAAAAAGTTTTTTTTAACTTGATTTTTTTATGATTAAGTCAAAGCAAGCACGAAAATAATCAAGTAAAGAGGTTGTGTTCTCCATAAGTGTTCAAATGGTGGAATCTTATATATATGAAATATTTGTTTATATAACAATGAATTTTATCAATTTGGTAAAATGTCATGTTCATTATTTAGTGTCTATTTGACATCGTGTTTTAAAGTGTTTTTAAGAAAAAAATAAAAAATAATTTTATTTTTTGCTTCAAATTAATTTTTTGGTGTTTTCTGAACATTTTGATGTGTTAATATCAAAAATATTTTTAAAAAATTAAAATCATTATTTAAATGCATTTTAGAACATAAAGCACTTTTAAAAACAACATTAATCATACTCTCAAACAAACCCATAATATAATAGACTCAAAAGTTGTGGATCATTGTTAACATAACATGTTAAGGTTATAGGCACTATACACTTAATAAAAGACAATTGTTAGTGTTTGATTGTATAAGCTGCATTTATTGTTTTTTTTGCTTAAAACTTATGTGGACAAATAGAGTAGCTTTGTTTCGTATTATGGTAATAGTTATTTTTTAAAAAAAATTTATTTAAAAATATATTAAAATAACATTTTTATATTTTAAAAAATTTATTTTTGACATTACCACATTAAAATAATATTAAAACACTAAAAGAAACTAATATAAAGTAAAGAAAAAACAAAAAAATCAAAAATTATTTTGAAATACATGGTGTATATTGAATTATTTTTCAAAAATGATTTTAAACATGGAAAAAAAATTGAATATACACCACCTGTTTCATAAACTTACATGTATTTAAAATATATATGTGTCCTATATGTCCTTGTAATTATTACAAAATAGATAGGCGCCCATGTTATGTTGTAAACCTAGTTAGATTTTCTTTAATATAAAAAAAAGCTCAAATGATGATAATCCATGTTGACTTTGATTAATTTAATTAACAAGTGACTCGAGATAGAAGATTTGGATAACCTAAAAAAAATATCACCACACTCAAGGTCCAATAATCTAATATATAAAAAAATCAAAAAAAATTGAGTCAAGCTGGTTCACTCAAGTAACCCGCCACTTGATATCTTGGGCATAAGGATGTTTGGTGTTACATGCACAAGATTGTTCTTTTATCCCTGCATAGAGCTCATACACCGACTCAACTTGAGAATGCTTGGTAAATACAACAGGTACCTTGTGAATAACAAAATGCTTTAATAAGCATAGTAGGTGGATTTTATTTAGGAGTGCATCTAAACAAGGTAGTTATGTTAAAATCCTAGAAGGTTTATTAAAGAAAATTAATTGGCAACAAGAGAGGAGAAATAAAGACTTATAAATGAAAATTGGTCCTTGACAATGACAAGACTTAATCAATTTTAAAGTGTTTCAATAAGTATATAGAAATAAAGCCTTATAAATAAAAATTGGTCCTTGACAACAACAAGACTTAATCAATTTTAAGGTGTTTCAAAAAGTATATACCAAATTTTTGGTTTTGTTTAATCTTGTGCAGTAGTATGCATGTTAGGATTGTGATTCAATCATTTATGCAAGTTTATACATTTATTTAGTAAGCATGCTAGTATTTTGATGTGATTGCAAGTTTCTGTATTCGTATTATATTGCATATTTATATTCTAAACATACTTTTCTCTCTTCTCTTAAGGTTTTATTATATATTATTAATGTTTTTTAGTTTATAATTCTTTTTTATAACTCAATGAATAGTTAAAGAGGATATTAGTATCGTTGTGTTATAATTTTATCTAGTTATTTATTTACATGTTTTTAAGATTATCCAAACAATATGTCCTTATGAACTAAGTAATAAAAATCTTGATTATGTCTATCATATAATTTTGCTAGCTATTTGTTTAGCTTATATATGTAAATTTGCAATCTTATGTGGTATGCTAATTATTTAATTTTATTATACAAATTTATATTGGTATATTATTTTAAAAAAAAGAAGATTAAAATGATATGATGCATGTTAATTGGATAATGTTTTAAGATTATCTTACTTGATTGGAAAATTTTATTTTCTATGTTTTTCTTATAATTGTTAAAAAAAATCATCAAAATCTAGCTTATTAAAATTTTGAGTTAGTGATTTTTATATTTGCTTAAAGAAGACAAGTTATTTATATAATATTGATTATTATTTTATATAATATTTATCGTGACTTTAAGTCAAAAATTGATTATTCCCATCAATATCGTTTTGGTAAGTACTACCTCAGTAATAAGGATTTTATCATTACCATTCATGTTGCATGGTGATGAAGACCCCTTTATCACAAAGGTAATCCTCAACAAAGTTAAAATATAACCTGGAAAACCAAAACTTAGGTTTGATAGAACCATAACCCATAGGTGACCATATACTTAAGATTCAAATATATTGGGATAAACTTGGATCTAGAAATAATCATGTACCTAAGAACTTGCAGTATATGAATGACATTAAAAAACTAATTAATTTTTTATAAGCCAGATGTACAATTTTTATCCTTATAAAGAAATGATGTTGTTCCACAAAGAATCAAAAAGGAGAAATTCATATTTATTATCACCAAGCTATCAAATTTTGCAATTCTAAAAACTTTAGTCTCCACTAGATAACTCTAATTGATTCCTTTTGAGTTGCAAGCTAATAAACCCAAACTCTAAATCAACTAACAAAAGTCCAATATTAAAATAAACCCATAAACAATATCTATTGGGCTATAACAAATCCAAATTAAAATAATTATTCAGCAATAAATAAATAAATAAATTAGAATAATAAAAATAAAGTCTTCACTTTAGAATTTCTCCTTATAACGATATCTCTAAGCTAGATAATTAACTTAATCATTGTTAAATAATAGATTAAGGGTATGGAAAGGATAACTTAGTTGTTGTGTATCTGGTAACTAAGGGCTAAATAATTTACTTAATCATCTTGAAATCAAATATTAAAAGGTATGAAAAGGATAACTTTGTTGCAATGTATTTGGAAAGTAAGTGTAAAAGGAATAAATGGAAATGAAATAATTAATGTAAAGATTTTATAAATTGGACATCATAGTTAAATAAGCTAGAGATACCAATTTTATGGATTTTATGACGGGGTTGCCTAAAGGAAAGAAATGTAACGATGCCATATGGTGATCGTGAATAGGCTAACAAAATTTGCTTTGTTTTTGCCTATGAGAATAATACATTCAATGGATAAATTAGCCAATTTGTATATGAATGTGGTGGTCAAACATCATGGGTGCAAGCATTAATCGTATCAGATTGAGATCTCAGGTTCACATCAAGACTATGACCGAGTTTGCAATGGGCATTGGGGACTTAATTGAACTTAAACACAATATTTCATCATTAGACAAATGGTCAATATGAAAGGACCATTCAAACTCTTGAGGATCTTTTAAGATTATAGGTGGTGGAGTTTAGCAGGAATTGTGAAGATTTCTTGCCTCTAGTCGAGTTTACTTATAAAATATCTACCAAACTTTTATTAGTATGGTTCAATACGAAGCATTATATGAAAGGAAATGTCATACCCTAGTTTATCTAGATGAAATGGGATAGAAAAAACTTCTAGGATCTTAATAGTGCAAGTAATAGTTGATAAAGTTAAGGTAATCAAGAAAGGGATGAAGGAAACCATGATAGGCAGAAAAGTTACATGGATAATCAAATAAAGCTCTTAGAATTCCTAGGAGATAAAGTATTTTTTAAGATGACACCTTGAAAGGGTATTGAGTAGAGTTGTCTAGATATTTGAATAAGATTCACAATGTATTCGATGTGCCTCTATCATGGAAAACCAGATCAACCCTTCCTAAGTATCGCCACAAGTTCCTATAAAAATGCAAAGGGATTTAACCATTGAAACCAAGCTCATCAAGATATTAGACTGGGGTGAGAAAGTGTTAGGAAATAAAAGGGTTCCCTTGGTGAGAATATTATAGAAAAACACTCAGATAAAAGAATAAACATGAGGAAGGGAATTTTAGGTTAAAGAAAAGTATTCGTATTTATTCTCCAATATAGGTATTTGAATTTGATTTTGAAGATTGAATTTTTATAAAGAGGGCAGAATGTATACCTGGGAAATTGTTAATGAAATAATTAATGTAAAGATTTAATTTGTTGGAAATTAGAAATTTTATGGTATAAATTTTCTAATTAACATATTTCAAAATAAAAATGATAAACTAACATAGCGATACCAAGAATTGGGTCAAATTAAGGAAAATAAACTAAATTCAAAATTGATGGGTGGAATTATAAAGGATAAAAGAAGTGTAACTTAAATTACAAAAACAAAAAAAAAAGGTTAAAAAAAAAAACATTCAAAGAAATGAGGTCAAATTTACAATGTAAAAAAAATAAAGCTATAAATACCCCTTATTTCTTTGTTTTATTGTCGATAACAGGAAATAAGAGAGAGGAAAGAAGAAGTTTCTCTTGAATCTTTATCCAAATTGGAAAACAAACTCTAAAAAATTAACTAGGATTATATAAGAATTAATGTTATATGGAAAAAGAGAATTGATTTAAGAAAGAAATTTGAAGTTCAAGCTGAAGATTTGAGTGGAAAAGGGAGGTTAAAGCTTGCCAATTGAAGAAAAAGAAGGATGTCAGGATGATTTGGCATCCCGTTATGCAAAAGGTCATTACCCAAGGAATTAAATAGAATAAGACAGGATGATAAGCTTCTACCAATGGCATCAAAAGTTACGCCAAACCCATTTTTAGATCCTGGTTTTATGGAACATTTAGTAAAGATTGTGGCAACATGGATGACAACAAGAGCCTCCAATAAAGTTCCTAGGATAGAAAGGGTGGTCACTATAATACTATGAGTAAAGGTATGAGGGATATGGAATATGGAACCTTCTCAGCAGAGGAGGATGCTAAGGTTACGAGACATTGACTAAGGAAAAAGGAGAGAGTCATAGATTAGATGCAAGTATAGAAAGAGTCGCGAGTAAATTATGCAACCCAACTACTAATTAAGAGTACCCACTCTTAGTGAGAGACTATTAGAGAGATGAGATCAAGAGAAATATTGAGATGAATGGATTTTCAGGAAGAGTTTGAAGAGAGGTATTATTCTTTGCGATATAAGAGAGAGAGAAAAGAGTTTTTGGATTTGAAACAGAAGGATATGACAGTTCTGAAATACAAGAAAAGATTCCAACTAATTAGTTTTTGCCTCTACTTACCTTTCTACTAAGCACTATAGGGTGGAAAGGTTGTATGATAAGCTTTGATAGGAGTTAGAAATGACCGTGGTAGTTGTGCATTTTTTGTATATTTGGGAGTTGGTACACGCTACTCAGTGTATGAAGTGGGTGACGAGGGACACTTTAAGGCTAATACTATAGAAGAGTCAAGCGACTGGATCTAAGAAGAGAGATTTTGCATTTTCTATAAAGAGACTTTCTCTTCTATAGAGAGAAGGGTGAACAGTCATTGGGAAATTTCAGAAGGTGGAGGTTTCATTTTAGGAGGTAACGTAGGAGGATCCAAACAAATTAGTGATGGAGGATCCTCAAGAGGACAGATCCGATAAAGGGCCATTACTATTGTAGGGTCCATAGGAAAAAATGGCTTATATATCATTTATGTTATAGTTACGAGCATAAATACCTAGGGTATTGTTCCGCGATGCTGGTGCTATATATGCAAGGGTGGGGGACATCGATAGTGGGATTATCATTATTTAGGAAGAGGCTTCTATTATTATGGGGACACAAGTCACAAAAAAGAAAGATAGTCCCTCTAGAGCTATTAAGGCAGCCTAATGTGAGAGGACTGATACTTGGAGTCAGTAGTAGTCGACTACAATGGATCGACCCACAAGGCCTATCCTATCTAGGGTGAGTGCTAACACGGGCAAACCCAAATTTTAGGAGGACATGACTCGGACTCGAGTATGCCACATATCCTACGAGGATGTGGAAGTTGTGTCAAATGTACATGTATATTATAGTTAGACACAATACAAGTCTATACTTTAATTAATTCTAGAGCTAGACATTATTTTATAGCACATCAAATTATAAGTAAAATACATTTATTATCGAGTAAACTAGGGGTAAGATTCATAATTAGTACACATTTAGTGTAAAATATAGATATTGATGACAGATATAGAGGGGTGAAACTATACATTGATGGGTTAGAACTAAGAGTAGACTTTATACCTTTGGAGTTATATGATTTTGACTGATTTTGGGTATGGACTGGTTGATTAAACATAAAACACAAATGAATTATTTCACTAAAATAATGACATCTAGGGGTTAAATGATAAGAGTGTAGTGTTTATGGGGGAGAGAAAAGTAATCCTGAATTGCATAATTTGAGTTTTGATGGTTGGGAAATTAATTAGAAATGGTAAAACTAAACAATGATGGGTTAGAACTAAGAGTAGACCTCATATCTTTGGAGTTATATGATTTTGACTTGATTTTGGGTATGGACCTGTTGATTAAACAATGACAATCTAAGGGATAATGATAAGAATGTAGTGTTTATGGGGGAGAGAAAAGTAATCATGAATTGCATAATTTTAGTTGTGATGGCTGGGAAATTAATTGGAAAAGGTCTTCTTGTTTGGTTTACTCATGTGAGGGAGTTGACAAGGGGTAGTGTAGATTTAGCTAGTAGTCCTATTATAAAGGAATTTCAAGATTTATTTGTAGAAGAGTTACCTAGATTACTTCCAACAAGAGAGAATGAAGTTTAAATTGAAACTCTCCAAGAACATCCCTTATAGCCTAGTCTCCTTTTATGATGACACTAGTGCAACTAACTAAACTGAAGGTCTAACTTGAGGAGTTGTTAGACAAGGGTTTTATCCGACCTACCAACTTGCCTTAGGAGGCCTTAATGTTATTTGTAAAGAAAAAGGATGGTACATTTTGATTGTGTATTGACTCCCATCTATTGAATAAAGTGACAATGAAAAATAACAACTTATTTCCTTAAATAAAGATCGTTTTGATAAATTAAAAGGTGTTAAATTAGTTGAGGATAAAGGAGTTAGATATACATAAAACTTTTTTGAAAATTTGTTATGGACATTACGAGTTCCTGGTAATGCCTTTTAGGATAAGGAATAAGGGAGTTTAATAGAACTGAAGAGGATGAGACTTCAGTTAAGTATGGGACCCAAGGGGTCATTGTTCACTTAGATAAAAATCTAATTGTCACTTTGAGATAAGGCTTTAAAGGCTCAATAAGCCAAGGTTATCAATTCCATTTTGATTGGTCTTTCATTTTTTTCAATTGGAATGGAATGTTTCAGTTTCGAACTGTTTCGGCGCTCTGTTTTAAGGTTGTACTGTTTATGTTTATATATATATATATATATATATATTAATTCAACAAAAAAAATTAGTTCAAATCCAAAAGTAAAATTATTTAGAATTGTGCAATTTAAATTTCAAAGATAAGTAAAAAATGAGAGTTGAACTAATATATAACTCGACCGACTTAATGAGTTCAAAGATAACATCGAAAATTGATAAAAATATAGTTTAACTACATTATATTAAATCAACTCGGGTCACTTAGGTTAACCTTTCAAATGTGTGACCTGTATTATAAGACCATGATAACTTGAAATAAAGCAATTAAATTATAAAGTTCAATTTGTAATAAACTCATTGTTGAATAATGAAATTAAGAAAAAATTAATCTAAAAAAAGACACAATAAAATGATTTTTCTGAACAAAATTATGAACTAGTATAATATTACAAGAATATCATCATTAATCTCGCAAGGTCATTATATTCTCTAATATATATAAATTTTAACATAATATATATAAATATATCAATATACTCCTCATAAAAGTTTATCTCAATCTAATGGTCGGATTAAGAGATATAATTGATATTGTAAAACTATTCATTATTTTAAAAAAAAACATTATTTGGCCGAAACGAAACCGAAATGTTTTGGGAGGAATTTCCAGAACTGGCCGAGATTCTAAGCAAGCTAAAATTTGCTTCGGTTTGTTTTGTTTTTTGAATTAAAACAAAATGTACCAGCCATTCCAAGCGGAACAGAATGGAATTGACAACATTGCATTAAACAAGTAAGGAAGTGAGAAGGATTAAGGAAAAGGTAAAACAGGGTGTGGAAACACATTTTCAAACTTTATCTGATGGGTTGATGGTAATGTGTAGGCGAGTTTATTTGCCAAAGGATAGAGCATTGAAGGATGAAATATTGAAGGAAGCTTATAAATCTGGATTTCTAACACATCTCGAGAGTACTAGAATGTATAGGGACTTGAAAGAGTACCACTGATGACCTAATATGAAAAGGAATATAACATAATTTGTTTCAAACTATGGGATTTACTAACAAGTAAAGATACAACACTAGAACCCCATAGGGAAATTGTAGTTATTATTGATTCCAAAATGGAAATGAGAAGACATCACGATGGATTTGTGACAAGGTTACCTAAAAATAATAAAGGTAATGATGTCATATGGGTGATTGTAGATAAACTAATGAGAATAACAAATTCAATGGATAAACTAGCCAACTTGTATGTAAATAAGATGGTTAGAAAATGGGGTGCCAACATCAATCATACTAGATCTAGACCCAAGGTTCACATTGAGAGTATAACCTAATTTGCAACAAACATTAGGGACTAAATTAAACTTAAGCACTTAAACTCTAATCAATCTGAAAGGGACACTTAAACTCTCGAGAATCTTTTTAGATTATTTGTGCAGAAGTTTAGCGGGTATTGTGAAGATTTTGTCTCTAGTATCTACCAAACTACTTTTAGCATGGCTCTGTACAAAGCATTATATGGAAGGAAATGGTGTACCCTAGTTTGTTGGGATAAAATGGAAGAAAGAAAACTTTAGAGACTGATTTTCTTCCTTTTTTAGGGTAAATATATATTTATTTATTTGTATATTTTGCCAAATAACCATTAGAATGTCATATTCATTACAAATCCATCTTAGTGGGACAACACTCATTTAGTTGATACTTGTTCTATGGTTTTGTTAGGTACATATTTATATGTAAAGCAATTTGGTTATAATTGTCTAAACAATCTAATTTTGTAAGGTATTGATAATAATGTATTTACTTTTTATATCTTTTGCGCATTTCCTCTTGTTGTAATATAATATGTGTTATATGTCAATAAATTTGGAAGTTATGGGATTCATATAAGATGTTTAAGGTTGAGAAATGAAAACACTTAATGGATGATAATTTAATGAACTAGTGCTATGCTTGAGGCTACCATATGTTCATGATGGGTTATGTGGCATTATTTTTTATATAATATATTATGTGATGAAATTTTTGGTTTTGTTCCAAATAAAGAGGAACTCTATCAAAAAAATTTATAAATTGGGTACCAACTACCACTTTTAAAGGATAAATTTTAATGCCTTAAACTTTTAGAGCAATTCTTATTTTTCCAATTATCATGTAATGAATTTTATGGATAATATTTTTTTCATTACTCATTTTAGTCACATGTTAATATTAATTTCCAATGAAACATGATTTTTCTATAACATATCTTTTTAAGGCAAAGCCAACAATTTTCTTTAATACTTGAATATTAAAAATATGACTAGGAAGACATCCATGTTTTAACATCACCCACATACTCACCATGTGGTTACATAAGATAATCAATATTATATAATATAATAATTATGGATTTTCTTATAAAACTCTAAGCGACTTATGTCCAACCAATACTTTATTCATAATCATTCATGACAGTTGGAGACCAACTAACATAAATATATCTTGAGATACATTATCATAAAAGAATACAACATCAAGATCTGCATTACTATGTGAATCCTAGCGGAATTGAATGGAATCCATGAACCCAAGATCTATCTAATCCAAACTTGCTAAAAATAGGGTGAGCTTATGATAATGGAAGACTTTCTACAAGGTAACAAGACTATAAACAAACTCAATCACAACGCCTACACCTGGAGACGAGCAAAAGGAGTATAAATTCACAAAATAGATTGGTCAATTCTTTGAAGAGTTGAAAGTTCATTCAAGAATCAAGATCAGTAGTGGAGGTAGGAAAAATTAGAATATTATTAGCATAAAAAAAACCTCTATAACAATTATTCTCAAAAGTATTTATACTTCAAGCCAAAAAAACCTTAGTTTCCCTATTGGGTCACTCATAAACTCATTTAAATAATAATCAATCCAAGTTAAAACTAGACCAAGTAATTAAAATAAATAAAATAAACCAGTCTGAAACCTAAACATGTGTTTCCTCACAAAATAAAGAAAGTTTAATAATAGCCCATCTAATTTAATAAGACAAGTTCAATTATTTTTGTATTCTACTTGGCAGCATCAAAGGTCAACTTCAAATGGATGGTTCTCTATAGTCTTAAATAATTAGAAGGCTTTCCATATACCAATGGAAAATTATGGAAGTCTAGTTTTCGATCCAACTTTAATCACCTTAAAAGTCAACATGTAGCTCCAATTATGATAAAAAGGTAGCAAAAGGTTAAAATGACTAAATCTAGTCTTCTTCTCTCAATCCTTATGTAATGGTCTTGGTTCCACCAACAAGCCCCTATTGAGCATGAATTAGATTAATCATGGCTTACTCCTCATTATTTAATATTCTCTTGAAGTCCACCTTAGCTCGTGTATCTTGAAGAAGTCCATTGAAAGCCTCTTTGAACCTCTTAGTTATAACCTTGTAACTGGACTAACTAGAACCTTTAATGGATCTTTTGGTGCTTGGATTGCATCATCCCCTCTCTCCTTAAAAGGATTTGCCTCGAATCATCACCTACATCAAACAAAGAAAAATAAGCAATATTGAATGTAACATTAACACTATACTCACCTAGTAGATCTACTTTGTAGGCATTATCATTAATCCTTTCTGTGATTTCAAAAGGATCATCTCCTTGAGGCATCAACTTTGATCTCCTTTGTTCAAGGAACATTTTCTTCCTCATATGAACTCAAACCTAATCATCGGGTTCAAACATCATCAATTTTAATCCTCTATTAGCCTTATATGCATATTGTTCATTTTTTTCTCTATTTGTTGCTCAATCTTTGCATGTAAATCCTTCATCACCTATACTTTTTGAGTACCATCAAGACTAAATGTTTCATCCACAGGTAGAAGAATCAAATCTAATAGTGTCAAAGGATTAAAACCATAAACAATCTTAAATGGTGAATAATTAGTAGTAGAATGCACACACTTAACATCTCGATCAGACACACTGCTCTTAGGAACACCATGTAGTCGAATGACCTCTAAAGAATATGTCGACTATATTTATTGCTTCTTATGGAAAACAATGAAACGTGTTGTCGTAGAAAATCTATCCATAACAATAAATATAAAATCTCTTCCTTTCCTAGACCTAGGTAGACCCAAAATATGTCTCAAAGCATCCAAACCGACATCCAAGTCCTTATTTCAACAATTTAGCTCCTGTAAGTCAAAGCTTGAAGATTTCATGTAAGGCTATTTATCCTTTTTTTTAAATAATTATTTAAATATTTAAATGTAAAACTATTTACTTAAGGGATGAATATTTTATAAAATAAGGACTAGGGTTTTCTATGCTATAAAAAAAAAGAGGAAGACGGGGTGGCAAGAAGAGAAGAAACACAAATCCTCTCTCCTAAAAACCCGAATTCAAGCATTCTTTCACCTTTTGTAGTAGTTGTTCAATAGATATGTAAGGGTAAACTTTTTTTATTGGTTGTAAGGACATAGAAACCTTCCGAATTCAAGAATTTTGAGATTTATTCTTCCATTTATTTTTAGTTTATATGATGAATACATTTGTTTTCCTATGCATATTTTCTATGATTGTTTATCTTGATTGCTAGAGTAGTCTCTAAGTTGTTGTTGTGAACAATCTATTGCTAAGTTTGCTATCAAAACCGGAGTTATGGTATATAAATTTGTGAAACAATTGAGCTTAATGACATGATCTTCCTTGAAAAATATTTCTCAACCTCTTGATTTGCTAACATAAGGAAAGAAATATGTGGAATTTGACAATCTCATGGAGAGACTTTCCGAGTATTGAGAAAGATTTGAGTAATTATTCATTCAATTCCTCATCATCAAATACTCAATCAACTGGTAATTCAATATTTCTATGAAGGAATGATTCCGACTAACCATAGTATTATTGATGCAATAAGTGGATGGGTATTGTTAGATAAGACACTCCAGGCTGGACGCTAATTGATCTCAAATATGGCAATCAACTCGAAACAATTTGGCACCCGTCAAGACTTATTAAGCAAACGAGTAAATAAGATATGTATCATTAATCCTAAGCATAAAATTAATGATCTTACTTCTCTTGAGCGTTCTTTGGCTTGTGGAAATGAACAAGTGAAAGTTTGTAGTATATGCTCTCTACAAGGATATGCTCGAATATGTGTCTAAGAAGATTACATTGAATTGGTTAATGCAGTTGATGGAGCATTCAATAGATAACCACACTATAAGTATGATCCCTATTCCAACACGTACAACCCTGAATAGAGAGATCATCCAAACTTATGCTTTGGAAAACCACCTCAACAAGGCAATCATGACCACTAATTCTATCAAGCAAGACAACCCCCAGCATTCACAAATTCCAATATTATAGGATCATCAAGTGATGATCTCTGTGAGATGATGAAAATCTTAACTTCAAACATAGTGACCTTGCAATAAAATATCATGTCTCTTCAATTGAAAATAAGGTTATGTACTGACAACTTAAAGAAACAAATGAGGCAACTAACTTTAAGTGTAAGAAAATTAAAAGCACAAATAAATGGAAAATTGCCCTCCTAAACATTATATCAAAAAATGAATGTTAGTGCGATCATGCTGTAAAGTGAGAAAGACTTGAACAACAAAGGTCAAAACAAATTGAGATGGAGGAATAAAAGAAGATAGAAACCGAAGTGAGCATAAAAAGAAGAAATAATCAACATTACTCCAAATGTATGTCCTAACTCAATGAATTCCAGTTTTAAGAACACTCCCCCTTTTCTTGTGAGTCTTCTAGGTCAAAGAAATAGGACAAAGAAAAAGAGATTTTAGAGGTTTTCAAGAAAATAGAATTCAATATATTTTGACTCATGCTATCAAGCAAATTCCTAAGTATGCTAAATTCTTGAAGGAGTTATGTAGTACCAAGAGAGTTTTCAAGTTAAAAGGTTTTGGAATGGTAAGTATGAGTGAAGTTGCATTTGTTATTGTTCAAAAGAATTTCCAATTAAAGCAAAAAGATCCAAATGCGTTTACTATCCCATATGTTATTGGTAAAAGGGCTTTGTGTGATTTAGGTGCATTTATTACTGTTATGCCTAAACATGTTTATGATTCTTTTAGTCTTGAATCGTTGATTAAAACTAGCATTGTAATACAAGTTATTGATAATAGTTTTGTTTATCCACTTGGCATGATAGAAGATGTCCTAATTAAGATTGATAGTTTGATTATTCTATGCGACTTTTATATTTTTTATATGGGACGTGATTCTTGTGATTCATCAAACAACACTCCTATATTTTTTGGAAGACCATTCTTGAAAACTACTGATGCGAACCCTAGCGGAATTTAATGGTATTCGCGACCCCAAGATCAATCTAACCCAAGTTTGTTGAGAATTGAATGAGCTTATCACAATGGAAGACTTGCTCCAAGGCAACAAGACTATAAACCAACTCGATCACAACGCCTACACCTGGAGACGAGCAAAAGAAGTATAAATTCACATCAAAGAATGGTCAATTCTTTGAAGAGTTGAAAAGTTCAATCAAGAACCAAGATGAAGCAACCAAAGACGGCTACAATTCTGGAAAATATTGTTCAAAAAGTTGCCCTAACATTATTCCTAAAGAGTATTTATACTCCAAGCCAAAATCCTAGTTTCCCTAATGGGTCTCACATAAGCCCTAAATAAATAATAATCAACCCAAGCTAAAACTAGCCCAAACTAATTAAAATAAACAAATAAACAAGTCTAGAAACCCAAACAAATTGTCTCCTCTCAAAATAATTAAAATTTGATAGCTCAACTAATTAAATAAGACAAGTTCGTTGTTTCCGCATTTTGTCGGGCAGCAGCAAGACCAAACTTAAAACGGATGGTTCTCTCTCGTCTTAATGAATTAGAAGGCGTTACATATACCTTTGGAAAGGTATTGAAGTCTAGTTTCCATCACAACTATAATAACATCAAAATTATATTTATAGCTCCAGTTATGACTAAAAGAGTAACCATAGGTAAAACTGTCCGAATCTAGTCTTCTTCTCCCAATCCTTGTGTAATGGTCTTGGTTCCACCAACAAGCCCTTCTTGAACATGAATGAGATTAATCAAGGCTTGCTCTTTATTATTACAAATCCTCTTGAAGTCCACCTTAGCCCATGTATCTTGAAGAAGTCCATTGAAAGCTTCTTTGAACTTCTTAGCCCTAAACCTAGTAACTGGACCAACTGGAACCTCCAATGGATCCTTTGATGGTTGGATCGCCTCATCCCCTCGCTCCTCAAAAGGATTTGACCTTGAATCATCACCTAAATCAAATGAAGAAAGATCAGAAACATTGAATGTAGCACTTACACCATACTCACCTGGTAGATCCACTTTGTAGGCATTATCATTAATCCTTTCTATGATTTGATAAGGACCATCTCCTCGAGGCATCAACTTTGATCTTCTTTGTTCAGGAAACCTTTCCTTCCTCATATGCACCCAAACCCAATCACCTGGTTCAAATCTCACTAATTTTCGTCCCCTATTGGCTTTCTTTGCATATTGTTCGTTCTTCTTTTCTATTTGTTGCTGAATCTTTGCATGGAGGTCTTTCACCACTTGTGCTTTTTGATTACCATCAAAACTAACTCTTTCATCAACAGGCAATGGAATCAAATCTAATGGTGTCAAAGGGTTAAAACCATAAACAATCTCAAATGGGGAATGATCAGTAGTAGAATACACACTACGATTATATGCAAATTCAATGAATGGCAAACAATCTTCCCAATTTTTAAGGTTCTTTTGAATGATAGCCCTTAACAATTGAGTCAAAGTCCGGTTAACAACTTCAGTTTGGCCATCTGTTTGTGGATGACAAGTAGTAGAATATAAAAGTTTAGTTCCTAACTTACCCCACAAAACCTTCCAAAAGTAACTCAAAAACTTAACATCTCGATCAGATACAATGCTCCTAGGGAGACCATGTAGCTGAATGACCTCTCTAAAGAATAGGTCAGCTATATTTATTGCATCATCTGTTTTATGGAAAGCAATGAAATGTGCCATCTTAGAAAATCTATCCACAACAACAAATATAGAATCTCTCCCTTTCTTAGACCTAGGTAGACCCAAGATGAAATCCATAGAAATATCAACCCAAGGTTCCTTAGGAACAGGCAAAGGTGTGTATAATCCATGAGGCATTACCCTAGACTTAGCTTGTCTACATGTTATGCACCTATCACATATTCTTTGCACATCTCTTTTCATATTAGGCCAATAAAAGTGCTCATGCAGAACCTCCAAAGTTTTAGTAATTCCAAAATGTCCCATTAAACCTCCCCCATGTGCTTCCCTCACAAGCAATTCACGTAAAGAACAATTAGGCACACATAACTTATTTTCCTTACACAAAAATCCATCATGCCTAAAATATTTATCTTTGGCGGAAACCTTGCATGTGTCATATATAGCACCAAAATCATGATCATCAAGATACAATTCCTTAATATACTCAAATCCTAACAATTTAGTATTAAGAGTATTAAGAAGAACATACCTTCGCGATAAGGCATCGGCGACCACATTTTCTTGGCCTTGCTTGTATTTAATCACATGTGGAAAAGTTTCAATAAACTCAACCCACTTAGCATGTCTCCTACTTAACTTACCTTGACCCTTCAAATGTTTCAACGATTGGTGATCAGTATGTATGACAAACTCTCGGGGCCACAAATAATGTTGCCAAGTCTCCAAAGCCCGCACGACTGCATACAACTCCTTATCATAAGTGGGATAGTTAAGAGTTGCACTATTGAGTTTCTCACTAAAATAAGCGATGGGTCATTTTTCTTGCATTAAAACGGCTCCAATACCTATTCCTGAAGCATCACATTCAATCTCAAAAGCTTTATTAAAATCAGGTAAAGATAGTAAAGGTGCCGAAATCAACTTTGATTTTAACAAGATAAAAGCATTTTCTTGTTCTTCTCCCCACTTGAAACCCATAGTTTTCTTAACAATTTCAGTCAATGGAGAGACTATTGTACTAAAGTCTTTGACAAATCTCCTATAAAAACTAACCAAACCATGAAAACTTCTAACGTCTGTTATGGATTTTGGTGTAGGCCATTCTTGAATAGCCTTAACCTTAGCCTCATCCATTTCTATACCTTTTGCACTAACCACATATCCAAGAAAAACAATCCTATCCATGCACAAGTCACACTTTTTCAAATTAGCATATAAGGACTCTTTTCTAAGCACATCAAGAACTTGTCTCAAATGACTTATATGCTCATCAATCTCCTTACTATAAATCAAGATATCATCAAAGTAAACGACTACAAACTTACCAATAAAAGCATGCAACACATGATTCATCAATCTCATAAAAGTACTAGGTGCATTAGTAAGTCCAAAAGGCATAACCAACCACTCATACAAACCATATTTAGTTTTAAAAACAGTTTTCCATTCATCCCCTTCTTTCATCCTAATTTGATGATAACCACTTTTCAAATCAATTTTCAAAAATAATTTAGAACCATGTAATTCATCCAACATATCATCTAATCTAGGAATGGGATGTCGATACTTTATAGTGATGTTATTGATGGCTCGACAATCCACACACATTCGCCAAGTTTTGTCCTTTTTTGGAACAAGAAGCACGGAAACTGCACAAGGACTCATGCTCTCTCGAATGTATCCTTTCGACATCAACTCCTCCACTTGCCTTTGAAGTTCCTTAGTCTCTTCAGGATTGCTCCTATAAGCCGGCCTATATGGTATAGAGGCTCCTGGAACAAAGTCAAATTGATGCTCAATACCTCTAATTGGCGGCAAACCACTAGGAATGTCATATGGAAAGACATCCTCAAATTCCTGCAAAAGAACTTTAACAACACTAGGAACACAAGAATCTAACTCATCTAAGTTAAAGAATGCCTCCTTATACACAAGTAAAATCATAGGCAAGTCAGAAAGATAGGCATGTTTAAGATCATTAGATTTTCCAAAAAAATTAAGGTGTTTCCCAACTTTTTCTACACACTTTTCTTTTCTCACCCTTTCTTTCTTCTCTCCACTCATTTTCTCTCCACTCTCGGCCTTCTTTTCATTTTTTTTGTTCTTGGCCATGACCCTCCCCTAATGTCTTAAGGGCTGAAACTTTGTTCCGTTTGGTTTTCAACTCATGGCTCACTTTCTTTTCTCTCTTCCTCACATCCTCACCATGTTGTTCAACTTGTTTTTCCATTTTGGCCAAATCTTTTTGCTCCTCTACTTTGGCCAAAACATGTTGCTCTTCTTCATAACCCTTCTTCAATTGAATTTGATCTTCATACACTTGCTTTGGTGAGAGTGGGGCAAGTGTATAAATCCTTCCATCCTTCTCTAATGAATACCTGTTCTTAAACCCATCGTGCTTGGCTTTTCTATCAAATTGTCAAGGCCTCCCTAGTAACAGATGAGTAGCATGCATAGGCACAACATCACATAACACTTCATCCTTATATTTGCCCACCGAAAAAGAAATCATCCCTTGTCTATTCACCCTAACAACACCACATTCATTCAACCATTGAAGTTGATAAGGTCTCTCATGCTTTATGGTATTCAATCCCAACTTTCTAACCAAAGTAACACTAGCAACATTAGTACAACTACCACTATCAATGATCATACTACATACCTTATCGTTGATTAGGCATCTAGTATGGACGATGTTCTCCCTTTGTTGCTCCACATCACCCTCCTTAGTTTGAATACTAAGTGACCTTTTAACCACCAAAACTTTATCACCAATAGCATACTCTAAATCACTAGCATCCTCAAGTGGGGGCATGTCATCACAATCAGACTCCTCACTAGTGGACACAATCTCTCCATCATCCCTTAGAATCATAACTCGATGATTTGCATATTCTGATGCATAGTGTCCCGATTCTTGACACTTGAAACACTTTATATCACGATTACGCTTTGGTTGAACTTCTCCCTTAAGTTTTTGATAATTGGCTGAAACCTGCTTCTTCATGGAATTAGGTTCGACAACTTTAGAAGTCACCAAAGGTTGCGATGATGCATTACCCTCTCTCCTATAATTCATCTTCCAACCCGAAGAAGACCCCGTATAAGCTCCAGATCGTGTATTAGCCTTCCTTTTTAATTGTCCTTCAACCTTAATGGATAAGTGTACTAACTCCTCTAAATCAACATATGATTGCAACTCCACAACATTAGCTATGTCTCTATTCAAGCCATTCAAAAACCTAGACATCATAACTTCCTCATCTTCATTAACATTAGCTCTAATCATAGCCACCTCTAATTCTTTCTGATACTCCTCCACACTCTTATTACCCTGTGTAATCATTTGTAAGCGATTAAACAACTCCCAATAATAATGTTTAGGAACATACCTCTTCTTCATTATTGTTTTCAACTCCTCCCATGTGTTGACTGGTCTTTCTCTATTCCTTCTTCTTTCTACCACCAATCTCTCCCACCAAACCATGGCATAGTTAGTAAACTCTACTACAGCTAACTTAACCTTCTTTTCTTCAGAGTACCTATGGATGTCAAAAATCATCTCCACCTTTTTTTCCCAATCTAAATAAGCTTCCGGATCAGTTTTTCCCTTAAAGGCTGGGATTTTTAACTTAGTACTACCCAAATTTCAGTCCATATCTCCCAAATCATCAAAATCCCCTCTATGCTCAAAATCCTTATGTGGCCGAATATGTCCCCTCCTTGGCCGATTCTCATACCTCTCTCCCCTGTGTACAGAACCCACCACTACAGTTAAGATAATCCTCGGCTTCATCTGCAGAGTTTCCATCAACACTCTCCTCTTTCCTAGCTTCTCTACCCCTTTTACTTCGTCCTCCATCAGACCTAGTCTCTAATTTTTCAATCCTATTCATTAGCTCACCAAACATAAATTCCATATGTTGTTGCATTCTCGAAAACCCATCTTCTTGGATTTCACCGATCTTCTGTGGCACACTATTAAAAGACTTTTTTTTTGAAAACCTGCACAAAAATCGTTAGCAATAAAAAAAATCACCTCACACACTCGTGTTTCACACAAATTTATAGGCTTTTCACTCGAATATGCTCCATATGCCTTTTTCCACTCAAATTGCCTTTTTTTAGTTCTTGAGATCACTTAGCAACAATTCAGAAAAAAGCAACCAACTAAGTAGTGAACTTATAAATTTGATATAGACTCTAGAAGCAAGAAATTACAAAACTAACAAAACAAAACTCGATAACAAATTCACGAATAACAATGCAAATTTGTACGAATAATATGATAATTTGAAGACACGAATAAAAAAAATCAGAAAATAGCGAAATAATTTCGAATTATCAAGAAAATTCCAGCAACTCAAAAAAAAAATTAACTAAACTACCCAAATTTTCAAGGTACACAAACAAGACTACTAAGTGGAAGACTAACTAATTTCCCAATGCTCAAGGTTTTCTCAAACATGTATTCGGCCAAAACAACAACAAAAAAAGTGATTCTTCTTCTTTTTTTCTTTTCTCTTTTCTTCTTCTTTTCTTCTTTTTTTTTCTTCTTTTTTTTTCTTTTCGCTTTTTTTTCCTATGTAGCAACAATCAAGATTTCAAGATCAAGCACCTTTTTTTTATCTATATATGTATTTATTTCGGCAAGAACACTAACTTATGATAAAGTGTTCAACAAAGCAATAACAAGTAAGATCCCTATTTTTTTATTTTTGGTGGCCGAATCTATCAAAAACAAAACAGGAAACAATAAAAACTCAAATTGAAGGATATAACCTGTGATTAGATTAGCTCTGATACCAACTGATGCGAACCCTAGCAGAATTTAATGGTATTCGCGACCCCAAGATCAATCTAACCCAAGTTTGTTGAGAATTGAATGAGCTTATCACAATGGAAGACTTGCTCCAAGGCAACAAGACTATAAACCAACTCGATCACAACGCCTACACCTGGAGACGAGCAAAAGAAGTATAAATTCACATCAAAGAATGGTCAATTCTTTGAAGAGTTGAAAAGTTCAATCAAGAACCAAGATGAAGCAACCAAAGACGGCTACAATGCTGGAAAATATTGTTCAAAAAGTTGCCCTAACATTATTCCTAAAGAGTATTTATACTCCAAGCCAAAACCCTAGTTTCCCTAATGGGTCTCACATAAGCCCTAAATAAATAATAATCAACCCAAGCTAAAACTAGCCCAAACTAATTAAAATAAACAAATAAACAAGTCTAGAAACCCAAACAAATTGTCTCTTCTCAAAATAATTAAAATTTGATAGCCCAACTAATTAAATAAGACAAGTTCGTTGTTTCCGCATTTTGTCGGGCAGCAGCAAGACCAAACTTAAAACGGATGGTTCTCTCTCGTCTTAATGAATTAGAAGGCGTTACATATACCTTTGGAAAGGTATTGAAGTCTAGTTTCTATCACAACTATAATAACATCAAAATTATATTTGTAGCTCCAGTTATGACTAAAAGAGTAACCAAAGGTAAAACTGTCCGAATCTAGTCTTCTTCTCCCAATCCTTGTGTAATGGTCTTGGTTCCACCAACAAGCCCTTCTTGAACATGAATGAGATTAATCAAGGCTTGCTCTTTATTATTACAAATCCTCTTGAAATCCACCTTAGTCCATGTATCTTGAAGAAGTCCATTGAAAGCTTCTTTGAACTTCTTAGCCCTAAGCCTAGTAACTGGACCAACTGGAACCTCCAATGGATCCTTTGATGGTTGGATCGCATCATCTACCAATATGAAATACAGAGGTAGTAGATGGAAAAATTGAATCTAATTTTCATGATGCAATGAAATATCCTTACACCAATATTTATTGTATCACATACTTTGACCAAGTTGATAAGTGTATGCAACAAGTTTTTGATTTTGAAGAGGCACTTGTGTTCTCCAAAATGTGCAAGAATCAACATTAACATTGCAAGTTTTGCAAACCATTTCTCCTAGTAATGAATGTTGATTTAATATTTTCACATAAAAAGTTGCTATCATTTATTTTATAAGCCACTGAGTTAGAATTGAAACCTTTACCCGATAATTTGAAGTATGTATTCATTGCCAACAACAATACATTTCTTGTTATCATACCAAAAAGTTTGACAAGTGCACAAGACGAAAAACTTTTGACATTGTTGTGCGATCACAAACAACCATTAGATGGACTTTAGCCAACATCAAGGGCATTAGTCCCTCGATGTGTAGGCATCACATACTATTGAAGGTAAATGCAAAACCAACAAGGGAAATATAAAGGATGTTGAACTCGCATATGATGAAGGTAGTGAAAGCTGAAATTTTGAATTATTAGATGATTGTCATTTACCTCATCATAGACAATAAATGGGTGACGCTAATCCATGTGGTGCGTAAAAAGACCAGAACCACGTTGGTAAAGAATAAAAATGATGAACTCATTCTTACTCACATCTCGAGTGGATAAAGAATGTGTTGATTATAATAGCTCAATATTTCTACACGCAAAGATCATTTTCCATCACCGTTCATGGACCAAATGCTTGAACGTCTAGCAGATAAATCTTTTTATTGCTTTCTTGATGGATATAGTGGATATAATCAGGTTGTTATTAATCTTGATGATCAAGAAATACTACATTTACATGTTTTGATATATATGCATATAAGATAATGCCATTTGGTCTTTGTAATGCACTCCTAACTTTTCAAAGATGCATGATGAGTTGTTTTTACTATGTTGAAAGCATAATTGAGGCTTTCCAAACGATTTAATGATTAAATCCATAAGCAAACTCCATGTAATCTTAGGCATACCAAAAATAAAATTCATAGACATATCAACCCAAAGATCTTAGGCATTGGTAAAGGAGTATACAAACCATAAGGTAGAACTTTAGACTTAGCGTATCTACATGTAATACACATATCAAGAATTCTTAACACATCACTTTTTATCTTAGACTAATAAAAATGCTCATGTAAAAAATCCAAGCAACCTCAAAGTATCCCATTAAATCACCCTCGTGAGTTTCATGAGCAAGCAATTCAAGTTCACGTTTCTTTTTAATTTGTAATTGATCTACATAAACCTATCCAAGTAACAATGGTACAAGTGTGGAAATGTTTCAATCCTTTTCAAGTGAATATTTGTTCTTAAACCCATCATGATTGGTCTTTCAGTTTGCCAAGGATGCCTCAACAATAAATAAGTAGCATGCATAAGAACCATATCATAGGAAGTTTCATCCTTATATTTTCCAACCAAAAAGAAATCAAAACTTGTTTAATAACACTTCATCATATTCATTCAACCATTTAAGTTTATGAGGTCTTTCATGTTTAATAGTGCTCGGACGCAATTTTATAACAGGTTTAGCACTGATTATATTAGCATAACTCCATTATCAATAATCATATTACATACCTAATTACTTGTATAGCATTTAGCATTGAAGATGCTCTTTCTTTGTTGCTCCATATCATCATTCTTAATTTAAAATTAAGTGATCACCTAATCATTAAAGCCTTTTCATTAACTAGATAATTAAGATCTTAAGTGGTGGCATCTCATCCTCCTTTGATGTGTCACTTTTGGATTCAGTCTCCCAACATTTTCTCATGACCATAACCCTTTTATTTGGACATTGAAAAACTATATCTATTACCCAAGCATTTGAAACACTTAATATCATGATTATTATTAGTTTAAGTTTCAATTTTACCTTGGATAATAGTGGCCAAAATTTTTTTATAGCTTTAGGTGGTTCAACCTTGTTTCCTATTGTATTCATCTTTGATACGTCATCCTTCTCTCTCTTATAATTCAACCTTCAAGCTAAAAAAAGAACCTGAATTACCCTTTTAATATGCATTACCTTTTTTTCTAAAATGTCTCTATACCTTTGGTAGCCATATGACCTATATCTTCAAGCTCAACATAATATTGTAATTCAACCACATTATATATCTCTTTATCCAACCCATTTAAAATTTTTATCATTGTAGCCTCGTTATCATCCATAATATTAGCTCCAATCATGGAAATTTCCATCTTCTTATGGTAACGTCCTATACTCTTAAACCTTGTAATTTTTGAAGTAATTCCTCTACTAAATGATTATGATACATCATCTCAATAAATAGCTTGTCTCACAAGTTTTTTACCCTCAAAACCTTTATGTATTAGTCTATCTCGAAAGCTAACTACTTTGGTTCTCAATCCATTCATCTCATTCATAACCTCTCCAAACCTCAAGTTCATCATCTTCAATTATTATTGCATGGTCTAATAAACTCATTCTGTTTTATTCTTATCCTTTGGTGATGACTATCCATTTTTGGTTGACATCATCAAGATCTTAAAATCACATTAGTAGTAATAAAATATATCCTCATTCATTCTCATGCGTTTACACTCAATAAATATCACTCATCTCGTGTTTCACATAAGTTTTTAGCTTTTCACAATACAGATCATATTAGTAGAAAATTCTTCTCCTCCCTTATCTTTGAGTTTTTTCACTTCGAAAATGCTCCCTCCTTTTCTTATATTCCTACACGATCAAATTTGGTTTCCTTTGCATCCAATTATGTTTTAACTTTGATTCATTTTAGTTTAGGTTTCTCCATGTTTCAGTTTTTGTTTCATATTTATTTTGGTCCTATCTTGGTTTTTTCTTCTCCTTGTGTGTGTTCTCCATGCCAGAATCTTTGAATACCATGGGTATAGCAAAGGAAGTCGTGAGTTCCTCTAGTGCAACAATGAAAGATTATGATGAGTTGAAGAGAAACATGGTTTCTTTGAGTTCTTCGATGGCATCAAAGGAAGTCGTGAGTTTTTCGGCTACAAAAATGATTTATGAAGTTGGTGTTATCGGTGATGCAAGGGTTAGGATGAGATCTAAGCAGAGGAGTGTTGAGGGTCAGGTGGTCAACTTTAACTTTGGAAAACTCAAAGATGTTAATACAGGTCACAACCTTAGACTAGAACTTCAAGAAATGTTGCACAACCATGGCACAAACCTATCTCAATTTCCTAAAGCTGTTAATGATAGCTCATAATAGTACAAAGTTTCCTATCACCCTTGTCAACTTGCTATTCCGGCTTTCAACTCCTCTTTTTTCCTTTTTAAATCCTAATGAAAGAAAAGGATCAAACTCACATTACCATGAACGGTATTGTTGAGTTTGAAGTCAGCAAGAAAGCTCTCTCGGGACCTCGTCCTACTCTACTCAGAAATCATCCTTCAATTGGAATATAACAGGCATCCTGTGGTTTTTTACTTGGTTAAAGACTATTTTGTGTGCACAAATGTTTCTCTACATTCTAGCTGCAAAAATCACCACTTTCTTGTGTCGAAACAAACTTGAATCCTGTGATGTTTTCGATTTCCATGTTGCAGACTCTATCCTAGCATGAGCCGATACCACATCTCTTACCTTGACATGGCTCTCATCAAATTTGTTGAACAATAGACACTCATTTCAACTTGCTCAAGAAGAGCATGACCTCGGAGTTGGCAGAGGACTCTGACAAAGAAAATTTAGTGCACATCCGAGCAATTGTGAAAGAGACTGCGCTTGTACCCACAACCCCCAAGTCAATTCCCCAGGAGGCAAAATAGAAGATAACACATACTATAACACTCATTTGTTCGTGAATTTGTGGAAGTTGCATCATGACCCAAATATGTGGTCTAATCCTAACGAGTACACAGCAAAAAGGTTTCTCACAGACCGAGCAAGTTTTGAGGTTTTAGGTCAACATTTTGAGTTCAAGCCATTAGGATCAGTGAGACGTTCACGTCCTGACATCACATTTGCATCACAACTACTGCACTTGACACTTGCCAGGTTACTTCAGGGTTTTAGCATGACAACAGCTATGGATTCGGTACTAGATTCGAAATTCTAATCATTCCACACCTCTAAACTGAATTTCATGAGCGGTCGATGTTTTCAGACAAATGAAAACATTTCAGATGCATCTTGTTCTCTTTCATGCTTGTTTCAGATATAACATTCTCACTGAAACACTATGGATTAGAAATGGTATAAGTTTTATATGAACCACTAATAATAAAGTTGAATGCCAGACCAATCATTGATATTCCTAGCATTTTCACCATCAATATCACCCCCTTTTGAAGTGCATAATTCCAAACTACAGGTGATTCATAATTTTATGATAATGGAACAGTAAGGGAGCCCTAATGTCATGACAAGTAACCATTAGGGCAAGGGCTACTACTATGCTAGCCCTAAGCATAAGAACTATAATACCAGAACATGTTATGAACATGTTATTCTAAAATGAGCAATTCATCAAATAAAAATCCCTAACACACAAGATCAAACTTTCACATCAGTTAAACACAGAACTTATGCCCTGGAGCTTAAATTGTTTTACTGAGTTCCTCATCTTGATAGTTCATGTATTTGTTTCCATACTAAAGATATAGAAACAATCTCAAGATCAAACACAATCCAACATTTGAGATAATATTGACATGTTCTAGAGACAGCTCAGTTCTTCTGTGTACTGTTCTCCAATTCCTTCTTCAGCTGCAGTGAGAAATCATCATTGACATCATCATCATCCCAATCATCCTCCCACTGCTGTGTCGCCTCTTTCCCTTCCTCCTTCACTTCCCACTCTGTAAGTTAAGTTACCATTAGAAAAGAGACAATAACTCATAACACGGACAAATAACAGTCCTATTTCAAGATCAAATGTTTCTTAACAAACCATGACATTACGAGTACTAGCATTATACAGACAACAAAAAAAAAAAGCTAGAGAATTTCATGATTTCAGTTCATTGTGATGACCAAAAACTCATGGAAGTGATTTCAGATAAAAGTTGTTCAGACAACATGCAATTAGCATCCAAACTCGACAATATGTATCTACATTGATATTAATTCATCTTGCTTCCACAATTAACATGAGCTACGAGCAACATCAAGTAAAAACAAGCTTCCTAATTAAACTGTTTCCTCAAACAGCTAATTACTAGAATCATTAAGAGTTAGGATAAAAACAAATAATCATTCATAACAAGCAAATTACTAAAAGTATCTGCACAAACAACAAGGACAGAAAGATCATGAGCATAGCCTCATTCAGTATGTCCACCTATTATCACCTATTATAACGGTAAAAAAAAAAAATACTTTACCCAAAATTTGAACTTTCTTTAATGTCAAAACAAATTTTCGAAGCATGACAACTTGGGGCCATAAAGAAGAATCCAACAATAGAGAATTTTTTGGTATAAGTACTTTGATTATAAAAAAAAAGAAGAAGAAGAAGGAAAAGGGTAATTACCTCCATTGATTTCAAATTCTTCAAATTCATCGTCTTCCTCGAACAAGTCAATCTTCACTTCCTCAGTTTCTGGTTTCGGTTCAGATGCCATTCTTACCGATGATAAAAGGAAAGCAGATTTCTTGCAGTTTAAGAGAGAGAAATCTGAGAGAAACCCTAACCTGGAAACAGGGGGATTTTACACGGACTGAAAGTTGCTGAGGATTCAGGGGTTCAGCTTATATTTTGCAAGGCAGCCGAACGACATCGTATCGATGGCGGCAGTTAATATTTTGTTAATTTTGTTTTTATTTGGTTCATTTGGGTCTTAGGGCAAGTCCAACGGGACTAGCCATCAGAGGAGGCAAAACTATATTTTAAAAAAAATGGCTCTTTTTGTTAAATTTGTCACTCCAACAGGGAGAGCCAAATGAAGAGGCAAAATGCCTCTTCCATTTTCGGGAGGCATTCCCACAGGTTTGAAATGAAGAGGCAAAATTGAAATCTAGCCGTTATAAATATTACTGTTGCCATTATCCACAATAAACACACATCAACACAGCAAGAATGGTCTCAAGAATTGAAAAAACACAATATATTTTTCAGCCAATCCGAACAAGATTTAACAGAATATACCTTCATCAAAATCCCAAGAAGAAGGTTGCTCTCTTTTCCAAGAAGAAGGCTACTCCTAGATGACAGAGTTCCAAAAACAAAGAATATTATACTAGATGCTTTGTTTAAATCTGCAAAACAAAAATGGAAGAGCAACAGGGCATCATCTGGGTCTCCAAGATTTTTTTGGCATCTCCAGCATATATTAGATGAGGACAAGAAGCGAACAAGAAAACTGAAAATATTTTGTTTTGGAGAGGAAGAAGGGGAGAAAGGGAGAGGGAGCAGAGAGAGAATCACCATGGAAAAAGAGGCGAGATGGGAGAGTGAGAGGGACGGAGGCCAGATCGGAGAGTGAGAGGGACGGCCATGGTAGGAGAGGGAGCTCAGTGAGAGAGGGACGACCATGGGAGGAGAGGGAACTTAGTGAGAGTGAGAGAGGGAGCAGCCAAGTGAGAGTGAGGGGGCGGCCATAGTGATAAAAGGGGTAGGGTTTCGGGTGAGTGTGTGTGGGTGTGGGTGGGAGGGTAATTAATAATAATATTAAGGGAAAAAAATAAGAGGGTAATTAATGATAATATTTAGGGGAAAAAATAAAGGGTAATTAATGATAATATTTAGGGGAAAAAATAAGGGGGTAATTAATGATAATATTTAGGGGGGAAATAAGGGGTAATTAATAATAATATTTAGCATAAAAAAATAATTATGCGAAATCGGTAAATTAGAAATTTCTTGATCTAGCTTAATTACATATTTTAAATTTACCGTTAGATTTTAAACTGTTTAAATTTTGTGTTTAGAACTGTTGTGCATTTATTCATAAATAAATGTTTTTATAAGTTTATTAATACTGTAATTTTGATAGAATTTGAGTTAGATAAAATGTCACATGGGGCAATCACACAATTTTTTTTATGCAGATGGACTCAAATTTGCCAAACTCATTCACCAACAGATTTCATGCAATTTATTTCTTATAAGTGAGTCTAAACAGATTGATTAATTATAATTAAATTCATTTTTTTATTTAAATATAAATAAAAATAATAATTTTTTTGTTGGAGAGTTTTTCAAAAACAATTATTTAATTATATAACTTACTCCTATTAATTGTATAATTAATTGTATAATTAAACTACATACAAAATAATTGTACTATATTCAAAATAATATAAAAAAATAGCTCTCCAAAATGGTTCTTACCATTGGAGCACACATCAACAAAAAAGACATATAAACACTATTCAAGGAGCCATTTTACAGATTTGGCTCTTAAAAATGGCTCCTACCATTGGACTTGCTCTTACAATCTACACTACATAATTCTCGTAGTGCATAAATAAGGGAGAAATTTTAATTTCTAAATCATATATAGACTCAAACAATTATTAAAATTAGATAACTAGATTATTATTTTTTTTATGATGTAGTAGGAGTGCTACTCCCACGCCCTGTGTTTTTGGTCTTCCAACCCATTATATTTGTTAATGAACAGATACTACATATATATATATATATATATATATATATAAAGAAAAGAAAAGGAAGAAGCTCATGTTGACTATGTAATTATTTGATAGAATATATAATAATAACGATAACAAATCAACTATCTTCATGCTCTGCATAGAAATCAGGTTCCTCTGGTTTAAAAAACTTGGGCATTTCTAGGGTGGAATCATCCGGCCGAGGAAGCTTCTGATGGCCAGCTCCTCTCCTTGTATTTGCAGCAAATTTCGAAGCAAGCATGGTGGCTCCAAGATGCGAACCATTGTTTGCATGATCCACCAATGATCTTTCATCTCCTCCTTCATCACTGTAATAATATTCAACCTCACCTTCCATAACTTGAGAATAAAATAAGCTTTCCTGCCTGGCCAATTCCATTTGTAGTTTCCTCCTCGTATAGCGCCTCCATGCAGATTGTATATAGCAAGCTCCCCACGTCCTCCATTGATGAGAGTAATACCTGAAAGCATGCTGCAGTTTCTTGCTATGCAACCGTTTAAACTGCTTCGCAACAAACTTTAGGTCTACCGCTCTCAGTGCGAAGGCCTCGACTTCAGAGAGAGCCTTGACAGTTCGAGTGGATACAGGTAGATTTAGACGAGAGGTTGGCATCAGAGCCCATGTCAACAATTCCTCCCCGCAAAAGTCACCGGCCCTGAGTGTGATTGAGTTGAAAAAACCTGACCTTCCCCCGTTTGTTGTGGAACTTTCTAGCTGTCCTCGAATGATGAAAAGCATCTCATTTACCGGATCGCCCTCCCGGACGATGAAGGTGTCTTTCGTGTTCAAAGATGACACAAGACGTTCACATATTGCATCCAGCAGTTGATCATCCATTTGTGCAAAAAATGGGACCTGATCAAGAACACAGACTATATTAGACAATAATATTAATTATATTCTAGAGCTCACATATAAGTTTAAATTTTTAGGTGAGTTGGTTCCTTAATATGGTATTAGAGCTTTGTTGACCTAGCGGTCACGAGTTTGAATCTCATCACCATTTGATAAAAATCAAGCACAAGATAGAGTGAGTCTAAGAGCTTTCACTTGAAAATAAATGTTAAAAAATAATATAAATTCTAGGATCTCACCTATAAATTTAAATTTTTAAATGAGTTGTTTCCTGAACAGACTATAATTCAAAAATTCCAAACCGCGCCCCTAGTGATAACACATTAATTGGAGGCATCAGATACCGAAAACTCACGCGTCGAACAAGAGCCAGGCAAAGATGACGTTGAATCTGGCGTCGGATATCCATTGGTAAGGACTTCAAGATGCTTTCCTCGTCCACACCTCTCGTAGCTAGCCATTTGTATTGAACAAAACGGCGAACACGTTCTTGCAACTCTGTAGGTAACTGACGGTGCCTCATCCATTCCTCTGTATCTCTTCGCCTAATCCTCCATTCTTCCAATCTGGCAGACGCGGATTGCATATATGTCTTCAGGGGAATAACAGTGGATTAAAATTAGAGTGGTCAAACTATTTCAATCACACTCTCACTCATGCCATAAGTTTTCCTCTACTTTAGTGAAAGATGCTGTGTAGATCTACAGGGAATAGAATAGGGTTTATGTAAATATAGATACCTGCATATTGCCTATGAGATGAGCAAACAGAACTAGACCCATAATACAGATGCCAATGCTGAATAGTGTTTCACCTTCGTAGGTACTTGTCATCAAATTTTGTCCATACGAACTGCTCAGCACGAAATGATCGAAAACTTTATTAGCAAAAACAGTATCTCAATAACACATACTTGGTAAAATATCCATTGCAGGTCAGCTAGTTTGGAATCAAAGTTTAAGGAGAGCAGTGAAACTGCTGTCATGTTTTTCATTGAGCCAAATGAAATATCATTACCACAATTCTTAATCTCTAGAAACCGAGATTATTATCCCTGGAATGCTAATTAAATATGTAATATCAACTTCCATAGAGAATCTCTGCATTAAAATCTGCTCCCAGTAAACTTCAAGGGACAAAACTATCTATCACTATAGAACTGTTAACACGAAATTTAGCGAGAAAAAAAGCTTTGCAGCAAGGAAATGCTTATCTAAAAAGCTAAAACTAAAAGAATAATAATGCTCCTTGGCCTTGTGGTTTTGGTGTTGTTACTAAGCAATGGTGGCATCCAGAACCATAAACAAATTCAAAAATGAAGAACAGGAGACAGATAGCTGCATCAGATTAAACCAGAAATTAAAAGGAGATGGAAACTAGCCGTACCTTAAGTTTCTCAAGCCCCACCAAAGACAATAGAAATATTTATCTACGAAAGATGCTTCAGCAACATGATTTGTAAAGGCTTCGGCAAACATCCCAAACTGAAAATTCTCATCATTCTGGGCATCACAATTAGTGAGCAGATTAGTAGTTGTAAGCCAAGCTTGTCGTGCAGGGTTATCCTTAGCACTACAGTCAAGAAATAGAGGGGTACAAGCTGGCGTGCGGTTCCTCTCATTTTTACATTGTATGTTCCAGCAGTGATGCTGCCTCTGAATTGATGCCAGATACCATATAGCTCCTAAAACCTGCACTGACCATGACGATAACAGCAATAAAATGAGTAATACCTTATACGGGATTGCATTTACTCTACAAAATAGTAGGAAAACATTTTATAAATTAATTTCTGAAAAAAAGTGGGGTGGTAACTAAGTGGTGCTTACATGGCTAGCAAGGACGTAGAGAAGGAGATTATAAGCTGCCCCGGACCAAGCAGTCTTGGCTATAACACCAGTAGTCTTAACAATCCGTCGATTCAGAGGTATCATAACAAAAAATCGAGGAATATATTGGATGAGAACTATTAGAGAAACAGTGTGGTTAGCATGAGCAGCTGTGGGATTTTTCAGCACTGATGTAATCATGAACCAAATCACAATCTGTCAAAAATTAGCAAGCAGATCAAGATAAGAAACAGCGAGCCCTATACCATGCTAGTCTGTAGAACAGTCAGTGATGAATCCTAGCAAAATTCGCAATCCTGCAAAATTCAGGGGTTTTGCATGTGGCCTATGAAAATGACAGTGTGTGTCCAGCAATTCATGTTCAAAGTAGATTAATATAAGGTTCATGTCATTCCATACCAGATACAGAAATGAGCAGGTTGTTGGCATGCTTGCATCAAAATTTACAGTTGAGTATTTTGCAAATACTGCAATTTTTCTAAAGTAAAGAACCACGAAAGAAACCCAGAGGTGGTTCTTTTAAAATATGATAACCATTTCATTTGCTTTCTAAATAATCACAATTTCTTAAATAAATGGAAAGATTTAAACCATAAAATTCATGAGAAAATGAAGAAATAAACGGTTACCAGGGTGATGAAGCTCGTATAGTACGAAAGAATAAATAAATAACCTGAATTAACTTAGTTAGCATGCCAAATATGTAAATCAGGTTATGAGACCAAGATAAGCTAATAAGATACAAATAAATTTTATAACCCAGATCATACGAATAAGATAACCTAATAGATAACAAATTAGGAAAGAATATGAATATATATCAAATCTTAAACAACCCAAAACTAAAGGAAAAAAACCCAGAAAATAAAGTCAAGTCATTAAATTTGCATTCAAGTAGTAGGATAACGTAAGCAAATAGAAAGGAAAATAAAGAAAACATGAAGTTGTATTTCAAATATACTTAGAATGACAGGATTGAAAAAGAAAATTAATTTAAAAAACCCTAAAAAATTAATCAATAGTAACCCGAGTTAAGTTTTCAAATTGATGAGTCACTTTATAAAACCAATATCAGCTAATTCACATTTCTCAGCCCTAAAACCAAGAATGTTGTTATCGGATAAAAAAGGGTTTTATGTTTTTAAATGATTGAAAATCATGTTACCCTTTCGGTATTCTAATCCGAAACATAACCAGGAACAAACTATTACGTTATTCATTGTCAATGCAAAACCCTTGGTATGGATATGAATATATAATGTATGTATGGCTAACCTGAGGGAGAGGAAGGGCAGCAGCAAGATCAACAACAAAGTTCGATTTCAGGTAGCGTATGGCAATGGCTCTTGGGTCCATCACAAGCTCTCCTCTACCGAAAACGCGCGAGCTTGGTGCGATAAAAGCCGTCCTAAACTTCATGAAAATGTGCAGGAAAAAGAACAGGTCCGTGAAGGTGCGAGCGAAGGTAACCCAGACGCCGAGGGCAATGTCAATTTTCATGCAGGCGTCGCCACCGATAATGGGAAGGTAAAAATAAAGAGGGTCAAGAAACATTGCAATCATGCACGCGACGAGGAAAATGTGGTTCCATTTGCTAACAATTTCACTTCCAGGGTCATGAATTTGGTCCCACCAGGGAACTTTGCGTCGGATAGACAAGGATTTGGGGAAACGGCGGAAGTGTGAGCTTGTGTATGAGCGGAAGTTATTCATTTTCCATTGCAGAGAGCAGTGAGATATTCTTATGGGCGAAAACCCTAGCGAAGAGACATTGTTGATCTGAGAAGGAGAGAATTGCACCGAATTTGAGAGCTTCTTACTTGCTGTTTTTCCATACCTTTGTGGAGATCCAAGAGAAGCTGCAAGGATTACGGTATTGCATGGCAGCTTGAGATATCTATGTACAATATATAATAATTCGACATTTATTCTCTCTTTTATTATTCTGCCTTTTTTTATTTAATGATTTTTGTCAAAATTGTATTCTGAGTTGTTAACTTAAAGCCAGCTTTCCACCTATAAATTTCTATAAATAGGGTTCTTGCTATGGTATTTACAAGTTTCTAACTTCAAGCATATTTAACAAATTAGTATTGATGGGTCAAAGAAAAGAATCACGCTCTTTAAAATAATAAATTTGTAAGGAAACCTAATAGTTAAACAATCAATGATTCATGAAATTGAAAGGGTGGTGTACTCAAATTTCATCCCTTTCAGTAATCACGAGTTGCCTTGCCCGCGCGTTGCGCCGAGCTTTTTGATGCAGTAAATTGATTGATTGCTTTATGTGTTTTGATTGATTAATTAAATATTTAATGAGTCAAATGAGCATCGTTAAAAATGGTTTTACATGAGTTATTTGTTGTTTTTATCGAACTGGTTAAAATACTTTTAAGAGAAGTTAATTGTATTTTTCAACCAATAGATCAATGGTTGGGGTTGATTAAACTGCTTGTCGATTTATTTAATTCGCAGAGTGCGAAACTGTAATTGATTGATTTCTGGGTGTGTTTTAATTTTTTTGGCAATTATTTAATCGGAAGATGGAAAAATTGCAATCAATTGAATCTATGAAAGATGATTTTTTTGACACCAGTTATTTGTTGTCTTTATCGAACTGGTTGATTGCTTCCATCGTTTTACCTATTGGGATAATGCTTGAATCGGCACATCGTAAAATTGCAATTGATAAAATTCCTTTAAGATAAGTTAATTGTATTTTGCAGCCAATATATCAATGGTTGGGCTTGATGAAATTGTTTTTCGATTTATTTAATTCGCAGAGTGCAAAACCGTAATGGATTGATTGTTAATGTTTTCTAAAAAAACATTATATTGTTTGCATAAATGTGCACAATCAATGGAAAGGAGATGGAAAACAACAATTTAAGCTTTATTTGGCACATTAAAAGATTTTCACATGTTTTTTGTGGAAAATATTTGTGCTGATATTTTTTTTAAAAGTTGGAGAATTTAGTACTAACAAAAACTCTCTTATAATAAACTAACATGGCACCCGTATATTTTGAAGTAAATTGTAACTGAAATAAAAGTGCATGAAAATAAATCATCGATTGGAGTTTTTTTCTTAAAGAACCAAAACACTAAAAGCGTATAGATGTTATGCGATAAAGCATTTACATGGTTAGAGCCGCTAAACTATTCCATTCATCATATTTTACATCCAAAATAGTAAATGGATTATCTAAGAGTTGAAAGCACAACAAAAGAAACATATTAATTTAATATAACAAAATGATGCCAAAGCAATGTCATAAAGTGTCATTGCTTTTCAAGAGAGTAGTGTCCTTGAAAAAGAGCACGTAGGCATGCAAAATGACCAGAGATGGTGTTCATCGGGGGGTCCTGTGAATGAAAAAAAAAGATATTGATACTGATGCCCAAAAGAAAACCATGGTATCCACAGAAGTTAATTGTATTTTGTTAGCATATGGATTTATTTTATGATTTCCAACACCTTGTCTTTATATTATTTATCTGGAAAGAATTTTTGTCATAAATTTAGGAAAAGGCTTGGCAAATAAATGTTATAGATGGCAAAATGACATAATTGAAGAGTAAGTTAGAATCACCTAATCATGTTTTGATTTAGATTGGCATTGATGTTTTTTTGGTTGATCTTTCTCTCTAGACATGGTCAATGCATTGTCATCGAGCAATGGGAATATATCTGGAGTTCCGGCTGTAGCATTTGTTGCAGAGCTGTGAATTTAAAAAAGAACCAATAAATTGTGCATTTAGAATTGACAAAGTAAACATATATAAACGATATTATTGAAATTTAAAGGTGATAGGTATGAAAAAAGGAAGAAATATGTTGCCTTTTAAGAGGTGTCTCATCTTTAAATCGTAGATGTTTCACAGCAGCTTGTGATTGTGGAGTATCAGTGTGAGCTATTAATGGTGGAATATGTGCTGGAGTTATTGGGTCTAATAGAAGGGTTTTTTTGGAGGAAGATGCGACAACTTCTTCTATGAACTTAACATCAATATCATGAAGTTGTGGCTCAATATGTTGCCGTGGAGCTTCAACATCTATAATGTCATCAAAAACATTGGCAACAATGATATTGCAACGGTTCATAATTGAGCGAAAAGTTCTGAATCTCAGCTGAAAAATTTTTGGTTTCTGTAATTTGTCAATCATGGGAGGTGGAATAGAATCAATAAACCCTTTATCATAGACATAACTGTGGGCAGAGGAGCCAAAGAAGTTTTCAGCAATTTTTCCGACCATAAGAAATGTTGTTACATCAATGCCATCAATCACAATGCAATCAACTTTAAACCTAGGAAAACATTAGAAATAAGATAATTAAATATAAGGCGCAATGTAAAAGTAAATGAACAATATGCATAATCCAGGTCTGGACATGAAAAGTAATTTTTTTCTTAGCTAACCATGGAGTGGGCGTCACTTCATTGTGTTCAATGCATTTAAAATTTGTTCCTTTGTCAGAAAGCGACTTTGTGCATACTGGACAACTATGATACCACCAGCCTCGATGAAGATCATAGTCAACTATTGAGGTCTTACATGTAAATCTTTCACTCTGTATTTTGTAAAATAAGAAGTAAAAATTAATATGGATTATTGAGTTTAACAGAATTCTGAATCAAAGGTCATGTGGTAAAATAATGGTGGAGATCACTGTTGACATACTTTGTATTGGTATGGATCCATGCAAAGGATTTCTTTAATTGTCTTTCTATTTTCTTTTAGCTGTTGATCAATGGTTTGAGCATTTGTTGAAGGAGGGAGCTGATGGACCTCAACAGGAACATCTTTATAGCTGATTATAAAAGTTGTATGATATGAATAGCTTACAAAACAAATATTTGATATAAGACAATCAAAAAATAAGGAAGCTCACAAATGTTTATATGGAAGAACTTCTGGAATTTCTGGGTTGAAATACCATAATGAGGCAACAGTGCTTGCGAGGTTAGGTTTCCCTAACCAAATATATATATATATATATATATATATATATATATTAAGATTATTTTAAATTGAGTTGAATGAAGTAATAATTGAATGATCAAAATAAATTTGTGCATCAATGCAGTTAATGGTAATAAAAAGAAAGATAGATAAGTGAAGGTGATATATATGGAAGGCGTAAATAACAATAATTACAAATTAAAGGGAGATGTTTGAAATAAATAACCTTTGAACTCCGTGATTCAAAAGCCAGCAAAAACAATTATAAATGGACTTGGTTGGCCATTTAGATCAGTATCATCAAAGCTTTTTGCAACATCACCCCAAAGAGTCACCCTTAGTTCATCCCCCCTGCATATAAGATTGATTTTAAGAAGATAAGGCATCAAGAATTATGAAAGATGTATGAGATTAAGATAACCAACCTGATATTTTCAATTATAAACTCTCTTTTATCTGTCATATTTTGACCCCTAACCATAATTTGTTCAAGTGGTTGAACAGCCTTTAATCGACCAAGCACATCTAATATATGTGAAATAAACAAATTAGTTGTGAAAAACAAATATAAGAAAACAATGAAAAAGCATAAAGAATGTTATTTTGTGATAAAACCTGCCAGCACTCCTGATCTTTTTCCTATAGTTAACATATATGCAAAGTCTATGAATTTAAAGTAATGGTGCGGTATGGGGGTATTAATGGATCAAGCCTTGTAATTTTGGTGTCAGACTTAAGATCAATAATTGCTTCATGGGCGACAACAGAATTTGTATATCTGTTTTTGAAGGTATAGAACCCACAAATCTGATAATAATTCCCTTCGATAATAGAAGCAGAAAATGGTTGTATGTTTTTGCCTTTAGCAGAGGCTTGAATTGCGTTACCCTGCCAGATGAAAGAGAAAAACATTATTAATGAGACTACAAACATAAAGTCTAAACAAATAGAGAAGGAAACTTGAAGAAGTGGATGGAATGAAATTGTAGTACAATATAAGCTTACTTGGCCATCAACCAAAAGGCAATTAAAACTGCCTGTTTGTCCATTGATCTTAGGGATCCAAACACGACAAACTCTTCCATTCAAAGATGTATAGAAGTTATATTTCTTTATGCTTTGGATCGTCAACGCCATGACCTTGAGAGGAAAGAGATAAGGAACCAAATAAGAAACAACAATTATAAATAAAAATGAAGTTGAACTCTTAAAGTATAAACAATTATAAAATGTTGGAACTATATATATATAGTTGTTAAACACCTTACAAAAGAATTAATAAGGTTGTTAAATAGGACAACATATAAAGGGAATTCCAGAAACACTATTATTTGCAAAGTTTAATTTTGATGATTTGCAAAATATTGATGAGCAAATAATAAGTGATAATTTTTTCTGGTTTAGGATTGAAAAAAAAAAGAAACACAAAAACCTTAAGGAAGAGCGTGATGATGTCCTTGTAGACAATATTTTTTGCATAAGCAGAAGGGCACCCTTCATTGTCACAGGAAATAATCTTCAAACCTTTTCTTGAAGTGACTCTTGAGAGAGCGACATAAAGTTCTCCATGGGTGAAAACTTGTTCTTTCAGAAAAACACCAACAATGTTTAAAGATTGTCCTTGACTCTTATTGATTGTCATGGCATAACATGGTTTTAAAGGTATGAAAACTTTGTTGTCAATTTTAGATCCAGTTATTATTTGTGCCTCAATGACCTTTGATGAAAATTGTGTAACTATAAGCCTGGTGCCATTGCATAGACCAATAGATGGGCTAATATTTCTAAGTAACATAACAGGTGTTCCAATTTTGAGAGCAAGTGTGTGAGATGGGACCCCATTGAATTCAAGTTGGTTTATGTATTCTGTTGGATATAATGAGCTCGCATTGTCACTCTCTGTTGATGATGTGCAAATAGAATCAATGCTAAGATAGAAACGCTTTTCTCCAGGTGTGATGTGAAGCACAAAATCATTAATTTCAGCAACAGTTGTGTTTTTTGTTGTAATTATAGCTCTCTCTCTAAAATAGCTGGGGTCAATTTGAGTGTCTGAAATATTTGGATAAATTGTTGAGACAATTGCTGAAGTCGGATCACATGAAGGTTGCAGCAGAAGATCTAAGGGAACAACAATGAAATAATCATCTGATTCATTGAGTGAAGGCAATCTAGACATGTCACTATTGCCAACGCCTAAAATCCATTTGGTGAACTCGCTAATTTCAGCATTTTCTTCAGAATTTAGGCCATTTGTAGAGAGGCGCATGTTTTCTGTAAGAGTCAATATAGTAAATCTGGACCACAAAGATGAGCTGGTTAAAGAAGCATTGATTATTTCTTCTTTTGTTCCACCAGGAATGACTGGCAATATTTGACGAAAATCACCACCAAGTAAAAATGTTTTTCCACCAAATGGGAGATCTTTGCTATAGTTGTCACCCTAGGAAAGAACATCACGCATTGAACGATCAAGGGCTTCAAAACAAAATCTCTTAATCATTGGTGCCTCATCCTAAACTATAAGAGAGGTTTTTTGAAGAAGGTTGGAAAACTAAGTGTTTTTCTTAATGGCACATGTTGATGAGTGATCAATAGCAAGTGGGATTTTGAATCTTGAATGGGTTATACGACCATTTAGGAGAAGAAGAGATGCAATACCAGATGATGCCACTGCAAGGACAATCAAGCCCTCAAATCTAACACGATTTATGATTGTGTGCCATAAAAAAGTCTTACCAGTTCCCCCATGGCCATGCACAAAGATCAAAGCATGTTTTTTATGAAAGATGGCTACAATAACTGAATCATATATAACTCTCTGTCCTTGGTTGAGGGAGGAAAAATTCAAAGAATGCTAGCTTTTAAGTTCAATCAAATCATAATTAAGCTCCTCTCTTAGAAGCTTGTTTGTAATTTCTTTCAATAAATGCCCATCTGGCATCGGCAAGTTATGATCTTGAAGTGTTGTTGCAGAAGCATTGAAAAGTTGCTCATGCTCATATAATACATAATTTTTAAGTTGATCATTAGATAGAATCAGGTTTGGCATTCTAAAAGATCTTCTCAACTTATGAAGGATGTCATCATGCATCAAGTGCCAAAACTGATTAAATAAAATTAAAGTGTCAGCAACCTGATGATGATGCAGTTGCAATTGCTTCACAAAAAGCTTCAGATCATTCTTTGTCATCCCCTAAAAGCCCGTATGCTTTGCAAGCGAGTTGGAATGTTGGATAAACCATTCCATGAGTCGTTCTTAAATCTGCAAACCCAGTTGACCCTTTAATATGGTTCAAAAGAAGCCTAAACAAACAAAGTTAAAGTTCACCAGTAGCAGGATGCACATATGCTATACGTCCAAGGCTCAACCCTTTTGACCTGACAACCCACTCTTTCTGTCCAAAATCCCAAACATATTTGTTTGGAAATTCTGAGTAATATAGATCTTGAGCACCAGAAAAGTTCTTGTTGCATTCAAACCATTCAGTAAGCATTGTTTTCCTGATACCTGGCCTTCTAAGAATGGATTGAAGAGAATCGTGGCCTGAGAAAACAATATTTTGTTGAAAAGGCAAATGTATTTGCAACCTTTCAACTGGAGGATATATTGAATCAATTGGGAATTGAAAAATTCGCCAAACAGCTTTATAAGGGAAAATGAAGCGACGATTAAGATATGCTTGTATTTCATCATTTGCATCATTTTGAAGCACAACTCGACATCTGTCAAGGCCTTTGCTTACATATTTGAACAAATACTTGATGAGCATTGATTGGCAGCATATTTCAACATTTATATGTGCATTATAACGCATCAAAAGTTCTTTATTGTATGAAACAACATAGTCATTGAATAGCATGATTCCATTCTTGAGCACAAAATTATCACGGAATTCACGCCGTCTATAATAGACAAATCCATTTTCTCCCAAAGTAGTTGAGTCCCTGAATTTTTTTGGAAATGATTTTGTACAAACATTTCCTGACATGCATTGTGCACCTGGCCTTGCAAGACCACATGGACCATGTTTAGAGACAATCTTATGACATAAAGGATCAATGTTTTTATCTGGCATTTCAGCTGAGACCACTGAGTCAATATAATTAGAGGTTCTGATTTTGAATTCAGGGGCAAGCCAAATCAAGATATGTGTATGTGGAAGACCTCTTTTTTGGAACTCAACTGCACAAACATCTACAAAAAAAGTCAAATGAAATTATTATTTTTTTGATAGATGAAACAACTTAAATAATTATTTGTGATGATTGCATTACCAGCAATTGTGTTACCAAAAGGGACACCAGATTTGATGAACTTTAACATATCAAGAAGCTTTGCTCTGAAAACTCTTGTAATAATATCCAGCTTGTCCTCATGTTTGTAAGCCTTGTTTTTATTGAGTTCCCTTTGGATTTCAGACCAGTTAGTGTTGCATGTGAATGTAATGAAAAGATCAGGGTTTCCCTATGACCTGCAAATTGCCATAGCATCCTAGTAATTATTGATCATATATCACAGACTACCAGTTACAGAAGACGGAAGAATAATTTTCCCAATTGATAATCCCTAAACATCTCCTTTAAGCACAACCTCATTTATGTTATGATATAGATCAGAGCGAAGATCATTTTGGTTCATTGTAATGTAGTCAAGTCTATCTTCTTCAATGGTGGCGAAAGCATCAACTAAAAATTGTTGGTAGAGTCGACCACCTTTTATAAGAGTCTCTTCTCCATACTCTCTCTCTTGAATAAGATAAGCATAAAAAGCCCTCATTGGAACTCTCTGACATTTTCTGGAGCTATGGGCTTCATGATCAGCAAAACTAATGTTGGTTCGATAACTGTCTTCACCAAACAGAAACAGAAGAGGATATTGCAATGCCATAAATTTTGGATGCAGCTTAGAGATCCTTTGAAATGTGTTTGACCAGCTTTTAATAATTATATCTCGCTCTGAACGACAATCACCAATATCTCCAACAATCAACCCACCAATTTCATCTGATGTTGGATCATTATATTGGCCAGTGTCATTAGATCTCTGACAGAGCAATTGTAGTTTATAGCCTGGATTGGTAGGTTCTGAAAGTTTTTGGGAAGCATGGCGAAATAATCTAACCAAACAATTATTTGAGGCAAACATTTGGATTAGATTCCCAACTATAACCTCATCTAATGACAAAGTTGAGGTTGAATGTGGAAACTGTGACATTCGATTTGAAACCTCGTTTGCAACATCATAAATATAAAGCTGAGCAAATTTTGGAGCATCCTTATTAGAAGGTAACAGAGATCCCATAAGATGATGACAATGGCCATTAATTTTAAAAACATATGGGCCAGATTGATGATTAACTGATTGATCAGCATTTGCTCCCATGGACGTAAAAGCAAACATAGAGTTGTAAGCATGAATATTTTTGCGGAATCTCTTGGACTTCGAACCAAATATATTGTTTAGCAAGTCATCTAGAAGCTAAGGTGTGGGTGGTGGCCGTGGAAGCCTAACTCTCCCACTAAGACAACAAAGAGAGAATCTTGGATTGGATTTTGTTGAATGGGCAAGTCGCTCGTTAAGCCAAAAAAGTGACTTCCAATGACAACATTTGAATGTTTTGTTTCCAAAGTCAATGTACCCATTCAAATTCCCTGGGAATGAAAGTTTCGTGTTAAATCTCGCAATACATATTTGCAACTAAAATATGTATATAAATCAACATATAAAGTTTTTTGGAACAAACGTTGTCTCTTTCTTTGATACGAAGCATGCCCAATTTGTTGTTGGTCATTAACAAAAGACATGAGATCATTATCGATAGAGATTGAGTCAGTTGCACCAAGATCTTGTGATGACAATAGAGATGCTGGATTTGATGGGCAAGATTGATTGTCTGATAAAAAAACAGAGCAAAGATCATGTTGATTTTCAGAGTACATTAATTCCTGAGGGGATGAAATCTCGCCGTGATATAATGAAATTGTTGAGCACCAACGTGGTAAGGATCATGACTCGTGTTGAACCTTGAAGAATGTGTCAATACACCAATAGAGTAGAAAGGAGCCTCAGCATCTGCTGATCTCGTGGTATATGAACAATCTTGTTCGTTAGTAAATATATGTGATCCTTGCAAGCGTTGTTGTTGGCTAGTCATGGGTGCGTAAATTGAAACTAGAGGTACCAAACAATGCAAGAACCATTCAAATGGATTTGATCGAAGAATCAAAAAATATCCAGGGAAAAAAACGGAGAAGGATGTGAATGTCAAAACAACACAATAGCAAGCGTAGGAATGGATGCAAACTTATAAAAAAAAATTGATTACCTAGGAATGTTGAAATGTATATTTGCTAAATATACCGCAATGGCATAAATTGTGCATGACAACAATAATTTTGTTCTTTGTTTGAAGTCATTATATATTTGATTTGATTATCTATAAAAAATATTTTGAGATTTTTTTTTCATTATTGTATATTGATTTTTTAACGTGACCAGAACTTTTGAGAAGGACATCCAGGCATATTGTTTGTTGAAATTGGTTGATTGGTAATATTGTTTTAATTGTTTGCATATGTTGAAATCCATTAAAAATTTAATATTAATATATTTTTCAACTATGTTAATAAATAACTTAATATATTAAAATTCCTTTTGGTATTTATTTTCATATATAATTATTAATTTATTTTTTCAAATATATACATTATTTTTTTCAATTTATAATTAAGTTTTTTTATGTATATAAAAATATGTTTATAACATAAATAAATTATTTTTTATGTTAAAATTTGTTAATCCGGCCTATAACTAAGCACGTGTCAACTATTAGTTTTAAAAGTAAAGGGATGTTATAAAATTATAAAATGTATATGTTAATGTCTAAGTTCCTACATACATCTATCTTATATTACAATCATTCATTATTCTCTAGTTCATTTAAATTTCTCCAAGTTCATATAAATCTACATCTAAAGGAATGTTATAAAACCATACATTATATGTGTTGATGTCTAGGTTCCTACATACATCTCTCTCATATTACATCCAATCATATTCTCTTGTTCATTTGAATCTCTCTAAGTTCATTTGAATCTACATCTTCTTATATCCTTTGAGCTTACAAGTATTTATGCACATGTGCCTATAAATAGCTATATTGTTAAGAGAATAAAGAACACATAAATGTAATTACAAAAATATATGAAATAAAAGTGTTCTCTCTCCATTCCTTTAATTTCAATTATTCATGTTTATTCTATTAACTCTTTATTAAGTAAATTGTATGCTTCTAAATATATAGTTTCATACAATGTTATTAGCACGAATTGCTCTTTACTTTTATCTTGAAGCAGATAATCATATTTGATTTATATATCATTTCAATACAAATTTAAATAATATTTGTTCAAATCTTATTCATCACACTACATTTGTTATTTTTATATTGTATATTTATATTTTTGCAAATCATAAGTATGCTATGTGTTTAATATAGGATCATGTCCTCGTTGGACTTTCCTCTTTCATTTATATAAGAAATTCTATTGTGTGTTTATAAATTTGATATATAGACTAAAAACCTTCGACATGTGGGCTACTAATCCAAAGTAAGGTGATATATCCTTTGTAGTTGAGGTGTAACAACACCACGTACCATTTTTGTTTTGATGGATAATTTGATCTTACTAAATTTCCTATTATTGTATTTTTGTGAATTTCTTTAAATTATTATTTTCTACATTTATGTGAAGCATATTTATTTTAAGGAAATAATAATTTTATTCAACATTTAACCAAATATTTATTCAATACTTACTATAATAAACCAAATTTTTAATCAATTGTTTTTATATTTTTTATTATAAAGTAAGTTACAATGTCAACCTTGCCAAACTTGAGTTGTTGCACTTGATATTATAGGAAAGAATTATTTATCATGGATTCTTAGTACTGAAATTCATATAGATGGTAATGAATCAAAGAGTTGAAAATAAAGTATATCACAATCAAAGATCCCATTATTCTTTGGCAAAATTTGAAAGAAAGATATGACCATCAAAGACAGTTATGCTCCCAAAAGCTCTTTATGATTGAATATATTTATGATTGTAGGATTTAAATCTGTAAGTGAATACAATTCTAAAATATTTAATATTGGTTCTAAATTGAAATTATATGGAGACAATGTCACCGACAAAGATATGTAAAAAAAAAATTCCCCCCTTTTCATACCTCAAATGTGCTCTTACAACAGCAATATAGAGAACGAGATTTTAAGAAATATTCTAAATTGATTTCATGTCTACTTGTGGCTAAATAAAATAATAAACTTTTAATGAAAAATCATGAATCATGACCAACTAGTTCAACCTCATTCCCTAAAGTGAAAGCTATGAGATATAATAATAATTATGGTCGAGGTAGAGTCCGTGAACAAGGACAATTTAATCATTATAACTATAATGGTTATAATTTGTCAAATTCACAAATTTTTATAGAATGAGGAGAAACAAGAAAGGGGAAACATGCATAATGGGGATACTAAAAAGGTAGAAAATATGTTATCGGTGTGGAATGAAAGAGCATTGGTCTTGTACCAGTTTGTACAACTAAATTGCATTGGTCTCATGCTTGTTGTACAACTAAACATCTTATTGATTTATAGCAGTTCTCATTGGAAGGAAAAGAGAAAAAAATAGAAATAAAATTTTCTCACTCACATTAAGAAGTTCAACATATACTTCAGTTTCAAGACATGGAAAAGCAGCTACCAAATGCTTTTACTTATTCAAAGGAGTAACCAAATCTCATATACGAGCTATATATGCTTCATCCAGGATTGAAGTCCTAATAGGACAATTTGCTAAAATTGGAGCAAATGAGTCTAGGGCACATGTCAAAAGCATGGTAGACAAAAATCCTCAAAAAATAAAAGAACAAATAATCAAGTTAACATTATTATGGAAGAAAATGTTTATGAGAATATAGACATAATTCATCATAAACCCCCTAAAAACAGAAAAAATAAGGAGATCTTAATAGATTATGTCTTTACGAAGAAAGGATGGAATCAAAATAAGATCCATCAAAGAATGTAAGTGCAAAAATGATTGGTCAAAATAGAAAGAAACAATTCATACTGAATTAAATTTACTTGCAAAATGTGATTTTTTTTTAAGTGTAGCTCAAACACCTCAAGGTGTAAAACTAGTTGGATATAAATGGGTATTTGTGTGAAAACAAAATGAGAAGAATGAAATCATAATAATGCGAACCTCGTGATCACGCAACCCACAATCAAGACTGAGATCTGATCCCGAAAAGCCGAAATAAGTCTGATAGGAGTGTGACACAATGAAAACCTGCCCGAAGGCACCAACACTATTGGAGTGAGTAGAATGACGCCACAAAGCCAGATAATCTTTAATAAATCAAATTTAGTTCGTTCAAGAACTAAAGAATGCAAGAATCACTCTCACACATAAAACTAAAAAATTTCAGAAGGATCAATGGCTGTTGAAATTTAGCTTACATGAGTTTAAATAGTTCTTGAAAAAGTAACCCTAATGGACCCCTTATATGTACTTAAATGAGGTCCACTCAAAACTAACCTAAAACTCTAAGTTGTAAAACCCATGACTTAATCCAACAAGCCTCCTAGCTAAAAACAAAGTATTAATTAAGCTCAAACAAGCATTGACTTGTAGCTAACAAAATTAAATAAGGCCTATAATATTAAATCCATATTATGCCATAAGGCTTATTTATAACCTTCTATCCAGCCCCTTAATCCCAGAAACAAAAGGAAAAGGTAGACACTAATGTTATTTCCATGTTGTAGTAGGATTCTTTTGTTTTATTTATTGTCCTCACTTTATGCCCCAAATAAGGTTGTATTGGACCCATCTTGCATATGGATAAGATGTACTAGGATCTCCTCTTGATACTCCAATGGACCTTACAATTTTGACTTGGTTGAAACCTTCAAAACCAATGCATTCTATGCCTCTTTCAAAATCTTTGTCTTAGACCGAGTCATTGGACCATTTAGAACATGCAATGGGTCTTTGCTGATATTTCTGGGCTGGTCCACATCACATAAGATATAAGGTCTGACTAATAGCACAAGGGTTTTAACAAAGACATGACATCGATTATGATGAAATATATTTTCCTATAGTACATTCAATTACATTTTGTTATCTTATTAGCCTAACAACTTGTGAAAAACTAGATATGTGCATGATGAATGTTGTTATAACCTATTTATATGAATTAATTGATAATGATATTTATATGAAAATCCCTGAAGGTTTTAAAATTTCTACAACATATAATTCAAATCCCCTGAAGGTTTACTCAATCAAGTTACAAAGATTTCTCTAGGTTTAAGCAATTAGGATGCATGTGGTATGAACGCTATAGCAAATAATTACCATATATGCCCATATGTTTTTATAAAGAAGTCAGAATCTAATTTTACTATCATTGTTTATGTATTCTGATAATTTAAATATTATTAGAACTCAAGAAAATACCAAAGACAATAAATTATTTAAAGAAAGAATTTGAGATAAAAGATTTGAGAAAAACAAATTTTTGTCTTAGCTTGCAAATCAAATATTTAGCAAACGAAAATTTCATTCATTGAGTACCCTAATGGTTATTTAAACTTCTTGTGAAAAAAATACTCTTTTAGACCTCATGACGATAGCAACGAATTGCTTGGCCCTGAAGTACCATACTTCAGTGCAATTGATGCGCTAATGTATCTTGCTAATAATACACAACTTGATATAGCATTCTTTGTGAATTTGCTAGCAAGATATCGTTCTTCTCTTATCCGAAGACATTTGAACAAAATTAAACATATTTTTTGTTACCTACGCGGAACTATTATGTACATTTATTTTATTCAAATAATGTTAATCATAAATTAATTGGATATACTGATGCAAGATATTTATTTGATCCACATAAAGGTCGATCTCAAACAGATTATTTATTTACGTGTAGCAATACTAATATATCATGAAGATCTACAAAGCAAATATTAGTTGTTATTTCATCCACTCATGTTGAATACTTGCAATCCATGAATCCAGTAAAGAATGCGTGTGACTAAGATCCATGACTCAACATATTCATGAAACTTATGGTTTAAGCTCCAGTAGAGGAACTTCAACTATTATGTATGAAGATAATGTTGCATTTATAACTCAATTAAAAGAAGAGTACATCAAAGGAGATATAACAAAGCACATCTTCTCGAAATTCTTTTTCACACATGAACTTTATAAGTGTGATGACATTGATGTTCAATAAATTCGCTCAAAAGATAATCTAACAGATTTGTTCACTAAAACATTACCAATTACAACATTTGAAAGATTGTGATGTAATATTGGAATGCGATATCTTAAGGACTTAAAAGAGACATATATATAAGAGAAAGTTAACACGCACTGCACTTTTTTCTTAACTAAGGTTATCTCCCATTAGGTTTTCTTGATAAGGTTTTAAACTAGGTAGTTTCCAATTCATAAGGCTATATATATAATAGACATCTAAAGAGGAGTGTTATAAAACCATACATTGCATGTCTGGATGTCTAGGTTCCTTCATACATATCTTTATTATCATATTCATTTATTATACTCTAATTCATTTGAGTCTTTTTAAATTCATTTGAATCTACATCTTATGTTGTTTGAACTTATAAATATTTATGCTTACGTGTCTATAAATAAATATATTATTGGAAAGAGAAAGAACATATACATATAATTTCAAAGATATATAAAATAAAAGTATTATCTTTCAATTCTTGTAATTTCTATTATTCTTGTCTATAGTTTATACGAGCTAACTTGACCGCGCACTGCGTTGAGCTTCTTTTCTATATAGAAAATTGATTGATTTTGTGTGTTGTAGTTGATTATTTTAATATTTAATTAGTAAAATTATAATTGATAAAATCTGTTAGAAATGAGTTTTTTTTCCCACCTAAAAGTGATTGAATGTGTTATTGTTCAAACTCTTTTGATAATTATTTAATTGGTAGATTTTACAATTGGAATAAAAAAAATTCTGTTAAAATGAGCTACGTACTCTGTGTAACATACTGATTGATTGTTGTATATGTTTTATTTGTTTCATAAATTACTCTATTAGCAAATAGTAAAATTACAGTCGATGAATTTTAGCACAGATGAATGATTTGTTTTACGCAACAAACAATTTGATTGATGGTTTTGTTTTAACTATTTTGGTAATAATTTAATTGGTAGATAACAAAACCGCTATTGATCAAATTGACTAAAGATATTTTATTTGTTGCCTGCAACACACTAATTGTTTATTGGGCATGTTTTAACTATTTGATAAATAATTTATTTGACAAATAGCAAAAATACAACTACTAAAATTTATCAAAGATTATTTTTTCAGATTTGTTCTTCATATTATTATATTAAAAGTATTTTAGAATACTGAGATTAAATTAATGTGAGATTTATAAATAAAAGTCAGTTCATTTTTTATATATATTTTAAGATGTTAATATCAAAACAATATCACAATATATAATTAGCCTCGCCTATTTTTTTATGGAAAAAGTCCCAAAAATAATAATTATTATTATTCTAAATGTTTTATCTATAGTAAAATAAATAAATATAAAAACAACATAATCTTAAAAAATTTAAGTTGATTATTTAGTTAAGATATATAGCATTTTTTTTAGAAAATAGGACCATTAACAATTATGTTACATGTTAAAAAATTTGGCTAGCTGTGGCAAAACACAAGAGAATTTTTTATTTTATTATTGCAGATAATTTGGCATAATTTTCTACCTGTCTTGTCTATGTGTGGTTTAGTTTATTTTTTTTCGTGATATGAGATTTGAAATATCATACATAAAAAAAGACGTAGAAGTTATTTTTTGAAAAAATAACATTGACCAATGAATTTTTGTCACAATTATTATAGATGTCATTATACATAATTAATATTCTAATTATTATTGGTCATAATATCGATGACACCATAATTATTGTTATTTTTTTATTTTATAAAAATTATTCCTCATATTATTATTTTAAAAGTATTTTAGAATACTGATAGCAATTTATTATTTTTTTAAAAAAAATAGGTCATTTATATATATATATATATATATAAATTAAGGCAGTAATAATAAATAAATATCAAAATATATAATTAGTCTCACATATTTATAAGAAAAAAAACTAACAAATAATCATTATCATTATTTTTAATGTTTTATCTATAATCATTAGAAATTTCAACACCCAGCAATATTAACAAAAAACAATTGAAAAACAAAATAAATGACAAAACAAAAATAAATATTATTAGATTTAAAAAAATTATTTGACTTGAAGAATAAATAAAAATAAAAAAAGAGAAAAAATAATAAATATCAATTTTTAAATGATCAAGAACACAAATTAAAATTTAAACATTCAATAAAAAAAGCCTTAATAACAGTGGAAATAACAAAAATAGGAAACAAAAACTAAGAGCATGTACATATAAACATGGACAAAAATAGGAATTATGTAAGAAATATATATAAAAAATAAAGAAATTAAAATAAAATCCAAGATTAAAAGTTTAAGGGACGAAATGAAAAATACATATATAATAAATTTCATTTAAATGACAAAATTAAAACAAACAAAGCATTCATACCGAACAAATTCAAGAATTTTAAAAAACTGGAAATTAAAAGAATAAGGACCGAAATAAAACTGCAATATATAATCTATTTGCATGGAAGGTTAAAATTGAAACAAATAAAAACTTTGATACCGAAAATATTAAGGATTTCAAACCAATCCGAAAATTAAAAGACTGAGGGCCGAAATGAAACTGCAATATATAATCAATTTCAATTGACGGACCAAATTGAAACAAATCAAAATCTATATAACAGAAATAAGGACCATACAAAACAATTGAAAGATTAGGGACTAAAATGAAATCACAATAAACAGCAGAGCTGCATGTACTTGCGCAGGTAGGAGATAGAAAAGGAGAAAAAAATTTCAACCCACCACTGACATGTCAACAATCACCGAGAAACCACATGCACTGCACTAAGAGGAAGAGAAAATGGCTGAGAATCATTCTAGATACCGGTTGGGATTTTTGGGACGCCGTAATACGCAGCTAGCGTTGTCCAAAATCCACGTGAGCGCGGAAATGGATGGTGCATCTGGTGACGCGCCAATAGTATCTCGCCATAAAATATAATAAAAAATGGTAATTTACTGCCACACCCCTACACCAAACCCTTGAATTTTGTCTTATATAGGGGTATTTATGTATTTGGTCATTTACAAAAAAAGTGCAATGACCCTATTGATCCCGTAGTTTACTGTTCCATTTTGTCTTATTGGGGTAAATTTGTATTTAGTCATTTAAAAAAATATGTGCAATAACCTTAATGCCCCCGACGATTCCTGTGCATTTTTGTCTTATTCATGGGTATTATGGTTATTGTATTGTGCACAGGAAGACAAATTATCAAAAATCCCCCTGAATCGAAAGCTAAAAACACAGTAAACGGAAGACCAAAATATTAATTTTAATATTCCAATGTCTCTGAGTCTAGATGAACAGTGAAAATTTGTTGCTTATTATGGTTTAATTTGTCAATCCCTTTAAGCTTTTTTTAGTAATAAAATAAAATATAATAATAATATAATATAATTGGTGAGCATAAAGTCGTGGGATACAACTGATTTTTATGTGACTAAACTGAATAATTCTCTCACTCCTCACTGAATTGGATGGCTCCTTTAACTATTAAAAATCAAAAATCATTTACGTTGCTTGAGAAATTTGAACTCTCGTAAGGAGACCACATTTACTTGGCAGGCACATGCGTTAACCCTCGGCCAAGTGACTTCTTTGTTCAATCCTAATGTACAAATAATAATTATATTATTATGTATTTTTACTATTCTAATCCATCTTCATGGAATTGTTTGAAACCGCGATCTCTTTTAGCCTATACTAGTTGGATTGCCCGCACTACGTTGCGGGCATAGTGCGGGCAGAACAAATAATCTTCATAACTGTTGAGATTAAAATATAATATTCCAGTGTGTAAAATTTGATATAATGAAAAAGATCAACATTCTTTATTATAATAATAGTAAATCAAAGTCTTAACTTCTTAAATTATCATCATCATCACTGTCAAAGCAATAAACATTATTTAACAAATCTTAGAGAAAAACCAAAAAAATTTAATAAAAAAGCACGTAAGAACAAAAACCTAAAATAAATATTATTATTCTTAATATTCATATTATTATTGTTTTAATGACGGGCAGAAAACAAAATTAAATCAAAGGCTTAAAAAAAACCTAAAAACATTAACAAAAGAGCAAATGAAAAAATAAAATAAATGAAAAAAACAATAAAAATTATTGACTGGAAAAAAAATTGTTTGACATGAATTTTTTTTTTAAAAATATTACACTACTTTGCGGGCTGAGTAAAAAGTTTGTATAACTGTTAAAAGAATAAAAATTATCAAATTATCCCGAGAGAAAAAAAAACCTAAAAAACATTAACAAAAGAGTAAGAGAAAAACATTAAATTATTATTATTATTATTATTATTATTATTATTATTATTATTATGCTAATAATGAAAAAAAATAAAGACTAAAAAAATCATAAAAACTTTAACAAAAGATCAAACAAAAAAATAAAATAAAATTATCAGATAAAAAAAGTCATATGACGTAAAAATAAAAAAGGAAAAAGGAAAAAAAAACTAAAAGAAATAACAAAAAAAAATACAAATATCAATTTCCAAATGATCATAGATACAAAATAAAATTTAAGAACTTTTTTTTTGAAAAAATATATCAGGCCAACAAATAAGAAAATAAAAAAAATTAAAAATCAAAGCTAAGCACACTTATATATATATGGACAAAAGTAAAGATTATTCTTGAAATTAAAAGAAATAAAGGGATTAAAATAAAAAATTAAAAGTAATAGGGCTGAAATGAACATTAAATATAAAGGGATTAAAATCCAAAATTAAAAGTATAAGGGCCGAAATGAAAACATTGAAGTCTTAAAATCTAAGAATATTATTACTATTACAACTAAAACAATAAAAATTATTAAATTATTACGATGAAAAAAATAAAAAACATAAAAAAAAGGAAGCAAGAAAAAAAACTAATATTATTATTCTTATTGAGTTAATAATTGAAAAAAATTCAATCAATGAAAAAAAATGTCAATAAATTGTTTTAAAAAAAAAACATAAGTGAAAAACAACAAAAAGAAACCGTCAAAATAAAAAAAAATAAAAAAAAAAAACAGTTTCTAAAAAAAAAACATACGTGAAAAAAACAAAAACAAAAACAAAATAAATAAAAAAAACATAAAAAAAAACAATAAAAAAAAAACATAAGTGAAAAAAAAAAGCAAACAAAACATAGCGCCAGGCAGGGGTCGAACCCCTGCCCCTCTTAAGACACGCTTGTGTCTTTGCCAGTAAGCTACATGCCTTTCATTGTCTCTTTTTGTAAAAGAATATATAAATAGTATATTTACTATTAAAAAAAAAAACACTATTGAAATCCACAATGTTTTCATTCACAAGCTACAGTGTTTTCCTGATCTCTTTTAGTTTATTGTATAATAGAGTGTGTTTGACATTGTTTTTGCTTTTGCGATTGAGGTTGAAAAAAAAACAGTTTAAAAAAAAACGTTTTTACTGTCGTTCAAAAAAAGCAGTTTTGGGTGTTTGGTTACCAAGCTTTTCATATTGCTTTTAACTTGTGAAATTACTTTAAAGGGTGTATATATATATATAATTTTTTTAAATATTGTAAATTTAATAATTATAATAATATAATGTAATGTGGTGGCATCCACGTTTGCCAAACGACTTCTGTATTTAGTGTTTGGATAACAAGTAAAAACAGATTTATTGTGTGGGACCCACACCAAAAATTGTCCAAAACGCCGTTTCATGCAAAACTGGAATTTGATGCTTTTTTATCTGCGATCCATCTTCATTGAAACGCCAATACATATTTGAAGTAGAAAAAATTACCGTTGAAACAAAATACCCTACTTTATCCTCTCGTCTGCGCCTCCTCCCTTTGCAACGATCGATTTGCAATCCGTGAAGCAACTACAGTTGCTGCTTCTTCAGTCACGAAACTAAACAGAACACTGCTGATCATGAAGGCATAGACAACCCAAAGGAAGCCATGCACGACCACGAGAAAACCATGCACACCACTACAGTGACTTTCACAAGCCAAAACAGAATCTCTCTCTCTCTCTCTCTCTCTCCAAAACAGAACAACCATGATGCCGGGACCTTTCATTGCTGACTCCGAACACCACAGGCCACCATTTACGACGAAACCACCACAGGAAGAACCACCTAAGCCTCCTCTACCCATCGGCATCGTCCGTTGAAGCTCTCGTCGTGGTCGGTGAACAGTACCGCAACCTTCCAACGCTGCCTCCGGCCACCACAGGCCACCATTTCAGACGCCACCACCACAGGAAGAACCACCTCGACCTCCTCTACCCGTCGGTATCGTCCGTTGAAGCTATCTTGGTGGTCGTTCGGAAGCTACTGTGCACGTGAATTAATTCACGTGCATAGGTGCGCTGCAATGTCATGCGAAGAAGACGTGAACAGTGCAGCGCACCGTTTCACCTCAAGCTTGTTTTTAAGCTGGACTTGGGCTAGGCTGCACTCGCCCAGCCCAAGTCCATCAAAGTTGGGTTGCCCTTGGCCCAACCCGTTTTTTTAAAATATATTTAAAAAAAAATAAAAAAATGTGTAGATATAGATCAGTCTTAATGGAAGGAAAATATCTGTTCGTGATGAAATTACAAGTAGTTTGATGGGAGAATAAAAAATAATATTTGTTTTTTCATGAATTATTAATTACATTATATTATTATAATTATTAAATTTACAATATTTAAAATATATATATATATATATATACCCTTTAAAGTAATTTCACAAGTTAAAAGTAATATGAAAAGCTTGGTAACCAAACATCCAAAACTGCTTTTTTTTCAACCTCCAACTCAACCACAGTTTTAACCAAACACTTCACTGCTTATTTTGAACCACAATAAAAATCTTTTTTTTGAAACTGCTTTTTTTTAAACCTCAATCGCAAAAGCAAAAACAATGTCAAACACACTCATAGTGTAAAATACTATTTGAAACTGCGACTTCCTTTAACTTTATTGATAGATAATAGATAATAGATAAATAGTGTAAGATTAATTTTATCATTACTCTATTTCGTTTTATAGCGTCAGATAAGAATCACTGCCGTTAATATTGTCGATCTTTTTTCTGAACCGTTCATTTTGATAACAAAAAAGAAAAGAGTCATATTATTCATTCGTCCATTATTTGATTCTTTTCTCTAATCTCCGATCTCTCTCTCTACTTTTTTGTAATTGCATCTGCTGATTTCAACCCATCACAGCCATCATCCTATCATAATTTTTTGGTTGGTACTTCCAACTTTCGATCTACCTTACTCCAATGAGTTTTATTTTTGGACACACTGTACCAAGATGATATTGAAAAGAATCAAATCTTAAATCTATATGTGCTTTCGATTCTGTGTTCAACCTTGGGTTCTTAATAATTTGGGAATCGTTTTTTTCAGGATAATAAGAACAATCATCTCAGCAAGGATAGGAACCCTTTCTCACATGATCTTTTGCCATTTATGAAATGTCGGCGTTACTTAATGTATTCACCTTTTCTTTAACCTTCCTGTTTTTCTTATTTGTATTTAATTTTCAGTATGTTGAGGATTTTCCTGTTCGTCGTTGTTACGGTCTTGTTGGGATTTTGTTTCGGAGCCAAGTAGCTGGTTTTGCAGTTCTTTACTTGATGGTATAAATGCCATTTATGAGATTTGTTCTTGATAGATACATAATGCGTTATGGGAAGACAAATGGTATAAATTGCTGCATATATATGCTCTGTTTTCATTGCATTATCCCTCGGGTACATGTAGCTTCTTTTTTTTCTTTTTCTGGAAGTTAGATTTTTTTTTTGTCAATCGTTAACCTTATATTTTTCCTTTGCGCAATTTTTTTCACACATTTTGGATTGCAGTCTTCTCTAAACGGATCAACTTCAAATCTTCCAGATACCACGGGTCGATCTTTTCCTGCATCCTTCTCTAGCCAGTCTGGTGCAGCATCTCCTGTTTTTCATCACAGTGGTAGGTAGATTTTTCCAGAGACTCAATTGTGTCTTCTCCCTTTTTCCTTCAGATTTCTATGTGATTGGAAGTATTTTTTTTTTTTTTACTGCAGGAACCTTTCAAGGGCTGCATAATATTCATGGGAGCTTTAATGTACCCAGCATGCCAGGAACACTTGCATCAAGAAACTCCACAGTGAACAACAGTCATTCGGTTGGGGTTCAACAACCTACTGGAAGTCTCTCTGGTGGAAGGTTTGCATCCAATAATCTTCCTGTTGGCCTCACCCAGGTATTTGTGAATTGTTATTAATCTAGCATGTGTATCCTGTTTTCTTGACAGTAGTTAACTTTTGCCCACTTTCCTGATTTTTTTTTAATGTTTGCGCTGTGCAGTTGTCACACGGTAGTTCTCATGGACATTCAGGGGTTACAAATAGAGGAGGTACAAGTGTTGTTGGAAATCCAGGATATGGTAGTAACACAAATGGAATTGCTGGTTCTATACCTGGTATTCTCCCAGTCTCTGCTGGAATAGGTAACCGGAATGCTGTTTCAGGATTGGGGGTATCCCAATTTTTGGGCAATGCAGGTCCAAGGATTACGAGTCCTGGAGGGACCATGGTTGCTGGTGGGAACATTGGGAGAAGCTTAAGCACAGGTGGAGGACTATCTGTCCCTGGTCTTGCATCTCGTCTGAACTTAACTGCAAATAGTGGATCTGGCAGTTTAAGTGTGCAAGGACAAAATAGAGTAATGGGTGGCGGGCTTCCACAAGGTTTGTGTGCAAGGAAGAAACTTATCAATGCTTCTCTTGAGCATACAATTTACCAGTGCCTTGGTTGATTGTGATAAAATATCTTTGCCATCTGGCGTTGCTTGCTCTGTGTTGATGCCCATTCTGAGTTCTATATTTTTTCTAAAGTGGAGCTTGGCTTTGAACTTGTTTTATTCCTGTCTGTAATTTCTTACAAGCACTAAGAGAACTGCAAAGTTAAATGTGCTTTGGGTTACAGGCTTGCGGCCCTCTTTTTCTCTGTTTATGATCACATGGATGGTGCAAAAGGATCCATATAGCTGACCCCTACTAGTTTGGTCTCTTGAAAACAAAAATTAAAGTTCATTCTTGATCTCTTAAAAAAAAAACTGTTTCATCTTCAAGAATTTATGGAGGACTCACACTTGTGAGTCTTTCCAAAAGTAACAGAACATGGCTATAGTGGCTTGGTTTGATATCTGAAAATATTTTTTTTTACTGTTCACTGCTTATATTTGCCAGTGCGAATGACATATTGTGGATTCAGGAAATCCACAGGTAATTCCAATGTTAGGAAACTCATACCCTACTGCTGCTGGTCCTCTTTCCCATAGCCATGTACCAGGTGTGAACAATCTCAGCTCTATTGGAATGTTGAATGATGTGAACTCCAATGACATTTCCCCTTTCAACATTTACAATGATTTTCCTCAGTTGACAAGTCGTCCTAGTTCTGCTGGAGGGCCTCAAGGTCAATTGGGTAATTAAAACACTTGAAATTTTGTTTATGGTTATTTCTGTTTCTTTGCTTTAACCTGTAATAGGTGATAAAATACAAAGGAAATATTTGCAGGCTCACTACGAAAACCTGGTATAGGAGTTAGTCCCATTGGTCAACAAAGCCAAGAGTTCAGCATTCAGAATGAAGATTTTCCAGCTTTACCAGGATTTAAAGGTTCCAAACTCATTCAAGTAAACTCCTTACATGCTGTATAATGCAAACACATTTGTCTTCTGGTTGGCGGGAATAGAAGCTCATCAGTACTGTAATAATCTCCCTAGAGGACATTGGTTTTTAGTGCTCCATGTTACACTTTAATTTTCACATGTATGCTCATTGATGTGATGCTGGCTTTGAATCAGGAGATGATGTCCCTGTGTGAATAACAATAAAAGTTTTGCTAGCGCGTGCATAACTGATTTTGTGATCGGATCTATAATGTTTTTAATGCCTTGTCTCCTGGATATACTTTTTAGATGTTTTTTTGTGATATTGTGCCAATGCCAGAAAAAAAAAAACTCCATGTGTATAATTATGCCTCAATTTTTTCCTCCAATCGGTAAATCATTTTTCACACAATGTTTTGACCATGCTACTGGATTTGATTCAGGTGGTAATGCTGATTATACGATGGATTTGCATCAGAAAGAACAACTGCATGATAATACTATCTCAATGATGCAATCTCAGCACTTCTCTGTGAGTCTCTTATATGAAGTTGAAATTTGGCAATAGCAAATGCTATCCATTGTGACACACCTCATTGCTTCATTCTGCAGATTGGAAGATCTGCTGGGTTCAACTTAGGAGACACTTACTCATCATATCGTCCTCAGCAGCAACAGCAACACTCCCCTGCTGTCAGTAGTAGTGTCTCTTTTGCATCTGCAAACAATCAAGATCTACATGGTTCAGAAATATTTTCATCTTCGCATTCGGCCTATCACCCACAGGTGTGGAAGTTTAGTGCTGTTAATAGTTTTCTGCAATGCTCTTTAGAGGGCTCCACCTCCACAAGTGAATGTGGCTCATATATCTCATGAAAGTAGTCAATTGCAAGTCCTTGCTTGGTTACAATAATTGAAAAAAGGGTTACCTCACCTATAAGGTTTATTATTAATGTTTCCCTGTACCTTTTGAACCCATCAATTTTACCCTTAATAATCCTTACATTTTTAATTCTCCCCTTCCTCACACTCTTTGTCCAAGTCAGTTATCCAATAAATACCCACATTACAACTCAAGAATTTAATGATTTAAAATTTTTAAACTTTGAAGTAAACAAAATTAATGGTAAATATGATTGATCTTTGCCATGTGGATGTTTAATGTATCCTATTAATGGATTTTGATGGAGAATGAAGGGAAGTGTAAAATTAAAAACACTAGGTAATTTTGAGGATTAAATTAATAGATGTCATTGGTGAAGGGTGAAATTGACCATGGTACTTTTGTAGCTAACCTAAAAGAAAATTTTCTTGGACTCGTAGTTGCCACTGGTGGTCACCGCACTACCATATGTTTCATATTTTAATGTTGGGAGGTGGAATAGCTATCTTTTTTATTTTACTTAGATATGGCTATTCATTTTCCCTTTTAAGAAATCATTTCTCTTAAACTATCCATTTCATCCATGTCTTAGACCAGTGGACCACCTGGACTTGGTCTGAGACCTTTAAATTCGCCAAATACAGCATCTAGTGTTGGATCATACGATCAGCTCATCCAGCAGTATCAACACCCAGGCCAGTCCCAGCTTCGACTACAACAAATGTCAGCTGTCAATCAACCATTTAGAGATCAGGGCATAAAATCCATGCAGGCAGCACAATCTATGCCTGATCCATTTGGGTTACTTGGCTTGTTAAGTGTTATAAGGATGAATGATCCTGATCTTACCTCCCTGGCCCTTGGGATTGATTTGACCACACTTGGATTGAATTTGAATTCAACAGAAAATCTCCACAAGACTTTTGGCTCCCCATGGTCTGAAGAGCCCGCCAAGGGTGATCCAGAGTTCAATGTTCCAAAATGCTATTATGCTAAGCCACCACCTCCACTGGATGTGAGTTTGTTTCTTTTGTTGTTTTTTATCCTTTTGCAATTTAATCTTAACCACGTAGTCCCATATTTGACTGTTCTTCTTTTGAGTCTTGCAGCATCGTTACTTTTCAAAATTGTCGACAGAAACATTGCTTTATGCATTTTACAGGTGCAGTTTAGTGGATTTTTTCTGCTTTCTTTTCTTGTCATTCAATAACACTTGCCTTTCTTCATCCTGTTGTATTTCAGCATGCCAAAAGATGAAGCTCAACTACATGCTGCAAACATACTGTAAGTTCTGTTCCTGGTGAATTGAATGCTGTTGTTTCATATCCATGTAAACTCTCTGCCTGACTGATTTCCTTGACTGCTTTGGATGAACCCATCCCGTGCTTGGGGGAAAAGGCCATTCAGGATTTTGAATACCTGCAGTTTTACTGGTTAAATAATATTTAATTATCGGTGGCATCATTACTGTTGGCAGTTACGAAATAGGCTGGTTGTACCACAAGGAGCAACGAAGATGGTTCAAAAGAGTTCCCAACACAGAGCCACTTGTTAAAACGAGCACATATGAGAGAGGGTCCTACCATTGTTTTGAACCAAATACATTTGAGATAAAGCTCAAGGTTTTGACTCCCTCATAACTAGTTTATATGTTTAGAATCTTTTCTAGCTCCATGATTATTGGCGTAATTGATTTCTGATCCCTGGTGGTAAAATTGATGCTGATGCAGGAAAATTTTGTTCTCCATTATGAGATGGTGGAAAAGAGACCGGGCCTACCTCAACAATAACTAGAGTTCTAATATGATATGTGAAGTTCTGGTCATGTTGTTGACTAGACAATAGGTGAATTTGCAGATTAGTGTTTGCTTGAATTTGGTAGTGTTTAGCAATTGTATAAAGCGCATCCCTCCTCTTAAACAAGGAATCAAGTTACATGTGTTATATTGTAGATCATTTAATGTTATATTTGCATCAAATTTATGTCAATTTTATTTTATAGGACGTTTTGAAAGTTATGTGGCCAATATACATGCAAACTTTCATGTTGTCGTGACTAATTATTCAAAATTAAAAGTTGCATGTTATCTACTCTTGTAGTAGTGTAGAGCATCTTCATAGTCGAGTTTTTTATTTTGAAAGTATATTAACTTAAAAGAAAAAAAAAGTAGTGTAGAGAGGTGGAAACACCATTACGAGAGGGGAGGTGGACAAATTCCATCCAACCTATAAACAAGGAAAATAAGGGCATAGCTAAAAGAATATTTTTTCAAAACCTTAAACAAAAATGAATCAACAAGAAAAAAGAATATTAGAAAATCTCCCCCGAAGATGAAGAAGTCTATTAATATTCAGAGAGATCATATTACAATGAAGATTAGCTTAAAAAATTATATAATAAAGAATTTCACTATAAACAATTGAATTATTGTGAGGAGCCTCACCATGTAGCTCAACATTCCTCCTTACGTGAACCTGTATACAAATGATTCAACTCTCGGAAAGCCAAGTAAATCGGATATGATAGGAGTGTGACATAAAAATAACTTGTGTTTAGCTACCAACATTATTGGATTTGAATTCCCACCCAACAAATAGCAATTCACGAACAAGAAGTATGGATTGACGTTATAAAGTCAATTAAACTTTGATAAGTCATTTTCAGTTCTTTAGAGAATCAATAGAGAATTCCTACCCTTACAATCATATAAAGTTGTGTCCGTAATCTAAATATCATTAAGCAAAAATATAATATAAAACTTAGGTTACATGTGTTTTTAACCTAAGCAAAACCCTAGAATACCCAAAGATATGGACTTATAAAACCTACTTACAATCAGACTTACATCCCTAAGTATCTAAGCTTAATTGATGTTTGTTAACCCTAAAACACAAGATACAAATTTAAATTAAAAACTTTAAGTTGTTGCCACATATAAATAAGATAAAAGAATTCTGATTTGGTCTTCAATGTTGCTGATTTTTAGATTTCTTTCCTATACTAGAAGAATCATTAAGTAATCTCCCCTAACTTAGAAAACAAATCTGACCGATCATTTGTTTTCTTTGTAGACTAGAAAACTCTTTCTTTTGAATGCTTAAATCCTCAATTCTTTAGGAAGTAATTCATAAGAATTTTCTTGCTTCCTTAGAAGAAAATATGCTGACTTGGACTGCATGTAATATTAGAAAAAATAAGTCCAAATTAAAGTAGAGTTAGGGCCTAACATATCATGCCTCTTCAAAACTTGAATGAGACCCTTCTTGAACTTAGATTAGATAAATTAGATGTTTCCTTTTAAGCTCCATAGGTGTTCTTTGTATCTCTAGATCAATATTACTCCATGTGTGATAAACTAGCCCATTTAGTATCTTTTTAAGTCTTTTTACCCTAACTCTGTAATAGGCCTACTTGGCTCCTCTAATAGGTTGTTGGCATGATTACACATGGTGTTGAGCTTATCCTTCTCATCCTCTCCCACTTCATAAGGATTCAATCTCGAATCATCACCTACATGAAATAGAGTAAGATCAAATTCATTAAAGGTGGCACTAACACCACTCACCTAACAAATCAAATTTATAAGCATTTTTATTGATCCTCTTAAGAATCTTAAATGGCCTATCTCCTCTTGGTTGTATCTTTGATTTCATATGGTCCAAAAATCTCTCCTTGTGCATATTATCCAAATCCAATTATTGGGCTGAAATAAAACTTGTTTATGCCCCTTATTGGTTTTATTTGCATAAATATGGTTCCTCTATTCAATTTGTTGCCGCACACTCTCATGAAGTATCTTCACCACCCGTGCTTTACGATTACCTTCCAAACTAACCATTTTATCATTCGACAAAAGAATCAAATCCATTAGAGTTAAAGGGTTAAATCCATATACAATTTCAAATGATAAGAAATTAGTAGTTGAATGCACCAATCATATGCAAACTCTATGAATGACAAACACTCTTCCTAATTCTTTAAGTTCTTTTGAATGACAACACACAAAATATGATTCATTAACCTCATAAATATACTAGGTGCATTTTAAAGTCCAAACAAATGTTTAGTTTTAAAATTGTTTTTCATTTATAACCTTCTCTCATCCTAATTTGATGGTACCTATTTTTAAATCAATTTTAAGGAATGTAATGCTTCATATAACTCATCCAACATGTCATCAAGTTTAGAGATATGATGTCTATACTTTACCGTTATGTTGTTGAGGGCATGAAAATCAATGCATATTCTTCAAGTTGCATCCTTCTTAGGCACGAGTAACATAGACATGACACAAGGTCTCATACTGTCATGAATGTATTCTTTCATCATCAACTAATCTACTTGCATTTAAAGCTTCATTGTATCATTGGGATTGTTTTTAATGGTTGGACGGTTAAGAATTGACGCTTGGTGCAAGGTAAATAAATTCCCTTTAATGACGGTAATCCACTAGGTATGACTTCAACAAACACATCATCAAACTCCTTTAATAAAGAAATAGTCTCTGCGGTTCTTATGGAACTGAAACCATCACTAAACACAAAGAAATATGGATTGACATCACGAAGTGAGTTAAACCTTGATAAGTCATTTTCAATGTTTTATAGAACCAAAGAAGAGAGAATTCTCACCCTCACAAACACACAAAGATCAAAGAATCCATTAGAGGTTCCAATTGGTCCATTTACGAGGCTTAGGGCTAAAAAGTTCAAATAAGCCTTCAATGGGCTTCTTTAAAATAGATGGGCTAAGGTAGACTTAAAGAGGATTTGTAATAATACATAGCAAGTCTTGATTAATCTTATTCATGTTCAAGAGGGGTTTGTTGGTGGAACCAAGACCATTGCACAAGGATTGAGAGAAGAAGACTAGATTCAAAAAGTTTGACCTTTCATTACTCTTTTGGTCATAACTGGAGCAACAAATAAAATTTATGATTTTAGTTGGTATGGATACTTGACTTCCATACTTTTCCAACAATATGTGGCTCACCATCTAATTCATTAAGACGAGAAAGAACTATCCATTTGAATTTGAGCTTTGCTACTACTAGACATAATGCGAAAATGATGAACTTATCTTATCGAAATAGTTGGGCTATCAAAATTTATTTATTTGAGAGGATACATTTTGTTTGGGTTTTATACTTGTTTATTATGTTTATTTTAATTATTTTAGGCTAATTTTATCTTGGGTTGATTATTAATTAAATTGGGTTTATGTGGGATCCATTAGGGAAACTAGATTTTTGACTTAAAGTTTAAATAATCTTTAAAAAATCATTTCACCAGAATTTTGATGATAATTTCAGAATTGTAGCCAACTTTTGGTTGCATAATCTTGGTTCTTGGTTGAACTTTTTAACTCTTCAAAGAATTGACTATTTTTTTGTGTGAATTTATACTTCCTTTACTTTTCTTCAAGTACAGGCGTTGTGATCGAGTTGGTTTATAGTCTTGTTGCCTTGGAGCAAGTCTTCCATTATGATAAGCTCATTTAAATATCAACAAACTTGGGTTAGATTGATATTGGGGTCGCAAATTCCATTAAATTTTGGTAGGGTTCGCATCAATTAATATTAGAGTTGATCTAATCACAAGTTTTATCCTTCAATTTGAGTCCTTATTATTTCTTATTTGATTCTTGATAGATTCAGCCACCTATATATAAAATAATTTAGGGCTCTTCTTATTGCTTTGTTGAACACTTAATCATAAGTTAGTGTTCTTATGATGCTTTCTTTATCAAAATCGGCACACATCTAAGTTATTGATTTGCTTTGTCCTTGCCAAAATACATGATCTAGAGCTTTTACGAGCTCTTTTTCAGGTTGGAGAACGAGTTATAGGAGAGGGTAGTGCACCAACGAAGCCATTGATGACTTCTAAAAATGCCAAACCTACCTCTATAAAGAAGTAGGTTTCTACCAATGATAAAAAACTTAAGGGAGAAGCCTAACCGAAGTGTAATCGTGTTTACCCTCAGTATGGGGTGTGATCTTAGTCAATATTTTTATGAAGAAAAATAAATTAGAACCAATAAGTTTTATCCTTGTTTAGTGCAATTGATTAGAACCTTTTGCATAAAAACTTATGAATCGATGATCAGAAAATCAGAGTGCATACGTTTATACATACAACTTAAGTATAGACTAAAAGACATAAGGTGTAAGTTTTTTATTTTTCATTTAATGTCTTGGTTAAAAATTGTTTGTTTGTATCAAAATAGGAATTGATTAAATGATTCATTTGTCACCATACAAAAAGGATTTCTAAATATTGTTTTAAACAAACATCAAATCATTTATGAAATAAAAAAGTATAATTTATTTTTTCAAGATTATTTTGGCAAAGGTTTTTACAAAATTGATGTTGTCAAAAATGATTTGAACAAAACCATGAAGTGAGTTATGAATGTGAAATCAAATGTGTGATCATTTCAAAATAGAAATTGCTTAAATGATTCATTTATCACCCTAAAAAGGTTGTCTAAATGTTGTTTTAGGCAAACATCAAATCATTTCTGAAATCAAAAGATAAAATTCATTTTTTTCAAGATTATTTTATAGCAAAGGTGTTTATAGGACTGATGTTGTCCATGAAGTGAGTTATGAAAGTGAACTTTATGAGTTTCTAAAAGGGTAAGGATTGCCTCTTAGCACCTGCATAACATATCTTGGGTTTGATAATATTTTCTATTTATATTTATCCAATTATGGACAATAATATAATGATAAGTTATTACTTCTACAAAAAAAATCCTTCGATTCCAAAACAACAATAAGACTAAAAACACATGTTTCATTAAAATGCGTGAAGCAATCCCAAAACAAAAATGCAGAATAACACCATTTGACAAATGCCATACTCATATCATGGTCATAATCTCTAGCAACATCTATTTCTTGTTAGTGTTAACCAACCATTTGTTATACTGAAGATGATTCTATGATAATGTCATCGATTTAATTTGTCATTTGCTCATCAACTTTAGAACTTGACGCTCAAAATGCTTGCAAATTTCTGATCGAGTGTACAAAGATCCAATCATGATATTCACATCTCTCTATGATTGAACCACCTAAAGAATGATGGTTGTAAATAATATGATGAAAGTATGTTTAATGTCCATAAAATGATGGTGAGTGTTTTTAAATGGTAAAGGTATATCAATTTTTTGATAAAGGTGAGAGAGTAGAAGACAATGTGAAAATAAGAATATATCCAAGATGGATGAATGAGATGTTGTGGTATAAAATAATTTTGACATGTATTTTTAATATGAAATTCTTTTTTTGAATTAATCCCCAATTATAACAGCGAACCTTACTACTAAATTTCTAATCCTTCCCAATTTCGCGTCCCACTCAACTTTTCTTGCAACAATCATTACCTCTATAAATAAAATTATTACTTACTAATAAGTAACCAGATCATTCAAAATATAAGTTATAACGAGCATTTTGTTTCTAGCAACTAATGAGTGAATTCACTATTTTGTATGACCTTAAAGCATATCCCATGATTGATTAATCTATATTCTTAAAAGGTTAACACTTGTTGCCTTTTCAAAAAAAATGCCAAAAATTTAATAAGAAGGCGTTGACCATATTTGAAAGCAAATCAACCTTTCATACCAACCATTTCAATGAAAATGAAATAATAGAAAGCATGAACTATTATTAACATTTTCTTCTCGGATGGTATTTAGGTTGAAACAAGTTCAAGATGTTTGATGTCTCTAGCAAAATGCAATGAATTATGAGGTAAAGGATCATGAAACTTTTGATGAACTCAAGGTATTGAGGTAAGAATTTGCAATCTTTGACTAACTAGAGAATCATTTGATACTCTCTTTTGATGAGAGAAAAAATTTGATTATCCTAATAAACATCTAAAACTCTACTGATGAGGGAATACATGGTGATAAAAGGCATATTCATAATGAATTTATCGGTGTTGGCTTCTATGTATAGGGACTTGTTTTCCGTTTGAATGGTTCTTCCAAACAAATTAGTTAATTGAGTCATCTTTTCTTTTTACAAAAAATCATCTTATTTTTGTCTAGTCTAATCTCTCTCGTTTATTTCTTGTAGATCTCGACAGGGGTTGGTGTTTGAGCAATTGATTACATAGTGATATCTAATTGAACAATATTCCTAATTTGAGAGCCAATCCCCAACTCTAGTTCTATCATGACTTCAAAGTTCTTAGTTTCTATTTTGATAGCTTGTTTAATCCTTTCATCCATAACCACTAGGTTGGTAAAAGTAGTGAGATGCCCTTCTGATAAGTATCTCAGAACAACCATATTACTAAATAGTTTTACTCATATTTACCTATTGTTTTGCCTATATTTTATATATAAAATGCCTTGATATTCTTTGTTTTATGTTTAAAGGTATGTTTGAATGAAAGATTCAAAATAGAGTAAATTGGAGGAAATTAGCAGATTTGACAATTAATCATGTTTTATGCAGAGTTTGAGCTATAAAGTTCAAAATGAAATGATTCTAGTGGACATTAAGAAGCTAACATCCAAGAAAAACAAATAAATAAGTAGCATGGAAATCGCAGCCTTCAAAGTCAAATTTTGCATTATGTCGATGTTGACCTTAAACCATTCTAACTTGAATATCTTGAGTCATATAAGTCCAATTGATGAAAACTAAACTATTTTGGATTCCTGACTCAAAGATCTATAAGCAAACCAAATTTCATCAGAAAAGAGCTCATATGAGAGATATATGATTATTCTATGACGACACATGAATTCTACCAGTAGACAAGTTTTGTGAAGAATACATCCTAAAGCATCCAAACTGACATCCAAGTCTTTATTTCAGCTATCTAGCTTCTCTAAGTCAACGTTCGAAGATTTCATGCAAGGTTATTTCTTTTTTATATATAAAAATAGGTATTTAAGTATTTAAATGAACACTATCTACTTAAAAGAGTATTATTTTATAAAGCAAGGATTAAGGTTTCCTAGGCTATAAAAAGAGAGAAAGGAAAAAATAGAGAAAGGGAGACTAACATAATATAGAAACACTAATACTCTCTCCTAAAATCTCAAATTCAAGCATTCTTCCATTTTTTGTAGTAGTTTCCTTAGATATGCAAGGCTAAACTATTTTTCTTGGTTGCAAGGATACAAAAATCTTCAGATTTCAAGAACTGTAAGCTTTGTTCTTCTATTTACTTTCAGTTTATATGATGAATGAATATGTTTATTTCCTATGCATATTTCCTATGATTGTTATATTAATTGCTAGAGCAGTCTCTAAGTTCTTATTTTGAACAATCTATTGCTAAGTTTTTCATCACATTTTTCATCACAACCGGAGTTGTGGTATATAAACTTGTGAAGCAACTGAGCTCAATAATTATAGCGAATCTATGTTATTAATTTTAGGGAGAACATTCAAACAAATCAACATGAATTGCGCATAATTATGTTATATAGGTTAATCAATTTTTTTAGTTCTTATGGCCTCCATTGACCTAAATCATTAGTACGAACACTATAATTGTTTGTTGGTTAGGGTTAGTTATACATTGAACTTGTTAACTAACTAACATTAAGAAAAGATAAAAAAAATCTGAATCTACATTGACATTTCATTTCAAGGATCGATTCTGATTTTCGTAGCTGAATGTTTACTTGTAGCTAAGGTTTGTTTTCTTGATAAATTTTAGTTTTATTTAATTTAATTTAGTTTTTTTTTTTAATTTTTTCTTAGTCTAGATAACCACCAACCAAACCCTCTAATTACATGAAAATCTTAACTAAACCTTTCTCGTGGGATCGATCTCTTGCTTGCTCTATACTATCATGCGTGTGTTTTAAGTTAGGGTAATTAATTTATGCGACCATGACATCGTAACAGACTCAAAGTAGAGTATTTTAAGCAAGTCGACCATCTCCTTTTTCTAGTAGTGGAAGATAGATATGAGTAGCTACACCAAATTATTTTTAGGTGTATTCCCAAATAAATACTTAATCTCCCATTTTTGTATATTAGAGGCTAGATTTGTTTGGAACAACATTCATGTTGTATTTATACTGTTTGATGAGGTTTTTCTATTTTTAGATTTCATGTTGTGCGACCTCTAGTACCAACTTAAAGTAGCACTACTTAGACTATTTTGACATCAATAAATTAACAGCTTCTTATTTTATTGTGGTGTATCTTGAGATAAGTCACTAGACATTGAGTTCTAACCTATTTAACACTTTGAGCTCCAAACCTTTTAAGGACAACAACATTAGAGATTAAATTGCTCTCAACCTTTAACTATTTTATCATATTCAACATTTTTCAATGCTTTCACTTTCAAGGACTTATTAGTAATACAAAGATTGGAACTTGTGTTAGGGGAACCCATTGAAGCTTTAACAATAAATCACTCACCCTAATATTTTATGGTAAAAATATGAATTTAGAACTCATCTAGATGCCCTAACTCTTGTGGTTTTTCCAATAATAGATCTACATTGATAGGAAATGGTATAGTAGGTTGTGCAACTGAGATATGAATACTGAGCTTGAGATTCCAGCAATAAGATATTTTCTTCTTCAAGTATGGGTGGGAATGAGTAAGTGACCCTCCTTTATATTTGTACCTTGGTATTTGTTCGAGTGGATTTGTGAGCCTAACAACTTCACTTTTAATGCTCTCAATCTTCTTTAGACAATGAGCCTCTATCTAAACTCTTTCTTTGCTCTCCAATTTCTTTCGAGGTTAAACATATCAGATTCAGAGAGTTTAACCTTTAGAAGGACCTATATTTCATTTTGTGAAACATGCATGCTAAATATATGATGAACTCAACCTTTAAGGGGTAATACAGGGTCATAACTTCTGCTTGATGAAGGATTTTGAGTCCTGCCTAAACTCTACAATGAAAATATCTTGTCCTAAACTCAATATGCTTCAAAAAGGCTTGTCTTAATGCATACAAAGCACAAGTACTATATATCCTAAAGGCAAGTTCTAATCCTTTTACATGATAAAGGAGGTAAGTTTACTAGTTGGTCTCTAACAAATAGTCTCTCGTTATCCCCATGATCACCCTTGCGAAGGTTATATGAGGTTCAGTAGTTAATAAGATGACATACATACTAACCACTATTCAGTCTAACACTCAACAAAGAGTTAGAAAGGTTTCATGAACTTAAACCCTGACTGAAAGTCATTGGGTAAGCCATTACTTTCCCACCTAACCTTAAGTTACAAAGAAATATGCTAATTGATGCATGAAGACATTTTATCCATATCTGAAACAAGTGCATGAGCATAAGAAAAAACAAACTAAAACATAAATAAAACAAGATAAGTTGAAGATATGAACTCACAAAAAACAAATGAACCATAAAACACAAGCTTAGTCCAATCTTGCTAGAAACATGTATCCCTAGTTGAATCACCATTATGTTGTGCAATGGATGTGACAACGTCAGAGTTTTTGGAGTCGCCACCTAATTATTTGGTTATAGTTTCTAGAAAACCTAAATATACTAGTCTTTCTTAGACATTCAAATGGTAAGATGTTTATTAGAGTTAGGAAAGGTATTAGCACCCCTAACACACCTTACCTCGGGTAAGTTACTTTGTAGTTTTTATATGGTTAAAAGGTTTCAATGGGTTCTTAATTGGTAGTTTGTCTATGCATTATGATTTATTCATGTGTAAATCTATTTTTTGTTTTAATCTGGATAAACTCATATACCCAAACAAATTCTTGTTTGAAGATGTCTACATAGATGCCCTAACATGATTCATCTATCTTGAAAGGCAGATAGTTTTTCCATGATTTATGTATGGTGATAAAAAAACATCCCAATTAGAAATGGTGAATATTTAGGTTAACTCTAAGAAACTTCAAGTTAATTACTGATATTTTAGATACCAGCCTATTTAAATTTATACTAGAGTATTTACTGATAATTTTCATGAATTAATATCACAACTTATAAATTCAAATATAATCCTCAAATTAAATATTTAATGTACAGTTAGTTATTATGACCTTAAGAATAAAATCCATAATCCAACACAAATTATCAATTCATTTTAAAAGCACATCACATCAAAATAATATCAATAATGTCCAAACAGTCCAAACACTTTTAAGAAATAATATGTATTTTATCCCAATATTTCATAATTTTATCAATTTACTTTAAAAAATAATTTGAGTTTATGGATTGTCCTTCTGAGGTGTTTAGAATGTCCATGGTATATTGCAATAGGGTTGAAAGGGCTTTTAAAACATTGTCGGCATGTGTAAACGCGCCACCAATATTGTCAACATGTAGGGTCGCTCTTCAGTGATCTAAACAAACAGAGCCCCACTAGATAGATCATCAACTCATCTTTCATTTTAGTGTCTGTTTGAGAGTGTGATTTGTCACAGGAATTGATATTTGAATATGTATTAATTAGGAAATTAATTGTAAATAGTAGTGTTTTAGTTGAACACTTATTCTTTCAATCTTAGCCCGAAAGTATAGGAAGATCATGTAAATCTATTTACTTTCTATTTAATGGAGAAGACACCCGAGAAGGGTAAGCATTCAGTTTCTATTCATTGCAATTTTGTCATGGTATCAGAGCCTCTACTAACCTGTGACTCATTGTGTGTGTAAACAGATTTTTTTTTTGTCTGTTGTTGCTCTACTTCTGGGCAAAAGCTCCGTGGGAAGTTTTTTGGTTGTGGATGTCATCGTTCTGCTGTGGCTTGTTGTGGTGACGATTGGAGGCACTCTGGTGTGATTTCTTTGTGGTGGTTGTGTGTCTACTATTTCTGTGGTGGTTGGGCTCTCTTGTGGAGGACATCGGCGACGTGGGTATTGGTGTCCTCTTCTGCCAGGCACATCAGCGTTCTCTGTGATACCTGAAGGTTCTATGGTGGTTGCCAAGGTGGTCGGCGATCTGGGCATCATCGCTGGAGTAGTTGCAGAAAACACAATTTCTGTTCGGTTGAAGACGACGATCTGCTGCAATTAAATTGTGATACGTTGCCACGTAGGATTTGAGCCTTCCTCTGATTTGTTGACACGTGGGGTGTACTTTGCCTTCTGTCTGTGGCTCTCCTTCTTTCGCGTGTGTCTCTGTCACGCTGACACGTGTCCTTAAATCTGTATTCCGTATGGACTTCTCATTTTTGGGCCTTCTTTGGATCTAGGCCGGGCCTGTTTCCACAAACCATATTTTCTGGTATTTTTTTTTCGGGCCTGTCTTATTTATTGTCTTCACATTTGGATTATTTGGGTTGTTATTTTCCGAAAACTTGCATCATGGAAAATAATATTATCCGTTTTACTGGAAAGAATTTTTCGACAAGGGATTTCCAGTTTAAAATGTTTTTGAAAGGGAAAGAATTATTTGATCATATTGATAATTCCACTAAAATTCCTACCAATGAAAAGGAATTGGCTAAATGGGAGGTCCAGGATGCTAAGGTGATTTCTTGGCTATTGGGAACAATTGAGCCTCATCTTGTTACTAATCTTCGGTGTTTCTCTACGACTAAGGATATGTGGGCATATTTACACCGTATTTATCATTAAGATAACAGTGCTCGGAAATTCCAGTTGGAGATGGAGATTAGCAGTTACAGTCAAGGTAACTTAACCATTGAACAATTTTATTCTGGTTTTATTAATATCTGGAGCGAGTATTCTGCTATTGTTCATACTAAGGTTCCTACTACGGCTCTTACGGCTCTTCAAGCAGTTCATGCCGAGAGTTAACGTGATCAATTTTTTATGAAGCTTCGGCCTGAATTTGAACATGTTAGAGCTGGTTTATTGAACCATGATCCGGTTCCTTCCTTGGATATCTGTTTGGGGGATTTATTGCGTGAGGAGCAACGATTATCCACTCATATGGGTATGGCCTCTCACAAGGCTTTCTCTAAGCCTGTTACTGTAGCCTATGCAGCGCAAGGAAGAGGACCACCCAGGTTGCAGTGTTTCAGCTGCAAAGAGCTTGGTCACATTGCTCGTAACTGTAAAAAGAAAGTTTGCAACTACTGTAAGAAACCAGGCCATTTCATCAAAGACTGTCGGATGCAACCTCAGAATCGTCAGTCTCAAGCTTTTCAAGCTTCTGTCCAGGCATCACCTTCTTCTCCTCCCACTGTAAGCTCTGATTCATCTGTTCTCACACCTGTTATGGTTCAACAGATGATTGTCTCGGCCTTTACGGCCTTGGGCCTACAAGGTATAATTCCTACCTCCACTCATTGGCTTATTGATTCGGGTGCTTCTAATCATATGACTGATAATGAGACGGATCTGCATGATGTTCATGAGTATGACGGCACGCAATCTATTCAGATTGCTGATGGCAGTACACTTCCTATTACTGCTGTTGGTAATTTGGGTCCTTCGTTTAAAAATGTTTTTGTCTCTCCTGAATTATCTACCAGCTTGATTTCTGTTGGACAATTGGTGGATGATAACTGTGATGTTCATTTTTCCCATGGTGGTTGTATTGTGCAGGATCAGGTGTCGGGAATGGTGATCGCTAAGGGGCCTAAAGTGGGATGTCTTTTTCCTCTATATTTTTCTATACCTAATGTAGTTTCTTTTGCTTGTATGGCTACTGCCAATAACAATGAAGTATGGCATAAGAAATTGGGTCATCCTAATTTTGTTGTCTTAACTCATCTTTTGAAACACGGTTTTTTAATTCTTCTTCCTCATCTTTTGATTGTGCTACTTGTCGTCTTGGTAAAAGTAAAATCTTACCTTTTCCTGTACATGGTAGTCGTTCTTCCAACTCTTTTGAAATTGTGCATACTGATGTTTGGGGGGCAAGTCCTATTACTTCTCATGGACAATATTGTTATTTTGTGACATTCATTGATGATTACAGTCGATTTACTTGGATCTATTTTCTTCGCTCTAAAGCTGACGTGTTCTCTGTTTTTCAAAGATTTGTGGCATTTGTCGAGACACAATTTAGTACTTCTATCAAAATCTTACGCTCCGACTCAGGGGGGGAATATATGTCACATTCCTTTCAAAATTATCTTCAGCAAAAAGGGATAATTTCTCAATGCTCTTGTCCTTACACCCCTCAACAAAATGGAGTCGCTGAGCGTAAGAATCGTCATCTCTTAAATGTTGTTCGTACTTTGCTAATTGATTCATCTATACCTACCAAATTATGGGTAGAAGCATTATCTACAGCTGTTTATTTGATCAATCGCTTGCCTATGGTCACTCTAAATTATGATTCTCCATATCTTTGTTTATTTGGTATACCTCCTGCGTATAAATCACTTCATACTTTTGGGTGTGTTTGTTTTGTCCATCTGCCACCTACTAAACATCATAAGCTTGTTGCCCAGTCTGTCACATGTGCTTTCATGGGATATAGCCCTACTCAGAAAGGATTTATATGTTATGATGCTCATGCAAATAAATTTTGAATCTCCCGGAATGTAGTCTTCTTTGAAAATCAATATTTCTTTCAATCTCATGTTATTTCTGATTCCCCTACTGCACCTACTGCCCCTCTTCCTCCTTTTGATGATGTCCCTCTTTCTGTTAAGCGATTTAAACCAGGTATAGTGTATCAAAGACGTCCTCCTCCAGTGCCCCTTCCAGACACCACTTCGTCACTTGATTCTACACTACCGGCACCGCGACGGTCCACTCGGGTTATACATCCACCAGATAGGTATGGCTTTTCTCATACCTCGCTTACTGCCACTCTCGATACTATTTCTGTTCCTCACTCTTATACTCAGGCAGCCACTCAGGCTTGCTGGCAGCAGGCCATGCAAGAGGAAATTCAAGCTCTTCAAGACAATCACACTTGGGATCTTATGACTTGTCCGCCTGGAGTCAAACCTATTGGTTGTAAGTGGGTTTACTCAATCAAGTTTAGATCCGATGGCTCCTTGGATCGGTATAAAGCCCGTCTCGTAGCTCTTGGTAATCGACAGGAATATGGTATTGATTATGAAGAGACATTTGCACCGGTGGCTAAAATGACTACCGTACGGACTATATTAGCACTTGCTACGTCACAAGAATGGTCTCTTAGACAAATGGATGTGAAAAATGCTTTTCTACATGGAGATTTAAAGGAAGAAATTTATATGTCTCCACCTCCGGGCATGTTTAATACACCCTCCTCCGAGGTTTGTCGGTTACGCCGATCTTTGTATGGTTTGAAACAGGCTCCCCGGGCATGGTTTGATAAATTTTGCTCTACTTTGCTTGCATTTCACTTTATTCAAAGTCAGTTTGATTCCTCTTTGTTTCTTCGCAAGACATCTGCAGGAATTGTGTTACTTCTAGTCTATGTTGATGATATTGTGATTACGGGATTAGATGCTGAGTTACTTAAACACTTGCAAAAGCATCTCCAAGACTCTTTTCACATGAAAGATCTTGGTCCTTTGCAATATTTTCTTGGCCTTGAGGTTCAGAATAATCCGACTGGTACATTACTACATCAGCACAAGTACATAGAGGAAGTCATCACATTAGCTAGTCTCCAATTGGGTAATTACGTCCTTACTCCATTGGAGGTCAATTTTAAGCTTCGTCAGGAGGAAGGGGAGCTTCTGTCAGATCCATCTTTGTATCGGCAACTAGTTGGGAGTTTAAATTACTTGATGATTACTAGTCCTGATATTTCTTTTGCTGTGCAGCAAGTCAGTCAATTTATGCAGGCCCCTCATCATCTTCACCTTGCTGTTGTTCGCCGTATTATACGATATCTGAAGGGTACCTCTTCATGAGGGCTGTTCTTTCCTAAGGAATCTCCTTACAGTTGGAAGGATATAGTGACTCTGATTGGGCCGGCTGTGCAGATACTCGTCGCTCCGTTACCGGATGGTGTATGTTTTTTGGCAATGCACTCATTTCTTGGAAGAGTAAGAAGCAAGATAGAGTTTCCAAATCCTCCACGGAATCCAAATATCGTGCTATGTCTTCCGCCTGCTCTGAAATTACATGGCTTCGTGGATTATTAGGGGAACTTGGTTTTCCTCAACTTCATCCCACTTCTCTTCATGCTGATAATACCAGTGCGATTCAGATTGCTACTAATCTTGTCTTTCATGAGCGTACAAAACATATTGAGGTTGACTGCCACTCTATTCGTGAATCTGTTCACCGCCATGAAATCACACTTCCTCATATTTCTACCGAACACCAAACTGCAGACATTTTCACTAAAGCTCTCTCTCGGCATCGGCATAAATTCTTAGTTGACAAATTGATGCTTTTTGATCGACCAGCATCAATTTGAGGGGGGATGTCATAGGAATTGATATTTGAATATGTATTAATTAAGAAATTAATTGTAAATAGTAGTGTTTTAGTTGAACACTTATTCTTTCAATCTAAGCCCGAAAGTATAGGAAGATCATGTAAATCTATTTACTTTCTATTTAATGGAGAAGACACTCGAGAAGGGTAAGCATTCAGTTTCTATTCATTGCAATTTTGTCATGATTGAGATTATTTTTTACTCTTTAGTGATCTAAACAAACAGAGACAGACTAGATTGATAGATCATTAACTCATGTTTTGTTTTAGTGCCTGTTTGGGAGTGTGATTGAAGTTGCTTTTAAAAGTGTTCTCGTTGATAAATGCATCAAAATGATGTTTTTTTATTTTTTTAAAAATTATTTTTGGCATCATCACATGAAAATAATTTGAAAATACCAAAAAAAAATTAATTTAAAATAAAATATAAAAATCATTTTTTTTTCAAAAACACTTTCGTAGCGCCAAACAGGTTTAACTAATGGAGGTTCAAGAAGGGAGATTTGACCATTTTTAGATTTGGTCCTCTTCTCTCTATTCTTGTTATTGTTTCTCTATCTCTGTGTAGTTTTCAACCATGATTGATGAAGAATCTTTTGTTGTTATTGGTTTCCATGACTATTGTTTGGTCTTCAAAGCTACCGGTGATGGATGGTTGTTTTTTGAATTTGGTTCATAATGATGAAACCAGTAGCGGGTACTCACAGTGGTGGACCTTGTTATTATCGTATGAGATCACGGGTGAGGGAAAAAAAGAACATAGAAGGAGATGAAAGAAATGCTTCCATCGGGTCAGCCTTGTGGAGGAGGTTTGGTTGGCGACGATGAAGGAGTTGTTGGAAAGGGAGTAGTGTAAGGGTCTATTTTAGTTTGTGTAGGGACAATGGAGAGTTGTTGGAGATAATGGCCTTTGTATGCTAGTTCGATGAAGGGAACACTGGACAGGGTAACTACAGTAGGAGCTAGTCCTGCACAATGATGGAGCTGCTGGAGACAAGGGAGGAGATTGATGGAGTGCCAATTTTTAGGAACCAGAGGAGAGGAATCTTGGTCTATGGCTGGGTATGAAGGTCAGTCTTAGTTGAAGGAAATGGTGTTGTTGGATTACCCACGATGAAAAAAATAGAAAATAAGTTTGTTGGTGGTCTTGCAAAAGGTTTGCATCTATGATGATAAAAACGGCAATAGGTATAATTGAAAAAAAATGATGGCATGTGTTGGATCAAGTTGTTACGAGGAGTTGTGATGATTGTTTGTGGGATCTTGGTATGTACAAGTAAGGTATAGAGAGTGAAGTGTTTTGTGAGAGGAATGAATTATTTTCACCTCCTCCCTCCCACGAGTTTGAGTTTGGTGTTCTTGATTCTTGTTTTTTTAGAGAGAGGAAGTGAGAGGCTTCAACAAACAAAATTTTTTGTTTTAAATTTTTTTATAAAAAAGGCTGAAGGTAACACAAACACATTATAAACATATTTTTTTGGGTTTTTTCCCCTCAAAAACACTTCAAAGTGAGGTAAAAAATTAGATAACAACATGAGCAATCAGAATCTCAAATCAACAGCCAAACGATAATTTTCTTTTTATCTGGACAAGGCTTACTGGACTTGGATGATTGTCTCATCACATTCCGCCTATTCAATCAGCATAGTTTTACTTGCTAGAAAGACCACCTCATCTTGTTTAAGAACTGAACCTCCGACATTTAAGTATCGCAGTTGCCTATGAGAAAGAATACAGTATGAACATTGCATATGGAATTATCATTGTTCTCCTTCTACTTGTGAGGCATAAATTTCCTTCTTGTTAAATGGTTTGCCTCTCCGTGGAACATCAGCCAAATTGCAGAATTCAGTAAGGGTTTTCCTGATTTGAACTTTCTTCTTTTTATCCATTGGCCGAGGTCCTAGAACACTTGTGTCAATAGTAGCCACATAAGCTTGAGAGGAATCCATAACTGCATCATAAGCCTTCGGAGAGAGTTGAAGGTCTTCATTTCGAGCCCTCAAATACAACTCATATGCAAGTCTTGGCTTGCCATTCTTTGCAAGACCCTCAATCAGCATGCCATATGTGATTTCGTTTGGTGAGATGTTCTGGACTTTCATGCGGTGAAACCACTCATATGCTGCACTGCTCATGTTATTTCGAGCACAACCACTGATTATTGCATTATACGTTACAACAGTTGGTCCAATACCAGTTGAAACCATTTCATTAATTATTGCATCAACCAGCCTAAAATTCCCTTGTCCGGTGAAAACCGAAGCCATAATAGTGTACGCGTACACATTGGGCTTGACACCGACCTTAAGCATATGCTCCCACACGCGGACAGCCTCGTCATACAGTCTACCCTTTTCGAGGGCACTGAGAAGTGCTCCATAGGAAATAACTGTAGGCTTTTCACCTTGTTCAACCATTCTTCTAAATATCTGAACAGCAGCAGCTGTTTCTGAAGCCTTGGAACAAGCAACAAGAACTGCATTCCATTCCCTACTTCCTGGCTTAAGGCCTTTCTCTTCCATCTTGTTTAGCAGCCTGACACCCCATTTCCAAATTCCTCTCTTCTTAGCTGCAGTAAGTAGGACATTAAAGTAAGATACAATCAATTCGTATGAAAGGTTATTTGGCTTCGGGCCCTTGTCTAACAAATCCTCGTAAACCTCCAAGGCAGCCCACCACTTCTTAGCCTTTCCCATCAACCAAATCACATGGTTGCAGACTGATATGCTTATATCAGAGCACCTTTCTCTAATCCTAATGTACAATTCTTTTGCAACAACATAATGTTCTTCACGGGTACAAGCCCACACAAGGCGCTCATAATCTGACCGACCAGGTTGAAGTTTGGCCTTGTCCATATCTGTCAGAAGCTTTAACACATTGGTGTTCAAGTTTTCAAGCCTCACAAGCCACCGCCTCATAACCTGGTAGCAAACAAGAATTGTGAAGTTTTCAAGCTTAACAAATTCCCTTTCCCAATCTTCATCAGCATCCTTTCCTATTTCCCCTTTCAGATACTTCTCTTTTATTTCTACAAAGAACTTGAGAGCGCCATCCCCGTCTTCCATTTTTCTATAAGCCAACAGAGCAGAAGAATAGGATGCAGCAGATGGGGCAAAACCATTTCTACGCATCTCTTCAAGAATATCAAGGGCCTTTTTAGCCTGTCCTTGCTTGACATAAATAACCATCAAAATGTTGTAAGTCACCACATTTGGAGCAACCCCCTCCTGAGTCATTCTTTCCAAGATTTTCTCCGTTTCTTCATATTGTTCACACTGTTTCACTGCACTTAATAGACTATTATATATGAAAAGATTTGGAACAATAGTACCACCTGTTACTTTCTTTATCTTGAGCCATTCAACAAGAGCCAAGGCAGGCTCCATTTTCTTGTCCCAGCCAAAACCCTTAATCATGGATAAGTACACTTGAACTGGCAATTCACCCTTGTCCTTAAGAACCTCTTCTATATCATCCACTGTTTTTGCAAAATATAAGCTCTGAGCGAGCGTACGGACATTAATCTTTTCATCTTGTTCTTCCCCCGCTTCTCTCTCGCTCCGAACATCCACGTCACTATTTTGTTCTTCATCACTGTTATCATCATTTCTATCAAAATCAGAATCAACTCTATCTCTCTCATGTTTCACTATCGACCCATCATCCATACTTGATTCGACTCTATGAAACTCATTACCAATTTTTTGTTGCTCCAAAGCCGATGCCAAAGCCAATGAACCAAATGAGCCTTCCTTCGGCTCACGAAAACACACATATTTGATCCTTGAATACTTGGAGAGAAACCTACTTTCCACACCAAATTTTAAGGTCCCACAAGAAGTCCCACTTCTATCATACCTCAAATTGCCATAAACCATAGGAAAACCAGAACTTGCACCTTGAAAAACAGTGTCAAGAAGACCCCATCTATTTCTCCCTCTTCTAGCAATTACAATACAAGAAGAATCCTCCTCAAACTCCAAATGGGGCACCGCACACGAGCCACCACTCAACGGCCAAACACTCAAAGCTTGCATTTTGAGAGATAACTCAGCAATAAACAGAAAGAACGCAAAATCCAGTTAAAGAACAAGAAAACATGATATCCACTTATCACGAGAGACTTTCAGCTATCATGCTACTTACGAGAGAAATAATCGGAGAGCTATAGCTATTGACTCTTGGTTTAGAATTTACACAATCTTATGAACAGCTACAGATTAAAACGTACCCGAATTGCTTCTGTTGATTCTTTTGGGAGTAGAACTGTGAGCCTGAGGTTGGATCAGGACTTGAGGTTAGTGTTTCTCTGTGATGTGCTCACAGCCATTCAATTGTAGTAACTAGCGGGCGGTCAGCTAAAATATCAGATATTATAAAACGAGACAGTAAAGATTCTAAAGATTTATAAAGTAACTCAATTAGTCAAGAAGTACAATAATTCAATTATCAAAAAAAAATTGTTAGATGGTGTAAATCAAAACAGGCAATGGTAAGATTAAATTTCTTATTCGTTTTTAAAAATGTTTATATGTTGTTGAAGTTTTTTATAGTAAAAAATAAAGTTATGGAGAGATTAATCTAATATGATTTAGTTGATGTAGCAACTTTAAAAATAACACAGATAATCAGTAAAAATATAGTTTCAGAATGCTAATCTTAACATGTTGATTGATTTTTTTAAAAAAAATATATTTAGACATGAACCTTAGGATTGAATCAACTTAACTTGTCAAGTCTACAACTCTAATCATGATATCATAATTCAATAAAAAATAAATCAAAACAAATTATAAAATTTAATTTTCAATAAACTATAATTTATAAGTGAATGATGAAATTAAAAAAAAAATCAATTACAAAAAAAAAAAGACTTTTGTCTCTCCAAATGAACCTAGCAAACTCATAAGTCGAGCCATAAGATCGGTATAACATAATAGAAAATCAGTTTTTATTAATATTAATTGTAAGCCCATTAGAAAATCCATTAGGAAAGCCAAAAAATAATTTCGGTTTTCTCCATTTTTTAACATAAAAACTGAATCGAACAAAAAATGGTTAGTTTTTACTAGGTACGGTTCGGTTTATTAGTCAAAAAAAAATTATAATTTTTATTATAGATAAAAATTGAACCGAATCGAAAATTCTCATCCCTAGTTAGGGTGAGTTAGATCCTTTAACTAACTAATGTTAAGAAGAGATAAATATTCAAAATATAAATTAATGTTTCATTTCCATGATCAATTCTGATTTCTATAGGTGAATGTTTACTTATGACCAAAGTTTATTTTCTTGAAAAAAATTGGTTTTATTTAATTTTTTCTTGATAGTTTATTATTTTATTTTGCTTTAACCTAGACAACTTCCACCCCCCCAAAAAAAAAAAAAAATCATATCATATAACATAAAAATATGACTTAACCCTTCCTCGCGGGATCAACCCTTACTTATTGTATACAATCTTATGTATTGTGTTTTTAGTTAGAATAATTAATTTGTGTGGTAACCGCAATATCGCAACATTTAGAAAATCCAATTGATACAAGGGAGATTTTGAAGGCTGGCAACTAGTAAGTGTCAAACATTTTGAAGTTGTAGCTAGGTGTATTGTGTAAATGACTTCAAAAGAAATGAAATCAATAAAGTAAGAAGTTAAGGGAAAAGGTAATGATATAAATAACTTAATATATATTAAAATGTACAAATATTAAGCATTAACAAAATCCTAAAGGAGATCAGTTGTTCACTATACATTCATTCACAAATCATTGTGGAATGCAACAGTGGAATAACAATTTTGCCCCTAAGTGCGTCTTAGCCCTTGCCTTTGTATCAAAGGTATTTTTTATTTTTTCACGGGACCAGTTGGCATTACCAGATAGTTTAGGGATATTTTAGTATTTTTCACGTATTTTTGCACAATAAAAATACTACTTTACCCCTCCCTTTAGACTATGAACAATGATCAAACAAGAGGTAATATCAATTTTTACAGGTATTTGTACAATACAATTACGGAATAGCCCACAGATAAAACAAAGACAAGAATTGTCAGCGGGGGGTCCTTCAGATTTCAAGAACTGTGATATCTATTTTTACCTCAATTTTTCAGTTTATATGATGAATATGTTTGTTCTCCTATGCTTATTTTTCTATGGTTGTTTATTTAATTGCTAAGAGCGGACTCAAAGTTATTATTATAGACAATCGATTGCTAAGTTTGATATCAATTACCGGAGAGGCGACGGTGGTCGGTTGAACTTGTTTTACCCTTTTCTCTCTCCTCAAGGCCATCGTACACTACAGTCCCCCTTCTCCCCTAGGTTTATGGTAGATTCATTTCAGCCCCTTCTCTTTTGATTGTTGTATATGGTCCTTGATTTCTCTCCTCAAGGACATTTCCTTTTTTATTTAGTCCTTTAATTGAAATTGATGATATATTTTGTTTGCATTTTGGTCCTTATTCTTTTAATTTTCGGTTTTGTATTAAATCCCTTAATCATTTTGGTATAACAATTTGTATTATTTTCAATTTTGTCCTTCAATTGAAATTAATTATATATTATATTTTCATTTCAGTCCCTATTCTTTTAATTTTGGTTTTGGTTTTAGATCCCTTAATATGTTTGGTATAGAAATTTCAATTATTGTCAATTGGATCCTTCAATTGAAATCAATTATATATTTTATTTTTATTTCGGACCCTATACTTTTAATTAATATTTGAAATTTAATTTTTTTTCTTAGTATTTATATAGTTACGCATTAATCCCTATTATTGCACATGTTTATGTGTATATGCCTTTTATTTTACTTTTGAATTCTTTTTATCTTCTTTTGTGTTGGGGTTGTATTTTTTTTATTTAGTCTTGAAATTTTAATTTGTGTTAGTGATCATTTGAAAATTCATATTTTTTTTTTAAAAAAAAAGTCAAATGTTTTTTTAAGGCTAATAATATTTAGTTTTGTTTTGTCATTTATTTTATTTGTTTGCTTACTCTTTTGTTATAATTTTGAGTTTTTTTATTCTTTGAGGTTAATGTTTTTTTTATTATTTATGAAATAATAGTAAGAATTAGTTTTTAATTTTTTCTTTTGTTGGGGTTGCCTATTTTTTTTATTTAGTCCTTATATCTTATTTTGTGTTAGTGATCATTTAATTATTTTTTTCTTCAGGTCAAATATTTTTTAAAATATTTATTTGATTTTTTTCTTCCCCTTTTGTTATAATGTTGAGTTTTTTTATTCTTTGAGGTAATTGTTTTTTATTACTTGTGCAATAATGGTAATAATTATTTTATTTATTTTTTTCAAAATATTGTTTTAAGGCTAATAATATTTATTTTTGTTTTATCATTAATTAATTTTTTGTATATTGTTTTGTTATATTTTTTATTTTCTTGATTCTTCAAGTTAATTTTGTTTTTTTTTTTATTATTTATGCAATAAGAATAATAATCATTTGAAATGTTTTTTTTCAAATGATTTTGTTAAGGCTAATAATAATTATTTTTCTTTGTTCATTTATTTTATTTTTTTGTTACTCTTTTGTTATAGTTTTTAGTTTTTTTTATTCTTCGAGGTAATTTGTTTATTATATATGCAATGATAATAATAATTAGAGGTGTGTTTTTTCTTGCTTACTTTTTTGTTAAACTTTTTAAGTTTTATTTTTATTTTTCATAATAAGTTAATAATTTTTATTATTTTAACATAGCTAATAATAATAATTTAAGGTGTTGTAATCTTGATGATAATGATGACATTATAAATTATCATAATAATAACGATTATAATTTATTCTAATAGTTATGATGCTTATGATGTAGCTAATGATGATTTTGATAGTAATACTAACAATAACTCATAAAAAATATAAAAATATCAATAATGACAAAAACAATTATACTAATGATAATAATACTAACTATAATTGAAATAATATTAAGAAAAATAACGATGTTAATCATCGTGATAATTATTGTCATAAAAATCACAACAATTATTATAATAACAGTTATAATAATTATGACTATTTATAAAAATGATGATTAAAATATAATAAGAATGAAAATAATTCATTAATCGATATTGTTTTTGTTCAAAATTAACCTGGACAACTTTTTATGTTATGTATGATATTTCAGATTTAATATCATGTAACAAAAAAAATATAGGAAATCAAATATAGACAAAACGGGTAGAAAAATTGAACCAAATTATTTACAAGCGCTTCGATGCACATAGACAATCTACCGATTAAATAATTATCCAAACATTCAAACAATAGCAGCGTTTAGTAATTTCGATACACAAAACAAATAACCTATTTTAAATGGATTTAATTGATGATAATTTAACTAATTATATTTATATTTAATCAATAAAAACACGCATAACAATCAATCAATTTGCTATATAAAAAAAGCTAAGCACAGTACACGATCAAGTCCGCACGTGGTGAGCTATACCTAAACCCAGCTATCAAATGTCAAATGAACAACACTATTTTAGCAAATATCAATATATAAAAAATATTGATCGTTATAGGTAGGTATCAAATTTATTTATTTTTGGTATGGAATATCAAATGGCAAACCCACATACTTAGCGTTATAGCCTGGTATCATGTCTCACATTACATTAAAATTGAAAAGAAAAGAAGCACGCACAGCATTACAAGGAGGCATAGCTGCAAATCATTTACTGGAGCAGCTCGTCGGGAATGTCCTCGTCATGGCAGCAAAGGAAAGTGGTGAATTTCTCCATGGAGCGGTTACACTCAGGGCATTTCAAGGTCACGGGGATCCTACCAGCAGTCATTGGGAAATCAAAGCGGCAGCAAAGATGAGCAATGCCATGAATCTTTTCATGGTGCTCTGCGAGGGCCAAATCAAAACCCTTGACGGGCACTTGTTCTTTCCACACCTCATACTCCGCCATTGCTGGCAGTACTGTGGTGCCGTGGCCATTGATCACAACTCGAGACCCCCTGCTAAGTATAGCCCATCCACCTTCTCTATCATAACTCAGTAGCTTCTTGATTTCTTGCATCATAGGATCCTGGTCGTCAACCTTCCCCAGCTGAATCTTGGAGAAAAACATGCTCTCTAGCCTGGTCCAGAAGAACCATATCATGGTAAGGTCTTGCCAGGCATAACTGAGCTTTTCCTCTGTAATTTTCTCTATGGCTAGCCGGATTTTCTCCCTTTTGCTGCTCTTCCCCACGTAGACCATCTCTAAGGGAATGCCGGCAGCCTGTGCAGTAGCACGTGCTGTGTTTGTGAACTTCCTCACCCATTCAACATCGTCCCCTCCGTACAAGAAAATGTACTTTTCTTCATTGATCTGATTATCGTAAAAACGTTGCAGCAATTGTGAGGAGCATGTAAATATGTATGAAAATGTTGCAGCAACTGTAAAGAATTTACCCATTTGAGTATCGCTGGGTCAATGCCATTAACCAAAAGCTCCAGCCTCCATGTCTCTTCCATCCACAAAGATTCCTCTCTCAAGCTGGTGAATGGGAAGGCATTGCTTCCCCAAATCCACATCATGTGGAGTGCATTTGGGCAAACCACCTTGCCTTGGGGGTCAAGCACCACAAGAATAGGCTTGTTCTTGAAGTGCCACACTTCCTTGATAAACCTGATGGGTGCTTCCTCCATTAATGAAGGATGGTACAAAGTGTACCATGGCATTGCACTCTGCAAGCTCTCAAACTTTTCTTTTATTCGATCAGTCCACTGAACTGAATGGTCCACAATTGGGATCCAGACCACGTCATACTGACTATCCCCTCTAGTTTCGTGGTTTCTGGATTCATTATATATCTGTTCAAGAATTGAAAGCTCATCATTTGAAATCGCAAGGCCAGAAATGAGCAATAGAACATTCTTCCTTCTCAATACATCAAGATGAACCTGTTAAATTTCCAAGTATCAGAAATATTTTGCATTAGCTTTCTAACAATTTAGTACTGCATTTATAAGTCAGTCACATAAGTAGATGAGATGGTAACAGAGCAAACCCTTCTCTTATTAGAGCCATCAATGAGTGGTTGGATATCATCCTTGGCGTAAATCAGGGCCTTGAGGACCTTCATGTTGTCAATGTGAATCTTTTCAAAGAGATTCAAAAGTATTTGATAGGCTTCGACATTCCTCTTTTCGTCTGCATCAAAAACCAATGTCAATTATTTGAACAGCAATTTTCTATTTTCTTATTACAAATCCAACACAGTTTAACACAGAGGTTGTTAAGGTCCAGACCTATGTATTGGTAGCAAGTAGCCAATTGCTTCCTCAGATGCTCAAGTATGTTGCTGAGTTTGTGAGCCAAGGTAGAGAGCTCCCATGTCTCGGTGGTTAATTTTGCAAACCTGAGATAGATGAAAGAGATGATTAAAAGGGATACAAGATGTAAAAGATGGCTTGATAAAGATGGTGAGTAGAGAAGCTTACTCATATCCCATGGTAGTGAGGCTTGTAATCTGAGCCGCACAAGCCAGAACACTCCTTACGGTCCAGTAGACAGCAGCAGGGACATGGGCCATGGCTGAGGACAATGCCGGCACTTCATGAGAAATGTAAGTTGGTGGTAAATCCTTGAGCTCAACCACGCATCTAGCTACGTCCATCACAACCTTGATGAGATTGTTGAGGGCATCGAAGCGAGGTTTCAAGGGCCCCGAGTTTTCCAGGATGATAGGCAATTGCTTGAGAATTGCAATGGATTTGGCAAGTTGATTTGAAGAGTAAATCTGGGCAAGCAGCCAAAACTCTCCATAATTCAGAGCAAAAGCTGCCAGGGTCAGAACCAGTTTGGTATCCCAAGAATAGCTCGCTAGCATGTTGAAAAGTGCCACCGTCGTTGCGTGCCCGTCTGCCCCACCAAGTGCCTTGTAGGCAATCTGCAAAATAATCAAAATTTCCACAAATTCGTTAGGCTGATGCCTATAATATCGTATTAAAATTGAAGTATTTTGAATCACCTCGCTGGAAATTCTGTCAATAGTATACGAAAGCGAATCGAGCATGGGAACGAGACCGGCATGGTCGGACGTCCTGTCCTCCGACTCAGCATTTGCTTGGGAAGTCTGCATTAATTATATCACAGTGATCATAGATATATAAAATATAAAAATAAAACAAAGCTAAGTTGATATACATTTCTAGTTTGCATCAAATTGAATATGTTAGATGATTCAGACTTCATTATTTTGCTAAAACTGACAGTGTATAAGCAGTTTTCCGAGAAAAAGGTCGGTACGATACCGTATCAATTTGCAAGGTGGCTCGTTTGAGGATGTCTTCTACAAGGTGAAGAAGAGGTTTTACATCAACCTCTCGGCCATCAGGAGCATGAGTTTCTACGATTTGTTTCATCACCACATTGTCATCAGACGTCATTAACATGCTGCCACGGTCATTTCTGATCAGCTGCCGGCTCATATTAGATACCGAGGGGGCAGGGAGACCTGATGCCATGTCGAGCTGTGGAAAATGAAGGATAAATGGTTGAGGAGTAGAGAAGACTGGGTCGTGTGTCTTTGTTGCATATTTGCCAGCCTATTTATACCATCCCAAATGGAATAAATAAAGCTCACTTGAATCAACTTCCTTGCTTCCATGGTAATTCAAATCTTATGAACGTTAAAGAGTACTACGTGGTCCATATGTTTGCCCTTTTTTTTTTTTTTGGATGACCGGGGTGTTCGGGCCAGCTTACACGCACCTCGACTATTTCCCGGGCTCACTTGAACACCTTGCAAGCCCAAATGAGCATGTAAGGCACCACGGGGATGACAGACATACCACGCAAGGAAGGACCCAGAGGGACATGAGGGGAGAAGCTCTCCAGCCCCACTCCCACAGGGACTTGAACAGAAATTCGAAAGAAAAAGAGCATGCCCCTACACCGCTGGGCCACAACCTTGCAGGGTGTTTGCCCTTGTTTTTCTTATATGTAGTTGTAGTTAACATTGTTTTTTAAAGTGTTTTTTTATTTATAAATATTTTAAAATAATATTTTTTATTTTTAAAATTAAAACATCAAAAAATATCTATAATTAATTTTTATATTTATTTATATTTATAATTGGTTTAGAACAATTAATTTTACGGGTCAAATATCACGATAAACTTTAATTTACTCAACAAACAAATATATGTTTGAGGATATAATAGAGCAGATTAATGGTAAAAGCCTTATTTTCTCTATTTTATTTTTTATGTGACCCTTCATCTCAAGAAATGCCTTATGATCCTATTGTCGGGTTTTTTCTCTACCATTTAATTCTTAACAAAAAATTTATAAAAATTAATCTTAGTAAGTTGCTATGAAATTATATAAAAAGAAATATTTAAATATATTTCTAAATAAAAAATATTTTTAAAAATAATCTCACCTTCAAAGAAAGACTAAGAAAGTTGTTCCCACCTAATTAGACTGTTTAGTGAAATCATTTATTTATTGGATGGCCAGGATTTCAATTGATTTGTAACATTAGAGGCTGCCAACTCTTTGGATGGAAGAGATGATTGAAAGAGAAGCGTAATTGTCGAGGTTGATCAGTCCAAGATACCACAAAATAATGACAATAATAGTTCATAATTTCCTTTTTTTTACTGGGGATTTTCTTTTCATTTTTAAAGAGACGGAGTGAGCAGATCAAAGTAAGATATTATTCCTTGCTTTTTTAGGAGGCAATCCATAAAACAGTACGTTTGGTTAATTCATTTAGAATGCTTTTGGTTCAGGTCCAATCAAAGGGCCGTTAACGCTGGAGACTATTTTGCCAGCATCTCAAACTAGGATATGCTGTACATTAACCAAAAAAAACATAAAACAGATCGGTGTATTACTGTTAGGACACTGTTCATCATGATTCATAGTCATTGTTCACTGGCCATTTGACTCAGTGTTTCCGCGCTCACGCGTGTTTCGGACGGCGCGTGCAGCCTACTCTAGCATCCAAAAATGCCCCACCGGTGTCTAGAATGATTTTCAGGCATGTTCTCTTTCATCCGGTGCGGCGCGTGTGGCACTATGATGTCCGGATACGTGTCAATGGTCATTAGAATTCCCCCCCCCCAATTTCTCTCTTCTGCCTGCGCCAGATGACGTCAGCTAAGCTGTTTTTTGTCAAAGTTCATCCAGTCCCTGAACGTTGTAATTTGTTTTTCTGACCCTTATTGCTATTATATAAGTTTTGATTTGTTTCAATTTCATCCTTCAATTGAAATTGATTATATATTCAAGTTTCAATTCGGTCCTCACGCTTTTAATTTTGCGGATTGGGCTGGAATTCTAAATATTTTTGGTATCAAATTTTTTATTTAGTTCAATTCCATCCTTCCATACAAATTTATTATAAATCCTTAATATTTTCGGTATCAAAGTTTGATTTCTTTCAATTTTATCCTTCTATGCAAGTTAATTATGGATTTCAGTTTCATTTCGGTCCCAAATCTTTTAATTCCAGGTTTTGTTTTAAATTATTTAATTTCAATTTTTGCATTTACTTCAATTTTATCCTTTAAATTAAATATATTATTTAAAGTATGTCAAATTAATTATATATTTGTATATTTATGTCAAATTAATGTATATGAAACTAATTATATGTTTGGATATTTATTGAATATTATCACCTAAAAATATATACAGAGAGAGAGAAAAATGACCTAGGATTTTTTAAAGAAAAAAACATTCATATCAATATTCTTAAATACATTTAATATAATAATATGATGAATAAATCTTATAAAATAAAAAAAACAAATTGGCTTCAAATTTTAATTTTATGCTCTTTTGTTCAAGTTTATTTATTGAAATAAATTTACAGTGTTTTGATTTTTAATATTTTAGATCTAATATTACTGCAAAAAAATAGAAGGTAGACAAATTTACCTATATTATCTACAATTAAAAAATATGCGAGTCACTTCCCGTTTCGATTACACTATTCTTTTTAGACGGCAAATAAATAATTATAGCACGCAAAAAAATTAAGTTTATTTTTTTAAAAAAATATAATATTTTTATTTATAATGTGTCAGATCTAATATCACTAAAGAACAAAAGCAACTCATATAAATAAAAATGACAAATTTACCTAGGTTATCTACAATTAAAAAATATACAAACCACTTCCCATTTCGATTACTCTATAAAATATGTGGGACTAATTATATGTTTTAATATTTATTGAATATTATTGCCTAAAAATATATAGAGAGAGGAAAAAAATGACCTAGGATTTAAAAAAATAATAATATCAATATTCTTAAATACATTTAATATAATAATATGATTAATAAATCTTATAAAAAAAAATTGGCCTTGGATTTAAATTTGATACTCTTTTGTTTAAGTTTATTTCATAAAACATATTTTACAATATTTTCATTTCTAATATTTGAAATCTAATATTACTGGGGAAAAAAGCAACTAAAAAAAAACAAGTTGGCAAATTTACTCAGGTTATCTACAATTAAAAAATATATGAACCACTTCCCGTTTCGATTACACTATTCTTTTTAGGCTTGGAAAAAAAAATTGTTGTATATTTTATCTATTATAATGTTATAATTGAATATTTAAACAACTAATTACATCATGTAAAAAATCAATTAGTTTTCTACATAGAAAAAACCCTAACGCAATGCGCAGGCAAGCATATTAATTATACCATGCAAAAAACTCATTTCTAACATATTTTATCTATTGCAATTTTAGTAATTAAACATTAAAATAACTAATTATAGCACGCAGAAAATATAAATTTATTTTTGGAAAAAAAAATTACAATATTTTTATTATAATGTGTCAGATCTAATATTACTGAGGAAAAAATACAACTCATAAAAAAAAATTACCTACATTATCTGCAATTACAAAATATACGAACCACTTTCCATTTCGATTATACAGATTTTATCAATTATAATTTTACTAATTAAATAGTAAAATAATAAAATACATTACATATACAAGCAATTAATTTTCTACATAGATAAAAAAAACCTGGCGCATCACGCGGGCATATCGCTCGTTATTACTAAAGAAGATAAAGCAGATCGGTCAATCCCTGTGAACATACACCCATATCCACTATTCAGTGCATATTTACTCCAATGCTTCGCAAGTGCATATGCTCTCCTTTTCTTTTCTTTTTTTTTTTTGCTCTAAAACGCTTCCACGTCTCTAGACCGGAAGACTTGGCAATGGCCGCTTTTTTTTTATTTGCTTTATCCATCCCTAGCTTTTATTTGCGCGCCATTCTCTTGCCCCATTTTAGTATTATGCCTCCCAATTTTCAGATACCTCTTTTTTTCATTTATTATTGTGAAATTCTAGGTGTAAGCCTATTAATCATCATTTTATTTTTAATATTTTTTTCTTTGTTATTTAAAATAATTTCATTGAATTAATATTAAAAATTTTAAATAAAAATTATTTTTAAATATAATCTCAACACGTTTTTCAACAAAAACGTTTTTGTTTAAAAATTATTCTTAAATACATTTAATATAATAATATGATGAATAAATCTTATAAAATAAAATAAAAATGTCTTTGAATTATAATTTTGTGCTCTTTTGTTTAAGTTTATTTCTTAAAAAAAATTACAATATTTTTATTTATAATATTTCAGATCTAATATTACTGGGAGAAAAAAAAAACTCAAAAAAAAAGGTTGACAAATTTACCTAGGTTATCTACAATTAAAAAATATGTGAGTCACTTCCCGTTTCGATTACACTGCTCCTTTTCAACGGCAAATAACTAATTATAGCACGCAAAAAAATTAAGTTTATTTCTTAAAAAAATTACAATATTTTTATTTATAATGTGTTAGATCTAATATTACTGGAGGAAAAAGACAACTCATAAAAAAAATACACAAATTTGTCTAGGTTATCTACAGTTAAAAAAATATACGATCCACTTTCCATTTCGATTACACTATTCCTTTTAGGCGGGAAAAATATTATTTATAACATATTTTATTTAATATAATGTTACTAATTAAATATTATAATAACTAATTACAGCATGTAAAAAATCGATTAGTTTTCTACATAGAAAAACTCCCAGCGCAACGCGCGGGCAAACATACTAATTATAGCACGCAAAAAACTTATTTCTAGCATATTTTATCTATTACAATTTTACTCATTGAACATTAAAATAACTAATTATAGCACGTAAAAAAATTAAGTTTATCTCTGAAAAAAATTATAATATTTTTATTTATAATGTGTCAGATTTAATATTAATGGAAAAAAAGGCAACTCATAAAAAACAAAATTTGACAAATTTACCTAGGTTATCTACAATTAAAAAATATATGAACCACTTCCCATTTCGATTACACTTTTCCTTTTAGGCTGAAAAAAATATTTATAACATATTTTATCTATTATAATTTTACTAATAGAATATTAAAATAACTAATTACAGCATATAAAAAATCAATTATTTTTCTATTTAGAGAAAAGCCCAGCGCAACGCGCAGGTAAGCATACTCGTTGATATTAAGTAATGGATATATGTTTTTTGGCATTGTAAAACATAAATTTGAGTCTAAGTTGAAGCTGGTTGATTATTCAATGATAGGTGGGTATGGTTTGCATTCATATCTAATATCTTTAGGCTTTGCAAATTATTAGCACAAATGACAAGGCTTTATACCATAGGACAAATTCTAGCTCAACTGAGTGTTGGTTTAGCAATCTACTAGATCCAATATCTTTGGACCTGGCTACAAGTCTAGCACAAATGGGTATAGATTTGGTGAGTTGCCACACTGAACACCTCCACGGTTGGTTGGGTGCCGAGCCTAATAGAGCGTTGGTTTGACAAGCTACTAGACCCTATACCCTTGAGTTCCATTACATGTTGAGCCCTAGTGAACATGGGTCTGGCAAACTAGTAGATCTACATTGATGATTCTATCATTATATCAACCCCAAAGGGTATGAGTTTAGCGAGCTGTCAGACACAACACTTTTAGGCTTGGCTATATATGGAGCTCAATTAGGCATGGGTCTCACAAATTGGTAGACACATCACCCTTAGGCTTGAGTACTCACCTAGTCTAATAGGGCATGATTATGGTGACCCTTTGACTTGGGCTTGGTTGTATGTCAATCCCTCTTGAGCATGGGTCTACAACCTCTTGATCCATCAACCTTAGTGATGAGGATCAACTCAACATCAAGCTTCATAACTCCAATGACCTATTGGTGGTGCCAATTGGGTATATTACAAGAGTTAGGACAAAGAGACTTAAAGAGACATTGAATGAGCTAATATAGAGCACATGGAGTAAGGTGGACCTAAAGGGAGTAAGATTGATGACTATGGGTTGAAATCAAATTGAATATTCTATATATTTAGGTTGAAATCACACTTCATCACAAATTATAGCTCAATTGGACACTATTTACCTTAGGTTCTAGATTTAGACTTAGCTTGTTGTAAACAAGTCTTTTCTTTAGTTTGTCTTGTCAACTTTGAAATTCACTTTGTTTATGTTGTTTTTGTTTCTTACAGCATATTTATAAAATATCTAACATATTTGGGTGTCAGTCCATTGTTTTGCATACTTCTTGTTTGTGTTTATTTTTTTCAAGTCTTCAGTTTTGTCCATATTTTGGATAGATTCACTTGCTACTCACGAGACTATCATCGCAATTTCATTTTGCTAGTTTTTGTGTTTTTATTGTTTCCTAAGTCATATGCATCTATTTGGATTATGTTGCGAAGTTAGTTGTATTTGGTGTTGGTTTTAGTTTCGTAAGAACCGCAAGAAGGTGAGATGAGAAGATGCAATCCAACCATCAAAGGATCCATTGGAGGTTCCAGTTAGTCCAGTTACTAGGCTTAAGGCTAAGAAGTTCAAAGAAGCTTTCAATAGACTTCATTGAGATACATGGGCTAAGGTGGACTTCAAGAGGATTTTTAATAATAAAGAGCAAGCTTTGATTAATCTGATTCATGTTCAAGAGGGGCTTGTTGGTGGATCCAAGAATCATTACACATGGATTGGTAGAAGAAGACTAGACTCGGACAATTTGACCTTTTATTACTCTTTTAGTCATAACTGGAGATACAAATTGAATTTTGATGTGCTTCTAGTTGGGCTGGAAACTGCACTTCCATACCTTTCCAACGGTATATGGAAGGCCTTTTAATTCATTAAGAAGAGAGAGAACAATCTGTTTTAAGTTAGGCCTTGCTATTACTAGATAGAATGTGAAAACAACGAACTTGTCTTATTTAATTAACTGGGCTATCATTCTTTAATTATTTTGAGAGGAGACAATTTGTTTGGGTTTTAGATTTGATTATTTTGTTTATTTTAATTAGTTTGGGCTAGTTTTAGCTTGGGTTAATTATTATTTAAAATGAGTTTATGTAAGGCTCATTAGGGAAACTAGGGTTTTGGCTTGGAGTATAAATACTCTTTAGGAATAATGTTAGGGTAACTTTTTGACATTATTTTCCAGCATTGTAGCTGACTTTGGTTGCTCCTTCTTGTTTCTTGATTGATCTTTCAACTCTTCAAAGAATTGACCATTATTTGTTGTGAATTTATACTTTCTTTGCTCGTCTCCAGGTGTAGGCGTTGTGATCGAGTCGGTTTATAGTCTTGTTGCCTTGGAGCAAGTCTTCCATTGTCATAAGCTCATTCAAATCTCAACAAAACTTGGATTAGATGGATGATGGGGTCGCGAATACCATTAAATTCCGCTAGGGTTCGCATCAGTTGGTATCAGAGTTGATCTAATCACAAGTTATATCCTTCAATTTGAGTCTTTATTGTTTCTTGTTTTGTTTTTGATAGATTCGACCACCTAAAATAATAATAATAATAATAATCTTACTAGTTATTGCTTTGTTGAACACTTAATCATAAGTTAGTGTTCTTGTCGAAATATATACATTTATAGATTAAAAAAAAAGTGCTTGATATTGAAATCTTGATTGCTGCCACATAAAAAAAATCATTTTTTTGTTTTGGCCGAATACATGCTTGAGAAAACCTTGATCATTGGGAAATTGGTAAGTCTTCCACTTAGTAATCTTGTTTGTGTTCCTTGAAAATTTGAGCAGTTTAGTTCATTTTCTTGAGTTGCTGGAATTTTCTTGAATTAAATCTTTAGTTCTTGATAATCATAATTGTTTCACTCTCTTCTGATTTTTTTTGTTCGTATCTTCAAATCATCATATTATTCGTACAAATTTGCATTCCTATTCGTGAATTTGTCATCGAGTTTTGTTTTGTTAATTTCATAATTTCTTGCTTCTAGAGTCTATATCAAATTTATAAGTCCACTGCTTAGTTGGTTGTTTTTTTCCTGAATTGTTGCTAAGTGATCTCAAGAACTAAAGAAAGGCAATTTGAGTGAAAAAAGGCATAGGGAACATATTCGAGTGAAAAACTTATAAATTTGTGTGAAACACGAGTGTGTGAGTTGATTTTTTTATTGCCAACGATTTTCGTGCAGGTTTAAAAAAAAAATCTTCTAATAGTGGGCCATAGAAGATCGATGAAATCCAAGAAGATGGGCTTTCGAGAATGCAACAATAAATGGAATTTATGTTTGGTAATTTGATGAATAGGATTGAAAAAATAGAGACTAGGTCTGATGGAGGACGAAGTAAAAGGGGTAGAGAAGCTAGGAAAGAGAAGAGTGTTGTTGGAAACTCTGCAAATGAAGTCGAGGATGATCTTAACCGTAGTGGTGGGTTCTATACACATAGGGGAGAGAAATATGAGAATCTTTTTATTTTTTAAGTAACTTGAGTTCTTGGTATAAATCTCTTTATTTTTTCCCCTCTCGCCTTTACACTCACCCATCTCTCATCCTTTTAATCTTTTTACCTTATCTATATCACTCACTCTCGCAAGAATTATAGTTGTTCTTTATAAAGTTTGATCTAACGAACTAACAATACATTTTACAATTCTGATATTTAATATTTGGCAACCAAGAGATCATGAGAAAACAAATGAAAATTTCAAGAATCCAAATTGAACAATTATGTTTTTATTCAAATTGCAAACCGGAAAGCATTTATAATATATTTTTGCTAGTTTGTCTTTTTATAGTCTTTTCTTACTAATTTGTCTTTGTATCATATTACACCCTAATTATTTGATAAAAATTTCAAGATTCACCTAACCAATATAATCCAATGTAAGTAATCGAGTTTTTAGTATAAATCTCTTAGTTTTTTTCTTGCCTTCACACTCACCTACCTCTCATCCTTTTAATCTATTTACCTTATCACTCTCACAAAAATTGTAGTTGTTCTAAATGAAGTTTTATCTAATGAACTGACAATTCATTATACAATTTTATTTTTTAATGTTAGGTGACCAAGAGATCATATTAAAACAAATGAGAATTTCTAGAATCCAAATTGAACATTTATTTTCTTAGTCAAATCACAAACCTAAAAGCACTAATGGCATCTTCTTGCTAGTTTGTCTTTTATAGTCTTTTCATGTTAATTTGTCTTTGTATCATATTGTACCTTAACTATTTGATAAAATGTTTGACTATGATTTTTGTTTTCTTTACATGGAAATTGTGATAGTTTTTACGTTGTCACTAATATATGCATTTTAGGGGTCTTATCTAGTTTTAACACTTGCAATTTAGGATCATCGAAGAATATAATAATTAACATGCCCAGCCCACAAACATCTATAATATCCATAAAACTTTTACACTAACTTGATATATCCAACTCGTTTGGGTTAATGTTTTTTGAATGGATCAGGTTTATATTTTGTAAAATATAAAAACCTAGATTGAATACAATTATGGGTCAAAACCTAACCCACTATATCAATGAACAACCCTAATTTTATAGATTGAAATAGTTTTTTTTTTAAAACTCATATTAGTACTATTATTAAATATAATACTTGTTTTATTTGATCAAGAAATATCCCTTTGGATATCATTTTTTATTATGACTAGTCAATATGAGAAAAAAAAATTGTGCTTAAGAAATAACTAGTTCCATCTTAATAGTTATTTCTTGACATCAATTGTTTTTTTAAAAAGACAAACACACAAATGAATGAGAGAGAGAGAGAGAGAGAGAGAGAACTCATGAACCCATCAAAAGTGATAAGAATATATGTACTTAGAATTTTTCTCTTCTAGTTATCTCTATTTTTTCCTTTAAAATATGATTATAAAGTATTTTATGAATATCGTAAAATTTCTTGTTAATACTATCATTATCTAAACATTGAAATAATAATTAATTTAATTTTAACAAACTTTAATAAAAACAATATAATATATTTTTTTAAATTATAAACATTTACATTGTAAATGCTCTATATGTTTTGAAAAAAAATCCCTTAAAATAAAAATAAATTATAAAATGATAATTAATATTCTTCATAAACCATCACTATACAAAATAATAACATTAATAATACAAATATATAAATCATTTTTTACTTTGAGTTTTTAGTGATGTATTCCATGATTTTTTTGTTAGTATTTTCTTATTTTATTCTTCATTTTATATATATATATATTTTAAAAAAAATCACTTGAAATTTTTTCTTATCTCAACTAAGTGTTTATATTTGGTTTATACTGATTATAAGATATATTTTAATTTTTTTAAAAATTAAATTAATATTTTTTTATAATTTTTATATAAAAACTAAAATAAAAATCCCACTCCTACTCCACCCTTATCAATCAAGCACTTAAGATTTTCTGAGAGTGTAATGAAGATTGTTTGTTGAAGTAGTTTTTATTCAAAAAAAAATATTATAATAATATTTTTTATTTTTTTTAAAATTATTTTTGATATATTTAAATTATTTTAATTTAAAATAAAAAATAAATTAACTTTAAAAAATATCAAATCTCTCTAATGCCGACCCCATCCGATTAAAATAAACAATAAAACGAAAGAAAGAAAGTGAAAGACAGACGTTTCTTGAAGCCTAGGCTAGAACTCTAAAAACCCAAACCCACCTGAAAAAAGGTCACTCCAAAAAAAAAAGAAGAAAAAACTCTCTCTCGGATACAATAAATAGTGACGACACCCAATTAAGCCTGAGAGTGAGAATCTCCGATCCGATCAAGCTCGAAAAAATGACGAAATCTTGTGTAGAGTTACCCGCTAAACATGGATTCAGTTTCGATCTTTGCAAAAGAAACGCTATGTTAGCAGACATGGGTCTTAAGTTTCCCCCGTTTAGAAAAACTGGAACTACCATTGTGGGTTTAGTTTTTCAGGTACCATCCTTTTATTTATTTATTTATTTTTTTGTAGACAATTGTGAAGCTCAACCCAGTTACTACTTTATTTTCTGGGCTATCGCCTCTGTTTTTTCTTAATATTCAGTCAACTTGATTGGTTGAGTTATGGAGTTGGTTTTTTTTTTCAGGTTAGTATGGGACTGAGCCTTTTTTCATTTTAAAGGAATTTTTTTTAGGGGTAGTGATGTTGTGTTCGGTTTCGCTTATTGTGATAATTGATTTGGTTATTAATTGATTTTAGCTAATATTTTTATCTAATGTTCGAAGAGAAAAGAAAAAAGGTTGAAATGCTGTTAAAGAAGAATCCCCTGAATTTTTCTTACATGGATTATATATTGATTAGTAAATCTTTTGCAAATTTTTGAATGAGCTCTCTGCTGTATCAATGTGTTCGTGGCTAGCTGTTGTTTACTTCAAATTAGTATGCTGCGCCCTATTCTCTTAAAAGTTTAGGATCGTTTGTGGTCACCGTTGCTTGAGTTTTGGGATTGCTTGGTTGGATGGTCCATGTTTTGGGAAAAGACTGACATCTTTGGGTGGATGTTGAAACCTTAGCAATAGATAGGTAGTTAAATTTGTCGCCCAATATCTTTTTTTCTCATAAATTGATATACATATATAATCTTTTTCTTTATTTCACAATTTCTACATAGGATGGTGTCATTCTTGGGGCAGATACAAGAGCGACTGAGGGACCCATAGTTTGTGATAAGAATTGCGAAAAAATACACTACATGGCACCTAACATATATTGCTGTGGAGCAGGAACTGCTGCTGATACAGAAGCAGTAACAGGTACTTTTAGAAAAAAATTAGGTGTTTCTCTGGTTCTTTGTAGAACTTTGTACTAGAAGTGCTGGATGCATAACTGGTTACGTCTTTTCTCCTTTTTTAATGTTACTAAAGCTAATGCAATGCTATGGTGCTTGCATTTACGCAGATATGGTCAGCTCACAGCTGCAATTACATCGTTACCATACTGGTCGAGAGTCGAGGGTTGTTACAGCACTGACTCTTCTTAAAAAGCATCTTTTCAAGTTGAGTTCTCTTGTTTCAAAGTTATGTGATTTGCCTTGTATCTCTTTATAGTGAGTGTATATTCCTGACAGCTTAATGCTTTGTCTAGCTACCAAGGTCATGTCTCGGCTGCTTTGGTGCTTGGTGGGGTTGACTGCACTGGACCTCATTTACACACTGTGAGTTTCACAACTTAAGAGGCATTTGTGAAGGAACTATTCTTTTGGCCTGGACTATTCTTTGATATCCTGGCAATGCAATCGCATATTTTACAGATATATCCCCATGGGTCAACTGACACTTTGCCATTTGCTACAATGGGTTCTGGTTCTCTTGCTGCAATGGCTGTTTTTGAATCAAAGTACAAAGAAGGCCTTAGTGTAAGTTAGATTTTCTATGTTAATACAGTATTACTCTTCATAATCATCCATAGATAGTGGTAGTTTAATGTTTGAATTCCAGAGTATGTTTCTGATTGACAACATGAGATTGTTAAAGATTAAAAATACTGTAGAAAGGATTGAAAAGAACAAGGAAAAGTAGTCTATCCCCTATATAGTGTGAAGAACTAAAATTTTTAATACTGTGTTACTCTTCATAATCAACCATAAATAGTGTTTGTTTAATGTTTGAATTCCACAGAATATGTTTATGATTGACAACATGATATTGTTAAAGATTAAAAATACTGTAGAAAGGATTGAAAAGAACAAGGAAAAAGTAGTCTATCCTCTATATAGTGTGAAGAACTAAAATTTTAATACTGTGTTACTCATCATAATCATCCATAAATAGTGTTCGATGTTTGAATTCCAGAGTATGTTTCTGATTGACAACATGAGATTGTTAAAGATTAAAAATACTGTAGAAAGGATTGAAAAGAACAAGGAAAAAGTAGTCTATCCCCTATGTAGTGTGAAGAACTAAAATTTTTAATACTGCGTTACTCTTCATAATCATCCATAAATAGTGTTCGTTTAATGTTTGAATTCCACAGAATATGTTTATGATTGGCAACATGAGATTGTTAAAGATTAAAAATACCGTAGAAAGGATTGAAAAGAACAAGGAAAAAGTAGTCTATCCTCTATATAGTGCGAAGAACTAAAATTTTTAATAGTGCTACTCTTCAAAATCATCCATAAATAGTGTTCATTTATTGTTTGAATTCCACAGAATATGTTTATGATTGACAACATGAGTTTGTTAAAGAGTAAAAATACTTTAGAAAGGATTGAAAAGAACAAGGAAAAAGTAGTCTATCCCCTATATAGTGTGAAGAACTGAAATTTTTAATACTGTGTTACTCTTCATAATCAACCATAAATAGTGTTTGTTTAATGTTTGAATTCCACAGAATATGTTTATGATTGACAACATGATATTGTTAAAGATTAAAAATACTGTAGAAAGGATTGAAAAGAACAAGGAAAAAGTAGTCTATCCTCTATATAGTGTGAAGAACTAAAATTTTTAAAACTGTGTTACTCATCATATCATCCATAAATAGTGTTCGATGTTTGAATTCCACAGAATATGTTTATGATTGACAACATGAGATTGTTAAAGATTAAAAATACTATATAAAGGATTGAAAAGAACAAGGAAAAAGTAGTCTATCCCCTATATAGTGTGAAGAACTAAAATTTTTAATACTGTGTTACTCATCATAATCATCCATAAATAGTGTTCGTTTAATATTTGAATTCCACAGAGTATGTTTATGATGGACAACATGTGATTGTTATAGATTAAAAATACTGTAGAAAGGATTGAAAAGAACAAGGAAAAAGTAGTCTATCCCCTATATAGTGTGAAGAACTAAATTTCTTAATACTCTATTACTCTTCATAATCATCCATAATTAATGTTCGTTTAATGTTTGAATTCCACAGAATATGTTTATGATTGACACATGAGATTGTTAAAATTTAAAATACTGTAGAAATGATCAAAGAACAAGGAAAAAGTAGTCTATCCCATATATTCTTTTACATCATTGCTTCCCATTGAATCCAAACAATAATGTATCCTTGTAGAGAGATGAAGGAATTAAGCTTGTGAGTGAGGCTATATGTTCTGGCATATTCAATGACTTGGGAAGTGGAAGCAATGTTGATGTTTGTGTTATAACAAAGGTATGTTATTTCAATCAGTCCCCATTGCTATTTGTCGAAAGATGTCTTCAGCTCAAATTGATAAAAGTTCTCCATCGAAATTCTTGATGTCACAGGGGCACAAGGAATACTTGAGGAACCACATGTTGCCGAATCCTCGTACTTATGTCACTGAAAGAGGGTATTCTTTTCCAAAGAATACTGGTTAGTATTATGCATTCTCTTGCCTTTTTTAAATATGTCTCCATTAATTAACCTGACCAGCATTGTACTATTCAAGACTATCATCATACTTGCAATAAAACCTATGTTTATAGAGAAATAGCTAGCCTTTAAATGCTTTGACTATTCTCTCTGAAATGTTAAACTCAAGAACCATAACTTATTTTCATTGTCTCACAATCTTATCTACTCTCTTTTTCTCTCTCACGAAAGTTAAATTCAAGACCCATAACTTTTTTTCTTTGTCTCATGTTCTCATTCTATGTTTCTTCTCTGGAGTTCATCATTTACCAATACCTTAATTTTTAGATATTGACTGCAATGATTACATTTTTGTGTTCTGCTGCTTCCTTTGTGATGCTTCTCTTTTATCAAACTGGTGTACTAGCATTCACCCACCAGTCAACGCTTTATTTTTCTAATAAAATACTATAGATCCCCAAAATAGAGAGCAGAGAAGAATTCATAGTAGACAAGACTTGCTCAATGCTGTGGCCTGTTGCTATTTCTTATTTTCCTGAAGATTTGAAATAAAGTACCATAGCAGTACATACAGTGCATGAAACTCTTGGCTGCCACTGAAAGTAAATAAAATGTGAACTCTCAATACTCAGAATAGTGTTTGACTTCAAATGTTGCCTTGACAGTAAAAAAGTGTGGTTGAGTCCTGTAATTACCCCTGTTTGTCCTCCCAAGAAAATAATGTTGATTGTTTTTGAAGTTTGCAATTTTTTGGTTAATTTTGCTGTTTGTCTTGCTACAGAGGTTCTCATGACAAAGATTACTCCCCACAGGGAGAGGGTTGAAGTGATTGAAGGAGGTGATGAAATGGAAGAGTAAATAATCATAGCAATCAAAAGGACAGCTGAGATTTTTCCAACTCCGGTATGCTTTTTGTTACCACTGGGATGGAGGTACTTCATAATGTCCAGTTTCGAAACCTCATTGACTATATATTGAAATGTTTCTGGGCTTGGCTTCATGCTAGTCCTCCCACTCGTGGAGAATTGAATTGTTTAGTTGACTAGTCTTGAGGATTTTACTGTTTAGTATATGGTTTTATAACTCTTTGAATGCAATTGCAACCTCCTTTGCGCTTATTCTTTTAAGTTGCTGGAGATGATATCATTTTGCTATTCCCTTGCGCCTGTTAAAGCAAACATGCAATGAAGGGACTGAAGCAGAGCAGGAGGGCATTATCAATAGTTTAGGGAGGGGAGGGAGAAATCTGAACTTGATGGACATGTATGTATTTCTCGCCCTTTTCTGCTCCGAGGATAAAGAAGGGGATGCCCCTGACAATTAAAATTGCACCCACTGAAAGCGTGCCAGCCCAGCTTGTGAAAGTTTGGATGCTTCGCAAATAATTGGTGCCACCGAACTGTTTTTTCTTTTATCGTGGTGGTACAACATAATCGCATTCAAAACTAATTATTTAAATAAAAAAAAGTTAATAAATAAATTAAACGAATTAAGTTTTGGTGCAAACAGCTACACTGGTTTTTCTTTATCTTCCATAGCCTTTCCTTTTGCGTTTTTAGTTTGCCCTTTTCGTCTGTATATCCCTTCCGATTATTTATTTCCTTGTAGACAAGAGAAAAGAGCCTCCACTTTTTCTTATTACTTGGCTTTTTTTGTGCTTATTGAATTTTTTCTGTTCACTTTGTTTCGTTAGCTACAAGCCCTGCAATAGTGTATACGTGGTGACTTGCCTATGTTTTGCGTTGGTGTTTTTTATTCTTTTTTATATGTAAGAAACCGATGTGTGTTGTAATTGGTTACTTTAATATTTAGTTAGTAAAATTATAATAGATAAACCGATAGAAATGAGTTTTTTTTCCATTTAAAAGGAATATTGTAATCAAAACGTAGGGGAAGTGGTTTGTATATTTTTTAATTGTAGATAACTTGGGCAAATTTGTGTATCCATTTTATTTATGTGTTGTCTCATAATTTTTTTGTTTATGCCATATTAGATCTGAAATATTAAAAATGTTGTAAAAGTTAATTAACTAAAACAACCTAAAATCTAAGGATTGTAAATATTGTTAATGTATAATATTTCAGAACTAAAATATTGTAAAGATTGTCTAATAATTATTATTTTAAATGTATTTTTCATAATAAAATGAATATATAAAAATCTAATATACAATAATAAATATTATTATTGTAAATATTTTTGTTATAGTAAGAATCAAAAATTTTGTAGGCTGATTATTTTGCTCAGATATATAACATTATAAAAAAAAATCTAAGACCATTAATATTTTTTTGTATTTAAAAAAATTTATTTATGGCTATGGCGAAGTAGAGGGCAATTGGCTCCTATATTTTTTCATTGTAGATAAATGTGCCCTAATGTTTTCACATGTTTTGTTTACGTGTGACTTTGTATACTTTTTCTTCATGTAATATTAGATATTAAATATCATACATAAAAATTTCACAAAAATTAACCTCTAAGAAAAATAACATCAATTGATGAATTATTTCGATTATTGTTGCCATTGTTATTATCATGATTGTTAAATTGTCACAATCATTGTAACTGTCATTATAAATATTATTATAAATAATTCATATTTTAATTATAATTGTTTATACCATTGATGACATCATAATTATTGTTAGAAAACGAAATTAAATTATTTTTTTGTTTTATAAGATTTATTCCTCATTATTATATTAAAAGTATTTCAGACACTGATATTTTTTTTCTTCAAAAAAACCTAGGTTAATATATATTTAATATTAACCTAGGCGTTAATATTAAATAAATATAAAAATATATAATTAGTCTCATATTTATAAGAAAAAAAACTTACAAATAATCATTATCATTATTTTGAATGCCTATCTATAATAATTAGAAATTTCAACACCTAACAATATTAATAAAAAAACAATTAAAAAACAAAAGCAATGACAAACAAAAATAAATATTATTAGATTTTAAAAAATTATTTGACCTTAAGAATAAATCAAAATAAAAAATAAAAAACAGAGAAAAAATAATAAATATTAATTTTCAAATGACCACTACAAAAAATTAAAATTTAAACATTACATAAAAAACCCTTAATAATAGTGGAAATAATAAAAATTAGACACAAAAACTAAGAGCATGTATCTATAAATATAGACAAAAATAGGAACCATTTAAGAAATATATATAAAAAAATAAAAGAATTAAAATAAAATCGAAGATTAAAAGTATAAGGGCCGACATGGAAAACACATATATAATAAATTTCATTTAAAGGAAAAAATTGAAACATATCAAAACTCTGATACTGAAAATATTAAGAATTTCAAACCAATTGGGAAATTAAAAGAATGAGGACTGAAATAAAACTATAATATATAATCAATTGCAATTAAAGGACCAAATTGAAACAATTCAAAATTTATATAACAAAAATAAGGACCATGCAAAACAATTGAAAGATCAGGGACTATAACGAAAAGTCAATAAACAGTAGGGGCTGACAGGTATTTTCGCACGCAGGAGAGAGTAAAGGGGGGGAAACTTTTACTGACCATCAACACTTCTCCGGCCATTTTAGACCCACACATGCCGCACCATAAGGAAGAGAGCAGGAGGAAGAATAATTCTAGATGCCGGTAGGGTATTTTTGCACGCCTAAAACCACCACACTCGTCGTCTAAAAATCACGTGAGCGCGGAAACGGATGGTGTGCCGACGATGCACCAACAGTACTGCGTCAGAATATATATTAAAAACATAGGTAATTACTGGAACACCCCTGCAGCCAACCCTTGTATTTTGTCTTATATGGGGGTATATACGTATTTGGCCATTTAAAAAAATATATGCAGTTACCGTTCTGACCCCAGGGTTTACTATGCACTTTTGTCTTATTAGGGGGTATTGCTGTATTTAGACATTTAAAAAAAAATGCAATAACCTTAATGCCCCCGACAGTAACTGTGTATTTTTGTCTTATTCATAAGTATTATGGTTATTTCACTATGTACATAAGATAAAAAATCAACAATACCCCCGGATCCAGGGCTAAAAACACAGTAAACCGAGGGGCAAAATAGTAATTTCACTATTCCAATCCATAGTGCCTCTAAGTTTAGATGAATAGTATAAAACACTGTTCATTCACTATTGAAAATCATGTTCTGAGTTAGCTTTTAAGATAATATCACCAACGGCGACTTGGCTTTGACTTTCTTAAGAGGATATCAATCGATTTTGCCAAGGCACCACGAAGAATATTAATGCAAAATTTTGATCATGTGGTTAAGCAATTCTCAGTGAAGATGATATGTTTTCAAGAAAGTTGAAAATCAGGTTTGAGAAGTGTGACATAATGAAAATATGTCCTAAAGCTACTAACACTATTGGAATTCAATTGAATCGAATGATATCATAAGGTTAGTTATACCTTGATAAGTCAGATTTGATCTGTCCCAACAAAGAAAACATGTTGCATCATACAAAACACAAGTTTATTTTATTAATTCATGGCTGTTAGATTTGCAACATATAATTAACTTATATAATATTTTAAATAATCCTAATGGATCCTCATATGTGGGCTAATTTGAGCTTCCTTACAAAATTGATTCAAATATATAATAATAATCCAAAAACTAATAAAAAAAATAAAAATCTGAAATTAATATCATGGATATGCTAGTATCAAATTTGTCATCCCTAAAAAGTCTCAAATAGACTATAAAATCTGATACGATCTCAACATTTTAATTAATCCAAGCCGACTTTGGACCCCATGTGACCCAAACCTATAACTATTAAAATGAACCAAATAACACTGAATATATACTCCAAATAAGCTTTCTTTGTTTCCCAAAAGGAATTGAATAACAAAACTCATAGAGGGTGTTATGACCTATAGCGCAAGGCCTTCTTGAACTTTGATTGATATGAAATTCCACCCCCATATAGAAAAATAGCTCTAGAATCGTTTGGTAATATTTCTTCTTAATCCAATGGTTAGATATGAAGATATATCATATCAATCCAATAGCGTAAAACTAGACAATATGAAATTTTACATCAAATTCTAAATTTGACCATGTCTATATCATATCAATCCCTCCCTTTTCAAGAAAATTCACCCTCGAATCTTGAATATGATCATTAGAGACTTCATTAGCCTCTTGTTCAAGCCTTCAGAATTCTCTAACTGCTAACACCACCACTAGAAGAATTGTAATTATGCAAATATGACCAATTATGAAAAAATGGCTATAAATATGATTGTTATTCACCTCATTAACACGTGTTTTCACCAAGCCAATAAGAGTTACCACATGCTTTTAAGCAAAACAACTCACTTCTGAATGGTTTACAGAATCACTCAAACCTCTTACATTCAAACATCCGATAAACATGGAAACCAAAAAGGAACAAAGAGTCTATGCCGATACAAAATTTCCTTGACTTTCCACCTTGCAATGAGCTTGACCTCTTCTTATTATTAGAACTTCTAAAGCCCTTCTTTTTCTCCGGAGAATACCTTTAGTTGAAAGTTCGTTTGAAGCTTTATCTTTGATCGAGAGCAAAGGTGTTGGGGGTGAAGAACACTACAAAAATAAAATTGAATCTTGAGTACTTCAAAAACTTTTCCCATACCTTAATTCCTTCCCTACATTTAAGAGCAACTTTCTCTTGATGCCCAACAACTTCAAGTTTAGGCGAAATAGCCTAAATGATTGCTTTGGATAAGGTAAGTATATTAACAAAAATAATGAAAGGGTTGAAACCCTAAAAAGAAAGGGGACACTAGACATGCCACAAGTTTATCTTGAGTTGACTGCGGGATGACAAGTTTATGCCAAACAAGTTTTCATCACTCCACCTTGTTTCCATTAGGACAGATAGTTCTAGACAATATGAATAGAGAATATACTCCTTCGAGCATTCTTCCAACACACAATATCATATCTCTCATCATTCGGTAGGAGTGCAGCAAATGAGTCCAATCCACTTAATAGATATAAGAGGAGGCCATTTCCATTCCTTACCAATAATTAGACTGCTTAACTTCGCATCCCTCCTTAGCCAGAGTCATAAATAATCTTTCCCTAAAACGCTCTGCTAAAGGCCTCAAAGGGTGCCAATTATCTAACCAGAGAGAAATATATGGACTATCTCCTACGTAGAAATGGATAAACTTCCTAACATCATTACGAAGACCAAGGATCTTCCTCCAACTCCAGAAACAATTACCTAGGGAAGGAATCTCCCAAACACTTTACCTTAAAACAAATAAGAGGATATCCAATATGAACAAATAAAATTAGTTTGATTACCTAGAATCCACAAGTGATTGACCATGGTTGTTTGATTCCGTATCTCTAGATTTTTAACACCCCAAACCCCTTCTTATGCAAACAAACTGTATCCAAAGCAACTTTAGCATTACCAGTTATAAGATCACTAACTTTCCAAAAAAAGGGCTTCAACAAAGAAGTTATTTTCGGAATAGCAACCTTATAAAGGATAAAAGAGAGGATCAATTCACCTAAATAAAGAAGAGGATGAATTTGAGAAGCTAAAGTCTACGTGCATATGAAAAAGTGTGATTCATCCAACTTTTAGCCTTGCCATTATATAATCCTTTAGGATTAGATAATTACGGGAAGAGAGCTTTATGATGATTAGGGGGACACCCGTCTTCCCAATTCTGCAAGTTCTTTTGAATAACAACACGCAAAATTTGTGTTCAAGTCCTATTAACTACTTTGGTTTGTCCATCTATTTGGGGATGACATGTACTTGAAAATAACAACTTAGTACCCAATTTTCCCTACAACACCTTCCAAAAATAACTAAGAAATTTATACATCCTTATCAAAAACAATGCTTTTAGGAACCCCATGAATCCATTTATCTCCATAGAGAACAAATCAACAATATTAGTTGCATCATCAATTTTATGACAAGTTATGAAATGTGTCGTCTTTGGAAACCTATCTACAACTACAAAAATTGAGTCCATACCCCGTTTTGACCTTGGTAAACCTAATATGAAGTCCATTGAAATGTCTACCCATGGTTCTTTAGGTACAAGCAAAGGGATGTACAAGCCATACGATTGAATCCTATACTTTGCTTTTCTACATGTTATGCATTTATCACATATGCATTGCATATTTTTTTTTTAATTTTGGCCAGTAAAAACACTCATGCAACACAAATAAAGTGTTAGTGACACCAAAATGCCTTCTCAACTTGCTTCCATATGCTTCACTTACAAGTAATTCACGCATCAAGCTCAATGGAACTCATAAACGATTTTCTTTAAACAAGTATCCATCAAGCCTGTAATACTTTCCAAAGACTGAAACCTTGCATGGATAAAAAATGGTAGCAAAATCATTATCATCCTTGTAAAATTCTTTTATGTGTTCAAATCCTAACAATCTAGCATCTAAAGTGGATAAAAGAACATACATGCATTAAAGTGTATTAGCTATTATTTTTCTTTCTCTTACTTATACTTGATCACATATGAAAAGGTTTTAATAAATTCAACCCATTTGGCATGTCTCTTAATCAATTTACTTTTCCTTTTCAAATGCTTCAAGGATTCGTGATTTGAATGAATCACGAACTCCTTGGGCCACAGGTAATGTTGCCATGTCTTTGAAGTTCTTACTAAAATGTAGAGCTCCTTGTCATATGTAGGGTAATTCAAGACTACCCCATTAGCCACAATGTTTTCTTTCTCTTGCTTATACTTGATCACATATGGAAAGGTTTCAATAAATTCAACCTATAAATCTGTACTATCTCCCTAAAGAACAAATCAACAATATTAGTTGTATCATTGTTTTATGTTATTTTATGAAATGTGTCATCTTCAAAAACCTATATACAACTACAAAAATTAAGTCCATACCCCATTTTACCTAGGTAAACCTAATATGAAGGAGTAGAGCTCCTATACCTATACTTGAGACATCACATTCAACTTCAAAAGCTTTTGTAAGGTCTAATAAAGCTAAAGCAGGCACCGAACAAAGTATATCTTTCAACAAATCAACAATATTAGTTGCATCATTGTTTTATATTATTTTATGAAATGTGTCATCTTCAAAAACCTATATACAGCTACAGAAATTAAGTCCATACCCCCTTTTGACCTAGGTAAACCTAATACGATGGAGTAGAGCCCCTATACCTATACTTGCAACATCACATTTAACTTCAAAAGCTTTTGTAAGAATAAAGCTAAAATAGGCACCGAACAATGTATATCTTTCAACAAATTAAAGCTTTATCTTGTTCATCATTCATTTAATCCAACATACCTTTTTATAATTTCAGTTGTAGGTGATGCAATAGTGCTAAAATATTTCACAAACCTCCTATAAAAGTTAACAAGTCCATGAAAACTCCTTACATCAGCTACAAACTTGGGTGTAGGCCAATCCCATATGGCATTGACCTTTCTTTATCCATCTCAATACCTTATGCAGTTACTACATATCCAAGAAACACAATTTTCTAAATAGGCAGTGGTAGCCCTATGGAGAAATGTGGTAATGAAGCTAGTAAAAGTACACATGATGCAAGGAAGGTTTGGGTTGAACCAAAATCAAACAATGAAAGTAAGATCGAAAGACCAAGGTGGGCTGATTGTAAGGTTTTGATGAGGACATTAAAATAATGATGGTGATGGATTTGAGGATGAGACCATAGGCCATATGGAAGGTTTTTGGCAGCCTAGAAATTGAAGGGATTTTAGGAATAGAATTAGGGCCAATTCGACCAAAAAGGAAACTTTCGTAATTTTAGGGACATGATGTAGATGGTGATTTTGATGCTATCAAACTGAAAACACCTCCTTTCTAGGTAACTATTCAAAGGAAAAGAAAGTAAAATTGGATATTTGATTGTTATAACTATTCAGAGGCAAAGAAAGTGAAATTGGTAGCCATTGAATTCGCGTAATATGCACTGATTTGGTGGGATTAGAATGTGATTAGTAGAAGAAAAAGTGGAGAAAGGCTTGTAGAATTGTGGGAAGAGATGAAAATGTTGATGAGTAGATGATTTGTTCCTAACCACTATTGTCGCACCCTCACGAGAGCATGACGACCCTCCCTAGGAGTGGGGATTCATGCCGTTTTTTTTAAAAAGGGAGTCGTCACCTAGTATTATGGTTACTAGAAAACCTAATTGATCTTTTAGAGATTCTAAGGCAAGAGACTGATTGCGTAAAGGAAAGGTTTTAGCATCCATGGTACGCCCTTGATGTGATCATATTATTTGATAGTTTCATCCATATTTACCTAGTGTTTTGCATATGTTTTGTGTATTAAATGCCTTGATATTCTTTGTTTTATGTTTTGAAAGCATTTGTGGATGAAAGATGCAAAACGAAGATAATTGGAGTTAATTGACAAATTTGACCTTCAATCGATGTTTTGTGTAGAGCGAAAGCTTTAGAGATCGAAATGAAGTGATTCCAGTGGCATTCAAAAGCTAACATACATAAATTTCTGGAAAGATAAGGAAAAATAAATAACGTAAGGAAGAGCATGGAAATCGCACCCTTCAAAGTCAAATCTTGCAATCTGCCGATGTCCACCTTTGTCCATTCCAACTTTAATATCTGGATCTACAAAAGTCTGATTGATGCAAACCTAATTGTGTTGGATGCAAGACTCAAATACCTATAAACGCTCAAACTTTCAGGTCCAAAAGATCTGTTATGAATGAGATATGAATTTTACAAGAGACACCTAAATTCTGCCAACTTAAGGAAGGACTATTTTGTAAAATAGATACTAGAGTTTCTAAGCATATATAAAGGAAGAGAGGAGCAAGGAAGTTTTGTCCAGCAGCAAAGAAAACACAAATCTTCCTCCTCCAAACCCTAAATCATGTTTTCTTCTATCTTTTTATTTAGTTGTTCACTAAACATGCAAGGCTAGACTCTTTTGCTTGGTTGCAAGGACACAAAAACCTTCAGATTTTAAGAACTGTGAGATCTATTTTTACCTCAATTTTTCAGTTTATATGATGAATATGTTTGTTCTCCTATGCTTATTTTCCTATAATTGTTTATTTAATTGCTAAGAGCAGACTCGAAGTTATTATTGTAGACAATCAATTGCTAAGTTTGATATCATAATCGGAGTTGTGGTATATGAACTTGTGAAGCAACTAAGTTAATAATTGTAGTGGATCTATGTTTTAAATATTAGGGAGAACATTCAATCGAACTAAACATATATTGCGGACAATTATGTTTCTTAATTGAAAAATTTATCTACATTTTAATGCCGCCATTGAATCAAATTACTAGTGCGGACACTGTGGTTGTTTGATGGTTAGGGTAAGTTATACGGCGGATCCGTTAACGAACCAATTTTACGAAGAGATAAATATTCAAAATATAAATTGATGTGTCATTTTTATGACCAATTCTTATTCTGTAGGTGGATGTTGACTTGCGACCAAGGTTTGCTTTATTGATAAATTTCAGTTTTATATAATTTTTGCTTAGTTTGCTGTAGCCTAGCCTAGACAACTTCCAACCCCCCCCATTGCATAACATATAGCACGAAAATATGAACTAAATCGTCCTCGTGGGATCGACCCCTTGCTTGCTCTATACTATATTGTTTGATTTGTTTTAAGCTAGGGTAATTAATTTGTGCGACCACGACATCGCAACAGCCCTACCTAAGATAAGCTGCTTAGTGTTTTGGTTTGCATGATGATTGCTATAGTGTTGGTGTTTATCTAATCAATATTCCTACGATAGGTTTGCTATGATGAATAAGGGTTCCAAGTCTTAAAGGAATTAGCCTTGACCAAATGGATCATACCTTTAGATATGTGTATATAGTACCAAAGAGAATGAATGTAGATCTCTTGAAATCTGTGTTTGATTCAAAATAAATTTATCACTTATAAATTAAGATACAACTAGGATAGAAATCTAAGCAGATTCAACATGCTCATTTTTCCCTTTAGTATTTCAAGTGTTTGCGACTTAATAGAAATCTAAAGAAATTTAGATTTATTTAATAGTCTATTTTAGCTTTAGTGTTTCATGCTTTCACGGCTCGTAAACCATGGAGTAAAAAAATTAAAATGTTCTCAATTATAATGAGGGCTTCTTTCAAAAATGTTTTGATTAAATAAATAATAATGACTTATTATTTCTTGAAAAGTATTTTGGATATTTACCACTTAGGGTTTCTTTACCCAAATATTAATAGTGAATAATAGCAAATTATCCCTAATAATATTTTGGGTATTAACCCATTTGGGATTTCTTTACCCAAATATTACTAGTTAATAATATATAAATCCCATAAAACAAGATTTTTGTAATATTGGTCAACATCCTTTAGAATTTACAAACATGTTGTGAAATCTAAAAATACAAGAAAATAATCTATGTTCACGAAACCCATGCTAAAAAGAAAGGAATGCTCAAGATATGTTAGGGTATTAGCCATATGCATGAAAACATTATATATATATATATATTTGTCACACCGTGCTGAAAAATAGGTATTCTAAATACAAGATTGGTATTTTTAGAGTTTAGGATTATGTGACGTTTAGTGATAGAAGCAGAAAGTTTTCTCTTAAATTAGGAGCCCCAAACCTTTGCCGCCGACAACCTACTCTTCCATAACCAACACCCAAAAATCCCACCTCCCTACTGTAGATTACCTAAATACACATAGGACCATTACCTGCACCAATATTCCACAATTATAACCATTACCCTACATCGCCCCTACACCCAATCACCTCAATCCACTCTTCCATCTCTACTAACCCTACCATCGATGACTGCTAAGAACAAAAACAGCAACAAGCAAGACAACACACAAAGACATACAACCCCAAAATGGCACAGCAGCCCCTCCCACAAGCCACCAAACCAGAACACCAAACAACACGATCAACACTGTCATAGGCAAATAAAGTTAGTCTTATAATCAACCACTAGGTTTAAGCTGAAACACCTGGATAGACAACCCACAGGCAGCCACCTAGTCATATCGTTAGAAACGCTACTAGAGACCACATAACAGTGGACAAGGAGCATGATAGGGTTTTTCCCTAGGTACAAAATTCCATTCCACAAAACAAGGTCAATAACACGTAGAGCATGGGACCCTTACAGGTTAGAACAAGTAATGATAATGGAGACTGGCTTCCTAAACTTCAGATTCAGACTGGAAACAAACACGCAAGATCGAGGTCCTAGTGAAGGGGCCTTGGATGTTTGGGGGGAAGCACATTGCGCTCCAAAAATGGCACCCCTAGTTCCAAATTGAAAGTAAAAAGATAAAGGCAATGCCAGTGTAGATCTGACTGTATGGGCTTCCATTCCCATTGTGGTCATCTCAAGGTTTAAGCAGGGCAGTAAGCACGGTCGGGAAGCCCCTATCATGCGATGAGCCTACATTTCATAGCACCAAGCTGGACTATACGCCAAATTGTGCGTGGAAGTAAATGCTGACGATGAGTTCATTCACCAGTTCGAGATGGAAATCCCCTTATCGGCAACCCCATGTACGGTATGGGTGGAACATGAATGGAAATTGGCGAGGTTCTATTTCACCAAGCCAACCAAGCAACACTACCTAACAGGAAACCTAAGCCAACAAAGCAACATTGCCCAACAAACCCTACCTCCGAACCCTATTCATTTCACCAAACCAAAGCCCAGAAACCATCCATCCATACCAACCAACCAAGCCGCCCCCCGCGCTTCCAATAGCACCCTTCCCCCTAACCTAACCAAACAAGATCACCATCCAGCCAACCAGACCAACCCTAAACAATAACACTTGTCACACCAAAATAATGTAAACCCTAGCTAGGAGGGTATGGAAGCCAGCCAAGAGAATTGCATAACCTAGGAGTCTGAGGAGAATCTAAAGAAAGCCAATAGCAAAGGATATACAGTGGTAGCATGATTAGAGAACAAAATGGACTCTCTCCAAAGCCGAAGCATAGAAACCACGACGGAGGAGAACAAAGAGATATCCTCCTCATGGCAGTATCTCTCGATCACCAAGATGATTCCCCCTAACCCACTACAGTACAGAAGAAAGGGGAGAGGAAAAAAATGGGGTCAGGGACCTCTAGGCATCACTGTCCTCTTTTATCAATAAATGTCAGCTATCAGAACATGGAATATACGAGGGCTTAATAACACCCAAAAACAAATTGCAATCCAGAAATGGGTGTAACATAACAACCTAGATATGTTTGGAATCTTGGAACCAAGAATAATCCCTAGCAACATGGCAACAGTCTAAGGTAATCTAGCAAAGCAGGATTAGGAGTTTGCCTCCAATAACCAAGTTGCTATCGCTTGTCGGATCTTAGTCAGCTGGAACTCTTGTCAGCTGAAAATGCATTGTATCCACAAAGCTATCTAGTGGTTCACTTCTTAAGCCACCAATGAAGAGCTCACAGTGACCTTTATCTATGGCCTCCACACCCCAGCAGAAAGAGGCCAACTATGGCAATCCATCATGAGTTACAACCCCTCCAAAGCCAACTCCCCATGGATAGTAATGGGAGAATTTAACGCTACCTTACGACCCTTAGACAAACAAAGAAGGAGATGAGGTGGCTTAGACACCGGGAAGACTTTAGATCCAGCATCTACCAAGCCAGAATCTTTCAGCCTTCCTCCAGCAGAGTTTATCTTACTTGGCACAATGACCAATAAGGGGATAACCTAATCCTCAAAAAGATGGATTGGATCTTCATCAACCTTAGCTTGCTGAAAAAATGACCCCAAGCCCACGCCAAATTCTCCATCCGTGGCCACTTAGATCACAACATAATGACCCTCATTCTAAGCAACCACGAGGCAAGGAAAGGAAGCCATTTTAAATTTCTTAATTCATGGGTCGAGCAAGACAATTTCATGTAGTTGATTAGGGAAAATTGGCATACCCAATCCCATGGCAACCCAATGCTTCACCTCTCAGCCAACCTCCACCTGGTTAAGGAAGCCCTAAAAAAGATGCATAGACAATCTACTAGCAACATTACTCAGAGGGTGGTGAAAGCCAAACATTTATGGGATCAGGCCTAGATACCCTAACTCAGATGAAAATAGGACCAATGAAAGAAGATGTGCTCAAGTCTATGCCTAGTTGAATAGGGATGAGGAGTCATTCTTCAAGCAAAGATCATGAATTTAATGACTAGAGGTGGGGGACAAAAACACTGTATTCTTCCACAAATCATCAGTGCACCGACAAGCAAGAAATAAGATTTACGAGCTGCAGGATGAGACAAGGCAGACATACACCCTAAAGAGATAGGGAGCATGGTATAGCAGTACTTCAAAGGCATCCTAAATGCGCCTAGCAACACCACAGCGCTGCAAGTTCCCCACCTCTACATTAGAAGGATCTCAACGGTAGCAACTGAACATGCAAGTAGGCCTTTCTCTGATAAAGAAATCAAAGAAGCTCTCTTCTCCATCCTACACAACAAATCTCCTAGTCTAGACAGCTTCACTAGCTGCTTCTTTAAGAAATGCTGGAATATCACGGGAATGGCCTTCACGGCAATAGTCAAGTACTTCCTCACTCATAACATATTGTCTGGATGTATTAATGCCACGAGAATAGTGTGTCTCCCAAAGGTACCACCATAAATGACTTGAGGCCTATCTGTTGCTGCAATGTCCTATATAAGACTATCTCGAAGCTGCTAGTTAACCAACTCAAGGAAGCCCTCTTAGAAATGGTGGGTAAAAACCAATGAGCTTTCTTGTTGGGAAGAAACATTATAGATGCCATCCTCCTCACCCAAGAACTAATGCACAATTACCATTAGAACAAGGGTAAGTTGAGATGTGCATTGAAAGTGGATCTAAGGAAGGCTTTCGATACCGTAAGCTGGGATTTCATAAGGGTAGTAATGGAAGGAATAAGGGTGTCAGTAAAGCTGAAGAATATGATTAAGACTTGCATCACCACTCCCCACTATTTGGTTAACAATAAGGCACTAGAGGCTTGCATCAAGGAGACCCCCTTTCCCCATATCTCTTTGTGCTAGCTATGGAAGGCTTCAACAACATTATAGAGAATGCAGTCCAGAACAAAGGGTTCTAGTATCACAAAGATATAAAGATAGCAAAATCACCCATGTCAGCTTCGTCGATGACCTGATGATGTTCAACTATGCAGATGAGGCCTCGATCACCACTCTAAAGGATGCTTTAGATCAATTCTCTCTCATTTCAAGGTTTGCAGTTAATAGCAACAAGAGTTCCCTGTACATAACAGGAATAAACAATGGCCTTCGACAACGAATAAAAAGCAAGCTAGGGTTTGAAACTCCTTCATTTCCAGTCAGCTACCTAGGAGTGCCTTTGATCTCTAAAAGACATAAGGCCACAGACTGCGGCCCTCTAATTTAAAGAATCACCGCTAGAATTAAGTTGAAACGAGAGTTTTGAATAATAGATTTTAGTAGATTACCAATCGATGTGGTTGCTCCTCTATTATTTATATAAGTAGGGCAATTTACATGTGTTATAGTGTAAGACAATCTTTACGTACATGTGTTATAGTGTAAGACAATCTCTACATATGTATTTCCTATATCCCAAAATATTTCCTAAATTACAGCACATCCCATAATACGGCCCCTTAAGCTGAGGGTGGGTTACCCACGTGAAGCTTGAAACAGAGAGAAGTAAAAACCGAGGAGGCAAGTGGCTTTGTAAGAATATCTGCTAATTGATCTTTTGAGGGAATGAAGCGAATTTGAATCTCCTTTTTAGTAACTCGATCACGGACAAAATGATAGTCTACCTCAACATGTTTTGTATGAGCATGGAAGACCGGATTAACAAATAGATAAGTAGCACCCAAATTATCACACCATATAGTCGTAGCAGAACTAGGAGGAAAACATAAATCTGTCAAAAGATAGCGAAGCCAAAGGACCTCAGTAGTACCATCAGCTAAGGCCTTATATTCTGCCTCTGTGGAGGAGCGAGCAACAGTGCGTTGCTTGCCAGATTTCCATGAGATGGGAGTAGTCCCGAGAAAAACAATGTAGCCACCCGTGGATTTGCGATCATCAACACTGCCGGCCCAATCGGCATCAATATAACCATGAAGAGACAAAGTAGAGTCACGGGTGAGATGGAGACCAAAGGAGGAGGTACCTTTCAGGTATCGCAGTATACGCTTAGCAGCAGCCCAGTGGCCTTCAATAGGAGCATGCATAAACTGACATACTTTGTTCACAGCATAACAAATATCAGGTAGAGTAAATGTTAGATACTGAAGAGCCCCAACAATTTGGCGGAAGCGAGTGGTGTCGGAAAACAACACAGTAGACTGCAAATCAAGTTTAGAAATAGATGCTGGTGTATCCACAGGTTTACATGATGTCATACCAGCACGATTCAGAATATCAAGAACATACTTGTGTTGACTAAGTACAAGACCCATACTGGTGGGAGCCACTTCAATCCCTAAAAAGTAACGTGCTTGGCCCAAATCACGAAGTTTGAACTCCGCACTTAGTAGAGTAATAAGACGATGAATCAACGCAGAGTTATTTCCAGTAATTAGGATGTCGTCGACATAGACAAGTATGTAATAAATGTCATGGGACCTATTCAGAATAAACAGGGATGTATCAACCTTTGAAGCCCGAAAACCAATAGTCATGAGGAAATCATATAGACGCATGTACCAGGCCCGTGGCGCCTGTTTTAAGCCATATAAAGATTTGTGAAGGCGACACACATGAGTGGGAAGAACAGTATTAACAAATCCTGGTGGCTGCTGCATGTAAACAACTTCACGAAGAGAGCCATTAAGAAAAGCATTAGGAACATCAAGTTGCTGAATATGCCATCCTTTTGAGACTACAATCGTGAGAACTAATCGAACAATAGTTGGTTTAACAACAAGATTGAAGGTTTTGGAATAGTCTATACCTTCTTGTTGGGTGAACCCCCGCGCAACCAAACGAGCCTTGTAGCGATCAATATCCCCATTTGCTTGATGCTTGATCTTATACACCTAGCGGCTGCCAACAATGTTCATAGAGGGGTCGAATGGGACCAAGGACCAAGTGGAATTGGCATGTAATGCTGCAATTTCATCCTTCATGGTAGTATGCCAACATAAGTACCGGTCAGCTTCCCTAAAACTCAGAGGCTCAAGACCAGATGGAGTTTCTTCCCTCGAAGTAGGAGCTGACGGAGAAGCAGTAGATATAGAGCTGATGTTGGCAGTCTTCATCTGCCGTGGATGGAGCACCATTGGGTGCTGGTGAATGGGTGGTGGAGAGGATGGCAAGGCAGTGGAGTGCAGCTGTAGAAGAGAATAAGTGGAAAGATCCACACATAAATCTAGGCCGGGCACAAACCTAGTAGAGTCTGCAGAGGGAGAGGATTTAGCTGATGCCGATGCTGAAGGGTCTGCAGCAGAGGATGAAGTTGAGGAAGACAGGACTGGAAGTGCCGGACCTGAACCTGCATAATGATAAAAAAACATAGATGGAGATGATGGTGAGGGGACAAACTGGTTAGTGGGTCGAGAAGGTGGAGTTGAGACGGACTTGGATGACAAAATGCTGAGAGAAGGTAGAATGGAGACAGGCATGGACGACATTGAGGGTGGAGACGGTATGGTGGACTCAATAAAGGGGAAAACATGTTCATGAAATCAGACATGACGAGAGACGTAGATGCGATCAGTCGACAAATCAAGACAACGATAGCCTAGGTGAGACGGACTATAGCCTAAGAACACACACGAAGTGGAGCGATAATCTAGCTTATGAGCATTGTAAGGACGAAGAAGGGGAAAGCACAAACATCTAAAGGTTCGTAGAAAAGCATAGTCAGGAACTTGACGAAATAAACATTCAAATGGAGATTTGTTGCTTAAAACCGAGGTTGGCATACGATTAGTAAGATAAACTGAGGTTTCAAATGCATAATTCTAGAATTTTAGAGGTGCCTTACATTGGCCTAACAGAGTAATACCAGTTTTAACAATATGACGATGATGACGCTCAATAGTACCATTCTATTCATGAGTGTGTGGACATATGAGACAATGGTGAATACCGATGGTTTTGAAAAAAAAATTTATTTTTTGATATTCACCACCCCAATTAGTTTGAACAGTTTTGATTTTATGAGAGAACTGACATTCAACAAGCAATTGAAATTGATGAAACATAGTAAATACATCCGATTTTAGGACAATAGGATAAAACCAAATAAATTTCGTGTGCGCATCCACAAATATGACAAAGTACCGAAAACCATTAGATGATAAAAACGGGGCAGTGCCCCAAACATCACTAAATATAAGTTCAAGCGGAGTAGATGTTTTATGGCCCGTAGGTCCTAACGAAAAACGAGAGGATTTCCCTAGCGGACAAGCTTGACATTGAAAATCAAAACGACGAGAGATACAAGTAACCTTTTTATTTGAAGCTAAGAGACTCAGAATACGGGAACTAGGATGACCAAGATGACGATGCCAAATATCGGCAGAAGTAGCCAAGTTGGTGGACAAAAAAGCTTGCGGCAGAGATGTTGCAGAAGACTCGAAAAGGACATAGAGGCCATCTTTACTCCGAGTGGAAAGAAGAACTTCCTTGGTGATGAGATCCTTGACATAAAAAACAGACGAGTGAAACTCATAGAAGCTATAATTTTCACGACAAAATTGTTGAACAGATAACAATCTCTTTTTAATGTGAGGAACATGTAATATATTGGACAAGGAGAAGACTCGTTTTGGTGTATGCAGCAGATTATAGGCAGTATTAGAGATGACAAGTCCCTTACCATCACCAACATGTAATTGATCATTACCAAGATAAGGTTTTGCGTAAGTCATACTAGTAATGTCCGGAGTAACGTGATGATTCGCACCTGTGTCTGGAAACCACTCGGCAGATTCCTTTATGGCAGAATTATCAGCTGCTGCAGTGCTAAAGAAGAGGTTGGCTGATGCGTGATTTCCATGATGGACAAGTTGAGAGCATTGTTGGGCAGAGTGGCCATATATGTGACAAAGCTGACACTTGATTTGCTACCGAGGCCACTGATTTGTGGCTGCACCCTGATAGGAATTGTTCTGCCAATGTCCATTGTTGTCGCGGGGCTGCTGCCAAGAAGAGCCATTACCTCCACCACGAAAGGGCTGACCAGTAGATTAAGGATAATTGTTGCGAGGATGCCGCTACCACCCCGTCGCCCTCTATCCCGAGAGAAGCCATGGCTGTGAGAACCAGAGAAGCCACGCTGGGCTGCATAAATAGAGGGCTGATACACAGGAGTAGGCAGTAGAGGTGCAGCAGACGTGAGGCTTGAGGAAATTGAGTTACGATGGATAAATTCATGAGTAGATAGATGACTATGAAGTTCAGAATATGACAAGGGATCAACTTTAGTGGACAAACTAGTAACCAAATCACAAAAATCAGCGCGAAGCCCCCGAAACACATACAAATTGAAATTTGTGAGAGAGATGGGTCTGCCAGCAGCAGCCAACTCATCAAATAAACCTTTTGCATGTTGTAAATAGAGAGTGACAGTATCATCACCTTGCCAAAGGTCCTGAAGAGAACCATGCAAATGCATAATCCGAGAATTAGATGGGGAAGCAAGAGCACATTCAAGGGTGCTCCAAATGCTGGCAGATGTTGAACAATCAACCACCAGATGAAGAACTTCAACCGAGAGAGAAGACAACAGAGCACTAAGGATAAGTTGGTCTTGTTGTTTCCAAGCCGAAATCGTAGAGCATGATGAAGTAGCAGAGGCGTGAGAAGATGGGCATGGAGTTGAACCATCAACAAACAAAAATACTCACTGACGAATTAGATAGGGCTTCATCTGCATACACCAAAATAGATGGTAAGCTTGAGGTTAATAATCTGCTGAGAGTTGGAGAGGGGAACAATTGCTGCTGTTGCAGCAGAGGAATGCATGGCTGCGTTGGTTGCTGTGGCGGCAGAATTGGAGAAGAAGGGCTGGCATTAACATCAGCATTAGTTTCTGAATGAGTCATGATAGAAGACGTAGGGGAGCAGCAACGAAAAAAAACACAACAACAGGAGGACGAAACACGCCTGCAATAAAATAACGAGGTAGGGGAGACAGCAGATAGAAAAAACAGAGGAGCAGGAACGTTTTATTCCAAGTACAGAAACGACAGGAGGAGGAAGAACCGTTTAATGTATGTTAGCTCTGATACCAAGTTGAAACGAGAGTTTTGAATAATAGGTTTTAGCAAATTACCAATCGGTGTGGCTGCTCCTTTATTATTTATATAAGTAGGGCAATATACATGTGTTATAGTGTAAGACAATCTCTACGTACATGTGTTATAGTGTAAGACAATCTCTATGTATGTATTTCCTATATCCCAAAATATTTCCTAAATTACAGCACATCCCATAATAGCTGTGAACTTCAACAACCTTTTATTATGCCGACTAACTTCATCTTATTAAAGCATTGTTGTTTGCTATGCAGGTATATTGGTCAACTAAGTTCATCATCTTATGATGATCTTCGTGAGATGATGAAAAGTTTGGCTTCTAACACTATGACCTTGCAACAAAATGTCATGTCTTTTCAACAGGAAATAAGGTCAAGTATTCACAACTTAAAGAAGCAAATGGGGCAAATAGCTTCAGGTATGGGGAAATTGGAAACACAAATGAATGGAAAATTGTCAATCCAAAAAAGAATGTAAGTGCAATCATGTTGCGAAGTGGGAAAGAACTTGAAGAAAACAAATTGAAACTAATTGAGCTGGAGGAAGAAGTAGAGATAGAAACCAAATTGAATAGAAAGAAGAAACCTACTCCTCCTTCACAAATAGAGACAAAGACAATCACCCAAAGGTAACTCCTCACTCAATGAATTCCAATTTTAAAACAATTCCACCGTTTCTTGTGAGCTCTTTTAGGTCTAAGAAAGAAGACAGAGAAAAAGAGATTGTAGAGGTTTTCATGAAAGTGAAACTCAACATTCCCTTGATTGATGCTATAATCAAATTTCCAAGTATGCTAAACTTTTGAAGGAATTGTGCACTACCAAAAACGCTTTCAAACTGAAAGGTCATGAAATGGTAAGTATGGGTGAAGTTGTATTTGTTGTTGTTCAAAAGAATATGCCTTTGAAGCAGAAAGACCTAGGTGCATTTACTATCCCATGTATTCTTGGCAATGCTAGTTTTAAAAGGGCTTTATACGATTTAGGTGCATCCATTAATGTTATGCCTAAATATATTTATGATTCTCTTAGTTTGGAGCCTTTGAATAAAACTAGCATTGTAATACAACTTGCAAATCGTAGTTTTGTTTACCCACTTGGTGTGATATAAGATATCCTAGTCAAGATTAATAGTTTGGTAATTCCATGCGACTTTTATGTTCTTGATATGGAACATGATTATTGTGATTCATCAACCAGCACTCCTATACTGCGGAAACCATTCTTGAAAACTGCTAATACAAAAATTGATTGTGGTAAGGATACTTTGTCTATAGAGGTAGGAGATGAAAAGATTGAATTAATTTTCATGATGCAATAAAATATCCTTATAGTAATATTTATATGCAATAAGGATGTTTTAGTTCAGATTTTCATGCTATATGTTATGCAATTGGGGGGGCGTTGGAAGTTGTCTAGGCTATACTAAAGCAAACCAAGCAAACTAAGCGAAAATTATATAAAGCCGAAATTTATCAATAAAACAAACCTTGGTCGCAAGTCAACATCCACCTATATAAATCAAAACTGATCATGGAAATGACACATCAATTTATATTCTAAATATTTATCTCTTCTTAAAATTGGTTCATTAATGGATTTGCCGTATAACTTACCCTAACAATCAAACAACCATAGTGTCCGCACTAGTAATTTGATTCAATGGCAACATTAAAAACTAGATAAATTGATCAATTAAGAAACACAATTGTCCACAATATATGTTTAATTCGATTGAATGTTCTCCCTAAGATTAATAACGTAGATCTGCTACAGTTATTAACTTAGTTGCTTCACAAGTTCATATACCACAACTCCGATTTGATATCAAACTTAGCAATAGATTGTCTACAGTAATAACTTCTAGTCTGTTCTTAACAATTAAATAAACAATCATACGAAAATAAGCATAGGAGAACAAACATTTTCATCAATAAACTGAAAAATTAAGGTAAAAATAGATCTCACAGTTCTTGAAATTTGAAGGTTTCAGTGTCTTTGCAAACAAGCAAAAGAGTCTAGCCTTGCATGTTTATTGAACAACTAAATAAAAGGAGGAAGAAAACATGATTTAGGGTTTGGAGGAGGAAGATTTGTGTTTTCTTTGCTGCTGGCCGAAACTTCCTTGTTGCCTCTCCTCCTTTATATATGCTTAGAAAGCCTAATTTCTATTTTACAAAATAGTCCTTCCTTAAGTTGGCAAAATTTAGCTGTCCCTTGTAAAAACATATCTCATTCATAACACATTATTTTGATCTGCAATTTGGATTGTTTATAGGCCGTTCAGTCTTTAATCCAATTTTTTTTTTGAATCAATCGGACTTCTATTGCTCCGGATATTGAAGTTGGAACGGACAAAGGTCGACATCGGCAGATTGCAAGATTTGACTTTGAAGGGTGCGATTTCCATGCTCTTCCTTATTTTATTTCTTTTTCATTAGCGTTCCAGAAATTTATTGATGTTAACTTTTGAATGCCACTAGAATCACTTTATTTTGATCTCTAGAGCTTTTGCTCTGTACAAAACATCGACTAAAGGTCAAATTTGTCAATTAGCTCCAATTACCTCCTTTTTGCATCTTTCATCCAACAATACCTTCAAAACATAAAATAAAGAATATCAAGGCATTTTATACACAAAAAATATGCAAAACACTATGTAGATATGGGTGAAACCATCAAATAATATGGTCGCATCAGTTTGGTTGTCTGCTGATTCGTATGGTCTTGCTACGACCTGTTGTGGAGATCAATTTTGTTGCCACCAGTCCTAGATGTTTGGCTTCATCTAGTGGCAAGATTTTGCTACTCAACCTTGACTTGTCGTGTTGTTGATCATTATAGTTTGTTGTCTAAGTAGGATTATTGATTGCCTATGCTACTTAGGTTCCCATGTTTTGTTGTTGATCTAGTTTAGCTTGTTGTAATTTTTTTTAGTTTGTTATTGTTCCAGGGAGTTTGTTTCCTTGCTAGCTTCTAGTTTCTTTGCAGGTTCCAGGTAGCTAGTGTTGATATTGTTTGTTGGTATTGGGAGCTTGTTCTCGGAATCAACTCTTTTTTGTTTACCTGTAAATTTTGTATTTCTAACATTGTTTCATTTTTTATCTCAATATACTTATATTTGATAAAAAAAACTTAGTTGAGTATGCTAATTTTGATCAAGAAAGCTTCAAAAGAACATTAACTTATGACCAAGTGTTCACAAAGTTAGTTTTAACATTCCATATGGCCCTTCAAAAAGCATTTCCTCTTTGATCAACCCCTATTCTCAATCCCTCCATCCCATTAAATTATTGACTCTTTGAGTTCATCTCACTTTCATATCCTAGTTAGTAACTAAAGTTGTTAGCAAAATCTTGCATCTAAAAGGTATTATTTGTGTTTTGATGTCGTGGACTCGTTATCTTAGACGTTTTTAAATCTATAAAAAAATGGATAGTAGTAAGAAAGATATATTCTCACCACTCATGATTCACACAATTCAAGGCTTTTCACCCAATTGTTTTCACTACATGTTTTACCTCTTAGTTTTTTTATGTTTATTTTGGAATTTAAAATCAATGAACCAAATTCAATATATATTTATGTGATACAATCCGGACATGGTCAAATTCGGACTTTGATGTAAAGTTTCATATTGTCTAGATATACGCTACCAAGTATATCTCCATATCTAACCGTTGGATTGAGCTGAAATTTTACCAAACAATTATATATTTATACTTCTATATAGGGGTGAAATTTTAGATCAATTAGAGTTCAAGAAGGCCTTGCGATATAGGTCCTAACAGGCTCAATGAATTTTGATGGTCAGTTTCCTTTTGGGCAAGAAAGCTTATTTGGAGTTTATATTGGGTCTTATTTGATTCATTTCAATAGTTATGGGTTTAGATCACATCAAGTCCAAAGTTGGCTTGGTTAATGAAGATGTTAATATCAAATCAGATTTCCTAATATATTTGGGATTTCTTAGGGATGACAAATCTGATACTAGCATATTTAGGATATCAATTTCAGATTTTTTATTCTTTTTATTATTTTCTTATTAGTTTTTATATTATTATTACATATTTTGGTCAATTTTGTTAGTGAGCTCAAATCAGTCAACATATAGGGATTCATTAGGGTTATTTGAAACATTATATAAGTTAATTGTATGTTGCAAGCCTAGCAAACATGGATTAATGAAATAAACTTGTGTTTTGTATGATGCAACATGTTTTCTTTGCTGGGACAAAGATCAAATATGACTTATCAAGGTATAAGTGACCTTGTGGTGTCATTGGATTCAAATCCAATAGTGTTAAAGGTTGTAGTCTTGTACATATAGATGAATTTATGTTTTTGAATCGTCTAATTTTGATATCAGAAACTCAAGATATTCTCACTTGAATGTCTAGTGTAAAAGTAGAAAATTCTACTGTGATGGGTACTGTTCATCGTCACTTTGAGAAACAACCCCCACTTGCAAATTCTTTTGTTTATCTCTAAAATTTCTTGTTGGTTACCATGATTATCTCACTTGATTTTTAAGGTGTGAATCATGTTTTTTCTGCCTCAAATCATTAGAATATCAACTAGAATATTTGTTTTCCTATTTTGTTTTATCTAATTACAGAGAAAACATGATTTTGCATCCTAAATTAAATGCACTAAATGTTCTCTAAATAGAGCTATGCATAGGCTATATATATCCCCCTCTACTAACCTAAAAGATGAGAGAAAAGAGAGCGAGAGGATAAGAGAGGTAGCCAGCAAAACAAAACAAACACAACACCTCCTTCTAAAAAGCTTTCTCCCTTCCCCACAGTCTCTCCCTCTCAGCCAACAACTTCTAGTATCCCCTTCCTTATTTAAACTTCCTCTTGTTGGCCAACACCAGCTTTGATAACACTTGTCTTTGTCCCTAGAACCTACGATCACCTTTTGTGCACAAGCTCAACATCATCATCTCTGGCTGTCACTTGTTAGGCAAGTCCCCATGCATTCTTCTTCACTTTGCATTTTAATTACAATCACAAGTTGCTTTGTGTTTAATGTTCAAGTGAATTATAATTCACTTGAACAGTAACTAAGAAGGCATGTGTGAGACAGCTCATATATGCCTCTTGTTTGCCCAGTCAGGTCACTGGTTTGGGCAAGTGACCGACACATTTTTTTTCTTTTTGTTTTCTAAATAATAAAATTAAGAGAAAGAGATTTATGATATTTTGGCATATTTTTTTAATTTTTTTTTTGTATATTGTTATTACAAAAAAATATCAATCTTGCATTTAGAATATTCGGTTTTCAGCGTGATGCAGCCAATATACATATACATATACATATATATCAAAAAAATGTTTTCATGCATACGGCCAATATCCTAACATATATTGAGCATTCCTTTCCTTTTCTTAAAAAAAAACAAATATTCGAAGTTAAAAAAAGTATGTTTTACGATGGATTTCACACAAAAAAAAAATTACTTTCTTGCATGTTTGAATTTTACAACATGTTTGTAAATTCCAAAGGGCGTTGGCCAATAATCCAAAAATACAAAATCTTACTTTTTGGGGAATTCATATATTATTAACTAGTAATATTTGGGTAAAGAAATCATAAAAAGTGTTAATACCCAAAACATTATTGAGGATAATTTGAGGGGTGCTAAAACCTTCCTTTAATGCAAACAGTACCTTGCTTTAGAATCTCTAAAAACCAGATAGGTATCCTAGTGACCATAATACTAGGTGATGAATTCATATATTATTAACTAGTAATATTTGGGTAAAGAAATCATAAAAAGGGTTAATACCCAAAACATTATTTACGGTAATTCGAGGGGTGCTAAAACCTTCCCTTAATGCAAACAGTACCTTGCTTTAGAATCTCTAAAAAATAGATAGGTATCCTAGTGACCATAATATTAGGTGATGACTTTCTCTTTCAAAAAAAAAAAACCAACTCTAAATCCCCGCTCCTAGGGAGGGTCGCCGCGACACCGCGTTCTCGCGAAGGGTGTGATTTCATTTTTTCTATCTCTCTTTGTTTGATGTAGATGATGATTCAAGGTCAAATCCTTTTGAGGAGAGAGGGGATGGTACGATCTAGCCATCAAAGGATCCAATAGAGGTTCTAGTTGTTCCAATTACGAGGTTTAGGGCTAAGAAGTTCAAACAAGCCTTTAATAGACTTCTTTAAGAGGATTTGTAGTAATATAGAGCAAGCCTTAATTAATTTGACTCATGTTTAAGAGGCTTATTGGTGGAACCAAGACCATTACACAAGGATTGGGAGAAGAAGACTAGATTTAGAGAATTTGACCTTTCATTACTCTTTTGGTCAGAAATGGAGCTATATATTGAATTTTGTTGTGATTCCATTTTGGATGGAAACTGTACTTCTATACTTTTCCAAAGGTATATGGCTCGCCTTCTAAATCTTTAAGACAAGAGAGACCCGTCCATTTTAAGTTAGGCATTGCTGCTGCCAGCCAGACTGTAGAAACAAAGAACTTGTCTTATTTAATTAGTTGGACTATCAAACTTTATTTATTTGAGAGAAGACATTTTTTTTGGGTTTTAGCCTTGTTTTTTTGTTTATTTTAATTAGGGCAACTGCAGCGGCAGTGCCAAATGAAAAGGCATAAATAAAATATTACTTGTTTAGCTCTTTTATTCATCTTTTTGAGCTGCAATGGGGTGCCATTTGCAGAGCCAAAAATGGCACCCCCTCCCTTTGCTACTATTTTTAGCAGCTCGGTAGAGCAAGCTAAAAAGGTGGCCCCACCTTGGGGCCACCTTTTTTATATATTATAATATATATATATATATAATGTATATATATATTAGAAAATAATATAATTATATCAAAAATATTTATTTTTATTTAAAAATACCTTAACAAGAAAGTAAAAAATTATATATAAAATTAATAATTATATTGTTGGAGGGTTTTTTAAAAACAATTATTTAATTATATAACTTATTCCTATTAATTGTATAATCAATGACATAATTAAACTACATACAAAATAATTACACTATATTTAAAATAATATAAAAATAAATAGCTCTTCAAAATGGCTTTTACCCTATTCAAAGTGCCATTTTGGAGATTTGCCTCTCCAAAATGGCACTCCCCGCTAGAGATGCTCTTAGTTTGGGCTAGTTTTATCTTGGTTTGATAATTATTTAAATAGGGTTATGTGGGATACATTAGGGAAACTAGGGTTTATAGTCTTGTTACCTTGGAGTAAGTCTTCGATTGTGATAAACTTATTCAAATCTTAACAAACTTTGGTTAGATTGATATTATGATCACGAATTCCATTAAATTCTGCTATGGGTTCGCATCACATGACCTATGGTGTTATTCATGTTATTCGTTGTAACTTTTTAGTGGTGATAAAGAAGATGTTGATCACTTATTCTTTGATTTTCCTTACTCTCAGTGCATTTGGTATGATCTATGCTTCAAATGTTTCATTCCATTTCAATAATGCTTTTGGGTTAGCACCATATATTGGCTCTCTCAGTTGAATGTGAGTTGCTCTCTTGAATTGGTAATTCTGCGATTGATGGTAGCTATTGGTGTTTATTATATTTCAAAGGAAAGAAATGTTAGATTTCATAGCAATGCTCCTTTTAATAGTTCCTAGGTCTATAGGGATATTGTTAGTTGTATTGTTTCAAAAGTGAATTCTCTTTGTAATATAAATTCTTTGGTTTTTAACTGAAAGCTTTATATTTCTTGAGGATTTTTTTATGGTATTTTTTATTTGTACTTAATGTCTAGAGTTTTTCTATCAGTGTCTTTGATTAGTTGTTCTTAGGGTATGCAGTCTTGTCCACCCTTTCTTTTTAAGGCCTCAGCCCTTTGTCATTTTTGTTGCTTATGGTTAATATATTTATGTTATAAAAAAAAACATAATCACTTCTCTCTTGAAAAGGATTCAACATCAAATTGTCATCCATTTCATTTTAAAAGATCAAAAATATTAAGAGTAACAATAGCACCATAATCATTTGGTAGATCCATTTTGGAGTATTGTCATCAATCCTTTTAATAATTTAGAATGAATCAATTCCTCTTGGCATCAACTTATATCTCTTATGTTTAAGAACCATCTTCTTACATATATGCACCCAAACTCAATCACCTGATTCAAAGATATTTTTTAGCCCTTATTAGCCTTGAATGCATATTTCTCATTCTTTTTTTATGTGTTATTATACACTCCCATAGAGAGTCTTCACTACATATGCTTTTCTATTGCTATCAAGACTAACTTTCTCATCAACAAGTAAAATAATCAAATCATGGATGATTTCATGGTATATGGTGGCTCTTTTGATGAGTGTTTAGAAAATTTATCTTTGATCTTGAAAATATACATTGAAACTAACCTTGTCTTGAACTATGAAAAGTATTATTTTAAGGTAAAGCAAGGAATAGTTATTGAGCATGTTGTGTCTTCATGTGGATTATAGGTTGATAAAGCTAAAATAAATGTTATTTCATCATTTTCTTCACAAGTTCGTTCTTTTCTTGGCCATGTAAGTTTCTATTGATATTTTCTCAAAGATTACAACACCCTTGTGCAAATTTTTAGCCAAAGAAGTGGATTTTATGTTTGATCATGCATGTAAAAATGCTCATAATGAGCTTGCATGTCACTTTACCCCTAACATCCAACCATGAAATTGGGATGAACCTTTTGAGATAATGTGTGATGTGAGTGACTATGCGGTAGGGGTTCTACTTGGACAAAGAATAGGGAAGCAATTGTATGTTATCGCCTATGATTCCCGCACGTTGAATCGAGTGCAATGCAATTACCATACAATTGAAAAAGAACTTCTTGTAGTGGTGTTTGCTCTAGAAAAATTTAGGTCATATTTACTTGGTACAAAAGTTGTTATATTTACTGACCATACGCTTTGAGGTATCTTTTAAAGAAAAAATAGTCCAAACTGAGATTGATTTAGTGGATCTTACTGTTACAAGAATTTAATCTTGATATCAAAAACAAAAAAGGTGGAAAAAATCATGTGGCATTGAAAAATTTAGGTCATATTTACTTGGTACAAAAGTTAGTTTTACTAACCATGCAGCTTTGAGGTATCTTTTGAATAAAAAATAGTTCAAACCGATATTGATATAGTGGATCTTACTATTACAAGAATTTTATCTTGAGATAAAAAAACAAAAAAGGGGTGGCAAAAATCATGTGGTTGATCACTTGAGCCTGCTGAGGACCAAAGATATACAAAGCAAAACAATAGAGAGGCATTCTTAGACAAGCAGTTTTATGTGTTACATTCCTCCACAAGACCATGGTATGCTGATTTGGTAGACTATTTAGTCACCAAAGAATTCCCTTCATGTTTGTCTAAATCCCAAAAAGACAAGTTAAGAGCTAATGCTAAATACTATTTTTGGGCCACATTTTATCTGTAGAAAGTTTGTGTGGATCAAATAGTTAAGTGATATGTACCATAAGATGAAGTTCATTCCATTCTCACCTTTTGTTATTCTCATTCTTGTGGTAGGCATTTTGGAGCAAAAAAATAGCTCACAAGGTACTTCAAAGTGGTCTCTACTAGCCTTCTATTTTCAAGGATGCATATCACTTTTATAAATTATATTAAAAATGCCAAATAACCGGTAATATCACTCATAAGAATTAAAAGGCTTTAACAAATATACTTGTAAGTGAAATTTTTTATGTTTAGGGTATGGATTTTATGGATCCATTTTCTTCTTATTTTGGTAATATATATGTCCTTTTTGCTATTGATTATGTGTTAAAATGGATTAAAGTGAAAGCCACACCAACTAATGATGTTAAGGTTGTTTTAAATTTTTCCAAGACTCACATATTTAACAGGTTTAGAATCCCCAAAGCTATTATTAGCAATCGTGACACTCTTTTTTGCAATCATTCAATGAGAGCACTATTATGCAAATCTCATATGACTCATCAGACTTCCACAGCCTACTATCCTCAAATGAATGGCAAAGTTGAAATTTCAAATCAAGAAATCATATTCATTTTGGAGAAATCATTGCAACCTAACTGGTGATATTGGAGTTTGTGACTTGGTTATGCAATTTGGGCTTATTGAACTGCTTACAAATCACCTATAGGAATGTCACCGTATAGGATGATTTTTGGAAAAACGGGTGATCTACCAGTGAAGCTTAAACATAAACCTTTTTGGGCCATTAAACAATGTAACTTGTGGAAAATTATGTCACTTTATCGTAGTGCTTACAATCACCTATAGAAATGTCACCTTATAGGATGATTTTATGGAAAAACATGTCATTCACTAGTGGAGCTTGAACATACAGCTTTTTAGGACATTAAACAATGTACCTTGGATTATAATGGTGTTGGAATTGTAAAAAGTTGCAATTGCAAGTGTTAGAAGAGATTTAAAATGATGTTATTGGGAATGCAAGGATTTACAAAGAAAAGACTAAGATTCTTCATGACCGAATGATTATAAAAAATGAAATTCATGTTGGAAACAGTCATTTTTTATCATTCACGTATGAAACTTTTTTCCTGGGACGTTGCGCTCTTGTTTGATGGACCCTTTGTTGTTTGTAATGTTTTTCCTTATGGTGCAATTGAAAGTAGAAGTTTAGAAATCAACAAAGTACTGAAGGTCCATGGACATCGTTTGAAGACATTCTATAAAGGTTGGACGACAAAACTTATCGCTTATGTGAAGTTAGTTGAATCAATCTATGAAGAATGAACAGACAACATGTCAAGCCAATGACATAAAAACAAAAACGCATTCTAGGAGGCAACACAAACAAAATTAGATTTACTTTATTTTTTCCTTTATCTTTTATTTTTCATATTTTACTTTATTTCGTCATTCTCCTATATTCCCTTTTCTTTTGTTTCAACATTGAGGACATTGTTGTGTATAAAGTGTGGGGGTATTGAGAGAATTTCAAAAAAAATTGTTGTTTCAAAAAAATATATGTTTGATCTTTTGAAGTCTCATTGGTTTATGAGAATATGAGTATTATGTATGAGAACTAGTTAAGAGAGATGAAAATATAAATGAATGAAGAAGTGTGCATGAAAATTTTAATATTTAATTGATTTCGGGATTGACTTTGAGAATATATCATGTTGGCTTTATAGTGTTATACGAATGCAAGCTTTTGATCCTTCAACATTATATTTTGTTTATTGTGCATTGTTTCAATGATATGTATCTCAAGAAGCTTCATGTCTTGTTGAGATTACATTCGCATTACATATGTACATGAAGATGATAAAGGCATTAAGAATTTTAACAACTTGAACCAAAAAGCCAACCTAAAGCATATTATCCTTAATGAGCCTCTTTTGAGCTTGTCTATCTTTTCTTTGCTTTATCCATGTATAAGCCTTAACTTTTTATATGTTTTTCTTTTTCCCTTACCTAGACTCTCGCAGAGCATTGTGTTTCTAGTGACTTCAATAATAAGTGGGGACTTTTAAAAAATATGATGCAAATTAGATATTGTACGTTGATGATTCAAGATTCACTTGCGGATATGACTTCATAATTTATGGATCAATTGTGTCATGAAAATCTTGTAAACAAATATATATCACAATATTTATATTGGAATATAGCTTATTTAAACAAAGTTGGATGGAGTTTCTTAGAGGATGTTTCATGTTAGCCAAAACTAGTGCCAATTATTTGTTTCTGTTGTGATAAAAATCAACAATTGGAAGAGCACAAGTTGATATGTATAATGGTAAGTCTAGACATATATGTTGTAGACATAATACCATTAAAACTTGTTCTCTAATGATATTATTTTTATTGACTGTGTAAAGTCAATGGAAAATATTATGGATGTACTAACTAAAGATTTATAAACAGAGCTTATATATAATTCATTTAGGGGAATAGAATTAAAGTAATTAAAGATGAATGATTGTAATGATGGTAACCATATCTAGAGTTTACTAGAGATCCGAAAATCTTGTTTCAAATAGAAAACTAACTCATATAAATTCTAAATTATTATTTCCTACTTATTCTCATGATGAAAGAGGTGTTAACTACAACAAGATAAAGGTGAGCAATGTTCTTTATGATTTTCATATCTTGGAATACCAAATGGAGCATAACATAATACTTTAGTAAAATATCACTTAATAAGTCAATAATGTGACTTTTTCAAGAATTTAAGAGGAAAAAAGTTGTATTATTTAAAGCACTCATGAATCTAGGTGTTGTTTAAGGGACAAAATAAACTTAGTATTGAGAACCATACAAAATCTCTAGGTATAGAACTATATGAGTCCTATTATCTTGATTTATATAAAAGATTGAATACTCTGACATCATGTTTACTAATTAGCTGAGTAAGTTCAATAATATTTTAGTAAGGAAATTTAAAGCCAAAAGCTACCTCTCTTGATGTAGTGATATACCAAATCAATCTCTCTACATGAATCTTTCAAATCATTTTTAAATTGATCAAACAATTTTATTTATATGTGGGGATCATTGAAAGTTTTATTTGAGAGCATGGCTATTAAGTACATCTAAGGACAAGTTTAAAAATGGGATCCACTCCTTTTTAGGGATAAAAACTTTTTAATATGGAACATTAATATGTTTTAAATAAGATATGAGTGAATGAGAAATTGACTTCAAAGAACTCGTAGTTTGCATTCTTTTGTGAAACTCGAAACCCTTTTAAAAAAAAACTATCCCATAAAGAAAATATACAAAACTTTTTTAGTGTTTATATAATGGAAAGTTGAAAAGTTAGAATTCAATAATAAAAGATTTATTGTAAAATAACATTTTGGATTGCAAAAAAATATTTTTTGCAACTAAGATTTAGGATTGAGTTTGGTCAATCCATGAAGAGGTATTTTTCCGGTTCATAAATGTTAGAATCTGATAAGTTTTTCTAGAATCCCTTCGACCGTACCTAAACAAATTTTTCAGCTAAAAATCACTTGATTTAAATCCAAAAACATTAAACTATAATTCTAATTTTATGGTGAGTAATCAAAGTTATTAGTGGAGAAAGTCCACTGACTTTTGAAGTTTTGTTTCCTCTGGAAAACTTTCTATCTAAAGTTTAGGTTCAATTATTGTGGAGGAATAAATAAGCACTATTTTCTTGATTTTTTAAACTTTATTTTAAAATGCCTCTATATAAAATAATGTTGTTGAAATCCGAATAGATGTATTGAAGAAAACTCTTTTGCATCAAATAAGAAGAACTAAAACTTTGAAGACAAAAAATTGAAACTTGATCGATTTTAAGATGTTTTAACAATTATTATTTTTTGGTTTTGTTTAATCTCATATATTAATATTATAATTCAATCATTTATTATATATTTGTTTAGTAAACATGGTAGTTTTTTTTTATTATAATTATAAGTTACCATATTTTTATTATATTAAATGTTATTTGTGAGAGGAAAAGGAAACAGAAGCAACTAGCTAATACCGCAGCAAAACAAAACCTGGCGGAAGAGAATCAATTTCCACAATCAAGAGTCACACGGATTTGCTCATCCAAGGTACAATATTATCTAAAGAGTTTCGCAGAATTAGCAGACGATGAGCGCCCCCCTCTACAGTTAACTCTTAAATTAACAGATATGTTCTTCTACTAGACTGCTGTTAAAACATAGTCAGTTTTTCTAATTCTACAATAAAGTGGAACTGTAAGCTGCATGAAATGAAAGAGCATCAGATAATCTCATCTTATGGAGAATCAGAATCTAATACAGGGCTTAATCGACCAAAACTTTGGATATTAAGGGACCGGCAAGAATGGTAGATGCTTCTTCTTCTACTACGCTGCTGTTAAAATACAAAGCCAGTTTTTCTAATTCTACAACAAAGTGGAACAATGAACTGCATGAAATGAAAGAGCATCAGATATCTCATCATATGTAGAATCAGAATCCAATGCAAGGCTTATAATCGACCAAACCTTTGGATGAAAAGGGACTGGCAGGAATAGTGGATGCTTCTTCCTTTCCACATGTCACTCAACATGATAATTTAGTGTTGACCATAGTTTAATCCAAGAATGTCCCCTCCAAGTTCTGCAAAGCAAGCTGATCAAAATTTGTCGATGTACTTGATTCGCTAGGATTGTGTTAGGCATGCCCATCTTTGCAAATGAACGAAGCTTTAGCATCTCCATTAAAAAGGCTGTCATGTGTAGGCTTATCCAAGGTACCACCATGATATTCTTTGAAAATGGCATCCTGTCCACACATCTCTCATCATTCAATTCCTGGTTGAAGATCCTGACAGCTTTATGTGTCATTTGAGGCCCTGTCCGAATGCATTTTCTTCTTTTTTGTTTTCAAAGCCTTATCAAAGTTGTGATATGACAGGGATAAAACTTGATTCAGCAACAGTTTCACTCCAGCTTCCTTCACTAGGGCATACCTTGGTTTTATCCTTGCTTCCAAACTGTAGCCAAAATACTGTGGGAATTTAACAAGCTCTTGTTTTGGATAATCCATGGTCAAAAAGAACTCCCACTTAGGTATCACGTTCTCTGCCAGACTGAAAGTATATAGAGCTCCATAGCGTGTTATCATAGTTCCAATATCCTCTATACTGAATCCCCTTTCCAGGAAGAATTCTGTCACGGGTTTCAAATTTGCCTCAATACTAAGACCAAATGTCTGCGGGCATCGATGAAGAAGTGAGGCGATATCAACTCCCAAGGAACAAAAGTACTCAGCTGTGGGTCGCAGCTTGTCATCCACATTGTAACTTATAATATTTGGATATCTTGTTAGAATCTTACCAATGCTCTCCGCTGAGAGACCCATCTCAGAGAGAAAATCTACAGTCACCTCGACCTTCTGCCTGCTATATGTAAGAAGTGCTGGAAATCGATAAATCACTTTTGCCCATTGTCTCTTGTCTACACCTAGATTTTCTAAGAATGTCATGGTGGGTATAAGATTTTCAGAGAGACTGATTCCACACAATTGAGGTCTTTTGGTTAGAACAGTAGGAAGGTCTGATTTAGGTATTCCAAGATCAAGAAGGAATTCAACCACTGGCTTGATTTTCCTTTCCAAGCTGTAGTAAGCAAAAGCAGGAAATCTGCGTGTAATTCCCTTGATTTGCTCAAGATCCATGCCAAGCTCTATGAGATATAGAATGTGAGGAGGAAGCTGCCCAGCAGGGCCTGTCTCACTCACTCTAGACACAGCCTTTTGCTTCTTGGACTCGAGGGTCAAATGGGATGGAGAAACAGGTCCGATTGGTTTTTCTTTACCAGGTGGGCTTGGAAAGTTTTCCAATAAATCTACCATGATGCTTCCATGTTCCTCACGAAGAGATTCAAGGTATGGAATAAGAGCATCCCTGATCTCAAGAGTTGTTAGCTCTCGCCCTGCAATATTCAGTCAAATTTCAATAGTAAAGACAAATTAAGAATCTGTTAGGGAAAAAAAGAAAAATCATGGAAAACATTTGTGGTCAAACAGAAGCAACCGAACCTACTAGATACCGAGATTTATGAACTGAATGAAGTCTTGAGACAAGGTGGTCAATGAAAATGTCCGACTTGTTGATAGTTCTTGCAGCAACTGCATTGCTCAAACCTTGTTTCTTCAAGAACAAGTTTAGGACAGCCTTAGCTTCTTCTTTTTCTGCTACCAACAGAGTTGCTGGCACCACTCTCACTCTCGAGCTGAAGGATCCATCTATCCCAGAATCAGCATTTATTATAATAGCTTTATAATTCACTCATGGAATAGAACCAGTACAAAACACTACTAAAAGAAGTAAATGGCAATAACAATAACACAACATAAAGTCAAAAATTGAAGAACTGCCAGGATGAAACCTTTCCAGAAGAAATCGAGAGCAAAAAAAAGTGCCCTTCAAGGCTTCTTACAAATCATCTATTATAAGTTCATTTGCTCTCCACAAACTATTAAGAAGGCTTCTCTAGGTTATTCATCATTGATTAGATTACTGCTAATTAAGTTTCATGCATTCCCATGGTATTTTTCACCAGCTTCGAGAATTTTCTAACCTTTTTTACACTATTTAAAATTTATTAATTCTTTTTGTTGCAGACATTTTTTTAAATAGTCAGAGCAAATAAATACACCAAAATTCGCATTCATGCCAAAACTAATATGTCAAGTTTTGTCCATATGGCTCCCAAACAAAATGCTCAATTTCTCCAACCCGAGACATAGAAAACTAGCAGATTGTGCTTAGTGTTAAAGAATAATATAAATCATATCCTCGAATTTCACCGAATAGTTTAAGCTTTAGATGAGATGCTTCATTGACATGATTTCAGAACCTTGTTGACCTACTGTCACTAATTTGAATCTCATCATCCTCATTCTATTTAATAAAAATTAATAACAAGATAGTGTAGATTTATATGCAGGTTTCAAGTTTTAAAGAATAACATAAACTAAAGGTGAGATGGTTACTTAAAAGAGAGGTAGTTTTGGTTTCAAATCGACTTAAAATGGAAACACGGACACAAAGCAAAGAAAAAACTCTAAGATGGAAGTCCTTACCAAATTTTGCTCTGCAGAAGAAGAGCTTCCTAGGAATAGAAAGCTGAGACCTGTTGCAATGTAAGAACGAGTAAATACAATATACTACTAACACACAAGAATTGAACGGTGAATGCATTTATTTATTTATTTATTTATAAATAAATAAATAAACCCACCCATCCCCTAATTAACCCTCCAACGAAAAGACAGTATCGGAGAAGAAAACTGAAACCTCAAAAAAACTTAGAAACCAAACTTAAAATGAAAACTAACAACACACTCGTGAATTACTGGAAAAAATGATGAGGAGAGAAATGTAAACTCTTTTTAACAGAAGAAGAAGAAGAAGAAGTACCGGTAAATGTCGACAGGTCCTCTAGAGAGAGAAGTGAATTCTAAGAAGTGAAATGAAGCGCTGGAAGCTCTCATTTTTCACAAATGATTTAATCTTGAAGAGGAAGAACTGTAGAAGAATGCTGCTCTTGCTGTCTGATTGTGATAATTTAACGAGTAGATAGGGGGGAGGGGGGAAGCACTGCTTTCTCGAAGGTGAGGAAAATATCTGGCGTTACAGATTTTAATTGGCTGATAAATCTCAGACACATTTCCACGTTTCCGGATAACAAAAGTAAACGACAGGAATTACATCAAAAATAATTGTTTGGTTCATATGTTGCTTGAAAAAATATTATTTTTCATCCAAAATCAATATGAAAAATTTAAAATTAAAAAAATAATAAATAAATAAATATATTAAATATCTTTCAATAGTATTAATATATATTTGTCAATCAAAATCCAGCCCGAAACCTTGAGTCTTGGGGCAAGTAATTTCTTGGCGACTCTAGAAATCTTGAGATTTTTTTATTTCAATCAAGAAATCCCATAATGTTGCAAACTACCTACTAACACGTCCATCAAAACATGAATCTAATGTCTACGTTTTCACTCATTTGATTGATTTTTATGCTACATATATTAGGTTAATATATCTTTTAGTCAACCCGTTAATTACATTAATTACAAGTAACATTATTATATTATATTATATTGTATTGTATATCATATATACAATATAATATAATGATATACAATACAATATAATATAATAATGTTACTTGTGATTAACGGATTGACTAAAAGATATATTATAAAGGCTTGAATTATCTTTAAAATTTATATAATATTAGATTAATAAATATAATATTTAATTTATGAATCTAGAGTAAGGACAAAGTTCATGAGATAAAAATATTTTGGAAATAAAATTATAAAAATTGTTATAATTATTATATTTTTATTGCATCAAAGCATTGTTTATAAAATATTCATGGTCGATTTTTTTTTAAAGTTAAACATTTACTGGAGTCGTAGAGACTATATATATTATGTTTTTTTATGTAAAAGAAAACAATTGTTCTCATAAGCTGAGGTATAAGAGATACTTAAAACTAATATGTATATGATAGTCCTAAGACATGTACACTAAATTGACCTGAATGAAAATTTCATATAGAGAGATCACGTGTGTCTATAAAAAAACTCACGTAAAAGTTATGTAAATGATCCTTAGACTTAAGATCAATAAGTAATATAATAGAAAAAAATGTTATATTTTGATCCTATAACATGTTATCTCAGTTGAGATTATAACATGTTATCTCAGGTAATAAAATGACAGATATTGGATATAACATAAACTATATGAAAGCTCATCACCCTATAGGAATTAGAGAGTATTTTATGTGTTCTCAAATGGTATTGACTAAGAAACCCTTTGCCAATGTAGAATGATATTTGAAAAGAATTTCAAATCTTATTCAAACAATCAATAATTATTATATAGAGAACAAACATGATTTAACATGGCAAATATACTTTATGCTTTAATATTAAATTAGATCATAGTTGATGAAAGGATATTAATTATTGTGAAAATCGGTCACTAAAAGGTAAAGTCAAACTACTAATGACTATTTTAATATTTAGAGGATCATGACATGTTGCTAGAAGATGCATTTAATCTTCAAATATAAACTAATCAATTGTTGAACTCATAATAAATTAAATTATTTAATTCTATTTAATTATAATTTATATTTGAGTTAACATATTAGGAATATAATGGGTCACACACATTAAGAACCATTAGTTGGGAATAAAATTGAGATGATTTAAACAAGTGTAACTTGATTAAAATATATTTTATGAATTATAAACTATAAAATAATTAATACATGGATTATATTTCTAGACCTAGAAAAATCAAGGATGGACTTGATTGAGTTAATTTATAAAATTATCTTGAATTAATATATAGATATTATTCAGGGGGGAAATTAGATACTTAACTATTTATAAGATTTTTAGGATTCCTAATAAAGATAAAGTTAAACCTATTATTGCAGAAGTGAAAAGGAGAAGTTGTTGTCTGTTAGACAAAAAAACTATGTAAACACATAACTAGAGCTAACACTTTAGGCATAACAATCTCTCTCTCTTTATAATAGGAATTTAAGAGATTTCTCATTATTGGTTCGTGTGGATTATCGTTGAGAGCTGGATAATTGGATGACTTTTGGTTTTTCATAACTAGATCTTTAAATAGTTATTCAAAGATAAATAAGATTACATTTTCATATAATAAATCCTTAAACAACTTTAGATATGTTTAACAAGATCATAAAGACTCCTAAATAAAAATTTTTATTACTTGTGTTGCATGTATACTATTTAGAAAAACCCAACAACATATGGTTGTGTGTTTGGTTGATGGAAATGAAGTGCTTGACCAAAAAAAAGGGATGTTACTATTAATAATTGTAGTTGCTCAATTTTAATGACAATTTACAAGGATTGCATAGACTTTAGTTAGCTTTGTGGACTTTCTTGCCAAACAACTGATCATTATCTTTTAATATAACTTTGTTAGTAGTTTATGCAAACCTTTTGAACACGCGATTAAGCAACCCTCATGCAAAGATATCATTTTCTAGAAAGCCAAGTAAATCAGTTTTGATAAGAGTGTGACACAAAGTTAAATTGTATTTAGGCACCAACACTATTGTATTTTAACCTCTACCCAAAGAAAACAAATTCACGAATGAGAAGCATTGATTGATGTCATAAAGTCATTTGAACCTCGATAAGTTATTTTTAGTTCTTTAGAAAACCAAGGAAAAGAAAATTCTCACCCTCAACCCATTTGATATTTATTAGCCCTAAAACACAAGATACAAATTTGAAATAAAAACTTTAAGTTGTTGCCACATATAAATAAAATAAAATAAAATAAAAGTCTTATTTGGTCTTCCATATTGCTTAAATAAAAGTTTTCTTTCTAGACTAGAGAATCATTAAATAATCCCTTAGCTTAGGAAACACATCTAACAACTTATTAGTTTCCTTTATATACTAGGAAACTTCTTCTTTTAAATGATTAAAATCCTCCCTTTTTAGAAAATAATCTAGATGATTTTTCTTGCTTCCTTAAAAGAATAACATGTTAACTTGGACTCCTTATAATAATAGGAAAAATAAGTCCAAATCAAGGGTGACTTGGGGCCTAACACATCATCCTTAAATAAAATTTGTTTGCACCCCTTATTGGCTTTATTTCCATACACACGATTCCTCTTTTTACTCTTTTGTCATACACTCTCATGGAGTGTCTTTACCACTTATACTTTATGATTTCTATCCAAACTAACCCTTTCATCGAAAGATGAAATAATCAAATCCATGAGAGTTAAAGAGTTAAATCCATACAGAATCTCAAATGATGAAAAATCAATAGTAGAATGTACACTACTATTATATGCAAACTCTATGAATGATAAACAGTCTTCCCAATTCTTCATGTTCTTTTGAATAATAGCACGCAAAAGTTGTGTTAAGTCTTTTTAACTACTTCGGTTTGTCCATGTGTTTGGGGTTGATATATAATTGATAATATAAACTTAGTACCCATTTTTTTCTACAACACCTTCCAAAAGTAACTAAGGAACTTAAAATCTCTTTTAGAAAACAATGCTTTTAAGAACCCTATAAATTAGTATTATCTTCTTAAAGAACAAATCAACAGTTGTATCATCGGTTTTATGACAAGGTATGAAATGTGTCATCTTCAAAACCTATCTACAATGAGTCTCTACCATGTTTTGACCTAGGTAAATCTAATGTGAAGCCCATTGAAATGTCTATATATGGTTATTACGTACACACAAAGGGGTACACAAGCCATGCAATTGAATTATAGATTTTGTTTTTTAACATGTTATGCATTTATCATATATGCATATCTTTTTCATTTTTAACCAATAAAAATGCTCATGCAACACATCTAATGTCTTAGTAACACCAAAATGCCCTATCCACCTGCCCTCATATGCTTCATGTACAAATAATTCACGCATAGAACTTAATGGAACACACAAGCAATTTTCTTTACACAATTATCCATCAAGTATGTAATACGTTCCAAAAGTCAAAACCTTATATGCATAAAAAAACAATAGCAAAATCATTATCATCCTTGTATAATTCTTTTTATGTGTTCAAATCCTAGCAATCTAGCATCTAAAATGGATAAAAGAACATACCTGTGTGAAATTATATCAACCACAATGTTTTTTTCCTTGCTTATACTTGATCACATACAAAAAGGTTTCAATATAGTCAACCTATTTGGCATGTCTTTTACTCCACTTACCTTGTCATTTCAAATAATTCAAGGATTCATGATTTAAATGTATCATGAACTCTTGGGCCACAAGTAATGTCGTCACGTCTCTAAAGTTCTTCCTAAGACATAGAGCTTTATGTCATATTACATTTCTCATTGAAATTCGCAATGGGTCTCTTATCCTTCATTAACATAGATCCTATACCTATACTTGAGGCATAACATTCAACTTCAATGTGCCAGGTGCATTAGTAAGCCCCAATGACATGACTAACAACTCATACAAACCATGTTTAGTTTTAAATGTTATTTTCTAGTCATTATTTTCTTTCATCTCAATGTGATGGTACCCACTATTTAAGTGAATTTTAGAGAAAATACATGGTCCATACATCTCCCACCCTTTTTAGGAACAAGTAATACTAGCACAACATAAGAGCTCATACTCTCATAAATGTACCCCTTCATAATCAACTCATATACTTGCTTTTGAAGATCTTTCATCTCCTTAGGATTTTTTCTATCGGCTAGACGATTAGGAATCAACACTCTGGATACAAGGTCAATCTAATATTCAATCCCCTTTAGTAGTGGTAATCCACTAAGGATGTCTCCTACTCCAAATATGTTTCTGGATCATTTTACCTAGAAAATTAATGTTCAATTCCCCTTATTGGTGGTTGTCGCACCCCAAAAAATGAGCGCGGCGTCGCGGCGACCCTCCCCGTGAGCGGGGGATTCGTGTGTCGGGGTCTAATCTTTATTTTCGTGAAAAGGGAGTCGCCACCTAGTATTATGGTCACTAGGAAACCTAAACTGGTCTTTCAGAGATTCTAGGGTAAGGGACTGGTTGCGTAAAGGGAAGGTTTTAGCACCCCTAGTACGCCCTACCTAAGGTAAGCTGCTTGGTGTTTTTGTTTGTCTTATGATTGCTATGTTATTGATTTTTCAGAAATATATTGGTTAAATAATTATGGTGTATTATCCTCGCCGAATATTTTGGATATTAACCCCTTAAGATTTATTTATCCAAATACCGATAGTGAATAACAACATATTATCCCCGCCGAATATTTTGGATATTGACCCCTTGGGATTTATTTATCCAAACACCGAACAGTGAATAATAGCATACTATCCCTGCCGAATATTTTGGATATTGACCCCTTCGGGTTTATTTATCCAAACACCGAACAGTGAATAATAGCATACTATCCCCGCCGAATATTTTGGATATTGACCCCTCAGGATTTATTTATCCAAACACCGAACAGTGAATAATATGAATCACCAAAAAAAGGTTTTTATAATTTTTGGAATATTGGCCAATACCCTTTGGATTTTTACAAACATGTTGTAAAATCTCAAGATGCAAGAAATGATTTTTTTCTTTGCGAAATCAATGCTAAAACACATTTTTTCTTAAAACTCCAAGATAATATATATTTTTCGAAACATAAAGAATTGTTTTTTTAAAATATGCTAGTGTATTAGCCGTATGCAACAAAACATTTTATCTTTTTTTTAAAAAAATAAAAATCTTTTTTGCAAATTTTGTATTTTTTGTATTTTTTTCTGTTTTCGGTGGGCTGGTTGTCAGCCCACCTAAATTCGGGCTGGGCTGACAGCCCAGCCCACCTTGTCTCCAGGCTGGGCTGCTAGCCCAAATGGCTGGCAGCCCAGACCCATCTGAGCTGGGCTTCCAGCCCAGATCAATCAGGGCCAGGCCGGGCACAAAGCCCGGCCCATCCGCCCAGCGGGGAGTGAATTAATTCACTCCCGCAGCATGCAAAACGAAGATCAACAGTAAAATGGAAGATTTTCGAGTGTGACGAATGGCGTACCTGTTAATACCGTTGTGTAGAGGACGTCAAGGTGATTCTTCTGGTCGTGGTGGCGTCAGAAACGGTGGCCTGTGGTGGCTGGAACGGGCGTCGGAACGGCGACGGGTCACGTTGCAAAAGCTGCTGCTGCCTCTGCTATCGACGCCGGGGACCGTGGTTGGATCACTGGAGAGGTGGAGGAGAGGCTGGGGTTTACGGCGTGGTGTGTGGTGGTCGGGGTTGATAGCTGGAGTGATAAACCGAGGAGGAGAGGGAGACGCCGGCGCCCCTGGTTTTAGAGAGAGAAACAGACCTGCAAAAACAAGAGAGAGAGAGAGGGGGAGAGAGCTGCTGCACCGCCGAAGAAGATGAAGAGTGATTTACGCTGCTATTTTCATGCAATTTGTTACGTAAATCCCCTCGCGCTGTTATTTTCCTCTGTTTTTCTCTTGTTTTTTTCACTGTATGTTTTTCGTTTTTTTTCTTCAGCTCTCTCCTTCCCCTGTATATTTCTGCCTCTCTTCTCTTTCTCTACGTGAATTCAGCCCTCAGCCTTTCCCAAACTTTCCCTTCTCCATGGTCGCTTTTTCCTCTCAATTTTCTTTTTTTCTCTTCTTTTTTGTCTCTTGTTTCCGCATATTTATAGCAGAGGAAGCAACCCTTCGGCTGCCCATGGCGTGCAGCCGAGGGTTGCTGCCTCTGCAACGCCCAGTAAGCTGCAATGGCGTGCCTGGCACTGTTCAGGTGACTGAAAAGTGCAGGCACGCCTGCAAGCTTGAAAATGATGGGAAGGTAAAAAATGCAATTTGGTCCCTTGATTTGCTACTACTTTAATTGCACCCTTTGTTTGACTTTAAACTTTCAATTTTTATGCAATTGCATCCCCGTTAAAATTTCAAGAGTAACCTTAGCTTTACGCTCCTTTTTTTATTCTAGTCCTTGATTTTTAATTTGCGCGATTTAAACCTCAATCGACCATTAAATTCTCAATTTATTCAATTTTGCCCCTGTAACAAAATATTTTTGGATTTTTGTCTTTTTTTCTATTTTTTTCTTTTTCTTCTGAAACCTAAAAATAAGTGGGTCAAAATTTGGGTAGCAACAGTGGTAATCCACTAGGGATGTCTCCTACTTCAAATACATTTCAAGATCGTTTTTACCTAAAAAAATAGGTATTTTAAGTTTGATACCATCCCAATCACCATCTATATCATCATGTCCTCTAAAATTACCTTAGTTTCCCTTTAAGCAAATTGGCCTCTAGTTATATTCCTAAAATCCCTTAATTTTCTAAGTTGTCGAAAACCTTCCTTATACCCTATGGTCTTATGCTTAAGATCATCATCACCCATATCATCAACATTTTCCTCAAAAGTCTCATAATCAACTTACCTTGGCCTTTCAACCCTACTATCATTGTTTGATTTTGATTCACCAAACATTATGTGTATAATGTGTACTTGTACTATCTTTTTACCATATTTCTTAACTCTATCATGTCTATGACACACATTTCCCTTCACAAAATTCATCATCTCTATCATTTTAATCATGGCTTGTATTTGGAACCTAAACTCGCCCTCGAAAGGGGGTGATGTGTTGTCCTGATCTGACATGGTAGTACTTGTAAAAATTGGTTAGTGGCAAATTCGCTCGTGGGTAGCAAAAACAAAATAATATATTTGTATAGTTTACAAGGAACATGGTGGGTGAACCAAAGGTAATTAATGATATGATAAGTAGATTAGATGGATTAACAAATCCATAATTAAACTAAGGTATTGTTTTATAGGTATTATTTGAGATTTTTAAATCCATGAAATGAATTAAGTATGAAATATTAAATCCATGGTTGAACCAATAGTACTAGGTTGACATGAGATTAATTACAAGCCAATGTGTATAAGGATATGAAGTTATGTGTATTTGAGGGTTAATTTGTTTAATGAAGGATTATGAACACATATATAACTGCCAAGTTAGAAGGACAAATGCGCAAAGATGTTTCAAATCAAATTGTGATTATTGTAATAATCCTTGAATAGGTTGAGATTTTAAGAATTAGATAAAAGAGACTATCTATATAAATTCTAATAAGTTCTTATTGGAATGAATAATCATTTGACTAGTGTGATGAAAGAAACTATAAGGCTAGTCATCATATGGATAGCTAGCTTCCATGTTTTCAAGTGTTATCAACTTGTTATCCACTTTGTGATTAGTCATTTGCTTCGGATTTGTAGTTTCCTTCCATACCTTATCTACACAAATAACACGTGCCAACAACATCACTAGCTTGTGCACTTGGGTTTCCTCTATTATGATAAATTATGAATGTAAGGAACGGAAACAACAAACTTGAGGCGTGCTTGTGCACTATCCTTAAGGATATTTCTCTAATCGTAAGGTATCCTACAGGATTCAACAAGTTCTTTCTCAACAAAAGAGGGCAACATAGAAACAACTCGGAAAGAAGAAAGATCAACAAATGAGAAGAGGAGAAAAGTGTTTTTTTGGATTGTGTTTGTTTGAAAAAACTGCATGGTATTTATAGGCTACCATAATATAACAGTCATATTTAATTTTATTATGAAATTAAAATGGCTGTTACAATAGTTTAAATTATGGTAAACAGAAAATGTTTTAAAATTTGTAACTGTTAGAAATAATTTTCAATGGTTACAAATTTAATGTTTTCAGTTTAAGGATCATCAAAATATTTTAATAAAACAACAAAATAAAAATTTAAAGAGTGTAGGCGTTGCCTCGCATGCAGGGGTGGGGTGAATCGAAGGTTTTCCTCTAACTCGACTCATCCTTATGTGCGCGAGCTCACTCTACTTCCTTTGTTGGTTACTATCCCATCTCAAGTTTTATTATATAAACACTTGATGAAAGTTTTCTTTTTCCAATGTGGGAGTAAGTCCTATATATACTCTTTGCACTCTGTCGCATGTCGTCGCGCAGCGTTCCGGGAGGGGGTCTTGACGAGAGTTGAGGAGTTGCCACCTGGCTGTTGAGGGTCGCTAGGAAAACCCAGTTGCACTGGTCTGATCAGAGATTCAAGGATAGGGGACTGGTTGCATAAAGAGAAGGTATTAACACCTTTAGTATGCCTTACCTAAGGTAAGCTATATTGTGTATCTTAATATGATTTTGAACATTTCAACGGGTAGTATTTATTCATGTGAATAAATCTAGCTTTTAAAATTTTATTATGAGCTCGTGAACCCAAATAAAATATCAGGAAAAAAGATCCATGTAGATGCTTTAAAAGGATCATCTATCTTGGATGAGTGGATGAGTTTTCTGCAATTTATGCATCGTAAAAAATATTCTGATTCAAAAAATCGGTTACCGCTTAGAATAACTCTAGGAATTTTTTGATAATTTCTAGATATTTAAATGTCAGCTTACTTGTAGGTCAATTCTCATGAACCAATTTCACGATTTATTTCAATATAGGCCAAATTCTCAAGATTTAATAAACTTGTTATTAAATCTAAAGTAATTTTTCTAGAATGCTTCGGCCATATGCACGAAAACAAACACAAATTGTTTTTTTTTATTTTCTTAGAATAGATTTTTTATGTTTTTTAATGAGATTTTTTATATTTTTTAAATAAAAAATAAAGGAAAATTCAGATTGGGTCTAGCCTAAGTAAATAGGTCGACCCAGCCAAGTTGGGCCAAAAGGCCCAACCCTACTGAACTTGGACTAGACCCGGTCCAGCCAACTGGGCTAAGCCAAGAGCAGTCCAACCCAAAATTAAAACAAACATAAAAAAGGGAAATCGAGGTGTTACTGTTCATTTGTTACGTGAATAGTAACAAGATGGTCGGTTAACGGTGACAAGAGTCTTACCTGCTAATACAGTGAGGTAGAGGAGGACGAGGTGGTTCTTCCTGTGGTGGTGGCATCGGAAATGATGGTCTGTGGTGGTTGGAGGAGCTGTTGGAAGCTGGCTAGTCTGTGCTGGAATTCATTGTTGCTGCTTCGCCAAAGTTTGTTGCTGCTGTTGGAGGTACAGTGGAGTTGCTGCTTGGGTCGACTATGGAGAGGGAAGGGTAGCTGATGCTGAGGAAGAAAAACAAGGGTGGTGACTGGGAGCTGGTTGGAGGAGAGAGAGAGATGATGCTGCGAAAGAGGAAGAGAGAGCTGTCGATGATGATTCTGTCGGAGATGAGGAAGATGATAGTGGTTGTCGTTGGTGGTTATGTGTATTTTTTTTTTGCGCACTGTGTGTCTTCTCTTCTTCGTGCTTTCTCTGCAACTTTACTGTTTGTTTCTCTCGTTTTACTCCCTCTATATATTTTTGTGTTCCTCCCCTCTATTATGTAATTTTTTCCCCGTGTTCTGCAAATTTTCCCATCGATCTCTCTTGTTCTCCTCCCTTTGCCTACTTCTCTCGTGTCTCTGTCAATTTTTCTCCCCTATTCTCAGCCTCTTCCCCGTAAATCTTTTCTTCCCCCCCCCTCTCTATGTTCATTTGCATGCATGGTATTTATAGGTGAAGCGGCAACCTTTTGGCTGCCCATTGCATGCAGTGAGGATTACTGCCTCTGAACTTGCATTATTTTGATTTCTTGTTTTAGTTTAGTCTCATTCCTCTCGATGTTTCTAGTATCATCTTTCTACCAAGTGGTTTAGTTAGAGTGGTTTAGTTAGAGGATCGACTAAATTTATTTCTAATTTCACATAATCTATTGAAATAACTCTATCTCTTAACAGTTGTTTTACTATCATGTCTTAATCAAATATGTCAATTTTTACCATTGAAAGACTTATTCTTTGCAATGGATATTGTCGTTTGACAATCACAATGCATGGATATAGAAGGTTTTGGTTTTATTCCCAATATAATTTTAATTAAAAAATTTCTCAATTAATCAACTTCATATCCTGCTAAGTCTAGTTCTATAAATTCTGACTCCATGGTGGATCGAGTAATTAAATTTTGTTTGGAAGATTTCCAAGACACTACACCACCACCTAGAATAAAGATATAGTCACTAGTGGATTTAATCTCATCTAAATCTAAAATCCAGTTAGCATCGCTATATCCTTAGAATATAGTGGAAAAAATCCACTATATAGAATACCATAATTCATGGTACCTCTCAAATATTTTATTAGTTGGATTATTACCACCCAATGCTCATGATTAGATCCTAATGATCTGAGCATATTCAATCTGACCAACAACATCGCCTTTATTTTTCTTTAATTGTGAGTTTGCATCATAAGGAGTACTCACAAGTGTCACATCAAAATAACCAAACTTCTTGAGAAGTTCTTTACATAATGTTCTTGTGTTAACATTATACCATTGTTTCTCCTTAGAATTTTTATACACAATATTACACTAACTTCATCCATATCTTTCATATCAAATTTAGATGCCAAGAAATTTTTAGTGTTATGCACAATATGTATGCTAGCACCGAAAATAAGCATATCATCTACATATAAACTAATGATCACATATTCATTATCAATATTTTTAGTATAAACACATTTATCCACACTAACTGATGAAAAAACATCACTTAAAATTACTTGATCAAATTTCTCATGCTACTGTTTAGGAGCTTGCTTTAAGCCATATAGAGATTTTCTCAATTTACAAACTTTTTTCTAATCAGGAACTATAAAGCCTTTAGGTTGTAACATATATATCTCTTCTTCTAAATCACCATTTAAAAAAGTAGTTTTAACATCCATTTGATATATAAAGAGATTATGAATAGAAGCTAAAGCAATTCAAACTTGAATTGAAGTAATTCTAGCTACAGGTGAAAAGGTATAAGAAAATCCACATTTTGTTTTTGAGTGAAACCTTTTACAACTAATCTTGCTTTATATTTATCTATAGAACCATTAGGAAGATATTTTCTTTAAAAAGCCATTTACAACCAATAGGTTTTGCACCAGGAGGCAAATCAACAATGCAAATCAACAATACCCCAAGTTTGATTTTGTAAAAGCAAATCAATTTCAACTTTAATCACTTCTTTCTAGAACAAAGAATCAGAGGAAGAGATAGATTCAGTATTGGTTACTAGATCATTATCTACTAAATAAGTAAAAAAATAATTTCCAAATAAAGTTTATTTTCTTTGTCTCTTACTCCTTATTTCCTCAATGTGAGTTTCATCAATCTTATTATTATTAATAGGTGCATGAGAAATATTTTCCATTAATGGATAAATATGTTCAAAGAATTCTGCATTTTTTGTTTCTATAATAGTGTTGTGATCTAGCACATTGCTTTTTAAAACTAGAAACCTATATGCAACACTATTTTCAGCATAATCAATGAACATACACTCAGAAGTTTTTTAACCTATCTTTTTTCTTTATGGTTCAGGTAGCATAACCTTAGTTAGACACCCCCACATTTTTAGCTACTTTAGATATGGATAATAACCTTTTCATAGTTTATATGGTGTGAAACCAGTTTTCTTGTAACAACTCCCAATTTTTTGCTCACCAAAATTTCTAGCAAAATTTCGGAAGAGTTTCCCCTATATCGGGAGATCCCAAGTTATTAACATTGTACCCTGCATACACTTAGAATCACATCTCATCCACAATCACATTCATGTTTATTACAATCAACAGCATAATTCATTCCAGATTATGCTTAAGACCGTATTCATTCCCAAACCCCATCTTACATCACACGCATAAGATGATAATAATAAAAAGTCAATTCGAGGACGAGGATTTCATATACATATTCATATATACATATATATACATAACACAGTTTAATATTCTAACATAATCTAGTACATTTTAATATCCCGAGTATAGGTTGATACATTTAATATTACAGAATAAAATATTACGAATATAATATTCTATACAGGTTACATGTTTACTGCATGACAAAATTACACCACAAATCCTTATGTTCCTAACTTATACAAAAAAGGATCAAAGAACCTGTAACAACCCGCAATTTTTTTTTTCACATGGAGACGATAATCGGCGGACCGATTCACTCCAGATCATTCAATAAAATACGCTCATGGATCATTTCGTTTAAAAGTGAATCATACATAACACATATTCTTTTAGTTGCATGAATTAAGATTTCATATTAACATATACAAACATAGGCATGGTTTACATTCCTATCCTACACAAGGTCATTACGAACTTAAACAAAAGGATCTAATAACAGTCAGGCATTCATTACATTGATTCATACAAAATACATGGTGAATTAAATTTCATCTACATGATTTCTTGCAAAAATAGGTTCCTGTGCATCGGTTCCCTAGACATCTCGTGGATGTGGTGTTCCTGCAGCAGTACAAAACATTTAAGAGAAAGAAATTACCTAGGGATAATAATAATATTAATGATCACACAGTCAAATTCTTAAATTGAGGCGTCAGGACATATAACTTCGGTATATACTTGATGAAATTAGCTTGTAATGCTTATAGCTGTACCATCTTTTATTTTCTAACAAACATAATCTTATCCCCGGCTGTCCCTTCGGGTGCCATTAGCCGAAGCTAATCAACCATTTGTTCCGGTCACCCTTTCAGGTGCCATTAGCCGAAGCTAATCAACTATTTGTTCCGGCCATCCCTTCGGATGCCATTAGCCGAAGCAAATCAATATTTTGTCCCGGCCACCCTTTCGGATGCCATTAGTCGAAGCTAATCATCCATTTGTTCCGGCAATCCCTTCGAATGCCATTAGCCGAAGCTAATCAATATTTTGTCCCGGCCACCCTTTCGGATGCCATTAGCCGAAGCTAATCAACATTTTGTCCCGGGCACCTGTTCGGATGCCATTAGCCGAAGCTAATCAACCATTTTATCGACATTTCAGAATTTCATCATTTAATATAAAATCTAACACAATAGAACAAGATTCGTATCAAAGTAATTCCCTATGCAACGAATGAAAAGGGGATGTAAAAGTCACCTACCTGTTCCACTTGTAGGCTAAGCTTGTCTGGACGATGATCCAATTCCGACCGCACCACCTGCGACATCAATGGTCATATATCAGTACACTTGCATTTTATTCGTTCTTGTATAGGGGTTTATTGTACGAATCATCAATGAAAGCTGGCTCGCGAAAACTGGTCCGCGAAGGTGGTCTGCGAAATCTGGTCTGCGAAATCTGGTCCGCGAAATCTGGTTCGCGAAAGCTGGCTCGCGAAACTGGCTCGCGAAAACTGGTCCGCGAAAACTGGTTCGCGAAAGCTGGTTCGCGAAAACTGGTCTCACAGTTTCGGCAGCGAATAACAATTCGCTGCGAAACGCACACACAAAATTTGACGACGAACACTAACCCGCTGCAGCCGACGCAGCTCTGGCAGCGAGTCGCAAAATACACAATTCGGCACACAATCCTTCAACAAATTCCAGCCGATACAAGCATGTAATTTTAAGCAAAATACACTTCAATTTCCAGCACACAACAAGCATGCAATTCTCAGCAAAATATACATCAATTTCCATCATAACTCACAACTGAAATCATAGATTTCGACATACAAAATCCTTTAACAATTTCAGCCGAAACACATGAAATTTTCAGCACATACACATCAATTTCCAGCACACAACAAGCATGAAATTCTCTGCAAAATACACATCATTTTCCATCAAAACTCACAACTGAAATCATAAGTTTCGGCATCTAAAATCCTTCAACAATTTCAGCCGAAACACACATGCAATTTTCAGCACATACACATCAATTTCCAGCACACAACAAGCATGAAATTCTCTGCAAAATACACATCATTTTCCATCAAAACTCACAACTGAAATCATAAGTTTCGGCATCTAAAATCCTTCAACAATTTCAGCCGAAACACACATGCAATTTTCAGCACATACACATCAATTTCCAGCACACAACAACATGAATTTTTCAGTTCAACACACGAATTTCTCTTTTTATTTCTGTTTTCCTTGCCTTAGTTAAATTTCAGTTTTCTTCATCATTAACTTAGGTTGTGGGTCAATTTCCTTAGGGTTTTCTTCTTGGGGTTTAAGGAGAAGAGGAAGGGGGTTTTTGTGACCCATACCTTTCGGATTTAACAATTTTTTAGGAGGGTTTGACACTTTTCTTTCTCTTTTCCTGCTGGGTTTTCTTTTCTTTTCCTTCCTCCTTCTTTCCCTTCGTGTTTTTCTTCTTCTTTCCTCTCACAATCTGCTTTCCCACCCTCTTCTTCCTGTCAAATTTCCTCTCGGTCTGGCTTTCTTTTTTCCTCACACTACTCACAGAACACTTCTCTCTGTTTGGGTTACAAGTTTACAGGGGAGGGAGAATGGCTTGTTTGCTGTTGAGAAGAAAAATCAGCCCTCCTTTCTCTCCCCTCCTTGTATTTATACTTCTCCTAAAATGTGATGGGTTGTTTGGGGTTAGTTTAGGTGTATTCCTATCCTTGTTTTGTTCTATCCAAAACCGTTTTTATCTTAACTCACCCTCCCAGCTCATTAAATATTCGGCAACGAAAAGCGCCTCACTGCCGATCGAGAAATCGGCAGCAGAAACTGCGTCGCTGCTGATTTCTCGACAAGGTCGGAATTTCACGAAACTCACCCGGTCGATGCGAATCACTATTTGCGAAAGATAATCGGTTTTTGGCCAAATTCCTTCGTTTCGGCCCCGAAACTGTCATTTTTGCCATTTTAGAAAAATCTCGTTTCAACCATAACTCTTGATTTAATTGTCCGAATTGACTTTCATCACTTTATGCTTACTTAGGGCTTATAGACCCACTCTATTTTGCGCTTATTTCAAAGCTGTCATTTATGGTAATTTTTATGGTTTAGTATCATTTCCTAACCGTCATGGATTTGGTTAGGGCTTTGTATTAAACACCATATTTTCAACCTTTAATACATATATATATATATATATATATTTCCTCTTGGGTGTTTACAGAACCTAAAATCTATTCCTGACATGAATGGTAAGAACTTGCAAAATAAAAATTTTCCATATAAGTAAAAACAAACAAGTAAATACAAGCAATTTACAGGAAAAAAATTAAACAACATGTTTATCTACTTACATCATATGGGATTCTAAATACAACCATAAATCCCTTTCAAGGGTTATAAAAAAATTTGTTTCTTTTGACTACTTCTCCCACCCTCACATCAAAAAGACGATTGTCAAAACTAATGACCTCCATTAGTGTCTTTAGTTTCCCGTCTTGGAAATAACTAATCAGTTTCATGAAAAACCGACACGATTGTAGCTGTTAGTGTCATTAACTATTTTTAAAACTAAAATAGCTAATCATTGTTCCATATTACCTTGGGAGGTTCTCAGGTATGTCGATGTCAAGAATTCTTTGCATCATTAGCTTTCACTTCAGAAAACTAATCAAGTCTATAAATTTTGTTGATAATGATGTCACTCGTCGATATCATAAACTATTCGGAACCTAAATAGTTAATCAAGTTTATAAATTTTGCTGATATCGACGTCACCTGCCAATATCATTAACTATTCTGAACCTGAATAGTTAATCAAGTTTATAAATTTTATCGATATCGACATCACCCGCCGATATCATTAACTATTCTGAACCCGAATAGTTAATCAAGGTTTATATTTCTCCTCCCACATATTGGTAATGTCGATGTTAACCAACTTGGTTGACATCATTAGCCTCCCATACCATGGACAAACAAAATCAAATTCGAGAAACAGTCATTACCAAATTTGTTGTTACTATTCATTTCCTCCAAAAGAACCCATAAATTAAATCTAGTCCTTTGTTTCTATTTTTTTTCTTCATTTAACCTTTCTTTCCCCCCTTTTCTTTTTCTAATCAATAAGCACCAAATTATTTTCTTATAGTTCAATAGTTAGTTAAAATAATTATAAATAGAGGAGATATAAGTACCAAGTACCTACCTACTGTAAATGCTCGACTTGCGTTCCCTTGTTGTTGTTGTACTCCTCCCGTGGTTCTCCTAAAACCACAAATACCTATCATTATTCCATATTAGTCCACATATTACACACAACAACAACAATGGCAATAATATATATTTCTCTTTTACCAATCCCCCTTTTTCTTCACTTACATTCCTCGTTATTATCCTTTAACTTTCAGCTCATTGGTAATTCAAGTGAACCTCATGAATTCAATTTTTATCACAACTTATTTTTTTGAAGATCAAGACACACTTTATGCAGGGCAAGAAAACAAATTCTACCCTTAATATAGCTAACTTTTGTCATTTTATCAACTTGGCCGAATCTGCAAACAGGAGTGACAACTCGACCTCTCCTCAGATTTTTATCTGTATATGGAGTTTCAGGACTTCAAATTAGATGGGGTTAGACTCGTTGAAAAGATAACACTCTTGATACAACTTCTATGAAAGGACTCTCCCTGAATTTTGTAGTTTTCAGGTTCAAATTCCCCCAGGAAATAAGGCAATGAATGTGCCCTGTTTTGCAAATGGAGAAAGCATCTCCAATTCATCTTCAATCCCTGTTTCCTCATCAGTCACAGCCATGCCTTCCCTTTAATCATGGAAACCCTTATCATTTATGTCCTCTTAGCGTCATTTTTACCAAGTTAATTAGTTAAGCAATTTCATAAATTCTCATTCCCTCTCTCTAGTGTTTCTGCCGAGACATGCCCAAGGGAACCAATAGTTCCCTTCCTCTCTTCTAAGCACTCATTTCTTCTTTCTCTTTAAGGTACTTAGATTATTCTAGTCCATGTAATCTCACTCATTTATGTATTTCCCCAATATTTTGTGTTAAAGAACCATAATTCTTAATTCAAGAAAAATCATGAACTTCTAATCAAATTGAAGTTAATTGTATAGAAATTGGAATTAGAACTCCTTACTTGGATGGAATCTAAACTTTACTTCACAAATTTTGGAAGAATCTTAGCCTTCTTCTCCTTGTATATAGCCAGCCACTCTTCTCCCTCTTTTCTTCCCCAATTCTTCACTTTTCTTCCCTAATTCTTCACTTTTCTTCTTGTTAATTCTCCACCCGATTGTGTTCCTCCACTTTAGAATTCCAAGGCTTATATGGGTTTACTAATTTTGGGTGTTTACTCCTAGTTTCATGAAGTAAAAATCTAAAATTCTCCCCCCTCCCTCCTTCTTCTAGTTTCTAGTCGGCCATGGATGAGAGAAGGGATGGGTATTTATAGTCCCATCTCTTCTTAATTCCATTTGGCCCCATCTTTCTTCCTTTTTTTTATATTTCAGCCCCTTTTGTTTCTTTTCTTTAAAAAAAATTGTATTATAACAACATGTAAAATTATTATAAACCTCCCCCTTTATGAATATTTTATTCTAGGGCTTCACATTTTTTATAAGGAACTCTATTTTGTAAATGACATGCAGATAAAATAGCTTCTCCCCATATATTATCAGGTGCGGAAGAACTAACTAGAATTGCATTCATCATTTCTTTTAAAATTCTATTTTTTCTTTCAGCTACCCCATTTGACTCGGGTGAATAAGGTGGAGTAACTTCATGTATTATACCTTCCTTTCACAATAATCATTCATTATAACATACTCACCTCCTCTATTTGATCTAACTCGTTTGATTTTTTTGTTTAGTTAATTTTATACTTCTGCTTTATTAATAAAAACATGTTATAAGCTTCATTTTTACTTCTAAGTAGGTAAAGCTTTGTATATCTTGAAAAATCATCTATGAAGGTCACATAATATTTCTTCCCTCTCTAGTCATAGTTTGTTTTAAATCTCCTAAATCTGTGTGTATTATAAGTCAGTTTCTCTTTTAACTGATGTACATGTTTTCTTAGTAATTTTAGCTACAACACATACTTCACGTTATTCATAGATGAATAATTTGAACTAGAGATTAAACCAAGAGAGTTCATTTCTTAAGATAAGATAGACTAACATGTCCTAATCTAGCATGCCATAAATCAATACTATGAAGCAAGTAAGCAAAAGATGATGCATTTTCATTCATATTTTCAGCAACATTGAATACAAAAAGTCCATGGTTACAATATCCTTTCCCTATAAATACATTGTTCTTTGTCATTAAAATCTTATCAGATTCAAATGACACTTTAATCCAAAATTTTCCCAACACAAATATAGAGACCAAATTTGCTCTTCTATTAGGGACATGCAGTACCTCATTCAAAGCTAATGTCTTTCCTGAAGTCAATTTCAAAAGGACTTTGCCTTTTCCAAGAACATTTGTTGTCCTTGAATCTCCAAGATAGACCACTCTTTATCCATCCTTAAAAGGTGTATAAGTGGAGAAAAATTCTTTATTTGCACATATGTGTCTAATAGCATCGGAGTCTACCACCCAATTTTTCTCATTGGTCACCATATTGACTTGAGAAACAATCGCAACAATGATGTCTTCTCCTTCAACCATGTTGACCATAGTTTTAGGAGGATGTTGTTTATCTTTCTATTTCAGCATTGAGGTGCATGGTGGCTAGGTTTACCACACACAAAACAATTTCCTTTTTTCTTAAAATTGTTGGTTTTAGGTTTAATCGCAGTGACATTGTTACCATTGGACTTAAAATTTTTATTAAATTTATTCTCATGCCTTTTTTTATGTGAACTCCCTTCTACCAAGTTTGCTTTGGTGGTTATCTCCTTCTTCTTTGTAGTTTGCAGCTCTTTTCTATTTGTGTCTTCAATTATGATGTGAGTGATAAGGTCAATCAATGACAATTGTCTATGCTTGTGCTTGAGTTGCTGCTTATAGTCGCTCCATGAGTTAAGAAGTTTTTTTATTAGTATTCCAACAATGAATGCTTCAGGAAGGTTGATATTTACAGTCTTCATATCTTCAAGAAGTCCATAGTATTCATTAATCTGAGCTTTGATATCTTTGTCATCAACCATTTCTCAATGGTAAAATTTGTCAATGACAATTTTTTGTTTCCCAACATCTTTGCCAGTATATTTCACCGCCATGTTGCTCCATATCTCCCTTGCTTCCTTGTAACTGTAATATACATCAAACAACTCATTGAAGAGAGTGCTTAAAATAGAGTGCCTACAAACCTTGTTTCCATGTGTTCATTTTTTGGCATTCTCAGCATCCTTGGGATCGACAAGAACCCAAGCCATGCCATGCAAGTCAAGAACGCCAAAAATTCTTTCTTGCCACCTTCGAAAGTTCTCTCCAGAAAACACCTCAATTTTAGAGATGTTAGGAAATGACTTGGCCAAAGAAATGGTGGCAGTTGGAGGAGGGATGACAATGGCAGAAACAACAACAACATTGAGGGCAGGGGCATTATCAGCAGCAGTGTTTCCGTCCATGTTGAAAAGAAATATCCTTAAGATTGTTGTGATAAATTATCAATGTAAGGAACAGAAACAAAAAACTTGAGGCGTGCTTATGCACTATCCTTAAGGATATTTCCCCAACAATAAGGTATCCTCCAGGATTCTACAAGTTCTTCCTCAACAAAAAAGGGCAACACAAAAACAGCTCAGAAAGAAGAAAGACCAACAAATGAGAAGAAGAGAAAAGTGTTTTTTTTCGGATTGTGTTTGTTTGAAAAAATTGCATGGTATTTATAGGCTACAGTAATGTAACAGTCATATTTAATTTTATTATGAAATTAAAGTAGTTGTTACAATAGTTTAAAAATATAGCTGTTACAATAATTTAAATTATGGTAAACGGAAAATGTTTTAAAATTTGTAACTGTTAGAAATAATTTTCAATGGTTACAAATTTAATGTTTTTAGTTTAAGGGTCATAAAAATATTTTAACAAAACAACAAAAATAATTTAGAGAGTGTAGGCGTTGCCTCGCGTGCAGGGGTGGGGTGAATTCAAGGTTTTTCTCTTACTCGACTCATCCTTATGTGTGCGAGCTCACTCTACTTTCTTTATTGGTTATTATTCCATCTCGAGTTTTATTATATAAACACTTGATGAAAGTATTCTTTTTCCAATGTGGGATAGTAAGTCCTATATATACTCTTTGCACTCAAGTGGTCCTTTATGTTTTACCAATGTGGGATAGTCTTTTGAAATATCTTTTATAATTTTTACAACATCCTCTAATGTCAAAAAAGGACACGAACAAATTGGTTATTGGTGAAATGAGAACTGCCCAATTATTTTCATTAGTGATTCAAATCACAAGTTTGTTCCCTATTGTTCTAATTGGAGTTTTTGGTAATTATTTCAGCATAAGACTATTATGCTTTCCGGGATTTACTTTAAATTTCTTAAAAGTTTCATGGGTTGATTTTGACTATTAGGACTTTGAATTGTGTTATTGGTGTTGCTAGTGAAATCGGGTTGATTGATTATGTAGAGAATGTGTTTGAGGAAATGGTTAAGCAAGGTTGTAAACCGAATGTATATACACCCAACCTTGATTTAAACTTTTAAGATCCATTAGCTTTATTTAAGGTGTTTGATTTTATGAGTTAATTTTATGATTTGAGTTTATATTATATTTCTGTGTCGTGTCATAAAAGCGATTTTGACAACCTTGGATGTACCTTTAGTTTCATTAAAAAATAATTTTAATCTAAATTGATTTATAAATTGGTTGACTTAAGAATACCTTTATCATTAAATAAATAAAAAAATATAGAATCATTATATATTGTTGTTATATATGATTACAAATGTATCTTTGAGAATACCTTTACCATTGAATTGAAAAAACAAATATTGTTAGAAGTATTATATATTGTTGTCATATATCACTAAATTATCTGTTATAAGAAATACCATAGGGACAAGGCTTTAAGAATTAAAAGTTTTCTTTTTTATTAGGATATAATCCTAAGAAATAGAATTTTATTAAAACTTTTCTATCAACATTATGATCTTTCTTCTGAAATAGTTTGGTTGACATAATTTTCGCAACTGGTTTTTATTTTTTTCTTAATTTCTTTAAAAAAAATTATAAGAATGTTTATTTAAAAATAAATTTTAAACTAAATTAAAATCTCAATTCTAAAATCAAATCAGTTTTTTTAATTAAGGTTTCATTTTGTTATTTCAATTGATTTAATTATTTTTTAAGTTTTAATTTATATTTGATTGAAAAATAATTTTTATTTAAATAAAAAATTATTAAAAAATCAAGTTAAAATTTAAAATATGCAACTTCCAACTTGTATATTCAAACTTGTACTATATGAATTCTTTTATAAAAAAGAAAGGAGTCATTTTACCCAACATACATATAACATTTAACTTATTAACTATAACGAATCAAATGTCTTGCTTTTTAAACAAAACAAAAAGTTCCTTGAGTTATTTTCTAGATCCAAAATCTAAAACAGAAAAAAAAAAAAATCTACACGAGAGCATCTATAGGCTTTCGCTTGCCTTACAAAAAAGGATATTCCTCTTCTCGCCACACAAACCCTGATTTCTTTTTTTCTTTCAAAAAAGAAAGGAATTTACAGGCCCAAGAACAACAAATAGTTCAATCACCCGCATTTCTTATTTCTTCCGGTTCCAACATAAACTCTAGTGTGTGGATACAGTAGAAAAGTAAACACTATAAAACGATGCCAAAAGAGACCAATTGTATTGACTACGTAATGGAGAAGGCTTCAGGTCCTCACTTCTCCGGCCTCCGTCTCGATGGCCTGCTTTCTTCTCCTCCGTCTTCCTCCACTGCGTCTCCTTCTCACCGCTGCGCCTCCGCTTCCGACTCCAATGCTCCCCAACAACCTTTTGTCATTGGTATATTTCACTCGATCGCTCACAAATTTATATTTTTTAATTATAATAAAATAGAAATATTTTTTTGAATATTTTATTAACTTTGTAGGAGTTTCTGGTGGTACGGCTTCCGGTAAGACTACAGTGTGCGATATGATCATTCAACAGCTTCATGATCACCGTGTTGTTCTTATTAATCAGGTTTTTTATTTTATTTTTATTTTTTTGGATTTAATTTTTTAACACATTTTAAAATTTTAATGTTATGATTTGTTTTTGAATTTTAGGATTCGTTTTATCGTGGCTTGACGGCTGAAGAATCGAAGCGAGTGCATGAGTATAATTTTGATCATCCTGGTAAAATTGAGCTGTTAATCAAATTTTGAGAAATATTTTTTTGTGTGGTTAGTTGTTTTAGTGTTGTTGTTGTTGTAGATGCTTTTGATACTGAGCAGCTTTTAGACTGTGTTCAAAAGCTGAGAAGTGGTCATTCTTATCAAGTTCCATTCTATGATTTTAAGAGCCATCGCCGACGTTCGGATACCTTTAGGCAGGTACATACTTTACGGAATTTTCAGCAACAATGACTTTTTTTTCTTTTAGGATTGGTGTGAAAATTTTGGATACGGGATGGTAAATGGTGACATGTTTGATCAATCATGTTATCGATTTTAACATGGTACCCCAGTTGGAAACACTTCCTTTTATAAAAGGTGGAGGTTGCCAAGTTTCGCTCCCGCAATTGGCATGGATGGAGAAAATGTGGTATCGCAATTATTTTTATCCTACTGCAATTCTATGTGGAAAATTACAAGCTTAGAGGGTGAATGATTTAGTGATAATATTGTGAGGGTTTGTGAATTTTGACATCATCACAAGTCAACCAGCTGCTGTTAGTGCCCTTTCTTGCCATTTAGTGAAATATCCTATAAACAGCTGTGAAGCTCTAGTCTGTCATGGAAGTAAGAAGTTGAAAGATTTAATATTTGGACATTTTTAATTGTTCTTGCCACTATTTAGTCCTTTTTTTCAAATTATTTTTCGATCTCTTTGCCTTTCTTCTTCCAGAGGGGGTATAAATGCAAATTCTTTCAACTTTCTTTTGAAACATTATTTGGATTATTTGTCAGGTGAACGTTTCTGATGTGATTATCCTAGAGGGGATTCTGGTTTTTCATGACCAGCGTGTTCGCAACCTGATGAACATGAAAATTTTTGTTGATACAGGTTTGAGTCTTTAACTAGTTGACAAGAATAAATATGGTAATCATTAGTAATCTGTATATTGGATTTACTTGCACATAAATCCTTTAAGTTCAACATAAAATGAAAACCGTTTTGAGCTCTGAATGCCATATGATAGTGTTATTGTAATCATAACTTATTATTGTAGTAAAGCCACAAAAGTCTAGTCAGACATGTTGAGAGATGATCTGCTTAAAGAGTTATTTGACTGTCAAATTAAGGAAGATGCAGTAAAAATGTTTAGTTATTACTACTATATTTTTCTTTATTTTGCTTTCCCCTTTATTTAAGTTCTGTTATGTGCTGCTTCTAGATGCTGATGTGAGGCTTGCTCGTAGAATAAGGCGTGACACAGTTGAGAGGAGTAGGGACATAAACTCTGTTCTTGAACAGGTTAGCAATTTATGCTTATTATATTTTCCCCCCTCAATTAGTGAGATAATGATAAATGCCAGCCATGGCTTGTTAGTGTATTTGTCACATAAACGTGTTTTGCATGAAGCATTTCATTCCTTGTTTAATTTAAAATTATGGCATATTTGCCAAGTATATTAAGCAAATTTAAATTATATTGCTGAATATCCTTTGTTTTTTTGCTTTGTATGTGAATACTTGCATTAGTTTAGATTGTTTCCTGATTGTATGAAAACCACAATATAGAAGGAAAGTGACCTTCACTCAAATGGATATAACACTGTGTTTAGTATTCATCATCCATCTCGAACCAACAGCACATGCATTGAAAAACCAGGGCTAATGCCTGTCTCTAGTTTAAGTTCAATTAACATGCCCTTGCTACCGGAGGACTCAAATTAAAGTCTCTAGATGCCATAGGAATGGACTCATTTCATTCTCCTTGTTTGGTACCCTATACTGTCCACTTAGAATGAAATGTCAGGAAAATCGGTGTAGGATTTTGACTTCTAAGAAGCGTCTTAATCAGAATGTATTTCAGCTTTTGGTATACTGGAAATTGTTATATCCCATCAATTAGTGACTTAAATGCAAGCACTCAACTGGTGCTGATGCATGTATATCCTAGGAAGAAACCCCTATGTTGAAAGCATATATAGATAGTTGTGGATCTAAACTTCCATAGCAATTTATTTGTGTTTGTATGCTGGCTGGAGGTAGAAAACTCTTCTGCTGGACCACTTTAAAATCATGGATATGTGATTAGTTAATCCAAATTACAGCTAGGATAATGTCCCATTTTAATATTGCTCATGATTTTCAAGGTGCTGTTGCTGTGAATATTTGCAGAAATTGAGAGGGTGATTCTCAGAGATTAAATCTCTTTGTGACTGTTATTGATGTCACACACTGAAGCATAACTGTTGATTTTGCAGTATGCTAAATTTGTGAAGCCTGCTTTTGATGATTTTGTGTTACCTTCAAAGAAGTATGCTGATGTGATCATCCCACGAGGGGGTGACAATCATGTTGCCATTGATTTAATTGTGCAACATATCCACACAAAGCTAGGTCAACATGATCTGTGCAAAATATATCCAAATGTGCATGTCATTCAGTCAACTTTTCAGGTATGTCTTTTGTATATTTTCCATTTGTTGCTATTATGCATTATGTGAAATTGATTTTGGTAGTGTTTTCAGTATTTGCAAGAGAATGCAAAACCTATTGTGTGAACTGTATTAGTGGTATTGTTTTTAACAGTTTATGTCTTCAAAAAAAACAGAACAAAAACTGATTACATTCAGTGAATTATAGTAACCATTCAATGTTACCATATAAAGTTGAGTCTATAGGTAGGTGCCAAAAGAGGCATCAAGTGACTTTGGAGTTGGGGTGTAACAATTGGAATAAAGCAAAAGTTCAGGTAAAAGAATATCATGTTAGCATGGTTTTTGGTTTTGATTATTGGACATCAGTTGAGTAAAGAACAAAGATATAAACAAAAACCACAGATTCAGAGTTGCTTTGAGCAAATGTTGGGCAAGGCTTAAAATTTGTCATTTTCTTTTATTTGTATGTGTATCTAAACAAGAACCAAAAGAAAGATGAAGAAACCAATGTGGGAATGGGTCAATTGGCACTATGATGTCAATAGATGAGATTAGTGTGCTTAAAGATCCTCCTTAGCCTCTGTAGTTAGATATGCAATTTAGTTTAATTTGAGTGCAGTCCAGCTTTGATTCATCCTTTGTTTGGATTTGCTTATGTGAATAAGTCATGTTGCAGATAAGAGGTATGCATACACTGATTCGAGACAAGGAGATATCAAAGCATGATTTTGTATTTTATTCAGACCGACTTATCCGTCTGGTATATTTTATCTATTTTCCAAAATTCCTCTTGTACTTTGTTCTCATGATAGATTGTAATATCTGTTTTCATTGAGTTTTCAGGTTGTGGAACATGGTTTGGGCCATTTGCCATTCACTGAGAAGCAAGTAGTGACACCAACAGGTGTGTTGTAGTAGAATAAATAATGAAGCGTGGGTTCTATAATACATTTTCTTTGTAACGTTCCTTTTTTTCCCATTCAATTCATATTTTACTGCATTACTCGTTCTCCTTGTTTTTAGTTTTCTATCTTTATATGTACATATATATAGAGAGGGCGATAATTTTAGCAACTTAATTTGAAATACAAGAGTTAAAGTGCTGAGAACTGTGTGCGCCCCTTGCGTTTTTTGTGTTTGAATAGTGAATGTGAATATTTCGATGATGATTTTATTCTATTCCAGGATTGGCATACACTGGCGTTGACTTTTGCAAGAAATTATGTGGAGTATCTATTGTCCGAAGGTGAGGTTTAAATCAGTTATTTACTTTGGGAGTTTGTTGGCATCTTGCTTCAGGAATGTGTTGAGCAGCAAGTTCTCATCTTGGGGTGGAAGCAATAATGAGTTTAGATACACTCTTTAGCCTCCTGACCCTGATGTGGAGCCTCAATACAGATATATTTCTGCTAACCAGTACTTGTTTGTCATTTACAGTGGAGAAAGCATGGAAAATGCATTGCGAGCATGCTGCAAAGGAATAAAAATCGGAAAAATTCTCATCCACCGTGATGGAGACAATGGAAAACAGGTAAAATTTTGTGTTTACCCAATAAGAAATTCAACTCAGTACATGAGGATCACATTCCAGTTATCTTTTAATGTTGCATTAGCTGTTTCCGTGCATGAGGATCACATTTCAGTTATCTTTTAACAATGCATTAGCTGTTTCCAACTTATGCAGCTTATATATGAGAAGCTCCCCAAGGATATTTCAGAACGGCATGTCCTTCTTCTAGATCCTGTTCTTGCTACAGGTAATAAGTTTCTATTCACTTCAAAACCAGAATAGATAGCGTAACTTTGCCATTGTCTGTTTTGTCGTAAAGTCTCAAGTATACATTCCTGTAGTGTTACTCTTTTTTGTTTTAGTTGATTGATGAGATTTTTCTTGTCCCCTCACTATTCTGGCTTCTCAATGAATAATGTAGATTCTTCTGAAAATTGTTTCCTTATTTGGAATCTGATTTCATGTCAGCACAGAGATATTGCTATATTAAGTTTGTTCATGGGAAGAAGCAATTTCCATCCATGTGTAAAATAGTACTTGGAGCCATACATTGGCTTGCTGTTAGTGTAGCTTTGACAAATCTGGCCATTTACCAGCTGAACAATAATTGGAACGATCTAATCCTATTGAAAGATTGAGAAAATTTGGTCATTGATTTAAGAGCAATCTTTATTTTTTGCTGTCTAGTGGTGCACTATTAGAATGCATGGCTTGTATTCATATGTGGTATGTCAATATAGGCATACATTGTTCAACCATGGAAACTAGATGATTGATTGCTATCTTTTATAATTTTCCTTAAGGTAACTCTGCAAACCAAGCGATAGAACTTCTCATACAGAAAGGAGTTCCAGAATCCCACATCATATTCCTAAACCTAATATCTGTAAGTTACTATCTTTTGATAACTTTCTCGAAAGTAAATCTATACTGGTTGCAGTATCTTGCTCGAGTTTAGATTGCTAAAGTCTACTGATATGCTCACTTTGGAATTTCAGGCTCCTGAGGGCATCCATTGCGTTTGCAAAAGGTTCCCATCCTTGAAAATCGTCACTTCAGAGATTGATGTTGCATTAAACGGGGAATTTCGGGTCATACCGGGCATGGGTGAGTTTGGTGACCGGTACTTTGGCACTGATGATTAAACAGAGTAAGTAAGCAGGAGGGATATGAGGAACTACTGGATGTTCCTTTCAAGTGAGACTAATATCAAGATTTTATTAAGACTAATTTGTCACTTTATGAGTTATATCACTCATGTTAATACGAGAATTAGTCACGTGATCGGCATTGTTGATAAGATCGCCTCTCCCAAATATATTCTAAAAGCTGAATGGGCAAGATATTCTAAAATGCTGGTAAGTGGCAGTGTTCCCTGGTCCATATTGAAAGGTTTGGGTATCTTAATTATCTCAATATTATAACTTGTGGTGGAGTTCCTCATTCCTGGAAAAACATTCCTTTCTTTTGTGTCCTTGATATCTTTATGGCTCATTACCACATTCAATATGTTCTCTTATCATCAGCCTTAGATTCTTGCTAGCTAATCAGCATAGTCATGTTGGTGAAAGAAAATTCCATCGTCCTTTTAGCGTACATCTCACTGGCCAAAACACTCTTACAAGCCTTTCAGCTTGGTTGGCAGAAAAATATTTATAAATCATTGTTGTTTTCACTTGCTTGTTGGTTTCTTTTCGTGGCAAAATTGACAAAATGTTCTTTTTACCCATTCTTATCGCTGTTTTTGACAGTCTAGATTTATTTGGAAATGGTTCATCAGAGATTCCAATAGAGCTTACAAGCTTTCTAGCATGGCAACCCTCTCTTTGTTCATGGATGTTGTTAGAATACTCTATAAGAATTAGTTTTTTTTTATAGTGTTTTACTTTTTATATGAACAAAGAACATATTGCATGTTTTAGGTCTTGTTTGGCACCATGCTTCAAAAATGTTTTTAAATTTTTTTATTTTTATTTTTTACTTTAAATTAAAAAAAAGTATTTTTAGATTATTTTCATGCTTTGATATTAAAATTATTTTAAAAAAATATTATTTTAATGTATTTTTAAACGAAAAGTATATTTAGAAACAATCTCAACTTTCACCTCTAAATAGGTATTTAGGTGGTTGTGTGCGTGGGATCTTGAGGTTGGAAGTTTTGAAAGCATTCATTTTCTAAGATAGAACAAAATAGAGCCTTTCATGTCATATTAATTTCATACCATGACATATAAAAATACTATTTTGATATTTTATTTTTTATTATAAAATATATATTTTTAACAAAGACAATGATTTCTAAAAAAATCTCTTGTATTGACTATGATAAAAAAAAAAAAAAAGTATTAAAACAATTATATTTTAAAATAAAAATCCCTTTGAACTAGATTTTTTCTGGTGTTCAGAAAAAACATGATACGCTCAGTGAACTAGTTTTGATCTATAGCAAATAGTGTATACTTTTGGCATGACCAGAAAAACTATGGCCGATCCATGTAATATTCTGAATTGCCTGGACTTGTTAGGGGACAACTTGCCTAGAAAGCGACCAATCAGCTCCAAGCTATCAATGATCCATCCGAGGGAAATCATAAACTTTGTAGAGGGCATTTCCCACGGAAACCTTGTAGTCTATCTGTAATTTCTCATATGCAAGTTCTAGTGACGGATGTATTTCTATTTTCATCAGTGAAACGAACGACTCAATCTGGCGTTACACGCCTGATTAACTGAGGGCAGAGGACAGTAATTCCAAGAGTTGTTTAAGGGTAATAATGGGTCTGCCGTATATTAAGTCAGTAGAAGGTTTTTTATTGTAATAATTATATTAGTTGGCAAAGTGGGTTAATTGTTATGTAGTGGTGGTCAATTATTGTAATTCTAGTTATTTTGAAGGCTAGAGATTTATGAGAAGATTATCATGCTTGTTAATTAATTGAGAGTATTCAAAAGTGGAGGTCCCTAACTCTTTAAACTACCATAATTACTCTTTTTAAAATAACTAGTTAAAGTTGTACCTACGAGTATAATAAGTGGTATCAAAGTCGTGTTCTCGTAACATGATTGAAGGCACTCGATTATTACAATTATCCGACAAAGTGAATCATCTACAAGAAGTAACTATTGTCCTGAAGGAAGAGTAATTCAAGCATGCATTGTTAATGGAATGTGTGCTGCAACAACTTAACAATCTGTCATCAAGCTATGATAGCTTGGTACAAATCACAACTAGACGTAATTCAAGAGAAGGCACTTAGAGCAACTCCAATGCATAAAACTATTTTAGAGAGATAAATTGATAAAATAGTTTTTTGAATAGTGTAAATATAATTTTTTTGTTTATGTGTATTCAAATGGTAAAAGTCATTTAGAAAAACTATATTTTGTATATCATTTTAATTGTAAGCATGATAATTCACATTCAACTTTTGGCTTGGAACTTCAACTAATCTGCTTTCAATCTCAAAAGGAAAGCAAAAAACTGTTCAAAAGCATATTTAACACACTAAAAATTATATTTAAAGCATATTTAAAGCAATTTTCTTTTCATGCACTTCCCTCCCATTCCTCTCATTCCCATCTCCCAAACTATCATTTTTTGCTATCATTCACACAACAAGTTCATACCCTTGCAACACAATACTAAACAATTCATACTTCAACAGAGCACTGTTATTGAACAAGCAAGAGACGCTACCAATAAGATAAGTGCACATTTGCTTGCAATTCCAGAAGATGCATGATCCACTTCATTAGATGACTAGTTCAATAACAGGAAGCTCTTTAAAATTTCATTACACACTGCCAATAATACTATAATTTATTTCTAAGAATACTCCAATAAATCCAAGATAGTGTATAGTCATCCAATAAAACTCACTAAAATATCTGTTATGTTTGCAATATATTACAGTAACTTTGATTCATCGCACAAGTGAACATCCAGATTCATAATTTAACACTTCTCACCTTCATCATCCTTGTCATCAAAATCCTCATCAGATTCATCTTCGTCATCTCCATCCTCAACTATAGGTTCATCATCCTGTAAAAACACAATTCCTAAAGTTCAAACACAATCTAAGAAAAAAGGTGTATCTGTATAAATCAGGTTTTTGTAAATTCCAAGTATCATCATTCACTTGGAAATCAAATTAAAAAAGCACCACACTTGCTGATGCAAAACAACCAAAAGTTAAAGGCGCAAATAAGAGATACATAAGAAACTCTTAAAACATTAAAAAACCTTGTCATGCATCCACAAAAATCCCAAACTTGTTTCAAAAAATTCATTAAATCAAGCTAATTATATTACACCAACTACTAAAAAAATTTCAAAAACTCCTATTAGATCATGCATGCTAATTTTAAAATTTCAAATTCTAATCCTAAACAGCAACAAACATCTCAACACCTTAGTTTCTCAAATCAAATTAAAAATATTAGCAACTGGGTCATTTCCCTTTCATGTATTCTCACACAAATCTCTCCCAATCTTTCACTATCAGATTAAGACTCAACACAACCCAGTTCATTTCAAGAAATACAAACACACTAAATAGAGCAAAAGAAAATAAAATAGTAAACAAGTGAGAGATTGAGAGAAATGGGAAGTAATGAAATTACTTTGAGTTCTTGTTGTTCAAGATGAGCAGCAAGGAGGTCTTCTTGGGACTGAGTAGTCGTCATCTATTCTTTTTTTCTTTTCCTTCTACTATTGTTCGAACAAGAAAAGATAGTGTTCTTAATTACATTGAATAGTTAGAATATGTGATTTGGCTTTTCTGATCTAAGGGCTATAAATAGCAAATGATGCAAGGAAGAACTATTTTGGCTATCAAAATAGTTGTTCCGTTGGAGATGAGATAATTAACCAAAATGCTAAAAGGACATTCTTTTTACCTTTGCCTCGTCTAATAACACATGTGTTGGAGTTGCTCTTATAATAATATTAGGGTTCATGCTAACCCTTTGTTTGAGGACATGGAGGAATTCAAGCTCGATCTCTTCGATTCGATTTCCCTCATTTTAATGGTGGAGATCCCAGTGAATGGATTTTGAAGACACAACAATTCTTTAACTATTTTAAGACTCTAGAGGACCATAAGATGGAGATTGCTTCATTCCACATGGAAGGAAAGTCGCTGACTTGGTGTTACTAGCTAAAGGAATCAAGTCCAACAATAACATGCGGTTAATTCATGGAGGCTATTCACACCAGATTTAGACCTTCACCTTATGGAGATCTAGCAGGTGCATTCACCAAGTTGAGGAAGACAAGAAGTGTAGAAGATTACCAAATCAATTTTGAGATTTTATCCAAAAAAATAAGTGGGGTGAGTGAAGATTTTCGCATAAGTACTATCTTAAATGGTTTAAAAGATGAACTTTGAATTATTGTTACCATGTTCAAGTCAAATACCCTTGTTTTTCATTATATTTAAATTTTATTTATTTAAAGTAATCAATTTAAAATATATGTTTTATATTATTGTGATGAAGGTCAAAGTAAGTAATGCTTTAAATTGCAAAGATAAAGCAAAAAAAAAAAAAACCAACTAAAAAGCTAAAAGAGGTTGGGGTTTTGCACAGTGAAAATCATTATGTCTCTAGACACAGATTATTGTGGATTGTAATAGTAAAATTATTATTTTACCCATTAATGCACGTGAATTTTGGCCTTAGGTTCAAGGGTATTTTTGTTTTTTTACGTTTCTATGCAGAGTAAAATAACCATAATACCCCTAATAAGACAAAAACCAAGAGTTGTTGGCAAGGGTATCACAATAATTTCTCCTTTCAATGCACAGTAAAATAACCCTTTACCCTCAAATAAGACAAAACAGAAGAGTTACCTACGAGGGTGGTTTGGACATTTAATTGTTTTTTTTAAAATAATGGATATGCCTCCATAAAAGACAAAATTCAAGAGTTGGTTGTAGGGGTGTATGCATAATTTATCATTTATTATTATTATTTTCTGCAATTACTGTGTGCACGTGCGTTGGACGCGTCAACGGTTGTCGGCCTCACGCCTCTTTTTGGCAGCGCATGCAGCATATTCCGATGATTACCAATCTCTATGCACCCTCTATACGGATACGTCGCCATGTCCTACACCTCATGGTGGTGCGCGTGGCATCACAACGTCGCCGGATACATGCGATAGTGAGTTGAACTTTTCTTTCCCCTTTTCTCTCTCCTGCAGGCCAAAGTACACGGGAGTCCCTGCTATTTATGACTGTTTTATTTTGGTCCCTGATCTTTTGATTGTTTGTTATGGTCCTGATTTCTTTTATGGAAGTTTTGATTTTTTTCAATTTTGTCCCTAGATGGAAGTTGATTATATATTGAGGTTTCAATTTGGTTCTTATTTTTTTTAATTTTCAATTTGGTGTTTAATCCCTTAATATTTTTGATATAACTATTTTGAATTTTATCCTTTGAATTGAAATTAATTATATATTTTATTTTTATTTCAGCTCTTATACATTTAATTTTTGATTTTATTTTCTTTTTCAGTACAACAGTTTTGATTTTTTTAATCAATTTTGTCCTTCGATTAAAATCGATTACATAGTTTGTTTTTATTTTGGCCCTTATACTTTTTATTTTTTTTATTTTAAATCCTTTATTGTTTGTTTTTATATTTCTAAATAGTCCTTATTTTTGTCCATGTTTATATATATACACCCTAAGTTTTGATTTTTAATTTTTATTACTCTCTTTTGTTGAGGTAGTATTTTTTAGAAAAAAATAATTCTTAAATTTTAGTTTGTGTTTGTGATCATTTAAAAATTGATATTTTTTCCCTGTGTTGTTTTTTTAGTTTTTTCCCTTTTCAAGTAAAATATTTTTTTTAGCTAATAATTCTTATTTTTGTTTTATAATTTATTTTAGTTTTTTTGTTAGCTCTTTTGTTAAAGTTTTTACGGTTTTTTTTATTCTCTTATGTAATTTCCCCCCCATTATTTACACAAATAATGAGAATAGTTTTAGTTTTATTTTTCTTTCTTTCTCATTTGTTAGAGTTTTTGAGTTATTTTTTATTCTTTGGGGTAACTTAATAATTTTTATTGTTTTAGTAGTAATAATAATGATAATTTTAGGTGATATAACCATGATAATAATAGTGACATTATTAGTCAGAATGATAATAGCAAGTGTAATTTACTGTAATGGTTATAGTGGTTATGTTGTTATGTAACAGATGCAAAAAATACCAAGACACACATAGACAAAACAAATGCAAAAAACATAAAGATAACAAATCACTAAGAATTTTTTTTAATTATACATGCATAACAGAGAGTTTCGCTCTCATTTTACACCACCAAAGTTAAACTTTCTATGTTTTTTTAATGCAAGCTGCATTTAATATAAATAAAAATAACAATAAAAATTAAAAATCTAAAGTAATAGTAGAGGTGTATAAATACGAATAAAAAATTAAAAACTATCTCAAAATGACAAAAAAATCAAGAGATCAAAACTAAACTAAAAAAATAAAAGAATAAAAATCAAAATACAAAACAAGATATATATATTGAAACCAAGTATTTAGCCTATATAGAATTGAGTCCTCTGGGCTTTTTTATTAGCCCATTGTCCATGAACCCAAACCTTCTTTTATACAGAAAACCATGTCACCATGTTGAACTCTCACTGTTTCTCAACTCTAGAAAAATGGAAAGGAAGCCAAGGGCAAATACAGAGGGGCAGGGCGAGGGGGGAGCCCAGAAACAAAGCAAAGGAAAGTCAGTCTTCTCTCTCCGCCATTGGCATTGCAAAGCAAACTCTTTAGCTTTAGCTCACTAAGAAGCAGAAGGCAAGCCACCCCCAAAGTAGATTTGTTTTTTTAAATAAACAGAAGCAGAGACTTTTACCCTAACGTAAGATTTCATTTCTTTTCTGATTTTTACATTTATGTTTTAACGAATCCAAATTCAAAATCCTTTTCCTTTATTTTTATTTTTATTTTAATGCTCATTATCTAGAACAGCTGAATATCTTGTGTTCAATTACATCTCAAGTGCAATTAGGGTTTTTCATTTCTGTCTCTTGAAGCCCACTCACTTTTCCTTTCAACTAAAGATTAGGGCTTTTCTAGGGCATACAACTCTCTATTACTTTGATTCTTGATTCCTATGGGCTTCAATTTGTTTGGATTTACATCTTTTTTTCAAGGTTTTTGTTGTGAGAGTGTTTTTGATGTTGTGTGCTTGAAGTTGCTTAGGGATCTTGTAGTTTAGCTTGTTCTTAGGCTAATTTAGTGGATAGTTGATAGAGTGATTAGTTATGTCTTTGAACAACAACAACAACAACCTACCAAAGAGTTTGGGGCAATCTTCGTCACCACTTGCTAATTCAGGGATGGTCAATTCATCGATGGGAGTGAACCAACACTTCTCACAAGCACAAGGACAAATGGGTGCTGGCTTTCAGGGTGGTCAGTTCCAGCTGTCCCAAGCACAGGCTACTGTGCAAGCTCACTTGAAAGCACAGCAGGCTCACGCTCATGCACAAGCAGTCCATGCTTCTCAAATTCAAGCGGCTCATGCACAACTCCAAGCACAACTCCAAGCCCAAGGGATCTCTCTTAACCAAACTCAGAATGTTGTCATAGGCAACTTGGGTTCGTCTTCACCGTCATTCTCCACTCCCGGGAATGCCAGTGCAAATCGGCCCCCTCAGAAACCTATGGGTAGGCCTCCTGGTGTTCCCATTTCGAGCATGGTTTCACCATTGAAACCAATGGATCTCGCATCCACTGTGCGTAGAAAGAAGCAGAAGCTACAAGATAGAGTAGCTGCAATTCTGCCTGAGTCTGCTCTGTACACACAGCTTCTTGAGTTTGAAGCTTGTGCTGATGCTGCTTTAGCTAGAAAGAAGGTTGACATCCAGGAGGCCCTTAAAAGTCCTCCTTGTGTGCAGAAAACCCTTCGAATTTATGTCTTCAACACATTTGCCAATCAGATAAGAACGATCCCCAATAAGCTAAATGCTGAGCCTCCTACTTGGACTCTTAAAGTTATTGGTAGAATCTTGGAAGACGGGGTAGACCCTGACCAACCTGGGGCAGCCCAGAAATCAAACCCCTTTTATCCAAAGTTCTCATCTTTTTTCAAGAGAGTGACCATTCAGTTGGATCAGAGACTGTATCCTGATAATCATATCATCATATGGGAGCATGCTCGATCACCTGCACCTCACGAGGGTTTTGAAGTCAAGAGAAAAGGGGATAAAGAGCTCACTGTGAATATAAGATTGGAAATGAATTATTTGCCTGAGAAATTTAAGCTTTCTCCAGCTTTGATGGAAGTTCTTGGTATAGAGGTGGAAACCCGTCCTAGAATAATAGCTGCAATTTGGCATTATGTGAAGGCTAGGAAACTGCAGAACCCTGATGACCCTTCATTTTTCATTTGCGATGCACCTCTTCAGAAAGTATTTGGGGAATCAAAGTTGAAATTCACAATGGTTTCACAGAGGATATCTCCTCATTTATCTCCTCCACAGCCGATACATTTGGAGCATAAAATTAAGCTTTCAGGGAATAGTCCAGCTGGAACTGTCTGCTATGATGTGTTGGTGGATGTGCCATTTCCAATACAGAGGGAATTGTATGCTTTGTTGGCAAATGCCGAGAAGAATAAAGAGATTGATACCTGTGATGAGGCAATATGTACTGCTATAAGGAAAATTCATGAACATCGTAGGAGACGGGCATTCTTCCTTGGATTTAGTCAATCACCTGTGGAATTTGTCAATGCTCTGATTGAATCTCAAAGCAAGGATCTGGGGCTGGTAGCTGGAGAAGCTAGTAGAAATGCTGAGAACGAGCATCACTCGAGCTTCTTTAACCAACCATGGTAAGCTCAATTGCAATTTCTCCTTGTTTGAAGACTTGCTTTCTCATCTATTTGATCCTTAGCTACTGTTTTAGGTCCAATCATCCATTTGCTCATTACTGAGTGCTACAGCTGAGTTGATGACTAGTCTTGTTTGAAATTCACCTTAGAATACGAGTCAGATGAAGTAATATCAAATGTATGTTGCCTGCTGAAAACATTGTATCCTGAAAGATTAAAAACATAGGTTCTAACTTGCAATTGAGTCACATGCAACTTGCCGAATTGTTATTCACTTTTTCCTATTTAGTTTTGATATCAAGACATGATAATAATTGACCACACTATCATGCTTGTTTCTGTTAATGATTCACACAATTCACATATCGGCAATGAGGATGCCCAGACAAAGTTATTGAGATTAACGAAGGGAATTTTTTTGAGGATTCTAATGCCCGGTTAAAAAGAGACTGATTTGGGCAACTAATTCAATTTATGAAAGCCTGCACATGAGAGTTCAAAAAGAAACACTCGCTCATCTGTACTTATTTTGAACTCAACAGGGTTGAAGATGCTGTTATTCGATACTTGAATCGCAAGCCTGCTGTAGGAAGCGATGCTCCTGGGAGCACATGATTTGGGAGTTTTAAGAGCTGCTAGTCTGTAACACTGCCATTGATTCTTTCACCTAGCATTTGTAGATCTTCACCTTCATTCTGTGGAAATAGCACAGCCGATCATTGCCCTATTGCCAATTGTCCTGGGAGGAATGCTTCTTGCCTGTAATACTACAAAATATGATTGGTAGCATGTTTAGGTTTAATTATTCTAGTACTTGCTTGAATCATGATGTTAGTATCAAAAATAAATAAATAAAAATTTCCCATCATTGAGCATATGTTTTGTCAGTTTTGTGAATGATGCATTTAATGGTAAGCAAATTGGCTTTATTCTCCTTGTCACCTTTTGTAGTTAATGTATAAGTAGCTGTTGCTGAGAAACTTGCTAACTGGAGAGGACATTGGCATTGTGGCCAATACGTTGTTTGTTTAAATTTTTGTGTTTTTAAATTGTATAATTTTTTATATATTGATTTGTAATGTTAAAAAATAAATAAAAAATAATATTTTAATATATTTTTAAAATCTGTTATTGTTATGTTTATATCAAACTCGCATGCATATTTACTTTATTTATTATCTACTACTTTAGGGCTCATATAATGGCCTGTCCGGCGCACGCAATCAAGATAGGCAGTTGAGTTATGATTGTACACAGCATATCTCATTTTCTTATCATCGTATTTCCTTTATTTTTTTAACTGTTGGGTACAAAACTACGAGATTCCCAAGCTTGGTGAATAGCTTCTACAACTGTAGAGTTAGCACATCGACATTACCAGCAGATAGATGACTTCAGTTAATTTCCTCATAAAATTTTATGAACATGGATTACTTTATCCAATTATGTATTGTAGAAATTTATAAGTTTCTATATGTTGACGCCTTTATATATATATATACTATTTACCCGTGCTTTGTCGCAACTGTAATTATATTTTTTTCAATGCAAAAAATTATTAATTATATAATTTTTTTATTATAATATAATTTTTTTTAAAATAATAAATTCATGCAGAATTTTTGTGGAGTATGAGTTTTCTATAAAATATATGAATTTTAAATCGATATAAATTTATTTGTTTAGTAGGTTTCAATGAAATCACCAACATAAAATTATCATCGTCATTAAAAAACAAGAAGATTCGGATACCTGAATTATTGAATTCACTGTATTAAGATTAATTCATTTTATAATCCAATAAATTAAACATAACAAATAAAATATAAATTATGAAAACATAAGAATTATAGTCGTAACTTTACGACTATAAAACACATCCCTTTTACCATGCGCCGTCTCCTCTCCAAGGATAGCGGGGCGCGAAGCAAGAAGAAAACGTTGTCACGACAGTGATGATAAACATGAGTTGTTTCCTTTTGATTGTTTGTGGTAAAACATCATTTCTTTGCGGGGACAAAGATTGTACATTTGACTTGTTGAAAATTGGTTAGCTTCGTGATATCATTTGTATATTTCAAATTCCTATGTATAAGGTTATATTTGGGTCAAAGTTTATTCAAAAACCTTTGATTCCTATATATAAGGTTACTTATAGATTAAGGTTCTATTAAACCTAGTTTTTATCTTTCCAAGTTGTATTTTAACTTTGTCGGGTGTTGTATGATCACATGATCAAGAGGTCTACATCTATACTAAATTGATCATTGGCATTCTTGCTAATAACACAATAAGTCCTAATTTCTAAGATGCATCAACTTGGTCGACTAGTTGAGACAACATGCAAGTCCACTAGAAATAGATAACTTTGCCTATATGTTGCCATCCTCCTAAGGTGCTTAAGAATTATAAGTTGGCTACCATACTATTAAAGGAATCCTATGATATATTTTGAGATGCGTTTTTGGGGTTTTCAATTGTTAAAATCCCGTGTAGAATAAAAGCTAAAATAAGCCTTGACAAACCTATTCTCAAACTGTATTTTGGTAATGAGGCAGACCCTTCTAGCCTTGGCTCTCTAGACCAGGCTCCTCGTTTGTCTTCTCAATTCTTCCTTACATTAGCAAATACAAGTTAAGGTGTCAGTTTGAGTTATGAAATAGAGGTATTATTTAATAACCTAGTGTTGCGATTGAAATTATATAAAATCTCATTCCAAAGATATAATTCAAGTGGCATAGGGCTAGAATGTAAGCTATTTAATATATATTTTCCAAGATTATATTTGCAGGAATTGATACCTAAAGTATAAGCAAAAAGCTTTGGTCTTAAACGTCCATCTTTAGATAGTGATTGATAGTTTATTTAGAAAGTGTTTTTGAAAAAAAAAATAGAAATTTTTATTTTTTATTTTAAATAATTTTTTTTGGTGTTTTTAGATCATTTTGATATGCTAATGCCAAAAATAATTTTTTTTAAATAAAAAAAATATCATTTTGATGCATTTCTGAATAAAAAACACTTTTAAAAACAACTTTAACCACTCTTCTAAACAGATACTTAATAATAATAATAATAATAATAATAATAATGAATATTGAGTTATATTTCGTTGGAAAAAGAAAATGTAAAGCGCCAAAATGAGAAATTTGAACACAAATATTGTTCAGATAAGCATTAGACAACTCGGGATTTATAAAATTTAAAAAGCTTATCCAAATTAAAATCAGATTTATCGATCATTTAAACTTACATGTTATCCATTTCCCTAACTCTTCTATAAATACGTCTTCACCTCATTTTATTAAAATTTGCGATACCTTCATTCTGAGAAGAAGCAACATGATGAGTGCTTCAGGCTCTATGTTTCCATTGACAGCCTTTGCCATTCTTTTCCTTTGCTCCTCTTGTGTTGCTTATGAGGTGACTTTCGATAATCGAGCAATCAAGATTAATGGAGAGCGAAAATTAATTATCTCCGGCTCCATCCACTATCCTCGCAGTACTCCAGAAGTAAGCAATTAGCATTAAATACATGTTCTTCCATATCTTTTTTTCCCTTTAATTTGTTATTATTATACACTGTCAAATAAACCTGTCTGTATATATATATATATATATATATATATATATATATATATATATATATATATAAATGTAGATGTGGCAATCCCTTATTAGAAAAGCAAAAGAAGGGGGTCTCAATACGATCGAGACTTACGTTTTTTGGAATGCTCATGAACCTGAACAACGCAAGGTTTTTGCGCTCTCCCTTTCAATGATTCATTAAAGATCAATTTATATATATATATATCGGAATTGTTATATGACCTTTGGCTTTTTTTTCGCTAGTATGATTTTTCAGGGCATCTGGATCTTGTTAGATTTATCGAAACCATTCAACGTGAAGGGCTCTATGCTATCCTTAGAATTGGACCGTATGTGTGCGCGGAATGGAATTATGGGTAATTAGCTATATTGAATAACATTTTCAATTTGAAATGATCGTTATTTCATAATAAAGGTTTAATATATACTTTTATAATCCTTGTAAATGTAGAGGATTTCCAGTTTGGTTGCATAATTTACCAAACATCGAGATGAGAACAAACAATACAGTATACCAGGTCATTAGCTTGTTAACTCTATTATTCTCTTTCCAAGTTCAATTTTTGAAGACAACGTTTTAATGATTGGTCGACTTGCATTTTAAATTTAGAATGAGATGCGGATTTTTACGCAAAAAATAGTGGGCATGATGAAGCATGAAAACTTTTTTGCCTCGCAAGGAGGACCGATCATACTCGCTCAGGTACGACGTCGTAATTACTAGATAAATTTGTTTTTTATTATGCGATTACAAAAGATGGTAATACTGTTTATCTTTTATTTGGTTACGTATTCACAAAAGATTGAGAACGAATATGGAGATGTGGAGAACGCATACGGAGAAAACGGGTGGAAGTACGTCGAGTGGTGCTCTGATTTGGTCAAAAGTTTTGAAGTTGGCGTTCCCTGGATAATGTGCAAGCAGGATAACGCTCCCTTTCCGATCGTATTATCCATATATCCCCTATCATAATTATAACCATTAATTAATTACAGTCACTTTCTTCTACTACTGAATCCTTTTCTTTTGTTGCGACTTCATAGATTAGCGCCTGCAATGGTTTTTATTGCGATGGATGGCAGAGCCCTAAATCTGATTCCACTCCCAAGATTTGGACTGAGAATTGGAGTGGCTGGTTGGTCTTTTGCTTTTCACTCGTTGTTTACTTTCAATGTGGAGCTTATTTTCTTGATAACTTGAATTAGGTTCAAGACCTGGGGCTCCCAAGATCCCCATAGAACAGCTGAGGATCTAGCTTTTGCTGTTGCCCGCTTTTACCAACTTGGTGGTGCTGTTCAAAATTACTACATGGTTAGGACATGCAAAGTCTATTTGATCATCGTATCGTTTTTCTGCTAATGATAATAATCTTCTTCTTTCCGATTAAATGATAGTATCATGGTGGCACTAATTTTGGAAAGACAGCTGGAGGTCCATATATCACTACCTCGTATGATTATGATGCACCACTGGATGAATATGGTATGGGAATTTTTATTTTTTTTCTTTTCAAGAGAATTCATTTCAATATAGAAGTTTTAAACCGAGGATGGCTTTGATTTTCTGTTTATGTTAATATTTAGGTAATCTGAATCAACCGAAGTGGGGACATCTTAAAGCGCTCCATCAAATTCTAATGTCCTCGGAGAAAACTCTTACATACGGTTCTGTCGAACACCACGATTATCAAAATCTACAATATGTTAGTTTCTTATTTGCCCTTATGCTGCATTTATTTTCAGTAGACTGGTACCCCTTTGGGAACATAAAAAAAAGAGAGAGGCTGATATGAAATGTGATTTTTTTCAAATCTGCAGGTGACCGTTTATTCTTACCAGGGGAATAGAACTTGCTTTATGTCAACTTCAAATAACTATGATTTTCACTTGAATTTCGAAGGGAATGATTATGTGATACCCGCTTGGTCTGTTAGCATCCTCCCTGATTGCTACACAGAGGTTTATAACACTGCCAAGGTACGTAGAATTGACTTTGATTTTGTTGTTTTTGACACGTATAACAACTGTTTACTCATTGTTAATCTTGGAATAAAACTAATTTGTAGGTCAATGCTCAAACTTCTATAATGGTCAAGAAGCAAAATGTCGGTGAGGATCCTGAGCGATTGGAATGGGTGTGGAGACCTGAGCATGCTCTTCATGTCGACAAGAAGGGCTCACTAAAAGGCAGCACCTTGGTTGCAAATGAGCTTCTGGATCAAAAACGTGTAACAAACGGTTCTAGTGATTACCTGTGGCTTTTGACGAGGTAATGCACATTTTATTTTGTCTTAGGAAATTTTATCTCCTGTCCTTCAGTCTTTACATATATAATCACTAATGTGCAGTTTCGAGCATGACGAGAGAGATGCAGTTTGGGGGAAAGCCAAGAACGTGATTCTCCATGTAAACACAGATGGGCACGTGATGCATGCATTCCTTAACGGAAAGCATATTGGTACGCATTAATTTCCTATTTATTTCGTCATTTACTAATTAATAATATATTATTTATCTGTTTTGTTTTTTCACCTTACCTTGGCTCTTCATTTTCTAGGATCACAGTGGAATACTGATGGTGATTTTAACTATTTCATCCTCGAGAAATCCATCAAACTGAAACATGGAACGAATCGTCTTTCTTTGCTTAGCGTTACCGTAGGTTTGCCTGTAAGTACCGATAAACAATGTTAATGATTCAAGTAATTTTATTCGTGAACTTGCCATGCTTGCTGATACAATCTTCTTAATTTGTTTTGTGATTTTGCTAGAATTATGGTGCGTTCTATGATAAAAGAAGAGTAGGCGTCCATGGTCCTGTTAAGTTGATAGCAAAAACCACAAATGGAGACGTGGAGAGAAATATTTCATCAAACCAATGGGTGTATAAGACTGGATTACATGGTGAAGAACTTGGACTTCATTTAGTTGAAAGTCATCATAATCACAACTGGAAGACGGAAAATCGCCCAGAAAACAGGAAGATGATCTGGTACAAGGTAATGTATCCTAAAACCGGAGTTATTCTAATCAATTACATTCCACAGAAAGTTCCATTTCTTTTTAATTATATAATTTCTGGCTTGCAGACAACCTTCACAGCTCCAATGGGAACTGATCCCGTAGTTGTAGATTTACTGGGCTTGGGTAAGGGAGTTGCTTGGGTGAATGGTTTTGACATTGGAAGGTATTGGCCAAAACAACTCGCCCCGGAAGAAGGATGTGAAGTTGAGTGTGATTATAGGAGAACTTACAGTCCAAGTTACTGTCAAACTAACTGCGGGAAGCCTTCCCAACGATGGTGATCATTTTTTTTCAAACTTTTATTTTCTTGTCAATGCTTCATGCAGCAGCCAAGTCACTTTTTTTCAACTTGAATGTTCAGGTATCACATTCCAAGATCTCTTCTCAAAGCAGATGATAATGTTCTAGTTTTATTTGAAGAATTCGGTGGCACTCCTGATCTTGTCAGCATCCAAACTGTTACGGTGGGAACAGTATGTGCAGATGCTTATGAAGGTCAAACCCTAGAATTATCATGTCAAGGAGGAAACGTTTTCTCACGAATCAAGTTTGCTAGCTTTGGTCTACCAGAGGGAAGTTGTGGATCTTTCAATAAGGGAACATGCCACGCTGAAAACACTTTACCCGTTGTGAAAGATGTAAAATATTTCCTCAGCAACTTTCAGCCTTTTATGATAATAACATTTTCTTTCCTGTATATTTTGATGGGAAATGCTAATCGAATAGCTTGATTTGATTGACAGGCATGCCTTGGGAAGGAAAAGTGTTCCCTGAAAATTGCAGAGGAAACCTTCGGAGCTTTGCGTTGCAAGGCTGATGCATATAGGCTTGCTGTTGAAGCAGTCTGCTAGAATTCCAAATAGCAAGCGTTATGAAGAGAGAGATTTTGTTATGTTAGTTGTCTAAATAAAACCTTTTAGAGATTTTAGATCTAAGCAGTATGTATTCATTCGATCAGTTTGGTAGTTTTGTACTATTCTTTTGTTGAATTCTGCACCTATCTATATAACTCACGTTTTGCGATTGAATGCACCATCTTCGGCAGCTGCAGTCACCACCATTCAAGTGAAAAATACCCTCTCTATATACCTTCTAGCCATTTTCCCAAAGTGCGGTCGAGACCATATCTTTTTCAACGCAAAAAATATTAATTATGTGAGATTTTTTATATTATAATATAAATTTGGGTAAAATAATAAATATGTGCATAATTTCTATGGAGTGCTAGTTTCCTATAAAAGCAAGAAAATTCGGATATCTAAATTATCGAATTCACTGTATTAGAATTAGTTTATTTTATAATCCAATTTAAATTAAACACAATAAACAAAATATAAATTGTGAAAACACCTACAATAATCAAATAAAAAAGATAAGTAGTTAATTTTCTACATAAAGGTATTTTAAAAAAAAATTGCATTGTAATCTTGTTAAAAAAATTAAAAGAATAAGGACCAAAATAAAAAGTAGCATATATAACAAATTTCGATTGGAGGACACAATTAAAACAAATTAACAAAAAATATATAATTAATTCCAATCAAAGGACAAAATTGAAATAAATAAAAACCTTGGGACCGAAACAAATACAAACATTTTTTTTTAAATTGTTGTGTAATTTCTTACAAAAATTAAAAGAATAAGAATCGAAATGAAAGGTAGAATATATGACAAATTTCAATTGGAGGACCCAATTAGAATAAATTAAAACCTGCATACCAAAATAATTAATGGAACCAAGAGCAAACCAAAAATCAAAAGAATAAGAACTAAATTAAACACCAACATATATAATTATTTTCAATTAAAGGGCACATTGACAAAAATCAAAATTTTCATTGAAGAAATCAGTAATAAAAGCGAAATCAAAAGCCCAGGGACAAAAATAAAACATTCACAAACCACAAAGACTGAAGTGTATTTCCCGGCGGCAGGAGAGAGAAAAGGGAGAAAAAACCAAAAACCATCCATTGGCGATTCACCGACCACAGTGCGCTGACACGCGCCACACTGGAAAGAAAAGGACATGTCAGCGCACCTGGTGACACGGTGGAAGGTCTTTTTACACCGTTGGATGACATCGCACGTGCCTCCTTAAAGGCGTGTGCTCATGAAACATTACGGGCGCGTCTGTATGACGCGCCTGTAGTTTTACCAAAAAGAATTAATAAATAATGGTATTACTCATACACCCCTGGACATAACGATAACCACGAAAAAACTAGGGGTGAAAGTACCAAAATACTCTTGTCTCCAGGGTTTTTGTCGTTTTCGGGGGTTATTTTTGTATTTTTACTATACATGAATTTGTGAAAAACCTAAAATATGAAGCCCAAGAATAAAGTATACAAAGAGGGGGATGTTTAAAATAATTCAAAAAAAAAGAAGAAACAAAAGGGGCTGAAATGGAATTAAGAAAAGATGAGACTATAAATACCCATCCCTTCTCTCATCCATGGCTGACTGATAACAAGGAGGGGGGCGGGAGAATTTCAGATTTTTTCTTCATCAAATTAGGAGTAAACACCTAAAATTAGTAAATCCTTATAAGCCTTATAATTATTAAGTGGAGAACACAATCGGGTGGAGAATTAACAAGAAAAGTGAAGAACTGGGGAAGAAAAGTGGGGGAAGAGTGGTCGGCTATATACAAGGAGAAGAAGGCTAAAATTCTTCTAAAAATTGTGAAGTAAAGTTTACATTCCATCTAAGTAAGGAGTTCTAATTCCAATTTCTATTAAATAACTTCAATTTGATTAGGAGTTCATGATTTTCTTAAATTGGGAATTAGGGTTCTTTAACATAAAATGTTGGGAAAATGTAGAAATGAGTGAGATTAAATGGACTAGAATAATCTAAGTGCCTTAAAGAAGAAGAAGAAATGAGTGCATAAAAGAGATGAAGGGAACTCTTGGTTCCCTTGGGCATGTTCTCGATTGGAGAGGGAATGAGAACTTATGATTTGCTTAATTGATTAACTTGGTACAAATGACCTTAAGAGGACATAAATGAGATGGGTTGCCATGAATAAAGGGAAGGCATGATTGTGACTGATGAGGAAGTAGGGATTGAAGATACTTTCTCCATTAGCAAAACAGGGAAGGTGTGACGCCCCCAGCTCCCTTGCCAGTTACCTAACTGGCGTGACCAGGTTCGCCACACTGTTGGGACTAAGTCCCCTATTTCCTCCATCATAAACCACAAAATACATAGATAACTACATTGTTGAAAACGTACGGGATAATTTACAACATCCTTAGAACAATTCTATAATTTACAAAATACTCAAAATGCCTAGATATTTAATTTACAAATTTGGCTCGTACCCTTTTTTTTTCTTCACAAAAGATACTCCTATTTTTATCAGTGACACATGAGCCTCTTTTAGCGAGAACCGGTAGCACCCTCGATCAGCTTAACCTTACCCTTGCCTGAACAACACACAAATACAATAACAGAATGAGCCAAAGCTCAGTAAGTAAGGTGATGCACATGATATGCAATGCTATTGTGTTTTCCCACATTTTCATCTTCTTTTTTTTTTAATCCGGGTACCCTAGGTATATGCAAGTCCGTGCGTACTATCACTCGGTGATCATGTTATCACCTACTGCTCTATTACTTTCTCTCAGTGATCTCAATATCACCTATTGCTCGCAACGACATTATCCCTCGTTGTAGCACACAGTTAGCGGAATTATCCCTCGCTTAACGGTGTTAGTAAATAGAGCTCGCACTATGGATTTCTTGCTATTACCCATTCCACTCAATTCGGTTATCAAACCGTGTCAATTCAAGACTCAATGATTTCTCTCAAATTAATTTCCCCCAATGCATGTGATGCACGTGATGACATGTTTAATCACATTCAAACAAACTCGGGTACCAATTCTTATTTCTCAACCATACTCACGGTCCAACTCAAACTCGGGATTCACCCATCGTTCATATACCAATCATGGTACTCATAGCGGGAACACAACCTCCGCTCATTAATATTGTTCATTAATTCCAGTAATATTAAGATCTAATTATTTCCATTATTAAGAGAATAAATTTATTTATTTATGTATTATTATTTATTTATTTATTTATATATATTTTTTTTTTCTTTCAAGCCCATATGTTTTAGGTTAAGTCCATGGGTTTATTTCATGCCCACATTCATCTAAATCTAAGCCCACTTAATTTTACAAATATTTTTTTCTTTTCTTTTCTTTTCAGCAATAGTATGCCTACATAACCCATACCAATTTGGCCATAATTCCTTACATATATATCTAAAAATTACAAAATTTTAAGGATAAATAGTAGACATATAGATAAACAACTTTCCTTCTTTGTATTTTTCCTAAAAATCACTCTAAAATCTCGAAATAACTCACACACAATTTCGGATGGAAAATATTTTTCCAGTAGGTATCTATTTGAGCAACCCACGCCATATCATTCATAACTCCATGTATAGTTTTCTAAAAATCACGAAATTTCACAGGGATGTAGTAGACATATATATACACAACTTGCATGCTTTGCATTTTTCCTAAAACTCACTCTAAGATCCCGAAATAATTCACACACAATTTCGGGTTTTTCCATCCCTAAAAGAAATTCAGAATTTTCACACCAAACACACTTTTCATCATGCATGCTTAACCATCCATCATCAACATCAAGAGTCAAAATCATTACAAAACCATCATAATCACATTTGAAATTAATTAAACAACTCATAAAAATGGAAAGCATAAACAAACAAAAATAAAATGAAACCTACTTACCTTAGATTAAATTTCCCTAAAATCTTTTTAGCTTTTTCCTTTCTTTTCCCTTCTTCTTCTTCCCTTTTTCCTTTCTCTTTCACTCTTTTTTTTTCTTTTTGTAAACTTACGGGATGCCTAACAAAATGCCTCCTTCTCCCACATATTTGCTTTCCTTAAATATCTTTAACATTTCATGCTTATGCCATGTGTCAATGTGTTATGGTGAAATGCAAAGTTAAATTAGGCTTAAATTGTGATGGATTTCAAGGCAATTCATTTAGGTATATATATTGTTTTATTATTATTATTATTGTTATTTTTGGCTATCATCATTTTACATACTATAATTTATACTTATTACATATACAAAGGATTTACTAATTAATTCATCTAAAATTATTTTTCCTAAATATTTACGTACATTAAATAAATCCCAACAATCACGTACATAAACGCCAATTACGTACATACCATATATTCTAGTACATATTTTTACCTGGTTACAGATTGTCACGTACGTACCCTTTATACTATATACTTACGTACGAATATAATTATCCCGATCAGTACACTTATACGGTTACGAATTTTATGTTAGTTACAGAAGGTTCATTGCCCTGTTTCCTGAGGGAATTTAGACCTAAAAACTATAGAATCCAGGGAGGGTCCCTTCAAAGAAGTTGTATCCGGGACTGTTATCTTTCCAATGTGTCTGACCTCGCCTAATTTGGAGTCTTGGAACTCCAGATACAAATAAAAATCTGAGGATAGGTCAAGCTACCACCCCTCTTGGCAGATTTTGCCAAGTTGATAAAACGGTGAAATTTAGTCATCATAAGAGTAGAATTCTCTTTCTTGCCCTTCATAAAGTGTGTCTTGATCTTAAAAAAAAAGAATAAACTGTGATCAAAATTGAATTCATGATGTCTACTTGGAGTACTAATGAGTTGAAAAGTTAAAGGATAATAATAAGGAATGTAAGTGAGAAAAAAAAAGTTTGGTAAAAGAGAAATGAATATTATTGTCACCGTTGCTTTTGTTTGTGATATGTGGACTAATATGAAATAACAATGAGTGTTTGTGGTTTCAAGAGGAACCGCGAGAGGAGTACAACAACAACAAGGGAACACAAATAGAGCGTTTACAACAGGTAGATACCTGATACCTATATCTCCTCTAGTTAATAATTATTTTAACTAACTATTGAACTATAAGAAAACAATTTGATGCTTATTGATGAGGGAAACAAAGGGGGAAAGAAAAGGTTAAATGAAGGGAAAAAATAGAAACAGAGGACTAGATTTAATTTATGGGTTCTTTTGGAGGAAATGAATATAACAACGAATTTTGTAAATGACTGTTTGTCGAATTTGATTTGTTTGTCCCTAATATGGGAGGCTAATGATGTTAACCAAACTGGTTAAAATCAGCATTATCGATACATGGGATGAGAAATATAAACCTTGATTAATTATTCGGGTTCAGAATAGTTAATGATATCGGCGGGTAATGTTGATATCAAAAAAAAAAAACTTAATTAACTATTCAGGTTCAAAATAGTTAATGATATCGGTAGGTGATGTCGATATGGAAAAAATTTATAAACTTGATTAACTATTCGGGTTCAGAATAGTTAATGATTTAGGTGAGTGATGTCGATATCGACAAAATTTATAGACTTGACTAGCTTTTCGAGGTGAAAGCTAATAATGTCAAAAATTCTTGACATCGGCATACCTGAGAACCTCCCAAGATAATATGGAACAATGATTAACTATTATAGTTTTAAAAATAGTTAATGACACAAACAGTTACGTTCGTGTTGGCATTTTCATGAAACTGATTAGTTGTTCCCATAACGGGCAACTAAAGACACTAATGGAGGTCATTAGTGTTGGCAATAGTCTTTTCTATGTGGAATGGGGATAAGTAGTCAAAAGAAACAAAAACATTTAACCCTTAAAAGGGTTTATGGTTGTATTTAGAATCTCATATGATTTAAGTAGATAAATATGTTAAATTTTTCTTTTGTAAATTTCTTGTATTTTAATCATTTTTTTTAATTATATAGAAAATTTATATTTTGCATGTTCCTCCCATTTACGTCAGAAATAGATTTTAAGTTTTGTGATCCCTTTTTGTATAAGTTAGAAACTTATGGATTTGAGGTGTAATTTTGTCATGAAGTAAACATGTAACCTGTATAGAATATTATTTTCATAATATTTTGTTTCTGAAATATTAAATGTATCAACCTATGCTTGAGATATTAGAATATACTAGATTATGTTAGAATATTAAAATGTGTTGTGTTATATATATATATATATATGTATATGTATATGAAATCTTCATGCTCGAATTGGCTCTTTTAATTATTAACTTATGCGTGTGATGTAAGATGGAGTTTGGGAATGAATATGGTCTTGAGCATAATCTAGAATGAATTATGCAGTTGATTGTACTAAACAAGAATGTGATTGTGGATGAGCTGTGATTCTAAATGTGCAGGGTACATTGTCGATAACTTGGGATCTCCCGATATAGGGGAGACTCTGTCGAAATTTTTAGTAAAAAAAAAATTATGCTCCATATTCCCTATATAGGGGGAAAGACTAACGGATAAACTAATAGTAAAAAAATTTTGGGGTTGTTAAATAAAATACCTAGGGGTAAAATAGTAGTTTTACTGTGCAAAAAAGCAGAAATACCATCCATGTCCCATGAAAATGTCTAAAATGACCCTGGTTTTGGGGGTTAAATGTTTTCGGCCTTGGGGGTAAAATGATAATGTTACGGTCACAATCCACAATGATCTGTGTTTATGTGAGCAATGCAAAAAGTTATAGTAAAAATGCCATGCCTTTTATTTTATAGTTAATTAACTTATAACAAAAAAGATGCACAGTGTCTTAAACGGTGTTGTTATGGGTAATCCCTAGAATTATTTTTTTAATTTGGGATATGTCAAAATTCAATTGAATCCTTATTATTACACCTTTTTTTAATTGTGCTCATAATTATCCTTGAATCTCTAATTGCATGCAATTTTGCTCCTGTCGAATTCAATTTCCAGCCCTAAAATTGAGTTTCCTTTTCAATTTTGTTTTGGTTTCTGATTTTTTTAATTGAACCCCTAATTGGTCAATGAACTTTTATTTTTTTTCAATTTGGCTGTAAATTTTGTTGATTGCACTCCTCTAAGTCTCACACCTTTCACGAATTGGTGCTCAATTAAATTAATTGAGTCTTCTAAAATTTCAATTGTGTCCTTAAAAATCCTAATTTGCATTTCTTTATCCCAACTAAAAAATGTTCTTACCAATGAGCTCATTTATCAATAAAAAATGAGTTACCGAATTTGCCATTCTTGTACATCTTGGTCCTCCAACAATAATTTTTTTTAGGTAAAAATAAATACCTTGTTTATGTAATGCTAATGAAGCAAAATGTCATCCAGGTTTTGAGTAGTGATCTTGGAAGAAGATGTTTGCCCAACTTGCTCGGTGATCCACCCATCCAAAAACTTTGCCTTTATGAAATAAGGTGATGTCAATCATTGGTGGCCTGTGCGTTTGAAATTCAAAAAACCAATTTATTTTCATAAGTGACTTGTCCATTTTGAATTTTGAACACTAGTCTATTTTTGTAAATGACCATTCATTCAAAAAAATCCACACATTGGTCTATTTTCATGGGTGACTTGCCCATTTTGAAATTCTAAAAAGAACTTCAGCAAACATTCATGCTTATGGTATATTTTAACAGGCAATCTGCCTATTTTGAAATTCAAAAATTAATCTAATTTCATGGGCAACCTGTCCATTTCAAAAATGTCTATTTTTTCTAGCAGTCGACCTATTTTAAAATTTAAACAATATCTGTTTTCACAAATAAGCTGCCCATTTTAAAATTCAAAAACTATTCTATTTTCTTAGTAAACCTTACTATTTTTAAATTCAAACACCATGCTAATTTCATGGTCGACCACCCATGTATATTCTAAAAAGAATGTTAGCAAGCATCCATGTTTCCCTAAAATTGGTCTATTTTTACGAGTGAACTATCCATTTTCATAAAAGCCTTAAATCTTTCTCAAAACATCATGTCCTCTCAAGTTGAACTTTTCAAATGAATGTTTCGCTTGAGTTATTCACATCATATAGATTGAATTTACTACTAGATTTTTGTTCACCCAAGGCTTTCTTTCAGTTTATAAATCCTACACCAATACTATTTCAAAAACCTTGGTTATTTTCACATCATATGTAATGCATGATTTTTAAAATATAGGCTATTTTTTCTCCAAAATTTCTTCTTTTGATTGTTAAATGTCATAATTCTTGTTAGCTTATTTTCTAGTTTATGTGAGCCAAGTCCGTTTGAGCTACTTTCTATTTTTAGTGTCAATTTGACTTGGTTACCTTCTTCTTTATGAATATTTAGGCCAATGGTGAGCACTATCCTACTTGGAATTGAATGAAGTCTCCTTGTCTTATGTCAAAATAATTTGCTCTTTCAGATACTCACAACACACCCTTTGGTTATTTATTTTAGAGTGTTTTCCCCAACAAACATTTTGCAAAATTTACTATCTTTTTGAAAATCTGAGATTTTTTAATTTCATGTCAAATAAAAATGTTTATGCAACTGTGATGATTTGTATTAAATGTTTGGAGAAGGGTATTTTAACATGGTGATAGGTTTAAGAGAGGACCTATTTTGCATTGTTTTTTTAAAAAAAATATTCGATTGAAGATTTGTGATTTTCTCAATGTGTGAAAAAAAAAAGTTATTTCGTTTCATCATGACTTGTATATCATTACAAAAAAATATCCACAGTTAGAATTGGTGAATATTTAGGATAACTCTAAGAACTTTCATGTTAATTATTGATATTTTCAATACCAGCATACTTATAGGTCCAATATTTATATCAAATTATTTATCGCTAATTCTCATGATTTAAAAATATAATTTAATGAAATATTAGCCAAATTCTCATGAATTTAATAAACTAGCTATTAAATCAAAATGTATACGAATTTGTATTTTGAATTTTTGTATAAAAATACAAACAACATGATTTTTTTAATTTTATATTTTTAAAATATTTGGTCTTATACAACACACAAAAAAGATATTTAAAGAACCATATTATTATTATTTAAAATGAGGGAGCTGTTGGATAATTTTTTTGAATTTTTCCAAGATTTTAGAGAAAATCAGGTATTTGTTAATACAAATCCACTTCCTACAATATAATTATACAAGTTAATATTTAGTAAAAATGTTGATAAAAACATGCAAGGGATCCACAAATATATTCAAAATGATCTCTTAATGTTTTTATTTTTTGTCTAAAAAATTTAAGGGTTTGTTTAGTTAGATACTAAAAATAAAAACAAGATAAAAACTAAGAGAAAAATATAAGGGTGTGTTTGCTTAAACACTCCCTTAGCTTAAAGGTTGGGCTGGTTGGGCCCAAGACCCATCCAATTCAGTTGGGCCTATAAATGGTCTAACAATATAAAATATATTAACCAAATTATAAAAGGTGTGGGTATTTTACTATGTAGTGCACTGTAGCATGTCAGTTGATTCACTGTGGACTTCAACGGTGCGCTGATGGTTTTACCGTCTCAGGCAGAGTGTTGTTGGCTAGGGGCTGGTTTTGGTTTTTCATTCTTTTTTTTCCCATCATTTGGAGAAATCAAAACAGGAGAGCTATATAGATACAAAAAGAAGTGCATCCTTTTCTGAACATAAATCTTGCCATTTCACAACCATTGAGGCCTCTAATAAATTTCTTCTTTACTTCTTCAAGTGGTATCTCTGGTTGCCATATTCTGTCAACAACCAACTTCATGGACTCAAATTCAAAGACAAATAAAAGTACTTTGCCCTTAATGGCTTCGATTATGGGTTTTTTTGGCTAGGGTGTCTTTGGGTTTTCTATTTAATTTGAAGTTGTCTGCGTGTGCTCTGTCGGTATTTTTGAGCAGTGGGTGCGGGAGGGTTGATTTTGGTTGAGACCAGTTCGGGCATTGAAAAACCAAAAGACAAGAGGTTCTGGCCTATTTTTGGTTCGGTCTGGTGCAGGTGTGTGGTGCTTTTCTCGCTTGGCTTGGATGGTTTTGCTATTGTGTCGGAGGTATGGTTCTAGCCACTATGTGGGTTGCAGGTTTGATTAGTGTGGTTTGTTTGGGATGATTGACCATGTGATTAGGTTATACATTTATTTGGTTTTGTTGGGTTAATGAGTTCTGTTTTTCGGTGCTTTATGTTTGGTTTAATTGCTATTTTTTTGCTTCTTCTTTCTCGGTTTTATGATTTATGTGTGCTGTGTAATGAGTAATTGGTTTGATTAGGTTAGTATTGGTTGGGTTTTGTCATTTTTATGTGATGGGTGTTGGGCAATTGGTTTGGAATTGTTTGGGTTTTGTAATTTTGGTGTGATTGGTGTTGGGTAATTGGTTTGAATGAGTTGAGATTGGATGGTGGTGTGTTCGGTTGTGTACAGGTTTGGTTTGCTGGTTTGATTCCTTTGTGTTTGGTTGGAATTTGGGTTGTTTTCCTTTGATTTCCTTGCGTTTGGGTGTGTTTTTAATTGTTGTTTTGGGCAATTGGTTTGATTGAATTGGAATTGCTTAGGTTTTGTAATTTTGGTGTGCCAGGTGTTGGGTAATTGGTTTGATTGGGTTGGGATTGGATGGTCGTGTATTCAGTTGTGTGCTGGTTTGGTTTGCTGGTTTGATTCCTTTGCGTTTGGTTGGAATTTGGGTTGTTTTCCTTTGATTTCCTTGTGTTTGGGTGTGTTTTTAATTACTATTTTAGGCAATTGGTTTGATTGGATTGAAATTGCATGGGTTTTGTAATTTAGGTGTGCGTGGTGTTGGGTAATTGGTTTGATTGGGTTGGGATTAGATGATCATGTGTTCGGTTGTGTGCTCGTTTCGTTAGCTGGTTTGATTCCTTTGTGTTTGGTTTGAATTTGGGTTGTTTTCCTTGGATTTCCTTGTGTTCGGATGTGTTTTTAGTTGCTATTTTAGGCAATTGGTTTGATTGGATTGAAATTGCATGGGTTTTGTAATTTAGGTATGCGTGGTGTTGGGTAATTGGGTTGATTGGGTTGGGATTAGATGATCATGTGTTCGGTTGTGTGCTCGTTTCGTTAGCTGGTTTGATTCCTTTGTGTTTGCTTTGAATTTGGGTTGTTTTCCTTGGATTTCCTTGTGTTCGGATGTGTTTTTAGTTGCTATTTTTTCTGTTTTCTCTTCTACCTTACTGTTTTGGTTGGTATGTTTTCTTCACTGTTCTTTTCGAGTCATCCATTCCAATTCAAGGTTTGGTTTTGGGTCACCCAGTTCAAGTTGTTTTCCTCTTGGTTTAAAGAAGGATTTACTATTCTAATTTGGTTCTATAAATTGGTTTTTCTAATGGTGTCATATTCTGATTTGGTTTCTTTAGTTGGTTGGATTATGTAATGTCACTTCACATGTTTTTTTCTATAGTTTTTGCAGGGGGCATGCTGTTGTTTTGACTTTTTTTCTCTTGGTAGTTGGTGGGGTTGTTTATGCTAGCATAGTTAGGAGTTATGTTGCGTGTTATATATTGGTTGGTTTCATTTTTTTTTGTTTTGGCTTGCTACATGGTTATATTTTCTTTATGGTTGTTTGCTGCTTTTTTTTTTATTTCTTTTCTTTGCATTTGTTTTGTATTCTATTCTCATTTGTTGGTGTTGGTTTTTAGGGTTTAGGTATGTTCTTTGTTCACTGTGGATGCCAAGGTTTCAGTTGTTTTTGGGTGTTGCTGCTGCTGTTTTTGGTATGTTGTTTTTGTTTGTGTGCATCGTGGTTGCTGGTTTTTTGTTTGTGTTTCGGTTTAGCACTTCTTTGCTGTTTTCATGCTTTTAAATTATTTCATGCTTCGACTACCTCACAAGCACCTTCTCCTCCTAAAGAATGCTTCTATCCAAACACCATAAAAGTTTTAAAATCTCTTAGTCACCTTCTCCTCCTAAAAGAATAAGGAAAAGAAAACAAACCGATATCTCTGTAGGAAAGGTAGCACTGAACAACATTGTCTGTCGGAAAAAAAAAAAAGTTATTATGTCATGCTTTTTAATTGTCTTTGGAGTTGTTTTTAAAACATTGTGTACTTGTTGTTTTTGTTGTTTTTGCTATTATGTTGGTGTTGGTTTTTAAAACATTGTGTTTTTATTGATGTTTTTTGTGTTTAAAACATTTTGTTTTAGTTGGTGTGACATTGTGTTGGTCTTTTTTTGGTGTTTTTTCTCTTAGGTTGGTGTTGGTGTTTAAAACATTGTGTTTTTGCTATTGTTTTTTATGTTTAAAACATTGTGTTAATAAAAATTTTCCCTTGCTATGGTTTTGCGAAATGGTTCTTTAAGGCTGATGTTTTCTTAGAATATGGCACGACATTAGGTCTTTTTTGTCTTGCATTTGTGTTTATAACATTTTATTGTTTTTCGTTGTTTTTCATGCAGTTTTATAGTCTTGGTTTTGCATTTTCTCTTTTACTAGCTTACTGTTTAGGCTGATTATGTTTGTGTTTTTTTGGCCGTTGGATATATTGATTTTTTTTCTATGGATACATTTGTGAGTGTTGTCTTGCTTTGTTGTGACTGGATGCGTTTAATTTTTTTATTGTCGTTGGAGGCGTTGTATTTTTCCAACAGTTTTTTTCTAAAATATGACACAATATTTAGTCTTATTTTTTTCATTTTCTCTTTAAATAGCTTGTTATTTGAGCTGGTTGTTTTGCGCTTTTTTGGTCATTAAAACTTTTTTTTTTCGGTCGCGAGTATATATGCCCATGCTATATTTGGTCTTCTTTTGTTTTACATTTTTATTGACACCATTATGTTGTTTTTTTTGTTTTTGTTGTTGTTTAATTTTCTTCTTTTTGCAATTTTTCCTGTTTGCGTCTAAGTGTTTGGGCTGGATATGCTTGGATTGTTTTGTTGTGGGAATCATCATTTTTCAATTTAGAATATATATGTCTTCTTTGTCTTGCTATAATTTTGCTATTTGTTCATGTTTATATATCATTTTGAAGAGGGTTGTGGCTTCGTTTTTCACCTCGGCGTCCATCTTTTTTGCAATGATCTGCAAGTAGTACCATTTGCGTTCTTTTGTGATGTTTTGTAACACAGGAGCTATATTCTCAAAGAAGTGATCTGTTTGTTTCCTAGTCTATAACTTTTTGTTGATTATATAATATAAGTTTATCGCTGTACATTTAATGATGTGAAATTATATACACAAGCATGCCCGCGGCAGCGCGCGGGCAATATGGCTAGTGTGTGTATATATATATATATATATATCAAGACCTTCTTTTTGGGTGAAGCTGACAAGTTCACCGTATGTAAGCTGGTCATATGGAATGGTTTTAGATATGAATTGTCTTTGATTTTATTATGTACTATTTCTCCTAAGAGAATCGGTAAGCCTGCAAAGAACTTTTCTTTCCATAAAGGCTGGTTTGAATGCTCCTTTAGTATGACAAGGGTGAGAAAGGTGTTTTTGTACCATTGAAAGTCACTAAACTTTTTACACCGAAGGTTGGAAAGAAGCTCTCTCTCTCTCTCTCTCTCTCTCTCTCACACACACACACATACACATAAAGATCAAATTATGGAACTCCAGCTCCCTCACTTATAGAGGCAAGCTTCAGCTCATCAAATCGGTTCTCTTCACTTACCAGGTGTATTGGTCCTCCATCTTTATCCTTCTGGCCTCAATCACCAGCAGAATCGAAACCACCTTATCAGCCTTCTTAGGGAGAGGGAGTTCTCCATCAATGTTCCTTCCAATTCATCTTGGGCGTGGAGGAAAATCCTCCAATACTGTGAGCTGTGCAAAGGCTTGATCACCACAAGAATAGGTGACGGTGCTGACACCTCACTATGGTATGATTATTGGCTCCCTCAATGGCAATGAATTTGTGACCTCCTTTCTCATCGAATTATGGCAACCTTTTGTCTGGGATGGAATGCAAAAGTCTCAAATATTATCAATGGGAGCAACTAGGCCTTTTCAGCCAGCCACCACAACCTATCCTCGATATGGACCTCCATTAGGTTCCAGCCTAATAGTAGTAAGGCAGACCATCAAGTGGGCAACACAACCTTCTAGAACATTCTCCATCTCCTCTGCATGGGAAACGATCCGTCAGCAAAACCCTGTAAACCCTATTTGTAGTATCATTTGGTACCCAGGGCATATGCCTCATCAAGCATTTATTTTGTGGTTGGCAGCTCGTAGCAGGCTCCAAACCTTGGACAGATTGCAGCGAACATGTATCACAACAACACTAACCTGTGTGCCGTCTAGCTCCCAACCAGAAACCCATGGACACCTTTTCTTTCAGTGCAACTTCTCCAAGAAAGTCTAGAGTGTAGTAAAGAACCATGCCTACATCAGATGGCCGACCACCATCTAGCCAAACCTCATAAACTAGGTGTGCGCAGTCTTCAAAGGGAAGAAGGACCCTCAAAGTCATATCGCAAAAACTTTACTTTCCACCTCCATAAACTATTTGTGGCATGAACAAAACAATAGACTTTCTAGAACACCTGCAACTCCCACCAGCAGCTCACGAAGGATATAATCCAGTGCGTTCATCTGCACCTCTTGAGTGACAACCCAGGAGCCATGCTTGACAACTCTATAAGGATGAGATGGAGCATCCCTCCAATGTTGGACCATGCCCCATAGAGGCCTTGTTTTTGATTGGGCTAAAATCACAAGCCTTCATCTATGTTCTTTGTTAATATAAAACTATATGTTAAAAAAAAAACTATCATTATGCCCTGATGACATGTTCTTATTTATTCAAAACCATGATCATAGGGATTAATTGCTTAATTTTCTCCTTGGTGGGAGGAGAAAATTAGCTAACAAATTGATGAGAGGGGTCCTTGATCTACGTATAAATAATAGTATGTGTACTTCATCTATGACTACAGGTAGGCATAAATCATAAGGTTTTTCTCAGAAACAATTTTCTATTATTTTGAAGTTGTGATGATGCATTGAGAATTTATTCGGAGCTTGAGCAAACATGGCTGAAGGTATTTATAATCTAAATTTCCATTGTTATGTGTATTTAGCATTTGATTATATAAAGTGTATAACATGTGGTATCAAAGCTTGCCTTTCTGCTATTTTGCTTAGTATGATTTTCGGTGTAACTCAGTTAATTTAATTTGGGTTTTACACTGATTATCTAAAAAAAAAATATGAACTAACAGAAGGAGAGGCCACTGGCCTCTCCCCATCCTGTGATCAAGGCTCGTTTGCCGCACAAGGAGGGGCCAGTTGCCTCTCCCCAGCTGACGGAATGAGAGGTCACTAGCCTCTCTCCCCATGTTGTCACCAGTGACCCTTACGGGTCTTCAATGACTATAGCGACGACCCTCCATGGGTCGTCTACCGCACAGGGAGGGGCCAATGTCCTCTCCCTAGCTGATACAAGGAGAGGCCACTAGACTCTCCTCATTCTATGATCGGCGGCCCTTACAGGCCGCTAGTGACAGCACCAGTGACCTTCATAGGTTGCTGGGTACCTTAAGAGAAATGGTGACCCACTAGGTCACCATGACAGAACTAGGCGACTTCTGTGGTCACTGCATGTGGATCCATGAGCCATCGTCGGTGACCCTATGTCGGCACATGAGGGAGTCGGTGCAGGTTGGGGTTTAAATAGGTCAAAGGGTTAAATATCCATGTTGGGTTTTTCAAACCCATAAGGACCCGGGTCAAGTTTTTTAAAAAAAGTTACAAAAGGGATGGTCCAACCTAGTACAAAACTAACCCAATAAAATGGGTTGACCCGCCTGTACAACAATAAAAAAGGGGGAAATTGTGGGTGCAGGGGTTCGAACTTGGGTTTTCCAAGTTCATAAAGGCATCCTAAACCACTAAGTTATGCTTCTTTTATGTTTGTTTAATGTCGTTTTTATTCCTCTTATTTTATGTTATAAGGTATTTAATTAATACATTACATTAATTTAGGAATATATCTTGTGATTTATATTATTTAAATATAAATTAATTGTTGCCTGAACCTAAGAATAATCAATTAAACCACAAATGTTAGTGAATTTTATGGTATTATCCAATTTTCAATGTTTAGGAAAGTTTTGTCTAGGAAAATCTTGGTATTTAAGTGTGTCCATTGAGACTCACCTCACTTTCCTGGAAACTTACGTAGTTGTAATTTGAAAAAATATTATTTACTTCACATTCATATTGATTTGTTTGATTCCTGAGAATCTTATCTAAGCATCAATATAATTATTAGATGTTAAGGATGTACTAATTATCATAATAATTTTAGAAACATCACAACATTCTAATTTTATAAATGATAGTTACATCAAGAATATATATGTGAACTTCATAAGAAAAATTAACATCATGTTGTAATTAATTCATAAATTTAATTGCTAATACCCATAGGGACATTTTTATTTTTATGACTTAATTAGAATAAGATAGTAAATTTAATATTTAAAAATAAAATTTATCTTATGCCCACAGGTACGGAAAATTTTATTTATTAATGTTTCAATTTATTAGACTTATTAATAAGTAGTAAATTTTATGCATGATGCAAACTTTGCCCACAGGTAGGTTGAATTTATTATTAAATTGACAATGGTTAATTTAAAAAAATTTATTTCATAGCAATAAAGTAATTTTTAGTTTCCTTGATAATTGTTGTCATTCCTTCCGCTTTGATTGAAATAGTTCCGATGGTAAATGGTAACATTTTTTTCTAAATGGAAAGAAAATTTGCTTTTTACAGTGGGGTGCATGGAACTTGACTAGCCGCTCTATGAGGACGAACCACCCACCCTAGAGGACTCTAGTACGACACTAGAAATTGCTAAACATGAACAGTGGAAGCGATCTAATCGCTTAAATCTCATATTTATGAAATTTCATGTCATTATAGGCATTCGGGGTTTAATCCCAAAATGAACCAAGGCTAAGGATTTTATTACAACTATTGAGGAATAATTTGTCAATTCTGATAAAGCCTTAGCCAACACTCTAATGAAGATTGTCAAGCAAAACCATTGACAATTCCAGAAGTGTGCGAGAGCACATCAATCTTGGTGCATTTTGTACTTACCTCTCTCCCATCTGAATATAGTCCTTTCAAAACTTCTTACAGCACACTTCTGACCATGTGTGTTCAAGAAGATGAGAGGTTAAAGAATGAGAAGCCTCTAAGTATTCATATGGCTACTCATGATAAGGGAAATGTCAAGAAAGGCAATCATGCTCACAAACCTTAGAAGGATAACAAGTTGTCAATAAAAAAAAATGACAAGAAGAATGCTTGTTTCGTTTGCAAAAAGAGTGAGTATATGAAGAAAGATTACTAGAAATACAAAAGATAGATCGAAAAGAAAGGTAATATCATATCTCTAGTATGTCATGAATATTTTTTTTATTGAGGCTCCTAGTAATAGATGGTGGATTGATTTTGGTTCTACAATCCATATTGTCAACACAATGCAGAGTTTTCTCAACACAAGGAAACCAACAAGACATGAACAAGTATATTTTGGAAATAAATTATTTTCTCAAGTTGAGGTAGTTGGAACATTTAGGTTGATTTTGAAATCTGGATATGTTTTCAATCTAGATAATGTATTTTTTATTCTCTATTTTTCAAGAAACTTAATTTCTGTTTCAAAATTGGATATTATTGGTTAGGGTTTTTGGTTTATCAATTCAACCATAAGTATTTTTAAAGGTGAAAACTTTGTTAGTGATGGAATAAAAATTGATGGTTTATTCAAAATTGATCTAGATCCCAACTTTGAAAACAATTATTTATTATTACATACAAATATTGACATAAAGAGGAGTCTTATGAATGAGGACTCTATTTGGTTATGGCACAAGAGATTGAGACATATCTCTATAGAGACAATCAAAAGGTTAGTAAATGATGGAGTTTTAAAAACTCTTGACTTCAATAATTTTGGTACTTGTATGGATTGCATAAAGGGAAAGCAAACCAACAAGACCATTAAAGGTGCCAAAAGGAGTTTTGATATTCTTGAGATCATACATACTGATATTTGTGGACCGTTTCATACTCCCTGCTTAAATGGTCAAACATATTTTATATCTTTTATTGATGACCATACACGGTTCATGTTTCTCTATCTTCTAAATGACAAGGCCAAGACATTAAATGCTTTCAAGACCTACAAGATAGAAGTAGAGAAACAAAAGGAAAAGAAAATCAAGATCGTAAGATTTGATAGAGGTGAAGAGTACTATGGTAGGTACACAAAAAATGGACAAATGATAGGTCCATTTGCGAAATTCCTTGAAGAGGAAGGCATTGTTGCTCAATACACAATGCCTGGCACACCACAACAAAATGGTGTGGTAGAAAGAAAGAATCGAACATTAATGGACATGGTGAGGAGCATGATTAGTAATTCTTAGTTTTCTTTATCTTTATGGAGTGAAGTCTTAAAAACTGTTGTGTATATATTAAATCAGGTCTCATCCAAAGTTGTTTCTAAGACACCTTTTGAACTGTGGAATGGATGGAAATCATGTTTAAATCACTTACATATATGGGGTTGTCCTACTAAAATGAGGATTTATAATCCATACATGAAGAAATTAGACCCAAGGACAACCAACGGTTATTTTATTGGCTATCCAATAAACTCCAAAGGATTTAGATTTTACTGTCCTTCTCATAGTACTAGAATTGTTGAGTCTATAAATGCAAATATTTTAGAGGATTCTAAACCTAGTGGAATTGCTTGTCCTCAAATGATTGAATTAAGAGTTGACTGAAACTCCTTTACCTTAAGGGCGCTTGATTGTGCTTAAGGAAATTCAAAATAATTACCTTGAACCACAATCAATTATAGAACAGTCAACTCATGAGGAACAAGTTCAGATTGAACCTACTCAGACTCTACCAAATACGGAGGAAGTAGAATTAAGAAGATCCTCTAAAACAATTAGACCAGCAATCTCTAGTGATTATATTGTATATCTCCAAGAGTCCGATTTTGATGTTGGACCTAAAGATGATCCGAAAACATTTTCACGAGCCATGAGTGGTGAACACTCCACGTTGTGGTTTAATGCCATGAAAGAAGAGATGGAATCTATGGCTAAAAAATCAAGTCTAGGATCTCGTTGACTTACCAAAAGGAGTTGTAGTCATAGGTTGAAAATGGGCTTACAAGACCAAAATATATGCTTCTGGTAATGTTGACTGCTATAAAGCTAGACTTATGGCCAAAGGTTTTACTCAAAAGAAAGACATTTATTATCATGAAACCTTCTCTCCAGTATCTATGAAGGATTCATTTAGGATAATCATGGCATTAGTAGCTCGTCTTGATCTAAAGCTACATCAAATGGATGCAAAAACAACCTCTTTAAATGGGGATCTTGAAGAGGAGGTTTACATGAAACAACCTGAAGGTTTTGATGATAACAGTCAGAAAGCTTGCAAACTAAGGAAATGTATTTAAGGAATAAAAAAAGCCTCCCATCAATGGTATATCAAATTTCACAAGGTCATTACCTCACATGGTTTTATTGAGAACCTTGTTGATCAATGTATATACCTTAAGGTCAATGAGAATAAAGTTATTTTTCTAGTCTTGATATAGATGATATTTTGTTTGCAAGTAATGATTTAGGTTTGCTACTATAGACCGAAAGATTTCTCTCTCAGAACTTTGATATGAAGGATTTAGGTGAAGCTTCTTATGTCATTGCCATAGAGATTCATAGAGACAGAAAACAAAGAATATTAAAATTGTCTTAAAAGGCCTATATTGAAAAGGTTTTAGAGAGATTCAGACTGAACAATTGTAATGGTTCTGTAGCACCTATCATTAGAGGGGTAGATTCAGTAATGATTAGTGTCCTCGAAATGCATTGGAAAATAAACAAATGAAAGATATCATATATTCATCTGTAGTAGGCAGCCTATTGTATGCACAGGTCTGCACTAGACCTGCCATAGCAATGATAGTTGGAATGTTAGGTCGATATCAAAGCAACCCAGGATTGTAACGGTTATGTAGCACCTATCATTAAAGGGGGTAGATTCAGTAATGATTAGTGTCCTCGAAATGCATTGGAAAATAAACAAATGAAAGATATCCTATATTCATCTGTAGTAGGCAGCCTATTGTAAGCACAGGTCTGCACTAGACCTGACATAGTAATGATAGTTGGGATGTTGGGTTGATATCAAAGCAACTGATGCGACCATATTATTTGATAATTTCATCCATATTTACGTAGTGTTTTGCATATGTTTTATGTATAAAATGCCTTGATATTCTTTGTTTTATATTTTGAAGGCATTTTTGGATGAAAGATGTAAAAAGGAGGTAATTGGAGATGATTGGCAGATTTGACCTTCAGTCGGTGTTTTGTGCAGAGTGGAAGCTCTAGAGATCGAAATGAAGTGATTCCAGTGACATTCAAAAGCTAACATCCATAAATTTATGGAAAGATAAGGAAAAGAAATAAAATAAGGAAGATCATGGAAATCGCAGCCTTCAAAGTCAAATCTTGCAATCTGCCGATATCGACCTTTGTCCATTACAACTTCAATATCTCAAGCTACAAAAGTCCGATTGATGCAAACTCAATTTTCGTGGATTCAGGACTCAAAGGCCGAGAAACGCTCCACATTTCAGCTCAAAACGATGTGATATGAAGGATATATGAATTTTACAAGGGACAACTAAATTCTGCCAACTCAAGGAAGGACTATTTTGTAAAATAGACACTAGGGTTTCTAAGCATATATAAAGGAGAAGAGGAGCAAGGAAGTGGGGGCCAGCACAAAAGAAAACACAAAATCTTCCTCCTCCAAACCCTAAATCATGTGTTCTTCCATCTTTTTATTTAGTTGTTCAATAAACATGCAAGGCTAGACTCTTTTGCTTGGTTGCAAGGACACAAAAACCTTCGGATTTCAAGAACCGTGAGATTTATTCTTTCTTCTATTTTCAGTTTATGTTATGAATGAGTATGATTGTTTTCCTATGCATATTTTCTATGATTGTTGTTGATGATTGCTAGAGCAGACTCTAAGTTATTGTTGTGAACAATCTATTGCTAAGTTTAATATCAAAACCGGAGTTGTGATATATGAACTTGTGAAGCATCTAAGCTTGATAATTGTGGAAGAACTACATTATCGAACTTAGGGAGAACATTTGAATAAATTGACACAAGTTGCGGACAACTTGTATGTTAATCTTGATGAAATTATCTAGTTCTTAAAGCTACCATTAAATTGAATCATTAGTGCGGACACTTTGATTGTTTGTTGGTTAGGATTAGTTATACGGCGGATCCGTTAATTAATCACGTTAAGAAAAGATAAAATTTCAGAACATGAACTGCATTTTTAGTTTCAAGGATCGGTTCTAATTTCCGTAGGTGGATATATGCTTGTGACCAAGGTTTGTTTTCTTGATAAGTTTTGATTTTAATTGATTTTGTTTGCTAGTTTAATTGCTGCCATAGTTTAGATAATCACAAACCAAATCCCCCCAATCACATAACGTACAACATAAAAATCTAACTTGAAACTTTCTCGTGGGATCGACCCCTTGCTTGCTCTATACTATTTTGTGTGTTTTAAGCTAGGGTAATTAATTTATGCGACCGCGACATCGCAACAGCAACCCAGGATTGGATCATTGGAAAGCTGCAAAGAAAGTCATGTGGTATTTGCAAGGAACCAAGCATTATAGTTTGACATACAGGCACACTAACCATTTAGAGGTGGTTAGATATTCAGATTCTGATTTTGCGGGATGTGTAGATAGGAGAAAGTTTGTTTCATGATATATCTTTCTTCTTACTGGAGGGGCTATATCCTGGAGAAGCAGCAAGTAGACTATAGTTGCTACATCTACAATGGAGGCAAAATTTATTGTGTGCAATGGGCCACTACACAGGCATTTTGGTTGAAAAATTCTATTGTTGATCTCAAAATTGTTTATTCTATAGAGAGACCAATCAAGATCTTCTGTGATAATCGTGCTGCCATATCTTCTCCAAGAATAATAAAAGTGAAAGCAAAAGTAAACATATTGCCATCAAGTACCTCCATGTGAGAGATAATATCAAAAGGCATGAAGTGTTTATTGAGCATATAAGTACTGAATTGATGATTGTGGATCCCATGACTAGAGGCTTACCGGTATAGATATTTAAAAGTCACGTGGAGCATATGGGATTGATTTATTCATTTTGTACTTAGTCTTAATTTTGTATATATACATCAAGTTATTGTAATAAAGTTTTTGTGCACATTTATTACTTCATCCATAAGGATAAAAATAAAGTTTGGACCCAAATAACTTATGGGAAGTTTATTCATAAAGTTTTTGGTGGGAGGATTCCATGATTGGTTGAAATAAATAAAGCAATGATCATATTAAAGAACAAAACATAATGAGGAGTTTATGTGTCATAAGGGCCAAGTGGGAGAATGTAAGAAATTATCATTATATGCCTAATGACACACTCATGTTCTTTTTTATTCAAACCCATGATCATGGAAATAGATCATGGGGAACAATTGCCTAATTTTCTCCTTGATGGGAGGAGAAAATTTGCTGACAAATTGATGAGAGAGGTCCTTGATCTCCCTATAAATAATAGCCTATGTAGTCCATCAACGACTACTAATAGGCATAGATCAGAAGGTTTCTGAGAAAAAAATTATTATTATTTTGAAGTTGTGTTGCTGCTGCATTGGCAATTTATTCGGAACATGAGCAAATATGGCTGGAGGTATTTATAATCTAAATTTCCGCTACTATGTGTATTTAGCATTCAATTATATAAAGTGTATAACATAAAAGGCACTGGTGGGAGGCTGACTTTGGTTTTGATGGTGGTGGCAGCTTATGAGCAGCTCGGTTGCTGCATTCTTTTAAAGAAAGGAGAAAAAACATTGATGGATGAAAATGTGTTGCTACTATCAGATTTGTTATTCTATTGCTTGAGTGTCTATTTTTGAGACCAGAAACAGTCTATGTGCTCTGTTAATGCTATGGAGGAGAAGCTACCAAACCATAACCTATATATGTTGTTGTTGAGTGTTGCGTAGTGGAATCAAAGGTGTTGTGATGTGCTACAAATAAGAATATAGCTTTCGTATGGAGAGAGAAAATCAATCAAAGGTGTTCACGGTGCTAGATGGAAAATCCACTGCTACTGATGTAAGGTGCTGAACGAAGAGAGTCGCTTAGCCTCGCTGAGAACCAAAGGCTATTGTCAAGCTTGTCTTTGCTTTTTTCAAAAAGAAATTCTCCTTTTTTCCTAATAATAGTCATGGTTTTCTTGTGGTGTTAGGGGAGGAGTTCTGTCGTTTAGCATTTTAGAGAGAAGGTTTGTTTATGGTTATTATCTTTGTGCTATAACGAATTCACTCCTTCTAACTCTTGTCCCCTCCTTTTGAGATAAATTCTTTGGATGGAAGGAAATGGAAACATAGATCAACCATTGCATTTAAAGAATGAATCTCAACCATTCATTTGATAACTCGGGGAAAGCAAAGAAAAATAGACAATTGGATTAAAAGTTTGATTGTAGACCTTTTGATTAATAAAAAGGCTACTTAGTGAGAGGTTTTTCAATTTTCAATTTGGTCCTTCCACAATTACAATTAGATCACTAAAAATAAAATGTGTTTTTTCTTTTTATTTTTCTTTCTTATCTATTTTAAATTATTTAGAAAAGATGTCACGAACAACGCAAATACATCAACATTTTTTTTTAGGTTTTTGTTAAAAAAATAATTTTGTTTTTTCAAAATTCTTTTTTTTAAATAGGATAAAAATATAGGTATCAACAAGAATGAACTTTTCAAGGCATGTCATGAAGGCTGGATATCAAAGAACAGGAATATATGAGGGTTTATATGGGTCTAGGATCACTTTTTCTCCTCTATGATCTTCCATCCCCACCTCCAATGTTATAAGAGATTTGTGAGAGCTAGAATCTTTCCTGGTTTTCTTTTAATTTCAAACTTCTGATCGATTACCTAATCGGGTTTTCAAACTTCCTATAAAAATCAAAATTTGTATATTGAAGGGCTTCTCCTTTTTTGATCGATCACCTAATCGATGTCCTTCTCTATCATGACCTTGATCAAAATCCAAAACATCTTCCTTTTATTGAAGGGCTTCTCAGTAAAACAAATTTCCTTGTCGCGACGGTGTTTTTTTCGCGCTTCACGCCCCGCCATCCCTCTCTGGAGAGACAACAGCGTGCGGTGAAAATAGGGTGTTTTATAGTCGTAAAATTCATGACTATAATTATTAGGAGTCGCCACCTAGTATTAAGGTTACTAGGAACCTATTGGTCTGCGAGAGTCTGGGTAAGGGGACTTATTGTGCAAGGGGAAGACGCGTCACCCCCAGTGCACCCTACCTAAGGTAAGCTGCATTGTTGTTTGATTGTTTTTCTAAGTTAAAAATTTTGCACTGCATTTTCAAAAACTATTTTTTTGTCTGCAGGTGTACTTTACAATGTAATTTTACACCGTATCTAAAAATCTTTTTTATTATATACGGATGTACTTTACAATGTAAATTTACACCGTAGTTAAGAACACCTTTTTTTATCCATGGATGTACTTTACAATGTAAATTTACACCGGAGATAAAACAAAAATATTTAAAATTATTTTTGATATTTTGGCCAAATTCCAACGGATAATCATAAACTGGTTACGATATCCAATTTTTGTTTTAAAACATGAGGAAGATGCAAAATATTTTTTTATGAAAAATATGATGGAAAAAATCTTGGAATCCGGTCGAATGCACGAAAACAACACGTTTTTTATTTTTATTTTTTAAAATGCAATTTTTTGTATTTTTTTAAATAAAAAAAAAATTTGTTGGACCAACCAAATGGGCTGGCTAACCAAGATGGGCCAAAGCCCAAATTTAATGGGCTGAGATAAAAGCATAGGTGGGCTGTCAGCCCACCTCTCATGGACGGGGCCTAGCCCACCTCCTTAACGCATGTGGGCTGGGCACGAAGCCCGGCCCAACTCAATCAGTGCACAGTGGGACGAATTTCGTCCCACTGCATGCAGCGCCGAGAGGAAGACGATGATATACAGTGATTTTTCGAGTGTGACGAGAGGTGTACCTGTTAGCACCTTTGGGTAGAGGAGATCAAGGTGATGATTTCTGTCGTGGTGGCGTCGTCAACGGTGGCCTGTGGTGGCCGGAGGGAGCTTCCGAAGTCGTCGATGTTGGCGTTGCTGCTACTGTCACCTGGGTTGTTGCCTCGCCAGAGAGTGGGGCTGAGTTTCTGGCGTCGAGGGGGAGATTTATGTGGTGATGAAGGTGATATTGAGCGGTCAAGCCACCGTCCCTGGTGGAGAGAGAGAGCGCCTGGCCGGACTGGTTTTAGAGAGAGAGAGAACAGACCGAGAGAGATGAAGGAGGGAGAGAGAGAGAGCCCAGAAACGAGGGGATGAAGATTAACCAATTTTTTTCACGTGAATTTTCCTCTATAATCTCTATTTTTTTCTGTGCAATCTACGTGATTTTTCTCGTCAATCTTCTCTGTTTTTGTGGTCTTTCTCTCTGTTTTTTCTTGCTTTTCTTTGCCCAAATTTCTGTCGATTTTTCCTCCCGTTTTTCTCCCCTCCCACTGCATGCGTTTCATGCATGTATTTATAGGTTTGAAAGGCAACCCTTAGGCTGCCCATGGCGTGCAGCGAAGGGTTGTCGCCTGTGATTGCAGGTGGCGTGTCTGCACTGTTCAGGTGACTGAACAGTGCAGTCACGCCTGTGATGATTGCGGGGAGATGGAAAAAATCAATTTGGTCCCTCAACTTTAAATTGGTTGAATCGCACCCCTAATTGGTTTTAAACTTTAAATTTTGTGCGATTGTGTCCCCGTAAAAAATTCAATGTTAGTCTTAAATTTGCGCGCCTTTTTTATTTTGGTCCCTGACTTCCAATTTATGCTATTTGACCCTCAATTGACCATTAAACTCTCAATTGTTTTCAATTGGACCCCTGATTTCGCACAATTGGTTTGGAAAAATTCAATTCAGTCTCCGAAAATTCTCAACTTCTCAATTGAACCCGAATTAAGCTCCCTAACTTGATTTTTCACTGATTAAGCCCTTAATAAAATTAATTTGACCAACTTAAAGTATAATTAAGTCCTTGCACTTAATTAAATCCTTTAATTGGACCCTAAATTAATTTCCGGACATAATTATATTTTTAAATTGGCCGACGATTAAATCAAATTGGCCCATAAAAATATAATTATATCTCTCGACTTCATTTTTACACAGATTTATTCGATGATAAATTATTTTTGCCTTGAATCTGTATTTACCTCTATTTTTAGGGACAAAAGAGATACAATTAGACTCTCGAAAACAACCAAAATTTGCACATTGATTTTTCTACCAACGCCGACCTCTTTTATCTTGTTTTTGTTATTTTTGGATTGATTTTGGGGAGTAACCCAAAAATTGGGTGATGACAATGACCTTGATCAAAATCCAAAACATCTTCCTTTTATTGAAGGGCTTCTCAGTAGGAAAATCTTTTGTTTATTTTTCAAAATGTATCTTTTAGCCTTAGGTTGCCCTATTCTATGGCCTCAATCGCGATCAAATGTTCTACCCTTTTAGCTTTCCTATCATTTTCCGTAGTTGTCATAAATTCTCTTATACCTAAATTATCATTACCTTCTAATACTTGCCCCTAATGTGGGGTATGATCCTAGACAAGGTTGTCTTACGAAGAAAAAACTATGCTTCAGAGGTTTGCGACTATAATGCATATACTTATTTCTAGGGATATCAAAAATAGTCTCTTCTCATTTGAAGCAAGATTGGTCAAGGCTGATAAATTTTGACCTCATCACTATAACGATTTGTATGAACTTGTTTTGCGAGTTCATGATTCATGAAAACTTAATCATCTTTGTAGCTTATGCATAACAATCTTGGATGGTTAAGTTATTTATGTGGATAATTGGCCATCTTTTGAGTTTCTTGACAAAACATTGTTTTTTTAAATATCATTAATCTTTTCTTGAAATTTTCAAAAAATAGTTAAATCTTGAAAAATATTTGTTTATGAGAAAATTATATGCTTTGAAAAAGTTATTTTTCCTATTAAGACTTTTGAGACCATTTTACAACCAAAGTTTATTGCTCTATGTCACGAACAGAAAAGTACAAGAAAACGAAGGGAAACGAGAGGGAAAACTGAAACAATTAGAATTTCAAATACTTGCAAACAAACGCAGTCGTTTTGTGTAGTTCTTTTTAATTCCAATAATTAAAGAATATCGCCACGTGAGTAGTGCCCAGCTGGAAAAGGACACTAATTCCTTTAAATTCCCCAATGATTGGCATAGAAAGATATAGAAAAAGTTATAACAGAATTCCTAGAATCCCTCTCCTGTTTTCTGTGCTGCTCACGCTATGAGTGTGTTACTCATATCGTCTTCAACCTTCTTCTTCTTTCCCAGCTCCCTCTGTTTTTCTTAGAAACTTGATTTACACGTAGCAAATTGGTATCAGAGCCTCACGTCTATGGACTCCATAGATGGCACCAGAAACCCGGTCCCAAGACATCAGAAGAATGGATGAATCCCTGGAAGCTGCTAATCAGAGGGTAAATGAAATGGAAGTCAGGCTACATGCTCCGTCAGATGACCTAGCACAGCTCAAGGCTGTGATGAAAGAAATGGCGACACAGCAAATCTCCATTAACCAAGCTCTGCAAACACTAACAGGGGAAGCAAGTTCTTCTCAGAACACCCGTACTTCCTAGCACCTGGCTCATACCAACAACCCTGAATGGTTGGGTGAAGGGTCCCAACCTACATACAAGTCACGCAAACCTCGAAGAGATTTCCCTAACTTTGAGGGGGAAGATGTGCACAAATGGCTGTACAAATGCAATCAATATTTCGACTTAGAAGAAATACCAGAAGCTGAGAAGCTAAAACTAGCTTCGTATTATTTGGATAGCATGGCTCTTTACTGGCACCAAAATTATACAAGAAACTTAGAGGGGCATGAGCTTACCTGGGCAGAATATGTAGATGCCTTGTGTTGTCAATTTGGGTGTCAAAGAGACCCCTTAGAAGAGCTCAAAGAACACAAACAGGAAGGTGACTTAGAAGAGTATATCAGAAACTTTGATGAACTATGGAACAGAGCACAAATCTCCGAGAAGCAAGCCTTGGTGTTTTTCCTAGGAGGATTGGAGGTAGAGATCAAGAACCTAGTGAAATGTTCGAACCTAAATCCCTCAAACAAGCATATAACTTAGCTAGGTTGCACAACAACACCCTTACCTACCGAAAGATAACCCCTCATTACCCTAAATCCCAGAGTCAGGGAAGTTCCAACCTGCAACCTGTAAAGTTTAGCTACCCTACAAACAACCACAAGATAAACCTCACTCCTTCGAAGCCTCTTTCCCCAGCATTACTGCCCAACCCTACCACCATGGTCCAAAACAACCCTACTGCTTATTCCAACCACAAACCTACTAGACCCCTCAAAACCAAGGAAATGGAGGAGGGAAGGGCCTATTTTTTGGTGTGATGAAAGGTTCGTACCAGGTCACAGGTGCAGAAACAGAAAACTCTACTCTCTGTGTATAGTCAAAGATGATGGGGACAGCTCAGATGAGGAGGAACAAATTGAGACCATGAATGTGGAAGCTATCCCACACTTGTCCCTCCAGGATGTCAGACCATTAAGGTTTGGGGAAAGATTGACAAATGTCCAGTATTTGTTTTAATAGATTCAGGCAGTACCCATAACTTTCTTCACTCTGACATAGCCAACAAACTAGGTTTTTCACTGACACAAATAAAGCCTGTGGAAGTTAAAGCAACCAATGGTAGTACCATGGCATGCACAACAATTTGCAAGAACTTAAAGTGGAAAATGCAAGGAGTCCAGTTCCAGGCAGACATGTTTGTCATGAAACTACAAAACTATGATATGGTTCTAGGCATTCAATGGCTGAAGCTATTGGGAAATGTTTTGTCGAATTATAAGGAAAGATGAGTGTCTTTCAAATGGCAAGACAAAGATGTAACACTGAGAGGGGAAGAACCTAGGTTAGCTCAGTTCATACCATTGGAAGAATTACATGGCTTGTTAAACATGAAGAGCTCATTGTCCGAAGTAAGGCTCTACAACCTAAGGGTAATGGGAAGGGATCAGTCTGCTCAGGAGATGCCCCATGAGACATAGGACTCAGAAGACTCTCCTCTACACATCTTACTATTAGAATACCAACACATCTTTTGTGACCCACAGGGGTTACCCCCAGCCAGGAGACATGATCATAAGATACCCCTTCAAGATGAAAGTAAGACGGTCAACTTAAGGCCCTATAGATATTCAGGGCTATAGAAGGACACTCTGGAGACCTTAGTAGCTGAAATGCTAGAGGCAAGCATTGTGCAACCCAGCAACAACCCATTTGCCTCCCCAGTCGTGTTGGTGAAAAAGAAGGATCAGACCTGGAGGTTTTGTGTTGACTTCAGGGCTCTCATCAAGCTCACCATCAAAGATAAGTATCTCATTCCTATAATCGATGAACTGCTAGAGGAGTTAGAAGGGGCAGCCATTTTTTCCAAAAATGATTTAAGGGCTGGTTATCATCAAATACAAATGGTACCTAAAGATGTTTTCAAAATAGCTTTTAGAACACACAATGGCCACTATGAATTCCTTGTCATGCCTTTCAGACTGTCCAATGCACCAGCCACTTTCCAAAGCTTGATGAATGATATTTTTCGAGGTCATTTGAGAAAATTCATTCTAGTTTTCTTTGACGATATATTAGTCTATAGTAAGAACATGACTGAACATCTACAACACCTTAAGCTAGTTTTTAATCTATTGAGTGCTCAGCAACTAGTAGCAAAAAGGAGTAAATGTGTGTTTGGGACAAACCAAATGGAGTACCTAGGGCATGTGATTAACCAAGAAGGAGTAGCAACCGACCCCCACAAAGTAACAGCCTTTACAATGGCCAGTCCCTATAACCATCAAGCAACTGAGAAGTTTCCTAGGTTTAACTAGGTATTACAGGAGATTTGTGTTGGGGTATGTACTATTTGCAAACCTCTAACTTAGTTGCTGCAGAAGGACTCCTTTGTGTGGACAGACATAGCTACGACAGCCTCTAAACAGCTCAAAAGGGCCATGTCTAAACCCCCTGTGTTAGCCTTGCCAAACTTTGGCAAGACCTTTGTGGTGGAGACAGATGCATCAGGCGTAGGTATGGGGCAGTGCTTATGCAAGAAGGACATCCCCTTGCATTTATAAGCAAGGCTTTGGGACCTAGGCAGCTAGCATTATCAACTTAGGAGAAGGAATTACTGGCCATTGTCTACGCTGTCACAAAATAGAAACATTATCTTTGGGGAAGGAAGTTTCTCATCAGGACAGACCACTCTAGTCTGAAATTTTTGCTAGATCAGAAGGCTACTCATGTTGCCCAACAGGTATGGCTAACTAAACTACTGGGGTTTGATTATGGAATTGAATACAGAAGGGGGAAGGACAACCTAGCCGCAGATTCATTATCCAGGATTTCTCATCATGAATAAGTGCTTTGACTTTCTCCTCAATCTCCACCAGCCTCATGGATGAAATAAGGAAAACATGGGAAACTGACTCTAACCTACGACAACTAGTATCAGAGTTAAACAAGGATGCAGATTCACATCCCCACTACTCTTGGGTCAATCAAATCCTCATTAGGAAAGGGAAGGTGGTCGTAGGGCAAGTTCCAAGCCTACAGAGGCAAATTATCAGCTTCTATCACGACTCGGTAGTAGGAGGACACTCAGGGGCTGCTGCAACTACAAAGATAGTGGGGCAGGTGTTTTATTGGAAGAAGCTTCAGAAATTGGTGAGGCAGTACGTCAGGGAATGCATCGTATGCCAGCAAAATAAGAATGAAAATGTCAAACCTCCAGGCTTGGTACAGCCATTACCAATACCCTACGCTCCTTTCATTGATATCAGCATGGATTTTATTGATGGGTTACCCAAACCAGAGGGAAAGGAAGTAATTTTGTGGTGGTCAACTGGTTCAGCAAATATGCCCATCTGATGGCCCTATCTCACCCCTATTCTACTATTATAGTGGCCAAAGCCTTTATGGAAAATGTGTATAAATTACATGGGATGCCAACAACAATCGTGAGTGATAGGGACATCATCTTTCTCAACCAATTTTGGAAGGAATTATTCACCCAGCAGGGGGTCAATTTACAGTATTCCACGGCATATCATCCCCAATCGGATGACTAAACCGAGGTTGTTAACAAATGCATAGAAGGGTACCTAAGGTGCATGACAGGGACCATTCCAGCTTAATGGGGACAATGGCTGAGCTCTTGTGAATGGTGGTATAATACAAACTATCACACCTCCACAAAGAAGACACCATATGAAATACTCTACGGGTTTATGCCCCCCATTCACATTCCCTACACCCCGAAGGATTCGCCTGTCAAAGTTGTGGACCGTTATCTAACGCAAAGGGAGGACATGCTCAAACTCATCAGGAGCAATCTATTGCAAGCTCAGAACAGAATGACACAGCAAGCTAACAAAAAGAGGAGCAAAAGGGTATTTTCAGAAGGAGACCTAGTTTATCTGAAGTTGTAGCCCTATCGCCAGAAATCAGTTCACAAGAGAGAGTCCCACAAACTATCAGCGAAATACTACGGTCCCTACATTATCCCCAAGAAAGTTGGAACGGTTCCTTACAAGTTACAATTACCTGTAGGAGCTATGATACACCCCATTTTTCATGTATCCCAACTGAAAAGGCATGTGGGTAGCCATGTTGTGTAGTTTGATCTACCTAATCTCTCGAAGAAGCCCCTATTACAGCCATAACAGATCATTAAGAGGAGAATGATAAAAAGGGGAAATGCAGCCATAACCCAGTTCTTGGTTCTTTGGAAAGGATTACCTTTGACAGAAGCGACATGGGAGGACGCAGAGGAATTCGATTGGAGATTTCCTCAGTTTCACCTTGAGGACAAGGTGGTTGTCATGGACGGGGCATTGTCACAAATAGAAAAGTAGAAGAAAACGAGAGGGAAAACTAAAACAATTAGAATTTCAAATACTTGTAAACAAAACGCAGTCGTTTTGTGTAGTTCTTTTTAATTCCAATAATTAAAGAATATCGCCACGTGGGTAGTGCCGAGCTGGCAAAGGACATTGATTCCTTTAAATTCCCTAATGATTGGCATAGAAAGATATAGAAAAAGTTATAATAGAATTCCTAGAATCCCTCTCCTGTTTTCTATGCTGCTCACGCTGTAAGTGTGTTACTCATATCATCTTCAACCTTCTTCTTCTTTCTTAGCCCCCTCTGTTTTTCTTAGAAACTTGATTTACACGCAGCACTCTAAAGCGAACATGAGTAAACTATGCATAAATTTTTTATAAAGTCTTAATTCACAAGTCTAGGTAAGTGGTCTCTAGAGTTTGGTGCCCATATACTTTGGTTTTCACCGGTCAAAGGTAAGATCTTTCTTAGCACTAGATCTTTATCCTAAAATACCTTAGATCTTACTTTCTTATTGTATGCTTTAGCCATCTTTTCTTGGTAGAGTTATTGATGACAGATTGCGACCATCCTCTTCTTGTTGATTAAGTTTAGTTGTTTGTGTCTCACTTTTATGAATTCACCTCTCCTAGTTTGAAATCTATCAATACTCTAGATGATAAGATTTCTACTTTCAAAGGCACCACTACCTTCATCCTATATACTCGAGAATACGAGGTGGCTTTCATTAAAGTTTTGAGCATAGTGTGATACGCACGAAGGCAAATGGAAACATGTCATCTCAATCTTTACAAGTGACCACCATATTTTATAGGATCCTCTTAATGTTTTTATTTCTAGCTTCTACAACATAGTTCATCCTTGGTCTTTATGCAAATGAATTTAAGTCTGTCATCCCTACAAATTATTTTTTTAATTTAGGATTTGTCAAAATTCAATCTAATCCTTATTCTTCCATTTTTTTTAATTGTGCTCGTAATTACCCTTGAATCTCTAATTGCATGCAATTTAACCCCTGTCGAATTGAATTTCCAACCCTAAAATTGAGCTTCCTTTTCAATTAAGTTTTTGGTTTCTGATTTGTTTAATTGAACCCCTAATTGGTCGATGAACTTTTAATTTTCTTCAATTTGGCCATAAATTTTGTTGATTCCACTCCTTGAAGTCTCACATCTTTCACAAATTGGTCCTCGTTAAAATTAATTAAGCCTTCTAAAATTTCAATTGTGTCCTTAAAAATCATAATTTGCACTTCTTTATCCCAACTAAAAATATGTTTTTACCAATGAGCTCGTTTATCAATCAAAAATGAGTTACTGAATTTGCAATTCTTGTACAACTTGGCCCTCCATCAACATTTTTTTTTAGGTCCTTGTTTTTGCAATGCGTATGAAGCAAAATGTCATCAAGGTTTTGAGTAGTGATCTTGAAAGAAGATGTTTGTCCAACTTGCTCGGTGATCCACCCATCCAAAGACTTTGCCTTCATGAAATAAGGTGATGTCAATCACGGGTAGAAGAATAAAATTTATATACATAAGGAAATTATGTGAGGGCAAAATACATAAAAGAAAACTTATAAATGAAAAACATGCCATTTGCCTCATATTTTCGGATGGAAATAACATCATCCTATTCAATACATTAACGACGTCGGTTTATGATTACGCGGCCACATGCATAGACCTGATCACCTGAACCTTTTTTCTTTTCTCATCTCAAAAACAATACTCTTGAATTTGTTTCTAAGTTTGCTTTCAGATTGTCCGAATTTATCACTAGCTCTTATCAATGTTAGTTACCTCTTTAATTAATCCTCTTTTATTCTTATCTTAGCTAGAATCGCCCTAAGTTCTACTTAAGGAGGGACAAAGAATATAATAAAAAATTACGTTTCTGTTGTTTAAGGAGGAATTCAGTGAATCGACCACCAACACCAGACGATGCAGTGGAAGAGCAGGACGATCAAGAGAAACAACCGACCCTTCAAGAAATAATTAACATTAAGGTTCTTTATCTTTTTCTTAATTGGTTTTTGATTTTCATTATCAATAATGGAGGGGTGCTTAATTTTTAATTAATTTGATTTTGTTTTTTTAGTTGATTGAGAGTGGAGAAAAGGAAAGATTAATGGAGCTTTTAAGAGAAAAGCTTATTGAATGTGGATGGAAAGATGAAATGAAAGCTCTTTGCAGGTTTTCACTGCCCTCTCATGTTTTGGTTTCATTGCTGTTTGTGTTGTTGCTATCTTTTGATTTTCGGGGTCTTTTGAATTGAGTAGAGATATTTTGTGTGAAAAAAACTAGATCAGTTTTTTTTAAATTGAGCTCATCGGATTTGAAAGGAAATGATGTTGTAATGGGATTTTGGTGAAACAATTTGCATAGGCTAGGTTACAGTTACCAGTAAATGGCACTTCTGGTAACTGCTCATGTTAAATCCACGGCCAGAACCAATCCTTCTTGTTAGTAGTACTGAATAGAGCATGTGATTGTGTTCATAGTTGACATGAAAAGCATGTGGATTGACACCACATATGGGAGGAGTGACTTTCAGTGGATAAATTATCATCTAGGGAGTATAGCAATTGGGAAGAGTAACTTTGGTGCAACAAGAAGATTTTGTTTTGGGAAAAACTGAGATGAGCATCATCATTATCCATCACTTTGATTCCCAGTTTCCTCAAGGAGGATCCTATCTTCCAAACTGTGTTTTCATGTAGATGAAAATGCTGCCGCAGTGTCATCCTATCCAGTATGTATATCAACGAATTATATGGTCCATGTCTTGATGTTTTAGGAGGCCTTCCACGTGGAAGAATGACAAGATGTGATGTGGGATCATGTTCTCTAAGTTATGACAGAATGGATGCAGAGTTTGTCCAAGAGGTTCTCCCATCTCCTTTTAAAGTTCTATGATTGTTATAATTAGGCTCACTAATATGAAAATTGGAATTGGGTTGGTAAAAAGGCTGAACCGGTTGAAACGTTTCTGTTTCTAGCATGCTAGAATTATGCTCCTGATCTATGGAAACTTCCTTGAGGAATGCTTTGGATAGTGATGCAGCTAGTTTTTGGTTGGGGCTCTCTTTAAGGAAATGGGTGCTTAACATGACTCCATTCATGACTTTTGGAAGTGCATGACACTAGAAGGATTATCAATGACATGCTTTATATAGTATAGGAAGGAGTATTTGAATCTTGACCTTTTAACCCTGTTTAGACTTATGTGCAGCTTCTGTTTTGTTTTCCGACCCATATTCTTACTGTATATATGGAAAGCTCGGCTTTGATTTTTAACAAAATTGTTTAGTATCATTTTCTCCATTCTAAAATCTCTCTCAATGTCATTGTGTTGTAGGGCATTTATAAAGAAGAAAGGAAGTAACAATGTTACTGTGGATGACCTTGTACATGTAATTACACCTAAGGGCAGAGGTGGGGGATCTTCTGTTTCTGAAGTTTATCTTCTGTTGTCGACACAGGATAATTCATTGGTTTATCTGCAATTTACTAGAATTCAGATGTAAATTTTGGCAACTGCTTGGAATTTGAAAAGGAATTTGATTGTCTTGACTTGATTTCATGTCTACCTGCTCTTTAAACACCTTCTGTTTGCTGAGGGTTTTTTTCCAGTTCAGTTAGGAGTTTCAGTCGTAGTTCTTTTTTTTATCTGAAAATTTTGCACCCACCTGCAGCCTCTATTCCTGATTCTGTAAAGGCCGATCTGTTGCAAAGAATCCGTTCTTTTCTTGTTCAAGCTGTTGTTTGATATGCCGCCCCTATTCCCTAATTGCTTAGAAGTAGGAAAGCTGAAGCTGTTGATGAATGGGAATGGAAGGTTTGTTTACTGCTGTTACGTTGAGGTCTCTTGAAGAGTGGAGGCAGCTGTTATTTACTTTAAACCATGCATGTTGAAAACGAAGGGAATGGGATATCAGTGTGCTTCAAGCTTGAAAGAAGATTCATGATCTTATAGCTTTTAACCATAAAATCCGAAGATTACTCTCGCATTTGTGATGTTTGACAATATAAATATTTACAGGTCAGGCTATTTTGTGATTTTTCTGTATGATACTTGATTAGGAAGACCTGGAATTCATTTTTTAAGTTTGTTTTTTGCTGGACATGGAATCTTTTCTTGCATTATGTTAAAATTTGCCTGTGGTACGATAATGCCTTTTGACAAAATTGGTATGTCTAGAAACTGAATGTGTTGAGTGTCTTGTCCATTAAATAAAAAATAAACCAATTTACTTGCCCTAGCTACAAATTCGGGCTAAGCATGGAAATATAAGTGTACTACTAAAACACTATTATTTATAATTCTAATTAATTTTCTAATTAATATATAATCACATCCCATGACATCCCCCCTTAAATTGATGTTGGTCGATCAAGAAACATCAATTTGTCAACTAAGAATTTATGCTGATGCCGAGAGAGAGCTTCAATGAAAATGTCTGCAGTCTAATGTTCGGTGGAAATGTGAGGAAGTGTAATTTCATGTCGGTGAAAAGATTCACGAATAAAATGACAGTTAATCTCAATATGTTTTGTATGTTCATAAAATACTAGATTAGCAGCAATCTGAATTACATTGGTATTATTAGCATGAAAAGGAGTGGAATGAAGCTGGGGAAAACCAAGTTCCCCCAATAACCCACGAAGCCATGTAATTTTAGAGTAGGCAGAAGACAGCATGATATTCAGATTCTGTGGAGGATTTGGAAACTCTATCTTGCTTCTTACTCTTCCAAGAAATGAGTGAATTGCCAAAAAACATACATCATCCGGTAATAGAGCGACGAGTATCTACACAACCAGCCCAATCAGCGTCACTATATCCTTCCAACTATAAGGAAGATTCCTTAGGAAAGAACAACCCTCGTGAAAAGGTACCCTTCAGATATCGAATAATGCGGCGAGCAACAAGGTGAAGATGTCAAGGGGCCTGCATAAATTGACTGACCTGCCAATTGGAGACCAGCTAATGAGATGACTTTCTCTGTGTACTTGTGCTGATGTAACAATGTATTAGTCAAAGCCATCTGAACCTCAAGGCCAAGAAAATACTGCAAGGGACCAAGATTTTTCATGTGAAAAGAATCCTGGAGATGCTTTTGCAAGTGTTTAAGTAACTCAGTATCTGATCTAGTAATCACAATATCATCAACATAGACTAGAAGCAACACAATTCCTGTAGATGTCTTGTGAAGAAACAAAGAGGAATCAAACTGACTCTAAATAAAGTGAAAGGCAAGCAAAGTAGAGTGAAATTTATCAAACCATGCCCGCGGGGCCTGTTTCAAACCATACAAAGATTGGCATAGCCGACAAACCTCGGAGGAAGGTGTGTTAAACATGCCCGGAGGTGGAGGCATAAATTTCTTCCTTTAAATCTTCATGTAGAAAAGCATTTTGCACATTCATCTGTCTAAGAGACCACTCCTGTGACGTAGCAAGTGCCAATATAGTTCATATAGTAGTCAGTTTAGCCACTGGTGCAAATGTTTCTTCATAATCAATGCCATACTTATGTCGATTCCCAAGAGCCACGAGACGAGTCTTATACCGATCCAGGGAGCCATCAAATCTAAACTTGACTGAGTATACCCATTTACAATCAATAGGTTTGACTCCAGGCGAACAAGTCATAAGATCCCAAGTGTGATTGTCTTAAAAAGCTTGAATTTTCTCTTGCATGGCCTGCTGCCAACAGGCTTGGGTGGCTGCCTGAGTATAAGAGTGAGGAACAAAAATAGTATTGAGAGTGGCATTAAGCGAGGTATGAGAAAAGCCATACCTATCTGGTGGATGTGGAACCCGAGTGGACCGTCGAGGTGCTAGTAATGTAGAATCAGGTGACGAAGTGGTGTCTGGAAGAGGTGCTGGAGGAGGACGTCTTTGATACACTACCTGGTTTAAATCACTTAACAAAAGGAGGGACATCATCAAATGGAGGAAGAGGAGCAGTAGAGGCAATAAAGGAATCAAAAATAACATGAGATTGAAAGAAATATTAATTTTCAAAGAAAACTACATTCTAGGAGATTCAAAATTTATTTGCTTGAGCATCATAACATATAAATCTTTTCTGAGTCGGGCTATATCCCATGAAAGCACATGTGATAGACTGGGCAATAAGCTTGTGACATTCAGTGGATGGCAGATGGACAAAACAATCACACCCAAAAGTATGAATTGATTTATACTCAGGAGGTATACCAAATAAACGAAGTTAGGGAGAATCATAATTTAAATTGACCATAGGCAAGCGATTGATCAAATAAACAGTTGTAGATAATGCTTCTACCCAGAATTTGGTAGGTACAAACAAATCAATTAGCAAAGTACGAACAACATCTAAGATATGACTATTCTTACTCTCAGCGACTCTATTTTGTTGAGGAGTGTAAGGGCAAGAGCGTTGAGAAATTATCCCTTTTTGCTGAAGATAATTTTGAAAGGAATGTGACATGTATTCCCCCCTAAGTCGGAGCGTAAGATTTTGATAGAAGTACTAAATTGTGTCTCGACAAGTGCCACAAATCTTTGAAAAACAGAGAACACGTCAGCTTTATAGCGAAGAAAATAGATCCAAGTAAATTGACTGTAATCATCAATAAATATCACAAAATTACGATATTGCCCATGAGAAAAAATAGGACTTGCCCCCTAAACATCAGTATGCACAATTTCAAAAGAGGTGGAAGCACGACTACCATGCACAAGAAAAGGTAAGGTTTTACTTTTACCAAGACGACAAGTAGCACAATCAAAAGATGAGGAAAACTTATTATTATTACCCAAAAAATCATGTTTCAAAAGATGAGTTAAGACAATAGAATTAGGATAACCTAATTTCTTATGTCATACTTCATTGTTATTGGCAGTAGTCATACAAGCAAAAGAAACAACATTAGAGATAGAAAAATATAGAGGAAAAAGATGTCCCACTTTAGGCCCCTTCGCGATCACCATTCCCGACACCTGATCTTGCACAATACAACCACCATGGGAAAAATGAACATCATAGTTATCATCCACCAATTGTCCAACATAAATCAAGCTGGTAGATAATTCAGGAGAGACAAAAACATCTTTAAATGAAGGACCCAAATTACCAACAACAATAATAGGAAGTGCAACAATAATAGGAAGTGTACTGCCATCAGCAATCTGAATAGATTGCGTGCTGTCATACTCATGAACATCATGAAGATCTGTCTCACTATCAGTCATATGATTAGAAGCACCCGAATCAACAATCCAAAAAGTAGAGGTAGGACTTATACCTTATAGGCCTAAGGCCATAAAAGCCGAGACAATCATCTGTTGAACCATAACAGGTGTGAGAACAGATGAATCAGAGCTTGTAGTGGGAGGCGCAGAAGACAATGCATGGACAGAAGCTTGAAAAGCTTGAGATTGGCAATTTTGAGGTCGCACCCTACAGTCTTTGATGAAATGGTCTGGTTTCTTACAATAGTTGCAAACTTTTTTTGGACAATTACAAGCAATGTGACCAAGCTCTTTGCAGCTAAAACACTGCAACTTGTGTTGTCCTCTTCCTTGCGCTGCACAGGCTACAGTAACAGACTCAAAAAAAGCCTTCTGAGAGGTCATACCCCTCTGAGTGGATAATCATTGCTCCTCATGCAATAAATCCCCCAAATAGATATCCAAGAAAGGGACCGGATCACGGTTCAATAAACCAGCTCTAACATGTTCAAATTCAGGACGAAGCTTCATAAAAATTGAACGCATTGACTCTCAACATGAACCACTTGAAGAGTCGCGAGAGCCGTAGTAGGAACCTTAGCATGAACAATAGCAGAATACTCGCTCCAGATATTTATAAAACTAGAATAAAATTATTCAATGGTTAAGTTACCTTGACTGTTATTGCTAATCTCCATCTCCAACTAGAATTTTCGAGCACTGTTATCTTGATGATAAATGCGGTGTAAATATGCCCACATAGCCTTAGCCGTAGAGAAACATCGAAGATTAGTAACAAGATGAGGCTCAATCATTCCCAATAGCCAAGAAATCACCTGAGCATCCTGGACCTCCCATTTAGCCAATTCCTTTTCATCAGTGGGAATTTGAGTAGAATTATCATTATTATAAAATAATTATTTCCCTTTCAACAACATTTTAAATTGAAATTCCCACGTAGAAAAAAAAATTCCAATAAAGCGAATGATATTATTTTCCATAGACATGATGTAAATCTCGAAATAGTAATACCAAAAAAAATGTAGTTGATTAATATCGGTCTGGCTAAGATAGCCCAAAGAAATCAGGCCAAAAAAAGAGAGTGCAGTAATGAAGACCCACGGATCCGAGGCTAAAAACAGAGCCCAAACACAGCCCACAAACAACCCCAAACACAGCCCAAACACGACCTACAAATGAGCCCAAACACAATCCAAACCCAGCCCGCGTGAATCAAACTACGGTTTGTTATATTAATATCGTGTGGGCTCGACCCAAACATAGCTTAAGGGAGGGACAAGACAGGAGACAGAAAAGATGCTGTTTTGAAGACTTCGTCTTCAACAATCGTGCGCAGAGTAGAGAAGGCGTCGACGAGGATGCTCAGAACACAGATCACCTCTCCAACCACTACAGGACCTCCGACCACCACAGAAATCACCGATATACTCACGACAACCCAACCACAACAGAGAATCACACCAGAACAGAAGAGAACTGACACCACAACCACACGACCACCACAGAGGAACACGCCAGTACGGTCACCAATCTCCACCACAAGCACAGAGCAGTATGCCCACAGCCAAAGAAACCACACAGAAAGCTTGACACAAATTAAGAAAGAAGAGAAATTCTGTTATACTCACAATGATTCATATATCAGTAGAGGCTCTGATACCATAACAAAATTGGTATGTCTAAATTGGTATGTCTAGAAAGTGAATGATCACCCTTGTTGAGTGTCTTATCCATTAAATAGAAAGTAAACCGATTTACATGCCTTAGCTACAAATTCGGGCTAAACATAGAAGTATAAGTGTTCTGTTACAACTCTAATTAATTTCCTAATTAATATATAATCACATCCCGTGACACCTTTTACCCTCTTATGCAAGTTTTCAATATATGAGAACACAATTCTCTTCAGCTTCTTTGTTCCTTTCGAGAATCTGACATTTTGGTTGGATGTAGAACATGAACTAAACTCGAAACTTTCCAGACTTTAGATCCTGGAACAGGCATCCTAGACAGCGAGAGCTTATGATTGAGGAAATGGGGGACGGAGAAGGCCATGCCCCATCATGCAATGCAAAATTGTGCAGCGCGATTTTATCAGGCAACTAAGCCAGACCCATTCGGTATTTCTGAGGGGCAACATGTACATACAATTCTCCTTACAAATTGCAAGCAACGCTGACGGCAGCATGCACCCTACCTCATGCTGCAACAAAGAGTCGATCACTTGCGTTTTGTTTTGACATAATGAAGAAGCTAAACAAGCATCTTTACAAGACACGTGCATTTATTCAACTGGCTCACATGCCATTCATGCCTTTCCCGACAAGATTCACCCAACCAGACTTAAAACCCCAAGCTGGCGCTCTATGGGAAATCTGTGAAAAGCAGCTGACATGCATCACAAAGCCTACATCATTTCCATACCATGAAAGATTTGCTTAAGCCGAAGAGCCTGCTTGTTCACAGAGGTCTAATAGATCTAGAGTCTGCAAAACCATCATAGGCATTTATGAGCACATGAGAACTAAAAATCAATTTGTATATAGGAAAAGAAACACATTCAAACAGAAGTTAAGGGGACACAGACAGCTATGTTTTTAGTTGCTGATCATACCTCAGGAACTGAGAGCTCAAGGTGAAACTTGGGGGCATCATAATGATGCATAACCGGCCTAAAAGTATCTTCCTCCAATGCCTTGCAGAGTTTTCTAATCCGGATCCTCACCTATTTATTAATCACCCAAAATCCTGATGAGATGTCACACAACAGAGATGCTTGTGAAAATTAAATATATTAAAGAAAAGAGGGAGAAAGCTAGCTCAGAGGAAAAGTTAACAGAATTAGGCCAAAGTCAAGTGTGTAGAAGAAAACCATTGCTGCACAAAACAAACCGTTATTAAATTTAAGTGATGAGCATCAGCAAGCAATCTTAACAATCACAAGGAAAAATTGGACAGGAGCAACCAAAGTTAGTTGCTCTACGCGTGTTCTATAATTGAATGTTGAGTAGGATATATTCCAACAATAAAGAGAAGAGTGATAGAGGTAACCAAGTATTTCATTCAACTATTGAAAAAACATAACTGTCAGACAATACACTAACATAGAAAGAAGCACATTTTTTTAAAACCCCACACCTCCCAAAAGAAAATCCACCTTTTAATCCAAGTTATGAAGTAAAAAACGCTTGCCAGCAGTATTTGTCAAGGAAAAACCATAGTATTTGAGTGATAAAGTTGCAGTAAACCATTTCAATAGTCATTTTTTAGGAAAACAATTAGAAAACCACTTCTCCAGGAAAAGCAATTCCAGACCAACATTCAGCATAATTCCACCTGGGTATTCATTTCCAGACAAACATTCAGCATAATTCTCACCTGTGCATAATTCCACCTTTTCAACCCCGGGCACAATCATTTAATTCTCATCAACATGATCTCACAACAATGGATAAACATGCAAACATTAGTATGCTATGGGAAAGCAGTCAGAGCCATATTTATAACATAACAAACAAAAAACTGCTTAGATTTTGATTTTTAAACAAAGACAGTCTCAATGACTTGTTTTCAACTGCTTGCACAACCTTAACGATACAAACTCTCACAACATAGCACATAAAAAATCTCGAAATCACACAGACCCAGAATCAAAAGTTTTTTTTCAAGTCATAACTACCAAGTAGCAAATGCAAAAACAGTTTCCATTCTCTGCAACATTTCTCAGGCGCCAAACAACACTTAAACCCAAAAAAAGGAAATAAATACAAAAACTCTATAGCAGACCAAAATTTCAGTCTTTAAAACCAGTAACTAGCTTAATAATAACCAATATTAAATCTAGCCGTACCATTAACTAAAATTCCTTAGAAAAAAGGGGGGGAAACTTAAATTAACCAGAAGCAAAACCCAAAACCCAAATTTAATCCAACAAAAGAATCTAGCAACAATATTGAATATTTACCCTAAAACAAGACTATTGTCAACTAAATTACCAACCAAATACAAGATAACTTTAGTAAATCAAAATCCACATTTAAAACCAACTTAGAAATTAAAAAAAAAAAGAGCAAGTAAAGCTTGAATTTTAACCTCTTAAAAAAAAATAAAGAGAAGTGAATTGAAGCTTGTTCCGAGTTTTAAATTAAGGAATTGAAGCTTGACTAAAGAGTGATTAATGACACAAATATATTAAGAGGAACACTGGATTTGGGGCATCCAGAGAGAGAGAGAATACCTTTCTTTTCTTTATCTGCCTTCAAATGTGAAATCAGCAGTACACGACTCAGGAAGTGAAGGAGAGAGGAGAGGATTTTTAGTTTTGTAACTAGCCTAATGCCCGCGCGTTGCGCCAAGGCTTTTTTATCTATGTAGAAAATTGATTGTTTTTATATGTATTGTATTTTGCTATTTTAATATGTAATTAGTAAAATTATAATTGATAAAATCTTTATAATCGAAATGCAAAGTGGGTCGTATATTTCTTAATCGTAGATAATGTAGGTAAAAAAATTTTAATGAGTTGCATATTTTTCCCAGTAATATTCAATTTGACACATTACAAATAAAAATATTGTAATTTTTTTCCCGAGAAAGAAACTTATATTTTTTACGTGCTATAATTAGTTATGTCAATGTTTAAATTATTAAACTTGCAACAGATAAAAATATGTTAGGAATGAGTTTTTTGCGTGGTATAATTAGTATGCTTGCCCGCGCATTGCGCTAGGGTTTTTTTCATGTAGAAAACTAATTGATTTTTTACATGTTGGAATTAGTTGTATAAATATTTAATTAGTAACATTATAATAGATAAAATATGTAACAAATAAATTTTTCCTCAGCCTAAAAGGAATATTGCCATCAAAATGGGAAGTGGTTCGTATATTTTTTAATTGGAGAGCATGTATATATATGGATAGAAATAAGAATTATGTAAGAAATATAAAAAAAGAATTTTTTTTTGAGATGGTAATGAACAACGAAAATCACAATTGAAATAATTGTTCATTATTGTTTGAAATTGCAATCTCCTTTAGCTATTTTATGAAATAATAGTAGTAGTTCCCGTAAGCTGACCCTTACACCCTGTTTATAAAAGAAAAAATTATAAGTGCGAAAAATACAGGAAAAAATTCAAAAAGATGGGTCTGGGGATTATTCACGGCGCGTGTAAGTTGTCCTAGGCATCACAATTATAAAAAAAACGTATACGTGGGGAAAAATCAGCGAAAAAAAAGTTAAAAAAATAAATTCAGAGATTAGCTGTAGTGCACGTAAGTTGTCACAGAAACTTTGGTTAAAAAACACAAAAAAAAGAAACCCAATGAAAGAAATATTAAAAAAAAACTAACCAGGACACCCCGGTTATAGAAAAATGAAAAAAGAAAGTGTAATTGGAAAAAAAAAAGGAAAAAATGTTAAAAAAAGATGGGTACGAAGATTAGTCATGGTGCGTGTAAGCTGTCCCGGTCACCTCGTTTATTAAAAAAAAAAGGAAGTCTAGTTACAGACAAAAAGTGTAAGGGGAAAGCATATTTTTAAACAGTAATGAGAGAAAAAATTGTGGGGCGCATAAACTAACACGAACATCCCGGTCATGGAAAACAAATGTATAAGTAGGAAAAAAACAGGGAAAAAATGCACAAAAAAAAAGTAGATCTGGAGATTAGTCGTGGTGTGCGTAAGCTCACATGGATAGTCCGATTTGTTTTTAAAAAAAAGAAGCGTAGCTAAAAAAAAATTCAAACAGTAATGAAAAGTGAAAATCATTGTTCATCACTGTTTAAAAACATTAGCAGTCGGAGAGATTCAAACTCTCGCTCTTGTGGTGCGGCAGCAAACGCGTTAACCACTCGACTTAGTTGTTCATCCTAGCATACATATAATACTTATCTTACATTTTTGTGTTTTTTTGCATTTATTTTATATATATGTGACATGATATTTTTTTAGTTTACAGTTATTTTTATTTTTATTTTTTTTTATTTTTTAAGATTTATTCTTTATATTATTATATTAAAAGTATTTCAAAACACTTATATTAAATTAATTTGAGATTTTAAAAAAACTTAGTTCATTTTTTTATATATATTTTCAGGCATTGATACCTAACAAATATCAGAATATAGCCGCGCGTTGCGCTAGACTTTTTTGATGTAGCAAACTGATTAATTATTTAGCCTGCAAAGAATTATTTAGTTGGTAGATAGCAAATTGTAATCGTTAAATTCTGTTGTATTTTTTTTGTCTGTATTGAATTAGTTGGTTGTTGTTATCAGTTTAAGTGTTCAGATAATAATTTAGTTGACAACTCTCAAAATTATAATCGATAAAATCTATTAAAGATGAGTGAATTGTATTTTATAGCCAATTCATTAATGGGTGAACTTGCTTAGATATTTTATCGATTTATGTAATTTGCATATTGAAAAACTATAATTGATTAATTGGTAGACGTGTTTTGATTGTTCTGACAGTTATTTAATTGGTGGATGTAAATTTGCAATTAATAAAATGAATAAAATATGAATTATTTTTTTCTCGTATCAAACTTGTTGATGATTGGGTTTATTTTAGCAGCAATGAACGATTTAAGCAGTTGATAGAAAAATTGCAACCGCTAAAATCTATTAGAGATTGATTATTTCTGGTTGATTGTTATTTTGTGTCGATTGATTTAATTCATAGATTGCAAAACTGCAATTGATTGATTATTTGGTGTGTCTTAATTGTTTTGACAATTATATAATCGGTTGATGAAAAAAATACAATCGATGATATCAATTAGAGATGAATAACTTTATTTTTTGTAGTCAATTGGGCATTCGTTGGCATTTGGGTGTTTCGTAATGGTTGGGCTTATCATTCTCTTTTTTCTTTTTTATTTATTTTTCAAGTCAAATAATTTTTTAAAATCTAATATTATTTATTGTTTTTTTTCATTCATTTTATTTTTTTAAAAATATTATTAGGTGTTGAAATTTATAATTATTGTAGATAAGGCATTGAAAATAATGACAATAATTATTCGTAAGTTTTTTTCTTTATAAATATGTTACACTAATTTTAGATTTTGCTATTTATTTAATATTAGTGCATTTAAAATAATGATAATAACTATTTGTGATTTTTTCTCTGATAAATATGTTAGACTAATTATATATTTTGCTATTTATTTCATATCAACACCTTAAAATATATATATTCATCACTTCTTGGAACTGCGATCTCGTTTAGGTATTCTAGAAAATAATAATAATCGTCGTGGTGCGCGTAAGCTAATATATTAGACTAATTATATATTTTGCTATTTATTTCATATCAACACCTTAAAATATATATATTCATCACTTCTTGGAACTGCAATCTCCTTTAGGTATTCTAGAAAATAATAATAATCGCCGTGGTGCGCGTAAGCTGACCTGGACACCTCGGTTAAGAAAAAAAATGTATAAGTGGCAAAACAAAATAGGAATAAAAAAATAAATAAAAAAGTGGATCCGGAGATTAGTCGTGGTGCACGTAAGTTGGCCTGGACACCTCAGTTATCAGAAAAAAAAATTCTTGTTTTTCGTTAAAAAAAAACAACAACCAGCTAGTAAAAAAAAATCATTTTTTTTTTACAAAAAAACCCTTTTTTAAAAAAAAAAGTGCTTAAAAAAACATTTATTTAAAAAAAAAAACCCCTTTTTTTGAAAAAAAAAATTAGTTATTAAAAAAAAAATTTTGTAAAAAAATAAAAATAACAACCCGTTAAAAAAAATCATTTGTTTTTAAGAAAATTTTCTTTTGTAAAACAATAAAAATAACAACCCGTTAAAAAAAATCATTTGTTTTTAAGAAAAAAACAATTTTTTAAGCACGGATGACAAAAGGCCAGTCCACAGTAACCAGCCGAGCTAAAAAAAAACAAACAAACGAAAAGCAATTAAGAAAAAACAAACGAAAAGCAACTTTTATAGAGTAATTTTCCAGGATTTAAAAAAAAAACAACCCCTTAAAAAACAAATCATTTGTTTTTGATAAAAAAACATTTTTTTAAGCATGGACGACAAAGGCCAGTCCACAGTAACCGGCCGAGCTAAAAAAAAAAAACATTTTTAAGCACGGACGACAAAAGGCCAGTCCACAGTAACTGGCCGAGCTAAAAAAAAAAACAAGTGAAAAGCAATTAAAAAAAAACAAACGAAAAGCAACTTTTACAGAGTAATTTTCCAGGATTTAAAAAAAAAAAAACCCATTTAAAAAAAAAATCATTTATTTTTAACAAAAAAACATTTTTTACGACAAAAAGCCAGTCCATAGTAACCGGCCGAGCTAAAATAAAAACAAACGAAAAGCGATTAAAAAAAACAAACAAAAAGCAACTTTTACAGAGTAATTTTCCAAAATCAGGATTTTAAAAAAAAAGAGTAAAGAGGCAGATGAACTTCCCAAAATCAGAATTTAAAAAGGGAAAAAAAATAAAAAAAAAGAAAAAAAAATAAAAAAGAAAAAAAAATCTAAAAAATAAAACAAAAAAAAAACAAAAAAACAAAAAAAACAAAGAGGCAAATGAGCTCCCGCGAAGCACAAATAGGAATTTAAAAAAAAAAAAAAGTAAAGAGGCAGATGAACTTCCCAAAATCAGGATTTAAAAAAGGAAAAAAAATCCAAAAAAAACGAAAAAAAATAAAAAAGAAAAAAAAATCCAAAAAAAAAAACGAAAAAAAAAGAAGAAGCAAAGAGGCAGATAAACTCCTGCGAAGCACAAATAGGAAATGTCCACTCCACAGTAAAATTCCCGAGCTCCTTTAGATATACTAACGAGCGGTATACCCGCGCGATGCGGCGAGTTTTTTTTATCTATGTAAAAAATTGATTGTTTTTATATGTATTGTATTTTATTATTTTGATATTTAGTTAGTATAATTATATTTAAGAATACTGATATGAATTTTTGTCCTTCAAAAAATCCAAAGTCATTTTTCCTCTCTCTCAATATATTTTTAGGCGATAATATTCAATAAATATCAGACATATTAGAAATAAAAATATTGTGATTTGTTTTTAAAATATAAACTTAATTTTTTTGTGTGCTATAATTATTTATTTGCCGTCTAAAAAGAACAGTCTAATGGAAATGAGAAGTGACTTGTATATTTTTTAATTTGACTTGTAGATAATGCAGGTAAATTTGTCAATATTTTTTTTTTGAGATTTTTTTTCCTCAGTAATATTAGATCTAAAATATTAAAAATTAAAACATTGGAAATTCTTGTAAAGAAATAAACTTAAATAAAAGAGCACAAAATTAAATTTTGAAGCCAATATTTTTTTTATATAAGATTTATTAATCATATTATTATATTAAATATATTTAAGAAAACATGATATGAATTTCTGTCCTTCAAAAAATCCTAGGTCATTTTTCCTCTCTCTCAATATATTTTTAGGCGATAATATTCAATAAATATTCAAACATATAATTAGTTTTACATATTTTAATTTGACATAAATATACAAATATATAATTAATTTGACATAATTTCCAGAATATATTTAATTTAAAGGATAATCTTAGGCTATTTTATTCTCTCTATATATATTCTTAGGCGATAATATTCAATAAATATTCGAACATATAATTGGTTTCACATATTTTAATTTGATATAAATACACAAATATATAATTAAAAAGTCAAAACACTGCAAATTTATTTCAATAAATAAAGTTAAACAAAAGAGCACAAAATTTAATTTTGAAGATAATATTTTATTTTATTTTATAAGATTTATTCATCGTATTATTATATTAAATGTATTTAAGAATACTGATATGAATTTCTGTCCTTAAAAAAATCCTAGGTCATTTTTCCTCTCCCTCTATATATTTTTCTTGAGTTCCATTTTCTCCCTAGCAATATTAGATCTGACATATTAAAAATAAAAATATTTAAATTTTTTTCAGAAATGAACTTAATTTTTTTACGTGCTATAATGACTTATTTGCCGTCTAAAAAGAACATGAATCGAAACGGGAAGTGACCCGTATATTTTTTAATTTTAGATAACCTAAGTAAATTTGTAATTTTTTTTTTAGTTTAATTTTTCCCCTGGTAATATTATATTTAAAATATTAAAAATGAAAATATTGCAAATTTGTTTTTAAGAAATAAACTTAAAAAAAAGAGTACCAAATTTAAATTCAAAGGAATTTTTTTTTATAAGATTTATTAATTATATTATTATATTAAATGTATTTAAGAATATTGATATTAAAATTTTTTTAAGGAAAAAATCCTAGGTCATTTTTTTCCTCTCTCTATATATTTATAGGCGATAATATTCAATAATTTTTTTTTTATGTTATTCGATTAATTCATTATATTATTATATAAAATATATTTAAGAATACTGATATTAAGTTTTTTTTATTCAAAAAATCCTAGGTCATGTTTTCTTCTCCCTATATATATTCCTATACGATAATATTCAATAAATATTAGAACATATAATTAATAATAGACTAAAAATATTCAAGAAACTTTAACAAAAGTTAAAACAAAAAAATAAAATAAAAATAAAAATTAGCATTGCTATTACTGTCAAAAAAATAAAAATTATTAAATTATCCGGAGGGAAAAAAATATTAACAGAAGAGTAAGCAAAAAAAAACAATTAAATTATTATTATTATTATTATTATTATTATTATTATTATTATTATTATTGTGTTAAGTACAAAATTAAAATTCGAAGACAATTTTTTTTATGTTATCCGATTTATTCATTATATGATTATATTAAATATATTTAAGAATACTGATGTTAATTTTTTTTATTCAAAAAATCCTAGGTCGTGTTTTCTTCTCCCTATATATATTCCTATGAGATAATATTCAATAAATATTAGAACATATAATTAATGAAAGACTAAAAATATCCTAGAAACTTTAACAAAAGAAAAAAAAATATCATTGCCATTACTATCAAAACAATAAAAATTATTAAATTATCCGGAGAAAAAAGAAAACATCAACAAAAAAGTAAGCAAGAAAAACAATTAAATTATTATTATTATTATTATTAAAAAATTTATAAAAAAGGGGAAAGCAACTTTTTCAACCCCTGTACCGAAAACATGTTGAAAAAAACAAATTAAGCACAGTTAAAAAGCTTAATTTCAGTTATACATGCATTTCAGAAAAAAAAAAAAACCAAAATCAAATTTGATGGCTGAGGGGGGATTCGAACCCCTGCGCGCTGCAAAATGCAGCGCGCAGGGAGCCGCTCGGCCACAGGCTCTCCTTCGTCTTTTCCACAATAGAAATTATAAAAAGCATCTCTGTGAAAAAAAAACAGGTGCACATACACGCGCGAAGCAAAAGTTGAAAATGGCCAGTCCACAGTGCACATGAGTTTGCGTGCACAGTGGCTGGCCGAGCTGTTTTAGCTCTTTTACTAATAATAATTATTGATTGGTATTCCAAAAATGCCATTCTGATGTTTATGGAAATGCTTTGGCGCCAATGCAGGGTTTTTTATTATTATTGTTGTTGTTTTGTTTTGAATTTTTTGTTAGTGAGAAAAGTTGTTGAAATTACAACTTTGCAAGTGGTATGATTGTTAAAATTACGAGTTAATTTGTAATATCATATGATTTTACAAGTCAACTCATTAAACCTTATTAACTTGAGTAAAAAAATCAATTTGGATTAAACTCAATCAAAATCAGTCTAGATCGTAAAATTAGACCGAATCAATCCGATTTTACGATACCAAATTTTCTATCTGCAAGGCTCCAAGGCCAAAGCTTTTCTTTCTTCGCAAGCTATGCCTGCAAGGCTGCAAGCTAGGCGTAGCCCCCTCTCCTTTTCTGGCAAGCTAGGCACCTAGCCCCTCCTCTCTCTCTCTCTCCTCTCAATAAAAAACACAAATTAAAAAAATCAGTATACTTAGACCCATTTATTAGACCACAAGTATATATTTTAATATTAATTGTAAAATTTATACTTAAAATTTTTAAAATAAATAACTTTTTTATTTTTATTTTTTATTTAAAATTAAATTTATTTTGGTGTTTTTAGATTATTTTCATGTGCTAATATCAAAATAATTTATTGAAGTTGGAGCTAGTACTAACAATATCGATATTGATACTAGTAGTAGTACTAATAATTCTTACAATAGTAATGTTTTTGAATAATGTATAGAAATAGCGAGGAAGATGACGGATTGGGGGTAACGAGACTGATTTTAATTTACATAACACGCCAACAGAATATTTATTTTAAATTTGTTAGTTTTTACCTAATAAAATTCTATGGATATAATTGTTTAATAATATATTTTAAATTATTTTAAATCATATATGAATCTTAACTAATGAAGTTTTATGGCTATAATTATATTGTATTATATTCGGAAATATTTTACTTACGATTTTATGATTTTTCTACCCACACGATTTTAGCTGTAATTTTATAATTTTTGTACGAAAAAATTCAAATACGATTTTACGATCCGAGTTTCAGAAGCTCCTTCCGTGTCGTGTCAAAATCACGATTTTGACAACCTTGGATAGTGGAGTTTGGAGAAGCTCGTGCCCTCTGCTTCCACGCGCCAAGTATGCAGCGTGTAAATTCTTGTTTTTTTTTTTCTTAGATAAAACTGAAAAATGGTTTTGACATTACTAAGGTAATGTTTGTTCTTTTATACCTTTTATTTTATTTTTCTTGATTTTATATTATAAACTTTTTATTATTTTAATATGTTGATATAATTTTTAAAAAATATATATATTATTTAAATATATTTTAAAACAACAAATAATTTTTGGTGCAATCACTAATACATTATAAACCTACACATGCCCCATTTTATTATTATTAAAGAATGAAAATACTGTTTGTTCAGATTCATACAACTGTGAATTTAAACAGTTATTATATGTATTTGCTTTGTTGGCTCGTATTAAATAATTTAAAAGTTGAAAAGTTGACACTGCTATGTTAACTATTCATGTTAATTAATTGGCGAGGAAAACTGGATGTATATGTTAAATAATTCAAAACTTGAAAAGCTTACACTACGATGTTCATTGTTCATGTCGATTTAGTGGAAGAGATTGCTATGTTCATGTTGTCTTTTAAATACTTTGCACTTCTCATGTTAATTAATTTGGTATTCAGTTTTCATATTAATTACTTGGCAGGGTTTCTTATATATATATATATATATATATATAAACTTGTAAATAACTAATGTAAATCTTACTTTATATGTATTTTAGGTTTTATTAATAGATTATATTACCCTTCATTATTATTATATGGAGAATGCATTGTCCTTCATGTTTAATAAATCTATAAAATTGAGATAATGATATTTTATCAAGGTATATATATATATTTAAAACAAATATATAAAACCTAAATTCTTAAAAAAAAAATGATTACTCTATTGTATATTTCTAAATAAATATTTTATTATGAAAATACAAAACAAATCCAGAACAAGAAAAAATATAATATGATAAAAAATAAAATTAAAACTAAATATATCAAACCCATGCGAGAAGTGTGTTCTAAGATCATTTTAAAAAAAATATTATTTTCAATTAACGCAAAACTAACCCAGTAGTAACCTTAATGTTATTTTTAAAAAATATACTATCAATATTAATATCATTGTTTATAATATATATATATATATATATAGATATAGATATAGATATTGACGTGGCCATTTTGCCTTCTCTGCATGAGCTGCTACAAATAGCAGCTCATGCACGGGAAGGTATTTTTGCCTCTACTTTTGGCACTCCCGTTGGAGTGTCAAAAGTTAAGCAAACAAAACTAAACAATTCATTTTTTATTTTTAGCTCTCTAAATGGCACTTTTATTGGAGTTGCCCTTAAAGGTGTGTTGTCCAAACAAACAAAGTCTTAAGTACTTGACCCAAAACAAAACCAAATAGACTGACCTAAAAATATTAAAAACCAAGGTTTTACCTAAAATCTAAATCAAAAAAAATTTAAACCAATAAAAAATCATGTAGATGAAATTTAACACAAACATAAAAAAAACTTCACAGGAAAAAACCGATCAAACACTTAAATGATGAAGAACATAAAAAACATTTATCTAGAACCCAACAAACACAAATATCAATCCATACAAGTTTTCATACAATCAAGGGTAGGGTTTTATTCAAGAACATTCCATGAAGAATAATTTAAATTCCATTTGCTTTGACAATCAACACAATTTTGTCAAAATAAATTTAGGTCCAAAACCAAAATTCTAAGATTACAATCCCTATACACTTGTTATCGATGTATAACCTTTTATTTTAACAAGAAGGGTGGCTGTCTATTTGACAAAAAAAAAAAAAACTATGTAAGTCACATAATAGAAAGCTAGCATTATAAACATAACAATTTCTTTTTTCTAAATAGAGATTTAGAAGATTTCTCCCTGGTAGTTCGTTTGGATTATTGTCGGAAACCTAACAATTGGACGACTTGTAGTTTGTAATAACTCAACCCTTAAATAATTATTGAAAGCCAAAGAAGATCAAATTTTTAGATAATAAATTCATAAACAACTTTAGATTTGTCTACTGGGATTCTAGAAACTTCTGAATAATTTTATTTTATTACTTTCAGTGCATGTATGATATTTAGGATACCCAACATATACGCTGAAAAAATATAAACTCCAAATGTGAATGGACTCTTCTTTTAATTTGACCTAAAATGTACCTGTGTTTTAATTTAATTTTTCAACATAAAATATATGTTTTTTTCTTACATGAAGTATACATATTTTTAATATTAATTTTGGCATCTATGATTTTTTTTAAAAAGAATATAATATATTTAATATTTATTAATAAAATCTTTTTAATATACATGGTGTTTCATTTTAATACCCGGTCCTTGATGCTCGGATTTACGTTGTTGTAGTTTTACAATCTATTTCTGGCAGATATTGTGTACTTGCCAAGTATAGATCGGTGGAATAGTTGGCATGTCTGTTAAATTATTAAGAATTAGTGTTGTCACTTGTGGAAACGAAAGTTCAAACATCGATCGGTCTTGTGGTGTGCAGTCAAACTTGTGCTGTATCCATATCAATCTAAGAGAAATAGGATGATACATCAGATTATAATTAATTAATTAAGTTTAGGTTAAATCAAGCTCATACAACACCCAAAATCTGAAATTAAAAAAATTAAGAGCTAGTGATTCTATGTGTTTTATATATATTGGATAGTGGACTGGCAAACCCTAACTCAGACATTTAAATTGATTTTCAATTAATACCGTATATCATTTTTGCATGCAGATCTCTCCGATCCAAATTATTTATTAAATCCACTCAATGATTATACGCCTCCAGCCAGAAAAAAGAAAATCAAGGACGTGAATACAGCACTTCTCGCTAATTACTAATCCTGCCTCTGTTAAGCTTTCACCAATAGCCTTCTGAGAAGAGCCAGCAAGAGATCATTCCACACATCAATCGGACCCGGCAGGCACCAATGAACACAGTCATTATAGCCCTTCATCCATTGATTACCCCAGAAAGCTCCAGGGTGCCCGTCAGGTCTCATCAGCATAGCCATTGTTACGTCCAGAACCCCAAAGCTCTTCCCTTTCTTCTTCGCTCGTTCAATCTCTTCCACCTGCATCCTCCTAATTTCCCACTCGTAGCCTCCAAAATCAATCTTCTGCTCCCTGTAAGGACGGGTCCTATTGCAGCTTCCTCCAGTGTTCCAAAACCCATTCTCAAAATGGGATGGAGAGAATGTCCTTAGCAAGGTGACGATGCCCTCGCATTTCTTGCAGTGATTAATATGACTAAACGCGGCTCGGAATGCCATTCTGAGGGCAAATACAACGCCTTCATCAGTGACATTTGGTACGTTGCAGTAAACACATGCAACTACATTAGAACCTTTGTGTAAGTATATCTGCCTGAAGAACCAATGTGCATCGGATATGATGACATAATCTAGGCCATGCAGTTCTCTGGCCCAATTTTGGTCAACTTTGTCAAGATACAGGTCGAAAATGCCAGATGATGAACCGTTGATCACTCTCTCCTCTCCACTCACAAGGAATTTTGTCCAGAGCATTTTAAGGGTGAAGTTGTGGACAGGAAAGTGCCAAACCCGTTTCCTATCTTCAGAATCCAAATATGCATCTACAGGAACTTCCTCCTGCAAGATTTACAGGTTTTTTTCAGATTCAACGCTAGGATTTATTTTAAAACTTTTCCACACCCTGTTTTAGAGCCAAGATTTTTTTGTTTATGATATGAGATTCTGGTGTTCATTGGTCCATTGCACAAACAAGAATTGAAATGACATCCATATTTGTACCCCTGCTCAGCTACTAATATTATGTCAACAGAAAAAACTATGGATGAGCTCTTTCCCTTTTCATAGCCTCAGTGATCAAGACCTGTTATTGATTTATATTCCACAACAAACAAAAGGAGTTTTCAAATCTGATCGTGATGTTTATGTTAAATAAGCACCCTAAACTTCCCTACTATCTGCAGGGGACGATGGTCCATGCATCAAAAGAGACCACAGAGGAAGCATTTGGTAATTGATGAGCAGAAGATAAGGCAACTCCAGGTAAAAATGAAGCTGTTGACTTGTCAAGATAGGTCAGAATGAAAATTCAAATAACAGTATTACCTTGCATTAGGGTTTCTTTCCAGCCACTGGCCCTAACTTACGGCATTAACTTTAAATGAAGATTACAACATTAAACCAAAGTTCGATTCAATGATTCAAAATCTTTCCTAAAATCGACCTTCTTTCGACAACTTCTTCAAAAAAGAAAGTCTTCGATTGAATCATGGTAGCCCCAAAGTTTACCATGCACGTACGTTTGCTCCAACAACAAGGAATCATACACTTCAGCACACGCCAAGTGTATCAATGTCGGCACAGATAATTAGTGTTTCTTAACTTCACCGTTTGAATTGATTCATATATAGAAGGGAAAACGAGCACCAAACCCAAAACAAAAACTTTTTAACGTGGAGACCATGCGGGGCCTTGAAAGTAACAGCTGTCTTTCATAATATTTATCACAATTCCAAAGAAAGAAAGACAAAACTTCAAGCCTTGCCATCAACGGGGAAGGAAAGAAAAACTAAACAACTGACCTGGGACAAGAGACAGAGAAGCGATTCGATATGGTTCCTAGCAACAGAGTCACCGATAAATGCCAGTGTCTTTCCTCGAACAATGTCGAAGTAGGCTTTGGCATCAAACCTAGGAAGATCACATTTTTCTGGTTTCCATCTCCAATTAAGGAAATCTCTGTCCTTCCTTCCATGTCTGAAACAGTTCTTTGAGGTCGAAATTGTTGCGCAACTGGAATTTGTATACATTGACCCACTTAAATCAGGAACCCAGTTGCCGTTAAACAAGTCACACTTGTCTTCTTCTACAGAACAAATACAGAACGAAAATTAGAGAGTGCACAGTTAGCGTTCTGATAAATGAAAGATGGGTTATATGCATGCATATATTCTTGAGAAAGTACCCTTTTTATGTGGTTTGATCGAGAGGAGCTCTTGATCGGTGTCATGTTCGGTGACGAACTTTAGAGTGTAGAGAATGAACAAGCTGAGAATTGCTGTTAAACCTCTTAACAAGAAAGGAATAGGCCTCTCCATGTTAAGGCTTCTGTCCTTCATTTTTCATGCATGGTCATAAATTAAGTTAGACCCATTCATATATATACATAAATACATCTAGATCTGGAGGGGAAGTCGGTCGTGTATTTCTAAGAGTAGAAGATATTTTTTAAAGGAGGACAATTCTGCTTCGCAAACGGAAACGGCAAGGAGAGGAACCTGAGAAGATGATGTTAACTTCCCTCAATTAACGCAAGACAGTAGACCAAAGGTGTTTGTAGTCCTGTGATTGGGGAGGAGGCGTCAACAAAGGAAAGCTATTCAAAAATATTTCTGAAAAAAATTATTTTTATTTTTTAGTATTTTTTATGATTTTATATATTGATATTAAAAATAATTTTTTTAAAATTTAAAAACTATATTATTTTGATGTATTTTCGAATATTATTTTCTTCAAAAACAACCTCAACCATACTTTTAAACAAGCATTTCATCCAATCATAAAATATTTAACACAATATAGTGCAAGAAATCTATTTCTTTATGAAATATTCACAGTTAAATTATAAAAATAAAAATTAAATTAGTTTATGAAATACAAAACAAGCATTTTCATTTTGTCAAGTCAAAATACAAGAGCATTTATGTTTGTTTTGACAAATCTTATTTAACGGTAAATTGGAATATATGTGCACACATATTTTTCTAGTCATAAAACTTATGCATCATATATAGTGCCATAAATATGTTTTAAGTACGAAAAACAAATGCCACTCGGTTTATCAATAAAAAAATAATAAATAAAACAAACATTTTACTTTTTTAATTAGGTTATACAATTAAAATAGTCTATGGTTTATGTAGTTACATAAATGAGTTTAATAACTCAAATTCCGATTAAAATTTTGTGATCAATTTCTGTTATTGTATGATAGCTGAATTTGCTAAAATAAGAAAATAGAGGACGAAATTAGCAAAGGATTACAGGTCAGAGACTCATTTGGTAGTTACACAATAAATATAGGTTTGGCAGGTGGGGTCTTGGACCAGCGGAGTTCCTTGCACCACGGTTTGAGCTATTCTATGCATGTTTGTCATTCACGATGCTTTACTTTATTTATTAGGTTTGTTGGCAGGATATTCAGTAAATTTAAGGATTAATTATGATGTGTGTAAGTTGGACCGGATATTCCAATTATAAAAAAATAAAAAATAAATATAGATTTGGGACTGATTTGTGGTAGATTTTTTTATATGTGTGAGTGCGGGGTGGTAGGGTCACCACCAATGAACCTTATTTCACGGCAATAAGGTTGTGGAAATGGGAGCCTTTCTTGGACCATGGTTCCACTTCCAATCCTCTTTAATTTTCCCACTAAGCTGCATCAGCAATTAACCTTATTTCACGGAAATAACAGGCTGTGTTAAATGCACAAGTTGGAAGACCGTCAAACTCCTAACATTCTCATGGAACTCAAATTCATATTGCAATGACATCAAGCCTTATGCTACCCCCATCCACCGTTTTCTTTTAACCACGACTACTAATATTTTTTCAACCGGATTTTTTAAATTTATTTATGAATTAATCAATTATATTTTTATTAAATAATTCTTGTTTTTAAATAATCTTATATAAAACTTGAAAATCATAAATAAATTAACTTGATGAATATTTAACTTGACTTTAGAAAATAAAGTTAGTGAGTTGAATTACTTTTCAGAATTGTTTTTATATGCATATAACTATTAAAGGTCTTAATTACTGAAATATTTTCATTTGAAATTATATTAGATTGGAAATATAACTCATGGAAAAGAATTGAGACTCAATTCCTAGCAAATATAATAACAAATGATAAATTATCACAGTTATTATTATTATAACAATTACTAGTCTCATTGTTATTATTATTATCATGGACAATATTATTATTAGTATCATCATTATAACTATCATTGTTATCACTGCTATCAATAAGTATTATCCTAATTATTATCGTGATTATTATTATTATTATTACTCTTTAAATTATTGTTATAATTATTATCACCATAACTATATCGAACATTATCATAATTTTTATTTTTATTACTATTACTATTATCATCATCATTTTTTCTATAACCACAATTATTATTACTATTACTATAATGACCATAATCACTATTGTTATTATTATTAATATTGCTATCACTATACTATTACTATTACTATTACTATTATTATTATTATTATCATCATCATTATAATTATTTTCATTATTATTAATATTATTATCATAGTTATTGCTATTATTATTATCATCACTATAATTATTGATATTATAACCACTATAATAAATTATTGTTATTGTTATTGTTATTGTTATTGAAAGAGAGAGAGAGAAAAAGAAACACAATCAACCAACGACGACAATTCAAGAAACATAAGTTACACGAGCTACACCATTTGAAAAAGATCATAGCTGTGCATCCATGGAGATGATGAATGACCAGATTTGATCACCAAAGATGTCACACATGCCAATTATATGGCACAAACACCTGATAATCACTGACGTGTTTAAATACTAGTTAACAATTTTTTGATAAAAAATAATGAAAAATACAAAACATCCCCCAAGCCCCTCTTAATTATAAAAAAAACATATGAAAATTTCAAACTACCTCCAAATGCTATTTTATTTTATCTTTTTCTAAGGTTAAAATTATTATTTTACTGTATATAAAATTTAGAAAAACCTGAAATACCTCTGTATGATCTGGGGGGTAGAAAAATATTTTAAATGTTATTAACCTTGTAAAAAATAAAAAAAAAGCTTTGGACTATCAATTTTAATTTTTGTTGACCCTTGAATACTAGAAAGTATTTTCACAATTAGCAATTAGAACCCAACCTCGACGACCCTACACTGAATGATTAATATGAGAGCGCGGATGATAGATGTAAAGAAGCAGAGTCTTCATCTACGAGCTATAAATAATCATCAGCATAAAAGGAAGAAGAAGATTGATTTAGCATTTGAAAAGTTAAGTGTCATTTCAGCACATTAATTTTGATGACAATCAAATTAAAAGGCTCAATTTTCACCCTGAAAACCATATTCAATCCTCAATTGGTCGCCGTGGTGTCACTGTTTTGTGTTGTCCTCTGGGTCTGGAGCCTTACTAGGGAGTAGTATGTCCCGGTAGGTCTCTTGGACAGCAAGGATGAGTGGGTCCCTTTCTCCACCACCTTCCCTTTATCCAGGACTGCAATGAGATCACAATTCTGAATGGTGCTTAGCCTGTGCGCCACCACTACACTCGTCCTCCCCACCATCACGCGCTCTAGGGCATCTTGAACCACCTTCTCTGACTGGCTGTCAAGCGCGCTGGTTGCCTCATCTAGCAGCAAGACCACCGGGTTTTTCAGGATGGCACGGGCTATGGCAATCCGTTGTTTCTGCCCCCCTGATAGCTGCATCCCTTTGTCTCCGCACCACGTGTCATATCCATCTTTCAGGGCAGCAATGAAATTATGAGCGTTTGCTGCTTTCGCTGCCTCCATTACCTCCGATTCATTCACCTCACTGGATGCGCCGTATGAGATGTTTTCCTTGATCGTGCCGGCGAATAATGTGGGTTCCTGACTGACAAGAGCGATGTACTTCCGCAGGGACCTCAGGTGATATGACCGAATATCCCGGCCGTCTATTTTTACCGCGCCCCTTGATGGATCATAAAATCGTTCAATAAGCCCGATGATGGTTGATTTACCCGAGCCACTTTGCCCAACCAAGGCGGATGATTTCCCTGCCTCGATGCTGATCGAGAAGCCTTGGAAGATCCTGACATCGGGCCTGGCTGGGTATGCAAAATCAACGTCACAAAGCTCCACATGCCCTCTTATTTCTTCAGGCTGGTAACCTTCAGGGTCTTCTGGTTCGATTCTCGTGTACCGATCCAGTACGGCAAAGACTGACCGTATGGAATCTGAGCCCTTGGCCAGATCCGTCGTCATACTCCCTGCATCGGCTATGACCCGACCAGTGCTGACGAGGATCATGAAGGTCTCGAACAGGGCTTTTGCTGTGATGTAACCCTGAGAGATGAGCCTGCCACCATACCAGAAATCTAGAGCCCAGGTGCACGACATCAGGCTTTGAGAGGTGCCGAGCCCAATTCCAGCATACCACGACTGTCTAATGTTCTCTTTCTGTGGACCTTCTTGGGCCTTTTCCAGCATCTTCAGGATTCGATCCTGAGAGGAGAAGGCAGTGATGGTTCGGAGGTTGGAAACCGCGTCTGCAGCGAGCTTGCTACTTTCATCCTGTGCTTTGATGGCCTTCTGGGACATGCTCGTGAGGAGAACTCGCCGGACATAGAAGCAGACTATGATAATGGGCTGGACTGCAATCATCACGACGGCTAGCCTCCAAGCGATGATAAGGCCCATGGTGCAGGCTATGCTGACGGCAGAGATTGTCTGTACAAGAAGGGCCATCCGGTCCCCCACCAGAGATCTCACCTGCCCATAAAAGAAAATTCTTAAAAGATATATCATGATAGTAATTATATGTTAGTTTTACAACAAAGCAAGAGTAACATGACAATGACATTGCTAGATTGATACAGAGACTGAAAAATCCACAGAAAGAGAAATCAAAACCATCATTATATTATAATTTATCTATCCAAATTGATACTACAAGGCATGAAATAGCTTCTAATATTTATTCTAGAAACATCATGGACCTGATTAGATAGAATGATTGTTTAAAGAACGAGAAGTTGTACAGCAATTAAGCCAGGAAAAGATAAACAACACATATGGAATAGATAATCTGTACGGGTATTCCTTAATAATTAGCAAAAGCAGCTCTAAATAACCCTAAAATCATAGTTGAAATCATCAATGGATGGTGAGGTACGGTGGATTTAAGAAGAAAAACGCATACCACATTAGCATCTTTGGCAAGCCTCGAGCAAATTGCCCCACTTGAATTCTGGTCCTGATCAAACCATCCAACTTCAAAGGTGAGTATCTTGGAAAGCATCCTCCCTCTAATCCTCTTGGTTAAATGCTCGCCCATATATGCAAAATTATAATGCTGAATCACGTTCACTATCAACGACAGAAATGCCAAACCCAGAAAACACATTGAATAAAACCTTATCTTCTCCTTAATCTCATTATGATCTGCCAGAAAATATATGGATATCATCGACCCCATTGTGAATGCATAGAGGGGCTGAACACCACCGAATAAAACGGCACCTAAACACCCAATGCTGGCTTGTTTCCATTCTGGCAAATTCAAAGCCAGCAACCTTCTGAATGATGGGACTGGAAGTTTTTGCTCCTCAACTGGGGCATTCTCTCCAGCAGTCAGTGAGACTCGGCTTGGTGTCACTGAGTTTTGAGAGCTTGACCTGCTAGCAACGGACAGTCGACGACTGCTGGTGTTATCCACGTCCATGTTTGAAATAAGAGACGAGGGTGTCATATTATTACTACCGGCGGCATCTTCATTAGTTTCTGTTTGCTGGAGAAGGACCAGAGATGTGTAGAGACCGTTTTCATTTCCGATCAGTTCACCATGAGAACCGATTTCCATGACCTGACCGTTTTGGACGACGGCAATCACATCGGCATTGCGGATTGTGGAGAGACGGTGGGCAATGATGATTGTGGTTCGACCCACGGCAGCCTTATCTAGAGCTTCTTGGACAACTCGTTCTGATTCAGAATCTAAAGCACTTGTTGCCTCGTCCAGGAGGAGGATTCTTGGTGCTTTGATTATTGCTCGTGCAATCGCAATCCTTTGCTTCTGCCCTCCCGACATTTGAACCCCTCTCTCACCAACCTGTCAACCATAAGTATACTTAATTTTGTCACATGCCTGCAGTACAGGGAATATTAGATTTACCATGTTTTAGACTGCTGTTATAATATTAATAACTGCCTCTAGTCTTAATTTAACATTCCTTAAATAGATTATATATTATTTGATCAGGGAGAGAAGAGGCTCCATTGTAAGTGACCAGACAAACCATTTAAAACCAGCAAGTCAAACCATTGTTTGTGGTTGCCAACACAACCAGAGACTCGTACGTACATGGATTGTTATGGTACCAAGTGAGAAGGGAAGAAACATGGGTGCATGTTTTAAGGTAAATTCAATTCCCAATGTACATGCGTCGTGTAGTAAACGGAGTAATAAATAAATATAGCACTCCTATCCCATGTTTAGATTGACAGAATATACAGTTGCTACAGGACATATGGGATTATAAATAAGAAATTAAATACCACTAATGTTAATGGTTTTTCAACTGGAAAAACAATATTTTATATAAACAAGCACGCAGTTGACTTGGTGTAGAAGATAAGGACGGGCATTGCTGGTATTATGTTAAAGAATCTGTATTGCAATTTCCAATGTCAAGTGGCGATGCAGGGACGAGACAGACAGAACTAACCTGGGTATCATACTCCTGTGGCAGATGAGATATGAAGTTATGAGCGTTTGAAGCTTTTGCCGCTTCAACAACCTCGTTAATGGTGGCATCTTCCTTACCAAAAAGTATGTTCTCCTTGATAGTTGTTGCGAATAGTGCAGGCTCCTGGCTCACCAAACCCATTTGTGACCTTAGCCACTTGAGTTGCAACTTGTCAACAGCGATTCCATCAACAAGTATCTCACCGCCTAGTGGGTCGTAAAATCTTTGCAGCAGTGCAATCACCGTTGATTTTCCTGACCCACTGCCTCCCACCAGGGCCACCGTCTTCCCCGCCGGGATTTTTAGGCAAAAATCTCTGAAGATCATGCTCTCTGGCCTTGATGGGTATGCAAATTCCACATGCCTGAACTCTACTTCACCTCTAACATTTCCCAAAGTTTCACCTTCCATGTTCTCCAGATCTATTTTTGGGACTCTGTTTATCATCTCCACGATACGTTCTCCAGCTGAAGATGCTTCCGAGAAGTACTTCACATTTGATAAACCAGCACCAAGAGCCCTAATTAAATAATCGAAAAGAAATAAACGAAGCTTATTTAGCTCAGAGTCAGTAAATCAATAATATATACAATAGACGAGAAGTGATTGTACTTACAAGCCACCCACAGCTATGGCGGCGCCGACAGCAAAAACAGTTCCTCCTGCAGAGCCATGGTACATGACCATTCTGCTTCCATAATAAGACATAAAGGACCAAATACCGAAAACAACACCATTGCTGCCAATCGCCAAGCCCTTTGCCAAGCCCTGTCTTAACCCCAATTTAACTGAAAATTCTAAAGCTTCAGAGTATGCAGCTATGGTTTTGGCTTCACCAACGAAGGCAAAGACAGTCCTGATCGAAGATATTGCTTGCTCTGCTACTGTACCTGCCTTGTTATACTCTTCTCTTGTCTTTCTAGCTATTCCCATCAAAGTCCGTCCATACACTATACCAGGAATCACTAAAATCACAATAAAAGGAAGTCCCACAATTGCTAGTCTCCATAGCATAACGAATCCGATCATGTAGCACCCAAAAAACATTGCAACGTTCATCAAAAAGTTTGGCACCTGATAACCGTTGAGAAATCGTCATAACTAAGCAGTAATTTACATTTGACAAATTAATTATAAGCAAATTCTATATTTTTACTTCCAAATATTCTTGCATCGTACTTCATTATATATATGCATCGTAAGAGAAATTAACTAGCTAGTGAGAAAATTGCTTCTTTTGAGATAATTAAGGAAATCAAACGGACATGCACCTTTTCGCTAAGAACATCCTGAATTATAAGACTATCATTGGAGACACTGGTGATGACCTCGGCTGTACTTGTTACATGCAAATCGAAGTAACCGACATCTTGTCTTAGCACGGCTTTCAAGTATCTCGCTCTCATTCTCGTGGCTTGTCTCTCACCAGTTCTTGTCCAACAATATCCCTCTGATAATCAACACAAATTGTATATTAATTTATATATCATTACTCGCCTTCTCTTAATTTATTAGCTACATATTGAAGTGATCGTGAGCAAAAGATGATCAACCATAACCTCTTATAGTAAATAATTCACCCACCAAGGAAAGAAACAACCCATTGTCCACAGGCCAGGTAACAAAGTGCCAGCGCGTTCTGTCAATATATATAAATCCACATGTAATTTAAAACTAGCCCAGGATAAGTTTGAATAATAGACAAAGAAAGGGAAAAAATAAGAGAAGGAGAAATGAAACAGAAGAACCTTGTTAATGCTATGAGAGAAAGCTTCAGCAGAAGAAGATGTTCCGCCAAGATTATTCATCAACTTGCTTGTCACGAACAGCACAAGAGGCGTGGAGAACCCATCACCAATGGACCCAATGAATCCAAGAACCATCAACAACCAATCTGCACTGTCTGCATGCATGAAAATCGATCGTATGGACCCAATATGATCTCTACTTTTCTTGCTACTTTCCCCGGTCCCCATGATCTCGACCAAGCATGCACAGGCAAACAGTTAATTATGAGGGTGATGAGGGAGGAGAGAGTTCACAGCGCGCACTATATCTCTGCGACCGTACGTGAATTACCAGCTAGCTAGTATCAATTTTTTTTCTCTCGAAAGGTTGCGACGCCCTTAATTCGTCACTGTCGAGAAACTAGTATGGAGAAGCTAGCTCCCGGAAATCTATTATATATATAGATGATGAGCGGTGATACCCCTTTAAGCCTGGGGACCTGACCGGAATAAATTCAAGTAACGTCTTTTCTCGATAAAACCTCTACATGATCGACAACTGAAGGCATATGTATGTTGTCAGCTTGTTTTGTACATGTGGACAGGTCTTTTATTACCATATTTTTATTGAAATAAAACTATAGAATTGCTGGATCACAGTTGACTTTAATCTTCTTTGCCATCAGAGCGTCATTAATGACGCCCAGAGGGTTACTGGGAGCCACTCGATGGCAGCTTACTTAAATACCCTTTCATGGTTTGTTTTCTTAGAAAATAGAGATAATATATAAATAATCTTTTCACTCCGTGGCTCGCTCGCTTTCATCTATCTACTGCTCGTTGTAATAATGATCCCATGGGTGTCTTTTACCATTCCAGTTGACTAAACAGTCTTATTTTAATGACAACAACTATACAATGCTGCAACTCCGCTCTCTCTCTCCTCTCTCTCTCTCAATGCACTCGTGCCACTAAAATGAACCATTAGATTCCCACCACCTCATCGACACCGTTCAGAATAAAGGAAGATATATAGAACCACCTGCTACATGCATGGTTCTCCATTGTAGCCATTTAAAAATAGGGTGTATGCTATTTTGATATTACTCTGAAGGAATTTGAATGGGTCTTCTCTGTCTTGCAGAAGTTATGAGAATCGTCCACGACGCCAACCTTTAATTTAGATTTGTAAGTAATTATTTAGTTCATTGTTAATTACTTGAAGCTTATTTCTTTTGATAATATTTTACAATAGATTAATTACTGCCAACAACAATTTTTTTTTAATTTATATGCACGTATGCATTTATGTTACAACCCGAAAACACCACCCAAAACCTTAAAACCAAATGAATAAAAAAAATCAAAAGGAACTCACTGTTTTTTTTTCTAGCATTTTCATAGGGAAAAACTACAAAAATTGAATTCTAATCTTTGAATGCAACTAGTTGATACCTAGCTTGGCCATTTTGATTACTCGAATAGTGACAACCAACCATTTTAATGTGAACTTCAAGAGTATAAAGATCTAGAAGACCATAAGCAACATTAACAAAGTCTTGAAAAGCCAAAAATCAAGTTTGATAAAAAGTGACATAAAAATTACCTGAATCAATGTATCAACACTATTGAAATGAACCCTCATCCAATGATTAACAAATCGCAAACAAGAAGTATAGATAAGACACCATGAAGATGATTGTTTTTCAAGAAGCTCAAATAAGTTTAATAAAGAATCAAGGAATGTGAGTATCCTCACACACAAAAGCAATATTTAATAGAAAATCAATATCTATCAAAACTAAAATAAGTTCTTACAATGGAGTAATTATACTCCTCAAATAATCATAATGGACCCAAAGATTATGGGGTAATTTATGAAGAGACTAAATTTTTTTGTAATAGCTTGCTATCAATTTAGTTAATCAACTAGATTAATTGAGTCCTATAATTTGGTTGATTGGTTCATTCAATAATTCTTATGTTTCTTTCTCGTGTCATCAAATGATTGACCAATTCCATTGACCGATTGAGACATTAACAATTTTAATTGTTCATTTCATATAATGGTTGTGTGGATCAATTAGTGAACCTAATTGATCAACTAGTTAGAGCAGAATCATAATTCACATCACAAATCTTGAATTTTATCTCACATTATCATTATACAAATAATTTCATTTCGGCTCAATATAACACCTTGTTAGTTATATAACATGTTAATTACAAGGATTAAGAGTTTATATAAAATTTAACATACATAAACAAAAGTGAACACTTAATGTCATGTCTCTACAAACAAAAGTTAAAAGTTCATGTTTAAATTCATTGAAACAAAATATGTTACATTCCAAAATGAAATGAACAAATAACCCGGTCAATTATCCAATGTCAATATCAATTTTAAATTTTTACATTTAATCATTACCTTAAGTATGGTTAATCAAGAATATGTTGATAGCAATCCACCTAATATCATCATTTTCCATTCCAATGGATAGCAAAACCAAGTTTTTAAACACATGACGATGCTAATGTATTAACGTTGACATCATTAGCCTTCCCTATTTTTCAAGGATTCCTAATCAAGTTTATTTTCATAAATTCTTTTTATATTCATGTCTATAGTAATGAATCACATTAGTATCATTAGCTCCCACACTGAACTAATTAAGTCCAAATAAATATCAATACCAATAATCCTTATTAATATCATTAGTCTCCCATACCAGCAATGACTAATCAATTGTCATATAAATTTTGATACTATTGGTATCATTAGTCTTCTAATCAAATCTTAATTTTTCTTTCTCTTCTTTCTTTATCCATCAATTTTTTTTTCCAATGCCACTTTAGAGAAATATTAAGAAATAAATTTAACAATTCTATTGGTGCTATAATTCTCAAAAGATAGGTGTCGAACATCTATCTACAATACATGATATCTAAGCTCATTCTCTGGATTGTGGTTTGATTGCATTCAACACATGATAATATCATCATCATTGCTTTCCAAAATCTTTGAATCCATAACTGGATACACATGTATGCTTTGACACACCCTCTTTATGATTTAATATCAATTCAACATGATTATCTTTAAAAACACATCCTTGACAATTACATAATCAATTTATAGCAATTATTCTCCCTCTTTTCATGGCCAATTTAGATAACATATGCCTAAAGGAATCCATGGGTTTCCTTTAATTTTTATACAATAAAATCATCAAAATCTTTCATTATCCAATCCTAAATGATATAACTTTACACAAGCCAATTAGAAAACATTTATCTTTTTTTTTATTTCAAAACAACAATAACAAAATTAATAATAATGAGGAGGGTAGTAACTTAAAAAAGAGTAGGTTGAGGATGGTCTCAAATATGCAGAAAAAACCAAGTTGAAAATTCCGGACAAAGTCGAGAGCCGGATTATACCTCATTGTGCCTAAGACTAAAGAGATAGTGCAAATTCAAGGTTGAAATAAATGATTATTAAATAAATCAGCATAAAAATTAAGTCCAATTATATAATTATATTTTTAATAGGCCAATTTGATTTAATTATGAGCCAAATTAAAAGTTTAATTATGCTTAAGAATAATTTGGGTCAAAATAAAGGATTTAATTATGTGCAAGGACCTAATTATACTTTTAATGAGTTAAATTAATTTTATTATGGACTTAATTGGTGAAAAATTAAAATATAGGAGCCCGATTTGGGCTTAATTGAGAAAATTGAAATTTCATTGAAATCAAGGGCAAAATAAAAAAGAAAATCAATAGTTTTGGGTTAATTGAGGGTTAAATTGATGAAATTCACAGCTAAAGACCTTTTTGAAAAACTAGTTAAACTCTCATACTCAATTTATTGAAATTAGAGATGAAATTAAAAAAGAAATAAAATTTTAATAGCCAAAAAACAATATCCACTCATATTCAGAGTTATTGTTAAATTTAGCAAAGAGTAAAAGTTTAATGCCAATCAAGGGTTTAAGTAAAAGAAATAAAAAACTTTAGGATGAAATTGAACTCTAACCAAATTCATAAATTAAAACCCTAAAACCATAACAATGTCAGTTTTGGCCACCATTCACAAACACTCAAACCACTAACCACCTCATATCCATGCTAGGTGAGTCCTTTATTTTTTTTCTTCTTCTCTTTCTCTTTCATTTTCTTCTTCCCCCCTCCTGTAGCCATTGCAAGCAAAATTCTATATGGCAAATAGAAAATTAATTAACATGGTCATTAGGCTAGCCTAATGACCATGTCAGACTAGGTTAGACTTGTTTCACCCTATTCTAAACGGTTGTGTTGGGTCCAACACTATATGAAAGAGAGAGAGAGAGAGAGAGAGAGAGAGAGAGGATTGTAGGGTCATCAATTGACCCTACCCAATTTGACTATGTAGGGCCTGGATTTCAGGCTAGACCTAACCCATTATTTAAAAATGAAGAAGAAATGGTTTGTTGGATTGTTAGTTGGCCACACCATAAAATAATAATAATAAGATAATAAAAAACAAAAAAATCCAAAAACTTCCTAGGGTCATTACAAAATATTTGTAATTTTCTTGCGTAGTTTTTTTTTTTATCAATTTTATTCAATATTGGGCCATAGACTTACACTAGAAGATATAAACCTGATATAAAATATATGATTTCCCCCAACCTTAAAAATAAATAAATAAATAAATAAACCTTCATTTCAAAAACACAAAAATATTTTGTTTTCATGCATACAACCAAATCCTAAGAGTTATCTAAGCATATATTCTTTATGAAAGACTAAATTGCATCTTTATCATTTTTTTTAAATGCAAAATGGACATGATAACCAATTTTTGATTATCTATTTGGGTTTGACTAAAATGTTTGGATTTAGCTAGAACTTTAATCATTTTTTTTGGGGGTGTGTAAAACCACATTATTGAGTATACCCTTAAGTATGAAATATACAAAATAGAAAATAAAATGCAATGCTAATATTTGAGCTTTAGAAACAATTATATTTTGACTCAGTAAGGTAAAGGATTTTCTCACAAAGGGAGATCTACCTTGAACAATTATATATGGCGAGATGATATATTGTGACATCATTCTACTTATTCCAATAGTGTTGGTGCCTTGAAATTCAAAGGTTTCTGTGTCCTTGCAATTAAGAAAAAGATTTAGCCTTGGATGTTTGTTGAACAATTAATCAAAAAGATAAAAGAAAACATGATTTTGAGTTTGTGGAGGAGAAAGGACTTTTTTTTTTTATCTCTACTAAAAATCATATCTCCATCATATGACATCTTTTATGGTATGAAATTTCAATTGATGATAGGTCTTTGACTCTGAAATCCAACAAAATTGAGTTTGCATCAATTGAACATCTGCAGATCCAGAGAATTAAGTTGGAATGGCCAAAGGTCAACACTGGTAGAATGCAAGATTTGAATGTGAAGGCTGTAATTTCTATGTTCTTCCTTATATTATTTTCTTGCCTTAGATACCAGAAAGATATGGATGTTAGCTTTTAATGCTAGTAGAATCACTTCATTCCTACCTTTAGAGCTCATGCTCTGCACAAAACATTGATTGATGGTCAAATCTGTCAATTATCTCCAATTTACTCCTTTTTGCATCTTTCATCTAAAAGTTCTTCAAAACATAAAACAAGAATATCAAGGCATTTTATATATAAAACATAGGAAAAATACTAGTTGAATGTGGGTGAAACTATTGAATATATGGTTGCATCAAATACCCCCACACTTAGCTCTTGCTCGCCCTCAAGAAAGGATACATAAAATCAAATTGAAAATATCTATGACCAATCTCTTAATCTCCTTTCAATGTCCAGGAATATATGTATTATAAACAAGAATACAATCAAGAAGGATACAGATTATTTTATGAATTTATTTACATGTAAATTTCAAAGCTCAATTAATCATCATGATTTAAATGAAATCTATGCCATGCCAAAGTGATAGGTCCTCTCATTGAGACACTCCAACACTCATATGTTTAGGGCTTTTGTGTTTAAATATCTCAAATTCAATCAATGAATAAAATCTACCATAAACTTGCTCTTCCATCTCATCTCCATTAGTAACATATTAAAAACAATGCATGAATCAAAAGGTCTTACCTTTTTCTTGTAATGGGGCTAAGGTTAAGGTGAGGTAAAAGAAATTAAAAGAAAAGATTAAAACCAAACAAAGTAGAGCATTCCATCAAAACACATAAATTTTCCATCTTTAATCACCAATTCTTATCTTAACCTCTTTTGATTTCAAGCTCTTTCAACATAAAATCTTAAGAGCATAAAGGGACATTTTTTTTCTCTTTTCTTCTTCTTCATCTTCCTCTTATTCCTCTTCTTCTTTCTTCTTTTTTTTTTTTTCTATTTTCACCTTTGATAACATTGCCTATTTTTTCATCAACCATCACTTCTTTCTTTTCACATAATTTTCAACCATAATTCCATGAGATATCACAAGTATATGCTGTAATAATCCTTGCCCAGGGAATAGGATAAAAGGAAAACATATAAAAAGTTAAGGCTTATATATGGATAAAGCAAAGAAAAGATAAACAAGTTCAAAAGGGGTTCATTGAGGATAATATGCTTTAGGTTGGGTTTTTGGTTCAAGTGGTTAAAATTCCTAATACCTTTATCATCTTCATGTACATATGTAATATGAATGTAATTTCAACAAGATATGAAGCAAGTTCTAGAGATACATATCATTGAAAGAATACACAATCAAAGAATATAATGTTGAAGGTTTAAAAGCTTGCATTGGTATAACACTATAAGGTCAACATGACATATTCTCAAAGTCAATCCCTAAACCAATTAAACATAAAAACTTGCATACATACTCCTTTATTTGATTTATATCTCCATCTATCTTAATTAATTCTCAAATATAATACTCAATTCTGATAAACCAATAGGAGCTCAAAGATCAAACATAGAAATTCATTTTCATTTTTGTTTTTGTTTTTTTAAACAATAATGAAAATCAAAATAAGAAAACCAACATTATCCCAATATCCCTACACCTAAAACACATCATTGTCCTTAATATTGAAATAAAATAAAAGGAATATAACAAAATGATAAAAAAACAAGTAAAATGCAAAAAATAAAAGATAAGAAAAAAGAAAGCAAATATGAATTTTTTTCTTTTTGCTGGGTTGCCTCCCAATAAGCGATTTTGTTTTGTGTCATTGGATCGACATGCTGCATGCTCATTATTAATAGAATACACAAAGGTGGATTAATCTTTGAGAAATCTTTGATAAAACGTCGATAGAAACCTGCATGAACCAGGAAAGAACAAACTTCCCTCACGCATGAGGGATAATAAAATGATGAAATAACTTCTATTTTAGCTTTATCAACCTCTAATCTACATGAAGACACAACATGCCTAAGAACTATTCCTTGTTCTACCATAAAATAGGACTTTTTATAGTTCAAGACAATGTTAGTTGCAATGCACCTTTTCAAGATCAAAGATAAATTTTCTAGATATTTATCAAAAGAATCACCATATACTGTGAAATCATCCATGAAAACCTTAATTATTCTTTCAACATAGTAAAAAAAAATATTCATCATATATCTTTGAAAAGGTGTAGGTGCATTACAAAGACCAAAGGGCATTATCCTATATGCATATGTACCAAATGAACATGTAAATGTAGTCTTTTCTTGATCCTCATCACTAATAACATTTGATTGTATCCACTATATCCATTAAGAAAGCATTAACTAGACTTAATTGTTAGGCGTTCAAGCATTTGATCCATAAATGGTAATGGAAAATGATCTTTGCGTGTAACAAGATTTAGCATTCTGTAATCAACACACATTCTCCATTCACTCGAGATGCGAGTAGGAATGTATGTGATGGGGTAAATGACTTCTGTATCTAACAGTTTCAAAATTTCAGCTTTCACTACCTCCATCATAGGCGGGTTCAACCTCCTTTGCATTTCCCTTGTTGGTTTCACATTTTCCTCCAATAATATGTGATGCATACACATTGAGGGACTAATGCCCTTGTTGTCCGCCAAAGTCCATTTAATGGCTGTTTTGCGATCACACAACTTCACAAAGTTTTTCCTCTTGCACACTTGTCAAATCCTTTGCTATGATAATATGAAGTGTATTGTTGTCACCAATGAACACATACTTGAAATTACCGGGAAAATGTTTCAATTCTAACTTGAGGGCCTATAAAATAGACGACAAAAACTTTTTATGTGAAAGTACTAAATCAACAAAGACATTACCATGAGGAACGATTTGGAAAACTTGCAAAGCCAATGCTACTTCGTGCACATTTCGGGACCACATGTGTTCCTCTCCATCTCCTCTAATTGGGTAAAATAATAGCCATTGCTCAAATCTAAGCTTAATCCATCCACACAATCAAAATCACAAACTTGCTACACACACTCATCAACTTGGTCATAACATGTGATAGAATAAACATTGCTATAAATATATTCATTGCATCATGAAAATTAAATCCAATCTTTTCATCTCCTACCTCCATAGACAAAGTATCCTTACCACAATCAATTTTTGTATTTGCTGGTTGATGAATCACAAGAATCATGTTCCATATCAAGAATATAAAAGTCACATGGAATTACAAACTATCATTCATGAGTAGAACATTTTCTATCACACCAAGTGGGTAAACAAAACTACGATCCGCCAATTGTATTACAATGTTGGTTTTATACAAAGGCTCCAAACTAAGAGAATCAGAAACATGTTTAGACATAACACTAATGGATGCACCTAATCGCATAAAGCCCTTTTAAAACTAACATTGCCAATAACACATGGGATAGTAAACGCACCTAGGTCTTTCTGATTCAAAGACATATTCATTTGAACAACAGTAGATACGACTTCTCCCATACTTACCATTTCATGACCTTTTAGTTTGGAAGCTCTTTTAGTCGTGCACAACTCCTTCAAAAATTTAGCATACTTAGGAATTTGTTTGATAGCATCAATAAAAGGAATGTTGAGTTCCACTTTCTAAAAACCTCTAGAATCTCTTTTTCTTTTTCTTCTTTCGTAGACCTAGAAGAACTCACAAGAAATGGTTGAGTTGTTTTAAAATTAGAATTCATTGGGTGAGGAGTTACCTTTGGAGTGGTTTTCGTTGTCTCAATTTGTGAGGGAGGAGTAGGCTTCTTCTTGCTCAATTCGGTTTCTATCTCCTCTTATTCCTCCATTTTAACATGTTTCAACTTTTTTCTTCAAGTTCTTTTCCACTTCATAGCATGATTGCACTAACATTCTCTTTTTGATACAATGCTTAGGAGGACAATTTTCTTTTCATTTGTGTTTCCAATTTCCCCATACTTGAAGCTATTTGCCCCATTGGTTTCTCAAAGATGTGAATACTTGACCTTGTTTCCTGTTCAAAAGACATGACATTTTGCTATAAGGTCATAGTGTTAGAAGCCAAAGTTTTCATCATCTCACGAAGATCATCATTAGATGACGACGACCCCATGACATTGGAGTTGGTGAATGGAGGGGGCTGTCTTGCTTGATAATTCTATTGAGGTTGAAATCCATAGGAATGGAATTGTCTGCCTTGATTGCCTTGTTGAGGTTGGTTTCTGTAGCGTAAGTTGGGATGATCTTTCCATTTGCGAATGTAAGTGTTAGAAAAGAGATCATATATATGCTAGGGATGTCCATTGAATACTTCATCAATCGTATTCACTTATTCAATGTAATCTTCTTGCATTGTTGGCCACATATCTAAAGCATGTCCTTGTTTTGAGCATATGCTACAAACTTTCATCTATTATACATTTCCACAAGCCAAAGAACACACAAGAGAAGTAAGATCATTAACTTTATTCTCAAGGTTAGAAATACTATCCTCATTCACTCGTTTGTTTGAGAAGTCTCCACGGGTGCCAAACTATTTCGAGTTGGCTGCCATTTTTGAGATTAATTATCGTTCAACCTTAGGTGTCTTATCTACCAATGCCCCTCCACTTGCAACATCAATGATACTATGGTCAATAGGCATTAATACTTCATAGAACTATTGAATAATCAGCTGATCGGGTATTTTATGATGAGGGCATTGAATGCATAATAGCTCAAATCTTTCCCAATACTCAGTGAGTGTCTCTCCATGAGATTGCTGAATCCCACATATTTCTTTATTGGCAACTCAAGATGCTGGGAAATTCTTTTCAAGGAAGATCTTCTTCATGCCATTCCAAGTGTCAATGGAACCTAGGAGAAGAGAAAAAAACCATGCCTTTGTTGCTCCTTTTAAAGAGAAAGGGAAAGCTTTCAACTTAACTTGTTCCTTGTCAACTCTATTTGGTTTCATGCCAACACAAACCATGTGGAACTCCTTGAGATGAGTATGAGGATCTTCTCTTGCAAGACCATTGAATGTTGGTAGCAAATGTATAAAACCATATTTGAGTTTGAAGCTCACAATACTGTCTATGTTTATACATAATGGTTGGTTTTCCATGTTAGGAGCAACAAGCTCCTTGAGTGTTTGCTGTTATGCCACAACCATGATGTTTACGCGAGCTTCCTTTCGTAACCTGCATAAAGTGTTTTCTATTTTGAGATCAACTTGCACTTGATGACTTTGGTTACCAGAACCGGTTACAGGAATAAATCAAAAAGAAAACTTAAAAGAATCCAAGCACACAAAAGATCGAAAACAAACACAATAGGCACAAGAATTCTACACTGTAAAACTAAAAGTGTCTGAAAACCCTAGAAAATGATGGAATTTGACCTCAATAGGGTGGGGCTAGATGTCAAAAGTGACTAGTCCTACTCAGAACGTCATTTCCCTTCTAAAACAAAAGGTGGGAACCTAATTCCACCAAAAAATCTATTTTGAACAGTACCACCGCAAGCAAAAATCTATTCTTTTTCTTCTTCTTCAAAATCATTAAAAATCACAGCAAGTAGAATAAATCACAACATAACACAACACAAGAATCAAATAAAATCATGTCCCCGACAACAACGCCAAAATTTATTGCGATGTCACACAAATTAATTACCTTAGTTTAAAACAATTCACATAAGATAGTGTAGAGCAAGCAAGGGGTTGATCCCATGAAGACGTTTTATTTTAGATTTTTGTGATATATGCTATGCAATTAGGGGGCTTGGAAGTTGTTTAGGATAAAGCAAAGGAAAAAGAAAACTATCAAGCAAAAATTAAATAAAACAAAAAATTATAAAGAAAACAAACCTTGGTCACAAATAAACATCCACCTACAAAAATTAGAATTGATCATGGAAACAAAACATCAATTTATATTCTGAATATTTATCTCTTCTTGCAATAGGTAGATAAAAGATCTGCTGTATAACTTACCATAACCATGAAACAACAACAATGTCCGCACTAGTAATTTAATCAATGGTAGCCTTAAGAACTAGATAAGTTGATTAATCAAGAAAATATAACTCTCCATAATCTATGTTTTATTTGATTGAATGTTCTCTCTAAGATTAATAATATAGATCTGCCACAATTAGTAAATTCAGTTACTTCACAAGTTAATATACCATAACTCCGGTTTTGGTATCAAACAAGATATAGATTGTCTAAAATAATAACTTAGAGTCCACTCTAGTAATTAAAATAAATAATAATAGGGAAAATAAGCATAGGAGAACAAACATATTCATCATTTTAACTGAAAAGAAAAGGTAAAATAGAGCTCACAATTCATGAAATTTAAAGGTTTTTGTGTCCTTGTAACCAAGAAAAAGAATTTAGCCTTGCATGTTTGTTGAACAAGTAATCAAAAAGAAAGCAGAAAACATGATTTTTGGGTTTATGGAGGAGAAGGGGCATTTTTTCTCTTCTTTTCTAGTTTATTTGTCACTCCTCTCCTCTTCTTTATATATGCTAAGAAATCCTAGTTCCTATTTTACAAAATAGTCCTCCTATAAGTTGGCAGAATTCAGGTGTTGTTTTGAAAAATCATATCTCAATCACATGACATCGTTTTTGGTTGAAAGTTGGAGTGTGGATAGGTCTTCAAGTCAAGAATGCAAAAATAATTAGGTATGCATAAATTAGACTTCTATGGCTCCATATATTCAAGTTGGAATTGCCAAAGGTCAACACTGGTAGATTGTGAGATTTTACTTGAAGGCTGTGATTTCCATGCTCTTCCTTTATTTTCTTGCCTTACCTTTCCAGAAAGGTATGGATGCTAGCATTTTAATGCCATTGTAATCACTACATTTTGATCTCTGGAGCTCATACTCTACACAAAACATTGACTGACAGTCAATTCTGCTAGTTCCCTCCAATTTACTCCATTTTGCATTTTTCATCCAAAAGTGTTGTCAAAACATAAAACAAAAAATATCAAGGCATTTATATATAGAAAATAGGAAAAATACTAGTTAAATGTGGCTAAAACTATCAAATAATATGGTTGCAAACTTTCACATAAAAGGTTATTGCCATCTATTTTACAGGCCCCCGAGTTAGAATTGAAACATCTGCCTGATAATTTGAAGTATGTATTCAGTCGCGACAACAACACACCTCTCGTTATCATAGAAAAAGGTTTGACAAGCGCACAAAAGGAAAATCTTGTGAAGTTGTGTGATCACAAGTCTATCATTGGATGGACTTTAGCTGTCATCAAGGGCATTAGTCCCTCAATGTGTATGCATCATTTACTATTGGAGGACAATACAAAACCATCAAGGAAAATGCAAAGGAGGTTGAACCCACCTATGTTGGAGGTAGTAAAATCTGAAATTTTAAAACTGTTAGATGCAGTAATCATTTACCCATCATAAACAGTAAATGGGTGATGCCAATCCATGGGGTGCCCAAAAAGACTAGAATCACGTTGATGAAAAACAAAAATGATGAGCTCTTTCCTACTCGCATCTCAAGTGGATGGAGAATGTGTGTTGATTACAGAATGCTAAATCTTGTTAGACACAAAGATCATTTCCCATTACCATTCATGGATCAGATGCTTGAACGCCTAACAAGTAAGTCTATTTATTGCTTTCTTGATAGATATAATGGATACAATCAGATTGTTACTAGTCATGAGGATCAAGAAAAGACTACATTTACATGTTTATTTGGTACATATACATATAGGAGAATGTCTTTTGGTCTCTGTAATGCATCCGCAACTTTTCAAAGATGCATGATGAATATTTTTTGGACTATGTTGAAAGAATAATTGAGGTTTTCATGAATGATTTCACGGTATATGGTTATTCTTTTCATAAATTTTTTAGCTAATCTTGTCTTGAACTATCAAAATGAATGAATGTGATTAGTATTGGATTATGGTGATTATAGTATGTCCTTAGAGAATAAATGGTGAGCATCCTAAGTAACGATACCAATGTATCAATTGTATTGTGGTCATGGTTCAAAGACCATAGAGTAAATGATTATAGTAAAAAACATATAATTACTCGGTGAATTAACATACTGGGACTTTTAGGAAGCACAACATGTAATTAGTTATCATTGAATTTAGATCAGAGATATAATAAGATGTAAGACTATACAATGATGTGAGTCAAAACGTTAAGACAAAATTAACGTGAACAAAGTAATGATAAATTATTTATGATGCAACCATATTACAAATTAGTTTTACCTATATTTATCTAGTATTTTTCCTATATTTTATATATAAAATTTCTTAATATTCTTTGTTTTATATTCTGAATGTATTTTTGGATGAAAGATTCAAAATAGAGTAAATTGGATGTAATTGCAGAGTAGACTTTCAATCGATATTTTGTGCAGAATTTCAGCTATAGAGGTCAAAATGAAGTGATCCCAGGGAATTAGAAAACTAACATCCATACCTTTCTATAAATTTATGGAAATTGCAACCTTAAAAGTCAAATCTTACATTCTGCAAGTGTTGACCTTCGACCATGATGACTTCAATATCTTGAGCTACAGAAGTCCATTTGATGCAAACTCAATTGTTTTGGCTTTCTGAAGCAAATACCTGTATGCGCACCAAAGTTGAGCAGAAAAAAGATCTCATATGAGAGAAATATGCTTTTTTTAAAATGACATATGAATTCTGCCAACAGATAAGTTTTATGAAGACACAAGTCCAAATTACATCCCACAACATCCAAAATGACGTCTAAGTCTTTATTTTGAAAATTTAGCTTATATACATAAATGATTGAAGATTTCGTGCAAGGCTATTTCTCTTTTTTAGAAAATAGTCATTGAAGTATTTAATGTAATACTGTCTACTTAAGGGAGGACTATTTTGTAAAGTAGGGACTAGGGTTTCCTAGGCTATAAAAAGAAAGAGAAAGGAAAGAATGAGAGAGAAGGGGGTAGACAAAATAGAGTAACACAAATCCTCTCTTCCAAAAAACCAAATTCAAGCAATCTTCCATGTTTTGTAGTAGTTGTTTGTTCAATGTTATCTTCTTACATTGTTGGACACATATTTGAAGCATGTTCTTGTAGAGAGAATATACTACAAACTTTCACCTCATTTGCTTGAGAAGTCTTCATGGGTTTATATACCACAACTCTGGTTTTGATAGCATACTTAGCAATGGATTATTCACAATAATAACTTAGAGACTTCTCTAGCAATTAAGATAAACAATCTTTGAAATATGCATAGGAAAGCAAACTTATTCATTCATCATATAAACTAAAAATAAATGAAAGAATAAATCTCATAGTTCTTGAAATTTGAAAGTTTCTATGTCCTTGCAACCAAGAAAAATAGTTTAGTGTTGCATATTTATTAAACCAATGCATGGAACATTCAATTGACAACATTAATGTAAGTATTATCCCTTTTCCAACACATACAATCACAAATGGAGAGATCATCCAAACTTATGCTATGGGAACTCGCCTCCTCAACAAGGCAATTAAGGCGACAATTCCATTCCTATGAATTTAAATCCCAATAGAACTATCAAGCAAGACATCCTCTTATATTAACAAATTGTAATGTTATGGGGTGCTTTGAACAAAGTGACCTCACAACAAAATATCATGTCTCTTTAACAAGAAACAAGTTCAAGTAGCTTCGAGTGTAGTAAAGTTGAAAGTATAAATGAATAGAAAATTTCCCTCTCAAGCATTAAATCCAAAAGAGAATGTTAGTGCGATAATGCTGCGAAGTAGGAAAGAACTTGAATGGTAAAGATTGAAACAAATTGAGATGGAGGAAGAAGAGGAGATAAAAACCAAAGTTAGCATAAAGAAGAAACATCCTCTTCCTCCACAAACTAAAACAATGACCATTACTCCAAAGGTAAGTCTTAACTCAATGAATTCTAGTTTTAAAAACACCCCCCCTTTCTTTTGAGTTCTTCTAGGTAAAAAAAGGACAAATAAAAAGAGATTTTAGAGGTTTTCAAGAAAGTGGAACTAAACTTCCTTTGATTGATGCTATCAAGCAAATTCCCAATTATGCCAAATTCTTGAAGGACTTGTGTACTTCCAAGAGAGCTTGCAAGCTAAAAGGTTATGAAATGGTAAGTATGAGTGAAGTTGTATTTGTTGTTATTCAAAAGAATATGCCTTAGAAGCAAAACGACCGAGGTGCGTTTAATATCCCATGTGTTATTGGTGATGCTAGTTTAAAAGGGGCTTTATATGATTTAGGTGCATCCATTAGTGTTATGCAAAACATGTTTATGATTCTCTTAGTGTTGAGTCATTGATTAAAGCTAGAATCATAATACAACTTGTTGATTGTAGTTTTGTTTATCCACTAGGTGGGATATAAGATATCCTAGTTAACATTGATAGTTTGGTTATTCCATGTGACTTTTATATTCTTGATATAGAACATGATTCTTGTGATTCATCAAACAACACTCTTATATTGTTTGGGAGACCATTCTTATAAACTACCAATATGAAAATTGAATGTAGTAAGGTAACTTTTTATGTGGAGGTAGGAGATGAAAGAAATGAATTTAATTTTCATGATACAATGAAATATCTTTACAGCTATTGCAATGTCGAAGTCACATAAATTAATTACCCTAGCTTAAAACACAACACATTCAATTAATAAAGCCAAAATTTATCAAGAAAACAAACATTGGTCGCAAGTAAACATCCACTTACAAAAATAAAAAATGATCATGGAAATGAAACATTAATTTATATTCTAAATATTTATGTCTTCTTAACAGTGGTTAGTTAACAAATATGTCGTATAACTTATCCTAACCAACAAATAACCATAGTGTCCGCACTAGTATTTTAATTCAATGGTAGCCTTAAGAATTAGATAAATTAATTAATCAAGAAAACATAACTATCCACAGTCTATGTTTTATTTGATTGAATGTTCTCCCTAAGATTAATAACATAGATCAACCATAATTATTAACTTAGTTGCTTCACAAGTTCATATACCACAACCCTGATTTTTAAATCAATAGATTGCCTATAATAACAGCTTAGAGTCTGTTGTAGCAATTAAAATAAACAATCATAGGAAAAATAAGCATAACTGAACAAAATTATTCATCATATAAACTAAAAAAAGGTAAAATAGATCTCACAGTTCTTGAAATCTAAAGGTTTTTATGTTCTTGCAACCAAGAAAAAGAGTTTAACCTTGCATGTTTGTTAAACAAGTAATCAAAAAGAAAGAAGAAAACATGATTTTTAGTTTTGTGGAGGAGAAGAGGCATTTTTCTCTTCTTTTCTGGTCTGACCATCACTCCTCTCCTCCTTCTTGATTTATGCTAAGAAACCCTAGTTTCTATTTTACAAAATAGTCCTCTCTTAAGTTGGCAGAATTCAATTGTCATTTCAAAAAATCATATCTCAATCACATGACATCGTTTTTGGATGAAAGTTGGAGTTCTCCCTTCAAGTCAGTAATGCAACAAAATTAGGTTTGCATAAATTAGACTTGATGCGAACCTCGTGATCACGTGGTCACGCAACCCATAACCAAGATTGAGATCTGATCCCGGAAAGCCGAAATAGGTTGGATAGGAGTGTGATACAATGGAAACCTGCCCCAAGGCACCCACACTATTGGAATGAGTAGTATGACGCCATGAAGCCAGTTAATCTTTGATAAGTCGAATTCAGTTCGTTCAAGAACTAAAGAATGCAAGAATCACTCTCACACATAAACTGAAAAGTTTAGAATTAAAATTAATCAATGGCTGTTGAAATTTAGCTAACATGAGATTAAATAGTCTTTTAAAAACTAACCCTAATGGACCCCTCATGTGGACTTAAATGAGGTCCACTCAAAACTAACCCAAAACCCTAAGTTGGAAAGCCCATGACTTAATCCAAACAAGCCTTGGATCCTAACTAAAAACAAAGTCTTAATTAAGCCCCAACAAGCCTTGGGTTGTAGCTAACAAAATTAAATAAAGGCCATAAGTCTTATTTATAGCCTTCCATCCAGCCCCTTAATCCTAGAAACAAAAGGAAAAGGTAGCCTATAAGTCCTTGCTGATGTTTCTGGGTTGGTTCACATCAAGATTTCTGTGGCTCCATATATCCAAGTTGGAATGACCAAAGATCAACAATGACATATTGCGAGATTTCACTTTGAAGGCTGTGATTTCCATGCTCTTCCTTATTTTATTTTCTTTCCTTATCTTTCTAGAAAGGTATGGATTTTATCTTTTTAATTTCACTAGAATCACTTCATTTTGACCTCTAGAGCTCATGCTCTACACAAAACATTGATTGACGGTCAAATCTGCCAATGACCTCTAATTTACTCCTTTTTGCATCTTTCATCCAAAAGTGCCTTCAAAACATAAAACAAATAATATCAATTCATTATATATATATATATATATATATATAACATAGGAAATATACTAGTTAAATGTGGGCGAACTATCGAATAATATGGATGCATCAACAAAAATGTTTATTTTATTATATATTTTGACCAAGTTAATTAGTGTGTGCAACAAGTTTTGATTTTGATTGTGAGGATAGATTTAAGCTATGGCTATGATTTTACTACAATATAAGAGATGGAGAGACACACATGTGTTCCTTAAAATACACAAGAATCAACATTAGTGTTGCAAGCTTTGCAACCATTTCTCCTAGTAATCTCTTTGTTGATTTAGTACTTTCACATAAAAGGTTATTGCCATCTATTTTACAAGCCCTTGAGTTAGAATTAAAAGCTTTGCCTAATAATTTCATGTATTCATTGGTGACAACAATACACTTCCTATTATCATAGCAAAAGGCTTGACAATGCATTAGTCCCTCCATGTGTATGCATCATATACTTTGGAGGACAATGCAAAACCAATAGGGGAAATGCAAAGGAGGTTGAATCTGTTTATAATGGAGGTAGTGAAAGCTTAAATTTTGAAACTATTAGATGCAAGAGTCATTTACTCCATCAAGATAGTAATGGGCTGTTTCAATCTATGTAATGCCTAAAAAGTCCAGAATCACGTTGGTAAAGAGCAATAATGATTAATTTATTCCTACTCGTCTTTCGAGTGGATAGAGAATGTGTGTTGATTATAGATAGCTCAATCTTTCTACATGCAAAGATCATTTACCATTACCATTCATGGACCAAATGTTTAAATGTCTGGTAGATTAGTCTTTTTATTGCATGGCTATATATGTGGAAATTTTGTGTGGATCAAGTAGTTAGGAGATGTGTACCACATGATGAGGTTCATTCCATTCTCACTTTTTGTCATTATAATTCTTATGGTGGGCATTTTGGTGCAAAAAGAACAGCCCACAAGGTACTTGAAAGTCTCTATTGGCCTTCTATTTTTAAAGATTCATATCACTTTTGCAAATCATGTGAAAAATTCCAAAGAATAGGTAATATTAGTCATAAAAAACAAATGCCTTTAACAAATATTCTTGAAGTGAAATTTTGTATGTTTGGGGTACTTATTTTATAGTTCCATTTCCTAACCAATGATGCTAAGTTTTTTTAGATTTTGTTAAGACATATATATTAGACCATTTTGGAATCCCTAAAGCTATCATTAGCGATAGTTGCACTCATTTTTGCAATCGTTCAATGAAAGTATTTTTATGCTAATATCATTTGACTTATAGGACTTCCATAGCCTATCATCCTCAAACAAATGGCCAAGCTAAAATTTTAAATATAGAAATCAAGTCTATTTTGGAGAAAACAGTGCAACCTAACTGGCAAGATTGGAGTCTATGACTTGGTGATGCACTTTGGGCTTGTAGGATTGCTTACAAATCACCTATAAGAATGTCACCTTATAGGATTATGTATGGAAAAACATGTCATCTACAAGTGGAGCTTGAACATAAAATATTTGGATTGCAAGAAAATTGCAATTGCAAGAGTTGGAAGAGATTAAAAATGATGCTTATGAGAATGTAAGGATTTACAAAGAAAAGACCAAATGATAACAAGAAAGGAATTTCATTTTGGAGAATTTTTTTCTTTATCATTCATGTTTGAAACTTTTTCCTGGGAAATTGTGCTCTCATTGAATTGGGCCCTTTGTTGTTTCTAATATTTTTCCTTATGGTGCAGTTGTAATTATAAGTTTAGAAACCAACAAAGTACTAAAGGTTGGATGATAGAACTCACCGCTTCTATGAAGTTAACTGAACCAATATATCAAGAATGAGTATGTAACATGTCAAGCCAATGACATGAAGCAAAAGACAATCAAATTTGCTTTCTTTTTCCCTTATCTTTTATTTTTTGCATTACTTTATTTTTATCATTCTCTTTTATTCCTTTATCTTTTGTTTCAACATTGAGGACAATATTGTGTTTAAAGTGTGAGGGTATTGAGAGAATTTTGATTTTCTATGTTGTTTTTTTCTAAACACTAAAAAAATCTATGTTTAATCTCTTTAATTCCCATTGGTTTATGGGAATATGAGTATTATGTATGAGAATTAGTTGAGAGAGATAAAAATATAAATTAAATGAAGAAGTGTGTATGCAAGTTTTAACGTTTAATTGATTTATAGATTGACTGTGAGAATATGCCATGTTAACTTTATAGTGTTCTACCAATGCAAACTTTTGAGCCTCAACATTATATTCTTTAATTACACATTCTTTCAATGATATGTATCTCTAGAACTTGCTTTCATATCTTGTTGAGATTACATTTGCGTTACATATGTACATAAAGATGATAAAGGCATTATGAATTTTAACCACTTGAACCAAAAAATCAACCTACAGCATATTATCTTTAGTAAGCCGTCTTTAAGCTCATTTATCCCTTCTCTTTTTTATCCAGGTATAAGTCTTAACTTTTTATATGTTTTCCTTTTCCCCTGGCCAAAGATTAGTAGAGCATATACCTGTTGATATCTCATGAGATTATGGTTGGAAATTACATTAAAAGAGAAAAAAAAGTGATGTTGATGAAAAGATGGGCAAAGTTGCTAAAGTTAACAAAAAGAGACAAAAAGAAAAAAAAGAAAAAAAGAAAGGGAAATAGAAGTGTTCCTTTATGTTTTTAAAATTTTATGTTGATATAACTTGAAATCAAAATAAGTTAAGCATTGATGATTAAAGATGAAAATTTGTGTGTTTTGATGGGATATCTTATTTGAAAAGATATTTTTTTTTATAATGCTCTACTTCCTTTGGTTTATTTTTTTCTTTTATTTTCTTTTACCTCACCTTAACCTTATCCCCATTACAACCGAAAAATAAGATCTTTTGATTCATACATTGCTTGTAATGTGTTAGTAATGGAGAGGGATTGAAGAGAAAACTTATGGTATAACATATTCATTGATTGAATTTGAGAGATTTAAACACATAAGCCCTAAACACTTGAGTGTTGGAGAGTATATCAATGAGAGGACCTATCATTTTGGCTTAACATAAATTTCAATTAAATCCTAACAATCAATTGAGTATTGAAGTTTTCATGTAAATATATTCATGAAAATATATAATCTTTATCCTTCTTAATTGTATTCTTGTTTATAATGTATATATTATTGGACATTAATGGGAAATTAAGAGATAAGTCAGTGATTTAATTTAAATTTGATTTTATCTCTACTTTTTTGAGGACGAGCAAGAGCTAAGTGTGAGGGTATTTGATGCAACCTTGTTACTTCATAGTTATACCCACATTTACATAGTATTTTGCCTATGTTGTTTTATACAAAATGCCTTGATATTCTTTGTTTTATGCTTTGAAGGTATTTTTGGATAAAAGATTCAAAAGAAAGTAAATTGGAGGTAATTGGCACATTAGACCTTCACTCGATGTTTAGTGTAGAGCTTGGGCTATAGAGGTCAAAATGAAGTGATTCTGCTGAAATTAGAAATATAATAGTCATACCTTTCTGGAAATCTATAGCAAGAAAAATAAATAAAGAAATAGTATGGAAACCACATCCTTTAAAGTCATATATTGCATTATGCTAGTGTTGATCTACGACCATTATGACTTTAGTATATTGATCTACTACCATTATGACCTTAATTTTGTTGGATTCCCGACTCAAATACTTATAAGCATACCAAATGTCAAAAGTAAATGATCTAATATGAGAGAAATATGAGTTTTCTAAGATGACATATAAATTGTGTTAGCAAACAAGTTTTATAATGAAACAAGTCCAAATTACTTCCCAAAGCACCCAAACCAACATTCAAGTCTTTATTTCATAAATTTAGCTCCTCTAAGTCAAAGATTGAAGATTTCATGCAAGGCTATATCTTTTTAAGAAACATAGGTATTGAAGTATTTAAATGTAAGATTGTCTACTTAAGAGAGGACTATTTAGTAAAGTACAAACTAGGGTTTCCTAGGGTATAAAAGGAAAGACAAAGAAAAACAATAAGAGAGAGGGGGTGACTAGAATAGAGAAACATAAATACTCTCTCCTAAAAACCCAAATTCAAGCATTCTTCCATTTTTTGTAATAGTTGTTCAATAGATATGTAAGGCTAAACTATTTTTCTTGGTTTCAAATACATAAAATCTTCAGATTTCAAGAACTGCGAGATTTATTCTTCCATTTATTTTTAATTTATATGATGAATGAATATGTTTGTTCTCCTATGCTCATTTTTCCTATGATTGTTTATTTTAATTGCTAGAGCAGTCTCTAAGTTGTTATTGTGAAAAATCTATTACTAAGTTTGTTATCAAAACCAGAGTTATGGTATAATTTGTGAAACAACTAAGCTTAATAATTGTGGTATATCTACATTATTAATTTTAGGAAGAACATTTGAACAAATCAACATGAACTACAAACAATTATGTTGTATAGGTTAATCAATTTATCTAATTTTTAACGATTCCATTGAATTCAATCATTTGTGCGGACACTGTGATTGTTTTATGGTTAGAGTTAGTTATACAATGAATATGTTAACTAACTAGCGTTAAGAAAAGATAAATATTCAAAATATAAATTGAAGTTCATTTTTTCAAGGATCAGTTCTGATTTTCATAGGTGGATATTTACTTGCAACCAGGTTTGTTTTCTTCATAAATTTTAGTTTTATTAAAAAATTATTGTTTAATACATATAACCACCAATTAAACCCTTCAATTGCAAGAAAATCTGAACTAAATCTTTCTCGTGGGATTGATCCCTTGCTTATTATATACTATTTGATGTGTTTTAAGATAGGATAATTACTTTTTGTGACTGCGACATCGCAACAACAAGTAAAATAATTGTCTTATTTGTGAGAAATACAGACTTCACAATACTTGCTGACTTTGTTCACTTTTTTCTTACCTCCACTCTCAATAAGATTTAGTAGCGGATGAATGGTCTAATTTGCTTAAAGTGTTGGTCAAATGTTTGTTTTGTGATTCTGCAGAAAAGTTGGAACAAACTTTGAATAATTTTTTCTTCTTATGTTAACATGTTTACACAAAGGAACAAAATGAAATATTAAATCTTTTTACTTGTATGACATAAACAAAAAGAAGAATAAGATTGATGCAAACAATTTAAAAAACTTGATGAACATTAGGAAAATTAAAAATTTAAAAGGATATGACCACGTTTTGAAGTCTTGCTCTAATACCAACTAATATGAATCTCGTTATCATGTGGTCATGTAACCTACAATCAAGATTGAGATCTTATCCTAAAAAGCCAACTTAAGATTTATTCCTAATAAATACCATATATTTCTCTTTAATTCTCTATAAATAGGGTGAATTTGATACAAAAATAAGAGAGAAATAAAGGTGGAAAGTAAGCCACAAAAACCAATATTTCACAATATCTTACTAGTTTCCCAATTAACCATCTTTCTCCTCCTTAAGTGAACATTTTGAGCTTCCACTAACATTGATGGCGCCACCAAAAGTAAGCCAATACTATGGCCAGGGGTGAATGTTTTGCAAACATAAAGGAGAAATCCGAGTGGAAAGTAAACCAAAAAAATCATTATTTACACACCATTTTGCTTAGCTCAAAACCAACCACCTTTCTTCTCCTTTAGAGACCACTGCGGGCCACCACCAACATCAATGGCACCAACAATCGATAACCAACAACCATCTCTTACCCAGGTAAGCATTTTGTTTCCTATTTGGTTTGTCACATGATGTTTTGCATAGGTCAAAGTAGGGTTGTAACTCTTTTTATTTTTGGTAATTTTCTTGCTAATGATCACTGCCAGAAAATTGAAAAATACATAAGGAAACATAGATGACATTTTTCTATCGGTATATTGAGATGAAATTTTTTGAATGAATGTTTTTGTCATGTAATTCATCGGTAAACACTGTCATGCAACCCATTGGTAAATACAAACACTAATATGTCATCGGTATATACTGAAGAAATTACAGTAGGAATGTAAAGAATTTAAAAAACCAAATAGAAGGATGACATTTAAGTTTTATAGACGATGATACTAACAAAGTTATCTTAAAGGTAAAATTCATTCATGAATATAATGAATATAATGATGGAAGTATTTTGTCGGTATATACTGACTATATTATAGCAATAATCAAGAAGGCAAATCTTACGGTGATGTGACACTTCTATGGATAGAATTGTTGACGAAGTTACCATTAGAATAGTTGTATCAGTATCTTTGTCAGTAGTATTAAATATATGACTTGTCGCTCAATTCTTCTCTCCCCCTCCCATATTTTTACTTCTTCCTTGTCCAGTTTGGTTTAAGGAAAAAGAACCACACCTCACTGTCCCATAATGTTTCTAGCCACCACAACATTTAATTTGACAACATTCATGTTCTCAAATTTTATTTAAGAATTTTCCATTCTAAGTAAGCAAATTTATGTTTTTTTAATTCAAACACAATTTTAAAATGTTAATATTTTTTCATACTTTTGTAGTATATGTATTGTTTTGGGGTGTTTGATTACATGAATTGTTTTTCAAACAAACTTGTTGTGTCATTTATGATTTGAACATGTTAGAGTTTTTTAAATTTTTTGTAAAAATGTATAAAACTTGAATTGTGAAAAAAAAAATGAAAATAGTGCTCATAAAGGGATAATTGAATCAGGTAATATGACTTACTTTCAAATTAGTGAAAGAATATGATGAACGCAAGTATTTAAATAATAGGTATTGTAAAGATAGACTTGAATGTATAAATCTTAAACAAATAATGATTTGATAAGAACTTGAAATGAAATGCTGATTTTGAATTGAATCAAGAATGTTAATAATGAACCTTTATGTGATATAGGGGACATTGCATGCATAGTCTTCAAATAGGAACTTTGTAACTTAACATAAGTTTATTTACAAAATGTAATTGTGTTGTATTGATTTAAAATTGTAAATGTAAAGGTCGATGACTATGTGTTGATAAGGAAAGAAGGAAAAAACAATTAATTGACAACCATGTTTGGTTGACTTGAGTAAATGCTATCTGAAAGGGATAACCGGAATGTTGGCTTCTATATAGGAGCATTAGGAATTGATGGTAAACATGTTGGGTTTACTGGAGTAGATAGTATCCTAAAGGCAAAACCAAAATGTTGTCTTCTATATAGGAATGTTAAAAATTAATTGGCAACCATATCGAGTTAACTAGAATAAATGGTATAACCAAAATGTTGGCTTTGTTGTAGGAATGTTAGATTGAACTAGAAACCATGTAGGGTTTACTGGAATTAATGGTATCCAGATGGGATAACTAGAGTATTGGTTATCGTGTTGAAATGCTGGATGGATTGAGCAAACCAAAAGGGTTAGCCAAGGTGAATATGAAAAAAATGAAAAAGACTTATACTTTCTCTTTGATGTCTTATCCAATCAATCATCTTGTATTTCAACCCATCACTCCATATTCATCTTTCATCTACATTCATTCATCTCATAGCAACCATAAAATGGACATTAATTGCATAAATGAATTATTGATCTATATAACACATTAAAAAAATGAGAAATACTTTCATGATTAGGTTAATGACAAATTGTAAGTTAAGAATCCATTAAGTGTAGTTTGTTAGAACTATTTAAACACATGTAAAGCCTAAATTTTGGCACCTTTGATCAATAATACTTCTAAACTTTTTATTTTAACATGGAAGATATATTCTTGTATTTTTTGGTTCTTGAATGAACTCAATCTAACTTATTTAACATTAATTAGCTTCACAATGTCATTTGACTTTATTTCAATTGTGATGGTGTCCAAGGATAGATTTTCCTTATATTACACTCCTTCAAACCATATGTTGATTTGATTCTCTAGGAGCGCTGATGCGACCATATTATTTCATAGTTTCATCCATATTTACCTAGTGTTTTGCATATGTTTTGTGTATAAAATGCCTTGATATTCTTTTTTTTATATTTTGAAGGCATTTTTGGATGAAAGATGCAAAAAGGAGATAATTGGAGCTAATTGACAGATTTGATCTTCAGTCGGTGTATTGTGCAAAGCGAAAGCTCTAGAGATCGAAATGAAGTGATTCCAGTGGAATTCAAAAGATAACATCCATAACTTTATGAAAAGATAAGGAAAAAGAAATAAAATACGGAAGAGCATGGAAATTGCAGCCTTCAAACTCAAATCTTGTAATATGCTGATGTTGACCTTTGTCCATTCCAACTTCAATATCTGGAGCTACAGATGTTCGATTGATGCAAACTCAATTTTAGTGGATTAAGGACTCAAAGAACTATAAACTCTCAAACGTGCAGATCCAAATGATGTGTTATGAAGGAGATATGAATTTTACAAGGGACAACTAAATTCTGTCAACTTAAGGAAGGACTATTTTGTAAAATAGATACTAGGGTTTCTAAGCATATATAAAAGAAGAGAGGAGCAAGGAAGTTTCGTCCAGCAGCAAAGAAAACACGGATCTTCCTCCTCCAAACCCTAAATCATGTTTTCTTCCATCTTTTTATTTAGTTGTTCAATAAACATGCAAGGCTAGACTCTTTTTTTGCTTGGTTGCAAGGACACGAAAACCTTCAGATTTCAAGAACCGTGAGATCTATTTTTACCTCAATTTTTCAGTTTATATGACGAATATGTTTGTTCTCCTATGCTTATTTTCCCATGATTGTTTATTTAATTGCTAAGAGCGGACTCGAAGTTATTACTGTAGACAATCAATTGCTAAGTTTGACATCAAAATCGGAGTTATGGTATGTGAACTTGTGAAGCATCTAAGTTAATAATTGTAGTGGATCTATGTTATTAATCTTAGGGAGAACATTCAATCGAACTAAACATATATTGAGGACAATTATGCTTCTTATTTGATCGATTTATCTCGATTTTAATGCTGCCTTTGAATCAAATTACTAGTGCGGACACTGTTGTTTGATGGTTAGGATAAGTTATACGACGGATCCGTTAACGAACCAATTTTAAGAAGAGATAAATATTCAGAATATAAATTGATGTGTCATTTCCATGATCAGTTCTGATTTCTGTAGGTGGATGTTGATTTGCGATCAAAGTTTGCTTTATTGATAAATTTCAATTTTATATAATTTTCGCTTAGTTTGTTTTAGCCTAGCCTAGACAATTTCCAACCCCCCCTAATTGCATAACATATGGCATGAAAATCTAAACTAAATCATCCTTGTGGGATCGACCCCTTGCTTGCTCTATACTATCCTGTTTGATTTATTTTAAATTAAGGTAATTAATTTGTGCGACCGCGACATTGCAACAAATTTTAGCGCTATTGCTGGGGACGTGATTCTTGTGTTGTTATGTTGTGCTGTTATTTATTCTACTTGCTGTAATTTTTAGTTATTCTGAAAAAAAGAAAAAAAATAAAGAAAAAAGAAAAAGAGAACATATTTGTGTCTACGACAGTACTGTTCAAAACAAAAGTTTTGGTGGAATTAGGTAATGGTCTTTTGATTTTTAAGGAAATCAACGTATTGAGAAGAACTAGTGACCTTTGGTCACAAGTCCCACCTTATCGAGGCCAAATTCTATTGCTTTCTATGGTTTCAGGACACTTTTAGTTTTCTAGCGTAGGATCCTCGTGCCTATTGTGTTGTGTTCAATCTTTTGTGTGCTTGGTTTCTTTTGAGTTTTCTTTGCTATTTATGCCTATAACCCATTCTACTAACAAAAGTCATCAAGTGCAGGTTGATCTCGAAATAGAAAACACTTTACACAGGTTACGAAAGAAAGCTCGCATCAACATCATGGCTATTGCACGACAACAAACACTCTAGGAGCTTGCTGCTCCTAACGTTGAAAACCAACCATTGTGCATACACATAGACAATAATGTGAACTTTGAACTCAAATCTGGTTTTATACATTTGTTGCCAACATTTAATGGTCTTGTAGGAGAAGATCCTTATACTTATCTCAAGGAGTTCCACATGGTTTGTGTTGGCATGAAACTGAATGGAGTTGAAGAGGAACAAGTTAAGTTGAAAGCTTTCCCTTTCTCTTTAAAAGAGGCAGTGAAGGCATGACTTTTTTCTATTCTCCTAGGTTCCATTGACACTTGGAATGGCATGAAGAAAATCTTCCTTGAAAAGTATTTCCCAGCATCTCGAGTTGCCAACATAAGAAAAGAAATATGTGGGATTTGATAATCTCATGGAGAGACACTTGCTGAGTATTGAGAAAGATTTGAGCTATTATGCATTCAATGCCCTCATCATCAAATACCTGATCAACTACTCATTCAATATTTTTATGAAGGATTGATGCCTACTGACCGTAGTATCATTGATGCTGCAAGTGAAGGGGCATTGGTAGATAAGACACCCGATGCTGAACGCCAATTAATCTCAAACATGGCAGCCAGCTCGAAATAATTTGGCACCTGTGAAGACTTCTCAAACAAATGAGTGAATGAGGTAAGTATTTCTAACCTTGAGAATAAAGTTAATGATCTTACTTCTCTTGTGTGTTCTTTGGCTTGTGGAAATGTACAGTAGGTAAAAGTTTATAGCATATGCTTACTACAGGGACATGCTATGGATATGTGCCCAACGATGCAAGAAGATTACATTGAGCAAGTGAATGCGGTCGATGGATCATTCAATGGACAACCCTAGCGCAAGTATGATCCCTTTTCTAACACACATAATCCTAGATGGAGACATCACCCCAACTTCCTCTACGGGAACCCACCTCAATAAGGCAATCAAGGGAGACAGTTCCATTCCCATGGATTTCAACCACAGCCCCAGCAAAATTATCAAGCGAGATAGCCCCCTCCGTTCACCAACTCCAATGTTATGGGGACATCATCTAGTGATGATCTTCGTGAGATGATGAAAACTTTGGCTTCTAACATTGTGACCTTGCAGCAAAATATCATGTCTTTTCAACAGGAAACAAGGTCAAGTATTCACAACTTGGAGAAGCAAATGGGGCAAATAGCTTCAAGTGTGGGCAAACTAGAAACACAAATGAATGGAAAATTGCACTCCCAAGCATTGAATCCAAAAGAGAATGTTAGTGCAATCATGCTACAAAGTGGGAAAGAACTTGGAGAAAACAAGTCGAAACGAGTTGAGATGGAGGAAGAAGAAGAGATAGAAACTGAATTGAGTAGCAAGAAGAAACCTACTCCTCCTTCACAAACTGAGACAACGACGACCACTCCAAAGGTAACTCCTTACTCATTGAATTCCAATTTTAAAACAATTCCACCATTTCCTGTGAGCTCTTCTAGGACTAAGAAAGAAGACAAAGAAAAAGAGATCTTAGAGGTTTTCAAGAAAGTGGAACTCAACATTCCTTTAATTGATGTTATCAAGCAAATTCCCAAGTATGCTAAATTTTTGAAGGAGTTGTGCACTACAAAAAGAGCTTTCAAACTGAAAGGTCATGAAATAGTAAGTATGAGAGAAGTCGTATCTGCTATTGTTCAAAAGAATATGCCTTTGAAGCAGAAAGACCCAGGTGCGTTTACTATCCCATGTGTTATTGGCAATTCTAGTTTTAAAAGGGCTCTATGTGATTTAGGTGCATCCATTAGTGTTATGTCTAAACATGTTTATTATTCTCTTAGTTTGGAGCCTTTGAATAAAACTAGCAATGTAATCAACTTGCGGATCATAGTTTTGTTTACCCACTTGGTGTGATAGAAGATGTCCTAGTCAAGATTGATAGCTTGCTAATTCCATGTGACTTTTATATTCTTGATATGGAGCATGATTCTTATGATTCAAGTACTCCTATATTGTTTGGGAGACCGTTCTTGAAAACTGCCAATACTGTTATAGAATAATATAAATCATATTCTGGGACCTCACTTACAAGCTTAAGCTTTTAGGTGAGATGGTTCCTTAACATGGTATCAGAGCTTTGTTGACCCAGCGGTCACGAGTTCAAATCTGACCACCCTCATTCTATTTGATAAAAATCAAGCACAAGGTAATGTGGGCCTGTGCAAGTTTCAAGCCCAAAGGGCTTTCATTTGAGGGTGTGTGTTAGAGAATAATATAAATCATATTCTGGGACCTCACTTACAAGCTTAAGCTTTTAGGTGAGATGGTTCCTTAACAAATACAAAGATTAATTGTGGTAAAGATACTTTGTCTATGGAGGTAGGAGATGAAAAGATTGAATTTAATTTTCATGATGCAATGAAATATCCTTATAGCAATGTTTATTCTATCACATGTTATGACAAAGTTGATAAGTGTGTGCAACAAGTTTGTGATTTTAATTGTGTGGATGGATTAAGCATAGCTTTGAGCTATGACTATTGTTTTACCCAATTGGAGGAGATGGAGAGGCACACATGTGTCCCCCTAAATGTGCACGAAGCAGCATTGGCTTTGCAAATCGTTCCCCATGTTGAAACTATAAGTTTAGAAACCAATAAAGTACTCAAGGTCAATAGGCATCGATTGAAACCTTTCTATGAAAGTTGGACATCAGAAATCAATGCTTCTATGAAGAAGAATGATCATGTCATGCCACATGTCGAGCCAATGACACAAAACACAAGCGCTTTCTAGGAGGCAACCCAGCACAAAAAAAATTCAGATTTGCTTTCTTTTTCCCTTATCTTTTATTTTTCGCATTTTATTTCTTTTTTTTCATTCTCCTATATTCCTTTTATTTTATTTTCAACATTGAGGACAATGTTGTGTTTTAAGTATGGGGGTATTGGGAAAATATTAGTTTTCTTATTTTGGTTTTATTTATTTTTCCCAAAAAAGAAAAAAAAAATCTATGATTGATCTTTTTGAACTCCCATTGGTTTATGAGAATATGAGTATTATGTATGAGAATTAAGTGAGATAGATGAATATATAAATTGAATGAATGAGTGTGCATGCAAGTTTTAATGTTTAATTGGTTTAGGGAATGACTATGAAAATATGTCGTGTTGACTTTATAGTGTTATACCAATGTAAGCTTTTGAGCCTTCAACAGTATATTCTTTGATTGTACTTTGTTTCAATAATATGTATCTATAGAACTTGCTTCATATCTTGTTAAGATTACATTCGCATTACATATATGCATGAAGATGATAAAGGCATTAGGAATTTTAACCACTTGAGCCAAAATGCCAACCTAAAGCATATTATCCTTAGTGAGCCCTTTTTGAGCTAGTTTATCTTTTCTTTGCTTTATCCATGTATAAGCCTTTAACTTTTTATATGTTTTCCTCTTTTCCCCTGGCCAAGGATTAGTAGAGCACATACTTGTGATATCTCATGGAATTATGGTTGCAAATGATGTGAAAAGAAAGAAAAAGTGATGCTTGATGAAAAGATGGGTAAAGTTGCCAAAGGTGAAGAACAAAATAAAAATAAAATAAAAAAAAGAACAAAAAGAAAAGAAAAGAAAAGAAAAATAGAAAAGAGCTTGAAATCGAAAGAAGGTAAGCATTGGTGCTTAAAGATTGAAAATTAATGTGCTTTGATGGAATATCTTGTTCGAAATATCATTTTTCAGAATGCTCTACTTTCTTTGGTTTGAACCTTTTCTTCTACTCTCTTTTACCTCACCTTAACCTTAGCCCCATTACAACCGTAAAATAAGACCTTTTGATTCATGCATTGATTGTAATATGTTAGTAATGGTGAGGAGATTAAAGAGCAAGCTTATGGTAGAACATGTTCATTGATCGAATTTGAGAGATGTAAACACATAAACCCTAAACACATGAATGTTGGAGTGTATATCAATGAGAGGACCTATCACTTTGGCATGACATAGATTTCTTTTAAATCCCAAAGAGTAATTGAGTTTTGAAGTTTACATGTAAACAAATTCACGAAGATTTATGTTAGTTATCCTTCTCGATTGTATTCTTATTTATAATGCTTGAATTCTTGGATATTGATGGGAGATTAAGTGATTGGTCATGGTTATTTTTAATTTAAATTTTTTTACCTATCCTTTCTCGAGGATAAGCAAGAGCTAAGTGTAGGGGTATTTGACGCGACCATATTATTTGATAGTTTCATCCATATTTACCTAGTGTTTTGCATATGTTTCGTGTATAAAATATCTTGATATTCTTTGTTTTATGTTTTAAAGGCATTTTTGGATGAAAGATGCAAAAAAGAGGTAATTGGAGCTAATTGACAAATTTGACCTTGAATCAGTGTATTGTGCAGAGCGGAAGCTCTAAAGATCGAAATGAAGTGATTCCAGTGGCATTCAAAAGATAACATCCATACCTTTTTGGAAAGCTAATTCAAAAGAAATAAAATAAGGAAGAGCATGGAAATCACAGTCTTCAAACTCAAATCTTGTAATATGCCGATGTTGACCTTTGTCCATTCCAACTTCAATATCTGGAGCTACAGATGTTCGATTGATGCAAACTCAATTTTAGTGGATTAAGGACTCAAAGACCTATAAACTCTCAAACGTGTAGTTCCAAACAACGTGTTATGAAGGAGATATGAATTTTACAAGGGACAACTAAATTCTGTCAACTTAAGGAAGGACTATTTTGTAAAATAGATACTAGGGTTTCTAAGCATATATAAAAGAAGAGAGGAGCAAGGAAGTTTCGGCCAGCAGCAAAGAAAACACAAATCTTCCTCCTCCAAACCCTAAATCATGTTTTCTTTCATCTTTTTATTTAGTTGTTCAATAAACATGCAAGGCTAGACTCTTTTGCTTGGTTGCAAGGACACGGAAACCTTCAGATTTCAAGAACTGCGAGATCTATTTTTACCTCAATTTTTCAGTTTATATGACGAATATGTTTGTTCTCCTATGCTTATTTTCCCATGATTGTTTATTTAATTGCTAAGAGCGGACTCGAAGTTATTATTGTAGACAATTTATTGCTAAGTTTGATATCAAAACTGGAGTTGTGGTATGTGAACTTATGAAGCAACTAAGTTAATAATTATAGTGGATCTATGTTATTAATCTTAGGGAGAACATTCAATCAAACTAAACATATATTGTGGACAATTATGTTTCTTAATTGATCAATTTATCTCGATTTTAATGCTGCCATTAAATCAAATTACTAGTGCGGATACTGTGGTTGTTCGATGGTTAGAGTAAGTTATACGACCGATCCGTTAACGAACCAATTTTAAGAAGAGATAAATATTCAGAATATAAATTGATGTGTCGTTTCCATGATCAGTTCTGATTTCTGTAGGTGGTTGTTGTTTTGCGACCAAGGTTTGCTTTATTAATAAATTTCAGTTTTATATAATTTTCACTTAGTTTGCTTAAGCCTAACCTAGACAATTTCCAACCCCCCTAATTGCACAACATATAGCACGAAAATCTAAACTAAATCGTTCTCATGGGATCGACCCCTTGCTTGCTCTATATTATCTTGTTTGATTTGTTTTAAGCTAGGGTAATTAATTTGTGCGACCGCGACATCGCAACAAAAACCAAAAGAAATGTATAAGTGGGAAAAAAAGGAAAAAAATATAAAAAAAAAGTGGGTCCGGAGATGGAAAAAAATGTATACATGGAAAAAAAACAAGGAAAAAATATGTTAAAAAAAGTCAGTCTAGAGATTAATCATGGTGCTTGTAAGCTGGCTCGAACACCCCGGTTATAAAAAAACAGAAAAAATAAGCTCGGAAAAAAAAGAAAGGAAAACACCTCTTTGAACAGTAATGAACTCTGGCTGAGAGATTCGAACTCTGGCTGCGGGTAACGGCACACGCTTCAACCACTCAGCCAAACGACTTTGTTTTGTTGTTTTATTATAGAAATGATACTTATATAATTAAGTGTTTTAAAAGTAAAATTCAAAAGCATTTTGTAGCCCGAGAGATTCGAACTCTAGCTACGGGGAATGGCGCACGTCTTAACCAGTCGGCCAAATGATTTTGTTGTGCTGTTGTAGTATAGAAATAATACTTATATTATTAAGTAATTTCACTAGTCAAGTCCATAGTGCTTATGAGTCTAGATGAACAGTGCATAAATGAACAGTTAAACTGTGAGCTGATTTAGCTGTACAGGTAATGAGAATTGCTCCCCTTCTCCCTGTGACTATTTAGTGTGGCATTACAAATGGGCATAATAATGGGATGCTTTCTTTGGTATATTACAGAGGTGATGGGAATTTTTCCCCTTTCCAAAGGTGATGTTAATTAAAGTTTTTAATATTTATAGCGGAATCATCGACGGACACTCACTCACTGCTTTTACTAACTGGGTGCATCTTTTCTGCAGGTTTCGTAATCGAATAACCGATGGAATGCGAATTCCAACGCACTTCTAATTAGCGACAAAATCACCATTGATAGACTTTAAAATCTTTAGGGTTTTTTGAAGCGTTTAGTGCGAATTGAAAATTTCTAAGAGACTTCACAAATGGAATCCCCGACAGAATATTTTAAAATAATGTTATTTATTCATTCATCGGTAATATCGTCCGTAAAACCAAATATAAAAGCTTAACAAGTGCAACAAAGCTTCATTTTCTTCTCTCCTATTCTCTTTGGTTTATTCTTCAATTTTGCCACTCAAACATAAAGACTAGAAGTATAGTAACTGGGCGTAATTTTTGTGAAGTCTTTTATTCTTATTTCTCCTTTTCTTTTATGAGTTGTATTAAAAATGTTTTTTTTTTTTTTTATCACACCTAGCTCAACTCCAAAATTAAGCACACCATTAATGTAAGAAAAAAATATTCCTTGTTTTTTTATCATTAGTGTTTTTTGTAACTTTGTTTTTGTTCAATTATTTGCTTATTATAATTATATGAAGTAATGGTTGTGTTGAATTTTAATTGTTATTTGAACATTTTTCATTGTTTTGTTGAATTTGAGTTCTTATGTTGAAATTTGTTGTTCAACTTCCATTAAATGTACAAGATTAAATTCAATTATTATTTTGTTTTGTATTCCACTTAAAATAATTGTGTTGAATTTTGTTTGTTATTGAAATACGTTTTTCATTATTTTGTTTATTTTTAGTTATTTTTGTTGTTAATGCTTAATTAAAGGTGTAGGATTAATTTAACTATATTATTGCATGTATTCCATTTAAAATTAATTCTTTTAAATTTATGATTAAAAATATTATCACGTTGAAAATAATAGTTGATAGAACTTGAATAAAATCAACTGGTTTGTGACATATTCAGTATACAACTAAATATCCAGCTTCCACTGTAGCACCAGAAACATATTATTATTCATTGTAATAGTACAGTAACATTTTAAGCCCTCATTTCGTCTCAACGAGCTGATTTGCCTGCGCGTTGCGCTGGGCTTTTTTCTATGTAGAAAATTAATTGATTTTTTAAATATTATAATTAATTATTTTAATATATAATAAATAAAATTATAATAGATAAAATATATTAGAAATGAGTTTTTTTCTGTCTAAAAAGAACAGTGTGATCGAAATGGGAAGTGGTTCGTATATTTTTTTTATGAGTTGTCTTTTTTCTCTAGTAATATTAGATCTGAAATATTAGAAATAAATTTTTTTTTGAAGAAATAAACTTAAAACTTTGTGTGCTATAATTAGTTATTTTAATATTCAATTGGTAAAATTATAATATATAAAATATGTTAGAAATGACTTTTTCTCTCTCTATATATTTTCAGGCACTAATATTAAATAAATATTAAAACATATAATTAGTTTCACGTATTTATAAGAAAAAAACCCTGAAAATAATCATTATCATTATTTTGAATGTTTTATCTAGACTTTTTTCGATGTATGAAATTGAATGATTTTATACATTTTTTAACTAGTTATTTTAATATTTTAAATTAAATTAATAAACTTTAATACTGATAATATTAAGGATTTGTATTAAATTTGAATGGAAAGATAAAATTGAAATAATTCAAAACTTTGATACCAAAAATATTAAGGATTTCAAACCAGTTCAAAAATTCAAAGAATGGGGACCTAAATGAAACTACAATATATAATCAATTTCAGTTGAATGACCCAATTAAAATAAATCAAAACTTTGATACCAAAAATATTAAGGATTTCAAACCAGTTCAAAAATTCAAAGAATGGGGACCTAAATGAAACTACAATATATAATCAATTTCAGTTGAATGACCCAATTAAAATAAATCAAAACCTATATAATGACATTAAGGACCAGAAAAAACAGTTGAAAGCTCAGGGACTAAACAGAAATATCACAATAAAGAGCTCTAATGAAGTGACCGGTAAACCGAATGAATCGAATCCACCCGAAAATTGAGCATTACTGTTGCCGTCCATAGTGATTTGTGTCACGGTGAACATAGATAAAAATAGAGACTATTTAGAAATAGATTTAAAAAAATAAAAGAATTAAAATAAAGAATTAAAAGTATATGGGACGAAATAAAAACAAAATATGTTAATAATTTAAATGGAAGGATTAAATTAAAAAAATTAAAAGTGCTATAACGAAAAAATAAATAATTATTTTATTTCTTGATTTAGTTTCGATGCCTTTATTTTTTCAGTAATTTTTGTATAATTTTAAATAATTTATTTGTATTTATGTATCTATACTCTTAGTTCTGAATTTTAATTTTTATTAGAATTTTTATTTGTATTAGTAGGCTAATTGTTTTGCTCAGATATATAGCATTATAAAAAAAATCTAAGACTATTAATATATTTTTGGATGTTAAAAAATTTGTTTATAGGTATGGTGAAGTGGATAGCAAGTGGCTTGTATATTTTTTCACTGTAGATAAATTGCCCTAATTTTCTACCCGTTTCGTCTACGTATCACTTCGTATATTTTTTTGTTTATGTGATATCAGATATGAAATATCATACATAAAAAACTACAGAAGTCAACCTTAAAGAAAAATAATATCAACTGATGAATTATTTGGATTATAATTGTCATTATTATTATCATGATTGTTAAATTGTCACAATTATTGTAGTTGTCATTATAAATATTATTATAAATAATTCATATTATGACTATTATTGTTCATACTATCGATGACATGAATTTTAGAATATTGATATTAATTATATATTTCTTTTTAAAAACCTAGGGAATTTATTTATTTATATATATATTTTAAGATGCTAATATTAAATAAATATCAAAATACATAATTAGTCTAACATATTTATAAGAAAAAAACTTACAAATAATCATTATCATTATTTTGAATGTCTTATCTATAATAATTAGAATTTTTAACACCTAAAAATATTAAGAAAAAAGCAATTAAAAAACACAATAAATGACAAAAAAAAAAACACTGTTCATCTTAAAAATCCATTTTCGCTGGCATGAAGATTCGAACTCCCGCGCCCCGCTTCGCTGGGGCACGGTCTTACCACTCTGCCAAGCGACTTCTTTGGTCAGTTATAGGATCCAAATAATAATAATATAATTGTATAATTTAACTACTCCAAAAATTCATTGTCACAGAGATTCGAACTCTCGCGCCCCGCCTCGCTCGTGCGCGCTCTAACCACCAGGCCAAACGATTTCTTCGTTCAGTTCTACCAAACAATAATAATAATAGTATTAAGTAATTTTACCATTGAAATCCACAGTGCATCTGAGTCTAAGCGAACAGTGATCCATGCACACTAAAACCACAATCTGTTTTAGCTTTATAGATAATTTAGCCTGTGCATAATCCTAAGAAAAAATTCAGAGCACTTGCTGGAGGATGTGTGTGCACTGTAAACAATCAAATGGGACCCACCGATAATGTGATAGATGGGGCATATCTATTTGTTATGCATGACATCATGCATAACAAATTGATTGGGTCCCGTTGGAAAGCATGGAAGAAGCATGAAAATTAACAATTATCGGTGATGTCAGTTTACTATGCATGACAGAGAATAAATGGTGGAAGGTACTCCTGGTAGTTACGACATGGGTACTATAGATTAATTAATCTAACCCCATCACAGTCGCTTTTAAATGTATTTTTAATTTAAAAGCATAAAATTTAAGCAATATTTTCATAATTTATATTATAAATTAAAAAATAACTTCAACTTCAACTGTATCACTAGAAACATATTACTATTCCTTGTACAAAATTTAAAACAAAATGCTGTTTTAAATTGTAATGAATATTGATTTTCATTGTTCATCTAGATTCCAAAAACACTATGGATTGGAATGATAAAATACTATTTTCGATCCAGGGATATTTTTTATTTTTTACATTTTTATGCATGGTAAAATAATAGCCTTTTCATATGTGATGTCGCAACATAGAGGAGAGTCACTTTACAGCACAATCCATTCACTAGCAAGTACAAGGTGCAATGGAAGAATGACCTTTCAATTTAAGTTTCTTTTGCTTTGACAATTATATGCTTAATAATTTCTTAACAAATAATATTTCATTAAATTTATTCAATTTTAGGTTCATAGACATTGAGGTTACCTAAATAACAACATCACCATTTAAATCATCAATGGGAATTTTATTGTTTCCATCGAGCTAGGTTTACAAAAATCCTGAAATGGAAGGTCGATGCATGATTTTCAAGGTTTAAGGTTAGACTTAACTTACTTTTTTTTATCATGTGAAGTCGTTTTCTTTATTGAAATTACAAAAAAATTTCATTTTATAGCAACTAAAAATTTGAGTGGGATAACACAAATATAATGTTGTGATGATGGTTTGGAGATTGATGTGGACCAGCCTAGAAATACTAGTAAAGACCCATTACATGTTCCAAATGATCCAATGACCCAGTCTAAGACAAAGACATTGAAAGAGGCATTGAATTCATTGGTTTTGAAGGTTTCAACCAAGTTAGAATTGCAAGAACCATTGGAGTATCAAGAGGAGCTCCTAGTACATCTTATCCATGTGTAGGAGGGGTCTAATACAACCTTATTTGTGCCATGAAATGAGGACATCAAAGGAAACAACATGGGTGACTACCTTTTGCTTTTGTTTCTAGGATTAAGGGGATGGATGGAAGGCTATAAATAAGCCTTGAATTAGCTCTACAATATTTTACTTCTCTTCTTCTCATGGCAGTTAATGAATTTAATATTATAGGCTTTATTTAATTTTGTTATCTACAACCCAAGGCTTGTTTAGGCTTAATTAAACTTTGTTTTCAGCTAGGATCCAAGGCTTGTTTAGATTAAGTCATGAGCTTTCTAGTTTAGGGTTTTGGGTTAGTTTTGAGTGGATCTCATTTAAGTCCAGAGAAAGAGTCTATTAGGGTTAAATTTTCAAGAACTATATAAATTCATGTAAGCTAAATTTCGATAACCGTTGATGAATATTACTTCTGAATTTTTTAGTTTTACGTATGAGAGTAATTATTGCATTCTTTAGTTCTTGAACGATTTGAATCTGAATTATCGAAGATTAATTGGCTTCATGGCATCATTCTACTCATTCCAATAGTGTTGGTGCCTTGGGGTAGGTTTCCATTGTGTCACACTCCTATCAGATCTATTTCAATTTTCTAGGATAAGATCCGAATCTTAACTGTGGGTTGCATGATCACGTGATCACGAGGTTCATATCAATTTATATTAGAGCTAGGCTATGAAACAAGGTCATATCCTTATGTTATTTTTTTTAGTGTTCCTTAAAGTTTTTCAGTGTTTGTGTCCATCTCCTTGTTCTTCGTGTCTATGTCATCTAAGCTAAAAAAAGGTTATATTTCATCTTTTTATTGTATCATCATGAGTATATTAAAAAAATAAGAAAATAAAGAGAGACAGAGGGATTAGTTGAAATTTTAAGGATCATTTAATTTTTGCAGCAGAAAACACAACTCTGGTGAAACATAACAAAACCACATCAAAATCAATTGAAAATTAATATCTCATCAATTGGGGGTGAGATCGTATCTTATGTCAAATTTGGGTTTATTTTAATATTATTTATTTCAGGTTTTATTCAAGGTTCATTTCTACCACAGAAACACTATCTTAGTGAACCCTAAGCAAAACACCTTAGAGTCAATTGAAACTTCAAATTCTGTGTATTGGGGTTGAAATTGCACCATATATTAAATTTGGGCTTATTTTGATATTGTATACTAAAGGTTTCAATTGGAGGTTCAATTTTGTCGCAAACTGATCACACAAGGGGTTGGGTAACTAGAGTAATAGAACAACCTAAAACTTGAGTTTTGTTGTTTGTTTAGTATTATAATACTAAATTTTGAATTTGAGGTTATTACAAGGTCATTTGGTCTGGGTTTTAATTCTGATACATAAAAAATTGTGTAACAAGTTAGATTTGCGTCAAGTTTCAAATGTGATCCTTACTGTTTAGTTTTGTCTAAATCTTTTTTGTTTCTATTATATGTGGGTTATCTACGAGTCAAGGAACTATTTTCACTAATATTCCCTTATGTTTTATTTCATGTTTTCATTTTGTCCACAATTCGTATGAATTTGCATTGCTACTCGCGAATTCATAATTGTAGTTTTGTTTTGCTTTGTTTCAATATATTTTTTGATTCTTGAGTCTGAAAATATAATTAGAGTGTGCTGCGAAGGCCACTAACTTTGATCAGTTCCTAAAGAACCAAAAGAAAGCAAGTTGTGATGTAAAAGGCGTAGTGAGCTTATTAAAGTGAAGAGTCTTGATTCTTTTTTGTGTGATACATGAGAGATGTTAGGATATATTTTGTGCTCCTAACCAAATTTGTAGATACAAAGGATATCTAAACACAACAAATCAACGACACAAAATACAAACATAGCTTTCCAATCGCGAGTCATAAGTCAACAACTCGAGTTGTTATCTAGGACATACAAGGAGCTGAAAGATGAGGCGAATTCAATAAAATAACAAAATAGTGGGGCTCGTCACAGAGGAAATATGGTCGTATAGCCGTACGAAATAACATATATGATTTTAAAGAGTTTGTTGATTAAAATGGAGATGTGGGTGAAGATGACTATGATTTTGCATCTGCTGGCCAAGAAATCAGGCTTGGACTTAACAGTGCTAGGAAGAATGTGAATTTTCATGGCATGGGGAATTATGAAGATATGGATGTGGACTTGGACACCATTAAACTAAAAATTCCTAATTTTCAAGGTAAAAAGGATCTCGAGGCTTATTTGGAGTGGGAGAAAAAGGTAGATTGAATTTTTTATTGTCATAGCTATTTTGAACAAAAAAAAGTGAAATTGGTGATAATTGAGTTTAAGGAGTATGCATTGATTTGGTGGGATCAGATTGTAATCAGTAGGAGGAGGAATGGGGAGCGGCCATTTCAAACTTGGGGGGAGATGAAAGTCTTAATGAGAGACGATTTGTGCCGAACCACTATTACAAAGACTTTTTTCTGAAGCTCCAAGGTCTGAATCAAGGCTATAAAATAATAGATGAATATCACAAAGAGATGAAAATAGTAATAATTCAGGTCAATGTTGTTAAGGATAGATAAGCCACCATGACTAGATTTCTTGATGGGTTGAATCAGGACATTGTAATGTGGTTAAGCTATAGCACTATTTGGAGCTAGAGGACATGATTCACATGGCTATGAAGGTGGAGAGACAACTTAGGAAGGTACATGTTCGACCAACGTTTCATATGATTTCTTCATCATCTTGGAAGAAGAATCTTAAGAGAGAGCGTACTATCTGGCCGAGATTCTTTCTTCCTATTATAACTGAACCACCAAAGGCTAAAGTTGATGTCCCTACTGGTGCCATAGGTAAATCTGAAACTCAACCTAAACGTACTTGTGATGTTAAATGTTCCAGGTGTCAAGGGCACGTACATTATGCTCTGGAGTTTCCATACAAAAGAATCATGATGATTAGAGATGATGATGATGATATAGATTTTGAAAGTGATAGATCTAATTATGAAGGCATCCCACCATTGGAGGATAATGATGGGGATGAGTTAGCATTACTAGTTGCAGAGTCCTTGGTTATAAGGCGCACACTTAAGGTTTGGTCAAGTAAGATGAAACTAATATACAAAGATAGAGCATTTACCATACACGTTGTTATGTACAAAGCAATGTGTGTGGTTTAATTATTGATAGTGGAAGCTATGTTAATGTTTGTAGTATCATCCTTGTTAGTAAACTGAATTTTTGTACTGTTAAGCATGCTAAACCATATAGATTGCAATGGTTGAATGATAGTGGTGAAGTGAAAGTGACTAAACAGGTTGTGGTTCCATTTTTGATTGGGAAATATATTGATGAAGTTCTATGCGATGTGATATCAATGCAAGCAAGTCACATCTTGTTGGGGAGACCATGACAATATGATAGGAAGACAATTCATGATGGGGTAAAAAATAGGTATACCATTTTAAAAGATGGTAAAACCATCACTCTTGTACCTCTTACACCCAAACAGGTGTATGATGATCAAATAAAGCTAAAAAGTGAGCATGAAGCAATGGTGAGAGAAAATCAAGGTGAGCAACAAGGGGAGAGAAGAGCATCGGATTTGGCTAGAACCCAAACCACTACAACCCATCCATCCACCCATCCAAACACAAACAAATATTCAACCAACACTCCAAACATATCAGACTATTTGATCACAACTCAAAAACACCAAAATCTAACTGAGAGTGGAGGTAAGACAAGAGAAGTGAATGAAGTCAAGAAGAGTGACGAGAATTGTGTGGAAAAACTAAACAAACAACCCAATTTTTATGCTAGAGAGGGTGAAGTTAGATTTGCTTATTTCACTGACAAGTCAATGATTTTACTTGTGTATAAAGAGGCTTACTTTAATACTAATGATCTTGATCATATTGTGCCTAGTGTTGCTATTTATTTTTTGTAGGAGTTTGATGATGTGTTCCTCAAAGATACTCATAGCAGAGTACCATCATTAAAGGGGATAGATCATTAGATTGATTTTGTACCTGGAGCTTCAACTCCTAACTGACCAGACTATAGAAGAAATCCAAATGAGATGGAGCTTTAAAGGCAAGTTGATGAGCTGATGGAAAAGGGCTATATTCGTGAGAGTATGAGACTGTATGCTATACCCATGCTACTTGTGTTTAAGAAGGATGGAACATGGAGGATGTGTGTTGATTGTCAAGCCATCAACAACATAATAGTAAAGTATAGACACCCCATTCCTAGGCTTGATGACATTAGATGAGTTACATGGATCTTGTATATTATCTAAAATTGACTTGAAAAGTGGGTATCATCATATTAGGATGAAAGAGGGTGATGAGTGGAAAATTGCATTTAAGACTAATCATGGTTTGTATGAATGGTTAGTAATGTTATTTGGACTTACAAATTCACCTAGTATGTTTATGCGTTTAATAAATCATGTGTTGTGTGCATTTAGAGGTAAGTTTGTGGTTGTGTATTTTTGATGACATTGTGATCTTTAGCAAGAACTTAACTGAGCATCTTGATCATTTGCATAATGTACTTAGTGTGCTGCGTAGTGAGAAATTGTAAGCTAATTTTAAAAAGTGTGCCTTTTGCATAGAGAAAATTGTGTTTCTTGGCTATGTTGTAACTGCATAGGGTATTGAGATGGATGATGAAAAAGTTAAGGCCATCCAGGATTGGCCTAAACCTAAATCAATAAGTGAGGTAAGGAGTTTTCATGGGTTAGCTAGTTTTTACAAGCGTTTTGTGAAAGATTTTAGTACAAAAGTTGCACCCTTTAATGAAGTTGTTAAGAATTGACTTTTGTTCTTTTGAAAGAGAAATTATGTTCTGGACCTGTTTGACTTTACCTAACTTTACGAAAGCATTTGAAATAGAATATGATGCGTCTGGAATGGGAATAAGTGTTGTTTTGATGTAGGATCGGAGACCTATTGTGTATTTCAGTAAGAGGTTAAGTGGAGCAACCTTGAACTATCCCACTTGATGCAAACCAAGGAGTTGGACATGTTGATCATACACAGGAATGGGGCTGAATTTGCACAAGACCCTTGGTCACTTCCAAGTGGTCCAATTACAAGACTTAGAGCCAAACATTTCAAGGAAGCACTAAATGGGTTAATCCAAGAGATTTGGGTTGATTCTATAAACATCAAGATGGGCTCAAATAATAATCAAGGCTTAGTCCACTCATCAAAGCAATTGAAGAGGCTAATAATTAGCATGCAAAAACATTTCCAGCATGGTTTGACCATTAAAGGGCATGAATTTGATGAGTTCCAAGGATATTAAATAGAGAAATGAGCTTGGTCTTGAATGGTTATGTTAAATACATTGAATTTAGTCATTTAGTTATTTATGGTTGCCTCTAGAAGTCCAAAAGGCCTAAAAATACGGGGATTTATTTATGTTGATGTTTGAGCTGTTTTAAAGCTTTAGTTATGACTTTTCCTATTCTTGGAGGGTTGTTCCAAGTATGTAGATGGGTATTTCAAAATGAATAAACAAATTATGTTTTTTCATAAAATTATCATTATTGTGAGGTCTTGTGTTCCTCTTCACTCTTAAAAGAACTGTTAGAACTTATCAAGTTAATCTTATGGCGTTCAAACAACCAAACTTATCACCTTGATTGTTTAGAGATTCTCAAGTTTTCTGGGTGTGGCATTTCAATCCTTTTTCGTCTGGGTTTTCATCTTGTTAGGTGTTAGGTCAAAGTTCAATCAATCTTGTCTACACAATCTTGGGGTTCTAAACCATCATTGTTACTGGGTTCATCATAATTGTTGATGGAGTTCATATTATTTGGTATCAGAGCTTTGGTTTTAAGATAAGTTTGACTATCTTTCATTTTCGTTTTTTATTTACTGTTACCTATTGTAGAAGAAAACAAATCATCAAAAAAAGAAGAAAAAAAGGTACACGATTCCAGTAAGAAAACTTATTCTTTTAAATCTTTTTCTCACCTTATTCAAGCTAAAAAAAATCATCAAAAAAAGAAAAAAAGTACACGATTCTAGTATGAAAACTTCCTCTTGTCAATCTTGTTTGTCACCTTATTCAAGTTCCTGACCTTTTGAATAGTTTTGGTTGTTTCTCAGTTTTGAATTCATGTGGGATTATTTCGAATTAGTTTCTGGAAGTTCGGCTAAGAGCTAAAGAAGACACAAAAGAGTAAAAGGAGAAGGCAAGAGTGTGTGAGACCAAAAGGGGGTAAAAGCCATTTAGAGTGAAAACACGAGCGCAAGTGTATCAATTCTTGAGTGAAACACGTGAGGGAGTGCTTGTGAGGATTTTAACCTTGTTTTTGCAGATTTTAAATATGTCCAATAATTAAGAAGATACAACCGAAGAAGTTTGACAACCTATAGTTCCAAACCTCCAAATGTAAGCGTTGTTAGGGGAGATGAGGTACATGTTGAGGGTTGAATTAGAGACTATTCACGACAGGTTGGACAGGGTAGAAGTAGAAGCTCCAAGGGGACATCAACAAGACATCCCCGCAGCAAGGTGGGTCTGTTTCATGGCGAATGTTGAGGAAGAGGCGGAGTCGAAGGAGTTTGATGAGCAATATTTGAAATGGGGCAAGTTTGAGTGTGGGAATGGGAATCGAGAAGCTAGGATGGGTAGACCTAGGAGGGATAATGATTTAGGAAATATAAAGAATAAAATCCCATCTTTTGAAGGTAAAAGTGGAGATGGTGTTTGATTGTCACAACTACTCGGTGATAAATAAGGTTAAGTTGGCTACAATTGAATTCACCGATTATGCCATTGTTTGGTGGGATCAATTACTGATTAATAGGAGAGGGAATAGAGAGTTAGCCTGGACACTTGGGAGGAGATGAAAATGCTTATAAGAAAGCATTTTGTACCTAACCACTATTATAGAGGATTGTAACAAAAGTTGCAGAGTTTAAATCAAGGTTCCATGAGTGTGGAAGAATATTACAAGGTGGTGGACGTAGCTATGATCCGGGCTAATATAGAAGAGGACCAGAAGCCACTATGGCTAGGTTCTTACACGATTTAAATCGTGAGATTGCGGATATAGTTGAGATGTTGCACTATGTTGAGTTGACAGATATGGTGCATCATGCCATAAAGGTGGAGGAACAATTCAAATGAAAAGGATTGGTTAGGAGGGGACAACCTATGGCTACTACCAGCCCGTGGAAGACAACTCCAAAAAGGGATGAGCAGCTATAAAATAAGCCAAAATTTGAACCCTTTAAGAATTCCAAACCAATGATCACTACTACTTCAGGTAACACCAAAACTTCAAGTTCTAAATCACGTGATATTAAGTGTTTTAAATGTCAGGGGCGAGGACACATAGCCAACCAATGTGTCAATAAAAGGGTGATGGTCATAAACACCCAAGGAGAGCTGGAGTCAGAAAATGAGGAAGAAGTAGATGATGATGACATACCACCTTTGGAGGATGTTGAAGATGAGCAAAGTGCTATGGTTGGAGATTTATTGGTAGCAAGGTGAGTTCTCAATATGCAGGTTAAGGAGGAAGAAAGTAACCAAAGGGAGAACTTGTGTTCATACTCGGTACTTTGTAAAAAACAAATTTTGTAGTGTCATTATCGATGGAGGGAGTTGCACAAATGTAGAAGCACTTATTTGGTGGAGAAATTGGCCTTAATTACCTTGAAACATCCTCACCCTTACCGACTTTCGTGGCTGAATGAATGTGGCAAAATCAAGGTGACAAGGCAAGTATTGGTGGCAGTATCTAATGGTAAATATAAGGATGAGGTGCTTTGTTATGTGGTTACTATGCATGCATGCCATTTACTGTTGGGAAGACCATGGAAGTATGATCTGAGGGTTATGCATGATGGATTCACAAATATGTATTCTTTCACTCATTGAAGGCAACGTATTATTCTTGTGCCATTGATCCAGAATAGGTCAGAGAGGACCAATTAAAGTTACAAAGATCAAATGAACAAAAGAAAGAAAAACAAAATGAAGGCCAAAATTGAAAAAAGAGTTTCAAAAAAAAGAAAGACAGAAAAACATTGATCAGAGAGAAAAAGAAAGAGAAAGGATTTCAGCCATAGTGAGAGCAAGAGAGGAAAAATTCAATTACATTGCTAAACAAAGTGAGATCAAGAGAGCATTATTTTCATACCAGCCCCTTATTGTACTCATGTACAAGGAGGCTCTTTTATGTACTAATGATCTCGTCGGTGCGTTGCCAAGCGATATTGTTTCTTTTTTATAGGAGTTTGAAGATGTCCTTCCTGAAGAGGTACCTTATGGATTACCTCTAATCTAAGGGATTGAACATTAGATTGATTTCATACCACGTGCGTCATTTCCAAACCGACCTGTTCATAGGAGAATCCCAATGAGACCAAGGAACTTTACAGACAAATAGGTGAATTATTGGAGAAGGGGTATGTGCGTGAAAGCATGAGTTCTTATGCAGTTTCGGTGCTATTAGTTCCTAAGAAGGATGGAACATGGAGGATGTGTGTTAACTGCCGAGCCATCAAAACAACATAACGGTAAAGTATCGTCATCCCATTCCTAGATTAGATGATATGCTGGATGAATTGCATGGTTCTTGTGTCTTTACAAAAGTGGATCTTAAGAGTGGATATCATCAGATTAGGATGAAGGAAGGTGATGACTGGAAAACTACTTTGAAGACTAAATATGGTTTGTATTAGTTGTTAGTGATGCCTTTCACACTAATGCTCAAAGCACATTTATGCATTTGATGAACCATGTTTTGCATGCATTCATTGGTAGATTTGTCATTTTGTATTTTGATGATATCCTAATTTATAGCAAAAACTTGAAAGAACATGTAATGTATTTGAAAACTGTCGTGGAAATTATAAGGAAAGAAAAGTTGTTTGCTAATCTTAAGAAGTGCACATTTTGCATGGATAAACTTATATTTCTTTGTTTTGTTATTAGTAAGAAAGGAATTGAGGTGGACGAGGAGAAGGTTAAGGCAATCCAAGAGTGGCCAATGCCTACAACAATCAACCAAGTTAGGAGTTTCCACGACTTAGCTAGCTTCTATAGACAGTTTGTGAGTGATTTTAGTAGCTTAGCCACACCTCTTACTAAACTCATCAAGAAAAATGTGTCATTTAAGTAGGGGAAAGAACAAGAAAAGGCATTTAATCTGATCAAAGAAAAGTTAACTAGTGCATTTTTGCTTGTTTTACCTAACTTTGCTAAAACTTTTGAAATTGAGTGTGATGCTTCAGGAATAGGTATTGGAGTTGTTTTGATGCAAGAAGGTCATCCAATTGCTTATTTTACTGAAAAGTTGAGTGGGGCAGCCCTAAATTACCCTACTTATGATAAAGAGATGTGTGCCTTGGTGAGGGCTTAGGAAAATTGGAAGCATTATCTATGGCTAAAGGAATTTGTGATTCACTTAGATCATGAGTCTTTGAAGCTGTTGCGATGTCGCGGTCGCACAAATTAATTACCGTAGCTTAAAACACACAAGATAGTATAGAGCAAGCAAGGGGTCGATACCACAAGGAAGTTTCAAGTTAGATTTTTATGTTGTACGTTATGTGATTGGGGGGATTTGGTTTGTGATTATCTAAACTATGGCAGCAATTAAACTAGCAAACAAAATCAATTAAAACCGAAACTTATCAAGAAAACAAACCTTGGTCACAAGCATACATCCACCTACGGAAATTAGAACCGATCCTTGAAACTAAAAATGCAGCTCATGTTCTGAAATTTTATCTTTTCTTAACATGATTAATTAACGGATCCGCCGTATAACTAATCCTAACCAACAAACAATCAAAGTGTCCGCACTAATGATTCAATTTAATGGTAGCTTTAAGAACTAGATAATTTCATCAAGATTAACATACAAGTTGTCCGCAACTTGTGTCAATTTATTCAAATATTCTCCCTAAGTTCAATAATGTAGTTCCGCCACAATTATCAAGCTTAGATGCTTCACAAGTTCATATATCACAACTCCGGTTTTGATATTAAACTTAGCAATAGATTGTTCACAACAATAACTTAGAGTCCGCTCTAGCAATCATCAACAACAATCATAGAAAATATGCATAGGAAAACAATCATACTCATTCATAACATAAACTGAAAATAGAAGGAAGAATAAATCTCACGGTTCTTGAAATCCGAAGGTTTTTGTGTCCTTGCAACCAAGCAAAAGAGTCTAGCCTTGCATGTTTATTGAACAACTAAATAAAAAGATGAAAGAACACATGATTTAGGGTTTGGAGGAGGAAGATTTTGTGTTTTCTTATGTGCTGGCCGCCACTTCCTTGCTCCTCTTCTCCTTTATATATGCTTAGAAACCCTAGTGTCTATTTTACAAAATAGTCCTTCCTTAAGTTGACAGAATTTAGTTGTCCCTTGTAAAATTCATAGCTCCTTCATATCACATCGTTTTGAGCTGAAATGTGGAGCGTTTATAGCCCTTTGAGTCCTGAATCCACGAAAATTGAGTTTGCATAAATCGGACTTTTGTAGCTCGAGATATTGAAGTTGTAATGGACAAAGGTCGATATCGGCAGATTGCAAGATTTGACTTTAAAGGCTGCGATTTCCATGATCTTCCTTATTTTATTTCTTTTCCTTAGCTTTCCATAAATTTATGGATGTTAGCTTTTGAATGTCACTGGAATCACTTCATTTCGATCTCTAGATCTTCCACTCTGCACAAAACACCGACTGAAGGTCAAATCTGTCAATCATCTCCAATTACCTCCTTTTTGCATCTTTCATCCAAAAATGCCTTCAAAATATAAAACAAAGAATATCAAGGCATTTTATACATAAAATATATGCAAAACACTACGTAAATATGGATGAAACTATCAAATAATATGGTCACATCAGAAGCATTTGAAAGGACATCAAAAGTTGAACAGACGCCATGCCAAGTGGGTGGAATTCATTGAAATATTTCCTTACGTGATCAGATACAAGCAAGGTAAGGAAAATGTGGTAGTTGATGCATTGTCTCGAAGGTATGCTTTACTTTCCATTTTAGATACAAAATTTCTTGGCTTTGAATACATTAAGGATTTGTATGCACAAGATTCTGATTTTGGTGATGTGTTCAATGCATGTGAAAAAGTGGCATTTGGTAAGTTTTATAGGCATGAAGGATTTTGTTTCGGGAAAATAAACTATGTGCCTATATATTCTCTACGTGAATTGTTTATGGGAGAAGCTCATGGTGGTGGTTTGATGGGTCATTTTGGTGTAGCTAAGACATTAGGAATTTCACATGATCATTTTCTTTGGCCTTATTTGAAACGTGATGTGAAAAGATTCTGTGAGAAGTGCATCACATATAAACAGACCAAGTTTAAGTTGAAACCCTATGGTTTGTACACCCCTTTCCCAATACCTAGTGAACCTTGGACTGATATTTCTATGGATTTTGTTTTGGAATTACCTAGGACTAAGAGGGGGAGAGATTTAGTTTTTGTGGTGGTAGATAGATTCTCCAAGATGGCACACTTCATTGCATGTCATAAAACTGATGAGGCATCACATATAGCTGATTTGTTCTTCAAAAAAATTGTTAGGTTACATGGCATGCCTAGGACCATTGTTTGTGATAGGGATGCAAAGTTTTTGAGTTACTTTTGGAAGACTTTGTGGGGAAAGTTAGGAACCAAGTTATTGTTTTCTACTACTTGTCATCCACAAATGGATGGTCAAACTAAAGTGGTGAATAGAACTTTGTCTACTTTGTTACGTGCTATCATTATAAAGAACTTGAAAATATGGGAAGATTGTTTGCCACATGTTGAATTTGCTTATAATAGAAGTATACATTCTATAACTAAGTTTTAACCATTTGAAATGGTTTATGGCTTTAACCCTTTGTCACCTTTGGATTTAATTCCTTTACCTTTGAGTGAACATGTGATCTTAGATGGCAAAAAAATGCAGAATTTGTAAAGATGATTCATGAAAAGGCACGACTGAACAATGAAAGAAGGACTAAACAATATGTCCAACAAGCCAACAAGGGATGCAAGAAGGTAGTGTTTGAACCAGGCAATTGGGTTTGGTTGCACTTAAGGAAGGAATGTTTTCCAGAGAAACGATGTTCAAAACTCCTAAGTCGGGGTGACAAACCATTTCAAGTAGTGGAACGCATCAATGATAATGCCTACAAGCTTGACTTACCAGGAGAGTATGGTGTCAGTGCAAACTTTAATGTTTCTTATTTATCTCCTTTTGATGTAGGTGATGATTTGACGACATATCCTTCTCAAGAGGGGGAGAGTGATGCAAACCAAGGAGGTAGGCATGTTGATCATACACTTAGGGATGTGGCTAAATATGCACAAGACCCTTTATCACTTCTAGGTGGTCAAATTACAAAACTTAGAGCCAAACGTTTTAAGGAAGCACTAAATGGGCTAATCCAAGAGATTTGGGATAATTCTAAAAAGACCAAGATGGGCTCAATAATAATCAAGGCTTAGTCCACTCATCAAAGCAATTAACGAGGCTAACAATTAGCATGCAAAAACATTTATAGCATGGTCTGACCATCAAAAAGCATGAATTTGATGAGTTCCAAGGATATTAAATAGAGAAATGAACTTGGTCTTGAATGGTTATGTTAAATACATTGAGTTTAGTCATTTATCTATTTATGGTTGCCTCTAGAAGTCCAAAAGGCCTAAAACACACGAGGACTTGTTTATATTGATGTTTGAGATGTTTTAAAGCATTAGTTATGACTTTTCCTATTCTTGGAGGGTTGTTCCAAGTATATAAATGGGTATTTCAAAATGAATAAACAAATTATGTTTTTTCAGAAAATTATCATTATTATGAGGTCTTATGTTCCTTTTCGTTTTTAAAAAAATTCCTAGAACTTATCAAGTTAATCTTGTGGCGTTAAAACAACCAAACTTATCACCTTGATTGTTTAGAGATTCTCAGGTTTTATGGGTGTGGCATTTCAATCCTTTGTAGTCTTGGTTTTTATCTTGTTAGGTGTCGGGTCAAGGCTTAACTAATCTTGTTTACACAATCTTGGGGTTCTAAATCATCATTGTTATTGGGTTCCATCACAACTATTGATAGAGTTCATATCACCACTTGCGATAAAAAAACCCTATGCCTTGGTAAGAGCACTTAATACATGACATCATTACTTTTGGCCAAAAGAGTTTGTAATCCATTCAGATCATGAGTCCTTGAAACATATGAAAGGACAAGGTAAGTTGAATAGGAGACATGCAAAATGGATTGAATTCATTGAAACTTTTCCTTACGTAATCAAGTATAAGCAAGCCCAAGAGAACATTGTTACTGATGAACTTTTGTGAAGGTATGTTCTTTTACACACCATGAATACTAGATTGCTAGGCTTTGAATATGTGAAGGAATTATATGGTAATGATTCTGACTTTGTTGTGATTTATAATGCATGTGGACATTCAACTTTTAATAAGTTTTATTTGATGGATGGTTATTTGTTCAAAGAGAATAGATTCCGTGTTCCTGCTAGTTCTTTGCGTGAATTGCTTGTTCATGAAGCACACGGGGGTGATTAATGGGTCACTTTGGGGTTGCGAAAACCTTGGATGTATTGCATGAGCATTTCTATTGGGCAAAGATGAAAAGAGATGTGAATAATGTATTGCTTGTCGAAAGGCAAAATCTAGAGTACACCTGCATGGCCTATATACACCATTACCTATGCCTACTGAACCTTGGGTAGATATCGCAATGGACTTTGCTTTAGGTTTACATAGGTCAAAGAAAGGAAGAAACTCTATTTTCATTATGGTTTTAGGTTTTCTAAAATGGTGCTTTGCATGCCATAAAACAAATGATGCATCTCATATCGTAGACTTGTTCTTTAGGCATATTGTACTTTTGCATGGCATTCCAAAGAATATAGTGTTAGATCGTGATGTTAAGTTCCTTAGCTATTTTTGGAAGACCTTATGGGGAAAGATGGGAACCAAACTCTTATTTTCGACAACACGTCATCCTCAAATAGATGGACAAACTAAGGTAGTGAATAGAACATTATCTCAACTTTGCGTGTTGTAATTCAAAAGAATTTGAAAAGTTGGGAAGAATGTTTGCCTTTTGTGAGTTTGCTTATAATAGAATTATGCATTCGACCACTGATTTTTCTCCTTTTGAAATTGTTTATGCTTTTAATCCACTAACTCCTATGGACTTAAACCTTTACCTTTTGAAGAAAAGGTAAGTTTAGATGGTGAAAAGAAGGCAAAGAAGGTGAGATAACTCCATGAGGGAGTTCAACTGCAAATAGAGAAAAAGAACAAACTTTATGCTTCTAAAGTAAATAAGGGATGTAAACTGGTTGTTTTCCAACCTAGTGAATGATTTTTCTCCTTTTGAAATTGTTTATGCTTTTAATCACTAACTCCTATGGACTTAATCCTTTACCTTTCAAAGAAAGGGTAAGTTTAGATGGTGAAAAGAAGGCAAAGAAGGTGAGATAACTCCACGAGGGAGTTCAACTGCAAATAGAGAAAAAGAACAAACTTTACTCTTCTAAAGCAAATAAGGGATGTAAAATGGTTATTTTCCAACCTAGTTTATGATTTCCTAATTAAAGGAAATCAAAATTATAGTCTCATGGTGATGGTCCATTTCAGGTTTTAAAGAGAATCAATGACAACACATACAAAATTGACCTTCCAGGTGAGTATGGTGTTAGTTCTACCTTTAATATTGTTGATCTTATGTTGTTTGATACAGATTTTGATTTGAGATCAAATCCTTTCGAGGAGAGAGGGGATGATGTGGACCATCCTAGAAACACCAACAATGACCCATTACATGTTCCAAATGGTCTAATTACTCAGTTTAAGACAAAGACATTGAAAGAGGCATTGAATGCATTGGTTTTGAAGGTTTCAACAAAGTTAGAATTGCTAGGACTATTGGAGTATCAAGAGGAGATCCTAGTACATCTTATCCATGTGAAGGAAGGGTCCAATACAACCTTATCTGGCCCATGAAGTGAGGACAACAAAGGAAACAAAAGAATCCTACTACAACTTGGAAACAACATGGGTGGCTTCCTTTTCCTTTTGTTTCTAGGATTAAGGGGCTGGATGAAAGGCTATAAATAATTCTTGAATCAACTCTATAATATTTTACTTCTCTTCTTCTCATGGCAGTTAATGGATTTAATATTATGGGCTTTATTTAATTTTGTTAGCTATAGCCCATGGCTTGTTTGGGCTTAATGTTTTCAGTTAAGATCCAAGACTTGTTTGGATTAAGTCATGGTCTTTCTAATTTAGGGTTTTGGGTCAGTTTTGAGTGGACCTCATTTTAGTCCACATAAGGGGTCCATTAGGGTTAATTTTTCAAGAGCTATATAAAATCATTTAAGCTAAAATTTAGCAACCATTGATGAATATTACTTCTGAATTTTTTAGTTTTATGTGAGAGTAATTCTTGCATTCTTTAGTTCTTGAACAAACTGAATCTAACTTATCGAATATTAGTTGGCTTTGTTGTGTCATTTTACTCATTTCAATAGTGTTTGTGGCTTGGGGTAGATTTTCATTGTGTCACACTCCTATCAAACCTATTTTAGCTTTCTAGGATCGGATCTCAGTCTTGATTGTGGGTTGCATGACCATGTGATCATGAGATTCACATCAGAGATAATGAAATCATGATATTTGTTTTTCCTAATATTAAAATTTTATTTATCATTTACTGATAGATAATTTTTTTTGTATCATATAGGTTGTGTGATATTTGGTACAAGACACAAATCAATCTTAAAAAATATGTGAAAGAAAGCCATCTAATGGGATGGAATGATGTTGTAGTTTGGAGGGATTTCAAATTGCCATACATCTCGAAGAATATGTCGGTCAAATACAATCAAAAAGTGATGTTTGAGCATTTCATGAGACAATCATAGTCTAGTGTGAGGAACTAGAGACATCAAATTCATGATTTTGTTACAACATACATTAGCGGCTTTGTCACATGCCTTCTTTTAATTTGGCTTTTTGTAAATTATTATTTCCTTAAATTTGATGATTTTATTTTTTATTTCCAAGACACATAACAGTCAGTTGAAGGAGAGATACAATGACAATCCTTCGACCCACCTGGATATCGATCCAAATTTATGGTTGGAGGAGAGATTTTTTGGAGGAATCAATAAAAAAAAGTTTATGGACTCTCTAAAATTACAACTGAGAACTTGTAGATGACTTGTAGTATTTCAACCATTGGGTGCTCGCAATTGATCCCTAACACTCAGTCTCTAAAGTTCTTGGCCTAGTTAAATGAGGGAGTTCAAGAATGTACAACCCATCTAAATGAAAAATATGAATAATTCTCTACAAAATATGAATAACTTCGTTGAATGGTCATGAATATTAGATAACAAATATGTGGTACATATGCACCCTCTTTTTGGCCCCACGATCCTGATGATGACCAATCTCCTCCTTTTCCTTTATGTCACCTTAATTATAGTTTCATTGTATTTAATATATTAATTTATAAATAAATATTTGATTTTTAATTATTTTGTAATTGTTTAATATATTATTTAAAAATATATATTATTAAGCTATTACTTATGGGGTTACCAATGACCACATTCCATTGGTATATTTTAGAGAGTTGGAAAATAATTTCTACAAATGCCTCAACAACAGTTAACACACCAACATAAGACTTTAGTCGATACAATGTAGAGAGTTGAGAAATAATTACTACAAATGCCACTACACCTAACCGACATAATGAAGCATAGTATTTGTTTTGGATTGCATTTTGTGTCTATAATACCATTAATGATATTTTTTTACTAATGATAGAATTATCGACAAAACAAAAATTATCGATGACGGTTTCTTCGATGGATGTTGTTCGACCAAATGGAAATTTGTAGTATCTTAGGCCCCGTTTGTTTGCTAGAAAGTGGTTTCCTTTTGGAAAGTGAATTCCGGGGAAAGTGAATTCCTGGAAAGTGAATTCCGATGTTTGGCAGTGTTATGGAAAATGAACTGGAAAATAATTTATTAATAAATTAATTTTTTTTTCAAGTTTATTAAAATAATGAGGAACAAATCTTACAAATTAAAAAGTTGAATGAGAATGAAATTGAAAAAAAATATAATTTCATAAATTATCTCAAATAAAATAAATAATAATCAAAATAATAGAGATCAAATCTAAAAATTTAAAAAAAAATGAAAGGTGAATAAATTAAAATAATAATAATTAACATTTCATAAATTATTTCAAATAAAATAAGTAACAATAAAAAAAATGAGGACCAAATTTGATAGATAAAAAATTTCAATAAAAAAATGATAAGAAAAAAGCAAATAGCAATTATAAAAATAAGGACCAAAATTAATATAAAAATTAAATTTTAAGAGATGGAATTGAAAAATAAATATTCAAAAACAAATTTTATATAGCAATCAAAAGTTTGAGGATCAAATTTGATATAATCAACAAATAATGACATTTCTAAATTTTTCACAACTTCCGTAAAGTGTTTTCCGCCCAAATTTTCTGGGAAATACTTTCCTTAAAACCAAGCCAAATTTTTCTTTGACTCGAAAGTGTTTTCCGTTGACCGGAAAGTGTTTTCCGTTGACCAACTTTTCGAAAGGCAAACAAACACAGGAAAGTTTGGAAAGTGGTTTCCCGGAAAGTGAATTCCGGGAAACAAACACAGCCTTAATCATAGACATAATGTTAGTGTACATACAAATGGAAATTTGTAGTATCTTAATCACAAACATAATATTAGTGTACATACAAATGGAAATTGTCATCACTACTAGGGTGTTTGGCATTGCGTTTTAAAAGTGTTTTTGATAAAAATGATTTTTTTAACATTAAATTAATTTTTTTTGGTATTTTTAGATTATTTTTATATGTTAATGTCAAAAATAATTTAAAAAAAAATCATTTAATCAATTTCTAAATGATGTCAAATAAAATGGTGAAAATTCTATCACTAGGTTGGGCTAGGAATAGAAGAAAGAGTTGGACCCTTAAGTCGTTGAGCCTCTGTAGCTAGGCTAGGTCCAACCCATTAAAAAAATATAGGATCGGTTGTCATCCTATAAAACCTGGTTAAGTTGGACTTTAACCTAACATCTGAACATGCTTTGGTCCTTAGGCCCAATAGACTCGACCCATATCGTTATAGGCATGTTTGGTTCACACCATTTTTGTTAGGAAATAAAACCTTGTTTAGATGTTTCAAACATGTTTGCAAAAAACAAGGTCATGCTTAAAGTAGTTTCCTTTTGTTATAATTTGTCCTTATTTAAGAATCTAGCCAAACATGCCCTTATATTTTCAAAAAATTATGAACAAATTGAGTGTAATGTCCCAAAGTTTTCTTTTATGCAATTCATGAAACTTCATTACTTTATATTAGTCTTTTATAGCACATTTTAAAAAGATATAATTTCCATAACTAATTAAGTATTTAAACTACTAATTAAGCATGAATTCACAATATAATATTATTTATTAACCTTAAATAAATTCATCTAAAGACATGCACAATAACATGATTACAATTCCTACACATGAATATTTAAGTGTTTGTATGCTTTACATACATTATAAAATATCAAATAACATATATTAATCCCCAAAAGATTACATGATCATGTTTGTAATTCGATCTTCAAATACACAAATTATAACATGATAACTAGAACTACTTACGATGTGCCTAAGCATGACCTATAATAGAATTAAATTCATTTAATATGATTAACAATATAAATCAATTTGCAACATTCATAAAAGCAATCAATCCTTTTTAACATTCCTTATCCATGAATCATAATTTGGAATTCTCTCGCGAATACCATTTTCACATTGGCTAACTTTTTTGGGTTGCTCAATCCACCTAACATTTCAACTTGATAACCAATACTCTGGTTATCATATTTAAAGACCATTAACTCCGATCAACCCATCATGGTTTCCAAATTAATTTTTCATTCCTATACGTAAGGCAACATTCCGGTTATCCCTCTCGGATACCATTTACTCTTGTCTAGCCAACATGGTTCCAATTCAATCTGACATTCCCATAAGAAAGCCAAGATTTTGGTTATTCCTCTTAGATACCATTTACTTTGATCATCCCAACATGATTGCTAATTCATTTTGACATTCCTATATTTAAGCCAACAATTTGGTTATCCCTCTTGGATACCATTTACTCTGATAAACCCAACATGCTTGGAAAAGTTAGAATATTTACCCAATGTCAATTAAGACTTTAAGAATTAACCAAGATATCAAATTTCCTAATGTTCTTTCTTCCTTCTTTTGTTGTTGTGTTTCCCTAAGAAAAATTCAAATTTCTTCTCTTAGTTTCTCCTCTATTCCTTGTCCTCTTATGGTTCTCTTGATGTATGGTCTAGACCCTAAGAAATCTTTTATCAATTATGGTGATTTTTCTCTCAATTTCCCATCAAAAAGAAGAAGCCCCCCTCCTATTTCTTTATTCTTGCCATCTATATGGATGAGAAGGAAGAGGGTTTTATAGTGCATATTTTTTTTATAATTCACACTTTAGCCTAAAGGGGTTAGTTATTCTCTTTTTTGTTTCCCTATTGTCCTTCCTTTCATTACTTGTGCCTAAGAATCTTTTATTCCTGTAATTCCATCCCTCTTTATATTAAACTTTTCTTAATTTCTTTTAACTCATTTAATCTTTTCCTAAAAATATATATTTGTGTTAAAAATTTATTTTTGAGGTTCACTTATCGAAGTCATCTTACTCAGAATTTACATTGTCTATCTATTATCACCCATTGTTATTTTATTTTATTTTATTTTTCTAGGATTTTACATCATTAAACAATGTAATACTTTACACATGCTTACCATCTAGGATAATATCATAAAAGAAGGTACATATTCGTTGCATCCATAATACAAGGATTCATACATGGCAAAATCTACATTGCAACTTAAGTCATCATCTTAGTGGTTACAAAAATGCCAACTAGTAGTTCAAAGTTAATTTAGTTGCACAAAATGCATGTTTATGTATTTTACTTTCACATGATTTATAAATAATGATTAACATGGAAACTTCGAAACACAATGGTTGTGAGGCATCCCTGTTACAAATCAAGATCCAATATGAGCATATGATTTGTTCTTTATAATATAAATTGATATATATTTATAGATGTATTCACTAATTATACAAATTGGTGCAATGTCGCGGTCACACAAATTAATTATCCTAGCTTAAAATACACATAAGATAGTATAAAACAAGCAATGGATCGATCCCATAAGAAACGTTTAGTTCATATTTTCATGCAATTGGGGGGTTTCGTTGATGATTATCTAAACTAAGACAAAATTAAACAATCAAACAAAATTAAATAAAACTAAAATTTATCAAGAAAACAAACCTTGGTCGCAAGTAAACATCCACTTATAGAAATTAGAACCAATCCTTGAAACTAAACATTAATTTATATTCTATTTTTTAGTTTTTCTTCATGTTAGTTTGTTAATAAATTTGTTGTCTAACTAACCCTAACAAACTAGCAATCAGAATGTTTCCCCTAATGATTTAATACAATAGTAGCATAAAGAACTAGATAAATTGATTAACATATACAACAGAATTGTTTGCAATTCATGTTAATTTTTCGAGTGTTCTCCCTATTAATAACATAGATCCACTGCAATTATTAAGATCAGTTACTTTAAAAAATTATATACCACAAATCTAGTTTTAATAGCAAATTTAGCAATGGATTATTCGCAATAAAAACTTAGACACTACTTTAGCAATTAAGATATACCAATCATAGAAATATGCATAGGAAAACAAACATATTCATTCATCATATAAATTAAAAATGAATGAAAGAATAAATCTCATAGTTCTTGAAATCCAAAAGTTTCTCTATCCTTATAACCAAGAAAAATAGTTTAGTGTTGCATATTTATCGAACAACTACTACAAAAGATGGAAGAATGCTTGAATTGGTTTTTTAAGAGAGAGGATTTGTATTACTCTATTTTTTCCACCCCTTTTTTCTCTTTCTTTTTATAGCTTAGGAAACCCTAGTCCCTACTTTACAAAATAGTTTTCCCTTAAGTAGACAGTTTTACATATAAAAACTTCAATGACTATTTTCTTAAAATAGATAAATATCCTTGAAATCTTCAATATTTGACTTAGAGAAGCTACATTATAGAAATAAAGACTTGGATGTCGATTTGGATGTTTTGGGATGTAATTTGGACTTCTTTCTTCATAAAACTTGTTTGCTTATAGAATTCATATATCATCTTAGAAAAATAATATTTCTCCCATATGAGATCTATTTATGCTTAACTTTGGTACTATTATAGGTCTTTGCATCATGAATAATTTTTTTTTTGATTTGCATCAAATGAACTCTGTAGCTCAAGATATTCAAATTGTAATGGTTGAAGGTCAACACTAGTAGAATGCAAGATTTGGCTTTGAAGATTGCAATTTCCATGCTCTTTCTTTATTTATTTTTCTTTCCATAGATTTCCAGAAAGGTATGGATGTTAGCTTTCTAATTCTACTAGAATCACTTTATTTCAACCTTTATAGCTCAAGCTCTACACAAAGCATCAACTGAAACTTAAACAACCCAATTACATCACATTTTACTCCTTTTTGAATCTTTCATCCAAAAATACCTTCAAAATAAAAAAATAAAAAATATCAAGGTATTTTATATAAAAAAAAACATAGGCAAAACACTAGGTAAATATGGGTACAATTATTAAGTAATATTGTTGCATCAAACACCCACACCCTTAGCTCTTACTTGTCCTTGATAAAGCAAAGTTAAAATCAAATTGAAATTAAATTAAATAAATCACTATGAATAATCTCTTAATATCCCATCAATGTTCAAGAATATATACATTATAAAAAAAATCCAATCAAGATGGATAAAGAGTACAAATTTTCCTGAATTTATTTACATGCAAAGTTCAAAACTCAATTTGTAGTTGGGAGTTAAATGAAATTAATTTCATGCCAAAGTGATATGTCCTCTCATTGATATAGTCATCTAACACTCATGTGTTTAGGGCTTATGTGTTTAAATCTCTCATATTCAATCAATGGATATGTTCAACCATAAGTTTGCTCTCTAATCTCATCTCCATTACTAACACATTATAAGCAATGTATGAAGCAATAGGTCTTACTTTTTGGTTGTAATGGGACTAAGGTTAAAGTAAGGTAAAAGAAATCAAAACAAAAGGCTAAAACCAAAGGAAGTAGAGCATTCTAATATTTTTTATCTTTTGAAACAAGATATCCCATCAAAGCACACAAATTTCCATATTTAATCACCAATGCTTAACTTCAAGGACCCATTACTCTTTCCAAATAAACCCATCAAAAGATCTAAAGCAAAGGAATTGAAAGAAGCATTGAGTGGACTCGTTGTGTAAGGTTTAGATAAGGTTCAACTTGGGAATCCATCAAAGCATCAAGAGGACATTTTAGTTCATGTCATCCATATACAAAAAGGACCATTTCAACCATTATATAGACCGTAAAGTTTTGACAACAAGGTTGCCAATTTTTATCTGGAGAAAACACAAAAAAAACAAACAAAAGGATTTTAAGTTGACTTAGAAAACACATGTAGTGGCAAAAAATAGCATTAAAAAGAGCATCATTTTCTTTCCAAAAGAAGGATAAATACCAGGTCGAGATCAATACTATTCTAACTTGGAAATCAAAGGGGTTGTTGTTATTCTAACCAAATGTGAGTTTAGTTGATGGGTATTAGATGATTGACGAAAGTAGAAAATAATTTTTTTTTCCAAACATTGTCTTTGATGTCTTTTGCTTTTCTTATCCTCCTCCTTTGTTGCTGAAATTGTAAGGATTTTTAGATTAATTAGAAGTCTTCATAATGCTAAATTCATATTTTTATTTATCTAGTCTTTAAGGTTGGATAAATCCCTTAGAATTTGCATTGATTTTGTTGTTTTTGCAATTATGTTCTAATACCAAATTTTTGTTCCAACTTAGACTTTGATTCTCACTTTGCTTCGTGCAATATCTGATGATCCTAGCTATATTCATCAATCATGATATGTTGAAGAATTGATATGAATGTTTATTGAGTCTTAGAGCCCACTATTCTTTTGTCAAACTCTTATTCAAATGGGGATGCTCATTATTGTCATTTCTTGAATCAGATCATGAGATCCTTTTGAATAACGAGATATTCGTGCAATCCGATCATCCTAGCTATGTTTTCATTTTTTATCACTTTGGATCCTTCATGAAAGTTGTAATCCTGTATGTATAAATGAGTTTGGATTTTTAATACGTCTGATTTTGATATCAGAAGCTTAAGATATTCTTGTTTGGATGTCTAGTGTAAATGTAGAGAAACTTGTCGTGAGAAGGATTCTGACTCGATTTTGCACGTCTTATTTGAGAGACCCAATTTAATGTTTTGAGGATTTATCGGGATAATCAAAAACCAATTTAAATTTGGGAAAGTTAATTAGTCTCGTTGAAAAAAAAAGGGCTGGAAGAAAGCATCACAATAATTTCTCTTACTTGACTGTCTTGCTGAATTATATTTTGTTTCTTTTCACAAAACCACCGACAATAATTTTTTTACCATAGGTTTAAGGTTAGATAAATCCTTCAAAATTTGCACTAAAAAAATGGTTTTGTTGCTATCGTGATTCTAATCTTCAAAATGATTTTTGACCAAGCAAATTGCAGGCAGATTCTATTCTTCAAAACATTTTTTTCTCATTTTGGATCCTTCATGAAATTTGTAGTCCTTTACATATAGATGAATTTGGATTTTTGAATTGCCTGATTTCAATATCTCAAGCTTAAGATATTCTCAGTTGAATGCTTAGTATAAAAGTAAAGAATCCTGCCACGATTTAATTAGCATGGTATTGTTCATTGTCTACAAATTCTTTCCTTTTTGGTGTTGATTTCCACGATTCTCTAGCTTGTTTTTTGAGTTGCGAATCATTTTTTTCTGCCTCAAAATCATTAGAATGTCAAAGGATCTTTTTTTACTATTTCATTTTACTTGATTGTGAGTAACTCAATATTTACATCCTAGATTAGTTCACTAAATTTTCCTAATAGGGCCATGTATAGACTATATATATACCTCCCCTCCTAACCTAGGGGAGAGGCAGGAAAGAAAGAAAAAGAGGGCAAGAGAATGAAGAGGGGAAGCCAACATATAAGAAAAAGAGTAAGAAAACAATAGGGGAAGAATGTTGATTCAACAAGCACATCGCACCTTCATCATCGTTTTCATCATCTCCAGCAAGAAGAGAAAGACAGAGACAAACACCATCTTTGCTAGAGTTTGTCACTATGTCTAAAACCAGTGATCACTAGTAGTGCGCAAGAGCTCCAACAACATCATCTTCACTTGTCAATTTCCAGGTATGTTTTCATGCATTCCTCTTCACTTTTCATTTTAATTACATAGTCATTATTCATGCTTTTGTTTTACTCTTCAAGTGAATTATAATTCACTAGAACAGTAACTAAGGAGGCATGCGTGAGGAAGTTAACGCGTGCCTCTTGTTTGCCCAGTCGGTCACTGGTTTGGATTGTTTTGGGTGTTAATGATGGTAGTCAATGTTGGGATCTAATGGTTAGAGTGGCTTAAGGCTAAAATATTAGAGGAAACAGGTTGTGCTATGGATGTTTGGTAAACGAGTTGATGCAAGTGACAGCTATGCAAGTGATATTTAGAATTGAGATCAATAAGTTATCTTACAAAAGAATTATTATATTTTGATTTGTATTACATGTTGCCTTAATAAGGAGCTAACAAATGGTCATCTATTAGGTATACCATGTTGCGATGTCATGGTTGCATAAATTAATTACCTTAGCTTAAAACGCATAAGATACTATAAAGAAAACAAGAGTTTGATCCTATGAGGAAGGTTTAGTTCAAATTTTCATGCAATTAAGGGCTTTGGTTGGTGAGTATCTAGACTAAGGCAGAATTAAATAATAAAGCAAAATTTAATAAAACTAAAATATATCAAAAAACTAAAACTTGGTCGCAAATAAACATCCACCTACAGAAATGGGAACCAATCCTTGAAATGAAACTTGAGTTTATATTCTCAGTTTTTATCTTTTTTTAATGTTAATTAGTTAACAGATCCATTGTATAATTGACCCTAACCAACAAACAATCACAATGTCTGCACTAATGATTTAGTTCAATGGCAGCCTTAAGAACTAAATAAATTGATTAACCTATACAACATAATTATCCACAATTCATGTTGATTTGTTTTAATTTTCTCCCTAAGATTAATAACATAGATCAACTACAATTATTTAGCTTGGTTGCTTCACACGTTTATATACAACAACTCTAGTTTTGATACCAAACTTAGCAATAGATTGTTCACAATAATAACTTAGAGACTACTTTAGCAATTAATATAAACATTCATATGAAATATGCAAAGGAAAAAAAACATATTCATTGATCATATAAACTAAAAATAAATGGAATAATAAACCTCATAGCTCTAGAAATCCAAAGGTTTATGTTTTTTTACAACCAAGAAAAATAGTTTAGTCTTGTATATTTATGGAACAACTACTACAAAAGATGGAAGAATGCTTGGATTTAGGATTCGGAGAAAGTATTAGTGTTTCTCTATTATGGTTGCTTCCCTCTCTCTCATTCTTTCCTCTCTCTCTTTCTTTTTATAGTCTGGGAAACCTTATTCCCAACTTTGCAAAATAATTTTCCCTTAAGTAGATAATGTTACATTTAAATACTTCAATAACTATTTTTCTAAAATAGAAAAATAGCCTTGCATGAAATCTTTAATCTTTGACTAGAGGAGCTAAATTTAAAAAAAAAAAAAAAACACTTGGATTTCGGTTTGGACTCTTTGGGACATAATTTAGACTTGTTTCTTCATAAAACCTATCTGTTGATAGAATTGATGTGTCATTTTAGAAAACTTATTCTCTCTCATATGAGCTATTTTTCTAATGAAATGTTGTGCTCTTATAGATATTTGAGTTAAGAATCCAAAACAAGTAAGTTTGCATCAAATGGATTTTTGTAGCTTAAGATATTCAAGTCAGAAAAGTCGAAGGTCAACAATGCTAGAATGCAAGATTTGGCTGCGATCTCCATGCTCTTTATTTTTTTTATTTTTTTTCCATATATTTTCAGAAAGGTATGGATGTTAGATTTCTAATTTCATTTCGACCTCTATAGCTCAAGTTTTGCACAAAACATCAACTAATGGTCAAATTAATCAATTTACTCTGTTTTGAATCTTTCATCCAAAAACACTTTTAAAACATAAAACAAATAATATCAAGACATTGCATATATAAAACATAGACAAAACATATGGGTAAAACTATTGAATAATATGATTACATCAAAACATGAACTATATAAAGGTATTTGACTGATCAAAGAGGATTTATTACAATAGATGAATGGGATAAACATTTTACCTATTCTTGAATTGTATTGATTATGAAATCCTTGCACAAGGTAGAATGATATTTAAAAAGACTTCTTTTAAATCTTGTTCAAAAAATCAATAATTATAGTGTTGAGAAAAAAATAATTTAATATAGAAGACACCTTATGCTTTACTGTCTAACTTGGAATATTATTGATGAATGAAAAATAATTACACTAAAAGGGATTTTACGAGATTTCTCACTAGTGGTTCATGTGAATTATCGTTAAAGTTTGGACAATTAGATAACTTGATATTTATCACAACCCATCGTTAAAAATTTGATCAAAAATTTGATCAAACTAAGAGAAGAATTGGGCTTTTGATAATCTCTACACAAAATCTAAATGACCTGAGATTGTCTAACAACATCCACTCGTAACAAAATTTAAATTATTGTTTCTATTGCATTATTTATATGTTTTGGAAAACCAAATAATAAAGAGACTCCATTAAAGCCTAATACAGACTAAGATTTATTCATACCATGTAAAATTTAAGCTAATCTTATGACCTCAGATTATTTATTATATTGAAGACTCCTATACTAAATAGAATTAAGCTTTATAGTAGTTTTGCTCGCATTGAAACTCTTCATGGTCATTGCATTTAATTGGTTGATGAAGAGTTTTAGTTTCCTTATTGACTGTTTCTTCAAACCTCCTAATCGCTCAAGACAATTCCAACACGATCATTTCCACCATAGTTGATCAATTTTAGCTTCTTTCTCCTGTTTTGTTGTGAACAATCGTTGTTCTTGACATGCGAAAGTTTATTTTTGGACTTCTTTCTCAGTATAATTAAGTTTTATAGTTCTTCATGCATTCAAACTCTTCATAGTCATTTGGCTTCCATTGATCTATCGTGACTCCTAGTCACTTGGTTGATTGCTTCTTCAAACCTCCTAGGCAATCATGGCTGCTCCAACGTAGTCGATTTCACTATATTCGATTGATTTTTTAACTTCTTTTTCATGTTTTACTGTGATCATTCTTCTATAATTGACATATAAATATACAGAAATGTGTTAATCTAGCCAACAAAACCAGTGTAGTTAATTGGCTGAAGGCTTGTTTTGTTTTATTTACTTGCTTATTCTATAAGAAGTTATATCCCATCAACCTAAAATATGAGTATAAATGATACTTAAAATCATATTCTGACGAAATTTGAACCCTCTCTTTCTCTTTCGCACGCATATTTATTTTATTAAAATTATATCACAACAACCTGGGCCCAAAAACGCTCTCTCACAAAAAGATAAACACACAACACCAACTATGTTTGTGCAGTAATTTTGGTAATGGAGAAGAGAGAAGAAAATAAAGAAAAGGAATCATTAGAGCACGATGCAGTAGCCTTTCTCTGTTGCTTCCATGCTTGTCTATGGTGACATCTGTTCGTAAGATATGCTCATGCTCTCAAAGTAATTGCCTGCCGGGATATGACTAGACATCCACATCTTCGACAGATATGTGCACCGAGATGATAACGGTAAGGAATCGAGGAATCAAGTCTTCACTGTAATGATCACTGTCTCTTCGTAGTCCTCCAACGGAAGACTTCCAAGGAGTATTTGGGATCTTTTAGGATCAAAGCTTGTCAATGGAATGGCAGGCTGAGGTGAGGTGAGGATTTAGGTACCGTATTGTCGAGGCCCAGTATAACTCCCGTTGAATGTATGAAAAGATCCACATTTTGGTAAATATATAAACAATAATTCCAGTTGCGAATCCTTGCAATCTTCTTTATTCTTATTAATTAATTTAAGATAGACTAAAATAATAAAATGTTAATTGAGGAGTGGAAACAACCTCATCCTTGGAAGACTAGCATTAGAGTTTGGATGTGTTATTGCTGATGAAGTTTCAGCTGATAAATGTCACCAGTGACGTCCGATGTTCTCTAATCACCGAAAGAAAAAAGAAGAAAAGCGAGAAAGAGAGAAAGGGAAGGAGCTTGTCTTTTCTGCTTATGCAATAAAAATCAGGCTTCACTTACTAATTTGGTGGGCGTGAGTTTAGTCAAGTGGTACTAACACATTATTGGTACTTGTCATCCATACGTGAAGCATATGGAGTTTTTATCATCAAAAAATGTCATAAAAATCATGAGTGTGGATTGATTAGCTTCCTTCTCTCAGATGAATTTGATTGAAGCAAAATCATGAGTGGCTTCTTAGTAATCATAACATTAGTTGGCATTTTCCATTACTTCAATGGTCAAATTGGCTAATGGAAATTAATGCTGCTCCACTATCCAAACTCAGATCCCTTGGTGTGCTATAAAGTGATTGGAACTCTATAAAAACAACATGAGTAAGCGAAGATGCGACATGAGTTGGAGTTTTTCTCCCTACAGTACTTGTACCATGATTATTGTTCTATTGATACCTCCATTCTCTAACGACGGTGATCCAACTCCGAAGAGAAGTATGCCAATTGGAAAACTATCTCCCCTTCTGCTGTCTTTTTCACTCATATCAATTTTGAATGGCGCACAACACCTGATAGAGAGAATCCATTACAATATTGTGGGTCAGGGGCATGTTCCCTTCCGAGAAATCCTGAATTCCTGATAAGGTGTGTGCATGAAGGGACCACTAGTAACAGTAATATGTTGTCTTTTTCCAAATTGTTGATGGTGGTGGTGGTGGTGGTCGTGGACGAACTTTAAAAGCATTTTGCGCACAGGGGAAAATTGTTCTTATAACAAGGAAAAGATTCTGCTCAAAGCTGACGGAGAAGTTGTCCCGGATCAGGAATTGCTGAAAGCTATGTGCGTGGTGGAGCTTTCGATGTGGTCCGCCATGGCTTAAGTCTAGTCTTGTCCCTTCCTTTGGGTAGCATGAAGGGACCCCAATAAGAACTTCAACTGAATTATATTAAAGTAGCTAGGTAACCCTAACTCATCTCAACGAGAGACACCTTGCTTGGATGCTGAAAGTGGACCACAGCTCCCCTCTCTCTCTCGCATATGCTGTGGCTTTCAGGATTCCAGCATCGCGTGCCGATCCACCACATCAATTACTATTCTTCTGGTTCAAACTAAAATTAGCACCTCCTGTATAATCTGGGGTCAGCTTGAAATTTCAGCTTAAGTTGAGGAGATAACAAAAGGAAGATGCTATATATGGCGGCATTAATTAATAAGAAGGTTACCATTTAACTGATTGTTGATATTACTGATAGCAGTGATGCAGGGAAGTCATGAATCTTGTATTTAAATAACACAAATCTAGTAAGAGATTAAATCAGATCTTCAAATTAGAAAGTAAATAGAAGCATGTATCAATCTGTACACCACAAATGCATGGTTACTCTTGACATCAGCCTCGATCCATAAAAGATCTCTTTGTACATTAGAATTGCTGCTGGTATATTTCTACTTTTACGTTTGTTTTGATGACCGCTAGTTGCTAGTGCAAGTATAATGTGATTGGATCTCATGTGGTGGATTGGCAAATTTGTAATCTTAGATAGTGGAAATCATTTGACAATTACTTCTCTCTGCTTCTCTAGTCACTAGCGAAGCACAAAAAGTTGTTCTATACTGTGTTAAGGAACCATCTCACCTAAAAACTTAAGCTTGTAAGTGAGGTCCCAGAATATAATTTATATTATTCTCTAACACACCCCCTCAAGTGAAAACCCTTTGGTCTTGAAACTTGTACAGGCCCACATCACCTTATGCTTGGTTTTTATTAAATAGAATGGGGGTGGTGAGATTCGAACTCGTGACCGCTGGGTCAACAAGGCTCTGATACCATGTTAAGGAACCATCTCACCTAAAAGTTTAAGCTTGTAAGTAAGGTCTCAGAATATAATTTATATTATTCTCTAACCTGACACTTATTCTTTTCACCGCAATCCTCTACTTTCATCAAATTATTTCTTCCAGTGCTCTCTTTAATTCTTCTAAATTATTAATATATATAGTTTACTTCCACCATGATGATGTTTGTTGGTGAGAGACGGGATGGAATCCACAGCATTGTATAAACGCATCCATCCAAAGTAAAAACAGATTTTCTTACTATCAAAATGTAGTTAATCTATTAAAGGATTTTTAGCCACAAACCAATTATTTTATTTATTATTTATTTTGTGTGTTATCAGTGAATTCTTCCTTTTTCTTTTGAATAGTTAGAGACAATAACAAATATATTCAAAAGGAAGGGAGTTTAAATAGTAGTTTCACTAGTTTACTAATAAAATAACCATTTATTTTACCCTTAATCATATAGTATTTGTTTCGGCTTATGGATATAATTGAGTTTTTTTGTTTTTAAATGAACAATAAAAATACTAAAATTTCCTTGGAGAGAAAAAAAAATATTATTCACTTAAATACCTTTAAAGTCAAAAATAAAAATTATTTGGTCAAGGTTTTTTTTTTCTAGATGGTTTTGTTTGTTGTTTGTTGTGTTGTTAGGGGTATTAAAGTATTTTTTCATAAACTAATTAATCTTTTCTTTCAACAAAACTTTTGCATCTACATTGGATGGTGTTTAGCGCACTTTGATCATTCCATGTAGTGCTATTTGGCGATGTAACATGTCCTTCCGCCATCTTTTTGGATATGTCGTTGCTTCTTTTTTCTTCCCCCTCTATACTATATATTGAAATGTATACTTTGTCTTGTTTTCTTGAAATTTTTTATTTTTATCAGTGGTCCTTTTGTAATTGTTTTATATTGTTTTTCAATCTGGACCTTCAATTCAAATTTATATTTATATTTATAAATTTGGTCCTTATTTTTTAATTTATTTTCCTTGTCCCTTTTATACAAGTATTATTTTTTTTCGATTTTACCATTAAAACCAAATTTATGTTGTGTTATTATTTTCAGTTTGGTCTTCATTCTTTTTTTTCTCTTCATTGGAGTTATTTTTTATTTTAAATTTAACTCTCCAATAAAAAATTGTCTCTTTTTTCTTTTAATTTTTAAGTTTTTTTCCTTGGCTCATTTATAAAAGTTTTATTTCATTTCAATTTAGTCCTTCAACTATAATTTGTTATGTACTCTTTATTTTAAATAATGATCCTTATTCTTTTAGTTTCTAATTTCTTTATCTCTTTTATTAAAGTTTTATTAGTTTTCAAATTTCATCTTTCAATACAAGTTTATGGTGTGTTATTTTTTTATCTGGTCCTCATTCTTTTATTATTTTGTTTTGTTTCTTGGAGTTAATTTTCTTTTAAACTTAACCCTCTAGTCAAAAACTTTTAATCTTCCTCTAATTTATTTTGACTCACACCTATATTCTTTAAATTACCTCTTTTATTTTAGATCCTTTTATGTTGTTATTTTTTTCTCAATTTTCATTGTTCAACAATTAATTTGCTGGGACTATGCTTTAATATTTTTCCATGTATGATGCTTCCAATAAGTATAACAATAACAAGTGGTTTGCATTAACCTTTCAGTAACTAGTTTCTTAGTATAATTAATATTCTTTTATCAATAATATTCTGATTTAGAATTGCAGCATGGAGTATGTTTGTCATGTTAAATTATATTTGTTTTCTACAAAATAGTCAATAATCATTTGAATAATTTCACCTTGCCCAAGGATTTTTTAGTTAATACTATTTGAGAAAAGATAAAACCAGATTAAAATTTAGTGATGAATCCTTTAGTAATTTGAATTATTTTTTTGTAATTCACCTTGAGTGATGAATCCTTTCTTAATCACTCAAGCACCTTTATATAAATCATGTTTATACCGGAAGTGTTCTCTTTCATCACCTCGATTGAGATAACATGTAACTAGATTAAAACACAACATTCTCTATATAAGATAATTTAGTGATATCAAATTTAAATATCACTTGCACAATTATCACATGAGTTTTTTCATAGACATAAGTAATCTTTCCTTATAAGTTCTTATGCTAATCATTTAGTGAACATGTCTACTGCCAAACAACTACATATTAGTTGTAGGTATCCCTTATATCTCAGAATATAAGAAAAACTGTTTTCTTTCACAAAAGAAACATATAGTGCGTATTAGTCTATATGGTTCTAGTAAATATCTAATATTTAAGAAAGCATTGACTGAGAATATTTAGGAACAATACTTTGATAAAATAAAAATCTCATAATGTGAAGTGAGGATTTGAATCTCACGGTCTAATTTTATTCAAGTAGAAAGCCAGAATATATACAAGAAGAAGTGCATTATTCTCGTGCAACTTCCAAACATAGTTTCCTAAACGTATGCCTAATTTACAACAGATTGCATATTTACAACGGAAAATATTGCCAGAATATGTTGACAGAATAATTGCCTATTATGGTTGCAGAGAGATTCGCCTAATAAATTATGATTTGCAGAGATATTCGTCAATACCCCTCCTCAAGTTGGAGCATATGGATTTCGAATGCCCAACTTGCGAAGAAAGAATTCAAACTGCTTTTTGCCTAACGCCTTGGTGAATATATCTGCCAGTTGAGCGTGAGTGGACACATACTGAGTTTTGATGTTGCTGTTAAGAATTGCATTGCGAATAAAATGACAATCAATCTCGATATGTTTTGTACGCTCATGGAAAACCGGATTAGCAGCAATGTGGAGAGCTGCTTGATTATCACAATAGATGTTCATAGGATGAGGATGAGCAACTCCGAGAGAAAAAAGTAAGGCTTTTATCCAGAGGACTTCACAGGTGGTGGAAGCCATGGACCGATACTCAGCTTCGGCTGAAGAGCGAGAGACAGTGTGTTGTTTCTTGGTTTTCCAAGAGACAGGTGAATTACCAAGAAGAATAAACCATCCTGTGATGGATCGTCTGGTCAAAGGGCAGCTTGCCCAATCCGAGTCACACCAAGCATAGAGTTGCATATCACAATCAGCACTGAGCAAAAGTCCTTGACTTGGGTTACCTTTGAGATACCGGATGACACAAAGAGCTACATCCTAGTGTTCCTGACGTGGATGCTGCATGAATTGTGCAAGTGTATGCACATAATAGGAAAGCTCTGGTTTGGTAACAGATAAGTAGATTAATCTTCCTACTAAGCGACGATAGTGTTCTGGGTCTGAAAGCAGAGATCCCTCAGCCAATGGAAGACGATGATTCTAGTCTAGAGGAAGACTAGCAGGCTTGGCTCCTAACATGCCAACTTTAGAAATGATGTCCAAAGCATATTTTCTTTGACAGAGAAAAAGACCAGTAGAAATGCATGCAACTTCAATGCCTAAAAAATACTTCAAAGAACCTAGGTCTTTCATGTGAAAACATTTGCTCAAGTACTGCTTGAAGGTGTGAATGCCAGCACTATTATTCCCAGACACAATTAGATCATCAACATAGACCAATACATGAAGTCGTAGCATACCTTGATGCAAAATAAATAAGGAATAGTCAGATTGAGATTGCATAAACCCATATTGTTTCAAAGCTCTTGCCAATTTAGCGAACCAACATCTCGGGGCTTGTTTTAAGCTATAGAGAGATTTGTGAAGATGACAGACTTGTTGTGAATTAGGAGATCGAAATCCAGGAGGCATCTTCATATATACCTCTTCTGCAAGATCACCATGCAAGAAGGCATTATGAACATCCATTTGGTGAAGTTCCCAACTGTTGGCAGCAACAACGGCAAGGAAGATACGGACAGTGACCATTTTAGCTACAGGAGCAAACGTTTCATTGTAATCAATCCCTTCAACTTGATTATTTCCCAATATCACAAGTCTTGCTTTGAATCTCTCAATGGACCCATCAGAATTATACTTGATTCGATAGACCCATTTGCATCCTATAGCTTTCTTACCAGGGCAAAGAGGTTCCATAGTCCAAGTCTCATTATGTTCCAAAGCTTGTATTTCATGTTGCATGGCCTGTCTCCATCTTTCATCTTTTACAGCCTCAACAAATGATTGAGGTTCGGTGCCTGCTGTGATAGCTGCCAAGAAATGTTTGTATTTTGCAAAGAAGTTATCGTAGTTTATATGATGAGCTATAGGATAAGGAGTACCTGAGGATTGTGTTGAGCAGGATGAACTCGTCAAGGGGCTTAACTTATAGATGGTGTTTGTCACAAAATCACGTAGATGAGTGGAAGGTTTCTTGGCACGTTGTCCTTTACCTAGATTTTCTTCATTAACAACAACACTGGAACTCCCTCTTTCAAGTATGGACTCATGGATACTATCATGACCGGAACCTTCTGCATGATTGTTGTCATGAACCACTGCTATACTAGAGGGACCGATAGTTTATTATCACTCGTAGAAAATTTATCCCTTGTTTTTTTTGCTTTAAGACAAATATCACAAGCTTGATTATGTAAACTACTGATTTTATTGTCACCAATATTTGGAACTAGTTCTAGAACCTTAAATGATGGATGTCCCAACCGCTTGTGCCATAATTTGAAGATTGTCTCTTTGCCAGTTTGCATTGTTGCCACGCTGATACCGGTTGTCCTTCCTTGCAAGTAGTAAAGCCCCTCTCGTCGTTCACCCACACCAATCACTGTCCTCGAATTGCGGTCCTGTATAGCACAAAATTTCTTTGTAAAGTAAACAATGCAGTCAATTTCATCAATCAACTGAGATATAGAAACAAGATTGCACTGCAAACTTGGCACATAAAAAACATTGGCCAATTTGAACTCGTCATTCAACTCCACTTTTCCTTCCTTTGTAGCAGCTGTCTATTCCCTGTTTGGGAGCCCAACAGGACATTCCACTATGTCTTGGACATGAGATAAACAATCCAGTTTTCCTGTCATATGATGAGAAGCACCCGTATCTATAATCCATAGTATAAAAGAACGCTTACCAATGAGTTTCTCAGTTGCCCCTATCTTTGTAGTGTTTAAGATGTTTTCAACAATGTTTGCCATTGTTCACCACTAAGGCCACTAGCATCACCTTTTTCTTTGAAGATTTGTGTTGCATTGGCTTTGATCAATCCTCCACGTCCTCTACCAAAAGAAAATATGTCCCTATGTCCTCCTTTTTCTCGTCCATTTCCTCTTCCAGTTCCACGAGCACGATCTCCCCACCAATCTGGATAGCCAATTAACTGAAAATAACTATCAGTTTCATGTCCTGTGTGATTACAATGGCTGCACACTGTATGCTTTTCTTTTCCTTCTATCCTGTTTCGTGATTTGAAATCAGTTTGCATTTCAAAGCTCATCACCTCACCACGCTCTTCCTTTCCTCGGGATATGATTCTGACACGTTCTTCTTGAATCATTGTTGAGTAGAGTATGTTTAGATTTGGCAATGGGTCCTGCGCTAACAAATTTGATCTTACAGTACCATATACTATTTCATTGAGTCCCATGAGGAATTGATGAGCTTTCTCTTCCTCACGCTTCTTCTCTAACACTACTCCAAGGTTGCAGATACACAATCCACATTTGCAAATCGACATTTGTTCAAAGTTTGCCAATTCCTCCCATAACTTCTTAAGCTTTCCAAAGTAGGAAACAATTGTTGATCCTCTTTGTTTGCATTCAGCCAGTTCAACCCTTAGTTGCTGTATGTGTGGTCCATTCACCATGGAAAATCGTTCTTTTATGTCTTCCCACAGATCTCGTGCCACCTCCATATGTGACATAGTAGATCTTAATCCTGATTCAATAGTGTTCATTATCCAAGACACCAGTAAAGAATTGTTGGTCCACCAATCTTCAAGATCTGGTGATCCTTCATCTGGATGTTCAATAGATTCATCCACAAAGCCAAACTTTTTATGTGCTCTCAATGCAGTTCTGATAGCACGAGCCCATTCATCATAATTTTCTCCCTTCAGTTGAACATGTGTCAGCAGACTTCCTGGATTGTCGTTGGAAGTGATGTCATAGGGGGAAATCGTTTTCCTCAAGATGATCGTTTCACCATCTCTGTTTGTGCCTTCTTCAATGGTTCTTCTCAAGATGGTCGTTTCACCATCTTTGCTTATGCCTTCTTCGTTGGCCATTACAATAAATGAAAAGAGTATTTTATTTGGGTAAGGTATTGCTCTGATACCCATGTGAAGTGAGGATTTGAATCTCACGGTTTGATTTTATTCAAGTAGAAAGCCAGAATATATACAAGAAGAAGTGCATTATTCTCGTGCAACTTCCAAACATAGTTTCCTAAACGTATGCCTAATTTACAACAGATTGCATATTTACAGCAGAAAATATTGGCAGAATATGTTGACAGAATAATTGCCTATTATGGTTGCAGAGAGATTCGCCTAATAAATTATGATTTGCAGAGATATTCGCCAACACATAATTATTACAACTTGGTAATTTTCATTGCAAAATATTTTTGTCTCATGAACTTTATTTTTACTATAGATTTATAAATTAATTATTATATTTTTTAATGTACTATAATATGAATGCTAAAGATATTTTAGGAATTTATTAAGTACTTGTTTGGGTCATTGATATGAACTTGGTTCCTTTGTTTATATTATGGCTTTATTATTATCACAATATAGGGCAACTGGATCAATAATGCTACGAGCCAACCTATTTCATTGATTAAGTTATTAATCTAAACATCCTCTCCATTTCTTCAAATGTGGAGGTGTACTCTTCTTCAATTATAGAATAAGTTGTTTTTTCTTGTTTGGAACTTTTCCAATTCAAAGCACTATAATTTAGAATAAAACATATATTGACTATTTTTTACTATATTCCCAACATTTCATTGAACAAATCTTAATTCAAATAATTTTAAATTTCTTTTTTATCTTCTCCATTGATGGATCTTATAGCCATGTACAGGATATCATTTTCATCATATCTTATTCAATTTATGTCTTTAAAATAAGGTGTTCCATGGAAAATAAATTAAAATCCAATATTATATTCTGTCATACCTTAAGTATGGACCGGGACATTTTAAGCAACCTTCTAGATCTATCTCTATAGATCTTTATATCCAATATATAAGTTTTTGCTCCTAATTTCTTTATAGATAAATCTTGGACAACCAAAAATCTTATTGAGTAAAGTAAAGATAAAATGTTTCTTAACAATAATATGTCATCTACGTATAACATTAGAAAAATAACACCACTCTTATTAACCTTTTGTAAACATATGGTATATCCATATTTTTATAAAATTAAATTTGTTATTTACACCATCAAAATTAGATACTCCTTAAAGCTTTCATTGTACATTGTTTTTTATGTGAGTCTTTTTATTAAAGACTCACTTAGATCCTTTGGCCCCTTCAATAGTTTTAAGCATATTAACCAATTCTAGCAATGTACTTCCACCATGTTCATGAGATAGTTTATATTGAATTGTGAAAATCTTTGGATAATGACTGCAAGACCAAGTCAACATTTAACTCATGGTCCATGACAAACCTAATTGTTATAATTTCTCAATAATTCAAGAACTCTTGCTTACATTTTTCTAGTGGGCTAAGATCCCATTTAGTGTATCCATCCTTGAGTGACTCAACAAATCAACATATACTAAATTAGGTAGATATCATGGTTTATTAGTCACATCTATATGTGATACATAGATTAATTAAGTGATAACTCTTTATACATGTTTTGCCTAACTCATTCCTCTAACCTCGTGCTTTCATGCAAAAAGAATCTCATAATTATAACAACTTTATAATTTTTTTTGCAAAGCATTTTTGTCCCATGAACTTTAGTTTTACTCTCTCATATTATATGAATATTAAAAATGATTTAAATTTGATTAACAATAAATATTTCATGTAACTAACAGATTAACTATATAACATATTAAACCGATAAAAAAATATCAACTATATCTGGACCGTAATCAATACTTGCCTTGACGATCGTGGTTTTCCTACACGGACAATTTCTCCTATAATAATAATAATAATAATATGTTTTTGTAAAAAAAATATATTTATTTTGAGTGTGAATACCAAGAAGATAAACCTAAGTTTGTTAAGTGGGAAATATATGCTATGCCATCATTGGTGCTAAAACAGAAACTCTAAAATGCGGAGAATATTCTTCACTCAAGGGGAAAAGTTGCTCAAGTAGCCACTATCGTATCGTTTTCTCCGAGTCCAAAAAAGATTGATGCAGATCAATGGAATTGTCCAAACCAGAACTACCCTAAGTGTATGGCCTCCAGGGCTACGCCGATGGAATCGTCAAGTGACATGGAGATGAACCATACGGATATGACTAACAAGTGAACAGTTACATACATATGCATGCTTTGAGATAACATATACACGATGATATGAGCTTTCTGAAAACTGTTCTGGCTACAGCTAATAAGGATTCGCTGAAGCATGCTTGTCTGGTATTGATGCTAACAACTTGTGATTTCAACGATAGAGCAAGCTGCCTACCCAGTGGCGTGGGAGTTATGGTACCAAAACAATATGCATTTAATAGCTTCAATATAAAATACAGCATTCATGTATATTTTTTTAAAGAATATATACAAGTACCAAAATAATAAAGGAAAATAAATAAATCAATCAATTTTAGGAAAAACAAAGTCATATCGAACAACGAATATTTTTTCGATCTTGTAAGGTTGGTGGCTGTAATCTCTGTAGCAATTGAATTATAAAATTTATTCCCAACACATATTTTTATTGTCAACTAACATTTGTCGTGGAATGATGTTGGAGCTTAAGTAGAAATCTAATCTTATCTTATTAAAAGGTATGAAAAGAGATTAGATCTCGGGATCTAATTATGTGTATGAAAACAAGGGGCGATTTTCGCTGTTCACAAAATGAACAATAGATCATACCAAAACATTGTCTTTTTTTATCTTACAGATCATAAAAATGACTTTTTTGGGAAATTTTCTTTTTTATCGTTCAACGTTTGCATTTTTAATTTCGATCCTTCAAGTTTAATATCCAGATTTTCAAAAACAAAAACAAGAATAAACTCCATTTGTTAAGTATGGAGACAATTTTGATCCCAGTTAGTAGGTATCAACCTTCGATTTCGGTGATGTCTTTGAAATCTATATAAGAAAATAACTTATGTAAATTTATTCATTATTATGACGAATTTGAGGTGTCTTTTTTACTGAAAAAATCTCTAAAAGAGTGTTTTTGGGTAAAATTCTAATGAATGCATCTTTCAAATGAATGGAGGAAAAAATGATGCGAATAAAGTGTCTTTTCGTAATGAAGTTAATGCATCCTCCACTTAGCTTTCTCTCAGCTTTTCTTCAACAGTCTGTTCTTCCGGCAGATGTTCTGAAGAGGCTTTAGACTCTCACCCTCCCTTTCAGCTTGTGATTGCTTTATCATCTTCCTCAGCTCCTCTTCCTTTTCAGGCCTCTTCCTCTTGCTTCCTACAGTCTCTGCCGTTTCTTATGAAGTCCCTACTTCTTGGTTTCTCACCACGCCATTTCTGGTACCTTTCATTGACTGTAGGGCTTCTACCAACAACTTTTTGTTTCATCAGGCTTTGTGAGAAGTAGTCATGCTTAATGCTATCTAACACAATTAGGATTTGTGACATGTAGTCATCAGGACTAAGTTTCTCCAATGGTCTTTTTAGGGTTCATTTGCCTTGTGTTGTGCTCTATAGTAATACTCCTTTTCATGTTTTTGTTGTCTTGTTCACCTTCATCATTGTTTTTACACATGGTTGTAATGACTCATGTATGTAAATTCATAGTAAATAAACAACTTTTTCATATTTTTATTGTTGCCAACTATATATATGTAAAAATTTATTAAAAGGTCTAATAGCTCCAATTATTTCATGAGTATTAGACTTAGGCATTTATTATTATGGTTATTATAAAAGGATGGGCTATTCTTTTTAATATCAAAGGTAATGGCCCATGTTGAGTCCATTTAGCCTAAATACCATGAAGGAATAGCGAAACACATTTTGACATGATTTTTTAAGATAAAAAAAGTATGTTTTTTTTTTTAATTTTTTTTTGGAGTGTTGGCCCAACGAACCTTTTGATTTGGGGTCTAGACCCATTGGATTTTGCAAACCAGTTTTAAAGCCCAAAAAATGCATGCACACTAGGTTTTAATTGCTTATTTTATATTTTTGAAAAATTAAATGGGGCAATACTTATGTCTTCATGGATTCATAAGCACAAATTAATTATATGAAGAGGCATGATGTTTTTAAGATAGAATTACACAAACAATGTTCAAGAATACATCAAAAAACAAGATGAGTGCTAGTATATAAATCTTGACCAAATGTTATTTCCCCTATAAAAAAACTAAAAAACTTTTGAGAATATAAGACTGAGTTAAAGATAGGTTCCTAAAAAGGCCTATTTTTTATGTGAAAGATTTAAAAAACCTAAGTGGGAGAAGAATTAAGACTCATATCATAAATTCTAGCACTAAAAATAATCTTTCATAAATAAAAAAATTGAAAAAATTAACACCAAACTCTTTAATAATGACAAAATAAATAATTAATATCAAGATGAACAAATTAAAAAGAGGATAGAAAGAGACACACTAGTTTTTATAGTAGTTTAAACAATTGCCTACTTCACTCTCTGAAGATTTGTTCAAGTATTGATTATCACACACAGTCTATTTAGTGGGTGAGATCAAATTGATTACACTAGTTAAATTGCTTTCGCTACGTTGCAGGTCGAGCAAATAATTTTTAAAACTATTGGGACTGAAACAATTAATAGATTTTGCAAGTTTAAAAATAAAATATAACATCTATACATATGCAAGGTTTGATATAATGAAATACATCAACACACCCTATTATAACAACAACAACATCAAAGGCTTAACATCTAAAAATATCATTATTATTATTGCTAAAATAATTAAAATTATTAAATTACACTGAGAAAAACAACTCGAAAATATTAACAAAAGATGAAGCAAGAAAAAAAACTAAAATTATTATCATCATTATTATTTCATGAATAATGAAATATAATTTTAAAAAAACCCAATAAAGAAACCCAAAAACTTTAACAAAAGAGCAAACAAAAAAAAATATTTGACGAGAAAATAATAAAAAAACCAAAGGAAAGAGCAAAGGAAAAAAAAAAAGAAATAGCAATTTTCAAATGATCATAAACACAAACTAAAATTTAATAACAATTGTTTTGAAAACAATGCTATCTCAACAAAAGAGAAAATAATAAAAATTAAAAACAAAAACTAAGAGCAAATATATATAAACATGGACAAAAATAGGGACTATTTAAGAAATATAAAAAATAAAGGAATTAAAATAAAAAATTAAAAGTATAAGGGTTAAAATGAAAACCAAATATATTATCAATTTCAATCAAAGAACAAAATTGAAAAAATCAAATATTTTGTATCAAAAATATTAAGGTATTTAAAACCAAACCCAAAATTGAAAATGAAAATGTAATATATAATCAATTTTAATTGAAGGACACAATTGAAACAAATCAAAACTTAAGTAACAGAAATAAGGATCATACAACACAATTAAAAGTGCAGGGACTGAAGTGAAACAGGGATAAAACCGAGGGGTTGACATGTAGTTTAGGGTGATGGAAGAGAAATGGGGGGGAAAAAGTTCAGCCGCCCACTGTCTCGTCTCCGGCCACCATGTTAGGCCACACGCCACTCCATGAGGAAGACGACTCAGAGGCGCATCCACGGAGATGCCAATTGGACATTTTTCGGATGGACATCCATGGAGCTGCATGCACTACCGGAAGAGAGCATAAGGCCGAATACTGTCGACCGCGTGTGTCACACGTGCCCACAGTATTCAGAGAAAAATAATTTTAAAAAATAGTCAATTACCGAAACAACCCTACAACCAATTCTTCAATTTTGTTTTATTTGGGGATAGATTAGTATTTAGCTATTTTTAAAAAATATGCAATTACCGTGGCCCCCCTCCCTGTAGTAGCTGGTTTTTGTCTTTTTTGAGGAATAGAATGGTTATTTTACTATGCAAAGAAATATAAAAAAATCAATAAACCGATGACCCAACTAAACCGAACTGAACCAAAAATGTGCAATTACCGTGGCACCCCTCCCAGCAACATCTAATTTTTTTCTTTTTCAAGGGACATAATGATTATTTTACTATGAAAAGAAATATATAGAAAAAACAGTAAACCGGTGAACCGGACGAACCGAATTGACCCTAACTAAATCAAAAACTAAGCAACACAATTGTAATGCACAGTGATTTCACCCACAATGAACAATAACCGAATCGACATCTTTTAATATATTAGATAATAATCTTTTTTTTTATCTCAAGATTAAATACTTTCCTTTTATGATATAAGGATCAAACATATCACCTAATCTTTTCTAGGGATACAATCATTTTAAGGCTTAGGATATCAAACCTCTTTTTAGCTCTACAACAAAAGATATATCCAAGTGGTTCAAGTGGCATTTATAGTTTTATAATTTGATTCGTCTCTCAAAAGAGAATAAACACACCTTACACAAATGAAAATTATAAAGATCAAGATTAAGTCTTCATTGAAATAGGATTCATAGCTTTTCAAGAGAACACAAGAGAATATCAAAGCTTTTTAGAATGAGAAATGGTAATGCATCAATAGTAAAATAGTTAGAAATACAAAACTCACGTGGAAATTTTGCTCTTCCAACTATTCATCAGAAAAGATAAAAAAGATGTTGCGTTGTTGTAGTCCTCCAAATTAATAACCCTAGCTCAAAACACATAAGATAATATAGAACAAGTAAAGGGTCAATCCCACGAGAAAGATTTAGATCAAATTCTCATGTAATTGGGGGTTTGGTTGGTGATTATCTAGACTAAGATAGAATTAAAAAATCAAAATTAATCAAGTAAAATTGAAAAAAAAAAACTGAAATTTATTTATCAAGAAAACAAATCTTGGTCGCAAATAGAAATCCACATACAAAAATCAAAACCGATCATTGAAACAAAACTTCAATTTATATTCTGAATTTTTATCTTTTCTTAAAGTTAGTTAGTTAGTTAACAAATTCGTTGTATACCTAACCTTAACCAGAAAACAATTACAATGTTTGCACTAATGATTTAGTTCAATGGTAGCCTTAAAACTTGGATAAATTGATTAATCTATACAATAGAATTTTCCGTAATTTATTTTGATTTGTTCGAATTTTCTTCTAATATTAATAACGTAGATTCGTCATAATTTTTAAGCTCAATTCTTCACAAGTTTATCTACCACAACTCTGATTTTGATAACAAACTTAGTAATAGATTGTTCACAATAATAACTTAGAGACTATTCTAGCAATTATGATAAACAATCATAGGAAACATGCATCAGAAAACAAACATATTCATCCATCATATAAACTAGAAATAAATGGAATAAATCTCAACATTTTTGAAATCTGAAGGTTTCTGTGTCCATGCAACCAAGAACTATAGTTTAGTCTTGCATATCTATTGAATAAGTACTAATAAAATAAAATAATGCTTGGATTTAGGTTTTTGAGAGAGAGTATATGTGTTTCTATATTTTGGCTGCCTCCGTCTCTCCCTTTCTTTCCTTTCTCTTTTTCTTTTTAGATCCTGCCAAACCCTAGTCCGTACAAAATAATCCTTTCTTAAGTATACCATTTAACATTTAAATACTTCAATAACTATTTTCCTAGCAAGAAGAGATGATCTTGCATGAAATCTTTAATCTTTGACTTATAGGAGCTAAATTGCTGAATTGAAATCTTGGATGTCAGTTTGGATGCTTTGGGATGTAATTTGGACTTGTTTCTTCACAAAACCTATCTATTGGTAGAATTCTTCTATCATCTTAGAAAAATCATATCTCTCTCATATGAGGTCTTTTCTGATGGAATTTTCTCTTATAGGTCTTTGAATTAGGAATCCAACACAATTGAGTCTGCATCAAATTAACTTTTGTAGCTCAAGATATTCAGGTTGTAATGACTGTAAGTCAACACTAGCAGAATGCAAATTTTAACTTTGAAGGCTACGATTTCCATGCTCTCTTTATTTGTTTTTCTTGCCATAGATCTACAGAAAGGTATAGTTGTTAGCTTTCTAGTCACTTCATTTTCACCTCTACAATTCAAGCTCTAACAAAACATCGAATAAAGGTGAAATCTATCATTTTTATCCAATTTACTCTTTTTGAATCCTTCATCCAAAAATACCTTCAAAATATAAAACAAAGAATATTAAGGAATTATATATAACATAGGCAAAACACTAGAAAACTGTGGGTAAAACTATTGAATAATATGGTTGCATCAAAAAGTTATAATATTGTTTTAAAGAAAAAAAGTTATTGCAAGAACTAGAAGAGTATTCATCATATTTTTCTTAAAATTACAAGTTTGTCATTTTAACTAATAATATAAGTGTTGTAGAAACCCATATGCTAAGAGTTTTCGATAAGTAAACATTAGAATATTTTATAGTGCAAGAACATATAATAAATGTCATTCTCTTTAAGTAAAAATATTAAAACATATGAAGAAATTGTATTTTTCATAAGGTGGATTTCACTATGTAATACAATTTTCTTGGATGAGAGTTTAGCAATAAAATATTTTATGATAAAAAATAATTTGTGATACCAAAGTAAATCTATAAACTTAACTACACAAAGACGTGAGCTTGAGAATATTGAAGTAAAGTTTCCATCCAATAATATGTTATTTCAATAGTGGCATGCAATGAAATTCAAAGTAATAAAATATGAAATAAAAAAAACACAATTATTGTTTGAATCAATGGATTTTTAATGGTCGTATATGGAACATAAACCATAATCTCCCTTGTCTTTCTCAATATCTCTATTTTGATTCTTTCCTCATCACCAATTTTTCTCTTCAGTGTTTCCATCGATTACATTATTGTGTATCCAATGGATTAAAATGGTTAGTTATTAAGGTCTCATACAAGTCAGAGACCAACAAAAAAAAGCTAACTGTTTTGCTTTCGAAATCAACAACTAAGGTTTTTGCTTCTGAATAAAGAAAACATGTAAGATTATTTTGGTATTAATATTGTGACCTTGAAACAATTATGTTTGGTGTGGAAAAAGTTAAAAGCAGTCCTTGAAAATGAGCACATTTTCAGATTTGATCCTCTTGTAGTTTAATTTTGCAACCTGCAGGCAACTTTGAGTTACCCTTCCATTTCCATGTTTTTTCAGAGTGCTCTGCAAAACATTCAATTGAAATCAATATTAAATATAAAAAGTAAAACGATTATTCAATAAGACCTTTAAGTAAATTAATAAGAAGTCCCAAATCATATCAATTTCCTTTAATTACAACCAATCTTTTCATTTGCTAAGAAATTTAATATGATTATCAAAATCATTTTTTTATGATTTTTTAAGTATATTTTTTAAAATAATTTAGGGGTAAAATGAGTTATAACAATGGATATGATTTTTATCCTACTTAGTAGATATCAAAATAAGTTTTGTAAAGTTATTTATCATTACGATGAGTTGAGTTTTTTTTATCTACTAAAACAATTTTTCTTTGGGTAAAAATAGGATAAACATATCTTTCTAATGAATGGAAAATCACAAATAAGTAAATAAATTATGATGCAAAATATGTGTCTTCTCTTAAAAAATAAATAAAATGACAAAAAAAATAAAATAAAAGGAGCCGGCGTGGGTAGAAAAATCAATGTGGAAATTTTGGTTGTTTTCGCAAGTCCAATCGTATCTCTTTGGTTCCAAAAATAGAAAAAATACAGATTTAAGGCAAAAATAATTTAAAGTTAAATGACATAATTATATTTTTTATGGGTTGATTCGAGTTAATTGTCGACAAATTTAAAGTTTAATTATGACCGGGAATTAATTTAAGGTCCAATTGAAGGATTTAATTAAGTGTAAGGACTAAATTATACTTTAAATTGGTCAAATTAATTTTATTACTTTAAATTGGTCAAATTAATTTTATTAAGGGCTTAGTCGATGAGAAATCAATTTCTTGAATTTAATTCGGGCTCAATTGATGAGAATGGAATTTCCGGAGACCAATTTGAATTTTTAAGTCAATAATGCGAAATCAGGGGCCAAATTGAACGAATTAAGAATTTAACAGTCAATTGAGGGTTAAATCGCGTCATTGAGGGTTAAATCGCGCAATCGAAAACCAGAGATCAGAATAAAAAAGGCGCGCACATTTAAGGTTGTTGTTGAAATTTTGACGGGGATACAATTGAACAAAATTAAAAGTTTGAAACTAATTGGGGGTGCAATTGAACGAATCAAACATTGAAGGACCAAATTGTAAAAACAATACAACCATGGCAACCCTTGGCCTCTCTACAAATTCTTTGCAGAGGCAACCTCTGCAATGAATTTGCAGAGGCAACCTCTGCAACAATTTTGCAGAGGCTGCAGCCTCTGCAACGAATTTGCAGAGGCTACGATTTTGCAGAGGCTGCCACCTCTGCAACACACCCTCCCTATATATAGAGAGGGGTCTTACGCAGAAATTGAGGAGGAATTTTTAGCAGAGCAGGAAGTGAAAAACTGAGAGTAAGACTAGGAGAACACTAAGAGTGGAAGAGAAAAAAGAGGGAAGAAAATAGAACAAAAGTGACGTAAAAAAAAAACAAAAGAACAACTCCCCGTTGCAACTCTTCTCTCTCCCCGATCGCTTCTCTCTCTCTCTAAGAACAGCTATGAAACAGCCACCGTCTCTTTTCCCCATCAGCAACCTAAAAGCCACCACTTGTAGCTCACCGTGACCACCATCAGGTCCAGCTTCTTCTCCAGCTCCGACGAGTGCACCAGCAGCAACGGCAAGCTCAAACCAGTAGCAGACCGGTGACTTCCAACTCCTCCTCCGGCCACCACAAGCCACTGTTGATGACGCCACAACCACCAGGACAACCACCTCGACCTCAGTTACCCAACCATACCAATAGGTGCGCCTTTCGCCACATTTGTATTTTACTATTCATCGTCTTCAACCTCCCGTCCCTGCATGCAGCGGGACGTAATCGTCCCACTGTTTATGCAGGGTCGGGCGTAAGTGGGTGGGGCCGGGCTTTTGTGCCCGGCCCGAACATGCAAGGAGATGGGCCGTCATTTCGGCCCATCATAGCTGAAGCCCAGCCCACAAATATCTGGGCTTCCAGCCCGTGAGGAGTGGAAGCCCAACCCAAAACTATTCGGGCTCCTAGCCCGAAATCATTTGGGCTTCCAGCCCGTGATGGCTGGAAGCCCAGGCCACTAACGATGGGCTATCAGCCCAGCCCAGAAAAAAAAATAAAAAATAAAATAAATACAAATGAAAAAGAGTTTTTTTTACTACTATTATTATTAAAAAAAGTTGAAAAATATAAAAAATGTATTTCTTTTTTGTGCATACGGGCAAATTCCATGATTTTTCCGTACATATTTTTCGTAAAAAATTATGTTGCATCTTTCTCATATTTTGAAACGAAAATTGGATATCCTAACCGGTTTATGATTTTCCGTTGGAATTTGGCCAAAATATCAAAAATAATTATAAATATTTTTGTTTCATCTATCAGGGTGTAAATTTACATTATAAAGTACACCCGCGGATAAAGAGAAATTTTACTACGGTGTAAATTTACATTGTAAAGTACACTCGTAGATAAAAAAAAGTTTTTTACTACGGTGTAAATTTACATTGTAAAGTACATCCGTAGATAAAAAAACTTGTAACTGCGGTGTAAAATTACATTGTAAAGTACACCCGCAGACAAAAAAAATGTATTTTTGAAAATGCAGTGTAAAATTTTTTAACTTAGAAAAACAATCAAACAACAATGCAACTTACCTTAGGTAGGGTGCACTGGGGTGATGTGTCTTCCCCTTCCACAACAAGTCCCATTACCCAAGACTCTCGCAGACCAATAGGTTTCCTAGTGACCGTAATACTAGGTGGCGAATCCTAATAAATATAGTCGTAAATTTTACGGCTATAAACAACCCCATTTTCACCGCACGCCATTGTCTCCCCAAATCAGGGGAGATGGCGGGGTGCGAAGCGCGTACAAAAATCATCGTCGCGACAGATGGCGACTCCACTGGGGACTATTGCTGGACTGAGCATTGTTTGTCTAATTGTTATTTTTGAGTTCATTTTTTTACTCGCGTTCTTACTGCTTTAGCATGCAATTTTAGTTTCAGTCAATGCATATCATCGGATGTGAATTATTTTCATCATGCATTTTAATTTTGCAAATAAACCTAATTTTAAGTTAGGTGGGGATTAGCGGTCTGCCTCATGACTTTCAGTCGGGGTTCAGATTCATGAAACATCCAACTATGAACTGAGTGTTTACTTGATAATGGCGATCATACTGTGCCCCAACCATTTCTTGTAAACCCCCATACCACCTTCACGTAAGGCGGTCACTGGGCAGTTCATAGACCTTTTATGACCAGATAGAATAACTTACCCTGCATGTGATAACTTAGAACCTAGGATACAGTATCTTTAACAATTCGTTCATTTTTAAAATAAATTGCAGAAATTATCAGACCAAGACCATGACTTCCATGACCTTTTTGGAATACGGGGAAAGATCCGAGATGACACAGATAACTGAGGGAGATTGCCCAAGAGCTAAAATCAATGGATTGCCACACATGACCAAAATCCACTACTCCACAGAAAATATGAAGAGGCTTATGCCCATCATGGGATTTGTAGATGAGGCATTGTTTGAAGTAAGATATGGAAGAATCGCTCACCTAATGAAGATTCTGGTTCAGATATCAGCAGTCAAAACCCTTATGCACTTTTGGGATCCTAACTACCGGTGCTTTACCTTTGAGGATATTGACATGACCCCTACCATAGAGGAGTATGCTCAAATCTTGAATTTCCCCCACAACCCTCACAAAGTTTATTTTAGACAGAAAACGGAGAATACAGCCCAAGAGGTCGCTAAACTTCTATGCTTAGACCAAGTAGGCCAGTACATGACCTCTTCTGGAGATTTCAAGTGGAAGGCAATTGAGAGCAAGTTGAAAGCAAGTAAAGATAAAGGGAGGCTTGGAGAAGAAAAGTACCGGTCGGTGGCCTTTGCTATTTTCGGTTTAGTATTATTCCCTTCAGAAGCCGTCGGGATTATTAGCATGGAAGCAGCCAGTGTTTTTGTTGAATATGAACAGGGAAAGAATAACCCCGTCTCAGCTATATTGGCAGAAACATTCCTATCTTTGAATCATTGCAGGTTGCATGGGAAAGGTGCAATGCGTTGTTGCATCCCTTTACTTTTCATGTGGATCGTAAGTCACCTAGAAACCCCGAGGGAAGTTTTCAACAATTTTTGGTGGTTTAACATGAGGCCTCTCGTTTTGATTCTAAGTGAAGATTGGAAAGACTTAGACGAAAAGGCTTGGGTGGAGAAATACCAGGCACTTCCCAAAAGTAAATTTAGGTGGAAAGCCCCTTGGGTAGATAATTCAGCTTATCTAATGGGTTGTGGTAATAAGGCGTGGGTCCTGCTAATTGGCGTCACTGGTTATGTCAGTTATTCTCCTTCTCTAGTAGCCAGACAGTTTGGAGAAACGCAGTATGTACCAAGAACTAAAGGGCTAACCAAGTGCACCGGTTCTTTCAAAGAAGTTAACTCATTGGCTGAGCTCGAAATAATTAAAAGAGACTGGGGGCAACCTATTTTAGTTAGTAGAGAGCCCCACCTAAAGAAGCCTTCTGTGAGCTCTGGTTACCTAATATGGAGAAGCTATGAGATACCTCAAAACACCATAAGACAAAGACTGGTACGAGAAAAAACAGCCGTTTTTGTTGAAACCAAAAGGAAAAGGGTTGACGAAGGGGACCTGCAAGAAGAATTGGATAAGTTAAGGATTGAGCTAAGCAATAGCAAAAGCAGTCAGAAATTCCTCGAGAAGCAACTACTAGAAGAAGAACAAATGAGGATTTCTTTGGATCGTCAGTTGCAAGGGAAAGAAGAGCAGCTCCGAGAGAAGAAGCAGTTAGAAGAAATAAGTTCTTAATATGAAATGATGGAAAAGGAATTGGTCAGTTTGAAGAGAGCATCTGAAAATAGAGAGCATGCGAACCAAGAATTGGTAGCCTCGGTAGTAAAAGAAAGAGACCATTACAAGATGAAATGGGAAGCTGAGAAGGAGAAAGGAAAGGTGTTAAGTCTTGTCCTCGAAGAAGAAAAAGAATTGAAAGCCCAGTACCGAGTTCAGACAGAAAATGAGTTGGAGGCAAGAAGGATAGCCGAGTCTGACATGAAAAGATACTTAACCATAGCAAATGGCCTAAGAGATCGTGTTTCCACTCTGCAAGCTGAATTAGAAACTCGGGAAGAAGAATTAAAGATAGCGCAAGAGCAACGCAATGAATGGCAAGAAGACACCACCAAAATTAAAGCTCATTTAAACTCCGAGATAGCAAGGCTCAATGCGAGGCTGCAAAAGGCTAAAGATCAGACCCAACAGTTTGAGAAATTAGTTCTGATATTAGAGAAAAACAACGACTCATTAACTGCCTGCAATGAAGCGTTGCGCCAGGATAATCTTGTATTTCATCACAAGATAGAGCAGACCGATAAACTGATCAATATAGTGGCTAGGAAAGCAAATGAATTATGTGTAAAAGCTACTAGAATCGGTGGCAGTACCCGCAAATATGAAATGTACTTGGATGAACTCTCCTCTTTTGTTAAGTTTGTAGCTAATAGAGGAGTAGCATTTGAGTAAATATTTTGTATTTTGATGAATGAAATGGACAAGCTCCACCTTTTGCTTCTTTTACAAGTGTGTATGATTCAATTGATTCAAGTATGTGGGCAAGACTTCTACAAGATATCTACAAATCTTACCCGGCATAGAAGTCATGGATTGGTTTTTTTTTTTTAAAAAAATCATCATGCATACATTCATTCATCATAAATAACACGCATATCATCAACAGGTTGAAATATAGGTCCCCGAAGAAATTCACCTCCTAGAGTTTATAACACTCATCTCCGTCAAAGAAATATGGAGGACGAAGAACGTGCACATCAAAATGCTCACTTTCAAGAAGAGTTGAATGTTTTAAAAGAAAGTGTAGCTCGCATCGCTAGTCTACTCGAGCAAACACTAAGAAATGCCTCTGGTGAGGGTCCTTCAAATAGACCTCCGGCAACTACTCAAACACAAGCAGTAAACCACCCTGATGAGATAATCGGAGAAGGGGTTGAAGATCCTCATCAAAATCCCGCTTTTGGAAATGCAACCGCACCGGCACCAGTACTAACACCGATTGTTGGAATATCTATAAATGAGTCTCATAAAACACAGTCATCTGATGGTGTTGATCAAGACAAAATGGCAGCATTGGAAGCTAGGATGAGAGCCATTGAAGGAGCAGAGTTATATGATCCGGTTAGGGCTGCAGAAATGTGTTTAGTACCAAATGTGGTGGTACCAAAAAAATTTCGTATTCCTAAGTTCATCAAATATACTGGAACACAATGCCCGGTCACACATCTAAAGTCATATTGTAACAAAATGGCGGAAGTGGTGCATGATGAGAAATTATTAATGCATTTCTTTCAAGATAGTTTGAGTGGAGCTGCTTTAAGTTGGTACATGAGGCTTGATAACATCAGAATTCGTAATTGGAAAGACTTGGTAGATGCTTTTGTAACCAATACAAGTATAATATGGATATTGCCCCTGATAGAACTAGTCTGTCTAACCTGGAAAAAAAAGAAAAAGAGAGCATAAGAGAATACGCTCAAAGATGGAGAGACACGGCCGCACAAGTACACCCTCCCCTGTTAGATAGAGAGATGGTTACTTTATTCGCCAATACACTGATAGCGCCATACTATGAGCATGTGATGGGAAGTTTGGCACAACAATTTACGGATGCCGTGGCCGTAGCAGAACGTATAGAGCAAGGAATAAAAAGTGGGAGAATCTCTTCACGTATGGAAAAGAAGGGTTTCAGTGGAAAGAGAAAGGAAGTTGATCATATTGAAGGCGGTTATAAGGGCAAGAACACCCAGTTTCCAAAATGCAACCCCTCACCATCTCAAATCACCAACATTAACTTCAACTCTCCATTCTCTACCAAAAAAAACGAGAACCCCATTGGAAATTTACCAAAAAACCAAATCGGACATTTCCCCAAAAAGAATTATCAAGAACTTCGAGAACAGTTACCCCCATTACCATTGCCCTTGAATGAGATATACCAAAAATTATTAAGTATTGGGAACGTAGCTCCCATACCTTTGACACCCTTACAACTGCCTTATCCTAATTGGTACAAGTCGGATCTCACTTGCGAATACCATGCAGGAATCGCAGGACACAACATCCATACATGCATTGCTTTTAAAAGGAGGCTCCTCCAATTAATTAAGGCTGGATGGATAACATTTGAAGAGCCCCCAAATATAAGCACCAATCCATTACCTAGTCATGCTTCGGGTAGAGGATCGGTGAATATGTTAGATGTCGAGTATCCTACAAACTTAAAGGTGCCAATGGAAAGAATTTATCAAATGCTGACAAGGGCGAAATATGATGACATGAGATGTTGCCAATATCATAACTAGAAAGGTCATTCTATTAGTTAATGTCAAGACTTCTATGAAAAAGTGATGAAAATGATTAATAGAGGTCTGCTCCGGGTAGAGACAATTACGGATGACAAAGTGTCTGTGACATAAATGTCTGGTAAAGAAGTATGTCGGGTTCAACTCACTCCGGGAGAACCACCCAAGTTAGTTTTGACCAAACCCACCGCCAGACACAAAAAAGACTATAATGCCATGCCCTATGACTATGGATATTCGTTTTCTCAAGATAAAAGACAACCACACATCTTTCTACCTGAAGTTGGGGGCTTGACCCGAAATGGTATGTGTTTTACCCCAGAGGAGTTAAAGAAGAGTAAAGGGAAGGAAGTAGTTGACATATTCGAAGAAATAAATAAACCTGTAAAAGAAGAGGAAACCAATGAATTCCTAAAGTTGATGAAGCATAGCGAGTATAGTGTGGTGGAACAACTCAAGAAGACCCCTGCTAAGATATCATTATTTTCCTTAATATTAAGTTCCGAATCTCATCGGAAAGCTTTGCAAAAAGTGTTGAATGAAGACTATGTACCTCAGGACATCAACCCAGAAACCATGGAACATTTAGTAGGGAGAATACAGGCTTCAAATTATGTATATTTTACTGAGGAGGAGGTGGATCCTGATGGTACAGGACATAATATGCCACTATACATCACAATTCGATGTAAGGATGTCTTGATTGGGAAAGTATTAATCGATAATGGCTCTGCACTGAATGTGATACCAAGGCACATGTTACAAGAAATGCCTATTGATGCTTCGCACATGAAGCCGAGTACCATGATGGCAAGGGCATTTGACGGATCGCCAAGACCAATAGTAGGGACTTTGGAAGTGGAATTATATGTGGGACCACAGATGTTTCTAGTGACATTGCAAGTAATGGATATACATCCATCTTACAGTATGTTACTAGGAAGGCCATGGATACATGCAGCTGGAGCAGTGGCCTCTTCACTACACCAATGTTTGAAATACATCATAAATGGAATGATGATTACTGTCAAAGCTGAGGAAACAGTTTCAATGATCCAGAATGTGGTCGTACCTTTTATAGAAGCAAAGGACTGTAGGGAGGGGAATATTCATGCTTTTGAAATAGTGAATGCAAATTGGGTTCCTGAGGGCGCAATGGTAAAGAAACCTAGAATCCCGGAAGCAGCAAAGATGGCTGTGAAGTGCTTCTTAAGAAACAGGATTCCCTTTCAGTATGATCCCATAAGCAGAATGCTCGAGCGAATCAATATAATAAATTTGAAATGTGCGAATCAGAGGTTTGGACTGGGATATAAGCCAAAAAGAGAGGATTACAAGTGGGTAGCCCAAGCTAGGAAAGAAGCAAGGAAGGCAAAAATTGAAGGAAGAGAGTCAAAAGAAGAAGAGATTGTCCTCCCACCGCTCCAAGTATCTTTTCACAGTTCAGTTGAGGAGATCAAATCAAGCATAACTGAACTGCATATTGGCACTCTTGAATGCCAAGGAGAAAAGGTAGATTTTCCGCAGATATCTATCCACGATGCCGATGAGCCTCCTGCAAGAACTTTTGTGCAAAAATTAGCTGGAGGGAAGATGCACCAAAACTGGAAGATGGAGCTTGCTCCTATTGTGTTTAAAAAGTAATTACTTTTGTCTTATCATATCCATGTTTTAATCTTTTTCAACCTTGACGGTAATCTAGCTCACGATGCCGCAAGATTCTGCTTTGTCATATGAGCACTTTTGTATATAAGATCATGCATTTTATCTATGACATGGCATTCGCAAATACACACTCTTACACGAACACACCTTACACTTTCAGGAGTATTGAAAGTTCCAACCACTCACAAAACTATCACACCAAGAATAATTGGCCAAATTTCAATAATGTCACTGTACTTGATGACGAGGGATGGGCAGAGGAAGACATAAAAGAATTTGCTAAATTGGTGGAAAAATCTGAAAAAACTTGGAAACCTTTTAGTGAGGAGCTTGAGACCATCAATTTAGGAATCGAGCAAGAGAAAAAGGAGTTGAAAATCGGTACCCTTATTACGACCGAAGAAAGAGGAAAATTAGTCTCTCTTGTGCATGAATATGCAGATATTTTTGCCTGGACTTATGCCGAAATGCCGGGTTTAGATACTGATATAGCCGTGCATAAAATCCCTTTAATGGAAGGAAGTGTGCCGGTAAAACAAAAAAACAGAAGAATGCGGCCAGATATGCTCCTAAAAGTTAAAGCAGAGATACAAAAGCAATGGGACGCAGGGTTCCTAGAGGTCGTTCACTATCCCCAGTTGGTAGCCAATATGGTGGTGGTCCCCAAGAAAGAAGGAAAGATTCAGGTGTGTGTGGATTACAGAGATTTGAACAAAGCAAGCCCGAAGGATGATTTTCCACTACCTCACATAGATATCTTGGTGGACAACACTGCTAAAAAAGCCACGTATTCATTCATGGATGGGTTTTCTGCTTATAACCAAATTAGAATGGCAGAAGAGGACAAAGAAAAAACCACCTTCGTCACACCTTGGGGGACCTTCTGTTATAAAGTCATGCCATTCGGTTTGAAGAATGCAGGGGCCACATATCAGCGGGCAATGGTGGCTTTGTTCCATGATATGATACACCAAGAAATTGAGGTCTATGTGGACGACATATTAGCTAAGTCCAAGATCAATGAAGACCATGTGCATATATTGAGGAAACTATTTGAGAGATTGCGAAAATACCATTTAAAGTTGAACCCTGCCAAATGCTTATTTGGAGTAAAGACGGGAAAATTGCTAGGTTTTATTGTGAGCAGGCGAGGAATAGAAGTTGATCCGGATAAAGCCAAGGCCATACAAGAAATGGCAGAACCTAAAACTGAAAAGGAAATGTCGCACCCCAAAAAAATGTGTGAGCGCAGCGTCGCGGCGACCTGTCCCCATGTGCGGGGATTAAATGTCGGGGGGTCTAATCTTTACTTTCATGAAAAAGGGAGTCGCCACCTAGTATTATGGTTACTAGGAAACCTAAACTGGTCTTTCAGAGATTCTAGGGTAAGGGACTGGTTGCGTAAAGGGAAGGTTTTAGCACCCCTAGTACGCCCTACCTAAGGTAAGTTGCTTGGTGTTTGGTTTGTCCTATGATTGCTATGATATATGAACTTTCAAAGAAAATGTTGGCTAAATGAAGAATGGGATATCATTCCCGCCGAATATTTTGGATATCAACCCTTTTAGGATTTATTTATCCAAATATCAACAATGAATAATAACATATCATTCCCACCGAATATTTTGGATATTAACCCCCTTAGGATTTATTTATCCAAATACCAACGGTGAATAATAGCATATTATTCCCGTTGAATATTTTGGGTATTAACCCCTTAGGATTTATTTATCCAAATACCAACAGTGAATAAAAGCATATCATTCCCGCTGAATATTTTGGATATTAACCCCTTTAGGATTTATTTATCCAAATACCGACAGTGAATAATAAATCACCAAAAAAAGGTTTTTAGATTTTTTTGAATATTGGCCAATACCCTTTGGATTTTACAAACATGTTGTAAAATCTCAAAATGCAAGAAATGATTTTTCTCTTTGCGAAATCCATGCTAAAACTCATTTTCTCTTCAAAACCCAAGATAATATTTTTTTTTCCGAAGAAAAACAATTTTTAAAATATGCTAGTGTATTGGCCGTATGCAAGAAAACAACACATTTTTTCTTTAATAAAAATATTTTTGGAAAATTTTTATTTTTATTTTCTTCTTTATTTTTTTTTTCGGTGGACTGACTGTCAGCCCACCTAAATTCGGGTTGGGCTGTCCTTGCCTCCAAGCTGGGCTGCTAGCCCAGATGGCTGGCAGCCCAGACCCATCTGGGCTGGGCTTCCAGCCCAGACGCTGGAAGCCCTTCAGGGCCAGGCCGGGCACAAGGCCCGGCCCGCCGAGCCCACGCGGGGAGTGAATTAATTCACTCTCCGCATGCAAATACAGGATGATGAACAGTGGCAAGAAGGATTTTCGAGTATGGAGAATGGATTAACTGTAAATACCTTTGGGTAGAGGAGGTCGTGGTGATTCTTCCGGTCGTTGTGGCGTCGGAAATGGGGGCCTGTGGTGGCCGGAGTGGAGCTTGGAACGGAGACGGTTCACGCTGCAGTTGCCACTCTCTGCCGTTGCCCCCTTCGCCTGAAAAGATGGCAGAACTTCTGGAGTAGTGGTGGAGAGGCTGGTGACGAAGTAATGGTGCAAAGTGGTCGGAGTTGATGACCGGTATTGCTGCAACCGAGAGGGAGAGAGAGACAGAGGCCTGGTTTTAGAGAGAGAGAGGCAGAGAAAAAAAACGAGAGAAAGATGCTGGGAAGAGCAGGAAGGAGATTAACGAAAAGCTCTGAAATTTCTCTCTATTTCTCTCCGTGTTTTCACAAATTTCTCACATAAATCTCTTCTCTCTTTTTTTTCCTTCTCTATTCTCACCGTGTGCACTGCTATTCATAGCAGAGAAGACTGCCGTTAATGCATTTGAGGAAAGTATAATCAGAGGAGAATCAGGGAGGAGAATCGGGAAGACAAGAGGAGAATCAGGAAGAAAATTTGATGGAGATAATTTGGGAAGAAAATCACGATTGTTTAGGGAGGAAATTGAAATCATGATCTGTGAAAATTCAATGCAATGCAACGGAACAGTGCATGTTTATTTTTAAAATGCAGATTTCAACTTTTTTAGGAAGGAAAAAAAATGATTTGGTCCTTTAAAAATTCTTTAAAACTTGATTTTATGCAATTATCCCATCAAAAATTCAATCTGGTCCTTGGCTCCGCGCGATCTCCTTATCTGGTCCTTGGCTCTTGATTTTCGCGATTTAACCTCAATCGACCATTAAACTCTCAATTCATCCAATTTCGCCCTCTTGAACAAAAATCTATTTTTTTATTTTTTTCAGAAAAATAAAGAGTCAAAAATTGGGTAGCAACAGGAAGTAAGGAGTTTTCTTGGGCGTTTGAATTACATAGCCCGTTTCATATCCCAGCTAACAGTAACGTGCGAACCGATTTTTCGCTTACTCAGAAAGAAAAACCCTGGAGTATGGGATGATAATTGTCAGGAGGCATTCAACAAGATAAAGAGGTATTTACAAAACCCTCCATTATTAGTACCTCTAGTACCAGGAAAACCATTGATCTTGTATTTAACGGTCAAAGACACGGCCATGGGTTGTGTGTTGGGACAACATGATGAATCTGGAAGAAAGGAGCAAGCTATAATCTAGGTACACCATGATTGAAAAGTTATGTTGTGCTTTGGTTTGGAGTACGAAAAGACTCAGGCAGTATATGTTATACTACACCACATGGCTAATTTCTAAGCTAGATCCACTTAAATACATCTGTGAGAAGCCCTATCTATCGAGCAGGATAGCAAGGTGGCAAGTGTTGTTAGCAAAATACGACATTGTTTTTATGACAAGGAAAGCTGTAAAAGGCAGTATAATTGCCGACCATCTTGCAGATCATGCCATGGAAGATTATGAGCCCCTAAATTTTGATCTCCCTGATGAAGACGTGTTCGCAATCAAGGATGATAGTGTAGCAAGTGAGTGGTGGACACTTTATTTCGATGGGGCAGTAAATGTATCGGGAAATGGAATTGGAGCAGTAATAATTTCCCCTGATGGGAAGCAATATCCTTTTTCAGTAAGATTACAGTTTGAGTGCACTAATAACACGGCCGAATATGAAGCATGTATCATTGGTTTAGAGGCTGCTTTAGAACTCAAAGTTAAAAAGCTTGAAGTCTTTGGGGATTCCATGTTGATCATTTGCCAAGTAAAAGGTGAATGGCAATCTAAAGATGAAAAGTTGAAACTTTACCAAAACTACCTTGTAAAGTTAGCCAGTGAGTTCGAAGAGGTCAAATTCACTCATATGAGTAGGGATAAAAATCAGTTCGCTGATGCTTTGGCAACGTTGGCTTCAATGGTACAAATTGTTGCTAGAGAAAAGATCCACCCAATTGACATCAAGATTCGAAATCATCAGGCCCACTGTTGTGCGCTCGAAGAGTCACCAGATGAAGAACCCTGGTATAGTGATATCAAAAGATTCATCCAATACCAAGAATACCCCCAAGAAGCTTCCAAGACAGATAAAGAAACCTTAAGGAGGATGGCCGCAAATTTCTACTTGGATGGCGAAATCCTATACAAGAGGTTGTTCGACGGGACCTTACTCAGATGTCTAAATGAGAAAGAAATTGGGCAGGCTTTGAAAGAATTTCACGAAGGAATTGTGCCACCCATGCCAGTGGTCATACAATGGCAAGACAAATGCAAAGATCTGGGTATTTTTGGCTGACTATGGAAAAAGACTGCGTGATATATGTTAGAAAATGTTAGGTTTATGGTGATAAAATAAATGCACCTCCAAAACCTCTATTTAACATGACCTCACCGTGGCCATTTGACATGTGGGGATTGGATGTCATAGGACCAATTATCCCGAAAGCAAGTAATGGACATAGATTCATTCTGGTTGCAATTGATTACTTTATCAAATGGGTGGAAGCTAATTCCTATGCCCATGTAACACAAAAGGTTGTCAAAAAGTTCATTGAAAGGGACTTGATCTATCGCTATGGTTTACCTGCAAGGATAGTGACTGATAATCTCAGAACTTTAATGGAAAATTGATTGCTGAACTTTGCACCAAATGGAAGATTAAGCATCTCAACTCCTCTCCTTATAGACCAAAGATGAACGGAGCCGTTGAAGCAGCTACTAAGAATCTTAAGAAAATCATCCAAAAGATGGTCGTCACTTACAAAGATTGGCATGAAAAGCTCTCATGCGCTTTGCACACATATCGCACTACTGTTTGAACTTCTGTAGGGGCAACCCCATATGCGTTAGTATACGGAATGGAGGCAGTCACGCCTTTAGAAATGGAGATTCCATCACTAAGGATCTTGAAAGAAGCAGAGTTAGATGAATCAGAATGGGTAAGGGAGAGGTTTGAACAGTTAAACTTAGTCGATGAAAAAAGACTAGCAGCTGTTTTCCATCACCAGTTATACTAGAGCAGGATAGTCAAAGCTTACAACAAGGGGGTCAAGCCAAGGGTGTTCAAAGAGGGAGATTTGGTGTTGAAAAAGGTATCAATAGCAGAAGACCAGAGTAAATGGGCACCAAACTATGAGTGACCATATGTAGTGAATAAGGCTTTTTCAGGAGGGGCCTTAATTCTAACTAATATGGATGGAGAAAATCTGCCTAGACCTGTAAACTCTGATGTTGTAAAGAAATATTATGCTTAATATATCACTTATGACATCTAATTAAATTGAAGCTTGGCCATGAATTCTTGGTGTATTCTTCTCAATTCTTCTGTGTAATCTTACATTTTCATTAAGATTTTTGGCAAATCAAAGTCTAGTACGAAAAGAAATGCGAATTTAATTTTTGTTTAACAAATGTGTTCTGGGAATTCAAAGAATTTTATTGAAAAATGATCTCTACCACTAAAAGCCACATAATAAAGCTAATCTCTTAGCCAAACAAATAATCAAAGAAAAAAAATCAAAAAAACTTGTTTCACACGGAAAAGCAAAGCTCATTGATTCAGACTGCATGTTCTTGAAAAGAGGAAAGGCCATCTTTGATATGCCATCACAAAGTCTCAAATATCCCTTGAAGTCCCTATTTGAGCCTAATAATCTTTTTTTTTTGGTTATAATTAACCCTGACAAGGATCACACCCTACACCGGGGGGCAAGTGCAAAAAAAAATCTACAAAACAGTCCTCAACGACAAGTAACGCCCAAACAAAATTGGGGGGCATAAACATAAAAAGGGTTTTAGTACACTATAGCAAATTAATTCAACATTTTGGTAGTACTAAAAACCCAACACAGAAAGCCCAAACAAAATACTGGGGGGCATGTCGTGATAAAAGCCCAAACAAAATACTCGGAGGGCATGTCAAGTCAGCACAACGTTAGTGCCAAATACCAATGAAAAAAAAAACAAACAAATACTGGGGGGCATGTCAAGATGAAAGCCCAAACAAACACTGGGGGACATGTTAGGTCACTATGAAAATCAATCATGAGGGCTAAATGAAGTTCTAAGAGTAAGCACTAAGTGATCCTTAGTCTAAAAAACCCTTAAACACTTTTTGACCCTACATATATCTTTTTTTTCCGTAGCCAGTAACCTAAGCCTACGTTATAAGCCTAATAAAGCCCTTTCTGATCAAATACGAGTTATGTGGATCAATAAGCAATGCTTTTTCATTTGAAACAATCCTTACAAATGTTTCACACGACCTAATCGAAACCTTCCTGACATACGAGACTTGCAAATATCATTTCGCATTCTTGTCAAAGTCAACATAAAACCTGACAATGAGATCACTTGAATTCTTTCAAGAACAAGCTTGTTAAATAAAAAACAAAATGATTTTTGTGCTTGGAATGACTTTGAAATTCCAAAAATCCCACATGAAAACACCATCTTTGCAAATAACCAACCCTTTCCTGCAAACACTTGAATTCTAAAACACTTTTGGGGCATGACCTGACTGAGGGCAATCTACAAATGCAATTGAAGCTGGCTCCATCATTCCTTTTCAAAGAATCTAGATCAAACTCAGGGGGGCATGTTGATATGAAAGATCTATCATCTCCAGTGGTCAAAATCATGAAGGTGACTCCATCATTCCTTTTCAAAGAATTTGGATCAAACTCAGGGGGCCATGTTGATATGGAAAATCTATCATCTCCAGTGGCCAAAATCTTAAGTAACGACTCGAGTAGGCAAAAGCGAAAAACTGTCAAAGTCGGAGATCCAAACCCCAATAAAGGAAGGCCAGGAAGAAGAAAGGGGGACCTATATCTTTCAGATAAGTATACATGCATCATCATTTTGTGTGCATGCTGTCAAGCTCTCACCTATTGCATTTCCTTGAGCATGCTTTTCAGCTTTATGTCTTTTCTTGATTTTAGGTGTTATCATGCATTGAATCTCCCTAGGAATCTAAGAAATGTTTTGGAGGAATTGTAATTTACAAACCTTCATCATTTTTGTGGGCGCCTTTAAGCCCTCATCACCTGCACTTCCCTAAGTGCGCTTGCAAGCTTTTCATTCAACAGATAGAGTGTTTTTCAACCCTATCTCTTTCCTTATTCGAGTGCGTTTTCCAACCCTCGACCATCAATTAAAATAGTGCATTTTCCAGCCCTATTTTCCCCCTCATCTTCGAGTGCGTTTTCCAACCCTCGACCATCAATTAAAATAGTATGCTTTCAAGCCCTATTTTCCCGTCATCTTCGAGTGCGTTTTTCAACCCTCGACCATCAATTAAAATAGTGCATTTTCCAGCCCTATTTTTTCCCTCATCTTCGAGTGCGTTTTCCAACCCTCGATCACGATTTAAGATAGTGCGCTTTCTAGCCCTATCTTCCATCCCATGAAATAAGACCATTTTCCTGGGTAGGTCACCCATTACAATGAGACCATCTCTACCATTTTTCACTTGGGTAGGTCACCCATTACAATGAGACCGTCTTCACCATTTTTTCACCCGGGTAGGTCACCCATTACAATGAGACCATCTTCACCATTTTTCACTTGGGTAGGTCACCCATTACAATGAGACCATTTTCCTGTGTCATTCACAAACATCACCATCTTCCATCCTTTTTGGGTGTCCTCCTTCGACCCCAATTCCTAGGTAGTGCACTTTCTAGCCCTATCTGATCATCATTTTCTGAGTATGCTTTATAGTCCTCATTCTCATTTCTGGATGGATCAACCATTTCTTGGTCTGATAAATCCACTTTTCTTTTTCTTTACAACGCTTACTATCTAAATTCTTTTACAAAACTTTAATCGTATGCATTGTAAAGAGGGGGGCAACTGTCATAACCCAATTTTTGGCTTTTGTGCCCGGCCCGAACATGCAAGGAGATGGGCCCTCATTTCGGCCCATCATAGCTGAAGCCCAGCCCACAAATATTTGGGCTTCCAGCCCGTGAGTTTTGGAAGCCCAGCCCAAAACTATTCGGGCTCCTAGACCGAAATCATTTGGGCTTCCAGCCCGTGATGGCTGGAAGCCCAGCCCAGACCCTTCTGGGCTTCCAGCCCGTGAAGGCTGGAAGCCCAGGCCACTAAGGCTGGGTTGTCAGTCCACTGTGGCTGACAGCCCAGCCAAGAAAAATAATAAAAAGAAAATACAAATTAAAAAAAAAGTTTTTTTTTACTACTATTATTATTAAAAAAAATTCAAAAATATAAAAAATGTATTTTTTTTTTGTGCATACGGCCAAATTCCATGATTTTTCCATACATATTTTTCGTAAAAAATTATGTTGCATCTTTCTCATATTTTGAAACAAAAATTGGATATCGTAACCGGTTTATGATTATCTGTTGGAATTTGGCCAAAATATCAAAAATAATTATAAATATTTTTGTTTCATCTATCAGGGTGTAAATTTACATTATAAAGTACACCCGCGGATAAAGAGAAATTTTACTACGGTGTAAATTTACATTGTAAAGTACACTCGTAGATAAAAAAAAATGATTTTTACTACGGTGTAAATTTACATTGTAAAGTACATCCGTAGATAAAAAAAAAACTTGTAACTGCGGTGTAAAATTACATTGTAAAGTACACCCGCAGACAAAAAAAAATGTATTTTTGAAAATGCAGTGTAAAATTTTTTAACTTAGAAAAACAATCAAACAACAATGTAGCTTACCTTAGGTAGGGTGCATTGGGGTGAAGCGTCTTCCCCTTGCACAACAAGTCCCCTTACCCAAGACTCTCGCAGACCAATAGGTTTCATAGTGACCGTAATACTAGGTGGCGTCTCCTAATAAATATAGTCATAAATTTTACGGCTATAAACAACCCCTTTTTCACCGCACGCCATTGTCTCCCCAAATCAGGGGAGATGGCGGGGTGCGAAGCGCGTACAAAAATCTACTAAAACAATTTTGTTTTGGGTAAAAATAGGATAAAGATATCTTTCTAATGAATGGAAAATCACAAATAAGTAAATAAATTATGATGCATAATATGTGTCTTCTCCTAATAAAGGTAGCGCATGCTTTATTTAGCCTTTTTTTGTGTGTTTATTTTGTAGTCATTTCTCATTATTGGAGGATTGGTTTGCGTTCATTATCTCAACCATAAGGGCTTGTTATGGTAAGCCTGATGTATGAGTGAGGCCTTCACACTTATGCTTCTTTTTAAATTCTTTTTCTTTTATGAAACTCTTCTTTTCATTTTTTTTTATTTACCTTCGGTCTTTCTAATTTATATATGCTGATAGAGTTAGGCTAAAAGTTTAGTATTAAAAATATAAATATTGTGTTTTATATTAGAAAACCAAAACTACGAACATTTGAGTTTATTCACTTAAGTAATTTAAAATCATAAAGATATGAAATATTCATGTGGCTTCATTATTTTTTTATAATAAGAAATTTTTTTTATTGTTATAATATATATAATGTAACATGTGTTTTATTACATAAATAATATTAAGGTGTGTATTGACACGTACGATATTGCTCCATTAAGAATCTAATAGATTTGAAATATTGTAATAACCCATTTTATGCTTGAGTTACTTTCTAGAAATAACTTAAGAGATTTTAAGAAGATTATAAAAAACAAGACAATTAAAACATATTTTTTGACAAGATTTTTAGTCTTTAATTTTGAATAATGATTTTCTTAAGGGTGTAATTGAGTAAAATAAATTATAATTAAATTAATTAGAGAAACAAGGATAAAAATTTCCAATTAAGTGTGATTTAGAAGGTTCTATTAAATTCAATCAAGGGTTTAATTGATAAATATTTAATTTTATAAATGATTTTGGTTGTTGTTTAAAGGATTTTGAAATCCAAAGACCATTTTTAAAAGCAAGGGTTATTTTTGAAGTTGGCATAGGACTTAATTGAATAGTTTTAATTATTTAGATTTGATTTTGGGCCCAATAAGAAAATTAACATTGTAGGGGTATTATTTTGAAAAAACACTGACATTGGAGGACCAACTTAAATATATCAGCATCAAATGAAACCATTCTTAAATATCTAACTAATTCCCCCTTGACATCATCTAGCGATGTAGTGAGCTGACCATCATCCTTCTGAATAGCAGGGATGTGATTTCTGTTATGCTTCTGACTCATCAAAGAATGGAAGAAACAAGTATCCTTGTTACTTTCCTTAAGGGAATTGGTCTTGAGTTTTTGGGTGAAGAATATCATGGTTGTTTGTCTTAGCACCAAAACAAAGGTGTTATCTCTATCATTTTGTAGGATAGTTTGATGGTGTTCCAATTAAAATTTAACTCTAGTAACTCTTCCAGAAATGTGGCTAAAATGAAGTTTATCAGGTTTATGAAAACAATTTTTACAATGACTTTTAGTTTCTCCCACCTATGAAGCTTTCCTTAAACGTCAACCCTGGTCATAAGGTACATCAGCCTTTTTCTAATTCCATTTATTATATTTCCCAATTGTAAAAAAGTTTGATTATATCGTTTCCTAAGATACCCAATTCAAACAACTTTCTTACTTTCAAATTTCTTTGCCTAGAAACCACAACTTCATAACAATAATTGTATTTTAAATAATCAATAAGTAAGGAATATTTAAATGTTCAAGAAGTTAAGGCACCCAACACCTAAGATACAAACCTCTTAATCATGCGGTCAAGCAACCCACACACGAACATTAATTCCCATAAAGTCAAGTATATCAGGTTTGATAGGAAAGTGACATAAATATAACTTGTACTTAGACACCATCATTATTGGATTCAAACCCCCACCAATGAATAGCAATCAATAAACGAGAAGTATCGATTGATGTTAGAAAGTCAGTTGAACCTCGATAAGTCATTTTTAGTCCTTTAGGGAACCAAGAAAGAGAGAGTTTTCACCACATAACACACAAAGTTGCACCTGTAATTTGAATATCATTAAGCTTAAACATCATATAAATATTAGGTTACATATGTTTTTTAACCTAAGCTAAATCCTATAATACCCTAAGATGTGAACATGTATAAATCCATTTACAATTAGACTTAAATCCCTAAGTATCTAAGCTTAATTGATGTTTATTAACCCTAAAAAACAAAATATGAATTTAAATAAAAAGTTTAAGTTGCAGCCACATAAAAATAAGATAAATAAGATTGATTTGATCTTGAATGTTAGTGACTTTTAGGTTTCCTTCCTAAACTAGGATTGTAACAACCCGTAATTTTTTTTTTTCGATATTCAACGTTCCATATCCCTTCACATCGATCCAATATCATCCATACAATAAACGTTCCTTTAAAGAAAATAAAGTTCGCATCAGCGTACAATACTATGGTTTTCACAACTAAAGATTTAGATTAGAAATATGCATACATGGATATGAGTTTACGTTCTTAATCTACTAGTGGAATTTACAAATTTTCACAAAAGGGTCTACTAACAAATTAAGCATTCGATACATTGCTTCAACCCAAACACGTCTTAAATTAGAATGCAATCTACGTGGTTCTTTGCAAAAGTAGGATTCCTTGTATTAGGTTCCTTAGACCTCTCGTGGCTGTGATGTCCCTGCAGCAATACAAATATTTAATGGAATGCAATTACTTAATAATAGTATTAGATAATTTTGTCCAAATGACCTATCGGTTAAAAGAAACACTGGCAAGTTGAAATTTCTGCATATACATAAAGCAATACGATTGTAGAAATATAGGAACTCCATTTCTCTTTTCCGAGTAACAATATCATCACTATGAAGATTCATATCAAACACTCATAACTGAGGTCAACTATTCTTTTTCCCCCATGGTCCTTCTCTCTGGACGTCGTTAAACGAAGCTAACATTCTTTTGTCCCGGCCATCTTTTCGGATGCCATTAGCCGAAGCTAATCAATCATTTATCCCGGCCATCCTTTCGGATGCCATTAGCCGAAGCTAATCAATCGTTTATCCCGGTCATCCTTTCGGATGCCATTAGCCGAAGCTAATCAATCATTTATCCCGGCCATCCTTTCGGATGCCATTAGCCGAAGCTAATCAATCGTTTATCCCGGCCATCCTTTCGGATGCCATTAGCCGAAGCTAATCAATCGTTTATCCCGGCCATCCTTTCGGATGCCATTAGCTGAAGCTAATCAATCATTATTCGCATTTAAGCATTCAACAATCTAGTATAAACCCCATTGTATTCGTATAATATTCAATTTAAAATACTTATTGCATGTCATATGAAAGGAGAGGTGTAAATCACCTACCTGCTCTACTTCTGGGCTGTTCCTGTCTGGTCGATGGTTCAATTCCGACCGCATCGCCTGCGACATCAATGTCCAAAAATTAGTATATTTCTAATTTCAATTTCACATACCTCAACATACTCATTTCAACAATTTCAGCCGAAACATGCTTACAAATTCTTGGCAAAATTACACACCTAATTACAGCACACAACCAACTTGCATTTTCCAGTTCAACACACCCAATCTCTATCATAATTTCTCAACTAAAATCATTAAATTTCGGTACACATAATCCCTCAACCATTTTCAGCCGAAATACACATGGAATTTCAACAAAATTTCCCACCAATTTTTCATCATAAACCCACAAATTTCCAGCACAATCCACACATGAAATTCAGCAAAATTTCTCATCAATCTTTCATCATAAACTCATAATTTTCCAACACAATCCACACATGAAATTCAGCAAAATTTCTCATCAATCTTTCATCATAAACTCATAATTTTCCAACACAATCCACACATGAAATTCAGCAAAATTACTCATCAATTTTTCAATATAAACCAACAATTTTCCAACACAATCCACATATGAAATTCAGCAAAATTACTCATCAATTTTTCAATATAAACCCACAATTTCCCAACACAATCCACACATGAATTTCAGCAAAATTACTCATCAATTTTTCAATATAAACCCACAATTTTCCAACACAATCCACACATGAATTTCAGCAAAATTACACATCAATTTTTCAATATAAACCCACAATTTTCCAACACAATCCACACATGAAATTTAGCAAAATTACTCATCAATTTTTCATCATAACACACACATAATGCCGGCAGTCCCCTTAAACAAAAATCACCCCCCCCTCCCCTCACATGATTTGTAAATTTTGTTTTTCACATATATTTTCTTTGTTCTCTTTATTCATTTTGTTTCCTCTCTAAAGAAGAAAAAAGAAAAGAGTTTCATGTCTCCTACCTCTCGTATCACACAATTTTTTGAAAGCTTTGAAACTCTTCTTTTTCTTCTCTTTCCGGTTTTTACTTGTTCTTCTTCCCTTTCCTCTCCCTCTCGGCAATGACCACTACTCTTTAGGTCACAACTTCCACACACATTTCACTTGGCTGGGAAAAGTGAAGGTTCGGCATGAAGAGGAGAAAGGAGGCTCGGCTATGAAGGGAAAAGGAAGGAGGCTTGGCTGTGAAGAGAAGAAGATAGGAGATTCGGCTGTGCAGAGAAGAGATGAAAAGTGACCCGAAAAAAAAAGAAAAATCCCTCCTCCTTGTATTTATATTCATAAAATGAGGGGGGTTGTTTGGGGTTTGGGTTAATTGTGTCCTAATTCTTGTTTCACTCTATCTAAAATCGGTTTTGCTCTTCCTCTTTTTTTTTTTTTTGGGTGTTTACATTCTTCCCCTCTAAAACATGAATTTCGTCCTCGAAATTTGAGTTTAACATTCCATACCTGGTATTTTGAATAACTCTGTGTACTTTTTCCTCATCTCATCCTCCCTTTCCCAAGTTTCCTCTTCTATTTGAGCATTTCGCCATAAGATTCTGACGATAGGGATCTTTTTGTTTCGCAACTCCTTTTCACCCTTATCTAGTATCCTTGCGGGCCTCATTTCCAGTGTTAAGTCTTCATTGACTTCAACTGGGATCTGGGGTAGAATTCTGGCTGGATCCACATCAGCCTTCCTTAATAAGGAGATATGGAACACATCATGGACCTTAGCTAACTGTGGGGGCAAGTCCACTTTGTAGGCTACTGGTCCCACCCGTTGTAGGATTTTGAAGGGTCCGATGAACCAAGGGGTTAATTTTCCTCTCAATCCAAACCGCAATATGTTTTTCCATGGGGCTACCTTTAAGTACACTTGATCCTCCGTACTGAACTCAAGGGGTCTCCTCCTCACATCAGCATATTTCTTCTGTCTATCCTGTGCGGCTTTGATGCGATCCCGGATAATCCTTACTTTTTCCGTGGTTACTTGGACCAACTCTGCACCATATAACTTCCGATCTCTAATTTCTTCCCAACACAAAGGTGTTCTACACCTTCTATCGTACAAAGCTTCATACGGGGCCATCCCTATTGTGGCTTGGTAACTATTGTTATATGTGAATTCTATTAATGCCAGGTGTTCCTCCCAGTTTCCCCCAAATTCTAGCACACAGGCCCGTAATAGGTCTTCTAAGACTTGGATGACCCTCTCTGATTGGCCATCCGTTTGAGGGTGAAACGCAGTGCTCATATCCAATGTGGTCCCCAAGGCTTGTTGTATACTGGGCCAAAGTCGAGAGGTGAATCTAGGATCTCGATCCGATACAATGGACACCGGAATCCCATGGAGTCGTACTACCTCATTTATGTAGATCTTGGCAAGCTTGTCCACCGAGTCGGTCATCTTTATAGGCAAGAATAATGCGGATTTCGTCAACCGATCTACGACGACCCATATTGCGTCATTTCCTTTTCTCCCTTTAGGAAATCTCGACACAAAATCCATCGTTATCATCTCCCATTTCCACTCTGGAATTTGTAATGGTTGTAATGGTCCCGCAGGCCTTTGGTGTTCAACCTTGACTTGTTGACATATCCCACACTTTGACACATACTCAGCTATTTCTCTTTTCATGCCCGCCCACCAATAGAGGAGTTTCAGGTCTCGATACATCTTAGTGCTGCCAGGATGTATAGAGAACCTGGACTCATGTGCTTCATGTAGAACCATCCGTTTGATTGCTTCGTCATTAGGTACATATAACCTTTTCCCCATCATCAAGGATCCATCATCCGCTATCCTGAATTTCATTTCTACACCGGCCTCCACATCTCTCCTAATCTTGGATCCAACCTCGTCCTGAAACTGAGCTTGTAGTATTTGTTCCCGATACGTTGGTCGCACCAAAAGTTGTGCTATCAACCCACCTCCGACATTAACGTCCAAATTTGCACCCATTTTTTTCAATTCCGCCAATTGCCTCTCCTTTCCTACCGTTAACCCTTCTAGGGTGGCTTTATTTTTTTGACTGAGGGCATCTGCCACCACATTTGCCTTTCCCGGATGATATTCTATGGTGCAATCATAATCCTTGATGAGCTCTACCCACCTTCTCTGTCGCATGTTCAACTCTTTTTGCGACATCAGGTATTTCAGGCTCTTATGATCGGTAAAAATTTGGGTTCGAGATCCATACAAATAGTGTCTCCATATTCTTAAAGCAAACACTACAGCAGCCAACTCCAGGTCGTGCACCGGGTAATTCACTTCATGAGTCTTTAACTGTCTTGATGCATAGGCGATCACCTTCCCATGTTGCATTAGTACACACCCCAAACCTTTCCCCGAAGCATCACTATAAACCATAAAACCTTCTGTCCCTGAAGGAAGGGTTAACACTGGAGCGGTGGTGAGTCTTCTTTTCAATTCTTGGAAACTCCTTTCACACTCCTCCGACCACACCCATTTCTTATTCTTCCGAGTTAGCTGAGTCAAAGGTGTTGCAATCAAGGAGAAGCCTTCGATAAACCTCCGATAGTATCCTGCAAGTCCCAAGAAGCTACCTATTTCGGTGACAGAAGTCGGCCTCTCCCATTTCAAGACTGCTTCAACTTTTTAGGGATCTACAAAAACACCTTCTGCCGAAATGACATGTCTTAGAAACGTCACTCTCTTCAGCCAAAACTCACATTTACTCAGTTTTGCATATAACTGGTGCTCTCTCAAGGTTTGCAAGATTTGCCTCAAGTGTACTTCGTGCTCCTCGAAAGACTTTGAGTACACCAATATGTCATCAATGAATACTACCACAAACTTATCAAGGCAGGGTTGGAAAACCCGATTCATCAAGTCCATGAAGAGGGCTGGAGCGTTCGTCAATCCAAACGGTAACACCAAAAACTCATAGTGTCCATAACGAGTTCTAAATACAGTCTTTGCTACATCTGCCCCTTTTATCTTCATTTGATAATACCCTGATCTCAGATCTATTTTTGAAAATACCCTTGCTCCTTTTAATTGATCAAACAAATCATCTATCCGAGGTAACTGATACTTGTTCTTCATTGTTATTCTGTTCAATTGTCGATAATCAATACAGAGTCTATGGGTTCCATCTTTCTTTCTCACAAATAGGACTGGCGCTCCCCAAGGAGAACTACTGGGCCGTATGAACCCTTTGTCTAACAATTCTTGTAGTTGGGTCTTTAACTCATTCAGTTCTGTTGGGGCCATCCGGTAAGGTTGTTGTGATATGGGTGGGACTCCAGGAAAAGTGTCTATGGACACCTCTACCTCCCGCTCTGGGGGTAATCCCGGTAATTCCTCGGGAAACACATCCGGGAATTCCCTTACTACAACAATATCCTTCAACCGTGGGACTTCATCATTGGAGTTTAACATGTATGCGAGGTATCCCACACACCCTTTTCTTAAAAGTTTCTGGGCTGTTATCACCGATATTAAGGCAGCCGATTTGAACACTCTCTCTCCTTCAAAAATCTTTCTCTCTCCTTTTAGGGTTTGGAAGGTAACAGTTTTAGCATAACAATCTATTAGGGCCTTGTATTTGTTCAACCAATTCATGCCTAGAATTAAGTCAAAATCATGCAACCCCAAGGGCATCAAGTCTACTTCTGTTTCGCACCCAGCCAGGCTAATTCCCACATTCAAATATACAACATCAGTTTCAATCATGTTTCCTATTGGAGTTCCAATTAAAAATCCCCTCTCTACTATTTCTACTTCCTTTCCCAATTTAGTGACAATCTTTTCATTAATGAAAGAGTGTGTGGCACCGGGATCAAACAACACATGCACATTAAAATTATTCAACCGTAGAGTACCTGCCACCACATCCAATGCAGCTCTGACCTCCTCTTGTGTTAGATGAAAGACCCTTCCTGGGGTCCTGTCATTCTGTGCTCTCAGTCTTCCTCGAATGGGGTTTGCTCCTGACTGAGAAGATCTCACTGGCCTGTTCACGGTGAATGACTATTGGGAGCTCTGACCAGGCTGTCTATAGCTTTGTACTTGTTCGGTGTTCCTTTTTGGATAGTCCCTCTTGAAATGTCCTTTTTCACCAAAGTAGTGGCACCCTTGACTCAAATACTGACAATTCCTCCACCTATGCCCTTCTCCCCTGCACACAAAGCATCGCCCGGGGGAAACTGAGTAGTCCCCAGGATGTTTTTGTCCACATTTTATACAAAAAGGGTAATCCACCCCCTTGCGGTCACCTGTTCCTGTTGAAGGGTTTTCCTTTGAGTGCGACTGTCCGATCATCACCCTCCCACTTGACTGTTGGTGAGATGGAGACATCAAACTCCCCCTTTTCCTGTACTGATCATACCCTCCGCTTTTCCCTTTTCTCGGAAATGATGGCCTACTACTGAAAAAATCCCCATCTCTCTTTTTGCCTATACTCTGATGTCCCCCATGGCTCTCTCTAATGCAAGCCTCCAAAGCTTGAGCAGCTTCGATTAAGTCTCTAACTGTTTTAAACCGTAGTGCAATTAATCCCTGTCTCAAATCCTGTCGTAACCCATCTCTCAACTTCTCAATCATATGCTCCTCTGACAGCACATAATGTGGGGCGAACAATGATAGATCATGAAACCTCTGTTCATACTCCAACACCGACATATCCCCCTGCTTTAAAGCCGAGAACTCTTGTTCTTTCACCTTACGATGGTATCTGGAATAAAACTGATTTTCAAACTCTGTCTTGAAGTCACTCCATATTAGCGTCTCAGTAGCACGTCTCATCTGAACCGTTTCCCACCACGTCATGGCCCTATCAGACAGTAGTTGAGTTGCACAGTTTACCCTCAAACCCTCAGGTATGCTTATTTGAGTCATGGTCTTCTCTACCTTCCTAATCCATCTCCCGGCTATTTCTGCGTCATGCTCCCCCAAAAACGGTTCACAGCCCATTTCCCTCATACTTTTGACTAGACGTACCAATGGCACCACGTTATCCGTGGTAGTGCTAGGCATAGGGGCTACTTGTGGAATCTACGTGGTGAAAATTGTTCGTGTTGCTGCACCTTCCATGCCTTCCATTACTGCTTTAACTGTCTGCACAAGAAGTCCCGGGTCTACATATGGTGGAGGCACACCAGTAGGAATAGTGGATGGTTGTGTTTCTGCTCTTTCTTGCTGCTCTGTTGCAACGGGAGGTACTTCCCTTGTCTCATTAGGTCTCTCGTCTCCCTCAGCCACCCCAACTCCCCTTGGCAAAATTTCGGGTAATATCATTGGAGCATGAGATGCTGTATCATCCAAAGGATCTTCGTTTTTCCAGTCTTGAGTACTTTGGTTCCCGCCTCTCCTTTTGAAAGAGGGCGGCTCAGTTCGTGTTCCTTGCCGGGTACGTACCATCCTGAAATTCACCAAAGTAATGTAATTATCATAAATCCTCTGGATCAAGACCAGGGGCTCTGATACCAACTGTAACAACCCGTAAATTTTTTTTTTTTGATATTCAACGTTCCATATCCCTTCATATCGATCCAATATCATCCATACAATAAACGTTCCTTTAAAGAAAATAAAGTTCGCATCAGCGTACAATACTATGGTTTTCACAACTAAAGATTTAGATTAGAAATATGCATACATGGATATGAGTTTACGTTCTTAATCTACTAGTGGAATTTACAAATTTTCACAAAAGGGTCTACTAACAAATTAAGCATTCGATACATTGCTTCAACCCAAACACGTCTTAAATTAGAATGCAATCTACGTGGTTCTTTGCAAAAGTAGGATTCCTTGTATTAGGTTCCTTAGACCTCTCGTGGCTGCGATGTCCCTGCAGCAATACAAATATTTAATGGAATGCAATTACTTAATAATAGTATTAGATAATTTTGTCCAAATGACCTATCGGTTAAAAGAAACACTGGCAAGTTGAAATTTCTGCATATACATAAAGCAATACGATTGTAGAAATATAGGAACTCCATTTCTCTTTTCCGAGTAACAATATCATCACTATGAAGATTCATATCAAACACTCATAACTGAGGTCAACTATTCTTTTTCCCCCATGGTCCTTCTCTCTGGACGTCGTTAAACGAAGCTAACATTCTTTTATCCCGACCATCCTTTCAGATGCCATTAGCCGAAGCTAATCAATCGTTTATCCCAGTCATCCTTTCGGATGCCATTAGCCGAAGCTAATCAATCGTTTATCCCGGCCATCCTTTCGGATGCCATTAGCCGAAGCTAATCAATCGTTTATCCCGGCCATCCTTTCAGATGCCATTAGCCGAAGCTAATCAATCGTTTATCCCGGCCATCCTTTCGGATGCCATTAGCTGAAGCTAATCAATCATTATTCGCATTTACGCATTCAACAATCTAGTATAAACCCCATTGTATTCGTATAATATTCAATTTAAAATACTTATTGCATGTCATATGAAAGGAGAGGTGTAAATCACCTACATGCTCTACTTCTGGGCTGTTCCTGTCTGGTCGATGGTTCAATTCCGACCGCACCGCCTGCGACATCAATGTCCAAAAATTAGTATATTTCTAATTTCAATTTCACATACCTCAACATACTCATTTCAACAGTTTCAGCCGAAACATGCTTACAAATTCTTGGCAAAATTACACACCTAATTACAGCACACAACCAACCTGCATTTTCCAGTTCAACACACCCAATCTCTATCATAATTTCTCAACTAAAATCATTAAATTTCGGTACACATAATCCCTCAACCATTTTCAGCCGAAATACACATGGAATTTCAACAAAATTTCCCACCAATTTTTCATCATAAACCCACAAATTTCCAGCACAATCCACACATGAAATTCAGCAAAATTTCTCATCAATCTTTCATCATAAACTCATAATTTTCCAACACAATCCACACATGAAATTCAGCAAAATTTATCATCAATCTTTCATCATAAACTCATAATTTTCCAACACAATCCACACATGAAATTCAGCAAAATTACTCATCAATTTTTCAATATAAACCCACAATTTTCCAACACAATCCACACATGAAATTCAGCAAAATTACTCATCAATTTTTCAATATAAACCCACAATTTTCCAACACAATCCACACATGAATTTCAGCAAAATTACACATCAATTTTTCAATATAAACCCATAATTTTCCAACACAATCCACACATGAAATTTAGCAAAATTACTCATCAATTTTTCATCATAACACACACATAATGCCGGCAGTCCCCTTAAACAAAAATCACCCCCCCCCTCCCCTCACATGATTTGTAAATTTCGTTTTTCACATATATTTTCTTTGTTCTCTTTATTCATTTTGTTTCCTCTCTAAAGAAGAAAAAAGAAAAGAGTTTCATGTCTCCTACCTCTCGTATCACACAATTTTTTGAAAGCTTTGAAACTCTTCTTTTTCTTCTCTTTCCGGTTTTTACTTGTTCTTCTTCCCTTTCCTCTCCCTCTCGGCAATGACCACTACTCTTTAGGTCACAACTTCCACACACATTTCACTTGGCTGGGAAAAGTGAAGGTTCGGCATGAAGAGGAGAAAGGAGGCTCGGCTATGAAGGGAAAAGGAAGGAGGCTTGGCTGTGAAGAGAAGAAGATAGGAGATTCGGCTGTGCAGAGAAGAGATGAAAAGTGACCCGAAAAAAAAAGAAAAATCCCTCCTCCTTGTATTTATATTCATAAAATGAGGGGGGTTGTTTGGGGTTTGGGTTAATTGTGTCCTAATTCTTGTTTCACTCTATCTAAAATCGGTTTTGCTCTTCCTCTTTTTTTTTTTTTGGGTGTTTACATTCTTCCCCTCTAAAACATGAATTTCGTCCTCGAAATTTGAGTTTAACATTCCATACCTGGTATTTTGAATAACTCTGTGTACTTTTTCCTCATCTCATCCTCCCTTTCCCAAGTTTCCTCTTCTATTTGAGCATTTCGCCATAAGATTCTGACGATAGGGATCTTTTTGTTTCGCAACTCCTTTTCACCCTTATCTAGTATCCTTGCGGGCCTCATTTCCAGTGTTAAGTCTTCATTGACTTCAACTGGGATCTGGGGTAGAATTCTGGCTGGATCCACATCAGCCTTCCTTAATAAGGAGATATGGAACACATCATGGACCTTAGCTAACTGTGGGGGCAAGTCCACTTTGTAGGCTACTGGTCCCACCTGTTGTAGGATTTTGAAGGGTCCGATGAACCAAGGGGTTAATTTTCCTCTCAATCCAAACCGCAATATGTTTTTCCATGGGGCTACCTTTAAGTACACTTGATCCTCCGTACTGAACTCAAGGGGTCTCCTCCTCACATCAGCATATTTCTTCTGTCTATCCTGTGCGGCTTTGATGCGATCCCGGATAATCCTTACTTTTTCCGTGGTTACTTGGACCAACTCTGCACCATATAACTTCCGATCTCTAATTTCTTCCCAACACAAAGGTGTTCTACACCTTCTATCGTACAAAGCTTCATACGGGGCCATCCCTATTGTGGCTTGGTAACTATTGTTATATGTGAATTCTATTAATGCCAGGTGTTCCTCCCAGTTTCCCCCAAATTCTAGCACACAGGCCCGTAATAGGTCTTCTAAGACTTGGATGACCCTCTCTGATTGGCCATCCGTTTGAGGGTGAAACGCAGTGCTCATATCCAATGTGGTCCCCAAGGCTTGTTGTATACTGGGCCAAAGTCGAGAGGTGAATCTAGGATCTCGATCCGATACAATGGACACCGGAATCCCATGGAGTCGTACTACCTCATTTATGTAGATCTTGGCAAGCTTGTCCACCGAGTCGGTCATCTTTATAGGCAAGAATAATGCGGATTTCGTCAACCGATCTACGACGACCCATATTGCGTCATTTCCTTTTCTCCCTTTAGGAAATCTCGACACAAAATCCATCGTTATCATCTCCCATTTCCACTCTGGAATTTGTAATGGTTGTAATGGTCCCGCAGGCCTTTGGTGTTCAACCTTGACTTGTTGACATATCCCACACTTTGACACATACTCAGCTATTTCTCTTTTCATGCCCGCCCACCAATAGAGGAGTTTCAGGTCTCGATACATCTTAGTGCTGCCAGGATGTATAGAGAACCTGGACTCATGTGCTTCATGTAGAACCATCCGTTTGATTGCTTCGTCATTAGGTACATATAACCTTTTCCCCATCATCAAGGATCCATCATCCGCTATCCTGAATTTCATTTCTACACCGGCCTCCACATCTCTCCTAATCTTGGATCCAACCTCGTCCTGAAACTGAGCTTGTAGTATTTGTTCCCGATACGTTGGTCGCACCAAAAGTTGGGCTATCAACCCACCTCCGACATTAACGTCCAAATTTGCACCCATTTTTTTCAATTCCGCCAATTGCCTCTCCTTTCCTACCGTTAACCCTTCTAGGGTGGCTTTATTTTTTTGACTGAGGGCATCTGCCACCACATTTGCCTTTCCCGGATGATATTCTATGGTGCAATCATAATCCTTGATGAGCTCTACCCACCTTCTCTGTCGCATGTTCAACTCTTTTTGCGACATCAGGTATTTCAGGCTCTTATGATCGGTAAAAATTTGGGTTCGAGATCCATACAAATAGTGTCTCCATATTCTTAAAGCAAACACTACAGCAGCCAACTCCAGGTCGTGCACCGGGTAATTCACTTCATGAGTCTTTAACTGTCTTGATGCATAGGCGATCACCTTCCCATGTTGCATTAGTACACACCCCAAACCTTTCCCCGAAGCATCACTATAAACCATAAAACCTTCTGTCCCTGAAGGAAGGGTTAACACTGGAGCGGTGGTGAGTCTTCTTTTCAATTCTTGGAAACTCCTTTCACACTCCTCCGACCACACCCATTTCTTATTCTTCCGAGTTAGCTGAGTCAAAGGTGTTGCAATCAAGGAGAAGCCTTCGATAAACCTCCGATAGTATCCTGCAAGTCCCAAGAAGCTACCTATTTCGGTGACAGAAGTCGGCCTCTCCCATTTCAAGACTGCTTCAACTTTTTAGGGATCTACAAAAACACCTTCTGCCGAAATGACATGTCTTAGAAACGTCACTCTCTTCAGCCAAAACTCACATTTACTCAGTTTTGCATATAACTGGTGCTCTCTCAAGGTTTGCAAGATTTGCCTCAAGTGTACTTCGTGCTCCTCGAAAGACTTTGAGTACACCAATATGTCATCAATGAATACTACCACAAACTTATCAAGGCAGGGTTGGAAAACCCGATTCATCAAGTCCATGAAGAGGGCTGGAGCGTTCGTCAATCCAAACGGTAACACCAAAAACTCATAGTGTCCATAACGAGTTCTAAATACAGTCTTTGCTACATCTGCCCCTTTTATCTTCATTTGATAATACCCTGATCTCAGATCTATTTTTGAAAATACCCTTGCTCCTTTTAATTGATCAAACAAATCATCTATCCGAGGTAACTGATACTTGTTCTTCATTGTTATTCTGTTCAATTGTCGATAATCAATACAGAGTCTATGGGTTCCATCTTTCTTTCTCACAAATAGGACTGGCGCTCCCCAAGGAGAACTACTGGGCCGTATGAACCCTTTGTCTAACAATTCTTGTAGTTGGGTCTTTAACTCATTCAGTTCTGTTGGGGCCATCCGGTAAGGTTGTTGTGATATGGGTGGGACTCCAGGAAAAGTGTCTATGGACACCTCTACCTCCCGCTCTGGGGGTAATCCCGGTAATTCCTCGGGAAACACATCCGGGAATTCCCTTACTACAACAATATCCTTCAACCGTGGGACTTCATCATTGGAGTTTAACATGTATGCGAGGTATCCCACACACCCTTTTCTTAAAAGTTTCTGGGCTGTTATCACCGATATTAAGGCAGCCGATTTGAACACTCTCTCTCCTTCAAAAATCTTTCTCTCTCCTTTTAGGGTTTGGAAGGTAACAGTTTTAGCATAACAATCTATTAGGGCCTTGTATTTGTTCAACCAATTCATGCCTAGAATTAAGTCAAAATCATGCAACCCCAAGGGCATCAAGTCTACTTCTGTTTCGCACCCAGCCAGGCTAATTCCCACATTCAAATATACAACATCAGTTTCAATCATGTTTCCTATTGGAGTTCCAATTAAAAATCCCCTCTCTACTATTTCTACTTCCTTTCCCAATTTAGTGACAATCTTTTCATTAATGAAAGAGTGTGTGGCACCGGGATCAAACAACACATGCACATTAAAATTATTCAACCGTAGAGTACCTGCCACCACATCCAATGCAGCTCTGACCTCCTCTTGTGTTAGATGAAAGACCCTTCCTGGGGTCCTGTCATTCTGTGCTCTCAGTCTTCCTCGAATGGGGTTTGCTCCTGACTGAGAAGATCTCACTGGCCTGTTCACGGTGAATGACTATTGGGAGCTCTGACCAGGCTGTCTATAGCTTTGTACTTGTTCGGTGTTCCTTTTTGGACAGTCCCTCTTGAAATGTCCTTTTTCACCAAAGTAGTGGCACCCTTGACTCAAATACTGACAATTCCTCCACCTATGCCCTTCTCCCCTGCACACAAAGCATCGCCCGGGGGAAACTGAGTAGTCCCCAGGATGTTTTTGTCCACATTTTATACAAAAAGGGTAATCCACCCCCTTGCGGTCACCTGTTCCTGTTGAAGGGTTTTCCTTTGAGTGCGACTGTCCGATCATCACCCTCCCACTTGACTGTTGGTGAGATGGAGACATCAAACTCCCCCTTTTCCTGTACTGATCATACCCTCCGCTTTTCCCTTTTCTCGGAAATGATGGCCTACTACTGAAAAAATCCCCATCTCTCTTTTTGCCTATACTCTGATGTCCCCCATGGCTCTCTCTAATGCAAGCCTCCAAAGCTTGAGCAGCTTCGATTAAGTCTCTAACTGTTTTAAACCGTAGTGCAATTAATCCCTGTCTCAAATCCTGTCGTAACCCATCTCTCAACTTCTCAATCATATGCTCCTCTGACAGCACATAATGTGGGGCGAACAATGATAGATCATGAAACCTCTGTTCATACTCCAACACCGACATATCCCCCTGCTTTAAAGCCGAGAACTCTTGTTCTTTCACCTTACGATGGTATCTGGAATAAAACTGATTTTCAAACTCTGTCTTGAAGTCACTCCATATTAGCGTCTCAGTAGCACGTCTCATCTGAACCGTTTCCCACCACGTCATGGCCCTATCAGACAGTAGTTGAGTTGCACAGTTTACCCTCAAACCCTCAGGTATGCTTATTTGAGTCATGGTCTTCTCTACCTTCCTAATCCATCTCCCGGCTATTTCTGCGTCATGCTCCCCCAAAAACGGTTCACAGCCCATTTCCCTCATACTTTTGACTAGACGTACCAATGGCACCACGTTATCCGTGGTAGTGCTAGGCATAGGGGCTACTTGTGGAATCTACGTGGTGAAAATTGTTCGTGTTGCTGCACCTTCCATGCCTTCCATTACTGCTTTAACTGTCTGCACAAGAAGTCCCGGGTCTACATATGGTGGAGGCACACCAGTAGGAATAGTGGATGGTTGTGTTTCTGCTCTTTCTTGCTGCTCTGTTGCAACGGGAGGTACTTCCCTTGTCTCATTAGGTCTCTCGTCTCCCTCAGCCACCCCAACTCCCCTTGGCAAAATTTCGGGTAATATCATTGGAGCATGAGATGCTGTATCATCCAAAGGATCTTCGTTTTTCCAGTCTTGAGTACTTTGGTTCCCGCCTCTCCTTTTGAAAGAGGGCGGCTCAGTTCGTGTTCCTTGCCGGGTACGTACCATCCTGAAATTCACCAAAGTAATGTAATTATCATAAATCCTCTGGATCAAGACCAGGGGCTCTGATACCAACTGTAACAACCCGTAAATTTTTTTTTTTTGATATTCAACGTTCCATATCCCTTCATATCGATCCAATATCATCCATACAATAAACGTTCCTTTAAAGAAAATAAAGTTCGCATCAGCGTACAATACTATGGTTTTCACAACTAAAGATTTAGATTAGAAATATGCATACATGGATATGAGTTTACGTTCTTAATCTACTAGTGGAATTTACAAATTTTCACAAAAGGGTCTACTAACAAATTAAGCATTCGATACATTGCTTCAACCCAAACACGTCTTAAATTAGAATGCAATCTACGTGGTTCTTTGCAAAAGTAGGATTCCTTGTATTAGGTTCCTTAGACCTCTCGTGGCTGCGATGTCCCTGCAGCAATACAAATATTTAATGGAATGCAATTACTTAATAATAGTATTAGATAATTTTGTCCAAATGACCTATCGGTTAAAAGAAACACTGGCAAGTTGAAATTTCTGCATATACATAAAGCAATACGATTGTAGAAATATAGGAACTCCATTTCTCTTTTCCGAGTAACAATATCATCACTATGAAGATTCATATCAAACACTCATAACTGAGGTCAACTATTCTTTTTCCCCCATGGTCCTTCTCTCTGGACGTCGTTAAACGAAGCTAACATTCTTTTATCCCGACCATCCTTTCAGATGCCATTAGCCGAAGCTAATCAATCGTTTATCCCAGTCATCCTTTCGGATGCCATTAGCCGAAGCTAATCAATCGTTTATCCCGGCCATCCTTTCGGATGCCATTAGCCGAAGCTAATCAATCGTTTATCCCGGCCATCCTTTCAGATGCCATTAGCCGAAGCTAATCAATCGTTTATCCCGGCCATCCTTTCGGATGCCATTAGCTGAAGCTAATCAATCATTATTCGCATTTACGCATTCAACAATCTAGTATAAACCCCATTGTATTCGTATAATATTCAATTTAAAATACTTATTGCATGTCATATGAAAGGAGAGGTGTAAATCACCTACATGCTCTACTTCTGGGCTGTTCCTGTCTGGTCGATGGTTCAATTCCGACCGCACCGCCTGCGACATCAATGTCCAAAAATTAGTATATTTCTAATTTCAATTTCACATACCTCAACATACTCATTTCAACAGTTTCAGCCGAAACATGCTTACAAATTCTTGGCAAAATTACACACCTAATTACAGCACACAACCAACCTGCATTTTCCAGTTCAACACACCCAATCTCTATCATAATTTCTCAACTAAAATCATTAAATTTCGGTACACATAATCCCTCAACCATTTTCAGCCGAAATACACATGGAATTTCAACAAAATTTCCCACCAATTTTTCATCATAAACCCACAAATTTCCAGCACAATCCACACATGAAATTCAGCAAAATTTCTCATCAATCTTTCATCATAAACTCATAATTTTCCAACACAATCCACACATGAAATTCAGCAAAATTTATCATCAATCTTTCATCATAAACTCATAATTTTCCAACACAATCCACACATGAAATTCAGCAAAATTACTCATCAATTTTTCAATATAAACCCACAATTTTCCAACACAATCCACACATGAAATTCAGCAAAATTACTCATCAATTTTTCAATATAAACCCACAATTTTCCAACACAATCCACACATGAATTTCAGCAAAATTACACATCAATTTTTCAATATAAACCCATAATTTTCCAACACAATCCACACATGAAATTTAGCAAAATTACTCATCAATTTTTCATCATAACACACACATAATGCCGGCAGTCCCCTTAAACAAAAATCACCCCCCCCCTCCCCTCACATGATTTGTAAATTTCGTTTTTCACATATATTTTCTTTGTTCTCTTTATTCATTTTGTTTCCTCTCTAAAGAAGAAAAAAGAAAAGAGTTTCATGTCTCCTACCTCTCGTATCACACAATTTTTTGAAAGCTTTGAAACTCTTCTTTTTCTTCTCTTTCCGGTTTTTACTTGTTCTTCTTCCCTTTCCTCTCCCTCTCGGCAATGACCACTACTCTTTAGGTCACAACTTCCACACACATTTCACTTGGCTGGGAAAAGTGAAGGTTCGGCATGAAGAGGAGAAAGGAGGCTCGGCTATGAAGGGAAAAGGAAGGAGGCTTGGCTGTGAAGAGAAGAAGATAGGAGATTCGGCTGTGCAGAGAAGAGATGAAAAGTGACCCGAAAAAAAAAGAAAAATCCCTCCTCCTTGTATTTATATTCATAAAATGAGGGGGGTTGTTTGGGGTTTGGGTTAATTGTGTCCTAATTCTTGTTTCACTCTATCTAAAATCGGTTTTGCTCTTCCTCTTTTTTTTTTTTTGGGTGTTTACATTCTTCCCCTCTAAAACATGAATTTCGTCCTCGAAATTTGAGTTTAACATTCCATACCTGGTATTTTGAATAACTCTGTGTACTTTTTCCTCATCTCATCCTCCCTTTCCCAAGTTTCCTCTTCTATTTGAGCATTTCGCCATAAGATTCTGACGATAGGGATCTTTTTGTTTCGCAACTCCTTTTCACCCTTATCTAGTATCCTTGCGGGCCTCATTTCCAGTGTTAAGTCTTCATTGACTTCAACTGGGATCTGGGGTAGAATTCTGGCTGGATCCACATCAGCCTTCCTTAATAAGGAGATATGGAACACATCATGGACCTTAGCTAACTGTGGGGGCAAGTCCACTTTGTAGGCTACTGGTCCCACCTGTTGTAGGATTTTGAAGGGTCCGATGAACCAAGGGGTTAATTTTCCTCTCAATCCAAACCGCAATATGTTTTTCCATGGGGCTACCTTTAAGTACACTTGATCCTCCGTACTGAACTCAAGGGGTCTCCTCCTCACATCAGCATATTTCTTCTGTCTATCCTGTGCGGCTTTGATGCGATCCCGGATAATCCTTACTTTTTCCGTGGTTACTTGGACCAACTCTGCACCATATAACTTCCGATCTCTAATTTCTTCCCAACACAAAGGTGTTCTACACCTTCTATCGTACAAAGCTTCATACGGGGCCATCCCTATTGTGGCTTGGTAACTATTGTTATATGTGAATTCTATTAATGCCAGGTGTTCCTCCCAGTTTCCCCCAAATTCTAGCACACAGGCCCGTAATAGGTCTTCTAAGACTTGGATGACCCTCTCTGATTGGCCATCCGTTTGAGGGTGAAACGCAGTGCTCATATCCAATGTGGTCCCCAAGGCTTGTTGTATACTGGGCCAAAGTCGAGAGGTGAATCTAGGATCTCGATCCGATACAATGGACACCGGAATCCCATGGAGTCGTACTACCTCATTTATGTAGATCTTGGCAAGCTTGTCCACCGAGTCGGTCATCTTTATAGGCAAGAATAATGCGGATTTCGTCAACCGATCTACGACGACCCATATTGCGTCATTTCCTTTTCTCCCTTTAGGAAATCTCGACACAAAATCCATCGTTATCATCTCCCATTTCCACTCTGGAATTTGTAATGGTTGTAATGGTCCCGCAGGCCTTTGGTGTTCAACCTTGACTTGTTGACATATCCCACACTTTGACACATACTCAGCTATTTCTCTTTTCATGCCCGCCCACCAATAGAGGAGTTTCAGGTCTCGATACATCTTAGTGCTGCCAGGATGTATAGAGAACCTGGACTCATGTGCTTCATGTAGAACCATCCGTTTGATTGCTTCGTCATTAGGTACATATAACCTTTTCCCCATCATCAAGGATCCATCATCCGCTATCCTGAATTTCATTTCTACACCGGCCTCCACATCTCTCCTAATCTTGGATCCAACCTCGTCCTGAAACTGAGCTTGTAGTATTTGTTCCCGATACGTTGGTCGCACCAAAAGTTGGGCTATCAACCCACCTCCGACATTAACGTCCAAATTTGCACCCATTTTTTTCAATTCCGCCAATTGCCTCTCCTTTCCTACCGTTAACCCTTCTAGGGTGGCTTTATTTTTTTGACTGAGGGCATCTGCCACCACATTTGCCTTTCCCGGATGATATTCTATGGTGCAATCATAATCCTTGATGAGCTCTACCCACCTTCTCTGTCGCATGTTCAACTCTTTTTGCGACATCAGGTATTTCAGGCTCTTATGATCGGTAAAAATTTGGGTTCGAGATCCATACAAATAGTGTCTCCATATTCTTAAAGCAAACACTACAGCAGCCAACTCCAGGTCGTGCACCGGGTAATTCACTTCATGAGTCTTTAACTGTCTTGATGCATAGGCGATCACCTTCCCATGTTGCATTAGTACACACCCCAAACCTTTCCCCGAAGCATCACTATAAACCATAAAACCTTCTGTCCCTGAAGGAAGGGTTAACACTGGAGCGGTGGTGAGTCTTCTTTTCAATTCTTGGAAACTCCTTTCACACTCCTCCGACCACACCCATTTCTTATTCTTCCGAGTTAGCTGAGTCAAAGGTGTTGCAATCAAGGAGAAGCCTTCGATAAACCTCCGATAGTATCCTGCAAGTCCCAAGAAGCTACCTATTTCGGTGACAGAAGTCGGCCTCTCCCATTTCAAGACTGCTTCAACTTTTTAGGGATCTACAAAAACACCTTCTGCCGAAATGACATGTCTTAGAAACGTCACTCTCTTCAGCCAAAACTCACATTTACTCAGTTTTGCATATAACTGGTGCTCTCTCAAGGTTTGCAAGATTTGCCTCAAGTGTACTTCGTGCTCCTCGAAAGACTTTGAGTACACCAATATGTCATCAATGAATACTACCACAAACTTATCAAGGCAGGGTTGGAAAACCCGATTCATCAAGTCCATGAAGAGGGCTGGAGCGTTCGTCAATCCAAACGGTAACACCAAAAACTCATAGTGTCCATAACGAGTTCTAAATACAGTCTTTGCTACATCTGCCCCTTTTATCTTCATTTGATAATACCCTGATCTCAGATCTATTTTTGAAAATACCCTTGCTCCTTTTAATTGATCAAACAAATCATCTATCCGAGGTAACTGATACTTGTTCTTCATTGTTATTCTGTTCAATTGTCGATAATCAATACAGAGTCTATGGGTTCCATCTTTCTTTCTCACAAATAGGACTGGCGCTCCCCAAGGAGAACTACTGGGCCGTATGAACCCTTTGTCTAACAATTCTTGTAGTTGGGTCTTTAACTCATTCAGTTCTGTTGGGGCCATCCGGTAAGGTTGTTGTGATATGGGTGGGACTCCAGGAAAAGTGTCTATGGACACCTCTACCTCCCGCTCTGGGGGTAATCCCGGTAATTCCTCGGGAAACACATCCGGGAATTCCCTTACTACAACAATATCCTTCAACCGTGGGACTTCATCATTGGAGTTTAACATGTATGCGAGGTATCCCACACACCCTTTTCTTAAAAGTTTCTGGGCTGTTATCACCGATATTAAGGCAGCCGATTTGAACACTCTCTCTCCTTCAAAAATCTTTCTCTCTCCTTTTAGGGTTTGGAAGGTAACAGTTTTAGCATAACAATCTATTAGGGCCTTGTATTTGTTCAACCAATTCATGCCTAGAATTAAGTCAAAATCATGCAACCCCAAGGGCATCAAGTCTACTTCTGTTTCGCACCCAGCCAGGCTAATTCCCACATTCAAATATACAACATCAGTTTCAATCATGTTTCCTATTGGAGTTCCAATTAAAAATCCCCTCTCTACTATTTCTACTTCCTTTCCCAATTTAGTGACAATCTTTTCATTAATGAAAGAGTGTGTGGCACCGGGATCAAACAACACATGCACATTAAAATTATTCAACCGTAGAGTACCTGCCACCACATCCAATGCAGCTCTGACCTCCTCTTGTGTTAGATGAAAGACCCTTCCTGGGGTCCTGTCATTCTGTGCTCTCAGTCTTCCTCGAATGGGGTTTGCTCCTGACTGAGAAGATCTCACTGGCCTGTTCACGGTGAATGACTATTGGGAGCTCTGACCAGGCTGTCTATAGCTTTGTACTTGTTCGGTGTTCCTTTTTGGACAGTCCCTCTTGAAATGTCCTTTTTCACCAAAGTAGTGGCACCCTTGACTCAAATACTGACAATTCCTCCACCTATGCCCTTCTCCCCTGCACACAAAGCATCGCCCGGGGGAAACTGAGTAGTCCCCAGGATGTTTTTGTCCACATTTTATACAAAAAGGGTAATCCACCCCCTTGCGGTCACCTGTTCCTGTTGAAGGGTTTTCCTTTGAGTGCGACTGTCCGATCATCACCCTCCCACTTGACTGTTGGTGAGATGGAGACATCAAACTCCCCCTTTTCCTGTACTGATCATACCCTCCGCTTTTCCCTTTTCTCGGAAATGATGGCCTACTACTGAAAAAATCCCCATCTCTCTTTTTGCCTATACTCTGATGTCCCCCATGGCTCTCTCTAATGCAAGCCTCCAAAGCTTGAGCAGCTTCGATTAAGTCTCTAACTGTTTTAAACCGTAGTGCAATTAATCCCTGTCTCAAATCCTGTCGTAACCCATCTCTCAACTTCTCAATCATATGCTCCTCTGACAGCACATAATGTGGGGCGAACAATGATAGATCATGAAACCTCTGTTCATACTCCAACACCGACATATCCCCCTGCTTTAAAGCCGAGAACTCTTGTTCTTTCACCTTACGATGGTATCTGGAATAAAACTGATTTTCAAACTCTGTCTTGAAGTCACTCCATATTAGCGTCTCAGTAGCACGTCTCATCTGAACCGTTTCCCACCACGTCATGGCCCTATCAGACAGTAGTTGAGTTGCACAGTTTACCCTCAAACCCTCAGGTATGCTTATTTGAGTCATGGTCTTCTCTACCTTCCTAATCCATCTCCCGGCTATTTCTGCGTCATGCTCCCCCAAAAACGGTTCACAGCCCATTTCCCTCATACTTTTGACTAGACGTACCAATGGCACCACGTTATCCGTGGTAGTGCTAGGCATAGGGGCTACTTGTGGAATCTACGTGGTGAAAATTGTTCGTGTTGCTGCACCTTCCATGCCTTCCATTACTGCTTTAACTGTCTGCACAAGAAGTCCCGGGTCTACATATGGTGGAGGCACACCAGTAGGAATAGTGGATGGTTGTGTTTCTGCTCTTTCTTGCTGCTCTGTTGCAACGGGAGGTACTTCCCTTGTCTCATTAGGTCTCTCGTCTCCCTCAGCCACCCCAACTCCCCTTGGCAAAATTTCGGGTAATATCATTGGAGCATGAGATGCTGTATCATCCAAAGGATCTTCGTTTTTCCAGTCTTGAGTACTTTGGTTCCCGCCTCTCCTTTTGAAAGAGGGCGGCTCAGTTCGTGTTCCTTGCCGGGTACGTACCATCCTGAAATTCACCAAAGTAATGTAATTATCATAAATCCTCTGGATCAAGACCAGGGGCTCTGATACCAACTGTAACAACCCGTAAATTTTTTTTTTTTGATATTCAACGTTCCATATCCCTTCATATCGATCCAATATCATCCATACAATAAACGTTCCTTTAAAGAAAATAAAGTTCGCATCAGCGTACAATACTATGGTTTTCACAACTAAAGATTTAGATTAGAAATATGCATACATGGATATGAGTTTACGTTCTTAATCTACTAGTGGAATTTACAAATTTTCACAAAAGGGTCTACTAACAAATTAAGCATTCGATACATTGCTTCAACCCAAACACGTCTTAAATTAGAATGCAATCTACGTGGTTCTTTGCAAAAGTAGGATTCCTTGTATTAGGTTCCTTAGACCTCTCGTGGCTGCGATGTCCCTGCAGCAATACAAATATTTAATGGAATGCAATTACTTAATAATAGTATTAGATAATTTTGTCCAAATGACCTATCGGTTAAAAGAAACACTGGCAAGTTGAAATTTCTGCATATACATAAAGCAATACGATTGTAGAAATATAGGAACTCCATTTCTCTTTTCCGAGTAACAATATCATCACTATGAAGATTCATATCAAACACTCATAACTGAGGTCAACTATTCTTTTTCCCCCATGGTCCTTCTCTCTGGACGTCGTTAAACGAAGCTAACATTCTTTTATCCCGACCATCCTTTCAGATGCCATTAGCCGAAGCTAATCAATCGTTTATCCCAGTCATCCTTTCGGATGCCATTAGCCGAAGCTAATCAATCGTTTATCCCGGCCATCCTTTCGGATGCCATTAGCCGAAGCTAATCAATCGTTTATCCCGGCCATCCTTTCAGATGCCATTAGCCGAAGCTAATCAATCGTTTATCCCGGCCATCCTTTCGGATGCCATTAGCTGAAGCTAATCAATCATTATTCGCATTTACGCATTCAACAATCTAGTATAAACCCCATTGTATTCGTATAATATTCAATTTAAAATACTTATTGCATGTCATATGAAAGGAGAGGTGTAAATCACCTACATGCTCTACTTCTGGGCTGTTCCTGTCTGGTCGATGGTTCAATTCCGACCGCACCGCCTGCGACATCAATGTCCAAAAATTAGTATATTTCTAATTTCAATTTCACATACCTCAACATACTCATTTCAACAGTTTCAGCCGAAACATGCTTACAAATTCTTGGCAAAATTACACACCTAATTACAGCACACAACCAACCTGCATTTTCCAGTTCAACACACCCAATCTCTATCATAATTTCTCAACTAAAATCATTAAATTTCGGTACACATAATCCCTCAACCATTTTCAGCCGAAATACACATGGAATTTCAACAAAATTTCCCACCAATTTTTCATCATAAACCCACAAATTTCCAGCACAATCCACACATGAAATTCAGCAAAATTTCTCATCAATCTTTCATCATAAACTCATAATTTTCCAACACAATCCACACATGAAATTCAGCAAAATTTATCATCAATCTTTCATCATAAACTCATAATTTTCCAACACAATCCACACATGAAATTCAGCAAAATTACTCATCAATTTTTCAATATAAACCCACAATTTTCCAACACAATCCACACATGAAATTCAGCAAAATTACTCATCAATTTTTCAATATAAACCCACAATTTTCCAACACAATCCACACATGAATTTCAGCAAAATTACACATCAATTTTTCAATATAAACCCATAATTTTCCAACACAATCCACACATGAAATTTAGCAAAATTACTCATCAATTTTTCATCATAACACACACATAATGCCGGCAGTCCCCTTAAACAAAAATCACCCCCCCCCTCCCCTCACATGATTTGTAAATTTCGTTTTTCACATATATTTTCTTTGTTCTCTTTATTCATTTTGTTTCCTCTCTAAAGAAGAAAAAAGAAAAGAGTTTCATGTCTCCTACCTCTCGTATCACACAATTTTTTGAAAGCTTTGAAACTCTTCTTTTTCTTCTCTTTCCGGTTTTTACTTGTTCTTCTTCCCTTTCCTCTCCCTCTCGGCAATGACCACTACTCTTTAGGTCACAACTTCCACACACATTTCACTTGGCTGGGAAAAGTGAAGGTTCGGCATGAAGAGGAGAAAGGAGGCTCGGCTATGAAGGGAAAAGGAAGGAGGCTTGGCTGTGAAGAGAAGAAGATAGGAGATTCGGCTGTGCAGAGAAGAGATGAAAAGTGACCCGAAAAAAAAAGAAAAATCCCTCCTCCTTGTATTTATATTCATAAAATGAGGGGGGTTGTTTGGGGTTTGGGTTAATTGTGTCCTAATTCTTGTTTCACTCTATCTAAAATCGGTTTTGCTCTTCCTCTTTTTTTTTTTTTGGGTGTTTACATTCTTCCCCTCTAAAACATGAATTTCGTCCTCGAAATTTGAGTTTAACATTCCATACCTGGTATTTTGAATAACTCTGTGTACTTTTTCCTCATCTCATCCTCCCTTTCCCAAGTTTCCTCTTCTATTTGAGCATTTCGCCATAAGATTCTGACGATAGGGATCTTTTTGTTTCGCAACTCCTTTTCACCCTTATCTAGTATCCTTGCGGGCCTCATTTCCAGTGTTAAGTCTTCATTGACTTCAACTGGGATCTGGGGTAGAATTCTGGCTGGATCCACATCAGCCTTCCTTAATAAGGAGATATGGAACACATCATGGACCTTAGCTAACTGTGGGGGCAAGTCCACTTTGTAGGCTACTGGTCCCACCTGTTGTAGGATTTTGAAGGGTCCGATGAACCAAGGGGTTAATTTTCCTCTCAATCCAAACCGCAATATGTTTTTCCATGGGGCTACCTTTAAGTACACTTGATCCTCCGTACTGAACTCAAGGGGTCTCCTCCTCACATCAGCATATTTCTTCTGTCTATCCTGTGCGGCTTTGATGCGATCCCGGATAATCCTTACTTTTTCCGTGGTTACTTGGACCAACTCTGCACCATATAACTTCCGATCTCTAATTTCTTCCCAACACAAAGGTGTTCTACACCTTCTATCGTACAAAGCTTCATACGGGGCCATCCCTATTGTGGCTTGGTAACTATTGTTATATGTGAATTCTATTAATGCCAGGTGTTCCTCCCAGTTTCCCCCAAATTCTAGCACACAGGCCCGTAATAGGTCTTCTAAGACTTGGATGACCCTCTCTGATTGGCCATCCGTTTGAGGGTGAAACGCAGTGCTCATATCCAATGTGGTCCCCAAGGCTTGTTGTATACTGGGCCAAAGTCGAGAGGTGAATCTAGGATCTCGATCCGATACAATGGACACCGGAATCCCATGGAGTCGTACTACCTCATTTATGTAGATCTTGGCAAGCTTGTCCACCGAGTCGGTCATCTTTATAGGCAAGAATAATGCGGATTTCGTCAACCGATCTACGACGACCCATATTGCGTCATTTCCTTTTCTCCCTTTAGGAAATCTCGACACAAAATCCATCGTTATCATCTCCCATTTCCACTCTGGAATTTGTAATGGTTGTAATGGTCCCGCAGGCCTTTGGTGTTCAACCTTGACTTGTTGACATATCCCACACTTTGACACATACTCAGCTATTTCTCTTTTCATGCCCGCCCACCAATAGAGGAGTTTCAGGTCTCGATACATCTTAGTGCTGCCAGGATGTATAGAGAACCTGGACTCATGTGCTTCATGTAGAACCATCCGTTTGATTGCTTCGTCATTAGGTACATATAACCTTTTCCCCATCATCAAGGATCCATCATCCGCTATCCTGAATTTCATTTCTACACCGGCCTCCACATCTCTCCTAATCTTGGATCCAACCTCGTCCTGAAACTGAGCTTGTAGTATTTGTTCCCGATACGTTGGTCGCACCAAAAGTTGGGCTATCAACCCACCTCCGACATTAACGTCCAAATTTGCACCCATTTTTTTCAATTCCGCCAATTGCCTCTCCTTTCCTACCGTTAACCCTTCTAGGGTGGCTTTATTTTTTTGACTGAGGGCATCTGCCACCACATTTGCCTTTCCCGGATGATATTCTATGGTGCAATCATAATCCTTGATGAGCTCTACCCACCTTCTCTGTCGCATGTTCAACTCTTTTTGCGACATCAGGTATTTCAGGCTCTTATGATCGGTAAAAATTTGGGTTCGAGATCCATACAAATAGTGTCTCCATATTCTTAAAGCAAACACTACAGCAGCCAACTCCAGGTCGTGCACCGGGTAATTCACTTCATGAGTCTTTAACTGTCTTGATGCATAGGCGATCACCTTCCCATGTTGCATTAGTACACACCCCAAACCTTTCCCCGAAGCATCACTATAAACCATAAAACCTTCTGTCCCTGAAGGAAGGGTTAACACTGGAGCGGTGGTGAGTCTTCTTTTCAATTCTTGGAAACTCCTTTCACACTCCTCCGACCACACCCATTTCTTATTCTTCCGAGTTAGCTGAGTCAAAGGTGTTGCAATCAAGGAGAAGCCTTCGATAAACCTCCGATAGTATCCTGCAAGTCCCAAGAAGCTACCTATTTCGGTGACAGAAGTCGGCCTCTCCCATTTCAAGACTGCTTCAACTTTTTAGGGATCTACAAAAACACCTTCTGCCGAAATGACATGTCTTAGAAACGTCACTCTCTTCAGCCAAAACTCACATTTACTCAGTTTTGCATATAACTGGTGCTCTCTCAAGGTTTGCAAGATTTGCCTCAAGTGTACTTCGTGCTCCTCGAAAGACTTTGAGTACACCAATATGTCATCAATGAATACTACCACAAACTTATCAAGGCAGGGTTGGAAAACCCGATTCATCAAGTCCATGAAGAGGGCTGGAGCGTTCGTCAATCCAAACGGTAACACCAAAAACTCATAGTGTCCATAACGAGTTCTAAATACAGTCTTTGCTACATCTGCCCCTTTTATCTTCATTTGATAATACCCTGATCTCAGATCTATTTTTGAAAATACCCTTGCTCCTTTTAATTGATCAAACAAATCATCTATCCGAGGTAACTGATACTTGTTCTTCATTGTTATTCTGTTCAATTGTCGATAATCAATACAGAGTCTATGGGTTCCATCTTTCTTTCTCACAAATAGGACTGGCGCTCCCCAAGGAGAACTACTGGGCCGTATGAACCCTTTGTCTAACAATTCTTGTAGTTGGGTCTTTAACTCATTCAGTTCTGTTGGGGCCATCCGGTAAGGTTGTTGTGATATGGGTGGGACTCCAGGAAAAGTGTCTATGGACACCTCTACCTCCCGCTCTGGGGGTAATCCCGGTAATTCCTCGGGAAACACATCCGGGAATTCCCTTACTACAACAATATCCTTCAACCGTGGGACTTCATCATTGGAGTTTAACATGTATGCGAGGTATCCCACACACCCTTTTCTTAAAAGTTTCTGGGCTGTTATCACCGATATTAAGGCAGCCGATTTGAACACTCTCTCTCCTTCAAAAATCTTTCTCTCTCCTTTTAGGGTTTGGAAGGTAACAGTTTTAGCATAACAATCTATTAGGGCCTTGTATTTGTTCAACCAATTCATGCCTAGAATTAAGTCAAAATCATGCAACCCCAAGGGCATCAAGTCTACTTCTGTTTCGCACCCAGCCAGGCTAATTCCCACATTCAAATATACAACATCAGTTTCAATCATGTTTCCTATTGGAGTTCCAATTAAAAATCCCCTCTCTACTATTTCTACTTCCTTTCCCAATTTAGTGACAATCTTTTCATTAATGAAAGAGTGTGTGGCACCGGGATCAAACAACACATGCACATTAAAATTATTCAACCGTAGAGTACCTGCCACCACATCCAATGCAGCTCTGACCTCCTCTTGTGTTAGATGAAAGACCCTTCCTGGGGTCCTGTCATTCTGTGCTCTCAGTCTTCCTCGAATGGGGTTTGCTCCTGACTGAGAAGATCTCACTGGCCTGTTCACGGTGAATGACTATTGGGAGCTCTGACCAGGCTGTCTATAGCTTTGTACTTGTTCGGTGTTCCTTTTTGGATAGTCCCTCTTGAAATGTCCTTTTTCACCAAAGTAGTGGCACCCTTGACTCAAATACTGACAATTCCTCCACCTATGCCCTTCTCCCCTGCACACAAAGCATCGCCCGGGGGAAACTGAGTAGTCCCCAGGATGTTTTTGTCCACATTTTATACAAAAAGGGTAATCCACCCCCTTGCGGTCACCTGTTCCTGTTGAAGGGTTTTCCTTTGAGTGCGACTGTCCGATCATCACCCTCCCACTTGACTGTTGGTGAGATGGAGACATCAAACTCCCCCTTTTCCTGTACTGATCATACCCTCCGCTTTTCCCTTTTCTCGGAAATGATGGCCTACTACTGAAAAAATCCCCATCTCTCTTTTTGCCTATACTCTGATGTCCCCCATGGCTCTCTCTAATGCAAGCCTCCAAAGCTTGAGCAGCTTCGATTAAGTCTCTAACTGTTTTAAACCGTAGTGCAATTAATCCCTGTCTCAAATCCTGTCGTAACCCATCTCTCAACTTCTCAATCATATGCTCCTCTGACAGCACATAATGTGGGGCGAACAATGATAGATCATGAAACCTCTGTTCATACTCCAACACCGACATATCCCCCTGCTTTAAAGCCGAGAACTCTTGTTCTTTCACCTTACGATGGTATCTGGAATAAAACTGATTTTCAAACTCTGTCTTGAAGTCACTCCATATTAGCGTCTCAGTAGCACGTCTCATCTGAACCGTTTCCCACCACGTCATGGCCCTATCAGACAGTAGTTGAGTTGCACAGTTTACCCTCAAACCCTCAGGTATGCTTATTTGAGTCATGGTCTTCTCTACCTTCCTAATCCATCTCCCGGCTATTTCTGCGTCATGCTCCCCCAAAAACGGTTCACAGCCCATTTCCCTCATACTTTTGACTAGACGTACCAATGGCACCACGTTATCCGTGGTAGTGCTAGGCATAGGGGCTACTTGTGGAATCTACGTGGTGAAAATTGTTCGTGTTGCTGCACCTTCCATGCCTTCCATTACTGCTTTAACTGTCTGCACAAGAAGTCCCGGGTCTACATATGGTGGAGGCACACCAGTAGGAATAGTGGATGGTTGTGTTTCTGCTCTTTCTTGCTGCTCTGTTGCAACGGGAGGTACTTCCCTTGTCTCATTAGGTCTCTCGTCTCCCTCAGCCACCCCAACTCCCCTTGGCAAAATTTCGGGTAATATCATTGGAGCATGAGATGCTGTATCATCCAAAGGATCTTCGTTTTTCCAGTCTTGAGTACTTTGGTTCCCGCCTCTCCTTTTGAAAGAGGGCGGCTCAGTTCGTGTTCCTTGCCGGGTATGTACCATCCTGAAATTCACCAAAGTAATGTAATTATCATAAATCCTCTGGATCAAGACCAGGGGCTCTGATACCAACTGTAACAACCCGTAAATTTTTTTTTTTTGATATTCAACGTTCCATATCCCTTCACATCGATCCAATATCATCCATACAATAAACGTTCCTTTAAAGAAAATAAAGTTCGCATCAGCGTACAATACTATGGTTTTCACAACTAAAGATTTAGATTAGAAATATGCATACATGGATATGAGTTTACGTTCTTAATCTACTAGTGGAATTTACAAATTTTCACAAAAGGGTCTACTAACAAATTAAGCATTCGATACATTGCTTCAACCCAAACACGTCTTAAATTAGAATGCAATCTACGTGGTTCTTTGCAAAAGTAGGATTCCTTGTATTAGGTTCCTTAGACCTCTCGTGGCTGTGATGTCCCTGCAGCAATACAAATATTTAATGGAATGCAATTACTTAATAATAGTATTAGATAATTTTGTCCAAATGACCTATCGGTTAAAAGAAACACTGGCAAGTTGAAATTTCTGCATATACATAAAGCAATACGATTGTAGAAATATAGGAACTCCATTTCTCTTTTCCGAGTAACAATATCATCACTATGAAGATTCATATCAAACACTCATAACTGAGGTCAACTATTCTTTTTCCCCCATGGTCCTTCTCTCTGGACGTCGTTAAACGAAGCTAACATTCTTTTATCCCGACCATCCTTTCAGATGCCATTAGCCGAAGCTAATCAATCGTTTATCCCAGTCATCCTTTCGGATGCCATTAGCCGAAGCTAATCAATCGTTTATCCCGGCCATCCTTTCGGATGCCATTAGCCGAAGCTAATCAATCGTTTATCCCGGCCATCCTTTCAGATGCCATTAGCCGAAGCTAATCAATCGTTTATCCCGGCCATCCTTTCGGATGCCATTAGCTGAAGCTAATCAATCATTATTCGCATTTACGCATTCAACAATCTAGTATAAACCCCATTGTATTCGTATAATATTCAATTTAAAATACTTATTGCATGTCATATGAAAGGAGAGGTGTAAATCACCTACATGCTCTACTTCTGGGCTGTTCCTGTCTGGTCGATGGTTCAATTCCGACCGCACCGCCTGCGACATCAATGTCCAAAAATTAGTATATTTCTAATTTCAATTTCACATACCTCAACATACTCATTTCAACAGTTTCAGCCGAAACATGCTTACAAATTCTTGGCAAAATTACACACCTAATTACAGCACACAACCAACCTGCATTTTCCAGTTCAACACACCCAATCTCTATCATAATTTCTCAACTAAAATCATTAAATTTCGGTACACATAATCCCTCAACCATTTTCAGCCGAAATACACATGGAATTTCAACAAAATTTCCCACCAATTTTTCATCATAAACCCACAAATTTCCAGCACAATCCACACATGAAATTCAGCAAAATTTCTCATCAATCTTTCATCATAAACTCATAATTTTCCAACACAATCCACACATGAAATTCAGCAAAATTTATCATCAATCTTTCATCATAAACTCATAATTTTCCAACACAATCCACACATGAAATTCAGCAAAATTACTCATCAATTTTTCAATATAAACCCACAATTTTCCAACACAATCCACACATGAAATTCAGCAAAATTACTCATCAATTTTTCAATATAAACCCACAATTTTCCAACACAATCCACACATGAATTTCAGCAAAATTACACATCAATTTTTCAATATAAACCCATAATTTTCCAACACAATCCACACATGAAATTTAGCAAAATTACTCATCAATTTTTCATCATAACACACACATAATGCCGGCAGTCCCCTTAAACAAAAATCACCCCCCCCCCCCTCCCCTCACATGATTTGTAAATTTCGTTTTTCACATATATTTTCTTTGTTCTCTTTATTCATTTTGTTTCCTCTCTAAAGAAGAAAAAAGAAAAGAGTTTCATGTCTCCTACCTCTCGTATCACACAATTTTTTGAAAGCTTTGAAACTCTTCTTTTTCTTCTCTTTCCGGTTTTTACTTGTTCTTCTTCCCTTTCCTCTCCCTCTCGGCAATGACCACTACTCTTTAGGTCACAACTTCCACACACATTTCACTTGGCTGGGAAAAGTGAAGGTTCGGCATGAAGAGGAGAAAGGAGGCTCGGCTATGAAGGGAAAAGGAAGGAGGCTTGGCTGTGAAGAGAAGAAGATAGGAGATTCGGCTGTGCAGAGAAGAGATGAAAAGTGACCCGAAAAAAAAAGAAAAATCCCTCCTCCTTGTATTTATATTCATAAAATGAGGGGGGTTGTTTGGGGTTTGGGTTAATTGTGTCCTAATTCTTGTTTCACTCTATCTAAAACCGGTTTTGCTCTTCCTCTTTTTTTTTTTTTTTGGGTGTTTACAAGGATACTTCCACTTTTGAATGCTAAAAATCCTCCCTTCTATAGAAAATAATTTGGACTTGGACTCTATATCATATTAGAAAAAATAAGATCAAATCAAGGTTGTCATAAGGCCTAACACATTATCTCTTTTCATAGGTGTCCTTTGTCCCCCTCTAGGTCCATCTTACTTCATGTGCTCTAAACTAGCCCATTCAATACCTCTTTAGTCTCTTTTCCCTAACTTTTATAATAGACCCACTGATGCAATCCAACCATCAAAGAATCCATAGGATGTTCGAGTTGGTCCAGTTACTAGGCTTAGGGCTAAGAGGTTCAAATAAGCCTTCAATAAACTTCTTTAAGATACATGGGTGAAGGTGGACTTCAAGAGGATTGAAATAATACAAAGAAAACCTTGATTAATATGATTCATGTTCAAGAGGATTTGTTGTTACACAAGGATTAAGAGTAGAAGACTAGATTCAAATAGTTTGACCTTTCGTTACTCTTTTGGTCATCACTGGAGCTACAAATCGAATTTTGTTGTTAGTAAAGTTTGTATGGAAACTTGACTCCCATACCTTGCCAAAGGTATATGGATCACCTTCTAATTCATTAAGACGAGAGAGAATCATCAGTTTTAAGTTGGGCTTTGTTGCAGCAAGATAAACTACGGAAACAATGAACTAGTCTTATTTAATTAGTTAGGCTATGAAACTTTATTTATTTGAGAGGAGACATTTTGTTTGGGGTTTAGCCTTTCTTATTTTGTTTATTTTAATTATTTTGGACTAGTTTTGGCTTTTGTTTAATATTGTTTAAAGCAGTTTTATGTGGGATCCATTAGGGAAACTAGGGTTTTAGCTTAGGGTTTAAATACTCTTTAGGAAATTAATTTCAGCACATTTTTGATGAATTTTCAGTATTGTAGATGACTTTTGGTAGATCAATCTTGGTTCTTTATTGAACTTCTTAACTCTCCAAAGAATTAACCATTCTTTGTTGTGAATTTATACTTATTTTGCTTGGCTTCAAGTGTAGGCATTATGTCGAGTTGGTTTTTAGTCTTGTTACCTTGCAATAAGTCTTACATTGTGATAAACTCATTGAAATCTCAACAAAATTGGGTTAGATTGATCTCGGGGTCACGAATTCCATTAAATTCTTCTAGAGTTCACATCAACCACTTGGCATCATCAATGGGTCATTTGCATGATTACTCTTAATACTAGCTTGATCCTCATCAACTTACCAGAAACTTGTATGTTTGATGTTCTTTGTTAGTGTTAGTGTCTTACCTTAGTAACTCTCTTGTACCAATAGGAATATCCTTATTATAACATATCAACCATCATAGGAGATTTATTTTGATTTCTATTTAATTCATATTCTTAAGCTAATTAACAAGTAAGTTCTCAAACTTCTATGCAAATTCAAACTTACCAAAGTCATAGTTATTCCCTTAGCTCCACCATATCCTTTGTTTATGAATCTATTTGTCATGATTATTCACATAATACTTCCCTTTTCAAATAAGTAATTATACCCAATTTCAAGATTGGATTAAAGATTAGAAATGGCAAATCCTAATTGATTTGGTCTAATAAAACAAGAACTCTATTTGGTGTTTTGGTCAAAATTAAAGTTCTAAAATTAGTTTTAGTTGTGTTTTGTGATGATGGAAATCTATGACATTGTCGTAATGACATTTTTGAAGCCTCCCAAAGATGGGATGCTTGGAAAAGAGGTTGTAGATATAATCATAAAAGTATGATTATAATTTTAAGGAGTCACCACCTAGTATTAAATGAGTAGAAAACCAAATGGTTTCTAAGCATTTGGGCAAAGGACTTGATGTGCAAGACGAAGACGCATCACCTCTAATACACCTTATCTAAATTAAGTTGCATTATTTTTTTATTGTTTTTCTAGGTCATCTTTCTATTTGTTGGTATTTTTCTAGATACAAGATAGATCTCTTTCATGAGAGAGTCTCTATCTTATTAGGTCAAAAACCTAACTATTATAAGGCTTGAATTTTAGCACTAAATTTTTTTTTTCATTCCTTTAATATTTGAGGATATACTCTACAATTTAGTTTACACCTCTAAATATTTAAGTCTACAACCAAATTCTAATATTTCAAATAAAAAAGAACAAAATTATTGGCGAATAACTTTCTTTATTTTAGTTAAACCTTAATGGTTAATTATAAATTCATTACAATATCCTTTTTTTTTTGCATTTTTGAACATGGGAAAAGATGCAATTTTTTTGAAAATATGCCTAGAAAGATTTTAGGATTCAATTGTATACATGTAAACAAAATATGTATTTTAATGATTTTGAAATGAGGATATTGTAAAATGTGGTATCTTGTATGGAGTCTGTATATTATAGCGTAATTTTATGGACCGATATTGATGGAAAAACATGCCATAAAATAAATAAAATATTTTTGAAAATAATACCAAAATTGTTTAAAATGTTTTTTGAGTTTTAGAGACAATTAGGTAATTTTTATATGGGGTTTGTAACTTACAATATAAGAATACAACCTGATATTATACAAATATTTTGGGAGAATTTGCAATAAAATCACAGATTTTTTTCATTTGAATTTTAATTAATTCTTTTTTAAAAATATTTTAATAATAATAATCAATAATATAATATTATATTATAAAATATATTAGGTTGCATGTAAACAAAATATATTTCTTAATGATTTTGAAACAAGGATATATGTTTTGGTAATTTAAACGAAAATAAGATATCTTGTACCTAGTCTGTATATTATAGTGTAAGTCTATGGACTGATATTGATTGGAAAACATGCCATAAAATATTGTAAATACCCCAAAATTGTATGAATTATTTTTTTAATTTCATACAAAATTGGCTATTTTTTATACCATGGTCATAACTTATAATGTAAGAATACAACCGATATTATGCAAACTTTTTGGGAGAATATTCCATAAAATCACAATTGTTTTCAATTTGAATTTGTTTTTGGAATTTTAATTAATTATTTAAAAATAAATAAATAAATAATAATTATTAATATAATATTATATTATGCAATATATTGGGTTGCGTCCTGCCCATCCAAATTGGTTAGCCCAAGAAAGTTTGGGTCTGGATTATTGGCGACCTAAGAATAGTTTGGGCCACTAACAACCCAATCAATTTTTTTTACTGGGTTGGGCCACAATAGGTCCAACTCAATTACAAGCCATTGTTCACGTGCATGTGCCCACTACTCACATGCACTTTAGCAATGGAGAGTAAATTATTTCACTTTACATTATAGCTTGTTAAGAGGACGGGTTGCTTAAGAGGACAAAAAAAGTCACATATCTTGGAAGTGTCCGGTGTGAAGAGGAAGCTTTGTTGATGGCTTTAATAGTGAGGGTGGTGACTTAGGTGGTCGTAAGTTGTCACTTTTGAGGTGACATTATCGCATGTGTGGAATCAACTTGAACTAACCTCACCATGATATGTTCAAAATTAGATATTTTTATCCAAATTCTATTAGATTTGGTGAAGAATATAGATATTAAATGCATCTGCTAAGTTGGTTGAAAAGACTATTTTTAGGTAAAATTTTGGGGAAGAAAATAAATAGTGACCAAACAACACGTCTGTGGATACCTTAAGGGACAGACAATGTGTCGTCTGGTTCTTTCTTTTTTTTGTTCTTCTTTAAAACAATATCATTTTGAAATAGGATATTGGAAAAATTTAATTTGGATCTCTAATGTTCAACTGCTTTAATAACACCCCTTAATGACCTTAAATTTTCAATCTTGTGCAGTTTTGCCCCTAAAAAACTTCAATTTGACCCTTAAACTTTTCATTTCACCTCTCATTTTGGTCAATTGAGTCCCTATAGTTCATTGCCTTTACAAAATGGTCTTTTAGTGTAATTTCTTGCAAATTTACCCCTAATTTCAATTAATTGACTTGGAAAGATTAAATTTAGTCTCCAAAAATTCCAATCTTCTAAATAAAGCTGAAAGTGGGTTCCCAAGCTCAATTTTTCACCAATGAAGTCTCTAATAAAATTAATTTAATCGATTTAAAGTATATTTAAGTTATTATGTAAACACCCAAGAGAATATATATATATATATATATATATATTAAAGGCTGACTTAGTTTTCGCTACCAATTTCGTGACGCAGCAGAAAATCGTAAAGGGATACGACCAACGTCAATATTTCGTAATTAATTTGCAACGAGATGAACTCACAAAAAGAAAAATAGATAACTCATGACGGATAAGGTAACGTCACTAAACAATAAATTTACCATAAATGGCAAATTTGAGATAAATGCAGAATATGAAAGGCCTATAAGTCCTGAGTAAGCATTGATTGACGAAAGTCAATTCGGACACTTCAATCAAGAGTTATGGCTAAAACGAGACTTGTCTAGAATGGCAGAAATGATGATTTCGGGGCCAAAACGATGCAATTTGGCCAAAAACCGGTGGACATCAGGGGTTGTGCCGTTGACTTCTTCCGTAAATGGCGAAACGCATCAACTTGGTGAGTTTTGCGCCATTCCGACTTCGGCGACCCGACTGCCGAAATTTAGTTGCCTTTGAATTTCGGGTGCTCCCTCTTGATCATGTATGCTTCCGCTAATGTTCTACACCATTTAGTGATCGGCAACGATGCAGTTTTCACTACCGATTTCCTGATCGGCCGCGACGCAGTTTTCACTGCCGATTCCTTAAGAAGCTGGAAGGGAGGCACAAACTCGGTTTTAGATAGAGCAAAACAAGGATAAGAACACATCTAAACTAACCCCCAAACAATCCACCTCATTTAATGGGGAGTATAAATACAAGGAGGAGAGAGAGAGGATGATTCATCCTCTTCCCAAAACTGCAACTAAGAGCAAATCGTTCTTCCACTTCTCCTTCACAACAAAAAAACCCTAAACCAAACTAGTAGAGAGAGAGAGTGCTTTGTGAGTGTGTGAGGGAAAAATGAGACTTTGAGAGGAGATTTGACAGCTGCCTAGAGGAAAGGAAAAAGAGGGCTGGAAAACGTGAGAGGAAAGAAGGAGGAGAATCAGCTAGAGAGGAGAAAGAATAGTGTCAAACCTTCCTCAAACTTAGTTAAATCTGAAAGTTATGGGTCATGAAACTCCCTTCCTCTTCTCCTTAAGACCAGAAACGGAAATGAAGAAGAAAACCCTAAGGGAATTGACCTAAGACCCAAGCTAGATGTAAAGGAAACTGAAATTAACTAAGAGAACAAGGAAATAGAAATGAAATGAAGCCAATTTTAGAACATTTAACAAATAAAATGAATAAAATGGAAATAACAAATCATGGTAGAGGGTTGACTTTAACTGTGGGGTTGGCCAACATGCATGTGTGTTTTCTGTTGGGATTTGTTGAAGGATTATGTGCTGAAATTGATGGTTTTAATGTGTGTTTTGTGCTGGAACTTTGTGACAGTGTGTTTATGTTGTGGTGTGTATGTTCATGACGAATTGTGTGTTGCAGCGAATTGTGATTCGCTGTCGAAGCCATGTCGGCTGCAGCGAATTAACGATCGCTGTCGAATTGTGTGTTTTGCAGCGAATTGTGATTCACTACCGAAACTGTGTCGTCTGCAGCGCATTAACAATTCGCTGCCGAGTGCTGTGTTCTGCAGTGAACTTGCGATTCTTAGTCGAAGTTGAGTTGGTTGCAGCAAAATTGTGATTCGCTGTCGAAACTGTGGCAGCCTGCAGCGAACTAGTTCTCGCTGTCGAATTGGGCAGCCTGCAGCGAACCAGTTCTCGCTGCCAATTTCTACAATAAGCCTCTTAGGCAGAAATGACTTAAATGCTAGTAACAATTGCATGGTATGTTGGTGTAAAATGTGGAACACTTGAATGTGAACATATGAACTCTTGAAATAAGTGTGGTGACGAATGTGATTCAAAAATACAAATGTACTGATTTATGATCATTAATGTCATAGGTGGTGCGGTTGGGATTGGACCATCGTCAAGACAAGAACAACCCACAGGTGGAGCAGGTAGGTGACTTGCACCTTCCTTTTTCATACTTTAACACGAATATTACCCTATTGTGTTAGAACCTATATTAGATTGTCGAATGCTTAAATGTTGACAAATGAATGATTAGCTTCGGCTGATGGGATCCGAATGGATGGCCGGGACAAATGAATGATTAGCTTCGGCTGATGGCATCCGAATGGTTGGCCGGGATAAGTGAAAGCTTGAAGATTTTTATGGATGAAGAAAAGAGATAGGGCTAGAAAGCAAACTATCTAGGATAAGGCTATAAAGAACACTATCTACGATGGTTTAGGGCTAAAAATTGTATTATATGGCTTGATGTTTGAGGGCTTGAAAGCGCACTGAAAAGAGAAGAAACATAGGGTTAGAAAATACACTATCCGGGTTGATGGTTGAGGGCTAGAAAACACACTTAAAAGATACAAAAAATAGGACTAGAAAGCGCAGTATTTAGGTTGTTTGTTGAGGGTTGGAAAGCATACTCAAATGAGAAAAGAGATAGGGTTAAAAAACACATTTTCTGACTTGATAATTGAGGGATAAAAGGCACACTCAAATGAAGAGATAAATATAAGAGCTCAAAGGTGTGCTTAAGAAAAACAAAAAAAGGCTTATAAAATATAGCCCCACCAAAGATTCTCTTCAAATTCTTAGCAAGGATGTAAGTGCAATGCATTATGAGACATGTATATATACCTAAGAAATATAAATCTTTGTTTCTTCATAGACTTCCATTTTTGGAGTTTGGATTTTTATAATTAATCTTATGGCTTCTCCTTTTTTCTTAACCTCTGAGGTGATAGACCTTTAAGTCATATCCACATGTTCCCTACATAAAGACCTTCAATTTTGTTCCACCTCTATTATTTTCTCAAAACGAGAATGATGAAGTCATTCCTATTGTATTTTTATACTAGTCTAGTCTGATCATTCCCCAAGTGTTTTGGGCCTGGATTTTTTTTATGGAAGATGTTATGTTGTACAAAGGTTAGTTGTTTACAAGGGTTACTTTCACAAAAATATTGGAAATTTAAAGTCTTTCCAAACACAACTATTTAGTTTAAAGCAAGCTTGTTCTAAAAAGAAACCAAGTGACTTCCATTGTTACATTTTTAAATGAAATTGAGAGATTTAATTTAAGCTAAATGGTTTTTCCATGGAAGAAAATAATTGTGTAAAAGAGGATCTAAAATTTATGGAATATTGTGTCAATAGATTTAGCAATATTTACAAAAACACTTCTATTCCTTTCTTCCCATATCAGATACACAATCAGGCCTAAAGAGACTCTTCTTATTCTTGGTTGCGATCTTTTCTTGTTATTAAGCTGTCCAAGTGCCCTATTCAGAGAATTCATATTTTGAGTTATCCTCAACCATGATATGACCCTCGTCCATAGCATAAAGGTCCAATCACATGCTAAGAAAAGATGATCGTGGGACTCTTCCGTGAGCCTATAGAAGGTGCATTTGGTGTCCTATAGGATGAAGCTTAGTCAATTCTAGTTTTCAATTTTCTAAGCACTGCTAGACATAGTGTGAATTTGTACAACCTATGAGAACTTAAAGGCTCACCAAGATACTTGAAAGGAAAGATGATTTCAGGGAACCCTGCATGCAGTAATATAAGTCTGCTTGATGCTCTCCCCAACTCCTTCAAAGAAAATGAAAGATTTAACAACATTGATTAATAAAACTAACATCCTTCCACATGACAGAAGTTGTTGAAATAGAATATCAACTCAAAAAAAATCACCTCAGCAGAGTGCTAGAATGTTGTATTCAAAGGGTAAATGGCAAATTCCAAGGGGGCAACACTTTAGGTGGAATTTAAAGTCAGCCCTTTGAGTAGACAAGTTGAGCATCTTGGAGAATTACTCCATGCATGTAATAAATAGGTAAGGAGACAAATGATCACCTTGCCTAACGCCGTATTTGCCTTTTAAACCATGAACAAATCACCATTAATAGCCACCGAGGAAGATGTGATTTCAACACACTTCATTATTTGATGAATAAAAAGAGCTGAGAAGCCAAATAGTAGGAGTAAATGTCTACGGAAAGACCATTGAACATAATTGAAAGCCTTCCTAAATCAATCAAATGGTGCATCTAGGAGAGGCCCTCTTTCTTTGATAGTGCCAAAGCATCTCCTGCATGATGTTAATATTGTCGACCATGTTTCTACCCCCAAAGAAAGCATTATAAGTAGGGATGATTATGTTTTGAAGAGAGAAAGTCATTCTTCCTACTAGGATTTTGGAAATTACTTTGTAAATGACATTACAACAAGATATAAGTCTGAAATTTTCCATAGAGGTAACATTGTCAGACTTGGGAACTAGCACTATGATTGAGTAATTGACTTGCTTCAAGAGTTCTCCAAAAATAAAAACAAATCCCTTATAGCAACAAAAAAGTCTTCCCCAATAACTTCCCAAAAAAATTTAAAATAGTAAAGAGTATCTATCAGGCCCAGCTCCTTGTCAGTGCCAATTCCAAAAAGAGTTTCCTTTATGATATCATTGGTCACCGAGTCTAAAAGGAGATTATGGGAGTTTGTTATGCTTTTTTAATTGTTTTTGTATTTTGTAATGGTTTGTAGATGATATGAAAGGGTTTTTGGTGTTGGTTTGTATTTAGAAGGTGATAAATAGATTCTGGAATTCTAAGTCTCCAGATGCCTACTACTGCACACGGCAACTTTGTGGTAATTTTCCAAGATGATCTTTTCATTAAACAAACACTAGCTTAAATACATATTAAGAATTATAACTGCTCCTTGATCATGACCTTACCCCCTCTCAACTACCCATTACTAGCAATGACTCTTATTTAATTGAAATAACATAACTGAAATACACATAACTTAAATGCTGAATTTAATGGCATAAACTATAGTAAATAGGTAAACTATGGTTGCCGTTAGCCACACGTCAATCATCGTGTCCATTTTTCAGTGTATTGATGGTTGCCACGTGTCACCCATCCTTGCCCAGCTGGCTACCACGTGTCATATATCAGGTCTGTAACAACTGCCTCTCTCTTCAAAAGAACTCTCCCACGAGTTCTGAATATTTTGTGCGATGCTCATTTACATCCACCCACATTGCATCTTCCTTGGTCGTCCCTTCCAACTGAACCAAAAGTCCAGTTCTTGCGTAGTTGCCTTTCTTCTTCATCCTCTTTTTTAACACTCTTTGTATTTTGGGAGCTAGGGCTTCGTCGGCCATTACAACGGGTAGGCTAGGGCTTGGGAGAAATTGAGCTCCAATCTTCTTCTTGAGGCACGAAATGTGGAAGATCGGGTAGATCTTTGAGTTCTCTGGTAGATCAAGCTTGTAAGCCACCTTACCCACTCTCTGGATTATTTGAAAAGGGACAAAGTACTTGGCCAAGAGTTTCAAATTTCTTCACATGGCTACTGATAGCTGTTGATAGGGTCTCAGTCTAAGGTAAACCCAATCTCCTACCTCATATTCACTATTTGTTTTGTTTTTATCTGCAAAATGCTTCATGCGTGCTTAGGTTTCTTGCAGGTTTTCTCAAACCAGATTTAGGATGAAATCTCGGCTCCCTATCTCATCCTCCATAGCTTGGTTCGCAGTAGACCCTAGTTCAAAAGGTTGTAGCCGAGGTGGGGCCTTCCCATACACGATCTCAAATGGACTGAAACCAATGGCGGAGTGGACAGAGGTGTTATAGGACCATTCTGCTAGAGGCAACCATCAGACTCAATCTTTGGGTCGATCCCCCATGAAGCATCTCAAGTAAGCTTTGAAACATTTATTCATAGCTTTAGTATGTTTATCTGCATGTGGGTGATAGGTTGAACTCATTAATTATTGTGTGCCACTCAAATAGAAAATCTCTTTTCAAAATGAACTTGTGAATACTGCGTCTCTGTCACTAACTATACTCTATGGAATGCCATGCAATTTAAATATATGCTCCATAAATTGTTGTGTTGTGCTCATTGTTGTGTATGGATGTGAAAGAGGAATAAAATGGCTATACTTGCTGAACTGGTCAATAATCACCATTATAACATTATAGTCTTTCGATGTGGGTAAACCATGTATAAAGTCCATGCTGATGTCGACCCATGCCTCCTTGGGTATTGGTAAGGGTTGTAGTAATCCTACGGGTTTAAGGTTCTTACTTTTGTTGCATGGACATACATTGAATTCCCTTATATATGCCCTGACATCATTGCACATTCCATTCCATAAAAACTCTCGTTTAATTCTGGCATGTGTTTTGTGTGTTCCTACATGCCCTCCGATGGGATTCTCATGATAGTGATGTAAGACCATACCTTGATAGTACTTTAGAGACCCCAAATACAGTCTTCCCTTATAAAATAATAGATTGTTATGAATTCTGTATTTTTAGGGGTCAATAGTCCCCTGCTGGCTGCGACTGATGAGTTGCTGTAATTGGTGATCCTGTGTGTATGCTTGTAGTAACCCTGTCCACCAATTAAAATGAACGACACTAAGTGCTCGTAATTCCCCTTCTATTGGGGTTGAACCGTGAACCCCTGCATGTGAATCCTCAATTAGTTGTCGCGACAGAGCATCAACAACTTTGTTGTCCCTCCCACATCTGTACTCCACAGTAAAGTCAAACCCCAATAATTTAGCCACCCATTTTTGTTGGAAGGAGGTGCCTACTCTTTGTTCTAGTAGGTATTTCAGTGACTGTTGATTTGTCCGCACCTTAAATTGGTGTCCCAACAAATAGTGCCTCCATTTTTGAATAGCTAGGACCAGTGCTAGGAACTCCTTTTCATAAGTGGATAACAACATATTTTTACCCTTTAAGGTCTGACTTAAATAGGCCAAGGGTCTCCCTTCTTGCATTAAAACTACACTAATCCCCTCACCCGAAGCATCACATTCCACTATAAAAAGTTTATTAAAATCTGGCAAGCCTAGAATAGGAGGGGTTACCATTGCTGCCTTAAGAGCTTCGAAAGCTTGGATAGCTTCCTTCGACCAGGCAAAGGAGTTTTTCTTTAGTAATGCAGTCAAAGGAGCTACAATGCCCCCATATCCCTTCACAAACTTCCTATAGTATCCTGTAAGACCAAGAAATCCCCTCAAGGCCTTAGTAGTTGTAGGTAGAGGCCATTGAACCATTGCTGAAATCTTCTTAGGATCAGTCTACAAAACCATAAACATCATCCTCATCACAACTATAATTAATAAACCATACATTTAACAAAAATCTACAACTTACACTAGAGTTAATATAAATCTAGTCATATTTTATAAAATATGACAAAGCAAGTTAATTTTCTTACATTCCATTTTTTTCCAAACATAGTGATCATACATATTAGTTTACCAACATTTAATTTGTACGAAATACTACTGGATACGAAAAAACTAAGAAACAACAACTTTACTCCTGACATGAAGATGACGGACCTGAAACAGAAATACAAGAAAATTTCATTAAAAAAATAATATTAAAGTTATTAAACCCACAACATGCAATCATATATAATTAAAATAATCAACATAGTTATTTGAAACACAAACTAACTTCCTCACTTGCATCTTGCCGATACTAAGTAGTGTTGATACCCTTATCACCCTACTAACATAATAAATCAGAGAAGACCCCTTCCCGAGTCCGTAACATACCTCAAATATTTTATTGTATTTTTGAGGATGTGTGTTTATTCCATTTATATCTTTTTTTGAAATTTCAACATACATGAATGTGTATTTAACCATTGCACCACAATCCCTTTATCCGGGATTCTAACATACACTCGATGTATATTAGCCTATGCATAGTGATCCCCATCCCCAGGATCCTGACATACACTGAATGTATGATAGTCATTCATGATGATCCCCTTATTCGGGATCCTAACATATACCATGTTAGTCATTTTTGGTGATCCCTTTATCTGGGATCCTAGCATAAACTAAATGTATGCAAGCCAATTCTATATTTTATTCATGACATTTTCAAACTTCCCTGGCACACATGCCTTAAATATTCTTACTGATAAATCATGTCTTCTCAAACTTCCACCAAAGCTTTAAGCATAATTCACACATTTTCACTATGAAAATTAAATCAGAAACGTAGGCATGAATTATCTACCTACTATAGATGCTCTGCTCGTGGTCTCTTGTTATTGTTCTTACACTACACTCATGGTCCCTCCTGCAATTATAAGAAATTCTCATAAATTATTTTCAACCACTGATACTCTTCTTAATAACTACACCGAAACAATCCAATATGCCTTTAAATTTGTTATTCTTTTTTTTATAACTTTTGTCAATCAAAATATCATTATAAACACCCATTTTTCAAACATAACTTGTTTTGTTTCCTTTAATGCATCTAACTTCATCATTTTGTGACCTCCCACTTCTTCTTCTTTTTATCTCAAAGCTACCAGCAAAAGTCAGAACTCTACCCAGATTTTTCACTATAATAGGAGTTATAGAACTCCATTTTGTACAAAATTAATCTCATTGAAAATCTAACATATAGGGTTACAACTCTTATGAAGGGAGGAAAACCTAGTTCTGCCCCCAAAATTCACGAAATTCATCACAAATATGACAAACTTGCTGTTTTGCAGAATCTGCCTTGCATAATCACGTTAGGTAACCTTTAATAGAGTTATAAAATTCCAAATTAAATGAAACAAATTTCATTGGAAAGTACACATCCAGAACTACAACTCCTACGAAGGAAACCAATCCTAATTCCCTTGTTTTCCCACTCAAATTCTCTCTGAAAGTCAAGAGATGAATCTATCCAGTTGTAACTTCTGCATCATATTCATTTGGCTAAAACTTGGCCTTGGGAAAACAAGACTTGCCTCATTCTTTTCATGCTTAATCATTCATTACACAAACATTCACATCCAACACAACATATACAATATTTTACAAAACACATAATCATTCATTACACAACATTCCCTCCTAATTATTGCCCTCAATGGCCAGCCATGGCCTTTCTTAGGGTCTCCCCTTTTCCTTTCCATTTGTCTTTCCAATTACCTCTCATTTCATCCTATTTCATGCCACATTCATCAATTACACACAATTCCACATTCCCTCAAAAAATTTCCAAGAACCCTAACCCAAATCTCATAAAGAAAAATCATGCAATTTAACCGTAAAGTCAAAAACCTTTTATATGCATATAAGAAACACCATACCAAGAAAGATTTAAAATCCTAATAGCTTGTGAAATCAAAATATCCTCCTCCATTCTTTCTCTTCCTGCAGCTGCCAACCCAATACTCCTTTTCCTCCAATAATACTCCAACTCCTTGGGTTTTTGATGTTTGAATGTTTTGGTAACCCTTAATCTCACTTCACTTTGAAATTATTCTTTAATTGAGTAAAAACATATCAAAATCTCCCTCCCTTTCTTCCCCTCATTCTGCTGGACATAAGAGAAAAGAAAAGGGTATCTATACACCTCAATTTCTCTTATTGCACTTAGGCCCCCATTTCCTTTGATTTTTTCTTTTTACCCCACATCTTCTCTTCTTATAATTTAAATCATAATATTTACATTTATTTCAATTCCACCCCCCCTCAACCTATTTTATTTCTCTTTTAATTCATTCCTTTAATTTAACACTAAGCCCAATTAATTCCGAGTTGAAAATTACGATATCTCAATTCTTTCGTCTAGATGTTATATCCAAAATTTCGAAATTCTTATTTTATTTAAATTTGTTAGTGAATTCTTCCACTTTTATTTATTTATTTTTGTTTATTTAGTTTATAATTTATACTTACATTTATTTTTCGGGGTTTACAATCTGCATCTTTAATCAAGCAGCTTTTGTTTTCGAACACCACTTTATAGCCTTTTTCAATTAGTTGACCAACACTAAACAAATGTTGATCAATGGCAGGAACATCCAACATATCATAGATGAATTTTGTACCTAAACTGGTAAAGATTGCAAATGTTCCTTTTCCAATTCATACTTTTGAAGTGTTCGTTCTTCTTAATTCCTTTAATAGATATTTGTCATGTGTCATGTGGTTAGTACAACCACTTTCAATAAGCTAGCTCTCACTTGAATCACTACTAGAGATGTAATTGACCACAAACAATTGATCTTCATCTTCTTGATCAACAATTTATGCCTCTTCATTATTCTGTTGGATTTTGTTTCTACAGACGACAACTTCATGCCCCATCTAATTGCATTTGTTGTATTTAGCTTCTGGTGATGCAATCCAACCATCAAAGGATCCATTGGAGGTTCCAGTTGGTCCAGTTACTAGGCTTAGGGCTAAGAAGTTCAAAGAAGCTTTAAATGGACTTCTTCAAGATACATGGGCTAAGGTGGACTTCAAGAGGATTTGTAATAATAAATAGCAAGCCTTGAATAATCTCATTCATGTTCAAGAAGGGCTTGTTTGTGGAACCAAGACCATTACACAAGGATTGGGAGAAGAAGACTAGATTCGGACAGTTTGACCTTTGGTGTGATCGAATTTTGATGTGATTCTAGTTGGGATGGAAACTAGAGCTACAGATCGAATTTTGATGTGATTCTAGTTGGGATGGAAACTAGACTTCAATACCTTTCCAACAGTATATGGAACTCCTTCTAATTCATTAATATGAGAGAGAACCATCCGTTTTAAGTTGGCTCTTGCTACTGCCCGACAAAAATGCGGAAACAACGAACTTGTCTTATTTAATTAGTTGGGCTATCAAATTTTAATTTTTTTGAGAGGAGACAATTTGTTTGTGTTTCTAGACTTGTTTATTTGTTTATTTTAATTATTTTGGGCTAGTTTTAGCTTGGGTTGATTATTATTTATTCTGGGCTTATGTGAGACCCATTAGGGAAACTAGGGTTTTGGCTTGGAGTATAAATACTGTTTAGGAATAATGTTAGGGAAACTTTTTGAACAATATTTTCCAGCATTGTAGCCGTCTTTGGTTGTTTCATCTTGGTTCTTGATTGAACTTTTCAACTATTCAAAGAATTGACCATTCTTTGTTGTGAATTTATACTTCCTTTGCTCGTCTCCAGGTGTAGGCATTGTGATCGAGTTGGTTTATAGTCTTGTTGCCTTGGAGCAAGTCTTCCATTGTGATAAGCTCATTCAATTCTCAACAAACTTGGGTTAGATTGATCTTGGGGTCGCGAATACCATTAAATTCCGCTAGGGTTCGCATCATCTGGTCTTCTCCAGCGTTTAACATGTGGATGAGATCTCCTTTTACAATGCTGGCATGGAGGATAAGGTCCTTTCTTGTTGCTAGTATTGCTCATGCTATAACTCTTTGAATCTCCTGATGTCCCTTGATAACTGCTTCTCTTAGTACTTTTGTAATTCTTTTCGTGCTTGACGAATAGGGCCCCTTCAACATCATCTTCCCGTCTCATATCCCTTCTTTGCTCCTAGGCTTGTAATGCATTTAGCATTTCTATTAAATGTTTTTTTGACATATCCTTAGTGTTCTCTAAGGATGTAATTGTAGCCTCAAATGTTTCAGGAATTGTTACAAGTATTTTTTGAACAATTCTTGATTCTAGCAGGGATGAACCAAGTAATTTGATTCGGCTAGCAATATCAAGTAGCCTATTAGAAATGGATTCAATATTCTTCATCTTCTGCAATTCAAAGTCACACATCAAGTTCAGCACTTGCATCCCTTGAATCCTTTCATCCCCTTTATATTCAATCTTGAGATAATCCATATCTCCTTTTCTATTTTCAGAGACATGATTCGAGTGGAAATGGTGGATTATATGACAACAAATAAGAGGCCTTTGCCTTTTATTTTTTTGTCTTCTTCTCCTTATGAGTTTTGACTTGTGCCATGGTGGGATTGTTTGGAAGCATAGGGATTTCGCAATCCTCTTCCACTTCTTCCCACAGATCCAAAGCCTCCAAGTATGTCTCCATCCTTACCTCCTAACACTTGTAATTATCTCCATTGAACATTGGTGGAGCAATTGATGAAAAGTTGACTTTTATCTCCATTGATTTTGACACAGGTCCCTTTAAATCAAGAGCTCTAATACCAATTGTAGTTGTTGTAATTTAGGATGAAGAAAGACAGAAAATAATGTTTGAGATACAGAATAATGGTAGAACAAAGACTTGAATAATTTTATTATCTCCAGAATTACAATTTATTGAATGAATACCTAACAAACCACTAAAATCATGCTCCTAAGATCAAGCAATGATTGATAATAATGCAAATAAAAGAAGCTATGAATAGCAGCAAAAAAAGAGAAAGAAATAGCAACAGATTTGACAAATTCAAATCACCTAACAATGTTAGCTTATTCAACCTCAACAATCCTAAACATATTTTTCTAACACTTTCCTTATGGGAATTGGTCTTGAGTTTTTTGCTGAAGATCATAGTTGTTTGTCTAGCACCAAAACAATGGTGTTATCTCTATCATTTTGTAGGATAGTTTGATGGTGTTTCAATTCAAATTTAACTCTAGTAACTCTTTCAGAAATGTGGCTAAAATGAAATTTATCAAGTTACTCTTTCAGAAATGTGGCTAAAATGAAGTTTATCAACTTCCCTTAAGGGCCCATTCAATGTTTTAAGCTTTTTGCATAGAATAAACATTCTGGTTCCATAGAAATTTGCTACCAATTATTGATAATGAGCTCCAAACACTTAGGATGGTAAGCCCACATGTTGAAGAATTTGAATTTTTGTACTTAGAGCCTACTAAGTTCCTATTTGAATTGAAGTCGTGGAGTGATTTGAGAAAATACTAAAGGTGTAATACTGAACATTTGTCTGCAGTCACAGGTAGAACTAGAAAGGGTTCACCATACCCCTATCAATTTTTCTCCAACATTACCATTTGTCCAGGTGAGATGATAGCCAGTATATTTCAGGTCAATAAACCCCAGGTCAACACAACATTCTTGAAAAAAACTTCGTAGTTGGATACATGATTACCTTTATGCTTGTCCTTTGGAGAAATGATTGAGTTGAAATCTCCATACAAGGTGATACAAGATTACATCTATTTAGATCATCCAATAAAGCTCTCCTTGCAGTATTGGTGTTATAGCCATAGACAAATATGGCTTCAAAGCTGCATTGATTCACTAAATTTTTTATGACTCTATAAATGCCTTGAGTAGAGATATTAATTATTTCAACTATGATAGTGGAGGAATTCCAAAAACTAGCAACGAGGGTAGTAGTGGCAACTTCAACATTACTAGCAAAACTCCAATTCTTCACCCTAAACATGTGCATGAGGGATATTTTTGAAGAGGACATCTTAGTCTCTAAAAGACCACATAGATCAATATTATTTCTTTTCATGAGGCTAACAACCTCATGTTGTTTTAGAGGGTTGTTTAGTCTTCTAACATTCCAACCATTGAACTAACATTAGGTTATAAGAATGGTAGGAGATTCACCATCATTTCCATAAAACCTGTTATTATTTTTCCTTGTTGAACTCCTAGTATTCATGCTCACATATGGTACCTCACATTTTGGTGAGCTTATACTCTAATTTTCTCTAGATACCAATGACATTTTCTTCAATATTAGATCGCTTTTTTAAACACCTTTAGCCTGAATTTCTTGTTATATTCTTTTGCCACCCTACTTTGGTATAACTAGTTTTCTTTTAATCAATTAAATTCAATTATTCAAACCCTAGTTTTGCCTATTATGATTCATCTAGTTCTACATCTTTTAGAATCCTTAATGATGAAACTTTGCTTTTAAAGGCATAACCATTTTTATTCCATATACCAAGGCATATAGGGTTGCTTTTTTGGAAGCTCTGACTATAATGCAATATGTGTGCAATGCATGTGGGAGCATTTCTTCCCAATCTCTATAAATAACCATAATTTTATGAATGGTCTTCTTGAGATTCTTTTTACCTACCTAAACTACTCCATTCATCATTGGTTTATAAGGGGAAGAGTTGAGATGTTTAATCTTCCATTTGGCATAGAGTTCAACATCAATTTTCCTTTGAAGTTCTTAGCGTTATTAGTTACCAATCTTGCTGGTAGACCATAACGACAAACCAAATCTTTAATGAACTTTTTAACTATTTTTTATGTTATATGGGAGTAGGAATTCACTTTTATCAATTGGGTGAAGTAGTCTATTGCCACTAAAATGAATCTGTGTCTATTACTTGCTTTTGGATTAATTGACCCTATAACATTTAAACACCACATATCAAAAACCCAAGGCGATATCATATTGAGCAATGGTGTTAGTGGTGTATTTATCTTATTACCATATATAAGGCATTTTTGACATTTTCTTTAATCAACCAAAAATATCAAGATCTTTGCATTTGCCTTACCATTGTATGACCATTGGTGTGGGTAGCACAAATCCCTTTATGAACCTTTTCAAGTCTTGCTCAATCTCCTTTTCATTTAGACATATAAGTAGAGTTTTATGAAATGGCCTTGTATATAGAATTTCCCCATCCAAATAAAAATTCATGGTCATTCTTCTCAAAGTCTTCTTATTTGTTCATAAGGTCCTTGAGGATATTCCTACTATCAGAGAAACCCTTTGATATCACTATTATTGCTTTAATCTCATTTCTTGATATATTTACCGCACCATTAAAATAAAATGTCCACCAAACATTCACCTCGCTATTATTGTCAATTACCAACACATCTTTATTAGGGAAGACAAAATTTAGTGGCTCATAATCTTCCACGACATGATTTGCAAGATGGTCGGCAATCGCATTTCTTTTCACAACCTTCCTTGTCATAAAAACTATGTCATATTTTACCGGTAGCAATTGCCACCTAGCTATTCTACTTGATAGGTAGCGCTTTTCATAAATATATTTGAGCAGATGTAGCTTGGAGATCAACCATGATGTAGTGTACAACATATATTATCTTAGTCTTTTTGCACTTCATACCAAAGCACAACATAGCCTCTCAATTACTGTATACCCAACTCACAGTCACTGAATGTTTTACTCAAGTAGGTTATCGCTTGCTCTTTTCTTGCTAACTCATCATGTTGACCCAACACACAACTAATGGTTGTTCTATGAGTGTTGGAGGTACTAGCAATAATAAATTTTACAAGTACTTTTTTATCATATTGAAGACTTCTTGGCAATTGTTGTCCCATACTCTAGGGTTTTTTTTTCTACACAAATGAGAAATTGGCTCACATGTCACTATCACTTGAGATATGAATTGGTCTATATAAATATGAGTTTTTGGAATAAAGTGTATATGATTTGTATGCAAAATAGTTAGTCACATAAGTGGAGGCTAAGATCAAGTCCCATTCAGGGCAAGATGGATACATTTTATACATGGGAATCAGCCACATGAGTAGGGACCCCAAGTTTTTAACATTAAGTTTATCATGATGAATTGGAGACTTGATATTTTTTTTAAATGATATATAGTGGTTATAATTGTGGTGGTAGTGAACAATTTTATAGTTGCTCATATGAGCTAAGAGTGGGAAGGAGTTTATCATTTATCTTAGGCATGGAAGTCAAGTGAAGTGAGGGTTTAGGTATTGTTTGTAACAATGAACCTCTATAGGTGGTTTTCAAATGATTGTTATGTTAATTTTTAATGTTAAATGTAACTTTAGAATTTTAGGATGAAAAATAGCATTTTATTTTTAACGTTAAATTAAAGAATTTAAGTGGAGGCTAAGACTTATGCATTATTACCATTAATGGATGGTAGGAGAAATATTATGGTGAGTGGATATAACAATGAAGTTTGTGTGTAAATTATGAAAAGAGAGTTAAATTTATACATGGTCTATTAGTACTATGTTGTCATGATAAAAACATTATTCTAAGTTGTCAGTATGTTTATTTTTTATAGGTTCTTCGTATGCTCAAGATTAGTAGGCATGACAATTACTTTTAGCTGTAAGATTTCATATGTTTTTATTAGGCTATAGGTTTTGTAAATTAATTATAGAAACATTATGGTTTAATGTTATTCTCATTATTTTTAATTTGTAATTATGATGATAACATCAATTTTATACATTTAATAAAAGGATTTGTGGATTTTTTCTCTATTTTAAAGTAGACATTTAGATTTTGATGTTCTATTCTATGTATTTAATTTTCTTGTTATGATAATGTATTGAATGATAGTATTTTGGTAATTGATCTTAATTGATTATGATGAATAAAGTCTTGGCTAGTCACACAAGGTTTTTTTCTTATATATATATATATATATATTTCCATGATATTTTTATGGTATGATCTTGATTGTCTTGTGTTTTCCCATATTGAGTATATGGAAGTGTTAAATCCTTCATGGAGAATTTCTTGGACAATCTAGTCTTTATTGACTAAAATAAAGGAATGTGATTTCGAGTCAATAATATCTACATATAATATTAAAAAACTTACTTCACTATAACTAACTTTTGTATAAATTCAAGGTGTCGCACCCTCACAAGAGCATGGTGTCGCAACGACCCTCCTCGGGAGTGGGGATTCATGTCGAGTTGATTTGTTTTGTTTTTTTTTTTGTGAAAAAGAGAGTTGCCACCTAGTATTATGGTCACTAGGAAACCTAACTGGTCTTTTAGAGTTTCCAAGGCAAGGGACTAGTTGCATAAAGGTAAGGTTTTTGAACCCCCAGTACGCTATATTTAAAGTAAGTTGCATGGTGTTTGCCTTATGATTGTTATGGGTTTGTGTTATCCAATCAATTTTCCTGGGATAGGTTTGCTATAGACATAAGTTCAAAGTATAAAAGAAGTAACCTTGGCCAAAAGGATCATACCTTTAGATATGTCTATACAGTATGCAGATCTCTTGAAATCTGTGTTTGATTTAAAATAAATTTATAACCTATGAATAGAAATCTAAGGAGATTCAACGTGCTCATTTTTCCCTTTAGTATTCTAGTGTTTATGACTCGTAAAATCACAAGGAAAAGGAACAAAAATTTAGTAATCTAGTGTTTTGTTGACATATTATGTCATACTTATATGCTTTATATATTTTGATGATAACAATAAAAAGAAAATGGACTAATAATATGCTTGGATGAGATTAAGTTATAAACAGGTATTATACAAAGAATACATCAACAAGCATAATGGATTACACTAAGAAATCTTTCCAGGAAGTCCATGATGCAAGCAAGTGAAGACTTAGAATAAGTTTTCATTTTAGTGCTTTATGTAAATCTCAATTTCTAACTTGATAGCACAAATTAAAATGAACTCACACACTTCACATTGCATGCATTAAAAGGGTTTGATGATTATAGGTTTAAGTCATAATCAATCGGTTCAAGAAATTCAGAAAAGATAATTTGTCAAAATAGGGTTTCTGCATGAACCGGTCGACCGCTTGGGTTACCAAGTGAACCGGTCGACCGCTTGATCTATCCGTTGTGAACCGGTCGACCGTTTGAGATGACAGTTGCACTAAAATGGCTAGAAACGGCTAGTTTCTCTTTGAAACTTATAAATAGGCCTCTTAATTGCAAAATGAAAAAAAGAAAATTTTTGATAAAATCTGATATTGAGGCAATTAGTAGTGCATAAACACCTTCACATCATCAATCCTCATTAATACTCAAATTTGTGTTTAAATCTTCATATCCTAACACAAAGAGTATTAAATCTCATTCTCACTACACTTAAACACCTTCAAATATTCTAAGTGCTATTAAGTGAGATAAAGAGATCATAGATCTTAATTTGTAATATCCACACTATTGAGAGTGTATTGTTGTGTTACAAAAACAATCCTTGTAAAACTCTTGAGAGTTGAGTATAAAACTCTTGATATTGGTGAGGGAACATTACCAAGGAAAAATCTTGAAGAGGGCATATCTTCAAGTGGTGTAAAAGTCTTGGTGTGGATTCATCAAGCGGGAATTGTAATCTTGTTACTTGGACTAGTAAGAGAATACAATACTCAAGTACGGGTTGGTACTTGAGCTGTGGATGTAGGCTTGCCGAACCACGTTAAAAACCGAGTTAGCAATCTCTCTCTCTTATCTCTTTACTTTAAAGTACTTAATTATATTGTTGGTTATTGTTTTACTTTAAAGTAATCAATATTAAAATTGCATTAATAGTTCTATTTACACCTAATCCCCCCCCTTAGGTGCATAGTTGCCTTAATCCTTAAACAACATGTTTCATACTCTTACATCTCGTAAATCATGGAGTCAAAAATCGAAATTTTCCTAATTAATAAGAGCTTCTTTCAAAGATGTGTTGATTGAATAAATATAATATTTGGATATTTACTATATAAGGTTTTTTTGCCCAAATATTAATAGTAAATAATAGTGAATTATCCCTAATAATGTTTTGGATATTAACCCCTTTAAGATATCTTTACTAAATAATAACAATGAATATATACTAATCCCCTAAAAATAAGAATTTTGTATTTTGGGAATATTGGCCAACACCCTTTGTAAATTACAAACATGTTGTAAAATCCAAAACTGCAAGAAAATAATTTGTGTTTATGAAATCCATGCTAAAACTCTTTTTTGTTTTAAACTTTTGAATATTTGTTTTTAGAAAAAAAAAGGGAATGCTCAAGATATGTTAGGGTATTGGTGTATGCATGGAAATATTTTTATATATATGTATATTTTTCGCATTACGTTGAAACATTGTATTCTAAATACGAGATTGATAATTTTTAAATATAAAAAAATTATACCTTAAAATAAATGTGCCATAAAATCACAAATTTCTTCCTTTTTTTATACTTGTTAAAAGAAAAACAAAAAAAAAGAGTTAGGTCATTTGCCCAAACTAGTGACCCGGATGGGCAAACAAGAAGCGTGCGTGAGCTGCCTCACGCATGCCTCCTTAGTTATTGTTCAAATGAATTACAATTCACTTGAACAGTAAGACAAAAGCATGCAAAATGGGTATATAACAAAAATGCAAAGTGAAGAGGAATGCATGGAAACTTACCTTGTAACTTGGAACTGGAGACGATGATGCTGGAGTGCCTGCATGACCAGTGATCGTTGCTTATGGGGATAATGAAAAATGTTGACAAAGATGGTGATGATAGATGGGAGGAAGTATGGTCAGGAGAGAAGTTACTGGAAGTCATTGCCTAGGAGAGAGAGGTTGTGGTGAAGGGGGAAGAGCCGGTCGCAAGGAGGTTCTTCCTCCGAGTTTTTTTCTTTATTTGTTTTCTTTTTGTTGCCTCACTCTCATCCTCTTGCCTTGTTTTCTTTCTTTCTTTTCTCTCCTTTTTTTCCCGAGGTCAACAAGGGAGGTATATATGTACCCTATATATAACTCTATTTAAGAAATATTTGATGCATTAATGTAGGATGCAAATCACATTTTTTTCTACAATTAGATAAAACAAAATAGAAAAACATATATTCTAATTAACATTCTAATGATTCTTTGGTAGAATACACATGATTTGCAACTCAATAATCAAGTGAGAGAATCATGGAAAACAACAGGAAATTGCAGAGAAAAGAAAAGAGTTTGGAGACAGGTGGGTTGTTCTAAAAAAGACGATGAATAGTACCACATTAAATCAAGTCTCACGAATAAAACCTGCAAACTCTAGTCTGAATCATTCTTGTGGCTGGATTCTTTGCTTTTTCATTAGACATTCAAAGGGGAATATACTGAGCTTCTGATATCGAAACTAGGCAATTCACAAACCCAAATTCATCTATATGTTTAGGAATACAACTTTCATCAACGATCTTAAGTGTGAAAAAATCATTTTGAAGAACAAAATATGCCCGCAATTTGCTTGGTATAAGATCGTTTTGAAGAACAGAATCATAAGAACAAAAAAATTGTTTTTTTAGTGATAATTGTGAGGGAAATATTCAAATTAAATGTATGGTAAAACATACAGGGCCGCATGGTTTGTTAAAAAAACAAAATATAATCTTGCACAACAGCCAAGTAATAGAAATTATCACGATGTTTTCTAAACCAACCCCACCTATTTTTTCAACAATAGTAACTTATTTTCCCAAATTTAAAATCTAGCTTTGATTATCCCAATAAATCCATGACACATTAAATCAAGTCTCACAAATAAAACATGCAAACTCTAGTCTGAATCATTCTTGTGGCCGGAGTCTCTGCATTTCTACTAGACATTCAAAGGGGAATATATTGAGCTTTTGATATCAAAACTAGGCAATTCACAAACCCAAATTCATCTATATGTTTAGGAATACAACTTTCATCAATGATCTTAAGTGTGAAAAAATTGTTTTAAAGAACTAAAGCTGCTCGCAATTTGCTTGGTCAAAGACCGTTTTGAAGAGCAAAATTGCAAGAACAACAAAATTGTTTTTTAGTGAGAATAGTGAGGGAAATATTCAAAATAAATGTATGGTAAAAAATACAGGGTCGCACCATTTTTTAAAAAAACAAAATATAATCTTGCATGGCAGCCAAGTAATAGAAATTATAGCGATGTTTTTTAAATGAGCCCCACTTGTTTTTTCAACCGCACTAATTAAGTTTCCCAAATTTAAAATTGGTCTTTGATTATCCCAATAAGTCCACGGCACATAAAATCATGTCTCTCAAATAAAACCTACAAACTCTGGTCTAAATCATTCTTGTGGCTGGATTCTCTACTTTTTCACTAGACATTTAAATGAAAATATCTTGAGCGTTTGATATCGAAATCATGCGATTCAAAAATGCAAATTCATATATATGTTCAAGAATATAGCTTTCATGAATGATCTAAAGTGTGAAAAAATCATTTTGAAGAACAAAACTACGACAACGATGAAATCATTTTTTTAGTTTAAAATCTAGGGGAAATATCCAGCCTTAAAAGTATGGTAAAAAAAACAAGGTCGCATGTTTTGTTGAAAAAACAAAATATAATCTTGTGCAACAGTGAAGTAATAGAAATTATCATGATATTTTTTGAACCAGCGCCACCTATTTTTTAAGCAACAATAATTAAGTTTCCCAAATTTAAAATTCATCTTTGATTATCCCGATAAATCCACAACACATTAAATCAAGTCTCTTGAATAAAACCTACAAACTCTGGTTAGAATCATTCTTGCAACCAGATTCTCTACTTGTTCACTAGATATTCAAATGGGAATATCTTTAGCTTTATATATCAAAATCAGTTGATTCACAAACCCAAATTCATCTATATGTTCAGGAATACAACTTTCATGAATGATCTACCTTTCCTTAGGTAATGCCTTAGTAAAAATGTCTTCAAGTTGATCCTCACTTCTATAGAATTTCACATCAATCATCCCCTCTTGCAGTGCCTCCTTTATGAAATGAAACCTTCTGTTTATGTGTCTAGTCTTTGAATGAAAGACTGGATGTAGTCTTTTGATGAAAGACTGGATTCTTTGTCATTGAAATGATAGACATGTTGTCATAAAACAGCGGTGTTGCCTCTGTTTGCATGTCCCTAAAATCATCAAGCATAAACCTCAACCAAATGGCTTGAGTTGTTGCTCCAGAAGCTTAGACATACTCAGCTTCTGCTGTTGATAGTGCTACTGTGTTTTGTTTCATAGAAGCCCATGAAAACACCCTATTTCCAAAACTAAATGTGTACCCAGAAGTGCTACTAAGTGACACCTTGCATCTTCAAGAGATTTAATTTTAACTAGAGTTGAACTAGGTGTTGATTGTTGGCTGCTGCATCCAGTAGTATTTCCAGTTGACTCATCTCTAAAGAAATTTCCATTACCATCAAACTGAATTCCTTCAGTTTTTTCTTCTTCATTAGCTTTACCACCTTTTTCCATGCCTTGAAACAAAGGTTGTGAAATAACAACCTTATGTTGTTCTCCTTCCCAATTGAGGGATTTATCTTCATCAAACACAACACTCCTAGATAACACACTCTTCTTGAATTGTAGTGCATACACTCTAAAACCCTTCTCACAATTGCCATATCCCATGAAAATTCTTTTTTCATCTTTTCCATCAAACTTCTACCTTAGTTTAAGTGTCCATGCCTTCTATGCTATACCCAAGAATCCTCAATTATTGATACTTGCTACAGGTATCAACAATTCTAGTGACAGTGGAAAGCATCGATTTCCCTTCATGACCACTCTAGCTAACACATTTGTAAGCCTCTCATCATCAAATATTACTATTGTACTACCTCCAAACAAAATATAATATCCATGTTCCATCATTTGAGCTATGATTGTTGTGCATGTTTCCTCCTCGTGACAAGTTTGTAAGTCTTCTATCTTGACCTTGCCAAACTTGATTTGATCTTGAATGTGAGCCCTTGTTTCCACCATGAAACTGATTATTTCCTAGTCTCAAACTACTAAATGCTCTTTTTATTCCAATTTGTTTTTCCCTCTCATCATGTAAACCTTCTCTTTTATCAAACACTTTGACAAAGGCAACCACTTCTTCAATTCTAAGTACATCAAGATCTCTTGTTTCTTCAATTATTGAAACAATAGATTTATACCTCCTGCTTACTCATTAGCAACTTCTGCACTATTCTAGTTTCGGTTACCTCTTCACCAAGTGATTTGAGATTGTTCACGATTTCAAAAAGCTTAGCTAGATAATTATCTAGGCTATCACCATCTGACATTCTCATATATTCAAAATCAGCTCTAATTGCTTGAAGTTTTATAGCTCTTAACTTTTTATGTCCTCTTAATTCTCTCCTCGGAATATCCGAAGCTCCAATTGCAGTCTTTTCATTTCTCCAAAATTTGATGATCCAGCCATTTTAAAACTAGGGTTCTTTATCGTGAAACCTATGTTTTTTATTGGCACTAATGAATTAATCTAGCAACCATGAAGAGAAGTGCCGGCAAAAAGTTGCACAAGGCATATCCACTGCCCCCTTTGTATTTGCGGCATGGCCTTGACCTTTGATGATCTGAGCTATGGACATCGAGAAGCGGAAGTCAAAAACTAGAAGAATTATTCGTGAGTGGTTTAAGAGAAAGAACAAGAGAGCCGATGTATATCAACGGTATGAAGTTTCAGGTCAATTACCCCCCTCTCCCTATTTTTCAATTTCTTTTTAAGTAATGCTTGCTGTATTTTGTTGCAGATGACAGTGAGGATGATAGCCTGGATGATGACTTCGATAGATCGTTGGAGATGGATCCATGCATTTCAATTTCAAATAGTAAACGTTCTGGCAGAAGATGTACTCGTTAATTTCCATGATTTCAATGCATGCATCTGACAGCGGAGCTTCTCTCACTACGTGCAGGTTTCAAGAGATTGTGCCTTTGAAAACCATAAACTGAAGCAACAAACTGGAACTTGTTCATAGGCAAAACACGAAACGATGAGCATGGATGCCCCTGGTTAACCCCCATCTTGAATCCAATCTCAAGTGAAAACTATCATTTTGTCAGGTTCCCCGATTTAGGAAGGAGGGAAAAGTTTCAGTGGCCGTTCTGGATTTGCAGGGCCGGAGGTATCAAAGGCACAAAATGAAAGGGGGGCAGTAAATATGAGCTCATGGCAAGCAAGAAAATGGTTGGAGTGTTTATAAGTGTATGGATGGAGATGGAATTTCTCACAAAGTACTGCATTTCAAATGTTGAAGTTTCTTCTGTGGCATCATGGGTACCTTGGGTAATAAAGGTTCAGTTTCAGTTGGCATGTCTATTGAAGGAACCAGCTTTATTTGTATAAGCTGGTCAGTATAAATGCAAGGTTCATCTGAATAAAATAAAATGCAAGGTTCCTATTTTAGAAGGATTTTCCTACAGGCACCTTTCTGCCTATGCCTTCCGGGGAAAATGGCAAGTTCTGGCTCTGTAATTTATATTTGAAAAATGAAACAAGTTCATTGCCATGAATCATGAACTCATATAAATCAAACTAATGCCAATATAATTTTCATTTCAGGAGCCAATCGATGGCAAAGGAGGGGACAAATCTACCTTGCTATCACTGATTTCCAAATAATCAGTAAAGGGTATAGGATCATTGCATACAAACATGCAAATACAATAGCAGAAACAGAGGAGATGCAATTTTAGGCAATGCTGCTGGCGTTTAGGCATGTTATGTTGCCACAGCTAGCTTTCTAGAGATGCATCATTTTAAGTAATTTTGACTTTTATTCCTTAGAAAAGAAAATTTTCACTTTGTAGGGTTCTCAAAGTGCAATTTCATGTTACATTGATGGAAAGTGAAAGTTGATTAATAACTATTTCATATTTATTGATCGTAACCATAAAAATTAGTCACACATGCTAATAGCCACAGAGTCCAAATTTCAGTACATATTTCGTATTTATTGGATGCAGCAATAACAAGTGGAGTACTTACAATCAATTTGCCTCATTTGACTGAAGAACACCACGCAGGACCTCAACATTATCTGCATGACAAAGGGGACATACACATCTCTTTCGCAACTGCTCAGCGAGAGAAGCATAATGCTGTTCCAACTCAGAAGTCTGCTTGTTTCCAGTCAAAGACACTTAAAGTTTGTACATATGCATCGTATGTTTTAATATAGCTGTGCCTGTAAGATTGCAATCCATTTTTACTTAATTTGTAGACAAAAAGTTTAAGCTGTTCTTTTTTCCTTTGTTTTTACTGGGAGAAATGTCAGCATGAAAAATGTTTCTGATGGCTGAAAACATAAAACTGACCAGCCATTCAACATCAGTGAGTTAGAAACTTCAAAAACATGACACAGCATTTTTGAAAAACTGCTCATAAGTAGCCTTCCGAAACATCTATGAGCTATTTTTGTAAATGGTGGTTTTTGGAAGGATAAAAAACTAGAAATCAGATGTTCTTATGGGCTGCTCATATCTGTAGGCATACTCCCAATATCATTTACCATCAATTGAATCGTATGACCTGCCAGGACATTTATCTCTCTCCTCCAAGAAAAGGTATAGTTAATCATGACCAGACAGCCAGCTCCACACATTGTAATGTTTGTAAGGATATCTTGTTAAGTCCTGCAATGCTTTTGTTTCTTTCACTATTGCCTCCATCAGAGAAACCTTCCTATGAAGGTCAATATGCTCCTTCTGGACCTGCAAAGAAACAGGCAACCCAAACTGCTCACAAGGAAAACTTTCACAGACTTTTAGGTAGAAGAAGAAATGTTGAGGAGGAATTCTTGAATATTTCTATAAACAACAGAACATCTATAGAACACTTGAACCAACTTCTTACCTGATTTTGAATATTCTCCTCTGCTATGTATTCTTGTTCCTCTTTAGTTGTTTGAGAAGCTAAATGGGCAAGAATATCCTCAAGAGCTCTTCACTTAACTTCAGTAACTACCTTCTTTACAGCTTGTCTGTCTGGTTCTGAAATAAAGACACAATGATTCCCTCAACATAAAACCAGAGCAACATATTCTATATCCAATTAAAGACATTCTATATCCAATTAAAGAAGGCATTTGCAAATTGATGGTAAAAGGAAAAGAAAATAGGGGTTGAATTGGAGACGGATGCTAGTTCATAATGCATACAAATGCCTTGCAGTTTGTATAACAGTAAAAACGCAACCCACCAAATTCAGTAACATCCACCCTAAAAGGATATAATAACGCAAGAAAACATAAAAAACGCATGAATTTATAAACACTTGCATTTTCTGTGTACCACTTATCCACAATTTGGTCTGCATCAACCACAATTTCTCACCTGATATTTTTCATCATCTTTTCCTTCCATTTCCACTCAGCCTTTCTTTTCAAAAGATTCTCTTTCAGTTGCCATTAAGTTCTCATCCTATACGATCCCAGCATAAGAAACATCCATTAAATGTAGAGAACTCTTAAGCAAAAAATCATCAAGCTATCAGCTCTCGTTCTCACCAGTACAAGGGATTGAAAATTAAAAATAATTGACATACTCCATATTTATATTCTAGCTATACAAATACCAGGGCATATATTCTATTACCTGATACATTTTCACTACGGTAGTTTTACTTTCAGTTGCCAATAAATTCTCATCCAATACAGTCACAACACAAAGAAGACAAAAAAGAAAAAATATATCAGTAGCATTTGAAGAAAAATCATCATTCAACGACTAAACTGCCTCAACAATCAACTCTGGATTCTCATCAAACAAATTGTAACAACATAATTTAAGAATAGCTTACAAACATCAGGTGGACATGCCTAGAACTCTTCTTCACTTGTTGGGTCCTTCATGATCATATCGTAGAAGGGGGATTTCTTGGCGAGGAGCCTTGCAGCCAATCCATCAGCAAAGAATTCGATCAATCAAAACAACGAAAAAATGGCAGAAAAAGAATCCCTCCCTCTCGTGTCGACTCCCCATTCAAGCTCGGAATTAAAAAAATAAACATCAAAACCAAAAGAGAATTAAACACCAACATCACATCATAAGTAAAAGGAAACCAACAATTTGGAATTAGGATTTTAAGAGCACAAACAATAAATTTCAAGCACCTCAACATCCCTTAAATTTAATTTGCAAATTGTATCAGCCTACGAAACAAAATAGTTTGACACACACCTGTTTACCGACCTCTACGTTTCTTACAGGCATTGTTTTTTATTCCAGTCTATCAAAACAGCTAGCTATTAACAGAGAAAATACAAAACCAATACAATAAAACAGCATGAAAAACAACACAATGTTATAAACAAAAATCCAAAACAGAAAAGACCAATATTATGCCAAATTTTTAAAAAACTATCGAAAAAATCAATGGCTCCAACGACAAAAAAAACCTAATCACATCAAGCCCAAACAGCCAGCTAATAAAAAAGAAACACAAAATCAAGTCAATAAAACGAAAACTAAGCATATCCAATAGTTAGTGTTTGTCTTCAAATTTCTGTTTTTTTAACAATTAATAACTATGCCAAGCTAAGCATATCCAATAGTTGGGTGTCCAACACATGCAAACAAATATTTGTGCTGCACACAGTAAAAAAAACCCCACGCTTTATTTTTTAGAAATTGAAAATTGTTCAAAATTTATTTACCCATTTTTGGAATGACCAAACGAGTCCCCTTGAGACCTTGTAAAAGCTGCAATGACTTTCTTGACTCCTTGCCCACAAGAGAAGCTGTATCTGCCACCATAGTCCATCTTCTCTTTCCATCTCCAGCGAAGTCATGAACTCCAATTATTAACCTAGTTTATAGGAGCCAGACGTTAAACTTGAAATAGAAGGGAAGAGCTTAAAACAGAAGAGGTTGCTTACCTTCCGCATAATTTGAGAGGCGATCATCTCTTCTTCTGGTTGCTTATAGGGACTGAAAGTAATTTTTCAAGCGGTGGAAAGTTGTGTTTCTTCTCGTTTACCCTTCTTGTTCAAGGACTTCAGCAGAAGTGTATTTAGTGAGTAATTCTCCTTGCGTGGGTAAGGATTTCTTCTGCTGCTTCTGAACCAGGGAAATTGGTATTTGAGATTGATCTATTCTCAATACAATCCTGATTCTCCAATTCAGCATCAGCTCCTCTATTCTTTTCTCTACTCCTAATTGTTTGAAGCTGAAGAACAGCTTTGGGTTTACCTCTGCTTGACCAGATGTTATGGGAGCTCAGTTTTTTCTCTGGTCCGACATGAGAGGTCTGTGAGTTCTCCTGGTTTTCAATTGAAGCAAGTACAGATTCTGGGGTCTGGAATTGTTTGCTATCTATGATCTCAGAGAGGAATCCAATAGGAAAAGATGAGCTCACAGATTCCTCTGCAAGGAGCGCCGAGCAGATGCTGGTGTATTCACTCTGTCCACGGTCATCCCTTGAAAGAACATGGTTTTCCACTTCAAGTACATCAGTAGCAGCATGGCCATCAGAACATGAGGAGATGAGGTTTCTTCATCTAATGTTGGGTCTAAAGCAACAGCATGGTCATCAGAACATGCAGTGTTCTGGTTCGCCCTCAGATTTGCAGTGAAATTCTCTCGGGTTCCTTCTTCATATGTTGGGTCAAAAGCAACAGCTTGGGCATCAGAAGATACGGAATTCAGGTTCACCAACAGATTTGCTGTGAAATTCTCTTGACTTCCTACTTTACATGATGGTTCTAAAGCATCAAGCTCTGGAGTCTGGTTTTCTTTCCTGACCTTTTTACTGCTCGTTCTCTGAAAGATCTTTTACAGGCAAAGACAAGCTCACCATTTCTATCCCAAGAGAGAAGATATTAGTTGGTTCATGACCTTTCCTCAATAAGCTTACATTTTCTGTTGCTCCTAGCATCTCAGAGGCTGAATGAACTTCCAGCCTTGCAGTGGACAAGGAAGTTCTTGTTGAAAAGAGCTCAGCATTGGATTCTCTGATCATTGAACTCCCTTTGGTTTCTGTCTCTGGCAGTTGTTGTTGAAAAGAAAAATATTCAGGGCTGTGGTTATGTTCATCATATTGCTGCACTTGGTTGCCGAAATAACTCCCTGGACAGTTGTGGGGCTTAATATATATCCCTCACTTTATGGTCATTTCTAAATGAGCTTTCTATATCTTCATTTGCATCATAAAACAAAGAATCCATGCTTTCATCAAGCACTAACGCAGCTGATGACATCTCTTTCTTTGCAATTGACTCTCGAATCTCATCACAACACAAGCAGCACTGAACAAAAGAGAACCAAGAAAAACGCATGAATTTTTAAACACTTATCCACAATGTGGTCTACATCAACCATAATTTCTCACCTGATATTTTCCATCATCTTTTCCTGCCACATCCAGTCAGCCTTTCTTTTCAACAGATTCTCTTTCAGTTGCCATTAAATTCTCATCCGATACGATCCCATCATAAGAAACATCCATTAAAACTAGTAAACTCTTAAGCCAAAAATCATCAAGCAATCAGTTCCCCTTCTCACCAGTACAAGGGATTGAAAATTAACAGCAGTTAACATACTACATATTTATATTCTAATTATACCAATACCAGGGCATATATTCTATTACCTGATACATTTTCACTTTGGCAGGCTTACTTTCAGTTGCCAATAAATTCTCATCCTATACAGTCACAACACAAAGAAGGCAAAAGAAGAAGAAGAAATATATAAGTAGCATTTGAAGAAAAATCATCATTCAACCACTAAACTGCCTCAACAATCAACTCTGGATTCTCTTCAAACAAATTGTAACAACATAATTTAAGAATAGCTTACAAACATCAGGTGGACATGCTAGATATATACAAATGAAGGCATCATTCTCTCACCTGAGAGTCTGAGGCATCTTCACCTCATTTTCTTCTTCGAACACTGGATTTTCCTCTCGCTTCTCTTCAATCATTGTCATATCTGATGGTGATATAAATGGGGTTTCCATATCATATGCACGGCTCAAAGGAACCCAAAACAGCCTGTAGTACCTTGGTTGAGCCACCAACCTTTATTGTATCATTTTCATTGAGCTCTACACGAAGCCCTGGTATCTTCTTCCCTGAAATCCATGTCCCATGGACTATACAAGAAACAGGAACCCCATCAAAAACAAATCAAACCCAATTTTTAGCTGCACAAAATTAATAATAAGTAAAAGAAGAAGAAATACATAAAAACAAAACAAATAACAACTCATTGTCACATACTAAACAGTAATTCAAGAAAGAAAAAGGAAACTGTAAAAACCAAATCCAGTGACAACACAAATAGAGCGAAATATAAACCAAGAGCTGATATCCTATTAAGGCATAGCAATACAAGAAAACAACAACCAAGAATCGATCAAAAACCAAATTCAATGATAATAGATAAGTAGTAACGCAAACCACCAAGAAGAAGAAATCCATCCATAAAAAGCAAATTCAGTGACATCCACCCTAAAAGGATATAATAACGCAAGAAAACATAAAAAATAAATGACAAAGAACAGAAAGAAATTTAGCCTAACAACATATAACAACGTGATTTTCAAAAATTAAAGAAAATCGAGAAAGGAACGAATAACGTCAACAGACCATCAAAAACAAGGAAAGCCCACTAAAATCTACAATGAAACAAACATAAAGGAAGCAGGCTGGAATTACCAGAAGATAAATCTGTGACAAAGAGCTTCTGTGAAAATGCTTTTGAACTGATATGAAGGTGGAATCGGCTAATGCTAGGGTGATTTAAAACAATATTGCAATCTGGGTGTCCACCAAAAGTCAAGATTTCTTCAGTTTCTTGAATGTTCTCTTCATTTTCAATGGACGGCTCCGAAGATGCTGGTGAAGCTAATGGTGACTTGTTGATTACAAAAATGTTCTTGAGAATTGCACCGTTCCTTAGCACTGTAAGAACTGGGATCGTTCTCTCTTCTTCTTCTCCAGGCTTTATCTATTTGTTGTTTGCCATTTTTCTTGGGGTTTAAGAAAAATCCCTCTTTCCTGGGTTTCTTGAGAGAGAAAGCAGAATCTTGGTTGTAGAGAAAGAGACAGAGAGGGGCTTTATATGGTTATCTTCTGGCGATGGAGAGAGCGATTTTGAATTTTTATTTTGAAAAAGGTGACCGTTAGGCTTTTTTGCGCTTCTTACTGCAACGCCTATTTATCTCCTTGCCTTGCTAAATCGATAAAGGTTTTTTAAATTGTTTTTTAAATTGTTTTTCCTTAAAAAATATATCAACATAATGTTAATAGATCATTCACCCTCCTAAAACTTTGTGAATTATGAGATGAATAGACTTGAATTTTGATATGCATCCCAAATTTTCAAAAAATAAAAAAAATAGAGGTTAAAAAAACAAAGTTATTTTCTTTAAAGTCTGTTAAAAACAATTGTTGAAAAAAAAACAAATAAACAATGAAATGATTTTTTTTAAGTTTCGGAGAATGAAAATAATTATTTTAAAAAAAAAGACAAGTTAGAAGTGACTTGTCTAATCCATAAAAAGACTTAGGCTGCACACCAAGCTTAAGAAAGTGGTTTGACCCATAATCCAAGACTTTTTTATTTATTTTGAAACTACCATCTATTTCTTTGCCATTTTCACTCTAGTTCTGTCTCTTTCAATCTTGTCATTCTTTAACAAATTCTAATCAATTTGCCTTTAAATTGACCACAAAATAACCAAATCACCAAAATAAATAATTTGAGGATCAAAATAAAAAATAAGCAAATTCTTATGGTGAATCAACAGTAAATTATGTATTAGTGTTCTATTTATGATTTTTTTATAATTTTCTTGTTTAGAGTTTCTTATTGAAAGTTGTAAATCAATGCCAATATATTTTTTTTAACTCTACCTCCATGTTTTTTTATTGGAACTTAAGATTTATACTCCTCATGACCCTGTATTCTTAAAACAAATCTTCAAACCAATCAATAGATAAACAAAAACAAAAACCCTTGAAAAAAAGGGATCGAACCCTAAATAATTGATTACATGACCAAAAAAATTAACAAATCTTAAGATAAAAAAAATATTTGTACTCCAAATACCATCAAATTTGATGACATACTTGAAATCATTACAAATAAAAAGATAAGAAAAAAAAAGAAGGATTGAGGCTCGCAATTAGCCCCAAAAATGGTTTTCTGTAAAAGTTTGTCTTGAGAGTAAAAAGTGTTACCTTTGATATGTTATTATCTAGTTTATCAAATTTGAGATAAGAATATTTTCAAGTTACTTTTTTTATACCATGAAAGTCTACTTTTCTTGTTTGATTAAAAATAAATTATCTTGTTTGTTTGAATTTTACTTTTTTATATGATATTTAAATAATATAGAGCAATTAAAGATAAAACACATTTATTTTATTACAAAGCAACCACTCTCATAGATTAGTTTCTCCTTTTTGGTTTCATGGTTCTAACTGGGGCAAAAATTACCATGATTAGGGTATTGAATATTGCCACAAGCACATGTTACTTGTCGGGATCGTGTACCTCACCATGAACTTCACAAAGCGTTAAAGACACAACATAAATTAATATAACTAATTATCTCATGTGGGAAATTTAGGGCAAACCACATTGGATTTACACAAAATCATCATAATAATCTAATTACGATAAGATTCATATGATTTTAGGTTGTGTTTAGCATGTTGTTAAGTTTCAAGTAAGTTCATGCACCAAAATGCTAGGGAACAAGGCATGCTTGGTGTCCAACACCCATAGTTGGACGTTTCACGAATCTGAACCCCGACTGAAAGTTATGAGGCAGACCGCTAATCCCCACCTAACTTAAATCTGGGTATATTCAGGAAATTAAAATGCATGATGAAAAAGCAGTAAAATGCGTGTAAAAATATGAACTAGAGAATAAACAATCAAACAACAAAGCTCAGTCCGGCTATGTCCCCAGTGGAGTCGCCATCTGTCGCGACGACGATTTTTTTACGCGCTTCGCGCCCCGCCATCCCTCCTTGATTCGGGCGAGACAACGGTGCGCGGTGAAATGTGGGGTTGGTTTATAGTTGTAAAAATTACGACTATAATTATTAGGAGTCGCCACCTAATATTAAGGTTATTAGAAAACCTATTGGTCTGCGAGAGTCTTGGGTAAGGGGACTTGTTGTGCAAGGGGAAGACACATCACCCCCAGTGCACCCTACCTAAGGTAAGCTGCATTGTTGTTTGATTGCTTTTTTTTTCTAAGTTTATTTTTTTTACACTGCATTTAAAAAAAACATTTTTTTTTGTCTGCGGGTGTACTTTACGATGTAATTTTACACCACAGTTAAAAACCTTTTTTTCTTATCTACGGATGTACTTTACAATGTAATTTTACACCGTAGTTAAGATCTTTTTTTCATCTACGAATGTATTATACAAAGTAATTTTACATCGTAGTTAAAATCTTTTTTATCTGCGGGTGTACTTTACAATGTAATTTTACACCGCGATAGATAAAACAAAATAATTGTGAAATTATTTTTGATATTTTGGCCATCTTCCAACGAATAATTGTAAATCGGTTACAATATCCAATTTTCGCTTTAAAACATGAAAAAGATGCAACACATTTTTACGAGAACTATGGTGAGAAAAACCTTGGAATCCGGGCCGTATGCACGAAAACAAAATATTTTTGTGTTTTTTGAAATTTTTATATTTTGAAATTTTTTCCATTTTTTAAATAAAATAAAATATAAATAAATAAATAAATAAAAATCAGTGGGCTGACAGTCCAGCCCTGATGGGCCGGACTGGCAGCCCACTCTTGCACGGGCTGGGCCTGGCAGCCCAGCCCCCTTAGAGCTTGGCCCGGGCACGAAGCCCGGCCCATTCACGCAGCCCAGCCTGCATGAACAGTGGGACATGAATTACGTCCCACTGCATTCAGGCGCCGAGCGAAGGAGAAGATGAATAGTGGTTTTTTTCGACTGTGATGAAAGGTGTACCTGTTAGTATCTTTGGGTAGAGGAGGTCTAGGTGATGATTCCTGTCGTGGTGGCGTCGTCAACGGTGACCTGTGGTGGCCGGAGGGAGCTTCCAAAGTCGCCGGGGTTGTATTGAGTTGCTGCAACTGTCGCCGTGGCCTCGCCTGAGAGTGTGGATGAGACTCTGCTGTGGAGGGGAAGATCACGGTGATGATGTGAGAGGTGTTGGGTGGCTGAATGGCCTCCAACGGTGGAGAGAGAGAGAGCTCGACAGAAACGGTCCTAGAGAGAGAGAGCTTGCAGACCGAGAAGGGGAGAGATAGAACTGGTTGCCAAGGTTGATGGGGACAAATGGGGTGATTTTTATGGTTATTTAGCTTGTTTTTGTTGCTGGAAATCTCTGAAAAATCTCCAGAATTTCCTCTCGTTTTTCCCTCTGTTTTCCCTCTGTTTTTTCTTTGTTTCCTCTGTTTTTTTTTCGTCTTTCTTCTGCTCTGTTCCTCTCTTTTTCTCCTCTGTTTCGTGTTTTTTTCTGGTTTTTTCTTTTCTCCTCTCTGCGTAAAACTATCCCCTCTTTTCTCTTTTCTCCCCCTCCTCTGTTCGTCTTCTCCTCTTCTATTTATAGGGGCAGAGGCAGCTCTCATGCATATTGCATGAGGTTACTGCCTTCTTTGCAGAGGCTGGCGAGCAGCAGTGTCGTGCTCTGTGGCCTCTGCATTTTTGCAGAGGGCTGAGGAGCAACTGCAATCGTCGTCCCTAGCTGCAGAGAGCTGTTGCAGCGTCGTGTTCCTGCACTGTCCAGGTGTCGGAATAGTGCAGGGACATGCACAATTGGTGTGAGAAAAATACAATTTGATCCCTCAATGTTTAATTGGTTCGATTGCGCCCCTGATTAGTTTTAAACTTTTAATTTTATGCAATCGTATCCCCGTCAAATCGGTCTTCGAAAACTCCATTCTCGTCAATTGAGCCCGAATTAAATTCAAGAAATTGATTTCTCATTGACTAAGCCCTTAATAAAATTAATTTGACCAATTTAAAGTATAATTAAGTCCTTGCACTTAATTAAATCCTTCAATTGGACCTTAAATTAATTCCCGATCATAATTAAACTTTAAATTTGTCGACGATTAAATCGGATCAACCCATAAAAAATATAATTATGTCGTTTAACTTAGTTTTTACACAGATTCATCCAACGATAAATTATTTTTGCCTTAAATCTGTATTTTTCGCTATTTTTGGAACCAAAAAGATACGATCGGACTCGCGAAAACAACCAAATTTCCACATTGATTTTTCTACCCACGCCGGCTCCTTTTATTTTATTTTTGTCATTTTATTTTATTTTGGGGAGTAACCCAAAAATTGGGTTACGACACTTGGTCATCACACTTGAGTTGTATTAGTTAATTTAGCTCAAGCCAAAACTAGCTTATATGATCATTAATGGGGGAAAAGATAAGGAGAATCGTCATACTATATAAATAGCTAATTAAGTTCTATAATATTATTCAATCGTGTTACCATCTTTTATGGGTTAATAAAAAGACACTATCACAAGTTTGCGGGAATGTGAAGTTTACTCCAAAATGGACTGATGACAATCATGCAAAGGCATATCCATTTTCACCTTGGATTTTCGAATCCCATGAGAGATCCTCAAAATCATGGTTGTTAAAATCGCGATTTTGACACGACACGGAAGGGGATTCGAAAACTCGGATCGTAAGATCGGATCGTAAAATCGTAAAATCATACCTGAATTTTTCCGTACAAAAATCATAAAATCACAGCTAAAATCGTGTAGGTAGAAAAATCGTAAAATTGTAAGTAAAATATTTTCAAATACAATATAACATAATTATGGCCATAAAACTTCATTAGTTAAGGTTCATACATGATTCAAAATAACTTAAAAATACTTTACAAAACAATTATGGCCATAGAATTTCATTAGGTAAAAATTAACAAATTTAAAATAAATATTTTGTTGATGTGATATATAAATTAAAATTAGTCTCATGACCGTTATTTTCCTCGTTATTTTTAATACATTCATCAAAAACATTATTATTGAAAGGATTATCAGTACTAATACTACTACCAACACCGATATTGCTAGTATTAGCTCCAACTCCAACAAATTATTTCGACATCAGGATGTGAAAATGATTTAAAAACATCAGAAAAATTTAATTTAGAGTAAAACATAATTATTTTTTTCAATAATTTTAATTATAAATTTTAAAGTTAATATTACTGATTTTCAAGAGTGATTCCATGATATATATATATATATATATAGAGAGAGAGAGAGAGAGATAATATATATATATATATATATAGTTAGGGCAAGTCCAATGGCAATAGCCAATTTGGAGAGCCAAATCTTTAAAATAGATCCTTCAATAGTGTATATATGGTTTTTTTGTTGATGTGTTCTCCAATGGTAAAAGCTATTTTGGAGAACCATTTTTTTATCTTATTTTAAATAAAGTTCAATTATTTTATATATAGTTTAATTATGCAATTAATTATATAATTAATAGGAGTAAGTTATATAATTAAATAATTGCTTTTTACAAACCCTCCAACAATAAAATTATTATTTTTAATTATATTTAAATTAAAAAAAGAATTTAAATATAATTAAAAGACCCACAATATTTGAGATTTGAAATTTAAGCTACTTATTGTATGTTTTTCAAGTAATTGTATGTTTTTTATGGTTACTGTATTTGAAGTTAATTAATGTTATTTATTGTCTTAAATTAATAGGATTTTTTAAAAATTATTTTTTTATGCTAACTATTTTTTTATGCTAATTAATAATAATAATAATTATTATTAATAAACTCCCCGATTATTATTATTATTAAACCCCCCGATTATTATTATTATTATTATTATTATACCCCCCGTAGAAACCTACTTTATTATTATTATTATTATTATAAATTTAAAACCCCCTAGAAACCTACTTTATTATTATTATTATTATTATTATTATTATTATTATTATTATTATTATTATTATTATTATTATTATTATTATAACTAGTATAAAAGCCCCCCCCCATAGTAACCCGGTAACCCTAAATCCCTAATTCCCTTCCCCCTTGCCGCTGCCCACCCATCTCCCTCCCTTAATCCCTTTGCTTGTGCCGCCACCTGCCCACCCACCCATCTCCCTCCCTCCCTCTCCTTGCGCGGCTACTCTCTTCCTCTTCATCTCCTCATCCTCTTCTCCATTTTTTTTCTTGGCTCCCTTCAAAATTTTGAATTAGCTTTTGAACCGGCAGCAGAATGAGCAGATCGTAAAATCGGACCGATTCGGTCCGATTTTATGATTTTAACCGATTTTGACCGAGTTTGATCGAGTTTGACCAAAATCGATTTTTCTACCCAAGTTGACAAGGTTTGATGAGTTGACTCGCAAAATAGTACGATTTTGCGAGTCAACTCGCGATTTTGATAACCATGCTCAAAATATATGGGTGTCCTTTTATATATATGAAGTTGAAGAGACAATCTGTTCCCAAGGTCCTAATCAGAACTTTTGATAAAAGACATATTCCCCCCCTCCTTTTTGCTTGGGAAAGAGATCTAGAGAACAATATTTAGTAGGCTAGGTAGCAAGATTAAATTAAATTTTAATATAGTTAGCAAAAATAAACATGATCATTGTAAAAACCCTATTATTTGATTGGAGTTACTAAAATCATGAATATGTCAGCGAAAATCACAATAATATAGCAGCTATCATACACATTGCCATGTAGAAGCAGTAATTAAACACCTATCTTGCCAACCTAAAGAAATAGTTTTCCCATCATCTCTTTCAAACACCTTAAACCCTCCACCACTCTCTCCATCAAATTGTAGAGGACAATAGTGGGTTCTAATTTTCAAGAGAAGCTTCGTTTTTATCAAAGACTTGGAGCTAAGTCTCATGCCAGCAAATCCATGACCCTCCACCCTTCCTTTCCATGTTTCCATCTTGTCATATCTTGGACAATTTGCGTCATATTTGTAATAGTTTAGAATGCTTTTGATCTATTTACCAAGAAGATTTTTTTTATGCTTAATCTCTCTAAGATTTCTAAAGGAAGAAAATCATCTAAGGAATCAAACATGGCTGCAAAATAGTGTAAAGACTCCATGAATCTTGATAGAAAGCTTCTTGAGCTTCTACTACCTTCTTGCTCCACCAAGACAACAATGGAGGGGTTAAGTGAATGTATTAATTTCAATGTGTTAGATATCTTCAATGAATCTTTCAAAGTATTGAGACACTTCGATATAATTCTTTCAGATTCTCCAAGGCCGAGCCTACATTGTTCTCATCAGCTTCTGTGGAAGTTATGCGAAGCAAGTGAATCAAATGAAGCCTTTTTCCAAAATCTTCAACAACTGCTTTCTTCTTATCATCTAGTTTTATCATTTGTTCCCTCATTTGGAGTAGCCTATATATCTTCCCTTCGCTACAACCCTCGTAACTATTCAACAAGGGATTGAAAACATAATCTCCCCTCGATCTCTTTCTCTTCTTGTTCATGTCAGCACCATTGGAGTCTGTAACAATTGTTAGGCTAAATCATGTATATTCCATTATGTCATTACGTGTGAATAGGACCAAAGACTAGAGAGATGAGAGTTACATATGATATATATATATATACACTAGCTATATTGTCTGTGCGCTGCCATAGGCATGCTTGCGTATTTAAGTTAAAGTTGGTTGCGCCAATGCAAATTACTGCTTCGGAAATCTAGCCCCTGTGTTACAAAACATTACAAAAGAACGCTAGTTAAACTACTTGCAGATCATTGCAAAAATAGAGGGATGTCAAGGTGAAGGACGAAGCCAAAACCCCTCCTCAAAGTGAGACATTTCATCCCCTTGCTAATTCCCCAGTTAAAAACAAACACTGCAAGCTATTAAATTAAATGGAAAAAAAGTTGATGTCATGTGATAGAAAATGCTACAAATAATCAAAAAAAGATTGGTGTGCAAAGCAACCTTTGCTGGGGGAGAATGTGTGTTTTTTTGGTTTATTAGCTAGTGGCTCTTTTTTCTTTAAGAATGATTGCTTTTTGCTTGAGATGACTGGAAAATTTAGAAAAAGAGAAAATATTATTATATAAGCAAGCTTATTTTAAGAAAATGCAAGAGATGCAAAGAAACAAATGTTATGAAAGTCTTTTGCAAAGATTAAAAGCATTAAATTTGAATCAATTATTATATTTGCGATAAAAGAAAAATGACATATTTTCTAAACAAGTATCGGTAAAAGCCAAAGCCTTAGCTTTTGGGTGGTAGCTGCCTTTGCCAGTTTTTTCCAAAATAATGCTTTGTTGATGCTAGGATGGCGGGGTGTTGTTAGGTTGGGTTATTGGGGTGAGTGTGTCTAGCTGGATCATCAAAATATGGATGGGAGAGTATTTCATTTAATTTCAACCTCAAAAGAAATGAAGAGGATTTATCAAGCCTCGCGGGAAAACGCAACAAATTACATAAATACACCCACCCACATATATATAACAACAAACTGCAAATGATACGTAGAAAAATTAAATACCATATTTGCTAATGAAAAAATGATTTTAACAACATGAAAATAAAGGAGGAACATCAAAATATGGATGGGAGAGTATTTCATTTAATTTCAACCTCAAAAGAAATGAAGAGGATTTATCAAGCCTCGCGGGAAAACGCAACAAATTACATAAATACACCCACCCACATATATATAACAACAAACTGCAAATGATACGTAGAAAAATTAAATAAGATGTGTAAATATGCATAGGACATCGAAGTATAAAATTGCATTAATTAATGAAAAAAGATCATATAAAGTGTAAAAACCTTGTGGTCAACCAAAAGACAATTGAAACTACTTGTTTGCCCATTTTGTGTTGGCATCCAAACATAGGTTGACACACACACACACACACACATATATACATAACACAACAAAATTTAATATTCTAACATAATCTAGTACATTCCAATATCACAAGCATAGATTTTCAAAGCATGATTCAATAGCATCCATAAGAAATATAGTTCTCCAGCGACATGATGCACATATGTTATATGTTCAAGAGAAATACCTCTTGTTCTGCAAATCCATTTTTTTGCCAAGCATCATTAACATATTTGTTTGGAAACTGTGAGTAATATAATTGATTTGCTTTAACATCGTTCTTGTTTTGATCGAAGTAATTTGTCAGCATTGTCTTATTAAGACCTCACCTTTTTAAAATAGATGATAAACATTCATTTTGAGAGAAAACAACATAGTAGTTTTCATTGTAACGTATTAATAGCTCTTTATTGTATGGGACAACATAACAATTATAGAGAGCAATGCCATTTTTCAAAACATATAAGCCAGGAAAATTTCCCCTCCTGTAAACACAAATCCATTCTCACCAAACACTATTGATTCTTTAATTTTGTTTGGGAAATGTTTAGAACATTTGTCTCCCTTCATACATTGGGCTTTTGGGCCAGCAATTCCGCATGGGCCATGCAACATATATTTAGAAACAATTTCAAAACAAAGAGGATCATCTGTTTTGTCTCGCAGTTCTGCTGAAATAATTGAATCAACATCCTCAGGTGTCCCGAATTTGTATTCGGAAGGAAGCCAAATCAACAGAAGAGTGTGTGGCAAGCCTCTTTTTTGGAATTCAACCACGCAAACATCTACAAAATGTGGAAAAATTCAATAAAATGTTGTATTGAATTAACACAAATATACAAAACAATAAGCATAAAAAATACAAGCAACTATTTTTCCAAAGGGCTTCCATGATTCAATGAATGAAATCATATCATTAAGATTGTATTGAAAAACCCTTGCAATGATGTCAATTTGATCCTTAGGTTTATAATTGTTCATCATGTACCGTGGGATTACAGTTAAAGAAGATGAGAGGATGATCTTTCTAGTTCTTGAACCATTAACATCCCCACTTAGAATAGTCTCTTGTATACCTTTATAATATTTAGTCCTAACATTCTCTAGGTTTGAGCGAATAAAATCTAGGTGTTCTTGTTCCACATTCATAAATGCATCAACCAAAACTTATTGATAAAGTCTCCCCTTTAGTAAAAGTACTATCATTTGCGACCCTTTCTTGAATTGCATAAGCATAATATGCTCTCATTGACCCTTTTTGATGTTTTATAGGAGCCTCACGCTCTTGGTTTGTGAATGGAATCTTAGTATGTTGACCATCCTAACCATAAGGAAATAAGACAGGATAATACTCAAGAGATATAAATTTGGGATGCAATTTAGAGATCCTGTGAAGATTTTCATAATAACTTTCAATAATAATATCTTTATTAGATTGTGATTAGAGGAAGGATCATCATACTGCCTTGAGTCACCGTTTCTCTTCCCAATCAAACAAAGTTTGAAACCAGGGAAATCATTCCCGTGAAGCCTATGCCTAACCTGTCAAAACAACTTGACCAATTTGTTGGAAGAATCTAGCATCACAATAAGTTCCCTAACAATATCTCCATCCAAAGATGATTGACAACCATTATGATTAGATGGGCGCAGTCAGTTATGAATTTCATTTTCTGTGTCAAAGATGTAAAGTTGTGCAAACCTGGGCAATTCGCCATCAACCATAAAATGGTGGCATTGTCCCTTTATTTTAAAGATATGGTCCTGGTTGGGAATTAACATTATTATCAATCTTCTCCCCCATTGAAGTGAAAGAAACACATCGAATTATAGGCACGAATATCATTTCAAAACTTGATGGGCGATGAACCATTGTTAGGATTTAGAAGCTCATCAAGAAATTGAGGTTTGCTAGTAGCAGTAGGCAATTTGATTTTGCCATTAGCACAACATAATGTAAAAGATGAGTTTGCTTTTCTCGAACACACCAAACCCTTTGTATACCAAAAAAGAGCATCGCAGTGCCTACATTTCCATGTTTTATCACCGAAATCCAAAGACTCAACCAAAGTTCCTGAAATAAAATGAAATCCAAAAAAATGAAAATCTTAGGGCTTGACGAACAAAATCAAGATGAAAGAAATGTTTAAGGATGGTGAAATAGCTCATGCTTTTTTTTGGACAAAAAGATTGACCAATGCTATTATATTGGCTATGAACTGCCAAGAAAAAATTAATTAGATCACTTCCACCTTGATAGCTTGATCTCAAAGAAGAGAAATTGTTTGAGGATTAAGAACCACTCATGTTTGCATTATCAGTTTGATTCATTTCTGCTCGCAAACTTGAACCAGAAGATAAAGAAACAATAGTAGGGTGATCTTTAAAATGAGAGTTTATACATGCATCGCATTCCAAAATACATTGATGAGCATCCTCATCATTAGAAGAGCTTGCACCGCTACCAAAAACTTCATCCCCAACAGGAAAAAGGTCATCGACAAAAACACCTGTAGGATAAGCATATATTTCAATGTGATGATCTGGTTGTAGACGTTGGCGATGACTTGTCATGATGAAGCCTTTTAATAAAAAATGATTTTGAATGCAAACATTAGCAACAACAATGATAACATTTTATAGTCAAGATGAACTTGAGTCGAAAATAGAAGCTCTACCAATCAAAATTTTATTATGGACAAAAAAGAACAAAAAATATTGCATGAAAACAAAGCATGTTGCAATAAAGCAATCTACCATGCAGCGTTTTATTATGAAATTTAATTCGTAGATTAAGACCTTTTATTGTTGGTTCAATTGCCAATGAAAACTTAGACGACAACACAATATAAGACCGACCAAAATTGAAATATCATGCCAAAAACATTGTTAACTATTATGGACAAATGAAACATTGTTGAATAATCAACAATACTTTTTTATGGATGAGCGAAGTTGTGAAACCCGAGAATAAAGTATACATAGAGGTAGGATATTTATAAAAAAATAATAATTTAAATGTTGTTATAATACAAAATTTATGAAAAGCAAAAAAAAAAAAAAAAACGGGGTCAAAATAGAATTAAGAAGAGATGGGACTATATATACCCATCTCTTCTCTCAGCCATGACCAGCTGAAACAAAAGAAAGAGGGGAGGGAGAATTTCGAAATTCATTTCATAAAAAGCAAGAGTAAACACCCAAAAAAATTGTAAACCCATACAAGCCTTGGATTTCTAAAGTGGAAGAACACAATTGGGTGGAGAAATAACAAGAAGAAAGTGAAGAAATTGGGGAAGAAAGGAGGAAGAGTGGCTGGGTATTTTCAAGGAGAAGAAGGCTAGGATTCTTCCAAAATTGTTAGATTCCATCCAAGTAAGGAGTTCTAATTCCAATTTCTATGAAATTAACTTCAATTTGATTAGAAGTTCATGATTGTTCTTGAATTGGGAATTAGGGTTTTTAACATAAAATGTTAGGAAAATGCATAAATGAGTAGGATTTCATGAATAAAGGGAAGACATGGCTGTTACTGATGAGAAATCAAGGATTGAAGATGAATTGGAGATACTTTCTCTTTTTTTTTCAAAACAGGGCAGTTTTGTTGCCCTGTTTCTTAGGGACATTTGGACCTGAAAAATACATAATTCAGGGAGGGTCCCTTCATAGAAGTTGTATCTGGGAGTGTTAGCTTTCCAACGAGTCCAACGCCGTCTAATTTGGAGTTCTGGAACTCCAGATATGGGTAAAACACTGAGGAGAGGTCAAGCTGTCACCTATGTTGACAGTTTCGGCCAAGTTGAGAAAATAGCAAAAATTTAACCATGTTAAGGGTAGAAATTGTCCCTTTCCCTTCATAAAATGTGTCTTGATCTTCAGAAAATAAAAGAAGAGAACAAATGGTGATAAAAAAATTGAATTCATGATGTCCATTTTGACTATAAATGAGCTGAAAAATTAAAGGATGATAATGAGGAATATAAGTGAGAAAGAAAAGAATTGGTAAAGGGAAATGAATATTATTACCATTTTTATTGTTGTTGTGTGTGATATGTGGATTAATATAAAAAAATGGCGGGTATTTGTGGTTTCAGGAAGAACCGCGGGTGAAGGGCAACAACAACAACAACAGGGTAACGCAAGTCGAACATTCACAGCAGGTAGGTACTTGGTACCTATATTTTCTTTATCTAATAATTATTTTCTTTACTAGTTATTGAACTATAAATTATAATTTGGTGCTTATTGATGAGGAAAGGAAAACGAGTAAATGAAAGGTTAGGGGATGGAAAAATAGATATATATATATATATATGTGTGTGTGTAGACAGAAACAAGTTGGTTGATATCGGCATTACCGATACGTTGGTGGTGAGATATAGAATTGATTAGCTATTCGGTTTCAGAATAGTTAATGATATCGGCGGGTGACGTCGATATCGGCATAATGTATAAACTTGATTAACTATTCGATTTCGGAATAGTTAATGATATCGGCCGATGACGTCGATATCGACATGATTTATAAACTTGATTAACTATTCGGTTTCAGAATAGTTAATGATATCGGCGGGTGACGTCGATATCGGCATAATGTATAAACTTGATTAACTATTCGATTTCGGAATAGTTAATGATATCGGCGGGTGACGTCGATATCGGCATAATGTATAAACTTGATTAACTATTCGATTTCGGAATAGTTAATGATATCGGCAGGTGACGTCGATATCGACAAAATTTATAGACTTGATTAGCTTTCTGAAATGAAAGCTAATGATGTCAAGAATCCTTGACATCGGCATACTCTAAAACCTCCTAAGGAAATAACGAAACAAGAATTAACTATTTTGGTTTTAAAGGAAATATATATATATAGTTAATGGCACAACGGTTATGTTCGTGTCAACATTTTCATGAAACTGATTAGTTGATTTCAGGACGGGTAACTAGAGACACTATTGGAGGTCATTAGTGTCGACTATAGTCTCTTCGATGTGAAAAAGGGGAAAGAGTAGACAAAAGAAATAAATCTTTTATATAACCTTAAAAGGGTGTATATGGTTGTGTTTCGAATCTCATATGATTTAAGTAGATTGATGGATATGTTGTTCAAATTCTTCTGTAAATTGCTAGTATTTACTTAATTGTTTTACTCATGGAAAATCTATATTTTGCAGGTTCTTCCCATTCTCGTCAGGAATAGATTTTAAGCCTTAATTTCTTTTTGTATAAGATAGGAACTTAGGGAGTTATGGTGAAATTTTGTTATGTAGAAGGACATGTAAATTGTATAGAATAGTATATTCATAAATTTTGTTTCTGTAATATTAAATGTATCAACCTACGCTCAGGATATTAGAAAGTATTAGATTATCTTAGAATATTAAACTGTGTTATGTTCGATGTATATGTATATATGTATCTATATGTGAAATCTTTGTGTGCGAATTGGCTCTTTTAATTTTTATCTTATGTGTGTGATGTAAGATGGAGTTGGGAATGAATATGGTCCTGACCATATTCTGGAATGAATGATGCAGTTGATTGTATTAAAAATGGTTGTTATTGTGGATGAGATGTGATTAAAATTGTGTGCAGGTTGTGTTATGGATAACTTGGGATCTCCTGATATAGGGGAGACTTTTATAGGGGGAAAGATTAACAAATAAACAAATAGGAGGAAAAAAAATCTAGGGTTGTTACAGAAGTACTTCTGAATAATTTATCCTAGCCATTGTTTTTTTTATAAGGACCCAACCTCATACCAATCCCGCTTGGTGTTAGTTTAATACACAACCAAATCAAAAGAACAAATATGGTAAAATCGAGTAGAAAAATCAGACCCCGTTAGAATCGAGTAGAATCATAAAATCAGACCAGATCGGTCTGGTTTTACGATCCTAACTGATCCCACTTCAACTGTTAATGTTAATTAATTTCCCCAGTTCTTCTCGCTATCTTCTCACCCCTCTTGGCTCATCTCCATCTCTCATCTCTCAAATCATCTTGGCTACCTTAATGTTTGTTGTTAATGGTATTCTTCATCTATGGAGAAACATGGCCAAGTTGCCTCTCTTTGTGTTCTTTTGGTTTTTGATGCAGTTGAATTATTAAATGAGACTGTAAAGGTGTTTTTGATGCAGTTGTTGAATTTTGCAGAGGCAGTGGCTTTTGGAAGGAGGTCACCGGAGAAGCTGTTTAGGATTTTGGACATGTATGATGCATTGTCTGGTGTTTTACCAGATTTGGAAGCTATGGTTATGGATGAGTTTGTGTGCACCGAGGCGAAAAGAGTGTTGGCTGGATTGGGAAGGGCGGCTAAAGGGACTTTTGTGGAGTTTGAGAATGCTGTGAAAAGTGAGACTTCTAGAAAACCTATGCTAGGTGGAGTGATTCATCCACTTGCACGATATGTGATCAGTTATGTGAAACTGCTTGTGGATTATAGTGAGACGCTGAATTCACTTTTGGAGAAGGATGATGATGATGAGTTAAATAGATTGAAAAATGATGATAGTGAGAGATTACAGTTAGAGAGCTTGAGTCCTATAGCAAGGAGATTGTTGGCCTTGTTATTGACTTTGGAGTCTAATCTCGAGGAGAAATCATAAGGATGGTGTTATGCGGTTTATATTTCGTATGAATAATATTTTGTACATGGTGTAAAGAGTTAACGATTCATAACTTATTAAGATTTTGGGAGACCAAATACGCCAATATGCCACAACTTATCTGAGTGTGTATGATCTTCTGTTTCTCTGTCACTTGGTGCTCCTGTTGTTCTCCTTTCCTTGGCTATGCAAGGGGTTTTTCGAGGAATTAAGGATACAAAAACTCATTTATATGCTACTGGTTAGATAATTTCTTTTGTTGCATTTCCCCTTACAAAACACTATCCTCGGTGTGATAGCCGAATTAACAAAACATAGCATGCATAGTCTAGTCCAAAATTATTGATATTTTAATGGTTGTAAATGTGATCAATTGCATTCTCTGTCAATGTTCTATGGACATAATTGTTTTGTATTGTATTTTTAAGTTATTTTAAATTATGTATGAACGTTAACTGATGAAATTTTATGGCCATAATTGTGTTCTATTGTATTTGGAAATATTTTACTTACAATTCTATGATTTTTCTATCTACACGATTTTAGCTGTGATTGTACAATTTTTGTACGGAAATATTTTACAGATAATTTTATGAACCGAGTTCAAAAACCAATTCTATGTTGCGTCAAAATTGAGATTTTGAAAACCTTGGTTTCCACCACAAACGATTCAAGAATTTATCATAGCCATTGGCTTTTTTATAAAGGACCCAACCTCAAACCAAGACCGTTTGGTGTTAGTTTAATACGCAACCAAATCATGTTACGATGCTCGAATATAAGCTGATTGAAAATTGAGACATTACGCAAAAATTATTGTGAACTATTGTGTGCCAACATTAAAAAAAACCACAGACAAACTCTATAGTTTTCAATAAACCATTCAAGAATTTGAAGTTTTGTTATAGGGTTCCACCATAAACATATAATGTGATGGTGGTTCGATTGCCTATGAAAATCTATTTTTTTTTCTAAGAGGTCCTAATAATTATTTAATCAAGGTAACTTGGTCATGGTGCATGAAGATGCAAGAAAAGGAAAAAATAAAAACCAAGCAAAAAAGGCAATAAAAGTTTTGTGCCTTCTAAGTACGATGGCTGCATGCAAAAAAAATGTGAACCAAAGAACCAATAAAGCATTCCCCAATAAATTATTCTAGCATTTAAAGTTTTATTCCAAGACTCTATTTCCAAACCAAGATGATTTAATATTGGTTCGATTGTTATGAAAACCTGGACCAGCGCTTACTTATAAGATGATTAAAATTCAAATATTATGAAAAAATTGCTGCTAATTATCCATTTTACAAAACATATTCTTGATGAACAAAGCATTTTAAATAAATCATCGTGGCCATTGAAGTTTATTATGGGTCCCTAATCTTAAACGATGAACATGTGATGTTGGTTAAATTGTCGAAGAAAATTTAAGACTTGCTAGAGTATAACTTGATGTAAAAGTTGTCGTAAACCATTGCAAGCGAGTAAAAAAAAATATTGCGACCGAACGAAGTATTTTCAAATTAATTATCCTAGTAACCAAAGTTTTATTCATGGTTGCAATCTCAAACAAGAATCAATCTATGTAGCTTATTGATCACCAAAACCTCAAATAGTGACAGAATATAAACCGATCGAGAAAGTGACATATTATGCCTAAATTGCGGACATACATAGTGTGAGAACTAGTAAAAAAAACCAAAGGCAAGAATGAAACATTGGGGATAAAGTAGAAACAATAAAGGAACTGGGCTTTAACTGTTTAAGCCTCATCACGAGCAAACCAAAATCGATGTCACAAATACACTTAACACCTTCCAACAATTAACTTGGATAACAAAAAAAATTATTTCTGGAGATTTCATGACCATGCAACAAAAGCAATTTGATCTTGCTGCATGAAGATCCATGAAAAGGCCAAACAAAATGAAGAATTCGATCAATCAAAAAAACAAAAAAATGGCAAAAAGAATAAAATCACAAATTTCTTCCTCTTATTTATACTTGTTAGAAGAAAAACAAAAAAAAAAGAGTCGGGTCATTTGCCCAAACTAGTGACTCGGATGGGCAAACAAGAGGCGTGCATGAGCTGCCTCACGCATGCCTCCTTAGTTATTGTTCAAGTGAATTACAATTCACTTGAATAGTAAAACAAAAGCATGCAAAATGGGTATATAACAAAAATGCAAAGTGAAGAGGAATGCATGGAAACTTACCTTGTAACTTAGAACTGGAGATGATGATGCTGGAGTGCCTGCATGACCAGTGATCGTTGCTTATAGGGATAATAAAGATGGTGATGATAGATGGGAGGAAGTCTGGTCAGGAGAGGAGTTACTGGAAGTCATTGCCTAGGAGAGAGAGGTTGTGGTGAAGGGGGAAGAGCTGGTCGCAAGGAGGTTCTTCCTTCGAGTTTTTTTTCTTTATTTGTTTTCTTTTTGTTGCCTCACTCTCATCCTCTTGCCTTGTTTTCTTTCTTTCTTTTCTCTCCTTTTTTTCCCCAGGTCAGCAAGGGAGGTATATATATACCCTATATATAACTCTATTTAAGAAATATTTGATGCATTAATGTAGGATGCAAATCACATTTTTTTCTACAATTAGATAAAACAAAATAGAAAAAAAGATATTCTAATTAACATTCTAATGATTCTTTGGCAGAATACACATGATTTGCAACTCAATAATCAAGTGAGAGAATCATGGAAAACAACAGGAAATTGCAGAGAAAAGAAAAGAGTTTGGAGACAGGTGGGTTGTTCTCAAAAAGACGATGAATAGTACCATGCTAATTAAATTGCAACAGGATTTTCTACTTTGACAATAGACATTCAAATGGGAATATCTTGAGATATGAAATCAAAATCAAGCAACTCAAAAACACAAATTCATCTATATGTTCAAGAATACAACTTTCATGAAGGATCTAAAGTGTGAAAAAAATTGTTTTGAAGAGCAAAATTTGCCTACAATCAACTTGGTCAAAAACCGTTTTGAAGAACAGAATCGTGACAATAACAAAATATTTTTTTTGGTGAAAAAAGGTGCCACTGGTTTGGTGAAAAGAAACAAAATATAATTTTGAGTGGCATAAAAGTAATAGAAATGATCGTGATGTTTTCTGAACCAACCCCACCTATTTTTTCAACCACACTAATTAACTTTCCCAAATTTAAAATTGGTCCTCGATTGTGCTAATAAATCCTCAACACGTTAAATCAAGTCTCTCCAATAAAAGCTAGAAACTCTGGTTAGAATCATTCTTGCGGCCGGATTCTCTGCTTTTTCACTAGACATTCAAACAGGAATATCTTGAGCCTCTAATATCAAAATCAGGCAATTCAAAAACCTAAATTCATCTATATGTTCAGGAATACAACTTTCATAAGGATCTAAAGTGTGGATTTTTTTTGAAGAGTAGAATCTGCATGTAATCTGCTTGGTCAAAAATTGTTTTGAAGAACAAAATCGTGACAAAGGAAAATCATATTTTTAGTGCAAATTCTAAGGGATATATCCATCCTGAAACCTATGGTGAAAATAATAGAGCTTCCTAAAAAGAAACAAATTATAATCTTGCGCGACAGTAAAGTAATAGAAATTATGCTGACATTTTCTGAACCAGCCCCACCTGTTTTTTTACCACACTAATTAACTTTCCCAAATTTAAAATTTGTCTTCTTTATCCCAATAAATCCGCAACACATTTAATCAAGTATCTCGAATAAAACCTGCAAACTTTGGTTAGAATCATTCTTGTGACCAGATTCTCTACTTGTTCACCAAACATTCAAAGGGGAATATATTGAACTTCTAATATCGAAACTAGGTGATTCACAAACCCAATTAATGTGTATGTTAAAGAATACAACTTTCATGAATGATCCGAAGTGTTAAAAATAAAATCATTTTGAAAATCAAAATCTTCCTACATTCGGCTTGGTCAAAACTGTTTTGAAGAACATAATCGTAACAATGACAAAATCCATTTTTTTAGTGTGAATTCTGAGGGATATATCTAACCTTAAACCTATGGTAAAAAAACAGCATTTCTGGTTTTGTGAAAAGAAACAAAATTTAATCTTGCGCGACAGTCAAGTAATAGAATTATTATGACGTTTTCTGAACCAACCCCACCAGTTTTTTCAATCACACTACTTAACTTTCCAAAATTTAAATTTGGTCTTCGATTGTCCCCATAAATCCACGACACAATAAATCAAGTCACTCAAATAAAACCTGCAAACTTTGGTTAGAATCATTCTTGCGAGTGGATTCTCTACTTGTTCCTTAGATATTCTAACAGGAATATCCTGAGCTTCTGATATCGAATTCAGGTGATTCACAAACCTAAATTTATGTATATGTTGAGGAATAAAACTTTCATCAACAATCTAAATTGTGAATAAATCGTTTTGAAGAACTAAAGTTACCCGTAATCTGCTTGGTCAAAGACCGTTTTGAAGAACATAATCGTGACAACAACAAAATTGTTTTTATAATGCGAATTCTGTGGGAAATATCCAAACTTCAACGTATCATAAAAAAACAGGGCCACTGGTTTTGTTAAAAAACAAAATATAATCTTGCGCGACAGTTAAGTAATAGAAATTATCGTGACGTTTTCTAAACCAGCCTCATTTGTTTTTTGAGCAACAATAATTAACTTTCCTAAATTTAAAATTGGTCCTTGATTATCCCAATAAATCCATGACACATTCAATCAAGTCTCACGAATAAAACCTGCAAACTCTTGTATGAATCATTCTTGTGGCCAGATTCTCTAATTTTTCACTAGACATTCAAAAGGGAATATCTTGAGCTTCTAATATTGAAATCACGTGATTCAAAAACCCAGATTCATATATATGCTCAGTAATATAACTATCATGAATGATCTAAAGTGTGAAAAAATTGTTTTAAAGAACAAAATCTTCACACAATCGACTTGGTCAAAAATCATTTTGAAGAACATAATCTTGACAACGACAAAATCCTTTTCTTAGTGCAAATTCTAAGGGATATATCAAGCCTTAAACCTATGGTAAAAAAAGCAGCGCTGCTGGTTTTGTGAAAAGAAACAAAATATAATCTTGCGTGGCAGTCAAGTAATGTTATTATCGTGATGTTTTCTGAACCCGCCCCACCTATTTTTTCAACCACACTACTTAACTTTCCCAAATTTAAAATTGCTCTTCGATTATCCCCATAAATCCACGACACATTAAATTAAGTCACTCAAATATAACCTACAAAATGTTAGAATCATTCTTGCGAGTGGATTCTCTACTTGTTCCTTAGATATTCTAGGAGGAATATCCTGAGCTTCTGATATCAAAACCAGGAGATTCACCAACCCAAATTAATATATATATGTGAGGAGCAAAACTTTCATCAACGATCTAAAGTTTGAAAAAAACGTTTTAAAGAACAAAATCTGCCCGCAATGTGTTTCGTCAAAGACCATTTTGAAGAACAGAATCGTGACACCGACAAAATTGTTTTTTTAGTGCGATTCTCAAGGAAATATCCAAACTTAATTGTATAGTAAAAAAAACAGGGTCACTAGTTTTGTTAAAATATAAAATATAATCTTGTGTGGCAGTTAACTAATAGAAATTATTGTGATGTTTTCTAAACCAGCCCCACATGTTTTTTGAACAACAACAATTAAGTTTCCCAAATTTGAAATTGGTCTTTGATTATCCCAATAACTCCATGACACATTAAATCAAGTCTCATGAATAAAACATGCAAAATCTGGTCTGAATCATTCTTGTGGCAGGATTTTGATTTTTCACATGACATTCAAAAAGGAATATCTTGAGCTTCTAATATCGAAATCATGAGATTCAAAAACTGATGCGACCATATTATTTGATAGTTTCATTCATATTTACCTAGTGTTTTGCATATGTTTTGTATATAAAATGCGTTGATATTCTTTGTTTTACATTTTGAAGTCATTTTTGGATGAAAGATGCAAAAATGAGGTAATTGGAGCTAATTGACATATTTGACCTCCAACCAATGTTTTGTGTAGAGCAGAAGCTCTAGATATCAAAATGAAGTGATTCCAGTGGCATTAAAAATCTAACATCCATAACTTTCTGGGAAGTTAAGGAAAATAAGATAAAATAAGGAAGAGCATGGAAATCATAGCCTTCAAAGTCAAATCTTGCAATCTACTGATGTCGACCTTTGTCCATTCCAACTTCAATATCTAGAGCTACAGAATCTTCCTCTTCCAAACCCTAAATCATGTTCTCTTCCATCTTTTTATTTAGTTGCTCAATAAACATGCAAGGCTAGACTCTTTTGCTTGGTTGCAAGGACATAGAAACCTTCAGATTTCAAGAACTGTGAGATCTATTTTTACCTCAATTTTTCAGTTTATATGATGAATATTTTAGTTCTCCTATGCTTATTTTACTATGATTGTTTATTTAATTGCTAAGAGCGAACTCGAAGCTATTATTGTAGAGAATCTATTGCTAAGTTTGATATCAAAACTGAAGTTGTGAGATATGAACTTGTGAAGCAACTAAGTTAATAATTGTAGCGGATCTATGTTATTAATCTTAGGGAGAACATTCAATCGAACTAAACATATATTGCAAACAATAATATTTCTTAATTGATCAATTTATCTAGTTTTTAATGCTACCATTGAATCAAATTACTAGTGCGGACTCTGTGGTTGTTTGATGGTTAGGGTAAGTTATACGGCGTATCCATTAACGAACCAATTTGAAGGAGATAAATATTCATAATATAAATTGATGTGTCATTTCCATGATCAGTTTTGATTTCTGTAGGTGGATGTTGACTTGCGACCAAGGTTTGCTTTATTGATTAATTTCAGTTTTATATAATTTTTGCTTAGTTTGTTTTAGCCTAGCCTAGACAACTTCCAACCCCCTCCCCCTAATTACATAGCATATAGCACGAAAATCTGAACTAAAACGTCCTTGTGGGATGGATCCCTTGCTTGCTCTATACTATCTTGTTTGATTTGTTTTAAGCTAGGGTAATTAATTTGTGTGACCGCAACATCGCAACAAAGACCTAGATTCATATATATGTTCCAATAATACAACTTTCATGAACGATCTAAAGTGTGAAAAAATTGTTTTGAAGAACAAAATCCTCACATAATTGGTATGGTCAAAAATTGTTTTGAAGAACATAATCGTGACAACGACAAAATCCTTTTCTTAGTGCTAATTCTGAGGGATATATCCAACCTTAAACCTATGGTGAAAAAAGCAGCATTGTTGGTTTTGTGAAAAGAAACAAAATATAATCTTGCATGGCAGTCAAGTAATTGAATTATCGTGATGTTTTCTCAACCAGCCCCACCTATTTTTTCAACCACACCACTTAAACTTTCCCAAATTTAGAATTTCTCTTCGATTATCCCCATAAATCCATAAAACAATAAATCATGTCACTCAAATAAAACCTACAAAATTTTGTTAGAATCATTCTTGTAGATGGATTCTCTACTTGTTCCTTAGATATTCTAGGAGGAATATCCTGAGCTTCTGATATCAAAACCATCCGATTCACAAACTGAAATTCATATATATGTTGAGGAATAAAACTTTCATCAATGATGTAAAGTGTGAAAAAATCATTTTGAAGAACAAAATTTGCCCACAACCTGCTTCGTCAAAGACCATTTTGAAGAATAGAATCACGACAATGACAAAATTGGTTTTTTAGTGTGAATTCTCAAGGAAATATCCAAACTTAGATGTATGGTAAAAAAATAGGGTCGCTGGTTTAGTTAAAAAATAAAATATAATCTTGGCGACAGTTAAGTAATAGAAATTATCATGAAGTTTTCTGAACCAGACCCACTTGTTTTTTCAACAACAATAATTAAGTTTCCCGAATTTATATTGGTCTTTGATTATCGCAATAAATCCATGACACATTAAATCAAGTCTAACGAATAAAACCTGCAAACTCTAGTCTGAATCATTCTTGTGGGCGAATTCTCTGCTTTTTCATTAGACATTCAAAGGGGAATATACTGAGCTTGTGATATCGAAAATAGGCAATTGACAAACCCAAATTCATCTATATGTTTAGGAATACAACTTTCATCAACAATCTTAAGTGTGAAAAAATCATTTTGAAGAACAAAATATGCTCGCAATTTGCTTGGTAAAAGACCGTTTTGAAGAACAGAATCACAAGAACAACAAAATTGTTTTTTTAGTGATAACTGTGAGGGAAATATTCAAACTAAATGTATGGTAAAAAATACAGGGCCGCGTGGTTTTTTAAAAAACAAAATATAATCTTGCGCGACAGCCAAGTAATAGAAATTATCACGATGTTTTCTAAACCAGCCCCGCCTGTTTTTTCAACAATAGTAACTTATTTTACCAAATTTAAAATTTAGCTTTGATTATCCCAATAAATCCACGACACATTAAATCAAGTCTCACAAATAAAACATGCAAACTCTAGTCTGAATCATTCTTGTGGCCGGAGTCTCTGCATTTCTACTAGACATTCAAAGGGGAATATATTGAGCTTTTGATATCAAAACTAGGCAATTCACAAACCCAAATTCATCTACATGTTTAGGAATACAACTTTCATCAATGATCTTAAGTGTGAAAAAATTGTTTTGAAGAACAAAATCTGCCCGCAATTTGCTTGGTTAAAGACCATTTTGAAGAACAAAATCGCAAGAACAAAAAAATTGTTTTTTAGTGAGAATAGTGAGGGAAATATTCAAAATAAATTTATGGTAAAAAATACAGGGTCGCATGGTTTTTTTTTAAAACAAAATATAATCTTGCATGGCAGCCAAGTAATAGAAATTATAGCGATGTTTTTTAAACGAGCCCCACTTGTTTTTTCAACCACACTAATTAAGTTTCCCAAATTTAAAATTTGTCTTTGATTATCCCAATAAGTCCACGGCACATGAAATCATGTCTCTCAAATAAAACCTGCAAACTCTGGTCTAAATCATTCTTGTGGCCAGATTCTCTGCTTTTTCACTAGACATTTAAATGGAAATATCTTGAGCTTTTGATATCGAAATCATGCGATTCAAAAATGCAAATTCATATATATGTTCAGGAATATAGATTTCATGAATGATCTAAAGTGTGAAAAAATCATTTCGAAGAACAAAACTGCGACAACGATAAAATCATTTTTTTAGTGCAAAATCTGGGGGAAATATCCAGCCTTAAACGTATGGTAAAAAAAACAAGGTCGCATGTTTTGTTAAAAAAACAAAATATAATCTTGCGCAACAGTGAAGTAATAGAAATTATCATGATATTTTTTGAACCAGACCCACCTATTTTTTAAGCAACAATAATTAAGTTTCCCAAATTTAAAATTTATCTTTGACTATCCCAATAAATCCACAACACATTAAATCAAGTCTCTCGAATAAAACCTGCAAACTCTGGTTAGAATCATTCTTGCAACTAGATTCTCTACTTGTTCAATAGATATTCAAATGGGAATATCTTTAGCTTCATATATCAAAATTAGTCGATTCACAAACCCAAATTCATCTATATGTTCAGGAATACAACTTTCATGAATGATCTACCTTTCCTTAGGTAATGCCTTAGTAAAAATGTCTTGAAGTTGATCCTCACTTCTATAGAATTTCACATCAATCATCCCCTCTTGCAGTGCTTCCTTTATGAAATGAAACCTTATGTTTATGTGTCTAGTCTTTGAATGAAAGACTGGATGTAGTCTTTTGATGAAAGACTGGATTCTTTGCCATTGAAATGGCAGATATGTTGTCATAAAACAGGGGTGTTGCCTCTGTTTGCATCTCCCCAAAATCATCAAGCATAAACCTCAACCAAATGGCTTGAGTTGTTGCTCTAGAAGCTTAGACATACTCAGCTTCTGCTGTTGATAGTGCTACTATGTTTTGTTTCATAGAAGCCCATGAAAATACCCCATTTCCAAAACTAAAGGTGTACCCAGAAGTGCTTCTACTGCCATCCTCACTTCCATCCCAGTCTGCATCACAAGAGCCAACAAGTGTTGTTGACTGGTTCTTGGCATATTCAATTCCATAGTGAAGTTCCTTACACATATCTTAGAACTTTTTTTGCAACTCCCGTGTGTTTCTTTATTGGTTGGTTCATGAACCTTGACAGTAGGCTGGCAACATACATTAAATCAGGCTTAGTTGTTGTCAAGTATAGTAGACTCCCTACTATTTTTCTGTAAGAACATTCATCAGCCAATTTGCTTCAATCTATCTTCCTTGGTTTCTCACCAGTAGGTAGGGGAATTGAGATTGGTTTACAATCTTCAAGGCTAAACTTTGTGAGCAAGGATTTGGCATACTTGCTTTGATGGATGAAGATGCCTGGTTTGCAACACTCCTATTCCTAAGAAGTGATGAAGTAGGCCAAGGTCAGACATCTCATATCTCTGCATCATCTTTTTTTGAATTCATTGATCATCTTGTCACTGCTTCCAGTATACACAATGTCATCAATATAAAGGAACACAATGATTTGGTTTCCTATACAGTCAACCTTAGTATATAGTGTAGCCTCACTTGCACTTCTCTTCAACTTGCATATGGTGAGGTATGCATCAATCTCACTATACCAAGCTCTAGGTGCCTGTTTAAGTCAACATTGGGCTTTCTTTAGTTTGTAAACCTTCTGCCCTGCTTTCTTAACCACAAAGCCCTCGGGTTGTTCAACATAAACTTCTTCTTCAAGCACCCCATTTAGGAATGCTAATTTAACATCCAGTTGAAATAGTTTCCAATTCTTTTGACTTGCTAATGCAATAAGGGTTTGAATTGTATCTACCCTTGCTACTGGTGCAAAGGTTTCATTGTAATCAATCCCTGGTTTCTGTGCATAATCCTTTGCTACAAGTTTGGCCTTGTGTTTGTGAATTGTTCCATCAAGATTCAGCTTTGTCTTGAACACCCACTTGCCATATTCCATGAAAATTCTTTTTTCATCTTTTCCATCAAACTTCTACCTTAGATGTGTTGGAATATGAATATAACATATGCACCAAACACTCTTAAATGTTTGATACTTGGCTTTCTTCCTATAAATGCTTTGAATGGAGTCTTGTTTGGTACTGATGATGTTTAGCACCTGTTTTGTAGGTACATAACTGTGTTAACAGCCTCAGCCCATAAATTAATAGGTAAACCCTGTCTCTGTCATCATGGATCTTGCCATTTCACATATTGTCTTGTTTTTCCTTTCAGCTACTTCATTTTGTTGAGGGGAGTTGGCTACTATTAGTTGTTTTTCAATTCCTATATCAGCACAGAAATTCTCAAACTCTCGTGAGGTATATTCTCCCACTCTATCACTTCTTAATTTCTTCAACTTGTATAACAAGTGCTTTAAATTTTCTGAACACAGTAAGAGTATTTGACTTGTTCCTTAAAAAATATACCCAACACATTCTTGAGTAGTCATCAATGAATGTGATAAAGTACCTATTTCCTCCATTTGACTCATTCTGTATTGGACCACACAAATCTATGTGCACCAATTGTAGTGAACAACTTGATCTCCAGGCTTCTTCTTTATTGAAACTTTCTCTATGTTGCTTCCCTGTTAAACACCCTTCACATACTTCACTTACTTCTATTAGAGTAGGCAGTCCAGTAACCATTTCCTTGTTTTGCATTTTCTTCATGCTAACAAAGTTTAAGTGTCCATGCCTTCTATGCCATACCAAGAATCCTCAAGTATTGATACTTGCTGCAGGTATCAACGATTCTAGTGACAGTGGAAAGCATTGATTTCCCTTCATGACCACTCTAGCTAACACATTTGTAAGCCTCTCATCATCAAATATTACTATTGTACTACCTCCAAACAAAATATAATAGCCATGTTCCATCATTTGACCTACACTCGGTAGATTCTCCTCCAACCCTGGGTCCAGCAGCACTTCATTTATGTACCTTCTTCCTACTTGGTTTCAACTACTAGAGTGCCTTTGTTAGTTGCTTGTACAAGGTCTCTGGAGCCCATCTTCACTTTACAGGTAATTGTTCTGTCAATATCTATTAGATTTGACTCTTGTGAAGTCATATGATTACTACATGCACTGTCCACAAACCATACTTCTTTATTTTTTATATTTGTTGCATGACAAACATAAAACATTGTCCTTGTGGAAATATCCTCCTCCTGTGCACAATTTGCCAATTGTTTGTAGTCATTGCAATCCTCTATATTATGCCCAAAATGATTGCATCTACCATATTTTACCTTCCCTTTGTATCTACAAACACCAAAATGGAATTTCTGGCATACATGGCACTATGGCTTCATAATACTTTGACTAGTGCTTCCTTGTTTTTTATGTGAGTTGAAGGAATTGTTGTGCATGTTTCCTCCTCGTGACAAGTTTGTAAGTCTTCTATCTTGACCTTGCCAAACTTGATTTGATCTTGAATGTGAGCCCTTGTTTCCACCATGAAACTGATTATTTCCTAGTCTCAAACTACTGAATGCTCTTTCTATTCCAATTTGTTTTTCCCTCTCATCATGTAAACCTTCTCTTTTATCAAACACTTTGACAAAGGCAACCACTTCTTCGATTCTAAGTACATCAAGATCTCTTGTTTCTTCAATTATTGAAACAATAGATTTATACCTCCTGCTTACTCATTAGCAACTTCTGCACTATTCTAGTCTCGGTTACCTCTTCACCAAGTGATTTGAGATTGTTCATGATTTCAAAAAACTTAGCTAGATAATTGTCTAGGCTATCACCATCTGACATTCTCATATATTCAAAATCAGCTCTAATTGCTTGAAGTTTTATAGCTCTTAACTTTTTATGTCCTCTTAATTCTCTCCTCGGAATATCCCAAGCTCCTATTGCAGTCTTTTCATTTCTGATTCTAGGAAACAATTCATTAGTTATTACTCCTTGAATTAGACTTTGTTATTTAGCATTTTTGATCTTCATCTCTCGTGAAATGGCAGGTATGACTCTTGGAATAGCATGTTCACCTTCACTTCCTTCTTCAGCAGACTCATCCTCAAGATTTGATTGAGACATTATGCTAATCTCAACCACATCTCATAGGTCATACGCTATTAGGATAGTCTCCATCTTTATTGTCCAAAAATCATAATTTGTTCCATTAAATTGTGGAGTTCTTAGATCTGCTCCAAAATTTGATGATCCAGCCATTTTAAAACTAGGGCTCTTTATCGTGAAACCTATGTTTTTTATTGGCAGGCACTAATGAATTAATCTAGAACCCATGAAGAGAAGGGCCGGCAAAAAGTTGCACAAGGCATATCCCCTTTGTATTTGCGGCATGGCCTTGACCTTTGATGATCTGAGCTATGGACATCGAGAAGCGGAAGTCAAAAACTAGAAGAATTATTCGTGAGTGGTTTAAGAGAAAGAACAAGAGAGCCGATGTATATCAACGGTATGAAGTTTCAGGTCAATTACCCCCCTCTCCCTATTTTTCAATTTCTTTTTAAGTAATGCTTGCTGTATTTTGTTGCAGATGACAGTGAGGATGATAGCCTGGATGATGACTTCGATAGATCGTTGGAGATGGATCCATGCATTTCAATTTCAAATAGTAAACGTTCTGGCAGAAGATGTACTCGTTAATTTCCATGATTTCAATGCATGCATCTGACAGCGGAGCTTCTCTCACTACGTGCAGGTTTCAAGAGATTGTGCCTTTGAAAACCATAAACTGAAGCAACAAACTGGAACTTGTTCATAGGCAAAACACGAAACGATGAGCATGGATGCCCCTGGTTAACCCCCATGTTGAATCCAATCTCAAGTGAAAACTATCATTTTGTCAGGTTCCCCGATTTAGGAAGGAGGGAAAAGTTTCAGTGGCCGTTCTCAAGGAATATAATTTTCATTTCAGGAGCCAATCGATGGCAAAGGAGGGGACAAATGCTATCACTGATTTCCAAATAATCAGTAAAGGGTATAGGATCATTGCATACAAACATGCAAATACAATAGCAGAAACAGAGGAGATGCAATTTTAGGCAATGCTGCTGGCGTTTAGGCATGTTATGTTGCCACAGCTAGCTTTCTAGAGATGCATCATTTTAAGTAATTTTGACTTTTATTCCTTAGAAAAGAAAATTTTCACTTTGTAGGGTTCTCAAAGTGCAATTTCATGTTACATTGATGGAAAGTGAAAGTTGATTAATAACTATTTCATATTTATTGATCGTAACCATAAAAATTAGTCACACATGCTAATAGCCACAGAGTCCAAATTTCAGTACATATTTCATATTTATTGGATGCAGCAATAACAAGTAGAGTACTTACAATCAATTTGCCTCATTTGACTGAAGAACACCACGCAGGACCTCAACATTATCTGCATGACAAAGGGGACATACACATCTCTTTTGCAACTGCTCAGCGAGAGAAGCATAATGCTGTTCCAACTCAGAAGTCTGCTTGTTTCCAGTCAAAGACACTTAAAGTTTGTACATATGCATCGTATGTTTTAATATAGCTGTGCCTGTAAGACTGCAATCCATTTTTACTTAATTTGTAGACAAAAAGTTTAAGCTGTTCTTTTTTCCTTTGTTTTTACTGGGAGAAATGTCAGCATGAAAAATGTTTCTGATGGCTGAAAACATAAAACTGACCAGCCATTCAACATCAGTGAGTTAGAAACTTCAAAAACATGACACAGCATTTTTGAAAAACTGCTCATAAGTAGCCTTCCGAAACATCTATGAGCTATTTTTGTAAATGGTGGTTTTTGGAAGGATAAAAAACTAGAAATCAGATGTTCTTATGGGCTGCTCATATCTGTAGGCATACTCTCAATATCATTTACCATCAATTGAATCGCATGACCTGCCAGGACATTTATCTCTCTCCTCCAAGAAAAGGTATAGTTAATCATGACCAGACAGCCAGCTCCACACATTGTAATGTTTGTAAGGATATCTTGTTAAGTCCTGCAATGCTTTTGTTTCTTTCACTATTGCCTCCATCAGAGAAACCTTCCTATGAAGGTCAATATGCTCCTTCTGGACCTGCAAAGAAACAGGCAACCCAAACTGCTCACAAGGAAAACTTTCACAGACTTTTAGGTAGAAGAAGAAATGTTGAGGAGGAATTCTTGAATATTTCTACAAACAACAGAACATCTATAGAACACTTGAACCAACTTCTTACCTGATTTTGAATATTCTCCTCTGCTATGTATTCTTGTTCCTCTTTAGTTGTTTGAGAAGCTAAATGGGCAAGAATATCCTCAAGAGCTCTTAACTCAACTTCAGTAACTACCTTCTTTACAGCTTGTCTGTCTGGTTCTGAAATAAAGACACAATGATTCCCTCAACATAAAACCAGAGCAACATATTCTATATCCAATTAAAGACATTCTATATCCAATTAAAGAAGGCATTTGCAAATTGATGGTAAAAGGAAAAGAAAATAGGGGTTGAATTGGAGACGGATGCTAGTTCATAATGCATACAAATGCCTTGCAGTTTGTCATATAACAGTGGTCTATATGATCTGTATCCCGAGAAGAACAAATATGCCTCCTCGATATTTTGACCAAACAATTCTAAGTTAATAGACTAGTAACATCCATGCTTGTAGTGATTCACATAACATTTAAAGAAATAAAGAAACAAACATTCCCAGAACACAAGTATATAGTGCAGGTTCAGCAAACCTCCTTCCATGGGCAAAGATGGTAAGAAATTTACTGTGTCAAAGTAGATATCATTTAAGTCCACCCAAATTACTCCCCTATGCTCCATACCCAGCACACCCAATCACATCAATCTGTCTCTATATTTGCTTAGAAAAATAAATTTCACTTCCCTTCTTTCTCTCTAAAGCTGCCACAAGTCAGAGTAAAGCTGAAGCCTCATGAAGAGCAAGGCCTCCCAAAGAAATGGGCAAAGACAGCACTTCCTTTAAAAATACAAAATGCCATGCTTTAAAAGCTGCTCTAATAGGTTTTGCTAAAAGGCTAATGTCTCAACCAATTATGAGTTCATGAGCTAATCAAAGGCGAGTCACATGTTCATGCACCCACAGTAACAAACAGATTGAAATTTGCGGCAGCAGATACATCCATTTACATTTTCTTAATATCTGTACATTTTTAACCTTGGCTGGAATTTACAATAACATTCTGTACTCGAAATGGGACCTTAAGAAACTTAAACACATGATTCCATTTATAAATCAAAAAACATGATGTGGAAAACAAAATATGCTGAATATGTAGACAAATCAAATGATTTTGCTGTGGAAGATGAGCAAACTCAAATATATAATCCCATGCCACACACAATCCAAAACTTCTTGCTCTAGCAGGCCACTATAAGCTTTCAATGACTTCAGCAAACCCACATCTCTAGTTTCGCAACTAGATGTATAAAAAAGAGCAGAGAGAAGACTCAGACTTTTGTTTACTCACTGAAATTTAGTTTTTCTGTTTTGATCCTTCCCTTTACGACAAGCTAATTGAGTTACAGATTAAGGTTTTCAACTCGTCTATTTTTATGATGTTCCTGCATAGTGGTTGGCTTTGTTTTGATCGTTTGTTAATTACTATTCAAATTCTGTACAATTGTATGAATGATCAAATTGGAAGCACAATCCAAAATCATGATCCCACTAAGCCTGTCACTAATACCAGAGAAAAGCATCAAAACAAATACCGCATCCATTCTACATATCAAACAAACCAGTGTTACTCATCAGCAACTCAAAGGTTGAATTTTATTTTTTGGTGACACCAGATAAATGGATTCATTCATGAAAAAAATTACTCATAAGAGTTTCTCAAACTTGAATCAAATCAATCAGGGATCAGCTACTTTGATCAATCAGAACCTTTTTTTTTTTTTTGAAGAAAAAAGAAAAACACTTAATTCTGCACACTTGCTGTCACAAAGCTTATTAAAAAGAAAAATCAAAGGAAAAAGAACTGTCAAGAATTGCCACGAATTAATATCAACATCGACAAAAAAATATATATATATGAAAAACCAGCATATGGAATAAGGTTCCACTTACCAAAGGCAGTTATTAGCATAGAAAAATAGGTGATGAAATAGCTACATGATGAAGGCGACGTGAACAAAGGCAGTTACTGATTTGTGTACAAGCACACACAGAAAGAACGATGCATAAAGTGCTAACTCTAGTAGACAACCAGAGACGTGGATAATAGAAAAACAAAGAAAATACAGCCCCTGACATAATCAAACATCTGGGAAAAAAAATACAACATGGGTGATTGAATATTTCAACACCGACATATTCACAAACCAAGATCCCATACAATTATTATCACATCAGAAACCACTTTAGAAGCTCAGCCAAACTATAAGGATCCCACTTACCAAAAAGTTCACCAAATTGATAAGAATTTTTTGAAGGCAAAATCACGTAACAATCCTTGAAAAGCTGCATGGCACATAACATATGGAAAGGGCATCACATCAAAAACAATCCACCAAACGAGTAAACACCATCAATATAGATGCAAAAAAGGATATAAGCATTGACCTTTTAGAAGAATTCGGTCACAGAAAAACAACAGGCAGCTGATACAAATTTAAAATGCTCTTTTGGCGTCCACTAATCTCCAAAAACCATAAAGAGAGTTCATAATGCAAAGGCGCCAGATATTGAAAGAACCAAATACATGTAAAAGTATTTATGAAACCATGATAAACCATATCAATATCAATTTATAAATCGAATAAAAAAAGGTATAATCGATATATATACATGTAAAAGCATAGTCGTAGACAAAAGCTTAGACTTGATATAAGTTAAAACTATAAAGTTTCTTCAAAATGAGAGAGCATGTTATAGTTTGTCGTGAAAATTCTCATCTTCAAAAACAAAAATCCTCCTCCCAGGGACATTTGTAATAATCATATAAAATGAGAATGACAAATCATGTGGTACTTATATAATTGTTGAGACCATCGTTTGATGGTCCTTGGAAACAAATAACTTAACCCAAGGACATTTGTAATAGCTCGAGTACATTGAGCCACTTCAGGGATGCTTGATAAGATCCTAAAAAACATGCTTTGAATGTGGTTAAGTTATTGAGATTCCTCTTTTCATTTCTTCTGACTCGTGATTAGTTAATTACCAGCAACTCCCCAAAAAGTGAGAAAGCACGAGAGTGTTACAGAAAATGACATGCTAGCCACTAATTACATTTTCTGGCTATGAACTTCTGAAAAAGAGATCCTATTTTTTTATCAATTTGATTTCGAGCCTATTATCTATAACTAAACTAGCGTAACGTGTTTATAAATAATTATTTTATTGTGGCCTTCAAGTTATTGAATTTAGCAGTACATATTTATTGGCAACAATCTATTTCTTAAAAGAAGTATTTGATCATGTACATTTCAATGATCCTGTTTCTATTGTCGACGTTGTTCTTGATGATTCTGTTAGTATTTCTATTGTCAAATCATTAAAATTCTCAAGAATATTTATTTTAATTGCCATTAAATTTAGGTGATCAACATCTCGGAAGACAGTACAGAATAGCGGCAAGAGAAAAGTATTCGTCTCCCCTCGAATAGCAAGCAACAGAAGAGCTGGGGCAATTTATTGGCCATTAATGGAAACTTATCTTCGAGGCCCAGAAATGAAAAATTCAAAAAACAAACACTAGAGTGACTATACTTGCAAATCCACTAATCATACCACCGATCAATCCAATAAGAAAATTACGCAAATTCAAGAATTATAAAAAAAATCATGACCCTCTAATTACACACATACAAGAATTGATTTCAAAATCAACTCAATAGAAACACATATTATTTTGCCTTAAATATATGCCATGTTAGATAAAGAAGAAAAGAGGACATACCAGGATACAAGGCAATGCGATTGTGTTCCTTATAACAAGCCACTGAAGACCATAACCGAAGAACCCCACGAAAGCAGCCATGAACCCATTGTAGAAGATACATGAGAGCCAATCCTGAAGACCATCCAAAAACTTTTCCAAGATCAGAGGCCACAGCCAAGTAGTTCAGTTGCAACTGAGAAATCCCAAGAACGGATTTTAAATCCGATGAACAAGCAGAGAAATCAGAATTTGTCCATGTAAATGCTTGATCCATATAGTTGCACTTTTCATGCTTGGATCCATATAATTTAGATTCAAATCAAAGTCTTAATTTGAGAAAAAAAATAATTATTATTATGAATTAATAACACCTAACAATTGCAAGAAAAAAACCAATATTTTCACATTAGTTAGATAATAGATTTTGTTTTGACCCAAAATCAATAAACACAAGAAAATGACACAACCCCCCATTAAAAAAATAGCTCTACAAGCCAAAAGGTAAAGAAAACGGACCTCGGCAGCGAGATACTCGAGGACTTCGGAGAGATACACAGGAACACCAGCACCAACACGGTCAGCATATTTACCAACCTTCAAGAACCTAGCAATACTCCCGACTGGAAATTGCAACCCTGCTTTCTGTGATCTGGACACGGACTTAGATGCCTTTGGTTTACCTCTTCCTCCCTTAGCAGACGCGCCTCCTTCCTTTGAGCTCATCTTGAAATCAAAAGATTTTACCGAAAGATATTTCACCAAACTTATATTTTATGGACATTAGTGATCTGCAATGATGATATGATAAAACATTTATATTTCAGTCTCAAGCTGCAATTTCATACACTATTTTATCATCTAATTCCAAAGCATAGCCATCATGTAGGCCCACAACATTGAGGAGTTGTGATTTTGTCCCTTTTGGATGGTACAGAGTAACACCAATTATTAGGCTTAAAAGAATAAAGTAAAAAACAAGTAACTTAAAAAAGAATCTCATCCTCTAGAAGGACTAACCCTGATAAACCAGTCTCAATGCCACTCCACTTGGTTAATTTCTATACAAGCTCTTAAAGTTGAGCAATGTCTCTGTCCTAAAAATGTTTCAAAACCAAGAAATTTACTCAAAAAAGAGAAGTAAAACTCAAATGAGAAGTAAACAAAGAGAAAATATACAATGAAACAAACTACCTAGACATTTACCAGGAGAAATTCAAATGAATGGTTTTAATATAAGGTAAATTTTCAATGCATAACAATACAGAAACTCGCCTTGATTCATTCATGTCAATCTGCCCTTTATAACGTTTCCAGTTTGACGTAGTAGCTCAATGAATGTATTGAAGACATCCATCTGCATCACAATGAAGACTCAGATTTCTTTAAATCTATCTATCAATTTAGGACAGGCCTGCACAAAAGACAAACAGATTCTTAACAAACTTTGTTTTTCGTATCGGGATGTTGAGCAAGTTGGAATATATAGAAATTCAAAACCATTTTCTTTGATAAACATGAAAAAAATGAAGAAAAAAAATATCTTTCATGTCATCCACCTAAAGGCTTAAATCCAAATTCAAACATAAAACCAACCAATCAATACTTTATTCATGTTCATACCGGATCATATTAAGAAATCACTTCATATGTGCCTCAATTATAGCAGCATACCTCCTCATAAAGTTTTGCAAGAACCTCCGGATGAGATACAATTAATGCCGCTAAGCATTTAGCAGCTGCCCTCCGAACTTTCCAGCTGACATCTTCATCATCGGTATATTCATTTGCACTATCACTACCAAAAAAAAGGGATTGAAGAGATCTTGTCATATTGATATTGTAATAGAAAAGTAAAAACGCAACCCATCAAATTCAGTGACATCCACCCTAAAAGGATATAATAACGCAACAAAACATAAAAAATAAATGTCAGACAATGCTTTGGTATAGCAGCTCTAACATCAGACAAATTAAATGGAGGTGGTGAGCCAGGATCGAATTCTATTTCCTCTTCTCCAACCCCATTAAAACCATTAACTTTATTATCTACTTGGAACTATCCGGTTTCTCATTCATAAAAACCTTGAAAATATGGTGCATTGGCATCAGTCAAAGTATTTGCACACGGAATTCGATCATGTACAAAACAGACTAGCTGTAAAGGATAAAGTGCATTGCTATATAATTAACAAGGATAATAAAGGGCTTCATGCATGATCCTGACTGTATTTATCCTGAACCTTAAACCTGTATGCTCAAACGGAAACTATTGTATCAGCCCTTAAATTTCAAGCACCTCAACATCCCTTAAATTTAATTTGCAAATTGTATCAGCCTACGAAACAAAATAGTTTGACACACACCTGTTTACCGACCTCTACGTTTCTTACAGGCATTGTTTTTTATTCCAGTCTATCAAAACAGCTAGCTATTAACAGAGAAAATACAAAACCAATACAATAAAACAGCATGAAAAACAACACAATGTTATAAACAAAAATCCAAAACAGAAAAGACCAATATTATGCCAAATTTTTATAAAACTATCAAAAAAATCAACGGCTCCAACGACAAAAAAACCCAATCACATCAAGCCCAAACAGCCAGCTAATAACAAAAGAAACACAAAATCAGGTCAATCAAACGAAAGCTAAGCATATCCAATAGTTAGTGTTTGTCTCCAAATTTCTGTTTTTTTAACAATTAATAACTATGCCAAGCTAAGCATATCCAATAGTTGGGTGTCCAACACATGCAAACAAATATTTGTGCTGCACACAGTAAAAAAAAACCCACGCTTTATTTTTTAGAAATTGAAAATTGTTCAAAATTTATTTACCCATTTTTGGAATGACCAAACGAGTCCCCTTGAGACCTTGTAAAAGCTGTAATGACTTCCTTGACTCCTTGCCCACAAGAGAAGCTGTATCTGCCACCATAGTCCATCTTCTCTTTCCATCTCCAGCGAAGTCATGAACTCCAATTATTAACCTAGTTTATAGGAGCCAGACGTTAAACTTGAAATAGAAGGGAAGAGCTTAAAACAGAAGAGGTTGCTTACCTTCCGCATACTTTGAGAACAATTAACAGAAATACCATTTCTTGTAGCATCATTAGGGACTGAAATGCTATTTCCTGAGAAATTCACAAGTAAAGATTGCAATGGAACTCTTTCTGCCTTACACTCCTCTAGTATCATATCTTGCGTGAATTTCACTTGATTCATTGGAGCTGGTATAGCTAATTTTGTTTGTTGGCGAATTTTAGTGGTCTCTGGTTCTCTTTGTCTGGAGAGGCGATCATCTCTTCTTCTGGTTGCTTATAGGGACTGAAAGTAATTTTTGAAGAGGTGGAAAGTTGTGTTTCTTCTCGTTTACCCTTCTTGTTCAAGGACTTCAGCAGAAGTGTATTTAGTGAGTAATTCTCCTTGCGTGGGTAAGGATTTCTTCTGCTGCTTCTGAACCAGGGAAATTAGTATTTGAGATTGATCTATTCTCAATACAATCCTGATTCTCCAATTCAACATCAGCTCCTCTATTCTTTTCTCTACTCCTAATTGTTTGAAGCTGAAGAACAGCTTTGGGTTTACCTCTGCTTGACCAGATGTTATGGGAGCTCAGTTTTTTCTCTGGTCCGACATGAGAGGTCTGTGAGTTCTCCTGGTTTTCAATTGAAGCAAGTACAGATTCTGGGGTCCGGAATTGTTTGCTATCTATGATCTCAGAGAGGAATCCAATAGGAAAAGATGAGCTCACATATTCCTCTGCAAGGAGCGCCGAGCAGATGCTGGTGTATTCACTCTGTCCACGGTCATCCCTTGAAAGAACATGGTTTTCCACTTCAAGTACATCAGTAGCAGCATGGCCATCAGAACACGAGGAGATGAGGTTTCTTCATCTAATGTTGGGTCTAAAGCAACAGCATGGTCATCAGAACATGCAGTGTTCTGGTTCGCCCTCAGATTTGCAGTGAAATTCTCTCGGGTTCCTTCTTCATATGTTGGGTCAAAAGCAACAGCTTGGGCATCAGAAGATACGGAATTCAGGTTCACCAACAGATTTGCTGTGAAATTCTCTTGACTTCCTACTTTACATGAGGGTTCTAAAGCATCAAGCTCTGGAGTCTGGTTTTCTTTCCTGACCTTTTTACTGCTCGTTCTCTGAAAGATCTTTTACAGGCAAAGACAAGCTCACCATTTCTATCCCAAGAGAGAAGATATTAGTTCCAGAGGCTGACTGAACTTCCAGCCTTGCAGTTGAAAACAGCTCAGCATTGGATTCTCTGATCATTGAACTCCCTTTGGTTTCTGTCTCTGGCTGCTCTTGTTGACAAGAAAAATATTCAGGGCTGTGGTTATGTTCATCATATTGCTGCACTTGGTTGCCGAAATAACTCCCTGGACAGTTGTGGGGCTTAATATATCCCTCACTTTATGGACATTTCTAAATGAGCTTTCTATATCTTCATTTGCATCATAAAACAAAGAATCCATGCTTTCATCAAGCACTAACGCAGCTGATGACATCTCTTTCTTTGCAATTGACTCTCGAATCTCATCACAACACAAGCAGCACTGAACAAAAGAGAACCAAGAAAAACGCATGAATTTTTAAACACTTATCCACAATGTGGTCTACATCAACCATAATTTCTCACCTGATATTTTCCATCATCTTTTCCTGCCACATCCAGTCAGCCTTTCTTTTCAACAGATTCTCTTTCAGTTGCCTGTTGCGATGTCGCGGTCGCACAAATTAATTACCCTAGCTTAAAACACACAAGATAGTATAGAGCAAGCAAGGGATCGATCCCACGAGGAAGTTTCAAGTTAGATTTTTATGTTGTACGTTATGTGATTGGGGGGATTTGGTTTGTGATTATCTAAACTATGGCAGCAATTAAACTAGCGAACAAAATCAATTAAAACTGAAACTTATCAAGAAAACAAACCTTGGTCACAAGCATACATCTACCTACGGAAATTAGAACCGATCCTTGAAACTAAAAATGCAGTTCATGTTCTGAAATTTTATCTTTTCTTAACGTGATTAATTAACGGATCCGCCGTATAACTAATCCTAACCAACAAACAATCAAAGTGTCCGCACTAATGATTCAATTTAATGGTAGCTTTAAGAACTAGATAATTTCATCAAGATTAACATACAAGTTGTCCGCAACTTGTGTCAATTTATTCAAATGTTCTCCCTAAGTTCAATAATGTAGTTCCGCCACAATTATCAAGCTTAGATGCTTCACAAGTTCATATATCACAACTCCGGTTTTGATATTAAACTTAGCAATAGATTGTTCACAACAATAACTTAGAGTCCGCTCTAGCAATCATCAACAACAATCATAGAAAATATGCATAGGAAAACAATCATACTCATTCATAACATAAACTGAAAATAGAAGGAAGAATAAATCTCACAGTTCTTGAAATCCGAAGGTTTTTGTGTCCTTGCAACCAAGCAAAAGAGTCTAGCCTTGCATGTTTATTGAACAACTAAATAAAAAGATGGAAGAACACATGATTTAGGGTTTGGAGGAGGAAGATTTTGTGTTTTCTTATGTGCTGGCCGCCACTTCCTTGCTCCTCTTCTCCTTTATATATGCTTAGAAACCCTAGTGTCTATTTTACAAAATAGTCCTTCCCTGAGTTGGCAGAATTTAGTTGTCCCTTGTAAAATTCATATCTCCTTCATATCACATTGTTTCGATCTGACATTTGGAGCGGTTATCTGTTTTTGAGTCCTGAATCCACGAAAATTGAGTTTGCATCAATCGGACTTTTGTAGCTCGAGATATTGAAGTTGTAATGGACAAAGGTCGATATCGGCAGATTGCAAGATTTGACTTTGAAGGCTTCGATTTCCATGATCTTCCTTATTTTATTTCTTTTCCTTAGCTTTCCATAAATTTATGGATGTTAGCTTTTGAATGTCACTGGAATCACTTCATTTCGATCTCTAGAGCTTCCACTCTGCACAAAACACCGACTGAAGGTCAAATCTGCCAATCATCTCCAATTACCTCCTTTTTGCATCTTTCATCCAAAAATGCCTTCAAAATATAAAACAAAGAATATCAAGGCATTTTATACATAAAACATATGCAAAAGACTACGTAAATATGGATGAAATTATCAAATAATATGGTCGCATCAAATACCCCCACACTTAGCTCTTGCTCGTCCTCGAGAAAGGATAGGTAAAAAAAAAAAATTAAATTAAAAATAACCATGACCAATCTCTTAATCTCCCATCAATATCCAAGAATTCAAGCATTATAAATAAAAATACAATCGAGAAGGATAAAGAACATAAATCTTCATGAATTTGTTTACATGCAAACTTCAAAACTCAATTACTCTTCGGGATTTAAAAGAAATCTATGTCATGCCAAAGTGATAGGTCCTCTCATTGATATACACTCCAACACTCATGTGTTTAGGGTTTAGGTGTTTAAATCTCTCAAATTCAATCAATGAAGATGTTCTACCATAAGCTTGCTCTTCAATCTCATCTCCATTACTAAAATATTACAAACAATGCATGAATCAAAAGGTCTTATTTTCCGGTTGTAATGGGGCTAAGGTTAAGGTGAGGTAAAAGAGAGTAGAAGAAAAGGTTCAAACCAAAGAAAGTAGAGCATTCTGAAAATAAATAAATATATATTTCAACCAAGATATTCCATCAAAACACATCAATTTTCAATCTTCAAGCATCAATGCTTAGCTTCTTTCGATTTCAAGCTCTTTTCTATTTCTTTTCTCTGTTTTTCTTTTCTTTTCTTTTCTTCTTTTCTTGTTCTTTTTTTTTTCTTTTTTTTTTCTTTTCTTTTTTTTTGTTCTTTTTCACTTTTGGCAACTTTGCCCATCTTTTCATCAAGCATCACTTCTTCTTTCTTTTCACATAATTTCTAACCATAATTCCATGAGATATCACAAGTATATGCTCTACTAATCCTTGGCCAGGGGAAAAGAGGAAAACATATAAAAAGTTTAAGGCTTATACATGGATAAAGCAAAGAAAAGATAAACAAGCTCAAAAGGGGCTCACTAAAGATAATATGCTTTAGGTTGGCTTTTTGGCTCAAGCGGTTAAAATTCCTAATGCCTTTATCATCTTCATGCATCTATGTAATGTGAATGTAATCTCAATAAGATATGAAGCAAGTTCTAGAGATACATATCATTGAAAGAACGAACAATCAAAGAATATAATGTTGAAGGCTCAAAAGCTTACATTGGTATAACACTATAAAGTCAACATGGCATATTTTCAGAGTCAATCCCTAAACCAATTAAACATTAAAACTTGCATACACACTCATTCATTCAATTTATATATTCATCTATCTCACTTAATTCTCATACATAATACTCATATTCTCAAAAACCAATGGGAGTTAAAAAGATCAATCATAGATTTTTTTTTTTGTTTTTTTTTTTTGAAAGAATAAAGAAAAACAAAATAAGAAAATTGATAGTTTCCCAATACCCCCACACTTAAAACACAACATTGTCCTCAATGTTGAAAATGATAGAAAAGGGATATAAGAGAATGACAAAAATGCAATAAATAAATAAAGATAAGGGAAAAGGAAAGCAAATCTGATTTTTATTTTGGTCCTGGGTTGCCTCCCAAGAAGCGCTTTTGTTTTGTGTCATTGGCTCGACATGTGGTATGCTCATTATTCATAGATCGGTTCAGCTAACTCCACAGAAGCGGTGATTTCTGTCGTCCAACTTTCATAGAAAGGTTTCAAGCGATGCCCATTGACCTTGAGTACGTTATTTGTTTCTAAACTTGTAATTTCAACTGCACCATAAGGAGAAACATTAGAAACAACAAAGGGTCCAATCCAACGAGAGCGCAATTTTCCAGGAAAAAGTTTCAAACGCGAATGATAAAGAAGGACTTTGTCTCCAACATGAAACTCCTTTCTTGTAAGCATTCGATCATGAAGATTCTTAGTCTTTTCTTTGTAAATCCTTGCATTCTCGTAAGCATCATTTCAAATCTCTTCCAACTCTTGTAGTTGTAGTTTTCTTGCAATCCCAGCAGCATCATAATCCATGTTACATTGTTTAATGGCCCAAAAAGCTTTGTGTTCAAGCTCCACCGGTAGATGACATGCTTTCCCATAAATCATTCTATAAGGTGACATTCCTATAGGTGATTTATAAGCAGTCCGATAAGCCCAAAGTGCATCTCCAAGACGTAGACTCCAATCTCGCCGATTAGGTTGCACTGTTTTCTCCAAAATGGACTTGATTTCTCGATTTGAAATTTCAGCTTGGCCATTCGTTTGAGGATGATATGCTGTGGAAGTTCGATGAGTCACATGATATTTGCGTAGCAATGCTTCCATGGAACGATTACAGAAATGAGTGCCACGATCGCTAATGATAGCTTTAGGGATTCCAAACCTGTCAAATATGTGAGTCCTGACAAAATCTACAACAACTTTAGCATCATTAGTTCGTGTGGCTTTTGCCTCAATCCATTTAGACACATAATCAACAGCAAGAAGAATATAAAGATTGCCAAAAGAAGAAGGAAATGGACCCATAAAGTCAATACCCCAAACATCAAAAATTTCACTTACAAGAATATTCGTTAAAGGCATTTGATTTTTATGAGTGATATTACCTGTTCTTTGGCATTTTTCACATGATTTGCAGAAGTGATATGCATTTTTAAAAATAGAAGGCCAATAGAAACCACTTTCAAGTACCTTATGGGCTGTTCTTTTTGCTCCAAAATGCCCACCACAAGAATGAGAATGACAAAAGGTGAGAATGGAATGAAATTCATCTTGTGGTACACACCTCCTAACTACTTGATCAACACAAAATTTCCAAAGGTAAGGATCGTCCCAAAAATAATATTTAGCATCAGCTCGTAACTTATCTTTTTGGGGTTTAGACAAAATTGGAGGGAATTCTTTGGTGACTAAATAGTTTACCAAATCAGCATACCATGGTCTTGTAGAGGAATGCAACATATACAACTGCTCATCAGGGAATGTCTCTCTTATTGTTTCGATCTGTATATCCTCGTTCCTCAGTCGGCTCAAGTGATCAGCCACATGGTTTTCTGCACCTTTTTTGTCTTTGATCTCAAGATCGAATTCTTGTAAAAGCAAGATCCACCTAATCAGTCTTGGTTTGGACTCCTTCTTCTTCAAAAGATACCTGAGAGCTTCATGGTCAGTAAAAACAATTACTTTTATACCAAGTAGATATGACCTGAATTTTTCAAGAGCAAACACCACTGCAAAAAGTTCCTTTTCAGTTGTATGGTAATTGCATTGTGCTCCATCCAACATACAAGAAGCATAGGCGATAACATGCAAATTCTTCCCAATTCTTTGCCCAAGCACAGCTCCTACCGCATAGTCACTCGCATCACACATTATCTCAAAAGGTTCATCCCAATTTGGTGGTTGGATGATAGGGGCAGATGTGACACATCTCTTAAGCTCATCATGGGCATCTTTACATGCTTGATCGAACACAAAATCCACTTCTTTGGCTAATAGTTTGCACAAGGGTGCCGTAATCTTCGAGAAATCTTTGATAAAGCGTCGATAGAAACTTGCATGGCCTAGAAAAGAACGAAGTTCCCTCACGCATGAGGGGTAAGGCAATGATGAAATAACATCTATTTTAGCTTTATCAACCTCTAATCCACGTGAAGACACAACATGCCCAAGAACTATTCCTTGATCTACCATAAAATAACACTTTTCATAGTTCAAGACAAGGTTAGTTTCAATGCACTTTTTCAAGATCAAAGATAAATTTTCTAGACATCTATCAAAAGAATCACCATACACCGTGAAATCATCCATAAAAACCTCGATTATTCTTTCAACATAATCAGAAAAAATACTCATCATGCATCTTTGAAAAGTTGCAGGAGCATTACAAAGACCAAAAGGCATTCTCCTATATGCATATGTACCAAATGGACATGTAAATGTAGTCTTTTCTTGATCCTCAGGATTAATAACAATTTGATTGTATCCACTATATCCATCAAGAAAGCAATAAAAAGACTTACCTGCTAGGCGTTCAAGCATTTGATCCATGAATGGTAATGGGAAATGATCTTTGCGTGTAGAAAGATTGAGCTTTCTGTAATCAACACACATTCTCCATCCACTCGAGATACGAGTAGGAATGAGCTCATCATTTTTGTTTGTCACCAACATGATTCCGGTCTTTTTGGGCACCACATGGATTGGCGTGACCCATTTACTGTCAGTGATGGGGTAAATGACTCCTGCATCTAACAGTTTCAAAATTTCAGCTTTCACTACCTCCATCATAGGCGGGTTCAACCTCCTTTGCATTTCCCTTGTTGGTTTTGTGTTGTCCTCTAATAGTATGTGATGCATACATATTGAGGGACTAATGCCCTTGATGTCGGCTAAGGTCCATCCAATGGCCGTCTTGTGATCACACAACAACTTCACAAGTTTCTCCTCTTGCATACTTGTCAAACCTTTTGCTATGATAACAGGAAGTGTATTGTTGTCGCCAATGAATACATACTTCAAATTATCGGGCAAAGGTTTTAATTCTAACTCGGGGGCCTGTAAAATAGATGGCAAAAGCTTTTTATGTGAGAGTACTAAATCAACAAAGACATTACCATGGGGAACGGTTTGCAAAGCTTGTAAGGCCAATACTGATTCGTGCACGTTTTGGGGAACACACACGTGGCTCTCCATCTCTTCTATCTTGGTGAAATCATAGCCATAGCTCAAAGCTATGCTTAATCCGTCTTCGCAATCAAAATCACAAACTTGCTGCACACACTTATCAATTTGATCATAGCATGTGATAGAATAAACATTGCTATAAGGATATTTCATTGCATCATGAAAATTGAATTCAGTTTTTTCATCTCCTACCTCCATAGACAAGGTATCCTTACCACAATCAATCTTTGTCTTGGCCGTTTTCAAGAATGGTCTCCCAAACAATATAGGAGTGCTGGTTGATGAATCACAAGAATCATGTTCCATATCAAGAATATAAAAATCACATGGAATAACCAAACTATCAATCTTGACTAGGACATCTTCTATCACACCAAGTGGGTAAACAAAACTACGATCCGCAAGTTGTATTACAATGCTAGTTTTATTCAAAGGCTCAAGACTAAGAGAATCATAAACATGTTTGGGCATAACACTAATGGATGCACCTAAATCGCATAAAACTCTTTTAAAACTAGCATTACCAATAACACATGGGATAGTAAACGCACCTGGGTCTTTTTGTTTCAAAGGCAGATTCTTTTGAACAACGGCAGATACAACTTCACCCATACTTACCGTTTCATTACCTTTCAGTTTGAAAGCTCTTTTGGTAGTACACAACTCCTTCAAGAATTTTGCATACTTGGGAATTTGCTTGATAGCATCAAGGAAAGGAATGTTCAGTTCAACTTTCTTGAAAACCTCTAAGATCTCTTTTTCTTTGTCTTCTTTCTTTGACCTAGAAGAACTCACAGGAAAGGGTGGATTTGTTTTAAAACTGGAATTAATTGAGTGAAAAGTTACCTTTGGAGTGATGGTCTTTGTTTCAGTTTGTGGAGGAGGAGGATGTTCTTTCTTTGTACTCAATTCAGTTTCTATCTCTTCTTCCTCCATCTCAATTTGTTTCGACTTTTTCTCTTCAAGTTCTTTCCCACTTCGCAGCATGATAGCACTAACATTCTCTTTTGGATTCAATGCTTGGGAGGGCAACTTTCCATTTATTTGTGCTTCCAATTTCCCTACACTTGAAGCTACTTGCCCCATTTGCTTTTCCAAGTTGTGAATACTTGACCTTGTTTCCTGTTGAAAAGACATCACATTTTGCTGCAAGGTCACAGTGTTAGAAGCCAAAGTTTTCATCATCTCACGAAGATCATCACTGGATGATGTCCCCATAACATTGGAGTTGGTGAACGGAGGGGGCTGTCTTGCTTGATAATTTTGCTGGGGCTGTGGTTGAAATCCATGGGAATGGAACTGTCTCCCTTGATTGCCTTGTTGAGGTGGGTTCCCGTAGCGGAAGTTAGGATGATCTCTCCATCCAGGATTGTACGTGTTAGAAAAGGGATCATACTTACGCTGGGGTTGTCCGTTGAATGCTCCATCAATTGCATGAGTTTGTTCAATGTAATCTTCTTGCATTGTTGGGCACATATCCGAAGCATGTCCTTGTAAGGAGCATATGCTAGAAACTTTCACCTGCTGTACATTTCCACAAGCCAAAGAACGCACAAGAGAAGTAAGATCATTAACTTTACTTTCAAGGTTAGAAATACTTACCTCATTTACTCGTTTGTTGGAGAAGTCTCCACGAGTGCCAAACTGTTTTAAGTTGGCTGCCATGTTTGAGATTAATTGGCGTGCAGCACCGGGTGTCTTATCTACCAATGCCCCTCCACTTGCAGCATCAATGATACTACGGTCAGTAGGCATCAATCCTTCATAGAAATATTGAATGAGAAGCTGATCGGGTATTTGATGATGAGGGCATTGAATACATAGTTGCTCAAATCTTTCCCAATACTCAGAAAGTGTTTCTCCATGAGATTGTCGAATCCCACATATTTCTTTCCTTATATTGGCAACTCGAGATGCTGGAAAATATTTCTCTAGGAAAATCTTCTTCATAGCATTCCAAGTTCCAATAGATCCTGGGAGAATAGAGAAAAGCCATGCCTTTGCTGCCCCTTTCAAAGAGAAAGGGAAAGCTTTCAACTTAACTTGTTCTTCATCAACGCCATTCGGTTTCATGCCAACACATACCATATGGAACTCCTTGAGATGAGCATGAGGATCTTCTCCTGCAAGACCATTAAATGTTGGTAACAAATGTATAAAACCAGATTTGAGTTCAAAGTTCACATTACTGTCTATGTTTATGCACAATGGTTGGTTTTCCACGTTAGGAGCAGCAAGCTCCTTGAGTGTTTGTTGTTGTGCACCAGCCATGATGTTGACGCGAGCTTCCTTTCGTAACTTGCATAAAGTGTTTTCTATTTCAAGATCAACCTGTACTTGATGACTTTGATTAGCAGAACGGGTTACAGGCATAAATCGCAAAGAAAACTCAAAAGAAACCAAGCACACAAGAGATTGAAAACAATGTAAATTGTACAAAAATTTTACGGTAGAAAACTAAAACTGCCTAAAAACACTAGAACAAAAAGGAATTTGGCCTCAATAGACTGGGGCTAGTGATTTATCCCTAGTCTTGCTCAGAACGTCCTTTTCCTTCAGATAACAAAAAATCGATACCTAATTCCACCAAAAACTCTGTTTTGAACAGTACCGTTGCCGCAAGTGAACAGTACCGTCGTAAGCAAAAATTCTGTTTCTTTTTTTTTCTTTTTTTTTTTTGAATCACAGCAAATAAAAATAACAGTACAAACACAACAATCAACTAAAATTACTTCCCCGGCAACGGCGTCAAAATTTGTTGCGATGTCGCGGTCGCACAAATTAATTACCCTAGCTTAAAACACACAAGATAGTATAGAGCAAGCAAGGGATCGATCCCACGAGGAAGTTTCAAGTTAGATTTTTATGTTGTACGTTATGTGATTGGGGGGATTTGGTTTGTGATTATCTAAACTATGGCAGCAATTAAACTAGCGAACAAAATCAATTAAAACTGAAACTTATCAAGAAAACAAACCTTGGTCACAAGCATACATCTACCTACGGAAATTAGAACCGATCCTTGAAACTAAAAATGCAGTTCATGTTCTGAAATTTTATCTTTTCTTAACGTGATTAATTAACGGATCCGCCGTATAACTAATCCTAACCAACAAACAATCAAAGTGTCCGCACTAATGATTCAATTTAATGGTAGCTTTAAGAACTAGATAATTTCATCAAGATTAACATACAAGTTGTCCGCAACTTGTGTCAATTTATTCAAATGTTCTCCCTAAGTTCAATAATGTAGTTCCGCCACAATTATCAAGCTTAGATGCTTCACAAGTTCATATATCACAACTCCGGTTTTGATATTAAACTTAGCAATAGATTGTTCACAACAATAACTTAGAGTCCGCTCTAGCAATCATCAACAACAATCATAGAAAATATGCATAGGAAAACAATCATACTCATTCATAACATAAACTGAAAATAGAAGGAAGAATAAATCTCACAGTTCTTGAAATCCGAAGGTTTTTGTGTCCTTGCAACCAAGCAAAAGAGTCTAGCCTTGCATGTTTATTGAACAACTAAATAAAAAGATGGAAGAACACATGATTTAGGGTTTGGAGGAGGAAGATTTTGTGTTTTCTTATGTGCTGGCCGCCACTTCCTTGCTCCTCTTCTCCTTTATATATGCTTAGAAACCCTAGTGTCTATTTTACAAAATAGTCCTTCCCTGAGTTGGCAGAATTTAGTTGTCCCTTGTAAAATTCATATCTCCTTCATATCACATCGTTTCGATCTGACATTTGGAGCGGTTATCGGCTTTTGAGTCCTGAATCCACGAAAATTGAGTTTGCATCAATCGGACTTTTGTAGCTCGAGATATTGAAGTTGTAATGGACAAAGGTCGATATCGGCAGATTGCAAGATTTGACTTTGAAGGCTTCGATTTCCATGATCTTCCTTATTTTATTTCTTTTCCTTAGCTTTCCATAAATTTATGGATGTTAGCTTTTGAATGTCACTGGAATCACTTCATTTCGATCTCTAGAGCTTCCACTCTGCACAAAACACCGACTGAAGGTCAAATCTGCCAATCATCTCCAATTACCTCCTTTTTGCATCTTTCATCCAAAAATGCCTTCAAAATATAAAACAAAGAATATCAAGGCATTTTATACATAAAACATATGCAAAAGACTACTTAAATATGGATGAAATTATCAAATAATATGGTCGCATCATTGCCATTAAATTCTCATCCGATACGATCCCCTCATAAGAAACATCCATTAAAACTAGTAAACTCTTAAGCCAAAAATCATCAAGCAATCAGTTCCCCTTCTCACCAGTACAAGGGATTGAAAATTAACAGCAGTTAACATACTCCATATTTATATTCTAATTATACCAATACCAGGGCATATATTCTATTACCTGATACATTTTCACTTTGGCAGGCTTACTTTCAGTTGCCAATAAATTCTCATCCTATACAGTCACAACACAAAGAAGGCAAAAGAAGAAGAAGAAATATATAAGTAGCATTTGAAGAAAAATCATCATTCAACCACTAAACTGCCTCAACAATCAACTCTGGATTCTCATCAAACAAATTGTAAGAACATAATTTAGAATAGCTTACAAACATCAGGTGGACATGCTAGATATATACAAACGAAGGCATCATTCTCTCACCTGAGGCATCTTCACCTCATTTTCTTCTTCGAACACTGGATTTTCCTCTCGCTTCTCTTCAATCAATGTCATATCTGATGGTGATATAACTGGGGTTTCCATATCATATGCACGGCTCAAAGGAACCCAAAACAGCCTGTAGTACCTTGGTTGAGCCACCAACCTTTATTGTATCATTTTCATTGAGCTCTACACGAAGCCCTGGTATCTTCTTCCCTGAAATCCATGTCCCATGGACTATACAAGAAACAGGAACCCCATCAAAAACAAATCAAACCCAATTTTTAGCTGCCAAAAATTAATAATAAGAAAAAGAAGAAGAAATACATAAAAACAAAACAAATAACAACTCATTGTCACATACTAAACAGTAATTCAAGAAAGAAAAAGGAAACTGTAAAAACCAAATCCAGTGACAACACAAATAGAGCGAAATATAAACCAAGAGCTGATATCCTATTAAGGCATAGCAATACAAGAAAACAACAACCAAGAATCGATCAAAAACCAAATTCAATGATAATAGATAAGTAGTAACGCAAACCACCAAGAAGAAGAAATCCATCCATAAAAAGCAAATTCAGTGACATCCACCCTAAAAGGATATAATAACGCAAGAAAACATAAAAAATAAATGACAAAGAACAGAAAGAAATTTAGCCTAACAACATATAACAACGTGATTTTCAAAAATTAAAGAAAATCGAGAAAGGAACGAATAACGTCAACAGACCATCAAAAACAAGGAAAGCCCACTAAAATCTACAATGAAACAAACATAAAGGAAGCAGGCTGGAATTACCAGAAGATAAATCTGTGACAAAGAGCTTCTGTGAAAATGCTTTTGAACTGATATGAAGGTGGAATCGGCTAATGCTAGGGTGATTTAAAACAATATTGCAATCTGGGTGTCCACCAAAAGTCAAGATTTCTTCAGTTTCTTGAATGTTCTCTTCATTTTCAATGGACGGCTCCGAAGATGCTGGTGAAGCTAATGGTGACTTGTTGATTACAAAAAATGTTCTTGAGAATTGCACCGTTCCTTAGCACTGTAAGAACTGGGATCGTTCTCTCTTCTTCTTCTCCAGGCTTTATCTATTTGTTGTTTGCCATTTTTCCTGGGGTTTAAGAAAAATCCCTCTTTCCTGGGTTTCTTGAGAGAGAAAGCAGAATCTTGGTTGTAGAGAAAGAGACAGAGAGGGGCTTTATATGGTTATCTTCTGGCGATGGAGAGAGCGATTTTGAATTTTTATTTTGAAAAAGGTGACCGTTAGGCTTTTTTGCGCTTCTTACTGCAACGCCTATTTATCTCCTTGCCTTGCTAAATCGATAAAGATTAATACTTTTTTAGTAATGACGATTAGGTTGTTTTTTAAATTGTTTTCCTTAAAAAATATATCAACATAATGTTTTTTTTAAAAAAAAATTATTTTTGACATGAGCACATCGAAATGATCGAAAACATAAAAGAAAATTAATTTAAAATGAAAAATAAAAAATAAAACTTTTAATTTTTTTCAAAAACACACTCCCAAAGTCTTGGTGATGTTTTGGATGATTGTTGTTTAAACCAATTGTGGGCATACATATGGTGAATTTAGGGCAGCAATGTCTTTTCATCGTTGAAAGAGAGGTAGTACTTGGTACGTGTCATGGTCTGGGAGGCTAGATGTTATCGTATACAGGTAGATAATTGCACATTTAGCCTAGTAGTAAATAGTCATGTTTGATAAATTAAAAATTTAACCACCCGTTTTTGCTATTAGACCAAAACAGATTTGGAGAGTCAGATAATAGATATATAAATGTGGAAAATGATGTTATTTAAGTCATTATTCTTAAAAATAATATTCAAAATGTTGTTTCATTAAAAACCAAAAGACCCATAACCTACGAAGTCCATCACCCAGATCTTATAATTATGCTTATGGGGGGGTTTTGATTATTCATTTAGGACTTGTAGTTTAAAGGAGGTTAACGAATTGGCTTTGGAATGTAAAAAGTGAATGAGAATTTCCCACTAGCCTTTTAATTGATCATTCACCCTGCTAAAACTTTGTGAATTATGAGATGAATAGACTTGAATTTTGATATACATCCCAAATTTTTTAAAAAAAAACTTGAGGTAGGACGTAGGACTACAACAGAAAAAACAAAGTTATTTTCTTTAAAGTCTGTTAAAAAAAATTCTTGAAAAAAAAACAAATAAACAATGAAATGATTTTTTTTAAGTTTCGGAGAATGAAAATAATTATTTAAAAAAAAAGACAAGTTAGAAGTGACTTGTCTAATCCATAAAAAGACTTAGGCTGCACACCAAGCTTAAGAAAGTGGTTTGACCCATAATCCAAGACTTTTTTTTGTCAATATTAAAGAGCAGATGATATATTGTTCTCTTTTTTATTTATTGTTTTTTTAAATATATAGACTACGCGTTATGTATGTCAATTGACAAGTTTTCATTGGGGATTGTTGGAAAATAATGCATTGGATTTTACTTTTTTTAAAAAAACTTACTTTTTAAGCTATTTTTCACCCAAAACACTATAAACACAGTACTATTCCTATTTATGGCCTTAAGAAACTGAAAAATCCATCAACCTTAAACTTAAAACTTCTTGACCTTAAATATACCTAGACTAAATTTATCTCATCAAATATAACCGGTCAACACATAAATTTATAATCAAAATTCGGTTACTTTCTCTATTTTTCTTAAATCAGGGACTAACATATAATCAAAACAAGTTTCAAATATTTTTGTTTTTGAAATTTTAAGGGGTCATTCAAAAAGTAGGTGAACCAAAGGAAACTTTTTTATTTATTTTGAAACTACCATCTATTTCTTTGCCATTTTCACTCTAGTTCTGTCTCTTTCAATCTTGTCATTCTTTAACAAATTCTAATCAATTTGCCTTTAAATTGACCACAAAATAACCAAATCACCAAAATAAATAATTTGAGGATCAAAATAAAAAATAAGCAAATTCTTATGGTGAATCAACAGTAAATTATGTATTAGTGTTCTACTTATGAATGTTTTATAATTTTCTTGTTTAGAGTTTCTTATTGAAAGTTGTAAATCAATGCCAATATATTTTTTTTAACTCTACCTCCATGTTTTTTTATTGGAACTTAAGATTTATACTCCTCATGACCCTGTATTCTTAAAACAAATCTTCAAACCAATCAATAGATAAACAAAAACAAAAACCCTTGAAAAAAAGGGATCGAACCCTAAATAATTGATTACATGACCAAAAAAATTAACAAATCTTAAGATAAAAAAAATATTTGTACTCCAAATACCATCAAATTTGATGACATACTTGAAATTATTACAAATAAAAAGATAAGAAAAAAAAAAGAAGGATTGAGGCTCGCAATTAGCCCCAAAAATGGTTTTATGTAAAAGTTTGTCTTGAGAGTAAAAAGTGTTACCTTTGATATGTTATTATCTAGTTTATCAAATTTGAGATAAGAATATTTTCAAGTTACTTTTTTTATACCATGAAAGTCTACTTTTCTTGTTTGATTAAAAATAAATTATCTTGTTTGTTTGAATTTTACTTTTTTATATGATATTTAAATAATATAGAGCAATTAAAGATAAAACACATTTATTTTATTACAAAGCAACCACTCTCATAGATTAGTTTCTCCTTTTTGGTTTCATGGTTCTAACTGGGGCAAAAATTACCATGATTAGGGTATTGAATATTGCCACAAGCACATGTTACTTGTCGGGATCGTGTACCTCACCATGAACTTCACAAAGCGTTAAAGACACAACATAAATTAATATAACTAATTATCTCATGTGGGAAATTTAGGGCAAACCACATTGGATTTACACAAAATCATCATAATAATCTAATTACGATAAGAATCATATGATTTTAGGTTGTGTTTAGCATGTTGTTAAGTTTCAAGTAAGTTCATGCACCAAAATGCTAGAAAACCTATTGGTCTGCGAGAGTCTTGGGTAAGGGGACTTGTTGTGCAAGGGGAAGACACATCACCCCCAGTGCACCCTACCTAAGGTAAGCTGCATTGTTGTTTGATTGTTTTTTTTCTAAGTTTATTTTTTTACACTACATTTAAAAAAAATATTTTTTTTGTGTCTGCGGGTGTACTTTACGATGTAATTTTACACCACAGTTAAAAACCTTTTTTTCTTATCTACAGATGTACTTTACAATGTAATTTTACACCGTAGTTAAGATCTTTTTTTCATCTACGAATGTATTATACAAAGTAATTTTACATCGCAGTTAAAATCTTTTTTATCTGCGGGTGTACTTTACAATGTAATTTTACACCGCGATAGATAAAACAAAATAATTGTGAAATTATTTTTGATATTTTGGCCATCTTCCAACGGATAATTGTAAATCGGTTACAATATCCAATTTTCGCTTTAAAACATGAAAAAGATGCAACACATTTTTACGAGAACTATGGTGAGAAAAACCTTGGAATCTGGGCCGTATGCACGAAAACAAAATATTTTTGTGTTTTTTGAAATTTTTATATTTTGAAATTTTTTCCATTTTTTAAATAAAATAAAATATAAATAAATAAATAAAAATCAGTGGGCTGACAGTCCAGCCCTGATGGGCCGGACTGGCAGCCCACTCTTGCACGGGCTGGGCCTGGCAGCCCAGTCCCCTTAGAGCTTGGCCCGGGCACGAAGCCCGGCCCATTCACGCAGCCCAGCCTGCATGAACAGTGGGACGTGAATTACGTCCCACTGCATGCAGGCGCCGAGCGAAGGAGAAGATGAATAGTGGTTTTTTTCGACTGTGATGAAAGGTGTACCTGTTAGTACCGTTGGGTAGAGGAGGTCTAGGTGATGATTCCTGTCGTGGTGGCGTCGTCAACGGTGACCTGTGGTGGCCGGAGGGAGCTTCCAAAGTCGCCGGGGTTGTATTGAGTTGCTGCAACTGTCGCCGTGGCCTCGCCTGAGAGTGTGGATGAGACTCTGCTGTGGAGGGGAAGATCACGGTGATGATGTGAGAGGTGTTGGGTGGCTGAATGGCCTCCAACGGTGGAGAGAGAGAGAGCTCGACAGAAACGGTCCTAGAGAGAGAGAGCTTGCAGACCGAGAAGGGGAGAGATAGAACTGGTTGCCAAGGTTGATGGGGACAAATGGGGTGATTTTTATGGTTATTTAGCTTGTTTTTGTTGCTGGAAATCTCTGAAAAATCTCCAGAATTTCCTCTCGTTTTTCCCTCTGTTTTCCCTCGGTTTCCCTCTGTTTTTTCTTTGTTTCCTCTGTTTTTTTCGTCTTTCTTCTGCTCTGTTCCTCTCTTTTTCTCCTCTGTTTCGTGTTTTTTTCTGGTTTTTTCTTTTCTCCTCTCTGCGTAAAACTATCCTCTCTTTTCTCTTTTCTCCCCCTCCTCTGTTCGTCTTCTCCTCTTCTATTTATAGGGGCAGAGGCAGCTCTCATGCATATTGCATGAGGTTACTGCCTCTGCCTCTGCAAAGAATTTGCAGAGGCTGGCGAGCAGCAGTGTCGTGCTCTGTGGCCTCTGCATTTTTGCAGAGGGCTGAGGAGCAACTGCAATCGTCGTCCCTTGCTGCAGAGAGCTGTTGCAGCGTCGTGTTCCTGCACTGTCCAGGTGTCGGAATAGTGCAGGGACATGCACAATTGGTGTGAGAAAAATACAATTTGGTCCCTCAATGTTTAATTGGTTCGATTGCACCCCTGATTAGTTTTAAACTTTTAATTTTATGCAATCGTATCCCCGTCAAAATTTCAATAGCAACCTTAAATGCGCGCGCCTTTTTTATTTTGGTCTCTGGTTTCTGATTTGCGCGACTTAACCCTCAATTGACCATTAAATTCTCAATTCGTTCAATTTTGGCCCCTGATTTCGCATTATTGACTTAAAAATTCAAATCGGTCTTCGAAAACTCCATTCTCGTCAATTGAGCCCGAATTAAATTCAAGAAATTGATTTCTCATTGACTAAGCCCTTAATAAAATTAATTTGACCAATTTAAAGTATAATTAAGTCCTTGCACTTAATTAAATCCTTCAATTGGACCTTAAATTAATTCCCGATCATAATTAAACTTTAAATTTGTCGACGATTAAATCGGATCAACCCATAAAAAATATAATTATGTCGTTTAACTTAGTTTTTACACAGATTCATCCAACGATAAATTATTTTTGCCTTAAATCTGTATTTTTCGCTATTTTTGGAACAAAAAAGATACGATTGGACTCGCGAAAACAACCAAATTTCCACATTGATTTTTCTACCCACGCCGGCTCTTTTTATTTTATTTTTGTCATTTTATTTTATTTTGGGGAGTAACCCAAAAATTGGGTTACGACACTTGGTCATCACACTTGAGTTGTATTAGGTAGTTTAGCTCAAGCCAAAACTAGCTTATATGATCATTAATGGGGGCAAAGATAAGGAGAATCGTCATACTATATAAATAGCTAATTAAGTTCTATAATATTATTCACTCGTGTTACCATCTTTTATGGGTTAATAAAAAGACACTATCACAAGTTTGCGGGAATGTGAAGTTTACTCCAAAATGGACTGATGACAATCATGCAAAGGCATATCCATTTTCACCTTGGATTTTCGAATCCCATGAGAGATCCTCAAAATCATGGTTGTTAAAATCGCGATTTTGACATGACACGGAAGGGGATTCGAAAACTCGGATCGTAAAATCGTAAAATTATACCTGAATTTTTCCGTACAAAAATCATAAAATCACAGCTAAAATGGTGTAGGTAGAAAAATCGTAAAATTGTAAGTAAAATATTTTCAAATACAATATAACATAATTATGGCCATAAAAATTCATTAGTTAAGGTTCATACATGATTCAAAATAACTTAAAAATACTTTACAAAACAATTATGTCCATAGAATTTCATTAGGTAAAAATTAACAAATTTAAAATAAATATTTTGTTGATGTGATATATAAATTAAAATTAGTCTCATGACCGTTATTTTCCTCGTTATTTTTAATACATTCATCAAAAACATTATTATTGAAAGGATTATCAGTACTAATACTACTACCAACACCGATATTGCTAGTATTAGCTCCAACTCCAACAAATTATTTCGACATCAGGATGTGAAAATGATTTAAAAACATCAGAAAAATTTAATTTAAAGTAAAACATAATTATTTTTTTCAAAAATTTTAAGTATAAATTTTAAAGTTAATATTACTGATTTTCAAGAGTGATTCCATGATATATATATATATATATATAGAGAGAGAGAGAGAGAGAGAGAGAGAGATAATATATGTATATATATATATATATATATATATATATATATATATATATATATATATAGTTAGGGCAAGTCCAATGGCAATAGCCAATTTGGAGAGCCAAATCTTTAAAATAGATCCTTCAATAGTGTATATATGGTTTTTTTGTTGATGTGTTCTCCAATGGTAAAAGCTATTTTGGAGAACCATTTTTTTATCTTATTTTAAATAAAGTTCAATTATTTTATATATAGTTTAATAATGCAATTAATTATATAATTAATATGAGTAAGTTATATAATTAAATAATTGCTTTTTACAAACCCTCCAACAATAAAATTATTATTTTTAATTATATTTAAATTAAAAAATGAATTTAAATATAATTAAAAGACCCACAATATTTGAGATTTGAAATTTAAGCTACTTATTGTATGTTTTTCAAGTAATTGTATGTTTTTTATGGTTACTGTATTTGAAGTTAATTAATGTTATTTATTGTCTTAAATTAATAGGATTTTTTAAAAATTATTTTTTTATGCTAACTATTTTTTTATGCTAATTAATAATAATAATAATTATTATTAATAAACTCCCCGATTATTATTATTATTAAACCCCCCGATTATTATTATTATTATTATTATTATTATTATTATTATACCCCCCGTAGAAACCTACTTTATTATTATTATTATTATTATAAATTTAAAACCCCCTAGAAACCTACTTTATTATTATTATTATTATTATTATTATTATTATTATTATTATTATTATTATAACTAGTATAAAAGCCCCCCCCCATAGTAACCCGGTAACCCTAAATCCCTAATTCCCTTCCCCCTTGCCGCTGCCCACCCATCTCCCTCCCTTAATCCCTTTGCTTGTGCCGCCACCTGCCCACCCACCCATCTCCCTCCCTCCCCCTCCTTGCGCCGCTACTCTCTTCCTCTTCATCTCCTCATCCTCTTCTCCATTTTTTTTCTTGGCTCCCTTCGAAATTTTGAATTAGCTTTTGAACCGGCGGCAGAATGAGCAGATCGTAAAATCGGACCGATTCGGTCCGATTTTATGATTTTAACCGATTTTGACCGAGTTTGATCGAGTTTGACCAAAATCGATTTTTCTACCCAAGTTGACAAGGTTTGATGAGTTGACTCGCAAAATAGTACAATTTTGCGAGTCAACTCGTGATTTTGATAACCATGCTCAAAATATATGGGTGTCCTTTTATATATATGAAGTTGAAGAGACAATCTGTTCCCAAGGTCCTAATCAGAACTTTTGATAAAAGACATATTCCCCCCTCCTTTTTGCTTGGGAAAGAGATCTAGAGAACAATATTTAGTAGGCTAGGTAGCAAGATTAGATTAAATTTTAATATAGTTAGCAAAAATAAACATGATCATTGTGAAAACCCTATTATTTGATTGGAGTTACTAAAATCATGAATATGTCAGCGAAAATCACAATAATATAGCAGCTATCATACACATTGCCATGTAGAAGCAGTAATTAAACACCTATCTTGCCAACCTAAAGAAATAGTTTTCCCATCATCTCTTTCAAACACCTTAAACCCTCCACCACTCTCTCCATCAAATTGTAGAGGACAATAGTGGGTTCTAATTTTCAAGAGAAGCTTCGTTTTTATCAAAGACTTGGAGCTAAGTCTCATGCCAGCAAATCCATGACCCTCCACCCTTCCTTTCCATGTTTCCATCTTGTCATATCTTGGACAATTTGCGTCATATTTGTAATAGTTTAGAATGCTTTTGATCTATTTACCAAGAAGATTTTTTTTATGCTTAATCTCTCTAAGCTTTCTAGAGGAAGAAAATCATCTAAGGAATCAAACATGGCTGCAAAATAGTGTAAAGACTCCATGAATCTTGATAGAAAGCTTCTTGAGCTTCTACTACCTTCTTGCTCCACCAAGACAACAATGGAGGGGTTAAGTGAATGTATTCATTTCAATGTGTTAGATATCTTCAATGAATCTTTCAAAGTATTCAAATGAAATATTGAATTGACAGCAACTGTTTCATTTTTCATTAACCTTAGGTTGGTGAGCGTAGACCCTCTTAATAACCCTTGAAACTCAAACACAAGATTGCAAACCCCTTTCGCAAAGCTGACTAATCTACTCGCAATGAAACTCGATTGCCACTGCTGGCCTTTTTAGAGAGAGATTGTATTAGAGAAGACCATTGAAAGACATACGAGACGTCAAAATCAATAACATGGCATGCACTCTTGTTATTCTCTTCTTCCTTCTCATAGGCCTCGAGGATAGCCTTGTTTGCAGTGAAATGAGCAAACTGATAATAAGGAGACACCCTGTACATCTCTATGAATGCCAAGAACTCTTCTTCACTTGTTGGTTCCTTCATGATCATATGGTAGAGGGGGGATTTCTTGGTGAGGAGCCTTCCAACCAATCCATCAACAAAGTAAGCAACAACCCTTTGCACAAAATCACCGATTAATGAGACACTTCGATATAATTCTTTCAGATTCTCCAAGGCCGAGCCTAAATTGTTCTCATCAGCTTCTGTGGAAGTTATGCGAAGCAAGTGAATCAAATGAAGCCTTTTTCCAAAATCTTCAACAACTGCTTTCTTCTTATCATCTAGTTTTATCATTTGTTCCCTCATTTGGAGTAGCCTATATATCTTCCCTTCGCTACAACCCTTGTAACTATTCACCAAGGGATTGAAAACATAATCTTCCCTCGATCTCTTTCTCTTCTTGTTCATGTCAACACCATTGGAGTCTGTAACAATTGTTAGGCTAAATCATGTATATTCCATTATGTCATTACGTGTGAATAGGACCAAAGACTAGAGAGATGAGAGTTACATATGATATATATATATATATATACACTAGCTATATTGTCTGTGCGCTGCCATAGGCATGCTTGCGTATTTAAGTTAAAGTTGGTTGCGCCAATGCAAATTACTGCTTCGGAAATCTAGCCCCTGTGTTACAAAACATTACAAAAGAACGCTAGTTAAACTACTTGCAGATCATTGCAAAAATAGAGGGATGTCAAGGTGAAGGACGAAGCCAAAATCCCTCCTCAAAATGAGACATTTCATCCCCTTGCTAATTCCCCAGTTAAAAACAAACACTGCAAGCTATTAAATTAAATGGAAAAAAAGTTGATGTCATGTGATAGAAAATGCTACAAATAATCAAAAAAGGATTGGTGTGCAAAGCAACCTTTGCTGGGGGAGAATGTGTGTTTTTTTTGTTTATTAGCTAGTGGCTCTTTTTTCTTTAAGAATGATTGCTTTTTGCTTGAGATGACTGGAAAATTTAGAAAAAGAGAAAATATTATTATATAAGCAAGCTTATTTTAAGAAAATGCAAGAGATGCAAAGAAACAAATGTTATGAAAGTCTTTTGCAAAGATTAAAAGCATTAAATTTGAATCAATTATTATATTTGCGATAAAAGAAAAATGACATATTTTCTGAACAAGTATCGGTAAAAGCCAAAGCCTTAGCTTTTGGGTGGTAGCTGCCTTTGCCAGTTTTTTCCAAAATAATGCTTTGTTGATGCTAGGATGGCGGGGTGTTGTTAGGTTGGTTATTGGGGTGATCTGTCTAGCTGATCCATCGAACCTCTCCTGCAACTAGGGTTGTGGAAGTGGTCGAGGATTCATGTCCAAATTTTCTAGACTAAGTAACCGAAGATTGCTATCAAGCCATCAGTTGTTTGTTGTGTTTAATTTAAATTGGATTACAAAATAAACTAATTATAATACAGTGAATTCAATAATTCAGATATCCGAATCTTCTTGTTTTTATAGGAAACTCGCACTCCATATAAATTCTGTATATAATAATAATAATAATATATTGTGGGGGACTTGAATTGAAGGCATGGAAGAATTTGGCCTTCAACAATATCGTGCACCTTGTTGCTTATACGAACGAAAACCTCGCAGAAATCTCAAGAAAATGCTCTCCCTCTCTCTGTGGGACCTTATTTGGGTGGGCCTGGGCGCTGGCCGAGAGCCGCCAATCATCTAAAATTACAAGAGCCGATATAATAATGGTAAAATACAATTAGCTGATAGCAGATTTTATGCCACGTGTCATATATAAATTTCCATTTTCAGACCGTACAGATTATATTATATATTGAGCATAAATAATAAATATAACGACCGATTTTATAAGAAAAGGGAGGCGGGAAAGCCTCATCAGTCATCTCTTAACAACGCCATGCGAGCGAACGAGGTGCACGAGAGGCCATACGAGCGCACCTCCCGACTCCTTCAGTCTTTGCAAAAACGTAGTCTCAAGCTCGCGTTACTCTTGTTCTAACTACAGATAATCCATCGAAGATTTAAATAATAAACGCCATGCGAAATCGATCGAATGAACCACATTTTCGAAATCTCTCGCTCGCTCGCTAGCAAAGAACTATCAATCCATCTCATAGCTTAAACACTACCATTTCTGATCTCTTTTAACTTTTCACGACCCTTGAAGAAAAAAAATGGAGGTCTTCAGCAAAGAGTTAAAAGCTACCGATGTTGGTGTTAAGCTCTCATTCCCAACTCATGGCTTAGAGCATTTAGATTTCGCTGGAAATAATTCTGTTGATTTGCGTGTTAAGGATAGCTGTGGCGAGCTTCGAGTTATTCGTTGCTTGAAGAGGAAGAATGGAGATCATGACAAGCCGGTGCTTTCTACGGGCTGGCTCAAATTTGTTGCTGATTATGGACTGGGAGTTGGTGACAAGGTTGTTCTTCTTCGCGAGGATGACCATAACCTGGGGTCACAGTTCAGGATCGAAGCTCAGAGGAGAATCGTTCTGTTTGGTCGGGAGGCTTGGGGTGAAGTGACAAGAGCTACTAATTACTAGCTCTTATTCGCATATGGAGCGTGCATGTTCCGGCCAGATCCCGATATATATATATATTTATATATATATATATATATATATATATATATATATATATATATATATATCGAAGAAACAACTCCCCAAGTTTGGTGGTGGTGTCTCTGTTTTGTACTGTAAATTTATGTGTGTTTGTAGTGATGATAATCAGTGTTATTAAATGAATATGTTGGTGTTCTTAGCTTCTTGGATATGTATTGGATGCCTGTAATTCTCAGCAAAAATGGATTTGAATATATATGATGTACTTTCATGAATTTATTTTCAAGTTTTTACATTTCCAGGTTTCTCAATTATGTTTTATTTTTTCTATTCTGTGTGCTTTTGTTCAGTGTTTGAAAATGAAAATTTTCACTGATTTGATTGGATGGATGGATAAATCGAAAAGAATATGAAATGGATAAAAAAGAAATAGATTTCTAGATGGAGAAGGGAAGAGATAAAAGTGAAGTCTTACAGGGTGGTTTTCATATTTCAATGTCATCCCATCAAAACAGAGTAATTATGTTGTGAATCTCAATGCTTCCTGGTGTCCATCAGGCATAAATATAGAGAAACAATATTCTTCATATAGCCACTCCTTCTCCCAAGTTCTCAAAAGATTCCAACACGCATACATTTTTCAACAGAAATACAAGTAATTATGTAAAAGGCCTTCACGGTCATCAGAGCACCAGAACTTCAACAGAAATACATCCGGCCGGCGGCTTTGGCTGTTGGTTCTCAGGCTTCCCCACCACCCAGAACACTCAATAGCACCGCTTCCAGTCCCCAGCTAAAGTAATTCAAAATTCATGATTTCAGAGATATTAAAAAAAAATACTCACCTTCTCTCTCTACAAATGCTTGATCCAAAAAGCAAGATAACCCTGCACAGATCACAACCAAGTCCAGTTTTATCGGGACAATTCACTGTCGATTCTCCAGGCTTCTCTGCTTGACTTATTACAACAACATCCTCGTGCAAAATCCCCCTTCTCACTGCTCTCTCTCTCTCTCTCTCTCTAAGGAGAAAAAAGCAAGATTTAACAAGAAGGGTTGCTTTTGTTTTTGCTTTGAAGTTTCCCTCTTCCTTTCCGAGTTCACTTCATTGTCTTCACATTAATTCAACAAACCAGAATAAAAAAACCCTAACATCACAATACTAAAAAAAAATCTAGAAATCTGACAAGAAAGAGGCCTGAGTTCATGAAATCCAGCCACCAAATGGAGAGGTGAAGATCGCAGAAGTTAGAGAATTACAAAACTAATCTTGAGCAAGTGTTGTTGAATTAGAAAACTAACCTTGAGCAATGATCAAATTTTATGCAATTATATCCTCGTTAGAATTTCAACAGCAATCTTAGCTTTGTGCATATTTTTTATTTTGATCTTAGGCTTCCGATTTATGCGATTTGACCCTTAATTGACCATTATATTCTCCATGTCTTCAATTTGCCCCCTGATTTCGCATAATTAGCTTCATTATATTCTCCATGTCTTTAATTTGGCCCCTGACTTCGCATAATTAGCTTGAAAAAATTCAATTTGATCTCTGAAAATTCTAATCTTCTCGATTGAGCCCGAATTAAGTTCAAGAACTTGATTTTTATCAATTAAGCCTTTAATAAAATTAATTTGACCAATTTAAAATATAATTAAGTCCTTGCACTTAAGTAAATCCGTCAATTGGACCCTAAATTAATTTCTAAACATAATGATACTTTAAATTGGCACATGATTAAATCAAATTGGTCTATAAAAAATATAATTATAATTTTCAGCTTAATTCTTACCTCGAATCTGTATTTTTCTCTTATTTTTGGGCACAAAAGAGGTACGATTTGGCTCCCGAAAATGTTTAAAATTCTTACCTTGATTTTTCTACCGACGCGAACCCCCTTTTATTTTATTTTTGTTTTATTTTGGGTAAATTTTTTGGGAATAAATCAAAATTGGCTTATGATAAATAGTGTGAATTTGAACAGTAAAATATGGGACGGGATTTATATTTTATTTAATATATAACACTTGCACCGTGCATTTGGAATCAGTCGTACCCGAAATCCAAAGTGATCACAAGATTCCAGCATAATAATAATAATAATATTAATAATAATAATAATAATAATAATAATAATAATAATACTACAAAATATATTGCGGGCTTTGAATTGAAGGCATGGAAGAATTTGGCCTTCAACAATATCGTGCCCCTTGTTGCTTATTCGAACGAAAACCTCGCAGAAATCTCAAGAAAATGCAGGTTGTAGCTCCCCCTCTCTCTGTGGGACCTTATTTTGGGTGGACTAGGCACTGACCAAGAGCCATCTAAAATTACAAGAGCCAGTATAATAATGGTGAAATACAATTAGCTGATAACAGATTTTATGCCACGTGTTATATATAAATATCCATTTTGACACTGTAAAGATTATATATTGAGCATAAATAATAACTACATAATTAATTATTACATCTATTTGTTGCGCTCAATAGTATACCGACCAATTTTATAAGCAAATTAAGTGAGGAGGGAAAGCCTCATCGCTTAACAACGCCATGCGAACGAACGAGGTGCCCGAGAGGCGATACGAGCGTACCTCCCCACTCCTTCAGTCTTTGCAAAAACGAAGTCTCAAGCTCGCGTTTCTCTTGTTCTATCTACAGACAATCCATCGAAATGAACGAGATTTTGAAATCTCTCGCTCGCTCGATGTCTGTCTTTGTACCGTGAACACAGTAGCTTTGATCCATTATAAATCACACAAGCTCGCTGCAAGAAACTATCAATCCAACTCATAGCTCAAACATAACCATTTCTCTCTTTTAATTTTTCACGACCCTTGAAGAAAAAAAATGGAGATCTTCAGCAAAGAGTTGAAAGATACCGATGTTCGTGTTCGGTTCTCATTCCCCACTCATTGCTTAGAGCATTTAGATTTCGCTGGAAATAATTTTGTTGATTTGCATGTTAAAGATAGCTGTGGCGAGCTTCGAGTTATTCGTTGCCTGAAGAGGAATGGAGATTATGAGAAGCCGGTGCTTTCTAGGGGCTGGCTCAAATTCGTTGCTGATTATGGGCTGAGAGTTGGTGACAAGGCTGTTCTTCTTCGCGAGGATGACCATAACCTGGGGTCACAGTTCAGGATCGAAGCTAAGAGGAGAATCGTGCTGTTTGGTCGGGAGGATTGGGGTGATGTGACAAGAGAGCTACTTCCTAGCTCTTATTAGCATGGAGCGTGCATGTTCCGGCCAGATCCTGATATATATATATATATATATATATATATATATATATATATATATATATATATATATAGAGAGAGAGAGAGAGAGAGAGAGAGAGAGAGAGAGAGAGAGCTTCCCAAGTTTGGTGTTTTTGTTCTGTAAACTTATGTATGTGCTTATGCTGGAGTGTTTGTAGTGATGATCAATGTTATCGAATGGAGATGTTGTTGTTCATAGTTTCTTGAACATGTATTAGATGCTTGTAATTCTCAGCAATGATGGATTTAAATATATATGATCAGATTATATGACGTACTCTCATGAATTTATTTCCAGGTTTCTCTATTTTGTGTGCTTTTGCTCAGTGTTTGAACATGAAAATTTTCACTGATTTGATGTGATGGATAGATAAATCGAAAAGAATATGAGATGGATAAAAAAGAAATAGATTTAAAACCATGGAGAATAGATTTAACCCTTGCTAAGGAACTAGAAGAAAGAGGGCGATTTGTCATTGCTGCAGAAGATAGACAGGTTTTAAAAGAGATGCTTAGATTACCTCTTTACATTTATCAAAAACAAAAGTAGGTTTATCTCATTTTTCTTCCTGATTGCTTGGTTTAATTGGCATTTCCTGATCGTGGGGGTTTGATCTTTCTTTCCTTGCTATCATAGATCAATGATTCATCCAAATTTTAGGGTTATATGAAATGTATGCATATATCTCTTCAATGCTTAATCATCACAGGGTATCGTTGTTCGCTATTAATTCAAGGCCTTCCTGGTTTTTCAATTCCTCAACTCATTCAAGTTCAATGTACACCAATCTTCCACTCAAATATAAGTTTAATGTGATTTATTGACCTTTCATGTTCATTGTTGTCTTTGATTCTATTGCTTATCTATTTTCTCATCCTTTCTAGATACGAGTAAAGGATTATACAAGTCAAGCAGAGCAGAGTCCCTGGACGAAATACTGAAAATCTGCTGCGAATGGTAACTGTTATGAAATGTTTTGCTGTTGTATTGTGTCTGCTGATAGCATGTCCATCTATTTTCTAACTTATTGCGTTCTAAAATATGACTACTCCTGCTTCGAACTGTTCTTCTGAAAGAAGCTGGAGACGGTGTTATGGCATACCACATATTTGGGTACCTTTTCAATCTCTATTCAGTCAGCCATGCTGAAATTGAAAGGAGCCATGATTGGAATATCTGTCCTGAGATGCCCCCTTTGTTTCCGTGTAGTAATGCCACGCTGCAGCACTTGAGCAAAAGAATTCCCAGATCGAAGGAAGAACTCCTGGAGATCAATGGCATTGGAAAGTAAGTTTTGATTTCAGGTTGTGTGGTGATTATTTGGCAGGCATTCTTTCCGTCATTCAGGGATGAATGTGCACTTTTCCAATATTCAGGGCCAAGGTCAGCAAGTATGGAGATCGTTTGCTGGAAACCATTGAATCTACCATCACGGAATACAACAAGGCAGACAGAAATAGCAGCGGTAGCAACGAAAGCAGCGAACCAGTAAAGAGGAGAAGAGATGCAAGTAAGGCTCCAAATGGAACCATCGAAGAGGATGATGGATTCACCAAAAGCACCGGCCGGTCAAAGAAATGGACGGCGACGAGGCAGAACAAAGTTTCCGGGGCTCATAATTCTATGGAGCCGGTTAGCTGCAACCGATTCCTAGAGGATGACCTGGATTTCAACGATTCCTATCACGATCCGGAAGCTAATGCTTAGAAGTAAAGGATGAAGAGAGTTTTACTGGAAGAGTGCAGTCATCCAGGCAAGAAGGCGCCGGATTCTGACCAAATTATGTGTCAAGCATATGCCTTCAACAGTCACGTTCCTTCCATCTCCAGGCTGCTGGGACAAAAAAATCATATCCAGAATCTCAAATTTCTCTCTAGGGATTAAATTGTAATTTTCTAAAGTTCAGAGACTAGACCAAAAGGCCCATAAACTGAGGGATCAAACTTAAACTTTATCATCTTCAACCTCCTGACTACTGTCATGATTTCCAGAAAATATTTCTCATAATTTCCCGATATTGTTTTACTCCTAACATACCAATTAACTTCAAAATCATTTACAATTCAATCAATTAAACCATCACCCAACACATTTAATCTTTAACATCTCAATTGATTCATTAATCAAACCCAAAAATAGGTTTTAAAACCCAAATCCTTAATAAATTCAAAATCTTAACTAATAAAAATACCTATACATATCAAAACATAAACATAATTAGACAGTTCGTAATAACCACACCAAAACAATCCCACCAACATTTAAATTCATTATTCTTTCCTAATGTTTTTTTGTATGTTTTTGTTTTTTTGCTCACTATGCATAGTAATTGCACGCCCACAGTACTGACGGTCTCGGTCGATAGAACAGAAATAATCGGAATATATATATATATATATATCTTAACAATATCGTGCGCCTTGTTGCTTATTCGAGCGAAAACCTCGCAGAAATCTCAAGAAAAGGCAGGTTATAGCTCTCCCCCTCTCTCTGTGGGACCTTATTTTGGGTGGGCTTGGGCACTGGCCAAGAGCCGCCATCATCTAAAATTACAAGAGCCAATATAATAATGGTAAAATACAATTAGCTGATAACAGGTTTTATGCCACGTGTCATATATACATTTCCATCTTCACACCGTAAAGATTATATATTGAGCATAAATAATAAATATACCGACCAATTTCATAAGCAAAGGGAGGCGGGAAAGCCTCATCGCTTAACAACGCCATGCGAGCGAGCGAACGAGAGGCGATACCTCCCGACTCCTTTAGTCTTTGCAAAAACGTAGTCTCAAGCTCGCGTTTCTCTTGTTCTATCTACAGATAATCCATCGAAGATTTAAATAATAAACGCCATGCCAAATCGATCGAATGAACAACATTTTCGAAATCTCTCGCTCGCTCGCTAGCTATTATAAATCACACAAGCTCGCTGCAAAGAACTATCAATCCATCTCATAGCTTAAACACTACCATTTCTGATCTCTTTTAACTTTTCACGACCCTTGAAGAAAAAGAATGGAGGTCTTCAGCAAAGAGTTAACAGCTACCGATGTTCGTGTTAAGTTCTCATTCCCCACTCATGGCTTAGAGCATTTAGATTTCGCTGGAAATAATTTTGCTGATTTGCGTGTTAAGGATAGCTGTGGCGAGCTTCGAGTTATTCGTTGCTGGAAGAGGGAGGGAAATTATGACAAGCCGGTGCTTTCTACGGGCTGGCTCAAATTCGTTGCTGATTATGGACTGAGAGTTGGTGACGAGGTTGTTCTTCTTCGTGAGGACGACCATAACCTGGGGTCACAGTTTAGGATCGAAGCTAAGAGGAGAATCATGCTGTTTGGTGGGGAGGCTTGGGGTGATGTGACAAGAGCTACTTACTAGCTCTTATTAGCATGGAGCGAGCATGTTCCAGCCAGATCCATATATATATATATATATAGAAGAAAGAACTTCCCAAGTTTGGTGCTGGTGTTTCTGTTTTGTACTTTAAATTTATGTGTGCGCTTATGTTTGTAGTGATAATGAGTGTTATCAAATGAATATGTTGTTGTTCTTAGTTTCTTGAACATGTAATAGATGCATGTAATTCTCAGCAATAATGGATTTAAATATATATATGATCAGATTATATGGTGTACTTTCATAGATTTATTTTCAAGTTTTTGCATTTCCAGGTTTTTCAATTTTGTTTATAAACTTTGTAATTGTTTTTTTCACACTTGTCGACTAGACATAAGAAAAAAATATTAATTGCAACCAAAATAAGAGGTTTGAAAGTATAATAAAAATGACATGCTAACAAGATAAAAGTCTGAAATCGGTAAATAATGGAAGGGCGAGTTCAACAACTTAGTGAGTGAATAAAGTTCAATACACATATACAAGATAATACATCAATGAGCAATATATCTATGAATATTACTTTAAGTTCTTATAAGAAGCTTTCTCAAATTGGTCATAACAAAAATATAATGAGGTAAAGCTCGTCAGAAAAATCAAAATACAATGAGCATGGGGCTTGCATGAGGAACTTAAGCTCACCCTCGGGACGGGGTGGAGTATTATCCTGATATGACATGATGGCACCCACAAGATTTGGTTAGTAGTAAAACAAATATCCTCACATCACTCGTGTTTCACTTAACCACTATTAATGTCCTCACTTGCTCACACCTCTCGTCTCACCTTCTTGCGATTCTTGCGGAATTGACACCGACACCAAATACGGTTCGCAAAACATTCCAAATATGTGTATATGACTCAAGAAGCAAAAAAAAAACACAAGAAACTAGCACAAAAAAAACTATGATGATAGTCTTGCGAGTAGCAAGCGAATCTATCCGAAATATGGACGAAACTGAAGACTTGAAGAAAAAACAGAAATGAAGTATTCAAAATGATGAACCAACACCCACATATTTTAGATATATTGTAAATATGTGCAAGAAACAAAAACAACATAAAGAAAATGAATATCAAAGCTGACGAGAAAAACTAAAAACAAATAGACTCGTTTACGACAAGTCAAGACTGAATCAGGAACCTAAGGTAACTAATGTCGAATTGAGATATAATTTGTGATGAAGTGTGATTTCAACCCAAATAGATAGGATATTAAGTTTCAACAATTTATAATAAGGTTTGTTATGCTAACGCAAAACATTAAGAATCAAACTTGATTAGACCTGAAATTTAAAACCTAAACAAACGATATCTAACTGGTCATAAAAAGTGTCAACTCATCTATCTAAAAAGCGAATAGTATTCTAAAGCAAATACAAAAGTAAATCCTATTGATGCTCCGCAAGTAGAATATCAAGATTATCTGAATATAAAAAAAACATACTAAAAGACAACTAAAAAAGAAAGTAAAATCTATTCAATAAATTTATCCAAGAATTTTAACTCATAATCCTATGTGTTTTTGAATCACACCATTCATTTTTCTCAAAATCTGAAAATTTAACAGTTTCTCTCAAAATTTAATTCAAAATAAGCAAGTTGTAAAATTCATAATAGTTCACCAATAATCCTCAATTATTTACCAAACCAATATGAAAACTAATATATCATCTAGGAATTATTCTATAATTTTCTCAGATTTATAAGGGTTAAATTCTAATTTTATCAAATTGAAGGACTAAATTGAAAATAGCATAGTTCATCCTCAATTTTGTCAAGAATCTCGAATTTCACTTCAGGGAACAAACTGAAACTTTATCATCTTCAACCTCCAGACTAGTGCCTTGATTCAAAAAATGTTTTTAATAATTTCGCAATATTATTTTACACCTAACACACCAATTAAGTTCAAGATCATATACAATCCAATAAATTAAACCTTTACCCACATATTTAATCCTTAATATCTGAATCAAACCCAAAACAAGATCTTCAAACCCTAATCTTTAATAAATTCAAAATCTTAACTAATAACAATATTTATACATATTAAAACATAAACATCATTATATAGTTCATAATAACCACACCAAAACAATCCCACGAGCATTTAAATTCGTTATTCTTTCCTTGTTATTTTTATAACATCTGTCACTTAAAATATCATCATAAACATGTTTTTTTTTTAACATAACTTGTGTTAATGAATCATCTCACATAAAAACTTAAACTTATAGGTAAGGCCCCAGAATATGATTTATATTATTCTCTAACACACACCCTCAAGTGAAAGCTTTTTGTGCTTGAAACTTGCACAACCTCATACTACCTTGTGCTTGATTTTTATAAAATAGAATGGGGATGGTGATATCCGAACTTGTGACTGCTAGGACAATAAGGCTCTGATAGTATGTTAAAGAACCATCTCACCTAAAAGATTAATCTTATAGGTAAGGCCCCGAAATATGATTTATATTATTCTATAACAACTTGTTTCTCTCTCTCAAATCTACCAACATAGGCTGCACTCTTACCTCTACCCATATTTTTCAATATACCTGGAGTTATAAAACTTTGTTTTGTAGGAAGTTGATCTTGTTGAAAAGCTAAAATATAACTCCCTGATGGGAAGAAAACTCATTTCGACCCGCAATATTCACTAATTCATCGCCAATGTGATAGACCTTCTGCCCTGCTGAGCCACATTTGTTTACCCAAAACTGGAGTTCTAAAATTCAAAATTAAACCAAAACAATTTCCTTAGATGGTAAACAACTAAAATACAATCCCTAAGAATTGTAATGTAACTGACAATGTTTTTTTTCCTTGCAGGCTACGAGCCTTGGACGAAATCCATTACCGATGAGGTTTTTTGTTGAGATGCATGTGCGAAGTAGAGACCGTCAATGAGTGTAAAAACAGTTTATGGATAGTTGCCCTCATCAATTCCTCAGGTACTCTTCAATTTATTTTTCTTCAATTATTTTTTTATTGAATTATTTCTAATTTTTTAAATTTTTTCTAGGAAATATATAATAATATGCTGAAGGAGAAATACAGAACAATTCTTCAACCCATATAGGCCGTAATCCGAATACATGGTTGAAGACAGGAATGTCCAGTGTACATGATAGAAATCAGGTATAAATGCTCCAAAATGTGTTAAGAAATGCCTTCAACAATCACGTGCCTTTCATCTCTAAGCTGCTGGGACAGAAGCACTCATTGTATACAGTTTTGGATTCATCTGGTCATAAGTCATCCCTCTTTCAGGACGATGATCATGGGTATCATTGTTCGCTATTCAAGGCCTTCCTAGCTTTTCAATTCATCAACTCATTCAAGTTTAATGTACACCAATCTTCCATTCAAATATAAGTTTAATGTGATTTATTGACCTTTCATGTTCATTTTCGTGGCCAAATAACTGTGGATTTTTGCATTATTCATATAGACACAAATCACTGTGGATTACAACAATAAAATTACCATTTTATCCTAGGGCCAAAAAAGTTTAACCCTCAGGACTAGTGTCATTTCTGATATTTTCAGGGACATGGATGATATTTTCTATTTCTTTGCACATTAAAACTACTATTTTACCTCTTAGTGCTGAAAAAAAAACTCGAAACATTAGGGAGTGTTTTGGTTTTTCCCAAATTCCTACACAGTAACAGTACTACACTAGCCCCAGAACAACGACAAAAAATACACCCTGGAGCCGGGGGTAATACAGTACTTTCATCACAAGTTTTTTCGTGGTTATCGCTGGATACATGAGTGTATAAGTAATTTACTATTTTTTATTATTTCATTCCGGTTAAACTGCAAGCGCATCGTATGGACATGCCCGCAGTATTTCACGAGCACGCTCTTTTAAGGTGGCGCGTGTGCCATCGTCCGGTGGTGGAAACAGACCTTCCGCCATGTCAACTAGTGCGCTGACATGTCGTCTGCCTCCCGGTGCGGCGCGTGTCTGCGTAAGGTGGTTGGAGAATCGCCGTTGATGGTTTTTGGTTTTCTCTCTTTTCTCTCTCTTGCCACCGAGAAATAAACTTTAGTCATTGCGGTTTGTGAATGTTTTATTTTCATCCCCGGGCTTTTGATTTCGCTTTTATTACTGATTTCTTCGATGGAAATTTTGATTTGTTGCATGTGCCCTTCAATTGAAAATGATTGTATGTTGGTTTTTAATTTAGCCCTTATTCTTTTGATTTTTTGTTTGTTTTTTGTTCCTTTAATTATTTCGGTATGCAAGTTTTAATTTGTTCTAATTGGGTCCTCCAATTTAAATTTGTCATATATTCTATCTTTCATTCCGGTACTTATTCTTTTAATTTTTAAAACAAATTACACAACAATTTTTTTTAAAATATCTCTATTTGTTTCGGTCCAAGGTTTTTATTTGTTTTTAAAAAAAATTCAATTAGAATCAATTATATACTTTGTTTTAATTGTGTCCTCCAAGTGAAATTGTTTATATATGCTACTTTTCATTTTTGATCCTTATTCTTTTAATTTTTTAACAAAATTACACCGTAATTTTTTTTAAAATACCTTCATTTATTTAGGTCCCAAAGTTTTTATTTGTTCCAATTTTGTCTTCCAATTGGAATTAATTATATATTTTATTTTTCATTTTGGTCCTTATTCTTTGAACTTTTTATTTGATATTAATTCCTTTGGATTTTTTGGTCCTTCTTGGATAATGTTTATTTTTTTATCCGTATTTATGCATCTATACTTTTAGTTTTTGTTTTTAATTTTTTAATTTTATTTTTTATTGGGATTTTATTTTTATTCGGTTCAATCCTGAAATTCTAATTTATGTCGGTGATCATTTTAGAAAATTAATATTGCTTCCTTTTTCCCTTTGTTCTTTTTTTTTTGTGTTTTCTGTTATTTTTATTTTTTTCGGATCAGATGATTTTATGGTTTCATTGTTTGCGCAATACTAATAATAATAATAATTTTAGTGATTATTATTTTTTTGTAAAAATATTTATCTTTTTTATTCTTTGGGGCAATTTAATGATTTTAATTGTTTGGGCAGTAATATTGATAACAATTTTAACTGTTATAGTCATGATAATGATGACAATGCAGGGATGGATTTTCAATGATGTTTTCTTCTTTTTATAGATCGAAAATTTAACTATTTATTTTTGTTATTTGATTATTGTAAGTGTTTTCACAATTTATATTTTGTTTGTTGTGTTTAATTTAAATTGGATTACAAAATAAACTAATTATAATACAGTGAATTCAATAATTCAGATATCCGAATCTTCTTGTTTTTATAGGAAACTCGCACTCCATATAAATTCTGTATATAATAATAATAATAATATATTGTGGGGGACTTGAATTGAAGGCATGGAAGAATTTGGCCTTCAACAATATCGTGCACCTTGTTGCTTATACGAACGAAAACCTCGCAGAAATCTCAAGAAAATGCTCTCCCTCTCTCTGTGGGACCTTATTTGGGTGGGCCTGGGCGCTGGCCGAGAGCCGCCAATCATCTAAAATTACAAGAGCCGATATAATAATGGTAAAATACAATTAGCTGATAGCAGATTTTATGCCACGTGTCATATATAAATTTCCATTTTCAGACCGTACAGATTATATTATATATTGAGCATAAATAATAAATATAACGACCGATTTTATAAGAAAAGGGAGGCGGGAAAGCCTCATCAGTCATCTCTTAACAACGCCATGCGAGCGAACGAGGTGCACGAGAGGCCATACGAGCGCACCTCCCGACTCCTTCAGTCTTTGCAAAAACGTAGTCTCAAGCTCGCGTTACTCTTGTTCTAACTACAGATAATCCATCGAAGATTTAAATAATAAACGCCATGCGAAATCGATCGAATGAACCACATTTTCGAAATCTCTCGCTCGCTCGCTAGCAAAGAACTATCAATCCATCTCATAGCTTAAACACTACCATTTCTGATCTCTTTTAACTTTTCACGACCCTTGAAGAAAAAAAATGGAGGTCTTCAGCAAAGAGTTAAAAGCTACCGATGTTGGTGTTAAGCTCTCATTCCCAACTCATGGCTTAGAGCATTTAGATTTCGCTGGAAATAATTCTGTTGATTTGCGTGTTAAGGATAGCTGTGGCGAGCTTCGAGTTATTCGTTGCTTGAAGAGGAAGAATGGAGATCATGACAAGCCGGTGCTTTCTACGGGCTGGCTCAAATTTGTTGCTGATTATGGACTGGGAGTTGGTGACAAGGTTGTTCTTCTTCGCGAGGATGACCATAACCTGGGGTCACAGTTCAGGATCGAAGCTCAGAGGAGAATCGTTCTGTTTGGTCGGGAGGCTTGGGGTGAAGTGACAAGAGCTACTAATTACTAGCTCTTATTCGCATATGGAGCGTGCATGTTCCGGCCAGATCCCGATATATATATATATTTATATATATATATATATATATATATATATATATATATATATATATATATATATCGAAGAAACAACTCCCCAAGTTTGGTGGTGGTGTCTCTGTTTTGTACTGTAAATTTATGTGTGTTTGTAGTGATGATAATCAGTGTTATTAAATGAATATGTTGGTGTTCTTAGCTTCTTGGATATGTATTGGATGCCTGTAATTCTCAGCAAAAATGGATTTGAATATATATGATGTACTTTCATGAATTTATTTTCAAGTTTTTACATTTCCAGGTTTCTCAATTATGTTTTATTTTTTCTATTCTGTGTGCTTTTGTTCAGTGTTTGAAAATGAAAATTTTCACTGATTTGATTGGATGGATGGATAAATCGAAAAGAATATGAAATGGATAAAAAAGAAATAGATTTCTAGATGGAGAAGGGAAGAGATAAAAGTGAAGTCTTACAGGGTGGTTTTCATATTTCAATGTCATCCCATCAAAACAGAGTAATTATGTTGTGAATCTCAATGCTTCCTGGTGTCCATCAGGCATAAATATAGAGAAACAATATTCTTCATATAGCCACTCCTTCTCCCAAGTTCTCAAAAGATTCCAACACGCATACATTTTTCAACAGAAATACAAGTAATTATGTAAAAGGCCTTCACGGTCATCAGAGCACCAGAACTTCAACAGAAATACATCCGGCCGGCGGCTTTGGCTGTTGGTTCTCAGGCTTCCCCACCACCCAGAACACTCAATAGCACCGCTTCCAGTCCCCAGCTAAAGTAATTCAAAATTCATGATTTCAGAGATATTAAAAAAAAATACTCACCTTCTCTCTCTACAAATGCTTGATCCAAAAAGCAAGATAACCCTGCACAGATCACAACCAAGTCCAGTTTTATCGGGACAATTCACTGTCGATTCTCCAGGCTTCTCTGCTTGACTTATTACAACAACATCCTCGTGCAAAATCCCCCTTCTCACTGCTCTCTCTCTCTCTCTCTCTCTCTAAGGAGAAAAAAGCAAGATTTAACAAGAAGGGTTGCTTTTGTTTTTGCTTTGAAGTTTCCCTCTTCCTTTCCGAGTTCACTTCATTGTCTTCACATTAATTCAACAAACCAGAATAAAAAAACCCTAACATCACAATACTAAAAAAAAATCTAGAAATCTGACAAGAAAGAGGCCTGAGTTCATGAAATCCAGCCACCAAATGGAGAGGTGAAGATCGCAGAAGTTAGAGAATTACAAAACTAATCTTGAGCAAGTGTTGTTGAATTAGAAAACTAACCTTGAGCAATGATCAAATTTTATGCAATTATATCCTCGTTAGAATTTCAACAGCAATCTTAGCTTTGTGCATATTTTTTATTTTGATCTTAGGCTTCCGATTTATGCGATTTGACCCTTAATTGACCATTATATTCTCCATGTCTTCAATTTGCCCCCTGATTTCGCATAATTAGCTTCATTATATTCTCCATGTCTTTAATTTGGCCCCTGACTTCGCATAATTAGCTTGAAAAAATTCAATTTGATCTCTGAAAATTCTAATCTTCTCGATTGAGCCCGAATTAAGTTCAAGAACTTGATTTTTATCAATTAAGCCTTTAATAAAATTAATTTGACCAATTTAAAATATAATTAAGTCCTTGCACTTAAGTAAATCCGTCAATTGGACCCTAAATTAATTTCTAAACATAATGATACTTTAAATTGGCACATGATTAAATCAAATTGGTCTATAAAAAATATAATTATAATTTTCAGCTTAATTCTTACCTCGAATCTGTATTTTCTCTTATTTTTGGGCACAAAAGAGGTACGATTTGGCTCCCGAAAATGTTTAAAATTCTTACCTTGATTTTTCTACCGACGCGAACCCCCTTTTATTTTATTTTTGTTTTATTTTGGGTAAATTTTTTGGGAATAAATCAAAATTGGCTTATGATAAATAGTGTGAATTTGAACAGTAAAATATGGGACGGGATTTATATTTTATTTAATATATAACACTTGCACCGTGCATTTGGAATCAGTCGTACCCGAAATCCAAAGTGATCACAAGATTCCAGCATAATAATAATAATAATATTAATAATAATAATAATAATAATAATAATAATAATAATACTACAAAATATATTGCGGGCTTTGAATTGAAGGCATGGAAGAATTTGGCCTTCAACAATATCGTGCCCCTTGTTGCTTATTCGAACGAAAACCTCGCAGAAATCTCAAGAAAATGCAGGTTGTAGCTCCCCCTCTCTCTGTGGGACCTTATTTTGGGTGGACTAGGCACTGACCAAGAGCCATCTAAAATTACAAGAGCCAGTATAATAATGGTGAAATACAATTAGCTGATAACAGATTTTATGCCACGTGTTATATATAAATATCCATTTTGACACTGTAAAGATTATATATTGAGCATAAATAATAACTACATAATTAATTATTACATCTATTTGTTGCGCTCAATAGTATACCGACCAATTTTATAAGCAAATTAAGTGAGGAGGGAAAGCCTCATCGCTTAACAACGCCATGCGAACGAACGAGGTGCCCGAGAGGCGATACGAGCGTACCTCCCCACTCCTTCAGTCTTTGCAAAAACGAAGTCTCAAGCTCGCGTTTCTCTTGTTCTATCTACAGACAATCCATCGAAATGAACGAGATTTTGAAATCTCTCGCTCGCTCGATGTCTGTCTTTGTACCGTGAACACAGTAGCTTTGATCCATTATAAATCACACAAGCTCGCTGCAAGAAACTATCAATCCAACTCATAGCTCAAACATAACCATTTCTCTCTTTTAATTTTTCACGACCCTTGAAGAAAAAAAATGGAGATCTTCAGCAAAGAGTTGAAAGATACCGATGTTCGTGTTCGGTTCTCATTCCCCACTCATTGCTTAGAGCATTTAGATTTCGCTGGAAATAATTTTGTTGATTTGCATGTTAAAGATAGCTGTGGCGAGCTTCGAGTTATTCGTTGCCTGAAGAGGAATGGAGATTATGAGAAGCCGGTGCTTTCTAGGGGCTGGCTCAAATTCGTTGCTGATTATGGGCTGAGAGTTGGTGACAAGGCTGTTCTTCTTCGCGAGGATGACCATAACCTGGGGTCACAGTTCAGGATCGAAGCTAAGAGGAGAATCGTGCTGTTTGGTCGGGAGGATTGGGGTGATGTGACAAGAGAGCTACTTCCTAGCTCTTATTAGCATGGAGCGTGCATGTTCCGGCCAGATCCTGATATATATATATATATATATATATATATATATATATATATATATAGAGAGAGAGAGAGAGAGAGAGAGAGAGAGAGAGAGAGAGAGCTTCCCAAGTTTGGTGTTTTTGTTCTGTAAACTTATGTATGTGCTTATGCTGGAGTGTTTGTAGTGATGATCAATGTTATCGAATGGATATGTTGTTGTTCTTAGTTTCTTGAATATGTATTAGATGCTTGTAATTCTCAGCAATGATGGATTTAAATATATATGATCAGATTATATGATGTACTCTCATGAATTTATTTCCAGGTTTCTCTATTTTGTTTCCGTGTAGTAATGCCACGCTGCAGCACTTGAGCAAAAGAATTCCCAGATCGAAGGAAGAACTCCTGGAGATCAATGGCATTGGAAAGTAAGTTTTGATTTCAGGTTGTGTGGTGATTATTTGGCAGGCATTCTTTCCGTCATTCAGGGATGAATGTGCACTTTTCCAATATTCAGGGCCAAGGTCAGCAAGTACGGCGATCGTTTGCTGGAAACCATTGAATCTACCATCAGGGAATACAACAAGGCAGACAGAAATAGCAGCGGTAGCAACGAAAGCAGCGATTCAGTAAAGAGGAGAAGAGATGCAAGTAAGGCTCCAAATGGAACCATGGAAGAGGATGATGGATTCACCAAAAGCACCGGCCGGTCAAAGAAACGGACGGCGACGAGGCAGAACAAAGTTTCCGGGGCTCATAATTCTATGGAGCCGGTTAGCGGCAACCGATTCCTAGAGGATGACCTGGATTTCAACGATTCCTATCACGATCCGGAAACTAATGCTTAGAAGTAAAGGATTGAGAGAGTTTTACTGGAAGAGTGCAGTCATCCAGGCAAGAAGGCGCCGGATTCTGACCAAATTATGTGTCAAGCATTTGCCTTCAACAGTCACGTGCCTTCCATCTCCAGGCTGCTGGGACAAAAAAATCATATCCAGAATCTCGAATTTCTATCTAGGGATTAAATTGTAAGTTTCTAAAGTTCGGAGACTAAACCAAAAGGCCCATAAACTGAGGGACCAAACTTAAACTTTATCATCTTCAACCTCCAGACTACTGTCATGATTTCCAGAAAATGTTTCTCATAATTTCCCTATATTGTTTTACTCCTAACATACCAATTAACTTCAAAATCATTTACAATTCAATCAATTAAACCATCACCCAACACATTTAATCTTTAACATCTCAATTGATTCATTAATCAAACCCAAAAATAGGTTTTAAAACCCAAATCCTTAATAAATTCAAAATCTTAACTAATAAAAATACCTATACATATCAAAACATAAACATAATTAGACAGTTCGTAATAACCACACCAAAACAATCCCACCAACATTTAAATTCATTATTCTTTCCTAATGTTTTTTTGTATGTTTTTGTTTTTTTGCTCACTATGCATAGTAATTGCACGCCCACAGTACTGACGGTCTCGGTCGATAGAACAGAAATAATCGGAATATATATATATATATCTTAACAATATCGTGCGCCTTGTTGCTTATTTGAGCGAAAACCTCGCAGAAATCTCAAGAAAATGCAGGTTGTAGCTCTCCCTCTCTCTGTGGGACCTTATTTTGGGTGGGCTTTGGCACGGCCAAGAGCCGCCATCATCTAAAATTACAAGAGCCAATATAATAATGGTAAAATACAATTAGCTGATAACAGGTTTTATGCCACGTGTCATATATAAATTTCCATCTTCACACCGTAAAGATTATATATTGAGCATAAATAATAAATATACCGACCAATTTTATAAGCAAAGGGAGGCGGGAAAGCCACATCTCTTAACAACGCCATGCGAGTGAGCGAGCGAGCGAGCGAGGTGCACGAGAGGCAATACGAGCGCACCTCCCGACTCCTTCAGTCCTTGCAAAAACGTAGTCTCAAGCTCGCGTTTCTCTTGTTCTATCTACAGATAATCCATCGAAGATTTAAATAATAAACGCCATGCGAAATCGATCGAATGAACAAGATTTTCGAAATCTCTCGCTCGCTCGCTCGATGTCTCTCTTTCTACCGTGAACACAGTAGCTTTTTTCTATTATAAATCACACAACAAGCTCGCTGCAAGAAACTATCAATCCATCTCACAGCTTAAACATAACCATTTCTCTCTTTTAATTTTTCACGACCCTTGAAAAAAAATGGAGGTCTTCAGCAAAGAGTTAACAGCTACCGATGTTCGTGTTAAGTTCTCATTCCCCACTCATTGCTTAGAGCATTTAGATTTCGCTGGAAATAATTTTGCTGATTTGCATGTTAAAGATAGCTGTGGCGAGCTTCGAGTTATTCGTTGCCTGAAGAGGAAGAATGGAGATTATGAGAAGCCGGTGCTTTCTACGGGCTGGCTCAAATTCGTTGCTGATTATGGACTGAGAGTTGGTGACAAGGCTGTTCTTCTTCGCGAGGATGACCATAACCTGGGGTCACAGTTCAGGATCGAAGCTAAGAGGAGAATCGTGCTGTTTGGTCGGGAGGATTGGGGTGATGTGACAAGAGAGCTACTTGCTAGCTCTTATTCGCATGGAGCGTGCATGTTCCGGCCAGAGTTTGGTGTTCTTGTACTGTGAATTTATGCATGTGCTTTGTGATAATCGATGTTATCGAATGGATATGTTGTTGTTCTTAGTTTCTTGAATATGTATTAGATGCTTGTAATTCTCAGCAATGATGGATTTAAATATATATGATCAGATTATATGATGTACTCTCATGAATTTATTTCCAGGTTTTTACATTTCCAGGTTTCTCAATTTTGTTTTATTTTTTCTATTTTGTTATTATAATATGTATATATGTTATTACAATATCTTAAAATAACTACTTTCAGTTGGAAAATAGTATCGTTAGTATTACATTATGAAAGAATATATTTTTAATTACAAGAGATGTCTAACCCTACGTCTGGACAGACTTTATTGCTATCAATTAGCCTTTTACCAGGGCTGAAGCCGAGGCCGGCGACAAGTTCACCGGTGCCACAAAGTATTTTGAGCATAGAAGCAGCTGGACAGCGTTTTCATACATGCAAATCTTTGATACCATTTTATATACTATTTACAGCTTCTTGTTCCATTAAATCAAAGAATTCTCAAATTACAACCCACGTTTATTCCATCATCTACAGGCAGCATCTCCGACTGCAATTAATCACATGAGATTTACACGTGTTTCTCTGTACATGTGTTTATTTATTCTCTCCTCGTAAGCATGCACGAATACATTACAGGTTATCAATCAGATTTACATACCATGACCTGTGAATTCCAGTGGATACGGTGGCTGCCACCACTAATGCTTCCGCAGCTTCCACCACTCTTTTAGTCAGCATGACAGCTCCAATCTGCCGGAGTGCCATTTCTGCTAATTTTCTTCCCCTGGGTCCACTGCCCCCAAGCACAACTCCTCTCAGAGCCAAATAGACTGCACGGGAAACTTTTTCAAAAATCGGATCCCCAGCCTGCAAGCTCTTTGCTAACATCCTAGCCATGACTATCTTTCTTGACTTGAGCTTCTCCTCGTCAACTTGCAAGAACCCACTGGCTACTTCAACAATTTCTTCAATACCCGTGTCATCAACACGGTCCAGGACTTCCGACAGTTTATTGCCGCACTCTAACACAACGCTTTCCATGTCTGCAATGCTGGTTACAGCTTGCTCCATCAGGAGGGTTTGCCGGAAAACAAGAATGCTGCAAATTGTGGAGTTTCTGATCATTTAGTAACCCGCTTGCATCAAATAAAGACGACACAAAGATGGCAATCCCACAAAACAAAAAATGGAAATAGGAGACTAATAATGAAGAGAAAGCATCTTTCAAACCAGTTCATCAAGTCTCCTAAGAGCATCGAGTTATTGGGAAGTGGCATTCCAGAGGTGGATCACTTACCTGATAGAAATTACAATGATTTTCTGAATTTGAGCCTGCACAGCCCTCAACCGTAACAGGTTTAGCATAAAAGTTTCAGGCAAAACTTCTTTTGTTAGACCAGAAGCTCCACTCACTAACTTCAACAATCCTAGCCTCACCAACAAATCAACTCTTTCACCAGTGCATTCTGGTTCTGGTTGTTGGTTATCTGATTGAAAAAGGAAACTCAAATGAGGACAACGGAAAAAATGTAAATACTAGAGAAGATAACTGGAGTTTTTTTTATCAAGCAAGCAACTAAACAAGCATACGTCATGAATTTTTTTTTCCTGTCAACCCTATTGTGTACAAGTTTTACAGCTTTTACTAAGTAGCTCTCATACCTGCCTCAGAAGCAACAGAAGAAGAACCAATTATGCTTTCATTTGTTTTTACCAGAAAGCTTCCACCAGTTCTAAGGGTGGTGAGAGGTACAAAACCCTGTGGTGAACTATCATGGCTCTTCAAAGCAAAGAGAGAATTCTTGTGTTCTTCCCACTCTTGACCTTCACTATTATTTACAGATGAAAGCCACTGCATTGTCTTTGGTAGAGAGTTACAGGCATCCGAATCAGAACCACAATGGTTGGCAAAAGCTTTTCTAAGATAATCCAAAGCAGCAGAACCTGTTAACAAAGGCTCCATCATCCTTATGCGTGCTTTACTAATCTCTTTCTTAAGAGCCTGTCACACAGGTAGATCATTCAGATAACTCACAAAAGCTTAATAAGTTCAGCAAGAAAGAAAATGATGGCAAAACAAGCACCGATGAACAGTTGATTTTTAGCCTTTGAGCTAGTAGTGTGCTTAACAAACATAAGCTATAACTTGCATCGATGAAGTGAGATAGAAAAGCTAATTAATCAACTCAATGAACAGTTTCTGCAGGCAAGTTCTTAAGAAATCACATACAGCTCATAAATAGGCAGTGGAGAAGTCATGAATATGCACACCTGAATCTGCTGCAGCACAAACCGTAGACCTTTGATCATTGTGGCAATACGTGAATACTCCGATTCATCTTGACAAGTCTCAGCCAACTCTTTTAACATTTTCTGATGCAGGGCCTTCATTTCATCCTCATGGGCTAGAGAGGAGAGTTTCTGCAAAGTAACTAATGCGAACTCTAGAATCTTCCCAAAGTAACCGACATCCAGGTTACCCAACCTTAGAACCTAATAATAAGTGAAGGAAACTTAGTATCACAACAGAAACAAGATCCTATACTAGTAGTAGTTGAAAAAGATACCCACCTGAGCAAGAAGATCTGGATCAATACTTTCAACAATCTCTTGTTTCCAGCTCTCAGGAGCCAGCTCCTGAATTTCATCCCTCACCTCCCCCATGAGCTGAACAACCCACTCGTACTTGGGCTCATCCTGTTTAATGGATTCCAGAACACTATCCCAGAAAGCTGCCTCCATTGTCTCTCTCACCTTTGACTGAAAGTAATGAGGTAAGAAGGGAATATTAGTTTCTAAACTCTATATCTCAACTCATAACCAGCTTGGTTGAAAACCAAGAGAGAAGTTTTATTATCGACAAAGCCTATGGGTAGCATTTTCAGAGAAATCTGGAAAGGGTACAAAAAACCTCAAAGTCTAAATAAACTTTAAAGCTATAAGGCCTAATAAAAGTTAGCAAATCTTTTTTTAACAAACTTCCATAAAGCAGCATATTCATATCACTGGAGCTGTATAAAAGCAACCATCATTCCCTCAGAAAGGCATACAACTGGAAACAAAATAATTAAATAAAAAATAAGTAATGAATTCAATGGAGATACAATTATGGTAATTTCATTACCTTGAGGCTGTTTTCATCTTTGTCAGCAAGATCAAACCTACCCTTAAAACCATGGCGTTGCTCATGGAGAAAATCATTTATGATCAATTCATTCTCTGTTATTGATTTCCCAACAGCAGAACCTGGCTGGCCATCAAAGTGGCTGCTGCTAGTTGCAGAGGAAGCAGGTTCTTCTGCTGAGGAGGTATCTTCTCTGAATAAGGAGCGAACTACATGGCTTGACCTCTCAATACCACCACTCACATTATTTCTATTAGCCGATCCAGTAACAGAAGAAGATGGGGGCTTGCTAGGAGATAGAAAATGTATGATTGGAGACCCTACTGGACCTCCATTTTCTTTAGCTTGAAAATACCTAGATCGTGTTTCAGATAGGGCGATTTCCATACGCTCAATACCAGCATCTCCACTCAGGTGTTGTACCTTTTCCTTTAATAGTTTTTGGTCCTCTCTAACCTGTATTGAAACAATTAAAAGATAATCATCTAATGAAAATACAAATACCAGCAGCAACATTGGGCATGAATGCCTTATCAAAAGGCTTCACAAAAATGAATCTAAATTCAGATAATCGTTCATTCAATTATGCAACACCCCTTTTCAATACCAAATCCAAAGGCAGTTAATGGCTTGTTTCAAGACTTGAAAACAGAGTGATTAATGAAAAGTATGACAAGACTGCAAAACTTCAAAAATTGCACTTTTTTACTATGAAAAAGTGATAATGCAAAACTTCAAAAATTGCACTTTTTTACTATGAAAAAGTGATAATCATTTTAGTATGCTTGAGTTCACAAGACTTATTCATGTCATGTGTATCAGTTTATATTTTCATGCATGATGGTAAGACCAGTTTCTGAATGGCTTTCATAAAAGTTAATCATTTTTAATGTGCTTGAGTTCACAAAATTTGTTCATGTCATGTGTATCAATTTATATTTTCATGGTTGATGGTAAGACCTGTTTCTGAATGGCTTTCATATCATGAGTAAGAGCATCAGCACTCCCTTCTGGGGTGAGCTTGCATTTTTGAATCATAGAGAGTTCAAGCTGGCACGCAGCTCTCACCAAGTCCTCCTCCAATGACTGGGCATCCTTAACCTTCCACACCACAAAGCAATTCAAGTAGGAGCACCATTCTTTATCAAAAGCTGCAAGCTGAGACCTGAACGTACAGCGTTTTGGTGAGATGGACTCAGACTCCTCATCAGAACTGTGCACGGGCCCATCCAGTATAATCTTTATCAACAACTCAAACTCTCGAATTAGATCTTCAGCAGACTTGGCCAGAGCAATCTCGCGCTGCCCTTGACCACTGAAAACAGCATCTGGATGTCCTAAAATCATGTAGGCACAAAGAACGATTCTCACCGGATACCTTGACAATTTAGCAGCACTTCTGGCAGAGTCCCTGGTGGCACCTACTCGTTTTGCCTCTCTGCTCCTTGTAGAGGACCTAGGAGTAGTCCTTTTCTTAGGGGTGGCAACTCTTTTGAGAAGGTGATCAATGTTTTCCAGGCTGAAGGGATGATCTATAGGAGCAACATCCATGGAGACTCTAAAGCGGCTCTCAAGACGATCAAGTAGAACCTTCACAGTCTGAAGAGTACCAGTCGATTCAATCAGGCGAGCGAGCTGTTCAAATGGCATCGACTTCACACAGTTTTCATTGATTTTCAGGGCATCATAGTCTTTTGCCAGGTCTATGGTAGTCCTCCTTGACCTCAGGAACTGCCTCCAGCACCTAAAAAAATGCGAGCAAGTATAAATTGCTCAGTATCATTTACTTTGAAGAGCAAGCCAGATATTTTTACACAGGGCTAATGACTTGAAAGCTTAGCCAATTTTAAGAAAATAGCAAGAGCAGATTATATACCTTGCTAATTTTCTAGAAAGGAGATCAGCCTGCTTGTGCATCTTATTCCAGTTCACTCGAACAGAGCTATGCTGGCGTCCTCTCTGCCTCAAAAATTCTGCTCTTTGTCTCTTTGCCTAATTATCATAAAATTCAATGAGAAAACAAAGACGTGCAGCAATGCAAAGGTTACCAAATTATCATTGAATACGAGGAAAATGCTATTAATTATTAGTTTCAGGATTCAGACAATATCTGTACCCTTTGCAGTCGATCTTCCAGCTTGTCCCTCATTCTCCTCCTCTCAATCTCACGTTGGTAAGAGACAGACCTGGCTACTCGCTGAACTTGCAACACCCTAGCACATGCCCTCTTCTTTTCAGCTTCCATCAATCCCATACGCTTCTTTTCAGCAGCTGCACGTTTTTGGTTAATTGCTGCACGTACACGCTCCTTGTACTTACTTTCCCGAGCCATTCTTCGTGATAATGATTGGGATGTTCTCTCCTTGAGCGTGGCCCTTCTTTGTTTGTATGCCTTGAGCATAAGCATTCTGTTTGCTTCAGCCTGCTGAACCCGCAACTCCACTTTTGTTCCAAGCCTCTCCCTTTCTCTCTCAAAACGCATCTCCACTCCAGTTTTAGCAGCCTGCCGCAACTCATCCAACCTAGCCAGGCGCATCTGAGCTTTTTCCAGAATGCTTAACCTGTAATATCAGCAAGTGTGCCCAAACATGCAGCTTCACTAATATTTATGAATTTACAAAATAGTGTGGCTTGAAAGGAATGCATTTGCAACTTGTTTCTAATAGACAAAAGAGAAACTGAATTAGAAAAATAAATAAAAAGAACATATCCAGGGCCCATAAGCCAGAAAGAATAGGTCCGGGGTGCAGTCAGAAGGCAACATGGAGCCAACCAATTCCAAGATATGGAAGAAAATCAGAAAGGCAAAATCTGTTTTTAAAGTTTAGCATTTTCAGAAAAAAATTGTTTGAGATAAAGCCAAATTTTTTTTACTGGATTAAATATAGTTTGATGATAGGTGACGAGGAATAAGTATATTAAAAAAAGTGTAAGAAAAATGTGTGATTTATAACCCCTATTAAAACCTTAAGGGGAAAAGGACGGAGAAATGCAGAAGAATCTTAATAGGAGATAGGAAAAGAAAAACAAATAAAAAATCATAGCTAAAAAAGCAGAGCATCATGATCCATCATTGAAGTAAATGCGAAATCAAAGTAAAGCTTGGACAATAAAGATAAAGCATGGTGATGCTTAAAGGTCACATGAATAGCATTCAAACCACTAGGCTTTAATACAAAAACTATTCAATTAAACATCATGAAGAACCCAATCAGTGACTAGTAAATAACCATTAAAAATTCTGGCACAACTAAAAGACTACCTTTTTTGCTCCGCGGCATGAAGCTTCGCTTCAAGGCGTTGGGCAAGGTCTTCTTCATGAGGTGAACATTGTGAGGGGCTTCTTGGCTTTGGTCTAGCCTTGCTTGACAACTTCTCATAGAATTGCTGTACTCAAAGGATTAACCAAAAAATGTTAAAATCAAATTCCCATGAAATGTGCTGTGTGATAAAATTTCTAAAAAAAAATAAAATATTCTAACAAGGAATTAATTATCCAAAAAGAAAAGGAAAACTTTTCCAAAAAAACGCGTGATGTGATTATTATCCAAAGAATGAAAACAGATGTTAGATAAAGCATGTGAAAGAAAACCCCATATGCTTAAATAAAAAATCCAACAGGAAAACAAAGCAATCCCCACCACCACCAACCTAACTCCAGCAATTCACACACACACACCTCTTCAAATTTCTTTAGATGAAAGAAAAAATATTAATCCCAACCAAAGAAAAAGAAACTATAAAATTTAACAGAAAAGTAGTGAATTTCACACAAATCAACAAAAAAATAAATCCAAAAAGATTAAAAAGTAGAATAAAATAAAACGTGTTACCCAAAAAAAAATCATTTCAATTCTTGGTTACCAAGAAAGAAATTATTATATTTCATTGCAGAATATAAAGAAAAAAAATCCTTGGAACAAACCAACAGTTAAAGATGATTTCTTTTTTTATTTTTAACCAACACCGATTGTGATATATAAATTCAGTAGTGAAAAAATTAAATTGAAAATGAAAAACAAAACCGGCAACTAAGTGCGTCTTTGTGACTTGAATAAATAACCAGAAAGAACCGAAAAAATAATTCCGAAAATTAACACTTAGATAGAAGTAATAATTACGGCAATCAATCACAAGAAGAAGAAAATTTTTTATCATTACGAATTCAAGCCAGAATGTTTTTTTTTTTAAATTAGTTTTGGAATTTCATTAAAAAAACAAATAATTAATCTTCGTTTTCTCTTTGATCATAAAAAGAAACGGCAAAAGTTGAATAATAATAATAAAAAAAAGTTTTGGAATTTCAATAAAAAAAACAGATAATTCATCTTCGTTTTCTCTTTGATCATGAAAAGAAACGGCAAAAGTTGAATAATAATAACCAAAGCACCTGTCGACGGAGATGAGCGTGTCGAAGTTTAGCTTCGATTTCTTCAACACTACAACTCGCGGGAGCCCTCGCTTCCAACAGTCTTTTTTGAAGGTTCCTCGGTATTCTCCTCGGAGACGAAAACGATTCCTTATCAACAGGAAAATCAATAACAACCCCACCACGCACTGCCACAGTCTCCGGCGAAGGTGACGTCTGTGATGACGACTGCACTCCAATATCCATAACTTACAACCAAAGCAGCAGCAGCAGGAGGAAGTCACCAAAACGATACCGTATCTCTCTCTCACACACTTTCTTTCTCCTTCGATGAATCTCTGGTGCTATTTATATACATGTACAAGAAAATTCAAAGCGAAAGGCTGCGCCGATTCTTTCTTCAATTTATTTTTAAAAATATATTCTGTTAGAGAGAAAGAGAGTAGAAAAAGCGTGTGTGTAAAGTGTTTATGTTGTGTTGTGTGAGTTTTACTACTTATCTTCGTCATCTGACTCGACTCCTCTCAGTATTTTCCGCCACGTCACCTCGTCACAACGTCTCTCTCTCCCCCCCCGGTTTTTAGTTGTAATTAAATAAGAAGTGTTATTATATTCAAGCTATAATTATCAATATTCATAATATAAAAACAATAATATGTTTTTTAATTTATTTTACATATTAGCATATTGAAATAATTAAAAAGTATATAAAAAATATTAACTTAATATTTTTTTTAAATAATTTAAACAAAAAAAAGAAATACTCATGTAGTGCAAGACATCGACAATAATATAATTAATAATAATCTTTGTGTTTATTATACATGATATTAATTTATAAGAATATAGTAAAATATTGAATGAATAGTGCTTTTAAGAGATTCAAACCCCAGAAGCAAAGGCAGGTATCTTTTCATTTGAGACGCGATCAAGCATATGGATGAGTCCTAGGTGGCCAATACTACCGGTTTCTCATTGTGATTTAAAATATTTTATTTTAAATTATTTTTATATATTAATATTAAAAATAATTTTTAAAATATAAAAAAATCATTTTAATATTTTTTTTAATAAAAATTAATTTAAAAAACAATTTAAACTATATTCCCAAATAACCTCATATAATCATCTTGTTTTGTGCAATGCTATCATCATCATTGCAATCAAAATCAATCAATGTAATATTATTTATTTTCATTATCATAAAAGCAAAAGTCTTTTTTAAGATTTATGAGAAATAAATTGGAGAGATTTCTTTGCAAATTTTAATTTCGTGTTTTTTTACATAGTTGCCGTGCCTTGTTCAAAAATCAACTTTTTTTTAAAAAAGGCATGGGTTTTATAGGTTATTGGGTTAATATTTTTATTATATTATTATTTATTTTAAAAATAGTATTGACTTGATCGAATTTGTTTGGATAAAGTGAATAACTAGTTTTTTTTTAATAAATTAAATATTATCTTGATTAAATTTGCAACACAAAATAGAAATTTGCGTGGTCAAATGATTGATCAATGGGATGGTTGAAAATGGATGCATCGCATCACGCAAATCCACTTCCAATTATCTATAAGAGAAGTCAAAATTGTAGCTTTTTTCTTGCCTATGCTTTACTTGCTTTCAAAACCTAATTATGCCCTGTTTATGGCTTTGCAAGTAAGTAACCACTTTGATTCTTGCCTGCCCTTTTCAGTTCTAGTTTGGAAGGAAATAATATGGGTTAGAAAAAAAACTAAAAAACCGATTAAATCGAGAAAATAAAAAAAATAATTAAAAAAAAATGAATAAAAAAAACCGATTAGATTTTTTATAAAAACTTCAGGTCCGGTTTGGTTCTCGGTTTTTTAAGTAAAAAATCAGTAATCAAACCAGTTCAAATTAAAAAATATGCTATGATTTTTTTTATTCTTCCGGTTCAGTTTAAGTTTTTTTGATTTGCTTACATTTTGGTTAAATGAGAGAACAAAAAACTTGGTAAAGTTTAAAAAAAACCTAAAAAAAACAAAAACAAAATCGTTTTTTTGTTAAAAAACTGTACCAAACCAAAACCAATTGGTTTAACCGGGTTTGATTCGGGTTTTTTTTGAATTTTTTTTTGTTTAGTTATTTTTATAGATAAAATTGAACAGAACTGGAAATATTCATTCCTAGAAAATAGCATAACTATACCCTCGAGGTATTTTTGATATTTTTTATTTTTTTTAGAAAGTATATTTTTTTAGATTGTTTTAATGTGTAATATTTAAAATAATTTTTATTATCCTAATATTTAAATAAAAAATACTTTAAAATACAGCCTCCATCACGCTCTAAAACAAACACTGATTATGTATTTATTCAAGCGGCTAGCTGTAAAATATATTTTCAATTAGTTTACGTGTGCGTGTGTTATAATTAAAGGCTAAATAATCCTTTAAATTAATTTCAAAGACGCAACTCTTGTATTTGAATAATACTTTAAATAAAAATTAATAATTATTTTAAAGTACTGAATGTGAAAATTAAGTATTATCATTTTTTATATATAAAAAATATTAAAATATTATCATTTAAAAAAAAAATCAATGGATCGATCTCTAATTTTATACCGAGCTAGGTATGAATTGACATGCTGGCCACTAAATTCGTTGGTGGGCGGAAGATGTGACCAGGATTCTGGCCATGGCTAATGGCTGCTGTTCTTTTCGCTACCTGGAATAGCAGCCTCAACCCTCGTCGGTCCAACCCCATCCAATAGTTTAGTCATCTGCTCAAAAAAGAAATAAAAAAAAATTGATGGTCAAGAACTCAAGTTCAAAATATGTGGATGCCTTAAAATTTCAGTGCATATATATATAAAAAATAATAGTAAAGTGAAAGTAATTCTATTTGTTTTCTATAGTTAGGTACATATTTTAATTATATTCTATAATAAAAATTAAAATACATGAATTGTCATGTGTTATTACATTTAAGTACATGTTTAGCATTGCGTTTTAAAAGTATTTTAAAAAAAATAATAATTTTTTTTAAATTAATTTTTTTGGTGTTTTTATATTATTTTTATGTGATAATGTTAAAAATAATTTTTTTTAGAATTTTTATTTTAATATATTTCTAAATAAAAAATATTTTAAAAAACAAATTTAATGACGCTCTAAAACATGTACATAGGTTAAATTTATACATAATCGTATCCCAGGATTTCTTTTATTATCAAGTCAAAAATATATATTTAAATTTGTTTCTAAAATAATAATAATAATAATAATAATAATAAGCTCTTAATTTTTCCCCTAACATTAATTAACTTTAATTAATACGTGTTTGAATCAAGCTTATTGATCCCGTTCCGTTCCGCCCGGAACGGCCCGTTCCAATGCAAAATCCGGGACAAAACGACGTCGTTTTCGTCCCGGTCAAAATCCCGGCTAGTTCCGGAAATTCCGGCCGGAACGCCCCGATTCCGTTCCGGGCGTGCCGTTCCGGGTTCAAAATCTATTTTTTTTATTTTTTAAAAATTATTTTTGACATCTATACATCAAAATAATTTAAAAACACCAAAATATTTTAAATAAAAAAGAATTCAAATTTTAATTATGCTTGTTAAATTAATATTTTATTTTTTTTCATATATATATATATAATTAATTATATATGAACAGTACGACACCGAAACGGTACGCCGGAACGCTCTGAAACCGGAACGTTCCGTTCCAATCAAAAATCCGGAACGATATCCGAAACGGTATTGACAACCCTGGTTTGAATGGTATTCAGCTGAAAAGGTGGAAGGAATCTATGGTACTATAATAAATCTTTAGTTAAATAAAATATAGGGACAGTATTGTCAACTCCTTATTTATAATTTTCTAAAATATTATTATTTTCAATAACTTTGAGAGGCTGCAAAAGCAAAAGATGTGACGCTTGGTCGTGACGGCTACGCGTCCTTTCACCGCACTTTGCCACGTCTTTCAAGCAAAGGCGTCTTCCTACATACGCGAGCAAATATAGGAGCATCCTCCCTCACGCTCGCGAGTACGTAAACCAGTCCCCTTCTCTAAGAAAATCACTCACGTGTCTAACAGTCGAATCAGAACCGAATTTATTTCAGACCTCCTCCTAGTAAGAATAATCTCAACTCTCGTGATGCCATGTGTCAGAAGATGGTTACCCTAGCCTGACCTGAATTCCATCCGATTTTTATAGTGTTCTGCAATGCGGTATGATATTTTTTTTAATTAAAAATATGTTACAATAATATTTTTTATATTACTAAATTAAAATCATTATAAAAAAAAGTAATTTGATAATTTTCATGAATTTTTTTAAATCACCTTGAAAATATATATGGGTTGTTTGGGAGTGCGGTTGCGGTTGCTTTTGAATGTATTTTTCGTTTAGAAACACATCAAAATGATATTTTTTTTATTTTTTAAAAATCATTTTTTACATCAGCACATTAAAATGATCTAAAAACACCAAATTTTTTTTAATTAAAATAAAATAAAAATTAAATTTTAAGCAATCAGCAATACAACTGCAGTGCCAAACGGGCACATAAACTACCACAATACATGTTCTTGTATTTTTGGCAAAGTGAGAGTTTTTCATCCAAATTTCCCTGCACTCGGTTATTTAGCACATGGTTTTTTTTAATGAAATTGTAATTATATTTCTTAATGTGACGAGACGCATCTCTTGATCACAATTTTAACGTCTTTGGTTTGATGTGCGAAGAAAATATATAGTTTTAGATGTCTACTCTATATTTTTTATATAGTTTTATGATTTATGGATAAAAATATAATTTAATTTTCAAATATAAATCTTATTTTTTATTTAAAATGATACAAAAAGAAAAAAAATGGTATAAAGTCATATATTTAAATGGATTATCAACATGCATATTTATCAACTCGATTTGAAGATTTGTTGACTTATAGCCTAACTTGGGAAAAAAACATATCAATTGATATAGATATATACCAAATATGAAAGAAAGACAATTGGAAGATTGTTGTGAAACTCTAGAAGATCTAGTGTCCATTTGGGACAACGTTTCAACCGCTATTTTGCTGAAATTCAATTTTTTTCATTTTAAATGAATATGTTTTGGTGTTTTTAGATTATTTTGATGTGCTGATATCAAAAATAATTTTTAAAAATAAAAAACATTATTTTGATGTATTTCGGCATGAAAATCACTTTAAAAAACTACCGCAACCGCTCTCCCAAACACCCCACTAATGTGAAAACTAGGATGGAAGAGAAAACAAGAAGAAAAATAAAAGAATAAAAACCAATCGACATGCTATATGCGTTGTCATAGAGACATGCAACGCTTTGAAGAATTAGAGAACACTGAGAAATGTTTTTTTTTTTTTTTACTGTCGTAAGCCTCTTTAAGCACCGCTTGAACACAATGGGCAACTTAGAGATGTTTGACACTGTGTTTCAAAAATATTTTTTTAAAAAAAATATTTTTATTTTTTTACTCTATATTAATTTTTTTTATGTTTTTAGATCATTTTCATATGCTGATGTCAAAAATAATTTTTTAAAAATAAAAAAAACTTTATTTCGATATATTTCTGAATGAAAAATATTTTCAAAAACAACCACAACAAAACACTTATTTGTAGGCTTGTTTAGTGAGCGAGCCAATTATATATATATATATATATATAAAACAGACTATTTCAATCTACATTAAAATATCATGCTTTAATTATCTATAAGACTTTTCCTATACTCTTTAGTATTTTTTTGAAAATAAAATCCTAGTGCTAGGTATGCTTATCGTTTCATTTTCATCTAATATTATAGACAAGAACACACAAAAAAATATGATAAAAATTGGGATCAAAAATCTGGGGCGTGAAATTTCGTGGGCCAAGTTCTACTCAAAATCCCACAAGTCCTGCTTGGTGCTATCATGTTTTGGGTTTCTGTTTAGAGAAGAAAGCCCAACTTTGACTTTTTGAAAAGCCCATTACGCAGGATTTTACACCGTATTGATGCAACTGATTTTTTAAAATGTTTTTTTATTTAAAAATATATTAAATTGATATTTTTTTATTTTTAATATTATTATATAAAAATAATCTAAAAATATATATAAAAAATTCATTTAATTTAAAATAAAAATAATAAAATATATTTTTTAAAATATTTTTGAAATACAGTGATAAATATTGTACGGAAATGTTGCTTTTCTTCTAGGGAAGAAAGAATCAGGATGGGGTTTCCTTTTTATACACTATTTTTTATTTATTAAAATGATAATGTTTTGTTTTTTGTTTTGTTAGGGTTGATCCGGTTGAATTTGGACCGTATTTGATCATTTATTATGTTAATATTTTATTCAGTTTACCTAAAATCTAAACTCGCATTAATCAAAAGATGCTTGGAATTGAGGATAATATATATAAATATTTTTTTATTTTTTATAAAAAAAGATTAACATAGTTTATTGAAAAAACTTAATTTTAATATATATATATATATATATATATATATATTTTAAAATTAAGTTTTTTTAATAATTTTAGATTGTTTTTATACGATGATGTTAATTTTTTTTTATAAAAAATAAAAAAGATTTTTTAATATATTTAAAACATTTTAAAAATATTATCACACCTTCAAACAACAACATCGTAAACTTAAACAGTTAATTTTGTAGGTTAAATTGAGTTCTAGAAAGCCCTATCTCTCTCCATAGTGCTTTACAACTCTCGTAGCCGCGGACGCAAATTAATAAATAAAGCAAAGACTTGAAAAGAAAAAATCAAAGAAAAGTTCAAAAGTGTGATCAGAAGAAGAAGAAGAAAGTGGCCCTAATTAATTAATGCTCCCCCTTCGTACGTAGTTTCCTTACCTACGAGACATGCTCATGAGCTTCTTCCTGCCTTCAACTATTTCATCGAAGAAATCATCAAGCTGTCCAATTATAGTTTCAACCCCACATCGCAGCAACCCAAAGCAACTCTTCAACCTGTCAGCCTTGTCGTGGATGTCAATCTGATCTGACCCCCACCCCGCAGCGCCACCACTGATCATCTCCAGCGCCACCTTGAGCTCTTCCATTGCGGTTTTTGCCCGCCTGAACTCGTACAACATGATCATGCCAGCTGAAGCTGATTGTCCACCGATTCGATCCATTTCATCTCCCACTCTTCGCTGCAATCTTGCTACTGAATCCATAAAGGCTGAACCGAACGTCGACATGTGCCCCTCGCGGAACGCCGCCGCTCCTTGCCGGAAAGGTGGCCGGCAATATACTAGCCCAGCAAACAAGATCGATAGGAGCAAGGAGTTAACATTCCTCATGGCGTATAGAACACCTCGAAACCCGTTGAATGCATTGAACCAGCTCGATTCAATCATTACAATGTTATTATTAATCCCCTCAAACTGCAGCGACAACGCTTCAACTCTTGTCTCCACCAACCTCTTATTCTCCTCTTCCAACACCATAACCTCCCTTTGACAGCCTACGATTGCACGAATAACCTGCAGTGCCATTATCACAGCCATGCATATATATATATATATATATATATATATATATATATATAGAGAGAGAGAGAGAGAGAGAGAGAGAGAGAGAGAGAGTTAATTAATTAAGCTAACATGAAACATCCTGTATTATTAGAGAGAGAGAGAGAGAGAGGGAGAGAGAGAAACCTGACGACGTGAAAGTACTTGAGCATTGGAATGGTGAAGATAACCGTCGAGAGAGGAAGCTATATTGGCACCGGAGGAGTGATAGTTTTCCATACCTAGAACACCTGATTTGAGGACAAGACAGGCTTCCCAGAGCCGGGAGCTTTCATCCATGTACTCGTCAAGCCACTTTTCTCCTACGGGAAGGTGAAGTTTCTGAACCAGAGTGGTTAGCTGAGAATGGAAAGATTGGAGAGAGGATAGAACTTTCGAAAGGAATTGAATAGAGATGAAGTTGTGAGATAAGAAGCTCTGATCATCGAGCTCATCAAGCTCTCTTGAAAGCATGTTGTAGAAGCCACTGACAGAGGCAAGCTGGTTGCATGGAGGATCCATAAACAACAATCAAGGATACATGGTATGTATATATATATATATATATATGGTGGTGAGTGTTAAGGAACCGTCTCACCTAAAATCTCAAGCTTGTAGCTGAGATCCTAGAATATGATTTATATTATTCTCTAACACACCCCCTCAAGTGAAAGCCCTTTGGGTTTGAAACTTGCACACACGCCTACACTGCCCTGTGTTTGATTTTTTTTATCAAATAGAATGGGGGTGGTGAGATTCGAACTCATGACCGCTGGGTCAACCAGGCTCTGATACCATGGTAAGGAACCATCTCACCTAAAAACTCAAGCTTATAGGTAAGGTCTCAGAATACAATTTATATTATTCTCTAACAGTGAGAAGAAAAGGTACTGGAGATTAATTGGTTTATATATATATATATATATATATATATATATTGCAAGATTGAAGACAAAGAAATATATTGCACCGACCACCGAGTTGAATTCAGTAGCTTTCTTCCAGCACACAGGTTTCTTTCTGCAAGGAATATGATTATATTGCTGGGTGCAATTATGTGTGTTTCCTTAGGCAGTGGAGGGGATGATTAGGAATCTGCTGTTATCATTGTCTGATGGAAAGAAGAAAAAAAAAAAGGAAGAGAGAGAGTGGTGGGTCATTAGTTAACCCGAAACTGAGTTTGGACCGAGTTTTATTCAAAATCAACTGGAAGCTGACACGATAAAATCTAAATAAGATCTGAAAGAGTCAATTTTAATGGTTGTCTTTTCTAAAAAAACATCATTTTATCAAAAATTGGAAAGAAAATCTTGCTGCATGCACCTGATCTTCACTCCATGGATGACAGGCTAGCTAGATTGTGTTTCTTGGGCTCTAAAAGTTTGACTGAGATTCCTTAATTTTCTCATTCGTCAACTTAATTTGATGTGGTTAATGTTTGTCTTCTTCACCTTTTCCGATCTATTTCAATCCCGCATGCATGTGTTCTCTTAGTTAGTTAATTACAAGCTCTTGTGTTCCTTCCCATAATTAAAAACTAAAGATATTAATTAAATTTAGCTTTGTTTTTCGAAATAGAATTATATTTATGCTCGATCGATGTTGCTAACTAGCTAGTGAACTAGAAAAAATGGAAACTAGTTTTCTAAATTCGTACACAGTAGGGAAATATATATGTTTTTATATATTTTCTATTATTTTTTAATACAAATAAAAATACTTTTTTTTTTAAAAAAAATGAACAATGTATCTTTCTTTTATACGCATGTGATTTTCTTGACAATGTAGAAACTGTTTGAGACAGTTTTTGAAACGCCGTTTCTAAAAAAATCATTTTTTTTATTATTTTAAATGAATATGTTTTGGTGTTTTTAGATCATTTTGATGTGTTGATGTCAAAAATGATTTTTAAAAAATAAAAAAACATTATTTTGATATATTTCGGCACGAAAACCACTTTAAAAAGCTACAGCAACAACTGTCCCAAGCAGGCTTTACAAATGCTGTGAATTTCTTTATTTTTATTATAAATCTAATATAAACACTTATTTAGTTAATAATATAACCTTTTCATGATAATTAGATTATCAGAGATATAAAATAGCTATTATGAATGAAGTGTTATTTTTTTATTAAAGAATAATTATAATACTTTTGTATTTCTTTTCTTTTAATTAGTTTGAAAAACATTGCTTCAAAAAAGAAAAACTAGAAAAAAAGAGAGCTAAAAATGGAAAAGAAAAAAGAAAAATTGTTGTTATTATTATTATTATTGAACACTCTCAGTTTTCCTTTTCATAACTCAATTTTTTTAATAAAAAAATCAGAGCATTACTTCGCTTTTGAGCAACAATCTCCCGGCGACTCATTTTTGGTTTACAATGAATAAGCTTGAACCGACAATTGTTTTCAAGAAGAAAACATTACAAACGTGAGTCTTTGTTAATTTTTATGTTTCAAAAATATTTTTGAAAAAAAATGATTTTTTTTTTGTTTTGAATTTTTTTTAATGTGATGATTTTAAAAATAAAGAAGATATTATTTTAATACATTATCAAATAAAAAATATTTTAAAAATCAAAATATTTTTAAAAATAATATTTGCATTAATAATTTCTGTCGACATAATTGCATTTATGCTAATTATGAAGTGAGATCTATAAAATTATGTATGCCAAATGAGTGTTGATTGCAACCTTAGCTTCCACCCATTTGGATCATCAAGCAAGTTGGATCTTCGACTATGAAAAGCTTGTCCTTGTCTCTAATCACTTCAATTGAGTCAACTTCTGAACCTTCTTCATCTGTCACCATGGCATTTCTTGCATCCAATCCAAACTTTTCACCTATTAGAAGAACATGATTCTAAATTAAATATTCAAATCATTCTTGTTAAACTTGATTTATTGTTCACCGATCAAAACCTGATCCAGACTAGGTTCTAAAATATACCTGCAATGATCTTAAGCTCATCTAGTGAATTTGGCAACTTGATCAATCTCCCAGCTTCCACACAGCAAGTTTGTCTCCTAACCATGGGATGTCCTCTGTATATGCTCACCCTAATGCAATCTGATGATCCTCTGGATTTACAGCATGAGGGGCATTCTTGTTCTCGCTCACACCTCTTTAAAAGCACTCGATCATTAGTTGTCAAGACATCAGGCACCATAATTCGGTGCCCGATCTCTCGGTTTTGAAGCATTTCGTCGAGGCTTGTGGAAGAGAACTCGCGAGAACTGTTTGCTTCGGCAACATCTGCGCCGTTCATCACCAGCAAGTTCACCATTTCCCGGCCATGATTCTCTTCCAAGGCTACTTGGAGTGCTGTTCTGCCATGGCGATCCTTTGAATCGATATCCAATCCTTGTTTCAGTAGTTCCTTCATCACCATCAGATCATTTTTTTTTGCAGCAGTGCATAAGAGATCACCCGCGGTGTGCTGGTCAGAAATGGAAGCGTAGTGATAGAGAATCCTAAATATGGAATGATGCTTCGATGATATAGCTTCCCACAAAGCAGTATTACCATCAATATCTGTCATTGACCACGGTGTTATGTTATCGACGTTAGATTTAGGAAGATGATCAAGCGATTTCCAGGACCTCAAGAAGCTATGAAATTGTGCGCTTACCTCTCAGGTGTATATCGCATCCATGCCTAAGGAGCACCTCCACACACCCTTCATGTCCTTTTGACGCTGCTAAGTGCTGTGGCACCACAAAACATGGAACAAATTAGAAATCAGCAAAAATCACGCATATGTTGCATCTTCTACCCTTCTTTTCTAAATTAAATCACCATTCACTATCTTAGGAGACTCGACGACGAACCAGTAGGCAGTCAAGGGCATCATCATCATCTATTTCATTTGAAGTGTACAGTACTGTTGAAGAATGAAATGCGATGATTCTCAGGTAATGACAATGAACGAGATCCATCAGTTCAATGGACAGGCTCAGGAATGTCATTTCTTCTTGAAGAAAGATTAATGCTTAAGAAAATTCCTGAGAATTTCCATATAATGACGTTTGAGTTCAACAAACATGTATATTCTGATGAAAACTAGTGAAGGTATGGAGACTTCTTAGGTTAAGGACGTAGGAGCATACCAATGGGGTTCTTCCTTTGGAGTCTCCAATATCAGGATCCAATTTTGCCTTGAGAAGTTCTTCAAGAAAAGCAGCATTGCCCGTGCTTGCTATAGTTAGCAAGTTGAAAGCAATGTTCGGATCATCCTCTTCTTCTTCTCCATTCTCAAAAGTTAAACCTCCAATAATCTTCAAATCCTTAAGCTTGCTGTAATGCTGCGGTGCAACATGTTATTTAAACATCGAGCCCCAATTGAGCCCATCGTATGATATCGTAAGCAAAGACATAAATATGGTATAGAAGGTCTGGTAAAAGAGAGAAGAAACATCAAGCCTTTCAATGAAACAACACCAGAGCAGAGGATTCACTCCGAATCCATGACAAACAAACCTTAAGAAAGTTCTTTATAATAGCTATGTAATCGTCTTGATTGGTCTGCATCGCTTCTATAAGAGCTGCGGTTTTGATCCTCAGGAGTTGTGAGAGTGTTCTCGTTCGAAATATATAGCTCTGAGGCCTGCAACAAAGTGCACCCACCTCTCCAAAGACGTCCCCAGAGCGCAAAGTCCCAACAACTCGTTCTTTCTCTAGATGGCATTCGATGATTTCAACCTCTCCTGATACAATTATGTAAACATCATCTGGAGCTTCATTTTGCATGACAACATCTTCTCTTGGTGGGATGTACTCAGCTTTGATCTTCGCAACCTGGTTATTTTAGTTACATTGTTTGGAATTTTAGAATTCTAATCCTGTCCTGATCTCAAAAAGTCCACCAATCTAAATATTTATAGATTCGGGCAAGTTCCGGTAACTATGGAGCAATGCAGACATGGCACTAAATCATCAAGTTATATTTCTTTGGAAAAAAGATCACAGTTCCTTACCAGGAGCAAGAGTGTTTCCCTTGAGATACCCTTGAAAAGATAGACCTTCTCCACTGTAGGCAGAAACAAATGCTGGCAAATGCTTTTGCAGATGGATTTTGGTAGCTGTTCAATCAATTGATGCTGGTTCAAGCTCTCAGCCTTGAATCTCAAGCACATATATGCCAATATCTGATCCTTTAATCGTGGAGGCAAACGGTTTCTGCACACGAAATTGGATGCTTCTTCAATGCTGTTCCTCTGCACCGAATTTTATAGTTTAGAGGGACTAATTTGGTGTAGAGAACCAGTTGAGGGGCGGCTCATCATGGATTTTAGCAACAAAATTCACCAGTAAATTCACCAGTAAAATGACAATTCAAGGGTAAAAAAAACTAAAAACACATATATGCCAATATCTGATCCTTTAATCGTGGAGGCAAACGGTTTCTGCACACGAAATTGGATGCTTCTTCAATGCTGTTCCTCTGCACCGAATTTTATAGTTTAGAGGGACTAATTTGGTGTAGAGAACCAGTTGAGGGACGGCTCATCATGGATTTTAGCAACAAAATTCACCAGTAAAATGACAATTCAAGGGTAAAAAAAACTAGAAACAAGTAGTGAACATGAACACCTACAAATTCCATGGTTCGTCGAGTTCCTTCAACGACTAGATTTGTCATGTTACCAATTAAATAAGCAGTCAGGCCAAGGTTGAAGAGCATGTAGAAGATGATGAAAATCATTTCCATGGAGTTTTCAGCATGGAGATCCCCATAACCAACTGTAGTCATGGTGGTGATTGACCAGTACATGGCTGAAATGTATCTGATCCCAAGGCTCGTCTCTCTGAAATTTGGTATCACAGCACCTATCCATGTCTTCCCCTTGTGTGGGTATCTGTCAGCTAGCAAGTAGTAGAGGCAGCCAGCACAGTGCACAAGAAACAGTGTGACCTAAACCAGAAACAGAAACATTAATAAAAATTACATGTGATTCTTTTCTTCAAGAAACTTAATTTATGTAATTTCTTTCTAACGTGTAGCATGTCTATAAATTGTCCCCAGGGGGGTAGCGTGGCGGCAACGACCCCGCTCTTGATGTTTCAAGAGCGGGGTTCGAGTCGACCTAGCGCCCTAGTGACGCGACTCACTCTTGCCTGTAAGAGCCTGGAACAGCCGGGGTTTTACTCGTTACCTGACCCACAAATTGCGCTTTCCGGGTAATGGTTTCCACGAATTCAAAAAAAAAAATGTCTATAAATTAAATAAAGAAGATGTAGTTTGAGAAGAAGAAACCAGAACACAGTAAACACAACCAGAACAAGGTTGAAGACGATACAATAAATAATAATTTATTCATTAACAGGGCAAATTTACTTACACATAGTAACCTAGCACATCGGACCCAAAAATAGCTAAATCTTATATCTTTTTCAAGCCTGCAAAATCCCCGAGTTCATAGATTTTCTTCAATGGTTAGGGGGAAAAAAGAAAAGGAAGAAGAAGGAAGAGTCGTATACCTGGTGAAGAGCTGCTTAACTCTTCGAAGTCTCCAGAATCTAAGCAAGCCCAAGAGGGAATAATAGAGCCCTACTTTTTCCTCGCCTGTGAACAAGTAGGCCAGTAGCTCAAATGGGACGGTGGATGCCACATCCATCAGAAACCATGTTGAAAGGTACCTATCACACACGCAGAGCACCACCACCGCTGCCTTTAGTCGGTAATACTGTTATACTTGTTTTTTAAAATGATTTTTGTTTTAAAATATATTAAAATAATATTTTAATTTTTTTTTATATATTAATATATAAACATATGACAAACATACAATCTATCATTACAGCTCCAAAAAAAAGGACTGAAAGCTCTGTGATTCACCTTGGCAGGTGTGTGGTTTTGTGAGTTCACTTGGGTTGAAGATCAATCCTATATATATATATATATATAATTGGTTTTGATCAGGTTTTATGAAGTTATACTTGATCATTTCTCATCGTATTTTTATTCAAAACTCGGCTTGATCTACACTCTAATTCACAAGTTGACCCACTGAGTTAAGTGCCCGTTTGGTATTGCGATTCCATTGAGTTTTGATCGAAATTTGATTTTTTTTTCATTTTAAAAATCAATAGTTTGGTGTTTTTAGATTATTTTGATGTGCTGATTTCAAAAATAATTTTTAAAAAATAAAAAAATATCATTTTGATGTATTTCAGCACGATAAGCACTTTGAAAAACTACAATAACCACACTCCCAATTAGCCCTTAGTCGGGTTTTAAAATAGTGATGGATAGCTAAAACCTAGAAGGGTTTCTTCATATTCTACTTGTTTTTCTGTAAATATATATATATATATATATATATATTTGATGAATAATCGATGATTGAATTAAGGGAAGAATATTTTTCTTAAATAAGAAAATTGGGTCTAATAAAAATAAATTATAAAGTGTTACGTAAATAAGATAAATCAGAATCTTTGCCCGCCTGATTTGCTTTTTTGGGAATAAAAAAAAGATAAACAGTTGCCCTTTAAAATAAAATGGCATCTGGAAGTGGAGATCGCCATACCTAAAAAGAAAAGGACTGATCGGTAGTGGTACCCTATGGGTTATGGTGATGGTGCAGAAGCAACAAAGAGTCTGCCACCATTGACTCACGTGATTCATAATTTCCCAAAATTAAAATGAAATGGGTTCATTATGATCACTCCAAATCTCATGCAAATCTATTGCATGATAATGATTGGCTACCTCCTTTACTTTAAATTTTTAATATTAGTTCAGCCAACCCCCTTTTTTTTTAAAAAAAAAATTGATCTTTCAATTCATTTGGTGCTGTTTAGGAATGTGGTTGCGGTTGTTTTTGAAAATATTTTTTATTCAAAAATACATTAAAATTATGTATTTTTATTTTTTAAAAATTATTTTTGATATCAGCACATCAAAATGATCTAAAAACATTAAATTTTATTAATTTAAACTTAAAAATAAAAATAAAAAAAATTTCTTTTTTTTTCAAAAATACTTTTGAAAAGCACTCCAAAACACCCCCTCGATGAGAAATCAACTCAAATTAGATTTTAACTCAAATTAAATGTTATTTATTCAATATGACGTAATCACCTCGACTTAACCCTTTCCCCCCTTCCAAATATGATGTTTAATTATTGTTTTTATTATTAATTTCAAGCTAACCTTTTCAGCCATAATCGTTGACCAAGTCATGATTTAATAACTCGGAGTCAAAGTGGTCTATAGCATGATGATGCATGCATGTGGAGTTTCTTTCTCCAGGGCGATATATTAATTTAAGCAAATTAAAATATAAATACGAGGGATTAATAATGAATTACCTCCCAGCAATCTGTCTCCTGTCACGAACAACCTGCTGGGTTCTGGAGTCGATGTATGCGACGAAGAATGTTAGAACGATGTCCACAGCAAAAAAAAGGTCGACAATGTTGTCTGCGATGGATAGCATTCTATGTGGCGAGGAGTGTAGAAATGCAACCTCAAAAGGGTACACCCACAGAGAATAAGCTACCAAAACGACCATCAATGTCCCCCAGCACCTGCATCAAGCACACGATTTCTTCAAATTAATCAGCAATTCTCGATAAAATTAGGGATTAGAAGCTTGGAATATTGATTTGGCACTCATGTTCTTGTGTGGAATTAGTTTAATATTGATCTTGTCAAGTAACCATTCCATCTAAAAGTTTAAGCGATTAAGTGAAGATCTAAAATATGATTTATATTATTCTTTAACATATATTCTAAAATGAAAATATTTTGAGTTTAAAACTTGTATATTCTCATATTACATAGTGTTTGATTTTTATCGAATAAAATAAGATGGTGAAAATCGAACTTATAACTACTAAATCATATTTTAGAATATTGTTTGGAATATGATTTATATTATTCTTTAACATATATTCTCAAGTGAAAGTATTTTGAGTTTAAAACTTATGTATGCTCATATTTTCTGTTATTTGATTTTTATCGAATAAAATAGAATAAGATGATGAAAATCAAATTTATAACCACTAAATTATCAAAGTTTTCATATTATTTTAACTAAAAATTTAAATAAAATATAATTTATATTATTTTTCTAGTGAATTCTAGCATGTACATGCTTGTTTCATTTCATGCACCAACTAATCGCAGTTTCTGTAGCATGATCATCATCATAAGAGATCAAAACAGAAAAGATGATAGGAGGAGGTGTGTGTGGTAAATTGTATTACCTGTATCTTGAGTTCACAGGCGAGATTATCCAGCCTCTGGACTCTGAAGGGTTCTGGTTAAAGCTCGAAGCACCCAGCGGAGGGAGAATAATCTTTGACAAGCTTGAAAGAGAAAGAGCAGTATCATCTTCTTCCTGGTGCGGGGTTTTATCAGAGTCCTGTCCCTGGTAGTTTTTCCAGCTCCTCCTGATCATGCTAGAGGTAAGATGGAGATTGTACGGCGTGAACTTCGTCTCCATCATTCTCTCTATCTTTCCTGCAAATGTAAGAGATGGTGGTGTCTGAGGAGAGAGAGAGAGAGATGAGAGAGAGAGAGGGGGTTGGGTGGGAGAGAATGGATCGAGCTCTTCGTTATTTAGTGCATGTTTGGGAGTGTGGTTGTGGTAGTTTTTTAAAGTGCTTATCGTGCTGAAATACATCAAAATAATGTTTTTTTTTTAATTTTTTTAATAATTTTTAAAATTAGCACATCAAAATAATCTCAAAACACCAAAATATATTCATTTAAAATAATTTTTTTTAAATTTCGACCAAAAACCAGTGGGATCACAATGTCAAACGGGCACTTAGAGAAGCATTACTGTCAGTGACCGGTGGCTGGTGGTGGTGGTCCTATGCATGGTGGTGCCACTGGAAATGAAATGAGGTGCGTCTGATAATTAATGGAATCACCGATTGATTGATTGATTGGTTCTTGTGATAAGATCTTGAGTAGAGATTTGTGGGGCGTCAAATACTTGGCCTTGCTTGTGGGCAAGGGCGGATGATTATAACCTTTTCCTGTAATTTAATTCCACATAATTATTGTAATGCATGCATGGCATGCTATCAATTTGTCAGCTAGCATATAATTTTTAAAAAACAATAAATTATATTTTATTGAAATTACACAGTTTGACCAAGTCATGTTTTGTCAATACTTGTCACGTTGAAGAATAGCAATGTTTAATGAATATTGCATTTTTGAAACATTATACTTAATACGTAAATTTAATTTCATAAAACATGTATGAAATAAAAAAATTCATAAAATTATAGTTTTTATATGAAATAAACAATCATTTAAGATAAAAAAAAATAGAGTTTCGGCTTGTCGTAGTTAAGAAATATAACACGTATTAAATATTATTATTCTCAAACACAATAAATATTTCATAATGCTTTAAAATAACAAAATTTAATAAATATCATATTTTTAAATAATCTTTATGGTTTTCGTGCTAATTTTACTAAAAAAAATAATTCCAAATAAATTACAAGTGAAGGGATGGGATGTAAATATTCATATCAAAAAAGATTTGGCCTAACTAGTGATGCTCTCAATCATGTGGCCACGATGAGTTTCCATTGACCTCATCATTCGTATTTATTGATAGATAGTTTTTATTCCATTCACTTTCGTTATCAAAAACCCTTGTCTTTGTGGTTATAAGAATCAGGATTTTAATTAAATTTAATAGTTTATGAGAAAAAATAATATTATTCAATAAATATTAATTAAAAGAAAAACAGAAACACTAATAGATTTATAATTATTGGATTTATTTAATTTATTATTTATATAAAAAAAGTCGTGTGAATATCGTGTGGAAAGTAGCCCAAGGACAAGGACACACATCATGGCCTAGTAAGCTATTATTGTCCTGTCTGCTACAAACAGCTTTGGTCCACCTCATCGTCCTCTCCATCTGGATTCTTCTTCTGCACATCAAACTCAGACTACCATTATGTGTGGATTTGATATTCTCATAGTTTTTATTATTATAATTTAAAATATATATTTTTTTTAAAAAAATTATTTATTTTCTTATGATTAAATTTTTAAAAGGAAATATTTAGTGGAGCCTATATAATTTATAATGCATATTAATTGACTAGATATTGTTAAAATTATAATTCCAACACATCTTTTAATTACAATAGTCTATGTTATTTGCACCTTAACATGAACAATTTATTTGTGTGCTTTTTTTATTTCTCATTTTTTAAAAGAGAAAAAAGAAGAGAAATTCAAATTTTGTTAATGTATAACCTCTAATGTTGAGAAAATTATTATTACATGAAAGATTTTGCTCCTTAGTATTAAATCTATACCCACACATAGATGGATTTTAGATGTTGGAAGACTTGGAGGATTCTAGATTTAAATACCAAGACTTTGTGTTTGATTTGACGAGCCAAGAAGGTATGTCAAGTATTCACACCGTAAAAGTGATTCCTACAAGAGCTTTTGAATGGGAAGTGCGCTGGAATTGGAAGATGAAGTCTACTTTATAATTGTTCTTTGTTTTTATCATGTTCACACATTGTGTTTGGGTTTTGATTTGTCGGCAATTTTGCCTGCAATGTCACATGATTTTTTTTGTTAAGCAAGTTTTTCTTTTCAATAAGATCATGTATTTTATTATGTTTAGGACATGTTCTTGTTTTATGTTTAAATAACATAAGCACACCTTATACCCTTTTATCTAAATTATAAATGATCTCATGATTTTACAAAAAAAATTGGCAAATCAAAGTCTAATGCGAAAAAAAGAGTCAAATTGATGTTTGTTAACAAATGAGTTTTGAGGATTCAGGAGATTTCCTTGTAAGGTGACCTCGTACCTCCAAAACCTACATAATAAAGCAAAAATCTTAGCTAAACAAATAATCAAAAAACATTTCGCATGAAAAAACAAAGCTTACCTATCATAGATACATGTTTTTGAAATGAGAGAAGACCATTTTTGCTACCCTTTCACAAGTCTCAAATATTCCTTGCAGTCCTTATTTAAATCTAATAAATTTTTCTTGATAATTAACCATGTTAAAGATCACACCCTACACTGGAGGGTAAGTACGAGGATCAAAACACTTTTAATATACAAAATAGTCTTCAATGACAAGAGATGCTTAAATAAAGTTGGGGGTATAAATATAAAAGAGAGTTGAACATAGCAAAATGACAAACATGAATGATGGTACCAAAAAACTCATGATAAAAGCCCATGACAAGTCATTATGGAAATCAACTATGAGTTCCAAAACTTATGGAACAAAAGAAGCTCTAAGAGCAAGTTTGTTTTAAATAGATACCAAAATAATTTTTATGCGTGGAATGACTTTGAGATTCTCAAAATCTTACATGGAAGCAATCTTTGTATATAACCAACACTTTCTTGCAAATACTTGAAGCCTAAAATACTCGTGGGGCATGACCAGGCTAGAGGTCAATCTAAAATACAACAAGCTTCATCATTTACTTCGTGAAAAGAGAATATGACATCAATATATCAAATCCATTAAAAAACATATAAAAAAACGATTTAATATTTTAGAAAAAAGAGCAATTTAAAAGGCAAATCTCTTTTTATTTGCATCTAACTGATCAGTGAAATCCATGTTTTTTTCATTAAAAAGATGAACTATAATATCTATAGTAAATTAATTCATTTATGGTGTTTGCAGGCACAGCAATTGTGTTTGCAGGCACAATATTTTGGATGATTGATTTTCCAGAATCTTCTTTTTTTTACTTTTGCTTTCCCAGGTGGGACAACATTTCCGAATGTAAATTTGATGGAATATCTCTGTCGGCCATTCAGGAAATTCTGTCGTGGGAACCATTGTTTTCACTGTGTTATTTAGCTTTTTACACTTAGATAACGTGGAATCTGTTTTTTTTTTTAAATATTTTTATTTTAAAATATATTAAAATAATATTTATTATTTTTTAAAATTTATTTATATCATTCACACATCAAATCTATTAAAAAACACCTAAAAATTATTTTCTAATATTTTTAAAACATAAAAACAAACCAATTCTATATATTAGTATTATGATCGTCACATAGAATTTCAAATTAATTTTTAAGCTACAAGAAAAGAGGTAATAAAATAATAATAATTAAAAAAAAAAAGCAAGTCTAAGCCTGGCAGGTTGGTCCACGCACCTAGTGATTTATTTTTTGAAAGTCTACTCCACTTTTTTTTTTTTTTTTTAAAAAAAATAACATCGTTTTTCATAACAAACGCCTGCAGTCCATTAAATAATTAAAACAAAAACATTATTCAATCACTTTCTTTTAATCTCTTAATATTCAGGGACTAAATTGTAAGAAAATCAAAGTCTTGAATAAAAATATAAAATCTAAAACCAGCAGGACTCAACAACAGCTAATTGAGACTTCCAGGAGCAAAATGAAGTATCTCATGCCAACATCCAAATGAGGTTTATGTTAAATATGGCAATTCCTCTTAACTATAATTTTCTTAATTTGATTTTTTAACTATAAATAAAGTTTATTTTGCAAAACCAATCTTCAATTCATCATTGGAATTTCCCTTGAGAATTCAAATTGGAATAAATTGCAAATAAATTTGAACAATAAACATTTGCTTGTTGCCATTAAAAATTGTACACCATCAAAAATTTTGGTTCACAGTGGATTGGCTATGAAACCATTCCCCACATCAAAATGGCTTAACCAATAAACACTTACTCTTCCTTTGCATTGAGATTATAGAAACATCCCTAACATGGTGTGCCTGTAGTTGTTACTAGAGCTTGTCAACAATTTTTATCACCTTGTTGATATAGAGATCACATGAACTAGATTCAAATTGCAAGAATAATGTTCATAATTCAGACTTGGATTCCACGTCTTCCTCCAGTGAATTATCAGTTGGAGAGTCCTGTGATTGGTTGGGGGACACAAGTTCTTGAGGATTTACTTCATCCCCTAAGATTTTCGCGGTGAATTGTCTCGCCTCAGAGTCAAGATTAACCCATTCTGAAACTATTCTTTTTGCGCCCTGAAAAAAAAAAGAATAGATCCATGGAAATATAGATAGTGTTATGGTCAAATGAATAGTGAAACGTGGTGTTGATTATAGAAACAAGTCATATTTGTAGAATCATGTATCCAAAAGAAGAATCACCTGAAGCTTGGGTTCCTTTGTCATAGGATTGTTGCAAAGATCAATAGTTTTTGCTCTGGATTTTGTGGCATTACCGCACCACGATTCGCACCACAACCATTCTTGAGGCAGTGAAAAGATGGGTACTGTATGCTGAGCATAGTTCGGAAGATCCTGAACAAGGAACAGGTAAAATTTAATAAAGCAAATTGTCAAGCATGCTCATGCAATCGTAATGCAGGAGCAACGACGGACAAAAAAAAATTGTTTCAGAAAAATTACATTTATTTTACTACAGATATGATTTTGTCTTATTTATATATTAGGTGCTTAGATTAACGTGATATTAATTAATTAGAATGTTTACTATTTTAGGAGTTTATTCTATTTCCTACTTTGGTTTGGTCTATTTTTCTTGGATGCGTGTAACTCATTCCTAGGAAGATGAAGATGATGTCATGGATTGCAGAAATATTATGATGAATAACTTTTAAATGATGAATTTTCCTGAAAATCTTCCCTCTCCATTCTTGTCCTCTCTTGCTCTGGGTGATCTTTTATCACTCCCCCACTCAAAGCTAAACAAAGATAAGCTGTGTGCGTGTTTATTGAAGTCTGAGTTTGTTTAGTCTTAACATTTTCTCTTCACATCCAATCAACTACGCCTAAATGAAATCATTCAAATTCAGAGAGAACAGTGACACTTTAATTTTATATACAACAACAATTTTGACAATTTTGACAGATCACTGAAACAGTATGGTATACAATCGAGGAAGTGAGCGCATCAAACACAGTGATTATAAGAAAAATCAAGTTGACTAGTTACCTGATCCAAATTGGCAAGACTATTTGGATCCTTGCTCAGTGTTTCATAGAAAACCCTTAGATTATCTCCGGCAGCTGTTTCTCGAAATTTAACCAGATCAACAATGTACAAAGCACTGCACAAAGTAGAGCGCAGGTCAAGCTCATGGCTGGGTTTAAGAGCTGAACGAGCTCCAAAGAATAAATTAACGAAAAAGATTGCTTACCTGATATGATACGGTCTTCCCCGCAAATGTTCTTTCCAGAATCCCTGTGCCACACAAAATAATGGGAAAAGATAAGCAAACAGTGATTAGATGGCAAGTTGCCCGGGCCTTCCATGGAACAAAATGAATCTATGACAAATTATTATCTTTAAAAGGGAGAAAGAATAATCAGTGAAGTATACTTGACTCCAAAATCGATATCCATCCATATCCCTGTTGTTATCACAGAATGGTGTATATGCAAGAGGTCTTCCTTTTATATCCATGTCATACAGTTCTCCCATGTCTGCTCGCACAACCTGATCAGCGTCAACAAATATAACCTGCATATGGAAACATTGGTGCATTTTTAAGCAGATTTCTTGTAAATATGGAGTTAATAGCAAGAGAATACAACCAAGTTTTGACGAAAGAGAGAGAGAAAGGAAAACAGTTATACCCTCTCCAAAGAAAGAGGAAAGATAACATCAAGGAACAAAATCTTATATGCCCAAATGATTCGCTGCTTTTCTGTCTGCTTATGCAACCATGATGGCCATTTATAAGTGATCAGTTCATACTCGAAACCATATTCTTGTGCCATATGTGGAATCACATCCTGCGTGATTCATTAATAACCAGAGAATGCACACAAGTTAGACAACAAAATTAGAAAACAATATGTGAGTGACAACTATAGATAAAATATATACAAACCTTAAATTGAGGAGAGAGATAGTTCTTTATAAACCAAAATTTCACGGGACGCTGGGTGTTCTTCCAGACACTTAGAATCATGATTTTAAGGAAACGTTCATATCTGCCACACCCAAAACACAAAATGAAATCATTATGATATTACACAACTTATATTTATAGGTTTCTTTATGAAGCACATAGATAAAAGTTCCTTGGTTCCACATACTTCTCATTCAAAACTTTCAGCACATGGCTGTTTGAGCTTGTTGCTTCCATTGTGATCATAGAACAGAAAACAATCCCAGAAAAGATTCATAGGAGCTTATTTTATTAAATCCAGAACAGTAAATTGTCCAAAATTTCACTTAGCTCACTTTGGTTTTCAAATTTATAGAAATAAAAATGATAAAGTACATAATGCGAAATACATTAAGGTTCTGTTTGGATAGCATCAAAAAGGCAGCATTGAGAATCAACGATTCATAATCTGTTCATTTAGCAAACTTGGAAGGGAAATTGGAATTGAAAATTTGAAATGACTAAATGGGAACCTGATCGATACAATTCTATATCCAGGTGTTATGCATTTCTACTCATGAATGCTTTAAAGGAAGTAGGACCTTTTTTTTTCCACATATAACTACAACCAGCTTTTCCATATCACAGAAATACGCCTTTAAATACTGGGTAGGTCATTCCATCACAATAGTGGGAGTTTTCCTTTCCATAAAAAATTGCTAACCCTTAGGAACCATTTTGTTTTTGTGGCTTAAGCAGTTTCTTCTTTTTAAGTTGCAGCTTTGGCCTTTAATTCTTTGATTTTTCTACTTTCATGACTTCTCAATGTTTTCATAGTCACAAATCCCATTCTTTTGATGACTTTCCCAAGAATCATGTATGCATAACAAACTTCTGGTTCGTATTATCATTTGTTGTGCAAATCCCATTCAACAATTTCTAGTTCTTTGTGGTTGCTGATACCGTCTTCTTAGTTCCTTCCTCAGGCCCCTTTCTGGGGGGATCTGAGCCGGTCTGTTTCTTCATCCAGAGGGTTTAATAAACAAAGAGGATCAAATAAGGCCAAATGGTTTTCTAAAAATAGAAACCGAACATTTGATTTTCAAATTATTCTTTTTGCTCATGGGTATAAACTGAGTTTTAGGCTCGATTTAGTCTTGTTCAAATTTGATCTATCACTCTTTCTTCCCACTCTATCTCTCTCTCTGGTTTTTTTTGAGATATCTGAATTTGTACTTCGAATTATCAGAAGGATTTCTAAGGTCGATAAAATCATTAAAGCTTCATTCTCCATTCTTCTATATCCCAAAACACAAAAAAGGTGATGAATGAGTTATTCTCATTCCTGCATTTTGATTGTTGGGAACCAAAAAGCACCAACATCACATCAGACAGCAGAAGACAACAAATAGAATAGAAAGCAAGCACAGATATGAAGAGAATAAGAAAATACTTACAGATGCCCAGAAGCAATAGAGAAGATATTAATTGTTTTTCCATGCCGTCCACTCTTCTCATGCTCCTAAAAGAATAAATATAACCAATCACCATCTAAAAGAATAATGAAAGCAAATGTGTACCACTGAATTTCTTTTCCAGTGCTGAGATGTAATAGTCAGTTTTCCATTAAATACAACTCAAGAGCTAGTTCTCATAGCCAGAGATAAATTTTTAATAGCACACTGAAACATCAGAAAATAACTTGAGAAAATGATTGACAGAAGAGAACTTGGATTTTCATGACAGCCACATTTTGATATCTTCAACAAAATTAGCTAAATGTCAATCCGTACTATAAAGTTGATGAATGGTTGTTTAATGCCCCCATTGTATGATGCCCCAATAATCTAAATATATCATTGCATCAAAAGGCGCATTTTTAATATTAAGGGTAAATTTGACGTTGTGCAACACTTGACTACATTTTGAGTAATTGCTGAACGCAATGTGCAAAACTCAAAATAAACTATTATGAGGACCAGAGGTAGTATAAAATCCAAAAAGAAATGATGAAACCATAAAGATGCCCCTACTTGGTTGGAAAACAATTCACTAAGAACCAAAAAGAAATAGGCAAAGATTGGCAGAAAACAAACAATTTCTAAAACCAGGGCACTATGAATTCACCAGCGCTAGAGAGGACTTTAATTATAAAATCATAGAGCCAGTGCAATCCACCAAAGCACTACGAAAATCTGAATAAATGAAGTATAGCAGCAGAAACAAATAAGTGCAAAAACAAAATTAACTCGCCATTAAAGCACTCTCATTTTTCTTGGAAAGCCCACTGCTGCCAATAAATCCAGAAGCCCATTTAAACAAATTGGAGTTCCAGCTATCATGAGTTCCCTGTAAAAAAATCCCAGAAACCATTCTAAGGTTGCAAAACTGAACCAAATTATCCAGCTGAGGTTGTCCTTGAAATTAGGATCAATTATAACAAGAACTGACCTTCCTTTGTGAATTGTTTTCATCATCAATTGAAATGAGCAGTTTCTCACGCTCCATGCCCTTTTTCTTCACAACTTCTAGATGAACTACCTTGCCTCGCAAATCATTAATAGTGATAAGTTTTGACAGAAGCTTTTCCTGATTTCCATCACCATCTTCCTTGAAAGCATAAAGCTCAGAGCTTCGACCTGGAGCAAGTTGAAGATACCACACCCCAGGAGAGACTTTCATTTGCCAATAACCCAAATTGGCCATCACAAGTGTATCAACCAAGTGAGGGTTATTCTTAGTTCCAAGAATTAGCTGAAGTCCTCGGGGTGGTTCATGATCTTTCTCTGAACAATGACCTAAATAAAGTGCACAAGTATGAAAGAATTGGTAGTCATGTGATGAAACTTACTGGGAAACACCAAATTATAACAAGAATTACTCAAAAGAAACAGAATCTAACCAGTAAGAACAAGTGCCTCAAGTTCGAAAACTGCTTGCAATGTTCTAGTGTCACCCAGGTTCTCAAGCAAAATATTATCCACATCATGGCTGAAACATTTGGCAGCAACATGATCAATAACAAGCCACTGAGACAGTAAGATTATGTTTTGCAAAGCTAAATTAATCTCCTAAGCTTTAGTAGAATATATATATATAATAAAGATGGCAACAGAATGAAGATGATTTAAAATGCATGACTAGGAAGGGAACATACACAGCAATAACAGGCTCAACAAGCCAGGGCTCAGGAACATCAAGGTTCATGGTAAGAGTCTTCGATAATGGCATATTTGCAAAAAATGCTTTAGGACCATTTACTGTTAAATCAGTGCTGCTGAAATCATCCTGAAAAGTCAAAGCACAACTAAGATACAATGCAATGGAATCTGATATTACCATTCAAAATCAAACATATATACCATGGTTGGGACAACATATCTATAGTAATTCTTCAGCGGAAGATCAACAAGAGAACTCTGCAAGAAACCAAAAATGTTAGCTCCTCAGCATGTAGAAAGAAGACAACAAAGCTGTTGATAAAAAAAGCTCATAATGAAGAAGTTCAGCTAACAAGAATACCCAACATCTAAGCTAGCAGTACAGATGCAAGCTAAGGCACTAAGCACCTAAGAAAAATGTAAAGTACCAAGAAGAAAACAGCATACATGCCTTGCAAATCCATCATATGTTTAGGCAATCTCACAATTCAAGATACAGAAAAAAAAAAAAGTCCATATAGAAAAAAATAATTAGAAGCAATCCAGGGACATGATTCAAAAAAGAAAACGAGAGAGAGAGAGAGGTCATTTGCTGACATTGTTTCTGCCAGAACAAGGTCCAGCTAAGGATAATATGGAAAATAAGTCCTAATCTTTTGCGAGAAAATAAAGACACCAGAAAGTAAAGAAGTGGCTGCTACCAGCCAGATGGTAATCCAGACAAACTTCTCAAGGTGACTGTCTATATGGCAGCATCTTTCTACTAAAAGAGTGGCAAAAACCTTACTATATTGTTTGAGAAAAGACAACCTATTTGGCCTACTTAGAGCAAGTTCTCATAGCATCTATAAAGCAGACACCAATGGATCATGATCGAATCGCAGTTTCCAAGTTGCAGCTACTACTTTCAGAAGATTAAAAATATTCAGGGACATAATTCAGCTTGTTCTTCTATTTTAGATTCAATCTCCATTTATCCTTACAAGTCTAATTGCTTCCAATTTGTCCCTAAATATAGGGTCCATCAAACTATCCTTGTACTATAAATTCTATCCAAACTAACTGAAATGCACTTACATGAACCTGATTTACTAAAAGAAATTGAGCACAGAGAGAAAAAAAAAGGATTTTAACACCATGCAACAATTCATTATTTTTCAAATTAATTTTATAAATAAATCAGGTTAGGTTAGGGTTTTCATTTAAGGGTATTTCCATCAATTTGCATGAGGATATCAACTGAAAAGATAGATTAGGAGCAATTTGACTTTGAGAACAGATTGGAGACTATACTTAAAATATAAGGATAGATTAAGCTAATATCCCAAAATATTCAAATACTTTTCCACAAATCTCTAATCAGCCACGGTAATCTTCACCTCCCTTCAGATGTTAGCATACCAACATTTATAGCATGTAATGCTTCCGATGTTAGCATACCAACATTTATAGCATGTCATGCTTCCGATGTTAACATACCAACATTTATGGCATGCCATACTATTCCTTTTCTTTTCATTGTTCTTTCAGAAACTATATCCTGTTGTCTACCCACAAACTGCATGAGAGATCATTCATGTGGACTTTCATGATATGTTAGACAGGATTATAAAAAGCTATAATCAAAGCATGACTATAAAAGAGAGAATTTTATCCAAGTTCCACAGCCACCTTATAAATAATACATTCCACAAAAATCACCTTCAATTTTGCAGAATGCAATGCATGTTGGATTCATAATTTCATTTTGATACATGAAATCCATCATGCATATAATTTTAAAAAATATAGAACTTTTTTATCCAATGAATTCTTCAATTCATGAAATTACAGTAAATTAATCATGTATCATCCAACAGGCCACCAATCAGGCCAACTGAAACAATTTTTTGCATGGATTTGAATCTACAAGTCAGAAAATTAGAAAAACCTAAATGCCCCAAGTAATAGCACTCTCTTATTTTTACTCCTAAATACATAAACCAGTAAGATTTTTTTTATTATGAGCTATTACTGGGTTTACATAGATACTGAGATGCAAACTTGCTCTTTTATTACTTTTCCAAGTCTGTTGCCTAGAAAAACTTGGTCTGCACTTTTACGAGAGCAATATAGGTTTAAAGAGATGTATGATATTCCCAATTCTCAAGCTTCTACAGGTTTCCTTCATTTCTTAGTTGAACTATTGTGACGGGAGTTTATTTTTTGTCAAAATCATAAAACTTTGACATTAATAGGATAAAAATAGAATCTAAACTATTCAACTATACTTTGTAGGTATAGAAATCAAAGCCCCACGCTTCCAACATCCAAGTCATTGTTTCACCTATGGCCCTTTCTACATATACAATATAATTAATTATCACCTCCCAGAGTTGATGCAACAAGTTTTTCTAAAAACAAAGCACATTCATCTGTTTTCATTCACGATATCGAAACAGACTCATATGCATCAGTTCAGAGGACTGGTCAGACAAGGGGAAAATAAAGTCAAACTCTAAAGTGGCAGTGAAAATTCTTCATTTCATTCAAATGAGATAAAAATTGCCAATTCGACGGAAGGGAAAACATCATGTCAGGTTGATCTTTGCTTGAAGCAGCAAACCACCATATGGATCCATTGGCCTCCAAATTGTATCATCTTGATTTAATGGCTTTCATAAACCACTAGATATGTTACAAGATGGTATTCAAGTTATATGGTTGTAATGGTCCAAGGCTATCAAAACTGCACGTTGCCAAACCAGTGTAACAAAATAAGAAAAGAAAAACGTACAATTTGGTAAATTCTAGCTCACCATAGGGTTTAGCACGATTCTCATGCTTGGTTGAACATATTTCCTTAGAACTCTAAGAAGTGAAGAAACCTTCTGACCAGTGGCGCTTAAAGGATCAACAACAGCATCGATATGAACACTGGAATTTTCATTATCTATAATAACAGCACTGCAAACAAGAAAAAGATTTTCAAGAGCAATCAATTGTCAAGAAGTCAAAAGATGACAATCTGTAGGAAATTACAGAATGATATATGAGAATAAACTATTACCATCATGGTGGTCTTCCATGAATCCATTACTTTTATTTTATCTTAAACATGCCTTTTGCATTTTCATAAGAAATCTCAGTAATTACTAATTTGTCCATAAAATTGGGGATACAAGAATTAGGTGGTAATCATTGCAATGTTGATGAGGAAACTCTACCAAGTAGGATTTTCAAAGGCATGTGTAAACAAACATTTTGCAAACATACAATTACCGAATACAAGAGCAATGTTGACTGAATTATTTATCAGGGGCAAAAGAAAAAATACATGATGTGTCAAATACTTAAGCCTGAGAAAAGAGATTGTCTATTGTCTATTTTCAGATTTAAATTGCATATGGTTACAAGAATCTATACATGCAACAGATGATAATAGAGGTCAGAATAGTATTTCTTGATGTTCTTCATCAAGCTTCTCAAATAATGTTAAAGCCCTGCACGATTTCAGAATGTTTGCTCTTATATGGGGTTAATGGTGACTTTACTTCCTTGAGAAAAAAATTCTGATCTATCATTAAGTGGGAAGGTGGCAAATGTAATAAGCAGAGCAATTTCTCATTCATATTTGTCAGATTCATCAGATATTTGACAAAAAATTGTAATTATAGTTGAAAATCACCCAATTGTATATCCATGAGTCACCATATATCCACCATAAGTCATTGTTAATTCTTACCTGTGTTCAGCATTCAAAACCTCAAAGCGTGCACTTTCCAAACTTCTTTCCCGCGTCGCCATTGCAGATGAAACATACATTATAATATCGCTGACAAATTTGCTGCAAGTGGCATGTGTAAAATCAACAAAAAAAACCCAATGGGTGGATATGATATGAATTGTCTTGAGAAGGAATATCATCTATTGAACTTCACAAATTAAAAACTAATCTTTGTTGAACAGAAACTACCAGCAATGGCATAATTGGAAGCACAGGAGAGAGCAAAAAGCTTGCAGATAAAAAGATTCAAAACAGTAGTCTCCAATAGTAAATACATACCAGAATTGCCAGAGAGCTTTAGCCTCAAATATTTACTATTTTCTTCAATTTTTACCTAAATTTACCGGTTCTTTTGTAGGGAGAATTAGCTTAGTGAGTTTACATCACATTGAGAAGGTTTGCGCTTTTCTGGACCTTAATAAGGGATGATCAGCTTGTAGTCAATTGGTCAACCACAAAGCTTTCTACTGGTGGAAGCATCCTCATTTCTATTTTCAATGAAGAACCTTCTTAACTCATTCCTTTACCATCCAGTTCTCCAATGCTACCTAATAAACCACTAGCTGAAGCACTTTATTCCTAACCCTCGAACAATGGCTGCATCACATTCTACACTCATTCACTTGTGCACACTCCCGATACACCATCTGATATTCTAACCTATAATGATGTTGGAGCTCCTTAAGTATTGTCGACATTTCCTCCCTCAACATAATGTATACCATTATTGATAATACATCTCCAAATACATTGATTAATTCCATTAAAAGAACCCTACATTATCATCTATTTTCAGATGATCCATAAACGAGGGGTAAAGTGTAAGGAATTAAATCAGTTGGCTAGTCAAGCTGAGAGCCTAGTCACTCCAGCCTTCTGCAAATGGCAAGGCAGCAGAAACACTATCTGAAGAAACAAGAAAGATATGTTCTTGGAAATGCTTTTACCTGGTGTGCTGTATCAATTGGATAAATATGATGGAGAAAAAGAAGAAGAAATGTGTGCAATTTCAAATCAAAGATGTGAATTCAGCTCAACAAAACATTTTTCAAGAACGAACACCTTGTTAAATGGTTTGAACACAAATGAAGCATTTTTCCATGTGGAATTATGCTTGACCTATAATTTTTCCAATGACAGAAGTGTTCTAGGATACAGAAAAAGGGAATGTAAACAATTATAGCAACTTTCTAAAATAGCCATGGTAGTAACTTAAATATTCCATCTAACCCATCACTAACTTCATTTTCACACCACATGCACAACACATCCACACCCTAGTCACTCAAAAAAAATTCCTTCCCCTCCTGCTTGATGACAGGCAAGTTATCATTAGAAAATATACATAAGAATCTCAGCTAAAATTAGAATTCTCTAAAGGGGAAAAACGTTGGGTGTGAAATGGGTGAGGATCCAGGAGCATAAAACAAACAAACCTTGTTAGCATGTCAGGGTCTACATCCTGCCACTGCACTTCTTCAATAATTTCTCCAATGTGTTTAACTCTTTGCTTGAACTCCATCGTCTCTAAAAGATGCAAATCATGACTCAAAAAGGTGCCTTCATCACCAGGAAACATTACCTATCCAATGGTGAAGAAAATTTCAAAACATGAAACTGCACAACATTGACTGAAATTAAACAAATTTTGAAAAACATTGTGTGCAAAAAAAAAACTGAAGAAAGAAAAAAATAACTGGATGAGAAATTAAACCCATTGAACAGCTTTCTGATTATGTTTGACAGTCTAATTAACTCACCCTTCCATTGGTAATGACCGCATTCACTCCAGATTCAAGCCCAAGAAGCAGGTACAAAAATTGTGACACCTGCATATCATTGGAAAAACTGATGATATCTTCTCTTGAGCATGGCAACAAATGCAAAATACCAACATCGGACAAACTCAAACATAAAAAAGATGTTAGGAGAAAAAAAATAGCAAGAAGTAGAAATGTTAGGTCTAAATTTATACAAGATCATATCTAGCAAGACCAAAATATTCATCTAAAAGAGCTATCCATTTCAGACAACAGAAGATGAAAATTAAGTCAATTCCATGCACGCAACAAATACCAATTAGCACAAATACCAGATATATATATATATATACCTTATTCAATTGTTTCTTCACTTTGTCGGCAGAAAATTCAGAAACGATGGACTTGTAGACCTTCAGTGGTAGCTCATTTGCATCAGCCAGATCATACACCTTGTCTATAAACGTTTGAGTGCTTTCAGCTGCTACAGAAGATGCCAGGATGTACTTTTGCTCATAAAATGAACATAAATGCTCCAAAAAGTACAGCACATTTTTCTTATGACTGCATGACACCATAAGAGAAACAATAAGGGCTAATACCAAACAAAATTTTATTCACTGTCAAAATAATTGACTTACAAACCTGTAAGAGGAAGTGGTGATTTCAAAAACCTTCACAAGAAGGAGACCAGGTAAATCAGAATCTTGACTGGAACTAAAGAGGACACCCAAGCGAGCTCCCTTAGACCCTTCTACCTGCATCATAATGTGAGCATTAAAATATAACCAATGGCTGTGATGGAGATTTCCAACAAGGATAAAAGATAAATGACAATAAAGAAAATGAACAAATAGAAATATGGTTGTAATAAAAAACACAACCAGATAGCGTATTCCTTCATGAAGCAAGTTTATCCCCTTCTTTGATGTGATGTCAACAGCAAGGAGATGAGTTACAGGTTTCACATCATCTACAGCTAGATTATTATGGTTAGAAAGAAGAGTCAGATTACAATAACCATTAATGATTCAGTGAAATTTCATTATTCTTAGCACAGATTCTGCTTACTTTCAGAAGAATGCAAGAAGTTAATATCATTCAACACAGATTCCCCTCCAAGAACTCCAGAAGTCAGAGAAATAAACCTTGGTTTGGCCTTGCCTTCAGCAATGATCTACATAGAAACACAAGTACCAAAAAATAGAAATATGATGTGTGCAAAACATCATCAACAACCACAGCAAAACAGATGAACATGCAATAGCAGTGTTTGAATAATTTACCTGTGGATTGTAGCGGCTAATACCACTTTCTGACAGGAATTTATCCAGCACGTCAGTGTGAGAATTTATGTGTCCATAATAAACTTGCTCTTGTATTCTGGGAAGCTCATCATTCATGGCATTCATAAGAACCTCCTGATGAAAATAAAACCGAAGTTTCTTAGCAGGGAAAAGAATTTCCATTACCAGAGGTCAACATTACCACAATAACCATCTTTCACTGAACAAAAGGAGGTCAAAGAAAACTTTGCTATAGTATCGCAGATTTGCTTCTCCTCAAATAAAATTTTTTCATTCAACCCCATTTCACATTAAGATTTGGCCATGCAAACTGTAAAGCAGCATCTCATGATTGTACTGAAAGCTGCCCAAGTGCAAGTATGCAACAGAAAATATTAGAATTACCTCACTAGAATCAAAAACAAGACCATTCATTAAGAGGCAACACTGCAACTTGTTCAAACCCAGCTTAAACACGAACATGGAGCTTTCTTGTGACAATTCCTTATAGGTTTGCTCCTTTGCCAGTTTTAGCAATATATCTTGAGGAGGGGATTTTACCTTTGGTCTACATGCATGGAATAATAACATGTAGTAAGGAGGTTATTCATTGAAGAAAAAAGAAGCCCAGATCTTCTAAAAGAATTTGTAATGCACATGGAGAGACGGCATGATGGAGCAAAAAAGTTAACCAGAAAAACCAATTAAAACTCACAATATGGTTTCCACAAATGCTTCATCCACATGGTGTGTTTCAGGAACATCATCTGCAGAATCTGACAACATGCGTAATCTGTTTACCTGCCACACATATATGAAATTGCTTGTTAAGAAAAATCAAAATGTACCGAATAAAGGCAGCACACATACAACAACATGAATATATGTTTACCATCCAACAAAGACCATAGGGTGCTATACTTTAAAGAATGGCAGTGAGGGAGGAAAGTGTTCCAATTTAAGTTAGCAAAACAGGAGGGTCTATTGAAACCTAAAATAAATTAACAAGGTGGCTTGATTATGTCTTCATCAATCAACGTGCATTTTGGGTCAAGCATAATCATCCACGGTAGATTTCTTCGTTTATAGTTTAATGTATTAACTTAAGGGTAATTTTGTATGAAGGGGCAGAAATGTAACATCTGCAAGTTCCTGGAAAGAATAAAATTTTGGACATTTCAGATTTAGTATAATATGTGGTGTTATCAAAATGTGGTTTCTTAACTTTCCATAATTGCATATGGACATCACTAGTGTCAAGGATTAGTTAGTGGGTGCAGCACAGGCAAGCTGGACCCTGTCCAAAACCCTATCACTTTTGAGGGATGCATGTGAACTCAATACTCAAACTATCTCGCATGCATTTGGCTCAAGAGTTTACTCATTGCATAAAGTAAAAGGCCCTCCCATCACTTCTTCATTTGGACAAAATTATCCCTCACATTATTTCTCCATTGATTGATACTTTATCAAACTGCTCCTCGTTAGGCAAAATTGCAAACCTTCCCAAACTACAACAAACCAAGTGCTTACTTAAAAAAAAAAGGAAAAATAAAAACCTAGTACTTAGTACCCAGATGACAAGAAGGCATGTTTCTATTGCAGGCAGTTATGGTCTAGATAAGTGCTAAAATTGATAATATGCCAAAGTAAAGAGCACGTCTTACATTGCTCAGAAACTGGAAAGCTGTTTGAGTCCCGTAGCTTTCCTTAATATATATGAAAAGACGTATGATCTGCAAAACATGTCAACATAATTCGTATGCTTATTCCATGACTCACAAATCCAAAAGTTTGAATGAAATCAGCATGGCAAGCAGACAGCACACCATTTGTAAGGCTAGCAATAAGATTTAATGGGAAAAGAAAAGAGAGTAGAAGAAATGGGTAACGAAAGAAAATACCAAACTGGATATATCCTCCTCAGTTTCACCATCATTGTCCTTAGCAGATAAATGTAGACCGTGAATAGTTGCTTTTTTGATAAACTTTGAAGAATATAGAATCAATCCAAATCTCATCGGCAAGTTGTTCTCATACAAAGACAAAATCATGTCGACAGACTGCAAGCTCACAAAACTCAACATATGAGCAATTCAACAGGGCAGGAAAGTGATGGGCACTGTTAATCATACACATCTGAATTAAAACTTGCCTCAAGACCGCAACTAGTGGCTGGATCAAGAACATAAACAGCATGAAACAGGTTCTTGCGGATATAGCGTAGCTGTCCAGGGAAGACAGGCATCAAAATCTGCATGAAAAAAAAAATCCAGTAAATTTGAGTTTACAAAACCATCAATCACTCTTAAGAGAAAAAATGTTGAAAATAATATATCCACCTCATTTAAATTGTTCCTCCACCGCTTATACATGGCATCCTCCTCCAAGTTATTAAGATAATGAACATGACTTGAACGAAAATCAACACGGATCATATTGGATTCAGGAGGAGACGCTGTCAAAAGAAGTTTCCTTATTGTGCTGTGAGGAACCTGCAAAAATTAGCATTATTAACTTCATGAAATCACAGTCCGATTTGACATATTAACTTCAATTGCATGGAATGATAAATATTTGCATCTACATATACGAATGTACATGCCTGCAAGTGTGTAAAGCAAATCAGAAAAGAGCATGTTTTTAATGCAGAGACAAAATTATGATCAGTGTTATTGCTAATAATAGCACAACATGGTGGAAGTAAAATAGAGAAAAAGAACTTCATTAACAGATACAAATCTAAAACAATAAAGCAGAAACAATAAATTGTTCCCTATACCACATTGTAGACTTTTTATTCTAGAGTTATAGAAAGAAGCAACTCCTCTCCCTCAAAGCCATGTTCTCTCATTACTGAAATAAAAAGGAGCTATAAGGTCAAAGAAGAGGTTGCCTGTTCTCTCAAAATTTGATGGGTAACTACAGCAAATGGATTAAGATGTGGAGAAAAATTCCTTAATTATCTGGAGTATTTCTACAACTTTGCAGTATAGGGTCCTGTACAATTAAACTATTAGTAAGTGCCAATCCATTTAGTTTTCAAACAAATGGCTAATACAAAACCCTTTCCTTAGGACTTAGAAATTTGCTTATTCTTTTGCAATAGCACCAAAAAGCTAAGTTGGTGAATAATCCTCCCGTGTTCTCCAGCAACATATACACCCTTGGATTGTGTTATTTCCTGGCTATTTGGGAGCAATTACAATTGATGTTTCCAAAACACCAAGGTTGTGAGAAGTGTGGTCAGCAGATTGAGCCCAGTTTCCCATAGGTAATGTCAGAAACTAGAAATAACCAGGTGTACTTTTTACAATTTTTTTACCTCTAAGTTAGTGTACTTCTCATCCAGCTGTGTAGCTTCGCCCTCTTTTTTTTTTTCTTCCTTCGTCTCCAACAAAAATGCTCAAAAAGAAAAGAAAATATTTCCTTCTCTTCCTCTCCAACAAAAATGCTCAAAAAGTAAACCAATTATTTAACCATGCTTATCAAGTCATGCTAGTAGTTTTGCTAGTTCAGAAGGGATATTTTAAGGGGGAGGGGAGAGGAGAGGATTAAGGGTGCTCATCACCTATAGTCCTTGCTATACAAACAAAATAAAGCGAGAGTGCATTTAGCAACATTCACCTTCAATTTAGAAAATTGATCAGCCAAAGATAATTCCTGCTGGACCATGTCTACCAACCTATAAAAGAATAAGAGGAAAGAAGTATTAAAAGTGCAATAAACTCGGTCACAAAGAACTGAAATGCTTCACTGAAGAGATCCGGATGATATTAATGTCAAGTGACAGTATATAGTTGTATTTAAAAATGAAAAAAGTGAAATGAAGCCTGTCTGGTTGTTGAAAAGTCTAAAAACAAATATCCCTTTGAATTAGATGTGTATATTTGGCTGTAATAATAAGTCTATTGTTAACATAGGCAGAATGAATTGCCTACAAGGTACAAAGATTGGGTACTCTGAAGATAACAAATTCAACTTACTGAAGCTGTTTTAAATCACAAATAACTCTTCTTTTTTTACAATAGCGTGCAGAGCAGCAACCAAACACACCCTCCTTCCTCAAGGGGTTAGGAGATTAAACTCTAAAAGTACATATGAAATTGGTAATTCTAAAAATCAGACAGTACAGTTTGTCTGATTATCTGAAATATTTAAATTAATGGCGAGCCAATCAGCAAATGAGAAGTCTTGACCCAAACTGTGTTAACCTAGAAGTTCCCCATCTAAATAAATGCTGGACCGCACTCGTAACTAGCATTAGTTTGGAGCAATAATACATCTAATTTCAGATTCTCCCTTTCCAGAAATTTAGGAATAAATAATTACATGGAAAAAAATTTGCACTGCACAATAAATAGCTTATATATATCAAAGTAGCAATTCCAAAATGGTTTTTACAATCTTACTATTCAATAAAAATCTTATAATCTGTCTTGATCACATAAGAAACAATGCAAATCATGGGATGAATAGCAGACGTACATAGATTATGCAATTCAGTAACAATTCGATTTGATTCATTGAATCATACAAGTCAACTAAAATAGAAAGTAGAAGTAGAATGCATAATTTTAAAATAGATGTTAAGAATAAAAATGTTATGTCTTAAAGGTCATGGATGGAAACAACGTATAAACAATTTTCTGTGGTAAATCTTTCTATCTGAAACTTACACAGGTAATGAATTCAAGTTTCACAGAGAAAGAGAAGGGTTCAAGAAAGCAAGAGTGTCAAAGAAAACAAGGAAGACAATGGTTACACTGACATCAATATTGAGAAAATTATTACTGTTTGTTACAAGAGTAATTATGTACAAACAACTCTCTCATATAACAAGTGGCGATGACATTTAGTAATTTTTAATGGAAGGTCAATCATTTAAAATTTATGAGACACACACTTTATCACTTATCAATTGACACATCTGTTTGTTAGGAAATTTAGTATGAAGGGTTTGTTTGTAAATCATTTTCCTTATTAAAACTAGGACATTCAGTAGTTTACTGGCTAGAAGATGAGTTTTAGAATGATCAAAGTACCAAGAACTGTGTACCAGACTTCGAACTAGAAAATCAAAATGAATTGCAGTGCATTTGTTTAGTAAAAGATCATTTATCCTTTATTTAGAAATATGTAGTGTGTCATTAATCTTTTATAATGTTGCAGACCTTGTGCTGTGAGATGCAAGGCTGTGATGATATAAAAATACATTATATTGATGTGATGGTTAAAAAATTAATAAATTGTTTTCATGTCAATAAATATATTAATATAGCATATTCCTCTATCTTACTACTACATCAATATTTAAAAAAAAATTATATATATATATATATATATATAAAATTCAAAGACACTGGAGTGTTAGAGGATGGATTGCCCAATCCACGATCAAATGCATAAAATCGACGCAAGAATATTCTAACAATTAAAACATCCAAGAAGCACCAAACAATAGATTAGTGTCATTAGTGACTGAAAGTTACAGTTCTCAAACCCATAAAGGGCTTTCTAATTCCTAATTCAAATCTCAATTTGACAACAATCTTCAGATAAGTACACATGCACCCCAGACCAATGGTTAATGAAGACATGCAGATGCCTACATTTTTTTCAATAATTAAGAAAGTCAAGGTAAAATATGTAATATTCACCATAAATCAATATTAGTATGCTCTTCATAAGGGGGAAACAGATAAACTACATGTGGACTTTAATATGGAAAAGCCAATCCTCAAAAATTAACATAGTGAAGCCCAATCCTTAAGTTTGCTAGTTACAGGAGTTTACAAGCATAGAAGCAAATAATGAACCATACAACTGCCAAAATTTTGCTTTTGATGGAATAAAGGTATTGAATTCAAATGATCATATGTCAGGACAGCTTTCAGAAAATAACTTCATGAACCAAAACCCAGACTTGTTTGTGTATTAAAGATTGGTTGAGTTGAGCTAAATATGAGATTCAAGAACTCAAAAAAGGTAGACTGAATCATCAGCAAGAGAGGGAAAAGGTTCACTGAGAGCAGAAGCATTACAGATAAAGGTCAATATCCTCAATATTGATTAAAGCACCATTCAGAGCCATTAAGGACTTGCTGGGAGGGATCATTCGCTGGTTTGCAGTTATCTCATCTTTAACAGAATCATCGAGCTGTAAGAGGCAACATTTGTGCAATTACATCAGAACAACCAACATCACAAATTTCCTTTGTAAGGATATTAATTATGAAAGGTTATTTAAAAATTTGTCAAACACAAACATCATATGACAAGCTACCTTCATGCGAGACAAAGAAGAAACTACACTAGGAAAATTTTGGTTGATTTCCTGCATTGATTGCAGAGGGTCGGAGGCATGAACTATTCTTTGAGCTGTTTGATGTCCTAAATCTGTTGAAAGGAAAAGGGATAAGGAAAAGAGATCAGAGAAACTGCAGTTTATCTAAGCAATTATGAAGAAAGGCTTTTAAAGATACCTTTTAGTTCCCAAACATCAAGTGTATCAGATATTGTTGACGACAATAAATAGTCTCGGAAAGCCATAATCTCTGATGTAAGCTCAGGTTTACGTTCCTGCACGTGGAAAACATAGGAGTCATGATCCCTACAGTAAGTGGATAGGAGTCTTGTACTTCAAGGTATAGTATAAAATACAAAATTTCCATGAGGATCATCCCAATTTTAAACATCTTTGGCTTCAACAAATAGCCTTTACATCTCATGTTAACATCTTCTATCATACATAAAATATAATTCATATTATAGCCTTTTACAGCACATTTTCTGATTTAAAGATGATAAACCAATTTATATTTTAAAATAAGAAAAGGATGATGAATTTAGAAATTCCCAAAAGAAAAAACAGAAGATAAGCAATATGGTAGAGGAGACAAAGAAACCAAACAGACACCAAAAAAGTAAGCAACAGATCATGTGGTAATTTTGAGCAAGAGACCACACCAAACTATTGAAGAACAGAAGACATGGAAAAAATTTATCTAATTAACTCTTCCCTCTGGCCTCTTTCAAAGTTTTTAATGCTTTACTTTCTGGTCAGTAAGATATAAACTTAAACTTATCCCTTCCAACATTGCACCTGATCTTCTACTTCTTTCTTTTCTTGTAAATTCTTGTTTATACTTCAAACAATATTTACAAATCAAGAGCAGTATGAGATTTCAACTACACAAAAAAGTTCAGAAGTTGTATTTGGTTTATAAACATTCATGCTAATCAATGCTTCCCAATGTGGGATTACAGTACAGAAACATATATGTAGGGCTTTCTTAATTATTTTAGTAAGCCTGGGGATATTATAACATATCTCTCAGCACCCTTAGCCTGATCTTGATGAGCAGATTTTTTTCAATTGGATGGGAGTTTCAATACTCACTTCCATTTTAATCAACCAGCTGGAATTGTGTCCGGACTCTATTTGCATTATGCAGTTCCTAATCAATGGAAGACAGACCCAAACAACTAGCACTAGAAAAAATAATGCATGTGTGCTTGAATGAGTGTGTGTGTGACAGAGGAAGGGAGAGGGAGAGGGAGAGATGAATGGTTGGCAGCACTTAAGGATGGTTGCCAGCACTTAAGGCAGTTTCTTGTCAAGCCAAAATGAAGACAAAATCCAACGTACAGCCTCACCAGATTTCATTATTATAATAAGACAAAGTGCAGGTACTCGCGTGAACACACACGGAAAGAGAAATGGTCAAAGAACTGTCTAAAATAAGACATGAGTGAGAAGAATAGAAGTACAGATGCAGGTTTCAAGTATAACAAACCAGTATTTTGGAAAAAATGAACCCTCTAACTTCTTGGCTAAGATCTTCAGTCCGAGGATCCTCCAAAGTGACACCTGAAACTTACATTGTCAATCAAAACGAGAGCGACAAAAATGGTAGTTTGGCTCATTCAGAATAACACTGCTCTTATAGAATTTCATCTTGGCTTTAAATTATGTACATAGCATGATTATCATTCTAACCTTTCTTTATTGCACTATCATCCATAGCCTTATATTCCATATTCTTCAGAGCAAGTTCTACACCATAACCACCTAAATTTAAGGAGTCACTTGCCCCAACAGCAACACACTGACCAACTTTTGATTCACAGCCAGAAGGTAAAACAGGTCTAACTACATATTTAACCTTCCCCTGAAAATTTTAGCCAACTCGTCAGCAACAAAAAGTAAAAATAAACATTGAATATACATATCATACTCATAGCATGAGAGAAAAATAGTACCATAATGTAGACAAGTGAAACAGTAATCTATCGAACAACAAAACTATGTTTTTTTTTTTGCCCAACTAAACTAAAATATTTTTAGTTCAGCTTTCAATAAAAGAAGACATTATAACATATGCTAAAAGAGGTCAGTTTTTTACTATAGATTGTGAGTGTTTTCACTGTGGATTGTAATAGTGTTTTTGGGTCGGTTTGGTTCGGGCGGGTCATGGTTTTTTTTATTATTTTATATTTCTTTGCATTGTAAAATAATCATTTTACCCTCAAATAAGACAAAAAAACAACAGTTGCCGGAGGGGGTGTCACGATAATTTCACATTCCATTGCACATAAAATAACCTTTTTACCCTCCAATAAGACAAAAAACATGGTTTGCCTGCGGGGGTGTTTCAGATATTTCACATTTTTTGAAAATGTCTAAATACTAATTTGCCCCTCAATAAGACAAAATTGAAGAGTTGATTGTAAAGGTGTTTAGGTAATTGACTATTTTATTATTATTCTTTCCTGTCAAATATTGTGTACGCGTCTGACACATGTGCCGACAATATTCGGCCTCTCGCACACTTTGGGCTGCACGTGCAGCATCGTCCGGTGGTAAAAAATATTCATCCGGCGTCTCACCCAATGCACCTCCATGTACTCTTCCTCGTGGTTTGGCGCGTGGCCGCACAAAATAGACAGAGTCGTGACAGTGGTCGGTTGAACTTTTTTTGACCCTTTTCTCTCACCTGCATGCTATATTACAAGGCAGACCCTTATGTTTATGGTGTTTTCATTTCAGTCCCTGCGCTTTTAATTGTTTTGAATGGTCCTAATTTCTGTTATATAAGTTTTGATATGTTTCAATTGTGTCCTTCGATAGAAATTGATTATATATTGCATTTTCATTTCAGTCCTTATTTTTTTAATTTTGGGATTGATAATTTCAATTTTGTCTTTTGATTGAAATTGATAATATATTTGGTTTCATTTCGGCCCTTATACTTTTATTTTTTTTTTTTAATTCCTTTATTTTTTTGAAATAGTTCATATTTTTGTTCATGTTTATATATATATGTGCTCTTAGCTTTGGTTTTTAATTTTTATTATTTTCTTATTTGTTGAGGTGGTATTATTTTTGAACAATTTAGTTCTTAAATTTTAGTTTGTGTTTATGATCATTAGAAAATTGATATTTCTTATTTTTTTCTCTTTGTTCTTTATTTTAGTTTTTTATTTTATTTTCAAGTCAAATGATTTTTTCAGCTAATAATTTTTATTTTTGTTTTATCATTTATTTTATTTTTTTGTTTGCTCTTTTGTTAAAGTTTTTAGGCTTTTTTTATTCTTTGATTTAATTTTGTTTTTTCATTATTAACGCAATAATAATAATAATAATTTTAGTTTTTTTTCTTGCTTCCTCTTTTATTAATGTTTTTGAGTTTTTTTTCTCGGGGTAATTCAATAATTTTTATTGTTTTAGCAGTAATAGTAATAATAATTTTAGATGTTAAGGCTTTGATGTTGTTGTTATAATAGGGTGTGTTAATGTATTTCATTATATCAAACCTTGCATGTATTGATGTTATATTTTTTATTTTTGTTTTATCATTTATTTTATTTTTTTGTTTGCTTTTTTGTTAAAGTTTTTAGGATTTTTTTATTCTTTGATTTAATTTTGTTTTTTCCATTATTAGCGCAATAACAATAATAATAATAATAGTTTTAGTTTTTTTTCTTACTTCCTCTTTTGTTAATATTTTTAAGTTTTTTTTTTGGGTAATTTAATAATTTTTATTGTTTTAGCAGTAATAGTAATGATAATTTTAGATTTTTAGATGTTAAGGCTTCGATGTTGCTGTTGTTATAATAAGGTGTGTTGATGTGTTTTATTATATCAAACCTTGCATGTATAGATGTTATATTTTATTTTTGAACTAGCAAATCCTATTAATTGCTTCAATCTCAACAGTTATAAAAATTGTTTGCTCAGCCCACAACTTAGTGAGGGCAATCTAACTAGATTATACTATTATAGTCCTGGCAAACAGTGTATTATATAAAAATAAAGAACCCCCCCAAACAGTATCTTGTTTTGGAGGGTTGATTTCATTAGGTTTAATTGTTTGAAGTGAATGGCAAACACCCCTAGATTCCACGGCATAATAAGATCCTCTATAACACCAAGTAATATACCTGTTTGGTAGCTTCCACCAAGGCGGAATGAAACACCTTAAAGCAATCGGTTCCAAGAGCTCCATACAGAATAGTAACTGGACTTCCAGAAAGTGATTCAAAATGAACATGATCAAAATCAAATAGTTCAGGTTGCTGAAATGAGTCCCCTGCCCTGGCAACCATGAAAAAATATAACCAAGGTAAACCACGCAGTGTATTGGTGATGCCAGATTTAGATGTACCAGTTTAGCAACCAATAAAACAAAGAAACACTCACATTCCTGTAGGGCTATGAAGCCACAATAGCAAATCTTCAACATCATAGAACAATGCCGCACCAGTATCCACCCAACAGCATTTCCCACCAGGACTTTCAGGATTTCTTCCCACAAGCAAGGGATCTGACCTTTTCATTCCATTGTTTTCATTGGTTTCGGCAAGGCCCCCGCTAGCATTGTTTGAGAAACTATCATCCAAAAGCGGAAAAGAAGAAAGAGACTCCTCCGCTAGTTGTCTGTAAAGCACCAATCTTGGGGATGCAGATCTTAGAATAAGAGAAAATTCAAACAGTGAGGCCAATGTGTCACTTAAAAGAGCATGTCCATGTTTTATAATTTTTTTGAGGCAATCCTTAGCAGTATAAGAATCATTGTCTTCCTTCTTTGAATGAAGCCAGCTATCAATGAACTCCCAATAAATGTCTTTCCTTTCCTTAGATAGTAATTCCCTGTGCCCAGAAGGGAAACAAAAGAAGAAGAATCAGGAATATTGACTTGACAGGAAAAAAAACCAATAAAAACTCATTCTTATATTAAGGGCAGAAACTTTCATTTTTCAGGAAGGAATGTTAATGTTATATGGAGCTGCTAATTGAGTAAGGCCAATGACTAGTGAATGAGGAGCCTGATTTGTCCAGGGGCATTCAACACTGGTACTTACTAGTTAAAGAATCTAGATTGTAAGAGAAATAGCTGAAAAGAACATGAGTTTCCATAAGAAATTGCCTCAACACAGAATTTTCACGCAGATTCTTGAATTTAGCTTCATTGAAGCGCACAAACGACCAAACAGCTTTAGATATTAGGCACCTCCACAATATCTTACAATTCTATCTCTTTTTGAAACCCACCCAACAATATATCAATGAGAAATCCTCCAGCCTATGAGAAGCTACAAAATAACATTTGGAAAGACCTCACAACAACATCCTGACTTTCACAAGTTATTGGTGTTTCAAGACCGTCATTTCAAGAAAATTCAAGAAACCAATCAAGTAAACAAGAAAAAAAAGGAAAGGAAAGAAATTATGTACCAATAAAAGAAACAAGATCAACATACAAAGACTCACTTCAAAAAACATATGACCAACTTCTGCCTTGTTCCCTTGAACATAAAAAAAACAAGGAAAAGAACTTTTGAACAAATAAAAGAAACACAAGATGAACAGAGAAAAACCCAATTCAAGAAACCTCAAAGAAAACATTAACTCCAAATTCCCAAGACAAGACAATAGTTCAAAACAACGGCATCCTTGCATCATTATGCATGGAGGACGAACTTCTACCTACAAAACCTCAATGATGCACTTCCATACAAACAAGAAAATTCAAGAAACTAAACAAGAAAAAAAGGAAAGGAAAGAAATTCTGTACCAATAAAAGAAACAAGATCAACATACAAAGACTCACTTCAAAAAACATATGACCAACTTCTGCCTTGTTCCCTTAAACATGAAAAAAAACAAGGAAAAGAACTTTTGAACAAATAAAAGAAACACAAGATGAACAGAGAAAAGCCCAATTCAAGAAACCTCAAAGAAAACATTAACTCCAAATTCCCAAGACAAGACAATAGTTCAAGAAAGAAAGAGCAAATATACCCAGCTTCCAATAAAATTGGAGTGCCCTCCCATTTCGCCCGAATAGCAACCTGAACGTTTTTGGGCCTTCGATTCTCCCCACAAGAAACCGAACCAAACCCACAAAATCCTACAACACAAACTAGAATGACAAGAGCACAAGAACCGGATCTAAAACGGGTCTCCATAGTTAGATCTTCTAAACATATACGGGTTCAACAAGATCCAGCATCACTAGTACAGAGCTCTCTCTCTGTGTATCTGTGTTGCAATGATAAATAAATGATAGTTATAATTGTTGGGTTTTCAAGGCAGGCGAGGCAAAGAAAGAGGGAGAGTGAAGCCGAGAGAGTCGAGCAGCGGAGTAGGAGTAGGAGAAGGAGGAGACAGATGACTTCGGCTGGAGACAGTGGACTGGACTTTACTTATGGGCACATTTGGTCTTTGAGTTAATTATACTTTAGTCCCTCTAGTTTGTCAAATCATATTAATTAAGGACTATAGTGTGAGAAAAGAAATTAAACAATTTATTGACGAGTGTTAGTCATGATTATTTAGTGCTATTCTCATCTTTAATATCTATTTTTTCCCATAAAATATAATAAATTGAAAATTAAAAGATTAATTTATAAGTTTTTTAATATTATATAGTTTTTCAAATCATAAGGACTAGTTAGTAACATACAGTTGCTGAAATTAGGACTGATTAATTTATATTACTAGACTAAAAGGACTACTAAAAGTTATAATTTCAAGATTACAATAAACTTTACAATTTTGGATACATTCATTTGATATATATTATTTGGACCTCTGTATAAAATTAATTAAAATAAATTTCGATATACACATGTTAAGATGGCCATGGCATAAAACTTGGGCTTTTTGGGCTGGAATTGGCAGGGCCTGTATAAAACTTGGGTCACCGCCTGTGTCTAGCCATTTAAAACTTAAAATAGAGGTATTTTAAGTAGAGTCTAGAATCAAAAAGAAATTATTTTTAAATCTTAGAAAAATAGATAAAAAAAATAAATAAATTATTTATAAAATTATAAGACAGAGATTCGATCATATGTGTTTTTTTCCCGTATTGGATGGTCTTTTAGTCTACATTAATGATCATGATGTTTCCTATAGTTTTTTCATTGCATTTTACATTTTTTTAGCATACAATATAAACCAATAAGAACTAAGATAGTGGAGACAAAGGGAACGTGTCTCCATTTACCTAATGTTTTGAAATATAATAAATTTACTCCATAATTTTTCCAGGAACAAGTTTATTTTATGTCAAAAATCTAAAAAACCTTTAATAAAATAGCAAATCAAAATAAAGGACAAAACAAAAATAATTATTATTATCATAAAAAATAATAATTTGACTTGAAGAATAAGGAACAAAGAGAAAGAAAAAAAAAATATCAATTTTAAAATGATTATCAACATAAATTAAAATTTCAGGACTAAATTAAAACCCCAATAAAAGAGAAAATGATAGCAAAAATATTAATCAAAACTAAGATTATAGATACATAAATACAAATAAAAAATAAAAATTGTCCTAGAAGGACGAAAAAAATTGAAGGGATCGAAACAAACAATAAAAATTAAAAGAATAAGGCCAAGATGAAAAATATAATATATAATTAATTTTAATTAAATAACAAATTTGAAACATATTAAAACCTAAACAATAAAAACATTATAGGAATGGGAAAAAAAACAATTAGATAAGTATGAAATGAAAAAAATAAAACCCCAACAAAGGAGCAAACAATAAAAATAAAAAACAAAAACTAAGAATATAGTTACATAAATACGAATAAAAAATAATGATTGCCCTAGAAGGATCGAAAAAACTCTAGGACAAAAATTAAATAAGACAATTTTTTGTATTTAATACTAATGCTAAGTAATACAATTTTAAGGAAATAAGAGAAAAAAATTAAAGACAATATTGAACCAAATGATTTTTTCAAATTATGAATTCGGAATATTAAAAATCAAAACTAAGAGTATAGATACATAAATACAACACAAAAAATAGGGATTGTCCTAAAAAGACTGGGAAAATTAAAGGAATTGAAACAAAAAAAATATTAAAAGAATAATGATCAAAATAAAAAGAAAATATATAATAAATTTCAATTGAATGACAAAATTAAAACCTCAACACTGAAAAAATTACAGGAATTCCAAACAAAAAAGAATAAGGGCTGAAATGAAATGTTATATTTTTTTATCAATTCCAATAGTAGAATGAAATTGAAACAAATAAAAACTTTTATAATTGAAATCAGGCGGAAAAACAATAAAAAAATCAAGGACTGAACTACAACAATCATAAACAAAAAGGACTTACCTGTATTTTCAGCTGCATGAGAGAGAAAAGGGGAAAACAAATTATTAACCGACCACTGGCACGCCTCCAAACATCGTGAGGCGACACGCGCACCATAATATGGAAAAGGACATGGCGACACATTCAGTAAGATGCTAGATGAACATTTTGAACCACCAAACGACACCGCATGTATCGTCCGAATGGCACATATGGAAGAAAATTATCAGTGCATCAAGAAGACGCGTCCACAGTTGTCTGCAAAAAAAAATAAAAAAATCCTAAAATTATCTAAACACCCTACACCCAACGCTTGGATTCTATCTTTTACGAGGGCACACCAGTATTTCTATTGTTTCTAAAAACTTGAAATACCAAAAAGACCCCTACAAGTAACTCTCAGTTTTTGTCTTATCAAAGACTAATTGCGTAATTGAACTGTTCATAAATATTGTAAAAAATCAAAAATACCCTTACATAATGAACAGTCTACTATCTGCTGGCAGGGATAAAATCATAGTTTTACTATGAAAAAAATCCCGAAAAAGACTCAAATACTCCCAAACAAATCAGACAATGCCAATCAGACCACGAGAAAATCTAAAATGCCCCTGATTTGTATCTATTGCTAGTTTAGCTTATATATATATTGTTATTGCTTCTCTTTACAATGGTATTGGTTTCTTTTTTATGAATTCAAGCTCTGGGCCTCGTTTGAGGTTATCGGGTTAATGGTAAAAACAATTGATGAAATCTATATCATATTTTCTTTTCTTTTTCTAGATGAATTACAATATTTATTTATAATACTTGAATCCCATAACTTATGAGAAACTAAATCAAACTCATTCTTTTTAAAAAAATTACATTTGATTATAATTCATAATTAAAATTTAAAAATGAATAACTAACCTTTTTATGATATTTCTTTTGAAATTGAAGATTAGAAGATAAAAATAAAAACACATTATAGTCTTTATTTTTTCAGAGTTAACAAAAAACATTATTGATAAGAAATAGTCCTTAGTGTTTTAATTTTAAATACAAGTCTCTTAAAACAAAAAATAATTAGGTTCAAAATCAATTTATAAGCGGTTGCTATAGTTGTTAGATGAATTCTTGTATAAATTCATAAGAACTCTAAAAATAAAAGATGTACAATAAACATTAAAGTAACTAAGATGATTCAATTATATTCTTACTTTAATTAGGAACTCTTAGTTCCATTGTCTTGTATAAAAATCTTATCTATATAACAATTATGTTAAAACATGATTTATTAAAAAAATATGTTGTATAAAAACAATGGTAAAAAACCCTCAATTGATATTATTGACTGTTTGAGAGTGTTGTTGAGGTTGTTTTTGAAAATGTTTTTCATTTATGAATGTATTAAAATGATATTTTTTTAAAAAAAAAACATTACTCTTAATATTAGCACATTAAAATAATCTAAAAACACATAATTTTTTTTAATTTAAAATAAAAAATAAAAATAAATTCAAATTTTTTCAAAAATATTTTTAAAATACAGTGTCAAAAACTTCATAAACCAGCTCATTCTATCCTTTGCGCTACAGGAATGCCCTCGTGCCCTTAATGTATTATCGATGGAAAAACATGAACTCAAAGCTGTACAACTCGTTAAGTCTCGAGAGGTTTGATAGATTATAATCAAGGCCATGCATAATTATGCATTCCTTACCTGATCGCATCTATCGTGGAGTAAATGCTCCTTCTCTGAATTTGAATTATCGAGTGGCCATTTCAGAATTTCACCGGGTGACCTGCAGATTCAGCTGTGGGACTATTTGATAGTTTTTTTGAAATTATTTTTAAAAGTATTTTTTGTTTTAAAATAATATCTTTTTATTTTTTAAAAATTATTTTTCATCAACAAATCAAAATAATTTAAAAACACAAAAGTTTAAACTTAAAGAAAAAAAAATTAATGTTTGCTTTAAACTCACTACTTTCTTGTTAATGAATTATCTTATTTAAAAATTGAAGTGATGTTTTTTTAATATGATATCAGAGTTTTATTGACCCAACAGTCACGAGTTTGAGTCTCACTACTCTCATTCTATTTGATAAAAATCAAGCACAAGGTAGTGGTTTTTCACTCGAATGGTGTGTTAGAGAATAATATAAATCATATTCTAGATTTTATTTAACAATTTAAATTTTCAGGTGAGATGGTTACTTAACATTTACTTCTATCTATACGATACTGTCGCTTTGCTTATGAGTTTTCTTAGTAATATTTGTTTGGAAATTTCTTTATTTTTTGTTGCAAGTTTTATATAACGTGAAATTAAGAGCTCTTCTCAGGTACCTACGCTCCATAGGTTCATGCTTAACCAGGACCATCCTTGCGTCGACTTTACAAGACTATATTTTTAAACAAGTCTGAAATGTAAAAGAATATTCGTAAGATATTTATGAGGGAATTATCACAAATTAACTCAAAATTTAAATTAAATGTGGTTAAGGAAATGAGTGGTGAATTAGTTCTTTGTTTTTGAGAAAAAGGGAATATGAAAGAGTTTTTTTTTTATAACTTGAGACAAGTCTCTTTATTATTGCAATTATGATTAACATTAAACCGTCTCGCGTGACATTATTAGTATTAGGAATTGAGATCTGTATAGTAGATTTTAAGTTTGAGTCAGAACGTATATTTCTTATAAAAACCTGAAACAGTCAGGATTTTACTTTTTAACCTGAACTTACAAAATACGCTTTCTAAAGAATAAGATTTTCTCAAATCCAAAAAAAAATTAATATCAAACTCTTTTAAAAGATAACCAAACACAATTTTAAAGTAAAGTAAAATAATAAGTTGACAATAATTGTTTATTTAAAATTAGATATATTCATTAATTCTATATTTTTATAGCAAGACTATTTTCTCACATGTTATTTTAATATTTTTTTAAAAGCTTGCATATTAATTAATATTATCTTTAACAGTCTTTCTCTGCCATTTTTGTTTGACAAAAATGCCCTCAAAGAATCTGCAGAAAAATTAGTTTAATTTTTTTTTTTCCTGCATCCATCCAAATTTCTTCCCATTTTGTGTCAAGGCTGGGTAGGTAGCTAGGGCATACATGGACGGCGGCTTCCACAAATGGCGCGCAAACCAATGAATTAATGTTTTTTTTCCCCTCCAATCGAGAGAGTGAGAGGGGGAGAAGGCAAGGGAGTGGTGTACTACTGCTTGTATGGTATCATGTACTTCCATATGGCTATTGTACTACGAAAGGACTGCCTCAATATGTAGAAATGTGTTAGAAATTATTTTTAAAAATGTATTTTGTTTTGACATATATATTAATTAATCAATCATGCAAACCCTAGATGTTATTGTTGCAATGATGAGTTAATATTGATGGTAATAAATATTTTTTATAGAAATCTTGAATTCAAAACTATTTTTTATATATAACCACAAAATAGAACTTTAGTATTACTTTATAAATTTAAAAAACTTCACTTTTTTTAATTTTATATTTTAATATTTATTTGATGTGGTTATCGAGTCTCAACAACATCCTCACATATTATCTGTGCTTGATTTTATAACAACTCAATCTACTGAATCCCATCACCTAAATATCAAATTAATAAGTTAAGTCATGAAATTTTGAGTCGATCCAATATATATATCATCGTTTTAATATTAAAAAAATAACATTAAATATTGTTTAAGTCAAGTTGCACTTTTTAATGATTATCCATCCAATTTACCTTTAATTTTTCTAAATCACATAAGAATAGCTTAATATATTTTAAATTTAAACTTAAACTTAAACTAGACAACATTTTTAAAGTTCACCCATTAAATCAAATTTAATCATAACAATACCAAATAAATACCTGAACTCTTTTTTTTTTTTTACATTCATTTTTTTATCCTGCAAAGTAGTGTATATGTGTGTGTGTGTATATATAGTTTATATAATGACATGGGTACCTATGATGAGGAGATACATGGCATCATCATGCATCCATTCCTTGGATATTGACTTTATGTTAAACAAGAGAAATAATTTCAAGTGTATCATCATCATCATCCACTCCTGCCAAATTGGCTCCATCACCTCATTCGGTATCTAAGTTTATCTTCACAGCGTGCTTGTCAACAGAAAGAGCGTAATGTGAGGTACGGAATCTGTTCTCTCTGTCTCATCTTCTTCGTCTAGCTAGGATATCTGTGGCTGTGATTCTGAAGCTGAAGCCCCAGTAATTACTGTGCGATGGATGTTTATGGTTTTGCATGATCCCCCCCTCCCCCATTGTCTGTTATTTTCTTCTTTTTCTTCTTTTTATGAAGTAGTTTGCAGATAGATCATATATATATATATATATGTATAACGATCACATCGTCACTTGTTCATGCATTGCTGTTGAAATGCACCTCATGATGAGCAAAGGTTTTCTGTGGATCTTGTGCTTCTTCTGTTAATCTCCATTTCTTCCTGTTTTTAGCCATACAAGATTTATTATGAAAAGAAAATACAGATATAAGTCGAGTTGCGAGCTCTTAATTAATTTTAATATACTAAACGGTTTGTTAATTTTAGAAAAAAACAAAATGATATACAGTTCTTATATGAAGAAGCTAGCATTGAATCCCTTTTCAATGATCTGACCCTTTTCAATTTCCTTGCTCTAGCCAGATTAAGTGAAGAATATGAATGAGTTCATTCACTTTTTTAGGGTTTCAGACCCTAGGAACCCACATCTTTTCAGATTACATAGCATCATATATATATATATATATATTTATAAACTTGTGTTGGCTATTTCATATTGTAACAAGGCTAATAATGTAAATATATTTTCTAACAAGGTTGACTATATATATATATATATATATATATATAGACAGGGACCCATTCAAGGTGGGAGTACTGGGATTCATTGGATCTGCATCCTCTTCTAAGAATTTAGCTCTTAACATCCGAGGCATATAGAATTTTTTGTTCCTCAGCAATCATGTTCTTCACTTCCTAGATGTTAATTAATGTTCTGAGCAAAGTTTGTAATTTTATTTTTTTCTGTGTAATGCTAATCGGTATGTAAAAATGTCTTCTTCCTCAGCTAGCAACAATCCCCGGCCTCCACATATAGATGAGAACATCTCCAAAAGTCTTGAAAGGGAAGCTGCTTCAGATGATCACTTGTTGTATTTACACGAAACCTGCAGTGGCAACTCAAGTCTGGGAAATTTTAATCACCATGTAATAAATCCATCATTGACCAGAGCCACAATCCAAAACATAGTCAACTACCAGGTCTACCATACAGACTGCAGTTCATGCATGATCCCTTTGGAAGTTTCAGATGATCTATGCTCGGCTATCCCTGAAAGCAGCACCCTTTTACAAGTTCATGATCATGTATTTTCTGGAGAATTGGATCCAAGAATTTTGGTTGAAGAAGAGTGTTTTCCAGAACTGGCCATGTGTAGAGACAGTGAAGAGCTTGCAGAAAACAGATTCGATTATCATCAAAAGGACTTGCATTTTCTTGGGCCAAGATCAAACACATCAGTAATTCAGAGTGGATATGACAAAACTTTCAGTGAGTTGGATCCTGTCATGCTTCTTTTCGAGCAAGAAAATCCTGAAGTACTACCAAGAAATGAAATAAGTGAGGATGGAGGATTCATCATGGATGGTAGCAATGCAATCAACTGTCAGAAGGATAGTAGTTTTTCCTGCCCTCTTGAATCTTCTGATAAACTGGAGCCCATCATGCAAGACAGCAGCGAGCCCGGTACATTTCCTGAGCAAGAAAATCAATTATCGGTTTCGTCCAGCAAATCAGGAAAGAGGGTGAGGAAGGGGGAGATAAACCAGTTTAGGTTCAAACTGCAAATGGAGAAAATGGAGTCGCAGCCCCATATGGAAGGAGGGTCAACATCGAAGAAACAGCAACATAATGCTACGGAGAAAGTTCGAAGAATGAATCTCAATGCTTCCTACTTGGCTCTTGCTTCATTGCTTCCGAATTCTCAAAGATCAAAGGTTGAAATCTATGCTATCTTCATTCTTTAATTACTCGCCTTCCCTTTTGGTAGATTTCGGTTTCGGAATTATAAATGTTTCTCCAAGAAATCTGGTTTTGCAAGTACTTAAGTATAATCCTATGAAATATCATATATAAGATTGCTATCCTGTTGATTCATTTCTCAAACACGAAACATTATATATAATTAACAAAGCAATTTATATCATATTGCTTATCTTTTGGAGATCTTGTAGAAGAAATGGAGCGCTCCGGGTATAATTGATGAAGTTCTTGAATACATTCCAGAGCTGGAGAGTGAAATAGAAGAGCTAACTCTCATGAAGAACACCGAGTTATCAAAGATTGAGGGCAGGCAACCAAATGATCAGTTAAGTGCAGAACATCAAGCTCCCACAATTTCAATCCATGAAGTTGGACAAGGAGAAGTGATTGTACAGATCTGCTCGCAGAGGAGGGATAAAGAAGACGCAGCCCTCTCAAATCTTTTTCAAAATCTAGAAGAACAAAGCATCAGCATTGTAAGTGCTTCATCAATTAATGTTCGTGAGGAAAGTACTGTCTGCCACCATTTGCATATAAAGGTATGCCATTCTTTGCCAAGTTCTTCTCAAACTACACCTTAATTTGAAGAGGGCGAGGATAGAAAATATTTTATTTTTCTCTGGTATTCTTGACCATCTTTGACTGAAATTAAGTATATGAATATCAAAAAATTAATATAAAACTAGTATTAGGGTTTTCTTTAAATATTGGTGCATGGTTCCCTGAAAATCACCTCCAACTTTCTTTTCCAACACATTTTCTCTTCTTCCACCGGAAAACAATCCATCGACACAACACTCCATTTAGAATCTTGGGTATTGAAAATAGTTTCGAGAATACTAAACTGTACAGGAAGAGATTCAAATTGGCGACCAATAAACGTGAAAGAAACGAGAGAACGTCTCGATCCTTAAGCTTAGAAACAATGTCATTAATCATATTTGTGATGCATCTGTTCCCTAACATTGATTGTGCCATCATACTTGATTTGACGAACAATTTGTCCACCAATTCCCTGGAATAATCCTGATTTGACAGCAAGTAAAAGTTGCCTTGCGTTGCTATTTTTTAGAGGTGAAGATTGTAGAATGTGAACTGCTATGATAGATCTTTGTACAAGCCATGCAATAGCCTTTTCTAACATCCTACGTACGTTGTGCCCCTTGCTCAATGGTGCGATCATTATCAAACAGAACAGATTCATGGAGCAAACCTGTAATAAACTTTCCATAATTATGAACTTAATAATCATATTTGCGATGCATCTGTTCCCTAACATTCGTACTTTTTCTTGCCTATATATGAGCTTTATTCACGAACCAAAGTACGAACAATCTATGTTGTTCCATAATTATGAACTTAATTATAACATAATTACGTAAAAAACTATGTATAGTGACTCCCAACTTTTTGGATAATTAATTTCTGATCCATTGATCGATCGAACATCATATTTTAGAGAATTGCAGCTACAAAATTATATAGCACATGAAGTGCTCTGAATAATCATCATATATGGATATTGTTAATAATCTCTCTTGCAGTGACAGTATAAAATAGAATATTTATATTCTCATGTAATTGATTTCCTTTCTATGTACAGATGGATGGAAATCCACTTGGAGCTGACTATCAAGCTACTTTAAGAAAGAAGGTAATTTGTTGGCTGAACCAGTCAACTCCATTCCAAGCTTGATCTGCCAAGCCAGGAAATTCCCGTGGTAATTATGTTTAAGAAGCAATGTTAATGTCTCAAACTAACTCTTTTTTTTTAAAATAGATATATGTCTTTTTAAAAAAAAAATAGATATATGTTTTTTATCCAATTATTAGTAAATCGAGCTGGAATTTTAAGACAATGTTATTCAAACTGTATTTTTGAAAGGTCAGTTTTCTAACACCATATGAGATTGCGAACATGAACAAATTTGACATGGAAGATGCTACATAATTTTTTTCTATTTGTTTTTTATTTTGTTGTGGTTATTTTTTTTATTTAGTTTTCATTTATAAACTATGCCTATTTAACTATTATTTATATAATTAAAGATTATTGATATTCATACAAAGTTATTTTCTACAATTTTAGCATATCAAAACTTGATATAAAAGCTCTTTTGAAGCCTAAAGTATTTCTAGTCAATTATTATCTCCAGTCAATTCATGGCTTTAAACAAGAAAAGAACAAGGTTGAAACCACAAAAAGAATTGAAAGAGATGCCTTATGAACTAATGCATGGTTTTATAGTAAAGATCCATGTATAATACTAGTTAATGAAAAAAATATATAGCCCATTAACATACATTAAGTATTTAGTATTTAGTACTTGTAGTAGTATGTATGTACGTACGTATAGGCAGATGTACTTGTGTATCTATCCCAATGCAATAGATCCCATAAAACTTTGAAGTTAAGTGTGTTTGAGCTAAAACATTACTGTAATAGATGATCTCTCTTATGAATTATTGTGCATCCCAACTCACATTTGGTGTTAGAAAACTGACCTTTCAAAAATACAATTTGAATAACATTGTCTTAAGGTGTTACTAATAGATGATCTCATTTGGTGTTAAAAAACTGAGATTGGGAACATATCCAATTATTAGTAAATCATTTGGTGTTTACAAATGCTTTATTTTTTGAAAGGTCTTTTTGAAAGGTTTACTATTGTACAAAGAAAAAGGTTTATAAATTCTCATCTTTTTCTCTACACCAAATGAGATTGGGAACATATTCAATTATTAGTAAACCTTTTTCTCTATATAATAGAACATTTGCATTATGATTAGCTTCCCTCAAAGTATAAGAGAAAGTCACTGGACCTAAACAAGACGAGAATTTATAAGCAAGGTAGAAAAAGGTCATTGAAACACCAAAGCTTGAAAGTTACTTTATTAATCTATTGGATTATATTAGCAAATCATATTCAATTAAAATGTTCCTCCCAACAAAGTTCTTTTTATATGATGATAATTATAGAGGTTTAATTACCACAATCAACTCTAATTCATTGAAATCTTTATATATATATAAAGTTGAGTTTAACTTTTAATTTTTTTTGATAAATAAATTAAAGATATTTAATACTAGTCGGGGTCTATAATAACATGGGTGATTCGGTCATATATTCATTCATAATTAAAATATTTATCCAATAAGATCATGTAGTTTTTCAAAAGGGTTTGAGGTTCTTGTTATACACAATTTCTATGTTTTTGTTTTTGGTTGTCTTTTTTGATTTGCATGGTTTCATGTCCTAATTTTTTTTCTCAAAAGATTTTATGGTTTATGTTTGGTGATTTAGTTGTAGATTTTATGGTGATTTATTAAGTTAAGGTGTTTTGTTTTTTATTACTTCCACGTATTTTGATGTGGTTTTTGAGTTTTGATTATTTGTGTGATGTCATCTTTTTTGTGTTTTATTAATACCTTTTATTTTAAAATTTTGAAGATTTTTAGGTTTTTATATTAATTTCTTATTGGTTTTGACATGTGTTTTTTTTATTCAACCTATTTATTAGATACATTTTTTTTTGTTTTATAGGTTTTATGGATGCTATTAAGGATGAACAAAGTTTGAATGCGTGCAGTACTAGAATAGGATCTACATTTTTTTTCATGGAATTGACCATTTGATTCTTCTTGGAGTTTTATGACAATTTGGAAAAAATGTATCTTGAACTTTAGTGAAAATATTGGCTTCTGCTTTTATATGAAAAGTTTTACTCTTATAAATTTACCTTTTATACTAGAATGCCTTTATTATAGGCCAAATTTAAAATGTATTTGAACTTTAGTGAAATTATTGTAAAAAAATCATCTTAATTCAAAAGATTAAATTGTTAGGTGAGACTTCAACATATAAATTTACACAAGTCAACATCGCTACCTTGTACTGAGTTTTTATCAAATAGAATGAGAATGAGAGAATTAAACTCGTGATTACATGGTCAACAAAATTCTAATACCATATTAAAAAATTATTTTAACCAAAAGGCAAACTGGCAGCTAGAAAAAAAATATAGTTGACAAAAACAATCAAGACAATATTTTTTAAAGTAAAAACTATTGAGATGATAATATATTGAATTGTTCCGGGTCAATATAGGTTAGCATATAAAATTCATGACTCAAGTCATGAAACCATGATAACCTCATAACAAAATCAAAACAAACTATGAATTTTAATTCTCAATAAATCCAATATTGAATAAAAAAATTAAAAAATAATAATTATAAAAAGATCTAAAAACCCTAAGTCAATTAGGTCAAACTATAAAAGTCATGATCTGGGACATGAGATCAAGATAACCATATATAAAACAAACCAAAATAAACTATGAAGTTCAATCCTTGATAAATCCAATGTTAAAGGATGTAATTACAAAAAACAAAATATATTTTAATGGACAACAATTTATAAGGAGGGGAATAATGATTTTCTCCTCTCAATTAGTTTTACTAGATATTTAACTCGTGCTCTACTATTGGTCAAATATTTTTTTCTTACCAAAAACATCAAATAAGATGATTTTTTTATATGTTTTTTTAGATATAAAACAATATTTTTATTCAATCAAACAATAATAAAAATAGAAACACATTAAATTTATTGAATAAAATGAAAGGTAAAAAATAATGCATAAGATTACACATTTAGTAATGTTATTTGAAAATAAATGTTTTCTAATTAAAAAAATAAACTTCATCCATATAAAATATAGAAAAAAAAATTTATTCATTAAAATAAATAGTCCATTAAAAAAAATATACACAAAAAAAATTAAAAAATCTTTATCCAAAAAAATAAATAAGCAAACAAAATCACAGATGAGAGATATTAATTCAAACATAAATTTAAAAGTTATTTAAAAGTTCTTAAAAAAGGACTTATAATAAAAAGTTATTAATTAAAAAATGCAAAATTAGAAAAAATAAAATTGTAGCGTGAATATTGTGGCTTAACTTATCAAACTTATGACCCAACGCTTGGCCATTTCAAGGAAAAGCTTGGAAGGTTAGGCCTTCAAGCCTGGGTCCGTGCATCTTAGTTTAATTTAACTTTTATTTGAAACAAAATGGATGACTTGTCGTTCACCCGTATTATTTTGAAACACAAACGACATGTGATTTTGCTTAACCGTCATAAGTTGCCTAACTGTCCAATTTTACAACAACAATCATAACTCATAAGAGGCGTTTGACTTTGAGTTTCAACAAGCTTTTCATTAAAATTTGATATTTTGCTTCAAATTAAATTTTTTTAGTGTTATTGAATAATTTTAATGTGTGGATATCAAAAATAAATTTTAAAAAATAAAAAAAATATATTATTTTGATGATTTTTTTAGTGAAAACAACTTTAAAAAATCACTCTCAAATAGACACTTAATCTAATTGTTAGATTGGGCTAAAAATCTTAAATTAATTAGAGTTTAATAAAGCATTAAAATTTAGATCAAAAAATGTTTTATGGGTTCTGTTATCTCATTTCTTTTGATTTTTGGACTTTTTAATTATCATAAATTCTTTTCCTGGTGACACAAGAATATTTTGATCATTTAGTTAGATTGATTCATGATATTTAGGCTAATTGAAGTTTTAATTAATATAATTCGACAAGGCAAAAAGATAATGGACTACTAGCACATGTGGACATCATATTTAGACAAAATGGCCATTAACTAAGTACAAAGTGGGTAGCCATTATGTTCTGTTATGTATAAAGAAATAATAGCAACCAAGAAAAATAATGGTTTTGTTATTTAATTCATAAACCTTAATTATTTTATTTGTATGTTTAATGTCATCTCATGTTTTTATTAATGAGATATTTATATACAAGTAAATACCTTTTTTGAAAGAGAGTGTAAACTAACTTAAAGAGAAAAGACTTTTGAAAAATAATCGTTTAATTTTTATCACACACATATATATAATTAATTATATATCAACAATACAATCTCAAAACGGCACACCGGAACGCTCCGAAACCGGAACGTTCTGTTTCAATAGAAAAACCGGAACGGCGACCGAAACGGTATTGACAACTATGCTTTAAACACTTACAAACAAATTCATCAACCTAAAAAACCATAAAAGGTCTAAAAACCTGAAATCAAATCAAATTAGGTTTATTTTTCTTGACCTAGATTTGTTTTTTCATATAATATTTAGACTTTAAAACACCCTCATCAAACCTCTTTCATCACATAGAACTCGTGAACATTAAAAAAAAACTATTTTGGTGGCTAAAAATGACTTGAAATGGGACTTTCTCTCTCATCGTTGGAATACAACGTCCTTTCTCTCTCATCTTTAACTTGGGATTGAAAAATAATACAAATAAACTTTTACATCAAAAGTGAATTTTAAAATTTAAAGGGTTATAAATTATACAAATTGAGTTATTTTTAAAGATGAAGAATCTAAGTGTATTTTTCATGAAATCTTTAGCACGTCATCCGTGTTTCACATCGTTTTTTTCCGGTCATTCTTCTTCCACTTCCATCATTACGTAATAAATCAAAAGCTATTAAGCTTCATTGGTAATCAAATCATCCAAAATAAAATTTAAATAACAAAAATAAGTTATTAAAAAATAAACAATAAATCTATAATATTTTATCCAGTATCAACCCTTAACTTTCAATGTTTTCTATAATTCTAAGGCATACAGATATGACGCATCTATCTGCGGGCGTTTTCTATTAATAACCAAGCATGATTATTTATGAATGATGCATTGCTTGTGTTTTCAAGGGGAAAGATTGGAGTTCCTGAGTCTGCAAGAAGTGCTGAGACTTGAAGAGCTTGGAGAAGAAATTGAGAAAAAGGGAAAAGGAAGAAATTGAGAAATTGAGCCTGGAGTTCTTGAGTCAACAAGAAACGCTGAGACTAAAAGAGCTCGGGGAGGAAATTGAGAGAAAAAAGTTAGAATACCAGAGAAAAAGGCCTTAATCGATGCCATGAGGAGTAATCTGAAGCTGCAAAAGGAAGATGGAAAAGCATCAAAAGTGACACTTTATCGACTTGGTTACACATCTTCTTTAGTTTGGCACGAACTCTGCTATTGCAAATTGCATCTGGAAGCTCTTTTAAGTATAGTAATGCAGTTAGTAAACGCATTTTGATTCTCAATCCAAAGAAAAGAAATGCTTGGTGAGATACTGAACACATAGCAAATTTTGCATAACCATTTACTATATTTCAAATAGAGACAATTGAGATATTTCCCACTAATTTCAATCCCTTTTGTACTTGTCTCTTCGAGACATTAATCAAATACAACTTATAAGATTGATATTGTGATTACCTCTTGAAGCACTCCTATTCATGTTCTTTAGTAAGAGTCTAGAGATACATTTTCCATCAGGGCATACTTACGTTAGCCCTGATTATAAGATGTGCGATGCTTGATTTTTAAGCACATCATGACCAAACAGACTCTAAAGTAGGAACATCTCACCAAAGTACTCTAAACTAGGAAAATACTGAGCAACATTATATCCTTGAAAACAGAAGGAATAGCAAATATCTATAACAATGGTCTTGATTTTATAAAGGCCCAGTACATCAAAATACTTAGTAGCAATATACCTAGGACGGCCATGTCATTTTATTGAAGACGTATTTGTACCAGCTGAAGCGAAGCATTTTCTTTGGTTTTAGATAGATTACAAACCCTTTCGCCTAGTGTGGCATTAGCTGGAAACATCTTCAATTCTTTTTTAATGATTTTCACAAACTAGCTCCCTTGTATTCCCAAAGAATCAGAAGCAACAAGACCATGTTCAGTACAATAACTTAATAGTGTTCCCTATGACGATACTGCGTCAATTCCAGCAAGTGAAATGACCATGTATCTTGTCTTATCAGCCATTTCCTCTGAAGTTCTCTATGATAGAATGCGAATCGAATCAATAAAATAGGGGAAAATGTCCATTCCAAGGTCTTTGCCTAAAAATTTCCTATGGAGAGAAAGAGGTAGAAATCAATACTAATGTAAAAATCAACGGCGGGACAACATGTTAAACAAAATTCAACTAGGGTTTAAGTAAAGCTCTAACTGTCAACCCTAGAAGCAAGATAACAAAACATACATCAGAGTATACAAAGAAACTCATGAAAAATAAACTTTGAGAAAAAATGGTGACTCTTTAACTCAACAACATTTGACTTGTCAAGAATACACGTAAACCCATAAACTTACATACTCTACCTCCAAGCATCAATATGCAAGACTCTTAAGGAGATCTAACTTTGCTGACAGGTGATGTATCTGGACCAAGATAAGTTCCTAAATAAAGAGCCTTTTTTTGATACCTTTAATGCGTATTTTTTATGCAAATCCATGAGTAGCAACACCACCAAGGATGGGGGGCAAAGATGGAATACTGGGTTCCATCGATATGCTCTAGCTAGGGAAAATGCTGCCTTCATAGAGGAAACTACCTCTATCCAAGCATTAACAACAAAAAGCATAGCATGACTTATAAAGAAGGAATCAGGAACTTGATAGAGGAAATTGGTGAACACTTGAACTCCATATTTTAAAAATGCATGTATTTCAAATGTCAAGTGAAGCCTTGACAACGATGAAAATAGGAAAAGCACAAAGGCCTCGGATGATATCCCTATAGAAGTTTGGAAGTGCCCTGAGAAAGTCCAGCAAATCTCTAACCAAATTGTTCAGCATCATCTTGAAGTCTTGAAAGATAGTAATGGAGATGGTGTACCTTAATGCTTTTATTCAAGGAGAATTCCATAATGATAAAAGATGTACCTTAGTTTTTATATTCAAGGAGAATTCCATAGTCATATAAACTAACAGGATCAAACTCACCAGTCAGACAACAAAAACAATAAAACTATAGGGAAACATGGTAAAACACAAATTGAGGGACACAATTAAAGTGTCTAAGAACCAATCTGGTTTTGTACTCAACAATGGAGGCTATTATTTCTATTAAACAACATCCCTGATTTATAGCCAATTAATGTATATGTTGTTTATATCCCCTCCAATCAACTATATTAATTGTCAATCCCTATAGACTAGGAATTCATTTATATATTTCCTATTGTAACGTTAGATTTTTATATATATTCTCCTTCAATAATGAGAATAATAATAATCATGATTTCACAAACTTTCATGGTATCAAATCAAGTTCTTTCCTAAGTTTTTTTCTCTCTAAAATGAGTTCATCCGCTATTGCCTCCTTAATCATTGCTGCCATGGCCACCTATTCTCTCCCCAACATCACCCACAAGATTCTACCATAAATTGCACATTTACATGTGAGTTGAGATGAACAATAATTCATAAGAGATCATCTATTATAGTATTGTTCACCTCAAACACGCTTAACATCAAAGTTTTTATGGGATCCAATGCATTGAGATAGATACACAAGTACATCTGCCTATATATGTAAATACATATATATATATACACATACAATATGTGTGTGTGTGTGTGTGTGTGTGTGTGTGTGTATTACTACAAATTCTAAATACTTAATGTATGTTAAGCCTAGGGTGTATCACGGTCAATCTAAGCCAATCCTAGCAAAACACGGAAACTAAATGCTATGCAAGAAAAATGCTACACCCTCAAAGAGGATAAGGACCATCTCTAGAATCCCCCACTCTTGTAGGTCGATCATGAATTTGAGATCATAAATATTCCACACGGTTAGATTATGAAGAAATTGAATAGGATATAAAATGACTTGAGGACCTATGCGTTATAAGGAGTCACTTTTAGACACTGAACAATAAATACAATTCAATGTTGTGCTTGTAGTGTAACTGTTCAGGTCTCACAACAAACCCTACCCCTAGACTTAGTGCATGACATAAACACGTCTGCCAAAAGGTTGCTTGACCATGTTTGACAATGGACATTAAGGGCCTCAGTTTCCAAGAAGTTGCTCCTGGAATGATATAAGAGAGAGGAAAAGGAAGACCTAAGATAACGTTGAAGGAAGTGGTATTGAAGGATTTGAAGTCTCTTAATATTGTGATGGATTTGGTTTAGGATTAAACTAAATGTTGCAAAAGGATCCATATAGCTGACCTAGCTAGTTTGAATTAAGGCTTCGTTGTTATTGTTGTGCATGTACTTGATTGCAAGATTGCAAGAACAAGAAGTGTTCCCATCATTTAAGCTTCACATATAGGCAGCTTGTGTTCAAAGTTGAAAAAATCTATAGCCAGCAGAAACAACCATGGTCACAACAATGGATTGTTAGGCAGCTTCAAAGCTTTAATAGAGTGTTGTCATCAAATATCATTGTGAACACTAATTACCTCTTTTTTTCACTTGATGATGATGATTACTTATCACATTAAAACAGAAAAAGTTCTAATCTGGTCCCATCCATGTATAGTCAGAACCAAGTGTTCAATCTACAAGATATTCATGAAGTAAGAACAGTTCTAAGCAAATTTGGGGAGAAAAATAGAACCCTATGGGTTAAAACTACTAGAAGAGGATAAGCTCCAAAAGTTGGATTACCTTGATCTCCTATAGTTCTAGACTAGCCTTTTGTCATCTAATGAGATTTCAAGGCTTTTGACATCATGTGCTGCTTGGACAAGATCTCAGCAATGAGCTGCCGACCAAATAAGTGTGCATTCTGAAGGATCAGGTTTCTTGTTGATGAATCAACAACATAACCTTGGCCTGGCATCCATTGTAGCAATTGTAGAAGCAAGTCCTTCTTTTCAGGTTGAGCAATGTAACGTGACACGGCCATATGAAATAGTCGCTGAGAAGCAGAAGACAACTGATTATGCTGAAAAGTGACTTACATGATAGGATTAAAAAGGGAAGAGAAACAAGGGAAATTGGATGCTGAATTTGCATTCAAATATCAACTACTCTAGTCATATTCCCGAGGAGTCAATGCAATTGCTGGCTTTGAGAAATTGCAAGCTCTAATGTGTGCATGCCCAACTTTTGTAGTGATTCATTCTTTTGGAAGTCTTTTTCTTGTAATATTTGGGATATTTAGGATATTATTGTTATTCATTAGGATATATTTCCTATTTAGCACATTTATAGATTCTATTAGGAAGGCAGTTTTAGGCTTTGATGGTCACTTTGTAAGGGCCTCGTCATGTTTTTCTTTGTTTTATTGTGGATCTTGGAAATTTGTTTCTTGTGAATTCAGATAACACCCACTTGAAGAATCAAGGGTTTCCTAATCCATTGAAAACATCCTTGAATTCTCTCCATCTTGGTCTACATCAATTGGTATAAGAGCCTTTAATTTCATTGCTTTAAAATTTGTGAAAACCCAATTTCTTAGCTGCTATCGAAAAGCCTTCTTTACCACTTGCTACAGCATCTAGTGGAATTGATAAAAGTTTCTACCAGCTCAATTACCCGAATTAACGGCTGCCTTTTGTTTACGGGAACTACTTGGACTGTATTTGAAGCATGCATGGATTTATATATTTATTCATGGCATGGCTTTTGTTACATGTGAATGGACTTTTGTGTGGGAGTGGTTAGAAAAGCAATCTGGTTATACTAGATGTATTATGTTTTGTTGGAAAAATAAAATTCAGGGGGGGAAGGAAAAAACAGATGAATTGGAATTTTGATCATGTTGAAAAGCCAACTAGCATTTACAATTCCTAAGATGCATTCACATGTATCATAGATTCCCCACAGCCTAACATGCATCATTAGTTCAGCATAGTAATATGAACTAGAAGTAATGAACAAACTGCAAGTTTCCCCTCAAGCAAAAACAAGCACAGTATTTACAGATATAATTTAATAAAAGTCCATCATAGTTACCTGATCTATCTTGTTTCCAGATGCATGAATAACCTTCAAAACATCATTTATCAAATTGATGTTACCAAGCTTCACAAATGATTTTGCAAACTTCTTAATTGCAGCTGGAGAGATAAATTCTGCATTATCCTGAGATGGTGGTTTTAAGAAAACAGTGAGCACAAGGACAGATGATGCATGTATCCAATTTATTTCCAAGACAGTATAGCATACCTTAACTACTACATAGGCATCTTTGAGAAGCTTTCCAGCAATAAGAATGTGTAAAATTTTCTCATGAAAGGCTTTACACATTGTTCTTTTGCTATACTTCAACATACTATAAGCTGAAAAGGCTTCTGAATGGGCTTTAATCTTACCAAGATGGTAAATCAATGAGGAACAAAGCTCCTGGAAAGAATAGATGTTAAAAGTTTCAGAGTCGCAATCCTTCACTTAAATTTATTGATTCTAAATTACAGTTTGCAGCCCATTTCTGGAGGTCACTAGAAAGCATGGAATCAATTTCAAGCTATAGCAATCTCTTATGTATATGCATGTATATGAAAGAAGAATAAGCATAACAAGATACATATACATTAAGTTCAAATCAATTAAGATTGGAGTGGCTAAATCATACCAAAAGAAAAACCCACCTCTCTGGAAAATCAAGGCATGTTTAATTTTTATCTGGTCATGGAACATGAGTCTATGATAGTCTTAGATGGATGGTTTTTGGTAAGCATGGGCAGTACAGTAATTTCTGGCATGCTCCTGCAAACAGTGGTATTTTGGCAATTTTATGGTTTTGTAGAAGGCCAAGGTTTTATTTGGGAAATTCACGTCTTAGTCATCAATACATTATTATTCCCATTTAACTGCTTTTCTAATCAAGTAAATGTAGATGCATTCCTCTTCAGAAGTCCTAGAGTTACATTCTCTATAAATAGATTTTTCATTATCCATAGAATATAGTTGAGTTTTTATAGTTAAGGCTTAATGATGCAGACAAAAAAGGAAGCTGAATTTGTGTTTTCTATCGAGATTTCCATAGACAAGGGTTTTTCCATGATTTCTAGATTTTCAGGAAAATATAGAAAGTTTCCTAGTTCTAGTTTCCAATTGTATTATAAAGAGACTAAATGGATAAATAGATGAGAGGAGCTGTCTCAAAAGTCTCTTAGCAAGAAGTTGGTTATAAACAAAAAAAAAACACACCTCTGCAGGTTGATGGCCTTTCCTATGCATGTCTTCCATGGTCTGGTAAGCAAGCATATATAACTTCTCCTTACAGAAAAATTTGATCAGAATATGGAAAGTGTTATAGTCAGGACTGATTGCCAATTCATCCATTTTCCTCATTGTTCGCATCACACTCTCCATTTCACCTGCTCTACAGTACGCGCATAGAATTGCATTGCATATAGCTACATCATATTTATCACACCTGGCTTCAAACTCTGCCGCCAACTCCTTTGCCTCTTCAAAAAGCCCACCTCGGCAAAATGATGAAATCATTATACTGTAGGAATAGCCACCTGAAGGTTGGGAAGAGGATTAATGTTCACAAAGTGTAATAAAACAGCAGAATGTATAGCTCGTAGAAGCATGCACAAAATGTCCTAGCAATCTTAGAATGTAACAAAATGTAGTCATGAACAAACATAGTTCAGACAGCTTATAAAACAAACCAAATGGTCAAACAAAGTCACACTTTAGCAGTGGTGCAGGTTAATATAAACCATGCACCAGGCATCATATTGTAGTGAACTGCTTGTATTAACCTTGGCTACCAACGTCCAAACAGCTTAGAACTTTAGAAGCTAGGGGCAAACATAAAATCAAATCCTAAAATAAAAATAAAATAAAAAGTAAAGTCTTTCCTGAATCCATTGCCAAATAATCTCAATCTCAAAATGATGAAACAGAATTGACCAGGATTGTCAAGCACACTCAACAATGATCATATATATTAAGTTAAATATGCTTCCACTCAGTTGAAGCCAAAAAACGTGCAGATTAACCCTATAGATAAATAAATGACATTTAAGCTTCTTATTCAAACTAACATAACCAGTATACCGAATCCATGGTCACAGATGTTTTGGATAGGTAACTGATAAGAATTGTAAAATGCTCAGCAATATCACATAGATTATATACCAGGTTTAACACATTTTCCCTTCATTTCATTGAAAACTGATCTTGCTTCATCTATACGCCCAACCTTGGCAAGGCCATCCATCAATAAACAGTATGGCATCTGCAAATAGATTTTCATGTATTGAGATAAAGAATCATAGAAAAAAGAAATATAAAAAAAAAGATGGTTGCAGCTAATGAAGCATATTTTACTGCTGCTTGTAATTGAAGCAGTATTAACAAGTATAGAGCATATAAAAATCATCTGGAACAAATTTCTGATAATTCATCTTGAATTCAATATCCTCTAAAGAGCATTAAATGGTGGCAACAATGACACGGGCATTCATTGAAATGCAACATATGTATCTTTCTCTAAGGAATAAACCTAAAGAAAAACTTTTCCCCATAGATAATTAATGATTTCTGTGATGAATGCTTGGGATTTAAAATGAAAAAAATATTAACAATTTCATCAAGCAAACATTAAAAAATTACATAGAGATGTGCAGAAGAAAAAATTAATGAAAAGCATAGAATCTGGAAATTATTGAACCTGGACATAACTTGTTGATACGATTTCTTCACTCTAAATTTCCATCTAAAAGCATGAGAGATAGAAAATACAGCTTTGATGAGACATAAATATGTCAGTTTGAGCTTTATTTACCTCATCTTTTGCAAAGCCCAAAGTGTCCAATTCTACCAAAAGGTCCCTAGATTTGTCAAACAAGCGTCCTCTTACATATACCTTTAGCTGAGTTGTCAACATTACCTGCAAGCATTTGCAAAATGAAATTCAGAAACACAGATGCCAAAGGTTTAGACCCTGTTTGGCAACGCAGCTAGGCCGTGCTTTTGTGAAAAAATGAATTTTATTTACTTCAAATTATTATTTTTGTGTGTTTTTGGATTGTTTTGATGTATTGATATAAAAAAAAATGAAAAAATGAAAAAAATGAAAGAAAAAAAATACATGTTATGTTGAAGCATTTACTACCTCAGTGGATAATTTATTTGTTGACAAAAAAAGAAAATCATATAAGAAAAATAGTCCAAGGAAAAAAAGGGCAGAAAACAAGATCAAGATAAGGTCCTCAATGTTCATCTTTTATTTGATGAATAGAGAAAATAGATCAAATCAAAAGTTCTAAGCAACACAATATACCAAATAAATATTAAAAAAAAAAAGAATTTGCAACAAGAAGAAAATGAAAGAAGCTATAAAGTATTGTTCACAGCAAGAGTACCATTGACCTCAATTAGATATTGTATGGTCAAATTTCCTCTTAATTACAACAAAGGCATCATGATAAGGAAAAAAGTATTTGTTTCCACAGGTATAACCATTGAAATCTAGCGTTAGAATTAAATCTACAAAATGGTGTTTGATAGATGTAATTTTTTTGATGATCTATTTAGGAAAGGCTATTATTACTTTTGATTTTCTACAATTATTGTTTTTATTTGAAACATCAATTTAGAACCACTGGAACCAATGACTATGATTCTATTATATTTATTGCAATGGAAACAAGCACAGATATGCCACCACTAAAAACTCATGGCAAGAAAAAAAATGAAACAAACCTTATTTGGTACTAACCCTGAAGATTTCATGTCCTGCACCAACTCCTCAGCCTTCTTGTAGTTTCCACCAGAAGCATAAGCATTGAGTAACGAGCTATAATGATATATATTAGGCGAATGACCCTCATCCTTCATCTGGTTAAAATAGCTTTGCGCTTCTTCACACCGATTATTTGAAGCACAAACTGCCAAAAGTGTCCCATACATTACACTGTCCATCTGCAATCCATTGTAATTCAGTTCCTGAACTAGATCCAATGCTTTAGAATAGCCATCTTTGACTTTCATGCACCCTGCTAGCAACTAAGATACAAAAAAAAAAGTGATGGCCATGAAGAAAGAAATCAGATAAATTAGAATGCAAGAAAATCTTATATTTCCCAATAGATTAAAAGTTGCCATCTAGTTGAGCCTATATAGAGTAAATATTTCAACATATCAATTATCAGTCAACACATTCTCTCTTTCAGTAATGAGATTGGGTCTTGACTCAGCCAACTTAAAAAAAAATGAAAATGAGATTTTGACAGATGCGATTTTTGTCTGATTTTAGTCTAAGTCATGCATTCGCACATGCATATATGATATAACTGATCACATTCTTGTGAACACATACAAACACATTATTATGCATGGGTTTGTTATATGGTAACAGATAAACCATTAAATAATATTTTTCTTAAAGACATGAAGATTATGTGTCTAACTCTAGCTCTAAAACAGAAGGCACATTTTGAGACTCATACTTAATATAATCAAAGTGACAGTGTCCATAACAAGGAATTCAATCTTCATTTATCTGGCTATAGTTGCAAACTTAAATGAAAAAAATGGTGCTTTTAAATTTTACATACCGTACTATAAGTAATAGCATCTGGTATTAGACCATTGTGCTTCATGTTACGAAACAATTGCATGCTGCTATTAAACTTGCCATTCCTGACCAGGCATCTAAGAACTGAATTACATATGAAGACATTAGTTTTTGTCAATTCATCAGGAATGTTGTTGTATATTTCCAATGCCTTTGCAGGGTTTAGACTTGTCCCCATGAACTTTATATAACTGCTATAAGATGAAGCACTGATTTTGTTGTGTTGTTGCATCCAATCAAAGAGCTGCAATAGTCACAAAATTAAAACAAAGCAAGAATAATTTCCGTTAGAGGGAAAGGGGAATGACTGAAGTTATTGATTGTGTTTAAAAATTAAAAAAAAAAAAACATAAAACTCAATTTGGCAAACATGTCTATGCGCATAGGTGAAGAGAGAGAGTTACAGTAACACACAAGTCCTTTAGGTAAATGAAATAAATTCTAAATGGAAAACTTTCAGCACAAAATGAGTAGAAATTAGAATGAAGAGCTGCAAAAACAATCAACCAATAATTCTAGATAAAAATCCTTTTTGTGGAGAAGCCACAAATGACTGATCAAAATAGCAGGAAAAAAGAAGTGTTTCTGAGGATGGTTAAAGTAACGATGCTATCCGTGAATATTGGTACCATGACATAGAAGAAAAATGGTTTGACACCTAAGAACTAAAGCATTATGTTGCATTCAAATGCAAGAGGGACCTATTAATTATATAATTGCATACATTCTTAATAGATAACTTTAGCGTATTTTATACAAAACCATAAAATTGGTTGACATAGTTACATGAACTTATTAATGATCTACTCTTATCTAGTACCTAAGCATTTCTTCTTGAGTTGCTGATTCTACCCACACCCAAAAGTATCAATAAATAAATAAATAAAAATAGGTGGAATCAATAGTGCAAAATTTCTAATCATTTAAAACTGGATTGACTGGATCCCTTACTTAGATTCAAGAAATTGGAGTTGTGTGCCTATTAGTTACTATGTTTTTAACTTCAACTATTTCTTTTGGTCCTGTACCTTTAAGTATTAAAAAAATAGATACAATTGAAAGATATGAAGTTGGATACACTATATGTGGAGAATTCTTGAATTCTAACTTCACTTTATTTTAGAATGATTTCAAGAATATATACAGCATCTACAAATCTATCTTAGGATAGTGATTAACTACACATAAATAGGTATTATTACTAGATCCTAGTTTATATGAAAGAATATTTGACTTTCTGTTTATACTCCCTACAAATCTGCTTCAAATTTGCTTTCAGAATCTTCAATATTCAACACTATAATTCCCCACTATGGCACAACTCTTCTCACTTCCACTTTCTTAAAGTTATTTTTATCTAACAGGCCTGAAGAAAGTTTGAGCAACGGTGGCAGTCATCTCTTCTCACTTCCACTTTCTTAAAGTTATTTTTATCTAACAGGCCTGAAGAAAGTTTGAGCAATGGTGGCAGTCATCCTCATATGCTGCCTGGCTATGGTTCAAAAGAATGAGAAACTGCAATACAAATTTAGAGTAAATTGAGTTGTTGATGATTATTATGCCCTAATTAGTCTGGTTCCATATAAGCCTTAACTCTGCCCATATACATGCAGCTCTCATCACATCATGTCAAATGAAAATTACCCATTTATTTTTTAAAAGAAGGTACAACAGGAAGAAAAATAATGAAGATAGTGTATGGTGTTAATTATTGTTCTTGTTATTGGACACCATAATTTCATCACTTTTATGTGTTTCTAGAATATTTAACAGGTCTAATATAGGTGCTGACACCATTGGAAGGGAAAAAAATGTACCTAGAGAGTTTTAGGGTTAGGACAATAAATCTAAAGAAAATTTTCTTCTAATCCAGGACTGGTAGTCCAAGGGGATTCAACTTGTTATTGAGATCATATCATGGAAGAATCAAATCAAGGATTATGAAAAAAAGGATAAAAAAAAAGTATTTCACCTTAAGAGGAGCTGCACCAGTGAAAAGCTATGATTAAAAGTACATGAGAAAATACTAAACCAAGAAACAAATAGATGACACGTTAACAGCATGATGAAGTTAGTCGTGTGGGAAGCATACATACATGTAAGAAACATGAGAATCAGAATAATTGAAATAGAAGACGTTTTGGAGGATATAAACCCATGCACAGCAGCAATAGTTAGCATATCAAAACCAAGTGTTGCAGTGTTCAGGTAGCAGTACCTGAAAAAGATCCTGCCATCTGCTTTGCTGCCCAAAATTCCGCAAAATGACATTCAAGTCCTGCACCTTCAACACCCCTCCTAGTCTGTACAATGAGTAAGATACATACTGTTTCAATTACACCAGTTAACTCAAATAACAAAAAAAAGGAATAATTTAAGATGGAACTAATCAGAGATAAATTCAAGTGAAAAACAACCAGATTTCTTTGAGTCCTCATATTGATCTTTTGGCAGCCCGAATCCGCCATTAAAGTAATAGAGTCCCTTTGCACTTCCAACCCCCCCACCCAAAGCTAAAAAGAGAGATCAGTTTATCAATAAAAATGAGATTAATGTCCCCTGTGTGAACCATGGTATATTATGGAAGTCTGAGCTCACTGTTTGACTGTGACTAGTGTAGATAAAGGGTCTTTTAATGGTACAAGGGTGAGGTAGTGTTGTGGTACAGTTACGCAGTAATGAAGAAAAGAAGTTGTAGAGAGTAAAAGATGGAAATCAAGAGAGACATTCTCAGGTGAATCTTGTCAAAAGCTGCCAAATGATGTAATTGGTAGGGTATTTATAGATACTCATTGGAACTTTAGCAATGCAAGGGATTAGATGAGTTCTGATCAACATAAGGATGGGTAAACAAGCCGAATTGTGATGATTTTTTGTGCATTACAGGATCCATCATCCAATAGCAGAGAATGTTGATGAAGAATGCAAGATAGTACTCATAGAATCAGTGAAAGATAGTTAAAATAGAGAAGAGTGACAGGATTGTTATGCCAACCCCAAATGAGATGCATATGCTGAGATGAATTTGTGGTGACACAAGAGAAGACTGGATAAGAGATAGGTGCAGCTGCGGAATGGTGAAAGTAGCACATTTTGATGATCATTCAGGGGCAAAATATTTCATCCATATCCAATGGGATCTTGGAGGAAGAGTGACCATGTTGCAGTACTGATTGTGAGAAGAGTATATGCAGAGACGTGGAAACAGAACACATTGAGGAGGGTTGTCCATGATAGTTGTAAGTTAAAATAAGGACTGTCCAAGAAGTTTGATCATGTCCAGTGGAGGCCTTAGGAAAGTAATAATGGGCATATTGAAGAGAAGAGTGAGAAAAGGGGGAAAGCAGACCAAAACTAATGTGTGTTGAAGTGATAAGGAATGATTTACCAGTACAGCAGGTTGCAAGAAGGTTAACTATAAACGGAAATGGATTCATACTAGAAGATTAAATTGGTTACATTGATTTTACGATCAATGTACCACCAATTTTACAGATGCATAACACCAATTTACAGAAGTTTTTTTTTATTTTAATTGTTTAAAATTACAATTTCGTGAGAAATTAAACAATTCTCATTATCATAGTTTCATCAAAACCTGTCTGCACCAAGACAACCTCCAACACATTCCATCACCCCAAGCCCAATACCCACCACTAAAAAAGAAACTGTTCAATTAGTTAACATGCGACCCCTTGCCTAATTTCAGCCTTAAGAAACAATTCCCACAAAAGGGTTAATTTCTTAGAATTATAAGTTCCATGTATCATTCAGAGAATCCTTTTTTATGTAATTTCAAACGAGTAAAATCAAATGACACTTAAAAGAAAAGGAAAAGGGAAAAAAAAGCAACACAGCAAAATTCCAGAGCCCACAATACCAGGCAAGTAGATAAAAAATCGCATTCAAAAGTTACCTTAAAAGGGTAAAAAAAAATTAAAACCTAGTTCACTTAAAAGTAAAATCTTGGCACTTGCACTGCATTTTTACGGCATATTATAATTGAAGGATAAAAAAACAAAGGAAGGACCTTTGGAGAGCAGAATCCAAATGGGGTGATTGTTGAACTTGAAGAATGGCATCTTTTCTAGCCAAGTATGGCTTTGAGTGACGCCTTTGAGCGTCAACTGCACCGCTTTTTTGTGCGTCATTACAAGGGATATCAATAAGTGCTGGTGTTCCTGCTGCTGCAGAACTTCGTTGGCTGCCTCTGCCGCTGTTACTGCTGGCGGTGGTGGTGGTGGTGGTCGATAGACGAGGAAATATTGGGAAAGATAAGGGTGTTGGGCAGGGGCGGATATGGTGAAACCTTGCGCAAGTGCTTACAGGTGATAACTCCATTCTTCTGGGTTGGCACCAGCGAACGAAGATTTTTATTTTTTTTAATGTAATTATAAAATAGTCGTACTTTAAAGAATGGAAAATTGCAACTTTGGTGCATAGACTTTTCGCCTTTTCAATTGTGCCGAGCACTTAATTTTTTCTTCTTTTTTTTGGCTATTTTATCATATTAGCACGGTTTTTTTAAAAAATAACATAGTTTAAAGAAATTAATAAAATGAAAGTTTTATCATATTTAACTATTATTTCAAAGTCATGAAATAATATTGAAACTCTAGTTATAATACCATTAGTATTACTATAAAGATCTTCATGAGACTAAACAAACAATACCAAGAAAAGTCATCAATGGTGATGAGAATGAGTCAAATTTACCATCAAATTAAAGTGAGTCACCCATGATCTTTGGACAACAAGTGTGACACACTCCAGTCACCGTTACTGACCTTTCTTGGTGTCATTAAATTATTCATGTGGACTTTTTTCTAATGGTATTAATAGTGTTGTAATCCAATTTTTGATATGTATTTAGATCTCTTTTTTACCTCTTTGTTCTACCATTTTCTTTGTTCTCATCATAATTTGTGTAGTTTATTTCAAAATTTATTTGAAATATTATATTTTAATAGCAACAATGTTAAATGTTCAATCATTACATGTAAAGATTGTGTTATTTTACAAGCTTTTTTTAAAAGTAAAAAAAGTGTTTGTTTTTTTATTAAAAATATCAATTTTTATGGTGTAACACTTGATTTTGATATACCACCTTCAAATTCAGGTTTTTTTTTTTTAAGGAAATGCTTCCTCTAAAATAATGAAATTGTTTTCTTTGTTATTTTCTTATGATTCATATCTTTGAATTAATTCTTCATGAGCCGAAATTATTCTCATAGGTTTCTCCATTCATTTAGAAGATAAACCATTGTTATTCTTTATTTTAATTAAAATAGAAAAATAATTATTCATATTTTTAAAATAGGGAAGAATACCTTAACTTTCAAGACAATGATGCTATCCCTTTGTTTTTTGAAAAAAATACATTTTATATAAGTTCAAAGCCAATTTTAATTACTTAAAAAAATAAAAAAATATTCATTGTTTTTTCCTCATTTTCCTATCCTCTCCCCCCTTCATATTGGTTGATCAAACAAAGTAAATATAACATTGATTTAAAAATAAAATTTTTAATTTATCAATTTCATTGCTCTTTTATTTTTCTCGTATCATCATATTATTGGGTGAAGGGATGAGAAAGTAGTTATGGTTTGAGATAAAATTAAAGGCCAAACCTTTCTTTTTATTGTTGAAAAATCACATGATAAAACACTTATTTGTAGAACTCAACTCAACTTGATTAGGGGTGGAATAGGTGAGAGATTTGTGAAAGCCTCGATCGAAGATATAATGTTAGGAATTGGTTATAGTTATAAAGTTTCACTTGGTTTCCTTGACTTGCTATATATTTTAGTGTTTTGAAATTAAGAGGTGTATCTTACAACTAGGTTTATTGATTTTATTTTTTATTCATTGTTCTAATTAGTTTTTGTAAGATCTAGGTTTCTAAGGTTCTATTCTTTTCAATTGGAATGGTATTATGAGTTTTCTTATCCAATAGGTGTTTTGGAAGTGATGGTTGGAAATTCAATAGGTTTATTGATAGCATGGGGAATAGAGCTAACTTGTGTTTCATGGTTTTATTATCCTTTTTCATTACTTTAAATTGTCAAAAGAAAAATGAATATAATTTCTTAACTTCCAACAATCATGAATATCTAAAACTAGTTGGTGGTTATGGATAAAAAAAAGTTATTACGATACTTTAATTTTTTTTTATTTGTTGTTGAGCTATAAATTTATATAAAAAGAAAATGATGAAATGAAGGGAGTATGGTGCTTTTATAGTCTTTTTATGGTAAAAATCTTGTTTTTATATGTGGTGGAGAATAAAAAAATGATGAAAAAGCTTTTAATTTAATTTATTTATCATGGATTAAAAAAAACAAGAAAGACTCAAATGTTAAAATAAAAAAAAAGCAAGAACAAGAGAGAGAAGAGATGCAAAATTGTTAGTAGAAGGAAGATGCAAAAATGACAAAGGTGTTACAGGTCTTATAACAAATATGTAATATTTCATAATCTTTATTATTACCCGAGTTCTCGTTTTCTTGACTCGGTATATAAAATGTTATCAATATAAATTATACGATACACAAAGTGTTATTTTTATTTTTAAAAAAGGGCGAAATTATAATAATAAACCTCGAGATCACTTTTCTTTTAAAATAATTTCATTTATGTATATAAAAAACTTAGACTTATACAATTTAAAATATCATTTAAACCTAACTGAGTCAATTAGTTTATTTAAAGCTAGGCATGTTAACTGAATTTTATCATATTAATATATATATATATATATTAAATATTTTAAATCTTTTCCAAACAAAAAAAATATTTCAAAAAACAATTACAATATCAGGTAACTGCTAAGCTCAGGAATATATTAGCAGTAGGAACATATAAGATAAAAGACAAGAATCTTACGTGTAGTTGTGAGCATGCGATTTATGCCTTTCTTTTCCAGCACTTCTTTTAACAATTGTAAAATACACTTATTTATTATCTATACGTATAGATTAATAATACATCTTGTAAATACACTCATTTATTATTTATATGTATAAATTAATAATACAATACTTGTATAAAAAAGAAGAACGAAAATCAAGTACAGCTCAGGTTCACCCTATTTCCATCTGCTCCATCATCCAATCACCAACACCATAGCCATCTGGGACCCATGAAATCTTCAAGGGGACCCAAGACAACTGTTTCACTTGCACACGTAGGTGTCAGTAATGGTGGCTGACACGTGACAATATTCTTGAGAGCGGGTGGATGCTCATCCTCCAGCATTTTTTTTTTTATTATTATGATATTCGAATCAACTTACATGTAATTGATTTAAACCTAAAATTATATAAAAAAATAAATTTTTTAATTTCAAACTATTACCATCTTTTTTTTTTTTTTGGTAACCGGGGTGTCCGGGCCAGCTTGCGCGCACCTCAACTAATCCCCGGGCTCACTTGAATACCCTGCAAGCCCAAATGAGCATGTAAGACACCGCAGGGGTGACAGGAATACCAAACAGGGAGCGAACCAGGTGCCACATGAGGGAGGCACCCCCCAAAGCAACTGGGACACTCGAACCTTGGTCCCGAGGAAGGGGGCGCCCTCCTCAACCACTGGGACAACACCCTGTTGGTTATTACCATCTCTCTTTTTGATTCAGGAGGTGGGGGTGAGCACACCTAACAAAAGCCCTCCACTTTTAAGGACAATATAAATATAAGTTTCCAATTTATTTTTTTATTTCAATTAGGTCCTTTATATATCAATGAAATCTTTATCTTTCTGGTAACATGACATGAAAGATTTGGACTCGGACTTAACTATTTATATTACCCTAAACTAGAAATGACTTGAATAAAAACTTATTTGATATCAAAATCTAATCATAATTAAAATAAAAAATAAATATTTTTAAAATTTATTTATTTACTAGGTATGCTCGCGGTGCGGTGTGACTAATGCATATTGAGAGGGTGTTTGACATTGTGTCTCAAAAGCTCTTTCGAAAAAAATTAGTGTTTTTAGATTATTTTTATATGCTGATATAAAAAATAATTTTTAAATAGTAAAAAATATATTATTTTAATATATTTCTAAACAAAAAATACTTTCAAAAAACCCGTTAACTACAATCCCAAACAAGCAACTAGTGTATTTTTGCCTGTACTGCCAACCACTTGGTTGGCTGAACAAACAAAAAGGACCCTTAATTAATATGAAGTCCATAGATGGGGGACTTGTTCAGGGTTTGTCCGAGAAAGTGAAAAGTAAGCATAAGGAAAAGGAGGGAACTTGATGCATGGGCAATTGACAGACAACTGACAACACAACGGAACACTTGAAAAGGAAAGGAAAGCAGGAAAGACACATTTTTTAATAGTTAAAGAAAGAAGCAAACAAACACAGAAGTTAATGTTTTTTGAGAGAGGAGAGGTGAAGTGTCCATTTAAGCAACGGCAGAGGATCTGGAGGCTCGACAGGACAAGGACAACCTTTTTATTTTTATTTTTGCATGCTCTGCTCCTTCGAGCTAAAAAGTCCCGGGTTTTGTTTTTTAGAGAGAAAGAGAGAGATTCATCATCTTGTTGCTTAATTGCTTGGAGGATGCTTGGATTGATTTTCTTGGATGCTTCAGGTGACTTTATGATATCTTTTAGTGCCTGTTTCTCTCCCTGTGTGTCTGTGTAATTTGTTTTTTTCCATTTTCTTTTGATTTTCCTCTCTTTTTTCTTTTGATGTTCTGAAAGATTATGCTCTGAAGAATATATATATGTGTGTGTGTGTGTGTGTATGTATATTTTCTTTTTCTATGTAGTAATTCATGTGTAGTTTCGATTCATTGTGGTAAACCTAATGGATGATGTTTTGAAAGATTGTGGCTTTTTCTTTTTTCGTTTTCTGTTTTCTTTTTCTTTTTTCCAGGCATTTTGTGTTCATTTGCCTTAGTGATGATGGGGTCATTGACCTTTTGTGGAATAGCAAAAATATGTTTTTTTTCTATGTGATAATTTCATGTTTAGTTTCAATTCATTGCGGTAAACCTAATGGGTGAATTTAGAAGTTTAATTTTAATGTTGAGATAATATGAAATGCTTGAAGTGGAGGAATCTTGTGGTTCTATCATTTAAACATGATAAACTGTATCTTATTTTCAGAACCAAAATAGAAAATGGTGCTCTTTCGTCACTTATTAGATATTGAAGACAGGGAAAGGTACTAATCTTGTTGCCAAATCTTCCTTTTGTTGAACCATAACTTTTTTCTTTTTTTTACAGCTAAGAATATGCTTCTGTACATGCAAAAAATCATAATTTGTCAACCCTCAATGATGATGATGAAAATTTCTTGATTTTTACTATCATATTCCAGTATTGACAAGAAGGTCTTATCAAACGGAGAAGTCTATAATGGTACTTTTAAGGGAACACTTCCTCATGGAAAGGGTAAATATATGTGGTGTGATGGAGCAGTCTACAAGGGTGACTGGGAAGAAGGTAAAATGACTGGGAAAGGACAGATACTTTGGCCTTCGGGAGCAAAATATGAAGGTGATTTCTCTGGCGGTTACCTTCATGGAATCGGCACCTTGATAGGACATGATGGTTCCGAATACAGAGGGGCCTGGAGAATGAACATACGGCATGGGCCTGGAAGGAAACAATATTGTAATTTAGATGTTTATGAGGGTTCTTGGAAGGAAGGGAAACGTGAAGGCTGTGGTGGGTACTCTTGGAATAGTGGAAATACATACATAGGGAATTGGAAAGGTGGAAAAATATGTGGCAGAGGGGTTATGAAATGGGAAAATGGTGATATTTTTGATGGCTTCTGGCTAAATGGTCTTAGACATGGATCTGGGGTTTATAGGTTTGCAGATGGGGGATACTACTTTGGAATGTGGAGTATGGGACTTAAGGATGGAAAAGGGACATTTTACCCAGCTGGAACTGAGCATCCATCTCTAAGGAGGTGGTGCAGCTCCTTAGGCTGCTATGAAAGTGGAAGAAATTTGCTGTCTCATAGTTCATCTTTAAATTCAGAGAAAGCCAGGGTTCTAAATCCAAATGTCATGCGCAGTCTATCTGAGAGAATGTCAATCAGTGGAATCTTTAAAGATTCTGGCCGATTCTCTCTAGGAACTGCCTCACTAGATGAAAATTTGAGCCATTGTAGTCCTGCCAGTGAATTTATATGCCGTGAACCATCATGTATGTTGTCCCAAACCTCGGATGAGGGTCAAAATGGGTTACAGGATAACTGTACAATAATTTATGAGAGGGAATACATGCAGGGAGTTTTGAGGAATGAGAGAGTTAGAAATACAGAACCATCCCGCAAAACTAAACAGAGAAACAAATTTCATGTGAAAGAAGCAAAAAGGAAGTCATATGTGGACATATTCCAAGGCCATTGGAGCTATTATCTAATGCTTAGTTTGCAACTTGGTATAAGGTAAATGGATAGACATTGAAGTGCACCTTTCCTGCTTTTCCTGCTTTATATGTTATTTCCTCTTCTTCTTTTTTTGTTTTTTCTGGTGTATGCTTTCTGCTGTCAAATTGTTCATCTTTTCTTCTCAAAATAGCAGTCCTTATGAGAGTGTTATTGGTGTTCACAATTCCATCATTGTTTGGTTATGATATCAATCTTTAAGCCCTTTTGTCAAACTAGACTATAACTGATTGTATCAACACTTTCATCAGAAATGTGCTTTCGCATGCTTGGATTAATGCTTATTGTATTTTTGCCTTATCTTTAGTCTCATACTTGCTACTGAAACTAGCAAAATCTGATGGGCTATTGGGATTCAGAATATCTGAGCATTTGATCACACACCCAAGCAAGGTTACAACCATAGGGTTTGTACCATATAAAAATCCTATTATTGATTAAAAACTCCTGATACTTGTCAGCTTGTAGAAAATGTTGATTTGGCCGCCAATATCATAATATGTTTGACAACATGTGGAGTTTTCTTTTCTTTCTTTCTTTGTTTGTTTTTCTGTTTTTTGAGATGGACCAATTTTTTTTATTTCTGGTGTGATCTCTTTGAGAGCATCTTCAACGATTAAAATCCAAGTTAGTGTGTGCATGCATGCTATCGCTTCTAAGGAGGAATCAAACATCATTTTTTTTCTTCTTTTATTCCATCTTATGCTATAAGTTTGCTCTCGTAGGAAGTTGATTGTCCTAGTTTAAGTGGACCAAATTGGTATTTTAATAGTTCGGTTTTTTGCTAGGTTAATAGCTCTCTCAGACATGTGCATGTTTATTTTATTTCATGAACATACTCTTGCACATTAGCACACTTGCAAAATATCTGATCTTAAGTTCACAGGTACACTGTTGGCAAGATCACACCAGTGCCCAGGCGCGGAGTTCGAGATTCTGATTTTGGAGATCGAGCTAGAATAAGGATGTATTTCCCCAGGAAGGGTTCCCAGTTTACACCTCCACACTATTCTGTTGATTTCTATTGGAAAGACTACTGCCCTATGGTCTTCAGGTATTTATTGTCATATGTTTTCTTAACTCCTGAAAAGAGACATTACAAGCAGCACACATCTTAAATATTTGAAAAATGAGAATAGTGCTGTAGATTTTTAATCTATCCAAAGTGACTTCAAGCTGTAAACTGGGGAGATCATGCATTCTGTTTTTTCCAGTTGAAATGATATCATATAAGTTTCATTAACAACAGAAGTAGCTCCTAATAGAGCAGAAAGCTATGGCTGAGTTCAAATAGGTTGCTTCTCTGATTATTGGAAAGAAGTGGATGCCATGATTTTTTTCTCATGGTCTTCTGTTTGCATTTTCAGGCAGATATATTATGTCAATGCCTTTAGGTTACACTATGGAAGCTATCAAAAGAAAAATAAAAGGTTATGCTATGGAGGTGGCTTACTGCCCTCTTCCTCATTTAGAATTCTTCCCACTGCTAAGCCAAGTTCAAAACCTAGGTCTTATAAGTTCTCCTTGAATTTTGCTGGGAGGCACCTGCCATTAGGCCTTTGAGATCATATTTGATGAATGTTGTGCTGTGTTTTGAACGAAAAATGTGTAAATTTGGAGAGATCCTATAACTTTCAGCATTGTTCTATTCTCATAGGCAGGTGATGCCCTTTTCAATGAAGCACAAGGTTAGAACAGGTTTCAACTTGGATGTGTTGGTATTCACTGGTTGAGGATTCTTTGTTTTCCTTTTCTTTATTATTCTGATCACCCTATTAAACTAAACAAATATTGACTTTGCCACAAGTTGCCAAGATATTTATGACTATTTGTTGCTTATGGTGGATTGCTAGTCTCTAGGCATGCTAAAACCTAAAACAAGGACCTTTTCCTATGTGACATTATTTTAAAGGAGACTATAAGAGTCCGGGACTTCTAGCATGAAATTGACACACCTATGCATCAGAAACTGTTATGCAAGGGAGTGGTTGCATGGAATGCAATAATTTCCTCATTATTTCACTTTGCCACTTCCTTTACTCTCAAATGTGGACATCAGCATTTGATCTTCTCTCAGTATGATTCTGTCTACTTATTGAAGCCTTTATGTCAAGAAGGTTTCTCTTCTTTTGCTAATTTCAGTTTTTTTTATCATATTTTCTTATGAGGGTTATTATAGTGCATGTTTAAACTTGTATGAGTACATCTGTGAAGGTAAATTAAACTATTTGCCCAGAGGATTTACATTTTAAACTTTTTATCAAACATGAAATTATAATCTTCACATATATATTAATGTAAGCATGAATGTGAAGAAGAGAGCTTGATATTCAATACTCTTACATATGTTGGACATTGCCAATTTTTGTGGGATTGCTATTTCAGGAATTTAAGGGAGTTGTTTAAGCTCGATGCAGCTGAGTACATGATGTCCATCTGCGGTGATGATGGTCTAACAGAGCTTTCTTCCTCTGGAAAAAGCGGCAGTATCTTCTTTCTTTCACACGATGATAGATTTGTGATTAAGACATTAAAAAAGTCTGAACTCAAGGTTTGAATCCAGATAAACATCCCTTCTGACTATAATCTGATTCATAGCATACTCAAAATTCTCGGTGTTTCTTTGGCAACTTGTCTATTTGAATCTAAAATCCATGAAACTATGCTGTTTCATGATGTGGTCTTAGGTATCTTATTGTTGTTATTTTAATAGGATTGAATACGTGTATGCTTCTATTTTTAGCTTCTTTTTTCTTTTGTTTCCTCCAAGAAATTTTACTCATAATGGATCTGTAGATCCTTTATAGTTGAGGTTTTACATTGATTGTTCACATTCAAACACACCAAGGAAATGGAGATGCCAAACAAATCCTATTCGATTCTGCAGTGACTTTCAAGCAATTGTCACTGGTATTTGCCATGCCTTTGAAGGAAAATCCTCCTGCTAGATAGATGTCATAAATCATGCTTTAAAAGGGTTTAAAGTATGGAAAAAGCATGAAATATCCATTTAGATATTGAGATTTTATTCACACAATGCATAAAGATTTTTCTTGCCTAGATGCCACTCTTTTCAGCATGATTCTTAAACTTAATTTTTTTTTATCTCTTTCTTGGGGCTGGAAGTTGGAATGTGGAGGGTGGCTATTGACAGGTTCTTTTGATATTTACTAAATGTTTAATGAAGTTTGGTTCTCAAGCTTTTTCCCTTATAGTCCATTTAAATTGTAACGAGAGGTCTTTGTGCAGATGGTGAAGAGAATGTTATGACCATCTTAGTTAGAAGTCCATTTGTCAAAGAAACCCAACTGCATGGAGTTGCTTGGTTATTGAGGGCCTGAAGAGGGTATCTTCTCTTTGTGGCATCATAATAGTAGTAGAGAGGAAAATAAATGATGGCTCTGGAGATGCTTTCATGATTTTGATGCATATATTAGTAGTACTGGATAATTCATATGGCTTTGTTTCAATTAGATGTGAGGTTACAGATGATTAGGTGCACATGACTGTTGCTTCTTCTTACCACGTGATTTCTTCTGCTGGAGAGTAGAGTCCAGTTTCCTATTGAAACTGAGAGTTTTTCACATGGATAAGTAGCAAGCTCAAAATGGACTTCACTAGTAAATAAAGGCATTTGTGCAAATAACCGCGATGTAAGCTAGAAAAGAAGTCAGGAAAGCTTTGTTAGTATGTTTATGTTTTACTATCAATAGTTTCACCATTAGATAGTTATATAATTTCATTTTCAGATGTTATGATTTAAGGGGAGAACAGAAGGGATACTGCATGAAAAATCTTGAAAAACAATTATCTGTATTGTTAATGATAAAGGGTCTATGTCTAGTCGAGTTGATCATTGCGAGTGTTGCATTTGTATTGACTTAAAGTTTCATATTGTGCATTTGTCATCGGGTTAGGTTTATGTGTGTGTTCTGTGATATTTTATTGGGTTATATTATATGGGTTAGTCTGGTGTGTGTTTTCAATGAGTTTCTTAAATTTATTGAAGGCAAAAAGTAGCAGATAATAAAAGCCTTGAGCTTGTCTCTTTTGGACAGTAATTTCCTCCTATCTAGAGTGGAAGAACTTCCTCTTGCCCATAGGTGTCATAATATTAGGAGGCTTAGGTTGCCATGTGCTAGCAATATTAATATTGCTTAAAACTTTCTTGAAAACCCATATTCTTCTAAATAGAATTAAAGAAAAGGAGAGTAAGATTTATGAGGAAGAGACGGCAGTAAAAAAAAAAAAAAACTCAAAAGCACAATTAATATTGTCACACATGGAAGAGTAAAATCGACTCCAATGGACACGGGGAAATCTCCTCCAACTTGAATACGAGGAAACTATTGTTTGTCTATATTACCTGTTAGGTTCACTTGCCAACTTTCCTGTAGACCACACTTGTAAATGCATAGGACATGGATGGATTCATACATCACCATGTAGGGTCTATTCACTTCTTATACATGCACAAGTCATTAATGCATTCTTTATAGGTAGTTGGTCAACTGCCTAACTTCTTCTCCTTAGGACTTCTATTTTGAAAATGATTTAGTGTGCACCCTAAGCTATTATTTTAGATGCATAAGGTACTTGGTGGTGGATGATGCTAATCAAAACTTTTATCTTGATAATAAATTGCTTGTTTATTTGCCTCAATATCAAGCTCGAAGAGGTCAGTTGTGTATACTTTGTAAACTTGTCTTTGTGTGTAGATAAAAACTTTGACGAAACATTAAAACTTGCTTAATAACAAAACATTTGCGTATATAAATGGGATACATTTTGTAGATATATCTCAACAAAACTAAAGGCTCACGGAGAAAGTATGATTCTATTCTCTTTAAAAAATGACCCATTTACCAAATGTTGCAATGTAAATATCTCGAGAGAAAAAAATGCTTAATCATCATAGGGAATTTCACTTTAACTATTTGATCCAAAGTACTTCACTAGGATAATTTTATCATGTTGAAAGTTTTACTTACAAAGTCAGGTTTGGTTCTAAAGAATCTCAGAATCCTAGACTACACTGGCGTTTATCAAAATAGAGGTCCTAACCGAATGTACTCTCTAGGAGTTTTTCTGAAATGGCAAATTGTGTAATTTTCTCTTAATCAACATAGCAATGTAAAAGGGAACGGAATCTTCTTCATCTGTGCAGACTCTTCTTAAGATGCTTCCAGAATATTACAGTCATGTAAGGAACTGTGAAAATACTCTCATCACAAAATTTTTTGGGGTCCACCGATTAACATTGAGAGGTGGGAAAAAGGTATCTCAACTTTCGTACACCCATATATACTCTTGTCCATTGTCAGTCATGTTTAGTGAGGATTTTGGGTTTTGTATTCTTTATAGGTACGCTTTGTAGTCATGGGAAATATGTTTTGCACAGAATTAAGAATTCATGGCCGCTATGATTTGAAGGGGTCAACTCAAGGGAGATACACAGATAAAGATAAGGTTGGAGAAAATACCACGTTAAAAGATCTTGATCTAGCATACGAGTTTCATATGGATATGATGTTGCGCGAAACTCTTTTCAAGTAAGTTCTTTTGGCTTTCTATTATCCATATGCAACCAATAGCAGTCTAATGGTATCACACCCAGATGGGAGATATCAAAGGATCTAGTTTATTTGTTGATTCAGATTACAATATCCTGTAGTGGCCGAGGTTCAGTAATTACTCACTTGATGAGGTTGTTTTATTAATTAATCAGTGACATTTTGTTTACTAACTTAACTGTCCATGACATCATTTGTATTCTTATCTCTACCTTTGAGTTAAGATGTTGCACTAGTGTGAACTCTTTGTTGTTAAATTTGCTTTCTTTTTCCAGTGATTGTTCAACACAGTGCAATCATTTGCCTTTGCTTCTTTTTTTTTTCCCTGTTTTTTTTGTCCTTTCACCTGCAGAACTAATTTTTTCTGCAAAATATTTTCATAAAAATGACAAAACCAAGTTACTGGAAAATAAGATTGGGAAATGTAAAGAATGTTTGCGGGGAAAAAACTCGAAATCTTCATTATTTCCTCATCTTTCATATGTAGATTTTGAAAAATTTGAGCTGCATAAGTCATGGTCAGAAAGTGTTGTTGAGTCTACACTATTTGGACATTAAACTCCATTACATTATGGCACACTTCTTAAAATCAGACACAAAGATGTCCTTGTGTCTCCCAGTTAATGACATAATTGCTACAAATATCACTGGAAGTCATTGAAAAGCATTTTCTTACCTTCAAAGATAGATGTCCAGAGTCAAGCATCCATAACTCTGCTTTCTGTTCTTGCCTTTCTCCATGTTGATTTGCTTAATGTAGGATTTTGTAGTGTACCCGGACAGAGTACCAAATACGGGGAACAATATGATCCTAACACAATCTTTCTTTTTCACTGAGTCAATCGCTATATTTAGATTGAGATAAAAATGGAACAAGTATGCTTCTTTATGTACTCATTTTTTGTGGCATTCTCAACATGAAGTTCAGTGATTTTCGTGTGAGTATTAGTTCTCTTCAGAAGATGTTTGTTTATACTACAGGTTGTATCTCCTGCAGAAAGAATCCATAAGAATATCATTCTTTAGTAGCAATTGATTGTCTGATCAAGTCTCCTACCTTCTAATTGTTTGTAGAAATATTTTCCTCTTGTGCAGGCAACTGTCTTTGGACTGCAGTTTTTTAGAATCCCAACAGATAATTGATTATAGTCTTCTATTGGGAATACATTTTAGAGCACCTGAACAGCTGAGAGCCATCTTAGAACCTCCTGCTACAATTCTGAATCATGCTACTTTGGCTACTTCTGACGGTAGGTACCCTCCCAACATAAACATCTTTTTTTAGTTAGGTTCCTAACTGAATTTTAAGCTCTAATCACCTCTTGATTTTTTTCAGTAGTTTCCAATGGTTTCATTTGAGAGTTAAATTGTGCAGTATCAGATCTCCTTTGCTAGATGTTCTGAATTTACCATAGCTTTAACTGTACTGTTTCACCATATAAAGTAAAACAGATCCATCTGCAGCATATGTTGTGGAAAGTATTGGGAGACTCTGAAAAAGTTTATGCAAGGTGGTTTAGGGATCGGCAATGTCTAGAAAGCGAGGATGGGAAAATGTTCTTGACATGAACTCTTAAGTTTTTGCTTGGGTCTTACACCGAAACTTGGTCAGAGAGGGAGTAGATGTTTCTAAAGTTTTGAAGGTAATACTTTTTGAGAGGTGACATGGTTGGCAAAACATGCTGAGTTATATTTTATAGTTAAACTGCTTTGACTGGTGGTAGCAAAATGGTTCCAGTAAACGAAGCTGATGGCAGTTAGTGTGGAAAAGCAAGCATGACTGTTCAGACTGGGATAATAGGTCCGTCAGCGAGAAATTTCACAAGGGTTACCGTATGTTGTGGCTGGATACTCTGGTTAGCCAGGCCTTCATCCTCTTGTTGACTCCAATACATGGATTGGAAAGTGAAATTTTAGTGGTGTCTTTAGGGATGGTGAATTTCGGCATGCCTTTCAAAAATGCTCAATCAGATAAATATATCGGTTCCAGTTAAACAATTCACGCACTCTTGGTGTGATTTTTTATAACATTTTAAATTAGATTATGGCTATCTGGTAGTTTCAAGATTTGAAATCGATCAACAACAATTTCATACCAACATCGCTGCGGCCACAAACCATGCATATTCTATAGTTAGGAGGAATGTCACCTATTTTCTTTCTTACAGTGTCTGCGCATGTGGTCATGTTTATTCAGTAATATGAAACCTCATTTTTGTATCCACCAGGTTTATACTCACAAGGGAAGCTCTTGATTCCTCCAAAAGGCCTTCTCCTAGTAACCCATGAACCCAGCTCTGTGAGCAATACACCAGGACCTCACATCAGAGGAGATACATTAAAAGCAGATTCTCTTGGTGAGGAGGCGGATCTCTTTCTGCCAGGCACTGGAAGGTACCTTTTCTTATCACAACTTTTTAATGCCACTAGAATGAGATTTTCTGATGCTAAGGGTGACAATTGCTAATAACACCTGGCTGAACTTGCCTGGTGTTATGAAGGGGATCCTAAAAGTCAATATCCATGTAGAATCTAACATAACCAGCACCAACAACATATTATCAAGTGACGATCTTTTTAGTCTTTTCAATACATTGACGCGAAGATCTTTATATTTATGGTAACGATAAGCAAAATCTTCTGAGAATTTACCAAACCATATTTGGCTGAGTAATCTTAGTGTTAGATATTATGACACTGTATATAAATAATTGGCTTTAAAATTAAGCTGAAATTTGAAGTCGTTCTCGGCAAAAGAGCGAGGTTGGGCTGCTGATTTATGCTCATAAAACATATTTTGTTGAACCCAAATTGCATCCCCCCCTTTTGTTTCTATCAGTTCATGCCAAACAGTATTTGAACTACTGATATTTGATTTCACCATTCAACTCTGCATATGGTTCCTCCTTGGTCCCTCTCTCAACCCACATTCTTCCTCTTTGACTTTTTTCTTTTTTTTAGCTGAACGTTAACCAGTTTGGCCTGTCTTTCAAATCGCCAGCATCGACTTTCTTTGATATAGTCCCCGACCGCCTAGGAATGAATCCAAGGAAGCGCTCATAGATCGATTTAAACTACTGTAAATTTATATTCTAGCGATCTCAACATGAAGTTTTCAGCTGTGCTTAGTTCATGACATTTCCAGATGCTGTCAGTTGCTACATTCACTTGCATACCAAACAGCAGTTAAGGTAACTGTTGATCAACTGCCATATGATTAGGTTGCGGGTGCAGCTCGGAGTGAACATGCCAGCGCAGGCTAGCCACAAGCTTATGCGGGACGAGGTTGATTCCGCAGAGATTGAACTTTTCGAGGTTTACGATGTTGTTCTCTACATGGGCATAATTGATATATTACAGGAATACAAAGTGAAAAAGAAGGTTGAGCATGCATGCAAATCATTAAAATTTGACCCTCTGTCGATTTCTATCGTTGAGCCCAAATTGTACGCAAAACGTTTTGTCAATTTCATGCACAAAGTTTTCCCTCAGCCACCATGAAAATGCTAAGAGCCTGGTCTTGCATTCCTCCTGTTTATCAATGACCACAGATCTTTTGGGAAAGGTTTCCCTTTCCTATTCTATTTATTTACTCTTTTTTATGCACCTATTTTGGTGCATTCTTGCTCCATTGCAGGATTCATATTATCTGTGAAGTTGTAGGTAGCCATCAACTCGCGCTCACGCACGCGCAGAATTAAGCTAGAATTTCTGGCATCTTTGCAATCCTTATTTTTTATTTGTGAAAACGAAATTAATATCAATTTCTTTATCACACGATGAAGGAAAATTCATTTAAGTAGTACAGTTTTTCATTTAAGTAGAAAATTTATCTCGGTTTAAATTCCGGTTTGTTCTGGTTTTGTTTTGCATGTTCCGTTTCGGTTCAATAATGTTTTTTTTAATATGAATAAATTTACAATATCAATCATATCTTTTAATTCGATCGATAGATTGAGATGAAATTTTACGAGTTTCTTGATATATTTATATATATTATGTTAAAATTTCAGAGTAATCAGAAAATATAATAACCTTGTGAGATTGATGATGATATTCAGGAAAATTATTTTATTATTTTTTTTAGATTAAATTATACAATTCTAAATAATTTTATTTTTGGATTTGAACTAATTTTTTTTAAAATATATATATAAACCTTACAACCCTGAAAGCTGAAATGTTTCAAAATTGAAATTATAACCCACATGATGTTTTAAAACCGAAATATTTCGTTTCAATTGAAAAAACGAAACCTCAACTGAACGGTATCGACGACTGGTGTTTGGAGCTCTACAAGTTCTCGATACCGTTCCTCTCTCCGTTGCTGATCTAACGCCTCTTTACTTTGAGCTTTTCCAATCCTTCTCCGATTCTCTCCGAGCATCCTTTCCAGCTCTTCTTTCTCTTTCTGATCTAGCTTGTTCCTGTGCATGAACACAAATTGAGAACGATCCCTGACTGGCTGAGAATAGCAAAACCTACGTTCATAAACCAGAGATCAAGATGAGCCCTGCTTGAAAGGATTCCAAAACAAGAGTCATGGTGATATAAAGATCATCACCCAAACACTCCCTTAAACTCCATGGATGGGGGGCTGTAAGCAACTGACAGCAAGCAGCAACAACATGTAAATGATACGTCCAGAAGGATTTTCATCAGAGATACTGTGGACAAACCAGGGCATCATGGGAGAATTAACAGTGATGGCAACGGAGTGAGCAGTGCAAAAAAAGAAATCCAACCTTTTTTAGGGTTTGTAAGCCTCCACAGGTTTCTGGTTCGACTATTTGAGTAAACATCGGATAGGCCACCCAAAACTCATCATTAATACTAAATAATAATAATAATAATCATATGTATAACAATAATAATATATAGTAAATAACTTCAAATAAAACAAATCTGAATGATAAAAAAGTTGAAAGAAAATAAGCATTTTAAAAAACTCAATTTCATAAATTATTTTAAATGAATTAAAATTGATTTGAGTAATCAATTAAAATTCAAATAAAAATTAATTAATAAGTTTTTGAAAAATTATGATTAAAAAACAATGTGGTTTTAATTTATTTTTGTAGGAAATTGTCATAAATTATATAGTTTTATATATATAAAAAATTAATTTTTAAAATTATTTTAAAACATAGAAACAAACGTGTTTTGAAATAACAAAATCCTCTCCTTTGAATGGACCGAAATTTCAATAAAGTCCAAATTAATCATTTTATTTATAAACTCAATTATATATATATAAGAAGAGTCAAAGAGAACCGAGACTGTGCAGCGTTTACAGTACCGGAGAAAAAGAGAGACCCCCCTCCCCTTCCCTGGACACTGTAGCGTAAAATCTGAGATAGGCGGAGAGAGAGAGATGGCGGCGCGTCGGGAAATGTTACTGGGTTGCATGCTAGGAGTGTTGATTTGTAGCAGTAATCTCTTCACGGTTAGCCAAGGGGTGTGGTTGAATCTGCCTCCATCCGGTACCAAGTGCGTGTCCGAAGAAATCCACAATAACGTCGTCGTTTTGTGTGATTACGTTGTCGTTTCCAATGACCATTCCCAAATCCCCACCATCGCTGTTAAGGTAACCCATTTTTTTTTTTTCATTTTAACTGTACACTTTGATATGAATCTCTTACGATTAGTCTTAAATTAATTATTTTATTAGAATCAATTTTTGTTCCTTATTTTTGTTCCCAGTGTTATTATACTTGGAAATTTTTAGGAATTACTGGAGGAGTAGAACTTCTTCGCTCATATAGAGTGCTAAGCATCACGATGGCACACTCCCTCGCTCGCCCATTATAATAAACAATTATTAGTCTCTATGAGTTTGATAATAATCACACAGCATAACCTCTTTAAGTCAATGAATTTAATTAAATAATTTTTTTCCGGCCCGGATTAAATTAAAAGTTTAAATAATAAATCGATCAATTAATAAATTTTCATGATCCCAACGGTATTAATCTATAGAGGTTTGACTGGTTATGGATTGTGCTTCTTACGAGAGGGGGAGAGGAGTGATGTTAGAAATTAAGAACACAATTGAGTTGTTGGATTATGATTTTAAAGTAGGATTCACTTGTAGGGATTTTGTGTTAGTGGGACCATGTGTGTTTTTTATTCTTGTATTTTTCTTAACATTTAGCATTACTTAGGAGGTAGTAATTAATAATTCTTGTTTTATAACTTTTTTTCTTAAATAAAATTGGGTCCATGAATAATTTAACAGTAGGTGCTGTATTTATGTGATGTATGAGAGTAGTGATTAACTCTAGGTGTATCTAATAATTTCTCTTTGGAGGAGGTCTTAATTGTTCGAAATTGTATGGCTAAATATTCATTGTTCCATTGTTAAGTTTGCTTAAAGCATCATTCTCAATTGTTTGTTTCTTCTTTAGGTGACATCACCATATGGGAACACCCTTCACCAAAACGAGAATGTGACTCATGGTCAATTTGCCTTCACAACTCATGAGGCTGGCAATTACCTGGCATGTTTTTGGGTGGAAGGTCACGTTCAAGGAGATGTGAGTGTTAACATTGATTGGAAAACTGGAATTGCTGCAAAGGATTGGGATTCAGTTGCTAGGAAAGAGAAGATAGAGGTAAGCATGTTAAAGATAATACCGCTGGTAGTCTAGTGATGAATTTCTCTGAAAAGTCAAAAGCTTCCACAGCTTTTATTTACCTGTGAATTGGATCACACTTCTTTCGATACCGTATGTCTGAGGTTTTGTAGTGTTGACAAAGTGGAGATCAGGTGCTTGGTTTGATTTGTGCTAGAGTTCTCCTAACTTAGATCATCATGCACATGATAAGAGAGAACATAATTTATTTATTTTTATGTTTCTCTGCCTTTCCTTTAACTAGCTGGAAAACGCGACTTTGGTGAAGTTCATAGTTGCAGACCCTAGGACGAGTACTTACTTTATATATAGTCTTGGAAGTGTTTCTGATGTTAGATTGCTGTTTCATGATATTGATTATGGAATAGGCTTATTGTGCTTTCACATAGGCAATTAAAAAGTTCCCCACGAAGATTCTCGTCTAATTCATCCGTGTCATTGTAGTTTTGTTTCCCATTTTCTTATTATTCATATGCATGAATATAATTTAATTTGTCCACCCACAGGGTGTTGAACTTGAGCTGAGGAAACTTGAAGGAGTGGTGGAGTCCATCCATGAGAATCTACTCTATTTCAAAACGAGGTATATTCTCCTCTGCTTTGCAATCTATTCTTTTCTTTCTATCTAGCAATTTCCCTTTTATTCAACTAAACAGTTTTTTTTTTTTTTAATTATTATTATTGGATTATAATACTGACAGGGAAGAGGAGATGAGGTCTGTGAGCGAAACAACAAATAGCAGAGTAGCATTATATAGTATGTTGTCTCTGGGCGTCTGCATTGCTGTGTCGGCACTGCAAATGTGGCACTTGAAACACTACTTCCAAAAGAAGAAGCTCATTTAGATATTGGTAATCAAGTTTATGTTTCTTGGCGAAAGAAATTTTGCTTCTATTTCCTTACCTTGCATGTTGTAGAATTGTATTTTAATACATGAATATAGCAATGTTTACTGTCTCACCCTTGATTTTCTTTTTGAACATTTAAGTTTGATGTTTGTTTTAATTTTAGTTTCAAGTGATATATGGCCGGTCCTGTGATGAGGAAGAAGATACTCACATATTAGTTGATTGGCCGGACAACTAGTTTTATGGGTTGTAGCTTGAAAAAAATTGAATTTTTTTTATTTTTATTTTTATTACTTTAAATTAAAGATTTTTTTGTGTTTTTAGATTATTTTCATGTATTGATATCAAAAATAATTTTTAAAAAATAAAAAAAACAATATTTTAATGTATATTTAAATAAAAACACTTTCAAAAGTAATCTCATTCACACCACTAAACATGCACTAGGAAAGAAATTAAAACTCTTAACGATTAAAGATATGCTTGTTATTTTTAAAAAAAAAATCATTTTTCAGTATGAAACAAATACTGAAAAATAAATCAACATAAAATATTTTTCAATCACTTTTGACTGTCAATTTGAAATGAATTATTTTCAGTGTTTAATTTGAGTTCAATTATAAATAAATGGAATTCACATGTTTATATAATCCAATTCATTTTGTTTTCTATATTATTTTTATTATCAAATGTTTTTTTTTAGAAAAGCTAGTTTTAACATCAATTTATTTTTTATGTAATAAATCGGAGATGTTAGCTTTTGATATTATTTTTAGAGATTAAATTCAATTTTGAATTTAATTCTTGATGTTTAAAATGGTTTTAAACATAAAATTCCATTAAAAGCTCTTAATTGAATTACTTGTATCGATTTAAAAGGTTCTAAACATGCATTTTGATCTCATAATTAAAATGATTTTTTTTCCTTGTAATATTTATCAATAAGGGTATTCATACGTTTTGTTTTTTATTTGAAAAGCCTAGATGATAAAAAAAAAAAGAGCAACCATAGAATTATTGTCAAAAGACAATTCTACCCCTTAAACCAGAGCTAATTTTTTGTGGGTGGAGGGGTAAATTAATCATTTCAGTATAGTAAATTAACAAACAACTAAAAGGCGTGGCGATTTTACTGTTCGGAACACTGTGCACTGTCTCACAATTCACTGTGGATTGTGGCAGTGCACAGACGAAATTGGGCTTGGTCATCCGGCGTTTTGTGTTTAGTTTATGGGGGTATTTTCGGTTTTTGGCTTTTTTTTTTAATAGCCGCAATGTGCACAATGTATTAACGAATCTGCCCCTCGAAAAAGATAAAATGGCGCACAGGACACAGGGGCGCCATCGGATTTTCGCATTTTTGTTGAACAGTGTGCTGATGGAAAAAGCCCCCGATAACGACAAAAAATTGCACAGTACACGGGGGATGGGGCGTCCTTTCCCCTCCGGTATTTTTGTAAATGCCAGTGGGTACAGGGCTGTTTTGGTCATTGACCGGGGGGACAGCTGGCGCGTCTCCTGGCCGCGCCAGCGGCGTTCCACACGAACGCGCCATTGAGGCGGCGCGTGAGGTGTCTTACCGGCGTCAGAAATGCACTTTCGCCGTGCCAGAAGATGCGCCTGAAGGTCCTCTATCGTCCGTCGCGGCGCGTTCCGGCCATATATGTCCGGTTAATCGGCGACAGACGTTTATTTCCCGACTGTCGTTTTTCTCTCTCCTGCCGCGGCACAGTCAATTCCAGTCCCTAATGTTTGTGGTCAGTTGCTTTTGGTCCCTGGGGTTTTAATTTCGTTTTGATAGATGATTTGTTGAAATTAAAGTTTTGTGGTTTTCAATTGTGCCCTTCAATTAACATTAATTGTATACGGAGCTTTCATGTCAGTCCTTCAACTTTTAATTCTTGATTTATTGAAAATTTCATCAAATTTTACGGTACGGAAGTTTTGATTTATGTAATTTGGTCCTCCAATTGAAATTGGTTATATATACAAATGTTGATTTTGGTCCCTCTTCTTCTAATTTTTCTCTTCAATGACAGCAATTGTCATTATTTATTTTTGGTCCTCCAAGTATTTTTTTTTAATTTTATCCTTCAATTAGAATGATTTTTATATATGTCATTTTTCATTTCGGTCCTTATTCTTTTAATTTTTTATTAGATATTAATTCATTTGTTTTTTTTTTAATTTTTTGACAATGTTTATTTTTTATTAGCATTTATGCATTTATGCTTTTAGTTTATGACTTTATTTTTTATCTCTTTTTCTTGAGGTTTGATTTTTAATCGGTTAAATCCTAGATTTTTCATTTATGTTTGTAATCATTTTAAAATTAATATTGCTCACTTTGTCTCTTTATTCATTTTTTTGTCTTCTCTTTTATTTTTATTTGTTTTTTTGATCAAATGATTCTTATAATTTTATTATTTGCACAATCCTAATGATAATTTTTGTGATTGTTTTTTTTATTTTTCTCTAAAAATCTTTTAAGTTTTTTTTTTTTTAAATTTTTCTTAAATTTTTATTTATATCAGTGATCATTTTCCTTAAAATAATAATAATAGTAATCATGATTTAATTATTTTTCGTTCTTACTCTTTTGTTATTTTTTTCCCTCCCAATAATTTTATAATTTATCTTCTGCCAGTAATAACAATGATAATATTTTTTATTTTTATTTTTATCTTTTGTTAAAGTTTCTAGGATATTTTTAGTCTTTCATTGATTTTTGTTTCTTTCATTATTAACATAATAATAATAATTATAATGATAATAATAGTGATTATTATTAATATTATAATAATAGTGATTATGTATTCTATTATTATAATAATAGTGATTATTTTTTATTTCATAATAATAATAATAATAATAATAATTATAATAATTTTTTAATTGGTTTTTCTTGCTTGCTGTTTTGTTCATGCTTTTTATTTTTTTCCCTCGGTATAGTTTAATAATTTTTGTTGTTTTTATTCTAACGGCAATAATAATTTTAAATGTTAAGACTCTGATGTTGTTATTGTTATAATATTTTAAATTAATATTGCTTCCTTTTCCCTTTTTTGTTTTTTTGTTTGCTCTTTCTATTAATTGATTTTTATAATTTTATTATCTGCACAATAATGATTTCAGTGATTTTTTTTTCTTATTCAAATATTTTGCTCTTTTTTCTAATGTTAGTGTGCGCTCTTTTGTGGTCGTTTATAACGCAATACCTATATTATAAAAGATGTAATCTATGCTTACGTGACAAACTCAACTCAAAATTTTAAACATTTTATCTCCTAATCTATAACTTTTATTTACTTATATCATATAAATTTATCGTTGTAGATTTAATTATGTTAAATTATATACAAAAAAAATACCCGCAGCAACGCGCGGGCAATTTGCTAGTCTATGTCTAATTTTGCTACGGAGAAATGACCCCACCCTTTAACGTTTCTTTCAACCATCATAACCATCACGAATTCAAAAGTAATACTCTTTAATATATGGAAATTAATTAACTTCAACGGAAAATGTTCTTCACTGTAGCATGTTTTTTTCAAGAAAATATGTTCTACAAGATAAATTACTAGTCTGTGGGAGGAAGAAGAGAGGGAGTTCAAGTGGCGCGACACAAGGAGTGGCGTTTCCAATAATGACATTACTATGGTTTAGAATTTTTAGTGGAGAGCTTCCAGAAAACTAGTTGCTGGAAAACAATCGTTTCTATTTACCATTTTTGTGAAGCATAATAGGGCAGAGTGTTCCGAGCAAATATGGCACTGGAACAAGTAAAAATGACATGGACAAACAAGACACCATACAATGAAATGCAAAATCAATAAGTGATCACTTCAAAAAGATTAATAACTACTGTCAATATTCAAGTTAAAAATTGGAGTGTGTGAAACGAACAGTTGAAGAATGATTATTAGAGTTTCAAACATGTCAGCAGTTAAAACTGTTGACTAGTGAACCGAAGGATCAATGTGAACCTAATCAGCGTAAACAAGGGAGTGACTCGACGAGTGGTATTTATTCTATTCGAACAGTTTTGTGATTCATGCGTTGGAACCTGCAAATTTCATCAAAGAAATCATCTGCGCTGCTATGGCTGCTCCTCATCTGAAGAATCCTTATTGCCATTGACTTCATAACCTTCCCGTGAACCGAAGGATCAATGTGAACCTAATCAGCGTAAACGGAGTGACTCGACGAGTGGTATTTATTCTATTCGAACAGTTTTGTGATTCATGCGTTGGAACCTGCAAATTTCATCAAAGAAATCATCTGCACTGCTATGGCTGCTCCTCATCTGAAGAATCCTTATTGCCATTGACTTCATAACCTTCCCGTACTTCAAGAGCGACTCTAGCGTGCTTATCTTCTGCTCGGCATTTAACGGTGATCTGACCGTTACCACCACCTCCTCCAGACAAGGAATCACAAACCCAGACTGCACCTGCAAAGCCAAAAAGTGCAGGTCCATATTAATATATGCAATCTTAAAGCTCCATTACAACAGTACCGAAGCAAAAGCATGGAGTTTTTCATCCATTGTGGATTTTCTAACTCACATTTTTCAAGCTGTTCTTTTGACAGAGAGCAGCAAACATTGCTCCATGGATATCGAATTTTTGAAGCTTGGGGTGGCTATTAAAAAAATCAACGAAGTCAATCTCTGGAAAGGGTTGGAGGTTATCGAAGTCCCCGGTAAATTCAACCTTCATGTATAGATGCTTCACCTCACTTGCCAACTGAAGCATTTTACTTATTGCATCCCAACACCATTGGACTCCCCTAATAGACAGGAACTCCAGAGCCGCTAGTTTTCCAAAATCTACCATGTATACTCTCCCTGAAACGAATCGCAAACAGAAGGTTTGGAAAGTGCAATGTAAGATTAGAGAGTAATAGCATTTTCAAACTTCTTAAGCAACTGAATTGAAAATCAAAATATTACCGGCATTATTTGAAATTGAAAGATTCCTCAGGCAAGCTGTCTCACAAACACTGATCCAACTACAGCCTTGAACCTCGAGGAATTCAATTTTAGGTGAAGTCAAGGTTAGTGAATAATTACCCAAACCATAAAAATCCAGCTTGCATTGCTCCAAACTAGGCAACTCGATCAAAACTGATCTGACCCCTTCACACCCAAGCAGCAGCAAAATTTTCAAATTCGGACATGCCTGAAGGGCAGCAGTTAAGGCGGGATCTTCCAATTTAGCACCGACAATTTCAAGGCTTTGAAGTTTTGGAAAGGCATCCCACTTGGGAGAGTTCATCATTAGGACACCCCAAAGCTTTAAAGACTCTAAATTCTTTGCAGTGCTAATGCATTCCAGTTTCGACGGGCTATCAATACAGTTCTGGTATTCAGCAAGATTGTCCATTCTAAGCTCAAGATGTTTGAGCGATGACCCCACAAGCAGCATCCATGAGGCAAGGCCTATGCTCGAAAAGGGGCTGTATACAACAAGCTCTTCTAATTTAAATACTGATGATATCATCTTCCATACAATGGTATCAGGATGGTCAATGCCAGTGTGGCTGTCGAAAGAGTTCCTGGGGAAGTAGAGGCTTTTGATGTAAGGCAAAGAGTCCTTCCATCGCTTCGATACACAATTACATACGGCAACATCCCTTGCATTGTTCATGAATGAGAAGATGTATTGAACAACAGCATCCGGGAGAGATTCCATTCTGTGAGGACTTCAATCAAACATGTGTTAGGTAACCGATGATATTACTCAAAATTAACACAGAGCCATTGAGATTTCAGAAAGAAACAATATCCATTGATGCATGCACCCATTTGGCACTCGCTATTAGATTTATTAATTAGAATATTATTATTTACTGATTCCAATATTCTAAAATTTAGAGCAGACAGACATTGCTTGATATTTAATAAATAAAGAACATCTCCGTTTCATTTCACTTGAATTCTTGGCTAATCCATTCAAAGCCGCCTGTTTCAGAAAAGAAAAACACTAGAATTCAACACAGATTAAACATTAAAAAAAATCGCATTAACCCATATTAGCACATGCTCAAATCAAATGAATTTATTTAAAAAAAAATGAAAATACACAAAAGGGAGCACGAGAATTTGAAGACCCAGATAGGAATTAAGATTTCAAGATGAACCCAGGTGAAACTTTGAACATTCATTAAAGATTTCAAATAATTATTATAAAAAGAAAAAAAAAGATTGAGGAGCTTGCTTACTTTGAGTGAGGGAATTTGAAAGAGGTAGATACAGAGAGAGAGATCTATGTGAGCAGGGAGAGACTGACTGGGAGAGAGAGCGCAGCTCTCTACTTTAATAATACAGGGGGAGAGAGAGAGAGAGAGAGAGAGAGAGAGAGAGAGAGAGAGAGCGCTTGTACACGAAAACTTTTTGGCATTCGAGGGTTTTTCAAATTTTGAAAACCTGTAGTGGGTGGGGTGCTGCTCCCTCCTTCCTCTCTCTCTCTCTTTTTTTTTTCTCTTCGTTATTATTTAAACTGAAAAAAAATGCTTGAATTAATCTATAAATTATCAGATTATTTGTTATTATTGAATTAATGTTTCAATTTTTTTTCTCACTTGGTTTTGAAATTTCAAGTTTAATCAGATCAATCGAGTAACTATAATTTTTATTGAAACATTTGAATTTTAGATGTGTTTCACTGCATTTCAAAAGTGTTTTTGAAAAAATTAAATTTTTTTTATTGTTTTTTACTTTGAATTAAAAGTTTTGATGTTTATAGATAATTTTGATGTACTGAATTTTAAAAAATAAAAAAAATATTATTTTGATGCATGTCTGAACAAAAAACACTTTATCAATTCAATAAACTGTATAGTTCTACTAGCATCTTAATCCGAGTTAAGCTTTAGTTTATAAATTTTTAAAATCAATTTGATGGGTCGAGAATGGTTTAACAACTATGCTAGATATTATTTTGAAAGAAAATAGGAAGGTTAATGGGATTTCTATTTTAATCTACTAAAATAAAGATCTCAGGTCAGATTATGTTATGAAATAAAATGTCAAGAAATCTCCAAATCTCATATTTTGGACTGGATAGGAAAAAACAGGTTTGATTTTGAAAAAGCAAAAAAAGCTTACCAGTTAATGCAAATATAATTAAAATTGTTTTTGAAAATATTTTTCGATCAGAACTGTATTAAAATGATGTTTTTTTAAAATATAAAAATAAAAATTTGATATCAATATAGAAAAACACTAAATTTTTTTAATTTAAAATAAAAAATTTATTTTTTTTCAAATTTTTTTTATAATACAGTGATAAATAAGAAATTAGTTATGTATGCAAAAATAAGTTTAACCCTTCTTCTTGCTTTCAAGTTTTTGAATTTTTTGACCGTTATAGCTACACTCCATTCTGTTTCTTTCTGTGTAGTATCCATACATCCATGCCACTGATTTTAAAATCCATGCTAAATGACAGAGCATAAATTGTAGATTTCCCAGTTGCCAATTTTTCATGGAGGCACACCCTCTTTACCAATACTAGTTTTTATCTTGTTTGACATTGTATTTTAAAAATATTTTTGAAAAAAATTGAATTTTATTTTTTATTTTAAATTAAAAAAATAATATTTTTAGATCATTTTGATGTACTGATATTATTTTAATATATTTCTAAACAAAAACAACCTCAACTACACTTCAAAGTAGCATTGTATAATGGATTTATTGCAGATTTAAGAGTTAGCTTCAATGAAAATTGAGAAGAATCTGATATGTGAAGGGCTTTGACATTGTCGTTCTGTCTTTAATCCAAATCTTTCATCCTATTGTGTGTACGTGGTAGAATATAAATATGAACAGTTAATATATGATTTGTGGACTTTAATCTGTTATAAAAATAATTAATATAATTTGCATCTTATTATGTAATTTGTTAGTAAATGTGTTATTTTACTTGGTAAATGTATTTTTATAAAGTTAATTTATTGATAGATTCATTTCAGTATGTTAATATAAACACAAACAATATAAGAATTTATATATATTCTTTTAAAAAAGACAAATATACTGTTAATTAGGCACCGCAAATATACTGTTAATTAGGCACAGTGTCAAATACCTCCAAGGTAGATTAGACATACTAGATATTCTTTTAAAACAAATATACTGATAATTTATTTTTCTATACCATCAAAAGAATATCTAGTAATGTCTAATCTAACTTGGAGGTATTTGACACTGTGTTTTAAAAGTGTTTTTGAAAAAAAAAATATTTTTATTTTGCATATTAAATTAAAAAATTTGGTGTTTTTAGATCATTTTCATGTGCTGATATCAAAAATAATTTTTAAAAAATAATAAAAAAATATCATTTTGATATATTTTTGAAAGAAAAAAAACTTTTAAAAACAACTTCAACTACACTTACAATCAGACACTTGATAACAAATTAAACCAACATTATGTTGGTGGTCGATGAAGGCTTTTGAAAACTCAAAGTTCCATTCTCAATAGACATGATAGGAGTTCATGGTTAGTAGTAACTCTTGAAGTTACACAAATCAAACTAGCATTGTATTGGTAGTCGATGAAGGCCTTTGAGAACTCAAAATTCCAACCTCGATAGTATTCAAAGATGACAATTAAGGCTCATAATTTTCAATAATTCATGGAGTTGCATGGTGACTTGACACCTAAAGGAGTGGTCAATGATCTTTTGATCATATTCTCACAAACAACGTTAATGGTGATCCATCGAGTTGATTTTTTTCCTATAATTATATTCAATTCAGCTTTTAATATTTAATAAATTATAAATTCAACCTGTTGATTTTTTTGAACTGGGTATATGGGATATATAAAGTTAAAATAGGATTTATATGGATATAATAAGTTGTGTCAGGTTTCAAGAATCATGACCCGCCACCCTATTCGTGATATCTATTTTTTAGATTTTTTTTATCAACTATATGTTGGAATTTGTTGTAAACTTAGAATGGTTAAATGAGTAACCAATCTAGGATATTAGAATGAGGTGTAGTGTTAGAAATTGTAGGAGCTAACATTCTAATATGTCAAGCTTTAATGTCAGTAAGAAATTGGATAGGTTTAGTTAAGTTCATTCAGCCGTTTTAATGTCTAGTTATGCTTGGTTTGTAACCAAGTAGATTGCGGACAAATTCTGTTCTTCAAAATATTTTTTTTTCTCGTATTGGATCCTTTATAAAAATTATAGTCCTATACACACAAATCATCTGATTTCAATACCAAAAGCTCAAGATATTCCTGTTTAAATGTTTAGTCGTGCTTGATTTTTGACCAAACAGATTGCGGCAGATTCTATTTTTCAAAACAGTTTTTCTTGCATTGGATCCTTCATGAAAATTATATTCCTACACAGATAGATAACTTTGGATTTTTAAATCACCTGATTTAGATACCAAAAGCTCAGAATATTGCCGTTTGAATGTTTAGTTTTATGATTTTTAACTAAGCAATGGGCATATTATGTTCTTCAAAATGTTTTTTTGAAAGTTACAATCTTGTACAATATAGATGACTAGATTTTTGAATCGCTTAATTTCAAAAAAATTCCCAAAATGGCGGCAGCCCTCTCATCCACTTCTTGGTTAAAGCCATTCCCAGAAGGAAAGATTCCGAGTCCGATCAATCAACAGCAAGCAATATTTGTATAGATACCAGCAGGAAAAGTTCCTTGCATTTTGCAAGTGCAATATTTGCAGCTTCCTTTTGGACTACTTCATCCGTGCAAAAGCAAAAGATGGAATGCAGAAACTAGAGTGTCATAAAGAAAAATAATGAATCCAATGTTAAATTCAGTTTACGTTATCAGTGATGTAAATTAATGTTAATCTGAAAAGATCATGGAGGTCTCTCTTGGTTAAAACCGTGATCAAGATGGTAAACATTTTTTTTTTGGATATCCATATTGGAACGGGGGAACCACATGACCCGCAAAGCGCACTTTGTGGGCCCAGGGCATGCGTAAACCTCCGGCTGTCCCAGGCTCTTACAGGGGACCTTACGGTTAGCCTTCGAAGCTCGAATCCTGACCTTCCGCTTTTTTTAGCGAAACAGCCAAGGCCTTTGCCGCTCGACTAAACCCCTGGGGACATCAAGATGGTAAACATGCTCATGGCAATTGCAACATTACTAATTATAATGTTGGAAGGATTGTAAATTCAAAAATAGGCACTGTTAATCATGAGACTCTGGCAATTTTGCTAAGCAAGAACATATATATTCTGAATAAAATTAGAAATCCAGTTTCCCTTTCAGCTATTCATATTTGTTTTTTCATCTATTGGTTCTATCGCCAGAGAAAATTTAAGCCATTGCACAAAAAGCATACTGCAAAGCATAGCCAATTTGCATTCAATTCAATTGAACAAGGCCTTTCTTAGTTAAAGGCCACCGGTGCTCCACAGAAAAATCAACAATTTAACTAATGTTCTTCGGTTCTGTCTTTCTGTTGGTCAGATACCTGATTGGTGCCTTGTCTGTGAAAACTCTTCGACCATCATTTAACTTGGGGCCATACTGCCATGCAGGTCCAACAAACCAAGATGTGGCAACTCCACCAAGCAAGCCTCCCAGCTGAATGTTTTGACATCAAATGGAAAATAGTTGTGGGAAAACAATAAAAAATAAAACATCAGAAATAATGCTATACTCACATGTCCCCAGTTATCGATGCCTTTTGTTAATAGACCAATCATCTGCATAAAAGATAATAGTCACCACAGTTTGGATTCATAATGACTCAACACTGAAATGATAGATGGACCAAGAACAGGTCTTACATCTGAATTCACTTATTGTAAGTTTCTATAAAACCAGAGAACTTTATTAGGTATGTTGAGATGTATAGAACATGTTTCGAACTATGTTGCTAAGCAATTCCTCTGGTTTCTCAGAAACCTTGGATCACATACCATATTGAGGAATATCACTTATAAGTTTCTATAAAACCAGAGAACTTTATTAGGTATGTTGAGATGTATAGAACATGTTTCGAACTATGTTGCTAAGCAATTCCTCTGGTTTCTCAGAAACCTTGGATCACATACCATATTGAGGAATATCACTTTAGCTATGTTCTGTAGATCTTCTTTGCCACCTCCAATCATTCTTCTGTGTCTTATGACAAACACCGCAAGAGATCCAACCTAAATTGAACATACGGATACAGATTAAAAAGTTGCTAGCGACATATATAGCTTGAAGGGACTATAAATGGCAACATGATAGATTTAAGGATCTAAAGATTTGAGAGCTACAGAACAGTAATTTCTTTTATTTAAGAGGCAAGGTCTGCCAGGGCTTTTTTTTTACCAGTTTCTTTTCTTTTTAATATGCCTTTCCTTTTTCTTTCTTCATTGGGAGGAAGGGTGGATAAAACAAGTCAAAACTGATATGAAGATGGTTTTGGATTTGATTTGAAATACTCTCTAGTTGCAAACTTCCATGATATTCTAAAAGCCTAGAACCATCAGTTAATGTTCTCACTTCAGAGTAAAGACCAGTCTTAGCAGTGAGAAATATAGTAATATCATATTGCAGGCATAGATTTTCAAGATTGAAATGCAGGCACCAAGAAAAAGAAATGAAAATCACATGGCAGATCATATTTTCCTCTCCTTCAAGTAGATGATGTCAAAAACTTAGTAGTTTTTTATAGGACAGAGTTCCAGATGACTTACTAATCCAAAGATGGCTCCTGAGGCACCGACTGCAGGTGCTCTGCAGAACCAGTAACTCATTGCTGAACCTGGTTTTCATGAAAGAATTGAAAATGGAAACTAGGGAGGAAGCATTTTCATTTATATTGCAGTGAGTTTATGAGCCGTTACTTGCAATTGCAGAGGTGAGGTAAACTGCAATAAACCTCCTTGGACCACTAAGATTCTCAATGGTAGGACCAATAGAATTCAAAGAATAGCAATTAACCTGGAAAGGACAGGTTTCTTTTCAGATAGATAAAGTAAAATCAGTAATAGCACATGAAATGCAAAGGCGTAAGATGTAGAATTGACCATGAGGTGCCCAATATTTGCATGCAGAACGGAAGAAGTGGCCAGCCTCCAAAATTGCCCCTTGTCAATAAGACTGTTAACCTGTGTGAATTATAAATTAATTCACGGATAAAGAGCCCACACAGAAGAAGTTTCAATGCCAAATTAGCACTCTTAATTGTCTAACCTTGGCACCCCAGAACAACAGCTTTCCTCGGGTAGCAATTTGCGCAAAAAAAACTCTGCACACGACATAACTAATAAAATTAGAAGAAAAGGAGCACAATAATAAATGCTAAATAGCTGTTGCTTGATCAATAAAGAAAATTAAAATATGTTATTTGTCCATATTGTTACAATACTTGCAAGATATTAATAGCGAGAAGAATATTAGTCCATTGTCTTCCATTAACTGAACTTCTCCCGGATGTCTCCATGTTTGGCGATCCCTCATTTCCAGAGCCCTGTCTAGTTCCTCCTCCATGGAAGAAACACATGCAAGATGAACATGTGGATGCAACGATATCATTTGAAAATTGAAGAAAGTCAATTCCCTGCAACCGGGAGGCTTTTTCATGCCATACATCCTTCAATCTAGGAACATGATAGAGATGGGAGATATTCTGTTCAAAATGAGAAACCAAATGGCATTAATAATTTTTGGAAACGACAAGACCACTATGTTTTACATACCAGCTCACAAACCAGCGAATACCCAAAAATGTTCAACAGTAATATTTTTGTTGCAGCTTAGGAAACCTGTGATTTCACAGCACTTGTACAGCTTCAACCAAGAAAACGAAAAAACAAAAGGGAAGACATGGACTTGAACCATGTTCAATTGACCAAAATCAAAAGCGAATGTTACAATCTCTCAGGCAAGGCAACAATCACCCAGGAAGGCCTGGTGATAAATGTTATATGTGTAGTAGTGTAGAACGAGCATGGATTATATCTTTTTCTACCAAGAACAACCTGTCTATATCAACACAAAACACTTCTCCAATCATTCACAGAACCAGAAGTGCTTCAAAAGTAAACCCCAATTCCACCAAGTACAAGGATTTTCACTGGACACCCATCAAAGTCTAAACCACAAATAACAAGTGCAGAATGTATAAAAGAGAGAGAATTGAGGAAGGGGTCATGGTGGGGGTACCTTGAAGGAGGAGTGCACAAGGAAGCCAAGGCGGAGAGAAGCGGCGGTTGTAATGAGATTCAAGGGTTGTATCGGGACCCACCACAACGGCTGCGGAGAAGCTGAAAGTGATGACCCCATCATTCCCTATCTCTTTCCCGATTCCCTCCTTCGTTGCTTCTTGCTCTTGCTATATACTCCGAGAGAACCACATGTTCTGCTCTCTGGACAGTGGACTAATCATGGGTTAATCCAACCGGATCATGTTACTTAGTCCGTACGGTTAACAATACGTTTCAAAAATCATTATAATTGTTTTTATTTAAAATAATATTTTTTATTTTTAACATAAATAAAAAAATTAAGAATATAATTAATTTAAAGAAGTCCTTCAACTACGAACCTTCTCTCGACTGAGTCTTCAAACTATCATTCTGCTCATTTGGGTCCCTAAATCTTTCTAACGGGCTCTGATAGTCTGGTGGGTGGCCAATCCAATCCATCCACCCACCCATCCCCCGTCCTCTCCTTCTTTCCCTCGTCTCCGCCAAGAAATGAAACACCGCCATCACCACCGCCACCTCCTCCTCCTAAACTAACCGAACCCTAAAGAAACAAGAACTGCCTATCATCCAAACAAGGAATAGAAAAAGCAAGAAGAACAATGCCTCACTTTGTGTTACAAACAGCACAAGTCCCTGCTCCCACCAGCAGAGCAATCTTGTCGTTAAAACCCACCTTTCCGATTCCTCAACTATGTCACCTGCGGAGGAGGGTTCGTAGTAATCGTAATCTTGACTTAAAGTGTTCTTCCTCTTCTTCTTGTCCGATGATTGATGGTGGCGGAGATTCCGTGGCTGCGTTGGAGCGCTGCTTTTCAGCCCCGCCTGCCCCCGTCGTGGCAGACTTTGGTCCGGTTATGAAAGGAAAATTCGGCTCCTTAGGTGCTGTTACTTTGGAGAAAGGCAAACTTGATATGTCCCAGAAGCAATCCCAGTCTACTCCTGAGGTATATTGTTCTTTTCCTGGCCGAAACTAGAACTTCTCAAGCCCTCTGAACCTTTTGAACTTCAGGGGAAAGAATAGCTTTTAGAAAGGATGCCATAGATTATTGATTTAGTGCTATATATGATGTAACTCGAACGAGGTAGGATGGGAGAGTAGGGGGGAAATGAGGGGAGAAATCTTATACCAGAAATTTGAAATCTTGTTGGAAGTTATAGCTATATTCAAAGGCTAAGACTATTGTTCTGTAGAGAGGAAGTTTTAGTGAATGGCAGTACATTAAAGAAAATATTCTAGGAGTATTAGATGGGTTCAAAAAACATCTCACAGTGTTGTTATTTTTGTGTATTTATTTAATTCCATGCCTTTATTTTTTATTTTTCTAAAACACAGAGGACTGTTTTGAATCTTCAGAAATGTGATGGATCCTTAAGATCCTCTATGCTTCTTCCTCTGAAGTTTCAATGGACGTGATCTGTATAGCACTGCAATTTACCATACAGATGGTACATTTGCAGTGGTATAGTAAGCGAGAGTTCTTTGGATTTCAGACAATGTATGAAGGTAAAATGAAATGGAAAATAAAAATAAAAAACTGGCCTGCTAGTAGTGCCTCTAGCTGTTGATTGGGCTGTATTTTGTGGTTTCAAGATTACTTGAGTTACCAATGAACAAAGGGATGGGCCTGGTATTCAGTGTATTTCTTATGAGGTAACAAGGTTCAAAGGTTGTCTGACTGATGTTTTAGAAATACGAAACTAGATCAACCAATTAAGAGACATGTTTGAGTTTCTGGTAATGCTAATTTCAATTGTTACCTTGAATCTCTGATTGCAGAAATTATGAAATTTAAAAGATTTGATGACTAAAAGACATGTTATTCTCAATTACTGGGATGATGCATTATCAGCTTAAGAACAGCATTAGATCCTTATTTTATAAAGTTAACGTTAGAACATGTACTGTTAATATGGTCCATGGCACAATCATGCATAATTCTCTTCACTTGATGATCTTGACAGACCTTAGTACAACAGGACCGTCATACGGCCCTCAGCAAAATTTATTTCCACTTGGGTTCCCTACCTGCATGAGTGTTTTGCCTTTTCTTTTATCAGTGAACTGCCTTTAATGATTTCTACATTTATAAGAAATTTTGTTGATTTCTTTTTAAACTATAGCACATGTTGAGAAATTCAGATATATTTTATTAATCATGCCAAGAGCACAATGGAAAAAATTGTACTTGCACATGCTTTTTATTTAATAACTTATCATTTTGGATTTGCAATCTTTGTCCTGCAATTTGTAGAAAAAAAAGAGCTTTTTTTCTTCTCTGAATTGCCTCACTCACCTCTCAGTAATTATCCATGTGTTTGTCAAATTGGTTTTGGATATGCCTTCTAAGAATATTCAGAAGCCAAGGTCTGAAGGGTCTATGACAATGTCCTTAAATTTTTTGAAAATTTCAGGTTGCTCTTGGTGGTGGCGGTGGAGACATTGGAAAGCATATCAATCATGGTGGTGGTGATGGAGGTGATGATGATGGTGATGATGATGATTACTTTGATGACTTCGATGAGGGTGATGAGGGTGATGAGGGAGGATTGTTTAGGAGAAGGATATTTCTTGAAGAGGTTGAAATGCTGTCAAATACTACTTATCAACACATTTTTTTTATGATGATGCAAATATTTTCTGTGCAGATGCTTTTACGTGACCTTAACTTCCATTTATTTTCTATTGGCAGCTTTTCGATCGAAAATTTGTTGATGCAGTGTTGAATGAGTGGCATAAAACAATCATGGATTTGCCTGCTGGGTTCCGACAAGCTTATGAAATGGTTTAGTGCTTGTCTTATTATTTTCTTTTGACTGGTTGCTCCGAGGCTATTTACTTACTGTAGTATTACTTCCAGGGTTTGGTCAGCTCAGCTCAAATGGTAAAATTCCTAGCAATAAATGCCAGACCAACAACTACTAGGTTTATATCCAGAGCACTTCCTCAAGCAATTTCTAGGGCATTTATTGGCAGGTAACTTGGATATGGTGCTCACCTGACCTTGTTCTCACCATTGCTAACAATACAACATAGTTTATCAATCTTTTTGGTGCTTCAAGTTCTTCCTTTTCATTTGATCAATGGGGAGATAGGGGCAGTAGGCTACACTTTTCAGTCGCTGGGCTGGGCTGCAAATTCTGGACAACTGATCTTAAAAATTTAGTTTAAACAATAATATTTTGTGTTCCTCTATATTTATTTCACCCAAGCAGGCCGCTTTATATTGTTGATAGTTTGTTTCATAATCTAAGCTTGCAGATTCTGCTGTTAAATTTGCTAGGCACTCATTTTTGGTCCATCTTAAGATATTCCTATACACAATACATTAGAAGTTTGGTACAGAGCTAAGCGTTGATTTGTTGCGAAACTTACACTTTTTCTTGTAAATGATGTCATACTATACATCCTTCATGAGGCTGCAACTTTGTATTGTATTGTATAGAAAACATTTCTTGAAAACTTAAAGCTCTGCAAAGCTGGCCCAGTCTTGCCGTAGTATAATAGGAGTTTCAAACATGGGTGGATAAACAGTCTACCTCAACTGTTGATGCAAAGAAATTTTGCATCAATCTTTTTTCTGATTTTTTTATTTGTTGAAACATGTGATACTTTGTGTGTGAATATAGCACAACTCTCTCAATATATAACCTTCGATATGTATATCAGATTTCCCTCTGAACATGTGAATGGGAAGATAGCCGTCATGTTTTCTGATTTCTTAAGATTTGATTCTCTGTTTACAGGATGATTGCAGACCCTGCCTTTTTATATAGGCTTCTTTTGGAGCAGGCTGCTACAATTGGCTGCTCTGTTTGGTGGGAGTTGAAGAACCGCAAGAATAGGTATTTGTTACTTACTCTAATATTGGAATTCAAAGATCAGCTAATTTTTTCATTTGGTATTGAATTGATAAATAAGTTCTTTATTCTGATTATAGGATAAAACAAGAATGGGATCTGGCTCTTATAAATGTGCTAACAGTAACAGCATGCAATGCCCTTGTTGTTTGGTCGCTTGCTCCTTGTCGTTCTTATGGAAACACATTCCAGTTTGATTTGCAAAATACATTGCAGAAGCTTCCAAACAATATCTTTGAAAAGAGTTACCCTCTTAGAGAATTTGACTTGCAAAAGAGAATCCACTCATTCTTCTATAAGGCTGCAGAGTTATGCATGGTTGGATTAACCGCTGGGGCAATGCAAGGTTCCTTGACAAATCTGTTGGCCAGTAAAAAGGATAGGTAAACAATGCCTCAAAACCTTATCCTTTCCTTTTTAATATAACGAATATTTTTTTTTAAACTCTTGGTGGCTAAACTGACTCTTATCTGTAAATCAGTTTAATTACAATGACTCTGGCATTTCTTTTTGCTTGTTTGGCAGGTTATCTGTGACAATCCCACCCATGAGTACCTATGCTCTTGGTTATGGTGCTTTCCTTGGACTTTATGCAAACCTGAGGTACCAGCTTTTATGTGGAATTGATAGAGCAGTGGTCAATCATTTTGATGTCATTGGAGTGGCATTGGTTTTCAGCACAGCTTTGAGGTTTGCTTCTTCCTGCTTAAAAAAGACATGCATATTTCATTATCTTTATACATGGTTCTTGAGATTTTTTATTATATATTTTCTATGCTTTTGAAATAGTATTGATAGCACATATGCTTTGATTTCTGACGAATTTGACTCATTTCTTAATTTAGGGTTGAAATATTGGCAAAGTAATGTCCACATTTGTCTCAGGTCTCGTGGTCATCTTAATGCTCAATGTTGTGGAGAAACCTCTTACTGCCCGACTAAATGGGGAAATACAAAAGGAATCAAAAGGATAGAATTTGTGGAATGAGAAAAAAATTGAAGTGTTGACCCTTAGGCTCTAATTATTGATGTTTCTCTTATCTTTCGTTAACATTATTTTCACAATCATCAGGATCCCCTTTGCTGCGTGCCTCTTTTTGTTTGGAACCGAGTTTTAATTACAGCATATTTCTTGATATTTAACTATATTGCATTATGTTTTTTCTGTGATTTGATCTGACTACACTACGTTGACTCACTTGGTTTCAATTTACCAACCTTCAATAAAACCTGTGAAACCATTCTGTTGCTGATATTGGGTTTCAATCTACCAACCTTCAATAAAACCTTTGAAACCCTTCTGTTGCTGATATTTTCTTTTGTTTTGCATCCGCCGCAGGATTTTAAATGCCCAAGTAGGAGAGACATCAAGGCTAGCTTGGCTAGGGTTAGAGCCAGATCCTTTGGTCCAGTCAGATGACCTTTTGAAGGCTTACAACAGGTCTTCAGGGGATGCTGCCGCGTCATCGTCTAAGTGGTTTATTTCTAAGAAAGCTCTAGTTTCCGGGCTCGGGCTCCTCGGCATAAAACAAGGCAATGCTGATTCCATTAATGGGGAATCACCAGCACCAAAGGTCCGCAGAAAGAGGGTTGTTCGGAAGAAGGTGTCTCCAAGTTAAGCCTAATGTATTATTCTTGCCTTCCAATTTTGCTCCCGTCAGGCAATAGAAACTCTGGCATGGTTTTGGCCGTAAAAAATAAGCCAATAGAAGTTTCACCGGGATTCCTAAAATGCTACCGGAGAGAAGACAGAGAGGGGTCTCCTGATGCCACCAACATGAGAACCTTTGCGAAGATTAATAATCTGTAGGGGGGAAGGATGTGTTATAGATTCTTGTTGTATTCATTGTTTTGTTTTTAATGGCAACAGCTTACACCGGAAATTTCAATGAATTGGAAGTTTGATTCTGAGCCTTTTCTTTCAGCAGTCATCATATCATTGTTGTTCTTGATCATATTTACTAAATGGTTTTGTGGAAAACTCATAGGCATGTCAAAATAGTTGTGGCATCTACTAACCACCATGATCGAGGCTCAAAACTCAAAAAGCTACGGAATTTTAGCGTAGTTTGGATTGGAATCGTGAAACTCAGGCTTAACTTTCGGGTTATTATGAGAAATATAGGATCTATAGCTTGATTTGAGTTAAATTAGATAGGAATTGATTTCATTTAAGATTGTGATGACGAAAAATTGAAAAGCAAAAACTTGATCTAATCAAGATTTTAGTCAACTTATACATAAAATCGTTTGATGGATTGAATAAAAATATGAAATATATTAATAAGATTAATAATAATATCTCCTCTCCATCAAAACAAGAGACTACCCTGCCTGTCAACACCTGAAAGATAAGACTTTTTCCGAAACCACCACACACTTTCCGCGTCCACAAACCTATACTCTTCCCATTCCCATCCCCGTCGCCCACCCACACCACTTCAGGCGGCGCGTGAGCTTCCTCAAGATGAACCCGATACTCTCTACCCTTCAGTACTGGCTAGTGAACCACCCAAAAATCGTGCACTTTTCCTGGACCCCAGGCCAGACCTTCGGCTCCACCCCCCGATTCCTCACCCTCACAGTTGCCGCCTACCTCTTCCTCACATTCCTTCTCTCCCGAATCCCTCTCCCTTCTTCCCTCCGAAGACCCCACATCCTCAAACCAATCACAGCCCTCCACAGCTTCATCCTCTTCCTTCTCTCCTTCATCATGGCCCTTGGCTGCACCCTCTCCATCATCTCCCCCACCGCCCGCCCTAACCTCCGCCACATCATTTGCTTCCCTCCCCACACCCCTCCATCTGGGCCTCTCTTTTTCTGGGCCTACATATTCTACCTCTCCAAAATTCTTGAATTTGCCGACACCCTTTTGATCATCTTGAGCAATTCAATCCAACGCCTCACATTCCTCCACGTCTACCACCACGCAACGGTGGTGGTCATGTGCTACTTGTGGCTAATGACTTCACAGTCATTGTTTCCAGTGGCCTTAATCACTAATGCGTTGGTGCATGTGGTAATGTACTACTATTACCTTTGGAGTGCAATGGGTGTGAGGCCAAAGTGGAAAAGACTGGTCACTGATTGCCAGATTGTGCAGTTTGTTTTTAGCTTTGCCATTTCGGTCTTGATGCTGTACTACCATTTCACAGGATTTGGTTGCTCAGGAATCTGGGGTTGGTGCTTCAATGCTGTTTTCAATGCTTCACTTTTGGCTCTTTTTCTTGATTTTCATGGTAAGAGCTATGCCAACAAAAAGGCAGCAGCTAATAAAGATAAGGGGCTATGATTTACCTGGTCAATTGCTTTTAATTTTAATTTTTCCCTATTACATCACATTGTTAGCTTCCTTCTTGTTAATGTTTTTGGTTTGTACGAGGATGATGTTGATTTTTGTTCCTTTTCACATTGCAATTGCTATGAGACAAACTAGTTTAAAACGCCACATTACTCTTATGTCCTGTTTGGTGCAACTTTCGCACGATCATTTTGCTAATTTTGAATTATTTTTGCTTCAAATTATTTTTTAGATAGTTTTTTTATGTGCTGATGGCAAGAATAAATTTTAAAAAAAAAATGTATATTATTTTTATGTGTTTTTAAGTGAAAAAGTACTTGGAAATTCAAACAACCTCTGTTACTAACCCAAACACCACTTTAGCAGTGATTTGTCCACTACTAGTTCTACTCCCAATACTTTTATGATTATCAAGTTAAGAATTAGGAGGTTGAATGTGAGAAATCCTATTATTTTTTGATGTCTCTCCATCATTGAGAGGGTAGAAGTCTTGCTTGTATATCAAGGTTTAGTATTGAGCTAGTGGCTTGATAGAGAGACAATGGAAGCAAATTCTGCAAACATAACCCTAATGCAAGAGGAGGAGGAAGAGCTAGTCCTCGACAGTAGTGGTGCAAGTGAGAACTCCTTATGCTATGATGTGTTTGGATGATTCCTTATGGAACAAGATCGCAAAGTCTATGGCAACACTCAGATGATGAAGGATCGCAGACTGATCCTCCTCTGTAATGTTCTCTAACTAATCACAGCGAAGGTTTAGCCAATAGAATCAAGGTGATGATGTCGGATATCGTCTCCACTAATCTGGCAACCTTTGTGCCAGGAAAGGCGATCACTGATGATGTCATAGTGGCATTTGAATTGACTCATTACAGGAAGAGGCTTGCTAAAGGTAGGAAGGGAGCAGTGGCTCTCAAGATTGATACTGGTAAGGCCTGTGATCGTATTAGTTGACAAGGGTTTTCGTAGGATTGGTTTGACTTAATTATGCTGTGTATCTTTAGTGTATCATACTCCATTATCTTGAATAGCAAGGAAGTTGATCCTTTGACTCCTTCTAGTGCTTAAGGCAGTGAGATCCCTTTTCTCCATACCTATGTATTCTGTGTAGTGAAGGGGTGCCAGCTTTTTTAAAGAAGGCTGAGCAGAGAGGGGCTATTCATGGATGTAAAATTAGCAGGCTTGCTCCCCCGTGTCTCACCATTTTTTTGCAGATGATAGCTTCTTATTTTTTGGGGCTAATGCTCAGGAGTGTAACACGGTGAAGTTCCTGCTAAAGCAATTCGAAGAGGCTTCGGGACAATCTATGAATTTTCATTCTTCAGTCCCTTGCAATGGGTGCGGGATTTAATATTAGGGACCATCGGGGACGTCTTGCGGTGTGGGTGTTGACAGAATAGAGGGATTTACAGTGCTCTAATGGCGGAAGCCTTTGGCCCGTAAAGGGTTTCTATGAAAAATCTCTTCACTCAACCTTCAGCAAGGGATAATAAAGATGGATGCTAAGATTGTCTTTGATGGCATCCTATCTACAGCACATGATGATTTGGAATTTGAGGTAGTTCTCCAAGATTGTCGCTCTATGTTTTTTAGGGCTTCAGACTTTAGTATTGTTCATGCTCATAGATTGGCAAATAGAGTATAGCTCAAATGCCAGCAAGATTCTTTTGCAATGTGTCTAGTAATGAGCTGTGGAGTTCTGTGCCTGAATTCATGTCTAATTTTAGCTGATGAAGCTTAATATATTGATTGTCATTTCAAGAAAAAAAAAGCTTTGACAGTAGTTACATTATAGGAGAGAAACGTTTGATGGGATTAAAAAAAATGAGAAAGAAAGAGATGTTCTTGTCATTTTTTATAGATTCGAATGATATATATATATATGTGTGTGTGTGTGTGTTTTATCTTTTATGCTGGTAGAAGATGAGCATTATGAGTTTTATGCCAGCAATGGAGAGCTAGAACTGCTATAATGGAGAACCAGAGCAAAGAATATCCCAGGGAACATCACCAAAGAACAATGACCGACCGATGAATATGTATCAAAATCATATATATTTTTTATGTTTTAAAAATTATTTTTGATATTAACATATTAAGTTGAGGGTTTAGCCCACATAATAAATAAATTACTCAGATTCCAAACACAAACTTAAATGCAACCAGACATGCCTGCATTGCTGTTCTGGCCATCCTATTCTCTTCTTATTAGAAAGTATATTTATTCATAATATATTAGAATAATATTTTTTATTTTTAAATAATATTTTTGATATCATTATATAAAAATAATTTAAATTTATTATATTTTCTTAATTGTTTTTCGAGAACGATCAGAATTAATTTGCACCCATCCCGAGCCACCCCTGACATGGCCCTGGGTGCATTTTACCACACTGCACCACCGTAGGTGGTCCAATTTTTATTCCTGTGCGCCACGTGTTGCACTGTAAGAAAATTAGTCTGACTTTTCGTCACCAACGGCAGCTTTTCACTCGTGTTCAAACTATGATCCATCTTGTTTTCTAGGGTTTTTTGGGCTCTGTAATACCTATTAGGGTGTGTATATATATATATAGTTAAAATATACTAGTTTTTTAACGGTCATAAGTTCGAATTTAATTTATTTATTCTATTATAAATATGTGTGTATATATATATATATTTATATTAATTTAATATATTTTTAAAATACACTAAATTTTTGATATAATAACTCAACGGTTCGAATCTAACTTACTCTTTCTAATATAAATACGACAAACTACTCGAGACTTTCTTCTTCTTCTTCTTATGATGATGGCGTACGATATGATCTTTTGAATGGAAAAGAAGATAACATGGTAAACACTGACAATTCAATTTATAAACTGTCCTCCTTTCCTTTTCCTCCGTCGAGCTACATTTTTTTATTTTAGTTAATTATTATATTATATAGTTTTTGTAGTTTATCGGTTTAAGTTAATTAACCCACTTGCTATAAAAACCAATGAAATAATTCTTTTCATTATACATATGCACTTCTTTCTCTACCCTTTTCACATCTTAAAATAAAATATAAAAAAAAACATTGAAAACAAATCATGAAATGGCAAGTCATAGATTAATTTCAAAATAAAGAGATTAAATATATAGTTTTCTAGGCTACAAAGCCTAATTAACATATTTAAACTATATTTAAACCATAAAAAACTATTTAGTATTGTTATTAAATTTTAACCAACGAGACCACTTAAAATCTAATAACCCAACTAAAAACTATGTTGTGTGCTTGTCGTTTAACAACTTATTAAATTGATATATAGATAATTTTATTTTTAAAAATTAATTTAATAATTTTAATGTAAAATATACTCTTGACTAGTGGTTAGAATAGTTAAAAGGACATATAAACAGTGGTGGCTGCTAAGATGAGCCAGCTATCGTGTAGCCCACCTTTAGATTTTCATTTTAATTCTTCGTTCTTGCACTTGCAGAGAAGTGCTCGCTGTAGTCCCTTCTCTCTTCCCGCCGCCCCCCTCCACTAGCTAGCTCTACCGAGCCCCATTGCTGCCATGGAATTCCTTTTCCAAACAGTTAAACGCTGCGTTGTGAACCATTTAGCCAAGAACTCATCGGTTTTCTCAACCCTACAGTACTGGCTCGTGAACAGCCCTACCATCCTCAACTTTTCATGGAACCAGGGCCAGACCCTAGGAGGCTCTCCGCTCTTCCTCGCCGTCACTGTCATCTCCTATCTCTCCCTCACTTTCATCCTCTCACAGGCCACCCTTCCCTCAGTCGGGCCTCGCACCCTCAGGTTTCTCACAGCCATGCATAACATCCTCCTCCTCGCTCTCTCCTTCACCATGGCCACCGGCTGCGCCCTCTCCATCGTTTTCCACGCACCCAATGTGGACTACATCGTTTGCTACCCTGTAAACACCCCGCCGGAAGGGCCTCTCTTCTTCTGGTCGCATGTTTTCTATCTCTCGAAGATTTTGGAGTTCATGGACACTCTCCTGATCATCCTGAGCAACTCCATCAGAAGGCTGACTTTTCTCCACGTGTATCACCATGCAACCGTTGTGGTCATGTGCTACATATCTCTCCACACTTCGCAGTCTTTTTTTCCTGGGGTTCTTGTCGTAAACTCTTCGGTGCATGTTATAATGTATTTCTACTACTTCCTGTGTGCAATAGGGAAGCGTCCCAGGTGGAAAAAAATTGTCACAGATTGCCAAATTATGCAGTTCTTTTCGAGCTTCGGGATCATGGCCTGGATTTCTTACCACCATTTCACAGGGTCGGGCTGCTCCGGCATCTGGGCTTGGTGCTTCGATGCAGTTTTCATCACCTCTCTTTTGGTTCTGTTCCTTGACTTCCATTCAAAGAATTACTCCAAAAAAAACGAGGCAAAGAAGAACATATAAATTAATGCTCATGCATGGATTGGTTTGATTGACCAGCAGGGCCTTTTTATTTCCCTAATTTGTCAGTTCATGTTGATTAGTCCAGTGCGAGAGTTCATCTGGTGATACTACAGTGTGTGAGATCGATGTGGGGTGGCACAGAAGCTTTGCACACCATTCTTCATGTTGGATTTATTATTTTATTGTTAATGTAATTCATAATTCAATAAGAAAAAGGTGTTAATTACTTACTTAGTGCTCAACGCATTAATTTGATTTTATTACATCACACACACATCTAGGTATAATTAACAGGTTTTGGTAGTGTATGCTTATAATTATTTTTTTAATCCTAAATTTTATTACATCACACACATCTTTTTTAATGATAAATTTCATAGACTGTTTATTTTTTAAAAAGAAGATTTAAAACAACAATTCTTGTTTGAATTGTGACAAGGAGGAAACTCTTCACTATTGGCCTCTACCTCAATGAAGTACGAGGTCAAAAGAATGTTGAAAAAAGGAATACCCAAATTTGTTTTAAATTATGCATTCTTTTATTCTTTTATCTTTGTTTAGCTAGAAATCACTTCTAATTTTACTTTTGTGTAAGGATGACAACCAAGAAAGGAGAAAATACCTTTTTTAGATCATTAAAAAAAGTTTATCATTGTAAAAAAGAGATGTTCTCATTTTTTGAAGATAAAATAAGCAAACTTGATTTTTGTAGATAAATTTCCTATTCCTAAGGGTCTAGTTTATGAGTAAGCAACAAAAAAAAAAAGGCTTAAATTCCTACCAATGGAGTCTTTCCCATTCGATCGGGGGTCATTCTTACCAAACACCCTAAATAATGATTGTGGATGTCGTTGCCCATTTTAAAAGAAAAGAGGCCTCCACTCCTGTAAAGACAAGTATTTGATCTCTAATAATATAGATATTTTTCCCTTTGTCCTTATTTTTTACTAAGTTCATGAAGGCTATAATAATAAAGTCTTTCCATTGAGGCAAAAAGGTTAAGGACACCTTCTTATTGATCATGCTCAATTCAATTCTCCTTCCCTAAATGAAGAAAAGAGATAAGTCATAAAAGATGTTATTAGTGAGAGATTTGATCTTGGCGAGTCTGGCATAAAAGTGGTCCAATTCGAGCCTAATAAGATCTTTCTTTCAAAAAAAACCTATTATGGATCACACCCCCTATATTGTGGGCAAATAAGGGATTTTTAGTTGAGAAGATGAAGACTATATTAAACTCAATGGTGAAGAGAATGCTAAGAATAAAAGCCTAACATTTGAGAAAGACTAAAAATGAAAAGCCCTAGATATAAAAGTCATGAGAGTTTTCATTTGAGGAAAGACACAATAAATACCAAGTGCCGATGTCGAAGGCAATTAAAAAACAAATGACATAGAACTATACCTCCTATTAAGGAAAATGTTATTAAGATTATTGTGTCTTCAAGATAGTTTATCAATCAAATAAAGATTTTGAGTTGCTTTATAACCTCTATTAAAGACAACAAAAAGATAAATAAGCATCTGATGATAAATAATGAGCAATAAGTTCAATATTCTCTTTAAGTTTAAGATTAACAATGAAAGGAATGACATGGTTGTAAAGCTTCTCGAAACTTTGTTTGTTATAACCTCTATTAAAGATAACAAAAAGATAATGAACATCCAATGATAAATGATGGGAAATGAGTTTTAATGTTCTCTTTTAAGTTTAAAATTAACAATGAAAGGAATGACATGGTTATAGAACTTTTTAAAACATATTTGATTGATCCCATTCAGATGAATGACATGGTTGTATGTCATTCTTTTTACAAAGACAACACAAGAAAGAGAGTGAAATGAGTGGTTGATGGTGATCATAGGTCTTTAAAACCCTCAAACACCATTTGATCCTATGAATTTTCCTTTTGTTCATAACCATAAGTCATAGCCTTGTTATGTGTTTTTTAAAGATCTTTTTAATCAAGCAAACGATTTAAACTGATAAATGACATTCTCAAAGCATGAAGAATCTTTAGTATAAGGGTCTTGACTTCGCTAACAAAGTTACCGGTCATTATGCATGCTAATAAGTAAGTGGTGGAAAAAAAACTATCAACTAAACCCCAAGTCCTTGATCGAACCTCATATTGTTGAAACCATAGAAGGTGACTTCGTCACAAACATCAAATGACATACCCAAAATAAAAGATAAAAATTGACATAAAAGATGATAGAATAAACTATTTTAATCTCATAATAAGTTAATTTCTGTTTTTAAAATACAAGAAAACTGAATAATTGCATGTATTGAATATTTTGTATTAGGTCTTTGACCATTTAGACTGAAATAGACATTATCTTTGAAATTTATGAGTTGATTACACAATATGAAAGATTTCAAACAATGAGAATATCGACCAAATTTACAAAATCATTGACAAAAATGACATTAAAAGCTCAACTCATCCTTGAAACATGTGTGACATGAATAAAGAGAAATGGTGAATTATCTTATATAAAGTATCCTCAAATAGTTATATTAATCTTAGGATGTTTGAATGTGAATTAGCAAAGTAAGTGGATGAATTCTTAAATTTTATCAACCATAAGCATACGAGGACCTTGTTTTTGCATAATTTTAATACATGAGAAATTGTACTGGATTTAACGCTTGAAATATGATATTTTAAAGTTGTTCAACCATACATGCATTGAAGCTATTTAATGAGAAAAGTGTGTGTGTGTGTGTGTTTGAAGGGTTGTTCTAACTATATTGTTAACCTAACCATTTATGAATGACCTTTTTGTTGAATTTAAATGAAAAGCTTATAGCTTTGGCCTTTTGGATCTCTAATTATTACACTCCAAACTATAATTGTAGTGATTATTGAAAGTTGATATATATAATATATAGATACTTTTTGAGTATGAAGAGTATTTTAAAATATACCTTTAAATCTTCATTTCTAATAAATACACACACACATATTATAATCAAATTAAATTTAAAACTTCAAGCTCTGATATACTTTAACCATCTTTATTTAATTTTTCTTTTTTAAATTATTATATTTCAAAATTATAGTTATTAGTGGTTATAAATTTAGTTATTAGTGGTTATCAAACGTAAGGTGTTCAGATGGATATTTAGAGTTTTTTTTTTAATTTGATTTGATAATATTTTTTATTTTAGTTAAAATGTTTAATTTTTTATATATAGATATCAATTTGAATATCTTTTATTCCATTCCGTGTTTAAAAAGACATTTTTATATAATAATATTAAAAACAAAAATTTTAAAATAAAAAATATTATCTTAATATATTTTTAAATAAAAACCACTTTAAAACACAAACAATACTATAATAATAATAATAAAAAAAATAAAAATAATAATAATAATAAAAATAAATAATCTGGAGCCACCTATTTTCTTCAGCTAGCTTCATGCATTATAATAATTTGTCTGCCGCCATAAATACCACCTCAACACCTCCGTCAGTACTGCGTTTAACGAGTGCCAACCACCACCGTCTCTCTCACCTCTTAAAGCTGTGTTGCTATAGGAATTGACGCCTCGTTTGGCAGTCAAAGTTATCTCCCACAACATATATGGAACGGGTGACGTGGCATCCTGTTTATCCACAGGGAGGGAAGGGAGTAATTTAATGCACAAGTTTCTGGGATGTTTTTCCTTCGATTTTATTCTCTTTTTATGCCAAACGAGGTCGTATATTTCATTAATCTGCGGAGAAACCTATCCCTGAAAAATATATTTTATATATTCAGATAAACAAGTAAAATCTCAACTGTTATAAGTTTAACGTCGTTACTCAAATTCAAGACATGAACTTTCTACCCGGATGCTTGTACACGATCGAGCTCTACAACTCTATTATTGTCCATGTAGTTTATAGCTAGGTTTATTTTCATCTATATATATATATATATATATATTGGACTGTTTCTGGAGCTGGGATGTTATATATATATATTAGTGTTTTTTTAATAATTTTTGTAAAGAAGAGTTGTTTGTTTTTGTATTTTTTTATTTTGATTTTGATTTTAAATAATTTCTTTAATATTTTTAAATTGTTTTAATACATTAATATTAAAAATAATTTTTTAAAAATAAAAAAATCATTTTGATAAATTTATGAATGAAACTGACGATCATCAAATACCATGCAATTGGTATATAGATTGATTCTCCTTAAATGCCGATGACCTACCCGTCGTCCCTGAAGCGGCTGATTTTAAGATTCATCCACCTCACCTCACCCCACTAGGTGATCCAATAGTACAGGTCTGGAACTAATGAATTTATTATTTTTATGATTTTAGGTTCGAGTTTTGTAGTTATTATTGATATGAATATTTTGCAGTTATTATTGTTATTATTATATATATTGGGTTGATTAGGAATTTAATTTTGTAATTAGTTTTGTTTTACTTTCTATAAGATTTGTGGTCATTAATTTCAATATTATATAGTTAAATAAAAAATATTTCTAGAAAAATAAATTGCAATCCTAGCTTAGTCCATAACACGTGTATAACTCCATTTTTAAGCTGTTATTTTAAAATATTTATTATTATTAAAAAAATCGTTTTGCATGTGCTATTATGTCGTAATCCTACTACCTGGTACAACACCCACCACAACCAGGGAAAGTAACGAATGACAATACACCAGGCAGCCTCTGGGACCAAACTGGTCCCGATTATTTGTCTTCTCCCAATTTGTTTTTTTAGAATATTATTTTTACTAAAAAATACAATAAATAATTTTATTTTTAATTTTTAATTTTTTTTTAACATCATCTTATCAAAATAATTTGAAAAAATTAAAAATATTTTTATTTAAAATAAAAACAAATCAATTCCCTAAAAAAAAAAACACTTTTAGAATACATTGGGTATTTAGGATTTTATTTTAAAATCATTTTTGAAAATATTTTGAGTATTTTTTATTTTTTTAAAATTAAAAAAATTAATATTTTTCAATCATTTTATATACAGATATTAAAATAATTTTAAAAAATTAAATAAATATTATTTTGATATATTTTTAAATAAAAATATCAACATGAAACACGCTGTACCTGTACCTCCGAATGTCAGAATATGTGGCGAAAGTTGTGAGGAAAACTTCAGTATTTCTGAACGGGGAGATATTATTTTATAATTTAATTCACAAATCTCTAATCCCTGCGCAGGGATCGTGAGTCGTGACACTTTATTCTACGGCTAATATGTTTTGAAAAATACTATAGACTAAAATAATATATGTAAAAACAAAAATTATATAAACTTCAAAATATTTATCAATTAATATAGATTACTTAATATAGATTTAATATCAATTAACCATATGATTATATATCAATATCTTATTGGTAGGGAAAATGATAGAAACAATTATGGGGAAATACAGTAGTAGTTCATGATCATGAGAGAAAGAAAAGGAAGGCAGGCATTTGCTTTTCTTCTTGACACCTATATATTTTGAATTCTAAAGCTTCGGTGCGATTTTTACTGGGTAGTCAATGCCATTGCTGAAGAGCTCTTGCTGAAACCTGTTCATGATCGGCAATGGCAGCAATACGGGTACTAAAACACCCTCCTCCCCGGAGCTGTTTTTGAATCCACCGACAAAGTAGCTGGTACAGGGTAGAGCTCCAACCGGACCTCCATAAACAGGCTTCCCCCATCCAAAATCAATATCTCCGAGCCCAGCACGAGTTAAATCAGCGATAAGAAAGTTCCAAACTGTTGTGTAGTGTGGTCTCCCGCTCAACACCATGAGGTCTGCGACTGATTTTAAGTATTCTTCATTCATTTGAGTCTTCAGTCTCCTCACTAGCTCAAGTGCGTATCCCAATGGGCTCTGGCACAAGATTCCAGCCTTTGAGATGGCAGTTGGGAAAGCAAAAGCATTGCCATAGTATCCCACAGGCAGGTTTAGGGTTTGCTTTCCACGCAGGTTAACACTGCATGACAGACGAACAACCTCGTCGGGGTCAAGATGAAGCGCGATTGTCCGGCATCTCCACAAAAACGACGTCAGCACCTCCAAGTTTGAGCATTTTTGAAGGTGGGGGGGGATTTGCTTTCTTATTGATTTCAATTCACCAGGGCCAAAAAAGAAAGAACGATGGATCATATTTTTCTGATCACGATCCAGCATGGTTATGGAGGTTTCTGTGTGTGTTAGCTGGTCGTACTCATGGTGCACACAAGTCACTCGAGGTGGGTTTCTTGCGTTCAAGATCTCTCTTTCCCACACGGGCAGCAGCGATGGAGTGCTTGCTCCGAGTGCCATCTCTCCAACTGTGTTCAGGAATTTTGTCAGCCCTAGTGTATCGCTAATGGTGTGGTTCAGGCGTATTGCAAAGATGAATCCCCCACAAACCAGACGAGTCACCTGCAAATTAAGATGACTCTACATATTATAATCAACTCTAAAAACTAAGAATTAAAACGAGAAAAAGAAGAAGAAAAAACCCATGTAATTAATGAATTTACAGATACCTGAATCAACAGCAAAGGGCATCCAAGAACACCAGAAGATCCAGGGACATCATGCAGGAACTCTTCAATATAAGAACAAGGAGGTTGTATGGAGTCACCCAGCTGGTCAACTGTTACATCTGCATCAGCTTCGACGAACAAGATCCCTTCGCCGGTGCAGTCAACCAGAAGTTTTCCGCGAGGCCCCTCTATAGCCCTACCGGCGAGAGGGTAGAAGAACACAAGGGCTCTGCCCAGTGCTTCTTTGATAGCCATCGCAGGGTCTTTTCCTTTCATGGAAGGATGGCCACGGTAGAACATTATAAAAGGGAAATGGGAACGAATACCTCGTTGGTCATCGATATCTGAGAGCGGTTTCAATTCATGAGGTGTTGGTTCTGACGGCGGAATCAGCTGTGGCTCACAGCGTTTGACTGTAAGCTTTGGTGGCGAGGACGAGGACGACGATGCCATGATATTAGGATTACTCATGCCTTGCCTCGGGCATTATAGAGGGAGGAGCTCGCTCATTTTATATAATATTCTTGTTGGCAAAACATGTTAATTTCTTATGTTCCTAGGAATCCAGTGTTTTATAGATTCTATTTAGCCATGTTTGTCAGTACGTTTTGTTTTATTTTCTATAAGATCTGTGATCATCTATTTTAATTATTATATAATTAAATAATAAGTCTTTATAGAAAAATAAATTATAATTCTAGTTTAGTCCATAACACAACACGTGTCCTAACTCAATTTTTGAGGTCTTATTTTAACACAGCATGTGCTAGTCTGTCGTAATCCTACCTGGTCCAATACCCACCACTCTCAGAAAAAGTAACGAATGACGATACAGCAGGATTGTACCGGTGGGAGTGTGTTTTTTAAAATATTTTTTATTAAAAATATATATTAAAATAATATTATTTTTATTTTTATTTTAAACAACTGTACATCAAAATAAAATAATTTAAAACTATATTAATTTTAAAACAAAAAAAAAGCAATTATTTGACCAAACACCCTTCAAACCCCCGGGACCTCCGAATTATCAGAGTTTTGACAACATTTGTGTGGCGATCGATCTGTCGGCGCAGTTATCTCCACCTTTCGTCACCTTTTAAGATTTGGAACACATAAGAGCGTTTTTCTTATTATATATTCTAGTTTTTAAATTGCTTAATTAAATGTTTTTAAATAGGACTTGTTGTTTGGTGTTGTGATTTGCCTATACTTTTTTTTTAAAAAAAAAGAATTAAATGTTTTTTTAGCTTTAAATTAAATATATTTTAAAAATACAAAAAAAATATTTTAATTATAGACAACAAAGACAATATGTCACGAATTTACAATTGTCTATGAGATGTTTGATATTACATTTCAACAATGTTTTTAATTTAAATAAAAATTTAAAATTTTTATTTAAATTAAAAAAATTATTGTTTTTAGATCATTTTCGCGTGCTATGCTAATATAAAAAATAATTTTTTAAAAATAAAAAAAATATTATTTTAATATATTTTTAAAAGAAAATTATTACTAAAACAACAACAACCAGAAATACCGTCATGTTACAACTTGAAACCTTCTTGGCTACTTTTATGACAAAGTCATACGAAAAATGGAAATCAAGCCTTTACATCTAAGAAATGTGTTGTGAGTAGTACAATATATATATATATTAGTGATTAGTGATTTGAATTTTAAAATATTTATTATTATAAAAAAAATCAAAAATTCATTAGCACGTGCTATTATTATGTCGTAATAATCCTACCTCGCACAACTCCCATCACAATTAAAAAAAACTAACGAATGACAATACAACAGGCAGGCTCTGGGACCCTTTCAATGACCCAACTGTCCCCGATTATTTCTCTGCCACAATTTGTACATGCGACTGTCTGATAGTATATGGAGGGTTATTTTTTAAATTATTTTTTATTTTAAAATGTTTTAAAATAATATATTTTAAAAAAAAATTATTTATACCAAAGGATACGGGGACATCATGTAGTCACTCTTCAATATAAGAACGAGGTATGCAGTCACCCAGTTGTGGCTCACAACGTTTGACTGTAAGTTTCGGTGAAGGTTTGGAACGTGTTCATGAATGTTTTTTAAAGTGTTTTTTTATTTAAAAATATATTAAAATAATATTTTTTAATTTTTTAAAAAATATTTTTGATATTAGCCCATAAAAATATCATTTTTTTAATTTAAAGTAAAAAATAAAAATTTTAAAATTTTTTAAAAGTGCTTTTGAAATGCAGTGTCAAACACCTCTTTAGTGGCGAGGATAAGGATGATGCCATGATATTAGAACTTATGCCTTGCCTTGGACTTTATATATATATATATAGTGAGTATTCGGTCAGTTTACATGTATCTCGACTAATTTAATGGATTTGAAAATTAATGACTATACAAATTTCAAGTGGTGATCATATTAGTAAATACATAACTGAAAATATAACATTCTTGTTGGCATTATATGTTAATTTTATGTGTTCCTAGGAATCCAGTGTTTTATAAATTCCACAAAATTAACATGATTTTTTTGCGGTATTATTGTTATTATTATATAAATTGGATTGATTAGGAATTTAATTTTGTAATTAGTGTTGTTTTACTTTCTATAAGATTTAATTTTAATATTATATAGTTAAATAAAAAATATTTGTAGAAAAATAAATTGCAATCCTAGTCCATAACATGTGTTATAACTCAATCTTTAAGTTATTATTTTAAAATATTTATTATTATTAAAAAAATCGTTTTGCGTGTGCTACTATGTTGTTCTCCTACTACCTAGTACAACACCCACCACAACCAAGAACAGTAACGAATGACAATAAAGCAGGCAGCCTCCGGGACCTTTTCAATGACCATACTGGTCCCGATTATTTGTCTTCTCCCAATTTGTTTTTTTCGGATATTGTATTTACTAAAATACATAATAAAATAATTTTATTTTTATTTTTTAAAATTATAAGAATAGTGATAATTAAAATAAAATAGTTTTCTAGTAAAACTATTGAGATTTGTTTTTAATAAACAACCTAAAAAATTCAATAAACCCATCTTTTAAATCAACCTTTAATTAATCAAAACATGAAAAAAAACCTAAAATTAAAAACGTTAAAGATGGTTTTGTCTTCGCATCACAAATCTCAATTACGAGCAAGGATTAAAGTCTGTGCGAGACAAAATCATTTGAATGCAAGGACAGACAGTCGATTTATTTAATCCCAATAAAGAAAAATGCATGAAAAGCATGCTTGCAGGTTCATTTCCTGTTTGAAAGCGTGATCATTTTTGTTTTTTAAATCATTTTTACTTTGAAAACGTAATTTTTTATTTTTCAAACTAAACTGAATAAATAAAAAGAAACAAACCACAATTTTAAATTCCTGTTCATCTTATTTTAATATTTTCTGGCGGGACATGGCAGTAGTGGACTTGCAATTTTATTTCCCAAGGTTATCAATACCATTCCGGTTGCCGTTCCGGTTTTTCTATTGTAACGGAACGTTCCGGTTTCAGAGCGTTTCGGCGTGCCGTTTCGGGGTTGTACTGTTCATATATATATATATATATATATAATTAAAATATTAATTTAAGAAGCATAATTAAAATTCAAGATAAATGAACTTTAAATTATACAATATAAACACAAAGTCAAACAAATATAATCTCAAAATTAGAAAAACAATCACAAGTTAATCAAAATAAAAAGGATTTTAAGGCCAGAACGGTACTGAGATGTTCCGGCCGGAATTTTCGAAATGAGCTGGAATTAAAACCGAGATAAAAACAACGCCGAAATGACACGAAACATTTTGGTCATTTCAACCAGAACAGAATGAAATTGACAAGCCTATTATTTTCATGATCGTATTGGATCAACCTGTCATGATTCACGAAGAGCTGAAAGTGTCGAATATACCCTCACTCAAAAAGATTAAAAAAATAAAGTGATAATAGTATGAAGGAATGAGAATTTCTAAAATATATTTAACTTAAAAAAGAAGAAAAGATAAAATATAATAAAAATTCAACAGGAAATAAAATAATGTCACTTGCAGCAAAAAAAAGTTGTATCGCAACATGTAATAAAAAAACATGAGAATTAAAGAATTTACTTTTCATTTATTTCAGGTTAGGTGACTCCATGAGAGTTTTGAATTAAAGAATTTATTTTTTATATTTCAGGTTCCAGTCCTGTGATTATTAATATGATGATTATTTAGATTTATAAAATTTTAGGACTCGTAAAATTAGTCGAAATGCACGCAAGTTGACCCGAACAACCATGTTTATAAAAAAATATATTATAATAAATACACATACACCTCTCTTTTAATTTAGCATTGCTAATTAATATATGACAATAAATCATCCAAAAAACTTTGGAAACTAGTTGTGGCTGACAGAACCTGGAGAACTCAAGACAAGTTACCGAACATGAAACCTAAACAGAAAGAGTAGGCTGAGAATCTTAGAAGCTAGTTGGGTCCTAAAGTAAATATTAAAAATATTTTAATATATTTTTAATACAAAAAAATATTTTCAAAAACAATTTTAAGATCATTATCAAACAAGCCTAGGTTGACATGATTTTTTTTTTTGCAAGTATTATAATTATTATAGATATTGGGTTAATTAGAAATTTAATTTTATAATTAGTTTTGTTTTATTTTTTAATAGATTTGTGATCATTTATTTTAATTATTATATAATTAAATAAAAAATATTTATAGAAAAACAAATTATAATTCTAGTTTAGTCCATAACACAGCACGTGTCTTAAATCAATTTTTGAGGTCTTATTTTAACACAACGTGTGCTATTATGTCGTAATCCTACCTGGTCCAGCACCCTTCACAGTCAAAAAACAAGTAAGGGATGACAAGACAAACAGGCAACCTCTGGGATCCTTTCGATGATACAGGTGGCTCTGTGTTTTTTAAAATATTTTTTATTTTTTTTAACAACCTTACATTAAAATAAAATAATTTCCGAATTATCAGAGTTTGTAATAGAATTTGTGTGGCGATGAGTGAGATCGATATCTCCTCGCAGTTATCTCCACCTTTCGTAACCTTTTAACAATTTCAAATAGATAAGATTTTTTGTTTTTATTATTGTGTTTCAAAATTATTTTTTAAAAAAATTATTTTTATTTTTTATAAAATAAAATAGTATTTTTAGATCATTTTGATATGTTAATATAAAAAATAATTTTAAAAAATAAAAAATATATTATTTTAATATATTTTTAAATAAAAAATACTTTCAAAAAAACAATCTTAATCACATAGGCCTGTATATGCTCTAGTTTTTAAAGTGTATAATTAAATGTTTTTAAATAGGACTTGTTGTTTGGTGTTATAATTTGCGAATGTTTTCTTTTAAAAAAAGAATTAAATGTTTTTTTAGCTTTAAATTATATATATTTTTAAAAAAATACAAAAAAATTATTTTAATTAATATTCGTGATTATTTATTTTAATTATCATATACTTAAGTATTTTTGAGTTCATATTTTAAAATATTTATTATTGTTAAGAAAAATAAAACATTGGCATGTGCTCTTATTTCGTAATCCTACCTCGTCCAACATCCACCACAATAAAAAAAACCCATAACGAATGACGATTTCTCTTCCTAGATTTAATTCATAGAAAGAGAACTTTTTTAATATTTTTCTCTTTTTATTGTTCTAATTTATTTGTGACTATTGTTTTTCATTTTTATTCATAGAATGAGATATATAGTTTGTAATGAACGAGTATTAAAAGTTCCTGTAAAATTAAATAAATTAAAAATAATTTCTAGAGAACTAGTATTACAACTTCTTGAAGAATTATATAAATTAAAAACAGTTCCTGAAAAACTAGTGTCACAAGTTCTTAAAGAATTAATAAATTAAAAACAGTTCTTGAAAAACTAATATTACAAGTTCTAAAAGAATTAATAAATTAAAAACAATTCCTGACGAATTAGTATCACAAATTCCTTAAGAATTAAATAAATTAAATATAGTTTCTAACGAATTAGTATTTCTTAAGCTAAATAAATTGTAGTCTTAAAGGAATGATTTTTTTCTTCATGATTTTATTTAATAAGTTATTTCTTGTTTTTATAGATAAAGATAATTTTAAAAAAAATAACAAAACTTGAATTTATCGCTCTTGATATTAATTATTTATCACAAAATATTGATGCCGAGATTGATCTGAAAGCTATGAAAGAATGACATAATATGTGGTAAAATCTAAATAAAAGATATGACCACCAAAACTTTAGCATACCTCTTCAAGCTCATTATGATTGGTTGGACCTAAGGTTGTAAGATTTCAAATCAGTTAGTGAATATAATTCTGCTCTTTTTAAAATTACATCACAGGTAAATTTGTGTGGTAAAGATATCAAAAAAGACCAAATGTTACAGAGCTCTACTTTTCATGCCTCAAACGTTATCCTGCAGCAACAATATTAAGTGCATAATTTCAAAAGATTCTAAACTATTTTCTATAGTGAATGGAACTTTTGTCTAAAAGACAAGAAAGAACCAAGAATATAGGTATGAAAAAAAGATAGAAAATGAGAAAAGATAATCCTTCTAAAAAGCAACCCAACATATCATCAGAAGTGGAGACACAATAAACTTAAACAAGAAAATGCAAGAATTTGCATAAACCGGAAGATAAGTATCATAGATGTGGTATGCATGGTCATTGGTCGCGTACCTATCATATACCAAAATATCTTAAAGATTTATATCAAGCCTTTCGTAAATAAAACACAGTTAAGACTAATTTCATTCATCAAGATGATTCTGAAATCATAATATTTATGTTGATACTAATACTTATCTTGATGTTTTTGATTTTTTTTGAAAACTCGGATAAGATAGAAAACATGCTTAGTGACGAAATCATTAAAGATAATTAATAGTTTTTACTTGTTTTAAAATATTTATGTTATTATGTTTACAATAAACATTATCAATTTGCTCAAGTTAAATAATAAACTTTATCATTTTTTGAATAGTGACACGACTTTTCATGATAGAGATTTATGTTCGACAGACAATGCAATAACGCACACAATTCTTAAGAAAAATAAATATTTTAAATATTTTAAATTAACCAAAGCTAATGTCACTACAATACCAAGGCCAACAGACGTGATCAAAGGCTTTGGAAAAACTAATTTTGTGCTACTAAATAACACAAGACTAGACATCAAATATGCATTATATTCACCTTAGTCCAGAAGAAATTTATTTGGTTTTAAGGATATACGTGCTAATGGTTATCATAATGAAACAACAGATGAAGATAGAAAAGAATATTTTTATATTACTTTATGTATTTTAGGACAGAAGCTTGTACTTGCGAACTACCTGTTTTTTCTTCTGAAATTTATTATACGATCATGAAATCTTTTGAATCAAACAATATGATATACCAGAAGTGTTCCGAACCAAAATAATTTATACTTTGGCATTATCGACTTGGACATCAAAGATTAATATAGTAACATTCAAAGCCCATATAAAATGCATGATTAGAGAGTTAATCACCATAATAATTAGTCTTTATGTCTTTTTAAAAGTGTAATTATATATTTTTTATATCAATATATGAAAATGATCTAAACACACCAATTTTTTTTAATAAAAAATAAAAAATAAAAAATAAAAATAAAAATTTAATTTTTTTAAAAAATAATTTTGAAATGCAATAGAATGAATCTATTATTCTTCCTGTATTAACATCCCTAGCGTGTCCATATGCCAACAGATTGGAAAGGGGGTCCAAATTAGACAATCAGGGCATACCTTCTCTTTAACTTCAAGGAATGCTGTATCACTTTAAATGGAATATTAAAAAACTGTTCTTGGTTTCATTTTATGTGTGTTTTTGTTTAATTATTTCTATTTGTGATTAATTGTTTAGTAATTTGTCATAATATAATTCGAGTGTTATTATATTCATTATTGTAATTATAAGTTTTAAAAATAAAAATATATGTGATGGTCCTTATTTTTTATTTGCATATTAACTCATATATTATAATTATACTATCACACATTCAATTACATTAGTCACTTACCCGCGCTTCTCTGCAACTACAATCATATTTTTTAAAGTGTAAAAAAAAAATTAAAAGTGTAAAAAAAAAAATTAATGCTAAAATTTGGATGAAATAATAAATCTAGGTAGAATTTTTGTGAAGCGCGAGTTTATAATAAAATATATGAATTTTAAATTGATATAAATTTATTTGTTTAACATGATTTAATGAAATTATTAGAATAATTGGATATCTGAATCAATGAATTCATTGTATTAGAATCAATTCATTTAATAATTTAATTTAAATTAAACACGAAAATAAAATATAAATTGTGTAAACACCTCCAATCTGAAGAACAAAGATAAGCAGTTGATTTTATACCTATAACAAGAAAAAAAAATCATTCAAAATTCATTGTTACGTCATTGTTATCATCATGACTATGAATCAAAGTCCCACATTTCAGTTAAGAACAAACACCAGAAGAAGCATGGTTTGCTCATAAACCAATCAGCCAGAATTAATGACTGACATTGAAGAAATCACAAAAACAAGTGAGCAGTCCAGAAAAGTTGATCATGTCAACGATGACGGCAAGGGAAATTGTCGATGGATTTAATCTGCCTATAGTAATCTCTCCTATTGACGGCAAGGGAAATTGCAGCGCTGCTGGTTGTGATGGAGACCCGCGACTAAATTGCTCGTTTGGACTGGCTGTTAGGACGCCCGACGGGAAGGTCATTGCTTGCCGGAGCGCATGTGATGTTTTCAACGCCGACGAATCCTGTTGTGATCCATGACGTGGCAAGCTGTGCCTCAAGGCGAGCAAGCTCATCACTGCTGCTACTGCAAAATCGATCCATGGATGTACACCTGTTTTGATGCCTTTTTCCGAGGGAATTTCTCCCTGTAGAACAATATGAATGATATTCTGAGCAACTAATTTACCTGTTCGTGAGCCCAGGAATCAAAAAGTGTGCTCCTATCATGGTCACAAGCTTCTCTGCAATCCATCAAATGGTCCAAAAGCATCTCCCCCTGGCCTAGGAGGATGGATTCTGGTGCTGGCACTGCCTTTGACCGGTATTTTGAAGATGAAACTCTAGCGGGTTTTGTATATATTCAGCCAAATCGTCTGTTCATCGTAAATGAATTGTATCTCCCTGTCTTTTTTCTTTTTTCTGGAGTTTTTCCGTTGCTCGCAGCACCATACATGTTTGAAACTCTCTAGATTAAATTAAATTTATATGTTTTAATGGGATTACTTTCAGAATCATTTTCCAGCGGTCAAATCATGAGCCCTTAATCAGTCAGATACAAAAAGAAGAGGATTGAAGGTAACAGATTCTCAAGATGTACAGCAACATGTTGACAGCATAGAATGATCGAAAGCTTCTGCTTAGCGAAACTAGTTCAACTAAACGAGTATAGATTCTCTATAATATAAATCATATTCTAGGAGTTTACTTAATAGCTTAAATTTTTAGGTGAAATGATTCTTTAACATGGTATCAGAGTCTTGTTGACCCAACGGTCACGAGTTCAAATCTCACCACTCTCATTATATTTGATTAAAAAATCAAGCACAAAATAATATGAGACTGTGCAAGTTTCAAGTCCAAAAAACTTTCACTTAAGAAAGTATGTTAGAAAATAATATAAATCATATTTTGGAGCCTTACTTAACAGCTTAAGTTTTTAGGTGAGATGATTTCTTAACACTTCATCTCTGAAAAGCATATTTTATAGATCTAGGTGAGCGAGTAAAACCCCAGCTCTTACAAAAAGTGTACACCTGACTCAAACTCGAGATCTATTATGCAAATCTCAAATTCTTTATCATCACGACACGCTACTTATCACCATTCCTAAACTTGGTGAATCCTGCTTAGCCACTACCTGCTGTTGCGCACTTGGATCAAAGCCACTGAGCTTCCATTTGTCTCCTTCAAATTGACTCGAAACCCTAAACCTGCAGCTTCCACAGTGCAAAACAGGCACGTAATCCAGTAAATAGCAGCAAAGTTTTCTTTGTAAGAAAAATATGATGATCATTCCGAGTTAACTCTGTGATACGTGGATTTCTTTTAATCTATTTTATAAGACATAATATAATCTTAAGAAAACAAACTGCATCTCCATCAATAAATCATCATGTTAAAACTTCAAATCAATATATAAAACCATAAAAATATCCATGAATAATAAGACAAAAATCCATGCATTATATTAAAATATATATATATATATATATATTACAACTTTGTAAAATAATATATTTTTTATTTTTTAAAAAGTATTTTTAATACCGGGACGTCGATACCCAAAATAAAATTATTTTCCAGCAAAATAAAATAAAATAAAATAAATCATTAAACTCGGTTTCTAACGTTAAAACAAACCATCTGCCTCACTCCACATCTAACTCTACTTAAACTGAGTCAGATTTTAACTACCATCAATTTTAAAATCTTATCATTCCAAGAGAGGAGGATGAGATAAAGATGTCCACCGCCTTCCACTCTGCAGATAACGGGAAGAACATGCCGAGTTGACCAGCACAATCACAGGTAGAAGACGAGCAAGCTCATCGTGTGATTGCAAAGATTGTTCATCCCACCCCACAATCTGCTGAGAGGTTGGAATGGAATCATCATCACATGGATAGCACACCTCGAGGAAAAGAAAGGGAACTTCGGTGCCACACATGCTTTTAAAGACGCAAAAAAGCAGGGCAAATGATATATAATGGCCCAGATTATCTTTAATTTGTTTTCCGATCTCATGACTTCGGCAAGCACAGCCTGTGGCAAAAACTTTCGTTTTCAATTTCTTGTGGGCAAAATATCTTCACGTCCCCGACACTTTTTTCGTGGAATTATGACAATGGGATCATGTTCGGTGCCAGTTGAACCGTTGAACCAACTATTTTTATAAGCTTTTCAATGCTTCGATCTACTTCTGACACTTGAATTATGTTTGTTGTCGTTTGATTTGGTCAAATCAATTATTATGTTCTGCATCATCATTTAATCCAACATGAAAAGTATATGATCCAGCACTGCTGTTTTAAGGTCAAGCATCTTCCCATCACAACCATTTTCTCGGCCATTGATTAACAGTTGGGCAACTCTAGTAGTAAAAGTTCGAGATTGTCGTTTGATGTTTTCTCGGCCAAATTCGAGCCTGTTAGTTTACTTTTGTCAAAATTATATCCAAAAACGCCACATATTAAAAATTCTAGCTAGCTAGCCACCACTGCAGCATCGCTGCATTTTTCACCAGTTCATTCTCCTAAACTCCCTTCCAGATTCATGACAGACCAAAACATTTCTTTGATTTCTCCTTTTTCTTTATATAATGAATACTTGAAATAATCAATCATGCAGATGGAGATTATTCTCTATTGTGTGTATATCCATCTCAAATTGATACATAGAAATTTCGCTAGCTTGATTCACTTCATAATTTCTCGAAAGAATAACAGAAGCACTGAATTCAAAAGCACAAATAATTTTAAAACACGAAAGATATAGAGATAAGCAAGACTCATATCTCAGAAGGATGATATCCACATCACAAACGAGTTTCAGTAAACCCTCAAAACAAATGTGTATCATGTCAACAGCTAAAGAAAGGCAACACCCTCGTACCAAGATCATACTAATCATCAAATTAGCTCCATCATAAGCCATCCTCTCTTCTCGTCACAAAACAGCGCCTCGATTTTTCAGAAACTAGATAAAGATGCAACTACAAGTCCGGCCATCAAAGATCCGGCAGAGACAAATAATCCATTAGAACCGGAAGAACCTGGTGATGGAGCTGGTGCTTGGTCATTGGATACACCATTCACCGACGGTCCAGCTGCAGATTCTGCGTAACACAAATTTCACAACAAAAAATGAGCAGCGTATATTTGATTGTGAAACCAAATAGAATGAAGACCAAACAGTTAAAAATAAAAAAGCAGAATCATACAATTGAATGACTCATTAAGAAGCACCTAAAATGCAAGCAAGGGAAACTACATGCCACATTTATAACAATCAACACACTGTTGTTTTAAGCATCAAATACACATTGTGGGAGGGCAAATCTCTTGTTTCGTCTTTCAAGAAGCAAAGGTAAAATCAGACAAACATTCAATCTCGTGACCAAGCAACCACGATTGATAGTTGTCGCGTTGTCGCATTCCACTTGTTAAATATATATATATAAAAAAAAAAGTGGAATTGATTTTGACTTAAGATTGGATTGCAAAATTAACATCATCAAATAAAAGACAGCACAGGAATGCTCACTCCTTTAGATACTCATCACTCAACATAAACATTGGGACCTCAATTAACAGGACATGCAATAAATTATACCAAAATCAGGAAAAGAATGGCAAGAGTACAGCATCAAAGCACTTAATTTCTTTCTTTTTTAAAATAATCCAGACATGGGTGGGGTCAAAAGGAAAAAAAAGAAAAAAAAATCAGCCAGAGTTTCAAACGTCACATGCAAATACATAAAAGATTCAATAATAATTTTTTTTTAAAAATCAACATAATGTTTTTTTTTCCAAAAAGTAAATTTATCAGTAAAGATCAGGACTTGAACATACCAGGGGCACCAGTAGGGCTAGCTGTGGTGGTCACTGAGGGGAAAAAACGACATATTTAGCGAAATCATGAAGAAAAACAGTAAATTCTTGAAACCCCACAAGAAATATGTAAAAATATGTGAGAGAGAGAGCTAAGTACTAACATCCGCAGTTAGAAGCAGGAGGGGCGTGGATTTTGCAAGCAGAAGGGAGAGATAGAGCCTTAGTGACATTCAGGACGATACCAAATTGAGCACTGCTCTTGAAGGCCTCACAGAGGCACTCGGCGTCAGTGCTCAACACCGTTTTCAAACCAGAACAGCAAGTCCCTTCTGGCTTTGTTGAAGTGCTGTCGTTTGACACAAACGACAAGCAATCAGCCATGTTCAGCACCAGATTGGTGCAGTCCACTGACGGTGCTGGGGCTGAGGCGTGGCGGTGGGATGCGCCCTCTGCCCAGGTACAGCAAGAGACAGAGATTGTGCATAGAAGGATCAAAGACAACACCCTTGTTGATGCCATTTTGTTTATTTCTTGAGAAAAGATGTTGCTGAATTGCAGAACCGAGAGATGGCGGAAGGGAGGAGAGATAGGGAGTTGTGAGAATAGGGTTGGTGAAGAGAGTTATAAATAGCGGAAAGGGAAGTGGGAGTTTCAAGAAGTGGAGTGTGGGGCTTGTTGGTTTCTGAGCAAATATTGACTTCATATTTCAAAATTTTGAATTCAATCTTTTTTTTATCCGATAAAATTTAAAAAATATATATATGGTTTCATTTAAGATAATAATAAAAATAAAATATTTTTGATTTTTTTTTTATTAATATGATTGTTCGGTCAGTTTACACGTTACGGATCATGAAATTAACGATCATATAAATCTCCGATGATCATCATATTAGCAACTACAGGCTTAAATCTGAGAGTGTAGTGGGAGCAAAACTCTTTAATCTCAAGTTCTTACTACTTAATTAATATTTTTGAATTTTTTATATATAATGATGTTGTTTGTTTTTTTATTCTAAATAATTTTATTTTGAAATATTCTTAGGATGGCTTGCAAGTTGACCGGTAATAAACCAACGATGAAACTATTCATACTTTCTTAATATTTAATGTTAGAAATACAAAATAAAGTTTCTAAAAGACAATGCGTGATATAAAAGAGTTTGTGATTTGCACAGCAAGTCTCGAGTTTGAATCCGAGCGGGCACTATTTGTAAGAGTCTGGGACATCTGAAGTTTTACACGGTCATCTGAACTCATAAACTACATTTTCTAAAGATAAATTTTACTTGTATAAAAAAAAAATAGAGAGATGCAAGCTGTTGCTATTTTATCATATTTAAGTCAAATCAATTTTATTTAAATTCAATAAATATAAGACTACGTGAGTTGTTGATATTTCAAATTAAATACATTCAAATTTAAATTATTTAATAATATTTCCTAATTTAAGGAATATAAAGAGAAAAAAACATTTAAAAAAAAAGGGAAAAGGGAGGGATGATGGCAATTATTATGAACGAATAAAATAATAGAAAAGAAAGGCAACGGCCTTTTTTTTTCTCACCTTTTTTCGGCGATGCCATGTGGGCGTATAAGTCGGTGCATGATGAGCTCAAGTGGCATACGTGTCACACATCCCGCCCATCCCATCCCACGTGTCGATTTTCTATTTTCTTTTTTATAAATGAAAAGACATAGTTACCTTTTCTTTTTTTCTTCAAACAAAAATTACTTTCAGGATCAAAACCCTAATAAATGCCAATTTTCAAAATGGATAATTAATGAAAACCATTTTAAATTTGATTTTCCTTTTTATTATTTTTTTGGATATTTCATAATGGATACCTAATTTTTGACTAAATAATTAATGATATTTACTTGTATTATAGTATATGTTCAATTGTTGTGTATTTCGAGTGTACTGATTTTACACAAGTCAAATTTAATTTTATCAGTTTTCAAGTTTTTAGTTTAGTTTTTTTTTGTATGATGAAACTTTATCTTCTAGAAAACATATTTTGCGGATCCAGGTGAGCGAGTAAAGTCCCGATTGTCCTCGGCTCTTACAAGAGTCGATTTTACACAAGTCAAATTTAATTTTATTAGTTTTTAATTTTTTTAGTTTAGTTTGTTTGGATGTGAGGAAACAACATCTTTTGAAAAATATATTTTATGGGTTTAGGTGACGAGTAAAACTCCAATTGTCCCAAATTTTTACAAGAAATGCACATTCTAATTTAAACTCGAGATCAGTTATACAGATCATAAATCGAACATTAGTTTAATTTTATTGATATAGATTAGCTTGTAAAACCATATAAGTTTATGTGTTAACTTAGTGATTTTAACAACTACGATGGAAATATAAAAAAAAAAACCTTGATTTTTTTTAATTTTTTAGCAAAAAAAAAAAAGAATGTAGAAGCATATTTTGTTTTGTTGTAAATGTTTTTACAAATGTAGAGCCGATGATTGATGTTCTGCTTTAAAAGCAATTCACGTGGTTTCCCTAATTATACTTGGAACCGAAAGTATTGGCTTTATAAACTATGAAAATCATTCCGAGGATCAAAAGTGCCGCGTTTTATGATATATGATCATTTTGTCAAGACCAACAACATATCTTACCCGGGTTTGCTAATATTTAATTTTTTGAAGTTTTTTTTATTGATTTTTATTTTTATTTATCTTTACACGCTTAGATTATTAGGAATCATGCATCGTTAGTTTTTTCCGATCTGTTTCATGATACTTTACCATGAATTATTGCGCGCGGTGTGTTCTATGAACTATGAAGTGCACTTTAGAATAGAAACAAAAGCTCCAGCGTGGATGGAATCGAACATGGGGATGCTGATGGAGCTCGTGTTCCCATTGGTCCGAAATCTATCCACGAAACTTGCTCAGATTTCATTATCCTACATAGCTCCATACGAATCTCTTCTTCAGATCCTCCTTCCCTCTCCCAATCATCGTTCGAGAGAGCATTAAAGCCACCAACAAGTTCTTGTACAGTAACCAGCTTCTTGGGCCAGAGAGAGAGGACAGAGAGAGAGAGAGAGAGATGGCTGCTACCTCTGGTGCTGTCCTAAATGGACTGGGGTCTTCGTTCGTGTGTGGAGGGAAGAGGAGCCGTGCCTTGTTGGGAATCGGAGCATGTAGGGTTGGGAGTTGTTCAGTCGGTGCAAGGAAGTTGATGGTAGTGGCTGCTGCTCAACCAAAGAAGTCTTGGATCCCCGCCGTTAAAGGTGGTGGCAGCTTCGTTGACCCCGAGTGGCTCGATGGCTCGTAAGTCTGATCTCTGCTAAATGTAGTTGAAAGTATTTTTCTCCATTAAAAAGCTACATGTCGCTGCCACCTGTACTTCTGGAATTTATAATGGTAGTAGCTCGGGCTTAAATATGCAGGCTCCCTGGTGACTACGGTTTCGATCCTCTAGGCCTCGGCAAGGACCCGGCATTCCTCAAATGGTACAGGGAAGCTGAGCTCATTCACGGCCGGTGGGCTATGGCTGCGGTGGTGGGAATCTTCGTCGGCCAGGCATGGAGCGGCATCCCCTGGTTCGAGGCTGGTGCTGACCCTGGTGCCATCGCACCCTTCTCCTTCGGCTCGCTCCTCGGCACGCAGCTCATTCTCATGGGGTGGGTGGAGAGCAAGCGGTGGGTGGATTTCTTCAACCCCGAGTCCCAGTCCGTGGAATGGGCAACGCCATGGTCGAAAACTGCAGAGAACTTCGTCAACGCTACCGGTGACCAGGGTTATCCCGGCGGCAAGTTCTTCGACCCCCTGGGATTTGCAGGGACTCTCAAGAATGGAGCGTACATTCCTGACGAGGAGAAGCTTGAGAGACTTAAACTTGCTGAGATCAAGCATGCTAGGCTTGCCATGCTTGCCATGTTGATCTTTTACTTCGAGGCTGGTCAAGGCAAGACTCCTCTTGGTGCTCTTGGATTGTAATTCTCTTGGATTGTAAAATGACGACCATTTCTGTCATCAATGTAGATATAAAATCTAATTTTTAGTGGATAAAAACATTCGCCAACTCCAACAGTCTGTTATTGAGCTATATGATTGCGATGAGTTTTAATCGGTCCCTTAAGCTTGGATTGGATTGGTACTTGTGATTTTAGAATATAGGGTTATTGAATGATTTTCCTGCCATACACAACTCACATGTCCGGGGCGTGATAGAATGACTTGAAATCTGCATAATAGATCTCCAGTTCGAGTCAGGACATACATCTCTTATAAGAACCTGGAATAACCGGGATTATACTAGCTCACTTGAGCCCACACAATGCGCTTTTCAAATGCTCAAACCAGCAAAGAAAGCAAAGAGATCACATGCATGTGATTGGCATGGATAGACTGAGAGGGGAAACCGTACTCTTAGCACCAAAAAAAGCAACTATGGATTGAAATCATTGAGAGGGTTGTTGAGTTTATCAGGGGAAAAAAGAAACCATGAGGAATCTACTGAATGAATGGTAGAAAATAGCAAGCACAGATTATTCACTGCCAGTAGCCATCAAAAACTCGCCCTCGCAAACTACCTCACCTCCAACATAAGCTTTCCCCTCCATCTTTGCTATTCCAAAGCGTTTCTGCAGCTTGATTAGTGTCATTCTCATAACCAAGGTGTCACCTGCAATCACTGGTTTCCGGAATCTCACTTTGTCAATTCCAGCAAAGAAGAAATTCTGGCGAGAACCTCCAACTTCTGGTTGCAGCATGACTAAACCACCAACTTGTGCCATTGCCTGGACAAATGACCATCAACACATATCATTAATTCTGTGACTTTTTGCGGGTGTGAACTCTGAAGTAGACCAGTATGGCCATTAGGGAAATAAGATTGGACTTCAATGAATGCAACAGGATATACAAACACAATTTCCAACCAAAGGCAACAGAGTACACCATAGATTTGAAAGTGTTAGGAAAATCATTTTCAGATGTGAGGCCACTACATGATGATGTATGATTACCATGTCCAGTGGCGAAGATATCAGAAAGTTCATCACTGAATCGTAAAATGACATTTATGGCAAAGAAATAGAACCATATGCTATAAGCTGAAGATGATGCTTCAGTTATTACAATTTAACATCCTTAACCTTCTGATGATGCTTTAGTTACAACATCTAACTTCCTCAAACTTTACTCCTTACAGAAAACACATTGCAGAAGGCCAATCATGCAGGGGAAGAACACTATCATCAGAATCAGAAATTACAGGCTGTCATATATGGTTTCGCAATGGACAGAATGGAATGCCTTCTCACTTCCAACCATTTTATTTTATAGGAGTAATACTGTTGATGATGTTTGAGTCGATGACACCTCCATTGTAGAATATGATTCGTTTAGAGAATGGTGAGAAAGCATGAATGAAGTCCAAAACCATAACAACAAGTTCTTGATGTAAATGGATTCAGGGAAATAAACAAACAAAATAAGAAACGAAAAAAAGGCCAGTGTTTATTCTAATTGATGGCGAGGTCATAATCCCTTGAGTGGAGAATAGTAATTCATGAAATATAACCAGTTAGTATCACCAGGATGGATGGTCAAGATATGTACCAGGTAGCGTACACCCAACGATTGACACTTAAGCAAACACAGGGCCCAAAAAAATTGGGTCAAACCACCCCTTGCCAAACCCCTAAAATTTTGTCAGCCTTTCTGAAAAAAATCCGATAAAAGAGCAAAATGATGATGAAAACAGGTCAAGTCAGAGTTTTGCCTCCCAACTTATGTCAGTCATTGAATGGATCAGGTTTGGGCCAATTATTTTTATATCTTTAATATTCTCTGATGTATAAACAAACTATGCTTTATGAGAGGTGACGATTACATTTTCATAATTATCATTTGATGTTTAACACTCTTTTAAGTTGCTCCTCAAAGTAATAACTGATGAGGAATGCAAAACAGGCTCCCTCCCTCTCTTCCTCTCATGCGGGTAAGACAACCAAACTCAACTTTTGTTCTACTACCACCAATTGCTATGATGATAAATCCTTTATGTTATCCTGCCTTAAGATGATGGTGGTGGTGGTGGTGGTGATCATATAAGATCATCATGCTCCGACACTTTTGAGTTCATTTTCTAGACCTGGTAACCTAAGAACATAACAAAAACATCTTAAACTATATGCTATTCTAACAAAGAGAGAATGCACAACACGTGCACTGCTTTTGTTTGTTGTCTTCTTCTGCAAAGATTTAGGGGATTCCTTCAAAAATGATTAAGATATTTTGTTAACCCATGCAGCTTTGGTTTTAAGAAAGTAAACTTCAACATGTGAGGGCAAACAAAATGCTGAGCAAGAGATCATTTCATACATTTTCATCAAAGAAGGCATTATAAATGCATTATAGACATGAACTGTTAAGCTCATCTAGTAAAGAAAGATGATCCAAAACAACGAACTCAAACAGCTAGAGTAGAAGATACTCCAGAACTTTATGAAGGAAAATCAAATTAAGAATCAATCTTGTTGATCCAGGTGCATCGCTCAGCATCCATGGTAGCTAGAAATTATCGGCTTCAATTATAGATGTAGAACTCAAAAGTAAATAGACTACAGGGGGGGATACTTAATGTGCACTGATCTCAGCAAACACTGAAGACTTAAAGTGATCCCCTACATGTTAAATTATTCTCTAGTAAGTCGGGTAAATCTGTAACTTCTTCCACATTTATATCTACTTTCTGTTTGGGCATCTAAAGGGAGAATCGATATTTAAGAAGGCCTGATTCACATGTGCGTATCCTTCAAATACATTTAATTAATTTCCAGGCACCAAAAGAGCCAATTTGTGTAAATGGCAATGCAATCTATGCCTAACTGTCCCATGATAATTCACACACATCAGGGCCATGTGGACACAATTCGAATTTGCATCACTATTGCATGTAGCAGTTTTGTAAGATCATTACCAAGATTTCGCATGCAAATAATCAATAGAAAACCTCACTTACGGGCGCATCCACAGGCAAAACATTACCTCAACCATAAGAACACCAGGCATAATGGGCCTCTCTGGAAAATGACCGGGGAAGAAATTGTCATTTATTGTCACATTCTTGATGGCAACAGCTGAAACACCAGGATTGTACTCAATTACTCTATCCACCAACAGAAATGGGAACCTAAAAAGCCATCCCATTCAACACAACACCTCAGCCAGGCAAAGAAACAAGGCCCAAAATTTGGAAGCGGCAAAACACATAGAATCTTGTTTATTCCAGGTAAAAAAGACCAACCTGTGAGGTAAAATCTCACGAATCTGGTTGATGTCCATCACAGTGGGATAAGCAGGATATTCTGCAAAATCATATTTCAAAGATACAGCAATCAGTAGAGTCAGACATAGAGAGAGGGCGAGGGCGTGCAATTGAGAAGGGAAAACTGCATACTGAGTTCAATGGGAATCTGCTCTTCTTTTGGATCAGCAGCACCACCACCACCAAGAGAGCAAAAGGTGATGAAAGAGCTAGAATTGGTTTCGTTCTTCAGCTTGAAATGGGCAGAGAGCAGCGGATTCTGAGATCTGGGGTTAGAGACTGAAACCCGGGATGGAAGCAAGGCATTGTTATTAGTAGAGGATAGAACTCCATTAGAGAGAGATGTTGAAGAAGAAAGAAGTGAGTTGGCCAGCGCCGAGGTAGCCATGGCTGAGGGATGGAGAGTTTAGTTAGAAGAGTAGTTGTAATATAAGCTGGAAGTGTTGTGTTTGGGGTGGGGGCGACGGAAACGAGGTGTGTTTGGACGGATATTTCAATGTTGTTTGCTTATTTATATTTTATGGACGGAGGGCATTTTCGGTATTGTGAAAAAAAACATTGTTTTACCCATAACGGCCGGTTGCTGGTCCACCCAAAAACCCGTCCACCCGTCGACCTGAATTGGTTTGGACTGAAGAAAAAATAGAAGAAAAAAAAGGTTATTTTAGTTAAAAACCTTTTATATAATAAACTATTTAAATTAACAACTTCGATTCTCAGCTTTATTTTCATTTCAAAAAAGTTTTAAAGAAAATTTGAATTAATATTTTAAAATTATTTTATATATTGATGTTAAAAATAATTTTTAAAAAATAAAAATATTATTTTATATAATTTAAAAAAACCACTTTTAAAATCAGTATAACATGCACTCTTAGAGTGTGTTTGGCATTGCTTTTGCTTTTGCGATTGAGGTTGAAAAAAAGCAGTTTAAAAAAAAACGTTTTTATTGTAGTTCAAAATAAACAGTGAAGTGTTTAGTTAAAACTGTGGTTGAGTTGAAGGTTGAAAAAAAAGCAGTTTTGGGTGTTTGGTTACCAAGCTTTTCATATTGCTTTTAACTTGTAAAATTACTTTAAATGGTATATATATATATATATATATAATTTTTTTAAATATTGTAAATTTAATAATTATAATAATATAATGTAATTAATAATTCATGAAAAAATAAATATTATTTTTTATTCTCCCATCAAACTATTTGCAATTTCATCACGAACTAAATCGATATGTAAATGCCTCCGCAATCCCTTGCTATTTGATCGAGAAACAACATATAGTAACAATATCATTACTAATAACATTTGTGACCCAATTGTAGGGATATAATTCCAATGCCAAATCCAGTTGCAAGTTTTTAATTCATAATCAATAAAAAAATAACAGGGTTGTGGAGTGCAACGAAGTCACGCGTCATTTTTTTTATCAGAAAAATATATATATTTTTTTAATTTTAAAATATATTTTTTTTTAAAATTCGAACTGGGCCTCACCCAGCTAAATGGGTAGGCCCAGCTTAGCTGGACTTGGGCTGGACCAAGAGCAGCCCAACCCAGCCCAACCCCAGCTAACACGCAGAAGAAGAGTGAAACGGTGCGCTGCACTGTTCACTTCTTCTTCACGTGAACAGTGCAGTGCTACTGTTCACCGACCACGACGAGAGCTTCAACGGTCGATGCCGATGGATAGAGGAGGACGAGGTGGTTCTTCCTATGGTGGTGGCGTTGGAGATGGTGGCCGTGAGGAGCATCGAAAGCTTCCTCTGTGGAGAGAGAGCGCGTTGTGGAGAGAGAAAGAGACAGTTGCCGCCATGGAGAGAGAGTTGTGTCGTCGTCTCATGCCTGTCATCGTGGAGAGGAGAGAGAGTTGTCGTTGTGGCCGTCGTCGTCGTCTCCTGCGACGAGAGCTTGATCAGCTCAGAGCTTGATGCAGCTCTTTGCATGCATGAACACCCAACGACCCGTTTTGTGCAGAGGAGAGGAAGGGATGAGGCGTAGACGAGAGGATAAGGTAGAGTTTATTTTTCAACGGTAATAGTTTCTACTTCAAATACAATCGGCGTTTCACAAAAAAGAATCGCAGATACAAAAGCACCTATTTTTAGCTTTTCATGGAACGACGTTTATGTGAATTTTTTCTGTGGGTCCCACACGCTGAAACGCCGTTTTGTTGTTTTCCAAACACTAAAACTGATAAGCCGTTTGGCAATCGTGCCCGTTTGGCATTAAATCCCACCGGGTTTTGCCCAAAATTTGATTTTTTTTTCATTTTAAAAACCGGCGGTTTGGTGTTTTTAGATCATTTTGATGTGCTGATGTCAAAAATGATTTTTAAAAAATAAAAAAACATTATTTTAATGTATTTCGGCACGATAAACACTTTAAAAAGCTACCGCAATCACATTCCCAAACAGACCCTTAAACAGGAAAAAGATCTATCTTATACTTGATTTAGCCAATCACTCCATTCAATTTGGTTGTTCATCGTTCCCATCTAACTTTGTATCCACCAAGCTTGCCAACTTTGCCAATGAATATCCTTTATTATTCTTAAATTAGGCACTTTGTTTTATAGTTTAAATGAATCAAAACTAATTTATCGCTTCACTTTCACCATAATCATCATTATTCTATTCCACCGCACAATGTTTTTTTTTTGAGAATTTTTTTTCATTTATTTTAATTTTCCATTTAATATATTTTTAAATAAAAAGCACTTTAAAAAATAAACATTGCTATAATATCAAACAATATCTTAGTTGTATGTATCCTCCAACCACTAAAACCTAAAGTCATTGTTTGCAAACACTACTTGTTTGTTACTGTGTTTCAAAAGTGTTTTTGAAAAAAATTGAATTTTATTTTCTAAGTAAAGTTTTTGGTGTTTTTAGATCATTTTCACGTATTGATGTCAAAAATAAATTTTTAAAAATAAAAATAATATCATTTTGATATATTTCTGAATAAAAACACTTTCAAATATAACTTCAATTACACTCTCACACATCTGTTTGGGAGTGCGATTGCGGTAGCTTTTCAAAGTGCTTATCGTGCCGAAATACATCAAAATGATGTTTTTTTATTTTTTAAAAATCATTTTTGAAATTAGCACATCAAAATGATCTAAAAACACCAAACTACCGGTCTTTAAAATATATAAAAAAATAAAATAAAAAATCAAATTTCGGTCAAAAGCCGATGGGATTAACATATAACCAAGTTGCTAGTTTGAGTCCAAAAAAATATAAATTTATATTTTTTTTAATATTGAAACATCAAAATGCGTATTAAGTAAAATTTTATTTGAGATTTATTAAAAAAATTAGAAGTAATAGAATTTGATTTATTTTTATATTTGTAAATATATAATTTTTTGTTTTAAATTTATATATTTAGCGTTTTAAGATATTAAGATATGTTAATATTAAAAGTAAATTTTAAAAAATAAATATTATTTTTCAATAATTGTTTTAAATAAACTACCTAATCGCCTCAAAATCCACAATTTTCTCCCGATTTTGCATTTCCTGTCTCAAGTTCAAACACACAGAAAAACACTAAGTCCACCTCCTCATGGACGCCAACAACATTCCCCACCCCACCACCTCCTCAACCGCCACCGACCCAGTTCACTCCTGGTGGGAATCAGTCTCAAAAGCCCGTACTCGCATCCTTTCCTTGTCCTCAATCCTCCCTTCACTCCCGTCTTCTTCTTCTTCTTCCTTCTCCCTTTCCTCTCTTGCTGACTCCGACCGCCCTGCCCTCTCTTTCCTCTCTTCCCCCGACGCTTACTCCCTCCTCTCCTCGTCCCTTTCCTCCCCTTCTTCTGGCTCCGGCTCCGATCCCCTTTGCCAGTGGCTCTATGAAACGTACCTTTCTTCTGATCCCAACCTCCGTCTCGTTGTCCTCTCTTTCCTCCCTCTTCTCTCTGGGACTTATCTTTCTCGGATTCACTCCTCTGAGTCCTCCTCAGCTCCTTCGCTCTCTGGGTTCGAAGCTGTTCTTCTTGCCATATATTCCTCTGAAGTAAAATCTCGTGCAGGAAAGCCTGTTGTTGTTCAGATTCCTCATCTTTCGCACCCTTCTCTTTATCATACCCCTCGAAACAAATTCCACAAGTCACAGCCTCAGGCGCCTTCTGTTGGGGTTTTATCAGGGCCTCTTGAGGCTCAGATCGCTGTTAAGTCTACTAAGAGACCTGTCATTGTTGGGGTCGCTATGGATTGTTACTTTAAGCACATCTCGCAGATGCCCACTTGGTCTAAAATCGAATTGTGCAGGTTTGCTGGTGCGTGGGCTGGACAGGATTGTGCTTGTCAGGATAAATTTAATGAATACGATGATGCTGACTATTTCTTGGAGGAAAGGAATATGATGATAAGCAGTAGTGAAAGTGAAGATAACTTGGGGATTACCGAGTCCAAGGGAGTGAGGATTCCGCTGCCTTGGGAGATTTTGCAGCCATTGTTGAGGATTATAGGGCATTGTTTGTTGGGGCCATTTAACACGCAAAGTGCCAAGGATGCTGCTTCTGTTGCTGTTAGGAGGTTGTATGCTAGAGCGTCTCATGATTTGGTTCCTCAGGCGATATTAGCTACCAGGAGTCTAATTCATCTTGATAGGAGAACGCGCGAAGCTGCAAAGGCAGCTGCTGCTAATACTTCCTCAAATGCTAACACTCCTGCCAAAGCTAAGAAGCATGAAATTCTCTTGGTCTCAAAGTGAAACTGGTCTGTTTTGGATGTGATTTGCGTGGCAGGTAAAATTCAAAGTTTAGATCATTGGTTTTAGTAATGCATCATAATACCTGCTTTTAGTCTCTCATTTTGAAAGAGTTGAAGTTGGATTGCTCCGACAAGGATTTTGTACCTCCTTTGGGGTGAAAATGTTGACATTTAACACAGCCAGAGAATGGGGTCAAACAGCTAATTAGAATTTCAAGAAGATGAATATCGCCATGATCGTTATTCTGAAAACAAGGCTGTGTTTGGTATATATGGTCCTGTTCAATGAGTGCTGTGATTACTTTATTGAAGTTATGCATATAGTGAGTAGGGCATGTTTGTCGTTGTGCTTTATATATAAACCAAGAGCTCTTTGGTTATAACAACAACACCACTACTGTTTCGATTTCCAAAACTAAAATCCATCCAATTTTGAACATAAACAAGAGGGTGAGGGTTCATGACTCCATGTTCCTCTTTAATATCAATCTACTAAAACAATTAACCTAGGAATCTCCAACATTTGATTAAAAAACATATACTGTTTTATCTTCGAAGACAAGGAACCCTTGTCAGCTGGACTCATGGCATTTTTAGGTCAGGAAAACTATAATATCTTGAGCTGCTCATTATTAGTGTTTAAATGGTTCGGTTTAGAAGATGGGTTCGTTTGGTTCAGTAGCATATGCGTCCTTGGTTTTTTCGGTTTGATTTCTCGGTTCAGTTTCTTGGTTTCTAAAATCTAAAACTGAACAGAATTGTTTTTAAATTTTCCTGGTTTGATTTTTCAGGTTTTAGGTGAAGCCCCAGAATTGTTTTCTTGTGTTTCTTTTCGGAAATTTCAGGGCCTTACCTAACAGCAGATGAAAAATATTCTTTTAAAAGCTTCTGCTGAGGGTTTAGGCTGTTAGAGAATAATATAAATTATATTCTGTAGTCTCATCTAATAGTTTAAGCTTTTAAATGAGATGATTTTTTAACATGGTATTAGAGCCTTGTTAACCCAACGGTCATGAATTCGAATCTCATCATCCTTATTTTATTTGATAAAAATCAAGCACAAGATAGTGTGAGTTTGTGCAAATTATATTCTTGAACTTCACTTAATAATTTAAATTTTTAGATAAAATGATTTCTTAACATGGGCGAGGGCAAAGCGAGCTTTGGAAATTGTTACAAAGCTGTAATGGATGGCAAGGAAGCTGTTGTTGGAAAACGAATAAGGGATTTGAAGCCATTAAGTAGTGAAGAATTCACAAGGCAATTGCTCATCCGAAGCATCCCAGTCTGCAATTTTTCCAAGGATGAGAAGTTGCTGGTATACAAATACGCAGAGAAAGGTTTTTTCAAACAATAAATGAAATGAAATAAGAAGCTGCTATTCATTGATTCTTTCTAACTTGGTGGTTATGGAGGGATGCTCTATTTCTTAACTTACTAGCTTTAAACTTTGAGACCAACATCAATTCCTCCAAATACACCTAACCGATATATGATATGTGCTTTTAATATGAAGTTAATTCAAAATCAATATTCAACATGATATTTTTTTTATATAAATATTGTGATGATAATATATTAAATTCTTTCAATTCAATCTAAGTTAACCTATCAATCCACATGTCACGTCATAAGACCATGATAATCTCATAGAAAATAAATTAAAATATAGTATAAAATTTATTTTCCAATAAACCCAATGTAGAATAATAAAATTTTAAAAAGATCATACTAAAAAAAGGATAAAAAATAATGTGAGTCCTACTAAATCCATGACCCATATTATTAGACCAAGATAACTTAATTTAAAATCAATTCTCACTCAAAGCAAATGGCTATCGATCCTGGCCCAATGAGAAAAAAAACTTGTGATCTAAGTAAAAAAAAACATGAAATTGATGTTGACTTGAGTTAAATATGAAATATAAAATTAAAAAAAATCAATTAAAAAAACATAAAAAACTCAAGTTAATTCATGTTTATTTGTCAAACTTGTGATCTAAGTAATGGAATGAGGATAGCGTCATAGAAATAAAATTGAAATAAATAACAAAGTCTAATTCTCAATTAACACAATATTGAATGAAGAAATTGAGAGATAAAAGTCAAATAGAAAAAATGAAGAAAAACTCATGTCAACCGAGATAACCTGTCAAACTTGCAGTTCAGATCATGAAAATAAGATAACTTCATAAAATAAAAAAATCTTACGAACATTAATCACAATAAACTCAAAGTTGAAAGAAGTAATTAAAATTAAAAAATAGATATAAAAAAAATAAAAAAAGTCAAGTCAACCTATGTTAATCTATTAAACTCGTGATCTAAGTCACAAGACGAGGATAATTTCATAAAAGAGAATTCAAATCACATAATTAAGCTTAATTTACAATCAATTTAATATTAAAAAATAAAATTAAAAAAATAGTAAAAAAATATAAGCTAACCTATAAAACTTGTAGTCCAACCTATAAATCAGAATAATCTATTAGAAATAAATTTAAAAAATTATGATGTTGAATCCTTAATACATTTTATACCAAAATTAAAAAAACGATATATTAAAAAATAAAAAAATTCCCACGTGTTTTATTTTTTTGTGTTTAATTGTTAATAATAATTAATGTTAACCGACCAAAAGATATATATTAAAATGAATGGCTCTAATGATTTTCAAATGACACGTTTCATCTAAGCTATTTATCTTCTTCTTCGTCAACAACCCGAACGAGCTACCTTGGAAACAGAGAAGAGAGACAGCCTTCGGTACTGCATAGTAGCGTTCATCTCCACCTCGCTCCACCGCTAATGGCCATGTTTTCTTCTTCAGCTAGGCCTAGTAAGCTAAATGCTGCTCTTCCTCTTCCCCCAACCAAACATGGCACTTCTCATCATTCTATAATGCTCACATTTCCCTCATCTTCAAAACCCAAAAGAAGTAATTCTCGCTTGGGAATAGACTTATTATCAAGCTCCAACAACAAGCCTGATGATTCTTGGGGATATTGGAGGACCGCCGTTTCCTTCTTTCAAAGTTTTTCAGCCAAAGGTAAAGATGTAAACAGCCTTAAACAGCAACTTCTTGAGGCAATAGCGCCTCTTGATCGGGGTGTTGTGGCTACCCTTCAGGAACAACAGCGTGTTGATGAGGTAATCTAAGTTGCTACTTCCACTTCCATGACTGTTAATACTGGAGTCGTTCTTGTGTTAAACATGGAGTAACAATCAATGACGAATTAAACATAAATAAACACGTGAATTGATCTAAAAAAACATCAAGAAATGAACTCTTTGGTGTCTTCAATGATATTTTCTAGAAAATTACATGAATTGCATACGATATATTTTAGCTAAAGTAAATGTAATCATGGGGTTTGCATGGTTTAGCCCAACATTTGATTTGAGGTTTAAGATTGCCGTCAGTTTGTTGGATCATGTGTACGAAATAATAGTTCTGTATTAATTTGTGTTTCTGTAGTAATATTTTGTCTCTTCTTAGATCAGATTGCTCAGGAACTTGAGGCGGTGAATGATATAAAGGAGCCATTCAAGTCAAATCTTATGAATGGGAAATGGGAACTTTTATATACAACATCACAATCAATTCTTAAAACAAAGGTTTGATTTGTGTTATGTCAACTTATTCTCCAAGTTGTTTGACAACACGGTTTGTGCAAGTTCATATCATTTCTTGCTCTACAATCTAATGTAATTCCCTGTTACCGAGGTCACAGGTGCTCCTAAGCCCTGTATGTTTACATGATAAATACATCTCTGTGCCAATATTCTGTTGTTTCCTTGTTAGCGGGAACGTTGTTAATCAAATGCTAAGTTTATAAGATTAATTTCATGGGATCTCTTGGAGTATAGATAGTTGTCAGGTTTAGCACCTAGTTTTTCTAACTTGGTATTATTCGCGTATTTTCCAGTTAAATTGTTGGTTTATACTTGCAATTAACTTTAGCTTAGAAAATAACATCAAATGGATTGAGGTTTGGTTTCTCTCTTTTTGGCTAATCCTGGAGATCAGCATGCATGGTGATGGCGTGGAGAGATTTTCTAGTATAAGAAACAGTATCAAGCAGTTTATTCAGCATAGAAGAGATGTGATTTGCAGATGGCAAAAGGATGGTGCTCCGTTAGATACATAAAACAGCAGAATAAAAAGCTGCTGTCCTCTATTTCTAAATCCTAAAAACTGCCGTATTTGTTATTTGCGACTGGAGATTCAAGAGAAACTAAAAATTGCGATCAGCTGAAGTGCATATTGAAATGAGGCAAGTTGGATGTGTTGAATAGTCTCGTATCTTACAGTCAATTACAAGTTTATCTGTGGTCAGTGGTTAGATTTGGAAAGGCCAAGAACACAAAAAACTGGACTGGCACTTTGTTGATTGTTCTTGATTTCAGTGTAAAAAATATCGGTTCATATGCTTACAGAAATTATATACAATCTGATCATGGGAGAGCTGAAATTGAGAAGCATTTTTGATGTATTTATTCTCCAGACAAAATTTAGAAGCAAAAGGCCCCATTTACCTTCATGGACTTTTCAAACGGCATAGGAGAAAATAATCTGCAGCAGAAACCCATAACAAGGTTTGTATATTCCCCTTCTTGATTGCCATGATAGAGAAAAACGCCTGTAAAAACTTCACAGCAATGTCAGGACTTGAACTCTTTCTGCACGGCAATTTTTTGTGAGATGCAAACTCCTGGCTTGGTGGAATTATTGCAAGCTAAAAAATTCTTTCAGATTTCTTATAGAGGTTGGAGTTTGAATATTACTCTGCCCATGGAAGTAGGCAGTTACTTCTCGTTTCACACTGCACCCAACAAGTTTCAACTCATTGAGCAGTTACTTGTCTTCAGTTATGAAGCTGCATTATTATATCTACCCATAGTTGGGATACAGGTAGCGATGAGCGTTGGAAAAGCTCTCTCCTGTCTGATTTAACATGGCTGGATTATCTTTTATTAAGGATTGAGCTTCCATTAGATTTCTTTTCCATATTTGTCTCGTGGGTATATCACTGCTCTTCTTTCTTTCTTTTCTTTATTAGCATAACTGTAATGCTCATCTCTTTTTGGTGTATGGAGTCATTCTATCTTATCTGCAGATCTGGCTATTTAATCCTGTAATCTTTCCTTCATTTTGTTCTTTTGTTTTGCTCAAGTTGTAATTTATTGTGTATGATGTTTGCATAGCAGAGACCGAAGTTCTTGAGACCAAATGGAAAAATCTACCAGGCAATTAATGTGGATACTTTAAGGGCTCAAAATATGGAAACTTGGCCCTTCTTTAATCAGGTATTCCTCATTCTGTTTCTACATATACTATTTTCGTAAATGAATTAGCCTTTTAAGGTTTTTCTGTTTCTACTTGTCAACTCAAAAGTTTAAGCTGTTAGATGAGACTTTAAAAATGATATCATATTACTCTCTAATACTCTTCTCAAGTGAAAGTTTTCCAAGCTCGAAACTTGCATTATTGCATAGCTCACCACTGCCTTGTGAGGTGAGACTCAAACACGTGGCTATTTAATCATTAAAGCTCTGATACTATATAAAAAAATCATTTCAATTTAGGTAAGGTTCCAGGAATGGTTTTATACTACTCTAACATTTCAATTTATAATATGTTTGGGGTTGTTGATCTAGGAAACTTCTGAATTGATTATTTTGCGAGTTTTTCTCTTAACCCATAAAAGTAAATTTATTGACATATCTGCAGGCCACTGCTAATTTAGTGCCTCTAAATACAAGAAGGGTAGCTGTTAAATTTGATTTCTTCCGCATTGCTGGTCTGGTATGTATTTTGGCTCCTGGTATTCTCTTGCAATGAGTATGATGCCCTTATCAATCACTTATGAATGTTCTCTCCACATTTCTTTTTTGATTTTGACAAGGCTTATCATCTGTCATGTATTTAGTATAGTTCAAATTTATCTATCTTTATGAATGTTTTCCATGATCTAGACTGACAATGTTAAGACTCTTTAGATTCCGATTCAATCACCTGGAAGTGGCCGTGGTCAATTGGAAATCACCTACTTGGATGAGGAGTTGAGGTGAGTGATGTAAAGGCATGATCATATATAGTAATAAAATTTCTGGTCATCCTTGAACTCATCAAGCATTACTGGAATCTGTTTTGTGCATTACAATCCTCAAGAATTTGTTTTTCAATTCCCTTTTCTTTTTCTTATACAAAGTATATATTGAATAAGGGTACAGAGATTTAGAATTGTTAAAACTCTGATACTTAGGAAGTTATACACATCACAAACTCCTCCTCCAGCTGCGGATATGCAAGCTGAAATGTAGGGATTAGTTCCATGTATAGGATATTATCTACCTATCCTGTATAAAGCTGAAAAAAACAGAAGACAGAAGACAAGTTTTTCTAGGAACTCTCTCGGTATTGTTTTCTGGAACAGTGTTGGCTATTTTAACATTAGCTTCATGCAAATCTTTTCAACAACGTTGTGCCTCATTTTGAGCTCTAGACTGTGGTCCCTTTGTCTGCAGAATATCAAGGGGTGACAGAGGAAATTTGTTCGTTCTGAAAATGGTGGATCCATCTTATAGAGTCCCTCTATGATGTCACTCTAGTGAAACTTGATTCGTAAAGCAAAGTTGCAAGATTTCACAGTGTTTGCCCTGTAAACAATCTGCACTCAAAGGTTGTGATTCTCTATCCAAGAACATCACAAGCTGTGATCCTTGCAGGTCCATTAGATTTTCAGAATGAACTCAGCCAGATCTGTTAAGCTTTCCTTGGATCAAATCGCGATGCTCTGTATCCAAATTGTCTTGTTATACGGCTTGGATCCAAAATATAATTTCAGCCTGTCATCAGCTGTTAAGGGGGTGCTTGGATTACAATGTTTTTGAATTTTTTTTTTAAATTTTGGTGTTTTTAGATCATTTTGTTCGATATATTAATGTTATATTAATGTTAGAAATGATTTTTAAAAAATATAAAAATATATTTTTAAACCAAAAAAACACTTTAAAATCAAATTTTAGGGCTTGTTTGGGACAGCTGTTGCTGTAGCTTTTCAAAGTGATTTTCGTGCTGAAATATATCAAAATGATGTTTTTTTTTTAAAAAAAAAATTATTTTTGACATCAACACATCAAAATGATCTAAAAACACCAAAATATATTTATTTAAAATAAAATAAAAAAAACTTTTGAAATTTTTTGAAACGCAATATGAGAAACAGCTTCTTAACCGCCCTTAAGAGATGAGAAACACCCTTCTCACTCGATTAAGAAGCTGTTTGGCACAGCTTCTCAAAGTGCGTTTCAACATTTTTTATTTTAAAGAAATATGTTTTGGTGTTTTTAGATCATTTTGATGTGTTGATGTCAAAAATGATTTTTAAAAAATAAAAAAATATCATTTTGATATATTTCGGCACGAAAAGCACTTTGAAAAGCTACAGCAACAGCTGTCCCAAACAGGCCCTATGTTGAAGACTGTGACCACTGACCATATTTTAATTCTTTTTAAATATTTTTATTTGATGAGTTAAAATGAAAATTAAGTTTTAAAAGATAAAAGGTATATATTATTTTAATATATTAATAAATAAAAACAAAATATCAAACATAGTAAAAACGTAGGCTTCATGGCCCCCTCCCTCCTAATCGAAAACAACCTCTTAACGAAAAACCAAACACAAAATCTAAGCAGCACGGCCGACGACGTCAAGATTTAAGAAGCCAATGAAGTGAGAGATGGGATGGGTTTTCTCTTCAAAACCAAGAAACCAAGACGACGACCACCAAAGTTTTCTTCAATGGCTCCACCTCCTCCCTCCCTCTCTTCTATTCTCCCTCCCTCTCACCTCTCTTCTCTTCCTCCCATAAACCCTTATCTCACCCACCGTTACATGCTCTCTCCTCGCCCCTCTCATTCTTTATCTTTCACGGCAAGAAATTCTCCCGACAACAAGCAAAACGACAACAAGATCACCTACCCGCCACCGCCTCCACCGCCGCCACCGCTGCAGGAGAAGACATCGTTTGCTGTTGCCACCGGTGAACTTTTCTTGGGAATTGCGTCAAGGTTTTTGAGGAGCAGGAATAAGAATAGTTATCATAACGATAAGGTTTCTGGGTTGTCTTTGCTTGAGAAATCTGATGACGGGAATGCTGATTATGAGGAGAGGATTGGGGCTGTGATGGAGGATGAGGTTGAACCTGTGGTTATATGGGAACAAAGAGTTAAAGATATTGAAGCAGAGAAAGAACGGTCTGCTGTTACGAGTCCTGGTTTTTGTTTCTCTGCTGCTGGTTTGTTGTTTCCTTATCATCTTGGAGTTGCTCACTTGCTTATTGAAAAGGGTTATATCAAGGTCCTTTTTTTCCTTTGTTTTTCGATTTCTCTGTGGGTTTGATAGAGTACTGTGTGCGTTCGTTCTCTTTTTGTTGGAATTTTGAATTGGAATTTGTTTATCGTCCGTGTGATGTTACTTCATCATGTTTTGGATTTTCTTACTTGGTTTTCATAATTGTTCATGTTGGTTTGGTTTTGTACTTCTTCTTTTTTCATTGGAATTGGAAACGTCTATGACCTAGACCGGGTCTTGGATCTTGTCATGGATATTGTTTAGAAACTGCTAATTTGATCAATCCATGTATTGTATCGACACCATTAAAATTTTAAATTAGAGTACACTGTCGTCCAAGATGTTCTCGTATGTGAAATTTGTGCATCATGCAAGAAATAAACAAAAAGTGGAAAGCAAAAATGAATCCACTTCTCATTATGTCCTCGTATATGATTTTTCTTTTCTGCTGTATTTAGGTTGTTTAGTCAAACTGGAGATCAATAATTCTAGTCTTTAGCTTAAGCCTCTGTTTCTTTCTTTCTTTTTTTCGTTCTTTCTTTCTTTCTTCCTTTTGTTTTTGTTTTTTCCATTTGAAGATTAATTTTCTCATGTTCTAAACAGGAAAACACACCATTGGCTGGTTCCTCGGCTGGTGCTATAGTATGTGCTGTGATTGCCTCTGGAGCTGGCATGCAGGAGGCTCTAACAGCTACCAAAGTGTTGGCTGAAGATTGTCGGCTAAGAGGGACTGCATTTCGGCTTGGGGTATGTTTCTACTCCAATACTTTAGTCGGGTTCTCAGAGCTTGCATGCAATTTTTCTGAACTTGCCAACAGTTAATATCTGAATTGTATTGAATTGATCTTTAAGATTTGTTGTGTCTGCCTTTCGTTCTAAAGAATGTTCACTGTCAGTGACTTATGCTTTTAATGCTATTCGGCAAGGAGTCCATGTATCAATACCTGAGTCAATCCTTCTAGTGTTTTGACTCATTACATGCCATTTTGAGGGCAGTGTAACAATGCAATGTACACTATAAAGTTGACTTTTCAGCTGGGAGTAATTGTTCTTATGAAATGAAACAAATGGGAAGGAATGTCCAGAAAATGGAAGGCATATGAATAAGAGATAGTACCACAAGCAACTAGCTAACAATGTCTGAAGGATCTCTGCGGGCTATGAAATATCATGCTTGCAATTAAAGTTATGTTCTTTTGCTACTTTGCTTGCTGTGCGCTGTTCTGTCTCATATGATCATTTGTCATTAGTTCAATATCATTTGCTCAAAGTAGTGATCATTTGCATAGCTTTGACTAAGCAGGATGCTTTTGCAAATGCTGATTCTAAACTTGCAAACTTTGAAACAATTTTTCATGCAATGTAAAATACCTCAAGGCCAAGTTTCTTAAGCAAGTAGCTTTAAGGGAATGTTTATAATGTAGAAAGAATAAACATGATATTGGGTTTAGTGTCAGATTATAGCCATTATGCAACTTTATGTTATCTATGTGAACAGTAAACCTTGTGCAAATTAATAAACAAGCTAGGATTTCCTATATGTTTCTGCTACAATTTTGTCTTGCAATGTGTAACAGCCACTGATTGTACTTCCTTTTCCATAGGCTGTTCTGCGGGATGTTCTTGAAAAGTTTCTGCCAGATGATATTCATGTTAGGTGCAATGGGAGGGTTCGAGGTGAGAACAAATGTCTTTCCTCCACCCTTCTGATTTTTAGTTGTGCTTTGAGTTAGAAGATGCTTTCTTGTAGAAAATATTTCATTTCATGCAAATATATGTGTAGTTGCTTTAGAATGGTATAAAGGATTGGTGCAATTCCTCAGGATAAAAGACACCATGAATCAAATTATGCAGAGATTTTTTTATTTTTATTTTTTATGTGCTGGGTATACCAAAGAGGTTGTGTGCTGATTATTTAATGCTGTAGGACACCATTCTCTGCTGCGATTTGGATTGCCCTGTTTCTAGGACTATGACCTTGGCTTATGAATAATGATAAATCTATCTTGCTATAGATGTATGTTCTAAGTTGTGTCCATTTCAAGGCTTGCCTGGGTTGATGATGTTCACCTCAATCCTCGCATTGTTCACGTGCCTTTTTTGGGTCGTGACAGGTACAATATACTGAAGATGAAACCGAGACTACTATGAGTTTAAGTTTTGGAGATTTGTTTTGTAAAATATGACATGGGGAGAAATTACATAGCCTAAGGCACTTGTTTCTCTTTAATTTGTTTGTACACTTCTCTTATAATGTAGGTGTGTTACATAACCATTGTGAGATTGAATTACCCAAAAAGTCAAACCCAAGATTTACAGATTGTAAATGTGGGTGTTATTTTTCTGAATTGTTATATGGGAGCTAGTGCTGCACACAATGGGATAGGGATTAAAAGAACAGAGGAAGGAGGATCAGGAAATACTAACAGAGCTCAAACTTTGTGGCAGGTGATCAGCTTAAGAATTTGTGGCACCGTAGTAGAATCATTATCAATGGTGCCAAGACATACATGGCGAGAACTGAGCAGGAGTGATAGTAGAGTGGTACTTGGTTGGATGTGTGGTGCATTGATGGAAGATTTGGTGATGGCGTGACGGGTTTGTAGGTGCAGTGGGTTTGTAGGTGCAGTGAGGGAATCTTATGATTGGATCTTTGTATAAGCTTATGCTCATAGTAATGAAGGCAGGGAAATAAGAGGGAATTTACAGGGAATGAGTGATAGCTTCAATAAGGAAAAATTGAGATTTTCCAGTAATGTGGTGAAGAATGATCTGGATTTAGACCCATAGTATGATGACAAGTGATCTTGATTTAATCAAATATTAGAATTTGACATGTAGCATGGATGACACGGTTGAGATTGGAGCTCTTTTTTAGTAGGATCTGAATGTGTAAGCCTTCTTCCTGAATCCTAATCCTATTGAACCAAGCCAATTCTTCCAAAGATTCCCCACTGATCTCTGACCAACTTTAGTAAACTGTCACAAATCCTCTAAAGAATCCTTTCGGCCACCTGGAACAGAAATAATGAATAACAGGACTATGTATCTGACAACACATAAAAAAATTATTCATATACTTGCACAGCTAAATTTGGTTTAGCTATTGGCTTTAGCTTAACTGGTAAAAGGTTGGTCGCATTGCCTTGGATGTTTGATTCTTACCAGACATAAAAAAATAAAGAAATATGCAGATAGGTCAGTGTTACTTCTCAGGCTTTTGGGAGTCTTTATGGTGCTCCACTCTATTTAAGATTTGATTTTGGCCGAGCCATGCTTCAATTTGCATCTAAGAAAACTTGCTGATTAGTTTAGGACAGGTAATAATTGTGCTTTTAGTAACTATTTTTCATTTGGGACAATGTTAGCCTTCTCCTTGTGTAGATAAGGCAATTGGTATTTCCTTGTCAAGACATTTTGTTGATTTTGTAATGTGTTATTATTTAGGTTTTTTCTATTTTAATATGTTTGAAGTATGATTTTGTCATTGCTATGAGTTATTATTTGGTTTAAATTTAATTGCAGTTTTATCTACATAAGCGCACACATTTTATATTGAGTTTTGATTAAAGAAGTGAATTTGATCTTGTTTGAGGTGGATTCCTCATTTTCTATGTGGATTGGATTCAAGGAACCTCCAAGTGGATGTCTACTGTCTGTTTTACTTTTTCATACGTGTTATATGCCAGTTATACTTGGTCATAAATTATCATATGCACTTTCTTTCTTTCTTTTGTGTCTTGAGTTTTGTTATTGCTCTAATATTGACATGCACCCCATCATTTATGCTCTTCTACTACAGTTGCTGTTACTCAGATTCTGTGGAGGCCTAGGGGTTTGCTAGTGGATCAGTTTGACTCCAAGGAAGATCTCATAAACGCAGTTGTTACGTCTTCCTTCATTCCAGGGTGAATAATTAATATGCTATTTGACGACAATTTTGTATGCGGGTTCATTTAATGGCATTGAACTAAAGTGAAATTCAGTGCAGATATCTTGCACCAAGGCCTGCCACAATGTTCCGGAATCGACTTTGTATTGATGGTGGTTTGACATTGTTTATGCCACCAACATCTGCTGCTCAGACGGTACGTGGAAAAATCTGTTGAAACCTTATCAGTTGTTGCTTGGCTGCACATAGTCCTCGCTTACTTTTCATGTGTCATAATCGAGTCTAGTTTAGATGATGATGCCTTTGTCAGTACACACAATGTTTTTGTAAGTGAAAGTGCAGCTATTGCTCATGCGTACTTTTCTTAGAATATATTGTTGAAGAGAACTTGTTAAGATGAGATAGAAGCAATATTGTTCTTTTTATGAGCTAGAATGGTTTATGAATGCCAAATTCAGCTGTCTGCTCTGAACGGAGCTCAAACAGCTTGATATCAAGAGCTTGCATCTTAAGCTCTTCACCTCACATAATCTGCAATCCACCCTGATATCTTTGATTTGGGTGTAGCTTTTCATTTCCATTCAATAAATTTCTAAATAGGCTCAAGAGATCGCCCCATCCTATCTTAAGTATGCTTTTCGCCCCATATAATTCTTGCTTATTTTCTCATCTTGATTGAATGCGGCTTTGGATTGCCATCAATGAATTTAGGCTGTGCAAAGCATTTTAGGGTTCCAGGACTCCTTGTTCCTTCAGATATTGATGAATTTGGTTATTGAAGTCAGATCTATTCAACAATTTATGAAATACTCTATGCTTGTGTTTCTACATCATGGTATCTTGCAAGGGTCCTTATTGGGGTTGATGGTTCTGTATATCCTGCTGCCTGATATATTTTAGGAACTGAAACTCCGCACAACCTCTGTGGTTTCAAATTGCATCCTGGTCCTCGTCGTGATTTCAGATTACAGCCTGTCCATGCATAAAATAACTGTCACAGCCACAATCGTCTTGAATTATCGGCAACTCTTAACAAAATTATAATATTAAAAGTGTTCAGAAATGTGAAAAATAATGGCAGATGACTGCCTATGGCTCCCTACAATGGTTGTTAACAACTTACAACAGTTATGTAATAGCCATTGTTTAAAACAATGATAACCTCATCAATGGTTCTTTCAGCACCCAATGGTAGTTTGTACAAGTACCTTGTTTCATTTTGTAAAAATTGTAACCAATTGCTATGTGAATGAGTTATCTTTCTGGATGGTATGATTGTTCACATGCTACCATGCAGGTTCGTGTTTGCGCTTTCCCTGCCAGCGGTTTGGGACTGCAAGGGATCGGGATTAGTCCAGATTGCAATCCTGAAAATAGAGCTACCCCGAGAGAGGTAAGTGCAGCACTAGGATTTATGTCTCTTTCATTTTTTGATAAGCCAATGAACATCTTTTGTTGTCACTATTCCAGCTTTTCAACTGGGCATTAGAGCCAGCAGAAGATCATATTCTTGACAGGCTTTTTGAGCTCGGATATTTAGATGCCGCTGTGTGGGCCGAGGAAAACCCGGTTCAGAATGTAGCTCAAGATGACAGTCCCTAGGTTGAAAATGAATCTAGTAGCTCACAATAAGATGCATCACCCAGTTTGGATGTCAAGGATGCACTGGTGACCGTGTTTATTTCGCTTATGACATTTTTCCGATAGCTGGTCAAGCCGGTGTTCATTTTCCTATACATCAACAATGCTCGATGTAGGGAACAGAAAATGCTCTTCTTGAACTCTGTTGTATAGTACAATTGTTGAACAATTGCAGGGTACATGGGAAGGAAAATAGCAACAGAGGAAAAGCAAAAGCCCGAAATTTTGCTCTGTTTATTTTCCCCTGAAAGTATCCAACTCAGGATCTTTGTTGCCATACAAGTTTGTTCAGGATCTTCTTGTCACTACCAGTTGTATAGAACAGGAAGTAGAGATGCAACAGTTGTTTTATAGAGATATTAAACCTTTTTTGGTCCAGCAAGTCGACCTGATAAAACTTGAATTGAATTCAATTGAGTTTCAACATGTTGAAAATTATTACTTTTTAGGCTGCTTGAGATCTTTAGAATTCAATTCAATTCACATGATTAAATCAATTTATATGTTTGAAACCCTTTTAAGGGTGTTGATTTAAATTCTAAGTGGAATTCAATTTGGAAAAGAAAAAAAAACAAATAAGAGGGGTGGCATTTGATTTGCTCAAGGAATTCAATTTTAATGGACATTGAAGATTAATTTCCAAAACTCAACTAAAATGACTAAAAGCAAAGATGATTTAAGAGTTTTGAACAACCAAAACTTAACACCGCAAAGAGTATCTAAAGTGGACGAGGTTTCCTCAAATAAAAAATTTTACCTAAAAAATAAGCAAGACAAACTTAAGTTGACAAAAACTTAACATTATCATTGGTTAAAAGCTGAAAATGGGAATTCTGAATGTACCATACCCTAAAAAATATAGATTTACTTGATTTTTTTTTAATGTAATCAATAATTCTCATGCTTTTGAACACGTTGTTTGATATTTGAGTTTCTTGGATTTTCTTGAATAATATTATAAAATCTATAATTATATATATTGAATACCCATTTGAGTTTCTTGGATTTTCATACTCATAAGTTACTCCTTTTAATTTTCATGACACTTAAGTTTTGTAATGTTTTCATTTTTCTTTTATAAATTAGACTATTTTTCTTGTATTATGATGCTTGAAAAAAATTCTTAATAAGAAAGGATGAATTTATCTTTTAAGTTTTATTCTAATATCTATTTTATTATTTGCTGTTTATTTTAACAAATAATAATAATAATAATACTGACAAAATATGATATTTTACGTAAACATATGAACAAGAAAAAACGCAATCCCGGCATAATACGGCAACCTTCGAGAGCCCACACGGCTCTGTCCTGCGCTGCAGCTTCTGTGACCAAGACCACCACGAACCTCATCCTCATGAGCTCTTATGTATACCCTCAATTGCTTCTCAGCAATCGTCTATCAAAATCAACTCAAGGTACGTACATACGTACGTATACAGTACACTCAATCTCTCACCTTTTCTTCGTCAATGCAACAGTGTTTACCTTTTTGTCTTGGGGCTAATGTTGTGATGGATTAGGGTTGGTAGGTATTGATGGCCCTGCTTGATTTGTCCAAAAACTACATTCCCACGTTCTTGTATGCGAACCCTTTGAAGGAAAGACAATGGTAATGTGGTATATGTAACTCCATTCTTACGTTTTTTTCTTATTGCATACAACCCCTTAAAGGAAAGGCAATGGGAATATGATATATGTAACTTTCTTGGGATTTGTTTTACTCCTTTTCTTCTTGTTCATCAATTACATGATTCAATGCCTGTTTGAATACACCCCAGTTCCCCAAAAAGTTTTTTTTTTTTTTTTGTCAAAGCACAATCTTTTATTGATTCCATTGTTTTGTCTGAGGTCCATTAATTAACATTATCAAAGTGATTTTTTTTTTGAAAGAAAAAAATGTTAGGAGGAGATCTAGGATTGTATGCAAGCAGGATTTATTGAAAAGCTAGATCCAGTCATGGATGATGAAGGTGACCCGTTTCCTCGGTTAGGGAGTGTGTACAAGAAAGGTTCTGGCTTCTATGTCAATCAGTTGAGTAAAAATGTGGCAAGTATGAATCCAAATGCTGCACAAGATGGAAAGGTTGCTGCAAAGGCTTGGCCTGCTGAGAACTCTGCATCTGGTGCATGGGGATGTTCGAAATTGGTACAGAAATTGGGGGTGAAAAGCAATGTTTTGACAACCCAAAATACTACTTTTAAGAAGTCTCTTGGCAGTGGAAATGAATCGCCTTTGCAGCAGAACAATTATCCGAAACACAGACAGAATTTGTATCAAGATGGTTCTGCTTGTTCCAGTGGACGGGAAGAAAGTCGGGCCAAGGAAGAATCTGTCTCGAACCATCAAGTTTCTGGCAATGACAATGATGATGTTGATGGTTATATGGTATTTAGCAGTGATGACGATGATTTTCTCTTTGGTTCTGATTCTGATTTAGATGCAAGTGAAAATAGCTATGATGTGTTGAAAAAGAGCAAGTGGTTCAACGCATTCTTTGATGATTTCGATAAACTTACTGTTGAGGAGATAAATTCACGAGCAAGGAAGTGGCACTGCCCTGCTTGCAAAGGGGCCCCTGGTGCTATTGATTGGTATCGAGGCATCGATCCCCTAGCATATCACGCCAAGACAAAAAAGACAAGAAGGGTTAAGCTTCATCGCATGTTTTTTGAAATTTTGGATGAGGAGATGCATAAGAAGGGAGGTTTAGTAACTCCAGTTGGTGAAGCCTTTGGCGGATGGCAAGGACTTGATGCGAGAGTTAAAGACTATGAAATAACCTGGCCTCCAATGGTTTTGATAATGAACACGAGATACGAGCAGGAGGAAAATGGCAAGGTGAATATAATTTCTCATTTTCACTATGAAATGAATTATTGAACTTTTTATATCGATAATTTTTTCCTCTGAAATGGATTCTAGCAGTGGACTGGCATGGGAAATCAAGAACTTCTGGACCACTTCAACTCATATGCTGCACTGAAGGCTCGCCACTCATATGGTCCACAAGGGCATCGAGGAATGAGTGTACTGATTTTTGAGAGCTCTGCAGCGGGTTATTTAGAAGCGTCTCGCCTTCATAGACATTTTATAGATCAAGGAAGAGGCAGAGATACTTGGGATTGTAATCGGGTTTCATTTTGTTCAGGTGGTAAGCGCCAGCTCTATGGTTATATGGCTTTGAAGGAAGATCTGGATATCTTCAACCAGCATTGCCAAGGTCCACTCTCTCGCTCTCTGTCTTTTTCAGGATATTTATGTCTGTTGCCATGCAGTTTGATAAAAATAATCTGCTCTCCAAGCCCAATAATGTAAAATAATTAATGAGGCTGGCGGAGTATTCATCTAAATCCTTAGAGATGGTATAAATTTGGTTTGTAGATTATGCTTGTTTGACTTTATGTTTGTATTGTATAATTTAAAATTAATTTATCTTGAATTTTAATTATGTTTGTTAAATTTATATATATATTTTTTCCATATATATATAATTAATTATATATGAACAGTACAACTCCGAAACGGCACGCTGAAAAGCTCCGAAACCGAAACGTTCCGTACCAATAGAAAAAACGAAACGACAACCGAAACGGTATTCACAACCTTGATCTAAACTGACATGCGTAAGATGAGAATGAGCAAAAACATAGTTGTGCATATAGGTCCGCAACTATAGGCTCTAGGTTCTAGAGTTTAAAATGGGATCTAAAAACCATGTTAATAAGTCTCAGAGCTGAATTCAGTGCTGATTTCGAAAGTGTGAGTAGTAAATGTGGATTCCTTAATTTCTGATGTCTGAATGTTGACATTGATAAATGACATATTTCCTCAATAGTCTTGACATTAGGCCTGTTACTGTAAACTGCTGAAGCAAGATCTCACCACTCTCTGATTCTTGGAATGCCGGTAATAACATCTGCAGCCACATTTAACCTTTTATGAAATTGATTAGGTAAGAATAAGCTCAAGTTTGAGATGGTGTCGTATCAAGAGATGGTTGGAAGCCGCATAAAGCAGATAAATGAGGATAGCCAGGCGCTTGTCACTTACAAGAACAGGTTTGCTGCAGAACGCAAGCAGTCACAATCTCTCGCAGAGTCCCTGTGCAGATTGAGTGAGAAACTGAAGAAGACTGTGCAAGAAAATCGTATTGTGAGAGAGCAAACTAAATTGCTGCATGAACAGACCAAGGAAGAGGTAACATCTTTAAGTTCCAAATTGCATTTATTGATTCTGTTTCTTTTAGTACATCTTTCTGGCGTCTCTCCCTCCTCTAATTATTGAAAGATCTTAATTCAAAATAAATAAAAAAACTTATTCTGCATTATTTATGGTTCACTACTTTGCCCCTCTTCTCCTTTTGTCTTGTATCTATCAGAAGTTTCATCTCCTGATGTACAAGATCTTTGTCAACTTTTGTTGAAATCTGAATCAAAGTTAGGCATTTACTAAGATAGTCTTAGTAAATCAATATAGGAAATCTGGAGTTATTCCTGTTTAGGAAAGATTGTTTTCCTAGTTAAAGGTGTTGTCCTAGTTGAATCCTAATTCCTAGAAGAGCTATTTAGTTAAACTCTAAGTCCTAGATGATGTATATAAATAGATAGGGATGTATTGTAAAGAATAAGAAAAAGAAGAAGAGAAAATTCAATCTCTCTCACTCAAAATTCTTCAACTTTCAACATCAAACCAGGAAACTCTTATGATACAGTTGTTATTCTGCTGCCTGATCGCAATTTGGCCATCTCAACCACGATGAACAAATTGGGTCATCTACACTGTGCTCCTTGGTAAATTGAAGGGCACAATAATTTGAAGGAAAGCATAGCTCTTGGATGGTGTAATTCATGCATGTTAAGAAAATCCTAATAATAGTAGGACTATAATTGGCTGGAGGCACACGGCACTTTCTGCACTCCAAGCTACTTCATAATACCGTGTTCATATTGCATTCTTTACATCTGCTTTCTCTGTTCTGACGCATTTTTTCCAGATGGATTACCAAGAGAAATTTTTCAAGGATCAAATCAAAGCTATCCATCAGGCTATAGATGCAAAAGAAGATAACTTTGAGAAATTACAGCAGGCAAAGCTAGAGAAAGCTAAAGAGTTAAATGCAGATCCATCTACTGAAGAGAATGTGGACAGGTAACACTGTAGTAGTGCCTTAGCCAGGCCAGACAAGCTAGAGCTCTCTATCTGAGGCATTTTCACTCCTTTTCGAGAAAATTGTCAAATTCAATGACAGATAGTAATTAAGAAGCTGTTTGGAACAGCTTCTCAAACTGCGTTTCAAAAAATTTCTTTTTTTTTTATTTTAAATGAATATGTTTTGGTGTTTTTAGATCATTTTGATGTGCTGATGTCAAAAATGATTTTTAAAAAATAAAAAATATCATTTTGATATATTTCGGCACGAAAAGCACTTTGAAAAGCTACAGCAACAGCTGTCCCAAACAGGCCCTAAGTAAAAAAGAATGTGTCATCTTGGAGAATAGCAAACTCCATGCTCCCAGGCTTGCTGGTTTATCTAGCAGGTCAGGGGTCAACCTGGTCAATCTTCATCCCCTCTCCCCCATTGTAGACCAAAAGAAAAATACTTATGCACCCTTAGTGGAAAGCAATGAATTGAAGAGCCACATCTACCTTTGGGGGTTTAAGAAATTAAGGGCTGTTCATTTTAATGGCAGTAGTTAGAAAAATAATGAATGCAGAATATGTTCAGCTTATAATGTATTTGAAAATTCTGTGGAAATAGGGTGAAGGACATCAACAGGTTCATAAAAATACAGGATAAAGAGATGGAAGAATTCAAAGCAGAGAGAAAGAAGCTGATAAGAAGGCATGAAGACGAGAAGGCTGCACTTATGAAGATATATTGGGAGGAACTCCTCGGGCTGGAAAAGGAGTTTGAGAATGAACTAACTCTGCTTATTGACAAGTATACACCCCAAATCAGAATCACCCCTGATGTAGAAACCAAGAAATAGGCTTCAAATTTTTGAGCTGACGAGAGACAGTCAAGAATATAGCGGCGAAAACACAATCTTACACATAGGATACATACGAAGAAACAAGAAAGACACTCATCCTGTCACCATTTTTGCAGAACTTGTTTGACGGAAATGTAAAAGCACCCCACCAGCATTCCCTTCCAGTTCTGTTTTGCAGCAGCCAGAGTTTAATGATCGATGTGGAGGTGCGGATTAATTGAGCTTTTACCTTTGCAAACTGCAGTTTCTTCCGTGATTGAAATTAAGGTTGTTTTGAGGGCCAAAAGTTTCAAAGATTGTTTTGGAATCAACTGTGATGTCCATGCAAGAGTCCTTTAATTGAGGCTTTCCAGTATTCTTTTGGATTTTTTAATGTTCTCAATTTTTCATTTGATGATGTATTGATGACGTGGTATATTTATATTTATCAATTCCATTAGTCTGTGGACTAAAAATGTGATCAAGGAGAAACTCAAAATGTGATAAAAGTTAAAGAAGTTAGCTGATACAAACTAGACTCAAACAATTCGACAAATTGCAATTAATCCAAAATTTAGCCTAAATCTCTTTTCAAATCATTTTGGATAATGTCTCGATTAAATTTGGATTACCATACATGTTCACTCATGATTTGAATAATAGCTTGTTAACTCGAGATCCAGTTAACTTAGCAATTACGATCGAAACAAGCTCAAATAATATTTTTTTTTTTGGATTCGGAGAAAACCACATCCCGGAAAGCGTACTTTGTGGACCCAGAATGTGGGTAAACCCCAGCTGTCCCAGGCTCTTGCGAGGGGAGTTGAATATACAGACTCGAACCTGGGCATTGGCTTTGGCAACCCCAGGCATTACCGCTGCACCCACCCTCGGGGACTCAAATAATATTTGATAGAACCAATCCAATGATTTTTTTTTAAAAATGTCTTCTTTTTTTATCGAAGGCGACATTATTTTAGGATTGACCCGACAACCTTAATCGGGTGCGGGTCTGACAGCCGCTGTACCATGATGGTTTTATGGGCTTGTGCCATTATTTCCACATTTTATATATAAACGAAATGGCCCGAGTTTATGACACACTGCTGTGACTGAGTAAAATAATGGGACCTGAGACAGATAACAGGAAGCCAGTGGCTCTGTTCATGGCTTTTGGTACGAAGGGCGATATTTACCCTATCTCTGTAAGTATTTCTTCTTCTAATGGGATAGCTAAAATATCCTTTTCTTTTCAGTTGAGTTGAAAAATCTAAGAATTTGTTGTATTTTCTTGTTCTTGTTTCAGGCCATTGCCGCTGCTTTTGCTAGCGATCAGAAACAATACCGCGTGGTTCTAGTAACACATTCAGCACATCAGGTTTGCATTGAAATCCTCCTCATCCTTTCTGGTTTATTGGTTGCTTACTAAATACCCTGCCAGTAATCAAAATCAACCATGCATTCTAGAAACAATACTTTTTATAGTTTGAGCCTTAGGCCATCTAGTTTGCAAGTCCAAAGACCTTTTTCGAGGGTAGCCCTAACTTGTGTGTGGATTGGCTAGAATGAAAAGTCGTTTTTGAGCTATGCCCTTAGGAAGAAATCAGCCCTATAAATTGCAAGGTGTCATTCTGATTTAACTTAATATAGAACTATGCTGTACTTTAGTTTCATTTCTTTCGTCCCTAGGAATTTTGGGTTCGTGTGAATATACCCTTTTTTTTATTGATAATTTTTGTTTGTGCAAGACCTGCTGATGTTATAAAATGTTGGGCTTCTTGCAGAACTTAAGCTCTCACTTGGAAGAAAGACATGTTATGTTTTTAGGAATCAATTCACCACCTGTTCTTTCTGTTTGCGACAATTATGGTTGTTCAGGTTCTAATCTCAATGGTGATGCTATCTTTGCAGTATATAAGAAGGCAAATCTTGTGGGAATGGGATTAATTTTATTTATACGTTGAATTAACTAACCACTTTGCTGTAATGGATCACTTCTATAATAGGATCACAGGAGTTAGCTTTTTCACAGCAAAAAATGATAGCCACAAGAGACCACAGACAAGAATGCTATTCAGCAGTTGAAGGGATTTTTGGACATGGTCCAACCATGGAGGGTGATTTTATCTTGATAAATTTTTTTGCATTGGTATTTCTTGAAAATTCTAGTCCATAGAAGCTCTTCTGATACATTGAAAATATAGCCTGGATTTATATGGCTTTCTTGATGAAAATATCAACCTAATAAAGGAAAATTTTCTTTGCATTCTGTTACAGGAAGGGTGGAGCCTTGCAGAACTTTTTCATGTCCGTTGTGTGGTAGCAGCTCCATATGTTGTTCCATACAGGTGGTGATATTTTTTCTGAATTCTCTATTTCTTAATGACTTGCCAATCATAATATTGAAGGACATTTTGTGTTTGGTTTTTCTCCAATGTGCTATTATTATGTATAGGCATGTATAATAATTAAGTAACACAGATACAGTTATAAAAATGTATAAGACAGTGAATTATGTAAATGTAGAATTTCTTTTCATTAAATGACATTTGAACAAATTGTTCCTCAATGTTATTTTTCCATATAGAGAAAAGAGAAGAGAATATAAATTATATCTATTATGTAATTTGAATTTGATGTCCAGCACCAGGCACAGTTGCTTCTTTGTCAACCTTGAAATCTTTGAAAGTTCATGGAAACCTTTAGTTTCCTGTCTTTTTCCATACCTTCCCACTTTCTAATGCAAATTCTCACAATATCTTGTTTAGTAGGTTTTGCTGTAAGATGTGCATATCTAGATAGTTATTTTGTTATCAACCTTTTCCAATGTATGGTTGACTCTCTTTGTGTGCTTTTCAGTGCACCTTCCTCATTTGAGAGTCAATTTAGAAGAGAGCATCCTCTTTTATATAAATATCTCCAAGAAGCTGACAGTAATCAGGTGCTTCAAACTCCTCATGTAGAACCATTTTCTTACTTGTACAGCAACAGCATGCTGTAGTTCGTTGTCTCTTGCTTTCTCCTGGTATGTTTAAATAGGTTTATTATGTGCAGCTTGTATACAAACTTTCTAACCTTTTAATGAACATAGGTTTCCTGGAAAGATGTGGCTCATTGGATGTGGCCACTTTATACCGAAAACTGGGGATTATGGAGAAGTGATGATTTGTATCTGAGTCCTTTCCCTTTCACTGTTGGTGATTTTGGATATAAGATTTCCTTTTTTTCATGGAATGAAATTTATGACTGTCACCTCCTTCATGTACATTGATTTCATAATGCATTGTTATTTTGTTGTTAGGGTATATTTAAACTCATTAAATTTCTCATACTGAATCCAGGATCCAGTAACAGGCCTTCCCACCTGGCATGATCGACCACCATCTCCCCTACTGCTGTAGGTTGCATTTTCTTTTTCTACCAAAAACAACCGCAATGTAATTCCTTATTATGATTACAAGCAAAACAAAAGGATGATTGATCCATTGTGGCACAGCTAAAGAATTTAGATGGTTCTAGGTTTTATTTCCATGACATTCAAAACTCCCTGTGAAAGTAGAAATGGATGATTTTAGATGATTTATGAATCAATTCCCAAGCCTGGCTAGAACAAATAAATTATAAGTGATTTGAGCCACAGGAAAAGAAAAGAAAAGAATACAAAGTAAACATTATTTGCCATTATGTAGTTGGAATTGACACCATTTTCTCATGCTTTAAATCTAACTAAGAATGACACTGAAATCTCATGATTCATATGCATTCTGTCTTTTTTTTCTTTTTCTTATTGAATGGGTTAATTAAAAGTTGAACATTAACCTGTATTTCTATCTCTTTGATTTTTTATGAGTAAATTACAATAATGTCTTGAAACATCATGAAATTACAGGCATCACTGAAGAGTTTAATGATTTCCCAAAAAGCTTGTCCAAGTTTAAGAAAATACTACAAAAGACCACGTATGCCGCAAATGCCTCTAGTTATACTAAAATGCCTACATTGAATTGAAACTTAGTGTTTGTTCATGCATTAGCTATTTTAAATACTTTGATACTATTATTTCAATTTTAGTTAATGAAAATTACTTATTGAATAAAAAATTCATTAGGATAATAATTCTAATCATATCATTAAAACAATTCTCCTAAAAAAATGACCCATGTGGTCAATATGCTTTTGATTTGTTTGATATTGGTTTTAAATTCAAATAAAAACTGTATTGTACTATACATTTGAATATCATCAAGTATTTTCTTCATATTATTCATATTTTTTTTGTTTAGGAGCCACTAGGTTTTTCCATAAATCGAACATAAATTCATAAATATATGAATGCATATTTTATGAATATCAATAGCTGCTGTCTTGATGAATCATTTGATTTTTTTAAATGATATTCTTATTAATTTGTGAGGTCATAATATCAAAATAATTCAAATACCTATGTTGAAACAAAAAGGTAACTTGAAACTCGTAAGGATGTTTAGTGTATAAATGGGGTATTTTGGTTATAAAGTGTTTCTATAGTATTACTTAAAATGGGGTATATAGTATAATCACCAAACTTTTGGGTTTTGCTTGTATTTGCACGATGCCTCAAGGAAATTATTCTAATTCACTTTTTATTGGTTGCAATAGGTATGGATTTAGCAAAGATATTGTTGAATGTCCAGGTAATCTCATTCTTTTGCTCCTTTAACATGAAATTTTTACTTTTAAGTGTTCCCTCCTCTCCTTTGCTCTCATTTTTTTCATTCAAATGACTGTAGACTGTGTTTTGATGACCATCATAACCATAATGTATGATTTATATTATTCTCTAACAGTAATGCAGTGGAATTGCCATGACAGTTTATAATCCATAATTTTTGCTTCTCGTTTCTCTATACAGAGAGGTTATTGTATATTACTCATTGTCTTTGTTATCCTTGTTAATTGTGAGAAACATTCAAGCACATCAAGGCTTTATCCTATTATATGAATCTCAATGCTTCTACTATATGTTTGAAGACTCTCCTAGCAATTCCAATAGGTTTAAGGTTTAGCCTAGGCTTGGACCATGGCTGATGCATCATCCACTATCATCTTCTCTGACAAATCTCGCTTGTGTTTTGGAGAAACTCACCAAATTTCAATCACATTTGCAGGCCACACGGAAAACCATATTTTTCTGCTTTTTTTAGTATATGAAAAACACAAGAAAGTACTATCCTCAACCTTGTAAGCATAAATCTAACCTTAAAACACATTTTTAAACAACAAATCAACACAAAATTGCAATGTAAAAGCTTATGTATCTAAAAGTTCAATCTATATATCTCTCAAATGTTGTGATGAAATAATATAATTTTATTATTTATGGTTTTATTTCCATAAGAGCTTTGTTTTAATGGTGATATCGGCTGATGTTACGACCAAATTCTATCCATCCAATTTTTTTTCTCTTCATAATATCTTTCCAATTTTTAAAATGATAGTGTTTTTATGTTAAAACAAGCCAAGTTGACAGCGCTTGGTTATTGTTACTTTGAGGAATAAGTTTACTACAATTGAAAGTTCAGGTGCTTATTTGAACTATTTCATAGATGAAGAAAGTTGTACAATTGTACAGGGGTATTGTCATCTGTCAATGAGATAATCATTTGATTGATGTTGTGCTTCCCCATTTCCATTATCACTAATTGTAGCATGTTAACAGATTATTGGCCATCAAATGTCCATGTTTGTGGGTTTTGGTTTCTTCCTACTGAATGGCAATTTTCATGTAAGAAATGCCAAGAAATTTCAGAACTTTCATATCCTGGAGATTTGAGGACAAAAGATGAAGTGTGTTCAGCTCATGTCAAGATACAATGTTTTATAATAAATCCAGCATCAACACCTCCTATTTTCATAGGTCTAAGTTCTATTGGAAGGTAGGTTCTTTACTTTTTTGTTTATGGACTATTTAAGCTACAATGTTTTTTGTATGTTCATCTTTTTCTTGATTTTTTTTTAAAAATTTAACAACTGCAATATTAGGTTGAAAGAAAATGGTTAATTGACTATAACATCAACATCATGTGAACATTGTCAGCCTAGCATGGATGCCAAATTTGTTTTTGAATAGACTTCTTTTAGTTTGTTTCATTCACTTGTTTAAATTGCCAATGGTGATCTTTTCTTGAACTGTGTTTAACTTTTGCTTACAGCATGGGCTTCTTGAGGAACCCTCAAACATTTCTTCAGGTAATTCAAACTGTCCTGGAGATCACAAATTTCAGATTCATCCTTTTTACTGCTGGCTATGAACCTTTGGATGACGCTGTCCAAGTCATTGCCTCTGAATCATCACATTTAGATAAAAGACAGTACCTTGAAGAGGGAATCTGTCTCTTTGATAGCCGCCTCTTTTGCTTTCCTAAGTGAGTATATATCTTGATCCCTTGAAGCATCATATTTAAATAAAAGACAATATCTTCTTTGTGCAATGCTATCAAGATGTAATGGCATGGTCATCTGGCAGTAATATCATTTCAATATTTGGGATTAATTTTTTTTTTCACAACCCACCATTCTCTTGCGTTATCTAATGTGCCAAAGTGGTTCTATGTTTATAGCATGACAAATATGATGACATTTGTGTCAGACCCCTGTCTTTTCAGGGAGATTAAAATTCTTTTTAGGTAAGGATACACGGGATTTTCAGACGTGTGCCCCTACTAGCAACTTCTGGAACTTGCACTTCCTAATATGGGCTGTTATAATTTTTAACTATGAAGAATTAGATGGTTAGAATTAAAATTTAATAAAATTAGATTAATGTTAAAAACAAAATTGAGATTCTTTTTGTTGTTTTTTCTAGACTTTAATTTTGATGGAAGAGAGCTCTGCTGTAAGTTGAAGGGAAGGGAGAGATTCTTTTTGAAACTTTGTGGGCAAGCACTATCATGTAAGCTGAGAGTATTCTAGTATTTAATCCCAACAGAGAGCTCTGCTAGAAATTAGAAATTATTGAAGTAAGAGCAAGATTTTTCATTTTTTTCAAAGCAATGAAACCCTTAGGGTAAGTGAAATATTCAGAGGTTTAACATTTATGAAAACATGCAGTATACTACCTTGTTTTCTAGGGTGAATTGCTGAAATTATAATTCTGTGATGCTTATAAAAGTACTTGGGATAGCAATAAATTATATGAGATTGATTCAGAACAATACTAACTACCAATTATTAAAGATTAATTTAGCACAATACTAACTATAAAAGATGATAAAACCATGTAGATGATACCTTCAAGGAGTATTATTCATTGGCTATGCAGAAGAAACACTCCTCTCTTTCCAAATTGAGCACTAGGTGCAAATAGCCTTTAAAACCCTCTTATCATGGCTGCATTAGTTGGTGAGGTAATTGTTTTGATTATATGAATGACCCCGTTTTATCATGCAAAACAGTATGATACCTTACAAATGGCTATTTCCAAGATGTGCAGCTGCAATTCATCACGGAGGCAGGTGAGACTCATGTTATTTTATTTCATTGAAATATTATTTTCAGCACATGACATGAAGAACTATTTTTTTGTTCTTGCTTCTCTTTCTGTAAATTAGTGGATCCACTGCTGCAGCACTACATGCAGGCATCCCACAGGTTTGTCGCATTGCAAACCCTTGCTTTATTTCATTGTTGTAGAACTCAAATAATGTGCGAGTTGTTTTAGTTTTCAAAGTTTTTGCTGCACTGCTTTGGTCAAGGCATGCCAAAATAAAGGATATTCTTTACAAGTCCAGAATGAAATTCTGATAAGACTAGCATATACCACTTGAACAGGACAGCCATGTCCACAGAGAGGAGTAGGATGGACGCGTACATTATTGGAAGAAATAAGGTTTAACAAGTTTGTTTTAGCAGAGTCAAGTGATAAAAAAAAAAAATTATGGATGAAGGAGAAAGCTCTTTGATTAAACCTTTGGTAAGAGAAAGCCAGCCCATGATCAGAAACCTCGTTCTAGATTCAGTTCCTGGTGCTTGAGCAGCTCTCCTGACATTCTGTTATTTGTCATTTACTTTTTTTGCGAATTTATCTATCAACTGTTAAACAAAACCCTGCCAATGGATTGCAACTCAATATTTTTTGGCTTAGCAGTCTTCCCTTCTTGTCTGCTCACTCTACATCTTGATCTTGCCGAATCGTATAAATGTCTCTCAGCTAGGTTACACATTTATGATACAGAGTAATGTTGTCGGTAAGATTTCCTTAGTTTTCCAAAAGGTGTTATTACATGCTAAGCTCTAATATGGTACTGGAATTTTGATACCATACATGCATTAGAAATTTATATGCTGTCATGACTATGAAGATCAATGTTAATATATGATTGCCCATACTATTGGTGTATCTGCTTTTCAATGCTGTCAGTTCTCTTTAACAAACACGGAAGGTCAGGGTTCGAGCTTCGAAGGCTAACCGTAAGGTCCCCTGTAAGAGCCCGGGACAGCCGGAGGTTTACGCATGCCCTGGGCCCACAAAGTACGCTTTCCGGGTCACGTGGTTCCCCCGTTCCTATATGGATATCCAAAAAAAAAAGTTCTCTTTAACAAATCCAATAATTTTGAAATCATTGTTGCACTAATATTAATGAGCTGTGGCTTTAATCCATGAAGGGAAAAGAAGCATGACAAGGCTGGTCAAATTTTCTTTTGTGCTTCAGCAATGATTATCTTCACTAATCTCTCACCATTTGTCTCTCTCGACCAATTGATTAGAGTGTTAGATGGCAGGTATTATGTCCATTTATACTGGATCAGTTTTATTGGGCTGAGAAGATGCATTGGATTGGAGTTGCCCCAGAACCATTAAAGAGAAGCCATTTGATTCCAGATAAACTGGACGATGTGAGCATCGGAATGGCTGCAAAAGTTCTCTCAAGGGCCATAAATGATGCCCTGTCTCCAAACATCAAAGCACGTGCTTTGGAAATTGCAGAGAGAATTTCTCTTGAGGTAATGCATGTTCTTCAGTTATTTGATCACATTGCTGGTGAAGTGTTGAAAGAAATTGCATATATTTTAAATTTATAAAACTATATATCTATGAGTGATAGGGATATATTCCGGGTTTTATACCAAAATCTCCATGGTCGTATTCTGTGCTGCGATAATTCACATATTTTACTTCTCAATGATCACAATGGTAGTTTCCTTTCCTTTCCTTTTTTTTCCCTCCCAATGCACTTACCTTATATAATGGCTTACGGAAGCCTAATCTTCTCGCAGCACATCAGCTCAGAATTTTGGTTTGCTCATATGAAGATTCTTTTTAGTAGATTTCATTGTAGGTATATTGGTGGACACTAGAGGATACACTAATTATGTAGCCCTATATTTTCTGTTGAGGTTGGAATCTAGGACCATGTGGACCATATCAACCACATACCAATTGATTTAAAGCTGAAAGATAAATAGTTTTACCATTTCACTACATAATTGAAGTGCTCTGAAAGTAGTACAATTTGAAACTGTGGAACTCTCAATGGCAATAGAAGGGTTTTAGGTCCTCAAGGTGTGGCGTGGTGGCAAAAGACTTGAGATCTGTATAGCAGGTCTTGAGTTCGAGTCAAGACATGCATTTTTGTAAGAGCCTGTGACAGCCGGAGTTTTATTCGTTAACCTGGACCCACAAAGTGCGCTTTCCAGGGGTGTGGTTTCCTCGAATCTAAAAAAAAAAAAAAAAAATGAAGGGTTTTAGTATTGAGAAAGCAGCATCGTGTAAAATAGTAATAATTAAGGATTTAACTTATTCAGATATCCACTGATCCTTCAGGTAGCGTTGTATGCTGGGGACAAGGACAGCAGGCACGAGACAATGTGAAACAAACCAAACACGTCCACTTTGTCTCGTGCCTGTCCTAGCATCTTGTGATCCGAACCAAAGGCTAACTAAATGCTCACATTATAATGTGTTTTTCCTCTGTCAACTATTGCGATTGCTGTGTCAAGTATGAAAACTTCTAACTTGTTAACGTCCTTATTCTGAATGAAGTGCTTTGGTCACCAACTTGCAGGATGGAGCCATGGAAGCCGTAAAGATCCTTAAACAAGAGATGAACTGTTCATGTTAAATGCTTTCAGATTGAGTTCTCCAAAATCTCAAAAGCTTCTGTTCTCTGTTACTGCGTGAGTTTCTGCTGTAGATGTTTGGTGGAGTTAGATACACAGTCCCTGACTAGTTCAAGACTCTGCTATATGTACAGTTTAGTCGATAGCTTTGGGGGTGTTTAACATTACGTTTCAAAAATATTTTTAAAAAAAATAAAAAAAGTTATTTGTTACTTTAAATTATATATAAAAAAAATGTTTTTAGATCATTTTCATATATAGATGTTAAAATGATTTTTAAAAAATTAAAAAATATCATTTTAATATATTTTTGAACAAAAATCACTTTTAAAAATAACGTTAAACACAATCTCAAACGGTCACCAGTGGCCTTAAACTAAGGTATAGCCAATTCCATCGCATGGAATTCCAGTGTTTAAGAAGGAAGAAAAATGTAGTCACCAGATGAGAAGGGACTCAAATTCCATCATGTCCTATTTACCTTCAACTGCAATAAAAATTCATTAACAGTTCCATCATATGTAAAAGATTTATGTATTGAGCGCAGAAAAATTACATGCGGGGTTATTATTTAAAAAAAAAAAAAACCCAAATTTGAATATTAAAAAAATCAAACGAAAATTATAGGAAGAAAGCCTGGGTTTTTCAAAATCAGAATTGTGATGATGTGAAGGAAATGAAATTAAAACTTTAGGGTATAGTATAATGTTTGGTTTTATAAAATCATAAATAATGTACATGTTAAAGACATTAAACTAAATTACTGGTTAATGAACAGCATGTTGTCTGTTCCATTTAATTTAGAAGAAAAAAAAAAAAGAGGTTCGCACCCTTGGGCCTAGGCTTGCAAGCTCGTCGGCGAGGCCTTGCAAGCTCGTTGACAGCTTAATTTAATAAAATAAAAAAATCTGAATTAGACTTTAATAAATAAATAAAAAATTATATTTTTAAAATTTTGAGTTACTTGTTCAACCCTATGACTTCGAACATCCACCAAGTTGATCCATGTAGGTTTAACATTATTTGGCATTGTGTTTTAAAATTGTTTTTGAAAAAAATTGAATTTTTTTTTATTTTTAGATCATTTTCATATTCTGATATCAAAAATATTTTTTAAAAATAAAAAAAATCATTTTGATGCATTTCTAAATGAAAAGTATTTTTAAAAGCAACCTCAACCACACTCCTAAACAGACACTTGGTCAAAGTCTTACAATTATGCATGTGATTAACTATTTTTAGAAGATGCTTCAAGTGAAATTTATTTATTTATTAATTAATATTAAATTTCATTTGTTTTCTATGAGATTTTTACTCAACTTATTAGCCTATAGTTTCTACATGGTTTTTCTTAGGTAAGCTTCGAAAATCTATTCCAAATTATATACCTCCTCCTCCTCCTCCTAGGTTTTGGATCAAATATAAATAATAGTTTTGGGTTAATGTTGGAGTATGGATAGGATAAAAGATATGAAAAAAGAAAAGTGTATCACCATGCATTAGAAGTAAATTATGCACCATTCATTAAACACATAGGGCATTGAGAGACAAAAAATAAACAAGAAACTAGGTGTTTCCACCTTGTATGGGATCTTAATTTGAGGTTGTGTTTTTCACTTTCTAAAGCTGCTTCGCAAACCTGCTCCCTCTCATTTTCTCAGGCCCGTCAACACCGGAATCCCATTGTCTGTAATCCACCGGCCACCCTGGAGGAACGTACCGACGGTGAATTGAAGAGCTTCACTCCTTTTCAGGAAATGAAGAGATTTCCACTTGACCCTCCCGTTAGTTGCTGCACCAGGGCCAGCGTTGGCATACTCGGCATAGTAGAGAGTGTCGAGAAACTGGTTCCCACTCCATGGTGTCCATCCATCTGGCTGGATGAAGTCTGCTAGCTGCGACTCCATCACAACAGTCCTTGAATATGCCTTCCAGGGCCTACCCAGGTATGTCTTGATCTTGAGCCTGTCGGGGACAAGCTTCTGCTCAGGGACAATCCTGCAGTTATGAATGACAACTCCTCCGGGCTGACCCCTCTCTTTCCGGCCATCTGCAGTCACCGTGTTGAATTGGTTTGGGTTTGGCCTCCGGACGATGATCAAGGAGTTTTGGATCACCGCCGATCCATAACCAAATAGGAAATCTACGGTGCCTGAAAGGACACAGTTGCGGTAGAACTGGCGGCCGGCTTGGTATAGCACTGTGTCTTGGTAACCATCAAACCTGCAGTTGTAGAATGCTGACATGTCAGAATTAGCTCGGATTGCCACAGCCTGGTGGCCATCAGGACCGGCGGTGTTGGCAAATCCAATGGACTTGGCGATGAATCCATCTGCTTCAACAACTGCACCAGCAATGAAAACATATAATCATAATTTTGTTTTTCTTATAAAAAAAATAAAATACATGAGTTGGATGTTGCACTCACTGAATGTAGCAGTTTTCCAGGTTCCAAGGCCATCTTTCGCAAAATTCCTGTTTCCAGTGACAATGGTCTTCCTGGATCCGTCGCCATAGATGAACACATTGGGCTGGTCCTTGGCTACAGCCACGTACTCACGATAGGTTCCTGCCTTGACATGGATAACATACCGGCCCTTGAGGTTCTTAGGATATGCGGCAAGCGCTGCGCTGATGGTCTTGAATTGCCCGCTCCCATCCTGAGCCACAACTGCATTTGGTCTAGCCCCACCATTTCCGCCCGAGGCCAGAAGCTTCCGGTCAGCAGCGGACATCCAGGCGGGAAAACCATGATCGGCTTGAAGAAGCTGACGAGACATGCTGGGAATATTGAGCTTGAGCCCCAAGGAATTCAGAACCTGTGAGAGCCCGGCAAGGATATTCAGGACGTTGTCTGTAAGTTCGCTTCCGTAGTCCGTGCTATTCCGCACCTGATCCCTCAAGGAGCTGCCATTCTCAAAACCATCCAGGCACATTTCTTGGTAAGCAATAATTGAGCTCAGCCATGTTCGAAAATCGTCTGATTTGCTTGAAAGTGAAGGTAAATCGATCTCACCCACCTTTGACAATGTGTCCTGGAGGCTTTCAGAAGCATTTTGCAGTAACTCTTTGCAGTCATTCAGCGCCGTTTTGTCACGGGCGGCTGCGTTATCGGCCTTGACCAAGAGATCATCAGTGACGTTGAAAGATTTTTTCAACGAAGCAGAGATGGCTAATATGCTTCCTTTGATTAGTTCCTTCGGATCGGTAGAGTTCAGAGCGCTAAGGGTGTTCGTGCAAGCGTCTTTGTAATAAGTTGGCTGGCACAACGCGCTAACAGCCTTCATTTGAGGTGACAAGCTCTCTGTATCATTGGATCCATTGCTGTGATGAACAGTAGCCACCACGCCGATGATCACACCCACGACGAGGATCAGGGAAACCCCTGAAACGATTACTTTTCCAAGCATTTTTTTGTGTTTTTTTGCTGATTATCCAGTCAATTCTTACAGGGTTAGTTCTCAAACCTCTCCTCCTGCAGGATTCTGTGCCAACGATGAGGAGCACAAAATCCAAAAAGAACAGACTGCAATGGAAGATAGATCCTCCCTTTTCGTCCTGCTTAAATACAGTGAATCATCCTGGTGGGGTTTCTGTAAGCTACGATTTTCCTTAAATTGTGGACTTTTTGCATGAAATTGACATGAGATAATTTTCGAGTGGTAGACCATTTTTTCACTTAGCTTTATCATGGAAGGTAAGGAAACGTCGGCGAAAGTAGAGGAAGAAGCTGTGTATTAATGGCACCATGCATGCTAAACTTAGGGCAAACTAGTGCAAGCCATTGAGATAAACAGGTCAGCTTCTTTTACTCATTTTAGAATGCGTCTGACTTGACCAATTGATCAAGATAAGTTTTCCAGCCCCCTTCTATATCCTACCTCCAACAGCCATTACCAAGAATTTTCCATGCTATCTTTGGAAAAGATTTTCCTTTTTTTTTTTGTCCATGTATGCATGCTGCAATGAATCTGTATCTTAATTCACGACGGAGTCTTACAATTTACAGATAGAATATTCTCCCAAGTAATAGATGTCAAATGTGACACGTAAGTCATAAATATCATTTACAAATCATTAAATTTTGTTAATTATATCTTCAAATTTATTTTTCATTTATGAAAATGGCTTAGCATGTACTCTTATGAACTAATAGAATAGAGTTGTGCGTACGTATAAGAAGGTATGGCAGTATAGTGATTACAAAATGCTCAAATTTCATCTCTGAAAATTATAGTGGCCGGATGAGTGCCTTTTGTCAACTGTGTTTCGGATTTTCTGGTGTGCTGGTTGATATTGTGAACCTGATGAGCAGCATATATAGGGGTTGATACAAGCACACGTATGAAGTACTTTCAGAGGAGGGAATTTTGCTTTTTCCGAGATGAAAAAATGGTTTCGATTTCATCCTGAATCTGATCCCTTACTTTTTGTTAAATTTGAATCGAACCTCAGGTGGCATCCCCTTAGCAGGAACAGATAGATACCAGTATCAGTTCGACAAGAAACGCATCACTTTCCTGTAAGCTCACCTCTACATCTCTTCTTAATTCCCTCGTAAGCTCTAAATAAACTCACTGAGTCACTTTCCCTCCATTTCCCATCTGCCAAAAACTCCCTTGTGAGTAACTACATCATGAAGGTGTCATTGTCTCCCGAGGTCAGAAAACGTGTGGAGGGTCTCAGGCATTATTTTCATAAAAACTCGTTTTTCATTTATTTTGCATAAAAAAAATATTCATCTCATGTAACCAAAGCAGGTTTTTTAAACCTATTTATTAAAAACACTTTTTTAAAAACCTATTTTTGAAAAAACACAATCACAAACCAGTGTCAAACAAACAAGCCATACAAAATTTATTTACTTATTTTGCACAACCAAATCCTTCTCACAGAAATAAAGTAAAGACCAAACGTTAAGTGAGATTATCTTGAAAATGGAGTTCCAAAACCATGTCAGCCTGCAAAGGGAGGCATGGTAAGAAGAACATTTACATCCCGCAAAAGATCCTGAAAAAATCCCAAGGGATTCACCTAGATGGTCAACATCTTGCTCCAAGGTGGCCACGGAGTGAAGAGTTTGATTCCCTTGAACGTAGCCCACCTGCACCATGGCCACAGACATCAATCCGAAATTAATAGATACATGGTGGGTGCAGTTTGCGTATATCTGGTTTGAAGGTCCCTCATCAACTGAGAAAAAATTAATGATTTCTAAACCAAAATGGTTCTAGCAGATTGAAGAACCATGGTTAGAAAAACTCTGGATTTGGTTAATCTTGTTCCTCACTCCAAGTAAAAAAGCAAACGGAAAACTACACGATTCTCTCTCTCTAAATCAGCACAGCATTCATGACGAAGCGTCTTCACCCTTTTTACCCTCCAAAAGCTTCAGCTCTTGGCGCCAACCTTCCAATTTTGTCAACTTCTCCATTTGCTCCGGCTTCATGTCCTGTGACATAGTTTTCTGCTGCTGAGCTTCTGCTAGTCGAATCTGGACTCGGAAACAACAATCAAGCATACCAATCATTAATCTCTACATCAGTTCTCACACATTATGGAACAAACCAGCTCAATTGAAGGCAAAAACTTAATAAAGAGTGTATGAGCTTGAATCCACGAACTTATATCTCTTGTATGAAAGATTAAAGCAACACAATTTTACATCCTTCCAGAAAATCAAATGCTAGAAACCTGTACAGAAAATGAATACTCATGTGTGATAGAGTTTATAATCTTGTTGTCTAAACTGAGGAGGAAACTTGTGATTTCTTGAAGGACCTCAAGAAATACATGAATAGGATTTGTTTTTAAGAAATATATGTGCAACATTAAATAAAGCTATAAATATCTATATGGATCATGCCCTCTGTCTCCAAAACTTGAAATTGAAGTAGTTCTTAACACAGAAGGGAATAGAAAGCCAGTACAAAGTCAAATTTATACTTGGGACTAAGAAATTGATGGTGATCATATTGCTAGCATACTACAAGTTTGGAGCATGTGCAAGTCAAATTTGCACTGACTTCAAGGCTTGTTTGGCATCATGCTAGCATAATACAGGTTTGGAGCACATATGTAATCCAGCCCTTTTTGCAATCATAAACCATGGTTCATCCTTCCTTATGGCAAAAACAGATTTACAGTAAGTATAACACTGGAGAAATTTACAGCTTGATGCATCTTATGCACCTTGGAAATTTAATGAGATGAAGTAAGATGTTTACGGTGTGTCAAAAGAATACTTGTTTCTCACTCAAGGAAAAATAGTAATAATTTTTTTGGTCTAAAAATTGTTAATCTTCCCCTGACAATTTAAGAGGACATACAATTCTTTTGTTCACAATCATCAGTAGCTATATTGGTTTCTACAGCTTTTCCTCCACTGTCCTCATTCTTTCATCTATCTGGACTACTTTGTAAGAAAAAAAGTCCATATAACTCAAAAAGGAGAAGGAACTTGGTGGAATAATCATGATAATATAACATGCACATTTGAAGAAAGAGATCAATCATTTAACATGCAGAAAATCCCCATTTTCTTTGTTAATTATGCCCCCAAATAATTTCAACCCTGTAAAATCTTCAGTTTCTTACTGAGATTTTTCAATAGGAAGAATGCACATGTTATCTCTTGTTTCTTCAGAAGATTATTAGTCAGTTCCAAGTTTTAGCATCATTTTTTGGCACGCTGATGTAGCACAACTTACATAATTCCTCAGAGTATATAATAAATGGAAAATATGGCAGCCATTATTATCACTAGGGAAGGCTAAAAGGCAGGATTAAAATACCTTCTTTTTAAGAGCCCGAATTCTCTTATCGGTATCTTGAAGTTGAGATTCCATATTTGAAGCATCTGCCATGTCTGAGGAAGGAGCAGCTACAGCAGGATTTGAAGAAACAGCTAGCTCATTCATCTGACATGCCAATGATTCAAAAGATTCAGATGCATGGCCTAAATCTTCAGCAGGTTGCGCTCCCTTTTCAATGTTCCCATCTTCCATGGCTTCAGGGTTTTTTCCCTTTTCAAGTGCAGCCTGCTAAGGATCATTTGTAAGATATACTTGCATCAAAATAAAAGGAAGAAAAACAAATTACTAAACAGTCACAAAAAAAAAAAACACTTGCACGCTGTATCTCACAAGCTCTAACAAAGTTGTCTGCCATCTGCAAAGATTTTAAAACTAATATATAAGGCAGGAATTTTAGTGACGCTAACTGCATTAATACAGTTGTATAGTTTTGTTACAGAAACCAGCTTTAAATGAATAGCAAAATCCAGATTTGCCTCTAAGCAAAAATACAACTGATATCCAGCAATTTCTTATCAGGTGGGACAACAATTTCCTACTTCCAAGGGATTAGGAGACTTCGTACTTCTCTTAAGTAGTAATCTTTATAATTCTCTACTGCAATCACTTTCATGTACCTTAAACACACGCAATACACTCTAGCATACTAACATTATCCTTCTGTTTTTTTTTCCTTTTTCACTCTTAAATTTGCTTTTCTTCTTTGATATTTCTCTTCTTCTCTTCATTGTTTCCTTACACCATATGACAATAGAATCTCTTAAGACCCTGTTTTTCTAGGGTTTTGATTGATATTTTTGATACTTGCTCATAATTCAATTGCAGGTTAACGTTATAAACATTAATCAGTAACCTGCACTGCAAAATTCGAGTTGAGAGGGGGCTTTTGCAGCATTTAACTGAGACATTAGAATGCCGAAGAATTTAAAAAATTAAAATACAATTAAGAGTCCAAATACCAATCCATCAAATACATGTTGCATCTAGTGCCACATAACTAGATTAAATATGATAGCCTTGAATGTTGTACGCTAGCAAAAATTACTGTTGGCAGCTGGAAGCCGTGTATTCAAGTTTGTCGTGTAGAATGAGAGGTGGGTACTCAGTATATCAGAACATCTTAATCTCAAGAAACAGCAATTTCAATCATCATTCAAAAGCCAAAATTCCATGCGAGAAGACGGGTACTTCTACTTTACTCGCTAGTTTCACAACCGCAGTCAAAATTTGAAGCAGATTATGAATTTCTTCGACGGAAGCCACATGGGAAGTTGAACGATGCACAGATACAGAGATTCCTAACTAGTAAATCAAAAATAAACGGCAGCAAGGAACATACCTGAAGCCGCTTTTCCTTCTTTCTTTCATTCCTTGCAACAGACTTAGTTTTTGGCTTTGTAGGAACAACAGGATCATAACCCGGAGGCACTTCCTGAGTCTGCATTCCCTTTCTCCACTGCATCACACATTATAATAATAAAAGAAACCAAACCCATATCAATCTTTCTTCATTCACATACACACATAGCAGAAAATTTAAGAGAATGGAACCAAACCCATGATTCCCCGTATCAAAGAAGAGCATACCAGGGCCCCTTTGGATTGGTAGACGGCGACTTCGTCTTGGGGGTTATAACCAGCCCGGATCCGAATGGGTTTTCTAAGGGTACCGTCAGGTCGTCGGCTGGGAGACACAATTTTCTCCCCTTCTTTTAGGGTTTTGCTTAAGTCTGCCATTCTTTGCAATTCTTCTCCTCCTCCTCCTATCTTGCTACTACAGTTATTGTTACTGCTTGCCATTGATTGATTTTGCTTGTATTATGTTTTGTCTGTATAAGGTTGAGGGTTGATGTTTTTTTATTATTATTATTAATGCGAGTGTCCGGGTTTGTCTGTACTAATTAGTTCTAAAATTAATAACTATATAAAATTATAGTGACTATCATATTAGTAATTTCGTCAGGATTTTATATTTTGTTGTACTATGACCTGATTGGGTCTACTCTTTCTTATTTAATTTAGAAGGGTTTACTGTCCCGATCATTACCAAAAAAAAAAACTACAGAATTCAAACTTGAGACTACAAGGAGAGTAAATAATTTAATCTCAAACTCTTACTACTTAATCACCTTCTAAATGGTTTTGGTTTTGAGGGTTGATGTTTGATAATATGTTATTTTTCAAAATGTTTTTTATTTATAAATATTTTAAAAATGCTTTTAAAATATAAAAATAAATAGGCTTTTATAGTTGTTTAATAGTATGTTAGTAGTTACTTTTTAAAATATTTTTTATTTTAAAATATTATTTTTCATGGATATGAAAATACTAAAAAATTAAATAAAAACAAAAAATATTTAAAATTATTTTTAAAATATAAAAACAAACATATTTTTATTAGTTATTGGTAATATTATCGAAAAACAAGTTGAATAGGGCAGGTTTGGTAAAGCATTTTTGGATTAGAGCTCTCGTAGGCTAGTGTTATTTAGAATAGTGATGCAACTTTTATTTTATAAAATTTTGAAGTTTTTTTTGTTTTAAATTATTTTTTTATAATTTTATTTTATTTTATATGTTAGTATAAAAAATGCTCAATTATTAATATATATTATTTTAATACATTTATGAAGAAAAAAACACTTTAAAAATCAATATTAGCCATTATCTCAAACATCACTTATGAATCTTTTAATTAATATTAGTTTTTATGTTTTTGTGTTTCATCGAGGAAGACCTAATTTCTTAAAAAAGAACTTACAAAAAAATAGTTCATGGTAAAAAATTTAACATTATTATTAAATATGAAAATAAAGTTGTTTTTTTTATAAAAAAAAACATAAAGATAAGTTTTTCTATTAATGTAATCTTTGTTTATGTTAATCAACACATTGTTTCTATTAAAAAAATATTTTATGAATATTAAAAAATATCAAAATAATATCTCAGTATTTTATGTTATTAATAATTTAAAAATTATTTCAAAAGGTTTTATCCCATGTTGAAAAATATAACTTACCTTGGTGTACAAAAAATATATATAAAGCTTCTTATCTCACATTGAAAAAAATAAGACATTTATCAAGTGTTTGTATAATAATAAATATTGAGATAAGGTAATAACCAACAAAGAAAAGATAATGGGCTCGCGCACATAAAATTAAACTGAGCAAGTGAAAAACCTCTTATTGCCTCCCTAGCGCACGAGGAAACGCCTATACTTTTTTGAAATTTTTGTCTCTAGCATTAATTTATTTTTAATGACCCTTAAACAGAAATTATAATACTTCAAAAACTTGAAAATTAAAATCTAACAGTCATGAAATTAGCAACTCTTATTTTATTTTTAAATTTTTAACAGTTATAACAAGTAAAATTATTTAATTTCTCAACAACTGTATTTTATTAACTATTGCATCATCTTTTTAATTCCATAATAATTTTAAATTGGTTGTTACATAATGATTGCTTATAAATAACATGGACTTTTGCAATCAAATACATAACCAGAACTTATTTTTCATGTGAACTTACCAGTGCATTGTTTTTTTCTACTCTTATTCAGATTGTTTTTGTTGTTTTCTTTCGCTGAGGAAAAATTTATAAAATCCTGGAGGATACCTTGTTGTTGAAAAATTATTCTTAAAAACAATGGCAATACATGTCTTAAGCAGGCTTGTTAATTCCGTTCTGTTCCGGCTGGAATGGCCGGAAAGTCAGTACCATTAAAAAAACCGAAACAAAACGGAGCCATTTTCATCTCGGTTTTAATTCTGGCCCGTTCCGGAAATTCCGGCTTAATTCCTGCCGGAATGTCTCGGTACCGTTTCAGCTCAAAATCATAATATTTCTTTTATTTTAGAACATTTTACTATCATAATATTTTGGAATTTTAGAGATGTTTCTAATTTTGAGATTATGTTTGTTTGATTTTGTGTCTGTATTGTATAATTTAAAGTTAATTTATCTTGAATTAATTATACTTGTTAAATTAATATTTTATTTTATTTTCATATATATATATATAATTAATTATATATGAATAGTACAACCCCAAAACGGCACGCCGAAACGCTCCGAAACCAAAACGTTATGTTCCAATGGAAAAACCGGAACAACGACCGTAACGGCGACCGGAACGGTATTGACAACCTTGGTCTTAAGTTTATCTACTCTTATTTTTGTTATTTATATTAATTTTACAACAATTAAAAGATAAACATAATAGAAATATTATTTCAAAATAAATGTTTTTTTTTATAAAATAAAGCTTATATGAAGGTGCTAGATGAAAAACCCACAAGCTATATATTTTGTTTGATGTGTCTTTGAAATCGTTATAGAAGAAGACCTAAACTTGATTTACATGCAGACGAATCCGAATATACTCCTTAAAATCGAGAAAAAAAAGAAACAAAAAACCCTATCCATTAATCTTTTGATTCTTTTTGCATGGATACACTGGGAGAGATAAAAGAAAAGCTAAAGGGAAAATACCAAAAAAATTAGTTTTTATTTTTTATTTTTATAATTTTAAGAGTACAGTTATATTGAAAAGCTAAAATAATATTTTAAATTTCTATATATTTGATTAAAAAAACCAAAAATTGTTAAATATATTTCTATATAAAAAAATAATTTTGATTGTAATTGTATTAGTTATTTATTATTAATAAATAGTTAGTTATATCAATATTATATATATATTAAAATAGAATTGACTTGTATAAATGACTTTTTTTCTCGTTAAAGTATAAATATAAAAAATATTATATTTAGACTATTCAAAAAATCATATTAATTTCTCTAAATAGTTTTTTACCTCAGAGATCGATGCTCTATAGTTTGTTTACAGTTAGTATGTGCTATATATAAGAATGAATGTGGTCAAAGCAAGGAGCAGGCAAAAACAATATCCCTCCATTCTACGATTCATCATCTCTGGAGAGAGCTAGCGAAAATGATATATACCATAGAAATCTGCTAAAAATACTTGAACTTGGCAATCAAAAAAGCTCATCCAGCTCACGACCCAGCTGAAACTGCGCTCCACCATTGCCAGATTATCGACGTTCCCCTCCATGCATGCACAGAACCTTATTTTAGAAAACGCCATGCACTATAAAATCTCTGCACTGTCCCTTCTTCACCTTCATCCTGGCCGAACAAGCAGAGCAAAGTCTCTGTTTGCATCATCATCATCTTCATCGCAATCCTGCTCTTCTATTCCATCCATTTTCTTCCGTTTCTTTTCATCTGTAGAAACCAGGAATATTGGCCCACGAAATAGAAGAGAAAATGTTTCGGAAAGTGGTTGTTTCTGCTATTTCCCTCATTCTTGTCGTCGGTGCTGTCATTGGGGTGGTGGCTCTGGTGCAGCCCGGTCATAAGGGATCCGGTGGAGAAAACGAACCAGGAAACATTTCTCCATCGATGAAGATTGCCAATCAGCTATGTCAACCGTCAGATTACAAGGAGGCTTGCACCAAGACCCTCAGCTCCGTGAACAGCACGGATCCAAAAGAGTTTGTCAAGCAGGCTATATTAGCTGCCTCCGATGCTGTGAAGAAATCGTTCAACTTCTCCGACGACCTGGTCGTCAAAGCCAGTCAAAATAAGCGCGAGAAAATGGCCCTGGACGATTGCAAGGAGCTGCTGGACTACGCCGTTCAAGAGCTCCAGGCGTCGATGTCAATGGTGGGAGACAGTGATTTGCACACCACAAATAACCGAGTTGCTGAGTTGCAAAGCTGGTTGAGCTCTGTCCTTGCATATCAAGAAACATGCGTGGATGGGTTCGATGATAAGAGCCCCATCAAGCCTATAGTTCAACAAGGTTTCGTTGATGCTAGCCAGCTCACCGACAACGTTCTGGCTATCATCTCCGGCTTGTCGGACTTCCTCAAATCCATGGGCCTCCAGTTTAACATTCCTTCCAACTCTCGTCGCCTTCTTGGCGAGGATGGATTTCCCACCTGGTTCTCTGGGGCTGATCGGAAGCTTTTGGCCGCACAGGGCAATGGCAACGTCAAGCCAAACGCCGTCGTGGCTCAGGATGGCAGTGGACAATTCAAGACCATCAGCGCAGCCATTGCTGCGTATCCCAGTAACCTCAAGGGACGATATATTATCTATGTTAAGGCTGGAACTTATCGTGAGTATGTTACTGTTGACAGGAACAAGCCCAACGTGTTCATCTATGGTGATGGACCCAGGAAGACGATCGTCACCGGAAGCAAGAGCTTTGCCAAGGATGGTTTGGGAACATGGAAGACCGCTACTTTTGGTAACAATCAAGCTCCTTTTTTTGCCATTAATTGATAATTAGCTTGGGAAATTCGAAGAAATGAATCGCGAGACTTGTTTTGAACAAGCTTTTTCTAACCCTTGATTAATTTCTGCTTGTGCAGTGGCTGAAGCGGATGGGTTCATCGCCAAGTCGATCGGATTCCAAAACACCGCTGGTCCTGACGGGCACCAGGCGGTGGCGCTTCGTGTAAGTTCCGATATGTCAGTGTTCCTCAACTGCAGGATGGACGGGTATCAGGACACATTGCTGTACCAGGCCAAGCGTCAGTTCTACCGCAATTGTGTTATTTCCGGCACGGTTGATTTCATCTTCGGCTATGGCGCCGCCGTGATCCAAAACTCCTTGATTGTCGTCCGGCGACCTAATGACAACCAGCAGAACACGGTGACTGCAGACGGCAGGAAAGAGAATCATGCCACCACCGGTTTGGTCATCCACAACTGCAGGATTGTCCCTGAGCAGAAGCTGGTTGCTGACAGGTTCAAGATCCCGACATACCTGGGCAGGCCATGGAAGCCATTCTCCAGGACTGTTATCATGGAATCGGAATTGGCAGATTTTATTCAACCCGCGGGGTGGATGCCATGGGCCGGAAGCTTATATCTTGACACTTTGTACTACGCAGAGTACGCAAACAGAGGCGCCGGAGCAAATACCAACAAGAGGGTGAGCTGGAAAACTTTCCGTGTCATTAACAGGAACGAGGCTCTTCAATTCACCGCCGGCCAATTCCTCCAGGGCGCTGCTTGGATCAAAAATGCTGGAGCGCCTGTCTTGCTTGGCCTGAAACGATGAGAAGATTGTGTTTCAGCAGAAGAAGGCTTGCAAGAGATGTGTAGGCCATGATTGATTGGTGAAAAAATTGATTCATATTGATTGATATTAATAAATTTCATTTTTATTTCCTGAAATAAACCACGTTCTTATTATGTTTTCTAATTGTTGATTACCAAGTGCTCACCTTGTAAAAATCCGGGACAGCCAGGATTTTACTCGCAAATAGTGTCTAAATAGGAGGATAAGGTTTTCTCGAATCCAAAAACACACACACATGTAACCCAAGTTTCAGATCATTTTTTTGCTTGATGAAATTCAAATGACGATCGCATATTTGCATGCTTGTGAGGATAAAGATTCTCTTTTTCTTGGTTCTATAAAGGATTGAAAATATTTTATCGAGGTTCAACTGATTTCATGACGTCAATCCATACTCCTTGTTACAAATTATTATTCGTTGGGTAGGGGTTCAAATCCAATAATATTGGTGTCTATATATAATTATCTTTATATCACACTCCTATCAAACCCGATTTATTTGGATTTCCAGGAATTGGTGTCATTGCATGTGGATTGCTTGCCCGCGTGTTTAGAGGTTCACATCATGAAATTATTCCATTATATATAGATGTATACAAACTTGAATAAAGAAAGACAAAAATAGAAAGATAAGTACAAAATGAAAGATAAATACAAAAGGACATTATCTCCTATGATATCTCCAAATGAAGAAGAATAAGGAGGATCCTGTAAATCAATAGCAGAATAAGGAGGGCGCTGCTTGGATAAAAAATGCTGGAGCGCCTGTCTTGCTTGGCCTGAAACGATGAGAAGATTGTGTTTCAGCAGAAGAAGGCTTGCAAGAGATGTGTAGGCCATGATTGATTGGTGAAAAGATTGATTCATTGCGATTGATATTAATAAATTTCATTGTTATTTTCTGAAATAAACCACGTTCTTATTATGTTCTCTAACTGTTGATTTGTCTGAATTTAAGAAAAGTTTATTTTTGATGGAAAAAAAGTCATTATCTAAAATCAAACTGTTCTAATGCTAAAACATAAAAACAAAAATAATTATCTTTTTATTAATATCGAAAATATATTTTATATATAAGTTCATAATGCTGAATACTAACAAAGAAATAGATAAAAATTTTGATGTTTTTTTTAATTTAATTTCAAAATCTCACATATTAAAAATAAAGAAACTTTTTTTTGTTTTTTTTTAAATTAAAATCAAGTTCTCATGAATTTAATAAACTAGTTACTAATAAAAAAAAAAAAAAACTAGATTAGTATTCTTGATTCATTCATGGTCGACTCTTTCCTTTATTTCATTAACATGATTCACCACCACCAACTATTATCTCTGATTCTTCTTCTCCCCAACCAAATCCTAAATATGCAGAATGACAACTTCAAGATCAACGTCTTCTTGGTCTTTTTTTTTTCTCAACTGAAGAAGTCATGGCCAAATTTCTTGGCCTTATCATTGCTTGAGATGTTTGGATTACTTTGGAAAATTCCTTCAACCATATATCTAACACATCATTGCTATTGTCTAGTGTGGTACATTCTGTAGTTCCAATTTTGAAGTTTGAAAAATAAAATCTCGATCTTTCTCCACTGATATTTTAATTGTTTATTTGAAAGTGTAGTTTAAATTGTTTTTAAAAATATTTTTCATTTATAAATACATTAAAAAAATATTTAAAAAAATATTTTTGACATCGATACATGAAAATAATTTAAAAACCTAAAAAAAATTAATTTAAAAATTGTTTTCATGTTTATAAAAACCATAACAATGTTTATAAAAACCTCCACTTTTTTCTTGGTTAAAGTGATAAGGACTAACCCAATGCCAAGAATAATCACGCAAATGACCCATCTGAGTTGTCAAGTGGGCCTATTACGAGAGTTAGGATAACAAGGTTTAAATTGACATTGAATGAGCTAGTTCAAAACATATGGAGTAAGATGGATCCAGAGAGATAAATCACATCTATGGAGCTTAAAGAGCAACCTATAATTCATTTAATCCAAGTTCGAGAAGAGTTCCATTCAAATTCTGAAAAGGATTGATATGTTAGGCCCAATGAAAACCTTGATTTGGGTTTATTTTTGACATCGATACATGAAAATAATTTAAAAACCTAAAAAAAATTAATTTAAAAATTGTTTTCATGTTTATAAAAACCATAACAATGTTTATAAAAACCTCCACTTTTTTCTTGGTTAAAGTGATAAGGACTAACCCAATGCCAAGAGTAATCATGCAAATGACCCATCCGAGTTGTCAAGTGGGCCTATTACAAGAGTTAGGATAACAAGGTTTAAATTGACATTGAATGAGCTAGTTCAAAACATATGGAGTAAGATGGATCCAGAGAGATAAATCACATCTATGGAGCTTAAAGAGCAACCTCTAATTCATTTAATCCAAGTTCGAGAAGAGTTCCATTCAAATTCTGAAAAGGATTGATATGTTAGGCCCAATGAAAACCTTGATTTGAGTTTATTTTTCCTAATATGACATTATACCCAAATCCAGATTATTTCCTAAATAAGGAAAGATTTTTAGCATTCAAAAGAAAAACTTTTCTAATTTATGAATGAGGCCTAAAAGTCAGTAACTTTCAAAACCAAATAAATCTTCTTTATCTTATACTTATATGGCTACAACTTAATCTTTTTTATTTTAAATTTGTATTTAGTTTTTATGGTTAATAAACATTAATTGAGTTTAGATACTTAGGCCCCGTTTGTTTGCTGGAAAGTGGTTTTTTTTTGGAAAGTGAATTCCTAGAAAGTGAATTCCGATGTTTGGCAGTGTTATGTAAAATGAACTGGAAAACACTTTCCAGTGTTTGTTTGTATTATGGAAAATGAACTGAAAAATAATTTATTAATAAATTAATTTTTTTTTTCAAGTTTATTAAAATAATGAGGAACAAATCTTACAAATTAAAAAGTTGAATGAGAATGAAATTGAAAAAAAATATAATTTCATAAATTATCTCAAGTAAAATAAATAATAATCAAAATAATAGAGATCAAATCTAAAAAATTAAAAAAAATGAAAGGTGAATAAATTAAAATAATAATAATTAACATTTCATAAATTATTTCAAATAAAATAAGTAACAATAAAAAAAATGAGGACCAAATTTGATAGATAAAAAATTTCAATAAAAAAATGATAAGAAAAAACCAAATAGCAATTATAAAAATAAGGACCAAAATTAGTATAAAAATTAAATTTTAAGAGATGGAATTTAAAAATAAATATTCAAAACAAATTATATATAGCAATCAAAAGTTTGAGGATCAAATTTGATATAATCAGAAAATAATGATATTTCTAAATTTTTCACAATTTCCGGAAAGTGTTTTCCGCCCAAATTTTCCGGAAAACACTTTCCTGAAAACCAAGCCAAATTTTTCTTTGACTGGAAAGTGTTTTCCGTTGACCAACTTTCCGAAAGGCAAACAAACACAGGAAAATTTGGAAAGTGGTTTCCCGGAAACCACTTTCCTTGAAACAAACAAGGCCTTAGAGATTTGGGTCTGATTATAAGTGGGATTTATACAAGTCCACATCTTTGGGTATTATAGGGTTTAACTTAGGTTAAAAACACATGTGTAGCTTAGGTATAATAGGATTTATACAAGTCTTGAGTTAAGACGTGCTCACTTTGTAAGAGTCCGGGACAACCAGAATTTTACTCGCAAATAGTGTCTAAATAGGGGAGGTAAGGTTTCCTCGAATCCAAAAACACACACACATGTAACCCAGATTTCAGATCATTTTTTTGCTTGATGAAATTCAAATGACGGTCGCATCTTTACGTGCTTGTGAGGATAAAGATTCTCTTTTTCTTGGTTCTTTAAAGAATTGAAAATATTTTATCAAGGTTCAACTGACTTTATGACGTCAATTCATACTTCTTGTTAGCAAATTGTTATTCGTTGGGTAGGGGTTCAAATCTAATAATGTTGGTGCCTATATACAATTATCTTTATATCACACTCCTATCAAACCCGATTTACTTGGATTTTCAGGAATTGATGTCGTTGCATGTAGGTTGCTTGCCCGCGTGTTTAAAGGTTCACATCATGAAATTATTCCATTATATATAGATGTATACAAACTTGAATAAAGAAAGACAAAAATAGAAAGATAAGTGCAAAATGAAAGATAAATACAAAAGGACATTATCTCCTATGATATCTCCAAATGAAGAAGAATAAGGAGGATCCTGTAAATCAATAACAGATTTACTGGAATCCTCTACACACTGACCTAAGAGAAGCAACCAACCAAGAAACACTCCACAATTAGAAACCAACCAAAACCTAAATGAAGTTAACAAAACAATCTCATATGATGAATACTAAGGCCACAATCCCCAATTCAATTGACACCTGCCTTGAAAAGCCATAAACACCTAACATTTGAGGGACTACTAGATTAAACAACTATAATATTCCACAGTTCCATTAGTCTTGTTGAACAATATTATGTCCACATGTTTTAGCTTATAACTTAATTTATCTATTTTTATTAGTAGTATCAAAGGCAAACCTTAAAGAATTGCCCAACTTATAAGTTAATCTTAATAAGATCCCTTTATTTATATCTCAATTAAGTCCCCACTATACCATCAAATTCTCAGCAAAGTCCTTTCTTTTAATTTGCATCCTCGAATTGAGCTATATTTGCTATTGTTATTTAACATGGTTTAGCCCAACAAATTGATTTAATGACTTATCAACCTTAAGCCCAGATTGAACTAAGTTTTATTTAAAATTATTTTGGATAATAGTTTGACTAAACTAAGTGACCCAATAGGTTGATCCGACCAACTCTAGGTGAGATTCACTTAAGTTAACTCTATTTTTAATTAAAATAATATGATTTTATAATTGATTGGAGTTGAATTCAACATCCTAGTGACTCAGATTTTAGGCCGGGTCAGACCACAAATTAGATGTAATATCGATGATAGTTTCATTAATTGACTTCTAACCTTTTATTTTTTTGGATGGGGGAGGGAGTTCACTCTAGTCCATTTTTTTTTCTCTAGGTTTATTTTTAAATGTCATAGATGTTGATTTGAAAATACCTTAAAATAATATGTATAATTTATTTTTTATATAACATATTAAAATAATTCAAAAATATTAAAGATACTAATTCTAAGTGATTTTGTTTTTCAAATTTCCATGAAAAATATGTTAAACCTTAATTTTAAGAACTTGTTTGGAATTATAATGATGATTACTTTTCGAAATATTTTTTATTTTTTAGATTTATTTTCAATATCAATAAATTAAAATTATATCAAAATATCAAAAAATATTTAATTTTAATAAATAAAAAAATAAAAGTTCATTTAAAAAAAACTATTTTAAAATGCACAAATATTAAGAAATAACCTAAAACAGATCGGCAATTCACTGTTAAAATACTGTGCACCGTGACTCATTGGCATTGTTCACTGGCCATTTGTCACGGTGCTTCGCGGGTGCACCTCTGCCATTTTTTTTTGCTTTTTCAACAGTGTATTGGCGAAAAAAAAACCCCGAAAAAGACAAAAAACGCCGCTGGTTTCAGGGGCTCCGAGGTAATTGACCATTTTCGGTCCGGTTCGGCTGACCGATTTTTTAATTTTTTAATATTTCATTAAACAGTGCATTGACGGTTTTGTCCCTCGAAAAAGACAAAAAACACGTATGGGGGTGAGGGGCGTTCCGGTAATTAGCCAAAAAAATTTTTAAATAATTTTGACACCTCTGTGGCGCGTCTGGAGACGCGCCGTTCGTTTAAACGCTCACGCGTTTTTTGAGCGGCGCGTGCGGCTTGCTCCGGCGTCAGAAAATGCCCAACCGACGTCTAGAATGATTATCAAACATGTTATCTTCCACCTGGTGCGGCGCGTGTGCCACTATAGTGTCCGGAGATGTGTCAATGGTCGTTTGAATTTTTTCACCCAATTTCTCTCTCCTGCCTGCGTCAGATGACATCAGCTAACCTATTTTTTGTCAAAGTTCATTTAAGTCCTTGAACGTTTTAATTTGTTTTTCTTGCCCTTAATACTATTATATAGGTTTTGATTTGTTTCAATTTCGTCCTTCAATTGAAATTGATTATATATTGGAGTTGCAATTAGGTCCTCATGCTTTTGATTTTGCAGTTTGGGCTGGAATTCTTAATATTTTTGGTATCAAAGTTTTGATTGGTTTCAATTTCATCCTTCCATGGAAATTTATTATAAATCCTTAATATTTTAGGTGCCAAAGTTTGATTTATTTCAATTTTATCCTTCAATGCAAGTTAATTATGGATTTCAGTTTAATTTCGGTCCAAATTCTTTTAATTCTAGGTTTTGTTTTAAATTATTTAATTTCAATGTTTTGACTTGCTTCAATTTTGTCTTTAAAATTATATATATTATTTAAAATATGTCAAATTCATTATATATTTGTATATTTATGTCAAATTAAAGTATGTGAAACTAATTATATGTTTTAATATTTCTTGAATCTTATCGCCTAGGAATATATAGAGAGAGAAGAAAACATGACCTAGGATTTTTTGAAGAAAAAAATTAATATCAGTATTCTTAAATATATTTAATATAATAATATAATGAATAAATCGGATAACATAAAAAAAAATTTGTTCTAAATTTTAATTTTGTCCTCTTTTTAAAAATTTATTTCTTAAAAAAATACAATATTGTGGTTTTTAATATTTCTATATTTATGTCAAATTAAAATATGTTAAACTAATTATATGTTCTATTATTTATTGAATATTATCGCCTAGAAATATATATAGAGATAAGAAAAAATGACCTAGGATTTTTTGAAAAAAAAATAATATCAGTATTCTTCAATATATTTAATATAATAATATAATGAATAAATCGGATAACATAAAAAAAAAATTAGCTTTGAATTTTAATTTTGTCCTCTTTTTTTAAAATTTATTTCTTAGAAAAAAAATTGGTTTTTAATATTTCAGATCTAATATTACTGGGCAAAAATTACAACTAAAAAAAATATTTGACATATTTACCTAGATTTCAAAAATATGCGAGCCACTTCCCGTTTCAATTATACTGTTCTTTTCAGACGGCGAATAAGTCATTATAGCACGCAAAAAAAAAGTTTTTTTCCTAAAAACATATTACAATATTTTTATTTACAATATGTCAGATCTAATATTACTTGGGAAAAAATACAACTCAAAAACAAAAGGTGCGAATAAGTCATTATAACACGAAAAAAAAAAGTTTTTTTTTCCTAAAAACATATTACAATATTTTTATTTACAATGTGTCAAATCTAATATTACTTGGAAAAAAATACAACTCAAAAACAAAAGGTTGACAGATTTACCTAGGTTATCTACAATTAAAAAATATACGAACCAATTCCCATTTTGATTACTCTGTAAAGTATGTGAGACTACTATTTATTGAATATTATCGCCTTAAAATATATATATATAGAGAGAGAAAAAAAAACTAGGATTTTTTTCTTAAAAAAATTAATACCAATATTCTTAAATACGTTTAATATAATAATTATATCTCCGTATAATTTAATAATTTTTATTGTTTTGACAGTAATGGTAATGATATTTTTTTTCTTTTGTTAAAGTGTTTAGGATACTTTTAGTCTTTGATTAATTATATGCTCTAATATTTATTGAATATTATCTCATAGGAATATATATAGGGAGAAGAAAACATGACCTAGGATTTTTTGAATAAAAAAAATTAATATTAGTATTCTTAAATACATTTAATATAATCATATAATGAATAAATTGGATAACATAAAAAAAATTTATCTTCGAATTTTAATTTTGTACTTAACACAATAATAATAATAATAATAATTTAATTGTTTTTCTTGCTTACTCTTTTGTTAATTTTTTTTCTCCGTATAATTTAATAATTTTTATTGTTTTGACAGTAATGACAATGATTTTTTTTTCTTTTGTTAAAGTTTCTAGGATATTTTTAGTCTTTCATTAATTATATGTTCTAATATTTATTGAATATTATCTCATAGGAATATATATAGGGAGAAGAAAACATGACCTAGGATTTTTTGAATAAAAAAAATTAATATTAGTATTCTTAAATACAGTTAATATAATCATATAATGAATAAATCGGATAACATAAAAAAAATTTGTCTTCGAATTTTAATTTTGTACTTAACATAATAATAATAATAATAATAATTATAATAATTTAATTGTTTTTCTTGCTTACTCTTCTGTTAATATTTGTTTCCCTCCGGATAATTTAATATTTTTTATTGTTTTGACAGTAATAGCAATGCTAATTTTTATTTTTATTTTATTTTTTTGTTTTATCTTTTGTTAAAGTTTCTTGAATATTTTTAGTCTATCATTAATTATATGTTCTAATATTTATTGAATATTATCGCATAGGAATATATATAGGGAGAAAAAAACATGACCTAGGATTTTTTGAATAAAAAATATTAATATTAGTATTCTTAAATATATTTTATATAATAATACAATGAATTAATCGAATAACATAATTTTTTTTTATTGAATATTATCGCCTATAAATATATAGAGAGAGGAAAAAAATGACCTAGGATTTTTTCCTTAAAAAAATTAATATCAATATTCTTAAATACATTTAATATAATAATATAATTAATAAATCTTATAAAAAAAATTTGCCTTTGAATTTAAATTTGATACTCTTTTGTTTAAGTTTATTTCTTAAAAACAAATTTACAGTATTTTTATTTTTAATATTTTAAATATAATATTACCGGGGAAAAAATTAAACTAAAAAAAAAATTACAGGTTTACTTAGGTTATCTACAATTAAAAAATATACGGGTCACTTTCCGTTTTGATTCATGTTCCTTTTAGACGGCAAATAAGTCATTTTAGCACGTAAAAAAACTTAAGTTCATTTCTGGAAAAAATTTAAATATTTTGATTTTTAATGTGTCAAATCTAATATTGTTAGGGAGAAAACTGGAACTCAAAAAAAAAATTGTCAAATTTACCTAGGTCATGTACAATTAAAAATATACGAACCACTTTCTATTTAGATCAAACTATTCATTTTAGGCGGGGGAAAAATTTATATGTTACAAATTTTATCTATTATAGTGTTACTGATGAAATATTTAAACAACTAATTACAGTATTTTAAAAATCAAATAGTTTTCTACATAGAAAAAACCCTAACGCAATGCGCGGGCAAGCATACTAATTATACGATGCAAAAAACTTATTTCTAACATATTTGATCATTTCGATTTCAGTAATTAAACATTAAATTAACTTATTATAGGGCAAAAAAAAATATAACTTTTTTTCTTGAAAAAAATAATTACAATATTTTTATTTATAATGTGTAAAATCTAATATTACCGAGGAAAAATGCAACTCATAAAAAAAATTTATTTGTGTTATCTGCAATTATAAAATATACGAATCACTTTCCATTTTGATTATATAGATTTTATCAATTATAATTATACTAACTAAATATTAAAATACAATATATATAAAAATAATCAATTTTCTATATAGATAAAAAAACCCGCCGTATTGCGCAGGTATACCGCTGGTAAATAATCTAAATAGTCGCTTTCATGTATTCAAAAATTTTAGGCTAAACTCCCGCCCTTGAAAACGAGCAGAACAAAACACAGTCTCTCTCATCCTCTCTCTCGCTCACAACAATGGCGGCGTCTGTGGAGGAATCTTCTGCTCTAATCTCCAAACTCGAGTCTCCATCCATTTCCACACCAATCTATTCTGCGTTCTCGAATTACCTTCTTCCATTCACCGATCTCTCCAAAAAGCCCTTAAATCAAAACCAAACCCTAACCCTAACCCGATCTCTCGCCAAGCAATTCCTTCCATTCGTAAACCGCTGCCTTTCCATTCTACCTAAGCGCCTCTCCGATCTCCTCAACTCACCCTCCATTAAGCAAGATGACGGCAGAATCCCCGAATTCGTCATCGAATTGTTCGATGCTTACCGGCTCTGTTTGGATTGCTTGGAATCGGTGGCTTCGCAGTTGGCCGGTAAGCCCTACGCGGTGTATAGGCAGAGGTTGAGGCTGGCATGTTGCTTGGATGCTTGGGGATTGTACAGGGAAGGTGAGAATGAAGGGTTTCGGATTCTGGAGAAGCTTAGGGGCTTGGATTCGTTGCCGAAGTCGAAAAATAACAGGAAGAAGAAAATAGGGGAATATTTGCCTGTTTTGCTTGAGGATGGGGATTTGGATTTCGGGAAGATGGTTGTGGAGGTTGCGGTGCATATTTTGAAGTGCGTGGCGTTAGGGCAGAGTAAGAATGATGAGGATTATAAAAGAGTTATTGGGATGGTACACGAGGTTAAACCCTGGTTCAGGTGTGTTTGAGCTTTTAATTTTCTTAAAGCTTAATTAATATTTATTGAATTTAACTAGTTGTAGATGCTGGCTGAATTAGTGGATGAGCAATTCGCCTTTTGCTTGAAGGAAAATGTTGCTGATGCTTATTGGATTCGTATTGCTGACTTTTATGTTTCTAAATGATTTTTTAGGGTGTTAGATGCCGATTCATGTGAGAAGTTACATAGGATGCTCGTGACCTATCTAAGGAAGTGCACCCAGTTTCTCACTGGGGAGCTAATGATTTTTGATGGAGGTACTGTGTGTGCTTTCTGCACAGCAACTTTAAATGAGTATGCAGAGTCGTCTATGAAGGATCAAATTTACAAGGTAATCTAGTAATATATGGTTGATTTATGGCCATGCGATTGCTAGGAGATTTGTGTGTTTCTCTAATTGGTTTCTGAATTGCAGTTTGCTCGTCATATCTGCTCTGTTTTCTTCCTTCAAGTTGATAGATATTCAGTCAAAATTGACATACTGATGTGTGTTCTGGACTCACTTGCCCAAAAATGCAAGGTAATTTGAACAAGTATATCATTTACATTACCCGATTGATCACTGACATTTTGTTTGTTAACTGTTAAGGCACATGCTACCTTCCAACACTTTTATTGAAGTGTTTCCTATGAAATTATTTTTGTAGCAGAAAGTGCATGAAATGGAAAAAGTCATGGTTTATTCTACTTAGAGAGTTGCATTTTACTAGAGGTGCAAATTGAATTCATTATATGGTCCTAGTTATTGTTTCTTCCCTTTGGTCTTTTCAGTCGGATTATGCAGTTTTCATGCCAGGATAGAAATGCTCTCTTGTAACTTTAGTTCATTTCATGTGAAAGATATGTTGGGTGGCCTGTTCTGCTATTTATAATTTGGTCACAAGATAAATTCAATATCTGTTTTTGTTAAGGATAAGCAGTCATGATAGTAGCAGTCATTGAATATATGGAATATGAATTTTGAGCTAGGCTATTATTTGACTTTACTTACTCTTCTCCTTTATGAGTGACGGGTATGATTTGCCATGTCTATCTAATTACTTTTCTTGAAAATAATTCCACGATTTCTTGTCCTTGTAACTTTGATTAAATTTGAAGTTACTATCCAAATTTGGAATCCTGATAGTTCTTGAAGTTAAAATGTACATCATAATGAACAATACCTTTTCATTTTATGATAGTTGGAAATTATTTTGCAAGTGGATTATTTAGGATATTACTAAGGGTGAGAAGGAGATGTGCCGAGCTAACACAACGCTGATCAACCTTAGATTGAAAATTTAACTGCTGAACATGTATCGTTTTGCCTTGAGCTATTCTTTTAGCTAAATGCTCAAGCTCAGCTTGTCAAGCATTTATCGAGCTTAGCTGCTTCATTCAGGCACGAGCTTTAGATTGGATTCCAGTTCAGTATTAGTCCTACTAACTTTGAATTGAATAGCATATTTAAGTCTGGAAACGTAAAAGGAGACTTGTACTTTTTGCAAAACTGAATATCTTCCATCAAGTACCTTAACTTGTGATTTTGTGACCTTGCCTTTTAAAAAAGAACACCCAAGAACCTTACCAGAAAATTAGTTTGTGAAAAAAACAATAAGAAAAAGGAATTATTAGTAATGAGAAAAGATTGACAAGATTAACATTTATCCATTAAAATCTAATTAATCAAGTAAGAAGGAATTATTAGTAATGAGAAAAGATTGACAAGATTAACATTTATCCATTAAAATCTAATTAATCAAGTAAGAAGGAATTATTAGTAATGAGAAAAGATTGACAAGATTAACATTTATCCATTAAAATCTAATTAATCAAGTAAGAAGGAATTATTAGTAATGAGAAAAGATTGACAAGATTAACATTTATCCATTAAAATTAATTAATTAAGTAAATTTTTCCAAGTCTTAATTAAATGCAAAATAAATCAATGTTTCAAGATCCTAATTAAAAAGACGTATTAATTTCACCAAGAACTTCCATCCTCTCCTTCCATTCAATTTGCGTGGAAGAATTTCTTGCTCCATTTTGTTAGCTATACTCAATAAATCTGAGAGGAGGGATTTTGTCTTTAAAGAAAACACTATCTTTTTCCTTAAAAAAACATATTCTTTTAAGAAATAAGAAACCATTTTGTTAACTGCATGAAAGAGGTGGCAAGTGATAAAAACTAACTTACAATCTCAGGGAGGAGGAAGTGGAAGTGTTGGATTTGCTAAAGAAGAATAAAACACAAAAGAGTTGCATTTGAGTTCAACTCAAACTACTCAGTTTAACTTACACTCCTAGATTTTACTTAATTTTTGTATTTAAGCTTTGTCTGGAGTGATAGTATTATTTTTAACTTTTTTTTTGTAGGTTGAAGTGGAAATTTGGGGAACAGAATTAGTTGAACTTGTCGCTTATTGTGCCAGTAAATGTCATGCTGCAACCTCAATTTCTCGTAGTTCTTTTGCAGAATGCCTAAATGACTTAGCTGGTGTTTTCTGTCAGGTATTTGATTTAGTTATAAGCTTCTGTCTATTCTACTTTTTGCAGCAGTCACATCATTATGTGGATGTACTTGTATATGGTTTGAAATTTAACATACCTGGCAGGTTATGACACCATTGGAAATGATTATCAGACTTTATGCCATCGGATTGTCCTTCATTGATTGTAACACCAAGTCCATGATTGGTGATGGTATGCCATCTGAAGGTGCAAAAGACGAGCATGCAGTTGGTATTCTTGATGAAGGAGTTGCGCTTTGCAATTTAGCACCTGTACTTGGTTCCTTACGGAGCTACTTTTATGATAATTGCGAAGAGAACTGTGTGCCGTGTGGGATTGGCTACCAAGATCTTGCTTCTGATATGCATTTAGATTCTCACCATGGAGCCTCTTTAAATTGCACCCAAAAAAGTAGAGAGGTTTATCTACTGGCTTACTTAAATGTACTGAAGTTCCTCTGTAAGCCACTTTCTGAATGTGTAATCTCTCAGAACAAGCAAATAATTTTCGAAAGTGATGCTGCTTCTCTTTCCATGATGCTGTGTAGTATCCAAGAAGCATTTCATCAGTTCAGTGACATTGTTTTATATCTTCACAGGTGATAAAGTATAACTTTCTGCATCTTCTTTTCTATATATAACAAGTTATAATTGCATTTTCTAGCAAGTGAGTTCATCCTTTCCATTTCATTTAGAATCTCAGAAAGAGTATGATTGAGGACTATCAAGCAACCTGTCCTTATTGCTAGTTTCAATATGTTCCTATACTTCTAGTTGCATTTATTGTATCCATCATGTATAACAAAATGTGCACTAGGACCTTCTTTTAGTGATATCTTCTAAACTTAATAGATGAGGAGTCAGCACGTAGCATACCCATGGCTCCCCATTTTTAAATTTTACCATTTCTGGTGCATAATATATGCTGTCTCCCCATGCTTGTTAAAGAAAGGCCTTATTAGAGATCCTGTTAGAAGTTAAGGATATACTAGATTCAATTAAAAGCTAAATCTTAGATTTGAGGCTAGCTTGAAAGTATAATTGGTAGATCAAAGTTAGACCCTTTGTACTCAATTTCTTTGCTGTTCCCCTTTTCTTTTCTTCTCCTTCCCCTCTTGTTCTCCTTTCGTCTATATCATTTGGTTCCTTTACTATTTAAAACTATCCATGGATGGAACTTTAACTGACATATTTAGGTACCATTATTATCTAGCATTCTCCGAATAATTCTAATACATGGGTGCAGAAACAAATCTAAGAGGGAGGCAGCTGGTTTTGATGAGAACAAGATGATTCTTAGTGTATCTGTTGCTACTTTCATTCTATCCAGCAGAACAAAACACAAGTTGCAGGTTCTCTCTTTCCTGTAAAATTGAAAAATCCAAAGTGATTGTCATTCACTTAATAATGCACTATTGATCCTATATAATTGAAGGACAATATGTTGTTTTTTCAAATTGCTGATGGGTTTCCCCTTTCTTATTACAGAAGAGTGTGCATCTAATTAAGCAGATCATTGCTAGCGAATGGATCCAACCTCAGGGGTTGAAATATATATTTGCTTCCCTGTACAATGTTGGCTTGCTTTTGTATAGAAATAAACAAGTGAATGAGGTAATTTCTTATGGATGTGATTTCTATCTTGGAAAACATGTGGGCATTAACTTGATATCATATCTGGCTAATAAACCAAAAAATTTTCAAATTATGGAAATCCAATTCCACATTAATTTCCTTTTGTTGGCATGTTATTGGTCTTATTGCAAGAGTTTTGCTTAAGTAATGGTGCCAAATTTGAATTATACTTGTTTATGGCGTTCTTTTTTAGTGTAAAAGGCATCTGTGAAGGTAATACATCAATTTACTTATAAAGGACTACATGCTGCTGTTTGAAAGTACACCCTGTGTTTTGCTGACACATTTATGGTGTAAAGAAAGTGGTTGAAGTTATTGGTGTCACTTGACCTCCTAGGAACCTTGACACGGTACCAGACATCTTGAATTGGTTATGTTTTGCGTTCTGAGATTACAACCATGCATGACTGGATTGCCAAAATTGACAATATAATATAATTTAGGTTTTGTGCATGGTGTAAGGTTTGGGATAAAGAAACAAAGGGACAAGAAACATGCTTTTGTTAAATGGCTTAGAAACGTTTTTCTTAATTGATGGGAAAAACATGTCATGCTTCTTTGGTAATTTACCTCCTAATGTGTGACCAAAACAATTATAAGGGACACCCATAATTGATAAAACTGCCCCCTTACATACCGTAACCAATCTAAATGGCTTTCCTTGCGGCTTATATGTTCCATGAACCACTATATACTATAATATACTTAGTTCCTGACAACTGTGATATACCGAAGGTAACAATTATGGTGGGAGTGGTATAATGAGAAGAGATGCGGGCTGTTATCTGGTGGATTAAGTCATCAAAGGAGTGTTTTGAGTTTAGATAGATCACTTGGATACATGGAAAGAAAGTCACAAAGTTACCTTCATATATGCATAGACGTGCATATTGATTGCTATTCCTCTGATATCACCTGGAGAATGTGTTCTTGTACCCTTAATTCTTTTGCATCAAGATTCATATTTTATTATCTTTTTTTAAAGCCCCCTTTTATTGATCATTAATATTTGCAGGCTTTGAAGCCATTGAAATTATGTTGCAGAGCATCATGGAAATGTGTCAAACTTCTGTCTGAGATGTATATGCAAAAGTCTGATGAGATTGTTGGTGATCTTTCAGAAGATGCTATTCTGGATTTTATCACCGAGGCATGTAACCAAACAGTTTTTCTTTTGGATGTTCTCCATAAATCTGACAGTTTTAGAGTGAAAAAGATAATTGTAAACAGTCTTGAAAATTGGTCTGCTGCTGAAGATCTGTTTAGAAAGCTATCAGGTCCTGTGCCTTTGGTGAAACAATGGGTGAAGGTAGCATCTGCTAGAATCCAATTGTCTTCAGTGTTTTTTTTCATTTTTTTTGGGTTGTCTAAATTTAATTTAATTTCCAGATGCAATGTGAGAATAATAAGAACATAATTGTGGATGATAATGCTCCAACCTTGTACTGTTTACTATCATCATCTACGAGAGTGTCAAAGAGGACAATTGGTAAAATTTTACAGCAGGTTTGAGCATTTTTCATGTTTCCCTTTTGACAGATGCTATTAATCCATTCCTTTGCATTTTTTGATTGTGGATTAAGTCTGTTTTACTTCTCACTATTGGCTTTTCTCTTCCTTTTCTGTCTTTAACATTTTCAGGAGCTTCTTGCCTACGAAGAAATGCATGCCGTGCATCCAGAATTTTGTCAAAGAATGCAAATTGAAGTTATAGATATCCTCTTGAAAGACGTGTATGTCACAGATAGTCATTTGCAAAAATCAAGAGTTTTGATCAGAAAAGGACGGGCATTGAGGTCCTGTGGTTATGATGGTTTGGAGGACTGTATACAATGCTTGTCAAAAGCAATCTCTGTAATTGTGAGTTTTTTGGCCTTAGTGCATGTTTATTGCACTTACCTTTCCTCTGGTTTTCATTTTTTCAATCAACTTCTTACCTTTTCTTCATGATTAAAGGTTCAGTAGATGCCCTTTCTCTGTACAATAATTTACTTGCATACTTGCTTGAACAGATTGATGAACCATGTAGCCATGGAACTCCCACCTGTCATCATTTAGCTGTGACATATTGCCTACGTGCGCTATGTATCCAAGAAGTGGAACCAAACTCAAAGGTGTTAATTATAAAAGGCTAGTTCCCTGATTTCACTTCTTAATGCTTTAAGGACTGTCTGTGTTAGTATGTATATACACAATTGCTAATGGAGCTTTCTATTGTTACTGAATGTTTGCTTGGTTTTCCTCACAAGCAGCAAGTCTTTCAAGATATCAAAGCTGCCTTAGATCTTTGGTTAAGCATTCCAATCCCAGATTATGGCATTGCATACGATGATGGTATCATGTCGCCTGACAGTGCACTTTTGTTTCTATATAATATAGTTGATTTGTTAGCAATGAAGGTATTTTTATGATCTTATCATTTTCTTTGATTATTCATTACTTTTCAGCTTGTAACATCATTGCTTTATCTGTTCTTTGTATTCAGGGTTCTATGGAATTTCACAATGACGCATACAAGTTGATGATTAGATTGTTTGAATGGAAGAATGTCCAGCTGGAGATGTGGTTATCCATTTTGTGGGAGAGTAGAAGGCTTACCCATGCTCTTTGTGTTTCACCTGTAAATGATGCTTTTATAATGACCTCACCAGGTTTTTTTGGAGAACAATTCAGGTCTATTGATTCCTGGATTCATTGTCTAAAGGGGTCCCCACCTTTATTAGTTGGGTTCCAGCATAGCTTTTCATATCTATTTACAAACTTACCCTGCAGCCCTGATAATCACAAACCTTACAAGTTTGATATCACTGTTGATGATGTTAAAGAAGCTGCCTTTAAACTCATTTCGGGTGTAAGATTTCTCCTATGACCTAAGTTGCCTGTTTCATTAATTTCATAATCCGTTGTGGCACAACTGTTAATAGTTTTCTATTCTTCTCATAGGCTCCTGGCACAAGCCATTCTTTTTTCATTGCTGGACATCTTTATTATGATTTGTGTGAAAGACTTATTGCAAATGGGTGTTTGTTTGAGGTAATTGCGCTATCTCTGGAAATTTTGTTTCTTGATGTTTTGAGACCTTGATTTCATTTTTTTGATCCTATTCTGTGCAAAACAGCACTCCTAATTTGGACAACTTTGTATTGAATAACTTTATACCAGAATGACCTCCTATTTCTGATTTCACTTTGTCCTATTATAGGATCTCAATTAAATTGTTTTGTGGGAATTCATGATATCTTAGGGAAACAAGAATATATCTCTTGTTGTAGACTAGTCAACATTGAAGGTGAAAAATTAGTGTAGATTGTTGTATGGAGGTTGCTAAATAGTAAGTCATATCTGGATTAAGTATGGAAGAAGTATACCCGGAATGCAAAATTTATATGCGACCATACCATTACTATGGTTTTATGTAGACCTTGTTAGAGAATAATATAAATCATATCTTGGAGCCTTACTTCATAACTTAAGCTTCTAGGTGAGATGATTTCTTGACATGGTATCAGAGTCTTGTTGACCAAGCAGTCATGAGTTCGAGCCTTACCACCTCTATTTTATTTTATAAAAATTAAGCACAAGGTAGTGTGAGCTTGTGCATATATCGAGTACAACGAGCATTTTGATTTGTTAAAGAATAATATAAATCATATCTTGGAGCTTCACATAATAACTTAAGTTTTTAGGTGAGATGTTTTCTTGACAGATATTAGCAACATAGACAAAGAAAGGCATCAAAGGTGTGAGTGAAGTATGTTAGATATTGCAATTGCAAAGGTGATTCAGTAAGTGCTTTGAGTGGGTGTTACAAAAGAATGATGACCAACATTCAAGAGGGAATTGTAAACTCCACACCAATAAAGAGTTTGATTCATAAGTTGCATGATGAGAGTGGATTATTGAATAATTCTCGAATCTGTCTACCCAAAACTTCTAGTCTGGCTATAAGCTAACGACAAATTTTGTTGTTTGTAATTTTCAAAACAACACTGAAATGGAAATGCACACATGAAGTTACTTGTTCATCATATTAGACCAACTTTATGTGAATCCTGGAGCACTTTTGGATATTGATTTCTTGGATATAGATTTTTTGGATATAGCTGCTATCACAATGCACATTTAATTGCTTTGAATTTGAGCACTCATTAGATCTGCATGTGAGACATGTGAAGCACCAAACTCAACCTCATGGATACTTGGCTTGTCAGGAATAACAGTGATTGTTCTAATGTGATGTTTATAATCAAATTTTGGTTTTTTGAAGATTACATTCCCCATTCAATTCATCCTTATTTTATTTTGCCATTGCAATTAAAACATTTTAGTTCTTATACCATCTGCCTTTTCTGGTGCTCTGCACCTGTCCTGTTTTTTCAGTTGCATTTTCCACTTTGCTCTGTATTTAAGCTGCCAAATTGTTTTGAGTCCTCTTGTCACTAAAGCAAATGTCCACTGTTTTGTGGGCTAAAGTAAGTTAATTCAGCTTTTATAAAGCATGACATAAAAGTAGCTTCTCATGTTTGTCTCAGTTTGGTTATTTAGTTTTGGTAATCTAAGGCATGTTTATTGTTATCCACATACACTTGTGTTATTTCTAGCCTGAAATTGTTTCTTTGTTAACTTTCTCTTTTCTTTCTGTACTATGAAATTTGATTTTTTTGTTGTAAAGGATTATTAGAGAAAAAATGGTTAGGCATCCAAATGGAACCATTATAGTAGTTAAGATAATTGGCAAGCATTTGCACATAGCAACAGAGATTGACCATATTTGATTTGATTTTTATTTTTTAATATGGACAAATCAATAAGCTATAGAGTTTCCTTAGGAGGACATATGTTTTTCTAGAAAGCACCACTTTTTTCTTCCATCTTTAGAAAATGGAAGGGAATGGTTAGAAGTTTAACTACGAGGCTCTTAAAAGCTGAAAAGCCATCCTGTAATTTCAAGAACGAATCATATTCTGCTGTCCCACCTAGTTCACTTGCTTATTCCTATAAGATGCTGAGGAATTACATTTTTTTCTCAATGATATCTGTATTTTGGTTAGATATGATTTCCCCTCTTCTCTCCACCGGAACAAAACCACTCTTATACTCTATCTCCAATCCTGTGTTTCTTTTTCTTAAAGCTTCGCAAATAACTTTATTTCAACTAATGCTCTAGTTCACTAGTTCTACTTTTGTATACTTGGAAATATGACATTGCTTCCTTTTCTGCTTGTTTAGAGTTATTAATCTTGTGCACTGCACCCTTATATTGGTTTCCATATATAGTTATTAGTTAATCTTGATATTATAATGCCTCCTGCTGCTAATATGATTTTAATTTTGACTGTTTTTATCTCATATTTGTAGGCACTTTCATATGCTAAAGAAGCTCACCGGTTGCGTACTAAACTCTTTAAAGAGAAATTTATGTATACTGTTGAAAAGCAATCAGAAAACCGCACTGGAGGTGGCAGTGACATGCAAAAGCATACATATGGTCTTTCTGATGTAAGAATGCAGAAATCAATTGCTTGCGAAGTCTGGTCATTTGATACCCAATCACAGGACATGGATGCTTGTTATCTTAGCCCATGGAAAATACTACAGTGTTACCTTGAAAGCACTCTCCAGGTTACCCCATCTTTGACCAACACCTTGCTGACCTGGAAATTTAAGGCTGATTCTCTTCCTTGCATAGCGTTTATTGATTTTCTTTTGATTCCTTGTAGGTTGGAACTATCCATGAATTAATTGGAAATGGAATTGAGGCTGAAATGTTTTTACGGTGGGGTAAAGACATCTCCTGCTCCCAATGCTTGCCGCTATTTATAGTTGCCTTTTCCTCTGTTTTAGGTATGAATTAATTAAGATCATGTTGCCTGTTTCCTTGTATTATTCTGGGTTATGTAATAAAATGTTTTGTGTATCCTCTTACTATATCTGCTAAAACATCAGGTAAACTATACTGCAACAAGGGGTCTTGGGATCTGTCAGAAAAGGAACTTCAAAATGCCAAACATGTTTTGAAACATAGTTGTGCAGGCTTTTCTTGTTTAAAGTGTGGATTGATGCTTGAAGCCACAATCGATCAACAACTTGGTGATTTATCCTGTAGTCTCTTTAATACAACAAGGAGTGTAGAGAGACTGTCTCTTGCTGAAAGTTTGTACAGATCAGCCCTAGACAGATTAGGTCATCCTGAATGGAAAAACTCTGTTAGCTATTCCGAAGACGTGGAAGAAATTGAGGGAGCTTCTGTCTGTTTCCCTACTTGTCAGGTTGGGCCTAAATCGAAGATGGAAAGTCCGAAGTGTAGAAAGACTAAGAAGGCAACAAAATGTTTGCTAAAGGAGCAATCTTCTGTAACTGAGCACAGTACTAGATTAACTCGTTCCAGATATCATTCTTTTCAGAATCAGAAAATAGACAGTTCTACTGAGGTACAAGCCGGCCCTTTAAATCAATTGAAAGGAAACAAAACATGTGATAAATTTGATCCTAATGGTCAAAAGCAGTGGCTCCCTGGAAGAAAAAGTTGCATGGTTGATTTGAGTTGTGAAATCATGTGCATTTGCAATGGAAAGAAGTGCAGGTTTTGCCTTGCAAGCGAAGTTAAGGAATCTGGATTGTTGAGCAATTTCATATATCTGAAATGGGAGTTTGCTCGTAGGCGGCTATCAATAAGGCTACTATCTGGCATTGGTTAGTGACAACTGAGTATTATTTCTTAGTTTGGTCATTGTTGCACACATGAGAAATAATAAAATCATAAGATATGTTCATTCCTGGTTCTTAATCCAAGGACCTGGACCATCAAATGAGGAAATACTACTTTTCCTACATGGTTCTCTAATCCTACAGGGACGTGGACTCTTGAATAAGAAAATATTTTTCCTACTGAAACCTACTTGATTAAGGAATTCTTGCCAATGAACAGTAGCTCATCATGCATTAGTGCCCCTCCTATCCCCCAATAGGTCTTGAGTTCAAAACTCTGTCTTAACCAAACATATTTTAGGACCTCTTAGTTAAAACTAAGGAAAAAAACATGAAAAAAAGAGCTTAGATCTAGATGATTTTGAGCATTTATAAAATTAGAGCAATACCCTTGTATATGAGTATTTTGCTCAAAAGTACATATATTCTGGTTATTTTATTGTACATAAACATACTAAATACCACACATGCTTCAATATATGTGTGGGTGAATTCATGTATAGAGTTTTATATTTTTGTCTATGTAACGTGTTTTTATATTTATTTGTGAGTGTATGCACATACATATTTAATGTCATTAGATTATCTTCAATGAAGTAATTTAGTGTAGCCATGGTTATAAAGTAGATACTAGATTTCTTTAGAACTTTTTATACAAAAAAAAACACAGACTTCAACGTGGCATATTTGTCTAAACAGTATTGGGAAAGGTTTTGAAACTTTTTTCGCTTAGTTTATATTTGTTCATCCATGCTGATATTAGCACCCATTATACATGTAAATATGCACATAGTTTTTCCCGTTTAATATTAGGACTAACTATGACCTTGATATTTATGGAACTTAATTACCAATCTTTCTTCACTTCTAATTTTTTGATCCATCCAATATTATCTATATTGTTTAATTTCAGGAGAATGCCTGGAAACTCATGGCAGATTTCATGAAGCACATGAAATTATTTCACAAAGCATCTCTGTCCTAGTCAGCCGAAATCCATTCACTCATGCTCGTACTCCATTCACTTTTTTGCTTGATCTAGTTGGGAAAGAGTTGCCAGGGGATGTATTCATTGTGGAGCGCGCAACAGTACTTTACAACATATCTTGGTGCTCTCTGAAGAGCTACTCCTCAAAGGATAATGGGTATTTGTTTTAATGGATACTTCCATTTTGCATCTCCATGTCTGCATGTTTCTCAATGATTCAATGACTCCTGGGGGCAGAGATATTTTTTCATTAACTTTTCATCTTGTTTTGATATCTAGACTAAATTCCTAGCCTACGTAGTAATCAGTTTTATACTTTGTTGTTATAAGTGAGTTTTTTTTAACAAATCGACTTACTTTTTTCTTGATATATTATCCAGGATTATCTGCTGTGATCTATACCATGTTCAAGTACCAAAAATAGTGTCTTGGTTGATGCTAGCATTTGTACTCTGCCGGCAGGTCCCTGCAGTTCTTCAGAAGGTCAATCTATTGTTTTTTTTTTATTATTTTTTTTCCTTCACATCATTAACCATTTATATTCACTATTCTCATTAGTTTTGATTGGTTTTGTTGCTCTTTTTTTTTTTATCCCTCGGTTTTAGTATTGTCTTCATATGTATTGGTAGAGATTTTGTTAGTTCTTTGCTTGGAAAAATGCTTAACTTGCTTAAGGTATATGGCCTTCAGATATTGTGCGGTGGTCCGCTATGTTGGACTTCCAGTTACTCTTCTACCTTTAATTGATTAGTCAGAGCTGGGGTAAGCCCTGTTTTTGTATTTGATGGCTAAACTTCTCACAGGAGGTTTCATAGGTTGTCTTTGTTTGTTTGGATGACAATTTTGAACTGTTTAGTGAATTGTGGTTGTGAAATAAAAAACTTCAGTCCAGGTGAGGTTGAATTTACTACTCAATTAGGGTTGTTTATGCTTGAAGGCTCCTTTTAAAATCTTAAATGTTCACAAGAGGTTTGCATGGTTCAATATGTAATGCCTCACTGAACCTAGCATAAAATAGATTAGCTTAGGAAACCACATGCAAACATTTTGGAAACTACAGTAAACTACCCAAATAAATTAATATGATTTATTTTAGGCATTTTTTATAAAATTTAGAACCCTTCTAGCCTTTAATGTCCAGAAAAAAAACGAAGCTTTTTGACCTCAAAAATTTTGAATTTTTTGGAACCAAGCTGAATTCTCCATTAGTATCTGTTAAGAAATTATTTCAAAATACATTTTATGGGGTTTTGGTCTTGGTCAAAGGTTGACCTATTGACTAATTGTTAAAGGAATTAGGGTCTTTTTGGGAGTGTAGTTGAAGTTACTTTTTAAAGTGCTTTTCGTTTATAAAATTATTAGATTTTTTTTTAAAAATAAAATTATTTTTGACAACATCACATTAAAATTATCTAAAAAATCCAAAAAAAAACTTAATTTAAAATAAAAATAAAACATTTTCAATTTTTTTCAAAAGCGTTTTTGAAACTTAGCGCCAAACAGGCACTTAGCCCACCAATTTAGTAGTGCAAGCCTTATTGTTCTGCAACCCCAATAATTAAAAAACAAAAACTGCGAAAAACATTTTAATAATATGAGTACAGGATAATAGAATAAAACTAAAACCTTCAATATATGAGTACAGGATAATAGAATAAAATTACTTCCTCAGTCACAAAATAGGTGGTCAATATCAGAATCAAATTTTAATATATATATTTAAATTAAAAAAGACATTATGTTATGCTCAACTCGTAAAAGACTAAAAGCCATTTGATTTCAATGAAACATATATAAATTTAATTTGTAATGTTACTGACTCCTTATTTTGGCTTGACAAACATATTTTTCATATTTACGAGTCCGGGAGTTTGGGTTTTCTAGGCTTCTGAAAGTTGTAAGGGAAATGGATTAAATTTCTTCAGGTTTTCAAATGCCAAACAGAGCCATTTAAAGTGATGACTACAAAATAGACCAAATTTCTTGTGTGGGATGAAAACTCTTAATGCTATTGCAGCTGCTGTATTCAATCAGATTGAAGACAAGGAAACTTTCTAATGTAATATAAGTTTATCTATTTCATTAAGTATGAATAAAACAGCAATGCTTAACAATCTCCTTTCTGTAGAAATGATATTTATGAAAAAGTCATATCTTTTTTATTGAAGTACATGGACTTTATCATACCAGGGAATCCAAAACAACAGGACCTGTTATAAGCATTTGTTTTCCTTGTAATTGACTATTCTGAACATGGATGGTAATGTGGATTTTCTGGACCAATTTTGTTGACATTTATTGCTATGGAGTTTCCACTAGTTCTTGGAGTTCCATAATATCTTTGCCACGGATTTCAAGCTTTCACATACCTTGCAGAAATATAATAAAAAGAAAAACCTCTATAGTTGTTGTGAGCTCCAATATGTTGATAATAAGTACAATAAGTGGATAAAAATGACAAGTTCGCAGAGGTTACAACAATATTTTACCATGAACTAAGTTTAATCAAATGCATGTTTTGTTGTATGATGCGACTCCATAAAGTTTTTTTGTTTGTTTGTTTTGGGATATATATTCTTTGTTGGTGGGTTGACTATCAAGCATTACAAGATGTTAATTTTGTAGATGAGTTCTCTATCATCTCATTTTCAGTCATGTATTTGAATGTTGCATGAGGAATTTTTGGGAATATGTGGATGATTTGAGCTAAACAAATCCTTTCTCTGGGTTTGTACACCATGAATTTCGATTAAGATGTGGGATTTCTTTTTTGCATTCATGCTTGCAATTGTGGTGTGATTGGGCCATTGATTGTTTTATGAATTGTTTTGGTCGTTGCTGCTGTAACTTGTAAAAATACAAATAACTTTTACACAAACCTAAAAATTTAAGACTGCAAAACTTTCACAACATATACAAGATACATTACTACATAGAAAGATAAAAATGATGTTTCTAGTTCAGTAGCTGTGATTGTCTTTATTGTCATGTAATGGAGCCACAATGCTATTGAAGTGAACATCACCAATTCCACTGGCCTATAAAATCCCTTTTAATATTTCTATTCAATCATTGGACTCTTCTGGTGGACATAAAAGGATCTCTGGAATTGATTTTCATTAGTATTATATTCAAGTTTTTCTAATTTCTGTGTGGCACCAAGCATATGTGGTTGGTTTTATGCTATAAGATGATAGCGCGCTTAATCTTATTGCAATAAAATCTGAACATTATCTGGATGGGTTTAGGTTGGATTTGAAGTAGATCATTATTTTACAATATTAGATGAAAGCTATGCGGAGGTTATATCAATCACTTTTGATCAGAAATCTGGTTTTTAATGGACTCGGCATGTCTAATCATTATAATCTGGGTTTGCTTTTCTTTTTATCTTAAATTTCACTTGTTGCTTGCAGCTCTGGCATTACTTGTGTTTCCCTTCATGCCATCTTGAATTGGTTTTTGACTTGCAATCATACTTCAACAGGTTTCCAGATTACTTTCAGCTATATTTGTACTTTCTTCTTCTAGCAAGACATTTTCATTGCCGAATTATAGCAAAGTGCTATCAGAAAGCCACTGGGCTTCATTTTTTCATCAAGCTTCACTTGGAAATAACCTTAACTATCAGTTCCTTTCAAATACAACTCTGAAACGTAAAGCACAGAACTTCGCTGATAATCAGGTAGACCTGCATGCTTATCATTTCACTCTTTAGCTGGAATTGCTTTCTTTGATGAGTAGCTTCTTAAAGAAGTTTATGGTTTATTTTTTTGTTTATCTTACTTTTTCATGGTCTTATGTGCCAAACAATTTGAGATGTCATTGGTCTCTCCATACTTTGGTTTAGAGAGTTCCAATAAAAAAATGTGAAACTTGTTTAAGTTTGTTTGGAAACAATGTCGTTTTTTACTTGAATCATAATGTTGCAATCTACATCAGTGATTTGCTTTGTTCAAAGGATGAACTCAATTAATTAAGAATAAGTAGCCGGGCATTCTCTGTTGTATGGAGTGTTTTTTCAATGCTGCCTCCATTTATGTCTCCATGTTTATTAGGAAGTGCATGATTAATCAAACCTCTTTTGTGTAATTCATATATCTTCACAAATGCATGGAAATCTTAGATTTGCATATGAATATATGCAAGGGAAGAAAAAATGGGAAGCACTTTGTTTTGTTCTGTTTTTACTTTACCTGCTTTTATGGTTTCCTTAATTTTCAGTAATGTGCAATGACTTAGAAACTTTGTTTTAGGTTTTTTTAATGATTCACAAATTGGGATTTAATATTGAATCATGTCTCCTTGAATATTTGTCACCCAACAAAAAATATTATTTAAGGTGTTAATGTCAGTGTTGGTTAAAACTAATCCTAATCATGGGCTTATTTTTTACCATGATGAATGTTGTCTGTTTCATTAAACTTGTATTAGCGTAAAAGTAATTCTAGAGATCTAAAGCTGCAACTATGAACTGCTTAACTTTAATGGTCTGTGCTATCTTGTTTTTTGAGAGCTCGGTTATTTTCAGGAAATATATACTTTGTGATCAGCATGCTTCTTCTGGCTCATATGTATTCTGTAGGTTATCATTTGATGGTGTCAAAATGCAGTCCTAGAAATCAGGAACCTGTGCCTTTTCTCAGATATCTCAACCTTTGTGTTGATTGTGCACCTGGTTGGCATATTAATACCTCATCTTTTTTCACAATTCAATATTTTTTTCTTCAGGGCTCATGTGTGACTTCTTCAGCCTGGGAAGGAGCAGAAACATGCAACTTACCAAGGTTTCTGCTGTCTATTGCATACTAAAGTATTCCATGGTTCTAAGCATATTCTCAGTTATCTTTTCTCCATGCTGCAGGCTTGCTCCCGAGTCTCTTCAAGATTTGGAACAGTTTGTGATAGAATTTTATTCAGACCTTCCTTGCACAACAGTCATTTGCATAGGTTTAATCGGAGGTCCCTGCGCAAATTTATTAAAAGATCTACTGCAATATCCTTCATGTATTAGTGCATGGATGCTGTTGTCACGCTTGAAGTTTAAGACTCAACCTATTATGATGCTTCTGCCTGTGAATACAGTTTTAGAAGGTACACTGATTAACATATGCATGTATAGCTGGAATTCATACACAGACAGTACTGAATAATTTGCACCAATTTGTCAGAAACTTCAGATGATGATTGTGCTATGTCTTGCACTGAAGATTTTCTTGTGAGCAACAACATGGATAAACACTGGCATTGTCCCTGGGGTTCAACAGTGGTTGATGATGTGGCTCCAACATTTAGATTTATATTGGAGGAGAATTACTTATCTTCATCAAAATTTCCCCTGGAAGATACAAAAGAGAATAGAACTTTATGGTGGATGAAGAGAAAAAAGCTTGATCATCAACTTGGCAAATTACTGAGGTAGTTTCTATTGTATTTTCAAATTTTTTGTGTCAGTTTCATGGCTCAAACATAGTCAGATTAGGGATAACAGCATAACTAGTCCTAAAACTATTTGTACTTTCTGATAAAGCTTAAAACTGTTTTGTTAGGTTTATAAATATTGAAGCATTTTAATTTTTTATCAAATCCACACGGCCAGTTTAATATTCTAGAATTGTAAGTTTTTTCTCATGCCTGCAAGTGGTTGCCTGTTAGAAAAGCTGTTGAAGGCTCACATTGTAACTCATTATTATGTTGACGTGATTAATTTAATGAGAGATTAATTTGCCTCATCGTTGCCACAGGAAAAAAAAAAAGAGAGTAAAATAAGATGCAAAACTGCAAATTCAAGGACAATAATCTCAGCCTTGGTCTCTCTTACGGAAAACCAATTTCACCCTTCAAAACCTGAAAATTAGAAAGGCCACTGAAAAAAAATGACACAAGTCCAGCAACCGGCAAGACTTCCATATCTTTATAGAACACATCTTATCTAAACCATCTTGAAATCCCATAAATCTTCTGAAGTACTGACAAGTAGAAATAACAAGTTTACTTCAGGCTTGTGCGAGGCCATCTTGAAGCTTCAATGTTTAACTGTTTGGTCAGGAAACAGACTATGATCTTTGGTGAGTCTTTTGGTTTTTTTCTATTAGAGTGCTCCCATCTTCTACTAATAGCATTAGTGGTTTTTCTACTGTGCTGTCTTGTAGAAATGGCTTGTTTTGAACCGAGGCAGCACAGATAGATGGTAGAGTTGAGGAGGTTTGGTTGTTTGGGTGCTCTAACAACTTGATGAGATTTGGTTCATGAACAAGGACTCATCTTTGGTTCTTTAAACTGATTTACTTGAAACAATGAGAAACAAATTGTTGTTTGCCCTTTCTTTTCCAATTTAAAAAGATTATTTTCTTTTTTGTACTAAGCATTTTTCAAGGTTTTTTTTAATTAGGTGGCATTTGTTTAGTGTAAAATATTTTGTAGATGGAAAATAAGTTGGGTTGGTTGATTGTAAACTATTGTGCATTGACTAGTTCTCTTGTAAATTATTTTATGAAAAACAAGCACATGAAAATCCATCATTCACTTTTCTATTAGGTATTTTGTGCAAAACAAGTGCCCTTAGTTGGATATTCCATGTCACAATTGTATATCAAATTAATCATCACTAATTTGCCATGTTTGGTTATGACATGAGCATTTAAGAGCGATGTGATATTCTTTCAACAGAGTCCACTGCTGACTTACTTTGACATAATGTAAAATGTTTAGATGCTTTATTGACACCAATTTAGTTTGAGGACAGTAGTAGGAATCTTCAACGATTCTTGGATTTTTTTGCTGATCTCCATTAGAATTGCCTGTTTGGCTGAATTAAGTTTACTTTAGTATTAAGCTCTTCTTAGTGGCTGTTGATGAACTCTGTTAGACATGCAATCTATCCATATGTACATCTATATTACAATTGTGGAATGGTCTCTTTGGATTACTCAATATTTTCTCTTGGTTCTTACTGAATATAATGCCTTTATGAACCAGGAAAATAGAAGATTCTTGGCTGGGCCCCTGGAGGTATGTTCTTTTAGGAGATTGGTTCAACTGCTCACACCTGGATTCTATAATGAAGAAGCTGATGCATGATTTGAAATCCAAATGCAAAATCAATACAAATGAAAGCTTTCTTAAGGTTATTCTTCAAGGTGCAAGTCATTCTTTCAATGAAGAAGCATGTATTTTACCATTAATGTCCCTTAAAAAGGGTTGCTTCATTGCTCAAGCTGGATATTCAGAAGACAAAAGGTGTGAGACATTCTCTGAAGTGTCTGTAGGGGCTAAGAAACTGTCTGACCTAGCTGTCCAATTGGTATATGAAGCTGTGAATGAGCTTGAAGAAGAAGAAGAGTCCACAATTAGAGAACCAGTAATTTTGGTGCTTGACTATGAGGTGCAGGTGGGCTGTTGTTATTTTTTCCCCCTCCCCTCCCACCATCATTATGAGATTGAACTTGACTATCTTGTCATTTTTTTTTTATCTTTATTATTGTGATGGTAATTGGCTATATGATTATTGAGTTCTTTGTAAAATTAATTGCAAGCATGCAAACAGGAAGGATTAGCTTTAAAAATGAATGATGGGGTGGATTGTTTCTTCTGTATATAATTGAGACTAAATACCTTATCCATTAGGTTTACGATTAGAAATTTGGAAGGTTCCTCTATGCTATGTTCTGTGAAGTTACAACCAATGTGAAGTATAACAGATGATGGAAACGACTCTATTGAAGTCCACAGTCTTGATGAAAATTACATTTCATTATAATGTTATGTCATGCTGCTGATAAATCAGTAAAATATTTTGCAAAAGAAATACTGATAATTCTCATCTATTCTAAAAATAAAATTAAATGGAAAGAAAAGGTATTGTAGGTAAACTATTTGTAGTGTTGATTCGTTATCACCTGTAAGCTTTTATCTATTGTTGAACAATGACTGATCAAGTTGACTTCAAAACTGAACTGACTAACCTCATAGCTGGCTGGCTTGTAACCCAGCCTTTAGGGCAATGGGTCTTCAGATATTTTCCTGTCATACTTCATCAGTGGAACTGTCATCCAGGTCACTTTTAGGTTTGATAGTATTTGCTAGATAGTTGATTTGAGTGATAATTTGAATGTTCTCTGATATTGGTTATATATTTATTTATCTGCAGTCCTAATGTGGATACAAACTAAACTCATTTATACCGACAATTGTCTCCCTTGGAACTTTGACTGCATTCCTTTGGAGTGGATTTGATTAATTTGTTTTCCTTTCTTTTGTGCTCTTTTGTTTCATTTATAACTTGTTAGACTGGTTGTTATATGCCAGATGCTTCCATGGGAGAACATTCCAATACTAAGAAACCAGGAGGTTTATCGAATGCCTTCTGTTAGCAGCATCTGCTCCACACTTGATAGAAGCTGCTACCAACAGGAGCAAATTGAGAAGATCACTACTGCCTTCCCTTTGATAGATCCCCTGGATGCATTTTATTTGCTTAATCCTGGTGGTGATCTAAACAGCACACAAGTGGAGTTTGAGAACTGGTTTAAAGATCAAAATTTGGAGGTAATTTCTTCTTGCCATGAAAAACAAATTGCATAATTGATAATATATGTGCAGAAGTCTCTGGTAATATTGGAAAAGCAAATTGGAGAATATTCTTTGCACTCTTTCTTCTCTCTTTTTTTGCTTTGAATTCTTTCTCCATATAATGTTCATTGAAATCCATTCAGGGGAAGGCCGGATCTGCACCCACTTCTGAAGAATTATCCTCTGCCTTGAAAAACCATGACCTCTTTATATATTTTGGCCATGGAAGTGGTATGCTTGTTAAATATGCCACATCGTGATTTTACCTGTTTTCCTTGCATTGTCCATAAATAAAATGGTTTCATTGCAATGATGTTGATTGTGATTGTGTCCGGTGTAGGCGCCCAATACATTTCCCAGCAAGAGATTCAGAAGCTGGAAAATTGCGCAGCTACTCTTCTAATGGGATGCAGTAGTGGTTCTTTATCATTGAATGGGTGTTATGCCCCCCAAGGTACCGCGCTATCGTATCTGCTTGCTGGTTCTCCTGTCGTTGTCGCTAATCTCTGGGAAGTGACAGACAAAGACATTGATAGATTTGGGAAGGCTATGCTTGATGCTTGGTTAAACGAAAGATCTAGTGTTTCCTTAGGATGCGATCAATGCAATTTAGTAGCCAAAGAATTCGAGGCAATGAACATAAAGACTGGTAAGGGTAAGGCAAAGAAAAAAAATCCAAAATCGAAAGCTTCCGGAGCCTTTGATGGCGGTGCTGCAATAAATTCTTGCGGCCATAGACCAAAGATTGGAGCATTCATGGGGAAGGCTCGTGAAGCTTGCACCCTCCCCTTCCTCATTGGAGCATCACCAGTATGTTACGGAGTCCCCACGGGTATACGGAGAAAGAAAGATTTATAGCAGAGTTGGGAAACTGGCCATGGCTTTGATACGGCAATCAAATACGTAAGTGTACACTCCTTGCTTGATTTTCCACTCATGATAATAGTTTTCAGTTACAGTAAAATGCTTGTCCCTGGCCAAGATTTTAGGACATAATTTATGTGGTCCTTGCAATGTCCCCCCCATTGATTCAGTCTTCTTCCCTCTCTGGTAAATGTAAATCTGCCTGCCTGAGTTTTTGGATCAATTCCTGATCCGTAATCATGGCAATGCCTTTGGATAGTGTAGAGCTGTAGATAGATTAAAGGAAATTGCTCGGTTGAGTTTTTTGCCTATAAAAAGTGGATGGTATGTGGCTTTTGGGGAGTGTGTTTGTGATTGTTTTTTAAAGTGTTTTTTATTTAGAAATGTATTAAAATAATATTTTTTTATTTTTATTTTTTTTAAATCATTTTTAGTATTAGTATACCAACATAAACAACATGTCATTTATCATTCATAACCAAATGATAAAAATCTCATTTTATTTTTGAATTAGTACAAATTAATTCTAATTACACATTACTTAATTTAATTAAGTCAAATACCTTTTTAATAAAATAGACTAAATTCCGAAGTTAAGGAGAAAAAAATTGTTTGTTTCGATTCCTGATTGATATTAACTTCCTAATTCTCCATCAATCCACTGGATTCGTTTAAAACTACTTTATCATGCTAAGAAAGTCTTAGTCAAAACCCTTTCCCTTTTGTGTTTTAGTTGAAAGCTATGCAAGAAAAAAAATAAGAATTTCTTTATTTCCTTGTAGATCCCCGTTCCATTTCATCTATTAACATTTGTAAGCATATAATTCCACACAATTTTCCAAGAAAAATCATCAATTTCCCAAACACACTAACTCTCTCTATTGGTTGAAACCAACAATAAAAAGGAGATGAGGGTTTGTTTCTTCCATTTTGAAATTAGATAATTATCCAATTAATAATAATTCATAGTTCCAAATATGGTTCAATCATAATTTGCATCCTTTAAGTTATTAATGTTACAAATCCTGATTTTAGCATATTAGCAACAATTGAACTTCTTCTTCAATATACATGATAATAAAATTTAATCACTTTGAACATTCCTATTACCTTGGTTGGATAATGATTTAAGGAATGATTGTGAGGGGGAAAACCTGATTTCTCATTTCCTTTGTTTTCAACCTTAGCTCATAATTTTCTTCAAAATAACCCTTCAACACTAAAATCACCTCTCTTGATTGTCTAACTTAGGGATAAAGACTTCATTGGGAGTCATTCTTATCGTAACTTGGTGGTGACCTATATTGACGATACATAATTAGCTTCCTTCGAACTACAATGTACAAGACAAGCCTTTCAATATCTTAATGGTTTTTCTAAGATTGATCATCAATCTGAGGATGAAAAGTTGTGTTTAGATTCAATTTTATTCCTATAGCCTCCTAAACACTTAGCCATAAGCAGGAGGTAAACTTAGGGTCTTAGTTTGAAATTATCAACACGGGAACTCTATGTAACCTCACAACTTCATACATATATAATTTTGTAAAATTTCCCACCTAGTCTGTCATTATAATTTTTGAAAGTTTTCTTCATATTCTTTTTTCCATTCCCACTTTACCTTTTTCCGGGTCAGTCGGGTCATGGGAATAACTATGGTGGAGAACCCTTCAATAAATCTTCAATAATACTTTGTTAATCCAAGAAAACCATGAATCTCATTAATAGTCATAAGTTTTTCCCATTTCAATTTTGCCTTGACTTTTATGGGATTCATGGTATTATCTTAAATCGATATAACATGTTTTGGGAAAATCATTTTTTTCAACCATAACTCACACTTTCTTAGTTTGACATGCAGTTGATGTTCCCTCAGAATCAATAATATATGTCTAAAAAATAAAAATAAATAAATAATGAGAAAATATGGGGAGAAATACCCCCCTTACTTCTGGGCTTACTCTAACCTTTCCTGAAACCAATGGTGCACACTTAAAAAAGAATCAGTTCCTCCCTTGCAATGATTTAAGATGAGAGAGCAGTCTTATCAGCCAAAGCTAAATTCCAAACTAGATTGTTCATGGAGAACTTCATTGGCTCAAATTCAGAAGCTCTGCTAATATTAAATTCACCTCAATTTAAAATATCTTCATCAAAAGAATATCCAGAATTTTCGAAATTAATGAAAAACGGAGAAACTATGCTTAATCCGTTTCTGTCAATAGCAACAACGTTCAGGCCAACAACTATGATTAACAGCATCAAATAACCATCATATCACAGCACTGCTCAACAGTCATCATCCCCTCGAATTTCCTGCCCCAGAAATATTCTAATCAAATCCTAAAGATGAGCAAGGACAGAAGAGAACACAATTTCATTGAGCAGATTAAAGACAATACATGCTGAACACAGGTTATTATAGGACAGAAGACAATACATGTTCCTCGGAAGAATAAATCAGTCTACCGGGCAGGTGGACTGAAGGTAATTAAGAAATTGCTTCTAAAAGATTACACAAATGGAAAGAAAAGGCCATTCTTTCCACTACCAGTATTTCCCAGCCAATCTACTCAAACCAGTAATTGAAAAAGTGAAATGCATGCAATGTTCAGTCAAATTCTTTTATGTTTCTTTCATCCTCTCAAAGTCCCCCCCTTCCTACAACTATGTACCTATTAAGTGTTTTCCTCCAGTCCCATTTTAAATCATCTCTGACCTCCAATGCCTTCTCTACGCCTGCGCCTCCTACCTGAACGCCCCAAAAGCATTCTGCCATGTCGACGAAGGCGGCTAACGAGTGACATGCCACTATCATCACCATCGATGTTATTGTCGTCATCTTCGTCAGACAAACCCAGCCCTTCAACAGGAGATGTGTGACGGAAACTGACAGCACTCTCGTCAGTCATTTGATGGTCAGACATCTCAGAATGCCTCAGCCGTCTGCTGTGATCATCCCCCGCTGGACCAAATGCATGCAACAGCAGGAAGACATTGACCAGATTCCGATCGAAGCCCACCTCAAAACCTTCATTCCTCTCTGTGGCATCTGCATCAAAACCCCCATCTTCATCTGTATCAAAACCATAATGACTTCCTTCTATTACATAATCTCCAAAAACCATTGCACCAGGCATTGTTGACCGAATTGTGCTGATTACATCATCATGTTCACGCTCCCGCTCAAGCCTTCGCCATTTCTGTTCAACACTGGGATCAACTGCGCGTGGTCGCGCAGAGGGGTGATTTGTCTTCATGTGCTTCCTTAACTCCTTGTAAGTTCCATTGAATGAGCAGTCATCCTGCATGCAGCTTCTCTTTTTGGCATTTAGATATTCTCTTGCAGGTTCTACCACAGTCCACCCTTTCACCTGGCCCCTGCAGAGTGGGCAAGCAAGCTCTGTGGCTTCACACTTTTCAGCAGGCTGGCTGGAATCGGAGACCAAGATCGGATTTTCAGCAGTTCCAGTGGATGTTCCGGTGGATGAAATAATTTTAGTGTAAGCTTTCTTGTACTGGTCAAGGCAGTTGGAATAGCGGAAGCTGGTTCCACACATGTAGGGACGGCAACCTTTATCATGGGAGGAACAGAGCAGAAGAACAGCATTGTGTGGGCATTCCATGCAAACAGAACAAGTTACGTCTACCCAGTCTTTCTTTTCCAGAATTTTGGAGCATTTCTTTGGGCATGAGTCTGAGGAAATATCCTGATTATAAGCTGGTGAGGAGTATGGTGCCTGCCTATATTGTCGAGAAGCAACCCTACGCTTTGCCCTGCTACCTTTCGCCATTTCAAACTAAACCTGAAAACCCATAAATAAAATTCATGAGTTAATTCCAGATATACAATCGTGTATATAGTTAATCACAAATACCAACAAATTCATCATTAGTGCGACTAGGGAAAACTACCATGGACCTTCTCATTCCTCATACAATTACAGATTCACGGCTCAAAGCAGAATAGCCTCCATAATTAAAATTACTTAGCATAATTATGTAACTACCACAGAATATTATTTTTTAACTAAAGAGCTGAAACTTAAGAGAGAGAAATGATACGGCAGTCTTTGTAACACTTCCGACATCTTAAATATCAGCTTTCTACTTTACATTTCTGTTAAAACTCATGCAGCCCCATTGGTCCCTGGATCTGTCAAATCATACAAAATTATCTAATAACAGGACACCATACTTGTTTGCAAGTCAATCATTTTCTCAGACAAGAAACTATGCTTGACACAAATGTGTCCATCTGAGAATTATTTTGTCCTTCCTTCAAAGAATTTTTAGGGAGCCTTAAGGCTTTCTGTCACTAATATCCTAGCATCAAGAGCACGATGTATCAGATATAGATAAAACTCACTTCATGTTTAAACACTAAAAAAGTTGTAAACTTAGAGAAAGATAGGCCAACAAAATAACAAAAATTGGCAATCTATCCATCATTTCACAGAGATCATAATGATCTCGAAGTATTGTCGCAGTAACTGAGATAATATATCATTAAATACATAGCAAAGCTACATCTGCTGCTACTCAATCTCATCAGCCTCAGCTGGAAAATACCTCATGCTAAATTCAACAATAAAAATTCAAATTTTCCAACAAACCTTTGGAACCCACAAATAAATTAGGAGCATGCTAATATCATAAATAAGGGTTCAATTCGAAACACAGGAGTACAGGATGGAATAATATCAAAACACAAGGTTATGCTGACATGCTTGAAAAGGAGCTCCCTCCAGATTTGATTGTAGTTTCGTGTTCCATTTAATCTATTATTTTTGCCAAGAGATATCAAAGGGTTCAATCATTACAATCATTATGCATAAGAATATTAAAAATATCTTCCCACACCCAGCAATTTCCAAAACTATATAACAGATACTTGCTAAGCACGAGAACTCTCAAATCCTAACAGTGCAACGGCAACCCTCCCTCCCTGTTCAACTCCCGCCAAAAACATGTCCCACCATACTGAGAAAACACATGAAAGAATGCTAGAGTTCCTTTCCCTCTGTTTCAGAATCACTTTTCATCTATACAACCTTGTATAAGTAAGCAACAAAAATATAATGCTTCGAGAAATCAATAATTTCAAAATTTAAAGTCCCCAAGACAGCAAGAAAACTTCAAGCTGGTAAGGATACACTAATCAATATTCTAAAGACCACTGCATATATATGCCATATAACTGTCACAAAGTTCAGGAATTGGTGGTCACAGATTATACAAACTGTCTTCCAGATTGAAGCTGGAAATAAGTCAGACCAATAGCTGTTTTAAAAAACAGGTAAGAATGCTGCATGACTTGAAAAGAGAACTTGAATTGCGACCTAATACAAATCATAAGCCAGATAAGGTAGTATTTACCTGTAGAGAATTTCCCAGTTTTCTAGAAAACTAATAAAAAGTGTTGGTTAATTACTGATTTCCTGGGATTGCATTTTTTCTATCTCCAATTACTCAAAATTGTTTCCCAAATTCTTCATCTCTGAAAACATGGACCCTTTTTGGTTCACCTGTTATGTAATCTCTCTAAAATTCATTATCTTAAAAGCAATCCAAACAATGCCTTTATTATTACAAGAGATAGCAAACACATTTACTTAAAGAAAAAAAGATAAAAATTGGAATTTTGGAAATATCATCTTTGACAGAATTTGAGCTCGACAAAAAAAAAAATTGTTTATTGAGATTCTCCCTCAGTAACTTGCGAGTGATGCAAAATATGATGCCAATTTTAAAGATCTAGTACAGAAACACCCAAGATCCACATGATAGGATACATCAGAATCAGGAGTAAAATAATTCCGATGAAAATACTATACAGCCCTGGACCTTAGGTTATCCAATACTATCACACGTTAGAGTACGCAAGTGACTTTCAGATCACCTACACGCAGATCCCAAGAAAGGTGAAACAGATTAAAACAAAACAAACCTAGCACATCTACACCAACTTCAAAATCACATATTTGAAAGAAAAAGGTCTGATTGAGTAGATGCACATTATACATTGTAGGAAATACTAATTACACAATGATACCAGTATTAATTTTTTGATAAATAGATAGTAAAACCCCCAATAAATTCTAAGGAATCGAGACAGAAGATTATTTGAGGCCGATCATGTTAAATTTACTTCATTCAAGAGGAAGTAGAAAATCAAATCCAAGTATCACCCACCAAAGACCAAACTTAACACCCTGAATTCAACAAGAAAAACAAGGAAATGGAGCTAAAACAGATAAAATACAAAACCCATCTTCGAATCGAGAAAGTATTATGCACAAATGCACCAAAAACAAGATTAAAAACGAAACCAATCTAGAAAATGAAAGAATTATGCCCGGGTGTAGCAAATACAAGATATATATATATATATATATATATATATATAAAAAAAAAACAATTCCGAAATGGGAAAGTATAATGCACCAAAAACAAGATTGAAAACAAAACCCATCTACGAAATGGAAGAATTAGGCACAAATGCACCAAATTTTAAAAAAAAAATCTACAAAATGGATGAATTAGGCAGAAAAGAACGGAGAGTTAACCAACCTTAGGTTCGTAAATAGTGCAAATCTAAAACGAAAGGCGAGAGGGTTAGTTGAAGGGTGCAGCAATGGGTATCATCAGATTCATTCCAGATACAAACATTTATATATATATAAAAAAAAAGTCAGAGATTCCCTTATTTAAATAAATAAATAAAAGTAAAACCCAAACATACTTTTTTACGAAACTGACAACTAATTCTTCATTAAAAAAAATGAAGCTACGATTGTAGCCACATGCTCTTCTCTCCAATTATCTATCTATCCATCCATCTAAGATCCAGATTTCATCCAAAAATAATAATAATAAAGAAATACATACATACACTCCGATAACATGGAAACAAATTCAAAATATATGCGAAACAGAGCAAATTAATGTTTGAAGTAAAAAAAATCCATAAAATTTACAAAAAATAAATAAAGAGAAGGAGAGAGACGCGCTTACCTTGAAATAAAAAGAAAATGAAATAAATAAAAAGAGGGTTCGTTGTTGTTACTATGCAAAATCGAATCGAAAGCTAACGCGATGAGATCGAGGCTGGTAAGAGAGAGCGGTTGCAGGTTATGGGCGGGAGAGAGAGGGCATTTCTTTTCTTTTTTGAGGAAATAATAAAATTATTGAAGAAGAAGAAGAAAAAAAGGAAGAGAGAAAATAGGGATGATATGGGATGGGATTCGTTGAGTCATTTCTACGCTATTTATTTTTTTTAATTTGTTTTTTTTTTTTGCCCCCCTCTCTCTCTCTCTCTTGTCTGTCTTCTCTTTTTTTTTTCTCTTTTGGCTGGAGGAGTTTGGGGAGAGATGAGTGGATTGTTTGGCTTTCTGGATTTAGTCCTTCTATAGTTTTGTTATTAACAAATCACCCTCTATGAAAAGTTTTTCATCAAATTCACCCTCTATGAAAAGTTTTTCATCAAATTCACCCTCTAGATGGGAGTGAAGGATATAGACGCATGTTGCATGTCAAATCACACATAAACCAAAAACACCGCAAGTATGGAGACACTATCAAAACATTTAATTTGTATTTATTTATATCCTCAATTATCAAAAAACTATTACAGCAATTTATATATATATATATATATATATAAACTAATAATACCATATAGAAAAAATATTCCCGTTAAACAGGAAAAAAAATCATGATACAAAAAAATAAAATTGACTAGAAAAAATATCTTTTTTTATATAAAAAGATTCATGGTTGTTCATGTTTGGAGTGTTTATGCTTTAAAATATTCATGTTTTTTTAATGAAAAACAGTAGAAAATTGAAAATTTATTGTGATTATTATTTTTTTATTTGTTATTATAATTGTTTTTTATCATCCAATTAAAATAAAAACAACGTATTGTCATTGGTTTTTTTTCAATTTTAAAAAACACAATCATAATATTTAAATATTTTTTCACGTATAAAAATATGAATTCGCTGCTTAGCATGTAACCAAATCTAGTTTAAATATAAATGCATGTGAGTGTAGTTGAGGTTATTTTTGAAAAAAAAATTAAAATAATATTTTTATATTTTAAAAAATATTTTTTAACATAAATACATGAAAATGATCTAAATAACCCAAAAATTATTTAAAATAAAAAATTGTTTTTTTCAGAAATACTTTTGAAATATAGTGTGAGGGCATAAAAAAATACTTAACCAACGTTTTTATTTTTATTTGAATGCCATTCATTTTATATTAAATTATTTATTTGAATCAATTTATTATATCTCTTATCATTTACCAAAATATACTAAAAGAAATGGGGGGGGTTTATGGTGCAACGAAGCAAGTACATATATTAGCCAACAAATCCATGTCTTGGCTCCGGTGGTTGGTGCGCATGGGGGTGCTGAGGTGGCAATCTATGGAGTTGACAGGCACAGTTGGTTCGTTGATAGTGCGTGGAGGTTGGCAGTTGGAATGCGTGGAGGTTGGGGTGCGTTAACGACGTGCTGGCCTCGCCAGTTAAGGAGGTGAGGCGCTTGTTTTTTTTAATATGATTTTTACATGTTATTATAAATTTTTAATTGAGTTTTAATAAAATAAAATTAATTAATATGTGTTGATCTGAAAAATAAAATAATAGATAGTTCATGAAAATTTGATTGAGATTGATTTTTTTATTAAAAATTTTAAATATGATTTTGTTATATTTATGTTTTTTTTTTAGTTTTCCACCCCATAAAATATAAATATGTTGTGTTTGATATTTTTGTGGACTTGTTTTAACAATTATAAAACATTATAAATAATAATTCTAGTTATAAATTTATTTATCGAGTGTCGTTTTTATTTGTATAGCCATGTGAATTTTTAATATGATTTATGAACTACACAAATGGAGTAAATGAAAAGTTTTAATTTTTCTATCCAAAATCTAATGATTTCATAATTGTGCTCAAGTATAGTCAAGTTTAAATGCTTAATCTATGTCGTGAGTTAAATTATTTTTTTATTTAACAAAATATATTTATATCATGGATAATTAATTGATAATTTTATTAAACTTAAAATCTAGTATATCAGTCTTGAAATCTTCTTTTCCAACTTATTGTCCAACTTGTATTTAAAAGTTAACCATGTGGAAGATGTCTCGGCATAACATAGTCAACTTACCTAATCCGAAGATGTCTCGACCAACCAGTGAAAAACAATATGAAAAAACAATTAACATAAATTATACATAACATGGTATTGCTAGTTATTATGAAGTAAATTCATGTTGACTGATCATTTTAACCGATCACTTATATGTGTGTGTGTGGAAATACAGATTGCTACAATCACACATTGTAAGCGAAGGGTATTGTGGTTTTTATTGATGGTATAGCCATACACCAAGCCATTGCTAAGTCACTGTTATTGGTGAAATTATTAAGTTATTTTATTAAGAGCATGTTTTGAGCTCAAATGGCTATAAACTTACGGGCATCTGTACCTCATACGAACTTTATGATCACACAATCACATAACCTACAATTAAGATTGACACAAACCCCAAAAAGCTAAAAATCAAGTTTAATGATAGAGGTTCGACATAATGATTAACTGAATCTAGACACCGAGATTATTATAGTAAAAACCTCACCCAATGACTATAATGAGTCTTGAACAAGAAGTCTAAGCATTAACATCATAAAATAATCATTATTTGTTAATTCTCAGTTCATTCAAGAACCAAATATGAGAATCTTCGTAAAAGCACAAATTCAATTTTGAATCATATTATGAGGGGAAATTGTTTGTCCAAAAGTTCATTTTTTACCATTTTTTATATTCTTTTTCAAAAGAGCATTTATAGTCTACAAAAAAAACAACTTAAACTTATTGATTTGGTGGTCTACACATAGAACAAATAAGAATACAGAATCTAAAAATAACAAAACTTAATGTTTGAATAAAATGTGTTGCCAAAAGATTATAGAACTAAGGAGGTTGTTAACCTCATGCCTACTTTTTTGTATTCTAGGCACTTAAGGTTAAGAGAAACAAAATACTTGTGTTTGCTAAATCATCAAATCACAACTCAAATAAGCCCCCGTGGTTGCTCTATGCCTTTTTATCCGTAGAAAAAAGAACTCATGTCAAATAAAAAGTCCATAAATCAAAAGATATTGGATAACAAAGCTCGTACAACAACTTATGGTATATATTTTGATGACTTGTTGAACTTTAACTGATCTTAAATTCTAAATAAATGTGTAACAATATGTTTGGAACCCTCATGTAAATGTTCAACTCAACTCAATTGTCTTATTTGTAGTTCTGATTGTTCTTGTAAGACTACACAATTGGACAATTTATAGCAAAATCTGAGTTTTATAGTTTTTTATTGTTTTACTCGTATCAGTACCCTTAGTTTATTTCAGGAATAAACACTAAAAAAACCAAACCCTTGAATTGGTTGGAACTAATAACTTCTTTATTTGAATTTTATTATATTACTATTTATACATTTCATAATATATACATGTGTGGGTTAAATATACAAATAAAACATAAGTTGGCATTGCTAATCATCTGCAATGCATATTCAAGTTAAATGGTCATATTAACACACACACACACATATAACCATAACTACAATCACATATGGTAAGTGAAAGGGTATGTGCTTGTTTGAAGAAATATTTGATTTATAGCATTGAAGGTGTATTTTGAGTTTAAAGACTACAATTTATCTCGTGAAATATCATACCCTTTGCTAACCTCAATAATAAAACTCTAAAAGAAATTCAAAATCCTGAGCTTGTTAGAACTAATTCTAAATCATCGATAAGTCACTAAAAATTATATTGATGAATAAATGATTAATTCCTTGCATTGACGGTATTTTTAGCCTAAAGATTACTAAATTAATCGTGTAGTGTATAATGATTGTTATTGGATCTATGACTAAATGTTAAGTGTTACCTGGTTTCTAAGAGGCGTGACGTGATGATAAAGAGCTTGTGATCTGCACAGTAGATCTCGAGTTCGAGTCAGAGCATGCATTCCTTGTGAGAGTATGAGATAACTGAAGTTTTACTCGCTCACCTTGAATATATTAAGTCAAAAAATGATTAAAAATCAAATACATTATAATTAAAGATATAAGGATCAAATCTGATATAAAAATCCAGTGTTATGATATAAAATTGAAAAAAAAAACTTAATAAATTATTTAAGATTAATTACATTGCAATAAAAAAAATGAGAATATAATTTGACATAACAAACAAATAGCTGGACTTTGTTTTTGCAATTATCAACATGTTTTTCCAGGAAGAGAGAGAAAAGCAGGGAGGAAAAAACTTGTGGCCGGAGATCTGCCATGTTCCGGACGCAAACATGCGCCTCACCACTGTGATGGGGGCGATGAGACGCATCGAATGGTGCCTTGAAAAGTGTTTAGTGTTGTTTCGGTACCACACGCGCCACTCGAATGCCCTGAGCGAAGTTATTTTAATTTATATATATTAAAATAATAAATTCAAAAGAATCATAGCAAAGTAACCTTGCATCCACAGTAAAAAAATATTATTGTAGCATAACATGCCAGTTCTATTCGTACTTCTGTAGATTACAGAGCGCCTTCGTGACCCTCGTGGGCTACGAAGAGGAGGGTTATCCGCCGCCTCTCCTCGCAACTTATCTGCTAACGGTGCTCGTCCCCGCGGCTTTGTTCAATCGGCTTTCTATTTCTTTCTTTTCCCTGCTGTTTATAAGTTTTTTTACCTTAAGTTTATATATGAAAGCAACTTCTTGTTTTCTTTCTTTTTTTTTTGTTTTTTGAGTTTATAGAGTTTACAGCTGTTCAATTGGTTCTTTATGTTTTTTGAGTTGTTGGGTTTTTTTTTTAAGGTCGATAGGAACAATGCAGAAGATCAACCTCCTGCAAAACGGCGGCTTTTGTCTGCTGTTGTCAAGGCAGAAGCAAAACATTATACATTGCCCCTTATGTATTTATGTATCTTCTTGGAATATATAATGTGAAATTCTTTATCTTAAAAATGGAGAATTGATGGAATTTTCTGAAAATTGAATCTTTGTTGCTATCCGGGATGGAAGGTGGAGGAGGATGGAGAGATCGTTGAGGATTCTGCCATGGCAGATGATTAAAGAGCGAGCATTAAAAGAATGCTGGGGATTGAAACTGAAGTCAGTTTTTTCATGCATTTTTTACCAAAACAACTGGATCGAAACTTAATGGCATTTTTTCCCCTTTCCATTACTTGAATTTCGTTGTTACTTTTTTTTATCATTCAGAACTTTAATCTTCTGAAAGATCTCTGATCATACTAATGGTCAAAGTGAGTAATTTGTTATGTCTGAGGAAATTAGAAAACCAAATTCACTGAGGAAATTATCTAGTTCCTCCAAAATTTCCAGCAACTGCTTGCTTGTGGCTCAACATTATAGTTCTCACAATGATTATTTGAAATGGGAATGGTTCCGACTAGCAAATCACTAAAACTTGAAGAATGATGTAGATTTTGTACCATCAACTTCCAGCTGAAAGCTGAAATCATTGAAGTCTTTGAGCTTCAACTCACTAAAAATACTTTGTAGAATACATCTTAAGCAGTAAATATGTTGTGTTGAGCACCTTTTTTCTATCATAATCTTTTAATTTTTTCTGAAATATTCTAATGCTGCCCTTTTGAATTCTAAAACATGTATGTATTAACATATCTGATAGTATTACTTATCTCTTTATGTGTGATCACTACTTATTTTTTTCTCTATTTTTGTTATTGTTTGAAATTTCCAGAAATTCAGGAAAGAAGATATGAAAATTTCAGTGACGGAAGCATTTATACAAAGGTCAAATGCTTTGCAAAGAGTGAGTACATCAGCTCCATCAGTCCAGAAGTTCTGTTGCAGTTAGAATTATTTGTAAAGTAAACTAATCCTTAATCATAAACTTGTTTACCTACTGGTAGATAAATGCTTTCATCTGTTATTGACATTCAATACTCTCAAAATCCAAAATTCACTTTTCAATTATTGCAGGTCCTTTTTTTGAGGGAAGCATATCTTGTATCATGGAATACAGCTCTTTGGCACTTCATAGAATGACTACTAGGTCCATGGTCTTGTTTTTGAACTCCAGAAGTTTCCAAAGCGCGCATTACATTTGATTCCCCCCCCCCCCCCCCCCCCCCCCCTTTCCTCTGGTGTGGTAAGATTTGTAATTTCTCGGTAATGTTGTGTTCCATACTGTTTTTTTTTTTTCCTTTGAAATCCTTCTTGGCCCTGCTGGAGAGACAATGTTAATATGTTGACATTTACACTGGTCTAGTTTTTGGTGGTAAATTGAAGAACCTTGAGATAACTAGTTTTTGGTGTTTAGTTTTGTTTTGTTGTTGATTTGACTTGTTCTTGCAGTTTGCTATTGATGTGCTGTTTGTTGTTTGGTTTGTGAGGAAGTGGAGGAAAGCTGAAAGATCTGGGGTCTTTTTTCATCGTAGGTTGTAGAACCCAGATGAGATAATGGTTAGTTGGGTGATTGGAATAGAAAATTATACGATTCTTGATTGGATCCTGGTTGCTTGTGTTTATTTTTCTTTTGCATTTGAATTGAGGGGTTATCCTTGTTGGGTATTGATCTATGATTTGTTATTTAGTGGATTTCTAATTTGCAGAGGATGAGAAGTGAGGGACAGGAGGCACAGATGTGAAGGAGAAAGGGAGAGTAGATGGTGAGATGCTTCGTGAGGGTTTAATTTGGAATTAATTTCCAACAATATTTTTTCTGTTGAGAATCATAAATCTGCGGGCGAGACACAATGAAAAGCAACTACTAGCTATTTTTTGTGAACGAAGTTTATCAATTTTATTATTTGGGACCCACACAAAATTTTCAGCTTTTTTGCATTAACCAAACGCTAAAATACCAACTTTTTTGCAACCTCAGTTCAGACCACATTACCAAACACTCTCTTAGCTATGTAGAAAAGGAGTTGGGAAGGTGGCAAAGTGCAAGAAAAACGAGTTATGATGTGAACTTGCAAGAAACAATGGACAAAGAATTGGACACTCATAGGGTGTTTTGCTTTGCGTTTCAAAAATAAGTTTAAAAAATGGGTTTTTTTACTTTAAATTAAAAAAAATGATGTTTTTAGATCATTTTCATGTGTTAAGAATTATTTTTAAGAAATAAAAAAAATATTATTTTAATATATTTTTAAATAAAAAATACTTTCAAAAACTAGTCTTAGTGGGTGATTGGTAGTGTGGTCTGAACTGAGGTTGTAAAAAAGTTTGTGTTTTAGTGTTTGGTTAAGATAAAAAAACTGAAATTTTTTTATGGGTCTCACCTAATAAAATTGATGAAACGTCGTTTCACAAAAAGCAGCAAAGAGTTGTTTTTCATTGTGTCTTGACCTGTGGTTTCATGATCCCCAACAAAAATAATACTGTTAGCATTTAATTCCAAAATAAACCCTCACCATCTGCTTTTCCCCTCACATTACGCCTCCTGTCTCTCTCTTCTCATCCTCTGCAAATTATACAAACCCATCTAACTCTCCCCTTCTCCTTCACCCTCCTGTCCCTCACTTCTCATTCTCTACAATACAAACTTATTTGCTCTTCCCTTCCCCTTCACCCTCTCGTCCCTCACTTCTCCTTCTCTGCAAATTATACAAACCCATATGTTCTCCCTTTCTCCTTCACCCTCACTTCTATGGAGTAATCGCTACCGTACAATATGCATGGGCACCATCGTCGGACGCAGTTGGTGCCAATGAAGTCAATTTGGGCACAAGCAATGTCGGTCTGGAAGGTGCTAATTTGAAAGAAGGAAGCGGAGATACAGAGGAGGATGTTAATCTGAATTTTGAAAATCATATTTCTCGAGGCGTTGGGGGGTGCATATGTCTAGTAGTAATAACACAAAGAATAGTGGCAAAAGAAAAGAAAGAGAGCACCCAGAGTCGAGAGCTAGAAAGAAAAAGTCATCTGGAATTGGTGCTCAACTACTATCAATGCAGTAATAACTTATCTAAAGCATGTCTAGTAGGAGTGATTCCACTTATGGGAATAGGGATTTGCTAGGTTGTAGTATTATTGAAGTTATGGCCGAGTTCCATTCAATATCTGGATTGACATTTGACGATGAATTTTTTGACTTCACTACTGAGTTTCTAGGTCTGCGAAGAAAGAGGGAAATGTGGGCTAGCATGAAAAGTATTGAACAAAAATGCAGTTGGCTTTAACAAAACTTCGTGCGGTGTAAAAACACATAACTACAATGGTCTGACTTTGTTTGACTGTTTGGTTTTTACATTTGTCTTTCTTCGGATTGTAACGTAAGAACTAATTAGTTGAGCGCTAGATTTTCTGTTACGACTTTCGTATTGAGTTATTTTAATGTTTTGAAAGATATTATTTTATAATAACCTCTTATATTATGATTTAAAGTTTATTATTTATCATAAAATTTTGTTCTCATTGTTATTAATGAATGTTTGTTTGTACTAGTGAATAAAAATATTGTTAAGAATATTAAGAACATGATATTGTTTAACCATGAAAGTTGACTTTAAAAAAATAGAAAAAAAATTGGGATCTTGATTAATTAACATAAAAAACAAAAAAATAGGATCTTGAATAATTGCTAAAATCAAGAATACAAAATTGGGATATTTAATAATTGACTTAAAAAAACAAAGAAAAATTGGTATCTTGATTAATTGATATAAAAAACAAAAAAAAGGGATATTGAATAGTTGCTAAAATCAAGAATACAAAATTGAGATCTTTAATAATAGACTTAAAAAAAACAAAGAAAAAGTGGAATCTTGATTAATTGACATAAAAAAAAGAATGAATATAACATGTAATGTTGAATAATATGTGGAGCACAAAAAATATGATAAATGAAATCTTGAATAAATAAATGTGTGTGTATATGTTTATACTCTTTAAAATAATTTCACAAGTTGATAGCAATATAAAAAGTTTGGTAACCAACACACATAAAACTGTTTTTCATTAATCTCAAACTCAACCATAATTTTAACCAAACACTTCAATTTCAGTTATGAACCGCAACTAAAAGTGCTTTTCATAAAGCTGTTTTTTTATAACCTCAACCACAAAAGCAACCGCAATACCAAACACATCCTTAATCATTTGAGCTGGCTAAATCAAGATAAAATTAGCTGGGTTAAATTAAAAATAATTCAAAATAAAACCTCATCTTAATCAAGTTTCATGTCACTGGCTAAATCAATATTTTTATTAAAAAAATTTAATCCAAAACATTGTTATTTGAATTTTATTATTTAATTTTTAGTTTAGCTATTATGTTTGCTATAATCAAAACCTCATTTGATCATATTGAATAATAATAAAAACAAACATTTAGTAGATGTCTGGATTGTTAGAATTTAGGATTAAGGATCTTTAGAGTCTCAAACTCGAGCTTGTGATTGCTAATATGATAATTATTGGAAGCTTACGTGGCCGTTAATCTTAAAGTTTATGAGATTAGTTGAGGTACATTCAAATTAATTTGAACAACTACATTAATAATAATAAAAATATTAATAAAAACAATTTAAAATTAAAATAGTATCTTATCCACATCAAGTTTCATGTCATTGTCTGTACTTTTAGGCCGGCGAAGGTTAATAAATACTGTTATATATATATATATACTAGCTATATTGCCCGCGCGCTGCCGCGGGCATTGCTGTGTATATAATATCATATAATTAAATCCATAATGATAAACTTATAATATAGCCTGAATAAAAAGTTAAGAACCATAACATAAAAGAGTTTGTTCCGCAAACATAGGGGCACCTGATTCATCATTTTTTCAGTGATGTTTAGGTTAAATGATAAGCTTTCATACCATTTAATCACTCATGACTTCAGATGAGTGGGATGTTATGATGCAAGACAGTTAATAACCAGCAAAATCCAGATGCGAGTACTTACATGCCATTCTTGGGCTTAATGCATACATTAAGACTGTCATGATGTAATAAAAAAATGCCATATGCTGAGCAAGAAAGCGGTCGGGCCACCAAGAATTGCCACCCAAATCCTGCAACCAAATTACAATGCCATCTGATGAGGATTTTGGTATGGTATTTTTTTACTTGGAGCCACTGTACCACATATAAATAGATTGGACCTGCAAAGGTTCATACTTGCACATACATGCATGCATGGTTATGACTCATGAATGTGCCATAGGTTGAGTTTGTGTATTCTGTATTTACAACCAATCTACATTGGAAAGGAGCAGTTCCTCCATTTTCTTCTTCAATTTACTATAGACTATTCTCGTGCTAACTTTACTTTATCCCATGGAAGACATCACAAACTGAAACAGTGAAGGGTTTGAAAATAACAATAATTAGTGAACTTGAGACCATGACTGCAGACCATAACAACAGGAAAAAAAATGTCCTACTAACAGAATCAATATAAGAAACATGTAACCAGTAAAACTACGAAAACTACTTACTTCTATGATAAGCAAGTGATGCATTTCATTCCAGCTCTCAGCAAAATGCACTTTGATATAATCGGATCTTCGCCACCATCCAAAACTCTCATACAGGTGAAGAACAGATATGAAGGCTGCCATAGTTAAGAAATTGGTAATTATCATCAAATTCAATATATCTATAGCATAAATAGAGCAACTCAATAAAACTCAAAACCAAGTCATGAAATTAAATTTTGATGAACTGCAATGATTTTTTTGTCGCATTTTGCAAGTGAAGTATGATGTCTATATGAATCAATGGGGAGTCAAATTTTCTCTTGTTGAAAGACAACCACATCAAAGAGATCATTTTATCATTAACTGGCCAAATTCTTCAACATCAATAACCTCAGTTCTAACATTTAAGAACATAAAGTTGTTTAGTCAAACTACTAAACCCTTGATGGGTTTAATCAAAATTGAAAGAAATCAATAAATATGAGGAATACTCACGATGCTTTTTTGAGACCAGATGGATTGACTGGAGAGGTGCTCTCTCATTATTTTCTATGTCCATTATTTTGGGGCTGCATTTTGTGTAGAGCTTTTTCTTGCATCTTTATTTTATATAAGCTGGTTACTAATCAAGGCAACCCAATTGACCACAGGCAGAGAGCACACAAACTAATGTATTCTCCATTGGAACAAATGCAGCAGCCTCCAATGAACATTAATTTTATCAAGGGCATCTTTGCAACCCGGCACAAAACCATTAGACTGAGAGTTTCATGGCATTTGATAATTCCAAAACTTTTGAAGATCAAATAACTAAAGCCAATACCAAACCAAGCATAAAATTATTGAAAAACTTTCAAGTTCATCCAGATGAATGGTGTAATCAAGATCATGAAAGTTGAAAGAAATTCAAACCAAGAGAGACTACCATCTAACCCCTTACGATAGTTATTTGTTAATACCTGCAAGTCTTTGATTGAAACCTCTGCAACACCTGCAGCATGAAAAAATGAAACTAAAATCTGTCTCTGGCTACCCAACTTACCAAATTCACATAGAAATTAAGAAATGGCGCATACCATCTGAGCCTGCAATGATGTTCCTCAAATCTCCAGCATGACGTTCGTTGTCACCTGGAGCTCCATGGTCCTTCTTTAATGGATTGAAATGAGGTCCTAACATTTAAGTATGATCATCAGAAGATTTCACAAACCAAATCAATGCTCAATAAATTTAATTCGGCTGCATGCAGAGAATTTGAACCAGTTCCAAACCGTCGATCAACCCAACCCGAACCCAATTAAACTAATAACCCACTCCCCAACACACACAAACGACCAAACCCAAGCAGCCCGACCCCAAGAAAATCGAACACCCAGCACAAACAATGACAAACCCAAAAAACCGAACATGAATCGAAGGGGAAAAAAAATACAATCAATTAAAAATACAATCAATTAGCAACACCCAGACCAGAAATAACATGAATCGAAGGAGAAGATGGAAGAAAAATGAAAAAAAAACAAACACGATCCGAAGAACCGAATGTAAAGAAACCGAGTAAAACCAGAAATTGACGCAAAGAAGGGGTGAAAACCATACCTGATCGAACACCCAGAACGACCCGAAACCAACCCGCGAACCGCCATCCCCGACCGCCCGACCAGCCCTCACCAACCAGGCCGCCGCTCGCTCTCTGGCCAGAAACGAAAAAAACGTAAAGAACCCAGCTGTGTTTTGAAAGAGACGGAAGAGACGAAAAACGCCCCCAATAAGTCACACCAGGCGCCGGCTCATTAAGGGCAAATGCGCCCTTACACTGCTTGAATCCACAGTCACCTGAGTCTGGTGCTACAGGGATTTGTCCACACCTTTTATTTGTTTTGTAATATATATAAAGTATAATATAATTTGGTTAGAATTTCTTCATTATCCAGAGCTGAGTCAAAAAGTATTTTCGGCTTACGGCATTTGTCAACGACTCGAGGTCAAAATGGACAATTTGGCCATGTGGATTCATGCGATGCGACGTGACCCGATTTCTTTCGGCGTTGCCCGAACTTCTTGCAGCCACAACCCATCCATCTTCACGCGGAAAAAATAATGTCAGGTCTACTCGCTAGCCACGTCACTCCTCTTTTCCTTTTTCTTTTTTTAATGAACGAATAATTAGTTTTTACAACATCCGATTCATGAGGAAAAGGATTCGGGCGGGTGATTAAAAGTGAATAATCGGGCCAATACGTTCACTTTTTTATTTATTTTATGTAAGATTATCTCAATATAATAATAACTTGAATTACGAGTTATTAAAATTAAATTTTATATTCTGTTAACTTAGGTTTCTTGTTATTATTTTTTAATTGTATTTTTTAAAATTTTATCTTTTAGATTGAAAATTAAATTTTATAATCTATTCTCACTTCTTTTTTTATGAAGTTAAGTTGACTTGGTTAGTTTTTTTTGTTCTCTTTAATAATTCTTATTTTTAATCTTATTATTCGTTAATAGGTTGATTTATAACTAGAATCAACAATTTGTTTAGTGGATTAAACAGAGTTGACGCGTGTGGTTTTTACGTAATTTTTTTCATTGATTTTTTTTTATTTTATACTTCAATACTAAGTTGATTGAGAATTAAAATTTTTAATTTATTTTGATTTATTTTTTATAAGGTTATTTTAATCTCATGATCCGAATCACGGGGATGACAAGTTAATCTATGTTTTTTAGACCATTTTTATTTTTATTTAATCATTTATAATTGATTTAATTGAAAATTAAATTTCATATTTTTATTTTATTTTTCATGAGATTATTACAGTGTCCTAAGTGTTATAAATTTAACAAGTTAATTTAGATCACCCGGTCAACCAAATATTTTTATATGCAAAAAATTTATGTTTATATATATATTTTCCTTTTATTTATTTTTTCAGTCCCTTTAGTTTTTAAAAATAAAAAGGTGATCTATCCCTTGAAAAAATAAAAAATAAAAAATAAAAAATAAAAAATAAAAAAATCTCAGCTCAGGCAAACAAGTCAAACCAATCAATAAAAAATAGAATTCAACAGAGCATATGAATGATCATAAGATTGAAACCATAAAAAGAGGGGAAGGTGGCATGTGTGAAACCTTCCATGGCCGTTGAATTTCAAGGTTTTTTTTTTAAAAAAAAAATTCGGTGGCTTTGTGGTTTTAATTTGGGTAATTAGATTTTTATGGTATAGTTTATTAGGCATTAAAAGTCTCCCGGTCTATAATTAATCAACCCAATTTCAATTGATTTTGACTCTTAAAAATAGGGTGTGACACATGTCAAATTCATATTGGTTATGATTTTAGAAAAAATAAAAAATATTTCAAGGTTTTCTTAATCTGTTTTGTCATTTATATAAGTATGATGTATTTTTTCAAATTATTAATAAAAAAGCCTTATAATAATTTAATAATATGATAATTCAATAAAAACAAAAGAATCTTCTAGCCTAGCCCCATCCGGAAGCTGGGACGGTGAAGATTATGGTTGGGAAGCCATGGTTTGGGAGGAGGAGGAGGATGTTGGCGGCGGGGTCATAATTCATGAGTAGCAAGAAGGTAATTACGCATTTTTTTAAAAAAAAAAATTAATTTTGTATTTTAAATTAAATATTATTTTTATTTTTATATCATTTTCATGTACCAATGTAAAAATTATTTTTTAAAAATAAAAAATATCATTTTAATATATTTTTAAATAAAAAAACACTTCAAAAAACAATTTTAATCGCACTTTTAAAACCACCGATACTAATTCATCTTAGTGATGGAATGCATTGAAAAAACATGCTAGTGGAGAAGGTGATAAGGTAGATGTGGTTATTGGGATTTATTGTTCAGATTTATTAAAGAAAATTAAAAATTAAAATTAATTACACTTAAAAAGACTTGCTTACATTCATGACCATGTTAGTGTTAATCAGGATTGATGATTAAATTATCAATATAAAAACATTAGAGGACCGGATAGAAACAGTTTAGAAAATAGAGGGACTGTATTGGATAAAACACAAGATGAACACATTTGGACAGAACACCACCAAATCATAGTCTAGAAAAAAGAGAGCAGAACACAGTCATCATGGACATGTTAGTTCCACTTTTTTCGTTTCTTTATTGTAATTATTGTCCCTCCCTCCCTCCCTCCCTCTCTTATCTGTTAAGCAAACAGAGCCTAAATCTCTCTCTCTCTCTCTCTCTCTGCCTCTCATCAAAAGCAGAGCAACAGGAAGGGAGGAAGGAAGGAAGCTAGAGAGAAGCATATTTTTCAAGATATCAAGAAAACTAGAGGAAAATGCCACCGCATGGTAACCCCGGCAACGGTGAGAACCCTCCAAGACAACGCCCACAGCCACCGCATGGTAACCCCGGCAACGGTGAGAACCCTCCAAGACAACGCCCACAGCCACCGCATTCAAACCACCAGCAGCAGCAGCAGCACCACCCGTACTACTCAACAACACCATCTTCTTCAGCTTCCTTCAAAGGATGCTGTTGCTGCCTCTTCCTCCTCTTTTCCTTCCTGGCCCTCCTAATTCTGGCCGTCTTTCTTGTCATAATCCTGGCCGTCAAACCCAAGAAACCCCAGTTCGATCTCCAGCAGGTTGGAGTCCAGTATATGGGCATTACCACACCTAACCCTACAGCCTCCATGGACCCCACAACCGCAACCACAACCACACCTGCCACCGCTTCTCTCTCTTTAACCATTCACATGCTGTTCACTGCTGTTAACCCGAATAAGGTAGGGATCAAGTACGGGGAGTCCAGCTTTACTGTCATGTACCGTGGGATTCCTTTAGGGAAAGCTCTGGTTCCTGGGTTTTACCAGGAAGCTCACAGTCAGCGACAGGTGGATGCCACCATATCCGTTGATCGGTATAGCTTGATGCAAGCTGATGCTTCTGATTTGATTAGGGATGCCTCGTTGAATGATCGTGTGGAGCTCAGGGTTCTGGGCGAGGTTGGTGCCAAGATCCGTGTTCTAGACCTTGATTCCCCTGGTGTTCAGGTCAGTCCATTTTTTTTTATTTCATAATAATAATAATTACATCACATGCCTCAAGGATTATATTTGCATATTCCTACGTGGGCTCGCTTCTTCTTTGCCCTCTTTATTTTCAATGTTTATCTTGGTTTTGACACTTAATTTTCTTTATATAAATATGGATCCCTGCTTAATTTACGGTCTACATTCTCTGTTCTTGGCATAAAAAACTAATTTTGGACCGTAGTGTTCCACATTTTGTTTAGTGTCTTTGTTTATTTTTAGCTAAATATGTACTTGTTTTGCCAAGATTTCTGCAGTTTAGTATCTGCTCTAGCTATGGAGTTTTAGAGAATGGCAGTGCAGTGTAGACAACCCACTACCCTCTATGTAGCTTTTCCTTTTGCCCTTCATTTTCTTTATATGATTATACGAGCCCACTTATTTTTTGCAAAAGAGTGCAAGTCACTATCAAGTTTTTTTTTTTTTGGTAAACCTCAATTTGCTATAATCTATATATTCAACAAGATTCTAAACCAATACATTTTATCAATGACGTCGTTAATTTTTCTTTCATTTTTGTACAGGGTTCTTTTGTCGATTTTTGCTATTATTTTCAGCCTGATAAGTAATTTTTTTAATGCTATAATACAATCTCGTTTTGAAAAATATTTGATGGACAAGGTAATGAACACTAACAAAATAACATAACTGAGAATTTTCTGAAATGTTTCCGACCTTATTGATAATTTTTTTTTGATGATTCGGGTTTTAAAGTAGTGCGCGGCCATGTTACTTGTTAGAAAACTATAGACATATTTGGATGCTTCTATGTATATGGTATGTGTTCCTGTTTGCTAGTTGGTGTCTCTACTTATGTTGATGTTACCTGTGCTGTTACTTGAGCCACATGATAGTCTTTTTCATCCTCTACATTCTTATTATGTGTATACAAAAGAAAAACATAAGATGCTCCTTGATTCTCTCATAGTGGCCTGTCTTTCTTTGTATGCAGATGTTTTTGAATTTTTATTTAGCAATAATATCACTTCCTTTTTTTAGTACAATGAGCCGAGTAGCAGTAGCTTCACAGTAGAGGTTTTTCTTTTCTTCTTTTCAAAATAGGGTTTTCTTTAAATTTAGATCCCCCTCCCTAGTTTCATGCTATTTAAACTCCTAAATGTACATGCTAGCATATATGTTTTCTTAGATGTTTTATCTTCCCAAAACAAAAGGGAAAAGAAAAGCACAAAAACTGATTCATACTGCCTCTTTCTTTCATTTTCTACTTTTAGAGTTATATGTAGCTTTGATTTGAAATACCCTCCCAACCATCCCATTCATTCTTGTTTGAATATATTTTTGTTCACAATTGATTATTATATCCATTATGGAGCATCATAAAATCACAGGTTTTTACCTCATCTCTCTTTGTATCCAAAGATTTTTCGTAAAGTGGTTGCACTTGTGTCTACGCTGTTGATCTATTTCATCTTGCCAAAGAATGAGATAGAAAGCAGACTAGAAAAATACACATGCAATGCTCGATTAATATTTGGACATTATAACAAATATCAGATTAAATTTGTTGAAACCAAATTCCATGTTTGAGTAATAATAAAAGATTGTTGAGTTTAAATAAATAAACTGACTTTTCTTGCTTCCAATGATTTAGTTTTGTAAGAGCTTCCTTTTTCTTTTTCAAAACATAGGAAAACCTCTATCTTTTCATGATTTTAATTGTGTTGAATCAACAATTTTAATACGAAAAAACAATGTTTGTTGGTTACTATTTGGAAAATCTCATAAGAAACATTACAAGATTTAGGGTGTAGTTAAACAAAATCTCTAACTCTTCCAGTACTTAAGATAAAAGAGTAATTCTAACTACTGGAGTTACAGGATTCACTAGTGGGATCGTTTAGGACCGAGCCTTGCAACAAATATAACTCATACTCCATCTCAGAAATCGAGTGGTTAGTAAATGATGAACTCGAACTTTGTCTTATTCGGGAGCTGCCTGTGTTTGTGTTGGTCCGGGGCATTTGAGAACTTGTAAACAAGGATGCATAGCATCTATGATCTAATATGGAATATTTAGCACTCACATGTGCACCCGCTAGCTCCAAAATAAGCTAAAATCTTTTGACTGTCCTTTATCATCGCACACCCTTTGCCACCTTATCTCTGTAAAGTCCACACTCTTCTACCATATGTTGCCCATACTACTCTTCTCCAAAAATCCCACATTTTGTATTGGTGTTTCTTCACAGTTATGTTAAAAAGGAAAGAAGAAAGTGAATGGTTGGTTAGAATTGATGCAATTTTAAGAATTGGGGTTATGGAATGAAGTGGCAGTTTTTTGGTATTTGTGGTTTGTTTTGAGCTCAGGTTAATGCAATAATTTGTGTGCTTGAGTCAAAGAGCGTGTTGGGGTTTTTGATCTGCAATTCTTTTTGTATTCGTGATCGGGTTGGAGGTGGAGTTAATGTGGCGATCTGCAGCAATGAGCTACGGCTTTTGATTTGTAGTTTGGAGTTCTTTTTGTTTCGTGGTCACATGTTAATTTCACATGTGAAATAAAATTCCTTTTATGTTCTTTTACAAGTTTACCTCATGTTAATTTCAGATTTAAGATTTGTTTTGAATCCAGGGAGTGATATTGAATTATAGTTTACTTCGTAAGCTTTTTTCTAATTTTAGTTTTGAAGCATTTTATTAGGTGTTAAGGTCAAGGGCAGCATAGCATAGCTCAGCTTTTGCTTGAGACATTTTAAGGGCTCATTGGTCAGCATGAAAAACAAATGGAATGATGAAGTGTGGTTAACTAAGGATATCACCTCCCAGTAGCAGTTAGCATGTGAGTTGGTGGTGAGCTAGCTTCTTAAGTGCCCGTTTGGCATTGCGATCCCACCGGCTTTATACTGAAATTTGAAAATCTTTTTTCATTTTAAAAACCGGCGGTTTGGTGTTTTTAGATCATTTTGATGTGCTGATGTCAAAAATGATTTTTTAAAAATAAAAAAACATCATTTTGATGTATTTCAGCATGAAAAGCACTTTGAAAAGCTACTGCAATCGCACTCCCAAACAGGCCCAAGATGGCATCTAATGTATATGGGGTTGGCTGGAATTTTATCAGGGTACCTTTTTCATATCATTTTGGAGGAATCCTATGACAATAATTTGCCCTTTGGAATCCACTTCTAGGATTCTTATCTCGTGGGGGATTGAACGGGTCCATACGCTTGTTTCTAGTAAATCAAGATCCTTGTTCTATTTCTCCATCTCAAGAACAAGAAGAGAAAGCATATGTGTTGGTAATGCGGTTCCAGCTGCTTTTGATGATACATTTTTTAAGTATTATTTGATGGTTTTGATGTGCCAGTGAAGCACCTTGCACCGCATAACCAAGCATATAGGTCTTACCAATCCTCTCTGTTATATATTGGCAAAATAAAGTAACTATACTACAGGGGCTTGTCGGATAGGAATCCACATTTTCAACATTTTCCTGCTGGAAATGTTTGTATCTTGAATTATTTTTTCGGTCACAGTGTGCTTTTGTTATTACATGTCTCTTTGGAATTCCAAACTTTGACTTTTTGACAAAGCGAGCAAAAGCAACAGTCCGAGACATGCTTGTCAATTCCGTTCCGTTCCGGCCGGAATATTCCGTACTGTTAAAAAACCGAGACGAAACGACGTCGTTTTCGTTTCGGTTTTAATTCCGGCCCATTCCGGAAATTCCAGCCAAATTCCGTCCGGAACATCTCGGTACCGTTCCGGCCTTAAAATCCTCTTTATTTTGATTAACTTATGATTTTTTTTTCTAATTTTGAGATTATGTTTGTTTGACTTTGTGTTTATATTGTATAATTTAAAGTTAATTTATCTTGAATTTTAATTATATTTGTTAAATTAATATTTTAATTTATATATATATATATATATAATTAATTATATATGAACAGTACAACCCCGAAACGGCACGCCGAAACGCTCCGAAACTAGAACGTTCTGTTCCAATAAAAAAACCGGAACGGCGACCGGAACGGTATTGACAACTTTGGTCCGAGATGCATTGTTAACCTAAATCAATGAACTAAACTTCCGTATATTTTTATAATTTCTTTTATTTGCCTCTCATCAAACAAGATCATTATCTAATTTGAGTTGGGGAAAATTTGGCAGGTATCAGTGGACTGTGCAATAGTGATAAGTCCAAGAAAACAGTCTCTTACGTACAAGCAATGTGGATTCGATGGATTGAGTGTTTGAGGTACCACCACCCCACCCCTTCCTTTGTTGAGGGAAAAAACATCTTTTTTTTTCTTTTTTTTCTCTCTCTACAAACAAGCAGAGAGATAGGAGATGAGGAGGGTGTTGCCGGAAAAAGCAAAAACAGGAGGGTTAGAATGGCAGAAGGCAGGGCAAACCCCTAGCTTTCACCTGCAAAGAGCTTGAAAAAGGAGGAGGGATAAATATTTTACACTTCAGAATGGGAGACCAGAAGGTTTTCCCATGTTTTCACTGATTTTTGTATTCTTTATGGAAGGAAAAATTAAATTGTTGACTGCATGTAAAATTCCAAAACAAAAGTAATGCTCTCTTCCCCTGCCATTAATTGCAGCCGCCTGATTCTCACAATCTCTTCCCTTTATAGTATGTTGAAAGATCATGCGGTGGATATTCTCTCGATTGTGTCGGGACTCTTACCATTAATTCTTGTGGAAGTTAGCAACAGGATATCCTCTAAATTCTGTCAGGCCCTGTTCATAAATGTAGCACAGCTCTTTTCCTGGACTATCACTTGCTGCACGAGTTGCCTGGCTTAGCCTGTGTGTTTAAGAATGTTTTTTCTTTAAACTACAGTAAAAACTTTGGTTTTAAAAAAAACTATAACTTTTAGAATTTTATTTATTTAATGCGTTAATTATATAATTGTTTTTAAAATCATTTGAAAAGGAAGAAGTTGAATTAATTTAAGAATATTCTTTACCATCAACATTAGTTATTGTCTTTGACTCTCATCAAGCACCATAATTAATTTCATGTGCCAATTGAATTTATAACAAAGAGAGGAGATAGGGGATCAAATAGGCATCGAATGAATTGATTCATGATGTTTGAGTCTAGCAAGCTTTGATTCGGTATTTTTAAAAAAAATTACATGGATCATAATGTTGATTTCAAAAATAAAATAAAAAATCTTTTGAAGATGTTCATACAGTACTTGAATGAGCAGCAAGTGTAAATTAATCATCTCATCTAAAATCTTAAGTTATTAGATGAGACCCCAATATATAATTTATAATATTTTTTAAAACACACTTTCAAGTGAAAGCTCTTTGGGCTTGAAACTTGCATACCGGTACACACTACTTTGTACTTAATTTTTATCAAATAGAATAAAGATGATGAAATTTGAACTCGTGACCGTTGGGTCAACAAGGCTCTCAATTAACAAAGCAAATACATTAAGAAAATGATTAAAAAATAACAATTAAAAGAATAAAGATTAAATTTGAGATAAACATTAAATGAGAATAGATACTCAGTTGTGGAATTGGAAGACAAAATCAATAAAGAAAATGATTCAAAACAAAGCAAAGAGAAATTAAAAAAATAAAGACCAAATTTGAAAACAAATTAAAAAAATAATAGTCAAATGAAAGGGATGAAATAAAATAAAATCCAATTAGAAGTAATCTGTAAATAAAACAATTGCAAATAAAAGAAGAGAGAATGAATCAAAAGAAAAAAAAATGAAGGGCTGATATGATTTTTTACATGACAAACATATAATCCAAGGAAGAAAGAGATGGAAGAAAAAGAGAAAAGCAACCTTGGGTTAAGTCATGCTAAATTACCATACATGTGCCACCTAAAAAGAAAAAGGAAGTTGAGACGAATCAAATGATACATTGAAATCACAACTTCAACCATTAGTCATAGGTATGCGTTGCCCAAAGACAATGGAGTGACTAACACGTTGAGACGTACAAGGCACGTCTTAACAATTTCTTTATTTATATAAAATTGAAAACACCATTAAAGTTATGCAATAATAACAAACAAATCATGATGATATTACATCCAAACCTCTAAAGTCAATACTGAATAATTTGAGTGATAAGGGTAGTAGAGTAATTCTATTGCTCTATCAAATATAAAAAATACAAAAATGCTCTTATACAGAAGGTATCAAATTATTTTATTTAAGGGTTACATTAGTAATTTTACTATGCATTAAAAAATACAATTACCAAAATAACTTTACATAATCCTTAAAAATATTTACAAAACAAGATAATTTCATAATCAATTCAACAATTAATATCGAATTTGTCTCTAGACATAATCCAAGGGTCCATGAAAGATCCAAACATGTACTTGTCCACACTCAACCCAACCCCTTCCTTTCAAGGATATTTCCACCTAACGCAATTGACTTTAAGACTTTTTTCTACTAGAAATGTTGGTAATTAAAAATATATGAAGCCCTTCCATTCTAAAGCATATTTAGAGAAGCATTTTTAAAACAACTCATAATAATATCGGACATGTTACAACTACCTTCTTGATTGTTAAACTCCCCATTTAATTTTATTTTTTTTTGGTTTTGGCCTTAGGCTGATTCAACTTTAGTAATTAGATCTTTGTTTATGAGAACATTTTCTTGTCATTTTGCCATTTATTTGTAAAACTATGAGATTGTGCCCCATGCCTCTCATTTTTCTTACTATCTTGGATGATCCTCTAGCTTTTTTGTTGATGTTAGGCTTCACCGATTCAACCATGCCCATAGTAATGATACCATGTTGATTTTGATTTTCCCACGAATCACAATTGCATTTGTCTTTATATCTTCCTTTTCTTTATGCATGCCCCAAAGTAACACAAATCTCCTCTTGAATCCATATCTTTTATTTTATCTTGGGAGTTCATATCTTTGTTATTCGATTGATAGTTATGCCTCTTGATGTATTGCTTGTTGGAAGGCTTGTTATCTAAAATTTTGCTTTTTTCTTGTTCTTACCATCCACTAGCCATATTGCTTTGTCACCTCCATTTTGGTCACTTGTTGCGTTGTTTATCAACAATAGCTTTGCTCGATATAATTTCATCCTTGTATAATCTTTGAATCATAATCCCCTCTAACATTATTTAATGGACTTCCATATAGGGACATACCTATTTTTATGGCCATATTGGACAAAATAGAAGACCTTCATAGGTTATACATTGAATTTTCCCATATAACTTGAATTTAGGCAATAATGGTCTTGTCAAACCCACTTTCACATATATATGAACATAGTTTACATAGGTGCTGAAAATAATTGTTCTATCTACCTTCAGGGTTTTATCAATATAATTTTCAATTTTTCAAAGCACTTCATTGTCATAATATTCCATTACAAGGTTTAGTAATTGAACCCAAATTGTAGCCTTATGAATTGTTACCTTATACGAATCAAAGTTTAGATATCACCATCACACTGTTATATTATAATGATCCGCCACCATCCACAATCTTCTATATTATGTGAATTCTTGATCATCAAAGTTTGAGAATCATACGAGGAAAAAAATATTTTATAGATCCACTAGCCTTAGACCCCCTGAATTTCCCAAAGAGTTTGGAGTCTTTTCATTATATATGTGTATCGTACCTTTCCCCCCCACAAGTTTGACAATAGGGTTTATCTCCAAGGTTCTAAAATCCTTTTTTTATCCTTCACCGCTAATTTTATTATCAAACAATCTTCCTTACCATCATTTTCCTCTCTTCATCCTTCGAGATATAGTTTTCATTTTAGTAACCCTCTAAAAACTATGAGCTTAAAAAGGTTTCTCCTTTAACTCCTCTTTTATATTTAATTCTCAATCCCATAATCATCCAAATGTTGTTTTCCATATCCACCTTGATCTTCTCGTTATACTGTGTTAACATGTTGGCTTCCACAAACATAATATCATTGTCTTCTCTGAAAAGATTTTCTATTTTTTGTAATATGTAAATATAAGACATATTTTTTGTATAATTAATATCTACCAGTTAAAAATGTTTCACCTCCACCCATGAGAAGAAGGCTTGGGTTAATATTTTTTATTTATTAGAATGATATTGTTATTTTTTTTTTAATTTATGTTTACATGGCTAGTTTATACTTTGTTTGATTATATGTGTTAAAGAGAAACGATCTAGTTTACTAGGGTGACTTAAAAAATTTGAGATCTAAAGCTTGATTCGAAATAAGTTTTTAGTTAGAAGAGATGACATGGTAATATTTAATTGATCTATCTATTTACCTTATTGATTCAATTAAATCCAGCTCAAACACCAATTGATGTTTTTTTTAAATAAATAGCAAAACAATGTATTTTTAATCAAAATGATTATAAATTGATTCGATAACCTATAAATCCAACAAGGCATGCTCCCATGCGATGTTGTGGTTCGTATTCTTTTTATTTTGAAAAAAAAATGATGTTTAAATGATGCAAAATTGTTTAAAAAATTAGAGAAATCAATATTTTGAGTTATAACACCAATTGAGATTAATAAAAAAAAATAACAATTATACAAAAGGACAAAATATGTCCTTTGATTTTGATTTTGTTGACTTAAAAGACATTTCAATAATCAATCCATACACTTAAATATAAAAAAAACTAATAATACCCTGGACTAATTGCATTTAATTTTTTTTAATATCTCTAAAGACTTTTTAGTTTTATTGCTTATAGAAAAAAAAAGAGTCTAGCTTGGCAACAAACCATCCAACCTTGGATGATACATAGTGTGCTTGGAGAAAGAGGATGTGATGACATATCTAAATGCACCATGAATGGTTTTAATTATTTAGAGGTGCTGCATATGCTGTTCGAGATGCTTAAACGATTCTTACTTGTTGACACGTGTAATGCATATACCAGAAACCTTTAAAAATTTCATATTATTTATAATAATAAAATACAACGATGCCCTTGATAAAACAAGGAAATAACAAAAAAAAACTTAAAAACCACTAATCAGAAATTCTTATTGACTTAAAAGACATTTAAGTAATTAAACTAAACCATACACTTAAATATAGAAGCTGTTTGGAGCGGCGTTTCACCCGCCGCGCCGCAGCTTTTCAATTTTTTTTCATTTTAAATAAATATGTTTTGGTGTTTTTAGATCATTTTGATGTGCTGATGTCAAAAATAATTTTTAAAAAATAAAAAAACATCATTTGGATATATTTCGACACGAAAATCACTTTGAAAAACTACCACAACTGTCCTCCCAAACATGCTCATAAAAAACCAATAATACCCGAACTAAATGCATCTAATTTTATTCTTACTTTTTAATATTTTTATAGCTCATACAAAATAAAAAGACCACAGTACTCCCGCATGCGAGACCACCGGTCATTCAAATGAAGGGTAAAATAATAATTTGACGAACAAAATCCAGAATGAAATGTTTCCTCTGATGTGGTCCCGCTACCGACCCCTTCCATTTTATTTTATTATTTTTTATTTATAGTCCGATGACCCGAGATTTTTCCAGATTTATCTTCGGACTGACAAATCGTGAGGGAAAAGATTGCTCTTGCCACGTGAGCTGCCAACTCAGCTATGTAGAAGCAGCAGAGAAGTGAGCAGCATGGTGAGACGTGCACGTGCAATAGCATAGGCAACTACGGAAAAGAAACAACATAAAGGCAAACCTTAAATTAGTGCCCCACTGTATATACATAATTTCTTTCTCAGGCCCCAAACTACTAATTTTATCAATTAGGTCCCTATATATGTAAATTTTTGCAACCCGATTTGTTTAGTGACGGCTAGCCACATTAATAAAATAAATAAATATTTGTTGCATGTGATCTATATTGCAGGTCTCATGTTTGTACTCACCTTGTAATAGGACAACCGGGATTTTACTTATTTAACTCGGACTCGCAAAACGTGTCCAAGGAGGATGAAGTTTCCTCGAATAAAAAAAATACAGTAACTACTTCTCCAAACATTTAAATCGAAGGATTTGATTGAAAAAGTGTTTAGAAATGGGTGATTTAATTGATAAAATAGTCGTTGGAGGACCCGATTGAGAACTATATATAGTTGGAAGACTTAAAACACAAATATTTTTCTGCTGTTTACTTATCCTTTATCTCCCAGAGAAGAAGAGTATATACTAAGTTAAAAACAAAGGAAAAGAAAAAAAAGCTGCAAGAGACAAATCTGAAACCCTAACGCCGAAGGAAAGAAGAAGAAGAGGCCTCCGATTAATCTAATTTAATTAAAAAATTCATCAGAGTAGTCTACTTTCTCGTCTACATGAAGGCGGTTAATGTTTTTAAGAGAAATAATAAATAAAAATAAACGGCAATGGCGTCGAAAGGTCCAAGGTCTAAGCTTGATCACGAGACGAGAGCTCGGCGTCAAAAGGTAAGTACTTCTTCACTCTTTATTTTTCCTGTTACAGTGAAGTTGAAATGGTTTTTTCTCTCTCGATTTTGATGAGGTGATATTAAGGTTAAAATTTCAAATATCAAGATTTATAATTCCGAGAAATAAGTAATTTTACTTAATTTCTATGCGACATTTAGGAAATCTTAGTGGGATTTTGAGGTGCTGGGTTTTGAATTATTATATTTAGTGATAAATGGGTTTTTCTAGGCACTGGAAGCTCCGAGAGAACCGCGTCGCCCGAAAACTCACTGGGATCATGTCTTAGAGGAAATGGTTTGGTTGTCGAAGGTAACTCAATGAGTAGTTGTTGATTGATGCGTGTTGGAAATGTTTTTTTTTATATATATTATATTTTAATTGGATTGTTAATTACAGGATTTTGAGTCGGAGAGGAAATGGAAATTGGCGCAAGCAAAGAAAGTGGCTTTAAGAGCAAGCAAGGGCATGTTGGATCAGGCTACCAGAGGAGAAAAGAAATTGAAGGTTTTTCTTTCCTATCTTAGACTTGTTTTCTTAGTTCTCTTCATTTGGCGAAGAATGGACTGGTTTCATGTGAAGGCTTTGTTGTATCTCTATTTTGATGTTAAAGTTTTCATTTCATTGGGAATCAGGAAGAGGAGCAGCGATTGCGAAAAGTTGCAGTCAATATTTCAAAGGATGTAAAGAAGTTCTGGGTTAAAATAGAAAAGCTGGTAAATTTATCTAGAATGATTTGATCCTCTGTCAACTTTTATGTTTCCTTTTTCTCTTTGAAACTTTCCGAAACCATGTCTCCAGGTGCTTTACAAGCATCAGATGGAGCTTGATGAGAAGAAGAAAAAAGCACTTGACAAGCAGCTTGAGTTTCTTCTAGGACAGACTGAGAGGTGGTTTTTGTTTTACTTTATTTTTGTTTCTAACAATGACTTGGAACTTTTTCCTGTTAATTATGGATAGGCCAATTGAATCTGCACTTCTTGTTGCTAGGTACTCTACAATGCTGGCAGAAAATCTGGTGGAGAAACCATCAGAGCAATATTCTGCACCAGAGAAACTGAGTATTGCAGATAGGGAAGGAGATGATGCTAATACACCCCTGCAAGATGATGATGGTAAGCAGAATCACTTTGTTTGATTATTAAATTATTACCTGGGCAATAGGCGGTTATTCTTATCAAATTTTTGGCTCATTGTTTAGAGGCCCAAGTGGACACTGCAGACAATGATGATGAGTATGATGTGCAATCTGAAGATGAAGTGGTGAGTAGCCTTTCATTTCTCTGTCTTTATTATGTAAAAGTTTTTTTCCGTTACTAATTTTTTTACTCAAGATGTAGTTATAATGTATAAATCCTGTTTGTGATCGAATTAGGGCTGGACTATACTCTAGCATTTGATCTGCTCATTAATTCCTGGCGTGTGGCTTATATAACTCTACTGCTAGGAACCTGCTAAAATGGCATAAAACTTATGTGTTGTTTATATATCATGGTTGAATGGTGAAATTCTATTTTGGGTACACCCTATTGTTTGCTATTGTTCTCAGGTTCCTTATGAGCAGCCTTGGGCTGTATTTGATGCTGCCCCATTTGTTAGCTAAACAGATTGTGGAACTGTCATGATGATTCCTTTGTTTGTCCTGCATATTTGCAATCTGTATGCAATTACTACCGATCTCATTTACTGATATTGTTCTAGGAAGATGATGAGCATACTATTGAGGAAGATGAGGCTCTTATAACCAAGGAAGAAAGGCAAGAAGAATTGGAAGCTCTGCACGATGAAATGGATATTCCACTTGAGGAGCTACTCAAGCGCTACACTGTAGAGAAAGGTATAAAGCTGTTCTCATGATCTTCTTTCTACCCTTGGGACATGCTATTTCCCCTATACTCTTTGTTCCATTTTCTGAGTTATGCTTGCTGTCTACGGTGATAACCACTTAGACAGTGATATATTAGTTGATGCAATCCCCTTGTTAGATAAAGGCTCTCTTTCCCTGTCTACATGTGCAAATAGTTGTCTGGATGGTCCTTTTCAACCATGTTTGTTGCTATATCACCCAATTGATTATCCCCCCCTGTATTTTCAGGTGGAAGAGAAAGTAGTGAAAATGGAGTTAAGCCATGTGCAAATGGGGAAGAGCATTGTGAGAGTAAGCTGCTGTCAATGAGTCATGTCTCTAGCAAGCAATTTGGTTGTCTGATACTATTGTTTGGTTATATATTTTGCAGGCAAAGGAGAAGATATTTCTGCTGCTAGTGAGATGGAGATAAGCAGCTCACCTGTTAATGCTGGTCGTCGTTGTGTAAGTTGTATGTGTTTATGGTTGCCATTGCTGAATTACTAAAGTCAGCTAAAAGGGTTCAACATAATGTCTATTATCTAATAACAGGGTGAAAATAATGGTGCCTTGCCTATTCCAGACAACAATTTATTGGAATTTGGGGATTATGAAACCAGAAATCAATTAAGTATCTCCAACAATCCAGCCAGAGATCATGTGCCATATGATTTCAATGATGAACAGGCAAGATACTGTACACACACACACACACACACACACACTCACACACACACACACACACACACACTCACACACACACACACACACACACACACACACACACACTCACACACACACACACACACACACACACTCACACACACACACACACACACCAGTCTCTGAACTCTTTGCCTTCATGGCTTGCATCTCAACTTTAGATGCTGATATTTGTTGCTTGAAGCTTGATATGGTAAAAATACTTCAGAAAATTAGTTGGAAGTGTCAAGAATGGATGAAAGAGGTTATTGGCGATGAATAAATAAATTGGTTGAAATTGAGTTTTTTTAGCATTCATTACAGCCACTACCATTCATAATATGGTAGAGTTGATGCTTTTTCCAACAATGCTTTTTGCAAAGAACTACAATTCCTTACTTTCAATTATTCTCTCTCTCTCTTAGTTTAACAATACAGATTCTTTCATGTATATGTACATGGCTCTCAAACCTTTCCCCCTTAATGCTATTGATAGTCAGGAATCCATCACAAATTTCTTTTCCTAATGGAATTACGGGTTGCTGATCCGAGTGATCTGGACTAACTCTAATTAGAATATCTTAAGCAATGAAAATAAAAAAAGAAGAAAATCCTTCAGATTAGTTATGAGCTTTAGGTGAAACTCTTCTCTGCTGTTATGAAGTTCATCAGCTCGCATCTTCAAAAAGGAGGCTAGTGTAAGGGAGACCTGGTTTTGTTTCCACAATTGCTTCAATGGACACCTACACACAACAATCCATTTTGTTATTCCAGAAAAGGGAAAACAAATAACTGAGAAGGAAGTCAATTAGTTATTAGTGTGTGTTTGGGTTATTGTCAGTGTTATGATAAGTGGTGTTGTTATTTATTTGATATTTATGTTCACCTTTATCTTTGTTAATGTAGGAAGATGGTGATTTTGATCTTGCCACTGAAGAAGAAAAGGTATATGGTAGCTATATTTGGTTCTTTCATTATATTTGTCACCCTCCATTTCTGCTCTTATGGTTTTTTCCAGTACAACTTGAGCATAAAATTTTATTCTTCTTTTCAATAATGAATTTATTTGCCCAAATGCAAATTCAATAAAACCCATTTGTGAATTTACATGGAATGAATGAACTGTAAAGCACCTTTACTATTACATATTGATTGAAACTAGAGAGAATGATTTGATCAGTGTGTTGTTACGTCAGATTTTGATATAGCTTTTGGGCTATTCTTGTTGTTGGGAGTCTGTGATCCCTTCTGTTGAATGGAGGTTGCTAGGCTCTTATACCTTCGGCAGAGGTGTACCTGCTTCCTTGCATATAGCTTTGCAATCATAGTATTTCAATGTGAAGTTGGCATAACTGAAGACTGTTGTTTTCATAATACCCTAATGATTACTAGGGCAGTGGAACAAGTGCTCACCCTTGTGTTATCCTAAATTTTTTAACTGAACTCCTACATAAATTATTTGGTCAATTCAAACGCTGAGTTCTCCAATTTGATCAATCAAGGTCAATTAAGCCAAATTGACATGTAAGTTTGTATTTTTTGTCATGGTATTTATTCCCCCCTCCCATGTTTTCCATGACACTAACCTGACATGTCAGAGGACACATTAGTTGCTTATATCTAAATAAAGGTACAACTCATAAATATTGAAAGTTTGAAATAAAGATTTAACCAAAGTCACTGTATGCTTTGCTAAAACCTGATGAAAAAGATTTAAACATAAAGTAAAAGGATCCAGAAAAGTAATTGAACAAATAAAAATACAAAGAAAAAAGACAAAGCGAAACAGACTATATATAGAAATAAATAAACGGTTAATGCTTTTACATCTCCTTTGAAATTCATTACAGTTTTTCATCTCTATTGAAACTGGTCTCTGCAAATAGTGCTGGGATGTTGAATACAAATTGTGTTTGTGGAGTACAGCATGGTCGGTGGCTGCCGTATAGGCTTATGATGGTGGCATAACTTCTAGTGGCTGTTGATCTTGTTTGATTGACCAATTGATTGAATTTATGGTTTGATTAGCCATTTTATCTATGGAGGGGCGTATTGAATGTAATAGGGTTTCATTGGTGTTGGACTTAAGTAATTGAATTTACTGAATTTAAGGTTTGATTGACCAAGTTATATATATAGGGGCTTAATCGGCAAATTTTGGATGACACAAGGACAGACTTGTGAATTCAGATAACTTTAAAGCATCCTACTTTGCATGAATTTATTGCAAGGGGTTAGTATGTAATGTTGTGACTGTCTGATTTGTGTACTTCATCTTTATTACAATCCCAAATGATACAATGCTCTGAGTATTGATTAATAGGTTGCTTATATGTGTTTAGATGTAATTATCAGGTCCTCTTTCTTTCACCAGGTATTGAAGAGGACAGTGTTAATGTGATCAAGTGAAGTTAAGATAGTGCAATTTATGTGTATGCTCACCTGCCATGTTTAAGATTTCAAAGGCTGGATATTGACTGTGATTTATCACTGGCTGGCTTCAATGTTCAGGATGATGAGACAACCTTGTTGGAGGAGGAAGAGATGGCAGAAGCAGATTCAAACAATCCCATAGATGAGGTAAAGAGCAATTTGGATGTATCATATTTCTGTGTTCATTAACCTTGCATTTTGGTGAAGAAATCTATGGTTCTTCAACAACATTTTATTTGAATTCCTGATTTTCTTGCTAGTTTAATTATTTATTTTAATAGTTTGCCTGAGATAGCTGCTAATTCACAGATCTCGTTACTGCAAAAGGAGAGTGAAATTCCCTTGGAAGAATTGCTTGCAAGGTATACAAAGGTGGGTTAAAGAATTGCTTCTGCACGGACCGTTGTCTCATATTGAACGTTGATTTACATTGATTATCCATGTATTCTTATAGGAACCAAACAATGAAGTTTCTGAGGATGAATGTGAATACACATCAGTATTATCAGACAATATGTCAAATTCCCCAGGCCATGAAGATGAACTGAAGCAGCTGGATAACTCAATGGATGGAATGGTTGAACATGGGGAGCACCCTCTTGTAGAAGAACAAGAGAAGGGAAATGAAGAAATTTCAGAAGGAAAGGAGAGTGAGAATAGAATTGCTGATGCTGCTGCTGCTGCAAGATCTGCACAACCAACAGGCAATACATTCTTGACAACCAAAGTGCGCACAAAATTCCCTTTTCTTCTCAAGTATCCTCTCCGTGAATATCAACATATAGGCCTTGATTGGCTTGTTACAATGTATGAGAAACGATTAAATGGGATTCTAGCTGATGAAATGGGACTTGGAAAGACGATCATGACTATTGCTTTGCTTGCACACCTGGCATGTGAAAAGGGAATATGGGGTCCTCATCTGATTGTGGTTCCCACAAGTGTCATGCTTAACTGGGAGACAGAATTTCTTAAATGGTGTCCTGCCTTCAAGATTTTAACATATTTTGGCAGTGCAAAAGAACGTAAATGCAAGAGGCAAGGTTGGCTGAAACCAAATTTCTTCCATGTATGCATAACAACTTACAGACTGGTTATACAGGATTCTAAAGTCTTCAAGAGGAAGAAATGGAAGTATTTAATTTTGGATGAAGCTCATTTGATTAAAAATTGGAAGTCACAGAGATGGCAAACTCTTTTAAACTTCAATTCAAAAAGACGCATCTTATTAACTGGCACACCTCTGCAGAACGATCTCATGGAACTTTGGTCATTAATGCATTTCTTGATGCCCCACGTCTTTCAATCTCACCAGGAATTTAAGGATTGGTTCAGTAATCCGATAACTGGGATGGTGGAGGGACAAGAAAGAGTGAACAAAGAAGTTGTTGATCGTTTGCACAATGTTCTCCGTCCGTTTATCCTTCGTCGATTGAAAAGGGATGTGGAGAAGCAGCTCCCCATGAAACATGAGCATGCCATCTATTGTAGACTTTCAAGGAGGCAGCGTAACTTGTACGAGGATTTCATTGCTAGCTCAGAGACACAAGCTACCCTTTCCACTGCCAACTTTTTTGGGATGATCAGCATCATAATGCAACTTCGTAAAGTTTGTAATCATCCCGACTTATTTGAGGGTCGCCCAATTATTAGTTCTTTTGACATGGCTGGTATTGACATCCAATTGAGTAGTTCTGCTTGTTCAATGTTTTCACCTGGCCCATTTTCATCTGTAGATCTTTGTGCTTTGGGGCTTATATTTACTCATCTTGATTTTAACATGGCTTCTTGGGAGTGCGATGAAGTAAAGGCTATTGCAACTCCTTCAAGATTAATCGAAGAGCATGCCAATTTGGCTAACATAGAAGAAGTTGGGCCTGGATCTAAACAGTTGAAGAGGTTGCCTGGAACAAATATTTTTGAAGAGATTAGAAAATCATTATTGGAAGGGAGATTAAGAGAGATGAAGCAACGGGCAGCATCTATTGCATGGTGGAACTCTTTGAAGTGTCGGAAAAAACCCATATACTCAACAACCCTACGAGAACTTCTCACAGTGAAGCATCCTATCTATGATATCCATTGCCAAAAAGTTGAGCGACTCTCCTCGTACTCCTCTAAGCTTGGTGATGTTGTTCTTTCACCAATCGAACGGTTCCAGAAGATGACTGATCTTGTGGAATCATTTATGTTTGCAATTCCAGCAGCGCGTTCCCCTGCACCTATCTTATGGTGCAGTCAGACCAGAACTCCTGTGTTTCTGCATGCAACTTATGAGGAGAAATGCTCTGAAATGTTGTTGCCTCTCCTTTCACCTATTAGACCTGCAATTGTCCGGAGACAACTGTATTTCCCAGACAGGCGCCTAATACAGTTTGACTGTGGTAAATTGCAGGAGCTTGCTATTTTGCTCAGGAAGTTAAAGTCAGAAGGCCATCGGGTATTGATATTCACACAGATGACTAAGATGCTGGATATTTTGGAGGCTTTCATAAACTTGTATGGCTACACTTACATGCGATTAGATGGATCTACTCAACCAGAGGATAGACAAACATTAATGCAGCGTTTCAACACCAATCCCAAAATATTTATCTTCATTTTATCAACCCGTAGTGGGGGTGTTGGCATCAATCTTGTTGGGGCAGATACTGTAATCTTTTATGATAGTGACTGGAATCCTGCAATGGATCAACAAGCTCAAGATCGCTGTCATCGTATAGGACAGACACGTGAAGTACATATCTACAGGTTAATCAGTGAGAGCACCATTGAAGAAAATATCTTAAAGAAAGCCAATCAGAAGCGTGCTCTTGATGATCTAGTTATACAGAGTGGAGGATACAACACAGAATTTTTCAAGAAGCTTGATCCCATGGAATTATTTTCTGGGCATAAAACACTTCAGATTAAGAACATGAAGAGGGAGAAAAACCATAACAATGGAAATGAAGTTTCTTTGTCTAATGCAGATGTGGAGGCTGCTCTGAAATATGCTGAAGATGAAGCAGATTACATGGCATTGAAGAAAGTCGAACAGGAGGAAGCAGTAGAAAACCAAGAGTTTACCGAAGAGGCCATTGGGAGGTTGGAAGATGATGAATTCGTAAATGATGATGATATGAAGGCTGATGAGCCTACAGACCATGAGATGACAACTTATTGCAAAGAGGGTGAGGTGAATTTAAATGAAAATGATTGCATTGAAGAGAGAGCTGTAACTTTTACTGGCAACGAAGACGAAGTTGATATGTTGGCTGATGTCAAGCAGATGGCGGCAGCGGCAGCAGCTGCTGGACAAGCTATCTCATCCTTTGAAAATCAGTTACGTCCAATAGACAGATATGCCGTCCGTTTTCTGGAACTGTGGGACCCGATTATAGACAAAGCAGCCTTGGAATCCCAAGCTAGGTTTCAGGAGGCGGAATGGGAACTTGATCGTATTGAGAAGTACAAGGATGAAATGGAAGCTGAGATTGATGATGATGAGGATCCATTGGTGTATGAAAGTAAGCAGTATGTGTGTGTTTATTTGGTTGTAGTTTTTTTAAATTAATCAAAATATACAAATCAGCAACCTATAATACTACTTTCTTAGAGAATTGTAAGGTCTTTGTACCATTAGTCTTGATTTCAGGGAATGGTGGTAGGATAGAAAGACTGAACTTCTGCTTTTCCTAATTTATTCATTTCTAATTTTCTGATGAGTTCATTTATAGAACTTTAATTTTGGTTTCAAGACTTTTCTTCAATTGAAGTCTATAATGAAGTTTCCACTGCAGTGGGCATCCATTGATCATAAAACAGAAAAATCATATTCAAGAAACCTTTTCACTATGCACACGGATTATAATGATAGATGTAATCATTTGAATTTTTTAGGATAAACAATTTTATTGCAATCATTAGCAGAGGTGATGATATTTCTTGTTATATTAGGTTGGGATGCCGATTTTGCAACTGAGGCATACAGACAACAAGTTGAGGCGCTAACTCAACATCAGGTTTGTGAAAAAAATTTATGCTGCCAATTTTTTTCTTTAAATGTCTCTTAAACCTTATTTTTTGTTATTGTTTTTTGTAGTTGATGGAAGAAAAGGAAGCTGAAGCTAAGGAGAAGGAAAGTGCAGATGGACATTTAGATGCTATGGTGTAAGACAATTCTAAACCTATTGTGAAATCATTCTGCTGGCTATTTAACTTTGTTTATCAAAAAATGAAATTAGGATGTAGGTCAGCAATTAGGTACTTGGCTTTGTTTGGCCTTTTATTTTTTTATGGCTGAGGGGTGTTCATTTATTTATTATTTACCTTTTTTTGGCTGCATGTATCTATTGGAAGTGAATGCCCCTGTATCTTTAAAATTTCACACAAGCAGTTCATATTTACCATGCGGTGCACTTTTAGTGTGGGAGACACTAATCGCACCATGGAGGTCTCCTGGGCTCAAACTGCTGTGTTGACTATATTAACCGTAAAGAAGTTGTTAATGCTGAAAAATGTTCAACAGAATGGACACTTCGGTGTAGATTGAGTTTTTTTGTCCATTTATGGTTCCACTGAGACATCCCTTAAAATGATTCCTTATATTACTTTTTGCATGGGTAGTTTTTTTGTCATTAAAAAATGTAACAGGCACCGTTCTCCTACTTTTCATCAATCTTCCTTGCTGCCATGTAGTTTGTTTACAAACTTGGGAAAAAAATCATTCTGCTTTATTTTATCTAAAGGTGGCTATTTCTTGGGCACACCTGAGTGGCACTCGTTTTTATTGTCATATCAAATGTTCATTACTCTGCTTCATTTTAGCAGGTGTAAAGTGCCACGTAATCCAAAATCAAAGTCTAAGAAGAAACCAAAGAAAACCAAGTTCAAATCCCTGAAGAAAGAATCCTTAACTTCTGAATTGAAACACATGAAAGTGGAAGCATCAATAGAGACTTTGTCTGCAGATGATGATGATGATGATGATGATGATGATGGTACATATTCAGATACTATGTCTCCTTATTCAAGTGCGCAGAGAAAACGTAAGAAAGCAGAATCAGCAATTGATATAGACAAAAAGAGGTCAAGGAAGAAGAGTAAGAAATTCGAAAAAGCTCCCGAAACATGCCTTTTTGATGTAGATTTGGACCTGTCTGGAAAGCAGCATTGCAGGTCTATGGAATTAAAACCATATGAGGTGGTTTCTGATCTTGAGCAGAGACCAGCTGGCAGGAGCAAGATGGGAGGGAAAATCTCCATCAGTACCATGCCAGTGAAACGGGTGTTGATGATAAAGCCAGAGAAGTTAAAGAAAGGGAATGTTTGGTCGAGAGATTGTGTTCCTCCACCTGATTCATGGTTGCCACAGGAGGATGCGATATTATGTGCTGTTGTACATGAATATGGCCCTCACTGGAGCTTGGTCAGTGAAACTCTGTATGGGATGACTGCTGGTGGGTTTTATCGGGGAAGATACCGCCATCCAGTTCATTGTTGTGATAGATTTAGAGAACTAATCCATAGATATGTTTTTTCCTCTCCAGAATATCCTATCAATAATGAAAAGATTAGCAATATGGTCTCCGGGAAGGCCCTTCTCAAAGTAACTGAGGTAAGTGATTTCATTTGCTTTCAAATGTGCTCCATATATTGGAGAAAATAGAGAGAGAAGATGCTGAGAATATGAAATGACGCTCCCAAAACTTTCTTTTATTTATCCAGTCTAGCTAAATGAAACTGGATGCTTATTTACACCCTTGAACCTGATTCAGGTGTTTTCCTGAAGGTATTAACCAACTGGTCAGCAACTCTTAACAATTGATTGATAACAGTTGGTGGTACTTGATTTGATATCTTTAACATGTTCCGTTTTCTTTGTTCTGTACTTGTATTGATCTTTGCCCATAAAAAATGCTTTAATTAACTGCTAATCAATAATATTCATGGGTTTGGGATTTCTACCATCGCATAGGATGCATCTCATGCAAGTTTCAGTGATTAATACCAGGAAACTTTATCGGCCTGCTTTGCCATTATCTCCAAAACTGCAGGTTCACATGCATTTAGACCTGTTTTTTTTCTCAGAATAATCTTAAGTATCTGGTTAATTTAATGTACATATTATCATTGTGAAATTATCACTCCTTAAAAATGCCTGCTGCACTTTTTACACTTTCAGTCGACAATTGATTTTAATGAATGATTAGAAATATAACAAGATGGCCAGAGAGAACATTAGTTTTGTAATTCTTTAATGAAATACATAAGACAATAATGTTCATGCTGAACAGTTTTTTGTTGCTTCAGGATAACATACGGATGTTATTAAATGTTGCTGCTGAGCAGCCAGACCATGAGTTACTTCTCCAGAAGCACTTCACAGCACTGCTTTCTGCTGCATGGAGGGTGAACTCTCGTGTTGAACATCAACAGAACCTTCCATCATCTCGAAATGCTCTTTATAATCATGGAAGGGTTTTCAATTCTTCTGTCAATCAGTTAACTTCAAATTCCTCGGAGGAATCTGCAAAAAGAATGAAACTCACTAATTTGGGACATAGTAGCAAGTTGCTTGCTGCTGCACTCCATGATGCCAGCAGTAGAAGGCCAGATGATAGAGTTTCCTATTCCAACTTGAGCGATGTTGCTCCCTTCATTGGTGAGCAGTTGGAAATAACTTTGGAATTCCAAAAAGAGGAAGATGATTCTTTCATTCAATTCCCACCTATAATAAGTTTGTCAATACCTGGCTCAGCACCATTGACATCAGTAAATAAGGATAGAGCAGAGGCACAACATCTCAGACCATCCACAAGTACAGCTGAAAATCGATTCAGGTATGATTTCTTGCAATCAAGAAGATGACATTGATCTGCTTGTTTGGTATTAACAGTCTTTTTTTAATTCCTATTTGATGACATTGAAGATAACAGCTTTAGCAGCATAGTATTGTTGACTGAGAGTTTAAGGTGTTACTCTTATAATGCCTTCAGTTTGTTAAGTTCCTTGTATGGGAACTAGTTTGTCTGAATTGTGCTACCTTTGTTTTCTTCCCCAGTAGCATCTATAGTGCTTGATGAATCTCTTGTCTGTAGTGCATTTTATCAATTTCTTAATGCATCTTCTGGAAAAAAAAATCCCAGAGATTATTATGAAGCTATTATGAAAATCGAGAAATTGATGGGGTACAGATGCTATTGATCTTTCTATTCAGGTGCTAACAAATTGAATCCTGCGATTTCTGTGTAAAACATGTACAGTTAATTGATTGTTTAAGTTGCTGACAAAGTCCTTTTGTCCCAGGGATGCAGCAAGAGCTTGTGCTGAAGGTGGTCTGGGTTGGGTTTCATCTACCGCACCAGCAAATGATTTCAAGTTGCGGCTGGCTTCAAAGACACAGTCCTTGGGAAAGCACAAGCTCTCCGTCTCCGAGCCAACCAAACCACCCAGGTCAAAGATGAAGAAAACTTTGGTAGAGCACAGTGAAGGACACCTATTTGCCGAGCCAGTACCTCAACCACTGTCTATACTGTCATCTAGGGATCCCAATTTAAGGTTTGACCTGCCACCAACAGTCATTCAGGATGACAAGGATGAATATTCTATTTCATGCATTGAAAAGGAGCTTTCAGCGGCAATGGGGACCTTGGATGCTGTTCCTCATGACTATGTTCTTGGTTTGACATCGGGTCTCGATGATTTTTCGTCGTTGCCAGAATTTATTGACATCGGATAGGATCAAGCCACAGAGCAAAACATCATTTTTCCGGCTTTGGCTCCCACGACGAATGTGTACTGGTTGGAGTGCCTTACAATGGGGCAACAAATAACCGAGCTCTTGGGGCTCATGGTGTCAGGGCTGGGCGACATGGTTGAATCACCCGCCCATTTGAAGGACACACCGACCAAGGACAAGGTAAGGAGGATCTGGCTTTGCAGGAAGGATCCCCAGGGTATTGAAATTACAGATGTAACATAATTTTTTGAATTCAATTCTTATGGGGGATGTGCCAGTTTTTTCGGGCTCAGTTGATTTATCAGTTTGTCATACTTCCGCATAGAAAGGAGCTAGGTTAGGGCAAAATATACGAATGAAAAGGTTGAGCTTCTCAGTCTAAACCACCTGCAATCTGTTCGATACCAGTCTCCTATCAATGGCATGGCTGATTTTCAAGCTAGGTGGGGGCTGTGGAATGGTTCTGAAAATCAATCCGGGACGGGTTTGGAATGAGATTCCCGGGTACTGACTCTGTATGCTCATTGCATTCCATGCACGTGAATTAATATTTCATATAATCAAAAGATTATTGTTTTAGGGCTCATGTTGCTGATTGGGTATAAGCAGATGACATGGGGAGGATATGCATACCATTGATTGTAAACATGTTTGGGACTCGAAAAATTAATAGAGGAATGACAAAATTGAAATTTGACCATTATCCCAGTTTAAAACGACATTGTTTTGAAGAAGAAAAAGACCTTAAGATGCGTCTTCTAGTAGAAGAACTGTTATGCCTCAACCATCATTGATACCACCAAACACATGTTGATCTTCCTTGCGCCACAAGAAACTCATTTCCTCCGACAAGACAAACATGCTCTCCATTTTTCTCCTCAAAACCCCTACATTGCTTTCATTGCATGCAATGGTAAATTAATTCACATGGTCACAGGGTTGGGCTAGTGGCCATGTGGGTCCAGCCTAAATGGTTGGGCCAAACCCAATCCAAGCAAAAAATAGAAAAGGAGCCAAGTTTATTCCCAACCCATATAATATAATTTATTGTTGTGTTATTGTTGTTATATATTAATATAAAAATAATCCAAAACACTAAATTCTTTATTTTGAAACACAATTTTGTTTTGTTTTTATACATATGGTCAAATCCTAAAAGTTTTCCAAGCATATTTTTATAAAAATAAAAATTGTGATGTTCTAATAAAATGAATATCGTAACCAGTTTATGATAATCCGTTAAAGTTTGATCAAAATATCAAAAACCATTTATCAATCATTTTGTTCACTTTACATTTCAAGTGGTCGGATTTAACAATAGACTTTAGTATTTGGAGGCATAAAACTATATTATAAAGCATACCCTTAAATATTAAAGATAAAAAAAAATAAACGCGGTGTTAAAATTAAGATTTTAGAATGATTAGGACTTAACTCAATAAATTAGAGAATCATTTACAAATGGATATCTACCTTGAATTTTAGATAAAAATAACGAATAGAAAACTTATCATAGAAAAACAATCAAATAATAATGCAACTCATCTTACATAGGATAAACTAGGGTGATGAGTCTTTTCCTTACACAATTGGTCCCCTTACCTTGATTCTCGTAGACTATTATATTTTTTAGTGATTGTAATACTAGATAATGACTTCTAAATTATAATCATTATTTTTATGATTATGCATAAAACCTTTTTTTCACATCTCAGAAGGTAGACTATCATCTAAACACCGTGCAAATTGATTATATATAAATAATTACTTGTGATTTTACAACTCGAGTTTACAATACATTTTCCAAACCAAACCAAAATGATCGGTTTGGTTTCATATTTTTTTTAAATCAAAACAAGTTCAATGTAGTTAATGGAACTTTTAGTTGGAATATATTTTTAAAGGTTTCACAACCTTTAACTTATAATAAGTTTTTTTCTATTCAGTTTGATTTTTAAGTTTTGCTTTTTGAGATTAAATCCAAATTGAACCAATTTTCTTTTTTCAAGTCTCTAACCAAAATCATCTAAAAAGTTCAAAACAGGTTCTTTTAGTTTATAATGAGTTCTTTGGATTCGGTTCTTTTTTAGTTTTGGTTTTTTGAGTTGAAATTCAACCAAACCATTTTATTTATTTTTAAATATTCTAACCAGAAATACCCGGAGAAATCCACAATACATTCGATTTAGTCAATGCATGATTTGCTCACCCATGATTTCAAAACTGAAATGGAAATTAAAAGAGAGAGAGGAAAGAAGAAAAAAACCAGAGAATCAAGAAGGGATTTCAAAGACAAAAGACTTCAAGAAACGAAAAACTAATTGTTAATCTGTCGAAAATGATGGGCATGCAAGTGGATCATCTGCTGAAACAGAACATTGTTGTTGTCTTTCTTAGCCTCTGCTGCCATTTCCTCTCAAGTCTCACTCACTCCTGTTGTTTTTTCTCAGATGGAACTTCTTCTGCCGTGCTTTCCTTAGCTGATTCCTTCTCTATTTCATCCTGCAAAAATATAAAAATGGCTATCCACAAACATTGCAGAAGATAACATATATATCGGATGAGAAATTTATCGTAAGGTGTTTGATTACTACGTACCTCATCGAGCAGGGACCCGAGGGATTTCTTATCTCCACCATTCTTCTCAATATTTTCTTCTCCAACCTTTTCTACGCCCTCTTGCTCAGCCTCCACGGTTTCCTCCTCCCTGGAAGGCTCAGGAACTGGGGCTGAGCCGCCGCCACCCTTCTTCAAGTCCTTTGGTGCACTAGCGCAGCCTCCCATATTTGATATTTCTCAAGACTAAAGCTCTCTCCCTCCTTTCTTTGTTTGATTGTTGAAAGAAGAGAGAGAATTCTGCTTTAATTTTATTGATGGAAAGGGCTTTGTTTTGGTGATTATATATATATATATATATATATATATATATATATATATATATATATATATATATAGAGAGAGAGAGAGAGAGAGAGAGAGAGAGAGAGAGAGTTGCTCTCAATGGCTTGGATAGATTTTAGGTGTATTCAGAAATAGTTCTCAACAGGTTGGGGCTGATAAGTATATCACGGGCTGTGGCTGTTCATTCTTAATTATACAATGCACATAAATTAATATTAGCTGTGTATACTTAAAAATAGATGACCCCATTGGCTAGTCTCTTCCTCTCCCAAGGTTTTGGCACCTTTTTTGTTTTTTTTCTGTCTCTCCATTTTTGTAGGTATGATGGATAATGGTTCTTATAGTAGTTGTCTGATCTAATCTAGGGTTGAACCCGGTTTAGAGCTCGAGTCACGAGATAATTGGATCAATCCATAGGTCACTAGATCACTACATCAATTCTATTTCAGAACTGTGTTATTTTGATAAGAAATTAAAAAAAAAATCATTGAAGAGGGTTTTACTAGGGTTTAGTATGGTTATCAATATCCAAAACAATTCGAAATAAAATCTAACTTTAATCAAGTTCTACATGGATGGATTATGGATCAACATGATAGGGAAAACCAGCTCCTTATAACTGAAGTACCACGGCTAGTGACTAAATTAGTGAAAATACTTTGATTTTAGTGTCAATTTTTCTTCTATTAAAAAGTCTGTGGTGTTATTACATATATATATATATATATATATATTGATGCATATAGTCTAACAATTCTTGATTGTCAATATAAACAAGTGAGAGCACATGATTAAAAAGCGGGTCACATATATATATATATATAGTCTAACAATTCTTGATTGTCAATATAAACAAGTGATAGCACATGATTAAAAAGCGGGGCTTGATTTCATTACCATTCACGCATAAGATTGGTTGTAGCTTTTTATCTAATGTATCTAACACATTTGAGAAATAGTAAGGTTAGTGAAGCAACTAAATTTCTTTAAATAAATTTTCTCAGCTTTTTTCCCACGACCTATCACTGGTCATGACGAGACTCACTCCTCTATTTCTAGATCCAAAATTTTCAAGACATTTTTAATTCTTTTATTTAATGAATGAAAACATATAAAAAAAACATTTTATCTTTCATATATATAATTCAAGTCAAATGCTGCAACCTGCGAGTGCATGCCGCGCCTCCATGCAGGATATCTTTTACTGCCGGACTGGTGGGATTCATATGAACTTCATATGTGCTCCTTTGAGGCTCCATTTCTAGTGTTCTTCAGCTCGTCAGAGAGCTTACACTGCATCCTATCATCTATAGCAATAGATTTCAAGCACAAACAGTAAAGCATGAGAAAATTACATGACAGAAAAACGAACCAATTCATCATAATTCACAGAAACTTCAACAGCTGAAATTTCTCAGTATACAAGTCTAATTTACACGACATTTTCCAGATTTAGTGCTTGTGTCAGATACACATGAGGTAATAATTCCATGCCATTTGATGCTTTCTAAAGTTACCATGTATGTCCATAATACAAGTTTGAAACAGAAACTGATGCAAACAGCCATATTAATCATTGTTAAGGAACCATCTCACCTAAAAGCTTAAGCTGTTAGTGAAACTCCGGAATATTATTTATATTATTCTCTAACAATCATCCATGTGCACAAAATTAAGAACTGCAAAAGTAAAATGAACTGACTTCTTACAGGCAAACGGTGGATTTGGAAATCAAGGGGGCAAGAAAAACCTTGTAATTCAAATAGGTGCACAGGCTAGGTGACAACCCTTTTAAGTACAAGAAAAATAATTAGAGTTGATTTCCCAGATATTTTTTTATTGGAATTAAAATATCATATGATCCTCACTACAGCATAGAATGCAGCCCACTCTTCAGCACAGTTTTTTAATCTCTTGTTTAACACCCTCAAACTAAAACATCATACCCTTTGATAATCCCTGGAGTTAACCCTTTTTTAACCTCATTGGAAACACTCTTTTAAAGTAGTTTGACAGTACAAGTGATGTCAGAAATGAAAGAGGCAGGTTAAACTTTGAGATATCATCACGTACCTATCTAATACTTGATTTTCCAAAGTAAAGAGGAGTGGGAGCTATCAACTGCATATTTTAGATGAGGCGATGTACTCCCACCTACTCTATGTTTTGATAACTTAGAACTCAATCGAGAGAGCAACTCCTTGTACCGTGATTGTTTTCTCTTCAGCACTTGGATATAGGCATTCAACCCAAGCCATTTAACTTCTCTGACCTCCAATTGAAGAATTGGGTGGAAACAAGATCGAAGGTGCATAGAATGCACCCTTCTCTTTATGAGATCATACATATACCTATCAATGAACCAAAAGAGAGCAAGAGGTAATAGATATGAAAAGAATAATAATAAAAAACCAAACTAGTCTAGATCCTACATTAAGAAACTGATAGAGAGAATAAACAAAAGAGCAATTTTATTAGATCCAAACCTCAAGGATCTTTCAATCATGTTTGCATAGAGTGTTGCACTCAGATGGCAGTGGAACGACATGCTAGAGACATAACAATGGAACTTCATTGCACATAACAAAAATGCTTGGTAGATGTTTAATCTGACAACAGGTGCTGAGTTTATATGAGAATCGAAGAATATGGGATGGCACTTAGGTCTCATGAAGTTCCATAGCTTCCTCTCTAGATGCTGACGAGGTTTACCTTGCCAGCAGACAGTAAGAGTAGAGTTTAAATGGTTATTCAGATACCTGTTTAATAGATTAAACAAGTTATTGCTTAAAAACAAATATTTAATGCTATTGAATGTATAGTAACAAATGTGAGTGATGAATGCTATATGAAACATGCTGATGCAGAACCAAAAGGAAAGGTTCCATGAACAAGAGGAACCAACACCTTAAAAAAGAAAACGGGGAATCCTGATAGCAATGGGATAGGACCTATCCAGCAGAAATTCTAAGAACTAACCTCGTATAATCTGCCTGGACTTCTAAAGTGCACGAGTTTAAAAGCAAGCCACTCCATCGAAGAAAGGAGATACCATCCTCGCCAACATAGAGCTTGTTTGACTGAAGCCCTGATACTTGTTCAGTATCCAAATTAAGACAAAACTTTTCCTCATTCATGAAGCAGTTATAGTCCCTAAATCCACTCCTTAACTGAGAGAAAAGGCCAGCAGCCTGCTTTTTAGATGTTGATATAAAAAGAAAATCATCAATGAACCTAAGAAGCATGTAATGAGGCGATGAGACTACTTTATCCCTACTGCTACTTCCTATAGCAGATGCATCCTGATAGCAATGTCTTCTTGATAAATCTTCAAGAAAAGGAAAGATCACATTCCTTTCAAGGTGCCCATAGTATAATGAGCAAAGCAGGGAAGACAAAATGCTTCCTTGAGGTATACCTTTTCTTTGCAAGTAAAACTTATCATCAAACTGAAGAACATTGCGCTTCACATGCTCAGTGAGATTGAACAGGAGTTGTTCCCTTTTGAGATACCTACCACGCCCCTGCAACACGATAAAAGACAATTTTCAAGCAACGGTTAGCTTTTGACTAGATTACATATCTGCATCAGTGAAATCTTCTGTGATATAAATGAGATCCCATCGCCAAGGCTGGCTCAAGAAAGTGAATCAATGAGAAAAGTGCATTGGTGGTTAATGGAATTACTGTTCTCAAGGGCTCAAATTAAGTAATGCAAGTGATATCTTAAGATACTTCAGAAATTGTAGACGCTATTCAACACAGAGATCATTTCTATTGGCAACATTTGTGCAACCTTTCTGGATGCCGCTGTTAATGATCAATCAGTTTAGAAAATATAGTTATTTAGCTTTTGATAACGTCTATTTTTATATTGTGGAGATATTCAACTGTGGATTTCCTTTCGATCAACTGTTTGTATCCTTTAATAACTTGCACTTTTATCTTCCTTTTATTTTATTCCCATTTTTAATTCCTCTTAATTATTAACTACAATTTCTCTCTCAATAATTATTATTATTTATTTTTTTAGGAGGGCTATCCCGCACTCCTCGACAGGAAACATCCTTTTATCTAAAAAATCCTCACCACACCTATGTCAAAGCTGAAATTTTCAGTAGTAATGACCACGCATAAAGATATAGATATGCCACTAACTAAATATTACAGTGGGTGAGAATCAAACTCTCAATCTCATCGTTGAATGTTTCATGAGAAGCTCACTTACCACTACAGCTATCCAATATTGATATTATTTTAAAAATGAGAATAAAAGGCTCAATCTATCTTTATATGAAGAGACAATTCTTCAACATACCCTTATATTTCTAATAGCGTCTATTAATCCCTGTGTTTTCTCCAATATATCCTTCCATCCATTTTTCTATCTAAATAAACAGAAAAGCCACGTGACTTGTACCTGGATGGAAGGACAAATTGAAAAACACTACTTTATTCATGTATTAAACAGGCAAAATTAGAGATATAATGACAGATAAGAGAAATATCCCACTATGTGAGGATATAGTTAACTATTTACCCTAATAAGAATAATAAAACAGACTGAAATTAGATTAAAATGTTAGGTTAAAGTATTAATTGATATTAGAGTTGAAACCAGGTGGTGGTACGGGGTGATTTTATTTCAAAACTTTTTTTTATTGTTGTTGTTATTTACAAGTAATATTTCACCTCATTCACAGAAGCTGTAGACTCATTTTCGTGTTGTTGGTCCAAAAGATAACTGTCAGACATACTGTTTTGCAGCCAAAAAAATACATGGAGAAACAAGAAAATAAGATGAATTCAACAAGGTTGTTGCATCTAAGGAGAAAAACATTCAATCTGAAGCCGGAGATTTTGGAAGGGATGATAAATCTATGGAATTTTTGGTTGGTGCATAAGAATTCATGAGGCCTCAAGAATTTGTGGTGAATGATGAATTAAATTTTGAAGCTGCAAATCAACCACACGATGTGTGTTTTGAACAGCTGTTGATTTTACCATTCCAAGTTTCATTCAAAGTTATGAAGGCAAAAGGTTTTGTCTGCCCTCTTATTTCTTGAAGAAGTTAAATAAAGCATGTTCCTAGATATTCAAAATACAGAAAGATTCTACTTCAACGCTATAAAACTCAAGGAAGAAATTTTATAATGAGAGGATAATGATGCAGTCAATGATAGATCAGTTTAGAAATTTCAGTTATTTTTTCTGTAAGCTTAGTGCATTAAGGATTTTGTTTGCTGAGGAATATTATTTGTGCATGTTTCCTTTTTCCTGCTTAGTTTAGCACAGCAGGCATGTTTGATGCTTGTAAAAGGGCGTGTACTTTATGTAATCATAGGACTTTGAATGATGAAATTTGAGCATTTAGGTGTAGTTTGGAGGGTTTTGGCCTTGTGTGTTCTTTCTTCCTCTTCTCCTCTCTTTCTTTTATTATATTTCTTTCTTCCTATAGAAATATCAATTACCATTCACTCCTATGGTAAATATCCTCCCAAAACATATCCTTGATCCATTTCAATTCCACATACATCAAATCCTAACCCAAATCCCAATCTAAAATACCCAACCCGCCACAAATTCAACTTGCTCAGTGTTTAACAAGATTCAATTGAGTTTGCTATTGATAACTATAACTTCTATTACATTTTCCATGCGCGATGTCCTTTGCAAGATTCAAATGGTCTACTAAACCTCAATCCAAATCTATTTGCAGCTGCTTAGATGGATCTGATTCCTCCATTTACTTCTTCACAAGGTTTTAAAGATGATCCTAAATAATTACGTTGATGAAAAATAAAAAAAGTAATAAAACACGTTTGATTTAATTAAAAAGCAATGTAAAAACAGAAAAGGGACTCAAATATAGTACCTGATTAACAAGGACAGTATGCAATGAACCAAAGCGAAGAGAAGAACTGAATCTTGTAAGACCAGTGGTGATGTTTTGATCTCTTGGCGTAAGGTGCTCATGCACCCACAAAGATTTTTTAGTGCTGATAACTTGACAAGATTGCTTTAGAAGATATTGATCCTCATATATGACATCTTCCATGACACAAAGCAGTTTGTCCTGATCAATGGAATCAAATGCTTTGGATACATCAGAAACAACAATGAACACATCAGGCATGATATTCGATCTTTTATTCAAACAAATTTTAAACTGGCATAACTTTCGGTAGATATCATTATAGTCAAACACTGATGACCCTAACTTGTCTGGTTCATTCAACTGTATACCTTTCAGAACAGCATGTGTATCACGAAGAACACAATTTACAGACTTAAAATGTTCACGTTTGACCACCTTGGTAACGGATTGTGTTTTTTTATGTATTCGAAATGACTGGAGTTCAGAAGTGGATGTTTTAGCAGGCACTGTTGATGATGCTTTAAGATTTGCTATCATCCTTATTCCATTTTTCTTTGGAAGAAGCCTGAGCTTTGAGAAACCAAACAACCTACAGCCTGTAATCCTTTCAGCACTAGCTTCATCCAAGCACTGATAGTTCTGGTCTTTCAAGCAAGAAATGGCTCTATTTCTTAATCTTTCCCAAATTGACTTCCTGTAATAATAGATTTCATGTTTCCCATGCTCACTTTCAGTTACATAGAAGTTGGCTTGTACCAATGGCACAACCAGAGATGAAAAGAACCAGTATATCCATTTTTGTACAAGTAGGTGTTTCAAATCATTTGCTGCACCATTCCATTTATATAAATCCTTATGCAAGCCTGCAGTATGCCCTGGCATATTATTCAGCATATGAGTGTCCAAGCAGCATGAAAAGTGTTTATCTGACAGAAACAGAAACCCAGAAGTCTTCAGCTTATGCATACATTGCTTCAGTGAGAATTTTTCGAACTTTCTGAGCCAAATAAATTTTGCTATATTTCTCCTTAATATTCTTCGGTTGACATGATTTCCTAGCAACTCGGAAGGGACTACATTTCTACAAACAGCCCATATAAATGACACAACCTGACTTTTTGAGCAATAAGATTTTAGTGTCAATATCTGAGGATCAGTTGTTTCCAGAGTTTTATCACAGAGTTCATTAGCAACAGCATGAGATTTCCCTGAGAATTCTCTCTCCAAATTATACCCCTAAAAGAGAATTTTTCCACAAAATGAATAAATTTTCTCACAAGCAAGGAAATTAAACTAGCCACACACCTCTCAGACTTCATGGAAATCCCAGGATGACAACTTACCTCGACCACTGAGTTTGAATTTTCTATGGCATGCTGATTCGATGATGAAACAAAGCAATGCCTATGCATTAACCTTGCATACTTGCAGCATTGAGTTTGTCTTACAAGAAGCTTAAACAATTTAACAAGGGAATGGTACCTAGGAAAGGAAAATAACAATAAATTAGTACATTGTAACATAGAGGTAATTTGGTGTCCATTCAGCATGTAACATATTCCTATAATTTCTTAAAGTATCCATAGTTTTACATAACCTACATATTTGTGCTTAAAGGACCAAGTAGCTTCCAATAAATACTATCTATTTTTTAGCAGAAGAAAGGAATTTGTGGGTGCATGCAATATTTTTTTATATTTTTTTGTTTTGTTTGGCTAGACAGAAATTTCAGAACTGTTATTCTTTCTTGGAAAATTTCCCTTTCTAATCATTAGTTTAATAGAAGGATCACTTATCTTCCTCAGGGTATCCTCTATTTGAAGCTTTCTGAAGTATACTTTAGCTGGTATTAAATGAGATTGGAAAGCACATTCATATCTGAAACATTTTATTGGCTTCCTTATAATTAACATTCACAGAAAAGAAAGAAAAAATATCAGTGTTGAATTAATATAATCTTATGAAAATTCTGACTCTGAGGAACCCTTGTCTATGGATTGGCTTGGGGTGGATCCCTTGCCTAATGACTAGGCTTTTGAAACTGGATGAGATGGAAAGTTTCTGCCACAAAAGTTTTGATTTAGTTATTGACAGCATGCCAGATTGCATTTCACTATATAATATCCCATTAGAGGCTCTATTAGCAATCGGTATCAGTATCATGCATTTCCTACACTCATCTATTCTGTATTGCACTATCCTTAGCAGCCATGTCAATTCCATTAAGCTATTTGGTAGTTCATGCCTTCACAGAACTCCTACCTCCATCCCCTTGACAAACCCCCCTCCCCAATAAAAATAGAAATGAAATGAAACAAAAAGAAATATGGCGAACCGGTCTTACAGAGAATCACAAAATGGTTTGCAAACCCCCTTTCCCTACCACACCCTTTTTGAGCCTATCACTTTCAAGGAATTTATCTGCATGTTTGCTCCAATTATGCCTAAAACAATCTTAGCCAACAATCTAATTCTTCAATGTTGGATCAGCTGGAAAATATCACACACATTGAAGTTATGTGTAGGCATAGCTTCCAGAATGTTCTGCGCTTCAATTACCTGTTTTGAATAGATTATGGAAAATAGACTCTAGCAATGACTAAAGAGCAGAAAAGCCACTCAACCCAATTGTTACAAGACTAATAAGTCAAGTACTATCTGTTGGGCTTAGTTTATCTCTCCATAGTAGCCCAAAGAGGTGAATAGTTGCAGAGTTAAAAGCATAAGAGGTGGTGCAAATGTTACAAGGAAATTACTAAACATGATTAAGAAAACAAAATAGTTGAGTGAATTCTTTACAGCAAGAAAATATCGCAAATAAATCTTGACTCACAGGCATGTGGATCCCAGGAGACAAAAGTCTTTGCTGTAGGGAAGTGGCATTGAAGGAGCAATTACATCTTCATCAGATAGGCCAAAAATACTCCGAATAAGAGACTTTGAACCAATCAAATTAGGCTTCAAACACATCAGTACATCTAAATATCATTAAGGTTATACAATAATCAAGAAAACAGGAGCAGAAGCAACAAGTTAACAAAGTTAACTTGTACCATGCTTGAGGAGGGAATAATCAACTTTGAAACAAAAGCACATTACTGTCCCACATAACAGCATCATTAGGGTAAATTAATAGCAAAGAACAATATATAAGCAATTTGTTAATGACTGGAAGAATTTTAAATCATAACTGTTATAATTCTGAACAAAAGGAGACCATGAGCAAAGAACAAAAGTTTTGAAACATACGAAAGGATACGGTTTTTGGGGAGCATTGATGAAGGATGTTTTGAATTATAAAATATTGACCGCCTATCAATCTGTACACCTTTCATGTTAGGAGCTTGGAACACAAGATGACAACAGCATTGCGGCAGCATCTGCAGTTACAAGGAAAAGAAAGAAACATATCAAAGAGAAAATATAACTGACTTTAGGAAGCCATTTGTAAGAACCACGGAAAAACAGTTATAGCCAAACATGATCTTCAAAAGAAATTACCTTTTTAGGACTTGAACTGTTCCTGAATTCAAGCGGACGCCTGTCAGGTGAGCTACCTTCATTCATAATGTAACAAGTCTTACCATCAGTTTCTTTAGCATCCAAAGACCTCTGCTTTTTGCGGCGGCGGCGCTGCCACCCAAATGGCTTCCGGGATCTCAATGTACACTGATTCAACCCTGGAAATTTTTCATTCGAATGCTCTTCACGGTTAGCAGCAGCAGCAGCTCCAGTTTTTTCAGATAAACCCCTGTCCTGATCAAAATCAACAACAGGATATGTCCTCCTATCATAACTTAAGGAAGCATCAGCGGTAAGTTGGTGTCTTTTAAGCATTAAGCTAGCAGCCTTGTCATCCAAATCCCTCTTCCTCTTAAGCCCTAAGTACAAAACCAACAATCAATAATCACTTCAAAAACTAAAATTCCCCCAAAACAAACTGTACAAGTTATGAGGATAGGATCAGGATGTGTGCTGTCAAGTTACCGACAAGATTAGGGGGATGCCCCTTCCTCCGAGACGACTGAAAGACAAAACCAGTGATAGGTGAACCTGCCACCTGCTGGTGTTGCTGACGAGGCAATGGCACAAACATTGACGAATACTTCAAAAGGTAATTCATAAATTCATCTCCAACCCTTTCCACCAAAAGGGCCCACGGTGAACTCGTCAAAACCTCCGCAGTGGGGCTTGAACGAAGACACTGTAAAACCAAACAACGGCTTATGGTTTTTCTTTTAAAAAAAATTAAGAAGAAAGACTAATAAAAAAAAGACCAATCCCAGTACTTGCCTTATCATAACCGCTGCATAAAACATTATTCGACAAAGGCTGTTCTGCGATGATGAACTCAATGATGCGGCTCACGATAAGAGGTTGAGTCCATCTGTTTTCGAGATTGAAATGAGCCACAGGAGGTGCATTGTCGCTGAGGACGATGTAGCAGTCTTTAAGGAGTTTCCGGTAAGTGGCGGGATCATCTGCCTTCAAGAGCACAAATGATGATGGAGGATTATTGATTAGAGATGTCACTGTGTTGCTTAGGGTTCGAGCTCGATATCCGAACACTCTCCATAGAACCTCTGGGACTCTTCCTTTCTTTTTCTTTTTGGACATTCTTCTCCTCTTCAAAGTGCAGTGTGTTTGGGAATTTTTTTAGAGGAAATTTTTAGAGGAAAGACGAAGAAGGTGTTTGGAAGAGCTGTTGTTGTAGTTTTTTAAAGTGTTTTTTGTACTGAAATATATCAAAATGATATTTTTTTATTTTTTAAAAATTATTTTTATCATCAGCACATAAAGTGTTTTTTGTACTGAAATATATCAAAATGATATTTTTTTATTTTTTAAAAATTATTTTTATCATCAGCACATCAAAATGATCTAAAATCATCAAATTATATTCATTAAAAAAAATGGCGGTTGAAACGTCAGCCAACATGCACGAAGTGTGTTTTCGCTACTGCGATGGAGAGTATTTTAAAATTTCATTTTTGAAAAAATATATTAAAATAATTTTTTATATATATTTCTTATTTTAAATATTAACATATAGTTAAATAGCCGTGTTGTTTATATGATAGGCAATTCCACTAGTTTTGTTTATTATTTTATTCACTGAATCAAACCATACTAAAAAAAAAAACATTAATTTGACTGAATAAAATAATTATAAAAAAATACGATGCATGACTTCACATATTATAAATATTATGTGAAAATAAAAAAAATAATAGTTTATCTACCTAAAAAATAAAAAATAAAAGTATTAATCTAAATCTAAAAATAATAATTGAAAAACAAAAGCAAAAAAGAGTCAAACGCTCTAGGTCTGACCACTTTCAGCTGGGACCACATGTCTGGGCCCTCTTCTTTTTTCATTGTATTTGGTGTGGACAACATGTCGTTCGCCCCACTTTTTTGAAAAAGAAAAAATCATCTCACGACGTGTTGCTGTTGGAAATCAAAATCAATTGGCCTTTATTAGGATGAAATTGATGGGGGAAATCGAGGACCAAATTGAAAAAACAAAAATTTGTGCACTATGGATGAACAGTGAAAACCTATGTGTTTTAGTTTTTAACTTAATTGTTATGGGGTTTTTTAAAATAACAAAATATGAATTAAAAATTTAATATTTAATATTTATATTTAATAAAGTTAATCAATAATTATATATACTAAAAGAATTCATTATTAATAATAACCAAATATTAAATTGAGAAATTAAAAGTAGAAACACATACAGTTTAATTTATTTATTGTTTAATTATACAATAATATCTTTTAGAAAAAATAAAATAAGAATTTATTCGAAATATTTTTTTTTTGCTAGCATAGGTCCTTTATTTATTTTTTTAATTTGACTTGGCTTTGTGTCCTAATTCATTTATGGGTTGTTCCCCAAATCAATCCATTTTCCTTTCAAAATAAAAAATAATGATAGCAAAGGGAATTATGTTGTGGAGAAATTACACTAGAAATTTTAGATGAAGTTGGGAGCCTGATTGTACCCCGTTGTAACCAAAATTGAAGAAACAATGCAAATTAAAGGTTAGAATAAATGATTATTAGACAAAGCTGAATAAAAATCAATGCTTTCGGCACACTTAGATTTTTAATAAGCCAATTTGACTTAATCATTGTCAAATTAAAAGTTTAATTATGTTTAATAATTAATTTGGATTTTAAAGGATTGAAACAATAAGTTTAGGAGCTCAATTTGGGCTTAATTAAGAAGATTGGAATTTTAGAGAGCTAAATTTAACTTTCACTAAGTCAATTGATTAAAATAAAAGGCAAAATTACAAGAAAAATAAAATTTTAAGGTCAATTAGGGGCCAAGTTAAAGAAGTTCATGATCAAGGACCATTTTGCAAAAGATGATTAATTATGGGGACCTAATTGATTGAAATTAAATGTGAAATTGAAGAGAATTAAAAGTTTAATGGTCTATTGAGGTCAAATTGCATAAATCCAGAATCAAAGATTATAATGAAAAAGACACCAAATTTTGATGTTAAAGTTTGATAGGAACAAAATTGAAAGTCTAAATCCAATAAGGGTTGTGATTAAAAAAATTAAAAGATAAAAAACTAAATTATTATTTTTACAAATTACCTAAATTAAAATCCGAAACGACATTGTTTTGAAGAAAAAATAGGAGGAACAAGTTGGCCCAACCCATAAAATAATATACAAGAAAAGTCCCACGACATTATGAAAAATCCCAAGGTCATTTCCAAATATTTGTGATTTTCTCGATTGTTTTTCTAATAATTTTGTTCAATATCGGGTTATAGACTTATATTATAAAATACAAACCCGATACAAAATACCTGATTTTATCTAAAATTCCCTATAAAGCAAAAAAAAAAACTTTATTTCAAAAACAATAAAAAATATTTTGTTTTCATGCATACAGTCAAATCTTAAATGTTTTCCAAAAATATTTTTATAAAAATAAAATAAAAAACAAATTGTATCTTTCTTATATTTTAAAATGTAAAATGAATATTTTAACCAAATTATAATTATGTATTAGGGTTTGGCCAAAATATCAAAATCTTTCATCAATTATTTTATCCAATTAAAATTTGAAGTATTAGAATTTAGAAGTAGATTTTAATATTTAGGGGTGTAAAACTATATTATAGGATATGTTTTGTATTAAAGATACAATGAAATAAATACAATGCTAAAGTTTAGGCTTTAAAACGATTTGATTTATAACACAATAAGATAGAGATCTCTTCACGAAAGGATATCTACATTGAACCTTAGATATGACAAATGAATAGAAATTTAATCTAAAAAATTAATCAAATAATAATGCAGTTTATTTTAGATACGATAGTGCATTGAAAGTGACACATCTTTTCCTTGCACGACTAGTCTCCTTATCAAAATTTTCACAAACCATTAGGTTTCGACACCACCTAAACTTTATAATAACTTTATGATTATACCAAAAATATCTCTTCTATACTGATGAGGCAGACCCTGTGTTTGAACATCATACACGTCATGACACCTTGCAACGTGGCTCATTGCACACGTCAGATTTTTACAGCTCTATCTTTTAGGTTGGCTAAACAGAGGGCTGTTTTTATTTTTGCATCACCAATATTTAATCTATTTTAGATTAAATCAAATAAAAAAATATAAAAAGATGAAGAGAATAATTGAATAATAATAGGATTTTTTTAATATAAAAAAAAACATTAGTCAGGCAATGCCTCGCCAAGCCGTACACTTGCAAGTGGCCCACACTCTTGCATTAGGTGAGGAAGCTCATCATAGTTATTTAAAATATAAAAATAAAAATGGATGATGCATTTTTCCTTTCAACGAAGTGACACATCATTGTTTTTGGTAATCTTTCTTGGTAATTTATGATAGCTTTTCTGTTATAAGAAAGTCAATCCCATAATTTTTATATTTTTGGAGAGAGAGAAAAGCATCTCAATTAAATTCAAATGTCCTACATAAACTTATTTTAAGGCTCATTTTTTTTCTATTTTTTCTTCAAACACCAAAATATCTACTTGATTTTCAATTTTCCTTTTACAGCAAGTATCCAATCTTTTTTTTATTTTTTATTTTGGAGTGTGGTTGATATTGTTTTTAGAAGTATTTTTCGTTTAAAAATATATCAAAATAATTTTTATTTTATTTTTAATAAATTATTCTTAACATTAGCACAGGAAAATAATTTTAAAACATTAATTTTTTTAATACAAAATAAAATAAAAATTAATTTTTTTTAAAAAAATGTTAAAAACAATCTCCAATTAGTTCCATAAGCGGGGATCAATTATTTGAAAGCCAATTTCCCCTTTGTCGTAGCTTAGCTGGATGGGGATGGTTAGACATCTTTGTCTCTCCTTCCCTTTCTCTCTAATGTCTCTCCCTCCCTCCCTCTAAAAAGAAAAAGGAATTTAGGTTTTGTTATTTTTATATATTTATTTTGCTCCTTGTAGTTGTATAAATTATTCAACCATGCCTTTAAAAAATTATATTAGCCCCTCCTAATTTTTTATGTAATAAGAGTTTTTAAACATTTATTGATCTAATACACACACACACCTAGTTTTTTATTTTATATATTTTGAAATCATTTATACAAAGAGAAAAAAACATATAATTAAACCCTTTAGTTTTTTTTATCTATATACATGAACCAAGTGATGTTGCCTAAATTAAAATCATTCTACAAAATGGTTCACTTAAACATTTAACTCAAATATTTTTTTTATTAGCAAGTAGATTTAAAATAATAATTAATATGTCTTTGGATTTATTAGAGCTAGTACTTCAATGAATAATATTAAATATATTTCAATAATGAGCATATAGATTAATTTAATTTTGGGTCTTAACCATTTTTGAAAGACATTGAGAGATGTGATATGCCATCTACCAAAATGATTAGCTATCAATTCTAGCAATGATTTGGACAACAAGTGCTGAAATGATGGTGTTCTTACTTCTTAGTATCATTGTGCACACCAAAGTGCCAAGATAATTGTGTCCCTAGTGATCTCATGATCGTTTTGTAAGCAATGACAATCGACTTTGTTTTAGTATTTTTATTTTATTAATAAAAAGTAAATATTGTTATTATATTAAAATACAAGGGTAAAAGTATAGAGCTTGATCAAGGTTTAATTTCAAGTTAAATTAAAAAAGATTTCGATTGAGTAAAACTCGGTTGATTCAAACTATTTTATAATGACTTATTTGACCTAACAAAATTAACAATTTTTTTAAGAGCAAACCGATATCATTTGAACAAAGAGGATGGTTGGAAATGCAATAATGATTGTTTATTAAAATATTTTTTATTATAAAATATATTAAAATAATATATTTTTTTAAAAAAATGGTTTTTAAGACATAAAAACAAACAAGCCAAAAGCAGGGGACCTCGAACTGCCCTGAAGCCTACGTTGATCCAATAATTCAATCACGCACCACCCTTTTTTTCCGAGCCATCAATTTCTTGGCCCGGTCTGACAAGCACGAACACAAGTGGAAAATGAATCTGTCAAAGGATTATGCAAATTTACACCCAAAAAACAAAATCAACATCCAGAGCAGCTGGAACACAGTTAACAGATCTCAACAGGACAAGATAAATCACTCAAGGACTCGCTACGTTGCTAAGAAGCTCACATGGATTCTTCAACCACGAAGATTCCCTGTAAATTATCATCATGCAATTATTATGCATGCCAGCCATCACCTCGCCAGTCGCTTTCCAACATTTATCCATCACGGGGCTGCAAGAAAACAATGTGTATATATATATGTATATGTATATATATACGTACACCCCTATATCATCTCTCCTCCTCTGCTATAAAACAACACTGCTAGTTCTTCTCTTTAGCAAGCGAGCTAGCTAGATTTCTAATGGCAATGGCCTCGGAATCTCCTCAAAACAGAGTATCTGAGTCCCCTGTTTTTCTTTTCTTTGGTTTGTTTGCGGTGTTTCTGTCGACCCATGTTGCGGCGGCGCAATCGTCACCTGTTTATGCATGTGATGCTGCGAGCAATCCATCCATGGCGGCCTTAGGGTTTTGCAACACGTCTTTAGGGATCAACGACAGAGTTGTGGACCTGGTGAAAAGACTCACATTGCCGGAAAAGATACTTTTCTTGGTGAATAGTGCCGGAAATGTGAGCAGGCTCGGGATTCCTAAGTATGAGTGGTGGTCGGAGGCTTTACATGGAGTCTCCAACGTGGGCCCGGGCACACGTTTCTCTAACGTTATACCTGGAGCCACCAGCTTCCCTCAGGTCATCCTCACTGCTGCTTCCTTCAACACCTCTCTCTTTGAAGCCATTGGAAAGGTATACTATTTACATTGTTAATGTTATTATTATTTTTAACATTTCTTAGGGGCATGGTTTTGTTTCATCATTTTTCAATCCAAGTAACGGGATCTTTAATCTGTCATCACTCCTTTTATGTTCAAATGTTCCTGTGTAATTGTTTTTGGAAAATCTCTTAAAGTTAAAGTTAGTTTCTGGAATATGATTTATATTATTTCTAAAGTAGTATACTACATTCTTCTTTGAGAGAGAGATTTGGTGAAGATTCATTTCGTTACAAACGAGAGTTTTGTGCTGAAATCCCTTAATACAAGCTGATCAGCTACGAGCAAGCTCATTGATAGTGTTTGTTTTTAGTGAAGAAAATCTTGTTTTTTCATCCAAATGCAACAAGGTCACCATTTTTTGCAGAATATATACTCAGCCAGCAGTGTATAAATGCCCATTATCTATATCTATATCCATATCTATATCTATATCTATATATATATATATATAAATATATATCTATATATATATATTTGACGGGGGGGTTTAATGCTTATATATATATATATATATATATATATATATATATATATGTATGTATATGTATTTGAGGGGGGGTTTTAATGCTTACTTTCTGGAGTTGCTTTATGGCAAAGGTTTCGGTGAAGCTACAGCTAGCATAAATCAATGGAATTAGGTACGACAATAGATGAAAATCAGGGACATTGTGCATTTGATGATGAGTAAGAGTAGGTGGAATTGTAAGCGTGTCCCTTGAAACAACTTGCAGATCCAAGGACTTTTTTTTCTTATGGATTCCAGCTTGCAAATTGTATGATTGAGTACCAGTGAAGTTATCGGCAACCTCTGCAATTAATTGAGCGGCCACCAATATTCTTTTGATTCCACCTTAATCATCTTGGAGTTAATCAGCTAGTCGACCCTTTACTTTTTGATTCACCAACTGTGATTTTTTATTTCCGGATTAGAATTATGATTAGCTTTCACGTACCAAGACTGGTATCTATAGTTGACAGAGGGATTTACTCCATAAAAAAACTGGAAACAGGGAAAAAAAAATAAAACAAGGGGAAAAGTTATCATTTTCATGTTTAATTGGCCTGTGTTCTTGCACGGTTGTGAATATATATATATATATATATATATATATATATATATATATATATATATATATATACCGGGTTAGAATTATGATTAGCTTTCACGTACCAAAACGGGTATCTGGAGTTGAAAGAGGGATTTACTCCATCAAAAAACTGGAAATAAAACAAGGGAAAAAGTTCTCATTTTCATGTTTAATTAGCTTGTGTTCTTGCATGGTTGTGAATATATATATATATATATATATATATATATACATATATATATATACCGGGTTAGAATTATGATTAGCTTTCACGTACCAAAACGGGTATCTGGAGTTGAAAGAGGGATTTACTCCATCAAAAAACTAGAAATAAAACAAGGGAAAAAGTTCTCATTCTCATGTTTAATTAGCTTGTGTTATATATATATATATATATATATATATATATATGCTGAACAGATGTATTTGCAGGTTGTTTCAACGGAAGCTAGAGCAATGTACAACGTAGGATTGGCAGGATTGACATTTTGGTCACCAAATATAAACATATTTCGAGATCCCAGGTGGGGAAGAGGCCAGGAAACTCCAGGAGAGGACCCGTTGCTCTCAAGCAAGTATGGATCATGTTATGTTAGAGGACTACAGCAAAGAGATGATTGCGATCCAGATAAACTTAAGGTCGCTGCTTGCTGTAAACATTACACCGCCTATGATTTGGATAACTGGAAAGGGACTGATCGTTACCGTTTCAACGCTGTGGTAATGTTCATTTTATCCGACAAGTTTTCCTTTTTAATGAAGTCATTTTCTTTCTTGATTATAGTTTTTATTTTTTATTTATTTCATGGCGAGTTAGGTGACAAAGCAAGATATGGATGATACGTTTCAACCACCGTTTAAAAGCTGTGTGATTGATGGGAACGTTGCTAGTGTTATGTGTTCTTACAACCAGGTCAACGGGAAACCAACCTGTGCTGACCCGGACCTCCTCTCCGGTGTCATCAGAGGGGAATGGAACTTGAATGGGTGTGTCTGAAATTTCAAAGATGTTCTGTAATATGGAATTCATTGTGTTTTATCGTATGTTCTTACCTGGAAACTTAATGGGGCTGCTGCAGATACATTGTTACTGACTGTGATTCAATAGATGTGTTCTTCAAATCCCAAAAATATACCAAAACACCGGAGGAAGCTGCGGCTGCTGCTATATTGGCAGGTAAATCCCAGTTCTTTCTTAGGTTTCTAGGTAGACTGATTCTACTTTTCTCAACGAGGGTCAAATGGGATTTTGGAAACATCTTATTGGATATTTCTCATTTATGGTTTGAAGCTTTTTAATTGATATTAGGGTTTATCTTAGTTTATTGTGATTCTCACTGCTAAATGTTTTCACTGTGACAGGGGTGGACCTCAACTGTGGATCTTTCTTGGGCCAGCACACTGAAGCAGCAGTAAAAGGAGGACTTGTGAGTGAGCATGCCATTGATATAGCAGTCTCGAACAATTTTGCCACTTTGATGCGACTAGGGTTCTTCGATGGCGATCCCAGCAAGAAACTCTATGGTAATCTAGGTCCAAAAGATGTATGTACAGCAGAGAATCAGGAGCTGGCCCGTGAAGCTGCCAGGCAAGGGATTGTGCTGCTTAAGAACACTGCAGGATCACTGCCTCTATCTCCCACGGCCATAAAAAACTTGGCAGTAATTGGACCAAATGCCAATGTCACTAAAACGATGATCGGAAACTATGAAGGTAAAATCTAAATTTTTCATTCATATTACTGGGAGATGCTCAAAAATTTGGTGAACGATACACTTCGATGTGATCTAGGTATCCCCTGCAAGTATACGACCCCTTTACAAGGACTAGCAGCTTCTGTCGCGACAACTTATCTGCCTGGCTGCTCAAACGTAGCGTGTGGCGCTGCTCAAGTAGACGATGCCAAGAACCTGGCATCCACGGCTGATGCCACGGTGCTTGTAATGGGCGCCGATCAGTCTATAGAAGCAGAGAGTCGCGACAGGGTGGACATTCTTCTTCCAGGACAGCAGGAACTTCTGATAACAGCAGTTGCAGATGTTTCGTGTGGACCTGTAATTCTTGTTATAATGTCTGGAGGTGGCATGGATGTATCGTTCGCAAAAACTAACGACAAAATCACAAGTATCCTATGGGTTGGCTACCCCGGCGAAGCCGGTGGAGCTGCCATTGCTGACATTATTTTTGGTTATTACAATCCAAGTACGCTCCACCCATCCCATAATCCTGCTACTTTGTTGTTCACATCTGATGATCCATTAAGATTATCAGTTTGATTCTAACTACAATTTTCTCTTTCAGGCGGGAGACTACCGATGACATGGTATCCACAATCATATTCTGACAGCGTACCAATGACAAATATGAACATGAGGCCAGATCCCTCCAATGGCTACCCTGGTCGGACCTACAGGTTCTACACAGGAGAAACTGTTTACACATTTGGAGATGGACTCAGCTATTCCGAGTTCACCCACGAGCTAATCCAAGCACCTCGGCTAGTATCCGTTTCTTTAGAGGAGAGCCATGCCTGTTACTCCTCGGAATGCCAGTCCGTTGTTGCCGATGAACAGACCTGTCAGAACTTAACATTTGACATGCGTCTGAGAGTTAAGAACATGGGAAGAACAAGTGGAAGCCATACAGTTTTCTTGTTCTCCAGCCCCCCGTCAGTGCACAACGCGCCGCAGAAGCATTTGGTGGGGTTTGAGAAGGTGTTTCTGAATCCACAAACAGGAAGACATGTGAGATTTAAGGTGGATATTTGTAAGGATTTGAGTGTGGTTGATGAGCTGGGAGGCAAGAAAGTTGCCTTGGGAGAACACGTTCTTCATGTTGGAAGCTTGAAACACTTGTTGTCTGTAAGGATTTGAAAGGCTTTCGAGTTCTTGCAGTGATTTTTTTTTATCCCTTCTCGATTTTCAGAAAGGCATTTCTAGTAATGGAATTATTGACTGTTTGTCACTGTTTGTTTTTAATAATAAATAAATAAAAATTTTATTTTTTATTTTAAATTAATTATTTGAAGTTTTTGTATCATTTTTATGTGCTATGTAAAAGATTGTTTTTTTTTTAAAAAATATATTATTTTAATGTATTTCTAAACGAAATCACTTTTAAAAATAACTTCGACCACTGTCAAACAAGAACTAAATGGTTTAGAGATTATGATAAATTTGCTCAATTATTTAACGATGGCCTAGATGTGTGGTTGATATTGTTTTGTAAAATATTTTTATTTAAAAATATATTAAAAATTTATATTTAAAAAAATTACACATCAAAATAATCTCTCTCTCTATATATATATATATATGAATGGCTTTTGCTAATATTTCTTCTAATTGCCGTTCATTTTCATTCATTAAACCATTCTACTAATATAAAGACATATTACTGTCAGGAAAAAAAAGTGCGAATAAGAAAAGATAATTATGATTAAAAAATATTTTTTTCTCTCCAAAAATTGAATCATTATCTTTGATTATTTATCTTAATTGTTATATAATTAAATATAAAAATAGATCTTGAAAAGTGCTCCGACAAGCATATTATTGCTAGTTTTTCTAAATTGTTGTATCTGGTAATACGGTACAAGTTATTTTTGTAATAATAATCTTCAATAAAAAAACACATTAAAATATTATTTTTTTAATATTAAATTATCAAAATCATAAAAAAATATTTAAAAATATCAAATTAGTACCTTTTCATGGAAAAAAAACATTTTAAAAATCAAGTTAAACCATAAAAAAATATGCACTAAATTTGAAATCCAAAACAAAGAAGTCAACTATCATTTTTTGGCTTTGCAAGAAAAAGAATAAAAAAGAAAGAGAGAGAGTGAAGGGTAAGGGAGGTGTTCGATAGATAATGGGGGAGTGGAAGTATAGGATGGACATGTATTTTTTATAAAAAATTAAAATAAATAAAATTTTATTTATTTATTTAAATTTATAAAATATATTTTTCAGGAATTAGTTTTTTTTTATAAAAAAAGTTATGATACAATTAATAGGGAATAGACCGAAGACTTTTCCATCTGACCCCAAGGTTTGAAATTAGGACTTAGAAAAATGGACTTAAACTGGAATAATAAGAAAGTAGTGATAAGATATTTTTAGGGCATGTTTGTTGTTAGTTTGTTTTGAAAATACGTCTGATTTTTTTATTTTTTTTAGTATTTTCAAATTATTTAATATACTAATATTAAAAATATTATTTTAATACTATGAAGGTTCTCTCTTTTTAAGTGTCTGTTTGGGAGAGTGTTTTTGGTTGCTTTTTAAAGTGTTTTTTGTTCAAAAATACATTAAAGTTATGTTTTATTTTTTAAAAAAAAAATTATTTTTGATATTAGCACATCAAAATGATCTAAAAACACCAAATTTTATTAATTTAAATTTAAAAATAAAAATAAAAAAATTTAATTTTTTTCAAAAGCACTTTTGAAAATCACTCCCAAACACCTCCTAAGTCAATTCAATGCCCTTTTCTATGTTGAAGTTTCTAGTCTTATATTCTTTTTTGCTTTTTTTTATTAAAAGGAGAAGAAGATGAGTGTACAGGAATTTTCCCTCAAGACAAACTTTTTATTTCTTCATCACTCCCCGCGCAAAGAAGAGGACTATGGGCATGTTTATTTCTGCGGTTGTACTGTCATTTGCTCAAAATTTGATTTTTTTCATTTTAAATAAAAAAAATTAGTGTTTTTAAATCATTTTGATGTGTTGATGTCAAAAATGATTTTTTAAAAATTAAAAAAAATATCATTTTGATGTATTTCTATTCCTCATAATATGAAAATATTTGATTTTTCTCTATTTATCATCAATTTAAGGATTATATTATTTTAATTTATTTTTATAGTTGTTCTTACACATTCTAAAAGAAATAGATAGTCTCAAAGTGCTTTTTTCCTCGAAAATACATCAAAACGATTTAAAAAATTTAAATACATTTAAAACAAAAGATTTTCTTGAAAGGTTTGTAATTCAATTATAAACAACGCAATAATCGAGGGATTAACATGAGGTTTTCCCTTCTTAATTTCTAGTTAGCTAAGTTGCAAATAGCCAAATACTAAACTCTATATTTGTTCATTTTTCTTCTTGTATTATCATCAAGCTACTACCATCATATATATATATATATATAGATCCCGATAAGATTAAAATATATTATCTAGACTCATAAAATTATAAATTAATTAATTAATTTAAAACTAACTTGATAAATCAATTGGAGACCCATGAAGGTGTTAAAATTAAAAATAAAATCAAGACTAAGACTAACTTGTAATAAGACTACTGCAAAAGAGTCATTAAAGAAAGGGGAAAAAAAGAAAAAAAGAAAAGAAAAGAAAAGGGGGAGGACAGGAAATTTCATGCGGACATGTAGAGGCATTCCAAATAAGTAAGTGACACATGTTGTCTTTGACCAAGTCTAACCCGCTCGCCCTCCAACCGTAGATCATGTATATAATATATTTACTCTCAACTGCTGGCTCTTCTTCTCAAGTTGTCAATCATCTCTCCATTTCCTTCCTCTTGTATTTTGCTTACCCACTCCACACGGCCCATCTCTCTCAACGAACACACTGAAAATCAACTCCCCATCTTGCTAAAAAGTAAAAATCTCCCATCTTGGACCTCAAAAGTAGAGATTGTAGGGATTTGCGTCTGGGTCAACGGGTTGGATTCTTGAGCTTTTACAAAGTCAAGGTAGTTTCACGAAATGAAATAATTTGGGGTTCAACAAAGAAAGAGAAAGGGATGTGGGGGATCTGGAGCTCGGCTTTCTTTTTGCTGTTTCATTTGGTGTTAAGGGTATCTGGTAATGCAGAAGGTATGCCTTTCTTTTCATGTCTTTTTGTTTGTTGTGGAGCGTGTGTATTGGAAAAATATTAACATGGTTTTGTGTTGGAAAGACAGGCGATGCCTTGAACGCATTAAAGACGAATTTTCTTGATCCGGGTGATGTTCTTCAGAGTTGGGATCCTACTCTTGTCAATCCCTGCACCTGGTTTCATGTTACATGCAATAGTGAAAATAGCGTCACGCGTGTGTAAGTTTGTTTATGGAGTTAAGATAGTGTTAAATTTAGTTGCTGTAAATGTAACAATATGCTGATTTTACTTTCAGTGATCTTGGAAATGCAAATCTAACAGGCCAATTGGTTACACAGCTTGGTAATCTACCGAATTTGCAATACTTGTAAGTGTTCTTTATCTGATTGGTTCGATTTTGCATATGTAGAGTGTGTAGAAGCATGGTTCACCTCATTGATGGTTCATAAGTAGTGTATATAGAAGTACGGTTGGTTATGTGGTGATTATCAAAATTGAAAAGAGAGAGAGTCAGCAAAAATCCGTATTGATTTTCCATTACCATTCTCTTTTTCCACCTGAAAACAAGCTATCTAAATCTATTTGAATGTCTTGATTCTAGACATGATCCTACTGATTGGTGGGAATACCAAGGCTTTAAAGGGGCATCATGTCATCGTAGGCTCTTTGTGCACAGTTTTGTAAATCTATGATTTGGAAACTTTCTAACATTAGTTACATACATGTGGGGATTTTTTCTAACACAAATTCCTAGCAGCACCTGGAATTGAAATTTCATATTTTTTAAAACAGGCTTTTGTTGAAACCCTGTCCCCCCCTCCCCCTTTTTTTTTGTCATTGACTTAAAATTATTAATGAAGCTCTTTTGACAGGGAACTTTACAGCAATAACATAAGTGGAACAATTCCAGATGAGCTTGGGAATCTGACAAACTTGGTGAGCTTGGATCTTTACTTGAACAATTTAAGCGGTCCGATTCCAAAGACGTTGGACCGGCTTCAGAAACTCCGTTTCTTGTATGTACCCATGCCTTCCATCCAATATTTCTGTGAAGCTTGAAACTAGTTTGCTATGTGTTTTGTATTCTCATGGAAGTTTGCTGTGTGTGTTTGGCCATAGGCCTTACATAGTTGTTCTTTCTGTGGCAATATGAAATGAAGATAAATATTTTTCCATCATTTATCATACAAGTTTCCTTCACTTGCATGATTTCACTGTAGAAGAGACAAGGATTGAAGTAATGCATATGCTCACAGTAATTATTCATACAGTTTTTTATGATAACGGTAATAACAAATGGATACACATGCTTATGTTTTGGATGTGCACTTTACATGCTTGTTCTTTTTGTGCCAATATAAGATGAAGATTATTTTGTTTTGCTACTTTTACCATCATGAGTTTCCTGTCACTTGCAAAACTTCACTAAAGAAGAGAGGGAGAAAATAATGGATATCCGCACAGTACATTTTCTTATGATAAATCTGATTAGACATTTTGTCGATAAGCAAGGCATACCCTGACAATTTGTACTTTGGGTGATAGCAAGTGCCATGTAGAAATCTAGCCTTCCACATCAAGTACTTCATAAAGTTTATTCTGTATTTGTACGGGCTATTTTGTTTAAATATTGTTATCGCATTGTCAATGTCATGGAGATTCAGAACATGACTTTTATGTTCTGTCAAATAGGCGTCTCAACAACAACACCTTGCTGGGAACAATTCCTATGAATTTAACTACGATTACCTCCTTGCAAGTCCTGTGAGTATTATTTTGTTGATGAAAATATTTTCATTATCATGAGTAGCTGTATCCTTAATTTCCCCAGGTACCAAATATTGCTCAAATGAAAACATATTGCCACTTGTGCAGGGATCTTTCTAACAACAACCTAACAGGAGATATTCCTACCAATGGCTCATTCTCTTTATTCACTCCTATAAGGTTTGTTGCAAGTAATTCTATTTTTTAGTGTCATTATGGTGGTTATGGATGACACGGTACCTGCGTTACTAACCTCTGCATTTGTTTGCAGTTTTGCCAATAATAAACTTAATCGTCTTCCAGTTTCTGCACCTTCTCCTATAACTCCACAAGGGGGTTCTTCTAATGGTCAGTTACAATGTCAACTTATTATTTACTTATTTAACCAAAATAGAGAATGGGTTGAGAGGGGTTAAGATAAGTGCCTCAGTCCGGAGCTGGATTTCAAATCTTAGTAGGTCTCTTTCATTTGAAAATGTTTGTTGTTCTGGGTATTCCCGAAGCATGGTGAAGTCTTGAAATATCATTTGCAATAGGGAATAGTGCCATTGGAGCTATTGCTGGAGGGGTTGCTGCTGGTGCTGCTCTGCTGTTTGCTGCCCCTGCAATTGTACTTGCTTATTGGCGTCGTAGAAAACCACAGGACCATTTCTTTGACGTACCTGGTCAGTTTTTTTTTTAAAGAGGTCTTTGTTAATCACAACTGAAATTTCACATGTTTAGAATGCGTTTTCACTTCCTTTACAATTATGTGCAGCTGAAGAGGACCCAGAAGTTCATCTTGGACAGCTTAAAAGGTTTTCTCTGCGTGAGCTACAAGTTGCAACTGACAATTTTAGTCACAAAAACATTTTGGGCAGAGGTGGATTTGGAAAGGTTTATAAAGGACGTTTAGCTGATGGTTCTCTAGCGGCTGTTAAAAGACTGAAAGAGGAGCGCACCCAGGGTGGGGAACTGCAGTTTCAGACAGAAGTTGAGATGATCAGCATGGCTGTGCATCGAAACTTGCTTCGTCTACGTGGATTTTGCATGACTCCAACTGAGCGGTTGCTTGTTTATCCTTATATGGTTAATGGAAGTGTAGCATCATGTTTAAGAGGTATTGCTACCAGAAACTTTGTTTGCTATATTTGTCTCTTTTTGTTATGTAATTTATAAGTGATTCCTTTTCCACAATGCCAATCCTCTTAGATTCTTTGCCCTTAAGGTAGCTTTAGATTTTTTGTATAATTTTGTGATATCATGTCCAAATTCTGGTTGACCAAGGATTTCAATCTTTAATCTTAACAATAGTTTATTTTCAAATCCAATTTGAACAGAAACCTCATTTCTCCAATTGCAATTCCTAATTTTGCATTTTGGTCTCCCTGTTTAATGCCTCTTCAGTCTCCTCTATAGTCTGCAGGGATTTTCTGTTTCCTCAGTGTACATTCCATGGTAAAAAAAAAAATGCTAGAGAGACCATCCCAAAAAAGTTTGAAGATTTGACAGGAACCCATTTTAAAAGAAAATATTATGCAAACCCTCTTTTGTACCCAGAACTTAATTACTATTTAACAGTTATAAACTTAAAAAAAACAGAGAATATAAAGAATGGAATTGATTATTTTGTCATCTTGTATGCTTTATTTGTGGTTATTCTTTGTTTCTATGGATAAGATTCTTTGTGCCAAAACAAAAAAGAAAAATAAACACCAATTCTATGTGTTATACATAACGTTTAGTATTGTGAAAACATAGAAGTTGGCAAAAAATTTAGAAGTTTGTATTCCGGCACTATTTGGAGCAAATTTTTACTTTCTAATAACTCAAAGGCTGGTTGTACTAATTATTATTTGTTCTATTTCAAACTTATGCATTATTGCAGAGCGTCCAGAATCACAAGGCCCTCTTGATTGGCCAAAAAGGCAGCGAATTGCATTAGGGTCTGCCCGAGGGCTGGCTTATTTGCATGATCATTGTGATCCGAAGATTATTCACCGTGATGTGAAAGCTGCAAATATATTGTTAGATGAGGAATTTGAAGCAGTTGTTGGAGATTTTGGGTTGGCAAAACTCATGGATTACAAAGATACTCATGTTACTACTGCAGTACGTGGTACAATAGGGCATATAGCACCCGAGTACCTATCAACAGGAAAGTCTTCAGAGAAGACTGATGTTTTTGGGTATGGAGTCATGCTTCTTGAACTTATTACTGGACAAAGGGCTTTTGATCTTGCTCGGCTTGCAAATGATGACGATGTGATGTTACTTGATTGGGTATGTGGTCACTGCATTCCCTCCTGTGTTCTTACTTTAAAAGTTTGATGACATCAATAGGTAGCGAATGTTCTAGGATTGTTCATCACTTATTGGGATTTCTTTATTTTTGCTTCATGTGATTAAGGAAAATGCGATGCAGGCGAAAAAGGATCAAATTTGTCTTTTAATAATTTTAGAACACAGCTGGAAAATTGTTTAGGTCTAGGTCAGGAAGGCTTGTTCCACACATGGGGCTAGCCTCTCTTATTACACAATTATAATTGAGAAACTTAACCAACTCTACAAGAATTACTCACCAAAGCTTCAGCGTACATACTATTGAAAGAGCCTCTACAAACAGTATCAGAACAGCCCCCCAAGCTGTACAACGTCAATACGAAGAAATCGAATTAAAGTGAATCAGTACATAGATATGCACAAATAGGATGTGTTTGCTTTGTTCTTTAGTACATCGAATGGTTTCTAGCTCATAAATGAACCTTTCACATTTGGCATAATTGACTCTGTATGCAACTAGCTTGATTTTTATGGAGTTATAAGTTTGTCAGTGCAATGTCTGTTTGTAATCTCTTCAAAGGAGAGAGGTAGGTGATGGGCTCCAAGAATTAGCTTGGGGCAAGGGAAGCAGTGCCTGAGGGGGCAGTAGATTGCTAATCTCAAAATATAAAGGGAGAAATTGGATTTCATAACAGTTGGAATTAGAAGTCCAATTTTTCTGTCGTGTTGGGATAAAATCTTAAACGTCCCACGAATGTTCCAGAAAAACTAGAAATAGCATTATTGGAGGTTCCATTTATAAAAAAAATTTATAGAAAAAACAATTGAGATTGAAGGGAAAAGGTTGTTACAAGGTAACACTTGGCTTGGTGAAAAAAAGTCAAGTCTTACACTTGTATATTAGTCAGTGTTACTCTAGCAGTCTTGTTTACTGTCATTACCGAGTAGTTGGAGCTTCTCTCTTTCCAGCTCTATATAAGAATGGACTTAGGTGATTGTTTTTAGCTGCCGTGGAAGCTTATTTCCTGCCGAGGAATAACTGTGTACTAATTAAAGAAACTATTGCATAATTCTTGGTGATTTAGACAACAATGCACTGGTTATGGGAGATGGATTGGTACTTGGAACAGAAATGTGCACAGGTTACGAAGCACCCTTTTGGCCTTCGTTTTGGACATACTTTCATAGGATGATATCTGATGCCAAAAAGAGGTGCATTTTGCTTTTGATAGCTTAGCTGTGCATGTTTGTTTGGGTATTCTATTTGTCCATGTTTGTCCGAGTACGTTCATATGAGTTGATCGTTTTTGGGGCCCGAAAAGCTGAAAGAGATGCTAAAATATCTACTTGCTAGTGTTGTCATTCACACGCCGGCAAAGCCTTCATACGGTTTACCAGTCATTTTACATTTCCATGTTTGTTGTTTAGGTTGCTCAGTCATCGAAGGAAATTTGCTTCCTTTGTGTCTAATCTCATTTCTGAACTTCAGGTGAAGGGACTTCTAAAAGATAAGAAGTTGGAGATGCTGGTAGATGCCGATCTGCAGAGAAATTACATCGATGACGAGGTTGAGCAACTGATCCAAGTTGCTCTTCTGTGTACGCAGAGCTCCCCAATGGAACGACCCAAGATGTCAGAGGTGGTCAGAATGCTGGAAGGGGATGGATTGGCGGAGAGATGGGAGGAATGGCAGAAAGAAGAGATTTTCCGCCAAGACTTCAGCCTCACGCACCACCCAAACACGAATTGGATCGTAGACTCCACGTCCCACGTCCCTCCAGATGAATTGTCCGGCCCCAGATGATCCTCCCTTTTCAAGAGCCATTGTGTTTGTAAGTGATTATCAACCAATGTGCATAATTCCTCCCCCATTTACCTTTCCTTTCTTTCCAATGTCTAGTTCTATATCATACATACATTGAAGTTTCTAGCTGATGTAATTTCTATAGGGAGATATGAAAGTTAGGTGCCATCAAACACGGCAGGAAGGGCCATGGAAGCACCCATATCACTTTTAAGTGTTATATCGATTAGTCAAGATTGTTACAGGAATAAATAGAATCATATTTTTCCTCTCCACTCAGGGTTCCAACACAGCAATTCCCAGGCCCTCTTCTTTTTCACTGTCTGTGGAACAAAATCTTAAAAATGGACATGTCCGTGTGTCTGGTGAATAGATTTACTTCACTGCAGCAATCTCTTGTACCTGGACAGCAAATAGCTTTTCCTGTAGCTGTTTCGATAAGCGAGTTTACGAAAAGTTATAGGATGTATTTTCTTAAAACAAGATTTCAAAAGAGATTTGGTTGGATTTATGTAAAATTCTGGTGTAAATTAATTAATTAAATGTTTTTAAATTAATTAATTAAATAAATATTTCGTCCATATTTTATGTAAGCCTAAACATAGTAGTTATATTATCTGAAAATAAATAAATAAATATTTGAAAAAACAAAGTTTACCTACACAAGATGAAAAGAAAATTACAGATGAATAAGAGAAATATCTTCAAAAATTAAATACAAAGAAAATTAAAATTAAAAAAAATATAATTTAAAAGAGGCCCTGCAAACAAAATAAAAAAGAGAAGTGATATTAATCTAAATATCAATAAAAATATATTCTTAAAATAAAAGGCATGTAAAAAAAATACATTAATCTAAAAATAAAAAATAAAAAGCAAAAGGCCATCCTGAACTATTTTATTAGGTCCCCGTGCTCGTGCTCTTTTTCTATTGCATTTAGGGATATGAAATATATGTCCACCTTAATTTTTTTTGAAAATATATTAGATGACGTGTAGTTTATAGAGGCAAACGACGCCTCGTTTGATTTTGCCTAGATTACGGCCAAATCAGGGCTTACGTTGTTTTTTTTATCCACAACCTTTTTTTCAACCTAGTTTTAACCAAAACATATAGAAAACATCCTAGTAACTATAATAAATCTATCCATAAACTAAAAAAAAAAAACCCTAAAAAATTAATCCTAGAACCCAAAGTCAACCTAAAATTAAAAATCTTCTCAAACTCAAATTTGTAAAATCTTTTCTTGTAAAATTGATCATTTATGTAATTTCATAAGTGTTAGTTTAATATGATTAATTTTTTGTTTGTCTGCTTTGGTCGGAGGCATGTCACGTTACTAGCAAATTGAAGAATTAAAATATGGATTTTCGAGGAATCCAAAACCTCCAATGAATTTAATTGATAAAAATTGTTGTCCTTTCTTTCTTAAAGACTGGACTTTAAATAATAAAATAGAACAACTGATTGCCGGGTTCCAAGGCCCCTCAGCAATACAACTCTAATCCCAGATAATTCTCAACTGAGATCCTAAATTGACTTATTCCCTCTGTGGTCACAACACGTAACCCATGACTTATTAATAATACCTTAAAATAAAAGAAATACTTAACTAATAACTGGACTAATTATTCCCATTAATACTCAACTACACTGTCCCATTCTAACCATTTAGTTCCCTTGACTCAGACAACCGCATGACACCCGAATGATTTTCTCTGCCAAGTAATCACGTGGACGGTTAAGATGGACTCAGCTCCCCAACGTGGACGGCTGTATGGACTTCTAAGTACAGCTCCCTTCTGCCAGCTTCAGATGGCCACGTGACATTGTCCCCCGCTTAAAAAACCTTGTCCACAAGGTTTGGCCACTTTTCGGCCAGCTCACCATATTCCACCCACCTAGCTTCTTCTGCACACAGCCCCTTCCACCTAACCAGAAGCTCAGCCACCGCACGCCCTTTCTTCTTCTTCAACCTTCTTTCCAAAACCTCTTCAGGCTCCGGCCTCAGCACCCCCTCCTGGTCTGTGGGTGGAAGATTCACCACCAGTTGGTGCCTCTTGCCCAGTTTTTCCTTCAAACAAGACACATGGAAAACTGGGTGGATCCTTGAGTCCTCAGGAAGATTAAGACGGTAAGCCACTGTTCCAAGCTTCTCTATCACTTGAAAAGGACCATAAAAACGAGGGGAAAGCTTCATGTTTCTCCTCTGTGCCAGACTTTGCTGCTTGTACGGCTGCAAACGAAGGTAAACCCAATCCCCTTTTTCAAAATTTCTTTCAGTCCGTTTTAAATCAGCAAATCGTTTCATCCTCTCCTGTGCATATTGCAGATTTGCGCGAAGAATCTCCAGCATTTCATCCCGCGACTTCAAGGTATGTTCTACTGCTTGAATCCGTGTTGTACCTGCCAAGTAGGGTAGTAGCCTTGGGGGTGAATACCCATAAACTGCCTCAAATGGTGTCATTTTTGTTGATGTATGCGTTGCTGTGTTGTACCAATATTCTGCTAGAGCAATGTAATTACTCCAATTTTTTGGCTTGTCACCTGAAAAACAACGCAAATACTGTTCCACCATTTTATTTACTATTTCTGTTTGTCCGTCTGATTGTGGATGATAAGCTGATGTCAAATTCAATTCTGTGCCCTGCAATGTAAATAACTCCTTCCAAAATGAACTGGTGAAAGTAGGGTCTCGGTCAGTCACAATGGATGTAGGCATACCATGTAGCTTGAAGATGTGTTGTAGAAAAATCTGTGCAATCTTAGCTGCTGTAAAGGGATGAGAAATAGGAATAAAATGAGCATATTTAGTTAATCGATCCACTACCACCATAATCACATTAAACCCATCTGACCGAGGCAGCCCTTCCACAAAATCCATAGAAATATCAGACCAAACCCTAGTAGGAATTGGTAAGGGTTGCAGCAACCCTGGTGGATGTATATTTTCTGTCTTGAATTGTTGACAGATGTCACATTCTTTAATATAGCTTCTGATATCCTTCTTCATGCCTGTCCAATAAAATTCTGCCCTAGCCCTGTGCAATGTCTTATGAAACCCAGAATGCCCTCCCTGTGGGCTGCTATGTACCAACTGTAGAAGCTGATCTCTTAGATCCCCAAATGAAGGAATAGCTAGCCTGTTTTTATAGAGCAATAACCCCTCCTTGTGTTGATAATGTGGAGGACCTGAGCCTCCCTGTTCCAACTCTTGTAGTATCTGTTGTAGCTTAGGGTCTGCTTCATAACTCAATTTCAGTCTGTCCAGCCAACCACTTATAGGAATGGTGATTGCTGACAAGCCTGCTTGTACAGTAGTCTCCATTCTTCGTGACAATGCATCTGCCACCTTATTGTCCTTACCCTGCTTATATTCTACCGTAAACTCATACCCCAACAATTTGGTGATCCACTTCTGCTGTAGTGGAGTGCCAACCTTCTGTTCCAGCAGGTATTTTAGGCTGTGATGGTCTGTCTGGATCTTGAAATGATGACCCAACAGATATGGTCGCCATTTCTTTACTGCCAATACCAAAGCCATTAGCTCCTTTTCATAGGTTGAAAGTTGTAAGGCTCTCCCCTGGATGGCCTGACTCATAAAGGCTATAGGTCTACCCTGTTGTATTAACACAGCTCCCACACCAACACCAGAAGCATCACATTGTATAACAAAAGGAATAGAAAAATCTGGTAAGGCTAAAACAGGAGGGTTAGTGACAGCATATTTTAGATCCTGAAATGCCCTCCTTGACGCATCAGTCCATTGAAAAGAGTTCTTTTTCAGTAGAGCTGTGAGGGGGGCTGCAATTATACCATAACCTTTAATGAATTTCCTATAATACCCAGTCAACCCTAGGAATCCCCTCAAAGATTTGAGATTTTTAGGAAATGGCCACTCTAACATAGCTTCAATTTTACTAGGATTGGCTCTCACTCCTTCCTTTGAGATTAAGTGTCCTAGATAATCTATTTCAGCACAACCAAAACAACACTTAGATTTTTTTGCAAACAATTGGTGTTTTTGCAAAATCTCCAAAACAGTAGTTAAGTGCTGAATATGATCTGAAAAATTCTTACTATAGACCAAAATATCATCGAAAAATACCAATATGAACTTTCTAAGGTGAGGTTTAAAAATGTCATTCATGAGGCTTTGAAATGTAGCTGGTGCATTTGTAAGCCCAAACAACATGACTAGAAATTCATAGTGTCCCTCATGAGTTCGAAAAGCTGTTTTGGGTATGTCCCCTGGATGGACCCTGATTTGGTGATACCCGGATCTTAAATCTAGTTTGCTGAAGATGGTTGCCCCATGCAACTCATCCAAAAGCTCATCCACTATAGGTATAGGGAATTTAACCTTAACTGTCTCTTTATTCAAAGCCCTATAATCCACACATAACCTCCAGCTACCATCTTGTTTTCTAACAAGTAAAACAGGGGATGAAAAAGGACTTTGGCTAGGTCTGACTATTCCTGACAGCAGCATTTCTTGCACTATTTTTTCTATTTCAGATTTTTGGAAATAAGGGTACCTATAGGGTCCCACATTAACTGGCTTTGAATCTGGTTGCAATATGATGTGATGGTCTTGAATTTTGGTTGGGGGTAATCCCTTAGGTTCTAGAAATATTACTGAATATTGTTGCAATAATTTTTCTAGCATAGGGTCTGTAGGTTCATCAATAGACAGCAATTTAGGCAATTCAGTTTCTATAAGCTGGATCACTAATCCCCTTTTGTTTTGTCTAGATGCCTTACCAAACTTTCTACCTTCAATTATAGAATTACAAGTAGATGCCATACCTTGCAATTTCCTTGCCTTCTCCATGATTGAAAACTCCATGCATAGCTTGGTGAAATCCCACAGAATAGGACCTAGGGTTCTCAACCACTGCACCCCCAATACCGCATCACAACCTCCTAGGGTTAGAATATAGAATTCAATGGCATATTCATGACCCTGCATGTGTAGTGGTACTGCTGTAGACTTCCCTTCGCACTCCACCTTCTGCCCGTTAGCTACCTTGACCTTCATTCTCTCCTTGGTATCATATGTCAATTGATTACCATGGATTATCGAAGGGTCAACAAAATTATGTGTGCTGCCAGTGTCTATTAGTATCACCACTGTTTTTCTGCCAATGTAAGCCAATATCCTCATTGTTTTAGGGTCTGGTGACCCACACAAAGCGTGAATAGATATTTCAGGTTCTGTCTCCCCTTGGAATACCTCCTCATAATTTTTTTCCTCCAAGTCCTGTGTTACTTCGATTTTGTTTAGATCTTCACCTTCATATTCCTCTCCTTCCATCACAAACAGCCTAGCCACCTTGCACTTATGACCCGGCCCCCACTTCTCATCACAATTATAGCACAAACCCTTCTCTCGCCTTTCCTTCATCTGCATAGGAGTCAGTCTCTGTATGGGCACTAAGGCCTTCCTTTCGGGTGGAATAATCGTCCCATTAGACAATCGATTAGGCATGGAACCCATCTTGGCAGTCCTCCTGAGGGCAGCCACATTTTCTTCTTGCATCTTGGCCAACCCAAATGCAATATATAAATTGGCTGGATTTAACATTCTGACCATAAAGCGAATATCTTCCCTGAGTCCACTTAGGAAACAACTTAGCTTATAGGGCTCAGCTAATTCCCTTAGTTGATTTGATAGTCCTTCAAACTGCTCCTTATACTCTTTCACTGTTCCGGTTTGTTTCAGCCTAATGAGGGCTTCCATAGGATCATCGTATGGTGATGAACCAAACCTGGTTTGTAGTGCCCTTACGAATCCTTCCCAACTATTTAGTCCTCCTGCAGCCTCTATATCCTGAAACCACACTAAGGCTTTTCCTTCCATATGAAAGGAGGCCAGTAAGATCCTGTGTAGTGGATTAGTTTGGTGATAGTTGAAGAATTGGTTAGCCCGGTACACCCACCCACTGGGATTGTCTCCATTGAATTTCGGAAAATCCAATCTTACTGCACGCGTCTGTATTCCAGTATTTTCTTCATACAGTGGGTTTGTGATTTGCCGTGATGACCCACCTGGTTCTCCAGTATTCTGGGCTGCCTTTGTTTGGACCAAGGCCTCTACATGTGAGGCCACTACATCCAATTTTTGTGCTAACTCCTGCACAATCTGTTGCAATGCATTCTGATTTTGTTGAGTCTGATCTTGGTTCTGTTTGACAGTGGCCAAAGACTCAGCCAATTGAGAGAATCTGGTACCGTCAGCCATGGAAAGCAAGCTCTGATACCAATGTCACGTTACTAGCAAATTGAAGAATTAAAATATGGATTTTCGAGGAATCCAAAACCTCCAATGAATTTAATTGATAAAAATTGTTGTCCTTTCTTTCTTAAAGACTGGACTTTAAATAATAAAATAGAACAACTGATTGCCGGGTTCCAAGGCCCCTCAGCAATACAACTCTAATCCCAGATAATTCTCAACTGAGATCCTAAATTGACTTATTCCCTCTGTGGTCACAACACGTAACCCATGACTTATTAATAATACCTTAAAATAAAAGAAATACTTAACTAATAACTGGACTAATTATTCCCATTAATACTCAACTACACTGTCCCATTCTAACCATTTAGTTCCCTTGACTCAGACAACCGCATGACACCCGAATGATTTTCTCTGCCAAGTAATCACGTGGACGGTTAAGATGGACTCAGCTCCCCAACGTGGACGGCTGTATGGACTTCTAAGTACAGCTCCCTTCTGCCAGCTTCAGATGGCCACGTGACAGAGGCCTATTAACTTTTAGTGGTTGAAGTTTGAGTAGAACTGTTAATGACATGTTAAGAGCTGAAAATATGATTGCATGGGGAATCATCATTTTCATGAGTTGTGCGTTTGAAAACCTTTTGAATTGCATGTTGTTACGTATTCAATTAAAAATTATTCAAATCAAACTCATTTCTAAAATGTTAATAACTCGAGTCATGAATTTATCAAGTTAACTCGGGTTGATTTGAATAATTTTAGTTAACATTCTATAATGCTTTTCATTTAAAACAAAATTAAATGGTTTTTCTAGTGGTTTTGATATAATTATAACGTTGTTATTAAATTTTTTTATATATTATATATTTGAAAATTTCTTGCATCATCTTACCAAAGACACTTGAACAAAAGGTTTATATGTCTTTAATTGACACATCCAGCATGGACAAACCAGGAAGCACAAGACACTCTTCAGAAACATAAATCTGGCAGGACTGCAAAGCAGAATAACTTTAGGGCAAGGGCATTCCAGAAGCTGCAGGCCCCACAAATGGCTACAAAGCTTACAACTTTGTGTTCCCATATGAACTTACAGTGCCTCATTCAGCAATGTTCTGAAAATAATTCGAGGGCTTATTTTAATAGTCAAATTGTCAACTAGAAAAATAGAGTGCCTTGTACGGTATCCTACCACAATAAACACTACCGCTTAACACCAATTATACACAGTAATTAAACAGGCATCACACTTTTGTACATATTTACTCCCTGGATATATTTGGATGCTGAAATTCACCAGATTCAAACTCCATCGATCGCAGTCTTCAGATTTCCACCGAACAATGACATAAGGCCGCCGCCATGCACCCTTCCCTCAGGAACCAGATAGTTGAAATTTTTTATCCCACCACTGCTGGCACCGTAACCATTTGTACCTTCCTCTAGCTTGTCAGCATTCATAAAACTTGTAAAAGATGACGAGGCCTTCATAGACTGAGGAACCAGTACTTGGGGTGGTATGAGATGTAGTCTTTTTGCTGGCTTTTCTAGGGAATCACTGCAGTCCGAGACAGCACTAACTCCAGAATACGAATGAGTGTTGTCAATGCTGCTCCCTGCTGTTGAAGCAGCAGATACAAGGCCATGGAAGAGTCCCGGTCTGATCAAACCAGTCTTGTTTGCCTCCCTCTCTTGGACCATGCTGCTGTGTGCAGCACATAGACCACTCTTACCCCTGGCAAACTTCTCGCATTTTCCCTCACCCCAGGTGCATCGTTTACCCCCACCATGGGCTTTGCAGAAGTCAGTGCTTCCTTGGGCACTCTTCCCACAGTTTTCAACCTTGCACCGCTTCCCTCCACCATGCCTGACACAACAGTCAGTACGGCCACGCGCACTCTTTGTACAGCCTGGCACAACACACCTCTTTCCACCACCATGGGCGACACAAAAGTTTGTGCCTCCATGAACACTTTTTGGGCAAATTCCACCACCATCAAACAGGCAGCGCTTCCCCCCACCGTGTCCCTTGCATAACGGCGTGCTCCCCTCAGCTCCTTTGGTGCATCCTGCAAATATGCATCGTTTCCCCCCACCATGAGCTTTGCAGTACCCGGTACTTCCCTGAGCACCCTTTGAACACCCTTGGTATTCACAGCGGCGTCCACCTCCATGAGAAATACACAACCCAGCCTGTCCTTCAGCACTGCGAGTGCAGCCTCCAACCTTGCACCTCTTCCCCCCGCCATGTCTAATACAAAGCCCTGATTTGCCTCTTGCAGCCTTAGTGCATCCGCCTGGAAACCCACATCTCCTGCCGCCACCATGTGCAATGCAAAAATCTGTCTTCCCCTCAGCACTTTTAGTGCAACCCAAGTGTTGGCACCTCCTTCCTCCACCATGGACCTTACAATAGGCTGTTCGGCTTTCAGCACCTTTGTCGCAACCTGGCTTCTGGCATCGCTGTCCACCCCCATGACCAATACAAAGGCCTGAAGCACCACGGGCTCCCTTTGAGCAACCCAAGAACTTGCATTTCTTCGAATTGCTTGTTCTGTGGTCAGAAGAAGTGGTTGAAATCGCTTGCTCAGAAATAATGCCCATGGAGAAATCTGTGTTGGCAGACAGTTCGTGGCTCAGCTGAAATTGATGATTAGATCTGGTTCCAAAGTTGAGAAGTTCATTCTGTGATGGAGCTTTTCTGACATCCATTCTAGGAGCCAAAAGAAGTGATGCCATATAGCCACCAGACTTCTTTGCTGAGGTAGAGCCCTCATCGACAACAGGAATCAGGGATCTAACATCATCATCATCATCATAAATTTGGTTCAGCACAGGTGTATTAGTATCAGTCTCTGAAATTGAATAGTCGAGACCACTCAAGGCTTCCTTATTCCCTCCAGAAAGGCCAAGTTTTAGGATTGAATCACTCTCAGACAGCAACCCCTTGGGAAATGTAGCAGCAGAATCCAGCCCTTTTTTTTTGTTAACCCCCAAGCGGTAACAATCATCAAAATATGCACTTGGTGTTGGACCGAGTCCAAGCACCAACTTGCAGCCGTCATCAGAACCATTCGAAAAATCAACCTTAAGATTATTTTGAGCACCCTCAGCATTGGTCGAACTGCTTCCTCCATATCCAAGGCAGTTCAAGCTCAAAGCAGTATCACTAAAACAGTCATTTTTTGGAAGCTCGTTATTATTTGAAAATCGCAGACCACTTTTGTTAAGATTCATTGTCTAGAAGCTGTAAAACCTGAAGCACTGGGGAAAGGCTTAACTGGCAGAAAAGATTGTGGCAGATGATACTAATAGGTATAGGTTATAGAGAAATGGAAAGTTCCCAATATTCTACCTCCACTAACAAAACCTGACGTATCTGACCTGTCCATCTTTGTAAAATCAGAACCCACAGCAGAGTCTGAAATAACGAAAGCACTTAGGATCTAGAAATATCTGACAACATTTCTAGGATAAAACCCCTTAACACAAACAGTCAGAATTGATGTGCACAGATCTTTGGAGCCTCTTATGCTCCTTTCTTCGCAATTCTTAAGCTTCATCAATCTGATAGAAAACAAAGGAAATGAGAACCTTTGAATGATTATAATACATGGTCAGAAAAAAATGGTTTTCTGCAAAACAACATCAGATATAATTCAAACTAACTTATGACTTCACAATTCATTGAACAGAATATAGTAATATCAACTATGTATTACTGGACAAGATGTGATATTTTCAACACAGTAGACAGCATAAAGTAGGACAAAGCAATATCTAGCGGGATAATAATAGACGATTAATATAATAGCTCTTCCAGAACACTTTCATGCATTTTTCAAACTCAAAGTAATATTTTGAGAGGAATGTTCCCAAACCCTAATCAGAGAAGGCCCTCCCTGCCAAAATGACAGACCACAATTTTTCACTAGTTTTTCCCATCCCACCCCTCCTATCACAATTACCTCGACTCTATCCAACATTATTTACACCAAATTGTGTCCGAGTGTGTGTGCAGTAATACAAAAAAGGTTAAAAACTCCAGACCCCATATCATTTCAATACTGTGAGTCTGAATCTTATACTGAAATGATATGGGGTCTGGAGTTTTTAATCTTTTTTGTATTACTATATATATATATACACACACAGCTAAAACCTAATTTACCGACAACCTTATCCAGCAACTGTAAGACCAAGAAACAGAACTCTTCCATCAAAAGACAAATTAAAAGAAAAGAAAACCCACTAACAATTCAACTTAAATAGCAGATCTGAACTGAAAACATCAACTCACCATAAACTTGAGCATATAAAATTCAAGCTAATCAGAAATTATTATTATCAACACAAAAAAAATATTCTCAGGCAAACTAATCTATTTTCACTCACTCATTCTTGCCCAAGAAACAACATATCTATTAATTGTCACGCTGAAATAGCATAAATACCAATACCATACCATCAGAAAACATTACTGAAAGAAATACAAAGGAAAAGGGTAAAGAAAAAGGGAAAAGGTGATACCTTGGTGACCAAATTTAGAGAATATGTGGACACAGGGAGCGGAGCGGATCTGAGAAGTGGGCTATAGACATCGCTGAAACGTGTGTCAGGTAGAGAGAGAGAGAGGAAAATGGTAATAATTGGATAAAAGCTATGTTTATTACAACAACTGTAATCTCTGTTGTAGGTTAAGACCGAGAGAGAGAGAGAGTACTTCTTCTGTTGTGTTCGATATCAAGCTCTCACCACCCAATGAGAAAAAAGCTTATATTGATTTGGGCGGCTTAGAGGACTTTTAGCCCCTTCTCTTTTTCTTCTTCTATACCCCTATATTTTGGGCAAATTATTGTTTAGTCCTTGTATTTCTTATAATTATATATGTGAGTTGTTTTGGTTTTGAAATTCATATGTACTCCTATTTGACCTTTTCTTTTTTTTTGTAAATATCAAAATTGCTATCTTAACCTATTCGTTTTTAGCGGGTAAGAATGGAAAGAATAGTTGAATTCTATAGGAAATTGGTAAAATGATGCGGAGAGAGAGGGAAAAAATCTAAAAGGATCCCACAAATATCCTATTTGTAATTTTATTATTGATTTTTTAAAAGTAGTATTCTCTTTAAACAATAATAAATAAAAACTCCTTGCATAAACTTAAAAACTTGCCTAAACCAATATTAAAATCTAAAAATAAAATACAAGTAATAAGAGTCTTAAAACAAACTTGAAATAAATAAATATAAAAAATAATAAAACAATTTCAATTCAAAATAAATAAATCAATTAGTAAAATATAACAATAAGACCTTAATTTTTTTAAAGACAAAACATATAAAATATTCTAACAAAATTTCAACAAATTCAACATCTCAATAAAAAATTATACTCAATAACATAAAATTATGTATTATAAAAAAAAATCAATATAAAAAAAAGATGTTAAGTTATTCCCCCCTCGATGTCTCCATGTTTTTTATTTTGTATGATTTAATTTACATGTTTGCCTTTGAAAGTTTAAAGAGTTCGTTTCAAAAGCGTTTTTGAATAGATTTGAAATTTTATTTATTTATTTTAAATTAATTTTTTTATACTTTTAGATTATTTTTCATGTGCTGATAACAAAAATAATTTAAAAAAAAATATCATTTTGACATATTTTTTAATAAAAAATACTTTAAAAAACAACCGCAATTATACTCTCAGACAATCTCTAAATATATTAATTACACATTTTCATTATTTCTTTTATCATTTACTCAAAAGAAAAGCATTTAACTGTATAAACATAAATATAGTTAACGATAAAAATGAAATAACATTTTAAAAAAGAAGCATTAATGAATTCTTTTTATTCCAAAAAAGGAGCACAATTAGGGCGTTCATTTAAGGATTGAGGGGGTAACAAATAGAATAAAAGTATTTCTAATACAAGATTCGTAATCCGAGAGACTCAATAATTATATGTTACAAAGTATAGGGACCAAATAATATTTTGCCCGCAATGTTATGCGTCCATGGATGGATGGATCTATGGATGGTGAAAGGGCCAAACACGCCTTATTCGGCCAATTATTTGAAAGGGACGTGCAATGAGAAGATTAATAATATATAGTAAATATATAATATATAGTAAATATATAATATAATATAAAACAAAACATTGATAATTACGTCCATTTGGCATTTTTCTACAGCGATTGGCTTCTCATATAAACTTGCGGCCAAGGTGGAGTTGTCCTTTTCGGGGGTGTTTGGTATTACTACACTATACTTTTTAAAATATAAAATATATTAAAATATTTTTTTATGTTTAATATTAACAAATCAAAATTATATATATATAAAAAAAACTAAAACGACATCAATATAGTATTATAGATTTATCAAGTTATAACTTTTTTGTTTTTGTTATTTAAAATTATTTCTGCGTGTTTCTTTTTTTTACTTTTATTTGTGTCTCGTCTTGAGTATGATCTGGTTAAATTTCTATTTGGTCAGGTTTTTTTCTCTTTTGTTTTTTTATTGTGTTTTGGTAAAAAAAAAAGATATTCGATGTTTTATCCTATTTAGAATATCTATTTATAGTAAAACCAGAAAAATAAAATAAATCTCAAAATGAAGTTTATAGAGACTGATTTATTTGAGCAACAAAGTAAATTACAAGTTTCGTGTTAAACATAATTGTGATTATTCTTTAGATTACATTATCGAGCATAACTCTTAATTCAATTGTTGGATCGAGATAAAATTTATCAAGATTTGCTAGACATATTTTGATAGATTGAATTAAAACTTCAAGACAATTAAAGTTATATAAGGCATCACAATACATGTTAGAAGATGCAATATAAATGTTGCTATGTGTTGTCTTTTGACCTGTGGATTTCACATTTGAAGAGAATTTTATCTTAATAATAAAAAGATATATATAAACTAATTTTGGGACTTTTTCTAGTTCTTCAAGAATGTTTAATGGGCAACAATATAGTTTCCAAGTGTGACAAATATTACTTCAATGTTCCAAAATCATTTTCTTGCAAGGGTCTTGAGTTGATTTCTTCTAGCACATAGTTTTATGCTAGCAATTATAATTTTGCATTCAACAATTCGATCGAACTAAAATTTTATCACATGTTTTCAAAAGTCCTATTTTATATCGTGTTAAAATTTCAGATAAACCCAACATTATAAAGGCTTTATGATAAGGTTTAGTAGCTATTTTAGAGGATTTGTATTAGTTTCCTACTTGATTATAGATTCTTTTTCATATTTTATTTATAACTCTTTTATTATTATTTTTAATATTATTTAGGGTGTTTTTCACTTATTATAAATAGGATTATTTATATTGTGCTTAGGTTTTCAGCTTTCAATAATGAATTTATAATATAAACGTGTGTGTTTATGTGATATAACATGTTTTTGTATTAGGATAAAGAACAAATTCGACTTATTAAAGAACAGTTCTCCTCATCGTGTCATCCTATGATTCTAACTCGTAAAATTTATTATTCATTGGATAAGGGTTTCAGATATGTCACACTTTTAATCATGATTTATTGACTTTCTAAAAATTGTATCGTTTACACTTAGATTAATTGATCAGGTGCTCATAAGATTCACATCATTTTTAAAAAAAATCTTTTAAAAAAAATCATTTAGAAGCTTAAATAAAAATTATATACAACACCCTCTTATCAAGTGTTCAATTCTAAAGTTTTCAAACTAATGTGTTTTTGTTTTTTATATAAATTAAGAAACATTTATTCTCTTACATCATTGCATGCATGCATGCACAGCAATCAATGACTGGTTTTGTCATCAACAATAAAAAAAATTACGCTGATCAACTAAAGTGTACGGTTTTGTTATACGTATACAAATATAACCTCAATCAATTTTTTAAAATCTTTATTTTTTTTATAGAATAAAAAGTAAATATTTATAATTAAGAAATAAAAAGAAACAAACTCCTACTGTTATAAATACTTAACTATCATCTCTCCTATTTTTATCACGTTCACCCCTGCCTTATTGCAAACATAAAATTGCATCTGCTGTCAACGTTGATAGCATCATTAACTATTTATTTATTTTTATATTTTTAACAACGAAACACTTAATCGAAATATAAGAGTTTTGAATAAGAAATTCAATCCCGTACATATAATATAATAAAAAATTCAGGTTGATTGACCTGGTATTCAATATATTTTAATTAATTTTATTTGTTATAAACTTTATAATATATATATACACACACACATATATATATATGGTGGGGGGCCCACCACACACACATATAAATTTATATTATTGATGCTTGGCATCTTGGCACTAGAGAGTTTGAACTAGCAATTGCCTTCTCGACAATACATGGGATCGGTTTGGTACAATAGTATTTTTTTTTTTTAATTTTGAATGACAATTCACAGGTTTGATATATTTTCTTTTTATGTGACGACCCCATCTCTCTCGGGAAGTGTATTTTGTATGTTCAGGTGGGCGAGTAAACCGTTGGCTATCTCAGATTCTTAAAAAGAGTGCATGCCCTGACTCTAATTCGAGATCTGCTATGCAGATTGTAAATAATTTTTGACATCATCGTATCAAATAATTTAATAATACTAGAAAAATATTTTAAAACAAGTAAATAAATTATTTAAAAAAACAATTTTAAAATGAAAAAAATAAAATTACTCTTGACGGGGGTTGTTTTTACAGGTGATAAGCTTTTCTTGTTTATATCCATCGGGCTATTGTATTTGTTTTTAATAATAATTGTTAGTTATGAACTTATGATGGAATTGACAATATATAATAATTAAAATTTTAAATGCGAATTGAATGGGGTAAATGTTGCTCATAATTCTCGAGTTAATTAAACATATTAATTAATCCTTATAATTTAAAAAAACAAACATATTAATTAGCACCTCGTATTTTTTTTAGTATAACTAAGGGTATCCTGAGCGCTGACCCAAACTAATCCTTTTTATATCGGGTGGCAAGTGTTCCCCAAGAGACCGGTTACAGACGAAAAAAAGAGTCGAACCTCAGACCTCGTAAGCGATGAGAGCACGCCTAACCACTCCACCAGGAGGACATGGGTAATTAGCACATCGTATGATTAGAAATTACACTACCGAGGTTTATCTAGTAAGGTTTTTAATGAGGTAATTTTTAATTTTAATTTTATTTTTATATTTTTATATATTATAAATATCCTCTGTATTTATTAAAAAAATCTCGTCTGTATCATATAAAAAATTCTAGTGTTTTTACAAAATTGATACTCGGTACTCCAGCCTTGCCCGATCGATCTAATTTGCTTCATGAATCTGTCTCTCTCACAGAGCAACACATAAAACTTTGCGAAGAATGGAGGGCAAGCGAAAGCGCCCGTTCCTAGAAGAAATTGATGACGATGACAAATCCAACAAGTAATTCTACTGTTTTTCATTTCTTTCCTTCTTCAGAATCCAGCTTATGATTTTTTTATTTTTGAAATTTGCAGGCAGAAGAAGGTTAGATTTCCTAAAGGGAAGAAGGTAAAGAGTGGGGATGAAAGAGTTGAAGGAGGCAAAGCTGAAGACGAAGGTCCAAGTGACTTGAAGGATCCTCGTCTCGCAGCCAAGGAGCGTGCGATGCTTCGCTATCTAAACACCGCTGAAGGTCTTAGTGGAGATCCTAATGATGCCTCTGCTGCTGAAGTCGCTTATGAGGTAGCGTTAGGGTTAGGGGTTGGGGTTACGACTTGATTCGCTCATTTTTTTAGTTAAATTATGATGAGGGATTTTGTTTTTGCAGGAAAATGAGACTTTCGTGGAAGATGGGATTCAGATAGAACCGTTTAATCTCGAGAAAGAGAGAGAAGAAGGTTATTTTGACGCTGAGGGAAATTTTGTGGAATATATAAATGAAAATGAAATCAAGGTTAAGCAACTTTGTCTAACTGGCTTACTGCATTCTTGTTTAAGATTAAAAAAGGCGTGTCTATAATCTTTTCATCGCAGGACGCGTGGCTGGATAGTGTTCAAGTTGATGAAAGATATGTTGGAAAAACCTCTGTGGCAAGTATTAATGAAGATGATGACAAAGATGATGGCCGTGACCTATCTTCTGAAGAAATTGGAATGATGAAGAGCCGGATAGCCAACTTGCTTGAGCCGGGAGAAACGGTAAACTTGACTGAAGCTTAATTCATGGGTTGTCTTAGAGTTTTTAAGTATTTTTTTTTTTTTTGTTAGACTTACTTTAGCTGATGGAGTGCCTGTCTTGTTAAGTCTCTTTCTGTTTTTGTTTTTTTTCCCTTTTTCCAACTAAAAAGCTACTCTAACAAGGAAGTTCTTATAGTGCATACAGCAATTGCTCTCGAGTTAAGAGTAAAACATACATTTTTAAGTTGCTATGCTGATTAGCTTAGCATTTCTTAGCACTGTGCTTTTATGTTCTTTAGTGTAGTTTAATCACATTCAGCATAATGCACTGAGGAAGATGTTGTATTAGAATTGTTCAACTTGATTTGTAATACGCCATGGATAAGTGTCATACTGTAACTACTGTGCAAGGACATGGTATCATCAAAAGCTTAGGTATATTGAACCTGAAGTCAATGCTTAGAGTTGCATATGATAATTGTTTATTTGAGGGTAATGCAAGATGGTTATCTAGGTTTACAATAAGAAATTCATGCAGGCTAACTCTGGATTTGTACCATAAAGGTTTTTTGCTTGTGCTGAGGCAGAGGTTTGGAGAATTAGGGATTTTTTTGGGGTTTGCGTTTAGAGAAGAAGAGTTGATAAAAGGGCTTGTTTTAGAAGAAATTGGAGTCGATAGCTGCGAGTAGTAACCCGAGATCACTGTTGCCAGAAGATCTTGGAAGAAGGAATATAATAATCTCTAGAGAAAAGAAAGGGATGCTCTTTTTTGCAGGACTCAAGCCAGATGATTACACATAATAGGTTTTGTTTTATACCATTATCAAATCCAGAATTACTGCATTAAATAGGTTCTGTTTTATGCAGACACCAAAATCCTATTGATTCCAAGCAAAATAAGAAAAAGGTATCCAAATAGGTATAGAATCATACGTGATTAGAATTACTAGATAAACTGGTATATTGAGAATCTAAAGTTGAATTAAATAAAAATAATTTATAAATTTCTCAGCGCTACTGGATTTCTGAATGATGCACTCAAGGAGAGAGAAATTTAGAATTGACTCTCCATTTGTTTCATGCAAAATAAATTTTCTTTGGAAATATTGTTGATGAAAAATAAGTACTTGGTGTTTGGTGTGTATGGATAACTGATTGTTAAGGAAGAAAAAATGATAATTAATTAGCATAGGGGTCCTTTTGTATACAGGTTTTGCAAGCTTTGAGAAGGTTGAAAGGAAGATCAAACAAGAGCAAGGAGAAGATGTCCACTGAGACACAACTTCTGTTTGACCAGCTAACTGAAGATGCCAACAAGCTGTTGGATCATGGCGAGTACAGTTAAGTATTTCTTTTTTTTTTTCCATTTCTTAAGATTTCATTCAAGGGATATGTCTGTGTATATATGATGTCCATTCGGACATCGTTTTTGTTTGCCGAGCCCCCCAGCTCTCCATTGTTTTGGCCACACTCACTGATTTAATCATCCACTGTGCAGATGTATATCATGACAAGCGAGAGGTTTTCAAGCGAGAGGCAGGTTGGGAAAATATATGATAGTTTTCCTTGTCCTTATTTATGTTACCATTGATACTCCATTCCAGTTCTATGTTTGGATAGAAGAATCAGGATATTGTTATGCAGTTTGTCATAGTTTGCAACTATTTGTCCTAGCTGGATTGTCATAGGATATTTTTCAGAGGGTCAACTGAGTTAATATACCACAACAATGTGTTGTCCATACATGTCATGAGTTGTGATTTCAGGATGATGAGTTTTAGAAAAAGCTTCTACCAGCAAAAAGTTTCATCACCTCTTCATGCACTTTTGCTAAATCGTGGAAATTCTTTTCCAGTGTTTTCATCACCTCTTCATGCGCTTTTGCTAAACTGTGGAAGTTCTTTCTCAGTGTTTATTAAATATTTTTTTCTGATGTTCTTTAGAAGGATATGAAAGATTAGCTTTAGCTAGGGGGAAGGTGGCATCCATCAGTGAAGGCCTGGAAGATTCTGGTTATGGCATGGAGAAGGGCCTGTCCTCTGGTCTGACTAGTCCTGGCACAGCCTCATCAGCTCTCTCTGATGTGAATGTGGGTCCTCCAATCCCAAGTCTATCTACTGCAGAGATCTCAAGCCATGATGATGATGCATTTGACATGTTTGGGGATGATGAGGATAATGCCACTGCTATTGCAGGTCAATCATCATCAAATGGTCTTAATGCCATTTCTGGAGGTAAGATTTTATGATTAGTTACGAGGGTTGTAGAAATTTTGGGATAAAATAATAATAGCTTAGTCAATTTTGCAGATGAAGTAGTTATGAATCCTGTGCTTGGTCTTATGATTCTTATTGCTTGTTATGCAGCTGAATCTTTGCAAAATGATTATGTCTATGATGAGACATCTGGGTACTCTCTTCGTCTCTTTCCTTTCAAGTAAATTGCAATAGAATTTCTTATAGTTATTGTGTTTATGTATCATTGATCTGTTAGCTACATGTTTTCCTGTTCTACCTTGCTAATCTTTCATTGTTTTGGTAGTATTTAGGATGTGGTATTGGTGTAAAATCTATTCCCCAGCTTTTGAAGCCATAATGTTTTTATCTGTTCCAACTATTTGAGTTTTATAAAGCATGGTCTTATATGTGTTAATATTGTTTCATGGTCAATATTGAAAATGAATACAGACACGAGATTTGAGATTGATTCGTTTCAGAATAACATAAAGAAGTTTTTTTATTTTTAAAAAAGGATGTTTCTGTGCAGTGAGAACACTCTAATATGTATTTGTAGAACTGTCAAAGTAAAACCTAATTCGATAGACTAGTTATAGTTGTGTCCAATTACTTCTTACATCTGTTTCCTCTATGATTATATTCTGTCTATTTTTAAAGATGATCATCATTAGGCCTTTTTCTCTTTGATGACATTCCCATACATGTTTAATTTGTGTTTTGATGTACATTGGAGCATTATGGGCAAACAATTTTTTTTTTCATGGACTTTTAAAGCCTTTAAAGAACATCTTCAATAATCCATATTTAATTGACTTGTCATTTTCTTTAATCTTTATTTCTTCTTATTCTTGTTGCTTTTGGCTTGTGATTTATTCAAGTTAATCGTGTTACGGATATTTGTTATTTGGGATAACAATTTTTTTTGCATCAATCTCACACCATTGGGATTAAATTGTGAACATTATCCAGTCTTTAATTCTCTAAACAGTTGTTTCCTTTACTTTTTGATTTTCCTAGGGACATGGGTTAGCAGAAAATATGAACACAGTATTGTTATATACACTTAGGGTTTGCATGGAAGTTAAACTAACATTTAGTTTTCTTTGCCAGGTACTACTATAGCAGCAGTTTGGGATATTATTATGACCCATCTACGGGACTGTACTGCCAGGCAACATCAGGGCAATGGTAACTCGCAATTTCTTTCAGTGACATTATTAATTTCACTTGATTCTGGTTTCTTTTGTGGAATAGCTTTCAAAGTAACTCGCTTGTGTTGGAAGAAATTTCCGACTTTATGATTTAGGTGTTGCTCTTTGCTTGCTTTGTATTGATATCCACACAAAGGAAAGGTGAGAGTATTGTGGAGGGACATCGGATGGGTCCATCCCACTCTTTGCTTGCCTTGTATTTATATCCACACATAGGAAAGATGAGAGTATTGTGGTGTGACACCAGATGGGTCCATCCCACACTTGATATGTGCCTAGAAAAGCAGATCATGTTACCACCATACCAGGTGTCAGTATGTCCTAGCACATGAGATGAAATTCAGGCTGGATTGGTTAACCTTGTTGCCATCACTTTCCACACTTCCATTTATGGAGTACCTTAGATCATTGCATCAATTCCTGATGAGAACCATATTTAATTAAGGCTTTAGATGTGTTGAGCTCATTAATTGTCAATCTGGGGAGTTTTAAAGCTGTGTGCACTTTAGAAGTCTTTTATTTGGCAGGAGATTTATACCAGGCAATCTGATTGTTTTAGAGATTTATACCAATGATTTGCTATGTAACTCGGAAGAATTTTCACCATTACTATTCATGTTTATCTTATCACTGCTTAGCATCAACAGATCCCTGGTGAATGATAATGTCCATGGGGAATAAGAATCCAAAGGGTCTCCTCTTCTCTGCTAAGCATGGTAGAGGAGAATGCACTTTGATTTGTCTCCTAGTTTTGAACCAGAAGAAAAGGAAAGATGAAAACTGACTCCCCTCTGGAGTTTTGGGAGAAAGCAATTCCTAATAGTTGGTAAAAAAAAAAAAAGCAGCTGAAAAAGGCTAACCATGGTAAGGAAGATGGGGGAACAAGCACACTTGGACAGCGCAATTCACCAGAGCTCCATGCTTTCTTTGCCTTGGATCATAAATTAAGTAGAACCTTAAGCTAATAGTTAATTAAATTCAAATGAACAGAATCTATTTAAGTTGGTAATAGTCGTTGAGTGTGATAGAGTATATGGCCCTTAGACTAATTGTTTTTCCTTTGTTTCTTATGTTAGGTACTCGTTTGACGAGGAAACAGGCGCATACAAAGAAATTCAGGAGGTTGCATCCAATGCAAACTAAAGCAACTGGTTTTGTTACTTGTTAAGACTAAAAGTTGTGACTTCAGAAATTGGATATCCAACAGAGATCTGACAGAACCTCTGTTCTTAATGCTAGTGGTCTGACCCCTGGACTGATTTATGATATGTTTAGTCTTATGATTTTGTTCTTAGAAGCCTGTTATCCACTAGAGTCTTGATGCTCGGTTGCAACAAGGATTGGATGTAGCAAATTTATACAAGCTCCTCTTTTTAACTTATTAGAAATTTCTGGAGATTTGCATCCCATCAATTGGATGGCTTCTCTTCGGGTTTGATATTCATTAATTATCGAGGTATTCTCTCTGTTGTTTGGAAGCTGCTTTTTTCTGGTGTCTTGATCCAGTCTGCACGCTGAGCAGCCTTGCCACGTGGCAACAACCAAAGAGCAGCCAAGAGTTTGTCAAGTAGATCAACTTTTCTTGGGACATAACGGGTGGTTGAGCTTTCTGGATGTTAGACAGCGGAGAGTGAAGAACGGAAGATACTAGAGGGTGAGTTGTTTCTTGTGGACCCTTTCTAAAGATTAGGTCATATTTTTTTTCTCACTTGCGTTAATGTGACGTAGCGATTAATAAACTCTGCATCTTGTTCGTGAGGGAGGTTTGATTCTGTGGTGAAATGTGCTTTTTTTAGTGTTTTTTAATTAAAAATATTTTGTAAAGGCACTTTGAAAAACAAAAATTATTGCAGAATATATAATTAGAAAATGTTATTCTTTGGAAAACCAATTTTGTGTTTCGAAATTGTTATGAAAAAAATCAATTTTTATGTGTTTTTATATATTTTAATATGTTGATATTAAAAATAATTGTCAATAAATATCGTTTTGATATATATACCGAAATAAAAAATAAAATCAAAAGTAATGGTTGCTATATTTACAAGTACACCTTGCAAAGTAAAATATACATATACATATATATATATATATACACATACACATAGATATATATATATATATATATATATATTATCATTATTCAACCAAGTTGATGTATGATATGAACATGTCAGAGATGGACAACGTTGAGTGCAACCCTTCTCGGTTACGGAATTTTAGTTGAAGTTAATTTTGAGAGTAATTTTTTGTTAAAATCACACGGCTCACAGGTTAAATTGTCAGATCTAGTTAATTCAATTTTAAATAAGTTATTTATAGTATTATCACTTAGATTTTGAGAATTAACTAGGTCAAAGCTATAATTTGGCGGTCATTCTTCCTTTTTTTGTTTTTGCTAAATTTAATTTTTTGTTTTAATCTAGCCCTTCGATCAAATAATTTCCCAACTCCTAATCTATTTATTTTCTATTTTTACTTTGATTTTGATTTTTATCCTAATTTTGCAATTGATGGTTTTAGAACATTAAAAGTTATATCGATTTTCCTCTCTAATAACTCGTGACAGATTTTAAAGGTAATTTATCACTTGATTTCAAGCCAATCTCGAGGATCAACTCAGAGAAAATCCCAAGTCACCAGTCAAGAACTACAACCCAGGTCCCAGATTATTTATTTATATATAAAAAAACCTTTCACAAAATATAAATATATTTTTAAGAAAATAAATCCAGACCAAAGAATCTAGTCCATTCATCCAAGAAATCGAGTTTACACCAATCAATTATATATTCAATGGAAAGTTGAGATCAAGGATAGAAATCATAGAATCAACAAGGAGAGGTGCTAAGGCTCGGACTAGTCACATGGGAGCTACAAAAGAGAGGATCATTCCGCCAGAAAGTTTGCATGATTAATCTCGTTTGAAGAATAAAGGAGTACGGAAACATTCTTGGGTCAAACAACTTGTTGCCTCTGCCATTAATTTCCATTTTAAATGCATGGAAACAATCATCAAACACCCCCCTTGTTACTGTTCTATAAAAAAAATTCGAAACCCAGAACTATTTTCCCGCCCGATGTGGTGCTGAAACACAAGTTTTCTCACCGCAAAATGCAGTTTAATTTTCAGACAGGGTATTGCTACACTGAATAAGTAAAGTAAGAAATTATTGCTCATAAAAAATAAACAGTTGATAATTTTTTCAGAAAACTGAATTCAACAACCTGAAGCCTGATTGTATCTTCATTTTACCAATCCAAAGCCTCTACATTCACTTTTGCATGCCATTGACAAGTGATCATTTCTAAAATGGAACATACCAATGGCAAGTCAAACAAAAAGTTGAGACGAAACAGTTCCAACTGCAGGCTGCTTTAAGCTGCAAATTCTAAAAGAATTACAAGTTACTCATTTTGAGTAGGTCAATCAGGACCAAGAAAAACAACCGATGAAAATGATTTTTTTTAACAAGTTATAGACTAGTGCGTGTTCAGTATTGTAGTGCATATTTTTTAAAAGTGTTTGACCTTGAAAATAAATCAAGATATTTTTATTTATTTTCAGATTTTTTCATCAGCACATCAAAATTATATATAAAAAAAACAATTACATCAAATTTGGTGTATTTTCAAGACTAACACACTTTTAGAAAGCATCCAAAAGCATAAGCTACTGACTGCACTCACAAACAAGTTCTTAGCTATTCAATTCTCTAAAAAGCACACTCTGGTTCTTGGTGAGGAAATTTTCTCTGGAGTTAAGCTTTACATGGCAATCTACACAAGGAGCTAAACCCATAGAAACAGCAAGATGATACTCTAAACAGATCACCAATGCAGTTAGCGATGCAAGTGATGTAATAATACCACCAACCAACTTGAATTCTAGTTCAAAGAAAATACAATAAGCACACTCAAAAGTGTTTAGAAGATACAAACTAAATAATGCACAAGGACCAGGTGGCAGATGTACAATCCAATACATAAGAAACCCTAACAAAAACGAAGGTAAAAGACGATAAGGGCAAATGACAGCAGTTATCTTTCTCTAAAGGGCATAGAATTTGACTGGAGCGTGATAAACAAAGCAAATTGAAAAGCAACTTTTTCCAAACAAAGTATTGCAGTAAAGTGGATGACATGGCAAAGCATACAAGGTATGGAACTGACAGCAAGCCATCAACACAGCAAGGTAGCAGCCACCACCAGTATCAAAAGTGCTAGTACCATTACCGAACCAACCCCATCACGGAGGGCAGCAACTGACCGCTACAGGTGATTATTCACTAACACTTGCATAAGTTACGGACCGACCAATATCATACAACAGAACAGGCATCAGCAATCACTTCAACAGCTACAGTCACGGACTGGTATGCTTACTTCACTACATTGAGCAACATAAGTTAAAAGTTTATATCGGTGGTGTTAAACATGGCAGTCTTGTGCCCCAAACAAATAATAGGCAGAATCATGTTAACCTGGCCTGTAAAAAACTGCAGCTGCAAAATTCAGAACTGCATATTATATCTCATACTATGTATCAGTATGAGATCAATTAACAGGTCCACTTCATTTGCAGCATCAGCTACAGGCAAAACACGTTCATCTTGTGTCCACCTTCTATACCATCACAGCAACTACCACCCCCATCTCAGGACCAATAGTTTCAAGATAAACAAAGACCAGAAGATAATCAGGTCAAACATCAGACACCAGAATGACACGATTTGTTTTGAAAATTAGGGGTGGATTTTTTTAATCTTACCAATCATCAGAAATTTAGAGAAATCACAACCTCGATCATCCATCTATGTTTTACAAACAGCATCAACAGCTACAATATCCACAATATCAACATCCTGGCCATCTGCCCCACGTCAATCTTTTCCGGAACAAAACTATAAAATTCAATGAATGCACGTGTTAAATCAGCCTTCACATGCAATAAATCACACCCAGAGAAAACATGATCCCAAATCCAAGAGAACAAAAGAAAATCAAGCACAATAATGTGGCTTACAACTCAAGTCTTTCATGGAGAGTAAAGTATCAGCCTACAAACTATAAAGTCCATACAAGGCAAACCCACCAAGTTAATAAGAGATGCATTGGGTTCAACATAGAAATATATAAGTACCAAACCAGTTCTTAAAATCTGACCAGAACATATTCAACGATTAAAAGAGCGTTCAGCGGTAGCAACGTGACCACTAGAATGGCACTAGTCACAGTGTCACTAAAGATCCACGCAGCCCTCAAAGCTCATTCCTGCACCAAGAAAAAGCAGAACCAGCAAGTTAAGAAATCCTAATATGCACTCGATAAATGGGAACATGAGGAGAACAACTCACGCCAACATCTGAATTTCGCGGGGATGGGCTACGAGACACAGCAGGCCGACCTCGTGGAGAGGCACTTCGAGGGATTGGAGACACACCATCACGGCTGCGTCTATCAGGGCTTCCACTTTTCACAGGGGAATTCTTACGCGGGGAAGTCTTACGCGGGGAATAACTCCTTCGAGGTTCCAGGCTTCGCCTAGGGGAGAGCCGTGGGGAGAGACTGAGATAATACCAGGACCATCAAAAAGATATAGTAACAGCAAGAAGACATTGCAATCAGCTTAAAATTGACAACAATGCACTAATAAGCAAAGATGTAAACCTATCCCTGGATCGGCTGCTACTTGGCCGCTCATCATCATAACGGCCTCTACCACGTCCTCTGGAGTAATCAGGACTGGCACTGCGACTCCTGCTTCGTCTACGATAATCTTTGTCCTTTGCACGGTACCTGTCACGGTCAGACCTCTCCCTGCTTCTGCTCCTACTTTTCTTCCTGGAGTCCCTCTCTCTAGAGTCATCTCGGTACCTGAAGATATTAATTAAACGGTTTCACACCACAAACATTCACCACCAACAAAAACCCTCTCCATCACAAAATTGTGCACCTTGAGATGAAACCAGAACAGCAAAATCTAATTTGACATTAAATTGCAGAAACATGTTTCACTGGAGTAAATTTTGACGGGTAAAAAATCATGAAGTGCTAACATGAAAAAAGAGTAGATTACAGGGAAAAGAAAGGCATAGAAGGCAATTTTTGTGGAGAGCAAGCTAATGACAGCAGAACCTATCAATTGCAAAAGGTTCTTGGGATCTAAATGCATAAAGATAGATGTTAGGGGACATTCTAGTTACCTCAGAAATCAGAGGTCATAACAGCAACCATAATAGAACAATCTTGGGAAGCTATATTTATAAAACTAATCAATAACTCACTAAAAAAGTTGGAGAGAGAGAAAGTACCTTTTCCGAGGGCTGCGACTTCTGGACCTGTGCCTTGATTTTGAAGGCGCTTCAACAATCCTTCCCTTGTGACTGAAACAAAATAAAGAAGCAATTCAGAACCCAAGGAACCATAAACATAGCAGCTGCAATTAAAAAACCAATGCACAGTTTTCATAACAAACAATTCATGACCCGGAACTTACATCCTCTCAGCCTTGGGCCCATATTTTGCAAACTGAACTGTTATTTCCCGACCATCAACAACCCTCCCTGAAAGAAAAACAAGCAAAACCCTTGAATAATCCAATATGCTTAAACAGATAAAAATGTCGATAAAGAGCAAAGGGGGAGTATACCATCTAGCCTTTCCACTGCCTTCTGCGCTTCATCAGCGTATTTGTAGCGCACGAATGCAAAACCCCTCGATTCCCCAGTTCTAAATAACCAAGAACAACAACATTTAGGAGAGAAAAAAAGAAAAAATTAGGGGGTTATGAAGAAGGTGACAGTAATAACAACCTTCGATCTCTAGGGATGAAGATGTCGACAACCTTGCCGTACTTGTCAAATAGCGGAAAAAGATCATCAGCAGTAGTACCTGAAAACATAAACCAAATCATCCATCCATCCATCCATCCATACATATATAAGCAGACAGAAACAATGAGAGGCAGAGAGGTGGTGGGGCTTACGGAAGGTGATGTTGAGGACGAGAAGAGAGTATGTGTCGGCGATGTCTGGAGGTCCAGACCTGCCGAAGTGAGACATCTTTTGCGGAGAGAGAGCGAAAGAAAGTTAGGGTTTGCGGTCCAGAAAGAGGGAGAGAACTTTCTTGAAGAAAATCTTGCTGGGGTTAGTCATATAGTATATCCATCGCCCTATTTAGTCCTTGTACTTTTGTAATTGTCTTGGTATGGTACCTTTACTATTTTTCGTTGAATTATGAAGTCACCATACTCATGAAACTCTTTTAATATGGCCCTTCTTCCGATTTTCTTTGACATGTTGGTGGCTCCATGGTAGCTCAAAATACTCAAAAAAAAAAAATGTTATTTCAAAAACTTTCTTCCATTATTGGAATTGAATGCTCAAAATATTTTTTTGATTTTTTAAATAATATTTTTTCAGTATTATACAATTTATTTTTTATTTCACTTTTTTTTCCCATAGATTATACTCAAAAATAATAAAATTATCAAAACATTTTTGTGTATACTACTACAAAAGATCTTGATTCACTTGACACCCTCATTTTTTCTTTCTCACACAATCTCTCATCACTCGACACTCCTTTTCTTTTATCCTTTCTTTATCTAGAAAATAAATAATGAACTCTTAATTGATTTTTTATTTTAATTTTTGGTTTGTTATTTGTAAGTTTGAGGTCATAATTTGAAAAAAAAAATTTTGGTGTTTGTTAGGAAGACTAGTTTCTAGAGTTTGGATTTTTGGGTCATTTCTTTTATCGTATATCCCTGCACAATGTCCAAAAAGGTCTCGTTTGTATTTGGACTCGTCACCTAGTTGTTTAGGATCGCTAGAAAAACATAGATGTACTGGTTTGATCAGAGATTCAAAAGTAAGGAAGTGATTGCATAAAGAGAAGGTATTGAAACCCTAATGCGTTTTACTTGAAGTAAGATGCATTGTGTATTTTGATGTGGTTAAAACTTTTTTATTAGTATTTATTCATGTAAATAAATCTTGCATTTGAAATTTTATTATGAGCTTGTGTACCCAAATAAAATATCATAAAAAATCCATGTAAATGCCCTAAAAAGAATTATCTATCCTAAAAGGTTGATGAGTTATTCACAATTCATGCGTCATGAAGATAAATATTTTAATTAAAAATCAATCATAACTCAAAATAATTATGAGAATTTTTTAGTTATTTATAGATTTTTAAATATTAAACTACTTATAGGTCTAATATTTATTATCATAATCTTACATATTAATTCTCGGGAATTAAGTTCACAAATTATTTAAATATTGGTCTAATCCTCAAGGATTTAATAAACCAATTATTAAATCTTAAAACTAATGCAAACATGTATTATTTTTGTTTGCATATGAAAATATTAAACAATGTTTACTTTTTGTATTTTTTGGGAGGTTTTGGCCATATGTAAAAAACATTTTAAAAAAATATGAAATAAAAATAAAATGCAATACACACACATTCCTTTTTGTGTTGGTTGCGAGTCACCGTCTCCTGGAAAAGAAAAAAACACACTGAACAACACAAACACATAAAAACTAATTGGTTCCTTTTTGCTCCCTAAATCTTTTTTTTTTTTGTCTTGGTTTTGATGCTTTCTTCTTTTATGCTTCAGGTGGCGGGTTGGGTGTTGGTTTAACAACAATCATTCTCCATTATCACAATGGAAAGAATAAAAGAAGAGAAAGAAGGTTGTTGGTAGGGGTCAGACAGTAAAGGCGATGGAGATGTCATCATGGCTTAGCTAGTCATGGTGGCGGGTTGTTATAATATGTGTTCAACTAGGAGAAGGTTAAGGTGGAGTTGTGTGGTTTTTAAGAATGAATATTGTGGGTGAAACAATTGGAAGAAGAAGACAATATGTGGTTGGCGATGTAAAGAGCTGAGAAGAGGGAAAATGCAATGAAGGAAGGATTGCAGTTGCCCAAGAAAGGGGGCTGGATGGTTGGTCACAGGAAAATGAGAGGAACAAAAGATAACAATGGAAAGGGAGGTATGTTGGTCATTAGTATGTAAAGAGGATGCAAATAGGAAAATAAGCAGAGCAAGAAGAAAAAAATAGGGAAAGGGGATGTCGGCATACAGGAGAGGAAGAGAAAAAATGGTTAATTAGGTTTAGGGTTTTGTGACTCTGTATGGGAGAGGGAGATAGAGAGATTTTGGTCCCCAAAATGTCTTTCTCTTTTTTTCTTCTCCTCACCCTCATTTTACATCTGTGAACATATGTATATATAAACAAAAACATATATTTTTTCGTCATTTGTTTTTCTTTCTTTGTAGCAGCGGTTCATGCGTCAATATATTTTTGTTTTTTGGTTTTTTTTAAGCAAAAAAAATATCAACGTTGAAGCAAAGCGAAAAATCAAAGATTTTAAAAATGACGCGATAAAAGCTTCACGCGTTGAACAAACATTAACATTTAAAAACTTTTGAGACGACACTGAAAAATACTGAAAATGACATAACTACATCAAAAACATATTTTTCTGTTTTTTTTTCAAAAATACTTCAACAGGGGGGTCAAAAATTAAGTAACAACATCTTTGCCTAGTTTCACTATAGCTTGGGGAGTGTGGGGGTAAGAGCATCTCTAGTGGAAGGAGGCATTTTGGAGAGCCAAATCTTTAAAATGGATGTTGGAATAGTGTAAAAATGACTTTTTTGTTGATGTGCACTTTAATGGTAAAAAGCATTTTGGAGAGCCATTTTTTTTATACTATTATTTTAATGTAATGCAATTATTTTGTATATAATTTAATTATGCAATTAATTATACAATTAATAGGAGTAAGTTATATAATTAAATAATTAGTTTTAAAAAACCCTCCAACAATATAATTATTAATTTTTCAGATTTAATATGAAATTAAAAAAATTAATTTAAAATTAAAAACCCCGCAATAATAAGATTTAAGGTTGTTGTATTTGAAGTTAATTAATGCTACGTATTGTTGTTGAGTATTATAAGAACTTTAAGAAACAAACTGAATTGCTATCAATTTCATAACATGATACAAAATATTTAAAGAAAATTAAAAATAATTAATTACACATACATTCCATTACAAATAATTCAATCAAATCAATTACAAATTTAAACCTCTCTTTGCCATAATTCCCCGTTTTCTATTTTCAAAATAGGCTGCAGACATTGGATCCATACCAGAAGTATCAAGCTTCATGATTTCATCCTCTTGTCTCTCTTCATTTTGTTCAATTAATTTAGCTTGTTGCTCTAACATTGTTACTCTATGATGATATTTTTTATCCTCAATTTTTTCGATACTATTCGTGAATTTGTCTACGAGATTTGATACATAAATCTCCCCAACCTTTTCTTTTCCTTGTCTCCGTGCAAGTCGTTCCTTTGTAGCTTTCTGACCAATTGGTCTATTTTGATAAATAAATGCATCACTGTCTTCTCCTAAACTAACAGAATCAGCGATTGATGGATTTGAAGAAGCTGGACTTGCATTTCCATGATTTTTTTGTTTCTTGTTTGACTTCTGATGAAGAGTTGCACGTTCAAATTGCCACTTGGGTTCATTTTTTAAGATAACCCAACAATGTTGTAGTTGAAATTGTTTGCCAACGACTGAAGCATACATTTACCGAGCATCATTAATCTGGTAAATCAATTTCAATAAATAAAACTATGTTATATAATAAATATGTTAAACAAATAATTTAATATGGAAATGATAAAAAAAAAACATTACCCTTGATTCTTCAGTCGTTCCACTTTGTTGACGGTTTTCAATTTGAGTAACAAAACCAACAAATTTTCCAACTTCTCTATTTATTTCTTGCCATCTATTTGAGATGCTTATCTGATAACGATTATTCAGGTTTACTCCATTCTCGACAAAGTAAGCATGTACTCGAGCCCAAAATTGTCTTGTTTGTTGATCAACTCCCGTGATTAGATCTTTGCTAGTATTTAACCACGCAGATACAAGTAAACAATCTTCTTCTGCGCGAGAAGTTTTTACTTCTTTGGGATTTTTTAGTTGTATGAACAATATGATCACTTTGTTGAGTAACATTCTGTTCAGACTCACTTATAAGAAAGTCAGTGAATGAATTTGGCAAATCTGAGTCCATCTGCATAAAAAATACATTGTATAAATTAAGCTAATTGATCAACAACATCGTAAATTTTCAATTTTGCATAATTATTTTTTAACTAAATATTATTATTAATTACTCTTTTTTTTCCTCCTAAATATTATTATTAATCACCTCCACAACAGTTCAAAAAACTACATTTACACAGTTCTTAAATCTAACTGGAAATTTAAACATGTAATTAAGCTAATTGATCAACAAAATCATAAATTTTCAATTTCTCATAATTATTTTTTTTACTAAATATTATTATTAATTACACTTTTTTCCTCCTAATTATTATTATTATTATTATTTATTCCTAAATATTACCCCCTGAAACCCTACCTCTTTCACTTCTCATTTGCGCCGCCCCCCACAAATTGCAGCTCACCTCACGCCTCTCTTATGGCCATCTCTCCTTCTCCGTCCCTCACTGCTCCCAGCTCACCTCACGCCTCTCTCATGGCCATCTCTCCTTCTTCGTCCCTCACTGCTCCCCTCACGCCTCTCCCATGGCGCTCCCCCCCTCTCACTCTACTCTTTTTCCTCGACTCCCTCTCACTCTGCCCTCCCCCCTCTGTCAAGTTTCTATTATATGGGTTCTATTTTTTGATCAACAAACCTAATTGTACAGACAAAAATATATCAAGTTAAGAAAACAAACCGAAGATTCTGGGGCAGAAGGTTTGACAGGAACCGAAGATGCAATCTGCTCGTTGGATTTTGAACTTTGATGAAGGTATTTTCTCGCTAACTTTTCTTCTTCGGATTGGATGCAAAATATTCTGTGTTTTTTCAATTTTTTAATTCTGTGGGTTGCTGTGTTGATGGGTGTTCAATTGTTGAATTCGTTGGTTGCTGTGTTGATGGGTGTTGCTTTGTTGTGGGTTGATGTTGCTTTGTTGAATGAGTTGTGTGTTTCAATTTCTTTCTTGCTAGGTTTTTTATTATAGCATGGCCAACGGATCTATTTTAACGGTAACATTTTCATTTGTCTCTGCAGAAACCATTTGTAGGAATGGCTCCCGGATGGTTCCCGAAAATGAAGAAGCCATTTTGGCTCTTCATTTCGCTCCTCCCGCTGGAGACAAAAATTAACTCAAAAAAACCAAATATTTGAATTTTTGGCTTTGGCTTCCCGGATGGCTCCTCCCGCTGGAGATGCCTTAAGAGATTACATGTTGTGATGAGCGATTTTATTTGAGACCATTAAAATTGTTTTGTTTCATAATTCTAATCAATGTTTGATATAAATAACACCTTGAAGTTATATTATTTATAAACTTATATTGGGTTTTGGAGTAATTAATGTCGAAGATGGATGGTCGTTTCAGTTTCAAGCTCGAGTCCTTATGAGCGCGATAAATTTTCTCGAGAGAGGTCCCATCTTGACTCGAGAATTAGTCGTGGCCCTTGGAGGAGAAAAAACATAGCGAAATCACCCGCCGGGCTAGCCAAATTAATCAGGGTCAATTTTGACCCGGACGAACAGATTTTTAAGTCAATCAACCGAGTATGATAGTCAAGATTGTCACCCCTAGCTGATTAAATTTTATTGGGGATTTGACTGATTGATCGTCGGGGCGATATAGAAAAGAGAGAGAAAAAACTAAAGTACAGTAGAAAGGTGGACCCGAAGGTGCACAGACCAAAGTAATCCTCTTTCGATCGATCGGATTCTGAAACCCAGCACAATCTGAATTGTAATGGCAGACGAGAGCGGCATTGGCGGATCCGAGACGAACAGTCGACTAGCGTCTATGGACTCGGTGGAGTCACGATGGGTGTTTCAAGACGACGACGAGGATGATTCACTGATGGACGACGACGACGACGACGAAGAAGAAGAACACAGTCGATTGCGGCGCGGTAGTGGATTAGACTCTGAGGAGGAAGATGAGGAGGACACGGCCGAGCAGCGGCTGATCCGAACTGGTCCCCGCATCGACTCCTTCGATGTAGAAGCCCTAGAGATCCCTAGCGCCCACCGCAACGACTACTACCACGAGGTGAAAGAATTTTTTATTTACTTATCTATTGGTTGAATTTGACAAGTGAAAAAAGAAAAAAAATGATTTGGAAATGGAAAATGTGTGGCAGGAATTGGGTGCGGGAAGGAGAATATTACTTGCATTTCAAACGCTGGGAGTTGTATTTGGTGATGTTGGGACAAGTCCTTTGTATACCTTCCATGTTATGTTTACCAAAGCACCTGTCAACGGGGGAGAAGATGTCATCGGTGCATTGTCTTTGGTTATGTATACTTTGATCTTGATTCCCCTCGTTAAGTATGTACTTGTTGTTCTCTGTGCCAATGATGACGGAGAAGGTATTGGTCAGTAGTTTTTGTTGCTTGCCTATCTAGTTAGCTACTGTGTATGGTTTGTAACCATTTTACTGTATGCTATATTTACTGTATTGCAGGTGGTACTTTTGCGTTGTACTCTTTGATTTGTCGCCATGCTAAGGTCAATCTTCTCCCTAATCAGCTTCCTTCTGATGCTCGTATATCTAGCTTCAGGCTCAAGGTGCCCTCAGCAGAACTTGAGAGATCCTTAAAATTAAAGGAGAGACTCGAGACATCACCCCATCTCAAAAAAATGCTTCTCATGCTAGTGCTTGCTGGTACCTCTATGTTGATTGCTGATGGGGTTGTTACCCCTGCTATGTCAGGTCTGTTGTTGGAGTTAATTATAATTAAATCATGGTTTATATGAGCAAAAAACTATTTTAGAATTTTTTAGGTGCTGCATTTTTTTTTGTAGACCATGTTTTCTGTATTTTTCATTGGTTCCTAGTAGTTAGTACCTTGTGATTTACTTGGGTATCTTTGTCTGTCTTAATGCAGTAATGTCTGCTGTTGGTGGCCTAAAGGTTGGAGTACCTTCAATTAAGCAAGGTGATCTAACATTCTGTCGACCAAACCTTTTTTTTCCATTAGAGCTAGGGTTTCTCTTAACTTGTGATTTACAAACTATTCTTTTGATGGATGGACATTTGGATCAAATCATTTCCTTTCCTTATTTCTTTTGTTTCAGTAGTTGGGTTCTGGATTTGGACAGCGAGTTATTGTAACCTGGACTGCAGTCAAATTAATCAATTAAAAACTTGTTTGTTGTGTAATTTATAGGAGATCTAAGATCGGGTGATCCTAGGTGGGGTTTATATCAGATTGTCCATTGAATGATAGAAGCATGGGTTGTATATGTAGTGTTTGAATGCCAGAAATAAGTAGACTGGGAAGAGGATTTTTTTTGTCATTTTGTAAATTATACGAACATATAATGTCTAAACACTTCAATTCCTTTTTATCTAGCATGAGTGATTCAATAATTTGGAAGACATGCCAACCTGGCAACAAAAGATGGTGTAGGATTAAGCTGTTGTTGTGTGGATAGTTTATTTAGCAAAATGGTGTGAGATCAGCTGCTCATTATATCACTCAGAAAATGCTCAATACTATTAGGGCTGATTTATTCAGCACTTGTCTTTGTACCTAATGGCAACTAAGAGAATGAGTTCTTCTCTATACCAATGCCCTCTGTTACTTATTGATTGTAGAGCTCAGCTTGAGCATGAATCAAGACACTGGTTCGGTTTGGGCATGGGTGAACTTTCCTAATAGATCATCAATTTAAATTTACACCATGGATAAATTTTGTTGGGCTACAGTTTATGCCCCCTGTCACTGCCAAAAAAAAACAAGAAATTTCTTGCATGTTCCAGGGTGTGGAAATGATTGAAAATACTTCCTTTTGAAACTTGTTTGACTGCAATCAAATTAGCAAACCTTGCATACCTTATACTACAATGGCAAATTTAAATGTCCTTGCCTTTTGTAGTCTTTTTGTTGTGAAAAACTAGCTATAATATAGTTTTTTGTTTTTTGTTTTGTGCAGAGCAAGTGGTGATGATTTCGGTTGCTTTTCTTGTAATTTTATTCAGTGTACAGAAGTTTGGGACCAGTAAAGTCGGACTTGTTGTAGGCCCTGCTCTATTCATATGGTTTTGTTCTCTTGCAGCTATTGGGATTTATAACCTTGTTAAATATGATATCAGTGTCTTGAGGGCATTTAATCCTGTTCACATTTATTACTTCTTCAAGAGGAATTCATCGAAGGCCTGGCGTGCTCTTGGAGGTTGCTTGCTATGTGCAACAGGTAACACATTAATGTAGGATTTTCAGGTGCTTGAATGCAATGGTGCTTGCCTTTTTTGTTTAGTGTTACTGCTTGCTTATTGATTCCACATGTAAATTTGGTTGGCTCTCTATTTAGTGCACCAAATCTTTTTTTTTGTTTGTGAATGGATAATTTTCACACTAGCGGTTGTGAAGTTCGTCTAAGCTGAAGAGTGTTGGATAATTGTTGTATGAAGCTCATGAAAGAATTTATGCTAATGTAGCAGGAATTTTAAAGTTAATCGATAAGAGGTGGTTGTTAGAGGATAACTGGATTTGATTGACGTAAAAAGAGTGATCTTTTGGGAGTTAATGACAATACAGATGGCTTATTTTTCATCAACTGATTGAGGAGAGTGCTGGATAGCCATTTTATTTCTCTCGTTGAATGGAGATTGCATTTGGAATAATCTTGAAAGCATGATGGAGTGGAGTTATGTTGCCAAAGAGTGGAGTCACTTAAACTACTGAGCAACAGAGGATAGATCCTCAAACCTCATTAAGCAGCGTGCTATTACAAGTCATTGACCCTTAAAGGACAAAGCAAAGAAAGGAATTACTATAAAGAGACAGGTTTGTACATATACTGAGGAAGGAGAAAGATAGAGATTAACAGCAACCGTCTTACTGTCTTGGCTCCTTATGTTTGCTTGGATTGCTTGCTCCCTCTAAGATGCTAACCTTCTTTGAATTGGATGGCTCTTACCACAACTTCAGAAACATTTTTCTTGAAGTAAATCAGAAAAAGAAAAAGTAAGGTTAAATATCTATGAACTACAAAAATACTACCTCATTACAAGGTTTGGTGAACTTATGTTTCAACTAGAGGAATGGGACTTTGTGGAATAAATACTTCTTCCTATTGCCATTGCTTTTGTCCGGAGATGGCTTGTAACTTGTATATGAAAATAGAGATGGAGGTGATTTGTTTCAGAGGATACTTGGTTAGGTGAAACTCCCCTTTTTAACCCACCCCCTCTATCTATAATGGAGGGGGAAGGGATAATATAAACTGGAAATTTCAGTCTTCAGGATTCTAACTGATAGAAAATTAGAGGTTCTCCTTTACTTCCTAGTCTTAATTCTTTTGTTTGACAGGAGATCTGATCACATATTATGGTCTTTGGAAAGTGGTGTTTTCACGTACAAATCTTTTCTTTGTCCCCATTTTCCTAACTCTTTATCCTCTTCTTTGTCTCACTGTTTATTGAAAGGTAGCCTCAAAAGTAGGGGCTTTGTTGTCGATGATTTGTTGCAAATAGGAGGGCCTCACAAGGTCTTATCTCCCAATATTTATGTTGTGGCAACAAATTAATGAGCATCACAGCGACTTATTTGTAAACTGCCCACTTGTGAGGATATGTGGTGCAGATTGTTTATATATGGCGGGGATTCCTGGGCATCATGTGATAGTGTCAGTTTTCATGTTAATCACTTTTGTTTCTGGAGGACGAAAGATAGTGTGATGATATGGTTTTGTGGTGTTTGTTTTGTTCCATGCTGTCCTAGGTTGGATTAGAATGCTAGAATTTTTTAAACCAGTAGATTTGAAGACAGTTTTTTTGGATAGGGTACTCTGCCTCTCTTCTTTATGTTGTCTGCTTCTGGCGCTTTTAGGGCTTTCCTTGGCTGTTATTCAGCAGTATTGGGCTAGTCTGTTTGTTTTTTGTTTTGTATTCCATTTACTTTCTTTTTTGAGAGGATGGTTTATTCTCCATCAAGCTTTTGTAAATCCCTTTGATGTTAGTATGCTTTTCTCTAATTTAAAAAAGAAAACAAAAGGTTGAGATGGGGAGTAATTTGCATAACATGAATGACATAATGTCTAATGATTGCACGGGAGGTATGGACCATACCTCCAGTTCTAAATTTGACAAAAAGAACAGAAGTTTAATTCTTAATGAGTTGTCCTCTTTGATTGGAAAATTAGTAGCAAATGTAGCCTTCATGAGAAAAATAGGGCCCTTACATGGTTATCTGGTGTTGGCAGGGATTGAGAGAACTTGACTTGAGGTGTTCATAGCTAGGACAGAATACATGTCAAATCCAGTTCCTTATACAAGTGTTTTTCTGTTTAGCAGAGCTCTCTTAAAGCAATTGTTCTCAATCATTGGCACAAATTATGTAGTGTAGTGTGGAATTTGTAATAGTTCACCAATCTAAAGAATGTCTCGAGACTTAATTATAAAATAAACTTTGAAGGTGATATTTGCAGCTGCACTGTTCTTTTATGATTGCTGCTGATGGCTTCTTCCTTTGCTTTTTTCTTAAGGATCCGAGGCAATGTTTGCGGATCTTTGCTACTTTCCTGTGAGATCAGTGCAGGTAAATAAGCAAGAAAATACCTGTTTAATGTATCAGATGTAGAATCTCAAATTTCTGTGATGTCAAGCGCCAGGAAGCCTTTCTGTTTTTAGATTCCTTGTTCGGTTATGATCGCTATGATTCTGATTTATTTAATAGTGATCATTTGCAGCTTACCTTTGTATTTCTCGTTTTGCCTTGCCTTCTATTGGGTTATTTGGGTCAAGCTGCGTACCTAATGGAACATCATTCTGTAGATCTGGCCGAGCAAGCTTTCTATTCTTCAGTTCCAAGTAAGCTCACTTTTTATCTGCATCAATACAAATCTTATGTAATTTCTTATTATAGAATCTAACTGCAACTTGCACAGCCTTGTGTTCTACTTAGTGCAATGTATTGGGAAAAAAATTATTTATTGTGGTATAAAGCTGAATTTAGTCCTCTTACATTTGGAAACTATTACTTTTGGATGTTTTGCAACAATTTTTGCTGTGTCTTGCAGGTGGTGTTTTCTGGCCTGTCTTCCTTGTTGCTAATTTAGCGGCATTAATTGCTAGCCGGACTATGACTACTGCTACATTTTCATGTATAAAACAATCAACAGCACTTGGTTGTTTCCCCCGCCTTAAAATTGTTCACACCTCTCGGAAATTCATGGGTCAGATTTATATTCCTGTCATAAACTGGTTTTTGCTTGTAGCTTGCCTGGTGCTCGTCTGCTCTATCTCAAGCATTACTGAGATAGGAAATGCATATGGTAATGCTTATTTCCTAGTTCGAGTTGATTTTTTTCCTAGCATTCTGATCTCAACTGTTCATCAGTTATCGAGCTTGCTTTTTGTTTCCATTCTTTTTAATGATGAAATGAATGTGTTGAAGAAAAAAAGTGAATGATACCTAGGAGTACACAATAAAGCACCACCAATGAAAGAAATAGGAAGTATTTGTACCTTACAGTCTAGCAAGTTGAGATCATAGAGGACCAGTTACCCAGCGTCCCAGTTTTAATTTCACCATCAACATGCCTGTCACATCAAATGCTCTGGACTTAAAAAAGACTTGAGTGGAACCTTCTGGCATGCAATCATGCTACTGCATGTCCTTGACAATTCCCACCAGGTATCAACTAAGTTCTGTCCTAGATATAACCCAGTGAATACCAAATAAAGACAAGATTGTCAACTTTACTTCTTCAGCAGACAAGAAAAAGATAAGAATCAATTGGATGGAATTAACAACCATGAAGGTGTCATTAAGCCGCCACCAACACTAAATGGAAATGCTGTTTCAAACTTTTAGTTTCCACTTCAATAGATATAACATAATTGGTGAATTGTACAACTTTTCAAAAAATATTTTATCTTGGAGCACCTACTTTTGGCAAGCCTTTTGACATATTCACCCCTGTTATTCATATGAATTCCGCATGCATGAGCCATTGAGCAAAGTTTCTCACAACTGTGATCGCCCATCCTGAATTGTGATAGAAGTAACAAGCCAGCTTTCAATGAGCAGTCCTGTTTATCTTATTAGCTGTTTCTCTCCCCTATTTTACTGTTTGTCATCATTTGAATCTAGTTTTTGTGGCCTGCTACTCAATTTCTAATCAATGTGCTGAATACCATACCAATTGCTATCTTTGTCTGGGAACCGAAGAATACTTTTTTGTCCACTGATCCTAGAGTATCTTCTTTTGGAACTAAGCGAAAAAATGAATAAGTAACGTTAAACCTGGATTCTCACAATCTTCAAAAATTGACACTAAAGTCCCCCGATCAATAAATGAAACAATTCTTTTGCCTCGGATAAGTTTCTGCCTATTAGTTTGGTTAAAAGAGAAATTAAAACTTCAGGGAGAGGAGTGCAAGCTTCATAAGGAAATGAATCACATCTTAATATCACTCCTGTAGTTGATTATTTACTGAAGTTTCAGTGGTTGGATTTTTCTTGTGCACGGTATGTGGCTGCTACAATGTTGTGACTGTTGATCGCTAGTCAATGTTTTGGTGATAGTTTATATCTTCTGAATCGTACTGTGAATATCTAGGAAATGAATTGACTATTGAGCTGCTTCTTTATATCTCATCCTAGTTGAAAAGCTGTTACACTACTGCTATTCTTGAATAGCTGATTCCATTTGTAAACTGTTACATCGAGCATTGTGCAGATAGTGAACCCATGTTTTGCTTCAATTATTTTGGTGTTTATGCAATGTGTTGGTTTAATAACCTGCTGTCTTGAAAGAGTCTAGTCACTTCAAAAGTTATGCATCAAACTATGAGCTTTTTATTTGTACTAATTAATGTGAATGTTTAATTGTTCCAATGGTAATTTGTTATTATAGGAATTGCTGAGCTGGGGGTGATGATGACAACAACAATTTTAGTAACAATTGTTATGCTTCTCATATGGAAGATAAACATCATTATTGTCCTGAGTTTTTTGGTTATTTTCCTAGGAATAGAATTGGTCTTCTTCTCATCAGTTCTAGGGGGCGTCGGAGATGGAAGTTGGATCGTATTGGTCTTTGCTGTAGTTATGTTTTTTGTAATGTTAGTCTGGAACTACGGCAGCAAGCTCAAGTATGAAACTGAAGTTAAGCAAAAACTGTCGATGGATTTGGTGCGTGAATTGGGACCCAATCTTGGAACAATTAGAGCCCCAGGCATTGGTTTGATGTATAATGAACTGGTCAAAGGAATACCAGCTATTTTTGGCCATTTTCTTACCACCCTCCCGGCTATTCATTCAATGGTTATATTTGTGTGCATAAAGTATGTTCCAGTTCCAGTAGTGCCTCAGGGCGAAAGGTTCCTTTTCCGACGAGTCTGCCCAAGAAGCTACCACATATTTCGTTGTATTGCAAGGTAATGAGCTCTATTCTTGTCAGTGAGAAGATGTTGTTTGATGCATGGAAACATGTGATTTTCAGTTAGATGACTGGCAGCTTTCATGATGATAATTTTATTGGCACTTGTCATATTTTTCTTGATTATTTAGTTTGGGATTTTCATGGGCATCAATCTTCTTGTATCAATCATTCTTCTGTTTTTCTTTTGACCTTCTCACCCCTTTAATTTAATTGCCGAAACAGGTATGGCTATAAGGATGTTCGTAAAGAGAATCACCAGGCATTTGAACAGCTGTTAATCGAGAGCCTTGAGAAGTTCATTCGTCGGGAAGCCCAGGAACGTTTGTTAGAGAGTGACGGGGATGATGATACGGATTATGAGGATGGTTGCTCCAGTACAAGAGTTTTAATAGCTCCCAATGGAAGTGTCTACTCGCTTGGCGTGCCTCTGCTAGGCGACTACAAGGACACGAGCAAGCCCATTTCCGAAGCAAGCACATCTGAGGTGGCAAAGACAGGGCATCCCGCAGACTCGACATCTGATGCTGAACAGAGTCTTGAAAGGGAACTGTCTTTTCTTCACAAGGCTAAAGAATCTGGGGTTGTGTATCTTCTCGGCCACGGAGACATTAGGGCAAGGAAAGACTCGTGGTTCATCAAGAAGCTGGTCATAAACTACTTCTACGCTTTTCTGAGAAAAAACTGTAGAAGAGGGATAGCAAATTTGAGCGTGCCCCACTCGCATCTCATGCAGGTTGGCATGACTTACATGGTTTGACTTGCCAGTGCAAGCCAAGCCTTTTGGCAATGATTCTGATACCCCACGCCACTGCTGTCGATTGGAAGGTGAACACTCTGATTCACACATGGCTAGGGCAGTTTCTCCATGGGAGGAGATGCATCCATGATCTTCCTCACAATGCCCCGCTGCTCCACCCCGCGGAGGAGATCTTTAATTGGGAAATTTTGTAGCGTTCGTGGTCTGTGCTGTGCTCATTGTAATTGATTTTTTCCACTATACCGAGAGATGAATACGTAATTGATTCGTGTAATCACCAATAATAAAAGTGTTGTGAAGGTGCCGAGATTCCACTTCTATAAAAGTGTCCCTAAAAGAATCGATTGTCTTTATGATTTTCATACGACGCCGCTTTGGTACGGAAATATCTCCACCCGCAGTTGCTTTTCAACAATTTGGATCTCACATGCTCGCCTCTTATTTGAATATAGAAAATGCATGTTACAAGAAGCAGCTAACACGTGCTTGTCTTTTCAAGTATTATTTTGTCCTCCATACGGAAAAGAAGGATGCTAGTGGTCAATTGTGTAGTAATATGATAATAAAAGAAAGGGAAAAAAAGAAAAGGAAAGAATGACTAGGCTGTCTAGATATGTTATGTTTATAATGTATTCAATTGCCATAGCTGTTGGAAGTAACCGCAGACGGTTGAGCCATTACTGGAAACCGAAAGACGCAGCTTTTAAACCCAGGAAAAGTATCGTTGTCACCGAAACTTGATTCTTCAAGCTTCACATTAATGGACATTTTCGCCACCAAGGCTGCTTTTCTCACATCTCTTCATCATTTGTTCACCAAAAACAATGCCATCATCTCTTCCAATTCCCCTTTTCTTCTAGCACTACAATCTACCAACTCAAAACGCCAGTGCTCATGCAAGTGATGAAGAATTACCGTGGTTTGAGTCCCCGCTGCGCTTCTACCACGCCCACCTCCATCGAGAATCTGAACTAGGTGGTTTGATTTTCTCCTTCTGGTCCAAAAAAACAGAATCCATATAAATCTTGGGGTCTGGGGATGCTCCATGGGCCTTTCTCTGTTTCGAGGAGAATTTCAATCTCAGAAGCAATGAATTTGTCATCACTCCAATAGAACTGAAACCCATGAGGGCTCCAGCAATTGACGGTGTCAGTATGATCCCGGTTGTTGGCAGTAAAATTCCAGCTGCAATCGGAATCCCTACCTGCATGTAGCATCAGAAAAAAGACATTGAAGAAGAGCAACGTGAAAACTGCTTGATCTTTATTTAAGTCATAGGAAATGCTAGAGGTGAGTAAACAACCGAAAAACCAGTTAAACCGAATTGTGAAAAAAACCCGTATAGAATTTAATTATTTTTGGTCCGGTTCAGTTTCAAAGGTTGAAACCGAATGAATCAGACCGGTTCAAACTGAACTAATCAGAGTTAAAAAAGCCAGGCCCAGGGGTATAAAATTGAAGTTTCCTTTCTTCTCACACTGATCAAACCTAGGGTTTGATTATATAAAACAATGAATGAAGGGAAAGATTATTGCCGAGAACAAGATTATTTCCAGTGCAAGATCATATCTCTGTGTTTTGTTTTTTTCAGTTCTTTTAACAATATAAACCGAACCGAAATTGGATGGTTTGAACTGACTTTGGTTTGGTTTTGGTTGGAATTTTAAAAATAAATAAATTCAGTTTGGTAATTTTTTTAATTCAAAACTGAACCAAACTGAAAATGATCATCCCTAAGAGATGCATAGAGATTTGCTAAGCATGTATAATGATGGGAAAAATTGCCAATCTGAGCTAGAAGACCTTGGAAATAAATTTACCTCACAATCAATGGATTCTATAATTCTGAAGGAATCAAAATGCAAAAGAGAAAGGAGAGGGTGTGTACAGACAGCAGGCTGAGGAAGAGTTGGACAAAAGAGTATGTTGTCCTCAACCTGGTGAGTGGGAAGGAGCTTCAGCTGAGTTTTAAGAAGTTAGCAAGGAATTTCACAGATGCAATCACACCAAATTGAGCGAGCAAATAGATATTGCTTGTATGAACTAAGAGTTTAGTTTGAAAAGCAACAAAAGATTTTTAATTGCATCCAAGTAGAATTCTGGGATCAGGATAAGAAAGAAAGACCTACTTACATGGTTGGGGGTGAGTTTAAATCTGAAATGATGCAGATATGCTGTTTTTTCACTCATTAAAAAAACAGTGGGGAAAAACAGAAAAACCGAAACTGAATGGAAGGAAATAAAAAAAAGAATAAACTCGACATGATCGAATAGCACATCACAGAGACATGCGACTTGAAAATACCTAACTTGGACCTAGCGTGGCTGTGATAACCACAACAATCAGCAACAGGCGTAAACATGCAACTGCTCCCGTTTTTTATACCATTGTCAATTATTAGGCTGAAATCAGCACACTTATAAAAACACTGATAAACTTAAGAATTACTGTTTTCTCTTTCAAGGTGAATGTTTCCAGGATCTGCCATACGGCCCCTTGCCCCCCAGAACTGCTATTATTATATCTTTTAAGTACTGAAATATATGGCCACTGCTTGAATAATGAACAAAACTTACGATGTTATATGCAAAAGCCCACCATAGATTTTGCTTCACAGTTTTCATTGTTAGCCTGCTCAGCTCCAGAGCATCAAGCACCTGCAAAAATAATGATACAAGTCAATAACACAGCAGCACCAATTGGCTTATAATATATACTGAGGTCAGACCAGCCAAGTCAAAATCTTTTCCAGCATCAGCTTAGAAAATCAAATTGTACTATTGGTTAGTCAATGCAGTGCATGGAGACAATATAACATGGAAAAGAAAAGATGAAATTCAATATAGATCACATGACCACTGTTTTCCAAGTGAAATTGGGCAAATAGAAGTTGAATCTTGGGAATATGAGCTATTTATGAAAGGAAGAACCAAAATCTTTCTCTCTCTTCATTTTATCATATCCTTTTCAACTCATTTTACTTTTCCACTTACACTGTCAAATTCTTCCAGGATATCATGCTCTTGGATTTCAACAAAATTTAAAATTAGATTTTTATAATTAGGGGAAGATCAACCTTAAATTTCAATAATCAATGTAATATCTCAGCTCTTTTACATTTATTTTGTAAACATTATTGAAAAATGGTATCAAGTAGAAAAATTCTGTATAGTTGCATGAATTTATGATTTTTATTTGCTAGGGCAGTACAGGTAAATATCGAATATTTTTTGTTTTGCTAATATATTGAAATTTATGTTAATTTGAACTTTGAATGTTTTCAACCACTCATTACATAAGAATCTTGTTATTTTGATTAAACCACTAGTAAGTATTATCATGATGTTAATTTAGTAAAATTATTAAAAATACACGAATTATTATCAATCTGCTAAATATTGCTAAATGATCAGCAACATGTACAGTAGCCACAACAGGTATTTTACACCGTCATGACTTAAAACCATGGCTGGCCTGGCCTGTCCCTCCCATCAGATCAGTTAAGGAGAAAAACCAAGAAATTATATTTAATTAGAGAAAATAACTTTAATTGTAATTCCGGCAGAGTAACTTGCAATTAACAGTGAGCATCAGCAGGGTACTCAGACATTACAAAAGAAAAGATGAGCTTCACTCATAACCACATATTTTCTTTGTTTGTGCATAAATAGGATTTAAGAATTCACATGTCACAACTTTGTGACTGCAGTTGTGCTGGTGAACCAAAAATTCAAAGGCTATTTGAAACAGGGATGGTAGAGGAGTAAAGCTACCAAAAACTGTGCTGTAATGTGAGTCTCAATTGCAGGCATAGATTCTTTGTTTAGGAATTAAAGAGAAATGAAGAGTTCACATGTCAGCTCTTGGTGACTACAACAGTGCTTGAGAATGAAAGGTGTAGGCTATAGGAAAATAGAGATGGTAGAGCAATGAAAAACTGTACGCTGGGTTAAATTTTAAATGGTAACAAAGGTCTTATAGCTCTGGCTTAAGAAAAAAGAATACTTTGTTTGAGGCTGTATGATGGAGAATAACTGGAAAATTTGTAATATAATGCTGTCACACCGTGATAATAAATATAACACGAAAATTAGATGTTATATCTGATTTTATAGGCTATCTTAAGTATACAATTACTTATTTTAGGCTGTTATAATCTTTAAGAGTATTAGGGATTTTATTATGTTTATTAAATTATTATATTTGTTATTTTATTTAGGATTTGAATGTGCAAGGATACCTATCATCGTGTTTAAGGATAGCTTAATTATTATTCAGAATTTAAACTTCTTTCCTAAAGTTGTTCTCCTCTCTCTTCTCCTGTCTTACTCTACTCCTCTACCCCTTGCTTACTTCTTCTCCTCACCAATTCCTCTGTACAAAGGATATGGTGTTTATCTATGTATTTACTATTATTACAGAACTTTCTCTAACTTCCTATAATAATTATATTGCATATCTTCCATTTATTCTCCATCACTATCTAATTAAACCTCACATTTTGATTATCAGAAGGAACTTTTGGTATGTCTTCTACCATTTATATGCATTAGAATAACTTAAAATTGTCCAGAGTTTCAAAATTGATATGGTAAAGGAGACTCATAATTAAGAGGGTGTTAGAAAGTGACAATGATTGCCTTTCAAAGTGTTTTTTGTTCAAAAATAAATCAAAATAATATCTTTTATTTTTATTTTTTAAATTTTATTTTTGACATTAGCACATTAAAACTATCTGAAAACATTAAAAAATTATTTTATAGAAAAAATATATATTTTTTTTGAATTTTGGCTAACCTCAGTTTGGGCTTTGCAAAGGCAGTGTTATGCAGAAGAACTACTACATCAATGACAAATTGAAAATATAATTTTGGCAGCTACAAGGATGGATGGGTCATCATGAGAGAAGGCAAAGCAAAACACTTGGGTTTCGTATCACTACATGTCTGTGCTTAAAAATAAAGCTTCCACCCTTCTCTCCTTCTGGTAAAAGCAGAAGAGACAGCCTTTACTTCACAACCAAGGTTAAGATTATTTACTTTAAAATTACCTGTGACAACCTGTTGCCCATCAGCACAATGGAGGATACATCACTGGCAGCTCCAACACCTTCTCCCATGGCAACTCCAACATGTGACTCAGCCAAGGCAGCTGCATCATTTATTCCATCACCAACCATGGCTACTATATTCTGATCCTTCTGAAGTTCACTGATGAACTTCTTTTTTTCATCTGGCTTAACTCCAGAAAGCACCTGCCATCCACAGCATGTTTTCAAAATCAACAAGTAGTGATGCATGATATATTATCCATACTATCAATTTTTTAACATCTTATAGAATCAAATAGACAACCATATGATCAGTTCTTCAAGCCTGGTCTGATGGTTTTTAGTTTATCCTCTTACAGGAACTTCCGGTCTTTGGTTTTGTACTCAATGCTCAAAACTAAAACAATCATAGTTTGGCATTTGAATGCTTGCATCTCCACCCCATGATAGTCAAGTGTCCTAACTTCCTAATGTGGTTGCTTAAAAATCAACCATGTATAACACATGAAACATTAAGAATCTCATGCTTCCATCATGCTTAGTGGAGGTGCTAGTTTCCGTAAAAGGATTTTTGAGCTACATATGTGATTGTTAGCATTCATGTGGTAACAATCTCCTGCTCACAGCATGCATGCTTATATGAATTTTAATTGGTAATGTCTCTCTAAAGCAAAGGGATTCTCAAGGTAAATTATAACCGGCATCACATTGTCATGTCTCCTTGAAGCAAAAGCACAATTAGACGCACAAGTGTTTCATGTCTCAGTCATTACAATTTCATAATGGAAACTACAAAAAACTAACAAAAAAGATTCAAATATGGAAAAACTAGTATAAAATTATTAGATGATTTGGACCTAATCTTCCAAAGCAGAAGCCATTTTTTTTTTCTTTTTTTAGTAGGCTAGTGAATACCCAACTAAGTTCTAGCACCTCTCAATTTATATCAAAGAAGTGAAAGTGGCAAATTCTATTCAGTAGTTGTTCAAGACAATCTGGCTTCCAAACTCTCACCCCTTAAACTAGATATTTTAGCACATGCGAGAAAATTTAAGTTCCCCACCTTCTCTTTTGGAATGCCAACAAGCGAAGCAACATACTCAGCAGTTTTCTTTCTGTCACCAGACAGCATGTACACATTTATTCCCTGACAGGACAAAGACTCAACAACTTGGCGAGCATCGTCTCTAATCTGGTCTTCAAAGTATATGAGTCCAACAAGTGTATTATCTACTCCAACATAGACAACAGACTGATTCTTATTATCCTCCACTTCTTGAAATGGATTCTCACAAACTCCATGCCTGCAGAAGCAAAATGTCTTGTAATTATAATTGTAATTTGTCAAAAATATCAGAAATGTATGTCTCTCTACTGGAAGTGCACGCATGCTAGCTTTAATTAAATACTCCAATGGCTATTCACACCTCATTTGCTGGTGAACTTTAGAAAAACCACACATAATAGAGGGTTTATCCTTTGAAAAAATGTTATATAAATTATCATCTAGCAAGGGATAAGGACATAACATGGCATTATGCATGTTTGCTAGCTCATTGAAGTAGTCATGGTCAGTTTAGAACTTGGGTCAAGGTCATTTGAATAAACCATATTCGTGTTACTGGATTTAAATTGAATCATGGCAGAGGTGCTACCACAATTGCATCAAAAGTGTCCAGAATACCACAAACAACCTTTTCCTATCACAAATATGGTTTTTGCCATTCTTGAATTTTTTCGAAGTACAACTAAACAGATATGCAATGCGGATAGCATATGGAATTGACACTGATATGACAAGTTTCAAAGTGAGATAAAAATCAACATTGCTAATCAACAAGTAATTATTCATTGGGGTAGGCGCACTCTATTTAGAACAACATCACAGCATCTTAGAGTTAACTTACAGGCTATGGTACTTTATACAAAGCAAGGAATGAGTGTAATACCTTTGAATCCAATCTAGTGTTCCAACAGACACTACCTTATTCTCAATGGTAGCTACAGCACCAGATCCAGGTTCCTCCATGAATGTTCCATCAGTCACCTGCTACAAACAGCTTTTCCATGAGAAATTTTGAAATACACGTGAAGCAAAATACATCATATTCCAGTGCAATATCAATCTTGTACTCAGATGCCTTGGCTGCATAGGGATATTTATTGGATATGCAAGGATAGACCAAAACTATCAAGACAAGACACCCATGGATACAGCTTGTTTTAATTTCTGCAATTAACTACGCAACTTACATAACAACAGCCACGATCTCTCTCTTTACTTCAATCCTCCTTCATAAGGGGTTTTAAATTGTTAGAAAATAATATAAATTATTTCCTTTGACCTCACCTAATAGCTTAAACTTTTAAGTGAGATGGTTTCTTGACATGGTGTTAGAACCTAGTTGCTCAAATTGACCTCATACTACAAAATTTGGTATAACACCTATTTGTGCTTTGTGGAGTCAATCTCTCTCTTGGTGTGACTACTGGAATCTAGAGCAGATTCTCTTGTTTTTAACAATAATTTTATTTGTTGAGATTTACAAATAAAATTGTGAGTTATGGCTGATAAAAAGATTGAAATAATATCTAATGTAATTCCGGTGATGTCAAAAATCATTGAACATAAGCTCATAGTTCCAATTATTTGGAGTGGAGTAAGACTGTTCGTCTTTATTTGCGGAGTATTGATAAGGATAATCATGACTGGTGATCCATCTAAAGATGATTCAAGATAGACATGGCTGAGAGAGGATGCCTGATTATTCATACAGATACAAAACTCTATTAATAATGAAGTAATTGACTCGATCAATCATTGTGAATTAGTTAAGGAATTGATGGAATATTTGGATTTCTTGTATTCCAAAAAAGGGAATGTTTTCCACATTTATGAGGTGTGTAAAGCCTTTTACCGTGCAAAAAAACATGATAGATCTCTTAAAAACTATCAAGAGACATTGTTATGGGATTCATTCAGACTTATGGAACAAACTATCAAGAGACATTGTTCTTGTGGCTAAAATGAACTTTATTTGAAATCTTCTACTTTGTAGAAAATATAGGATGAGAATTAGAGCAAGTTAGATGTCAAGAATACTTTTTTCCATGGAGACTTGTGAGAGGAGGTATATATGAAATTCCTGTTGGCTTTTGATGTTGTTGGATTTGTGTTATCTGAAGGTTTTGAACATTTAGATGGAGATCTGCCACCAATAGACTATGGATGGTATAGCAAATGCTTTTATGGACTTGTGGGATAGGTCTAAGAGCAAGCCTAAATGAGATCCTGACAGAAGATCCAACCATTGAACCGGGTTTAAATTTTTACAAGAGATCCCCAAGGCCCTGTTCCCAAGAAGTTAAAGAAGATGAAATTATACAAGATCTCATGAAACTTAGAACTAATTTTACCAGCAACTAACCATCTTTAGAACAAGATGGTCTTTTATCTTTGAATTTGTGATAAAGAGCCTAATGTGAAACAAAGAGAAAACATAAAAGAACAATTTGAATGTTAGGAGGTAGAAGTTGATAAGAGTATTGGTAAAGAAGTTCAACAGGTGGAATTCTTACACATAAATTCAAAGCAATAGGCTCATGATTTCATTGTTTGTAAAAGCATTATGTTCAAGAAGTCATTTTCATCATCCCATTAAAATTGTTGGTTGGATTCATGACTTAGCAATTCACCATCCCATTAAAATTATTGGATGGATGGATTTGAGACTTGGCAATTCAAATGGCATGAAGACCCTGATAGGTAATTTCAAGTTGAGACAAACAATTTCGAGTTGAGGAATGAAGAATGGAAATTGCACTTCTTGCTATGCATTCCTAAAAATTGTGGTATAATATGGGGAGAAAAACAGAAAATAAGTGGAAGATTTTCAAAATATATGTCATGGGAAAGATAGACATTACATTATCTTTAATTGTCACTTATTTGGAAAATCTAGTCAAGATTTTTAGTGTTGATAGGACTTTTCAAATGGTTTATGACCTTGTTCTATTTTTTGTTTTGTTATAGAGTTTCATTAGGGTTTTGGTGCCTATATAGGGACATGTATTATTATGTTCAATAAGCTAAATGATTGTTGACTAACAAGTCGTCTTCCTCTTTTTGCCCTCTCTTCCAGTATATATTCCTCTACCTCTTAATCCCCTTCTCATCTCTAATTTCTAAATCCCCTTTCTTGTCTCTACATCACCTATAGTAGAAGCTACATGCAAATCTCTTATTTGTTTCCATGCTTTCCAAGAATAATAATGTGAAAAACAGTTGAGCACGAGATGCATATGTACCTTCACATTCATACAGCTAGCAGCCCGTGCAGCTTCTACTATTGCTTTTCCAACTGGATGAATGGTGTTTGATTCCACGCCTGCAGCTAACTTCAAAACTTCAACTTCAGACCACATAGCATTTGGCTTTAGTCTGCATCAAAGCATGAATTTTGAACTTCAAATGCACTAAAGCAATCAAATTTAGCACAATAATGTATGAAACTTTCTTTAATGGGCCAGCCATACACTTTGCATGTATCACCTTCCACATAAGTATCTAATCACTCAAGTTTCACAGAATTAGAATTTATCTGTATCTTCTGGTGATTCTTACTGCCAAAAACTGTTAAAGGACCAAAATTAAAGATTTTGAGATTTAGTCTTTGAATTGGTTAATATGGTCAAATCAAAGATAACCAAAGGAGGAAGTTGAAATCGCTCACTCTTTCTATTGTACATTATTGATAAAGAGTTGAATAAGTGAAAAAATCTTGGCATACTCGAAGCACAACCTAATTAACACTTCAATCAGCTATAGCAGAATTCAACTGGAAACATTACTTCAAATGTGCACAGAATTGAAAGATAAGTATTTCCAAGATCACTGAGTTTGACCAGCTGGGAGACTGGCAGCAGTCAAGCAGATACATTTGATTCACCAAGGAACAAACAACTTCCGCATGATATTTAATTTTTTAATGAAGTGGTTGAAAATACCACACTTGGTACACAAAAATAAATCTGCAGTCTGCCACACTTGGTACCAAGACCAAAAGGGGAGTACACCAGTAATTGTTAAAAAAAGTAGAAAAAAAAAGAAAAGAAAACCCGTAATTTGGTTCATTATCTTCCTATATTGGCATGAATAAGAGTATTTAAGCACAAAAAACTGTTCATGCTTGTAAGGTCAAAACTGCACAAACACATTTATCAATATACATAAATACAACCTTGACATTGAATCAATGAATATGATCAAAGTAAAAATAAAATAAAAATAGAACAGATACTACTGCAGATTATTTCATTATGGAACTCTAACATACTAGCTGCGAAACAGAAAAATCTCTCATAAATGTGAATTTGTTGCGGAAAAAATATTGATCATAGGAAACAGATAATCCCTCGATATAAAGAAAATATCTGCCACCACTTACTGTGAACCTGTAATTTCCATGCCTCCAAGAGAAACAACCTTCGTTACAACAGGTCTGCCAATTGTTAGGGTCCCTGTTTTGTCAAACACAACAGAATTCACCATTGAGAACTTCTCCAGAACATTTCCTCCACGCAAAAGCAGTCCTCTTGTTGCTCCCAATGAAGTTCCAACCTGGAAAGAATGAAAAAATATTGAAGCCCATGATCAATCAAAGTCAAACAATTAAATGTGAATACATGATGAAACTGGAGTACTTCAAGGAGGATACCAGTACAGCAGTAGGTGTGGCCAAGCCAAGTGCACATGGACAAGCAACAACCTGCATTCAGGATACACATGATCACTATTACATGGAATAGAACAGGCAGACAAGCAAAGCATCCCAGCACCGTGGAATCAATAAGAGATTAAAAACTTTCTATTTTAAAGAATAATCAAAAAGACTTTTCTATGGAAACTCCTAGATTGCAAGCTGAAATCATTAGCAGTGAAAATGTTGACAGAAGTTGTACCATGCCTTAATTGAGCAGCCATAGTGCACAAATGCATCATGATATTTGACTCCCAAAGTGATTTGTATCTACAGTCACAATCATCATATAGATTGTTTCATTTTATGTAGATATTGAAAGCACTGTCCTTTGATCTTTTTGAAATCAAGTCTCCGGATCTTGTCACCATCCTTGGCATCATTATAAATAACATCTCCATCAGCGAAACAACACATTATGAGCAATGTCTTCTCAGTTTTCATCGGGTAAAATAGTTTGCTCACTCTCCATGACATAAATCATTGTTTTTATTCTAGGAAGATTGTTGTAAAACACACTCAAGATAAAAAAAAATCAGACTCCAAGCATTTTCTTTGATAGAGTTTGTCATGTATATATCTGGACAAATGCCCCATTCAAACCTTAATAACCAAAGCCATAATACAATGCTAAGAAGTGACTTGAGAGAAAATCGAAACCAGTGGAAACCCCAAGAGAAGTGAAACAGAGTTTGTTCAACCAAACAGAAAACAATTATAATACAATTGGGCCAAACATGGATAAGTATTTAATGAGATAGCCATAAGAAGAATGTAGAGCTCTTTTAAAGGGGTTATTGTTTACCAAAACACTGCAAGATACAATTGGGCCAAACATGGATAAGTATTTAATGAGATAGCCATAAGAAGAATGTAGAGCTCTTTTAAAGGGGTTATTGTTTACCAAAACACTGCAAGATAGCTGAAGAGCTAGAGAAACTGGATTTCCTTGGTTCAAAGCTGCAGGTAGAATACGTGTCCCAAACATGCTCCAGAACATAAATGTTGCTGCTGAAATTGCCATTACTCCATAAGTAAAGTGGCCAGACACCTGATGAAAGGAAGAAAATAAGAGTGAAGTTCATGTGAATGCCTATTTGCACATAAACACAAATTCCTGTATGCTTTTGGAACAAAAACAAGGCAAGGATTAGGGAGGGGGTGGGGAGTAAAGAAAAAAGCATCACTACCAACAATAAGCTTAGAATTGGATAATAGAGGATGATTAATAAAAGCAACACACGCAACCTAGCATCAAGCTTAAAAATACTCATATTAATTATTCTGACATGTGCATGCATGTTTCAAAAACCAAGTTTGTTTCTGAGATCAGTTTACCATAAAGATGAATTTCCCTCAAAAATTTGCAAACCATGTATGCATGAGAGTGTCAGCTTACCCAGAAACAGTGAATGGCATCTTAAATATAACAAGAGTAACTGAAGATGCAGAAAAGAAACCTTGTCAGCCAATCGTTGTACTGGAGCTTCCCTGCTCTGTGCCTCTTCTACCAAACGGACAATGTCTCCCATGGCAGTCTCACCCCCTGGTCTTTTCACTTCAATTGTAAGAGTTCCATTGAGATTTATACTTCCAGCTGATACTTGACTCTAGAGCATACAAAAATACTCAGTAATTAGTAATGTCAAAGCAGGTCCCACTGCTATAATTAATGTAGCGCAGGAAGGGTTCCTGAAATGAATCATCATGCAAATGTGCAGCTACATGATGCTGTCGGAGAATTCATATTAGTTGCATATAACTGGAGAATAATACCCCAGGTAGTTTGGTAACTGGCAATGGCTCCCCTGTGAAACTTGACTCATCAATGGCGCTTCTGCCAGCTCTGACTGTTCCATCTGCTGGAACACGATCCTAAAACAACAGAAGAATGCATGTCAGGGGGGTCACATATAGTAAATATGTGACCACAAGTAACAAGTATCTCAAACTTTGAGCTCACATTGAGAAGCCAAGGGAAATGGAGTGAAAATTAAAGGATAAAAAGAAAAAAGCTTAATGAAAAGCAAGACACATGTCATATAAATAGTATCTAAAGTAGGCCAAATCTATAAAAGAGCAGGTTATTAAACAAGACTTTTAATGTGGTAACTCATTAAATAAGACAATTGTTGTTACTATTAAAGCTGCAGGTGATACATGAACAAAAGTGGAGCCTTTACTTACTCCAGGTAGGACAACAATTTGGTCTCCAACAGTAAGGCTGCTGCAAGGAACTTCAACAATTGAGCTCAGGTCTTTTGCATCACCATTAACCACAAGACGAGCTTTTGTAGGTAAAACACTTAGAAGTCCCGTCATATCACTGGCTGCTTTAATTTTAGCTCTCTGTTCAAGATTCCTTCCTAGCAAGACAAACGCTATTAACATAATCGGTTCCTCAAAGAATGCCTTCCAACCCTGTTTATCGAAGAACCATTAGCAGTGTCAGCAGATAGTTTCTTAATAGACTAATCATCCATTTTATATACAAGTATGCTGTTTCTTAAAAAATAAAATAAATAATATGGACTCAAGTTATGCCCAAGAATAGAAAAATCAAAAGCTTAACAGAATAATCACTTAATAAACAGATCCCATGACTTGTATCAATATCTAGAATCTACACAAGTTCAACGAATATGCCTTCTTAAAAGTATGTCTTAAAACATGATTTAGATGTTCAACTGGACTATGTATCTAAAATAATTTCTTACTGTTTCTTGACATATATAAATCAGGTTCCTGCTTGTTGATCCAAAATGAGAATATCAGAATGTACAAGTTTGAGAACCAAAAGCAAGATAGTAGTAAATTGATTCAAGAACAATCAACCAGCAATTTGAAGAGTATATAGCAGAACAACTAGCTGTGAATTTGAGTTTGAAAAATGCCCTACATTTCAGTCACAAGTTCACCATTTGGTAAGGAAACAAAATATAGCAAGAACTTGTTTTGCACATATATTACACTATTTGAGATGCGATATGCAAAAGAACCTCAGCAACCCTTTGTGATTATGTAGGGATTGTGAAAACTGAGTTATCCCACCAATTAACTTGATGCCTTGGCATCCTAATCATTACTTTGAATAGTCCAAGTACCCTTGTGCCACAGTATTCTTTGGATAATGAAACAACCATTTTCCCACCGGAGCATTGCTTTTGAGTTGAGGGAAGCCTCAAGCACCTTTAACTCCTGGGATTACTTAAAACTCCCAACTCATCTGGTGATCATTTAGCCTTCTCCTACGCCATACAAAATTCCTCCTAATTCTATTTATCAAACAGCCATAAAGACTGGAATCTTAAACAGTGACAAATAATACAAAATGATACTGGATAAGCTTGCGACTGAATAAAATTAATCCAACCCCCAGTGACAGAATCACCTCTCCACCAGTCCAATCTCTTATAGACTCAATAATCAAATCCTGAAAAGAAACAGGTGCATCTTGCAAATTCACCCGATGAACCCTCCAAAAAGAATCCCAAAATGCTCCAGTGGCCACTCCAACATCAACACCTGGCACGGCTAGCAAACTCACACACAAAATCTTGTGCCAAATATAATCCTGCCACTCTTCTCTTAAACATGTTAAATATTCTTTTTGAAAATGCATCAAAAACCTCCAAAATCATCAGCACATCCTCCAAAATCATCAGCAGGTGCAGAATATTTGCTTCCTCCACTCCCAGTCGCAAGCCTTTCACAAACTCTTTCTCCACCTATCTATCAATAGTCCGAGTAAAAGTGTCCTGCACTACTGATGAACAGCTGGCATGCCTAGCAAACTCACCCTCAAAATCCTGTGCCAAATATAATCCTGCCACTCTGCTCTTAAATATGTTAAGTATTCTTTTTGAAAATGCATCAAAAACCTGCAAAATCATCGGCACATCCTCAAAACATCCTCCAAGAGAAGGATGATATTATCTACAAATTACAAATGTGAAATATTTGCTTCCTCCACCCCCAATCGCAAGCCTTTCAAAAACCCTTTCTCCACCGTCAATTTTCCTGCACTACTTGTGAACAGCTAGTAATAATTTTACAGTCCTTGTTTAGAAGTCAAACTTGACTCTTCATTACTTTACCAGGTAAGCAGACATTTCAAGACACCCCAACTCTGCGCATAGTTTAGGCTTAGAAAATAAATGGGGGAATGTTTCTTTCAATAATACAGTTTAAAATGCTTTCCTGATAACTTATGGATCCAAGAACTCTAGGGTTTTGATTTGTGGATACTGCTATTCATTCATTAGCTATGCAACCAGTCATATGAAGAGAGAAAATTAGCATCACTAAACTTCTACAAGCCATATCTCAATTTCAAGAAAAGTTTCAAAACAAAAGGAGATATCAGAGAAGACAAAAAGACACTAAACTGCATATACTCTTTACACTAGAATGAAAGTTCTTCACTACCTTCCAAGCCACCTACTTAACACCACAACATAGTTCTAGATAAAACTAGACATGCAACAAGTCATATGTTATAAAGCACATAAAGTCAACAGCTTAATGAGTAACCCATTTGGCTTTCCCATTAGAAAAATAAAGACAACCACTGAATCCCAGATGAAACTAGAACTTTGTAAGGATAGGAAATATGACTTACCAGCTTTGGTACCAATGCAGCTAATGAGCTAACAGCAAATGAGGATAATGCCCCAAGACCTACTAAAGTGTTCATATTTGGAGCCCCCTTAAAAAGGCTTTTAACACCATCATGAATAAGTTGTCGCCCAGGACCAAGCAATGTAAACAAGGACAGAGATAGATGGAATCCTACAGAATGAAATACATGGGTCCATGAAGCCTTAGTGACGAAAATATGAGAAACATGGCCAAGGAGGCATACAGCACAGAGGGCCCAAGAGACAGCAAGCTGACGACCTACAAAAAGAAGAGCATTAAGAAAGATTTCTTCACCGATGGATTATCACTATATAAAGCTTTTAACATAATTATTTAATCTAACCAGTAAGGTGTATGACGATATGTACCGCTTTCTTTTAGGCGATCACGCTTTTCATCCATTTTCTTTTCAAAAACTTTGAAGACATTCTCCCTTCCTTCATCTATACAGAAGCAACCATTGAAGCCACAAGGATGTTAAGCGTATTCCACAAGAAGGGTAGAAACATGTTAAGAGAATTAATAACAAAACTAATCCTCATATAGTAGAGAATGAAGGCAATTGAAATTAATTGAGTATAGCACATGAAGCTCTGAGTTGGCATAAAAATTTGGTCAATTGAAAAATAGTAGCAATGTATGGAACTTGGAACAGGTTTCATCAAACTGGACCAAAATGGCAACAAGGTAGAAAATGTAGGATTCATTGCTTTACAATATGAAAAAGATTTATTAATAAACTTAGGACCAGAAGAAAAACAGAAACCCAGTAAAGGACTAGTGCACCCTGTACAAGTGAAGAACAAAAAACAAAGCACCTAAACTGAAGTAAATAGATGTTAAAGAAGCAGATTCTTATCCTCAAGCATCAAATGACAGTTGAAAGAAACCCCTAAAAATCACATTACTTTATCTACAAACCCACAGAACAAATTACACAAAAGTATCATATTATAGTTTACTGGTACTTCCTTGTAATGAATTTCCCTTCAGAAGGTCTTGCATTTCTCTCTAACCACAGGCTCAAAGAATAAAGAACATCAAGGAATTTTACAACCCAAGGCAGAAACACCTCACAAATAAACAAGCACAAAATGAACCAGATCAATTGATGATAGAAAAAGTCTCCCATACAGCCACCAAACAACGACAGAGCAACTGAACAACTCATTCTGCAGAGTTGTAAACATATTACACTGGAATATGAGAAAGCAGGAAATAGGAAAAGTAGTCTGCCACGCAGTTCTTCTAATGGAACATGCTGCCTTCATAACTACAATACAAAGAAGTAAGGTTTAACCTCAAAGAAGTGATTTCCTGTTCAGCCATTAATATACCATATCTTCCCTAAGGCAGCACCACAGTGATAAATGGCAATGGAAGCATCCACCAGAGCCATTACACAAGACATCCTATACTGCGAAGTATAATATTGTCTCCATTACCCTAGATATATATGGCAAGGATGATGATTTTCCAAGCATTTTTACATGGTATGTATTTTTAGCAAGAGAGTGGATGTGGCAGTGTCTATTGAATAGAGTATAAACCAACAAATTAAAGGGTCTCTAAAAAATTATGTAGTATCTGAAATGAGAGAGAAGAAATACTTAGCATCCTAATCTAGAATAAGAAGATGCAATCAACTAAAACCACATTAACATAGCAATCAACTAAAACCACATTAATCTTAAGATGAAACTGTCGTAGTGATTAGGAGAAATTCTAGTTCAAAGCATCTAAACCTAAATTGAACATGGAGGAGGAATATATAGAAATTATGATTAGTGGTTGTAACAAATTTATGTTCTAACAACTCTAGGAACCCATTTATTTGCTTACAAACTTTGTCTAGCGACTGTAAGAAAATACTATTCGAGATCTCATTTTCTGGTCATGGTTACAAAAATCCTCTGCCAAGTAATCCTGTATTACCCAGTATGATAAAATGAGATGATGCACTCATAAATTTTACTACTATACACAGTAGAATTAGTGCAAGGCAAACTCTCCACTAACCCAGTAATCTAGATCACATACTCAAAAACAAATGATGAAGGAGAATTCAAGTTCTTTACAAGGCTAAACTAAATCTCAAAGTAAAACTTTCATTAGCTATAATGTAAAACAGCATTTTCATAAACTATAAAACAATTGAACAGCTGAATGAGAGGCCCAACACCTGGCATTTAACAATGCAGAATAGCTAAAAAAGCAGCATATTCACAAACTACAAAACATTTAGAAGCTGTCTGCTTTTCTGAAAATCTGTTAAATGTTCTTAATAAGGTAATCTGAACAAAGATGAATTGCTTGCCTACTGAGTCTTAATACAGGTGTTGGTAAATTTATATTCTAAACAACCCAGTGTAAAATGTCGTTTCCACGAGTAAAAATGATAAAAGGAAGTATCTAAAAGCAAAGAGAAGAAAACAATTACTCTTAAGATTGTTTTGTGTTTCATTAGCGTGGTAATGAATACAGAAAGCTGAAAATAGAACAGAACACGACCACATTATTATGTACAGGATACGTCTAAGAGTTGTGAGAACATATAAAATCAGGCAGACAACCTTTCTGACAAAGTATAAATCATATATTGAACATGAATGCAGTTTCCAGATACACAACTAATCCTTTGCAAGATACAAGAACTCTGTCAGACTTTGCAAAGTAACAAAGATACAAGGCAGTAAACTTTCCTTCTAATTCTGGGTAAAATATACTAATATACCAAGATGATATGTTCCCAGAATAACACACATGGCCAATGTCACTTTCTCTTAAACATGAATAAAATCAACCTTTATAAATGAATATCCTAGATTCCTGATGTTAGTAAAAGCAGTGACAAATTCAGATTGTGCAATAGCAAATCCTCCAAGAGAAATGGCTCTCCAGCACCAGTATTTCTCTCTCTTCAGATATCCACCACAAGCTGTTGACTCACCTATTGAAGGGAGAAATCATAATATTAATAAGCACGTTTATGTGTCCTTTCCCATCCCCCATACTGGAGAAGATTTCTGTGAGATTCTTCTCAAGCAAGCAAGTCACCATGAAATTGAAAACTTAATGAGTTAGGGACATACCATAAAGAATTATGGTCACTCCTCACAAGAAATCTTTAGCTTTTCTACAGTGAAATATCTCCTTCAGTAGCTTCCTGACCTGCCACTAGCCCACCAAACTTCACATGAATCATATTGAAACTTGGGATGTATGGGGAGTGTCACCCTGGTTAAGATTTAGATGTCTTCCTCCACTATTCAAGCATCCACTAGCTGGTATGGTAACTTTATTCCTATATCAGTTGGGAAGCTACTTTATAGTCCTTGGTTTGTCTTTACCATACAAACGGACAGTTGAATGTTTCAAAGAGTGGAATGTTCAGCTTTCACTCTTTTTTTGCAGTTTTAACACTAGGAAGGAAAAAAAAATTAATATCCTTTACTTGTCATGTTTCTTGATTCCTCACATTTTTCTTTGATGTTTTTTTTCCCTCCCTGTCATCATCAGCACTTGGGTGATACCAAAACACAGCATATTTTCATAAATTATACCACTATCAGAATCTCAAACGCCATACACAAGCATATGAGCAATACAGCACAATTAAAGTATCGTGAGTAATCTAAAAGTTACGTTACAACACTGACTAGTTATTAAAAATCATAAAATGCACGAACAGGGCAAAGAACACATATTCAATAACTCTTTACACATTTCAACAAGAGGGAGTATAATCACAACAACAACGATGATGGTGGTGATGAGAAGGTTTACCTCGAAGGTTCGACACGAAACCACAATTGGTTAGATGCTTTGCAAGTGCCTCACCCAGTTGTTTCTGCCAGTTGGGCACAACTTTTGCTTCAGACACCGGCCACACTATTGCAGTCTCTGTAGCAAGATTGACACTAGCAGAAGATACTTGTGACTGTTCATATAAAACATAGATGATGATTACAGAATCAGAGCACAAGCTACGGAACAAATTAAAAGAAGAAAAGTAATGCATTGATTCTTTCGCGTTTTGTTTCTCAAATATTTCAAAAATAAGGCACAATTATTAGTCACATCCTTAGGTTTGCGGAAAGCAAATGAAGCACCAAAAAATAATTTCATTGTCAAATAAATTAAATAAAAGGAAATGATATCTCACTTGACTTTCAAGAATTCTCTTCACACTAGCTGCACATCCCCCGCATGTCATTCCCTGCATCACAGCCGTGGCGTTTTAGCTTTGTTTTTAGATAATTTCTAAAATTATCTAATGATAATTGAGATAAAAAATAAAAAAACCAGAGTCTGTTTTAGACTTCTTACCCCAACATCGAGTATGATAACATCCGGCGACACCACCGGAGCCTCCTTCGCGCCGATCGCTTCCTCAACCGAATTCGACTCCGCATCTCCACCATTCGACCCACCTCCACCACCACCACCACCACCACCACACCTCCACCAAACACGCCGCCACCTCCTCCTCCTCCGGAAGTGGTACCGAAAGACGCCGCGGAGCTGGAAACGCACTCCAAACGGAGGCGTGCCAGTGACACACCCGCGCACAAGCCTTTCAAAGAAGGGGAAGGAAGAACGTTGTTGCTGCGAGAGTAGATGGAGCTGAGTCGGCGAGTTACGAGCTGAGTCGAGTAGATGCGGAGTAAGGAACGGGTAATGTTGGTGGTGAGGTGACGGTTAAGGGCCTTGGATAGCGTGAAGAGAGGCACTGTCGTCGCCGAGACAGCCAACGCAGACTCCATTTTTTAAAAACAAATCCTCTCTAATCTTCTCTTGTCTCGGTGTATCTGTATTTATATACGTACACAAATTATAAATAATAATGAAGTCCTCTCCACATTTTTCTTCTTCTTTTATTATTATTTCTTGAGGCTGCTGGTTGAAGAAGAAAAAAAAAGATCTCCGTTATTAGTGCATCTCTAATGATAAATGTTAAATTAAAGAGAGAGATGAATGATCTATATAGCATTTTAAATAGTAAAATTAAAATTTTATTTAAGTGTGCATTCTAATAATAAATGCATATTAGCTATTCCTCGAGGTTAGGTGATTATTTTTTTTTTTTTCATCAATATTTTTAGATCATGTTTTTAGATTTGTTGGTTATTGCGTTTTAAAAATGTTTTTAAAAAAATATTTATTTATTATTATTTTGGTATTTTTAAATTATTTTCATATAATGATGTCAAAAATAATTTTTAAAAAATAAAAAAATATAATTCTGATACATTTTTGAACAAAAATTATTTTAAAAAACAAATTCAACCGCACTTTCAAACATGCAATTCAATGGTAAATTTATAAATTGGTATCGGAGCTCTTTAATTATTAATTGAAATATTATGTTAGTCTTTGATTTTATTTTTTTTGCCTGTTTTTGTGCATTGATAAGGATGTAAAATGTTATTATTTTTAAAACTGTAATTTTTAAAAGAATATAGACATAATGAAAAATGCTAAATAAGAGGATAGTCAAGGTAATTCTCCAAAAAACATTTATGGTATTCTAGGGCCCAAATTGCATATTATATTTTACTAAAAAAATAAAATTTAATTATCAACAGGATTTTAAAAGTATATCTGTATGTTACAGGAAAACTACAAGAGGGGACAGACCAGACAATAAATACCTCGTATTTTCCCTCTACTTTCTCACAATGCCTTCTGTGACCTGGTCCGCGTACTACCTTGACCAATAATTCCGTTATAACGTGTTATTAAAGTTATTTTTTAAAATATTTTTTATTTAAAAAATATTTTATTATTATTATTTTGAATTTAATTTTAGCATTAACACTGATCTAAAAATAAAAAATAAATCATTTAAATTTTAACTTTTTTTGAAAACCAACTTTAAAATAATTCCAAAAACCTATTAATTGGCTACGCTGGAAGGAGGAGAAAGAACATTATTTGCATGACCACTTTAGTGCTTGTTTGGCATTGTGATCCTACTGGTTTTTGGCTGAAATTTGAAAAAAAAATTCATTTTAACAACCAGCGGTTTGGTGTTTTTAGATCATTTTGATGTGCTGATTTCAAAAATGATTTTAAAAAAATAAAAAAACATCATTTTGATGTATTTCAGCACGATAAGCACTTTAAAAAGCTACCGCAATCACACTCCTAAACAGCCCTTTAATCCTTAGTTGTAATTTCTCAGCTATATTAACGTTTATTCTGCTCGTGTCTCTATTTATTTCTTTCTGTCATTATCTTTTGTTTCTGCTATTTTAAAAAAAATTAAAAAAATATTTTAATTTTTATTTTAAATTAATTTTTTTAGTGTTTTTATATAATTTTTAAGTGTTAGTATTAAATTTAATTTAAAAAATATCATTTTAATATATTTTTGAAAAAAAATATTTTTAAAAATAATATTAATAATACTACCAAACAGAAAGAAAATCCTATACAAAAGAATAAGATTTTCCCCTTAAATCCTGCTGCTGCTGCTCTTATATTGGTATTGTTGACAACATATTTAAATAATAGTTTCTAGGTTCGTGTCGTAATCAAATTAGCTTTCAAGAGTTCTGCTTTCATGTCTCTCTAATCTGTTGTTGGGTGTGTTTTGACACGTTTCCTTATCATTAAATGTTGGTTCTAGTTTTTAAGTATTTTTATGTCTTGTTTTTCTTCTGTGTTGCGTGTGTTGTTACTCTATTTTAAACGTGTTTTTTAAAATACAATAAATTATTTTTATTTTATTTATTTATATTAATATTTTTAAATTATTTTAACAATACTGGTATCAAAATATTTTAATAAAATATAAAAATAGTATTTTAAAATATTTTTGAGCTAAAAATACTTTAAAAAATAACTTTAATAACCCTTTTAAATAGACATCTATTTATATAGTCATGTTTTTCTTGGTTTCTAATTAATCTATTTACACATCATTTTACGCATTCATTTTTCTTTGGTGGGTGTTGCGACATGTGTTATTATCATTGCCTCGTGCATGTTGGGTTTTTTCAAGAAGCCATGTAATAAACTATTGAAAAATAAATTTTAAAAAAATAACCATAATTCGTTCTTTTTAATGAAGTAGTAGTAATTATGTTTTCAGGGTCGTGTAGATGAAAAAACATAATAAAAACATGAAAGTCGCAAGTGCTAAAAAAACATTTGACATAAGCTTTAGCAATTATTAATATTTAAATTATGAATGATGGTAAATAATAATAAATAAAAAAAAACTAAAAAGGGAAGAATTTAAATGATTACAATTATCAACATTTTGATGTTAAAATAATACAAATGAATATACAATTGAAAAAATGAATTAACAACATGGACAAAAAAATAGTACTGAAAAGAAAATATATGCAGAGAGAGAGAGAGATCCGTGGATCATAATCGTCGAACAGCTAGCTAGTCAGTCTTGAAGATATCGACGTGAAAGATGCGAACGCATTGATAGAACGAGCAAAACACTTCCATGGCCATCAAGAGAAAGAGCAAAACGGCGGCCAACAAGGTGAGAAACTGCCATGAACAGAACACAGACCGCTTCATGAATTTCTTTAATTTCACCATCCATAGACTATCATAGTACTTGTTGACGTCCTCAATCACCTTATCCAAGAACTGAGCTTTCGTCATTCGAACGCACTTACAATTGCAGTCGCTCATCCCGTTCAACATGGTGGCCACATCCTCGTCGCTCTTCAAACGGTTCAAAATGATGCCTCTTTCTCTGAGCAGCCTCACATCCTCCTCCGTGTCAATGATCCCATTCATCAATTCTATGTATCGAGTGAAAATCAAGGGCCCTGATGCATTCGACATTTCATATGCTACCAGGTTTCTGAACATCACCTCGCTGTTTAAATCTAAACTGATTGTGGGCAGGTAAAACGCAGCCTTCTCTTTGTTGAAAGCAATGGTTGAGATGTTGCCAGTGGTAGGGATGAAAGAAACGCCGCGGTTTGAGAGCTGGGTGACTGAGGGGATTGTGATCTCTTCTGCCAATGGTGGCTTGGTAGTTCCTGTACTGGATTCCTTCGTTTCAGGGTCGTCAGGATTTTTTAGGTTAGACAGGATTGTCCAGGACAGGTTCAGCCTGCTCGTCACAGATGATGAAATGTTCTTGAGGATACGTACCGGGGCTATCTTTAGTTGTGAAACCATGTTCCAAGACACGGTCAGGATTTGTTCAACGTAGCCTGAATCCACCCCAACTCCTTCTCCTTCTTCTTGCTGGTGATCTCTCTCGATTTGATCTGCAGCTTCTTCGAGCACTATCTCGATCGATTCTTCCACCTTGGGGACGATAATGTCATACAAGAAGTCTAGCAAGTGGGACTGCTCCAGGATTTTCTTAGTTTTTGGCAACTCGATCATCTTGAAAGGAGAGAGCTCCTTAGCTAATCCTATAACCATGGACAGAAGTATGTCATCAGCTAATTCAGCCGACAAGTATTGAAATTCTAGCACCTTTCTCAATATAAATTGTGGAACCTGATTCTCGAGCATCACCATATCTCTGAGAATAGCGTGATGAGACGATTTATTCTTCGAATAATCAAGCAAATGAGACATTCGTGACGGGACCCTTGATAACAATTTAGTTTCCTTGGCAGAGTAAATTTGAAGAAACTCCAGCAAGAACGAAACATCCAAGGCCATCATCCATGCTAGCGTTTCAGCATTAAAATCTAAGTACCTGTGGTAGCATGCCCTAATCTTTGGTTCAAGCTTTATCAATTCCTCGACAAGATTTTCAAATCTGTGGCTATCAAGTTGATTCTGCAGTTTCTTTGCTGCTGACAGCTTATATCTCTCCATCTCATGAAGATCTGCTCGCCGGTAATGGTATGGACCAAGCGAAAGTTGTTGTGGAGTATAATAGTCGGGATTGGAAGACATTAGGGTTTTTGGGACAGCAAAAATGCTCACCGGGCTTTCATCTTCACCATCACCGTCATCTCCGCCGAGCTCCTTCTCGAGTGCTCGTCCGACGTTAATGACCCATTGATACTCGTCGAAATTCGAGCTCGAAATCGACCTCGAACTCGAGCAAGTACATGACATGCTGGGTTGGTGGTAAGACATGTTTGTTTATGTTTGCTGATGTTGTACAGGAAATTAACGAACTCGTGGGTTTTTATACGGCTTATGAGCATTACCTCCCATGCACGGTCCTTCGAAATTTCATACAAGATGAGTGTCAAAAGGAAATTCTTACGTCCAGATTGGCTTTGAAAGTCAAACTTGCCTCAATTTCTGTTGGCAATCAACCATCACGGCAGCACGCAATGGGTTTACCTGTGGTACACATATATTTCATTCCTCTTCTCTTGTTGATTTTATATTATGGTGCTTTAACTTTTATTTTCATTAATCCCATCCTTACATGTTTGGTCCTTTCACAGTGTAGTCCCCCAATAACCAGTGCAGTTATCCCCTTTAAAACATATCTCTATAGTCAATGCAATATTCAATATTATAGTTATTTTGGAAAATTTAAATTTTTTAGTTGAAATTTATAATAAACGGGATGAATTAATTAAAACTTCCTTTTGTATGATAAGACAGGTGCCGTGACAGGAAAAATCCTAAATGGAAGTATACGATTTGAGTAATTAAGGGAAAATAATATAATTTAGTGATGAAGGGACTTAATTGATAAGAAAACAAGAGTAAAGGGATGAACTTGACATTAAGCAATTATCAGCATTTGAGGACCGCGCGAACGATTTGATTTTCTTTATTCTCTAGTTTAGCCAACACAAAGCATGATCAAAGTCCACGTGCTGTATTTCTATCCACTAGCTCAATTTTATGAAAGTTCCTTGTAACCACAAGGAAATGGCTTTACTATTTAGATTTTTCACTGTTTTTGGGTCAACAATAATTTCTGGACTAGTTGTTTTGAAATGTATTTTAAAGTATTTTTTTTTAAATTAACCTATATTATTTAAAAAAAATGAAAAAGAATATTTTTGTAATATATTTAAAAAAAAATATTATTTAAAAAACAACACGTAATAAAAAATACTAGCTAATTGCCCGCGCGTTGCCGCGGGTAATTTTTTGTATATAATTTAACATAATTAAATCTACAATGATAAATTTATATGATATAAGTAAATTAAAATTATAGATTAAAAGATAAAACGTTTAAAATTTTGAGTTGAATTTGTCACGTAAGCATAGATTACATTTTTTAGAATATAGATATTGCGTCATAAACGGTCACAAAAGAGCGCGCACTAACATTAGAAAAAAGAGCAAAATATTTGAATAAGAAAAAAAACAAATCACTGAAATCATTATTGTGCAGATAATAAAATTATAAAAATCAATTAATAGAAAGAGCAAGAAAAAAAAAGGGAAAAGGAAGCAATATTAATTTAAAATATTATCACAATAGCAACATCGGGGTCTTAATATCTAAAATTATTATTGCCGCCAGAATAAAAACAACAAAAATTATTAAATTATACCGAGGGAAAAAAATAAAAAGCATGAACAAAACAGCAAGCAAGAACAACCAATTAAAAATTATTATGATTATTATTATTATTATGACAGAATAAATAATCACTATTATTATAATAATAGAATACATAATCACTATTATTATAATATTAATAATAATCACTATTATTATTATTCTTATTATAATAATTATTATTATGTTAATAATGACAGAAACAAAAATAAATGAAAGACTAAAAATATCCCAGCAACTTTAACAAAAGATAAAAACTAAAAAAAAAAATTATCATTGTTATTACTGGAAAAAAAAATTTTATCAAATTATTGGGAGGGAAAAAAATAACAAAAGAGTAAGCATGAAAAATAATTGAATCATGATTATTATTATTATTATTATTATTGTTATTGTTGTTGTTGTTGTTGTTGTTGTTGTTGTTGCGTTAAATACACTTGTATATACATGGACAAAATTAGGGATTAAAAAAACATAAAAGTGTAAGGGCTGAAATAAAAATCAAATATAAAGGGCTTAAATTAAAACATTAAAAGTCAAAGGGCTGAAATGCAAGTTACATTTATTGTCAATTGAAATCAGAGGACACAATTGCAAAAATCAGAACTTTTGTACCGAAGTTATTGAGTTATATACAGCCAACCCGGAAATTGAAAGTCTAAGGACCGAAGTGAAACTTTCACATTCAATTAATTAAAATCGGAGGACCCAATCGAACAAAATCAAAACTTCTATCAAAGAAATGAGGACCAAAAACGAAATTAAAAGTGCAGGGACTGAAGTGAAAAGTAAAACAACATGGGGGACTCTCCTGCACATTGACGTGCAGGAGAGAGAGAAACGTGGCCGGCGGCTTTAACCGGCCTCCGCCGCGTCCACAGACATCTGGTGGTTACACGCACCACCGCGGGAGGAAGAACACACGGCGGCGCATCGTTCTGTCTGTCGGGAGATAATTTCCGGCCACTTGCGGAGGCCGCACGCGCCGCCTCAACAGGGCGTGAGGCGGACAACCGTCTGGCGCGTGCGCCTCACGCCCTGATAGTCGCCGATTAAAAAATTGGAAAAATAGGGCCAATTACCGTTTCACCCCTGCACCCAATTCAGTTGTTTTGTCGTATTAGGGGCTAAAACCGTATTTAGCCATTTAAGAAAATATTAAAAAAATAAAAAGTTGCGGCGGACCGAACCGGACCGGTCCGGCCGCGCGCAATTACGCCGGTGCCCCTCAGCCCGATGTCGTATTTTGTCTTATTACCGGGGACGAAATCGTCAATACACTGTTCATACCTGATTATTTAAAAAAAAATAAGAAAATTGAAAGGAAAAACCGAAATTAGCCCCGGTCAAACCCCTCCTCTTGCCGCGCGGACGAAGGCCAATTTCGAGCGTGCACTGTCACAATCCACAGTGTTTTGTGAGAGTGTGAACAGTGCACAACCCTACGCCGATTATATGTTTTGTAATGTTCTTCATGCTGCTTAACTTATAGGATAAGGTTTCTTTTACTTTTAACAACACGAGCTGATAAGAATGAGTCTTCTTTTTCTTTATTATTTATTATTTATTCCAGGATAAGATTTCCTTGACTTTCGACAGCACATTGGGATTATTTAGAATGAAGATTCTAATATTTTCTTCCTTTTTTTATCGCACATAATTCTTGGCATAATTAATTTGTCTCGTATTTATCTTGCAAATTAATTCATTTTAATTCTATCAAACTTTAAAACTAATTTACTAAGAACTAGAACTTGGCAGATGTAAGTGATGCAGAGAGTTAATATAAGATTATTTCTAGAATATCATTTAATAGTCTAAATTTCTAAATTAAAATGATTTGTAAATATAATAATACGATTTTAATGATCTAATAAATTAAAGAGCTTCTCTTATTTTTTTTCCAATTAAATATAAAATAATAATTTAACAACAATTTATTGTGTTGGGCCAGCAGCATAATTACTTACACCGCATTGTGTTTCAAAAGTGTTTTTGAAAAAAAAATTATTTTTTTAATTTTTATTTTAAATTAAAAAATTTGGAGTTTTTATATTATTTTCATGAATTAATGTTAAAAATAATTTTTTAAAAATAAAAAAATTATTTTGATGCATTTCTGAACGAAAAATATTTTAAAAAACAATGTTAATGAGAGTCTTAGCCGTCATTTAGTTTATTAAAGATTGTAAATCAATTAAATCCGAGTCTCATTAAATTTTATTTTTAAAAAAGTTATAATTATGTATTGAGAGGACTTCTCTGTTGTATAGCTCAAGATTTGTTGACCTTGAATTAAAAAAAAATGTTGAATATATAATTAACTAGCCGGTCAGAGTACTTCTCCTGCTGTTCATGATTTTGTAAATTCGTGCCGCTTTATGATCTCCGTAAAAGAGAAGGCATCGTTGAATAGCTTAAGGTTTCAACTGTCACCAGGTAGTTTCTTGTTTAAGGATCCGAAGATTCCTGGGATTCAAGATTTATTTAAAAACACTTTAATAATTGAGAGACAAATTTCAAACGTCAAACAACGATATGGAAGAACCTCGTCAATGGATATAGCATCAACGACCAGTAAAAACATTAGCAGCATCGCTGCCAAAAAGAGAATAAAAAGAACTTCCAAGAGGAGGAGGAGGATCTTCCTTGCTGGGCGGTTACAGTTCTTACTGCCTTTATTGTTAGTTCTGAGGGTGTTCTCAACTTTCCCACTTCACCTGGTGTCATTAAATAATTGTTCGAGGTGTTTCTGTCTTTTTCAAGTTTTTTTTACCGTAAAACTATTGTTTTGCCCTGTAATCAGACAAAAAACTACTGGTTAGGCAAGGATATTTCGATCCGTTCATGAACAGTTAAATAACTTTTTAATTCTTAAATAAGAAGAAAAAAAAAGAATTGTAATAAGGGTATTGTTGGTTTTTCCAGTTTGATAAACAGTAAAGACACTAATGTGCCCTCGAGAAAGACAAAAACAAAGAGTTGGCATAGGAGGTATTTTGGTATTTTCATATGCATTTTTCCCGTTATTACGACGGGCTCCAGAGGGAATTAGGTAATTTCATATTTTTATTTTTAAAAAAAATTGTTGGCGCGTCTTCCTTACACGCCGATGGTTTTTTTTCATTCGTGCTTTACAGACAGCGCCTGTGGTGTTATGCGGTGGCTAAAAATATCCAACCATCATCTCACTAGATGCGTCGTCATGTCCTTTTCAATATGGTAGCGCGTGTGTTGGCTCATGGCGGTTGGAAGCTTGTTGTTGATCGGTTGCTATTTTTTCCCGTTTTATATCTCCTACAACCAAAAATACATACAAGTCCTCTTTGTTTAAGGTTAGTGCATTTCAATCCTTGGTCTTTTTCTTTCTTTTTTCATCTTGATTTGTTATATAAAAGTTTTGGTTTGTTTCAATTTTATCCTTCAATTGAAATTGATTATATATTTTATTTTTTTTATTTCAGCTCTTATTCTTTTAACTTTTGGTTTGGTTTTAATTCTATTAATTTTTTTGGTATCAAGGTTTTGATTTATTTCAATTTTGTACTTCAATTGAAATTAATCATATATTTTGTTTTTCATTTCGACCCTAATTCTTTTAATTTTTTATTTGGTTTTGATTCCTTTAATTTTTTTTTATCCTTATGGGGCAATCCCTATTTTTTATTCATATTTATATGTCTATACTCATAGTTTTAGTTTTTTTTTTATCATTTTCTCCAGTGTTGGGGCTATATTTTTATTTAATTTAGTCCTCAAATTTTAATTTATGTTGATGATCATTTTAAAATTGATATTTTTTTCCTTTATTCTTTTTTTTTTAGTTTTTTTATTTGTTCTTCAAATAAAATAGTTTTCTTATGCTAAAAATATTTATTTTGGTTTTGTCATTTTTTTAGTTGTTTTTGTTTGCTCTTTTATTAAAAAATTTGAGATTTTTTATTTTATTCTTTGAGATAATTTTATGGTTACGCAATAATAATAACAATTTTATTGGGTTTTTTTTTCTTGCTTTCTCTTTTGTTAAAGTTTTTGGTTTTTTTTTTATTCTTTGAGACAATTTAATAATTTTGATTGTCTAGGCAGTAATAATAATGATAATTTTAGTTATTATAATTATGATAATAATAGTGACGTTACTAACGATAATGATAATGATGATAATTATAATAATTTATTGTAATTGTTGTGGTGCCTGTGGTGTTAATAATTATGGCTATGATGATAATAATAACAATAACTCATAAAATAATATTAAGAATATCAATAATAACAAAAATGATTATAATAATTATATTAATAATAATAATAATATTGATGATAATTTTAATGATAAATAACAATAATGGTGTTAGTAATCATAATAGTGGTTTAATTATTATGTTCATTAGGGGTGAACATTTTCGGTTTGGTTTTTATCAATAAAAAGTAAAAACAACTAATCCGGAAAAAAACAAAAAAATTGAAATCAAACGGGTTTGTTTTGTTTTTTTTAACTAAAAAATTGAGAAATAGTTTCGGTTTATTTAGGCTTTTTTTTAGCTTTAACCAAGTTTTCTCTTCTCCCAATGAACCAAAATGGAAGCAAACTAAAATATTTGAACTGAATCGAAAAAACAAATATTGCATATATTTTTTTTAATTTGAAATGATTTGGTTTGATTTTGGTTTATCGATTTTTTTCTTAAAAAAATAGATCGAAAATTTCTAAAAAATCTAACCGGTTTTTTTGCTTACCCCTAATGTTCATATTGAAAATGCCCACTGAAACTATAGGGATGTGTGTGTCGTCTGATACAGTCATTTTAGTCCTAAAAACCCTGAACCCGGTTTAAATTGACAAGGTTCGGTTTAGTTTTTTAACTAAAAAACAAAAAATAGTTTCCATTTTTTAACCTTTTTTTTTAACTTTAAACAAGTTTTACCTTCTTCCATTTAACCAAAATGGAAGCTTTGAACTAAATAAAAAAAATATTGTTTTTTTTTTAATTTGAACCGGTTCAGTTTGATTTTGGTTAACTGGTTTTTTCCTTAAAAAACCGCAAAAACAAGACTGGAAGTTTTAAAAAAATCTAATCGGTTTTTTTTAATGGTTCATTTTTTCTTGGTTATTTGTTTTTTATTTTTTCAGTTTTTCAGTTTTTTTGCTCACTTCTAATGTTCATATTTAAAATGTCGACTAAAACTATAGGGATGCGTGTGTCATCTCATCGTGGTCGATTATCCCCCCGCCAGCCGAAAATGCATACAAGTTGTTTTTGTTTATGATTTGTGCATTTTAGTCGTTTTTCTTTTGAGTGTTTTTTCATTTTGATTTCTTCTATTGAAGTTTTAGTTTGTTTCTATTTTCTCATTCAATTAAAATTAATCATATATTTTATTTTTATTTTTTCCCTTATTCTTATAATTTTTATTTTGTTTTTAATTCCTTGATTTTTTCAGTATGAAAATTTTAATTTGTTTCAATTTTATCATTCAATTGAAGTTGATTATATATTTTGTTTTCCATTTCGGGCCTTATTCTTTTGATTTTTTATTTGATTTTAATTCATTTAATTTTTTCAATCCTTCTAAAGCAATCCCTATTTTTTGTTCATATTTATGTGTCTATACTTTTAGCTTCAGTTTTTTTTTTTATCATTTTCTCTTTCGTTGAAGTTTTATTTTTATTCAATTTAGTTGTGAATCTTTAATTTATGTTAATGATTATTTTAAAATTGATATTTGTTCTTTTTTATTTTTTATTTGTTATTCAAATCAAATGATTTTTTTATGCTAATAATATTTATCTTGGTTTTGTCATTTTTATTGTTGTTTTTATTTGCTCTTTTGCTAAAGTTTTTTTTCGAGATAATTTTATGATTTTTATTATTTACACAATAATAATAATAATAATAATAATAATTTTAGTGATTGTTTTTATTTTTTTACTTACTTTTTTCTTAAAATTTTTGATTTTTTTTAATTTTCAGGACAATTTCATAATTTTGAGAGTTTAGGCAATAATAGTAATTTAGCTGTTATAATCATGATAATAATAATGATGTTACTAGTGATAATGATGATTACAATAATAATTTATTGTAATAAATACGGTGTGTACGATATTAATAATTATGTTTATAGTAGTAGTAAGTAATAACAATAACTCATGAAATAATATTGAAAATATCATTAATAACAAAAACAATTATATTAATTATAATTGTTTGTTGAATTTTCATATGCTATTTTACAAGTTACAAAGGCGAGCTTTCCAAGCGAATTGGGTTTTTGAGTCTTCCATTGGATTATGATGCCATGCCGAATTGGACGTTAGGAAATGATTATTTAAACCATGCTTTGAATCTTTATCCATCCATCCATCAACCATGAAAAGAGGGAGAGGGAGAGGGATTGATGATATGGGATTTAGACACATCATGCTCGGATTTTGAGACACAATGGCTTGCCGGTTTCTTTGCCTCCTTTACAGGCTTTACATAATTAGAAACATATATTAAATAGCATGACACATGGTGAGATCTTATGGTATTATCTATATCAATTACATATAAAATCCCAGTTCAATCTTCGTTTATTGTTAAAAATTCTTTTTAATATTTACTAATCTCTATTAAAAAAAAAGCTATAACATTTGGGGTTAATACTATACCAAATTACCAATTATGAATTATAATAACGTAATTACTATTTTGTTCCTTTCAAAGTGCAACGCGAATATCAATGGTCAAAACTAGTAAAAGAAAGCTGCTGGGAATTTAGCAAACCAAAATTATAAACAACAAACATCTTCGTGTTGATATTAGAAGAAGATAACAACAAACCATTATCATAGATTTTAATAACTGATGTTTAAAACTATATTGTAAAGTATACCTTCAAGATGCACCGAGAAATATGATACTAAAATTTAGTTTTTAGAATGGTCATGTTTTGACCCAATAAGGTAGAGTTTCATTTATAAAGAGAAATCCACCTTGAACCTTAAAATAGTCCAATGAATAGAAACTCGACTTAAAAATCAAATAACAATACAACTTATCTTAGATAAGATGCACTAGGAATGACACGTTTCTCCTTGCTCAAGTCCCTTACATAGACTCTCGTATATCATTAATTTCTCTAGTGATCTTAATACACATTACAACTCCTGAAAAATATAATAATGATTTTATGATTCTACAACACTTCTCTTCCACACACAACATCTCATGAAGACCAAAACGTCATCGAGACATTAAACTTAACAATAAAAATAAAAATAGGATATATTAAATGGTATTTAAGATTAAATTCAATCAGACTATACAATATATGTTCTTATCTAGTGCATATGAGATAAGATAAAATAATTTTGTTTTGATCATTTTATTTTGTGATAATTTGGTACAATGTATAATTGTTTTGTCATTTAGTACAATTTAGTGCTTAAATCAAAAAGTTTTGGCAATTAAACTGTTACATGTGCACGTCTATTTTGGTCAAATTTTAGTTTGCCAAATTACACAATAAATATATAATATATATATATATAATATAAATTAAAAAAATAGTATTTTTGGACAAAAATCTTGTTTTTAATAACCTGTCATGCGCCCCAAATATATCACAATTTATTTTTACTGTGTTTTTGTTCAACATACTAAAATAACCTAAATTAAAATTCAGCTCAAATTAAAATTCAGCTCAAATTTTTATCATCATTTGCGCGTGACTGTTTACTCGTAAATATTTTTAGAAGGAATCTGGAAAAGAATAAAAAGTCGTCTATCCAGAGCTCACTTCACTCAGGTCCAACATTTCACCTCTCCCCATCCGAGCGCTCTCCCTCCCTCGCCTATCGGAAACCGCCGCCGCCGCCGCCACCGCCACAACCACCACCACACCAGCAATAAGGCTTCAAATTTCTTCCAGGTGCTTCCTCTTCTATCCTGTTTTTGTTTGTGTGTGTTTTCACTTTTTTATTGTAATTATTGTTCAGACAGAAATTCTATTTTAATAAGTAAATTAAAGAAATAATAATCGATCCGAAGAAATCTGTGCTGGTGAACTCAATTCGATTTTAAGAAGTAAATTAAAAAAAATATACAATCGAATTCGATGAAATCGCTGATCGTGAACGCCATTTGAAGAAAGGCGCAATCAGCCGATTCTAATATTCTCTCTTGCAATTCCCCCCTTAATTTACGTGGTATCATCCGATTTTCGTCACGGCTGTCGTTGTTGCCATCAAGCTTTGAGTTTTTGAACCCTAATTTGTTTTATTTTATTTTTTACTTTTATCTTTACGTGGAGAACAACAACTAATCCAAATCTTTTAGGATGGGTTATTGTTTTCTTCTTCTGTTTCCTAGATTAAAACATCCTAGACAATCCCTTTGGGATGGATTATTGTTTATAACTTAATGCTCGTTGATTTCTTCTTCCTCTTTTTCCTAGATTAAAACATCCTAGACTAGACACTCTCTTTGGCATTGGTTATTGTTTGTGGCCTCTTCATGTTCTATTTGTGCTGAGGTACTTAGACTGATGGTATCCATCGGGGATTGACAAGCCTAGTTTTATGTCTTTGCTTTGTTTTCCTCCTCTCTTTATTCATTTGGGGTTGCGGTATTCTCCTCTTTCTATTCACTATTTACTTCCTACAGTATTTATTCTTTCGGAAAAGCTAATAAATACATAAATAACAAGAAGGGGAGGGGGAGGGAGTTTGGCGGTCTGTATTTGCCCTGAATGGTCGTGTATATTTGGCATGGCTGTGCAGGTTATATGCATCCATATTTGGCAGAAACTTTTATAAAGTACATGCTATTAGATGGGAGTTCTTTTTAAATCTATTCAAGTCTGAATAAACTGATATTCACCTAGATGTGCTCTTACTCTTCTGCTGTTCCTGACTTTGTTTTCAGGGTCTATTCTAACATGCAATATAATATATTTAATTTGTAGTGATAGAAGTGGTTTTTTTGTTGGCCAAAACCCCATGGATACCAATAATTGGAGGCCTACTGCCCCAGGCGGAGAACCTGTGATGGACATGGGTGATTGGAGAACTCAATTGCAGCCTGACTCACGGCAAAGAGTAGTCAACAAAATGTAAGTATGTATTTCCTAATATGTGCAACTGCCGCCGCGATATAGTAATTTTGTATTTAAATGAAAGAAAAAGAGAAGGGAAAAAGGTTAAAATAAAATCAGCCATACAGCCATGAGGCAACCTCAAGTGCCATACACCTCCTTTTCTTTTATCTTTTTTCTCTCTTAATTTTTCATGTGTTTCTCACAAGAAGCGAATAAATTGCTAGGGAGTACTTTTTGTTAGAACTTCTTGTGTAACCTCTTCTTTCGATGATGATCTCTTGGATGGCGGCATGAAGCTTGTTCTGCTTTAAATTTCAAGGTTAATCTACTGCTATGAGCATTAGTGTTTCATTTTGAAACACGAGGTGCAACTGAACTTAAATGAATAGTGTTGGATTTGGGCCTTCTATTTGTTTTAACTTCTACAGGGTTGAAATGATATTTTGACCTTAAAGTAGAAAATCTGCAGACAAAACTCAATTAGCCACGATGGTGTATGGTTTCCTTGTTTCTCAGAACAAATTGAATGTTTTCTGACCTCTCTACACCCAAAATCATTATAGACAGCCACTTCTGGCACTTGCAGTAGCCAATGAGCACTGTAGAGCATATATTGCAGTGTGAGATGAGGTTAACTCATTGCATTTTCATAATTGAAAGGATTTCTCTTCTTTCTTTGTCAATTACATTGCCTGTGTAGAAATGTTCTTACTCAAAGTAAATGCTGTTGCAATGTTTTCAGAGACTCCCCGGGTTTGCAACTAATTCAATTATATATCTTGGAACATAGCCATAAATGAACGGTTCTTCTAGTTCAAGAAAATCCACTATGAAGCTTGTAACTAAAGTTTTAGATAGAAGGGTAGCCAAGTAAACTCCTAAACGCTGTACATTTGGAATAATACAGGGAAAGGAAGTAAAAATAGATGTCTGTGTTTTGATGCCATATATTACTTGACCGACACGTGGCTATATCATTATTTGTTTTTACTTTTTGCTAATGATTCTGCTGTGTGCATTTCTGATATTGGTGTGATGTACGAGTTCAGGGTTCTTTCTCGCTGCTGGTAACTTCTCTAAACTTGCCTGGTCATTAAAAATTAAATGTAATGTCTTACATGTGCAGAATGGATACATTAAAGAGACATCTTCCATTTTCTGGTCAAGAGGGATTACAAGAACTCAAGAAAATTGCTGAACGGTTTGAGGAAAAGATTTATACTGCCGCCACCAATCAGGTATTTGGCTAATGCTATGGATTTTTTTTTTTTATATTATCTAGAAATGAATATACACATCCAAAAGTGTGGTTTTATGCATGTACAGATGATTGTGCTGTAGTGTATTAACATTTCGTCACTAGTGATTCTGAGAATGCAAGGCTGATTAGGAGTTCACATCTTTTTGTTAGTTCTCTTGACAAGTATTTTATTTAGAGTAACCAAGGTCTGTTTCAAGTAAAAGGGAAGTGTGCAGAAAGCAAGTAGCAAATCAATACATAAATAATTAAATAGAAAGAGAGGACACAGAAGATGCAAATACTGAAAGCCTAGCATATCAGAAAGATCATTTATCTCTTTACCCCTTCTCTTGTACAATGGACTGCTCAGAGATCTAATATTTTTTTATTGATATCTGATTCCAGTCTGATTATCTGCGTAAAATATCTCTGAAGATGCTTACAATGGAGACCAAGTCTCAAAATACCATACCCACGGGCAATGCTAACAAACCCCTGGATCCAGGAGGTAATAATGCAGCTATGCATTGAATTTCTAAACATCCTACCTTTTGTTTTACATTTCGCATTGTTATCTAACTCTTCTACATTTTATTGCTGCATATTGCTATGTATATGCCATGCTTGAATTGATGGATTTTTTTTGCCTTTCTTCCCCCCCGCCCCCCCCAAAAAAAAAAAAAAATTGTCCATTGACACTTTTATGCTTTGAATCCATCTTTTCCCCTCATAATTTTGTGGGTGAACTGCCATTGTTTGATTTGATTTTTTTCTTTGATATGGTTTTCCCTTTTCTTGAACAGCATCTCATAGTATGCCGCCTCAAGTGCACAACCAAGGGCAATCGCTCCCTATCCCATTGTCCGCCAATCAGCCTCAAGCACGTCAGCAGTTATCACAGAACATGCAGAATAGTATGTCATCTAATGGAGTTCAAAGTTCTGCTGGTTTACAACCAGCAATGCCTCCTGTCTCTGGTTTAACCCAGACTAGCACAAACACTGTTGGCCAGAATGCTACCATGCAGAGTATCTCTGGTGTTTCACCAAACCCAGTGGCCGAAAAAAATAGCTTTGGTTCAATGAAGTCTATGCTTAATGATTGAGGGCTCAATTTGTGTGATTGTATGTTAAAATAAAAAATAATAATTAATTTGAAAAATATTATAAGAACTTAACAATTCAAAGAACATATATTTTATTTTCATTGAATACTCATAAGAAAAAAAAAACATTATATATTATAGGTTTATATAATTATTTTTATTTGTTATTCAATTCAAATGATTTTTTTATGTTAATAATATTTATCTTGGTTTTGTCATTTTTGTTGTTGTTTTTATTATCTTTTTTTTCTAAAGTTTGTAAGTTTTTTTTATTCTTCGAGATAATTTTATAATTTTTATTATTTACACAATAATAATAATGATAATAATTTTAGTGATTTTTTTTCTTGCTTGTTTTTTTGTTAAAAAATATGGGTTTTTTTTTAATTCTTTGATGACAATTTATTAATTTTGATTGTTTAGGCGGAAATAATAATTTTAGCTTTATAATCATGATAATAATAATGATATTACTAGTGATAATGATGATTACAATAATGATTTACTGTAATGGTTGTGGTGCGTTCCAGTTGGACTTGCTATAAGAGGTAAAATAATAATTTAATTTTACTATTATAATACAATCTGTATCTATTGATCCATTAATTTTGCAACAGTAAAATAACAATCTAATTTAGCTATTAGTTAATTAAGTTCATGGAACACAGTGATCATGCTTGATATCAAAAGTCAAAACTAGTAAAAGAAAAGCTGCTGGGAATTTAGCAAACCAAAATCATAAACAACAAACATCTTCGTACTACTATTAGAACAAGATAGATTGGCACAAACTCCTTGATGCCATAATCTTAGAAACACGGAAATAAAACCAAACAAACATGGATAATCTTCGTACTACTATTAGAACAAGATAGATTGGCACAAACTCCTTGATGCCATCGATACTAGAAACACGGAAATAAAACCAAACAAACATGGATAGACAGACAGACAAACTCAAACTAGATATTTGTAGTCATTCTGTCCATGATGTTTGCCAGGACATTCTTGGACTCGCTCAATAACTTGATGCTCACATTCAGCTTCTCGCGTTTAGCAGCTACGGCTGGAGATTCCTCGAGCATTTCTTCTATCGCACCATCGTGTCTACCGAAAAGCTCCTTGATTATCTCCTCTTCCATTTCCTTGTTCACAAGATTTCGAGCACAGAACTGCAAATGCAGAGCCATAAAATCAACCAACCTCCTCAAAACAATTTTCCAATAAGCAGTCATCCTCATTTTCAAGTCGAAAGCTTGAAGCAAAACAGGCTTCTCGTACGCCCCGAGACCGGCAATTGCAACCTCTCCCAGGCCTTCGATCTGGAATTCAGTATCCTCATTTTCCAGGGCATCCATGAATTCCTGCTGCTGAGCCATGAGCTTGTTCCAGTCATTAAGGTATGCAGGATCACTTGTATAATCTGTCAGCTTCTCCATTTGAACAATCTCTGTTACCCAATTTCTAGAACGCTCCTTCATTTTTTCCATCAGATTATAGCCTGCTCGCCGAGTGAATAGCTGAAGCTGGTGGTAGTTTTCGGAGCCATGCATCAAAACAGACATGATCACGCCCTCAATGTAAGTCCATACTTTTTCAACAAAGTCAACTGGTATGTGTGATACCTCTTCGACCTTCTTCTGCAGAATAGCAAGGAAGGCAGTGCGGGGAAGGAAATTTGGCAATTGAATCCCTTTGGCTTCCTCCAAAACCTGAATCTCACTCATCATAAAGTTCCCAGTAAGGTCATCTGCAGAGAACCTGTGAAGTTCACCTGAGTATTGGTTGAGCATTTCAACCAATCTGGCAGCGCAATGCATATTTTGATCGTCTAGATACTCATCATATTCTCCTCTTACAATGATCTTGTTCAGCGACTCTTTGGCGGATCCGACTATGCCCATGAATGTTGTCAGGGCTTCACCAACTGTGGACAAAGTCTTAGGCATCCTTTTCAGGTCCTTGATACTTGCGTTCAGCTTCTCATTAATCTTCCTCACTATCTCTGGCAAGCATCTTGCTATAATAGTTGCTTGAATATGAACCAGTTTTTGAGCCAAAACTGGGATTCCCACCATGGATTTATCAATCTTGGATAGAAGAGAATGCGTTTCAAACAAGTCAGCTTCCACCTTGCGAGCTTCCTTGTAAGATTCATCACCGATACGATTTCTCACACAGACATAGCCGAGACCTATATTCACATCATCAGTCGTGACCTTCTCGAGCAGTCCTTCCGGAGCCCTGTCTGCTTTGGTGACCACAGCGAGAGTCCTCTCGCCATTCTTATCCACTTTCTGTGACATCCTAATAGATTCACAGGTGGTAAAATCAACAGTTGCAGATAAAACATTAAGGATGAGACTCTCTTCAGGCCTTATGTACTCCATAATGATATCCGCTATCTGCTCATAGATGTTTTCAGGCTGGCCGTGGACAGGAACTCTGGTGATTCCAGGGAGATCAACCATTGTAAGATCCGGAACGCCCTTCTTTTTGACGACCAAAGTCAATGGTGTGTTTGATATGCCCTTACCACTGCCTGCAATCTCATCAGTGGCAAGAGTTATGGCCTCGGCGATTTCGGCCTCACTGGTACGTACTGTTTTGCCACTGAACTCCAGGGAAAGCTCTGGTTCCGGAGCTGTGTGGTGCTGCAACCTCATTATGAGAGGCACTCTGGTGCAGATTCCCTGGCCACGAGGGAGGCTGATACCAGCTAGTGATTCAGGGACACTAGATTTCCCGGAAGACTGGTCGCCAACAACAACAATGGTGGGGAGTTGAATGCCTTCTTTCATGACCTGGAGATGCCTGAGCTTGTCAACTGCATCAAGAAGAGGTCGAATACGATCATTGAACGATGATACGATGGGAACATGGCTGACCACGACCTCTTGATGCTTTTCTTCAAGTGATTCTGCTTGATTTTCAAAGCTACTCCACCTCTCTTCTTCACTCTCTGAACCACCATGCTTAAGCGCTACACTCATTTTGTTGAGAGAGAGAGAGACTTCAAATAATTGCTTGCTATTTCTTAGTTTGTTGTGCTTCAAATGAGGAGGGGAAGGTGAGCATTTAAAGGGAGCCAGGTGAAACAGTGTGGAAACTGTAATCTTTCTTTCTGCAACCGCTAGAGATGGACTTTCTTTTCCACAAGGAGAATCGTTTGTGAAACTTAACCACCAAGGAGACGATTTCTTCTGTTTTTAATATATAGAGTACGAGGATACGAGGAGGATGGTTCCTTTTAATAAATGAGGTGGGATCTTTGTCACCAAATTCCTTTTCTTTCTTTTGTCTGTCATTTGTCTTTTGTTTTCCTCCTGTCTTCTCTATTTCCTTACACCATCTGTCTTTTACTTTCGGCAGAGTGTATTAATATTATTTTTTATTTCGATATATATTAATATATATATATAGTTTTTTTTTTAAATAATTTTAATATCAACACATAAAAAAATTAAAATACTAAAAGTGATTAATTTAAAATAAAAAAATTAAGTTAAATTAATTTGTTTTCAATTAATTTTTTTTGAAATACAAAAACAAACAGGGTGCTAGTGTATTTGATATTGGATTATTTTTTAAAAATATTTTTGTTAATCAAACCAATTATAGTTAAACATAACTTTCTTAGATTTTTTTTTTCAACTACAAATCATAGTAGCTGCCCCATTATAAATCATATTTTTGTAAGTGTACGTAGTTGAGGTTGCTTTTAAAAATAATTTTGTGCAGAAATATATCAAATAATGTTTTTGTTTTTATTTTTATTTTTTTAAAAAAAAATTGACATCAACACTTAAAAATGATTTAAAAACATATTTTTTTAATTTAAAGTAAAAAATAAAAATAAAAATAAAAAAATTTTAATTTTTTCCAAAAATGTTATTGAAACGTAGTGTCAAACACTTCCTAAGTAATTGTTTAAGAGTGTGATTGCGGTTGTTTTTTAAAGTGATTTTTGTTAAAAAAAATACATTAAAATGATGTTTTTTATTTTTTTTTAAATATTTTTGATATCAACACATAAAAATGATCTAAAAATATATTTTACAATAATAAATAAATAAATTTTAAATTTTTTCAAAAATATTTTTAAAACTAAATACCAAAAAATCCGAAAACTCACACAAACATAGGTTGAAACACAATTCCAAGTAACCTATTCAAACGCTTTTAAAAAAAAAATCATATGCCTAATTAGGATAAATTAACAAAGATTGAAAGAGTAGGGACACAATTGAAATTTAGAAATGCCAAATTGGTGCAATAAGGGGTTTGACTGGAATTAATTTGAAGATTAAAAGTTGAATGAGGGTCAAATTATAGAGTACAAAGATGAAAGACCAGTCTGTCAAAAGCATAAAGACCAACTCTTTCCCGCCTTGTACGATCAGCAAAAGTTCATAAAAGTCACTGATCCATTGCGTGACCTGTTTGGGAGTGCGATTACGGTAGCTTTTCAAAATATTTATCGTGTCGAAATATATATAAATGATGTTTTTTTATTTTTTTTAAAATCATTTTTGAAATCAGCACATCAAAATGATCTAAAAACATCAAACCGCCGGTCTTTAAAATGAAAAAAAAATCAAATTTCGGCCCAAAGCCGGTGGGATTGCAATGCCAAACGGGCACTAAGAAGCATAGCTGTCAGTTTCGTTTCGGTTAGTGCTTTGTTTTTTCTATTGGTACGGAATATTTCGATTTCAGAGCATTTCGGTGCGCCGTTTCAGAGTTATACTATTCATATATAATTAATTAATTATATATATAAAAAATAAAAAGCAAAAAAAAAAATATAATTTTTAATTTTTATAAAATTAAAGTTGATGCAATAATTTTACTTTTTATAATATATATATATATATATTGTTTTGATTTAGAGAGGGGGGAATTTTATATATATATATTAAAAAAATTCCGCCCCCCATCTCCCAATATATACACATCTCCCAATATATATATATATGTGTGTGTGTGTGTGTGTGTGTAATAGGTATAGGGGGGCGGGACCGGGAATATATGTATATATAATTATATATTAGAGATAAATATAGTGTTAATGTGTTGAGAGACAGAGAAGTGGGAGACCGGAACGGCACACCCAGTGCAATTTTGGTGCATTCCGGCCGGAATTTGGCTGGAATTTCTAGTACAGATCGAAATAAAAATTGGAGTAAAAACTACGCTGTTTTATTTTGTTTTTATTATTGGTACGAGGCGTTCCGGTCATTTCAGCCGGAACAGAACGGATTGGACAACTATGCTAAGAAGTGCCATCGCATGGATTGCTCTCCTTCTCTTGGAAGTTACAAGTATACTTGCCCGCGTATTGTGCTAGGTTTTTTTCTATATAGAAAATTAATTGATATTTTTACATACTGTAATTAGTTATTTTAATATTTAATTAGTAAAATTATTACAGATAAAATATATTATAAATAATTTATTTTCTGCCTAAAAGGAATAGTGTAATTGAAATGGAAAATGGTTCGTATATTTTTTAATTGTAGATAACCTAGGTAAATTTGTGTACTTTTTTTTGAGTTGTATTTTTTTCCCAGTAATATTAGATCTGACACATTATAAATAAAAATATTGCAATTTTTTTTAAAATAAACTTTCAATTTTTTGCGTGCAATAATTAGTTATTTTAATGTTCAATTAGTAAAATTGTAATACATAAAATATGTTAAAAATGATTTTTTTGCGTGCTATAATTAGTATGCTTGCCCGCACGTTGCACTAGGTTTTTTCTATGTAGAAAACTAATTGATTTTTTACATGTTGTAATTAGTTATTTTACTATTTAATTAGTAAAATTATAATAAATAATTTTTCCCCGCCTAAAAGGAATAGTGTTGTAACAACCCCAAATTTCTTTTCTCCTATTTGTTTATTTGTTAATTTTTACCCCTATAAAAGGGTAGATGAAGCATGAATTTTTTTTTCTCTCGCCGAAATTTCGTCTCCCCTATATCGGGAGATCCCAAGTTATCAATAACACAACCTGCACACAATTTGGATCACAGCTCACGCATAATCACATTCATGTTTAATACAATTAACTGCATAATTCATTTCATAAATATGCTCAGGACCATATTCATTCCCAAACTTCATCTTACATCACATGCATAAAATAAAAATTAAAAAGCCAGTTCGCACATGAAGATTTCACATATATACATATACATAGAACATAGCATAGTTAATATTCTAAGATAATCTAGTACTTTCTAATATCCGAAGCATAGGTGGATACATTTAATGTAACAACCCGATATATTTTTTTTTGATTTATATATATATATATATACTTAACACGCATGGTGCCAGAAATAAGAGAGCTTGATTACCTCACATCATCGAAATACCATCCATACGATAAACATTTCATTAAAAGTGGATCTTACATAAACATGTAGTATTATGGTTGCATAATTAGAAGTTCATATTAAAAATATGCCTACATAGACATGAGTTTACATTTCTATCGTAACTAATAACCATTACAAATTTATACAGAAGGGTTTAATAAAAGTTGTGCGTTCAGTACATTGATTCATATGAAGTATATTGCAATTTAGTATGCATCTACGTGATTCCTTGCAAAGAAGGTTCCCGTGTGTCGGGTTCCTAGACATCTGGTGGATATGACGTCCCTGTAGTAGTATTAAACATTTAAGAGAATGTAATTACTTAATGATAATAATAATGATGAAGACTAAATGGTTTGGCAGTTAAATGAGGCATCAACATTTATAATCACTTCATATATTTGGTACATATAGCTTGTAATGCAATATATATACACCAACTATTGTAATTAACCATAATCTTAAACCCGGCTATCCTCATAAGGCATCATTTGCTAAGGTTAACCGTTCATTCACTCCGGTCATCCTTTCCGGATACCATTAGTCGAAGCTAATCATTCTTTTGTCTCGGCCATCCATTCGGATGCCATCCGCCAAAGCTAATCAATCGTTCGTCCCGGCCATCCCTTCGGATGCCATTAGCCGAAGCTAATCATTCAATTATTCCGGCCATCCATTCGGATGCCATTAGCCGAAGCTAATCATTCTTTTATGCCGGCCATCCATTCGGATGCCATTAGCCGAAGCTAATCAATTGTTCGTCCCGGCCATCCATTTGGATGCCATTAGCCGAAGCTAATCATTCTTTTATGTCGGCCATCCATTCGGATGCCATTAGCCGAAGCTAATCAATTGTTCGTCCCGGCCATCCATTTGGATGCCATTAGCCGAAGCTAATCATTCTTTTATGTCGGCCATCCATTCGGATGCCATTAGCCGAAGCTAATCAATTGTTTGTCCCGGCCATCCATTCGGATACCATTAGACGAAGCTAATCATTCTTTTATGCCGGCCATCCATTCGGATGCCATTAGCCAAAGCTAATCATTCAATTATTCCGACCATCCATACGGATGCCATTAGCCGAAGCTAATCATTCCTTTGTCAACCTTTAAACATCCAACAAACTAATATAGATTCTAATACAATAAGGTAATATTCATGTTAAAGTATTTCCTTATTCAACATATAAAAAGGAAGGTGCAAATCACTTACCTGCTCCACCTGTGGGTCGTTCCTGTCTTGACGACGGTCCAATCCCGACCGCACCACCTACAACATCAATGGTCATAATCAGTACATTTGTATTTTTGAATCACTTTCGTCACCACACTCATTTCAAGAGTTCATATGTTCACATTCAAGTGTTCCACATTTTACAATCCGAATCCATACTGGAAGTTTGGTGATCTTATTCATGTCAAAGACAAACCCGGAGTGCCATTGCTGAAGAATAATGGCGCCCCCCCCCCCCCCAAACATCCAAGGTCCATTTTCAAGAACCTTTTGTAACTCATTTCCTGTTTTGAAACGAAACATTGTAAAACTATTGGCCAAGGATGTCACATCCTCAAGGCCAAACCTCTTCCATATCCTGTTAGCAATTGCATTCATAGCATGAAAAGAAAACTTATACCCGGGAAAGAAACCTACCAGGCACCGGCGCCAATCCACAGCGGACTTCTCCCATAAACTACCATTCAATTGAAGACGAGAACTAATCGGCTTACGAGGTCTAGGGTTGAGAGTGCACCGAGTGTTAGTGTCGGTAACTCTTATCTTATCGGCCCAAGATCCTGTGAAAGTGGGGTTTTTGGATTAGAAGCCATGTAAGGACACAAACAAATCTGCTGTTAAGACAGCACTTAGCAGTACTTGTAATAGCAATAAATCACAATTAACTCAACAATTATCAAATCCCAACGGTTAATATGTAGAAAACCCATTATATAAAATATATTCAAATTTCAGGGTATTTCAACGGTTGGATCTACCAAGATCGGAGTTAAACCGGAGACTGACCTTAAACTGGAGAGCTACTGTTGAGCATCAATATCTCCTTGCTGAAGTGTACCATTCTCATCTCCACCGTTCAACACATGAATAACACTCATACGCACCATATACCCAAATTTCAGATTGATCCAACGGTGCAATAAAGGCACACTAGTTGGCAGCTCTGACTGGCCGAAGAAACAGATTTAGCTATATTGTTCAAAAGATTACACGTCTCCACCAGAGCAATACCAGGCTGATCCCTCCGGTGAACACTTAGTAACAAGTAAGGCGCACAACATACCAAAAGTTCAGAGAAATCCAACGGTGGACGGAGGAGGAATTATCTGGCGACTCTGACGAGTTTGAGGGGGTTTTCCAGAAATCTTCAGATGACTGGATTTCTCAAACGGCTTCAGATAATAACAATCCCTCCGGTCAGATTTTAGACAATGGTTAGGTGCATAACATACTCAAATTCCAGCCCGGTCCAACGGTGTCCGGAGGAGATATTGTTCTCGGAGTACCACCCCTTCTTATATTTTTCTCTCCAACCTCTCTTTACCCCCCCCCCCAATTCCAGCCCGGTCCAACGGTGGCCGGAGGAGATATTGTTCTCGGAGTACCACCCCTTCTTATCTTTTTCTCTCCAACCTCTCTTTATCCCCCCCCCCGCACAAATGAGCCCCCCATTTCCTTTTAAATGTATCTTTTTACCCCACCTCTTCTTTTCTTATAATTTAAATCATAATCTTTTTATTTATTTCAATTTCACCCCTCTCAACTTATTTTACTCATCTTTTAATTCATTCCTTGGGTTGCAGATTATTTACGGAATATTGACCTTGGTCGTATTTCTTTATGATTTTCTGTCGCGTCACGAAATCAGCAGCGAAAATCTAAATCAGCCTTTAATATGTATATATTCTCTTAGGTGTTTACAAGTGTAATCAAAATGGGAAGTGGTTCGTATATTTTTTTTTATTGTAGATAACCTACGTAAATTTATCTTTTTTTATGAGTTGTTTTTTTCCTCCTAGTAATATTAGATTTGACACATTAAAAATAAAAATAATATAATTTTTTAAGAAATAAACTTAATTTTTTTGCATGCTATAATTAGTTATTTGCCCTCTAAAAGGAACAGTGTAATCGAAACGGGATATGACTCGTATATTTTTTAATTGTAGATAACCTAGGTAAATTTTTCAACCTTTTTTTTTAGTTGTCTTTTTTCCCCAGTAATATTAGATCTGAAATATTATAAATATAAATACTGTAATTTTTTTTAAGAAATACACTTAAACAAAAGAGCACAAAATTAAAATTCAAAACAAATTTTTATTTTACTTTAGAAGATTTATTCATCATATTATTATATTAAATGTATTTAACAATACTAATATTATTTGTTTTTCTTAAAAACATCCTAGGTCATTTTTCTCTCTATATATATATTTTTAGGCGATAATATTCAATAAATATTAAAACATATAATTAGTCTCACATACTTTAATTTGATATAAATATACAAATATATAATTAATTTGACATACTTTAAATAATATATTTAATTTAAAGGACAAAATTGAAGAAAATCAAAACATTGAAATTAAATAATTTAAAACAAAACCAGAAATTAAAAGAATTGGGACCGAAATGCAACTGAAATCCATAATTAACCTGCATAGAAGGATAAAATTAAAAGAAAACAAACTTTGATACTGAAAATATTAAGGATTTATAATAAATTTGCTTGGAAGGATGAAATTGAAATCAATGAAAAATTTGATACCAAAAATATTCAGGATTCAAGATCAATCCGCAAAATTAAAAGACTGAGGCCCTAATTGAAACTACAATATATAATCAATTTCAATTGAAGGACAAAATTGAAACAAATAAAAACCTATATAATAGCGCCAGGGGCCAAAACAACAAATTCGACACATTTAGGGACTGAAATGAAATTTGACAGAAAACAACCGCGCTGACATCAATTAGTGCAGGCAAGAGAGAGAAACGGGGGGGAAATTCAAACGACCATTGACATGTCTCCGGACACCATATCGTAACACGCGTCGTACCAGGTGGAAGAGAACATGTCTGAAAATCATTATAGACACCGGTTGGGCATTTTTGGTTGCTGGAATCAGCCGCACATGCCATCTGAAACAAGCGTGAGCGGGGAAACGGATGGCGCGTCCAGCGACACTCCAACAGTAACCGGTGTAAAAAAAAATAAAAAATGGTTAATTACTGGATTGCCCCTCCCTCCAACATCTGTTTTTTTTGTCATTTTTGAGAGACAAAATAGTTATTACACTGTTTCATGAATTATTGAAAAAAACAAAAACCAGCCAGACGAACCGGACTAGATCAGACCGAACACATGCAATTATCATTGAGACCCTCAACCCAGGCGGCGTTTTTTGTCCTTTTCAAGGGACAATTTCGTTAATACACTATTTCCAAAAGGAAAAAAAAAAGAGCACATACACGCGCGAAGCACCGGAGCAACCATCCACTCCACAGTGCCAATGGGTGTAGGTGAGCAGCGCCAGTGGGAGCGAACATGCCCGCGCGTTGTGTTGGGCTTCTATTTATGTAGAAAACTGATTGTTTTTATGCATGTTATAATTGGTGATTTTAATATTTAATTAGTAAAATTATTGTAACGAACTTGTTGATGGTTGAGTTTATTTTAACAGCAACATACTATTTAACTGGCAGATAGCAAAATTGCAACCGTTAAAATCTATCAAAGATAGATTATTTCTGGTTGATTTCTATTGTGTGTCGATTTATTTAATTCATAGATTGCAAAACTGTAATTGATTGATTGTTTGATGTGTCTTAATTGTTTTGATAATTATATAATCTGTTGATGAAAAAATTAAAATCGATAAAATAAATTAGAGATGAATTACTTATTTTTTGTAGTCAATTGGGCATTCGTTAGCGGTTGGATGTGTCGTAATTGTTTGGCTTATTATTCTTTTTTTTCTTTTTATTTATTCTTCACTTCAAATAATTTTTTAAAATCTAATAATATTTATTTTTGTTTTGTTATTTATTTATTTTTTAATTTGTTTTTTTTAAAAAAATTATTAGGTGTTGAAATTTCTAATTATTGTAGATAAAGCATTCAAAATAATGATAATAATTATTCGTCAATTTTTTCCTTATAAATATGTTAGACTAATTATATATTTTGATATTTATTTCACATTAGCACCTTAAAAATAATAATTATTATTATTTGTAATTTTTTCTCTGATAAATATGTTAGACTAATTATATATTTTGCTATTTATTTCATATTAGCGCCTTAAAAATAATGATAATAATTATTTGTAATTTTTTCTCTGATAAATATGTTAGACTAATTATATATTTTGCTATTTGTTTCATATTAGCGCCTTAAAAATAATGATAATAATTATTTGTAATTTTTTCTCTGATAAATATATTAGACTAATTATATATTTTGCTATTTATTTCATAATTGCGATCTCGTTTAGGTTTTCTATAAAATAATAATAGTCGTGGTGTGTGTAAGCTGATCCGGACACCCTGATTATATATAAAAAATGTATGAGGAAAAAAACAGGAAAAAATGTTAAAAAAATGAGTCCAGAGATTATTAGTGGCGCGCTCAGGTAGCCAGGAACAAAAAGAAAAAATATTTGGGAAGAAAAAATCATGGTACGCATAAGCGGAACCGGACACCTCAGTTAAAAAAAATGTACAAGTGGCAAAACAAAATGGGAAAAAAATGTATGTTGGCCCATACACTTTAGTTATTAAAAAAAATTGTTTTGTAAAAATAGAAAACAACAACCATTTATTAAAAAAAAAACTCGGTTTAAAAAAAAAACCAAAATCAATTTTGTTGTCTGGGCGGTTCAAACTCTCACGCGCTGATGCTGCCAAATATATAACAATTTATTTTTACTATGTTTATGCTTCGGCATGCTGTAGAACCAGTTGAATGACCCAATTAAGAGAGTCAATCAAGAGAAAATTCAAAACTCAATCCCACCATAATCCAATTAAACCAATAACCCACTCCCAAACACATACAAATTAGAAAACCGAAGGAACCCGAACCCAACCGAACCCAACAAAATGCCCTGCACCCACTATACAACACCCAAAAAATTCGAACCAGCACCAATCACCCAACACCCACCCCAGAAAAAGCATAAATATCAAGAGAAGAAGCAAAAATAATCAGAAAAACCGAATCCATCAACCCACTCGGAGCACCCACAGCAAACCCCAAATCAACGCAATACAGTAGCAGAAAACATACCCCATGGAACCACAAAGCGAACCAGCGAACCGAGGCAACAAGACAACTGAATGCCGGCTCAGACCGCCCAAGCATGAGAGAACCGCCGCTCGACCTCTCTGCCCGAAATGAAGAAATGAAGAAGCGAAGGAAATAACAAAGCAAAAGGCAAAAAAGCCCCCAGGAACAAATTGCAAGAGCTTGACTCATTAAGGGCAGAACTGGCACGACACTGCCACAATGAACAGAAAATTAAGTCTAAGTGCACAGTGCGTGCAACAGTTAAAAACCTACGGGATTTATATATAAGTTAATATAATATATAAATTAAAAAAATAGTATTTTTGGACAAAAATCTTGTTTTTAAGAACTTGTCATGCGCACCAAATATATCACAATTTATTTTTACTATGTTTTTGTACCTAAAATTCAGCTCAAATTTTTATCATCATTTGCGCGTGACTGTTTACTCGTAAGTATTTTTAGAAGGAATCTGGAAAAGAATAAAGTCGTCTATCCAGAGCTCTCTTCACTTCGGTCCGACATTCCTCACCTCTCCCCATCCGAGCGCTCTCCCTCCCTCGCCTCTCGGAAACCGCCGCCGCCACCACCACCACCACCACCACCACCAATAAGGCTTCAAATTTCTTCCAGGTGCTTCCTCTTCTATCCTGTTTTTGTTTGTGTGTGTTTTCACTTTTTTATTGTAATTATTGTTCAGAGACAGAAATTCTATTTTAATAAGTAAATTAAAGAAATAATAATCGATCCGATGAAATCTGTGCTGGTGAACTCAATTCGATTTTAAGAAGTAAATTAAAAAAATATACAATCGAATTCGATGAAATCGCTGATCGTGAACGCCATTTGAAGAAAGGCGCAATCAGCCGATTCTAATATTCTCTCTTGCAATTCCCCCTTAATTTACGTGGTATCATCCGATTTTCGTCACGGCTATCGTTGTTGCCATCAAGCTTTGAGTTTTTGAACCCTAATTTGTTTTATTTTATTTTTTACTTTTATCTTTACGTGGAGAACAAAAACTAATCCAAATCTTTTAGGATGGGTTATTGTTTTCTTCTTCTGTTTCCTAGATTAAAACATCCTAGACAATCCCTTTGGGATGGATTATTGTTTATAACTTAATGCTCGTTGTTTTCTTCTTCCTCTTTTTCCTAGATTAAAACATCCTAGACTAGACACTCTCTTTGGGATTGGTTATTGTTTGTGGCCTCTTCATGTTCTATTTGTGCTGAGGTAGTTAGACTGATGGTATCAATCGGGGATTGAAAAGCCTAGTTTTATGACTTTGTTTTGTTTTCCTCTTCTTTCTTTATTCATTTGGGGTTGCGGTATTCTCCTCTTTCTATTCACACTATTTACTTCCTACAATATTTATTCTTTCGGAAAAGCTAATAAATACATAAATAACAAGAAGGGGAGGGGTAGGGAGTTTGGCGGTCTGTATTTGCCCTGAATGGTCGTGTATATTTGGCATGGCTGTGCAGGTTATATGCATCCATATTTGGCAGAAAATTTTATAAAGTACATGCTATTCGATGGAAGTTCTTTTAAAATCTATTCAAGTCTGAATAAACTGATATTCCAATTTTCATGACCTAGATGTGCTCTTACTCTTCTGCTGTTCCTGACTTTGTTTTCAGGGTCTATTCTAACATGCAATATAATATATTTATTTTTTGTAGTGATAGAAGTGGTTTTTTTATTGGCCAACACCCCATGGATACCAATAATTGGAGGCCTACTGCCCCAGGCGGAGAACCAGCGATGGACATGGGTGATTGGAGAACTCAATTGCAGCCTGACACACGGCAAAGAATAGTCAACAAAATGTAAGTATTTGTTTCCTGATATGTGCAAGTGCAACTGCTGCAGCGATATAGTAAATTTTGTATTTAAATGAAAGAAAAAGAGAAGGGAAACAGGTTAAATTAAAATCAGCCAGACAGCCATGAGGCAACCTCAAGTGCCATACGCCTATCTTTTTTCTCTTCTCATTTTTCATGTGTTTCTCACAAGAAGCGAATAAATTGCTAGGGAGTATTTTTTGTTAGAACTTCTTGTGTTACCTCTACTTTCGATGAGGATCTCTTGGATGGCGGCATGAAGCTTTGTTCTGCTTTAAATTTCAAGGTTAATCTACTGCTTTGAGCATTAGTGTTTCATTTTGAAACCCGAGCTGCAACTGAACTTAAATGAATAGTGTTGGATTTGGGGCTTCTATTTGTTTTAACTTCTACAGGGTTGAAATGATAGTGATCTTAAAGTAGAAAATCTGCAGACAAAACTCAATTAGCCACAATGGTGTATGGTTTCCTTGTTTCTCAGAACAAGTTGAATGTTTTCTGACCTCTGTACACCCAAAATCATTATAGACAGCCACTGCTGGCACTTGCAGTAGGCAATGAGCACTGTAGAGTATATTGCAGTGTGAGATGAGGTTAACTCATTGCATTTTCATAATTGAAAGGATTTCTCTTCTTTCTTTGTCAATTACATCGCCTGTGTAGAAATGTTCTTACTCAAAGTAAATGCTGTTGCAATGTTTTCAGAGACTCCCCGGGTTTGCAACTAATTCAATTATATATCTTGGAACATAGCCATAAATGAACAATTCTTCTAGTTCAAGAAAATCAACTATGAAGCTAGTAACTAGAGTTTTAGATAGAAGGGTAGCCAACTAAATTCCTATACGCTGTACATTTGGAATAATACAGGGAAAGGAAGTAAAAATAGATGTCTGTGTTTTGATGCCATTTATTACTTGACCGACACGTGGCTATATCATTATTTGTTTTTACTTTTTGCTAATGATTCTGCTGTGTGCATTTCTGATATTGGTGTGATGTACGAGTTCAGGGTTCTTTCTCGCTGCTGGTAACTTCTCTAAACTTGCCTGGTCATTAAAAATTAAATGTAATGTCTTACATGTGCAGAATGGATACATTAAAGAGACATCTTCCATTTTCTGGTCAAGAGGGATTACAAGAACTCAAGAAAATTGCTGTACGGTTTGAGGAAAAGATTTATACTGCCGCCACCAATCAGGTATTTGGCTAATGCTATGGATTTTTTTTTTTATATTATCTAGAAATGAATATACACATCCAAAAGTGTGGTTTTATGCATGTACAGATGATTGTGCTGTAGTGTATCAACATTTCCTCACTAGTGATTCTGAGAATGCAAGGCTGATTAGGAGTTCACATCTTTTTGTTAGTTCTCTTGACAAGTATTTTATTTAGAGTAACCAAGGTCCGTTTCAAGTAAAAGGGAAGTGTGCAGAAAGCAAGTAGCAAATCAATACATAAATAATTAAATAGAAAGAGAGGACACAGAAGATGCAAATACTGAAAGCCTAGCATATCAGAAAGATCATTTATCTCTTTACCCCTTCTCTTGTAACATGGACTGCTCAGAGATCTAATATTTTTTTATTGATATCTGATTCCAGTCTGATTATCTGCGTAAAATATCTCTGAAGATGCTTACAATGGAGACCAAGTCTCAAAATACCATACCCACGGGCAATGCTAACAAACCCCTGGATGCAGGAGGTAATAATGCAGCTATGCATTGAATTTCTAAACATCCTACCTTTTGTTTTACATTTCGCATTGTATCTAACTCTTCTACATTTTATTGCTGCATATTGCTATGTATATGCCATGCTTTAATTGCTGGATTTTTTTTGCCTCCCCCCCCCCCCAAAAAAAAAAAAAAATAATAATAATAATAATTGTCCATTGACACTTTTATGCTTTGAATCCATCTTTTTCCCTCATAATTTTGTGTGTGAACTGCCATTGTTTGATTTGATTTTTTTCTTTGATATGGTTTTCCCTTTTCTTGAACAGCATCTCATAGTATGCCGCCTCAAGTTCACAACCAAGGGCAATCGCTCCCTATCCCATTGTCCGCCAATCAGCCTCAAGCACGTCAGCAGTTATCACAGAACATGCAGAATAGTATGTCATCTAATGGAGTTCAAAGTTCTGCTGGTTTACAACCAGCAATGCCTCCTGTCTCTGGTTTAACCCAGACTAGCACAAACACTGTTGGCCAGAATGCTAACATGCAGAGTATCTCTGGTGTTTCACCAAACCCAGTGGCCGAAAAAAATAGCTTTGGTCCAATGAAGTCTATGCTTAATGATTGAGGGCTCAATTTGTGTGATTGTATGTTAAAATAAAAAATAATAATTAATTTGAAAAATTGTATAAGAACTTAACAATTCAAAGAACATGTATTTTATTTTCATTGAATACTCATAAGAAAAAAAAACATTATATATTATAGGTTTATATAATTATTTTTATTTGTTATTCAATTCAAATGATTTTTTTATGTTAATAATATTTATCTTGGTTTTGTCATTTTTGTTGTTGTTTTTATTTGCTCTTTTTTCTAAAGTTTTGTAAGTTTTTTTATTCTTCGAGATAATTTTATAATTTTTATTATTTACACAATAATAATAATGATGATAATTTTAATGATTTTTTTTTCTTGCTTGTTTTTTTTAAAAAAAATATGGGTTTTTTTTTTTTAATTCTTCGAAGACAATTTATTAATTTTGATTGTTTAGGCGGAAATAATAATTTTAGCTTTATAATCAAGATAATAATAATGATATTACTATTGATAATGGTGCGTTCCAGTTGGACTTGCTATAATTTTACTATTATAATACAATCTGTATCTATTGATCCATTAATTTTGCAACAGTAAAATAACAATCTAATTTAGCTATTAGTTAATTAAGTTCATGGAACAGAGTGATCATGCTTGATATCAAAAGTCAAAACTAATAAAAGAAAAGCTGCTGGGAATTTAGCACACCAAAATCATAAACAACAAACATCTTCGTACTGCTATTAGAACAAGACAGATTGACACAAACTCCTTGATGCCATCGATACTAGAAACACGGAAATAAAATCCAAACAAGCATGGATGGACAGACAGACAGACAAACTCAAACTAGATATTTGTAGTCATTCTGTCCATGATGTTTGCCAGGACATTCTTGGACTCGCTCAATAACTTGATGCTCACATTCAGCTTCTCGCGTTTAGCAGCTACGGCTGGAGATTCCTCGAGCATAACTTCTATCGCACCATCGTGTCTACCGAAAATCTCCTTGATTATCTCCTCTTCCATTTCCTTGTTCACAAGATTTCGAGCACAGAACTGCAAATGCAGAGCCATAAAATCAGCCAACCTCCTCAAAACAATTTTCCAATAAGCAGTCATCCTCATTTTCAAGTCGAAAGCTTGAAGCAAAACAGGCTTCTCGTACGCCCTGAGACCTGCAATTGAAACCTCTCCCACGCCTTGGATCTGGAATGCAGTAGCGAACCTATTTTCCAGGGCATCCATGAATTGCTCCTGTTGAGCCATGAGCCCGTTCCAGTCATTAAGGTATGCAGGATCACTTGTATAATCTGTCAGCTTCTCCATTTGAACAATCTCTGTTACCCAATTTCTAGAACGCTCCTTCATTTTTTCCATCAGATTATAGCCTGCTCGCCGAGTGAATAGCTGAAGCTGGTGGTAGTTTTCGGAGCCATGCATCAAAACAGACATGATCACGCCCTCAATGTAAGTCCATACTTTTTCAACAAAGTCAACTGGTATGTGTGATACCTCTTCGACCTTCTTCTGCAGAATAGCAAGGAAGGCAGTGCGGGGAAGGAAATTTGGCAATTGAATCCCTTTGGCTTCCTCCAAAACCTGAATCTCACTCCTCATAAAGTTCCCAGTAAGGTCATCTGCAGAGAACCTGTGAAGTTCACCTGAGTATTGGTTGAGCATTTCAACCAATCTGGCAGCGCAATGCATATTTTGATCGTCAAGATACTCATCATATTCTCCTCTTACAATGATCTTGTTCAGCGACTCTTTGGCGGATCCGACTATGCCCATGAATGTTGTCAGGGCTTCACCAACTGTGGACAAAGTCTTAGGCATCCTTTTCAGATCCTTGATACTTGCGTTCAGCTTCTCATTAATCTTCCTCACTATCTCTGGCAAGCATCTTGCTATAATAGTTGCTTGAATATGAACCAGTTTTTGAGCCAAAACTGGGATTCCCACCATGGATTTATCAATCTTGGATAGAAGAGAATGCGTTTCAAACAAGTCAGCTTCCACCTTGCGAGCTTCCTTGTAAGATTCATCACCGATACGATTTCTCACACAGACATAGCCGAGACCTATATTCACATCATCAGCCGTCACCTTCTCGAGCAGTCCTTCCGGAGCCCTGTCTGCTTTGGTGACCACAGCTAGAGTCCTCTCTCCATTCTTATCCACTTTCTGTGACATCCTAATAGATTCACAGGTGGTAAAATCAACAGTTGCAGATAAAACATTAAGGATGATACTCTCTTCAGGCCTTATGTACTCCATGATGATATCCGCTATCTGCTCATAGATGTTTTCAGGCTGGCCGTGGACAGGAACTCTGGTGATTCCAGGGAGATCAACCATTGTAAGATCCGGAACGCCCTTCTTTTTGACGACCAAAGTCAATGGGGTGTTTGATATTCCCTTACCACTGCCTGCAATCTCATCAGTGGCAAGAGTTATGGCCTCGGCGATTTCGGCCTCACTGGTACGTACTGTTTTGCCACTGAACTCCAGGGAAAGCTCTGGTTCCGGAGCTGTGTGGTGCTGCAACCTCATTATGAGAGGCACTCTGGTGCAGATGCCCTGGCCACGAGGGAGGCTGATACCGGCTAGTGATTCAAGAACACTAGATTTCCCGGAAGACTGATCGCCGACAACAACAATGGTGGGGAGTTGAATGCCTTCTTTCATGACCTGGAGATGCCTGAGCTTGTCAACTGCATCAAGAAGAGGTCGAATGCGGTCATTGAACGATGATACGATGGGAACATGGCTGACCACCACCTCTTGATGCTTTTCTTCAATGATCCGTGGAGGTGATTCCGCTTGATTTTCAGAGCTACTTACACTCATTTTGTTGAGAGAGAGAGAGAGAGAGAGTTCAAATAATTGCTTGCTATTTCTGAGTTTGTTGTGCTTCAAATGAGGAGGGGAAGGTGAGCATTTAAAGGGAGCCAGGTGAAACAGTGTGGACACTGTAATCTTTCTTTCCGCGACCGCTAGAGATGAACTTTCTTTTCCAGAAGGAGAATCGTTTGTGAAACTTAACCACGAAGGAGATGATTTCTTTTTTAAAAAAATAACATTCAACGTGAAGTTGAGGCGGGATCTTTGTTACCACATTCCTTTTCTATCTTTTGTCTGTCATTTGTTTTTTTGTTTTGCTCCTGTCTTCTCTATTTCCTAACATCATGCCTCTTTTACTTTCGGCAGAGTGTGTTAATATTAATTTTTATTTGAAAAATATATATATATATATATTTTTAAAATAAAAATACTAAAGTGTTTCAGTTAAAATAAAAAATTAAGTTAAATTAATTTTTTTTTAAATGCAAAAAGAAACAGGATTTTTCTTTTTGATATTAAAGCGTTTTTTTAATCAAACCAATAATAACTAAAAATAGCTTTCTTAGATTTATTTTTCTCAGCTACAAACCACAATAGCTACCCCAATATCAATCATATTTTTAAGTATTTATTTGATAATGTGGTTGAGGTTATTTTTAAAAGTGATTTTCACTCAGAAATACATCAAATTATATTTTTATTATTTTAAAAAAATAATAATTTTTGATATCAGCACATGAAAATGATCTACAAATAAAAAAAAATAAAGTTAAAAATAAAAATAAAAAATTATATTTTTTTCAAAAACACTTTTGAAACATAGTGTCAAACACCCTTTAAGTGACTGTTTGAGAGTGTGGTTGCAGTTGTTTTTTAAAATGTATTTCTTTAAAAAAAATGCATTAAAATGACTTTTAAATACAAAATATTTTTGACATCAACACATGAAAATGATATAAAAACACCAAAATATTTTAATTTAAAATAATAAATTTTCAATTTTTTTCAAAAATATTTTTGAAATGCAATATCAAATGGGACCTAAAACTCACACAAATAGAGGTTGAAACACAATTCAAAGTAACCTCTTCAACCACTTTCTCTTTTGAAAAATAGAGGCCTAATTCGGATGAATTAACAAAGATTGAAAGAGTAGGGATACAAATGAAATTTATAAATGCCAAATTGGTGCAATCAGGGGTTCGATTGGTATGAATTTAAAGATTAAAAGTTGAATGAGGGACAAATTAAAGAATTGAAAGATGAGGGACCACTTTGTAAAAAGCATAGAATTTTAAAGACCAGTTCTTTCCCGTCTTGTACGATCAGCAAAAGTTCAAAAAAGTCACCGATCCATCGCGTGAATTGCACTCCTTGCCTTGCGTGTTCTTTCCCTGTACGAGGTTGGATCCTTAAGGATGAAGTGACTTCATGCTTGAAACGAAGTGCCATCGCATGGATTGCTCTCCGTCTCCTGGAAGTTATGGCCGGAATGAATAGCTTTGGTCCTATGAATTCTATGATTAGTGATGATGAATTCTATGATTAGTTATGGTATATACGAGAATGATTATTTTTTAAAATTTATTTTTGATATTAACATATGAAAATGATTTATAAACACTATTTTTTTTAATTTAAAATAAAAAAATAATTTTTTTTGTTTTCAAATTTCTTCTAAAACATTCTTAAAATGCAGTGTCAAAAACACTATATATAATTGAGGGCTCAATTTGCGTGATTGTATGTGAAAATGATAATAAAAAAATAATTTGAAAATTTATTGTATAAGAACTTAACAATTCAAAACGCATATATTTGTATTTATCTAAAAACAGAATCAATATAAAAATCCAAAATAAAACAGAATAAAACCAATTTTTATAGACTTTGATCAACTTTTTATAGCATGATTAAATACCCAAAACATCTTTATTGAATTGCAACATTAAAAAGATAGATTTTCATGGTCAAGATAGAAAACTAAAACAATAGGAAATAGATAATGTGAAAGGAAAAAATTACAGGAGTGAAATGTATTTTTCTTTCAGGCAAAAGAGAATTTAATTTTATTGCTTATGAAACATTTGATGCATGGGGAACAAAATTGATTGTTAGGAATAGACACAAGATTTGTTTTACATTATCTATAAGACATTTTTTTTTTAAAAAAAAGGATTCATATAGATTTTTTCTGTTCATTTTAGTTTGAGATTCTTATGTTTTGATCCAAAATTTTATGCTATTCACATTCCTTACCCTAATACATGAGAGAGGAGAGAGAGGGCTGCTAAATATGAAGCAAAAGAGAGAAAGCAATGAGCTAACTTAGATTTTGTGAATAGAAAAGGATTTATATATTAAAACAAATTTAGAGGTGTTTTAAGTTGAGAAATTGATTTGTTGAGTTTTGCAATGTGTTTATTAAGTTTTTTAGGATGAAAATAGGTTTAAAATGGTTTTTTACATTAAAAAACCCCATTTTGATTTTGAATCCACCTCTTTCTTTCCTATAATCTTTGCAAACACATGATGCATTGTCTATTAAAAAATAGTTTCATAGGAATTTAAATTAAATAGAAATTCAATTATTATGTTCCTGATTTACAAAAAAAAAATACTCATTAATATTTGATAAAAACATTATGTTCATTAAATTTTTGGATGAATTATTCACATGATTTTATCACATTAATTATTGTTTTCCTTCTACCACGTACAAAATATTGAGAAATTATTTTAATATTGTTTTTTAAAAAACACTTACTTTGGAGTACATGATAGGTTTTTATTTATAAAATCATGCATACAATAAAAGAAATGATTTTAAAACAATAAAGAAATGCATTAATAAGGAAATTCATCTTAGATTGAAGAAACATGTTTCTCCTTGATAATTTTATCCATTGTCTTTCCTATAAAAAAAACTATTTTTTATAATTATATAATTAGATAAAAAAAATGAATTAAAAAAAATTATTAAACCGATAAAGGCTATGATCCACAACAAAGATTATTTACCTAAAAGATCATCATCCTAATTATTTTAAAAAATAAATCAACACACTGGTTTTAGTAAGGTTGACCGAATCACGAACGCACATGCTAGGTTGGTTGAGCCATACTAGGTTAACTCTTACCTGGTTTACTTTGAAATCTAGCATGGTTTCTAAAGATAGGTCAATTGGTCATCATATTGACATAACAAGCTTAATTGAGTTTCATAACCTAGTTTTTTACTCTATTTTTGCAAAAGAGAAAAAAAATCTAATAAAAATATTTTTACACATTTTGTTAGTTTCAACGTCTTTTCAAAAGAATCTAAAACTAAAAACAAATAATGGGCTTAATTGTTAACACTTTCATTTCATAATCTTTGATTATTTCTCTCATCAAGTCGGTGTTATCGTTGCCTTTTTTTCTTAAAAAAACAAGATTAAAAATAGACAAAGGAACCAAAGGCACAATACGAAGAAAATAAAGAGCTTGATTGAATATAAATGGCTTGAGGACCAATTAATTTGAATCCAATTGAAGAATTTAACTAAGTTCAAGGAAATTAATACTTTAAAATGGCCAAATTAATTTTATTAGGGACTTAATTGGTGAACAATTAAGTTTAAGGGCTCAATTTGGTCTTAATAAAAAAAATTAGAGTTTTTGGAGATCAAATTTATTTTTTACCAGGTTAATTGATTGAAATTAGAGCTAAATTGAAGAAATTCATAGTCAATGATAATTTTGTAAAAATCATCGGACTATATGAACTTGATTTTGTCAAAATCAGCGGTGAAATTGAAAGAATTCGAGAATTTAATAGTCATATGATGGTTAAATTTCATAAATCCAAAACCAAGTATCTAAGGCCCCGTTTGTTTGCTGGAAAATAGTTTTTTTTTGGAAAGTGAATTCCGGGAAAGTATTTTCCGATGTTTGGTAGTGTAATGGAAAATAAGTTGGAAAACAATTTCCAGTGTTTGGTTATGTCATGGAAAATGAGCTGGAAAAATAACTTATTAATGTTTTACAAGTTTATTAAAATAATGAGGAACAAATCTTACAAATTAAAAAGTTGAATGAGAATGAAATTGAAAAAAATATAATTTCATGAATTATCTCAAATAAAATAAATAATAATCAAAATAATAGAGATCAAATCTAAAAAATTAAAAAAATGAAAGGTGAATAAATTAAAACAATAATAATTAACATTTCATAAATTATTTCAAATAAAATAAGTAACAATAAAAAAAATGAGGACCAAATTTGATAGATAAAAAATTTCAATAAAAAAATGATAAGAAAAAAGCAAATAACAATTATAAAAAATAAGGACCCAAATTAATATAAAAATTAAATTTTAAGAGATGGAATTGAAAAATATATATTCAAAACAAATTATATATAGCAATCAAAAGTTTGAGGATCAAATTTGATATAATCAGTAAATAATGATATTTCTAAATTTTTCATAACTTCCGGAAAGTGTTTTCCGCCCAAATTTTCCGGAAAACACTTTCTTGAAAACCAAGCTAAACTTTTCTTTGACTGGAAAGTGTTTTCCGTTGACCAACTTTTCTAATGGTAAACAAACACAAGAAAGTGTGGAAAGTGGTTTTCCAGAAACCACTTTCCAGAAAACAAACACAGCCTAAATGAAAGGCACATCAATATAGGGATACAATTAAAGGTATTGTGTTGTCATCTAGTACAATTTAGTGCTTCAAAAAATAGTATTTTTGGACAAAAATCTTGTTTTTAATAACTTGTCATGCACACCAAATATATCACAATTTATTTTTACTGTGTTTTTGTTCAACATACTAAAATAACCTAAATTAAAATTCAGCTCAAATTATCTAAACTGCTAAAACAGATCATGAGTTGATGCACTGTTCACCAAGAAACAAATCACTATTCACGGTTACTGTTATGCTTAATTTTCGGGTCAATTCGGTTCGGTCGGTTTGGTTCGTTCGGTTCTTTCGGTCTACTGCTTTTTTTCTTTTTTGAACAGTGAAATAATAAATTTGTCCCTCGAAAAAGACAAAATAAGACCACTGGACTGAGAGTCTCGACGATAATTGCACCATTCCGGCTGGGTCTGGCTCGCCGATTTATTTATTTTTTAATATTTCTTTGCACAGTGAAATCATCCTTTTGTCCCTAAAAAAATAAAACCAAGGCTGGTTGGGAGGAGTGTCACGGTAATTTACCATTTTTTATTCTTTTTTCCTCCGATTTACTGTGGGCGTGCTGCCGGACACGCCGTATGTTTTCGCGCTCACGCGTGTTTCGGGTGGCACGTGCAGCTTATTCTGGTGTCGAAAAATACCAAACTGACGTCTAGAATAATTTTCAGTCATGTTCTCTTCTCCCCGGTGCAGCGCGTGTTACTCCATGGTGGCCGGAAAACGTGTCAATGGTCATTTGAAATTTTCCCACCCTTTTCTCTCCTGCCTACGCATGCTGACGTCAATGCAACTATTTTTTTCCAATTTTCATTTCAGTCCCTGAACCTTTGATTGTTTTTTTATGGTCCTTATTGCTATTATATAGGTTTTGATTCGTTTTAATTTCGTCCTTCAATTGAAATTGATTATATATTGTAGTTTTATTTAGGTCCCCAGTCTTTGAATTTTCGGATTAGTCTGGAATCCTTAATATTTTTTGTATCAAAGTTTTGATTTATTCTAATTTTATCCGTCCATGCAAATTTATTATAAATTCTTAATATTTTTGGTATCAAAGTTTGATTTTTTTCAATTTTATCCTTCCATGCAAATTAATTATTGATTTAAGTTTCATTTCGGTCCTAATTATTTTAATTTCCAGTTTTATTTTAAATTATTTAATTTCGTCGGTATCAATGTTTGGATTTATTTCAATTTTGTCTTTCAAATTAAATTTATTACATTTTTTTTTTCATTTTATACTTTATACTATTAATCTTGGATTTTCTTTGAGTGCCTTTATTTTTTTATACATATTTCTTACATAGTTCCTATTTTTGTCCATGTTTATATGTACATGCTTTTAATATTTGTTTCCAATTTTTCTGTATTTCCAATGTTATGAAGTTTTTTTATTTAATGTTCAAATTTTAATATGTGTTTGTGATCATTTGAGAAATAATAATTATTATAATTTATCTTTTTTTTCCTTTAGGTCAAATAATTTCTTAAAATCTGATAATATTTATTTTTATTTTGTCATTTATTTTGTTTTTTAATTGCTTTTTTGTTAATATTGTTAGATTTTGAATTCTCTAATTATTATAGATAAGACATTCAAAATTACCACAATGATTATTTGTTAGTTTTGTTTTCTGTTAAATATGTCAGACTAATTATATTTTTGGATATTTATTTAATATTAGCGCCTTAATATATATATGTATATATATATATATATATATACCTAGGTTTTTTGGGAGAAAAAATTACCGTCATTGCTCTAAAATAATTTTAATATAATAACATGAGTAATAAATCATATAAAATAAAAAATTATTGAATATTTGTTTCTAACAATAATTATGGTATCACCAATTTTTATTATTTCCACTGTTGTTAAGGTTTTTTTGAAAATATTTACATTTTAGTTTGTGTTGATGATCATTTTAAAATTTATATTTATTATTTTTTTCTCTTTGTTGTTTTTTAGATTCTTTTTATTTATCTGTTAAGTCAAAAAATTTAAACCTACCTATATTTATTTTTATTTTGTCATTTATTTAGGTTTTTTTCTTATAAATATGTGAGACTAATTATATATTTTAATATTGATTTAATATTATCACCTGAAAATATGTATATAGACAGAAAAAATGACCTATGATTTTTTTAATAACAAAAAAAATAATATGAGTGTTCTTAAATACTTTTAATATAATAATATTAGGTATAAATCTTATAAAATAATAAAAAAAAGGATTTTGCATTTTAATTCTAATTTTGTCCTCTTTTGTATAAACTTATTTCTTAGAAAAATTTGATTCTTGGATTTTAGATTGTTTTTGTAGAAAAACAAAATGTTTAATATTTCTAATCTGATATTACTAGAGCAAAAATGCAACTTACAAACAAAATGGGTAGAAAAATTTACTCAAGTTATCTATAATTAAAAAATATACGGATTACTTTCCATGCGTTTCGATTACACTGTTCCTTTTAAGCGGGAAAATAATCATTTATAACAGATTTAATGTATTATAATTTTATTAATTAAATATTAAAATAACTACTTACAACACATAAAAAATCAATTAATTTTCTACATAAAAAAACCACCCGCAGCACCCGGGCAAAACATCTCGTTTTTATCATCATTTGCGTGTGACTGTTTACTCGTAAATATTTTTAGAAGGAATCTGGAAAAGAATAAAGTCGTCTATCCAGAGCTCTCTTCACTTCGGTCCAACATTCCTCACCTCTCCCCATCAGAGTGCTCTCCCTCCCTCGCCTCTCGGAAACCGCCGCTGCCGCTGCCGCCGCCACCGCCACCACCACCACCAATAAGGCTTCAAATTTCTTCCAGGTGCTTCCTCTTCTATTTTAATCGATTAAATCATGTTTTTGTTTGTGTGTGTTTTCACTTTTTTATTGTAATTATTGTTCAGAGACAGAAATTCTATTTTAATAAGTAAATTAAAGAAATAATAATCGATCCGATGAAATCTCTGCTGGTGAACTCAATTCGATTTTAAGAAGTAAATTAAAAAAAACTATACAATCGAATTCGATGAAATCGCTGCTAGTGAGCGCAATTCGAAGAAAGGCGCAATCAGCCGATTCTAATATTCTCTCTTGCAATCCCCCCCTTAATTTACGTGGTATCATCCGATTTTCGTCACGGCTATCGTTGTTGCCATCAAGCTGAGTTTTTGAACCCTAATTTGTTTTATTTTATTTTTTACTTTTATCTTTACGTGGAGACAAAAACTAATCCAAATCTTTTAGGATGGGTTATTGTTTTCTTCTTCTGTTTCCTAGATTAAAACATCCTAGACAATATCTTTGGAACGGGTTATTGTTTATAACTTAATGCTCGTTGTTTTCTTCTTCTTCTTCTTCCTAGATTAGAACATCCTAGACTAGAACTCTCTTTGGGAATGGTTATTGTTTGTGGCCTCTTCATGTTCTATTTGTGCTGAGGTATTTAGACTGATGGTATCCATCGGGGATTGAAAAGCCTAGTTTTATGACTTTGTTTTGTTTTCCTCTTCTTTCTTTATTCATTTGGGGTTGCGGTATTCTCCTCTTTCTATTCACACTATTTACTTCCTACAGTATTTATTCTTTCGGAAAAGCTAATAAATACATAAATAACAAGAAGGGGAGGGGTAGGGAGTTTGGCGGTCTGTATTTGCCCTGAATGGTCGTGTATATTTGGCATGGCTGTGCAGGTTATATGCATCCATATTTGGCAGAAAATTTTATAAAGTACATGCTATTCGATGGAAGTTCTTTTAAAATCTATTCACGTCTGAATAAACTGATATTCCAATTTTCATGACCTAGATGTGCTCTTACTCTTCTGCTGTTCCTGACTTTGTTTTCAGGGTCTATTCTAACATGCAATATAATATATTCATTTTTTGTAGTGATAGAAGTGGTTTTTTTGTTGGCCAACACCCCATGGATACCAATAATTGGAGGCCTACTGCCCCAGGCGGAGAACCAGTGATGGACATGGGTGATTGGAGAACTCAATTGCAGCCTGACTCACGGCAAAGAATAGTCAACAAAATGTAAGTATTTGTTTCATGATATGTGCAACTGCTGCAGCGATATAGTAAATTTTGTATTTAAATGAAAGCAAAAGAGAAGGGAAACAGGTTAAATTAAAATCAGCCAGACAGCCATGAGGCAACCTCAAGTGCCATACACCTCCTTTTCTTTTATCTTTTTTCTCTTCTCATTTTTCATGTGTTTCTCAAAAGAAGCGAATAAATTGCTGGGGAGTATTTTTTGTTAGAACTTCTTGTGTTACCTCTACTTTCGATGATGATCTCTTGGATGGCGGCATGAAGCTATGTTCTGCTTTAAATTTCAAGGTTAATCTACTGCTTTGCGCATTAGTGTTTCATTTTGAAACTCGAGCTGCAACTGAATTTAAATGAATAGTGTTGGATTTGGGGCTTCTATTTGTTTGAACTTTTACAGGGTTGAAATGATAGTGATCTTAAAGTAGAAAATCTGCAGACAAAACTCAATTAGCCACAATGGTGTATGGTTTCCTTGTTTCTCAGAACAAGTTGAATGTTTTCTGACCTCTCTACACCCAAAATCATTATAGACAGCCACTGCTGGCACTTGCAGTAGCCAATGAGCACTGTCGAGCATATATTGCAGTGCAAGATGAGGTTAACTCATTGCATTTTCATAAATTGAAAGGATTTCTCTTCTTTCTTTGTCAATTACATCGCCTGTGCAGAAATGTTTTTGCTCAATGTAAATGCTATTGCAATGTTTTTCAGAGACTCCCCGGGTTTGCAATTAATTTACTTATATATCTTGGAACATAGCCATAAATGATGGTTCTTCTAGTTCAAGAAAATCAACTATGAAGCTTGTAACTAGAGTTTTAGATAGAAGGGTAGCCAAGTAAACTCCTATATGCTGCACATTTGGAATAATACAGGGTAAGGAAGTAAAAATAGATGTCTTTGTTCTGATGCCATATATTACTTGACCGACACTTTGCTATATCATTATTTGTTTTTAATTTTTGCTAATGATTCTGTAGTGTGCATTTCTGATATTGGTGTGATGTATGAGTTCAGGGTTCTTTGTCGACGCTGGTTTCTCTATACTTGCCTGGTCATTAAAAATTAAATGTAATTTCTTACATGTGCAGAATGGATACATTAAAGAGACATCTTCCATTTTCTGGTCAAGAGGGATTACAAGAACTCAAGAAAATTGCTGTTCGGTTTGAGGAAAAGATTTATACTGCTGCCACCAATCAGGTATTTGGCTAATGCTATGGATTTTTTTTTATATTATCTAGAAATGAATATACACATCCAAAAGTGTGGTTTTATGCATGTACAAATGATTGTGCTGTAGTGTATCAACATTTCCTCACTAGTGATTCTGAGAATGCAAGGCTGATTAGGAGTTCACATCTTTTTGTTAGTTCTCTTGACAAGTATTTTATTTAGAGTAACCAAGGTCCGTTTCAAGTAAAAGGGAAGTGTGCAGAAAGCAAGTAGCAAATCAATACATAAATAATTAAATAGAAAGAGAGGACACAGAAGATGCAAATACTGAAAGCCTAGCATATCAGAAGGATCATATATCTCTTTACCCCTTCTCTTGTAACATGGACTGCTCAGAGATCTAATGTTTTTTTATTGATATCTGATTGCAGTCTGATTATCTGCGTAAAATATCTCTGAAGATGCTTACAATGGAGACCAAGTCTCAAAATACCATACCCACGGGCAATGCTAACAAACCCCTGGATCCAGGAGGTAATAATGCAGCTAAGCATTGAATTTCTAAACATCCCACCTTTTGTTTTATATTTCGCTTTGTCATCTAACTCTTTTACTTTTAATTGCTATGTATATGCCATGCTTTATAAAAAAGTTTGACTATTTGATGGATTTTTTTTTGCCTCCCCCCCCCCCCAAAAAAAAATAAATAAATAAATAAATAAATTTGTCCAATGACACTTTTATGCTTTGAATCCATCTTTTTCCCTCATAAATTTGTGTGTGAACTGCCATTGTTTGATTTGATTTTTTTCTTTGATATGGTTTTCCCTTTTCTTGAACAGCATCTCATAGTATGCCGCCTCAAGTTCACAACCAAGGGCAATCGCTCCCTATCCCATTGTCCGCTAATCAGCCTCAAGCACGTCAGCAGTTATCACAGAACATGCAGAATAGTATGTCATCTAACGGAGTTCAAAGTTCTGCTGGTTTACAACCAGCAATGCCTCCTGTCTCTGGTTTAACCCAGACTAGCACAAACACTGTTGGCCAGAATGCTAACATGCAGAGTATCTCTGGTGTTTCACCAAACCCAGTGGGGAACTCAATTGGACAAGGTATGCCCTCCAGTATGTTTGCCAATTCTCAGAGACAAATGCCAGGCAGGCAACAGGTTCCTCCACAACAACAGCAGCAGTCCCAAAATTCTCAATTTCTTTATCAGCAGCAGTTACAGCAACAGCTTTTAAAGCAGAAGATTCAGGGAAGTCTTCCACACTCACTTGTGCAATCTCATATGCACCAGCAGCAGCAGCAGAAGCAAAACCTATTACAGCCAAATCTGTTGCAACCTTCCCAGCAATCTGGTTTGCAAACATCATCTGTTATGCAGCCTTCAATGATGCAAACCGTCTCTGGTCTTCAACAGAACCAACCATCTTCTGCTCAACAGTCATCGCAACCGATGCACCAGCAACATCCACAAGCAGTCCTTAGGCAGCAGCAACAACCTCAACAGGCTTCTGGTATTCATCAGCAGCAAACACCAATGATGCAGCAGCCACTATTGCCTTCACAGCAGCAGCTAATGGGGCAACAATCAAATACCACAAACATGTCTCAAAACCAGTTAATTGGACAACAAAACATTGTTGGGGACTTGCAGCAGCGGCAGCAGCAGCAGCAGCAGCAGAGATTGCTAGGGCAGCAGAATAACCTTCAAAATCTGCAGCAGCAGCAGCAGCAGTTAATGGCTCAACAAAATAATCTCTCAAGCATGCATCAACAACAGTTGGGCCCGCAAAGCAATGTTGCTGGCTTACAGCAACAGCAGTTGCTTGGAGCTCAGTCTGGTAACTCAAGCATGCAAACTAATCAGCACTCTCTTCACATGATGCAACAGCCAAAGGTTACACTGCAGCAGCAAGCACAACAAAATGGAAATGCTTTACTACCGAATCAAGGGCAGCAGTCACAGCAGCAATTGATGGCACAGATTCAATCACAAACTGGACAGCTGCAACAGCAATCAAATCCATTACAACGTGATCTGCAGCAAAGGCTTCAAGCATCAGGTTCCTTGCTTCAACAGCCAAATGGAATTGATCAGCAAAAACAGCTATATCAACCTCAAGGAGCCCTTCCAGAAACACCCTCAAGTGAGTTTTTATCATCCGTGCAGCTTTCTAGCCTTGCTCCAACTGTAATTTTGCATCTTTGTTCTTTTATGTTAGATTATAACATAGTTATTAAAATTTCTTGAAAATACAATAATGGTTCAAGTCAGTGATGCTCTTTTTGGTAGCTTTATGTGCTATGTCTGCCCCTTATGGCATCAGAAATGCCACTGCTACTGGAACCATTGCAACCACACATGCATTTGTTACGACATCTTGCTCTCCAGTGTATTGCACCAACTGTTCACCTAGCATAATGGTTCAAGTTAGCAATGCTCTTTGGGTAGCTTTACGTGCTACTGATGCCACTTATGGCATTGGTAATGCCACTGCTATTGAAACCATTGCAATCACACTCATTTGTTACCACATCATGCCCCCAGCTCATTGCACTAGCTGCTCACCTCTGATTTTGAATTTATTGCCCGGACATGAATTTTAAAAATATATGTACTACTGGACAAAGCATTTGAAACTAGGAAAACTACTCAGCAAATTGATTTTTATGGGAAGAAAGAAATCAGCAAGTGGATTAACACTGAGGCACTTAAGGTTTGGTATACTGATAAATCATCACCTTGCTGGAAAAATCTCATGACCACCTCCTCGATGCTAATTCTGTAATGCATGTGAAGTGTTTAAGTAACAAGGATCGTGATGCATGACTATCTATATTTTATGATTAGGATGGTTAATTTTTAAGATTTTCCTTGTTAGGAGGTATCTTGCTTTTCATCCTTGAGAAATTATTCGAGCCTTTTTTAATATATAATGATGTTGGAGGTTGGAGCATTTTTAAAGTCTCTCCATCTAATTGAATGATTGCATAACTTATATATGGAGTTCCTAGTACTCCAAGTCCAAAATACTAATGGTCCTATCCAGGATAGGGAAAACCAAATAAACTCCTTATTCCTTGGGAATAATAAAATACTAAATAGAAAATAAAACCAAGACCTACAGTATTCCATAATTTTCAGTACGTGTGAAAATTACAGAAATGCCCTCGTGTATGGAAAACATTAAAAATAATACATGAACTCTAATCTTTTGTTGCCTGCATCAAAACTTTTGTAGCACCCCTAGATTCTACAGCAGAGACTGGACATGGAAACGGTGCTGATTGGCAAGAGGAGATCTACCAAAAGGTAATTATGTGATTTACTGTTCATTAGATTAAGTTCATGTATGTCATAGTCTTGCAAGATTTCAATGGAAAAGGTCTCCTGGAATTTGGTACAAGGGAATTTTATTTAGCTATGGCTGAGATTAGTTAGGAAGCATTGTAAGTTCCATGATTGCAGCAACTAAGAAATGATAAATGACTGGTAAGATGAATAGAGGTAAAATATTCAATTTTCTAGGTCAAGACGGTTGCTTTCTTGGTACTGACATCACAATTTTTTCAATTCGCAAACCTCTTCCTTTTGACTTTTTCCCTGTATTCCCATATATTTGTTGTGTTGAATTATTATTATATTATTTCCAACAAGTCCAATTGACAATACTTCTTGTAATAGACAGACTTAAAAACAAGAGTGAAATGTTTCTGAATAGTCACCACCGTTAACTTTGTTTATGTGAACAGCTATTTTCAGGATTACAATCAAATTTGTTCTGAAACATTTGACAATGAAAGAAAAGAAAAATAAATGGACCTAATCCATTGAATCATGACCATGTCCAGTTTGTTGATTTTTATAGAAAATGAGGTTGAAATATTTAATCATATATTGGCTGTAGTTGTAAGTCATAACTGCATATTTGATGAGGTCAATTTGTTTGTGCTGGAGGAACTAAAATAGGAATAGGAGTGGTCGTTGATAGTGGTACATAGGATCAAAGTTTTAAAGCTAAGGAGAGTTTACCAAAGTTGTGACATCTGTTGACTTGAGTTAGAATATTAGAAAACAATGGTGAGAAGTTTGCCAGGGAGACAAAGTAACTGAACCTAACCAACCCCTGAATCTTGTCTGAAGAGGTAATCACATTCCTTTGCATCTTTGCATTCCATCAATATCGATATCCTCTTTTTAGTTTTCAGCATTGATTTCACTCTGCTAATTTTATCTCAAACAATTTATCCTGTCACCTGCCTTTTTTTTTTTTTTAATCAATTCTCTTAAGTTCGATCTTGTTACTTTCTTTCTGAGTGTGGCACTGAAGAAATCAAGCATATGACTGATAATTTCTTGCTGTTTATATGTACTTCCTAGATCAAAGTTATGAAGGAAACGTACTTGCCTGAAATAAATGAAATGTACCAGAGAATTGCTGCCAAGTTACAGCAGGTAAATTGTCTCTGCAATTTTTTTCAGATTTATGTGCCCATGCATGATTTATAAATCCCGGCAGTTGAGCTTTTGTATTAATTTGTTTTCCCCATCAGCATTGCTTGTCATTGTATCATCTGCACTCATTACCTCACCCTCCTCCCCAACAGCCCCACAACCATGTGTTCACACAGAAGAAGTGGAATAGAAACATTTTTTCTCACTAATGTTTTGCTATGAAGGGTCAATGCAATTTTTAATTCTCGTGTATGTCAACTTTGCTTTCCAGCATGACTCTCATCCGCAACAACCGAAGCCAGAACAGCTTGACAAGCTGAAGGTATTCAAGGCCATGTTGGAGCGCTTGATAACATTCTTACAGGTCTCTAAAAACAATATCACACCTAATTTCAAGGAGAAATTGGGCTCCTATGAGAGGCAGATTTTAAGTTTTCTAAACCCAAGCAGATTAAGGAAGCCTATTCCTAATCTACAGCAAGGACAACTTCCCCAGCCTCATGTGCAACCTATGCAGCAACCCCAATATCCAGTTCCTCAATTGCAGTCCCATGAAAATCAACTGAATCCCCAGTTGCAATCAATGAATGTGCAAGGTTCAATACCAACGATGCAGCAGAACAATATGTCAAGCTTGCAGCATGGTTCTCTTTCATCTTTATCTGGGGTTTCTACGTCACAACCAAACATGATGAATACAATACAACCAGGCTCCAATTTAGATTCTGGACAAGGAAATGCACTGAGCTCGTTGCAGCAGACATCTGTAGGATCTGTACAGCAGAATCCTGTGAGCAGTTCCCAACCAACCAATGTTAATACATTGTCAACACAAAGTGGGGTGAATATGCTGCAGACAAATATTCCCCTCCAGTCGAATTCCAATATGATTCAGCACCAGCATCTAAAGCAGCAGCAGCATGAACAGCTCAAACGACAGTTCCAGCAACAGCAACAGCAACGGCAGCATTTTATACAGAATCAACAGATGATGCAGCAGCAGCAGCAGCAATTACACCAGCAAGCCAAGCAGCAGTTACCTGCACAGATGCAGACGCACCAAATTCCACAGCCGCAACAGATGAATGATGTAAATGAGATGAAACAGGGGATAGGAATTATTAAGCCAGCAGTCTTCCAACAACATCTCCCAACAGGTCAACGCACAGCTTTCCCGCGTCAACACATGAAACCAGCACCTTCATTACCTATTTCTTCACCTCAACTACCTCAGCACGCTTCCCCTCAATTACAACATTCATCTCCTCAGATTGACCAGCAAAATCTTCCATCTTCTGTAACCAAAACTGGAACACCTTTGCAATCTGCGAACTCGCCTTTTGTTGTCCCATCTCCTTCAACTCCTTTAGCTCCATCTCCTATGCCAGGAGATTCTGACAAGCCAGTTTCTGGTATTTCTTCTCTCTTAAATACTGGAAATATTGTATACCAACCATCTGTTGCTCAAGCACCGGCTCCATCCCTTGCAATTGGCACTCCTGGGATATCTGCATCACCTTTGCTTGCAGAGTTTACCGGTCCTGATGGTGCTCATGGTGGTGCTTTGACAACTGTTTCTGGCAGGTCAAACGTTACAGAGCAACCACTTGAGCGCTTGATTAAAGCGGTTAGTGATGCTCTCCTGTTGGTTCTACTCCACCCCACCCTTGGAGGTTTCTGAAAAAGAAAAAATTTCTTTGTGAATGAGATGTTGATGCCGTAATTTTTTTTTCTCAGGTGGAATCTCTGTCTCCCAAAGCGCTTAGTGCTTCTGTCAGTGACATTGGCTCTGTTGTCAGTATGATTGACAGAATCGCTGGTTCGGCACCTGGTAATGGATCTAGAGCTGCAGCTGGTGAGGATTTGGTAGCAATGACAAAATGTCGCCTTCAGGCAAGAAATTACATCACCCAAGATGGGATGACCGGATCAAGGAAAATGAGGCGCCATACAAGTGCCATGCCCTTGAATGTTGTATCATCAGCTGGCAGTGTGAGTGACAGTTTTAAGCAGTTTACTGGTCCAGAAACTTCTGATTTGGAGTCAACTGCTACATCAAGTGTCAAGAGGCCTAGAATTGAGGTATTTACCACCTGTTTTAGTCTGAAACTAATAGCAGAGTTTGTTATGTGTGATTTTATCTCTATTATGCTTGAGCTTCAGCTATTTGTTTTCTTATTGTCTCTAATAAATGCTGTGTTGAATTTTGAATGTTACTGTTATTTCAGGCTACAACATTTTCTTATTATGTTTAAGTATTTTGCTTTCCAGCTCCATAGAATGCCATTATCTCTAAATTTCTCCATTTGCAATTTCCACTCCCACAACTATACTTGTCATGTTAAAAAAGAATAATATAAAGGGGGGGATCTGCAATGCATGACAATTAGATGATGTATTTTCTCAAAAAATCTCTGTTGTGAGTGAAAAGAGGAAGACATTTTATCATGTAATAGGATATTCAGGAATTACACTTTAAAAGGATTTAGAATGCATGCTAAGTGCCGTGTGATTTACACCTGACTCTTGATAGGAAGGCTCATTTCATCTTATTCTTGCTGGATGAATAATATAGCTTTTTGTGCAGGCTAATCATGCCCTTTTGGAAGAGATAAGGAAAATAAATCAGAGACTTATAGACACAGTAGTTGATATTAGTGATGAGGATGTTGACTCAACTGCAATAGCTGCTACTGCTGAAGGGGGTGAAGGAACCATTGTCAAATGTTCATTTAGCGCCGTGGCTCTTGGTCCAAATTTGAAATCACAGTATGCTTCAGCGCAAATGGTGTGCTTTCAAGCCTGCTATTATGATGTTAAAAAAATTCTACCCGTTTCTCTGTATTTATTTTGCTTTATTCACGTGCAGTCACCAATTCAGCCCCTCAGATTGCTTGTGCCTACAAATTATCCAGATTGCTCACCTATACTGTTAGACAGGTTTCCAGTTGAAGTCAGGTAAAAAATGTGGCTATGCAGTTGAAACATCAAATTATATCTAGACTTTCAAGAGCATTTTTTACCTACATGATTAATTATCTAGCTATACATTTTGCATGCTCTTGAAAGTCTAGATATAATTTGATGTTTCCATATGGGATTTGTTTTTCTGGGTTTCCTCGAGTCTGATCATTTGGGATCATTTTTCATTGTCATGCTAGCAGGGTGACAATCCTTCCTTTGGATCAAGAAATGAAAATATAACCTATAGATGGAAAAATAAGCAAACCCTTAAACTGTTTCAAACTGCTCACTAGAAATGAACCCTTAATGAATGATAACTTGTTTGCTTTGCTTCAAGTTTAGATACAAATTTTATTTTACTGATCGCTCCAAAGATTATGCTGATCCATAATTGGCAGCTTTATACGTTCTGACATCTACTCTATCTTACTCTTCTTTTATGTAAATCTTTCTAACAGTAAAGAGTACGAGGATCTGTCAACAAAAGCTAAATCTAGGTTTAGCATCTCTCTCCGAAGCCTCTCACAGCCCATGTCACTGGGAGAGATAGCTAAGACCTGGGATGCCTGTGCCCGCGCGGTTATTTCAGAGCACGCCCAGCAGAGTGGTGGCGGCACCTTCAGCTCAAAGTATGGCTCTTGGGAAAACTGCCTGAGTGCAGCCTGAAGCCATAGAAGCTCTGAGCACGATTGTTAAGTTAGGGCAGAGATGGAAAGAAGTTGCGGGCTGCCTCTCCTGTGATATGACCAAACGGGCTTTTCTGGATTGACTGGCAGGAATTTCTCGGAAGCACAGATTGTCTCCTTCTGAAGACTCGAGGGTTCCTGTATCATAGAATAATCATATTTGTTGTTTGTTAAAATAAAATAATGTAATTATTATCTGTGTGTAGTATCGGGGTGCAGAAATGCAGCGTTGCTCGTAAAATGTTTTCCTCAAATCCGCTTGTGAAATTAAATGAATTTCTCGTGTTTCGTTAAATATATAACAAATAGTCAAAAGTCATAGCATGGTGGATACGATAATAAACAGTCTTCATGCTGTGCTCTTTTTTTCAACACCATGTTTTCAACATCATGGTGGATACGATAATCCATGTTTATAGTTATTTGTAACTTGTTTTTTTTATTTCTCATGGCAATTTAAATTGTCTTTTATTTATAATCAAATTCTCAAATAAATTATTAGTAAGATCATAAGACTTTATCTTACTTATAGCTAGATAATTGATCATGTTGTAATTCTTTTTCAATTGAAGAAATAAATAAAAACCTGATTTTAGCAAGATATATAGTAAATCCTTTTGATTTAAAAACCTAATATTGCATCTCCATGTTTTTTTATATTCCCACTAATGACTTAGTTATTTTACTAGTTATTCATTAATAAGGTGTGGAGTTGCCAACAATTCATTGTTTTTTATTTATCAAAATATTTAATTATGATTTATTGAACCAGAAATAATTATATTGCTAAAAACACTAGCATTAATTCAAGCCATATTGACATCGGAAGGGTGATGAATTGTTTACTAAAGCCAGGTTGAATTTTAAAGCTATAAATTTACTTGTTTTTTTAAATATTTTTGTTTAAAAATATATTAAAATAATATCTTTTATTTATTTTTAACATCAATATAACAAAACAATTCAATCTTAAAACACTACTTTTTGTTATTTGGATTAAAAAAATAAAAATATTTAAAAAACTTTTAATAAAACTGACGGTACTAATTAAAGTTTGAACATAAAAAAAAACCTAATAATTGAAGTAAAGTGATGCGTTTATAAGACGATGTTTTTCAAGACACTTTAAGAAGTGGGCCCAGCTGCCATGTCTTGCGGCTACAGCATGATGATGCAGTACTAACAGCAGCAGCCTCTGCATAACACACTGAACTGGTTAGTAATTTGGCTGTTTTTTTTTTTAATTTAAAATAATATATATATTTTAAAGATTACTTTTAACCTTCGTATATTAACATATTTAAAAATAAAAAAAATATTTTTTAATAAGTTTTTTAAAAATACCTACAGTGACGAAAGCAATTAAGCACCACGGTCCACAACAATCGAAACCCAACTTTGATAAGTATTATTAATTCAGAAAAAAAACAAAAACAGAGCCCCCAATTTAGGCCGTCTTTCAGGAATGTTTTTGAAAAGAAAAAAATAATAATAATAGTTTTTTAAATTATTTTATATGTTGATATTAAAAATAATTTTTAAAAAATAAAAAAATATTATTTTAATATATTAAAAAAAAACATTTTTAAAAATATCTTAATCCACATGAACCATGTTTTTCTTTTATAAAAATAAACTAGGACGGCAAGTATAGTAATAAGTATTATAGTTTAAACTCGAAAATACAAACAAGTGAAAAGAATGGACTTGTAGCTGCCTAATTTCTATGGACTAGTAGATAGAGTGGAAATAGTTGCAGTGTAGAGACTAGAGAGAGAGAGAGAGAGAGAGAGAATGGCAAACATAGTGGTGAAAGGAGGAAGCAGACCGCCATGGGTGGGATTAGCGGCAGCATTATGGGTTGAGATAGCAGCAGGGAATGCATACAACTTCCCGCTCTACTCTCCTGCTCTCAAATCAGTAATGGGATTCAGTCAGCAGCAGCTAACAATGCTGGGTGTGGCCAATGATATCGGAGAGAATGTGGGATTGCTCCCTGGCATTGCCTGCAACAAGTTCCCTCCCTGGGCTATCCTCTCTGTTGGTGTTCTTGCTTGTTTCTTGGGCTACGGTGTTCTTTGGCTTGCTGTTAGCCAGACCGTCAATAACCTACCTTACTGGCTGGTCAGACATCATCAACTTGTTTCTTTTTATTACATGATTTGCTTGCTAGTAGTAGTTCTTGGTGAGGTAGATTTTGAAAGAACTCAACTTTATATGGAATTGTATTTGCTTTTGTATCATTGCTTTATCATCGGATTTGATGTGTTTCCAATTTAGGTTGATCAAATCAGAGGCTTGATTGCCTTTCGCCTCATGAGTTTGGTTGATCATCAGGCTATGGTGATCCATTATTACACGAATTTAATGGCTTCGAACTAGTAATTCTTCTTCTTCTTATCCCTCCTGGGGAAGGAATGATAATTAAATTTTATTTAGTTATAAGACGGATTACCATTGTAGATCTTTATCTAAATTATCTTGATGCTTGCAAAGCAGGTGCCAATGCAAATTTTTCATTGCCGCACCCCCCCCCCCCCCCCCCCCCCCCCCCGGCAAGTCTTACTTCTTTGTAGAAGGTATCGCTTAGTAAATTTGGGGGAAGTATGAACTTTGAATGGGGTATGGTTTGAACTTTGAATGGTTTGTAGAAGCCATTATACTTTCCAGTTGGGAAGGCTTGGTGTGCGTTTTGAAGGATCTTTGAATGGCCAGAATCCAAATAATATACAGAGAAGTTTGGTTGGAGCTATCCAAGTTCCATCTGAAGCACAAGTGTGACCTGTCATGAAAACATTAAAGTATGCTTTAGTCTTATTATATACATTCCATTTACGTGTATGTCCATTCATTCTTTCCTTTTTGTTGCTTTTGCAGTTATGGCTTGCACTTCTTATTGCCACAAATAGCAATGCATGGTTTGGCACAGCTGTACTTGTAACCAACATGAGAAACTTCCCTCTCAGTAGGGGGACTGTTTCTGGCATTCTCAAAGGTTATGCTGGGATCTCAGCTGCAGTATACACATTGGTATATAGCCTGGTGCTTGAAGGCTCTGCTTCAAATCTCCTGCTCTTTCTTACACTTGCCATTCCCATTTTGTGTTTAGCTATGATGTACTTTATCCGGCCGTGTACTCCAGCTTCCGGAGAAGACTCCTCAGAGCATGCCCATTTTCTCTTCACCCAAGCTTCAGTTATTCTACTTGCCATTTATCTCCTTGTGACCGCTATAATAATTACTGTGGTTTCTCTCAGTGATGCTGTTTCCTACATTTTAGTGGCAATCATGGTTATTTTTTTGATATCTCCTCTTGCAATTCCTGTCAAAATGTCCATTTTCCCTCCAGGTCATTTGGTGTTGGGTGAAGGTGAAACAACTTCAACAGATCCTTTGTTGACACCATCTTCATCTGCAGCATATCTAGAAACGTTGTATGAGAATGGTGATGCTTCAGATGTGGAAATACTTCTTGCTATGGGAGAGGGAGCAGTGAAGAAGAAAAGGAGGCCCAAGAGAGGTGAGGATTTCAGAATGCACGAGGCTCTTATCAAGGCAGATTTTTGGCTTCTTTGGGTGGTATACTTTCTCGGGATTGGTTCTGGAGTTACTGTTCTCAATAATTTAGCACAAATTGGGGTTGCTTTTGGTCTTGAGGATACAACAATTTTGCTTGCTCTGTTCAGCTTTTGCAATTTTGCTGGCCGCATTGGCTCGGGTGCTGTTTCAGAACATTTTGTCAGGTTATCACTCTCATTCAACTAATGTCAGATGTTAAGTTGAAATTTGAAATATTTTCATTTAAAGAAGCGCAATGACTGATGCTTGTAGGCATTCATACCTAATGAAGCAATGCCAGTTTCCTTTTATCATTTGACAGGACAAGCTTTCTCTGGACAATTCTTGGTTGTTTCATTGACATGCTATTCAATCTATTCTGTTCCTCCCCTGCCTTCTGAATTGTCTCTCCATATTTACAAGTTTATGGCCTATAATCTCCCAGTTCTGGATTTCAGTATAACTTTTGATTATTATTATTATTATTATTATTATTATTATTATTATTATTATTATTATTATTATTATTATTATTATTCCTTTGTTAGGTGTGATTTTCCTGTTTGTTTGATGAAATCACGTTATTGCAGGTCAAGAGCAATTCCTCGAACCGTGTTGATGACATGTGCACATATAATTATGACTGTAGCGTTCATTCTTTTTGCATTTGCAATCGATGGTATTCTTTACACTGCAACTGCTCTTCTTGGCATCTGCTATGGGATTCTGTATGCTGTAATGGTGCCAACTGCCTCTGAACTTTTTGGCTTGCGACATTTCGGTGTAATATACAACTGCCTGCTGCTAGGCAATCCTGTTGGTGCACTGCTTTTCTCAGGTATTCTTGCTGGTTATATATATGATGCAGAAGCTGCCAGGCAAGGAAGCTCCACCTGTGTAGGTCCTGATTGCTTCAAGGTAACATTCCTGGCTCTGGCTGGCTGCTGTGGACTGGGAACCGTCATGAGCATAATCTTAACCGTCAGAATATGGCCGGTTTACGAGATGCTCTATTCAGGCGGTTCTTACCATCTGCCTCGAAATTTAGGCCACTGATGAGTGGAAACTGATAGCTGTAATCTTAAAAACGTGGCGGGGCACCCCTTTTTCTGCAGAGGAGTGCTCGATCGGAGTTTTGTTTAGTGGCTTCAAATTGGTTATATAATATTCTTCTGCTTCTTGTAAATCAAAAGGTATTCTCTCGCATTCTACTATGGAAGAAATGATGAATCCTACAGGTTGATTTCCATCGGCATTGCTGTTTCCATAGCAATCACGGAACTATACATTAGATTTTCATCTCATATAGTGTCTCTAAAGCCATAAATAAATCCAAGGGCCAGATGATGTATATTTTATATAATCGAATGCTAAATACACATAATAGTGGAAATTTATAAATATATCCAGTTATTTTTGCTCAAGTTCAGAAAATTTCCATTGCAGAAGATGAACAACTTTAATCAATTCTGAAATAAATTTTTTTGAGAAATTTCTTTTGATCTATGTGTACTAGTAACTGTAGATAGAGTATACAAGCTATTATTTATAGATAGATCAGAAATCTCTCTCAGGATTTTGTTAGCCGATTTTCTCCTATCATCAAGGAGAAAATCAGGCGATCAATCTTCATAACCAATCTCCATGATCAATAGGTTGGAGCAAATCAGATCATGGATGTGGCTTCAAACTTGAAGCTCTGTGATCCAAACTCTCCTCTTCAACCTCTATAAAGTCACCACTCATCGTCCGATGCTGTAGTTGTGGTCAATGGTCATAAAGAGGAGGGAGGTTAAGATTTAAATTGACATGAACATAAGAGAATTTATTTGTTTTACAGTAACACCAACCTATTCTTAGATCACCTAGTCCAATTGTTAGCCATGAAAACACCTGGAAAACTCATTGAAGGTTTTACGTGACTGCAGTGGAAAAAGATTTTCTTTTAAGGGGCCAACAATCCTAACAGCCATATGTATGAAGGGATTCAGAAGATAAAATAAATTTGTTGACTCGAAAGAAGAGGTACCAAAGTGAAAACATCTTCAAATAGATGATGGTTTCAAAGATGAAAAAAAGCCCACTTTAGCCCTCAAACTTCTCATTTAATACTTATTTGGTTCCTTGATATTTTCTCAATTCAATTTTTAGCCTGTTTGGCTGGCGTTTCAAACGACGGTTTGCAGTTTTTTTTTCATTTTAAATGAATATGGTTTGGTGTTTTTAGATCATTTTGATGTGCTGATGTCAAAAATGATTTTTAAAAAATAAAAAAAAATATCATTTTGATATATTTCGACACGAAAAGCACTTTGAAAAGCTACAGCAACAGCTCTCCCAAACACTCTCTTTGTTACAATTTTTTAGTTTCTGGTTTGATAAATGAAAGAGAAATAGCTGAATTTTGACGAGAAAGAGAAATACCATTTACATCTATTTTGGTCACCAAAACAATCCATTTTTGTATCAAATAATTTCATTTGTTAAGAGGGGCTCAACTCTAGGTGTTTTTTTAATCATCTTAAAAATGCTTAAAAAAACAGAGTTGAGACCAAAAATATTTTTGATTTCGGGCTGATTTCAAGTTTTGGAATGGTTTTTTTTAGCCTTTTGAGGCCATGATTGAATTGATCAAGGTGTCTAGGATGCTTTATAGGTGTTTTTCTTCTCATCAAAAATAGGATTTTAGGTCAAAACAACTTCAACCCTTTTTTTTCGAGCACCAAGTAGTTGAAATCTGAACAAACTCCACCAGTGTGCACCTATCTTTTGACTTTTATTTGTTAAAAAAATGAAACTAGACAACATCTACTATAAAAATAAATAAGTGGTCAATCGTGCGAGTCCTTACTAAAGGAGTCAGACTCTCTACTTACCTGGCGGTCTCCCTTCTTCTTATCTTAGGTTTAAGTCTTAGATCTTAGGTTTAAGTCTTGACAGACACGCTTGTCATCCTCGTGGTGCCTTACTTGCTCATTAGACTTGCAGGATGTTCAATAGACCCGGAGATTAGTTGTGGTGTGCACTAGTTGGCCCGGACACTCCGGTTATAAAAAATAAAAATAAAAAGATAGCTCTACTTGTGTTGGTCATGAATGCTTCAAGGTGACATTCCTGGTTCTAGCTGGTGCCCGTGGGTTGGGGACAATCTTGAGCATAATTTTGACAGTTAGAATTCAGCCAGTTTACCAACTGCTTTATTCAGGGGGCTCTCTCCGTCTCTGCCTCAAACTTCCGGCCATTGACCGGTGGAGATTATTATCATCGTCTAACGAAGTTGAGACTTCATTTTCTGCAGAGGCATGCTTCGGTGTCGTATTAATCTAGACAGTAGCCTACACCGTCTGTATTGTGCCAGATGCTGCAATTACTAAGGTGCAATATTTTAAATCTATGTCAAAACAAACCAGGATTGCCTTTTAAATCTAAATGAGATGGATCAATACAAGTTTCTTCCGGTCTTTCTTGGCATTTGAATCAGGCCCTTTCCCCCCTTTGTTTTCAGGGTCACATGAGAGTGTGATTGCGGTAACTTTTCAAAGTGCTTATCATGCCGAAATATATTAAAATAATATTTTTTTATTTTTTAAAAATAATTTTTAAAATCAGCACATCAAAATAATCTAAAAACACCAAATTACCGATCTTTAAAATGAAAAAAAAAATTCAAATTTCGGCCAAAAACCAGTAGAATTGCAATGACAAACGAGCACAGATGGAATTGTTTCAACATTTTTTCCCCTATACATCAACTTACCCACCTACTCTTGCTAATATAATATTCTTCTTTTCACTCTGTTTGCTCGACCACACATGTGCCCGCACAATCTGTTGCCTATTATTTATGTTTCTTAAAAAAAAAACTCTTGAGGTAGGAAGAACAGTATCTGTGTTCAAGATCAGCTTCCTCTTCCTTGCATCCCAATTCTAATCTGCTTGCCTCTTTATTGCCAGCTGCTTTGATCTGTTGCCACTTCCATGAGGAAGTGATTAATGTAGCCAACTGGGTGAAAACATGAATTTGACATAGGAAATCTAAAGATGTAGAAGAGTAAGATCGATCCACAAAAGTGAATCTTGGCATATATTGTTTTTCCAAGGACAATATGGCTGGACTTCTTCCAGCACAGACTACATATCCTAAAACAATCAATCTAGTACAATCAATCTAGTAACAGACATTAAAGCTGCTGATGCTTTCCTTTGTCTGAAAGAACGCAAGCAAGCAAGGGATGCCAAATTGTGTCCTCATCTCACCCACCCACCCACCAGTAATGAAAACAAGAGAATGTTACTGCCAAACTAGACTCGAGACTCTACGGTGGAAGAGCACAAAAAAAGTCCATCTCTCACCGATTAAGCTGAAATCTAGAAGGGAAAAGAAAGAAAACAGAAAACAATTCATGTTGGTTTCAAATTCTGGAACATGGTGTCCCACCTGAAGTCTTCGACACCAGTTGTCCAATACCTTTCGTCATCATCCTCTAACTTGTCCTCTTTGTTGAACTCATAAATCACAGGGCTTGAAAAACTATCAGCAGAAATCATAGGAGTGTTTGAAAAACTACCATTTGTAAGCAACAGCCTACTTTGTTTAGCCATCATCAACTTCTTGTTCCTCTTCAACATGGCTCCTCTCCATCTGGTGCCGTAACCAGGCCTCGGAACAAGAACAAGAGCCGACTCCTTCCGGTGAACCCATGTCCTCACGTACTTGGCTAGAGACCTCTTTGTTCTCTTGATGGCAACAAGAACCCTAGCCATGGCATGTGGGCTCGCTCCTCTATCCTTTCTCGCAAGCTTGAGGATCTCGAGCCTGTGTTTGGCGATTGATATCCCCATGCTCTGAAGAAACTCATGGTTAAAGTAAGCTATGTCTTCTTCTTCGAGCTCATTGTGGGCAAAGGCAAGGCCATATTCATACACAAGAGAAGGCTCGAGGCCAGTTTTTGAGAGCCACGAGAACCAATCCATAGCTTTCGAGGCCGTGCCGAGTGAGTGTCTATCCTTTAAAGGTTTCAGAGAAGAGCGTGTGTGAGTGTACAATGATGTAGTGGTGGTGAGGCGATTGTTTAACAAAAAGAAAAAGGAGGAGTTGCAACTTGCAAAGACTTGGACTTTTCTTTTCTTTTCAGGAGATTTCTTTTTTTTAATTATTTTTCTTTTGTGAATTGTTGTGGTGGTTGAATCTCGAGGGTGACGTGAGGAAAAAGATATTAAAGGGACGTGGGGAGGGTTTCCATGGCCGTGTTCCCTCCAAATTGCCATCAATCAAGCTCTTTTGGAGTGAAACTTAAGGATTCCATGTGGAGATGAAATCCCATCAATCACGGCATGCAAAAAGACCAAACTGGAGGTGCACAACAACACTTGTAGTCTTTTCTTGCGTGTTTGAAGTGTTGTCGCAGTTATTTAAAAAAAAAAAATTATTTATAAATATATAAAAATAATATTTTTTTATTTTTTTAAAATTATTTTTGAAATCAATATATAAAAATATCTAAAATACTAATAAAATATAATTTAAAATAAAATAAAAATTATATTTTTTTATAATATTTTTAAAATACAGTGCCTATCACAACTCATTATAGCCAATAGGAGGAAAGTGGCAAGTGAGAGTTCAGCTTCAAAGTCGGCAACTCATTGGGAAAAAGAAAGATGGAACTTCTTTTCGATAGAATAAAAGCAATCAAATTCTCTTCATTGCTACCGAGGGATTTGAATAATCTCAATGATGGAAATTTCTGTAAGCTATGAACCAAATTCATCGCAGATTTTAGTTAAACATCTAATCATGGAGATCTTGTTTCTTTCTGAGGCTCATTCCCTATAGATCCAAGGAATGTAGCATGAGAGGTTTCATAGTGGCAAACTTTATGTGTGTGCTCGGAATTTTTACAAAATCATTTTTAAATTAAAATAAAGACTTTATTCATGATTCAAAATCCTGTAAGGATATTTATATTAGGACCTGTTTGGAAATGTGATTGTGATTGTTTTTTAAAGTATTTATCATTTAGAACATATTAAAATGATATTTTTTTTATTTTTTTAAAATCATTTTTGACATCAAAACATCAAAATGATCTAAAAATACAAAAAAAAATCATTTAAAATAAAATAAAATAAAGAATTTTGAGCAACCGGCGGTACAACCACAGTGCTAAATGGCCACTTAGTCTTCGAAACAATAAAATTAACAAAACTTAGGTATTTTCTTTTAGATGCGCTGGTTGTTTTGTTGGTTAAAAATAATTGATACTTTTTCATAATTTTAATTAATTAGTTGTAATATTTTGTCAATAGGATTTCTATTAATCCATAACAATGCTAAATCTTTTTTATTAATATAGGTGTCCAGGTCAGCTTGCGAGTACCTCGACTAATCTCACAAGTCCTAAAGTTAACAACCATGTAAGTCTTTAGTGTTTATCATATTAGCAACCATAATGTTCGAACCTGAATCCACAAGAAAACCAAACCTCTTAGTCTCAAATGGTTATAACAAATGCTAATCTTTGATTATATGTGTGATGGATGAAAATAAATATTATCTTAGACTAGGGGTGGTTGAAAAAACACAAGATGATGATGATGATAAATAGTTGGAAAAATAAACCCAGAAAAAAACTAAAAAAATCCAACCCATCTAAGAAAAAAAACTTAAATATCCTTATTTCACATTTTGTTTTAATTTTTTTTTTGAAAAAATATAAATTTTTCAATTTTTATGTCAAATTAATTTTTTTGATTTTTTTAGATTATTTTCATGTACTAATATTAAAATTAATTTTTTAAAAATAAAATAAATATTTTTTTAATATATTTTTTAAAAAAATATTTTTAAAAACAATTCAGAAAAATTCACTAATAAACAAATGGATAGTGAAGTGACACCCAACTACTTATGACCTCTGCAGTCTATTTTCCAATTTTTATTTCAGCGTAACCATTCATTTATGCCCTCTTCAGCACGTAAAGGAACCTTTGTTTGTTAAAAATTTAAAATAGAAGCAAATGAAATAAAAATATATTTGGTTGAAAATATAATAATAAAAATATAAAATATATTTGTTCAGGTCACGAGTCGGTAGATCAACTCAGTTGACCAAACTTTTTTATAACAAAATACTCAAAGCAATTTGTTTTGTTTTATTGTAAGTTTTTGATTGGGTGAGTTGAAGTCAATCACTACTCTATTTCTAGATCACCTTGTCAAGATAGTCCTGGTTTTACATCTAAAGTAAACAAATCTAATTATTTTTTAAAATATTTAAATTTAACAACAATATAAATTAAAACTAAAATATATATTTTCATATTTTAATTTTTCATAGGTTTATATGGTCATTAATTTTAGGGTCTGTGAGATTAGTCGAGGTACACGCAAACTAATCCGGACATCTACATTAAAAAAAAATATTATCCAAATGAGGCATAATTTTACTAAGACACCTTTCATCCCATTATGTTAAAGGCGCTAAGACCTTTCAAACACTACCTATAAGGCGATGTTTTATGGTTGAACAACCTCACACACACCATTAATATTTTAAAAAAAAATAATATATATCAATTACAAAAACATCTTTGAGTAACTTTCAAATCTATAATAAAACCATATGTAAAATGATTAAAAAAAGCCCTATAGAAGAGTTAAGTTGATTTTTAAAAAAATAATAAAAAGACCAAAACATCCCTAAGCATTAAGGATTCTATTTCTTTTATTCTAGGACTAAATTAGTAATTTTATTATGAAAAAAAAAACAAAATAATTAACCCAACATCATATAATTTGTAAAAGACAATTGTATTATGGTGAAAATACCACATTGCTTCCAATGCTTGTAAAACATTTTCCAAGTTAAGGGTAATTTTTTCTCTTGACTATTCTAATAAATAGTAAATTGTCTATTTGGCTAAAATATTTTCTTCTTCTATTTTAGTGTTTTTTTAATTAATTTAATGTTCCCCTTTACTTGAATAAACAAATAAATCACTACATAGGTTCGGTAGTGATGTTGATTATTGTAACCATCACCATTGGAGTTTACTTGGTAGTGGGAGGCATCATCTCATGCACACCTACTCAGCTCTTGCTTACCTAATAATCATATAAATTAAGGCTGTTACCACCGTGATGATTCGATTCCTCTCCTTTTTTTTCCATGCATACGCACGCAAATTTTACAATAAGCTTAGTTAATATTTGAAAACAATACTATATATATATATATATGGGTGAATGATTAAGAACATATACACCTATGTCTTGTTGCTTCAAAAGAGAACATATAATGACCCTTAATCTTTGGAGCTAGTTCATTGATCACATGATGAATTATGGGTCCAATTATAATGCGAACAAGATCCGAAACCTCCAACAAAATAGTAAATTTAAAAAGCTAAAATCAAGTTTGTAATAAATAAATATTGATTTAGAGGTAAATTCTTACCTAAAAATCAAAGAAAATGGATTCCTTTTGAAAAATGTATTTCATCACGAAAAACACTTTGAAAAGCTACCGCAACAGCTCTCTCAAACAAGCTACTGTCAGCCATGGCTGCTGGGGTCATAACATGTATAATCAATGTTTGGCAGGTTTCGAACTTCTCCATCTAGCTCCAGATCTTGAGTTCTAGTCCACCACTCTCACTGGAGGACGTTGACGCAGAGTATAATACGGACATAAAACTAGGGTTCTTAATAAACTAATATATACTTTATTGAAGTCTGGCAATTAATAGCTTGTCTGATAAAAAAACACTCCAGCTATTTGAATATATAAGTCTTAAAACCGATGTAATTAAAGAGTCCAAAGCTAGGGAGATGACTAAAATAAACAAAACAACCTCTATGTTTAATTTAATTTTGGTCGAATGAGTAACATGTGGAATCTTCTGGAAAAACTTGAGCCCGATCAAATGGTCAAGTATTTCTTCATCATGATTTTCATCAGGTTTTTTATCTGATGTCTTCAGGTTTCAGGCCTGACCCCATCTATTTGGTCCATAAACATTTCAACAACAGATGTTTCCCGTGAATAACGGGCAGGATCATGACCTGAAGGCTAGGCGGTAAACATGTTCAATCACCACTCGCAGGTTCCTTTCTTCGTACACCAGATGTAAGATTGGAGGATGGGGTTGAGCTATGGAAACCATTTGATGACAGGTGGGATATTTCCTTGACATAGTATCATAACCTTGTTGACCCGGTGGTCACGAGTTCAGAATCTCACTATCTCCATTCTATTTGATAAAAATTAAACACATGGTAGTATGAGTTTATACAAGTTTCAAGTCCAAAGGGTTTTTTAACTTGAAGGGGTATGTTAGAGAATAATATAAATCATATTTTAGAGTCTCACCTAACAACTTAATCTTTTAGATCAGATGGTTCCTTGATATTTTTTTGCTACGAAGTGCAGATATGCATGGAAAGGATAGGAGTGCTGGTGATTAGATTGCCTTTACCTGTTTTCAACATTCTTAGATTGTACAGAGCTCATGGCTTGCGGGATTATCTGAAGTTGTCTATTATTAGCAGAACAGCTGTAATTATTTAAAATCTTCTGATAACAGCTAAATCTATATCACTTGCCTCTGCCTATCCCCTTATTCCGAAAATCCATTTCCCGTACTGTCATAATAAGCTCTCGGTGTCCACTTTTTTGAAGGTAAAGTTTCCCATGGCATCTCGATTTATTGAGTTTGAATGCTTTCTTATCGAGACAAATAGAAAGCTTAGATGGTGGACTGCACTGGTTGTGGAAAACGTAAAGCTGGATCTTCTCCCTTCATCGGCAACCAACCCGCAGGACATCTAGTACTGGATCGGCAAATGATTGCCTTCACCCATTTGCGAGAATGCCTCTAAAAAGTTGTTTAAAGGACTGTTTGGAACAGCTGTTGCTATAGCTTTTCAAAGTGCTTTTCGTACCGAAATACATTCAAATGATGTTTTTTTATTTTTAAAAAAATATTTATTTAAAATGAAAAAAAAACTTCAAAAGCTGCGGCATAACTTGAAAAAAATCGTGTCAAACACTCTCTAAATATGGTCTCAATATCAAGTGACCTGCACACTTTCAGTTCTTGTTTTTAGAAAAAACTCCATAATTTTTCTAAAAACTGTCTCAATATCCTTATTACTATAGGGATTGTGCCTTCATCCTAACACCTCCTTCCGTCCCATTAGAGAGAGAGACTAGAGGGTTCCATATCCATTCCTCCTGCCAAGCCAGGGAAGAGTAGACTAGCTGCAAGTTGAGCCCTAGGCTCGTTCTTTTTCATTTACTAATGACATGCCATCCTTGCTACTGAGAAGGAAATGCTTTCTAATGGGATGAAACAATGACAATGGAAGGTCCGTGACGTAATGTTAAAGAGCTTGTGATTTACATAATAGGTTTCGAGTTCGAGTCAGGGTATGCATCCCTTGTAATAGCTTGGGACAACCAGGATTTTACTCGCTCTGGACCCATAAAATACGCTTTCTAGGGGATGGATTTCCTCAAATCCAAAAAAAATGACAATGGAAGAAATGTAATCTAATTAGTTAAATACCCATCTCACAGCATGGAGACTAAAAGACAAGGAAAGATTGGATATTGCAAGAATTGAACTGGAAAACGTAATCTGTTGTTCAAGTTGTTTTTTTCACACAATAATGGAGAGCCCAATAACAGTAGAGAAATATTATATCAAGTGGAATTAGCTGAGGTTCTCATTTCTTCGCTGTTTAAGAGCTTAAACACATGCAGCCTGCGCAAGCAGTGTATCCATGATAAAAAAGAAACGATAAGAAAGGTTAGGAGTTGAATTCTATAATCACAACTAAAACTCAAAAGAATGTTTTATATCTAATAAAGCTTCCACCAACACTTATTCTAACAAAAATTACAATAGAAGTCTTGTTGCAGAATTATACCGTTGAAACAGCTTCCATGAAGAATTGTCAGAGGCTAAATAAAGTTCTACTTCCATTGACATTGTATAATTTTCAATCAACTTAAAAGATGGCCGGTAACCACTGAAGGGATCTCCTGAAGTATTCATGAATGCTGAACCAAATCTAAGAATGAGCAGGCAGAGAGTCTAAACTTGACCCAGAACTCCACAGACTGTAACAGTGTACATATACGCACCCCCATTATTTTGTGCAAATTTGAGAATTTCTACAGTTACACAAAAGCAACTCCAGCAAGTACTCAGAATCATTCAGAACTGCTCTGGAGGCTGTATATATTGCCAATCACTCCAACAATACTAACTATTACAGCCAATATTAACATCAGCCATGACAAAAACTTCTCCCCGGGGCTCAAATACTCCCCTCTCTGACTTAGCCTCAATGCAACAAGAGCTGGGAATATAAAACCTAGTGAAACCGCTGTTGTAGCCCCTGTAAATTTGAAAGCAGTCCAGATGTTTGGAATCATGGTAGACCCCAAAAATATCAGAGCCAGCAGAACAGCTGTTAAGGCCAGAGACCTCTTCCTACTCTCTGAAAGGGGAGCGGATCCCTCAAACACCAAGGCATCTACTGTTTGTCTTAGGGAGAAATGAACAACAGGGAAAACGAGAATCAAATGAAGAATGTAGCCAATCCTGACAATGTAATTCAAGGCTGAGCTAAAACGAATTCCAAGATCCTTGTCAAAATTAGTCAGCACATCGGATTCAGTGTCGTTTCCAAAGAGTAAATAACCTGAAACAGCAGTCGAAGCATAAACAACAATGCAAAGAACAGTGGTGATCCTGCCCACCCTGTTCATTTTCTGTGGTGATCTCCCTTCAAGCTCATTGTAAATAGGCTGAACATTGAAGTGGCAAACATAAGCGTTTGTCATGATCGGAATCACCACGAGCAAATCCAAAATAGCCCGCTTTGAACCAAAATCAGGAGTCATCCTCGGGGCCTCAATTTTCCCTTCAACGAGCTTAACAAAAGCAACAACAAAACATACCACAACAAAAACCACAGCGAGCGCAACCGAAGCAGCTGAAGTCAAGCTCAAGGAATCAATTTTGTCCAATGCACAAAGGGGTGCTAGGAAAACCACGACAACAACCAGAACCACCAACTTCCTATGATCCCAGAATCCATTTCCTAACCACTGATCGAAAACCCCCACGTGATGGGGCGATCCCGACATGACATCACCTATAATAATCAAATACACAACCAAAACACCGGCATTGTTCACAATTATGCAAATCTCGGACAAAACCTTAGACGGTTTGCCTAAGGCATACCTAACAACATCACCATATGAAGAAGCCTTGGAGACAACCGAAAACCTAACTAACAATTCAACACTGATTTCGGACAAAATACCCATCAATATTATTAAAACAAATCCCAAAACCAACCCAAGAACCTTCATTGTAGCAGGCAAGGCCATAATCCCAGCCCCAATAATGGACGTAGTGAGATTAAAAACGGCACCATACACACCAGAGCCTTTACTTGTTTTCGTCTTCGAAACAAGTGGATAATCATCAATATCAAAATCATCATCATCATCTTCTTCTTCAAAACTTTGGCCATTACCAATCTTAGGATCAGCAAATCTCTCAGCATCATCAAAAGGTAGCAATTTGATGTGGGTCTTTCTTTGGGGTAACGGGTTTTGAATATCATCGTGTATTTGTAAATCTACAAATGAGCTCTTTGATATAGCTGTGTAATTGCTATCCATTTTATATATATATACACACACACGCGCGCGCAGCAGAAAGAACAGAGAACAAAAAAATAATAATGAAAGTGATTTGATGTGAAGACTCACGGAATAAAATAGATTGAAGGACAAATGGAGATGAAGAGCCCTAGATCTCTGGGTCAACGTTGTTTTCTTTTCTCCTCCCCTGCTTGTTTTGAATCACAGACGGAGAGAGAGAGAGGGGAGGGAGAGTTCGAGGAGAAAGAGGTTTTGCTATTGGTGGGTCTGGGTAATCTCTCCCTTAAGTCTATGCAATTTTTTTTTAACTGTTATCCATAACTCAGATCTACAAGAAAGGCTCCATTCACCGCATCATTTGTTCTGTGGGATGTTGACTTTGGCAAAATCTGAATAACGTGGTAGTAGCGTTTGGTTCTATCCCCACAACAACATATGAAACAATACAGAGAAATCAGACAAATTCGAGGATGGAAACTATAAAGAACAGAAGATGATGGTGGAATTTTGTTTAATAATGGTGTCTAAGATGATTTTTTTCAATGCAAATTTGCGTCTGCTTGCACTTGTTTTTCATCTTTTAACTTTCAAATTCACCAGAAATCATATCATAATTATATATATATATATATATAAGCAAAACAAAATCTGATAAATGAAGACGTTTTCATTACATTTCAAAAATATTTTTGAAAAAATTTAAAAAATATATTTTTTATTTTAAATTAAATATTTTTGGTGTTTTTAAATCATTTTCATGTGTTAATGTCAAAAATATTTTTTTTTAAATAAAAAAAATATTATTTTAATACATTTCTGAATAAAAAATAATTTCAAAAACATTTTCAACTACACTTTTAAACATTATAATGTTAGTATATATTTTGATCTTTTGATTGTTATATTTATGTTTGTTTAATTGTAGCTGATGATTTTTTTTTTATCTATTTGGTTATTGGAGAATATATGTGAACGGTTTAGTAGCTTATATTCCAAGTGAACATGGTGATAAAGGGCTTGAGATTTGTCTTGTAGGTTTTGGGTTCAAATCAAGACATATTCAACTTGTAAAAATTAGAAACAACTATCGTTTTAATTAATTAACCTGGGGCCATAAAGAATGTGTAAAGGGAGGAAGGGTTTTTTCGGATCCAAAAAAAAATATTTAGCAACTTATTTAATTTTAATTTAATTTTTTGTAAAAAAAAAAATGAAGAGGGTGAATGGTGTTTTATTTTATTTTAATGGTTATTCATAAAATTGTATTGAATATTAAAGCTTCATGGCTTTCTAACCTGAATAAACTAGAAATTTAATATAAAATATAAAAAATATACGTTTTATCATATGATTTTTTATATATTATTTAAATTAAAAATCACATGATTTGTAATAGATATATGGGATAAAGTTAAAATAAAACTATTTGATAAAATGGAGACACTGCAAGAGAATTCCAATCATGATAAAATAAAACTATTATTTAAAAAATGTTTAATATTTGGTCAGAAACTTTATTATATGCTTGGACCAACCATCTGAGTCTAAGAAATACCAAAATGACACGTGTTTAAATTTGAAAATAAACAATTATGAAGACGAAGGAATGTTGCGAAGCTGATTAAGGAATTTCTGGATTGATTTATAAATAACATATTTCTTTTTTGGCCAATTCTATCAAATCCTTATTGGATGATAATGTATTCCAACTTTCATAATAGAAAATTGATTATTTTAAATAAAAACTATTTGAAGGATTCAAATTTAATAATGTTTTAACTTATATAAAAAATACAAATTTGTACGTCGCAGATGAGATGATCGCTCCTTATCTTGAGAATGGTCTCATAGAGTTGTTAACCTATTAGTGACTGTTTGGCACAACGGTTGAACCGTCGTTTGACCAAATTTTGAAAAAAAAAATTATTTTAAATGAAATTTTTTTGGTGTTTTTAAATCATTTTGATGTGCTGATGTCAAAAATAATTTTTAAAAAATAAAAAAAATATCATTTTGATGTATTTCTAAATAAAAAGCACTTTCAAAAGCAACCATAACCACACTCTTAAACAAGCACTAAACAAATCTACGAGGGTGGAGTTTTAAAAGCCGAAAAAAGGACACGTGTGTTTTCCCATAAATGTTACAAGGAAGATGATAGATAATCGAAGTTTTTTTTTTATCCAAGTAAATCTATATCTTCAAATATACATTTTATTGGTCTAGATAAATAAATAAAGTTTTAATTGTCATATATTTTTATAATAGGTACATATTTTAATTTAAACTTGAAATTTATTGTACAGATCACAAGTCTTTTACTATTACACCACGCTTCTTGATGACAAGATAGTTAAAGATGATCAATGTAAGAACCGGAAAAAAAAATCAGAATTTCTAGATTAGTATTGAGTTTTAAATAGCATTTTATGAAAATATAATTAATATATATATAATATATATCATTTCTTTATTTTAAAATATATATTATTTTTCTCAGCAATCTAAACTCAGATCCACACGTGAATCTACTGAACCGTGGCATGAATATACTATAAAACAATTTAAAAAATATATTAACAATATAAAACAATTTAAAAAATATATTAACAATATAAAACAATTTAAAAAAAAATATTAACAATATAAAACAATTGTTTTCGTTAATGTTAATACGTGGTATGAATCGTAAATATAAGATCGACATCGTTTACATCCGTCCACGTGCTGGCTGTCCAATCAGGTTAGATGGCACGAGGATGGGTTGACTTGGCTTTCAGGAGAATCTACACGGTACTCCTAGTTATGATGCGGAACCAAGTGGGTCTTTATTTTTGAAATATTACCACCTCGGAGATGTCAAAATCCAATCTCAGTTAGGATAGTGGTTACCGATGTGAAACGCTGCAAATTTGAAGACAAAAAAATTATTCGGTATTTTTAAATTATTTAAATTTACTAATATTTAATAATATATTTTAAAAATAAAAAATATTATTTTATATAATTTTGAATAAAAAACATTTTAACAATAATCTTAACCATATCTCAATCATGCTCTTAAAGATGTTTGGAAAGCACTCAAAAAGTGTTTTTTTTTTAAATGAAATTTTCTTTTGCTCCACTTAAATATATTTTTTGTATTCTTAGATTACCTTGATGGGTTGATGTTAAAAATATTTTTTAAAAATTATATATTATTTTAATATATTTTATAAATAAAAAATATTTTGAAAAATAAAGCAGCAATCATACTATCAAATATATTATGTATTTATTGTTGTATTAGAAAGATACAACCATGCTAATGAGATTTCATATTCAGATGAGATTAAATCCACTAGTGACTACATCTTTATTCTAGGTGGTGGTGAAATGTTGTGGAAATCTTTTAAACAAATCTTAATTGCTAGATACATCACGGAGTCTAAACTTATAACATTGGAATCGGTAGTAAATGAAGTTGATTAGTTAAAGATTTTCTTAATTAAAATTCTATTGAAAATAAAATCAACACCTTCTATATCCATACTTTGTTATTTTTAAGTGGAATATCCGTTGCTAAGAATAATCTTTCAATGGTAAAAATTAATATATTGGATTAAGAAATGATGTTGTAAAGTAACTACTAAAAGATAAAATTATTTAAATTGATTATGTGAAATCAGAAATGAATTTGATCGATACTCTATCAAAACCACTTAATGAAAGATGATATTATAAATATTGATGGGAATAAAACTAATGCTAAATTAAAAAATCAAAATGATAATAACTCAACCTATGTGATTTAAAATCCCATGAATTAAGTTCATATGTGTAATAACAAAGTTATTTGTGATTTTAAAGTACTAAATAAATATATAAAAAAATTATTATTTCTTATGATGTGAGAATAGTGTTAGTATGTAATTAAAGAGATGATGAACTATAATGTTCTTAATGAGTTTAATATTCATTATGGATAACGTTTAAATTACAATGAATATTTGATGGAATCACTTATATAAGTGTGAAGTAAGGTTACTTGTGTAAAGTACTAGCAAAATCTTTAAAAATAGAAATTATTAAGGTATAATAAGATTTGTGAGATATCTAAATTAAAATGAGTTATTTTGGTTCATAAAATTTAATTTTTCACCAAAATATTTGTAAGTTAAAACTCATTCTATAATCTGGTTCATAGTCCAAAAGACATTATGCATGACACTCAATATATATAATTCCAGCATATATATTTTTATTCCAAAAATCTTTTGAAATATATAAAGGATTATATTTTATCTTTATATTTATGTTATGTGTACAACTATATTATATTATCTATATATATATATAATGCAATATGATTTTTTTTCTTTAAATCACTATCATTATTTCAATTTGATGTAATATTTTTAATTATTATTTTTGTAGTTTTATCATTAAATATTTAGTTTATTGAAAATTGAACTTTATAATATGTTTTGATTTTGATCTTATGACGAGTATGTAAATTAACATATAAACTCAAGTCAACCAAAAATGATCATATATGTTGTCGTCTTAATTTTTTTATAATTATTTTATAAAAAATCTCATCTTAAATATTTATTTTGAGTCAAGCTACATTTTCATTGGTCATCTCAACTGTCTTTGAACCGTCCAAGAAGACCAAATTATTTCATATCAATCCTTATACAATTTATTTTTTCTACTAGAAAAAACATTAGCATTACCTGAATACTTTTTTATGTTAAAAACATTTTGATCCTAATGATGTAATGTTGTGTTTATAATAAGTGACAAAACTCAAGAGCCATGGACAATGGTTATCCATGAATTGATTTCTTACTATAGTTATATATTATTCACTTATTATTAAATATATTTTTTAATATTATTATTATCATGATCATCGATTTCTTATATTCACTAGGATATTCATTACCCAAATACTATTTATTATATAATATAAAACAAAATATCAATGTGTGAGTGTGCGAACACACACACACACATATATAATACAAATATATATCAAGTTTGAATCAAGGTTTGAGTCATGTGTTATAATATTCATATCTTATTATTATCTATCATGTAAAATAATTGTATAAAAAACCCTACATGTTTAAGTCAATTTGAATTGATGTTGAATTAAACTATCATATGTAATCACATAGTGATCAACAAAAGCCCATTATATCTCCTTTTAAATTTTTATTATACGTACATGATTTGCAAAAAAAAAAGATTTTTTTAACAAATTTACAATTCATTTCAAATCAAGTTTTGTGTTCTCTGTTAAAAAAGATTAAAAATCTGGTTGTTTTGAATTGTTTTAATTAGTCGTATTCTCTTCTTTTTATTTTGACAATTTTAAATGATCTTATGATGTCCTAGAAAATCCAAGTGGCCTAGGAACGAGGCTTCCAAGTTGGATAATTAGTTAATCAATTATTTTTTACAATATCATTCATTTTTCCTAACCAAAATGGGTGGTAGTTTATACTTAGTATTGGGTAGGCTAATGTAGGTTTTGGGCAGTAACTATAAAATACCTTTTATAGTGGAGGTGGAGACTCTCTGATACTTAAATAAATATTTTTTTAGAGAGAAAAAATACATTAGTATTTTATATAGATATGTTTTGAAAATATATATATATATATAGTAAAGAATAAAAATTATAAATATTTATTTTAAAGGTCTTATAGTATATTTATAGCCCATGAGTTTTGTTTTTGTGGAGAAAAAGGAGCTGTAGTGTAACTTCATCTTTGTGATATTTTAAATTGTATTGTGAGCTATATTTTAGTCATTTTATTCAGCTAAGAAATAAAGACATGACAAGTCATAATAAATTTAAGCCTTTTGCAACATATTGGTATGCCAACTAGCACTAAATCTAGTGGGTATCTACTGTGACGTGTTTGGTGTTGGCACGTGGTAGCCTGAATTACACGATAATTTGAGAAAATTAATAACCATATGTTTTTCTTAATTATGTATTAGTTGTAAAAATATACTAAAAAAATCTTGGTTTATCAGTAGACCCCAAGTTTTTACAATACAATAATATGTAAAGACTTTAAATTAATCTTCTATTTTAGGTAGAGTGGTGAAATTTTTCTAAGTGATTATGTGGAACCCAAAATTTTCTTAAAAATTCCCAAGTGATTATAGGCTCGTTAGAGAGTGGAAGTTTATGGCTTTCCTACCATTGTCATGAGATTTAAAAGTTCTAGTTAAATAATGGTCATCATGATTATGTGCACCATTATATGCCCTCTAATGGAAAATTGTGATTTGATAAAGTTTGTATTTGTACTATCGAGACTAATTATATCCATTAAAGAGTAGTGTATATAGCACTAGAGAGACTATGTTTATCCCTTGGAAATTGATGCATGTAGCATGGGAAAATAACATTTATCTCTTGGGGATTGTCTTATGAGAGAATGCATACCATCTTTTGAGACTTTGTTAGGTTTATTTCCTTGAGACCATACAACAATCATTTATAGATTGGTATATGTAGCACTAGAGAAATTATGTATATCTCTTGGGGATTGCCTTAGGAGAGAACACATATCATTCTCTAAAATTTTGTATAGGTTGATAACCTAAAAAAGACCACATATCAATCCCTTGAAGATTGACACACACACACACATACTAAAGAGATGATGTCTATTCCTTGGGGATTGCTCTAAGTAAGGATGCATACCATCCCCTAAAACTTTATGCGGGCTATTTACTTGAGAAAAACCTCATATCAATCTTTTCTTAAGTGAATTACATATTTTAAAACTAAATGCTGAGGGCCTTCAACCATAACTTGGATAAAATAAAAAGTCATTTTGAATAACTTATTCATATTCAAGAAACTTATATTTCTATCAAGGATTATACATCTAGATGTAATCTAAATGATAAGTATAAAGAAGATTCATAGAAGAAAATATGTCTTGGGTATTTGCAACAAGTACCCTAATTACTTCACTTGGAGGGTCATTCAAGTTGATTGTTCTTGTAAAAATAAGAAGGTCCATGTCAACTACTCAACTCGATTAACTTTAGACAAACTTTTATCTGGCAAGGCATAAAAATTTCTCTAGAGGTTACTCCTTTTGTCAAGGCTTATAAGGTCACTGACTTAATCAACTCTTTATCCTTATTAAATCTTCTCAAATATGTGTGTAGACTCACTTTCTTGTAGAGTAATACCAAAAAGCTTATGGAGGTTTTCTTGGCTGATATGCCAGTGTTAAAGTGTGTCATTGTCTTGGCATATAGGTCACTTAAACATTTAATAGAGTTTGGTTCCAAGATGTTATACCAAGCATGTATATATCCTTTGAAGGTTGTAAGAAGTATATTACGCACATCTTGTCCATGCTCTCTTGGATTGATCAAGCCATTATAGTTTTCCAAACTTATTTTTATGGAAATATAGTCCTTAGGGAGTTAAGTGTTCAATATGCTTTTAGACAAAGAGAAACTCTCCATTAATTCAGGCTATAGACATCCCCTTAAGTATGCTCATATACAAACTATCTTTTTGTTTTTTATTAGATAGGATCTTAGGTGCCAATGATGTCTTAACAATCCAAATAGCCAAGCAACAAAGCTCTCGAGTTGGATAATTGGTTAATCAATTGGTCACAACAATATCATTCGTTCTTCCTAGCATGATAGCTTATATTTGGTGTTAGTAGGCCAAGGTGGCTTATAGCTAGTACCTACAAAAGGCTTTTTTTTGTGGAAATGAGAACTCTCGAATACTTAAATAAATATTTTTTAGAGAGAGATAATATAAAAATAATATAGAGAAATATGGTCTGAAAATATAAATGCAATGGAGAACGAAGATTGTGAACCTTTTTTAAGGTCTCATGGTATATTTGTAGCCCATAAGTTTTGTTCTTTTATGGAAAAAAGAGGTCGAGATGTAATTTTATCTTTGTGATATTTTCAGTTGTATTGTAAGTTGTGTTCTACTCATTTTATCTAGCTAAAAGACAAGGACATAACGAGTCATGATAGATCTAAGTTCCTTGCAATTAGACCTGACACATTGCCATACTCACCCACAATTGAGTTTATAGTTAGCACCAGACTTAACATGTCTCTATTAGGATATGTTTGGTATTGGCTCGTGCCAACCCAATCTAGACGAGAATTTAGAAAGAATCATACCCATATTTCTTAATTTAACATTTATTGATAAAGATATATCAATAAAAAAATTGGTTCATCATTATCTATATTTTTTATTTTGTATCTTGAGATCTAAAAATTCAGATTTACATATAATGCATATTGGAGATTATTTTTTTCCTTCTAAAAGTCTTAATCATGAGTTTTTTACTTAAGAATTATTTGTATGTCAAGTAATAAAAATGAAAAATAAAATAAGAAAATCATCAAATCAAAATGAAGAAAGATTATAATTAATCGGTGAATTTAAACACAAAATCATATTAAAAAATATATATAATCTAACGTATGAATAAACAATGGAGAATTTGCCATAAGTAGAGGCATAATGGCTTCATTGCATTGTGATATTAATATTCAAAGGATTTGCAAAACGTAATTCTTTCGGTTCATGCAAGACCCACAAAATTAAAATCATGATAATAATTCAACAATAATTATTTAACTTCACTTGGTTGATTTAATGAATGGATCTCAGTCTATCAGTTAAAAAAAATAGTTTAAAATTAATTTGATTTAAATTGAGTAATCTAATATATCAACTCACAACTTTGTTAATATTCAATTTAAATTTAAATTATTATGAAATATATTTTATTTATTATTTTTAATAAAATTATATTATTTTAATTAATTCAACTTGACTCGTAACTTGTGAGTTATAGTTTATGCACTGAATTAGGGATATATTTGAAAGCATGATATTTTTAAAGTATTATTTTTATTCAGAAGGTATTAAATTGATATTTTTATATTTTTAAAAAATTATTTTTGTCACCCGTGTAATAAAATAATTAAAAATATTAAAAAAATATATAAAAATAAAAATATTTTTGAAAAATAGTGATGTAGGGTCATTAAGGTGGTGTTTGAGAGAGTGATTGCGGTAGCTTTTCAAAGTGTTTTTTACGCTGAAATACATCAAAAATAATTTTTTTTATTTTTAAAAAATCATTCTTGATATTAGTACATCAAAATAATCTAAAAACATAAAAACATATTAATTTAAAATGAAAAAAAATTGAATTCAGCAAAACAGCGGTTGAAAAGCTGTCCGGACACTAATTCATGTGATTACGAGACGTTTAGGAGATTTTCACGAATTATCGAGTAAATAAAAAGCTTTATTAACGAGAATTTAAACAGTACTGTGGCTACCGTCTTTTTCTCTGTGTGCCACTGGCAGCCATCCAAATCACTAAAAGTGGACAGGCACATGGAAATGCTATTTGACCCATTCTGCCCCACCTTTTTTTTTTTTCTGGATCGTACCAAACTTTCCCACTTTGAATATTAAATTATCCATTTAATGGTAACATCATTACCTATTAATTATTGATTTCATTAATGTCAATATATGGGTATTTATCAGTGTGTTTTAAAAATATTTTTGAATTTTTTTTATTTTTTATTTTTATTTTAAATTTAAATTTTTTAATATTTTAAATTATTTTTATATGTTAATAAATAAAAAAATATTATTTTGATATATTTCTGAATAAAAAAATATTTTTAAATAACTTTAATTATACTCCCGAGACATGTCCTAAGTATTGGAGGTAAGCCTGATTGGTGGGTCGGTAATTAAGAATTTATAACGTGAGAAATTAAATTTTATTTTTATTATATACTAAATCATTTATATTTAATTTGAATTTAAAGATTTAGATTTAAAAAAGTATAGCAAGTATGATAGAAAAAGTTGTGAAAAGACAGTAGTCGGTAATTAAATTTGTAATATAATCAAATTTATATTAAAAAGTAAGTGGATATATTAATATAAATGTAAATCATATACTTAAGATTATATATATATATATATATATATAGTTTCATTCTATTAAAATGCCAAGTTTATGGATTCCTTGTTATTAGAATAAAAAACCAAAAAATCATCATTGATTGCACTAATTTATGTCTCATCCTTCAAGGTTTATGGTCTATTTGAGAGTGTGGTTTATGTTGTTTTTTAAAGTGTTTCAGTTTAAAAATACATGAAAATAATATTTTATTTTTATTTTTAAAAAATTATTTATGACATCAACACATCAAAATGATCTAAAAACACTAAAAATTAATTTAAAATAAGAAATAAAAATATTTTTCTTAAAAAAAACACTTTTAAAATGTAATGTCAAATAATGTATTAATACAGTAGTTGGAAATATTTTTATATATAAATTCAAGATTAAAGATGTAGGCTTGTAGAAAGTAAAAGTTACAAGCATTTAGATAATGATCTTACTCAATTAGATTAGATAAGGACTTGATTTATATAGTTAATGTAAATAACCTATTCAATGCTTTTATGAATTAGTAAGATAGAGATCCAAGAATAGGGCCTGTCTGGGACAGCTGTTACTGTAGCTTTTCAAAGTACTTTTTGTGCCGAAATATATCAAAATGATGTTTTTTTATTTTTTAAAAATCTTTTTTGACATCAGCACATCAAAATGATCTAAAAACACCAAAACATATTCATTTAAAATAAAAAAAAGGAATTTTTTGGAAACACGGTTTCAAAAGCTATCCCAAACAACTTCTAGATGTGAATCATGTCCGATTCGTTGGATCTCCTTAAATTAGATCTAGAAGTTGTATTTTTAATCATTTTTTAATTTTTTTTCTAGGACTTTTCATATTTACCATTTTTAATTTGAATTCTATTTTAATTTTCTTTGTGCTTTTAGACTTTAGATTGTTTTATAGTAAAAGTAGAGTTTTTTTTACCTAATTTTAAATCTTACAAACCTCTCGATGAAGCAGCCATCATATGTTGATTAACATTTGATGATTATTAGTTTTTCTAGAACTTACATAGAGAATTTGCTTATGCCACTTTAAAATCCATGTCTTGCAATAATCACCTTAATTTGTTCTCTTGTCTTGCATTTTGCATTGTATGGTAGGAAAACAAATTCAAACGACGAGTCTTTTTGGCCCCGGCAGCAAGTATATCTTTCATTTTCCTTTCGTGGGCATTTGATTTTTAATCCATTTTAAATATGTTTTATTGTTAATAATATCATATTAAATTCTCTATAAACATGACGTGATGATAGAAACCTTATGATTTGTACAACAAATATCAAGTTCGAGTCAGGATATACACGCCTTTTAAAAAATTAAAAAACAGAGACTTTATTTGTACACCTGAACCCAGGCTTGTCAATTCCGTTCTGTTCCGGCTGGAACGTTCCGTGCTGTTAAAAAAACCGAGATGAAATGACATCGTTTTTGTCTCGGTTTTAATTCCGGCCCGTTCCGGAAATTCCGGTCAAATTCTGGCCGGAACGTCTCGGTACCGTTCCGAGTATGCCGTTCCGGCCTTAAAATCCTCTTTATTTTGATTAACTTGTGATTTTTTTTCTTCTAATTTTGAGATTATATTTGTTTGAATTTGTGTTTATATTATATAATTTAAAGTTAATTTATCTTGAATTTTAATTATGCTTGTTAAATTAATATTTTAATTTTTTTTATATATAATTAATTATATATAAATAGTACAACCCCGAAACGGCACGCCAAAACGTTTCAAAACCGAAATGTTCTATTTCAATAGAAAAACCGAAACGACAACCAGAACAGTATTGACAACCTTCTGAACTCATAAAATATGATTTTCAATATGGTGCACTTTCGAGGGTTCTCTGTAAAAGAAGATATTATATTAAAGTTATATTTGATTAGTATTTTAATATATTAAAAACACAGAACGTATTCTTGTCTAGAAAAAATAATTGAGAAATTGAAATATAAAAATAAATTTATATTTAAAATAAATTTAGAATAAATTCTTATTCACAACGGGAGCAAAATTCTTCCCCGCAAACGCATCGCGATAAAGTAAACGAGTTTTTAACTAATCGTTTCTTTTCATCTCATCTCAAACGCATATCGAAATAATAAACTAAACGTGCTTCGTCACGTGATACCATGAGCACCGCGTATCCAATTATCCGTAAACTGAACCCTAAGGGCAAGCATCGTAATACTCCATCAAATCTATGGGCAAGCTCAAAATGTTCTGTCCGAAAAAGCTTCTCGCCGGGATCTTAAAAAGAAAAAACAGGATAAAATCACTTTCTTTTAACTTTTCCACCCTATTCCTCAGCTCCACCTCACCTCCAATGCCCGCTTCATCAATCACATCATTTGGACTTTCTTCCGAGAATTATTGAAGAAAATAAAAATAAAAATAAAAAGAATCATTCATTGCATTTTGTACCTAGATTATTTGTCTCTTTCAGTACCGACGAATGAACATACACGTAAATTCAAAATTCAATTGTTTATAAATATTGAGGTTTTGTTTTTTTATACTATTTAATATGTCCAAGAAAACAAATTATTACTAGTCATGCAATTTAAATTTAAAAAACTTTAATATATATATATATAAATTTAACATGCATTCTAAACATATAAAACAAATTCATATTGAAATTTAAGATATTATATATATGTTATATAATATAACTTTAAAGTGAAAGTAGACAAATGATGACACTTATTTGTCTGATAAACTCATAAGTAAAAAAGCTAGCAATTTCTTTTTGTTAATGATAGGTTTTTTATTTTTAAAATTTTATTACTCATTACTGAGTACAAATTACTCGGTATTTAGTATAAACGAGTACAAATAAAATATATGCAATTAATATCACAAGAATCTAGTAATTATATTTTAAAATTTACATTTGCTTTAAAAAACAACGAACCAAAAGAACATTATACTTGAAAACTCTTTACGAAGACAATTTAACAGCCCTAACCAGGAAAATTGATTTCAACAAACCATTCATGGTAAATTACAAAGATACACACACTTTACTACTAAAATTTTAATAGAATATTTTCTATATTTTAAACTTGTACACTTAAAAAAAAATCCATACCTGATGTAATTATCTTGAATCACATTTCCACAACCATAACACAAATCATGACATCTTAAACATATTTAAGATTATTTTTCAACAATGTACTCACATATATTTAGCATTCATCCTAATATTATTAACATCCCAATATTTTAAGTATTGTCGACACCAGTGTAACCCTTTTAGCATCATTAGCTTTCATAACCTGGAATGACTAATCAAATTATGAGAATAATGATACCAACATAACCCTGTTGATATCTATAGCTCCCATGATTTGGAAGGCAACTAAACTCCATGATAATGATGATATCAACATCATCTTGTTGATATTATTATCATTCATGTTCCAACAAGTTAATCAGATCCATATTAATGCTTATATCAACATAGTCATGTTGATATCATTAGCTTTAATGGTTTGTTAGGCTAATCAAGTCCTTGTTAATGTTGGTGATATCATTAGCCTTCATGGTTTAGTAGGCTAATTAAGCCCATTCAACACATTCATTTCCTTTATTAAGGATGAATGCCAATGTCAACAAAATCCTATTGACATCATTAATCTTTATAACTAGAAATAGCAATTTGAAGTTGTTGTTCATAATACTTCCTTAAGATGACAAGTAATAATTCAAATGGATATCAACAACTTTCATATAATAAACAACTAATTCAAGTCGTACTTTGCTTATCGGTAAACAAAATAAGATAAATATTATATTTCACATGTGCAATCCATGCATATTTTCCAAAAAAATCATTTTTAAGAACATATTTATATGTTAAACACATAAATAAATTTTATTATGTAGTCTCCCTCGAACCAAACCTTTATAAAGAATTCCAAAGGTGTTTCTTACTTTCAATGCATATAACTCATTATAATTATCCACTACTCGTACAATTTAACACAATAATACAAGATAAGTGAAACTAACCTCTTCCTCTTCCAATGGTCTTTTGGCCGAAATCCATTTTCAAATGAATTGTGGATTTCTTGTTGTTTTTCCTTCAAATTTTGTATCAATTCATAATCATAAGAAATAAATATAATTTTCATATCCTATAAATAAACCAATTTAAAGAAATTACTCTCCCTCTTTTTGACCGCCCTTAGGTCGAATTCTACATAAGAAAAAAGGCAAATATTTTTCTACAATTGCCTTAATTCTAACTTGTCATTAATTTAAATATGCTTATTAACATGATTATAGGATAAAATTAACAATTCAAGCATGAAATCCCCTTGATCCTTAATTTCCTCCCTAACATATTATGCTTAACAAGTCAAAATTTACAAATTATATCAATTGATCTAAAACAAGAGTTGTTACCTTTTGATATGAATAATTCAAGAAAAAATAAGAATAAATGCTTGATTTCTCCTATTCTTTCCTTCTCCCTCAAATCCCCCAATTTTTTCTTTCTCTTAAGCCTTAAATTTTCTTAATTTATGTAAACAACATCCCTAGAGCCTTCAATCCCTTTTGATAATTTAATCTAATAACTTTTGTGTGTTTTATGAAAGAAATTGTAAGAGAAATTAGAAATTCCTCCCCTCTCTCCTCTATGTTATTGGTTAACTAGTTTTAACTTTATTATGAATGAAATTTTTAGATCATAAAAGATGATGATGAAATCCTGTATTTTAAAGCAATAATGGTTGAAACAACAACTTCTTAATATATATATTAATCAAATCAAACATCAACATGATCATTCATTTGAGTTTGCAAATAAGAAAAGTATAAACTAAACAAAATCAATCTTTTAGACTTTTAGTACTTTAAGATTTTTTTACATATATCAAAATATACAAATAGAAAGATACAACAAATATAGAAGAAAACTATAACATAAAACTTAAAGATGATTAAAAACCTCTTTAACAAATAGTTTTTTCCCCCACAAGTTAAACTGCAAAAAACTAACTAGATAAAACCTTAAGATTTTAAATTGTGAGCTATTAGCTAAATTGATTACCATAATTGCTTAGTTTAGTTTCTATATAATACAAAAGAAACTAAACAAGTTAATCTTGTAATAAAATTAAATAAGAAACTTAACATGCATTTTTAGGAATATAAAATAAATTTATATTTAAACTTGAAACTAGCATGCATATTATTATATACACATAAACTAAACATAGATAAACTTTGAAAAAACCTAGAAGAATGAAAGTTAACAAGCTGTTGTTATCAATGATATATTATTTATCTTAAAAGTTTTATTACTTGTCACTTAAGGTAGACGAATATATATAATCAAAATCTTATGATTTCAATAACTAAATTGTATAACAACATTGTTAGAGTATACATTTACTTTAAAAGTCAATTAACCATATAAATTTTGTACCCAGAAACTCTTTACAAGGATATGAGCTTAAGCTCTAAAATAAAAGGGGAAAAAAGTAAACATTAGGGAGAATGGCTAGAGATGTGCAGTTGAAGTGTACTAGACATCTTTCCTATTACCCATATTTATATTGACTTTTAAAACTAAAATTAATGAATAATTCATTTTGGTAATTATTATAATTAATGATTGTTACTTACCTTAATTACTCATCATAAAAATGAACAAAATTTTACCAAATATTAGCTTTAAAACCAAACATTTTTCCTTTTAAAAATTTGTTAAGGAAAATAAAAAAAAATATAATTGTTTAAACTTTTTATTAATGAGATAGGTATACAAAAATGGATTGAATTTTTTTTATGGACCAAATAATTAATTTATAATAAATACAAGTCCAAGTCCAAGATAGTTTGCTAAAAGACAAATATAATCCTAGGAACCCATATTTATGCCCGTGGCTTAAGCCCATGCCTTAGTTAAGCTGAGTCGAACAAATATATATGGGTTAAACACATATAACTTTATAAGGTTTTGTTTATGACTTTTCATCTTCGTATAATAATCAAAAGAGATCAAATTCTTACTGTAGACATAAACTTACTTGAGTGTGAATTTTAATAGAATAATTATATTTTTTCTTTTTCTCCTATTAAAAGGTTTGATTATGTTAAAAGAGCAATTTTGATTTTTTTTCTTTATCTCATGAGAGTTTTTTTTAATTATTTTCCCTTTTCACCTCTTTATTTTCCTTTTTTTCTCCAATAGAGACCACAACATTGTGGTCTCTATTTTCCTTTTTTGTTTTCTTCTTAATTATTTTGAATTCATTTATATGAAGGGAAGAGAAATGAGATTTTTTTAATTAAGGTTAATTCTAGGATTTTTTTTGATATTATTATCTAGAGCTAAAACCAATTGAAAAATGGAGGAAAATGTGATCTTTCAGTGTGTAATTAGATCTCTTCTAGCTCTTCTCCAACAACAATATTTTAATGTTTTTGTTATTATAATGAACAAACAAATCTTTTAGGCCAGCCTTTAACATGTTTTAATCATGTTAATAGATTTTTATTGAAAAATAATTTTCAACAAGGTTTTAATTTTAAAAGGTTTTTTTTTCCATCCAACCTCAATATGTTTTAATCAATTTAATCAATCTTTATCATAAAATAATATTCAACAAAGTCTTAATCTTAAAAGTGAGTGAGTCTCTTTTTAAATTTTACCTTAAATGTGTCTATTAACTATGAGTTATAAAAACAAATCCAACAATATATTCATATATTAATGTGTCAAAAATTATATAATAGATTATAAAAACATATCAATGTGTAAAAAATATTAATATTTCATGTTGTGATGTGCTTGTTGTGCTATGCTATGCATGTTGGATTCTATTGCATTATGTTTGATGTACTCGAAGATTAAACATATTAAATTTTTTAGCAATATACTACTTGTTTTGTAATTAATAAAATATTTAAATCAAAATTATCATTAAAAATATAATGTACACTAAATAATTCTTAAATAAATAAAATATTTTTTAAAGAAACCAAATGAATTGATTAAATATATACTTGAAAAACACACAAATATCACAAAAAATATAAGTAAAAATAAAAACATCACATTCCTTTTTTTAGTAAATGCAAAAAATATAAGTAAAAAAACAATAATAAAACACGGAATTACCATCTGCTTTGTTGCAGCGGAACATCTCTTCTTTCTTTAAGCACGACAGTTGTCAGCTAGAGATTCGGCGCCGAGAAACTCGACAAAATGTAGCCGGCTAAGTGGGCACCTCAAATATCTGTACTTATGCATAAGACCGCTAACAGATCTTAATAACCTATCATCATGATACGCACTTACATTATAAGCCAGTGTTCGTATCATCCTCGTTATCTGTCTCCTCCTTCCTTTTTAAAGTCGCCATTTCTGCAGGTTTAATTCTTATATAGACAAAAAATTATTTATGGACTATAAAAATCTTGGCGGAGAGAGAAAGTCTAGAGAGAGAAAAAAGATAAAAAAATTCTTCGTTTCCTGAGAGAGAAAGTGTGTGTGGGAGAGAGAGTCTGATCTCTCCACTGCTTTCTCTAGGAGGTGAGTTTCTCAGAAATATCTCATTCTCTCTCCTTTTTTTTTTTTATTCCTGAATAAGTAAACCGTTTTTCTCTTGTGATTTGGTCTGGTTTTAGGGTTTTTTTTTCCGTTTTTCTTTGAAAAAATTGTGGTTGCAGGCAGATCTAGGGCTACAGTTGGTGGTATTTCTGCATTTTGCATTCAAAACGGAGCGTTTAAGATGTCTTCTCTCAGTCGAGAGCTCGTTTTCCTGATCTTGCAGTTCCTGGATGAGGAAAAGTTTAAAGAGACTGTTCATAAGTAAGAATTTAAGTTTTTTTATTTTTATTTTTACAATTATTGGCAATATTTTTAATGATGACTGATTATTGGTTATTTTTTTGTGTAATGTGATGTGAAAATAAATTAATAAATAAAATAGGCTTGAGCAGGAATCTGGATTTTTCTTTAACATGAAGTATTTTGAGGATGAGGTGCATAATGGCAATTGGGATGAGGTGGAGAAATACCTCTCTGGTTTCACTAAAGTAGACGACAATCGATATTCTATGAAAATATTTTTCGAGATACGAAAGCAAAAGTATCTTGAAGCATTGGATAAGTAAGCTTGCAATTCTGTTTTTTTTTTTTGGGCTCTTGTTATTGTTGTTGTTATTATTATTATTATAAGATTATGAGAAGGTCTGAGAATCTTTCGGGATTTTTCATAGGCATGATCGGTCCAAGGCAGTTGAAATATTGGTGAAGGATTTGAAAGTATTTTCGACATTTAATGAGGAGCTTTTCAAGGAAATCACTCAACTACTGACATTGGAGAACTTTAGGTAGATATGTGTTGAAGTAATTAAATTTTTTGATGTTAAGTAAGCGTGGGAGGTATATTCAGATCTGCTTTGTTGTAAATAGGGAGAACGAGCAACTTTCCAAATATGGAGATACCAAGTCGGCGAGGGCAATCATGTTGGTGGAGCTGAAGAAGCTTATTGAAGCAAACCCTTTGTTTCGTGACAAATTGCAGTTTCCCAACCTTAAGAATTCAAGGTTACGAACTCTCATTAACCAAAGGTAATTCATCTATTGATACATGTATAATATGGTAATTTCAATTACCTTTGTTTTGCCTTGAAATAATGTGTAACTTGGCAGGTTTTATTGCCTGGAAATCTCTTCTTAAATGATATTTTGTTTATCAACTTTTGTGTTGAACACTTGCCTTCCTTGGAATTTAGAATGATGGTTGTTTGCATGTCCAGCATTAAATGATGAACTCCTATCATGATGAATCTGAGTTGCTCGATCATTTGAGAGAATTGCAGTGAAACTTTCATCATTTCATGAATGTCTCTGGACTGTAGCCTTGACAGTCTTGGAGCAGGATATGATCCAATCAGTCTATATCTTTCTAGAATTTTCCTTTATATTACTACTTTATCTTTTCTTTGTTCTGTAGAAATATATGGCTTTAGTTGGCATTTATAGCATATATACACTTTGGCATGGTTGCAATCAAAGAACTCTGTTTGCTATGTAAATTACAGCTTGAATTGGCAGCACCAACTTTGTAAAAACCCAAGGCCAAACCCTGATATAAAGACTCTTTTTTTCGATCATTCATGTGGACAACCAAATGGTGCCCGGGCTCCATCACCTGCAAACAATCCATTGCTCGGATCCTTGCCAAAAGCTGGAGGGTTTCCTGCTCTGGGTGCTCATGGGGTAGGTCATTAGCTTGTTTGGTTGTATTTCTTACTTTCTCCTCTACTGATACATGCTTACCCTTGTGTTGTTGAACTTTTATTTTCAGCCATTTCAGACTACACCAGCACAAGTCCCAGCATCTCTTGCAGGTTGGATGACCAATCCTTCCACAGTAACTCATCCAGCAGTTTCTGGAGGTGCCATTGGTCTTGGTTCTCCATCTGTCCCAGGTGGTTCTTTCGTTTTATTTGCTATAGATGCTTCTGCTAACCATTATACTGAGTATGTGAGCATACATGGTTCCCTTTTTAATAATACGTTTTGTTGCCTTGTGTAGCTGCGCTGAAGCATCCACGGACTCCTCCATCTAACCCTCCAATAGACTATCCTTCAGGAGATTCTGACCATGTTGCTAAAAGAACAAGGCCAATGGGGATTTCTGACGAGGTACTCTGGTTTTTATTTGTCATTCTGGTTGTACATAAATATCAATCTAGCCAGTAGCTTGTGCACGCCTGTTATTATGTGTATGTTAACTGTTCTGTTGATTGTTATCATCAATGCAGGTAAATTTGCCCGTTAATGTAATGCCAATGTTATTTCATGGTCACGGTCATGGTCAGGGTCACGGTCAGGGTCACGGTCATGGTCAGACTTTTAATGCGCCGGATGACTTGCCAAAGGTTGTTGTACGGACTATGAATCAGGGATCATCTCCTATTAGCATGGATTTCCATCCTGTTCACCAGACTATTCTTCTAGGTGTGCTTGATTTTTCAGTCTTCATTTGATCGGTTCTGTAGCTTTGGCATGTTTGTACGCTTAAGCATTAACATAGAATATACCTTTGTCTGACCATTGATTACTTTAATATGCTGCAACAGTTGGTACCAATGTGGGGGACATTGGGCTGTGGGAAGTTGGTTCTAGGGAGCGACTGGTTTTAAGAAACTTCAAAGTTTGGGATCTGAATGCATGCTCAATGCCTCTTCAGGTATTTATTTTATTTTATTTTTGACCCCACACCCCCATGGCAGTGATTATCATATGTGCTGTATGTTGTATGCTTGGTGTACTGGAATGTCTGAAATTGAACTGTTTTTTATTTTTGGATGAAATTCAGGCAGCTTTAGTCAAAGATCCTGGCGTCTCTGTTAACCGTGTAATTTGGAGTCCGGATGGTTCCTTGTTTGGTAAGCTAAAATCTTTTACACTTCATGGTTGGATTAGAAATACACAGGATTTTGGGGGTGAATAGGCATTTCATTGATTTCTCATCTGTGTCAACAACAGGAGTTGCATACTCAATGCATATTGTACAAATATATTCTTATCATGGGAATGATGATGTGCGACAGCACCTGGAGGTTTTAATCTTAACTAACACCAGTATTAAGCTGGTTATTCTTTTTTTGCTTTGTGTTTGTTTTTACTTGATATAAAATGACTCAAAAAGTTCCCACTGTAGATTGATGCTCATCTTGGTGGAGTAAATGATCTTGCATTCTCCACTCCGAATAAGCAACTTTGTGTAATAACCTGTGGTGATGACAAAACCATCAAGGTAGGGTTTGACATTAGTTTTTGGTTTCCAGAATGAAAAGCATCAAGGTCGTTTCTTCAGACATGAAAAGCTGCACTTACACTTTTTTCCCCTAATAATATTAGGTGTGGGATGCTGCCAATGGTTCAAAACTATATATGTTTGAAGGTCACGAGGCTCCTGTTTATTCCATCTGCCCACATTATAAGGAAAATATTCAGGTGACATGTCCATTTTGCGCACATTGTTGTCTGTCCTGCTGCTACTTTGTGTTCTTAATGTTCCTTGTCACCTTCCACTAAACTCATCATTTCTGGTCTTCCATGTTGCTGGACTTTCTTTCTGTGCTCAGTTTATCTTTTCAACAGCATTGGATGGAAGGATAAAAGCATGGTTATATGACAATCTGGGATCTCGAGTTGATTATGAGGCTCCTGGTCGATCGTGCACAACCATGGCTTACAGTGCTGATGGTACAAGGTCAACATAATTGACTCATTACTCAATGATCTCCTTTTCTCGGTATTTGTGCATGCCTAGATTAATAATGATCTACTTGTTGCCTTTGGGTTTTCGGGTGGAAACTACAGGCTGTTTTCTTGTGGTACAAGTAAAGAGGGGGAGTCATTCATTGTTGAATGGAATGAAAGTGAAGGTGCTGTGAAGAGAACCTATCTTGGATTTAGAAAACGTTCTTTGGGTGTTGTGCAATTTGATACAACGAAGAATCGCTTTTTGGCTGCTGGTGATGATTTTTGCATCAAGTTCTGGGATATGGACAGTGTTCAACTTTTGACAACAATTGATGCTGATGGAGACCTCCTGGTGAGTTCGTTATGTACCAGTAAACTATAAGAGATTGTTTTGAGTATTATTATAATTGCTTATTTCAGTTCTAATAATTCATAGGCGAGCCCACGTATCCGCTTCAACAAGGAGGGCACCCTGTTGGCTGTTTCCACCAATGAGAATGGGATTAAAATATTGGCAAATCCAGATGGCATCAGGTTGTTGCGAACGTTTGAAAATCTTTCTTATGATGCCTCCCGAGCATCTGAATCTGTTGCAAAGGTAGCTTTATCAATGATTAGTTGTGAATGTGACATTGCCCTGTCTATAATTAAATCTAATCCCATAGTGGCTTTCTTGTGCAGCCTACTGTTAATCCAATCTCAGCTGCAGCAGTTGCTGCAACTAGCAGTGGACTTGCAGACAGGGGTGCCTCAGTGGTCGCTGTTGCTGGAATGGTTTGTTGGACATTCTTGTACTTTTAGAGTAGCATCTAAATTTTATACACAAGTAACTTGCATATCAATTACTCTCCAATCACACAACTCATATTGATGTCACACTGTTTCTGTTGTATGTTCAGAGACCTGAACTACAAACTAGTGGCATGATCTCAGTTATCCACAATTGTTTTTGAGGGATCTTGGTTTTCCATGAAGTTTTCTTTGAGTGATAGTGGTTTTCCATGATAGTAGTGAAATAATCTATTGTAATTTTTAGTCACAAGCAAATTACTTTTGTAGAATGGAGATGCCCGTAACTTGGGAGATGTGAAACCTAGAATAGCTGAAGAATCGAATGATAAATCCAAGATATGGAAGCTCACTGAAATCAATGAACCATCTCAATGCCGGTCCTTGAGGTTTCCTGAAAACTCGAGAGTAACCAAGGTATTGAAATTTTCTCTGAGGACATCCTTTTCTGCTCCGAAATACTTTTCTGGGTCAGTTATCTTAATGGTCTTGCTTGGTTAATATCATTGCATTTCTGACTAACTAGGCTGTGCTGTTTCCTTAGGGCTATATACTGATGTTACATGTGTTCTAAATGCTCCATGATTTAATTTATGCCAACTGTTGGGTCGTTTTAGTAAAGCTTCAGATTATTGAAGCTTCAGAGGCATGGTGATATGATTGGGAACACATTCCTTTTCATACTCTGATCTTGTTATTCAACTTCGGTTTGATTCCTTACTATTCATAAGTTTAGCTTTAAAAGATTACCTGCTACTCCTAATGTTTTAAATTTAAGCAGTTCCCATAAGTAAAAGCCTTCTAAGGATTCTTTACTCGTAATTATTTCAAGAAATAATTGAAAATATTCAGAAATAGATGAAGTTTGACTGCATGCCACATACAGTTAAGATGGCAAAATAATTTGAGTTAAAATGTTTTGAAATACTAATGGAGGAAAAGAGCATATTAGGGCTTTCTGAAGATGCTTGTGTCAACTTTAATTACCATAACTCAGGGTGCTAACTAGTCTCGTCATGTTACTTCATGCTAGTAATTGATCAAATTGCATTTCGAATGTTTAACAACCATGTAATTTATCCTATTCCATAGAATGTTATTATGTTATTAATGGAAAGAAATTCTAGATATCTTCAATATATGGTGATGGGACATGCTAACATAAGAGTGTAACTTTGCTGTTGAATACCTGTTAGCTCACAGAGAACTACTGAATAAGGAAGTTACAGAGAGTGTTTCATCATTATGTTTCCAAATGAGTCCTGCCTAATGGTATCAACAGTAAGATGGCTCTGTATGGGTTCTTGCATGAATTTGTTTTTTTTATTTATTGGACTGGAGTGTGAAGCGTTATCGAGTTGACTTGTGAACTCCATCATGAGTCATAGGCTTTTCTTTTTTTCTTTATTCTGTTTTCCAACAAGGATGTCATCATTAGCTTCCTTTTTTTTTTTTTTATCATTGCAGATATCAAGGTTAATTTATACAAATTCTGGCAATGCCATTTTGGCATTAGCTTCAAATGCTATACACTTATTATGGAAATGGCAACGCAGTGATCGTAATCCAAGTGGCAAGGTTAGAAGCACATGCAAAGTGGACTCATCAATCAAGTGCACTTCTATGTAACTGAAATTTCTATAATGAGTTCCATCGTGTCATACAGGCAACTGCTGGTGCGTCACCTCAATTATGGCAACCATCAAGTGGGATTCTAATGACCAATGACAAAACTGACACTAACCCTGAAGAGGCTGTGGCATGTTTTGCTTTGTCCAAAAATGATTCCTATGTTATGTCAGCATCTGGAGGAAAGATTTCCCTTTTCAATATGATGACATTTAAGGTAATACAAGGAATTTTGGTTATGATGTGGTGATGTGAATTCCATTTGACCAATCTCATTTTCTTTTGGCTGAGTGCAGACAATGACAACTTTCATGCCACCACCTCCTGCAGCAACATTTCTTGCTTTTCATCCTCAAGATAATAACATAATTGCTATTGGCATGGATGATTCCACAATTCAAATATATAATGTCCGTGTAGACGAGGTATGATGCTGTCATGGACATTTATTCCCACTGCTAATGCACAGAGAAGCATCAATTTTCATGTAATATCTGTCCATTATTGGTGCAGGTCAAGAGCAAGCTGAAAGGTCACTCTAAAAGAATAACTGGCCTTGCCTTCTCTCATGCTCTGAACGTGCTAGTCTCATCAGGAGCAGATGCTCAGGTAATAAATTTTAAATTTGCTGTCTTGTGTGCCTTGATGTTTTAGCTTTTTGACGGGATATCACCTGTTAGATGTTCCAATTTTTGGAGTGGGGGATGCATCAATACTTTTTTTTTGAAAAATAAAATGATTTTGGCTCTGCATAATTCTGCTTCACCACTGTTGCAAGTGGCATGCTAAAGAATTCATAGCTCTCTCTCTCTCTCTATTATTATTATTATTATTTTATTATTGTTGTTGTTGTTGCTGCAAATGGCAGGCTTATTTACATAAATTATTCCCAAACCCAAGCTGCCTTTATTTTTTCCCTCAGATTAACTAATGATCGTGTTTAGATATTAACTCGTTTCCCATTTAACTTGTTCTATATTCAGCTTTGTGTTTGGAACTCAGATGGATGGGAAAAGCAGAAAACAAGATTCTTGCAGGTCCAGACTGGAAGGACAACAACAGCACAATCAGACACCCGTGTACAATTTCATCAGGATCAGATACACTTCCTGGTTGTGCATGAGACTCAGCTTGCCATATATGAAACTACAAAGCTAGAATGCGTAAAGCAGGTATCTTTGTCTCTTGACTTCATTGTGGAACTATCATGTTTTTGTCAGGTACTGAGTTCTCTTTTGTCCTGATCTAGTGGCTTCCACGTGAATCTTCTGCACCAATCTCACATGCTGTGTTCTCGTGTGATAGTCAGCTGGTATATGCCAGCTTCTTAGATGCAACTGTTTGTGTATTTAGTGCTGCAAATCTCAGATTACATTGTCGTATCAATCCCTCTTCTTACCTCCCCCCTAATGTCAGGTAATTATCTTGCTTTTTATGGATTTATCTCCAACATGACTCGGTTGACATAAGGTGCTATTGTGTGCATGTCAAGCAGTTCCCTTTTTAGTTTCCAGCAAGCATTCTGATATACTCTTACAATTTTGTTAAATTGTATCTTGCCTGTTTCTGGTTTTTTGATTGTTACTTTCCAAGGCGTCTAATGGTTCATTTGGTGTCCAGCCTTGGGTTAGCCCCCTTCTCCACTGATATCTGAATTCCTTTTCCTTGTTTTCTCATAAGTTATTTAGATCCACCTTTTTGCGGTGCTGACTATCTTGGTAGAATGATATGATCACAATTTTTTTTTATTGCTCTGAGAATGTGTAAATTCCCATTTTTATCCTATCATTCTTACGAGTCAACCATCTTTCAAATGGCATGGGCAAATCCACGTACCTGGAAACATATGTAACTGTACTTTAAAGTAAATTATTTTAGTGACAAAAAAAACAGAGGAAAGATTATGAAGTTCTCTTGTGCTAGATAATAGTAATACATACAACCAGGAATGAGTACACAAATATGCTTAAATATTTTCTCTTTTATCTATAATCATTTACAGGATTCTGTATCAATAACTCAGTTCCATCTGTTATTTATTTCTGCATCTTAAATTCCAAAACCCATTACTGGTTTGCTTTGAACCCTGCCTTCGTGTTTATGGAATGCCCGTCCTAGTTTTCACAGTTTGCAAGCTAAAGTATGATGCAATAGCCACATCACTTTGACTCCCATTGTTTCATACACGGCAGCTCAAATGTCCATCCACTTGTGATTGCTGCTCACCCACATGATCCAAATCAGTATGCATTGGGATTATCAGATGGCGGGGTTCATGTCTTTGAGCCACTTGAATCTGAAGGAAAATGGGGTGTGCCTCCACCTGCTGAGAATGGGTCAGCAAGCGGTGTGGCAGCTATTCCTTCAGTTGGACCATCAGGTTCTGATCAAGCCCAGAGATGATTTATGATTGCCAGAGCACAAGTTCTTTTACATGCTTGGCTTGCTGGCCCATTCCTAAGTTAGGTATGTCCAATATCTGTCTGCCTTTTGTACTTATTTCAAAAATTATTAGTAAGCCATAGTCAACCCATGTACCCGATCCTAGCCATCTGAAAAACATTGTGCATTGAAGCATCAGGATCAGCTGAACTCTAAACACAATCTTGCATGATGTTAGTCGTGGACTTCTATTGATTGATTAACATCTGCATTAGTTTCCCTTTACCAAGCACTCTTCCTGCCTGGCTAAGGGGTTATACCTAACATTTTCCTGCTTGGGTGGGTATCGAAGCGCCTTAATTTGTTTATCCATTGTCATTCATATGAACACTATCAGTCTAGATCCCCGGAGTCTTATCCTAGTTTCGACGCGGATCTCCTTCATTGTTCTTATGTTCTCGGTTTCTTTCTTTCTTTCTGCAGTTTGAGGTTCAATGATATGTTGTAACCTACTCAAGGAACTACTTGCAAAAGATGTAGATTTAGCACGTTCTGTCTGATACTTCCGTGAGGTAAATGCTGTATTAGTAGTAGTAGTAGTAGTAGTATTAATAGTGATGCTCTTTGACCTTGAACTAGAAATTTGTTTAAGGAAGATTTTTTTTTTTGGTTCTGTTCTTATTTTATTTCTTTGAAATCTTGAATAGTCTGAAATATTTATTATTTTGTCGTCAAACATCGAAATTTCCTCATTGTTTTGTTTGTGGTCGAGAATCCTTTCCCAGCCCAGTGGTTCTACCTAGGATTTTAGACCATCTGTCATTTTGCTTCGAGGTAGGTAGGTATCATATTGGACAATAGGTCTTTTATTTCCCAATCTTTTCAATACTGAAAATCTTTTTTCTTTTTTCTGGTTAATTATAAGTTAGTACCTGCAGTATACTGAAATGGATCAATTAAGTCCTATACCATTATGCGAAATAATTAAACAATCAGAATTGACCGCTAAGTCAGGTAACAGGTTATTTTTTTATGGCTATACATGAAATGCCTCTACAGAAAATGTTTTCAAGGCCCTCTATGTATAAACAATGAAGAGACTAAACTAAACTTCACATGAAATAATAAAAAATAAAAATATTGCCTTCAGGTAGATTTTTTTGTGTGTGTGGTGAGTGCAACCTGTGAGAATTACAATGCTAGCCTCTATAAAAGGTCCATGGCCGAAGGGTCAATCAGTGAGTTTTCCCGAGAGGAAAGAATTCCTGGGTGTTCAATAAATGATGTGAGTTGGGCATCCTTAGAGACGGTTGTTTTAAAATTATTAAAGAAAAAACTTTGATTTTTTTTTTAAATTGATATTTTGTTATGTTTTTTAGATTATTTTAATGTGATGATATTTAAGAAAAATAATTTTGATGTAAATATATTAAAATAACAACCACTCACTATCTCATGTAAATTTATATCCAATATTTACAAACGGATAAGATGTTTTTGTTGAAAAATATCCGTCCATCATTGACTTTTTGACATGCAATGAGCTAGCAAAAATGCTCTTCCATCATGATGTTGAAGTGGTCTTGAAGTGCTGTCTAGGTCGGCAGCTCACTTGACCAATGGTGTCTTGTAAGAAATGATTGTTAAGAGTCGTGATTAATAACTATGATTGATGTTTACTTTTTCCTGACATGAAGCTCTGATTTACTAAAATGTAATTGTTAAATATGACCGTTAATTACTTGTTATAGGTACTGTGTAAAGTAACAAGAAAAGTAACCTTTATTCTAGCTATTTTAGTCTAGGAATTTGTTTATAAATTGTGTCTCAATTGTAAGAAGAGAATTACTCTGAATATACAGAAATCATTAGTATTTCGAATTCTAACATGGTATCAGAGCAAATCCCGAATTTCTTTTGAATTGTATTGTTTTTTTTCCCTTTCTTTCTGGTTTCAAAACCCAGAAATTAATCTCTACAGTACTTGTTTGTTCATCAGAGTTACTGTTCATTGAAAACCCAGAAATTCATCACTGCCAAAAATTCATCGAAAACCTAGAAATTCATCACTGCCAGAAATTCATCCAAAAACCCAGAAATTAGGACAGTTCATCACTGCCCTGAAACCAATCGACACGAAATCCATTCAATCCAGGAACCCATTCAACCCAGAAATCATCTCCTCATTCAAAGTTACTGTTCATACCCAGAAAAAACCCAGATTTTCCCGGAAGAACCATGATTTTCCCGGAAAATCCATATTTTTCCCAAAAAAAAAAAGAAAACCCAGATTAAACCCCCGAAACAAAAACCCGAAACCCAGAAATTTCAAATCTTAAACCCAGAACACCCATTTCAAACCTTAAACTCGTCGAAAAACCCAGAAAATCCATCACCAGTCGTTATTACTCAACCCAACAAGCGTATTCATCGAAAAGAAGAAGGGAGATCGCTACAGTACCTGTTGCAGAAACCCAGAATCCATCACTGCGTATTCATTTTCCCCCCCTTCAATCCATCACCTTCAGTGTATCCATCACTGCGTATCATCTTCATCTCCACTGAAACTCAAACTTGAACCCACAAACATTCAAAACTCAAACCGAAGAAACCCGACCCAACTGACCCGAGAAGAGAAGCTTAGATTACTGAGAATCATCGAGTCAAAAGCTCGGATGACCACATCTTCCTCAGTGGTTTGGACCCCGTAGACCAGGTGAGGGGGGAGATTCTGAGGAAGGAACCGAAGCTCGAACTGGAGCATGCCTACGCCGCCGTTCGCCGAGAATACTCCCAGAAGCAAGTGATGGTCGGCGGTCACCGTGGCGGCCCTCCGATGGTCTCTGAGTCTGCTGCGATGATGGCAGGTCACCGTCGATCGGGGGAACAAGGGAGAGGCAGGTTTCGAAACAGTGGGGCGGAGCGATCTGAAGGGAGAGAGAGGAATGAAAAAAGGAATGAAAAATTAGGGCGATTTTTTTTGCTTTTTATAGCTGACCGGGCTGACCATGTTGACTGAAGTTGGACGGACCGAAAATACAAAAATGAGGGGGGTTGATGTGTTCTCACTGCGGGGAAATAAGGCACTCAAAACAATAGTGTTTTTTTTAAGATTGTAACCTTCTCTTTATATTTTATTCCGAGACTCCACACCCTGTTAATCAGGGGGAGTTCCTGGGCCTTCTCTTCAGGGGGAGAATAATAATGAAGAGAATGAAGATATTCCGAGACTCCACACCCTGTTAATCAGGGGGAGATCACCATCAGGATGAAGAGAACGAATCATTCCGAGACTCCACACCCTGTTAATCAGGGGGAGTTCCCGGGCCTTCTTTTCAGGGGGAGAGTAAGGATGAAGAGAACGAATCATTCCGAGACTCCACACCCTGTTAATCAGGGGGAGTTCCCGGACCTTCTCTTGTATCATTCCGTGACTCCACACCTTGTTAATCAGGGGGAGATCACCATCAAGATATTCCGAGTCTCCACACCCTGTTAATCAGAGGGAGATCCCAAAGATATTCCGTGACTCCACACCCTGTTAATCAGGGGGAGTTCACCATCAGGAAATTTACATTCGATAAAGCAGATCCTTGTCATTTGGAGAAGTAAGAAGCAGAAAGTAGTCGCAAGGTCAAGTGCAGAAGCAGAATACCGGGGTATGGCTCATGGTGTATGTGAATTGCTATGGATTAAACAAGTACTACAAGACCTGGGAATTGAGTATGGGACATCTATGGATCTACACTGTGATAATAAGTTAGCTATCGAAATTGCTCACAATCTGGTTCAGCATGATCGTACCAAACATGTTGAAGTTGACAGACACTTCATTAAAGAAAATCTTGATCGGAAAATCATACAATTTCCGTTTGTTCGGTCTGAAGATCAGCTGGCCGATATCCTCACAAAGGCAGTTTCCGGACGGGCGTTCTATAACGCAATTAACAAGTTGGGCTTGATAAATATCTACGCTCCAACTTGAGGGGGAGTGTTAAATATGACCGTTAATTACCTGTTATAGGTACTGTGTAAAGTAACAAGAAAAGTAACCTTTATTCTAGCTATTTTAGTCTAGGAATTTGTTTATAAATTGTGTCTCAATTGTAATTATAAATTGTGTCTCAATTGTAAGAGGAGAATTACTCTGAATATACAGAAATCATTAGTATTTCGAATTCTAACAGTAATTAATGCATTCCGTATCCTTAACAATTTACCTGCATCGGTTTATTTTCTTCGCAAAGCAATGATGGTTATCTCAATTGAAAAAGTTGTGCTTCCATGAAAGTGTGTTCCGTTTCATTTATTTCAACTAAAAAGAATAAATTTTATTTCATTCATAGTCTCAGTTTGTTTCAGAAATTCAATCTAAATTTTGCCTATTTTGTTCCCTTTTTTTTCCCACTCATTTTGTTTCTGTCAAATAAGTTTATTTAAAATAATAAATAGTTTTATAATATCAATTATATCTTTTAATCTAGTTGTTAGATTGAGATAAAAATTTTACGAGAAGTCTCTTGATATATTTATATGTATTATGTTAAAATTTCATGACAATCAAAGGATGTAACGACCTTGCGAGATTAATTACGACATTCTCGTAATATTATTCAGATTTATAATTTGTCCAGAAAAATTATTTTATTATTTTTTTAGATTAAATTTAATTTTATTATTCAACAACGAGTTTATTACGAATTAAACTTTATAATCTGCTTTTATTTGTTTTATTTAAGGTTATCATGATCTTATAACGTATGTCACGCATATGAAAAGTTAACTTAGGTTGATCCGAATTGATCCAATATATTGTTGTTTCAATATTTTTATAAGATGTCAACTTGATTTTTTTAGTTAAACTATATTTTCATCAATTTTCCATGTTATATCAAGTCGATCAAGTTATATCAGTTCAAGTCTCATTTTTTTATGTTTAATTTAAATTGCACAATTCTAAATATTTTTGTTTGGATTTGAGCTAAGGAAAAGCAAGCAACGAAGATTCACACTGTTTTCTTTTTTTAGTCGTTTAATTTTTTTCGATCACCTAATTTCTATTTTCAATGTGATCTTACATTTGATTTATTTAGAATTGAACTTGATAATTCATTCTGGTTAACTTTGTGAGGTGTTGTTATCCTTTTTGGACCCCCCCCCCCCACCACACACACACACACACACACACACACACACATATATATATATATATATTTGTTTTCTTTCATTTTTTTTATTTTCTTTATCTATTTTATATGTGAACACCTTATATATATATATATATATATATATATATATATTAGTGGAGAGAACATGAAGAACACTCAGAAAATCATCAAATAGTAGTCGAAAAAGATAATAATTTACAAGGTTGAAAAAGTTGACAATTCAACTTTGACTCATAAAGGCATATTGACAAGAAAACTAATTTGGAAAGGAAAATTCATAATTGGATGTTTAAGTACTAAGCTAGAATTTATTAGGGCTTAATTAGATTTATTGAGGGCTTAATTGCAAGAAAAAATGACTTCTGTGGTTAATTTGGGCTTCAATTGAAAGAAATTGAAGTCTCATAAGTGAATTGCAATTCTAAAAAACTAATTTGGTCAAATCAAGGCTTAATTACATAGATATTAAAGTTCGATAGGTAATTAAGAGATTGATTCAAAACCAAAAACCAAACTAAAAAAGAAAAAAAATGTAAGGATAGAAATTGACCTAATTAGAGGTCAATTGAAAAAAGAAGAAGTTTAATGGTTGGTAGGGGTCAATTTGCATAAGTCAATAACCAATGAATGAATTGGAAAAGACTAAACTTTAGATTGATAGATGTAAAATAATACAAAATTTAAAGTTGGAAGACAATTACAAGTGTAATAAAAGAAATCAAAAGACTAGAGATTAAATTAAAATTGGCTAAATCCCAAATTAAAACCTCTAATTTTTAAGGTTTAACATAGACAATGTGTACTTTTATTTAATGAAGGGATTACGTGACATGTCAGTTGATCCCTGCTCATCCTTTTTCTTTGTAGTTTTAGTTGATCAAGCAGGCATATTCAGACGAATAAATATGACATCTTCGACAACCACAAGGACTCTAACCACCACCACCTAATTAGAAATATCTCCTCTACAATGATTAGCCACTCCCATCAAAATCTTTATATTCCATTTTCTTCAATGAACTTGACAACATCTTCTCCCTCGTTAGTCATCCTTATATTGGCAGATTCTAGGATAATCAAGTCGATAATCCTTGCATGTGTTCGATAATGTTTTGAACTTGTTTTGGTGATATATTATATTGAACTTTATCTTGATTAATGTATGAAAATGTTATTTTTATTTCCTTAATCCCGAGTTGAGTTAGTTGTTATTGTTTACTAAATGTTTAGAAAATATTTGATGAAATAAAATAGTTTTTGGAATTTGCCAAATATGACAGTATGTTGTTTATTATTTTGGGTTTCTAATGCATGTTCTTGGCTCTTAAGTCTTGTTTGATCTTTGTGAAGTATTGAAGTGCTAATTTTGAATCCCACATTGTTGAATATGCTTGTTGTTTAACTTTGATAGTCTTGAAAATATAATTTTTATACATGTTTTCTATTATTTCTAGTTTTTTTTTATTGTTCATTATGATAAAAATATGTGTAACTATGACAATGTAGTTTGTGTGAACCAAAGAAGCTTGGTTCAGATGCCTAAAAGGTCAATCTTTAATTTGGTAGTATACTAAACATTACCTAGAATATCTAAAAGACCAGTTAGGGTTTCTAGTAATTATAATATTAGGTGGTGACTCCCTATACAACTAAAGACTTCTAAACCTACACAGAAAGGATTGTTGTGACATGTTGCTTATGAAGGGTATGACAGGATGATCATTCCCAAAATGAGCCTTGGATCAAGCTTTATTTTATTTGTTTATACTATGTCAAGATTGACGTTTGTTTATTTTTGTTTTTGTTTTCAACTGTGAATAATTTATTTTGTTTAAGAGCTTTAACATGCATTTTTTTTACATCATGATATGCATATATATTGGATATGGATTGTGTAACAACCGCAAAAATTTCAACAATTCATTTGGAAATTTCTCGATTTTTTTTAGAATGGTTTCCCCTAAATTTATTATATCCTAAAATTATGAACAATTCCAACATTGGTCTCACCATTTTTAACAATCTAATTTTTGCTTTATACCAACATTTCACAACCAACAATACTTATCATAAAAATTCAAGGAATATATTCATGTTAATTAAATTAAAATAAAAGTAAAATCCCACTATTTCATACACCTCACTACAAATTACACATTTAATATTCCATCTTCAATTATATTTAAACTCCTATATAATATTAACATATAGTAAGGATAAACATTTTGCTAGTCTATTTAAATTTCGTACACATAAAAAAATAGTCTTCACAAAAATATACAAGTATTTATTTTAACATGACCTAAAATTCTACTAATAACAAAAGTAAAATTCCTAAGACTACTAAATTACATGGTATTAAGAACATTTTTCATAAGTTTTCTAAATTGTTTAATGTAATAATGTTCCATTTTATATTGCTCTCATCTAGATCAATGCCTATAATATAAATAAAAAAACTTAAGACTTAAACAAAAAAAAAATTAATTTCAAATTCGGTCGTTGTGTTCAATACCTTTCAATTAATTAAAATTAAATTGAGCATCATAAATATGTTAGGATACCCTGTAATTTTCCACAATTAAAAAAAAACCCCACAAAACCACTATTAAATTTTTAATTACACTGAAAATTTGTAGGTTGAATCTTAAACCTGTACCTAGAGAAGATATTGGCTTGAAAATTTTTATGGATGAGCTGCTCCAACGGTTTTTTATTTATTTATTAAATTAATGATTGTTTTTTTAAATATTTTAATTTTAAATATATTAAAGTATTATTTTTTATTTTTTTAAATTTATTTTTAATATAAGACATAAAAATAATATTTTATTTATTTATTTTTTGTTAAAAAATTGTTGAAACACAAAAACTCCTAAAAACTATCGAACCCTACAGCCACCTGTATCTCTATCTCCCCCCCTGTCCATATATACCAAAATCCAAAACCCAGAAGAAACTAGACTAGAAGGCTCTCCAGGCTCCATGGCTGCACTGTCGTCACTATCAGTAGACATATTCACCACTTTCGCCTCTTTAACTTCTCGCCATCCCACCACACTCCGCTCCACCATCCTCCCTTTCTTACTAATCCCACGAAGAACCCATCATCTCGCCCTCAAAACTACACCCTCTTTCCATCGCCGCCGCTTCTCCGTTTCCTCCACCGCCACCACCTCTGCCCCTCAGACTGACGACTCGGACTTAACCACCAAGATTCCTCCCGATAATCGGATTCCTGCCACCATTATCACCGGTTTCTTGGGCTCTGGCAAGGTCCCTTTTCTTATCCTTCATTCTTTTTATTTATTTTTTTATTTTTGTGCATTTCATTTGATTTGCGATAATGGGTTGTGTTGTTTTATGGTGGTAATGTAAAACAGACAACGTTACTTAATCATATTCTGACTGCTGACCATGGGAAGCGCATAGCAGTGATTGAGAATGAGGTACTCTGTCATCATATTTCATTCATATTTTTGCATCCCATTAATCTGCATATATCATATGATGACTGATGAGTGTGAGTAGAAGAAAAAAGAAAGAATCTTTGTGATGGGTTTTCAAGCCCGTGTTGTTGTTTTATGATGTTAATTGAGAACTCAAGTGGTTATGCTGAATGTCTTTCAGTATGGTGAAGTTGATATTGATGGCTCTCTTGTTGCTGCGAAAACTGCTGGGGCTGAGGACATTGTACTGCTCAACAATGGTTGTTTGTGCTGTACAGTGAGGGGTGATCTTGTCAGGATGATTGCGGATTTGGTTAACAAGAAGAAAGACAAATTTGATCATATTGTAATAGAGACTACTGGTAGGTAATTTTTCAATATTACATTTTTGTGTGGCATATGGCTGGTCAAGAATGAATGAAGGATATATCATGTTTTTACTGTTTTGCATGTGAGATTACTTCACTTTAGGTGAAATAGATTCTCTAGTTAGTTGTTGCTCACTACAAATCTTTTGTGCAACTTTGCAGGGCTGGCAAATCCTGCACCAATCATTCAGACTTTTTATGCTGAAGACCAGGTTTTTAATGATGTCAAATTGGATGGTGTTGTAACATTGGTTGATGCTAAACATGCTCTTCTCCATCTCGATGAGGTTAAGCCAAAGGGAGTGGTGAATGAGGCAGTGGAGCAAATTGCTTATGCTGATCGGGTTATAGTAAATAAGGTACTTTGATTGTAAGTTATATTTTTGCCTAAATCTGACTTTGCTAGACTTCAGTTTGCTCAATTTATAATTCTAGTATTGGATAAAGTTTAACTAGTCAACCATATTCACATTATTATCTGCACTTTGCTTCAAATCACTTTTATTTTTGCTTCATTAGCTGGTATAGAAACTTATGTGTTGCTCTACCAGAAATTTAAAACTCAATGCTGGCAAGTTGATTCTACTACTTCTTTAAAGATGGACTTAACAGATGCTGTATAAATGAAACCCATGGCTTCATTGCCTCTTAAAAATGTGACAATGGATAACTTGTCAGTTGGAAATCTTAGTCTAGGCTGCAAGTTTAGAGTCAGTTATCAAACTTTTGGTCTACTACTGACCCATATGATATCTTGCCTTGTTGCCAGACTGATCTTGTTGGAGAGCAAGAAATTGATTCTTTGGTGCAGCGGATAAGGGTTGGTGTCCTGTTTCTTTTCCTCACTTTTAATTCTTTTAGAATACTGATGAGGGTCTCTGAATGCAGAACATCAATCGGATGGCGAATTTGAAGCGCACACAATATGGAAAAGTTGATTTGGATTATGTCCTTGGCATTGGAGGATTTGATTTGGAGAGGTTATTTTCCACTCTTGTCTCCTAGTATATGTATATGTATATGTATATGTATATGTATATGTATATGTATATGTATATGTATATGTATATGTATATGTATATGAATATCTAATTGACTAAAAGAATGAACAAATTTCTCAGTCTTTTATTTTGAATGTTTTCTGCTCTTCACTCTCTGGCTAGAGGAGGCCATTTTTTGCATCTAACTTTATTTTTTAAATGAGATCATCCATTGAATTCAACCTCCATGCTTGTTAAATGCTTAATTGTGTGTATTGCACTATTGGTTTAAACTTTCTGTGTTGACACGGATTCTACTATGTGCTAGGCGTTGCATTTAGACAATCTCTCTCTTTCACATCCCTATGCTCTTCTCCTTTCATGTATTCATTTTTCTCCCTCTCTCTTTACTGGGGACCTAGAGCATGGAGGGGAGGGTGCCCTCATTCTGTCATAAAAACGAGCTAGGGAACTCAGCTTCATTCTATGAGATTCTAGGTTTATGTCGGATTATGAGCTCTAAAAAAACATTGAAGTCGAAGCCAGAAACATCTGGGAAATCACTAACATTTAGAAAGCTAATGCTATATAGTTGAAATCAATAATAGAAAAAACAATATTTAAATTTACTAGCAACCAATTTTACACAGGAACCAGAGATCTAATTGCAGCTGTACCCATCAGAAACCTCTCATTGAGTTGGATAAGAGAAAGAAATAGAGACCCCAATTCTCTGCTGTGATTTGAGATCCTTCTCAAACCTGAGTAAAGAGTTCCATGCCCCTGAAGATGGAAGTTGACAGTTGATCACTTGGTTCTCTTCTAAAGTTACTGGAATCCCATGTTATTGTGGATACGTTACTAATCCTATTGGTGCAAGCCTGATAAACACAGAAAATCAACGGTTTCAGATAAAAGCTCATAACTGTTACTCCTTCCAGGTTTTTTTGGGATCACTATGGTACACTGGCCACTTGAAAAACTGCATTTGTTTCTACAAAATTAGTAAAACATAGATCCACTTCTTTTTAGTGCCTCTTGCACCATGCTATCTGTTATTCAACTATTTTTGCAAACATTTGAATGTTTTAATTCCTTTTCCTTTTGTTTTTCCTTTTACACATTAGAAAAACAAAGTCACTTAGATAGAATAAAAAAGGATCATTAGCTCTATTCTTGTCATATTTTGAGGGCTTAAAGAACCTGACCCTAAATCTGCATGTCAAATATTAGTCTTGTAGCAGTTTTCTTTCTTCATAATAGGAGATGGAGTTTTCATGCAAGGGGAAAGAAAAATGATGCAAGTGCTCCTGAATTTCTGAGGAGTTAAAACTGTGTTAAGAGTATTTGGGATTGTAGCAGAGTTATCAAATTGAAGTCTTTCCATAGAATATGTTTCACAAAGCTCAATCCAAGAGATACCAAGTCATGCTTTTCAATGAGCTCATTTGGGGGAAACTCTACTCATATAAAATACAGTGATCTGTGCAGACATGCATTAACTTAGGTTGGCATTTCTATGAATGTGATGATACTATTTTTTTTACTTGACTAGAATGTTAGCTGGCTGGATTTGCTGTAGCTTGAAAAAATTATTTATGTAGCAGAATGCTGAGATTTTTAGTTGTTAGAGCATGTGCCTTCACAACCTTTCTGTGCTTGAAATGTTTTGGTGTTAAATCATTTTGTGGTATTATTAAATGATGAGTCGATTGTACTTTCCCAATGACCTTATTCTCGCTGCCTTGTTAATTAACTGAACTTGTTATTAATCTTATCTCTGTTCTTGTTGTATCTTTTCTTTCCGAATACTATTGTTTTTCTTGCTGAGGATGCTTGCTTTTCTTGAAGTGTTAGGTCACTTCACAGTTAAACTGCAATATCTGGAGATTTTGGCTAACTTTTGCTACTCTTCTCAGGATTGAGAGTGCTGTCAGTGATGAAGATAGAAAGGAAGATCATGCCAGCCATGATCACAACCATGATCATGATCACCACCATCATGACGAACATGACCATAAGCATGGTATTTCTCTTCATTCACAGGGTCTGTACGTAACTTAAAGCAGCATGCACAAACTGTTAGGTGCTGTTATATTTTAGTTGAGAAAGCTTCTGTTTGTCTCAATACAAAAAGGGCTCTTCCTGGATAAACATTTTGTTTTATAACTCAAAACTTGATTTGTATTTGTTCTGCCACATGAAAAAATTGGAATTTTATGGGTTGATGGATGGTTAGACGATCACCTATGAAACCTTCAAGTAAATATGAAACATGAGAACTGATAAAGATGGATTCATGTCAGATGAAACACTATTTATTACATGCATTAATCATTGCAGTAGATGATGTCAGTCTCTCCAAACTCATCTCTAGCTGCTAGAAGTAGGCAATGAAATTTAAACATTATTGTATTTAGAAATTTAACTCCATGTTCATCACTAATTTTAGCAGTAACAGACCTTTTTTATGTGTGTTGTGCCCTCATGTTATTTAATGAAAATCTTTCATACCAACAAATTATCATAGCAGCTGGCAGAAAAGAAGGAAAATGGAAAAGCATTAAGAAAAAATCTGTGTATGGCCTATAATTACTAGCCAAGAGAAACAGCTTTTTGGTACTTTTCATGTTTAACTCTCTTTTTCTCTGTTAAGCTATTATTGTGGCTAAAGCTTAATGATAGTATCCTTCTGGCCTAAAAATTATGATTAGTTATTTTGTGAATCTTCATGATTGTAATGTCAGTTCTTGTAATGCCTGCTTTGGGTATTTTCTTTGCCACTCTTGTGATAATATTATGGCTGATCATAAAGCTTTTGGATGCTATCATGCAGATCATCATGATGGTCATCATTCGCATGACCACACTCATGACCCTGGTGTTTCTTCTGTCAGTATAGTCTGTGAAGGGAGCCTAGATCTAGAAAAGGTTGGTTTTACATGTGGGCTGTTCATCTTCCACGAGCACCTTAGAATTGCAGAAGAATTGTACATATTTGAAATAACCTCTCATGAGCATTTCTAGCTTTCCTATAGTTGCTTAATCTTCGTGTTTGATTACTTTGTCTGGGAGATGGGATGTGTAAAGCCAACAATATTGGATTGATGTGATCACTGTATTCACCTTTTCAGGCTAACATCTGGCTTGGTACTTTATTGATGGAGCGTAGTGAGGACATGTACCGGATGAAAGGTTTATTATCTGTTCAGGGAATGGATGAGAGATTTGTATTCCAGGTGAGCTAAAAAGTTTCAAAGTCCCAATATTATCTTGATAAAAGAAAATTTCATTTTCCATATTTGTTAAGTATTTGATCACTTAAATCACTGTTTTTTTCTTTTTTGTTTTCTTAGAAGCTTTTAGTTATTATTGTAGAAGCAAAGAAACAACAACCCTTTCTTTGTTTTTTTAAGGTTCAATGCACTAGATGTGCATCCTTATGCTTTGTATTTGTTGCCATGTTGTTAAAGGCGAAATGTGCTAAAAAGTGCCAAGCCTAGAAAATGCCCAAGCCGCTAGGTGCGCATGTCTAGGTCCTTACCTGATTGAACCAAGGCACTCAGCCTTAATGATATAAAAAGTTACATGTATAATATTATATAATGTTATATAAATCTAAAATATATACCAATTATGATTGGATCATTAGGAGATCAAAAGAAAATATTATGATATAGTCATATAAAGTTACATTTTCACCCTTAAAACAAAATAAAATAAATTAAAGAAGTAAGTAGCCAAATAGATTAAATTGCAACTTTAATTTTATCATCATTGTTCATTACTCTTAAAAAACATCGTCATCTATGCTGTCCTCTCATTCACTTGAGTCCTCCATATCCTCCATATTCATCTCTTATAATCCAAATCTTCATCCCTTAAACCATATAATGCTTTTTTTGAAATAAATCTTGATTCTTCTTCATGTGTAGTTCTAGCACTTGATGTTCCAATACCTCTCAACTTCATCTGTGGTCTAGCATTCTTGCTTTACAATCTGCTCAGTTCATGGATTTCTTTTTCTTTTTAAAAAAACCTTAAGCTAGCTTGGGGGTTGTACCATAAACTAGCAGGAATGCTTTATATAGACTGAAGGCTTGACTGGTATACAGCTCCGAGAAATGCTATGTAGTTTATATTTAGGTTCCGGACGCAATGTACTCAGGCAAGCAAGGGGTTCTGAATTAGATCCTAATCAACTTTTCCTTTGCCTCATTTTATTTGACAGGGTGTTCATGATATATTCCAAGGTTCACCTGAACGGTTATGGGGTCCTGACGAACCCAGAATGAACAAGATTGTGTTCATAGGGAAGAACTTGGATGCTCAGGAGTTGGAGAAGGGCTTTAAAGCCTGTTTACTGTGAGATTTAAAACAATAAGTTAGTCAATTAATATCTCTTTATATTGTGTTCTTGATTAGCGAACAATTATGTGCAGTCGATTTTCTTTCTTTAGCTTTTATTGATGAACAATCAGTTGTTACCAACATATATTTCAAAATAGAAAGATCACTGAAAAGGGCTATTTTGAATGGCGTCGGTAGTGGGATTTCTTCTTGCTCTTGGAGAATTCCTGTGTGAGAACCGGGTGGCTTACTCTTGAGATTTATTTTCATTGTTTTTTCCATAGGGTTCTTGAGATTTAGGCTGATCTTTATTAGCAAACTTGAGAAGCTTCAGTTAGAATGGCGAAAAGACCAGTCCACCAAAGGCAAACAAAAATGCTATGAATATTAATTACATGGGCAGGTTGTGGTAGACAGTTATATGAACATCATTTGACCTGTTGTGGTAGACAACACATTGTCTGAGATTACAAAATTCGACCACTACAAGTAGTTGAAAAGTTGGTTTGCCAACATCTAGGAAAAAAACTCACTTTCACTATTTCTTTCTATTGAAAACACCTAAAAAGAGAATTCAATCTTAGATTCTTCCTTACTAGGCCATTTTAACATTTAGTTCATATAGACAATTTAACAATCTTTTAGATTAATCTTTATAGATTTCTATATCTATTATATATGCTGTTTCCTTCAGTTTTTTATGGAGAAATTCTCAATTTCTTTTAGAATATATGGAAAATTTTCAGATCATAGAAAATTATTTGGCTGTTATCAAATTTGGTTGAATCAATCTTGAAATTTCTTGATTTGATTTCATGTAACCTAGTCAATTTGAAAAGTCTAAAAATAACTTGAATGACTATTATAAATAAATAAATTAAATTTGACCGACTTAAAGACAACTTGGGCGTCTAATAAAAATAAGGATAAAATTGAAAATAAATAAATAAATTGAAAAAACAAAACCCTCTCATTCTAACTTCTTGTATAGACTGAGTTTAAAATTAAACATGTGGGATTTCTCTTGTCATTTTGGTCAATCCAAAAATAATTGATAAAAAAATAATATGAGAATGAAATTAAAAAAAGTAGTTCATATTGCCGTATATGTTTTCGGTGAGTCTAAACTAAGAGCGTACACTTCCAGCTGCTATTTCATACCCACAGCAAACCTTCTGCAATTATGACCACCAGGAGACTCATCAATGGATGGCAACTATATATATCTACGACGGCATGAAACGCAGGGAGGAACAATCACACTCCAGAAACGACATAGTTTTGATAGGAGAAAGAAAAAGAACAAGCGCACATATGCTCCCACATCACTACAGGAAACATACTCGATGAAAGTTATATTTTGAAGAACACAAACATATAGAATTACAAATCCTAGCCAGCAAAAACTATCAAGCAATGCATTCTGATTCTGCACCAGCAGCTTCTTGCAGCCAACTTAGTCTTCCCATTCCCTCTTCAAACAATGCATAAACTTGACTATCAGTATAGGATTTCTGACCTGCCATTCCCGATCTGGTCGATACCATTTGCATCATTATCAGTTCGTAATTAATTGATCATGCCAGTGTGATCCTTGCAAAAAGTAAGCATTCATCAGGAAAATGTATAAAAACTTGGAAGAAGAAGAGGATTCCAGGACCTCAAGATAACCTTTTTCCATGCCAAATTGTGAATACACGATACCTGAATTAGATGACAAATTGCTGTGCATGAAGCAATTGAGATAGAAACAGAACCTGACAGAAAAAAAAAACCGCAGGAATTCTCTAGTGTTTGGAAAAGAGGGGATATATTATGTACCTTGAGAAATTTGCCAGTCGAAGATCCATCATGAGGTGATCCCTCTTCACGTACTCGGTTTTCAAATTGGAGACGATGGTGTATTGTCTGAAACTGCTGGTATATTTCAGCCACGACCTTTTTTCTTTCTTCCATGTGCTGGAGAATTTCTTGCTTCAAAGGTTCAGTTTCTTCTTCCAGAATCTTCAATCGTTCACTTAGCTTCTTGATCTTACCAGCCTCTGAAACTTGTTTCACTTGTTTGCCTTCAGAAGAATCACTGCAATCTTCAGCTCCTGACGAATTCGTTGGCGATATTTCCATCAGCTCGTTTGAACTCGAGGCCCTTGATTCTGGTAGCAGGTTCTTTCCATTCATCAACCTATGCATCTCTCTTTTCTTTTCTTTCATTGCATCTATACCTCTGAAACCCTTTCCAATCCCACCCAAAAATCTCAGTCCATCACCATCTTTATGCTTGCAAATACTTTCTGGGCTCTTCAGAAGCTTGAAAGGTTTTTGTCGAGAGGAACAACTCTGTAACTCGAGTGCTGCGATCTGCATTTTATTGCAACCTGGAATTTCTCCAAGATTTTGCAAGGCACACAGATTTACAGCACCAGGTTTATCAGAAGACCATCGTTCATCATTACCTATCAGGAAAAAGTTGACATGTGATCAGGAAACGGCAAAACCATCAAAGAACAACCGAAAGAGCTGTTCCGCAATCATCATGAGAAGCCAAAACAAGAACAGTAAAGGACCTGACAATCCAAGATATAAAAACTAGAATGGAAGAGAAGTAGACAAAGAGATTGGTCGGGGAATATAGCAGAGTCCAAGGAAACAAATGATGGCTGCTTACCTGATACAGTTCTTTCCATGTTCCAAAACACCAAGAACATGATTCTAGACCTCCCTTTGCTTTTCTTCCAAGAGAAGTTGAGTGTTAGGGATGCAAGGAAACAGATGAAATGAGTAGCCTGTATCATGTTTCTCTAGACCCTTTTGTCAAATCGAGAGGGAGATCTGTGGGAAATTGCCAGGCAGTTGCATGAGAATGTCTTCTTCACTCTTTGATCTGCTAGCTTCTGTTGTTAACATGAAGTGGTTAACATGTTTGCAACCTGAGAAACTGCAGACATTTAGCAGCAATATATTTTGGCTTATAGTAATTATCATACTCGCAGCAACTCCAATAGTAGATTTATATTTGATAAAAAAAACCAAAAATAGTTTTGATTGTACTTGTATTAGCTATTTATTATTAACAAATAGTTATATAAATATTATATATATTAAAATAGAATTGATTTCTCAAAATGATTTTTTTCCCATTGGAGTGCAAATATTAAAAATGTCATATTTATATTATTTAAAAAACCATATTATAAAATAGTTTTTCTAAATAACTTTTTCTATTAGAAATGCCTCTCAGGGAATCATAGTTTGGTTTATAATTATCATATTCAGGGAGGCATGGTATGGCTCCATTAACGCAGAGGTGAGGTCATATGCTTCTCCTTGAAGTAAACGAAAGTAATATTTAACAGTACGTGTTAAAATCCAAACCCTCCATCAAATAAAAAAAAACTATTCTTTCTTTTAAAAAAAACCTAGATAAACATAATAATATAAATAAAAAAATATTATTTTTTCTAAAAAAAAAATCTTGTTTGAAAGTAACTCATTTTAATTTTCAAACCTCAACAAACATCTTGATAGGTGTGATTCACCCTATTGTAGATCCGTAATGTTTTTGTTTTGGCTACCCCATTATAATTCCCAACACAATACCTTTATGCGAGTTACCCCATCATAGATGAATAAAATTAAGTATTTTAAAAATCTTCAATGATGTTCTTGTTTTTTGACTTGCAATAAACTTTCTATATATATATATATAGAAAGTTTATTGCAAGTAAAAAAACTCAAACCCCCCTCAAACTTCAGCACTAGTATGATCCCTACAAACCCCCCTCAAACCTTATAAACTAAACAAATCCTTTCTGAATAAAACGCAAGGCACCAGAACAGGAATTTGTAAACTGCTAAATGCTAATCATATTATTAGAGACTGGAAAATTTCACTGTGATAACGAACCATTTACAAGGCTGCTTCCAATACACAAGGCTGCTCATTCTGTTTCTCAATGATATAAACAAAAGAGGACATTATTACAAGTGTGTGATGTCAATTTGATTTGCAGTCCTCCATACACAATGTCTGTAGTAGAGGGTCGTTTCCGTACATTCAGCATGGAGAGGCTGCCGGGTTGCTCAGTCAACTGGGATTTCGACCTCCATTTTCAGGCCAGAATTTCCAAAAACCTGCTTCCCATACAAAGCAAAACCTATCATTGAATAGCTCAAAACGATATTGCAAGGAACATGTAGACTGGATCGGACCATTTATGTGGGTTTCTCTACATGAAGTTACCAGATTCGATGATCTTACGTTGGCATCAAGCTCGAGCGTGTCAATAGAGAAAACATACATTCTTAAGATAGCTAATAGTATTTTCTGGTAGAAAAGACAATAATAATTAAAATCCATTACTCAGAGAAGAACATCCTAGCCAATGACCACCATCCTAGGTCTCTAGAAAGAATACAGGGTTAACTGCCAGAAAAATTGCAGTCATGGAAACAGAGAGTTACAGACAGCAGGATGGCCTGTAAGATCAACAAGAATTTCGCGCTGTATGCGCCAAGAATACCAGTTGTTAAGATAGTACGATCTCTTTGTACTTAACTGGGAATGCAGCAGCATTACACAATAATGCAGTTTGACCAATCTTCCAAACATTGATTTTATAGCAACTTTTAGAGTCTAAGATTCAAACTGAATTATTCTGTAATTTTCTAGGAATAAAACATCAGTTCTAAATCCCTTACGAGGTCACACAGGCCTTTCCACCCCTGCTGAATTATCTTACCGTTGTATTCATAAAATTCAGCCAATGCTAGCTAACACATGTTTTAGCAATGAGAGGCTTTCATGTGGATGATCCTTGCAACAACTCACTTTTTATTCTACCAGTCTTAATCAAATTTCATTTCTAACCTATTGGTGCTGATAGAGATGCATGTATCCTTGCTTTCTTTGACTCTTTTCTTTCGTTAGCCAGTAAGAAGTAAATCAAATTAATTAATTAAATTTCATTTAATTGTAATAAGAAATACTGTATTCTAGACAATCATGTTAGCATACGAAAATACAAATAAAATGTAAAAAACCTTAATGAAGTCATCCAGCATTAAGTACGATTCCCTTGTGTAACCTGCTTCCTTCAAAACTTGGACCAAGACTTTCTGCGGGACAAATGAGAGAAAGTGTAAGGAATTAATTATGTTTGTGTGAAATCTGAAGCAATGGTGACACGTGGCAGCAACACAAAATTACTCAAGCTATGTTTTTACCTAAAATAGTAGCAAAAAAGGTCCAGATAAATCCAATATCATAGCAAAACAGAGGCTAGCATATAGATGATTCCCTCGTTCAAACAAATTACACATTTCTAAATAACCAGCCATAAGGCAATATTGAATCAAATGGAAACCAACAAAAAACATGATGATCTAATTAAAGGAAATGGATCAATATGACTGTCATCAGCCAGACGGACATTGAATCAACTCCTTTCAAAATAAGTCGTAACCTGATCATTTCATCCCTTAATGACAAAGTCACCATCTACAATAACTCCCAAACATTCATGTATTATGTCTTTCATAAATGCTTTCATGCATTATGAACTTTCAGGATATTTGGCAAATAGCAGGATTAGATAACAAAACAGGAAGTCTTTGGTTATACCTCTCTTTGCTCATTGGACATGAACACACCAGATAAATCCTGAAGAACTTCTAGTATGTCGTTAAAAGATATTTTTCCATTCCTGTCCGAGTCATATACATTGAAAATAACTGGGACAAAGAGACATTCGATGATATTAGTATAACACCAAAAACAGTGGAACATTCACCCTTCTTCAGAGCGAGGACAATAAATATTCTCAATCAACATAGAAATGGCAGCCCAAAATGAAAGAATGGAGAGGGTAAAAGGTGCATTGTGCATTGTGCACTGTGCATGTAATGCTGGCCTAACTGGATAAATTCGATCATATTTACAGTTAATTCCTCTCTGTTTTTTTTTTTCCAATCACAAAGCTCTCAAAACAAGTTTAACATGACTAAAATGTCTTACAAGTCACCATATGCTTTCTCTAGTCCTCATAACACATCTAAGAGCTATTTAGTTCACTCCAACGTACAAGGTAAAGCCACTACAAACAAATCATCAAGAAAAAGTAGTGATCAAATTCAAATATTGTAAAATCAAGGTATCAAATACTTACGTCCTATTTTCTGCTCCATATTTGCTTTAGCAGAAAAAGCAGATAAGAAGGCAACGAAGTCCTTGAAGTTCAAGCCATCCACCATTTTAAGCAGCCTCTGCAAGAAGCCAGAAATCCACACATGCTCTCAGCATAAAATGAAAAAAAGAAAAAAAACATAAATTCAATATCCAGTTGGTTCTCCATTAATTAATATAAACTTGGGACAAAAAGATTACTTGAGAGAGTGGATTCATTGCAAACTCAGGCACTGATAAGAATTCATCAGCTGAGATAAACCCCTTGGCATTTCGATCTAGCTGACAAAACCTTTGATACAGTGACACTATTTCGTGCTGGGAGACTTAATTTCTCAAAAACAATAAATAAAAATAAAAATTGAGAGCTAAAACATCAAAATAACATAAGAAGAGAGACAGAGAACAAGTTATGGAAAAAAACAACATTACATAGATTATGGCAGTGTTGTTGAACCCCTTCTATGTCGTACTGAGTTAGCACAGACGAGGCTGTCCCCATTGAATCTTCACCAAGAAAAAAGAAATTCAACAAATTTTAATAAAGAAAAGACCAATTCTCATAGAAAACAAGTTACCGACACCCATCAACCGAAACACAAATTTCAAGCCAGTAGTTATCATATAAATCATACCCATAAAACCCCCAAATGGGAAATTCCAACAAATATTCAGCTCGTCTTTTCATCATTTATGATTCAGTAAAAACAAACAATTCAGACAAAGAATCAGTGTACTGAGTTTTAAAGCATGGAACTTTTTCCCAACAACCAATCAAGCAGAACGAAGAGTGAGAGAGAGACCTGGGAGTGAAGCAGATATGGGTGAAGCTACTGGAGGATGGAATGGATAGAGAGAGATTGCGGAGGTGCGTGTACATACATACATATATATAGAAAACAGGGCAGAACACGGCAGGGCAGAGCAAGGCAGGGATGGCTTTTTAGATTTATTTTACTTGGTCACATCGAGGCTTGAAAATCCGACAAGACCAAAAAAAGCATTATTATTATTCGATTCCCCTAATTGACTGATTGCTTGCCGACGAGGAATTTTATGTTCATGCTAACCCCCAGCTGCATATGAACAAGCACGTAACAGTGTAGTTTTCTTTCTGGGATTCTCGCAAATGTTATACTTATTCTGTATGCACTATCTATATTGTTTCTTTAAATATTAAAAACAATTACTATACTAAAACCCTAAAAAAATCTTACTAACATTGTCTCTAACCTTTTAATTTTTTTCATTATAAATTAATTAAATTAAATCTCCTGAAAAGTTACATATAACAATAAAAACTTTTAAACAATATATTGAAATATAATGAGTGTTTTACAAATTAATCTGAGTTAGATTAGTCATTTTTGTTTTTTTCACATTAAAGTTAATTTAGCCCCTCCCCCTCCCAAATAAATTATTTAGGGCTATTTTGGTCTTTTTAGTTTTTTAAATAGTATAATTACTTTGATGCTTATAAAGACAAAACAAAATAACTTTCACAAGGATTTTTTTGTCATTTTGCATTGATTTTATTTTGACTTTAAATGTTACCGAGGGACATTATTGTGTGTGTCTATATATAAATATATATTATTGAAAATATCATGACACACGTGTTAGCTTATGAATGACCCCCACCAAGCATTTTCTTTTGTGGTGGCATTTAAATGGCCTTGGTGCCCTTTATACAATGAGGTGGTGCATGTCCTAAACGTTTCTCAGGTTTGACATTGATTTTTTTTTTCTTATTCTTTTATTTTTTCATCTTGAATTTTGTTATCAAAATTTAAAACTATGATAATAATTATTTTTATTCATATATTAACTTGTGACTCGGATCTTGTTCTATGTCAATCTCTAATTAGATTTTAAAATTATGATAATAATAATTTTATCCTTATGTCAACCCTCCTTCCTTGTGACTTAAACCTTGTCCTAGGACGATCTCCAAGTCAAATATTAAAATTATAATACTAACTATTTTTATTCTTATATTGTTTTGAGTCAACTCGAGTAAACCATTCCAATCTAGATCATTTTTATATAATCCAAACCTTAGACAATCTTTAACCATAACCAGAGTTTTATCTACAGCCTATTTAAATTTTAAAATTATAATAATAATTATTTTATTTTTAGTTATATTCAAGTCAATAATTTTTATATTATTACATCAATCAACCTCACAAAAAAAACAATAATGTTAAGTCCTTCTTATCCAATATACCAAACACCACTTCATTGATTTTCAGGCCAAGTAATGGTTCGTGATGATGCATTTCACTATCAACAACCTTATCTTTCACACACTCAATAATTTGGATTTTTTTTTGCATTTCATTTTAAAAATATTTTCGAAAAAAATTATTTTTATTTTTATTTTAAATTAAATATTTTTAGTGTTTTTAAATCATTTTCACATACTAATATAAAAAATATATATATTTTAAAATAAAACATATCATTTTAATATATTCAAAATGATTTTTTTCTCTTAAAAAACAACCTTAACCATTAATTTAAAAACAGATAATTCTAATATACTGATTGTCATTGTTGTCTGGAAAAGCCTAATTCAGCTCATCCACAGTCATAAATGAGCCAACTTTCAACCTTGCTTCCCAGCCATATAGCTTTAAAAATAGTGCAAAGTTTAATTTATTTATTTTAGCTTTACTCTAGAGGAGGGTTTATTTTTGTGTTCTAATATGTTTTTTTAATTTAAATTTTATTTTCTTTAAAATATATTAAATTAATATTTTTCATACATGATTTTTCTAATACCTATACATATATTTCTTTATTTTTTTTTCCTATCATATATTATTTTATATTAACCATTAAAGAACTAAACTTTTTAATATATGATATGATGATTTTTTATTAGTTATTTCATTCTATTAATTAACATCATGTTATTGAATGTATATTATATAATTTGATAACTTTGGAATTTTGTTTATTTTCTCTTTTGACGAGGTTATGTTTTTATTTAATTAGTTCTTAAATTTAATTTGTGTTAGTGATTATTTGAAAATTATTATTATTTTTAATTATTTTTAATTTATTTTTCAAGTTAATTTTTTTTTAAACTACATAGTGCAGGGCAAATAACTCGTAAGTATCTGAGTATCAACGACAGATCAGCCAAGCCAATCTTCCAGGACAAAGCTACGGAGTAAGCTCATTGAGCTCCAGCTCCAGCCGCAGCCCCGACATCCTTCACCGTTCGTTTAAAGATTGTCCTCTAGTTCCTCTAACCTGAGCTCTCTTCTCTACATGATTTGTCCTGATCATACCAACCACAACACCTCACAAACATTAGCAAGAATCACAGAAAGATCAGACTTGCAATCACACCAGAACTTCCCGGCAGCCATGGCTGGAGTTTCAGCTCTCTCTGCAGAGATTTTGCTATCAAAGCGTGTTCAGGAAATGGTCCTCAACGGTGAAGAACCACAAAAGCCTTACATCAGCAGAGATGATTGCACAGGCGAAGCAATTCCCAGTCCCCCATCTGATCTGATTCCGATCATAGACCTCAGTCTCCTCTCTTCTTCAAAACCATGCTCTGCACAAGAACTGGAGCGGCTTAGATTAGCTCTTTGTTCATGGGGCTGCTTTCAGGTATGAACTTTATTTACCATGCACGGAGACTGAGACTTGAAATGATAGCCCAGAATTCTAAGCACACCACCCATTAGAGGAGTCCAAAGCATTATCTTAGCTAAAAGGGTCAAGAGATTTGCAGGAAAGTTGCATTAGAAGTATGAATATTCTTTCATGAAACCGTCTCACCTAAAAGTGTTAAGCATCCTCATAATACAATTTATATTATTCTCTAACACATCCCCTCAAGTGAAAGTCATTTGAGCTTGAAACTTGCACATGCTATAAACTAATTAAGACTATAAAAATGCGAATGACTCATTAAATCAGTTATAGTTTGTTTGAAGATATTTGCTACTCGGATAATCATAGTAATTTCAGAGCTAATACATGCACCAAACCCCGACTTCTAAAAGGGACACATTTATCAGATAAAAGGTCGACGCAGCCCGTTGCTCTAATACCATATCAAAGAACCATCTCACCTAAAAACTTAAATTATTAGACGAGTCCCTATAATATAATTTATATTATTCTCCATCATATTCAACAACAGATCCAGAATCGTTATCTATGATGCCCTAACTTTATACCCAGAACATGGCTAAAAAAGGCAAAAGCTACCTCTTTTGCAATTGTTGAGTCGGCTTCGTTTTGTGCTCCATGCTACGTTGCTAAAACTACTTGTGGGTTTCAGGCAACGGGCCATGGTATTCCAAAATCATTTCTTGATAAGATTCGTCTAGTAGCGAGGGATTTCTTCGAGCAGCCAATGGAGGAGAAGAAAAGGTATGCTAAAGGAGTGGAAGAGTTTGAAGGATATGGAGCTGATCCTGTCCCAGCAGAAGGCCAGTCGCTTGACTGGTCTGATCGCTTATTTCTTGACGTTTATCCAGAAGATCGAAGGAAGCATAAATTTTGGCCAGAGAATCCAAAATCATTCAGGTCTGCAGCATGCTCTTTGTATATATCGACTGCTGGAACATATCAAAACTAGCTTTGAGAAGTTCAAATATATTATTAGAAAACTCTAGCAAGATACGTGTGCGTGTGTGTGTTTTATTCTAAACTGTGATTTAACATCAATTAATGCACAAAACATTCCACATGACAGAACATTTAAAAGGTAAGATGTCCTAAACTTATGTTTCATATATCTTCTTAATCATAAATAGCAACAGGAAAGAATCTGATAGTTTTCTGGGGAAGAACTGATCAAAGATCTTGATTATAGGAAACTAACAAGCAACACCAGAGGATTCACTATGACTTGTTCTGCAGAATGTCAAAGATTTTGCATTCATATCAGAATTTTTGTAATTAACTTCTAATATGCACACAACATGCTCATAATCACGCAGAAAGGTTTTAGAGGAATACACTTCCAGGATGCAAATATTAACAGAACTCGTTTCAAAAGCTATGGCAAAGTCATTGGACTTGGAAGCAGATTGCTTCCTGAATCAGTTTGGCGAACGAGCAGCACTACAAGCAAGGTTCAACTACTACTCACGATGTCAAAGGCCTGATCTTGTTCTAGGTTTGAAAGCCCATGCAGATGGATCAGGGTACACAATTATCTTGCAAGATGATGTGGAAGGTCTTCAAATCTTCAAAGATGAGCGGTGGTTCACAGTTCCTTCAATTTCTGATGCTCTCCTAGTCCTCATGGGTGATCAAATGGAGGTATGGTCTAATCTATTATGTGATCTTAACAGGATAGGGACACACTAACACTACAAGCAAGCCCCCAGGAGAAATTTTGTCTGGAAAATAACATTGCCACCAATTTAAGCAGCTTTTATGGTAACTGTTTTAGAGAATAATATAAATCATATTCTGGAATCTCATTTAACAATTTAAGCTTTAGGTGAGATGATTCCTTAACATGATATCAGAGCCTTGTTGGCCCAGCGGTCACGAGTTCGAATCTCACTACCTCTATTCTATTTGATAAAAATCAAGCAGAAGGTAGTATATGCCTATGCAAGTTTCAAGTCCAAAGGGTTTTTATTTGAGGGTGTGTGTTAGAGAATAATATAAATCATATTTTGGGGCCTTAACTAACAGTTTAAGTTTTTAGGTGAGATGGTTCCTTAACAGTAACCATCATTCTATCTCAACCAGCTGGAAAGGGTTTTTTTTCTAAGATTCAGGAACACATGGTTCCTGCAAAATGCTCTGTGCCTAAATATGCTGGACCTGGCAAAAACATCTTGTCCAGATAAATGTTAAAATAAAAAAATATTTTATATCATAGGTGTATCAAACAGTTTAAATTCTTAACAAGCAATTTTAGAACTCTTAACAAGCAATTTTAGTTACTGCAGATAATGACCAATGGAATTTTCAAGAGCCCAGTTCATAGAGTTTTGACCAGCTCAGAGAAGGAGAGGATTTCTGTGGCTGTCTTCTACACACCTGAACCAAATAAAGAGATTGGACCAGAAGAAGGCTTGGTCAATGAGGAAAGGCCAAAAATATACAAGAAAGTGAAAGACTATGCTGTTGTGCACTGGGAATACTACCAGCAAGGAAAGAGGGCACTTCATGTGGCAAAAGTTTAGAGCTGTGCCATCAGCATATGATCCCCTGTGTTTTTATTATATCATCTATATACACCATGTCTGATAATGTTGTGGATATTACTGGTAATTTATGCACTATGAGAAGTTTCCCATCATTTGGCTCCATGTAATTGTCTGTTTGGAAGTGTGGTTGAGGTTGTTTTTGAAAGTGATTTTCATTCAGAATTGCATCAAAATGATGTTTTTTTATTTTCTAAAAATCATTTTTGACATCAGCACATAAAAATGATCTAAAAACACTATTTTTTTAAATTTAAAATAAAGAATAAAAATTTTCAATTTTTTTCAAAAACACTTCTTAAACGCATTGCCAAACACCCTCTAATATGATTGCACTGATTTTTTCTTGAAAAATGACAGAAGTCTCTCCTCATGGCAATCCAGGGCCAACATGCACAATAAACCTAGTTTTCTAAGAGATTCTGAGAATTTCATGTTCATCTTGTGGCACCGAGCAGAAGGTTCTACTTCCAGAGGAGCACCATTGTTAAGCATTTTCTGCACCTCAGGCCTCTCCTTTGCTCTCTCATCAGCATTCCTGACTCCATTTCCCAAACATGAATTGATTTGATAAATTGGAGCTTCAGTATTTATGCCTTAAATTGATTTACATGAGTTTCCATGATATATTTTAAATGAATTGTTTTCTGGAGTAATATAAATTGTGATAACTTATCAAATATACTCGTTATAACACAAATCAATTCACTACCGATTAGTTTACGTGTATCACGACTAAATTCTCGAGCTCTTGTATATATGTACCCATAAAAATACAGGTGAACTTACTAGTTTATCCTTAACCTACAACACCCTTGTATTTGTTTGAAAAATTCATTGTAGAATAGCATCATGCTACTCTGATTAAAATTATCAAACAACGTTTATACATTAAAGTCCTGATTGATATTGTGTTGTTGAAAATAAATAAAATAAAAAATTTTATTTTTTACATTAAATTAATTTTTTTCTGTATTTTAAATTATTTTATATGCTGATATCAAAAATAAAATTTTAAAAATAAAAAAAATATTATTTTAATATATTTTAAAATAAAATTATTTTAAAAAATAATCTCAGCCTGTTACCAAAGAGGCACCAATTTCAAGTTCGCCTCTCCTATCTTTGGAAAAATACCTGAAGAAGCTTCATGTGTGTTTTGTTAATGAACCATCTCACCTAAAAGGTTAAGCTGATAGGTGAGGTCCCAGAATAAGATTTATATTATTCTTTAACATCTCCCCTCAAGTGAAAACTCTTTGAGCTTGAAACTTACACACATGCTCATTCTATCTTTTGCTTGATTTTTATCAAATAGAATGAGGGTGGTGAGATTCGAACTCGTGACTGCTGGGTCAACAAGACTCTGATACCATGTTAATGAACCATCTCATCTAAAAGCTTAAGCTGATAGGTGAGGCCCCAGAATATGATTTATATTATTCTTTAACACCCCCCTCAAGTAAAAACCCTTTGAGCTTGAAACTTGTACACAGACCCATTTTATCTTTTAGATTTATTTTACTTGGTCACATCGAGGCTTGAAAATCCGACAAGACTAAAAAAAGCATTATTATTATTCGATTCCCCTAATTGACTGATTGCTTGCCGACGAGGAATTTTATGGTCATGCTAACCCCCAACTGCATATGAACAAGCACGTAACAATGTAGTTTTCTTTTTGGGATTCTCGCAAATGTTATACTTATTCTCGCAAATGTTATACTTATTATGTATGCACTATCTATACTATCTATATTGTTTCTTTAAATATTTAAAAAATTACTATACTAAAACCCTAAAAAACTCTTTTTTTTTAATAACCGGTGTATCCGGACCAGCTTGCGCGCACTACAACTAATTTCCAGACCCACTGAACATCCTGCAAGCCCAACATGTAAAGCACCACGGGGTGATAGGCGTGCCTGACAGGACTTGAACCTAGGATGAGAGGAAGGAAGAAGCCCTTCTTGACCGTTAGGCCAAGACCCTGCTGGCAACACTAAAAAACTCTTACTAGCATTGTCTCTAACCTTTTAATTTTTTTCATTATAAATTAATTAAATTAAATCTCCTGAAAAGTTACATATAATATCAAAACTCATAACACTATATTCATTATAATAAAAAAATACTTTTGACCCCAAAAACATTTAAACAATATATTGAAACAAAATGATATTTTCACTCTGATACATTTGTCTCACAAATTAATCTGAGTTTGATTAGTCATTTTTTTCCCCTTCACATTAAAGTTAATTTAGCCCTCCCCCTCCCAAATAAAATACAGTGCATATTACTTAGGGCTGTTTTGGTCTTTTTAGTTTTTAAAAATAGTATAATTACTTTAATGCTTATAAAGACAAAACAAAATAACTTTCACAAGGATTTTTTTGTCATTTTATATTGGTTTTATTTTGACTTTAAAAGTTACTAAAGGATATTATTGTAATAAACACACATATATATATTGAAAACATTATGGCACGTGTCAGCATGTGAATGACCCCTGCTCTGTTTGGATGATGTGTGTGTGCGAGGTAGTTCGACCACCAAGCATTTTCTTTTGTGGTTGCATTTAAAAGGCCTGGGTGCCCCCTTATACAATGAGGTGGTGCATGTCCCAAACGTTTATCGGGTTTGACATTGATGATCTTTTTTTTTTTTTTTTAGTTTTCAGCCTTGAATTCTGTTATCAAACTTTAAAACTATGATAATAATTATTTTTATTCGTATATTAACTTGTGACTCGGTTCTTGTTCTATATCAATCTCTAATTAGATTTTAAAATTATGATAATAATAAATTTATCCTCATGTCAACCCTCCTTGCTTGTGACTTAAGCCTTGTCCTAAGGCGATCTCCAAGTCAAATATTAAAATTATGATACTCACTATTTTTATTTTTATATCGTTTTGGGTCAACTTGAGTAAACCATTCCAACCTAGATCATTTTTATCTTTACATTATCTTGGATCAAACTCAAGATAATCATATTAGCTTGTGATCCAAGCCCTAGACAATCTTTAACCATAACCTGAGTTTTATCTACGGCCTATTCAAATTTTAAAATTATAATAATTATTATTTTTATTTTAAGTTATACTCGAGTCAATAATTAATCTTGCCTTTGCTATACAAAACTTCTACACTAGAATAGCTTGCCAATTAAAAAAATAATTTTTATATTATTACATCAATCAACCTCACAAAAAAAAAATGTTATGTCCTTCTTATCCAATGTTATATCAATCAACCTCATTGATTTTCAGGCCAAGTTATGGTTCGTGATGATGCAGTTCACTATCAACAACCCTATCTTTCATACGCTCAATGATTTGAATTATTTTTTGTATTTCATTTTAAAAATATTTTTTAAAAAAATCTTTAAAAAAACATAGCATGATGATAAAGAATTTAAAAACTGCATAATAAATTTTGAGTTTGAGTCAGGATATATTTGTAAAAATCTGGGATAATCAGGGTTTATTCACTCATCTAAACTCACAAAATACATTTTCCAGAGAGTAAAGTTTCCTTGTATCCCAAAAAAATATTTTTGAAAAAAATAAATTTTTTATTTTTATTTTAAATTAAATATTTTTAATGTTTTTAGATTATTTTTATGATATCAAAAATATTTTTTTTAAAATAAAATATATTATTTTAATATATTTTTATTTTTTATTTTTTCAAAAACAACTTAAACAACGTTTTATACATTTGAATACAGAAGATTCTAATATACTGATTGGCCACACTACCACATTATCTTCGATCCTCTGTTGCTAGTCATTGTTGTCCGGAAAAGCCTAATTCAGCTCATCCACAGTCATAAATGAGCCATCTTTCAACCTTGCTTCCCAGCCATATAGCTTTAAAAATAGCGCAAAGTTTTATTTATTTATTTATTTTAGCTTTACTCAAGAGGAGGGTTTATTTTTGTGTTCTAATATGTTTTTTTAAATTAAATTTTATTTTTTAAAATGATTTTGATAATTTTAAAGTGTTCGTAAAAAATAATATTATTATATAATCTTTTACATTTGTTTCGTTTTTTAAAAAATGCACACAAACCAAATAACTCGTAACTATCTGAAGCTCAACGACTGATCAGCCAAGCCAATCTTCAAGGACAAAGCTCCGGAGTAAGCTCATTGAGCTCCAGCTGCAGCCCCTACATCCTTCACCGTTCGTTTAAAGATTGTCCTCTAGCTCCTCTAACCTGAGCTCTCTTCTCTACGTGATTTTTCCTGATCATACCAACCACAACACCTCACAAACATTAGCAAGAATCACAGAAATTAAGACCAGACTTGCAATCACACCAGAACTTCCGGACAGCCATGGCTGGCGTTTCAGCTCTCTCTGCAGAGATTTTGCTATCAAAGCGTGTTCAGGAAATGGTCCTCAACGGTGAAGAACTACAAAAGCCTTACATCAGCAGAGATGTATCCTCAACAAGCTCTAGCAAGACACGTGTGTGTGTGTTCTCTCGATTCTAAACTGTGATTTAACATCAATTAATGCACAAAACATTCCACATGTAAAGTAAGATGTCCTAAACATATGTTTCATATTAACTTCTAATATGCACACAACATGTTCATAATCACGCAGAATGGTCTTAGAAGAATACACATCTAAGATGCAAATATTAACAGAACTTGTTTCAAAAGCCATGGCAAAGTCATTGAACTTGGAAGCAGATTGCTTCCTGAATCAGTTTGGCGAACGAGCAGCACTACAAGCAAGGTTCAACTACTACTCACGATGTCAAAGGCCTGATCTTGTTCTCGGTTTGAAAGCCCATGCAGATGGATCAGGGTACACAATTATCTTGCAAGATGATGTGGAAGGTCTTCAAATCTTCAAAGATGAGCGGTGGTTCATAGTTCCTTCAATTTCTGATGCTCTCCTAGTCCTCATGGGTGATCAAATGGAGGTATGTGATAGCATATATAGGGGAATGCCTTCAGTGTAATACATGCACACACTCATAGCATAGAAATGGCTATAAATACTGTAATCAGAGCATGCGTTGAATGTGTGAAAAATAGAATAACAGAATCTGTTCATCTCTCTCTCTCTCAAACCGAATTCTCTCTTCTCCTTCTTTAATTTCTGGATTTACACATGGTATCAGAGCTAGAATTGCTCACGCATAAACACTGAATTCTCTTCTTGCTTCCGCAAAATTGACAGATTATTGCAGATTTCATACAACTTGACTGCAATTCTTCCGCAAATTTGACAGAATTCTGCAGATTTCATATAAATTGACTGCACAATTCATAGCTTCGTGGAAGAGTAAGCTACTGTCTAACAAATTGTTGCAGATTTCATACAAATTGACTGCAAAATTCATAGCTTCATAAAAAGAAAGCTACTGGAAAACACTAAATCGTGATCAGTTATTGAATTTCGATTTGCGTCTGCAATTTTTCAACACTTGCTTGCGTCTGCAATTTTTCGAAATTTGCTGCAGATTCTTGAATCTGTGATTCTCTCAAGCAGATTATTGATCTGCGAGGCAGTAGAACTGTTATTGAATTTCAATTGCTGCAGATTCTTGAATCTGTTATTGTCTGCAATTTGACTGGAAAACAGAGCTACTGGATCGTGATCAGTGCTGATTTAAAAACAGTGCTGATTTGAAACGGTTTTCTCTTCCTCTTTTCATGATTACTGTCAATTTCATTTCTCTTTCTATTCATCAAATTTGGTGAAAACAGAGCTACTGGATCGTGATTAGTGCTGATTTAAAACAGTGTTGATTTGAAACGGTGACATTTTGCTTCGACGCTGTGATTATCTGACTGCAGATTGTTGAATCTGCTGCAAATTGCTTCTGCAATTTTTTGTTTCGAAGCTGTGCAGATTAATTGACTTTGCTTCTGCAATTTTTTCGACTCTATCTCTGCTGCTATTTTTCACAGCCGAGTACACGAATCAGGCTGGAGTTGTGACTTACTTGTGCTGTATCTGCTGCAAATTGCTTCTGCAATTTCTTGTTTCGAAGTTGTGCAGATTAATTGACTTTGCTTCTGCAATTTTTTTTTCAACTCTATCTCTGATGCAATTTTTCACAGCAGACTACACGAATCAGGCTGGAGTGGCTTGCGTGTGCTGCAGATTTGTTTCTTCCATTTCTGCGCTGCCTTATCTGCAGATTTGCGTGTGATCCTTGCTGTGATTATTGAATTTTCTTTTGATCATCAGCAGCCATGGTGACTGCTTCACAACTTCAGATTCTTCAATCTCCAATCGCAGGTCTAATTTCCACTATTTCCACCTCTGTGAATGTCAAATTGGATGAGTCGAATTTCTTGAATTGGAACTTTCAAATGCAATTGTTGTTAGAAAGTAATGGAATCATTGGATTTACCGATGGTTCTAATCCATGTCCTATTACTCAGTCAATTGCTGATAGTAATACCGAGAATTCCACTTCACTGTCTGCTACGGATAGTGAGAATATGTTGATTTGGAAAATGCACGATCGTGCAGTGATGCAGCTCATTACAGCTACACTGTCACCCGTGGCCTTGTCTTGTGCCATAGGGAGCAGCAGCTCTCGTGACTTATGGAATAGGTTAAAGGATCAGTTTTCAACTGTATCCAAAACCAGTATTTTCCAACTGAAATCTAACTTGCAGAATATCAAGAAAGGGGCTGATTCTGTGAGTCAATATTTGTTGAAGATAAAGGAGGCACGAGATTATTTGAGTGCAGCTGGGGTGTATTTTGCAGATGAGGACATAGTCATCTTGGCATTGAATGGACTTCCACCTGAATTTAACACATTTAGATGTGTGATAAGAGGCAGAGAGAGTGTCATTCCTTTGCAGGAATTTCGGTCACAGTTATTGCAGAAGAAAGAATTGTTGAGACTGTGACAGACACACCTGCATATCTCACTGCTATGCACACGGTTTCAAAGGCTAACATACCTGTGTCACAAGCCAATTTTCCACAGGAACGGGGAATGCATAACTACAATTCTTATGGAAATGGGCGAAATTTTCACAAGAACCGTGGCAGAGGCAGATTCCAATCACAGCAACGACACTTTCATCAAGGGGGCAATTTTCATGGCAGGATGAATGATATGCCAGGATTGAATTCAGGAGTGTTTGAATCATACCAGTCTTCACCATCCCTGTCAAGCAATCCGGTTTGCCAATTGTGCAATCTTGAAGGCCATACAGCTCCTGCGTGTGGTTTAAATCGCAGTGAGAGGTTGAGGTGTCACATATGTGGCAAGAATAATCATAATACCTTGTATTCTTTTTACAATAAAAATGGTCCAAATTATGGTGGTAATTTCAGTGCACCAGCTACAGATTACCGTGGCAATTATCCCTCAGCGCAAAATTACCATGCACAGAAGAGTGTAGCACTGAACACGGTCATGCAGGCATCTCACTCTGGTTTGCAGCAGCCACAGAATGCCTCTCCAGTTTGGTTAGCCGATTCTGGAGCAACAAATCATATGACAGCAGATTTGAATAATCTTGCTTCATCCACCGCTTATCTTGCGAATGATACAGTGCAAACGGAAAATGGTGAAGGTTTGCTTGTATCACATATTGGGAATACCATTATTCCCACATATACTGCCCCTATTCAGCTCAATTCGGTTTTACATGTTCCCAAATTGACTAAAAATTTAGTGTCTGTACATCGGTTGTGTTTGGATAATAACTGCAGACTAATCTTTGATGCTTTCAATTTTTGGATTCAGGACAAGTTCACAGGGAGGATCATATACAAAGGGCAATGCAGTAATGGACTCTATCCCTTTTCCTTTGGTCATCATCGTCACTCTCATTTTGCTCATCAACCTCGGTCTTTTCTTGGTCAGTTAGTTCTTTCGTCTACTTGGCATCATCGCTTAGGTCATCCTACTAATAAAATTGCTGCGATGATGTTAGAAAAAGCCCAAATTAAATTTTCCATTGATTCAAATTCTTCTATGTGTCATAGTTGTCTACAGGGAAAGTTTTCCAAACTTCCCTTTCAATTGCGTCCTCATAAATCTGTAATTCCATTTCATACTATTCACAGTGATATTTGGGGACCTTCTCCTTGTCTGTCTATAGATGGTTACCGATATCATGTGACCTTTATAGATGAATTTTCCCGTTATTGCTGGCTATTTCCACTGGTTCATAAAAGTGATTTTTATTCTGTATACGTGAGATTCTATCACTATGTTCAAACTCAGTTTTTGCATTCTATTAAAATTTTGCAAAGCGATGGGGGTGGTGAGTATGTTAGTAAACAACTCCAGTCATTTCTCATTTCTAAAGGCACTGTCCATCAAAAATCCTGCCCTCATACGCCTGAACAAAATGGTCTTGCAGAATGCAAACATAGGCATTTAATTGAAACCACGATTACTATACTACAAAATGCCAAATTACCTGCGTCGTTTTGGACTCATGCTGTTCAAACATCAGTATATCTTATAAACAGAATGCCTTCCGTAATTCTACAGAATAAATCTCCTTATGAGATTTTATTTCAAACTATTCCTTCTGTGTCTCACTTGCGAATTTTTGGTTGTGCTTGCTTTCTCTTATTACGTCCATATCGAATTAATAAGTTACAAGCTAAAACCACCATATGTGTCTTTTTAGGATATGCCTCCCAATATAAAGGCTATCTTTGTTATGAACCAGTTGGCAAAAGAACATATATCTCTAGACATGTCATTTTTAATGAACATGTTTTTCCATATATTGATTTAACTACTGTTTCTAAGGGCCCTACTTTGTCTTCTTCCCAGCCTTCACATGTGCCCTTTCCAGTTGTTAATCATAAAAATGTCATTGTTTTTCCCTCTGCCATTCATTCTCCTGTTCATGCATCATCATCATCTTCCAAATCCATTCCTGTTTCACCTGCGTCAGATTCCATTTCTGCTGTGCCTTTGCCAATATCATCCACCCCTGCTGGTCTTGTTTCCAATTCTGGAAATGCATCTGAGGTTGGTAGTCCAGCAGTTGATTCATTTAATCCTGAGTGCATTTCAGTGATTCTTCATATTCCAGATATGAATCTGCATCCAATGCAGACGCGGAGTAAAAGTGGAATTATTAAGAAGAAGACAGTGTGTCTTGCCACGACTGCTGTCTCCCCGACTGTTGATTTGAATGTGGTTGAGCCGTCCAGTTACAAAACAGCATTAACTAGTCCTGTGTGGTTGAATGCCATGAAGGATGAAATTGATGCTCTTCAGTCACAGCAGACATGGAAGCTTATGCCTCTGCCATCTGATAAAAATCTTGTGGGATGCAAATGGATTTTTAAAATTAAGAGGTATGCAGATGGGACTATTGCGAGGCATAAGGCACGGTTGGTAGCACAGGGATTTAGTCAAGAGCCTGGACTGGATTATGGTGAGACTTTTAGTCCTGTAGTGAAACCAACTACGGTGAGACTGGTATTGGCACTGGCTGCTCAGTTTGGTTGGGGTTTGAGGCAACTGGATGTTAAAAATGCCTTTTTACATGGCATTCTTCATGAGGATGTGTTTATGTCACAACCTCCTGGCTTTGTTGACCAATTGCAACCGCAACTTGTGTGCAAATTACATAAGTCACTTTATGGTTTGAAGCAGGCACCACGGGCATGGAATGAGAGGTTCACTTCGTTTTTGCCATCACTGGGGTTTAATCACACTTATTCAGACTCGTCCCTGTTTGTCAAATACCTGGATGCTGGGGTTATCATTATCATTTTGCTGGTATATGTTGATGACATTATAATCACGGGGAGTGATTCTAATGCTATTAATCAGGTCATTACTGCTCTTGCTGCCGAGTTTCAGATCACAGACATGGGGGATCTTAATTTCTTCTTGGGTGTTCAGATTGTTCATACCACTGCTGGGCTGTTCCTCTCACAATCGAACTATATACATGAGCTGCTTCTTAAAACTGATATGCATTCTGCCAAACCGTGTGCTACTCTCTGTCTTCCATATCAACGGCTACTCAAGGATGATGGAGAACCGTTTGATAATCCCTCATTGTATCGCAGCATTGTAGGTGCTCTACAATACCTGACATTTACACGGCCTGACATTGCATTTGCAGTCCACCAGGTGTGTCAATTTATGCAGCGTCCTATGGTGGATCACTTTGTGGCAATTAAACACATATTGAGGTATCTTAAAGGTACTATTTCTGTTGGGATTACTTATCAGAAAGGGACTTTAGACCTCACAACATTCAGTGATGCTGATTGGGCTGGCGATCCTAATGATCGTCGATCGACGACTGGTCTGGTTGTATTCCTTGGATCAAACCCGATTGCTTGGAGCTCTAAGAAGCAGCACACCGTGTCTAGATCATCCATGGAAGCTGAGTATAGGGCCTTGTCTACTGCCTCTGCAGAACTGGACTGGATAAAATAGTTGCTCAATTCTTACGAGTTAATCTGGCTCAAACTCCTGTGCTATTTTGTGACAATTTATCTACTATTGCCTTGTCCTTTAATCCAGTGCAGCATCAACGCACGAAGCACATTGAAATTGATGTACATTTCGTGCGTAAGAGGGTGTCCACCAATCAGCTGGCGGTCCATTTCGTTTCTTCTCAGGAGCAGTTCGCTGACATCCTTACAAAAGGCCTTAGCTCTCCTCTATTTCTAAGCCATGTTCGCAATCTCAGGCTTGGTTTGTGTAAGCCTGGGATTGAGGGGGGATGATAGCATATATAGGGGAATGCCTTCAGTGTAATACATGCACACACTCATAGCATAGAAATGGCTATAAATACTGTAATCAGAGCATGCGTTGAATGTGTGAACAACAGAATAACAGAATCTGTTCATCTCTCTCTCTCTCAAATAGAATTCTCTCTTCTCCTTCTTTAATTTCTGGATTTACACAGTATGGTCTAATCTATTTAGTGATCTTAATAGGATAGGGACACACTAATACTACAAGCAAGCCCCCAGGAGAAATTCTATTTGGAAAATAATATCGCCAGAGATTTTGTTTTGTTTAACCAATTTAAGCAGCTTTTATGGTAACTGTTTTAGAGAATAATATAAATCATATTCTGGGGTCTCATTTAATAATTTAAGCTTTAAGTGATGGTTTCTTAACATGATATCAAAGCCTTATTGGCCAACGATTACGAGTTCGAATCTCACCATCCCTATTCTATTCGATAAAAATCAAGCACAAGGTAGTGTAGGCCTGTGCAAGTTTCAAGTCCAAAGGGCTTTCATTTGAGGGGGTATGTTAGAGAATAATATAAATCATATTCTGGGGCCTTATCTAACAGCTTAAGTTTTTAGGTGAGATGGTTCCTTAACAGTAACCATCATTCCGTCTCAACCAGTTGGAAAGGTTTTCTCTCTCTAAGATTCAGGAACACATGGTTCCTGCAAAATGCTCTGTGCCTAAATATGCTGGACCTGGCAAAAACATCTTGTCCAGATAAATGTTAAAATAAAAAAATATTTTATATCATAGGTGTATCAAGCAGTTTAAACTCTTAACAAGCAATTTTAGTTACTGTAGATAATGACCAATGGAATTTTCAAGAGCCCAGTTCATAGAGTTTTTGTTGATTTTGTTGAATTGATTGTTGGGTAATTTGTGGCAGATGAGAAGAAGAAGAAATTTGGGCAGAGAGAAAAGAAGGTAAGTCTGTTTTCACTAACTTCATAGTCTGCTATTTTATTGATTCAATTGCTTACAAAGTGTTTGACTTCTTGCCTCTTATATATGATTGAGACAGAGCACACAACACACACATTATGCATGCTTTACAATTATGAGAACACACACACACCTTATGCATGCTTACTTGTTAGTTAGTTACATCATAACAGAATACTAACTAACTATTACATCATCAACTACTTAAGCAACAAGCATCTTCATCCTTGTGCAATTCCAGCTCAGCAACTTATCTTCCAAAAGCCTCTCCTAAGTTGCTAACTGGTTTAACCCCAAGATCCATTCTTAATTGATTGAATCTATCCTTAGGCAAAGCTTTAGTGAATATGTCTGCAAGTTGATCTTCTCCCCTGCAAAACTGCATGTTAATCAATCCTTCTTTCAAGGATTCTCTAATGAAATGATATCTCATGTTTATGTGTCTTGTTTTCTGATGGAAAACAGGATTCTTAGCCATCGATATTGCTGACATATTTTCACAATACAATGGTGTTGCCTCGGCCTGCATCTCCCCAAAATCTTCAAGCACAAATCTCATCCAAATGGCTTGTGCTGTGGCTTCAGAAGCTGAGACATACTCAGCTTCTGCTGTTGACAAATCCACCGTGCTTTGTTTTACAGAAGCCCAAGAGAAAACACCACCTCCAAAGCTAAAAGCATAACCTGAGGTGCTCCTGCTATCATCGTCACTGCCCCCCAATCAGCATCACAGTAACCAATTAGAGTAGCAGATCTGTCCCTCACATACTCAATCCCATAGTCTAGGGTACCTTGAACATATCTCAATACCCTTCTAGCAATTCCCATATGCTTCTTCGTAGGACAACTCATGAACCTTGATAGTAAGCTTGCTGAATACATCAAGTCTAGTCTTGTTGCTGTCAAATACAACAAGCTTCCCACTATCCTTCTATACAACCCTTCATCTGCAGGTTCACTGCCATCCACCTTCTTAAGCTTTTCACCCACGGTTAGAGGAATTGCAACTGGATTGCAGTCCTCAAGCCCAAACTTTATAAGTAAAGACTTAGCATACTTACTTTGGTGTATAAACACTCCTTGATTGGTCTGCAACACACCAATTCCTAGAAAATGATGAAGCAGTCCTAGGTCTGACATTTCATACCTATGCATCATCTCCCTTTTAAACTCAGTCATCAATCTTTCACTGCTGCCAGTATATACTATATCATCAACATATATCGATATAATGATCTGACCTCCTTCATTGTCACTTCTAGTGTACAAAGTTGCTTCACTTGCACTCCTTTTAAACTTGCAACTTGTAAGATAGGCATTAATTTCACTATACCAGGCTCTAGGGGCTTGTTTAAGTCCATATAGAGCCTTGTATAGCTTATACACCTTATGACTGGACCCCTTTACTTCAAACCCCTCGGGTTGCTCCACATATACCTCCTCATCAAGCATTCCATTTAAGAATGCTGATTTAACGTCAAGTTGGAATAATTTCCAACCCTTTTGAGCTGCCAAAGCAATGAGTGTCCTGATGGTGTCTAACCTTGCTACTAGAGCAAAGGTTTCATTGTAATCCACCCCTGGTTTTTGAGCATAACCCTTGGCTACAAGTCTAGCCTTATGCTTGTGTATGGACCCATCAATATTAAGTTTTGTCTTGAAAACCCACTTCACACCTATCACAGGTTTATCAGCAGGTCTTTCAATTAGCTCCCAGGTATGGTTCTTCTCTATCATCTCCAATTCAGTCTTCATTGCATTCTGCCAGTCTTTACTCTTTGCTGCCTCTGAGTAATTTTCTGGATCAATTATACTCATGTGACATCTATTATAAATGTCTTCAAGGCTTCTCATCTTTACTGGTGTTGAACTTGGTGTAGAGGTATTACTGCTGTCACTATATGCATGTTCAAATTCTGAGTTAGTTTCAGAGTTTAAGTGTGTATACTGAGCTTCTTCTTCAGTCTGTTGCAGCCTCTCCATACTGCTTTACTCACTGTCTTCAAACACCTGTGATGGTAATACTGAACCCAATTGATTTTCCTTCCAATTCCAGACTTGATTCTCAGCAAAAACCACACTCCTTGACAGCACAACCTTCTTGGACTCTAGGATATACACCCTATACCCTTTTTCACAACTTCCATACCCCCATAAACACCTCTTTTTCAGCCTTACTGTCCAACTTTTACCTCAACGCTGCTGGAAACATGAGAATAACATATACACCCGAATATTCTCAAATGTTTTATGCCAGGTTTCCTCCCTGTGAAGACTTCAAAAGGTGTTTTTCCTTCCACAGCTGAGGTAGGACACCTGTTCTGGAGGTATACAGCAGTATTCACTGCCTCTCCCCAGAATTTAAGAGGTATTTCTTTTTCAAACATCATAGATCTTGTCATCTCACCTATAGTTCTATTTCTCCTCTCAGCAACCCCATTCTGCTGAGGAGAATAACTAACTGTGAGCTGCCTCTCCATGCCTTGACTAGCACAAAACAACTGAAAATCTTGAGAGGTAAACTCTCCACCCCTGTCACTTCTTAATGTTTTCAGTTTATGTCCACTTTGTGTTTCAACAAGCAATTTAAACTTCTTGAACACATATAATGCATCATATTTATTTCGAAGTAGGTATATCCAACACATCCTAGAGAAATCATCAATAAAAGTGATGAAATACCTATTTCCACCAACTGATTCTGTTTGCATAGGTCCACATAGGTCTGTATGCACCAGCTCTAGTGGATGCTTGGCTCTCCATGCTCCTTCTTTGTCAAAAGGTTCTCTATGCAGCTTGCCCTTGACACAACCCTCACAGATTTCATTCACTTCTGTTAGTCTAGGCAATCCTGTGACCATTTCTGATTTCTGCATCTTCTTCATACTGACAGGATTCAAATGACCCAGCCTCTTGTGCCATGTCCAGAAATCCTTAATCACAGATGCTTTCAAGGCTGCAGGTGCTATGTTTTCCAAGGATAGAGGAAAACATCTATTTCCTCTCATAATAACTCTTGCTATAACATTTGTAAGTGACTGATCATCAAATATTATAGCCTTATTACCTCCAAACAATATGTAGTACCCATGCTCAATCATTTGACCAACACTTAGCAAGTTCTCATCTAGGCCTGGCACCAGTAGCACTTCCTCAATATACCTGATTCCATGCTTTGTTTCCACCACCAATGTGCCCTTTCCAGTAGCCTGTACAAGATCCCCTGACCCCATCTTCACTTTGCAAGTAATGGTCCTGTCAATGTTGATCAAAATTGACTCTTATGAGGTCATGTGGTTGCTGCATGCACTGTCAACAAACCACACGTTTTCATCCTTCACAGTGGCAGCATGACAAGCATAAAACATGGTGCTTGTACATGCATCTTCTTCCTTTGCACAATTAGCTAATTGCTTGTAATTGTTGCATTCTTTTGTAGTATGGCCAAAGAAATTACATCTTCCACATTTCGGCTTTCCTTTATATCTGCAGACACCATAGTGAAATTTCTGACATGTGCTGCATTGTGGCTTTATGCTTGGCTAACTACTACCTTCACTCTTGTTGTAGTTGTTGTAATTCATACCAGCCTTCTGATTCCAATTTGAGTTCTGCACATTACTCAAATTTCCACCTTGATTCCAGTTTCCAAACTTTCTTTGCTAATTCTGCCATTTTGGCCATGGTCTCATCTGTGTGCTTTTGTTCTGTGAATGACTGCTGCCTTTGATTCTTAGGGAACTGAATGCTCTTTCAGTATTCATTACTCTTTCCCTTTCATCATGCATATCTTCCCTTCTATCATACACTTTAATTGAAGCAATAACTTCTTCACTTCTAAGTGTTTTCAAGTCTTTTGTTTCTTCAATAATTGAAACTATGGACTTGTATTTTCTGCCAAGACTTATCAAAGTCTTTTGCACTATCCTTTGTTCAGTAATCTCTTCTCCAAGAGACTTTAAGTCATTTATCACACCAAAAAACTTAGTCAAGTAATGATCTAAGCTTTCTCCTTCAGCCATTCTCATATACTCGAATTCTGCCCTTACTTGCTGCAATTTCACTTCCCTAACCTTTTCATCTCCTTTGTATTCTCTTCTCAACAGATTTCATGCTCCTCTTGCTGTCTCTTCATTCCTTATTATGGGGAAAATATCATCAGTCAAGGCTCCTTGGATAATACTTAGAGCCTTGGCATCCTTGATCCTTTTCTCCTTAATCTCAGCAGCAGTCTCTCCTGACTCAGTTTTCTTGTCTTTCGAACCAGAAGTTTCTCCACTGCTACTTTCATTGGATTCTTGTGTTGATGTATCAACCACATCCCACAGATCATAAGCTCTGAAGATAGTTCTCATTTTAACTGACCAAAAATCATAGTTCTCACCATTAAATTGTGGCGTTCGAAGGTCTGATGATCCAGTCATTGTTCTTGTTGTTGAATTCAGATTTGATTGATTGTCTTCCACAGTTTTACGCCCCTTCTTGAATCAGATTAGAGCTCTGATACCATGTTGATTTTGTTGAATTGATTGTTGGGTAATTTGTGGCAGATGAGAAGAAGAAGAAATTTGGGCAGAGAGAAAAGAAGGTAAGTCTGTTTTCACTAACTTCGTAGTCTACTATTGTATTGATTCAATTGCTTACAAAGTGTTTGACTTCTTGCCTCTTATATATGATTGAGACAGAGCACACACAGCACACACATTATGCATGCTTTACAATTATGAGAACACACACACACCTTATGCATGCTTACTTGTTAGTTAGTTACATCATAACAGAATACTAACTAACTATTACATCATCAACTACTTAAGCAGCAAACATCTTCATCCTTGTGCAATTCCAGCTCAACAACTTATCTTCCAACAGTTTTGACCAGCTCAGAGAAGGAGAGGATTTCTGTGGCTGTCTTCTACACACCTGAACCAAATAAAGAGATTGGACCAGAAGAAGGCTTGGTCAATGAGGAAAGACTAAAAATATACAAGAAAGTGAAAGACTATGCTGGTGTGCACTGGGAATACTACCAGCAAGGAAAGAGGGCACTTCATGTGGCAAAAGTTTAGAGCTGTGCCATCAGCATGATTCCCTGTGTTTTTATTATATCATCTATGTACACCATGTCTGATAATGTTGTGGATATTACTGGTAATTTATGCACTATGAGAAGTTTCCCATCATTTGGCTCCATGTAATTGCCTGTTTGGAAGTGTGGTTGAGGTTGTTTTTTAAAGTGTTTTTTATTCAGAAATACATCAAAATGATATTTTTTTTTATTTTCTAAAAATCATTTTCAATATCAGCACATGAAAATGATCTAAAAACACTATTTTTTAAAATTTAAAATAAAGAATAAAAATTTTCAATTTTTTTTCAATTGCCAAACACCCTCTAATATGATTCCACTGATTTTTTCTTGAAAAATGAGAGAAGTCTCTCCTCATGGCAATCCAGGGCCAACATGCACAATAAACCTAGTTTTCTAAGAGATTCTGAGAATTTCATGTTCATCTTGTGGCACCGAGCAGAAGGTTCCACTTCCAGAGGAGTGACGGTTGTCGAAACCTTCACAAATTAATTCTGATTTTACTATCACCGAAATAATAATTTTAGTAGTATGGTGGTAGAGACCAGGTCGAACCCAAGAGAAATTGATTTATTTTCCTACAAATACCAAATTCAAAAGAACGGGGTGGTTTGAATCAACAAGAATTAAATAAATAAAAGTGCTAAGTCTTAACGAAGGTTAATCAAGATGTTGGCAACTCGGTTCAAAGGGGTGATTCCTCCAATCTTACAAATCGGTTGATCATAGAAGTTAAATTAATATCCTTTCACAACAAGCAAATAAATTAGGCTTCCATTAAAGGTAAGGGAAACCTAGAGGCATGCTAAACTAATCCGAATAAACTTCTAATTAGTTCCTTATCGTCAAGCGAATTAAGTATCGAGAAGCAATCTTTCTTCACTCAACGGTAGCTTTAAGATCAAGATCTACACAATTTATTCCTAGCTAACATTCAAAAGCTTGAACATATACTTGTCCTATTCATCCTAAATAAATTAATGGGATAGATAAGACAATCAAATTAATTTACTTGCTTCTTATTCTTGTTCCCCACAACAATTACGGATTGAAAGAAGCATAGAAAGCATATAAACCATATCAAACCAATTCCATAAGCATGAATCCGAAATCAATAGCTTAAATTCTGGAAAAAGATAAATAAATACTTGAAAGTGTAAGGATTACAATGGAAATGTTACTTCTCACAACCAATAATGAAGATGGATGCTATCCCCTTTGAACCAAGAAAGTGAATCAGCTGCTCATGCCTTTTAGGTTGCTGCCGAATCTGAAAAATTGATGGAGAAAGAGTCAAGAGTCCCTTGCTTGCATGTATCTTCCCTTTTATTCTGGAAGAGTCCTAACCCTAATGTTGTTACTCAAGCTAAAAAATAGGAGATAAGTGTTGTAGAGAAAATCTCTCTAATCTATCAAGCATATCCCGTCATCCATCTTGCAACAGTATTTTCGTGCTGTAGATGATTTTCCTGACTTTGGTCTTTTCATGAAAGTTGTAGACCTAAATGTTTAGATGAATTTGGGCTTTTGAATCACTTGATTTCGACATCGTATGCTCCAGATATGCCCAGTTCAGTGTTGGTGCGCGAACAGAGTCAAGGCTGACGTTGTTGTTCCAATTGGATGCCAAAATCTGCATTGAATTTCTGCCACAATACTTTTCCAGCAAGCTTGATAGCTATAATTCCAATTCTGAAACTCCTCTTTAGGAATTAAAACCTGAAATATGCAACAAAGGTCCAAAATATAAAGTGCAAAATTTCCTATTTTATAGCAAGTAATCCACAAAGTCTCTTAAACATGTCAAACCCATAAAATAACTTTCAATATGTTGAAATAAGCTTGAAAGATGTTAAAAAGCATAATGTAAAAGGAATACAAATAGATGTGTATTCTGCACGTGTCAAATTCCCCCACACTTAGCTTTTGCACGTCCTCGGGCAAGATTCAAATCTACTTTTTCAAAAGAAAATGCAATGCCATCAACTAAGAACAATCAAACTCTTAAATTACCATAATATTTCATGAACAACAATCTACACAACTTAAAAGAAATGCTTAGCAAGCATTTTTTATTTGAAAATAAAATAACCGAATGCATAGACCTCATAGAAATAATCACTCAATTCTCACGTGTTTGACAGGTTAGTGTTTCTCTCAAATTTCTTCCAATGTAAGTGATCTACCATAAGCTTGCTAATCATCTCACTCTCCACCACCTAGATTACATGCATTACATAAATCATAAGGTCTTCAGAAGGGTTGTAATGGGGCTTGGTTTAAGGTAGGAAAGTTATTTGGTAAAGTAGTTTAAAAGCCATTGAGACCAATGGAGTAAAGTACCTCGAATTTGAACATGAAACCTCAAATACTCCATCTATCCCTTCTTTAAACTTAAAGATATCAAACCCACTTTATCCTTTGTTATTGGATAATTTATCACTCACAAAAACATTTGCACTCAACTTAAGGGACAATCGTTAACCTCTTATTAGAATTTGTCGAGGAATCAATGATAAGAACAAATAATTGCTATCAAGCAGAAAGCTTATCTTTTTGTCATGGATTCTTATAATTTCCACATTTTCTTCATTCCTTTGCTCCAGCTCATGATTTAATATATATCAATGTGTCATCAAGGATGAAGCAACCAATAGAGCTAATCTTTTCAATAATATACTGAAAGTACTTTAGAGTAACAATCTATGGCATTTCCCTACCATATCACATCACCTTTCAAAACTCTCCCAACTTTCCAGGTAGTCTCATGCTCCTATAATTATGAATTATACTCCACTGGTCCCTACAACTTAGGTGAGATAAATGGTAAGGCTTGTAATGTAGGTTATCAAGGAAAAAGGGTCATCAGCTCAAAAGGGTTCGCAATGGGAATATTAATTCAAAGGTGGGTTGATAGGCTTTATGTGGCATATAACAAAGAATGCCTTAATCATGTTTATGCATGCATGTATCAATGTGGTCTCGAAAAGAATCATGGCAAGTTCTAGAGAAACAAAACAAATGGAAGAACATCACACATGAAAGGAAAATAGAGACCGGTATGGATGTTTCGATCATTAGGCTCAAAATCTCACAGGCTAGTGTCTATCACATTCAATTACTTTTATTCCAAATAATATCGCTTGACTAAACAACCTTTAAGAAGCAAGTTCATCATTCAATTATATTATGATTTTTCTTGAGTTCAACTGAAAAGTTGTTCATGACATTAACATTCAAAACAAAACAAAACAAAACAAAAATTTTGCCCAAGTTTTTTTTTTTTCAAAAATATTGGAGACAAAGATTTTAAGGAATGCACCCCCACACTAAAAATGGACATTGACCTCAATGTGTGCAAGTAAATTCACCAAGAAGGGAAAGGAGAAAACTGCCCTGATTACTCTTTGTATTACTAACATTCGGTGTAGCATTTCTTTGCATATTTGACCGGAGTGGCAACTGGATCAAGAACCTGTCTGAGAGAATGGATGAGGAAAAACAAATTAAAATCATATTAAATATAAAGATGGAAAACGATAAAAGGAATCCAACGGAAAAGAAATCTTTATTCATTGTGGTGCACCACCACAGTTGGGTTGCCTCCCAAAAGCGCCTTTTTTATTGTCTTTGGCTAGACAAAGTCCTTCTGCAGTATTAATCTTGGTAAATTGGACTGACCAATTGCATCTCCTTCACATTAGTTCCATCAAAATCATCAATATAAGGCTTAAGTCTATGACCATTCACCTTAAAAATCTTGTTAGTTTCCAAACTCTGAATTTCAATAACACCATTTGGAAAAATATTCACTACAACAAATGGTCCAATCCATCTAGATCTTAACTTACCTGGCATGAATTTCAACCTAGAGTTAAAAAGTAATACCTTTTGACCAATGGAAAATTGTTTTCGGAGCAACAACTTATCATGAAGGTACTTTGTTCTCTCCTTGTACAACAATGCATTATCATAAGCTTCCAACCGAATCTCCTCCAACTCCTGCAGTTGTAACTTTCTTTCTACTCCGGCTTCTTTAGCATCCAAGTTACATTGCTTCACTGCCCAATAAGCACGATGCTGAATGACAACAGGTAAATGACACAACTTACCGAATACCAACCTATATGGTGACATTCCAATTGGAGTTTTGTATGCTGTTCGGTATGCCCACAGTGCATCTTCCAAACGTAGACTCCAATCTTTTTGGTTGGGGCTCACTGTCTTCTCAAGGATATTCTTAATTTCCCGATTTGAAACTTCTGCTTGTCCATTGGTTTGTGGATGATAAGTTGTGGCTACTCGGTGGTGGACTCCATATTTTCGCATCAATGCTTCCACAGTTCGGTTGCAAAAATGGGTACCTTGATCACTTATTATTGCTCTCGGAATTCCAAACCTACTAAAAATATTAGACTTGAGAAATCCTACAACAACTTTAGAATCGTTAGTATAGGTAGCTTTTGCTTCTACCCATTTCGACACATAATCCACAACAAGTAGAATGTAAACAAAACCAAAAGAACTAGGGAAAGGTCCCATAAAATCCATGCCCCATACATAAAAAATTTCACAATATAAAATAGGATTTTGTGGCATTTCATTCCTACGGGATAGGTTACCCATCTTTTGACATTTTTCACAACTCTTACAAAATTGGTAGGCATCTTTAAAAAGAGTTTCCCAATAAAACCCACTGTCTAAAATTTTTCTAGCTGTTTTTTTGGGTCCAAAATGTCCACCACATGCATAATTATGACAATAAGTAAGAATGGAATAAATTTCATAATTTGGTACACATCTTCGAATAACTTGATCTGAACCTAATTTCCAAAGATATGGCTCATCCCATATGTAATACTTAGAGTCATTCTTTATTTTGTCCTTTTTTGCTTTCTTTAATTCATGAGGTAAGATTCCTGTAACCAAAAAATTAACAATGTCAGCATACCATGGTTCCTTACCTTGTAAATGCAATAGTTGCTCATCAGGGAATGTCTCGGCAATTGGTAGCATATCTTCCTTATTCACAATTCTGCTCAAATGGTCTGCCACTGAATTGTCAGCTCCTTTTTTATCCTTGATTTCCAAATCAAACTCTTGCAACAGCAAAATCCAGCGTATAAGCCTTGGTTTGGATTCTTTCTTTGATAACAAGTACTTAAGAGCTGCATGATCTGAGAAAACAATCACTTTAGATCCTAACAAATATGATCTAAATTTGTCCAAGGCAAACACAATACCTAAAAGCTCTTTTTCTGTTGTTGAATAATTGCATTGAGCCGAGTTTAGTGTCCTCGAAGCATAGCAAATAACATGACTTTTCTTTCCATTTCATTGGCCAAGTACAGCTCCTATTGCAAGTTTACTTGCATCACACATGATTTCAAAGGGCATCTCCCAATTTGGTGGTTGTATGATTGGTGCCGAGGTGAGGAGCTCCTTCAATTTGTCAAATGCTATCCTGCAATTTGCTTCAAAGTTGAAAGGCATGTCCTTTTGCAAAAGTTGAGACAGTGGTTGTGCAATCTTTGAGAAATCCTTGATGAATCGCCTATAGAAACCTGCATGACCAAGAAAACTACGAATTTCCTTAACATTAGTAGGATAGGGTAAACTTGTAATCAAATCAACTTTTGCTTTGTCAACCTCAATACCTCTAGCCGAAACCACATGACCTAAAACTATCCCTTGCTGGACCATGAAATGACATTTTTCATAGTTTAAAACCAAGTTTGTGCTAATACATCTCTTCAAAACCTTAGTTAAGTGATCTAAACATTGATCAAAAGAATTGCCATAAACAGTAAAGTCATCCATAAAAATTTCAATGCAATTTTCAATCAAGTCAGAAAAAATGCTCATCATACATCTTTGAAATGTACCTGGGGCATTGCATAATCCAAAAGGCATACGTCGGTAAGCAAATGTTCCAAATGGACAAGTAAAAGTTGTCTTTTCTTGGTCTTCTTGAGCTACAATTATTTGATAGTAACCAGAAAATCCATCTAAGAAACAGAAAAATGACTTACCTGCCAGTCTTTCAAGCATTTCATCTATGAAAGGAATTGGGAAGTGATCCTTTCTTGTGTGAGCATTCAACTTCCTGAAATCGATACACATTCTCCACCCATTCTGCACTCTCATGGGGATAAGTTCATTTTTTTCGTTGGGAACAAGAGTTAGACCAGTCTTCTTGGGAACTACATGTACCGGACTTACCCATGGACTATCAGATATTGGATAGATAATCCCTTGGTCCAATAACTTCAATATTTCCTTCATAACAACCTCCTTCATTGCTGGATTCAGTTTGCGCTGAGGTTCCCTCACGGGTTTGGCATCACCGTTGAGGAAAATTCTGTGCATACAAAGTGTAGGGCTGATCCCTTTAATGTCTGCCAATGTCCAACCAATTGCTGTCTTGTGTTCCCTCAGAACCCTTAATAATTTTTCCTCATGAACTTCAGTTAAATCATTCGCAATAATGAATGGCAATGTTTCATCCTCTCCTAAGTACACATACTTCAAATGTGTGGGCAACATTTTTAACTCCAGCTTCGGTGGTTGCACAATTGAAGGTAGATCTTTAACATGCGAACTTGGTAATTCAACAGGTAAGCTAGTCCACATGTTAGGCATTATAGGCAATGAGTGTAAGGACATTATTGCTTCTTTCATGTCTTCATCAATTTCTCTCCTTGCATCCTTATCTGTCTTGCTCTGTTGCAACACTAAGTTCAACTTATCCTTCATAAGATTCAGCTCATAATCATCTTGCACAATAGGATCAATAACATCAATATGAAAAACAGATTCAAATTCATCAGGATATTTCATAGCATCAAAAATATTAAACGTTACTATTTCTCCATCAAACTCAAAAGATAAAGTACCCTTATGCACATCAATCTTAGTCCTGGCTGTTTTCATGAATGGTCTACCTAACAATATATGAGTTGAATTTAAAGCACAATCATCATCCATGTCAATGATATAAAAATCTGCAGGAAAAATTAATTCATTGACTCTAACCAGAACATCCTCAATAATACCTTCAGGATATGCGTTAGACCTATCTGCTAATTGAATTATTACCCTTGTTTCCTGTAAAGGTCCTAGATTCAAAAATTTATAGATTGAAAGAGGCATAACATTTATTGATGCTCCTAAATCTAGCATTGCCCTTCCTAGCGTATAATCTCCAATCACACATGGAATAGTAAACATACCTGGATCCTTGCATTTTTGAGGCAATTTTCTTTGTATTATTGCTGACACGTTCTCTCCAACTCTGATTTTTTCTTCAGTTCTTAACCTCCTCTTGTTGGTGCACAACTCCTTGAGAAACTTGGCATAACGTGGAATTTGCTTGATTGCATCCAACAATGGAATGTTGATCTCAACCTTCCGAAAGGTTTCAAACAATTCATGCTCCCCCTCCTCTTTCTTTGTCTTCGCCAACCTGCTAGGAAATGGAGGTGCAACTAATGTATTTGTCTTATGCAAAGTTGACTCAATACTTACCTCATTACTTGAATTTGGAAAAGGGGACTCAAGTAGTGTGCTTCCTTCTTTTCTAATTTCCTTCGGCACTGTCAGCCTTGGTGATGAGGTCTGCACCTCCTTACCACTTCTAAGGACTATTGCATTAGCATTTTCCCGTGGGTTAACTTCTGGTTGAGCGGGTAACTTACCCTTGTTAGCCTCCATTTTGCCTAATGACGTTGCCAGCTGTGATACTTGAGTTTCTAAATTTTGGATGCTAGCTCTTGTCTCCTGCTGGAACAAATGGGTGTTAGTTGCTAAAGATTTCACAATATCCTCTAGAGACATACATGAGCTTGATGCTTGGTGAGGTGGAGGGGCTGCTTTATTCTGACCGAAAGAAGGGAACTGTTGCCGATTATGGGGTTGTCCATACCTTAGGTTTGGGTGGTCTCTCCAACCTGGGTTGTACTGATTAGAATATGGGTCATGGTTTCTTGGCTGGTTACCAAACCCATTTACAACATTCACTTGAGAAATTACATCCTCTTGAAGTTGTGGGCACATGTCGGTAGAGTGATCTAAAAAAGCACAAATACCGCAAACTCTGGTCTGTCTTACCTGTCCCAAAACTACCTGCTTGACAAGAGAGGTTAATTCTGAAAGTTGAGTTTCAAGATTAGAGTGACTCACCTCACTTACCTTTCTAGGATTGTTGTCACCTCTGATTCCAAATTGCTGTGAATTTGCTGCCATCATAGAGATTAAATATCTTGCTGCATCAGGAGTTTTTTCTACAAGTGCTCCCCCACTTGCAGCATCTATCATGCTTCTGTCCATATGCAATAATCCTTCATAAAAATATTGCAACAACAATTGATCAGAAATTTGGTGGTGTGGGCAACTAGCAACCAGTTGATTAAAACGTTCCCAGTACTCATACAGAGTTTCTCAATTATTTTGGCGAATCCCACTAATTTCTTTCCTAATTGTTCCAGCCCTTGAGGCTGGAAAGAATTTTTCCAGAAACCTTTTCTTCAATTCATTCCATGTCCTTATTGATCCTGAAGGAAGGTAGTATAACCAATCCTTTGCTTTGTCTCCCAATGAGAATGGAAAAGCCCTCAATTTAATTTGTTCCTCACTCACTCCTTGCGGCTTCATGGTTGAACATACAACATGAAATTCTTTCAAGTGCTTATGGGGATCTTCACCTGCAAGGCCTCGAAAAGTAGGTAACAAATGAATCAATCCTGATTTTAATTCAAAAGCTACCTCAATATTAGGAAATTCAATGCATAAAGGTTGTTGGTTAACGTTGGGAGTTGCCAACTCCCGCAAAGTCCTTTGTTGTGCCATTATTTCAGCAGTTTCTTCTTGTATGTCTGTCTCAGATTCACTGTGCACAGGTGTTAAGGCCGGCAAGATGTCCTCTTGTCTTTTAGCCTTCCTATTCGCTCTTGCAGTCTTTTCAATCTCTGGATCAAAAACTAATTCACCTGTATGAGAAGATCTTGGCATAAATTAGTTTGATATTAAAGAAAAATAAAAACTTCCCCGGCAACGGCGCCAAATTTGACGGTTGTCGAAGCCTTCACAAATTAATTCTGATTTTACTATCACCGAAATAATAATTTTAGTAGTATGGTGGTAGAGACCAGGTCGAACCCAAGGAAAATTGATTTATTTTCCTACAAATACCAAATTCAAAAGAACGGGGTGGTTTGAATCAACAAGAATTAAATAAATAAAAGTGCTAAGTCTTAACGAAGGTTAATCAAGATGTTGGCAACTCGGTTCAAAGGGGTGATTCCTCCAATCTTACAAATCGGTTGATCATAGAAGTTAAATTAATATCCTTTCACAACAAGCAAATAAATTAGGCTTCCATTAAAGCTAAGGGAAACCTAGAGGCATGCTAAACTAATCCGAATAAACTTCTAATTAGTTCCTTATCGTCAAGCGAATTAAGTATCGAGAAGCAATCTTTCTTCACTCAACGGTAGCTTTAAGATCAAGATCTACACAATTTATTCCTAGCTAACATTCAAAAGCTTGAACATATAATTGTCCTATTCATCCTAAATAAATTAATGGAATAGATAAGACAATCAAATTAATTTACTTGCTTCTTATTCTTGTTCCCCACAACAATTACGGATTGAAAGAAGCATAGAAAGCATATAAACCATATCAAACCAATTCCATAAGCATGAATCCGAAATCAATAGCTTAAATTCTGGAAAAAGATAAATAAATACTTGAAAGTGTAAGGATTACAATGGAAATTTTACTTCTCACAACCAATAATGAAGATGGATGCTATCCCCTTTGAACCAAGAAAGTGAATCAGCTGCTCATGCCTTTTAGGTTGCTGCCGAATCTGAAAAATTGATGGAGAAAGAGTCAAGAGTCCCTTGCTTGCATGTATCTTCCCTTTTATTCTGGAAGAGTCCTAACCCTAATGTTGTTACTCAAGCTAAAAAATAGGAGATAAGTGTTGTAGAGAAAATCTCTCTAATCTGTCAAGCATATCCCGTCATCCATCTTGCAACAGTATTTTCGTGCTGTAGATGATTTTTCCTGACTTTGGTCTCTTCATGAAAGTTGTAGAACTAAATGTTTAGATGAATTTGGGATTTTTAATCACTTGATTTCGACATCGTATGCTCCAGATATGCCCAGTTCAGTGTTGGTGCGCGAACAGAGTCAAGGCTGACGTTGTTGTTCCAATTGGATGCCAAAATCTGCATTGAATTTCTGCCACAATACTTTTCCAGCAAGCTTGATAGCTATAATTCCAATTCTGAAACTCCTCTTTAGGAATTAAAACCTGAAATATGCAACAAAGGTCCAAAATATAAAGTGCAAAATTTCCTATTTTATAGCAAGTAATCCACAAAGTCTCTTAAACATGTCAAACCCATAAAATAACTTTCAATATGTTGAAAAAAGCTTGAAAGATGTTAAAAAACATAATGTAAAAGGAATACAAATAGATGTGTATTCTGCACTTGTCAAGGAGCACCATTGTTAAGCATTTTCTGCACCTCAGGCCTCTCCTTTGCTCTCTCATCAGCATTCCTAACTCCATTTCCCAAACATGAAGTGATTTGATCAATTGGAGCTTCAGTATTTATGCCTTAAATTGATTTACATGAGTTTCCATGATATATTTTAAAAGAATTGTTTTCTGGAGTAATATAAATTGTGATAACTTATCAAATATACTCGCTATAACACAAATCAATTCACTATCGATTAGTTTACGTTTATCACGACTAAATTCTCGAGCTCTTGTATATATGTACCCGTAAAAAACAGGTGAACTTACTAGTTTATCCTTAACCTACAACACCCTTGTATTTGTTTGAAAAATTCATTGTAGAATAGCATCATGCTACTCTGATTAAAATTATCAAACAACGTTTATACATTAAAATCCTGATTGATAATGTGTTGAAAAAAAAATTATTTTTTATTTTTTACATTAAATTATTTTTTTTCGTGTTTTTAAATCATTTCATGTGTTGATGTCAAAAATAAAATTTTTTATTTTAATATATTTCTAAATAAAAATTATTTAAAAAAATAATCTCTCATCCTGTTACCAAAGAGACACCAATTTGAGGTTAGCCTCTCCTATCCTTGGAAAAATACCTGAAGAAGCTTCATGTGTGTTTTGTTAATGAATCATCTCACCTAAAAGCTTAAGTTGATAAGTGAAGCCCCAGAATATGATTTATATTATTCTCTAACACACCTCCTCAAGTGAAAGTCCTTTGAGCTTGAGACTTGCACACATGCCCATTCTATCTTTTACTTGATTTTTATCAAATAGAATGAGGGTGGTGAGATTCGAACTCGTGACCGCTGGGTAAACAAAACTCTGATACCATGTTAATGAATCATCTCACCTAAAAGCTTAAGCTGATAGGTGAGACCTCAGAATATGATTTATATTATTCTCTAACATGTTTCATTACCAAAAATGTTTGTGTTTATCACATCATTCTGAATTATACCTTTTAAATATTTGTTACCTTGCCAACAATTTTGCCCACCGTTTGATCCAACACGTTCCCATCATCCACCGTTTGATCCGCCGTTTGGGCAATTGACTATTAAATATATATTTTCTTCTTTTAAATACTTCAAAAGCCTGTTACGTGTTAAAAAAAAAGCTTGTTACTTTATATTTTAATTAGCCATATACCCCCGTTTTGCCGATTAAGAACTATATTTTTTTAAGCTTAAGAACATATTAAGAAATTTTTTTTATAATACTATAAATTTGGACAAAATAATAAATTTATGCAGAATTCTTGTGAAACACAAGTTTCCAATAAAATATATGAATTTTAAATCTATATATTCAACATATATTAACAAAATCACTATCATAAAATTATTATCCTCATAAAAAATAAAAAGATTCGGATATCTGAATCATTAACTTCACTGTATTAGGATTAGTTCATTTTATAATCTAATTTAAATTAAACATAATAATAAAATATAAATTGTGAAAACACTTACAATAACTAAATAACAAAAATAAATCGTTGATTTTATATCTATATAAAAAAGAAAACAACATTGAAAATCCATTGCTACATTACAATCACTATCATGATTATAACAGTTAAAATTATTATCACCATTATTCTCAAACAATAAAAATCATTAAATTTCTCTGAAGAATAATAAAAAACAAAATACTTTTACAATAAAGCAAGCAAAATAATAATTAAAAAAATCACTAAAATTATCTTTATTAATACATAAACAATAAAATCCATAAAATTATCTTGAAAAAAAAATCATTAAAATCACCCATTTTTTTTTTGTTTCACCTTGAAGATCAGGCTCGCCTTACAAGCTTATTTCAAGCTTTGGGTATTCCTAAGCTTGACACCCCGCCCCCATTTTTTATGTTTCTATTTATTTCTTTGAATATTTTATTTTTGGATATTTACATATTTGTTTATCTTAAAATAAAATAATTACAATGATATTATAAAAATCACCTAATAATACTGTAAATAATTGTTCACCTGAAATATGAATGGATTCTTTCGATATTATTATTAGTAATTATTTTATGAACAATTACATATAAACCTAAGTTTTTAATTATTTAACCTTTTCGAATTTATAATTTTTATTTTATTTTTCTCATACAACCACATAAAATTACCAACATATTTTTTTCCTTTTTGATTCTATTTTTCCTCTTATAATAATTATAATGGTTTTTTATTCCAAGAAAAGTCATGATAAGAAAAAGAGTAAACAAGGAATAATTAGCTAAAAAAAGGCAAAATATTATAAAATTAAATGAAAAAAAAGTATTTATTGACTTTGATTTTATATATTTGAGTTTCCCATCAAGCCAGCCAGGTAAGATGCCTATAGAATTTTATATCCATAATTTTGTGCTATTAGCACAAAAGAATTTAAATTTATAATGAATTACACAAGTCTATAAATTGTTTTTACTAAACTAATAGTGTTTATGCTTGTTGGTGATTTCAAAACATGATAGGACGACGGGGGAAGTTGAATTGAGAATAAAAAAGATTTGTCAGAAAATCATTGTTCTATATTATATTCTTAAATTAATTTGTTTTTGTTAAGTCTGCTCAATCAGGCTTTGAATTAAGCTTACGGACAAGTTGGCAGGACTGGCAACAGGTGGAAGTCAGCTCTCAGACAGCAACCTCAAAAATATCAAATTATATTTCTTATTCCCTTGAAAGATTCAACTTCCCGCAAATAGTTTTCCTCTTGAAAATTCAACTGAATGTTGTATCCGTCAACTCTCAACAAGCTAGCCAACTGAAACTGCTATATATATATATATAAAGAGGTTTAGACTATCTAAATGAAACCTGTCCAGGAAAAAGCTGAGAGAACGAGAGTTTATTGAGGACAAGTGGGATGGAGAGACGTTGAAGGAATCAAGAATGAATTTGTTAATGTCTTTTACAAATTCAAATTGTAAAAGAAATGGATGATCTCCCTGGCATGCTACTATGTCAACTCAGGAAATGTTCTTCCTCAGTTTCGTTTTTTCTCTCAAGTCCCTGTAAAAGATGAATTTCGAACTAGCAGCTTGGACAGCACTGCTTATAAGCTAGATTCTGCAGAGAAAAGACACCGGGAGACTAATTGGATGCCATGGAAGTGCTCGAGCTTTTCCTATTAGCAGTGTTGGCCACGGCTTTTTGTCTGTCATCATCAAAAGTTCATGCTCAGGATCAATCAGGTTCAGAAATCTCATCACTTTAGATGCCAATATTGTCTGTTTTCACATAACATAAACTAACCCCAATCTGTGTCAAGAAACCGGAATATGATTTATATTATTCTCTAATACACCCATTCAAGTGAAAACTCTTAGAGCTTGAAACTTGAACAGACCCACATTACCTTATGCTAGATTTTTATCAAATAGAATGGAGCTGGTAAGATTTAAACTCGTGACCGCTGGGTCAATAACGCTATGATACCATGTTAAGGAACTATCTCACTTAAAAACATAAACTTTAATCTTTTAGATGAGACTCCAGAATATAATCTATATCATTCTCTAACAATCTGAATCTGCGCATCTTTCAGGTTTCATTAGCATAGACTGTGGCATAACGGAAGGCTCAAGCTATAATGATAAAATCACAGGCCTTACAAGCAGAAACTTATGAAGACGATGGTTTGTCCTTGCTCACAATATGCACTTCTTTTTTGTTTTTCATGCACTCCAAAAATATCACCTCTAACCCACAATTAAAGCACTTCATCGTGTTCTCCTGAGTTCCAGTTCATGCTGTGATGAATATAAAGTCATACTACAAAGTGAAGAGGTACTGGCAAGGTGATCCATGTGGACCAAAATCAGCTAGGTGGCAAGGTCTCAATTGTAGCTATAATGCTTATGACCCCCCCAGAATCACATCCTTGTAAGTAACAAACTTTAATGGATTTCTGTACTTTTTCTTGGATTACAAGAGGGGGTAGCTCTTAGCAGCAGAATTTCCCTCATTCAATCATCTATATGTTAATGGAACTGTTTAAATATGTTCAGGGACTTGTCCTCAAGTGGACTCACTGGAGAGATATCTCCTGAAATACTCAATCTCAAAATGATACAGTATCTGTAAGCACACAAGTCCCTTGATTGTAAACAAGAATTTTTAAATTTTGATTGATGGTTTATTCGGTCAGATTTTATATTTAATGGAAACATAATTTCTTTTGTTCAGCGATCTATCGAACAATAGTCTTCGAGGATCCATTCCTGACTTCCTGTCTCAATTGCCATACCTGAGGGTCCTGTAAGTTCTTGTTTTCAGATATATAACTTATCTACTGGTTTTCATACTGATCAAAGCTTTTCTACCCCTACAGAAACCTATCAAAAAATGAGCTTTCAGGTTCGGTTCCATCGGAGCTAAATGAGAGATCAAAGAATGGGACACTCATATTGAAGTTAGTGGTTTCTATGATGAATAATTTTTCATTTCCTGCACTTGAGTTTCTAGTTCAAATCTAACAAAAAAGGGAATTTTGATAAACGATATCTTACATTTATTTCATCAACATTGACTCTTCAAGTGTGGAAAAAAATAAACTTCATTGTTCATCCGACTGCAAAAACAAGGCCATTGTTCCGGTGGTGGCAACAGTTATTCCAGTGTTCATCCTTGTACTAATTACAGTTGCAGTATTTTGTTTCTGTAAGAGGAGAAAGCAAGGTATGGTAAACAATAGTTTCATTTGTATGGCTTGAGATTTCCAGGATCACAGTAGGTTCTGTGACTCATAAGTTTTTATATCGGTTACAAATTCAGGGGGGGGTAAATGAACATACGAGAGCACCGAATTTAAACGAAAGACATTTCTCGTACTCTGAGGTTCTCACCATTACATCAAATTTTGGGAGGATTCTTGGCGAGGGACAATTTGCAAGAGTTTTCCATGGCTACGTAGATAGAACTAAAGTTGCTGTCAAGATTTTCTCTCCATCAGTTGCTCAAGCGTACAAGCAATTCTCAGATGATGTACGTGAAACACCAATTCCATGATTGAGTGAACACAGAATCATTGCAATCACATATTCTGAACTAGATCTCATCTGGGATTTGCAGGCCAAACTTCTGACAAGAGTGCATCACAGAAACCTGGTAACATATTTTGGTTACTGTGACGAAGATTCCAAGAGGGCACTCATCTTTGAGCACATGATAAATGGAAACTTGGAGCATATTCTATTTGGTATCTCTATCTGCTCTCATCTCTTCACTTTCATCAGAAATTCAAGCTGCTGTGCTGTTTTCTATTCCCATCCGACTATTTTCTTGTACCATCAAAATTCGAATCCTTCCTGTTAGAGCTTTGAATAAGAACATAACCAGTGTACTGCATGAATGTAGATAGAAACGCAAATATTTTGAGCTGGCAAGAGAGACTTCAAATAGCCAAGGATGTCGCACAAGGTCAGCTAGCAGCTTCCTCAGTTCTATCTTTCCTTTTTCTACCTGTTCCGCTGTCATTTTCTTTTCTATTTGGAGTGTAGGGTTGGAGTATCTTCACGATGGTTGCAGGCCACCAATCATCCATGGAAACCTGAAACCTACAAACATCTTGTTGAAGGAAAATTTCCAGGCTAAGTTAGCCGATTTTGGGCTGTCCAAAATCTTTGCGATTGAAGGTAGCACCAAAGAATACATTGATCCTGAGTAAGTACTACTCCTCTCCATGTCCTAATTTTTCCTGCTCAACATAATCAAGTCATCTGCTAGATAGCCTCGAAAACAGCAAGTAGACTCTCCGAAACCAGAAGTTTTTGCTGAAACTGGTTTTGTTTCTCCTGATGCAGGTATTATGTCACGAGCAAGTTGACAGAGAAAAGTGATGTTTACAGCTTCGGGGTTGTGCTCCTGGCAATAATAGCTAGCCGGCCGGTCATCGACGGCGATCAAGAGCAGGCTCATATAATTCAATGGGCTACCACATTGCTCGGCAGAGGTGAGATTAAAGGCATTGTTGACTCGAGACTGCAAGGAGATTATCTCCTTGATTCGGTGTGGAAAGCTGTGGAGTTAGCAATGGCTTGTGCATCGAGAGCTTCAATCAAGAGACCAGCCATGACTCAGGTAGTCATGGCACTGAACCACTGTTTGGCTATGGAGATAGGTCGAGTGAACAGATCGGAAGGAACAATTGAAATGGTGTCTGTAAATCTGGGCACTGGATTGGTTCATCAAGCAAGATAGAAAGTTAAACAGGGCCAAAAACATGAGTGTTCATAATCTCAGACCTGCATGTCTCGAGTATCTGCATCTGCATGATTCTGTAATAAATTTTGTGTCTTCCATCTTGTCACAAAACCAACTTCTCTTTTACGAGGATGCCTGGAAAACGAATTTTAATGTGTTCTTAAGAGGAGTGGTGTGGCTCGGAGGGTAAGAATCTAGAATCTATAATTAAGATTGAATGCTAATATTATATATGGTGAAAGAAATTTTTAATAAATCTTGAATACTTCAATGAAGTATTATAGAAAATTATGATGTTGTTTGTTAATTCTTGTCCAGAATTATAGAATCAACTTAGACTTCGTGAGTACATGCCAAACATCAATCTTTTTATATAGTCAAATTTTTAAAAATTACTTAAATTAATTTGTAGAAGTCATACCAAACAAAACATTATTTTATAACATCAATCTTTTTTCAATAAAATAAAATTGATGATAAGTGCACTAACGATATTTTTTTGTCTCTTGAGATGTTGTGTGGAAAAGAAGTTGTGAGTAATCGTAGAATTATAATCACTAGAAAACTTAATTGTCTACGAGAGTCTAAGTAAAAGAACTTTATGTGCAAGAAAAAACATATCACCCTTAGTGCATCGTATATAAGATAAACTGCATTGTTGTTTAATTATTTTTCTAGGTCAAATTTATATGAATTGGTCTTTTCTATGATTCAAGATATCTCTCTTTTCATGAGGGAGTTTTTATCTTATTAGGTAAAAAACAAAATTGTTCTAAAGTCTAAATTTTAGCAATGCTTGCCTTGCCAGAGGAAAGTGATGGTCGAAGGTACTCCTGGTACTGTAGGGAAGTTGTTGGATGGTTGTTGGAGGTGTTGTTGTTGCTGGAGGTGGAGTAAAAGGGAGGGAGAAGTGGTGGCTGGGAAGGGAAGAAGAAAATTCTAGACTGAAAAATAGTTTTTTCTCAGCTTTGACTTTGAATTTCTTAATGATTGGAGCATGGAATCCAACTTTATTTATAGAATAATCTTGTTTTTATTGAGATAAATTTTCAGCTCTGTATTCAACCCGAAAGCATCTAGCCAGTTGTCAAAACCTCTAAAATATATTTTCTCTAAATGAATTTATTTCAAACAATTTGTGCAATATTTGTCCCCTTAATTGTTTTAGCCAGAAGATTAATGTGTTATTTAGGATTCTTTTCCCCCCTTAATTTTGAAGTTCCAGAAATAGGTAATGCAACAACAAAAAAACACCCACTGATCTGTAAATGTTATGGCCTCATCATATTTAAATCAAATATCTTTCCAATGGCAGCAATAGTTTTTCTAGCTGCATCGAGGGGACACGCGTGCAGAGACTCATGCCAGTCATCTTAGCAATTCCTCCAGCACTGTCACCGATTGGACCATGAGCATCAATGGCTAATCCAGTAGCAATGGTGCTCAACATTCCAAGGGAAGCCACAACAATGCCTTGCATGGCTGAAAAGCTAAAAGCAACAAAAATGCTAATTGCAACGAGAAAGATGGGATGGTGACGAATTTGATTCCCAATGCAAGGCTAAAGATCTCATTAGTAGGAGGTCCAGTTCTGAAGGAGTCAGCACCATCTTACACTGATCTGTAGACAAATGAATTGAGTTGTGCACTCGGATGAAAACTTAACAAGCAACTAAATACTCAATAATTGTTAGGTAATGGCTTTGTCCTTCTTGAGTTTTTCTTTTTCATATGCTTTCATATGAGCAATTGAAGGGTTTTTATTCAATGGTGGTGGATCAAAATCAGTCACCACAACATTTTGAGATATGAAGCAAAATCTCATCTTGACATCTTAGAATATGGTTTATATTATTCTCTAACATACCCATTCAAGTGAAAGCTCATTGGGTTTGAAACTTGCACAAACTCATACTACCTTGTGCTTGATTTTATCAAATAGAATGAGGGCGGTGAGATTCGAACTCGTCACCGCTGAGTCAACAAGGCTTAGATACCATGTTATGAAACCATTTGACCTAAAAGGTTAAAGCTGTTAAATAAGACCCATAATATGATTTATATTATTCTCTAACAATAATGTCACTATTTGTACCTATATGCATTGCTAGTATAATATCTCTTGACAAATCCAATATGAAGTCTAGCCCAAAGATCATCTTCTAGGAGGTTTATTTCAACCTTTCCGACAAGTTCAACACCAAAACCAGCAGCTTATGTATAGATACCACGACCAACCCTTCCAAAGACAGCCATGAAAGATCCCCCAAGACCGTAACTAGCTATAGATTCAAAAAGGCCTTCCCAGTTGTTTCATGATACAACTTGAAGAGATTGCTAGCAATGTCAAGTACCAACAAACCATTTGCAGCAAGAAGAAAACCCATCACTGATCCGGACCTTTTTCAAGCCAACTCTTTTTCTAGCTTCTAAGGTTGTTCTTGCGTTGTCAAAAGTAGCAATTTTCATATCTAGGAATCCAAAAAGGACCGAAGCGAAAGCACCAAGCAGGAAGAAGACAGTGGTAAAGATTGCAGTGGCAAGTGCTGCCTTTCACGTACTGAGTGGATCATAAGTACAATGTTGGTTCTTCATGCTAAAGCCCTCGACAGAACCAGGAAAGAGGAAGATGAGAGGTGCAAATGGAACCATGGAAACCCTAACACTCTGATATTCAGTAAAAAAGGAAGAATGTGGCACACAGAAAATGATATCACATCTCATAAAGTAACATTGTTTTCAACACAAATACTTGTGTTTTTTTTCCATCAAGGAAGACATATATAAATACGTATAGCTTTCGCCCTGTCATAAGTTTCTAATGATACAAAAAAAACATACAAACTTGTTTTGTTCTTTTATATTAAAAGATAGTAAAAATGATATCATATCATAACCCAAACTACTTGATCTAATGGATCTAATGTTTTTAGGTTTAGTTATGTGATGAGTCTAAATATATATGAGTTTGATGGATTACTGGATCTAATATTATTGAGTTTAGAGACACAATAACCCTAGTACATATAGGTCTAGCAAGTTGTTTGATCTAGTATATTTAAGTCCAACTACATGTTCAACTCGAGCAAGCATGAATATGACAAGTTGTTGGACTCAACATTCTTGAGTTTATATATGTGATGAGCTCAAATATATATAAGCTTAACGAGTTGTCAGACCCAATATTTTATGACTACACACTAAGCCTAAATTGATGTGGATTTGGCAAGTTTTTTGACTCATTTTTCTTAGATTCAGCTACACTTTGAGTCCAAATAAACATAGTAATAGCAAGTTGTCAAACACATTGTCCATGAGCTTGACATTTTCCAAGTCCAAGTGAGTATTGACTTGATGATCATTATACGCCTCATGTTGAGGCAAAAGACTTTGATTGTTTATTCTTGTGATTTTTAACATAAAATATTAATATCAAGAATAATCATCATTTTATACTACTAGATTTATAAAAGTTTTCTGAGTATCTACCATATTTCTATCAGCATTAATATTATATAAAAGATATATACTCATCATTAATGCTAGCAGGAGAAAATGATATTTTAATCTCTTTATTCAAGTAACATGACAAGGTTCAAGGGTTATATATACTCTATGAACCACCTAAGTAAAGGGTTTTTGAATTATATTTTTTAAGTACTTGTACTTTAATTCTTATAAAATTCATCGTACAAGAACTAACACTTTTGTCCTTAGAATTTAAATTTTTTTATTTCATTTTTTGTAAAATCTTATTAAAAATCATTGATTTTATCATTCGAGAGCCCCTAAACCCTATAAAAAAAAACTATTCAGCATATATTAAGTCTTCTATTCTATTTATATCAATCATCTACCTCGTGAGCTCTGAAAAAAGAAAGTAATTACATGAATATATGATCATCTATTATCTAAAAACTAAAAATAACATTATTTTGAAGCATATTAAATTTTATAACATCATCATTGTTTTGAATTTGCTAGTGTGGCCTGGTGACTTTGTTTCTTGGAGGGTTACTCGTCCACTCCAATGTCATTCAAATTAGGGGTGAGCAAACCGAACCGAAAAACCGATTTAACCGAGAAAACCGAAAAAAAAAACCGAAAAAACCGAACCGAAAAAACAAACCGATTAAACCGAGTACAAAATTATAAAAAACTGTCCGGTTCGGTATCGGTTTTGTACTCACAAAACCGATTGACCCAAACCGAACCGGTTTGGTTCGGTTTGAAGTGTTAAATTGTTGATATAAATAGAAGAAACCCTACTCTCGCCTCCCTCGCCTCTGTCTCGCCTCCCTCGCCTCCTCTCGGCTCTCGCCTCCTCTCGCCTCTGTCCTCTCATCCTCTGGCCTCTCGCCTCTATCTTCTCATCCTCTGGCCTCTCGCCTCTGTCCTTTCGCCTCCCTTTGGCTCTCTGAGTCTAACACAGCAAACAACACCTTAGCAAGCAACAAACAGCCTCTCGCCTCTCTACCTTAGCAAGCAGGCTCTCGCCTCTCTGTCTCTGCAAGTCTGCATCTTAAAGGTAAGTAAATTTAACTAGTTGATTTTAGGGTTAGGGCTTGTTATCCTTGTAGTTTAGAATATTTATTTTAACTAGTTGATTTAACTAGTCTCAGCAAGTCTGCATCTTAGTCCTCTGCAACATGAATAGCTGTTGGGTATAACGTAAGGACGGGGTTTCCTTGGGTGTTGCCTCCTCATATCCGTGGCCGAACCACCAGAAACACCTCTGTCTGGGTGTCAAGAAATTGAACAGTCTTCCTTTCATTCAGGTACTTATCATCTTGTTTGTGAATAATTTTCTACTACCTGGCGATTACCATACAAGTTCAAATGTTGATTTTTTCTTCTTTTTTTCTTATCCCTTTCTGCTTAGCTTAGCTTAACTTGGTTATCTCTCTAATATTTCTGTTTTTTTCATTATATTTTTTGAGCTTAAAAAATAATGAATTGATATAAAACAGTCCAGGATTTATGTAATTGTGTGCAAGATTGGAGGTTTATGTTAGAAATAAAGATGGACAATTTTTGTTAGTATTGTGCATGATTTATTTATTTTTTATTTTCTTTGGCTGTTAAATGGTGTCTCTTGTTGTTTCTGTGAATGCAAAATGTATGTATATATGTAGAATTTGTTTGGTGGGTATTTGCTACCTTGGAGACTGGAAATACATGGATGTTTATTTCTCTATTTTCTCTGTAAAATATCCAACTTGGAATTTAATTTCTTCCTGGAAAGAAGTTTCTCGTGTAACTTATGACTGAAATCTCTTCCTTGAAAGGAAGTTTTCATGATTTTCTGATATGATTCTGTGCTCTGGCTGATCCATTATCAATAGTTTTCATTTGGTTATGCTGTGAGATTAAAAAAATTGTTTTTACATAGGAATGACTCAATGAGTGGTCTACTGCAGGTTTGTTTTTTCTAGTAAATTGAATAAAGTAGCTTCAAATTCTTCCGAAAGAAAAAAATCTTATAGGAGTGAAGGGAGGCCATTTTTGTTTCACTATGATCCGTGTAGCTTTTTTCAGTCCTAGTTCTCCTGTCAGAACTCCCACACACACATTACCAGTGGATGGTCTCTTTATATTCAAATCTTATCACAATTAATGCAATGATGCATCAGTTTGTGGTCCTGGCAAAGCATGACTAGTTTGCTACATAGAAAAATCTTACTAGTTTAATTGCTAATAGGGGAGAATAATTTGGTTGTGCTGTGCTTAATGTCATATATCTTGGCACTGCTGGTTGGCCATTTAATATATTGGAAAATTATCATTTGCATGTAAGATGTTGTGCACATATTGTAAATCTTATTGTGGGTGATGGCTTGAAAGAGATTCATGATTCAGGTTATTTTTCTTATACATTTGTATTTTTATTTTATTAAATAATAATCAACTTATTTGCAATCTAACATTTCTATTATTTTTTTGTAGATTTTGGTGGAAAGTTAAATCTAGCGACGGATGATAATTAGTTCAAGACCGATTGTATTTCTTGAAGTTTTTTATGTTAATGTTTCTTGTTTTTTTTGAAGCCCTTTTTGAAGGCATTTTCTGTAATTTAAATTTAAATTTGTTCACTTGTGTAGTTTTAATTATCTCTCATCATGCTAAATTACACAAAACAAAAGTATTAGAAAGGTTAAAAAAAACTTAATAAACACTATATTAACAATTTAATCCATTAATATTTGTATTTGTTGCAAAAAAAAATTTAAAAATACTTTGGGTTCTTGTACAAAAATAGTTTTTCAAGCCCATCAAAAAATTTATTAGAAAACCCATCAAAAAGCCCATCAGAAGGCCCATTAGAAGGCCCAAAAACAAAATTCGGTTTTATGAATTTTTTAACCAAAAAAACCGGACCGGACCGAACCGAAAGTGGCCGGTTTTGAATAAATTCGGTTCGGTTTCGGTTTGTTTTTTTTTTTAAAAAAAAAAATCGGTTTGGTTACTATTTTGACAAAAAACCGAACCGAACCGAAAATGCTCAGCCCTAATTCAAATCATATTCTTCTTCTCCAACGCCGTGCACTGCAATTGTGTTTATGTTTTGCAAAAAAATAAAAAATAAAAACTCTTATTTTGATACAATTCGAGGTATGCCATATAATGTCTGAATTTGATTAAAAATATTACGGATCAATTAAACGAAGAAATTTATTTAGGCTACATTTTATTTAATTAGTGAGCACATATAGGTGATTTTCTTTTCATAAATAGGATATTTTCTATAAAAAATAATAATAACCATTTTATAATTGGTGGTAGAAATATTTCCTTCTTTACCTCCATTGCTTTAGCTGATCATTAAGAATTATTAGTTTACATTTATCAACAAAAACTATTTGTATGATTTAGGGTTTTATAAATATAAATGGATTTTTTTGACTTATTAAATAAGTTAAACTATATTCAGCCTTACAACCAATTTCTTAAATCATTAAAGAAAATCCCTATATTCATCCTTATTAAATAAGTTTTTGTATTTAAATATTTCCAAAATAACTAAACTTGATAGACAATGGGTCCCTATTAAATGACAATTTTTTTTTATTAACTTGGTTGTCCGGCTGACTTGTGCGCATCTTGACTAATCCTACGAGCCCTAAAATTAACGACGATATAACCTTCAATAATAAGATGACACATTTTTTTGACTTGGAAGGAAGTGGATGGAAGCTTCTCATTAAAAAAATTAAATTCATGAGGATCTAGATTAACACAACTGAATAGTAGATTAATGGACCACCAGGGTTATCGTTTTAAAAAGTCCTTATATTTTATGAAAACTAATTAAATAGTCTTTATATTATATATGATAATTAAATAATCCCTTGAATTACAATGATCATTCTCGATTTAATAGATTTTTTTGTTCCAAATTGCCTATTTGTACTCTCATAATATTTCTCCATTTTACTCAATCACTTTTTCTAAGATATAAAATTGACAAAAGTAGTAAATTATAATTTTAATATTAAATAATGGTCTCTGAAACTATGAAAATCAAGTTGTTAATTATTGGTTATTATATATATATATAGCACGGTAGTAGTTGAGAGTTGAGGGATACAAAATTCAGTTGTGTATATATATATATATATATATAAAAGAGGTTTAGACTATCTAAATGAAACCTGTCCAGGAAAGAGCTGAGAGAACGAGAGTTTATTATTATTATGTGAGCCTGCGGTGATGTTGAAGGACAAGTGGGATGGAGAGATGAGAACGTTGAAGAAATCAAGAATGAATTTGTTATGTCTTTTACAAATGCAAATTGTAAAAGAAATGGATATTAATCTCCTTGGCATGCTACTAGTCAAGGCAGGGTTTCTCTCCATAAACATTGCTGTCAGGAAATGTTCTTCCTCAGTTTCATTTTCTCTCTCAAATCCCTGTAAAAGATGAATTTGGAACTAGCAGCTTGGAGAGCACTGCTTATAAGCTAGATTCTGCAGAGAAAAGACACCGGAGACTAATTGGATGCCATGGAAGTGCTTGAGCTTTTCCTCTTTGCAGTGTTGGCCACGGCTTTTTGTCTGTCACCATCTTTAGTTCATGCTCAGGATCAATCAGGTTCAGCAATCTCATCACTTTAGATGCCAATATTATCTGTTTTCACAGAGCATAATAAACTAATCCCCATCTGTTTCTGCGCATCTTTCAGGTTTCATTAGCATAGACTGTGGCATAACGGAAGGCTCAAGCTATAATGATAAAATCACAGGCCTCCATTACATTTCAGATGAAAACTACACAGAGGCTGGTGTAAATAAGAATATATCATCCAAAATCAACACGACAGGTATAGACAATCAGTATCTCAATCTCAGAAGCTTCCCTGATGGAAACAAAATCTGTTACACCTTGAAGCCTGTGCGGAGCAAGAACAAGTATCTGATCCGAGCAGGATTTTTGTATGGGAACTATGATGAACTCGACGATGTCCCAAAATTTGACTTGTATCTTGGAGCCAACTGGTGGGAAACCGTGACACTGATTGACGCATCCGATCTCTTCACAACAGAAATCATCCACCTCCTTTCCTCAGATTATGTAGACATTTGTCTTGTGAACACAGGTTTTGGGACACCTTTCATATCAGTTTTGGAGCTAAGGCTTTTGGACGATAAAACTCACAGCAATGTATCTCAGTTGGTGCGAAACATGGTTGGGTGTGGTTTAGCTAATTCATATCCGATCAGGTGAGCCATTTTCTTTCATGTTTTCATACTGTAACTCAACTTTTCAGTATTATCCAGAAATTTCTCAGTAAACAGCAACATATCATCCAGGTTCTCGGACGATGTCTATGATCGAATCTGGTCACCTTTTCTGCCTGAACATTGTGAAGTAAAAAATACTAGCTATGCCATTAAATCACCAGATGATGACAAGTACGGTGTCCCAAATGCCATCATGCAAGGAGCAGCGGTTGCAATCAACCAAAGCGATGCCATAGTATTCTATTTTTCACGTGACGATCCCACCACGCAGTATTTTCTCTACATGCACTTCGCTGAAATTGAAAATCTGCCAGAAAACCAGACCAGAGAATTCAACATCTATGTCAACAAAACGCTGTGGCGTGGACCGATTGCTCCAAAATACTTGCAGAGAACTACAGTAAGCAGTTTATCCCCATTGGAAGGAACAAAATTTATGGTTTCGATCAATAAAACCATAAACTCAACTCTCCCACCCTTGCTCAATGCCATTGAGCTCTATCAAGTGCACGAGCTTTTACAAGCAGAAACTTATGAAGACGATGGTTTGTCCTTGCTCCCAATATGCACTTCTTTTTTCTTTTTCATGCACTCCAAAAATATCACCTCTAATCCAAAATTAAAGCACTTCATCGTGTTCTCCTGAGTTCCAGTTCATGCTGTGATGAATATAAAGTCATACTACAAAGTGAAGAGGTACTGGCAAGGTGATCCATGTGGACCAAAAACCGCTAGGTGGCAAGGTCTCAATTGTAGCTATAATGCTTCTTATCCCCCCAGAATCACATCCCTGTAAGTATCATACCTTTGTTAAAGCAAACTTTATTGGATTTCTGTACTTTTTCTTGGGTTACAGGGGGGGCATGGCCTGCTTGATGAGGGTGAGGATTTAAAGTCCTGCCCTCGTAGCAGCAGAATTTCCCTCATTCAATCAGCTATATGTTAATGGAACTGTTTAAATACGTTCAGGGACTTGTCCTCAAGTGGACTCACTGGAGAGATATCTCCTGAAATACTCAATCTCAAAATGATACAGTATCTGTAAGCACACAAGTCCCTTGATTGTAAACAAGAATTTTTAAATTTTGATTGATGGTTTATTCGGTCAGATTTTATATTTAATGGAAACATAATTTGTTTTGTTCAGCGATCTATCGAACAATAGTCTTCGAGGATCCATTCCTGACTTCCTGTCTCAATTGCCAAACCTGAGGGTCCTGTAAGTTCTTTTTTTTCAGATATATATAACTTAGCTACTGGTTTTCATACTGATCAAAGCTTTTCTACCCCTACAGAAACCTATCAAAAAATGAGCTTTCAGGTTCGGTTCCATCGGAGCTAAATGAGAGATCAAAGAATGGGACACTCATATTGAAGTTAGTGGTTTCTATGATGAATAATTTCTCATTTCCTGCACTTGAGTTTCTAGTTCAAATCTAACGAAAAAGGGAATTTTGATAAACGATTTCTTACATTTATTTCATCAACTTTGACTCTTCAAGTGTGGAAAAAAATAAACTTCATTGTTCATCCGACTGCAAAAACAAGGCTATTGTTCCAGTGGTGGCAACGGTTATTCCAGTTTTTTTCCTTGTACTAATTGCAGTTGCAGTATTTTTGTTCTGTAAGAGGAGAAAGCAAGGTAAACAATAGTTTCATTTGTATGGCTTGAAACTTCCAGGATCACAGTAGGTTCTGTGACTCATAAGATTTTATATCGGTTACAAATTCAGGGGAGGTAAATGAACATACGAGAGCACCGAAGTTAAACGAAAGACATTTCTCGTACTCTGAGGTTCTCACCATTACAGCCAATTTTGGGAGGATTCTTGGCGAGGGACAATTTGCAAGAGTTTACCATGGCTACGTAGATAGAACTAAAGTTGCTGTCAAGATTTTCTCTCCATCAGTTGCTCAAGCGTACAAGCAATTCTCTGATGATGTACGTGAAACACCAATTCCATGATTGAGTGAACACAGAATCATTGCAATCACATATTCTGAACTAGATCTCATCTGGGATTTGCAGGCCAAACTTCTGAAAAGAGTGCATCACAGAAACCTGGTAACATATTTTGGTTACTGTGACGAAGATTCCAAGAGGGCACTCATCTTTGAGCACATGATAAATGGAAACTTGGAGCATATTCTATTTGGTATCTCTATCTGCTCTCATCTCTTCACTTTCATCAGAAATTCAAGCTGCTGTGCTGTTTTCTATTCCCATCCGACTATTTTCTTGTACCATCAAAATTCGAATCCTTCCTGTTAGAGCTTTGAATAAGAACATAACCAGTGTACTGCATGAATGTAGATAGAAACGCAAATATTTTGAGCTGGCAAGAGAGACTTCAAATAGCCAAGGATGTCGCACAAGGTCAGCTAGCAGCTTCCTCAGTTCTATCTTTCCTTTTTCTACCTGTTCCGCTGTCATTTTCTTTTCTATTTGGAGTGTAGGGTTGGAGTATCTTCACGATGGTTGCAGGCCACCAATCATCCATGGAAACCTGAAACCTACAAACATCTTGTTGAAGGAAAATTTCCAGGCTAAGTTAGCCGATTTTGGGCTGTCCAAAATCTTTGCGATTGAAGGTAGCACCAAAGAATACATTGATCCTGAGTAAGTACTACTCCTCTCCATGTCCTAATTTTTCCTGCTCAACATAATCAAGTCATCTGCTAGATAGCCTCGAAAACAGCAAGTAGACTCTCCGAAACCAGAAGTTTTTGCTGAAACTGGTTTTGTTTCTCCTGATGCAGGTATTATGTCACGAGCAAGTTGACAGAGAAAAGTGATGTTTACAGCTTCGGGGTTGTGCTCCTGGCAATAATAGCTAGCCGGCCGGTCATCGACGGCGATCAAGAGCAGGCTCATATAATTCAATGGGCTACCACATTGCTCGGCAGAGGTGAGATTAAAGGCATTGTTGACTCGAGACTGCAAGGAGATTATCTCCTTGATTCGGTGTGGAAAGCTGTGGAGTTAGCAATGGCTTGTGCATCGAGAGCTTCAATCAAGAGACCAGCCATGACTCAGGTAGTCATGGCACTGAACCACTGTTTGGCTATGGAGATAAGTCGAGTGAACAGATCGGAAGGAACAATTGAAATGGTGTCTGTAAATCTGGGCACTGGAGTGGTTCCTCAAGCAAGATAGAAAGTTAAACGGGGCAAAAAACATGAGTGTTCATAATCTCAGACCTGCATGTCTCGATTATCTACATCTGCATGATGCTGTAATAAATTTTGTGTCTTCCATCTCGTCACAAAACCAACTTCTCTTTTACGAGGATGCCTGGAAAACGAATTTTAATGTGTTCTTAAGAGGAGTGGTGTGGCTCGGAGGGTAAGAATCTAGAATCTATAATTAAGATTGAATGCTAATATTATATATGGTGAAAGAAATTTTTAATAAATCTTGAATACTTCAATGAAGTATTATAGAAAATTATGATGTTGCTTGTCAATTCTTGTCCAGATTATAGAATCAACTTAGACTTCGTGAGTACATGCCAAACATCAATCTTTTTATATTGTCAAAATTTTAAAAATTACTTAAATTAATTTGTAGAAGTCATACCAAACAAAACATTAGTTGAAAACATCAATCTTTTTTCAATAAAATAAAAATTGATGATAGTGCACTAACGACATTTTTTGTCTCTTGGGATGTTGTGTGGAAAAGGAGTTGTGAGTAATCATAGAATTATAATCACTAGAAAACTTAATAGTCTGCGAGAGTCTAGGTAAAAGAACTTAATGTGCAAGAATAAAACTATCACCCTTAGTGTATCCTATCTAAGATTAACTACATTGTTGTTTAATTGTTTTTCTACGTCAAATTTATATTAATTGGTCTTTTCTAAGATTCAAGATAAATTTCTTTTCATGAGGGAGTTTTTATCTTATTGGGTAAAAAACAAAATTATTCTAAAGTCTAAATTTTAGTAATGCTTGCCTTGCCGGAGGAAAGTGATGGTCGAAGGTACTCCTGGTATTGTAGGGAAGTTGTTGGATGGTTGTCGGAGGTGGTGTCGTTGTTGGAGGTGGAGTAAAAGAGAGGGAGAAGTGGTGGCTAGGAAGGGAAGAAGAAAATTCTAGACTAAAAAGTAGTTTTTCTCGGCTTTGACTTTGAATTTCTTAATGATTGGAGCATGGAATCCACCCTTATTTATAGAATAATCTTGTTTTTATTGAGATAAAGTTTCAGCTCTGTATTCAACCCGTAAGCATCTAGCCAGTTGTCGAAACTTTTAAAATATATTATCTCTAAATGAATATTATTTCAAACAATTTGTGCAATATTTGTCCCCTTAATTGTTTTAGCCAGAAGATTAATGTGTTATTTAGGATTCTTTTTTCCCCTTAATTTTGAAGTTCCAGAAACAGGTAATGCACCCAAACAAACACCCATTGATCTGTAAATGTTATGGCCTCATCATATTTAAATCAAATACCTTTCCAATGGCAGCAGTAGTGTTTCCAGCTGCATCGAGGGCACACACATGTAGGATTGGAGTATCTTCACGATGGTTGCAGGCCACCAATCATCCATGGAAACCTGAAACCTACAAACATCTTGTTGAATGAGAATTTCCAGGCCAAGTTAGCAGATTTTGGGCTGTCCAAAATCTTTACGATTGAAGGTAGCACCAAAGAATACATCGATCCGGAGTAAGTATTACTCCTCTCCCTGTCCTAATTTTTCCTGCTCAACATAATCAAGTCATCAACTAGATACCCTCAAAAACAACAAGTAGACTCTCCGAAACCAGAAGTTATTGCTGAAACTGGTTTTGTTTCTCCTGATGCAGGTATTATGTCACGAGCAAGTTGACAGAGAAAAGTGATGTTTACAGCTTTGGGGTTGTGCTCCTGGAAATAATAGCTAGCCGGCCGGTCATCGACGGCGATCAAGAGCAGGCTCATATAATTCAATGGGCTACCACATTGCTCGGCAGAGGTGAGATTAAAGGCATTCTTGACTCGAGACTGCAAGGAGATTATCTCCTTGATTCGGTGTGGAAAGCTGTGGAGTTAGCAATGGCTTGTGCATCGAGAGCTTCAATCAAGAGACCAGCCATGACTCAGGTCGTCATGGCACTGAACCACTGTTTGGCTATGGAAATAAGTCGAGTGAACAGATCGGAAGGAACAATTGAAATGGTGTCTGTAAATCTGGGCACTGGAGTGGTTCCTCAAGCAAGATAGAAAGTTAAACGGGGCCAAAAACATGAGTGTTCATAATCTTAGACCTGCATGTCTCGAGTATCTGCATGATGTTGTTATTCTTGTAACAAAACCAACTTCTCTTTTACGAGGATGCATGGAAAACGGATTTTAATGTGTTCTTAAGAGGGGTGGTGTGGCTCGGAGGGTAAGAATCTATAATTAAGATTGAATGCTAATATTATATATGGTGAAAGAATTTTTTTATAAATCTTGAATACTTCAATGAAGTATTATAGAATATTGTGGTGTTGCTTGTTAATTCTTGTCCAGAATTATATAATCAACTTAGACTTTGTGGGTACATACCAAACATCAATCTTTTTATATAGTCAAATTTTTAAAAATTACTTAAATTAATTTATAGAAGTCATACCAAACAAAACATTAGTTTATAACATCAATTTTTTTTAATAAAATAAAAATTGATGATAAGTGCACTAACGACATTTTTGTCTCTTGAGATGTTGTGTGGAAAAGGAGTTGTGAGTAATCATAGAATTATAATCACTAGAAAACTTAATAGTCTACGAGAGTCTAATTAAAAGAACTTTATGTGTAAGAAAAAACATATCACCCTTAGTGCATCGTATCTAAAGTAAACTGCATTGTTGTTTAATTATTTTTCTAGGTCAAATTTATATTAATTGGTCTTTTCTAAGATTCAAGATAGATCTTTTTTCATGAGGGAGTTTTTATCTTATTGGGTAAAAAACAAAAATGTTCATAAGTCTAAATTTTAGCAATGCTTGCCTTGCCGGAGGAAAGTGATGGTCGAAGGTACTCCTGGTATTGTAGGGAAGTTGTTAGAGGTGTTGTTGTTGCTGGAGGTGGAGTAAAAGAGATGGAGAAGTGGTGGCTGGAAAGGGAAGAAGAAATGAATATTATTTCAAATAATTTGTGCAATATTTGTCCCCTTAATTGTTTTAGCCAGAAGATTAATGCGTTATTTAGGATTCTTTTTTCCCCTTAATTTTGAAGTTCCAGAAACAGGTAATGCACCCACCCACTGATCTGTAAATGTTATGGCCTCATCATATTTAAATCAAATACCTTTCCAATGGCAGCAATAGTGTTTCCAGCTGCATCGAGGGCACATACATGCAGAGACTCATGCCAGTCATCTCAGCAATTCCTCCAGCACTGTCACCGATTGGACCATGAGCATCAATGGCTAATCCAGTAGCAATGGTGCTCAGCATTCCAAGGGAAGCCACTGCAATGCCTTGCATGGCTGAAAAGCTAAAACCAACAAAAATGCTAATTGCAACGAGAAAGATGGGATGGTGAAGGATTTGAATCCTAATGCAGAACTAAAGATCACATTAGTAAGAGGTCCAGTTCTGAAGGATTCAGCACCATCTTGCACTGATCTGCAGACAAATGAATTGAGCTGTGCACTCGAATGAAAACTTAACAAGCAACTAAATACTCAATAATTGTTAGTTAATGGCTTTGTCTTTCTTGAGTTTTTCTTTTTCGTATGTTTTCATTTGAGCAATTGAAGGGTTTCTATTCAATGGTGGTGGATCAAAATTAGTCACCACAACATTTTGAGATCTAAAGCAAAATCTCATCTTGACATCCTAGAATATAGTTTATATTATTCTCTAACATATCCTTTCAAGTGAAAGCTCCTTAGATTTTAAACTTGCACAAGCTCATACTATCTTGTGCTTGATTTTAACAAATAGAATGAGAGTGGTGAGATTCGAACTTGTCACTGCTGAGTCACCAAGGTTTTGATACCATGTTATGAAACCATTTGACCTAAAAGTTTAAGCTATTAGATAAGATCCATAATATGATTTATATTATTCTCTAACAATAATATCACTATTTGTACCTATATGCATTGCTAGTATAATATCCCTTGACAAATCCAATAACATGTCTAGCCCAAAGATCATCTTCTAGGATGTTTATTTCAACCTTTCCGACAAGATCGACACAAAAACCAACAACTTATGTATAGATACCAACACCAACCCTTCCAAAGACCGCCATGGAAGATCCCCCAAGAATGTAACCAGTTATAGATTCAAAAAGGCCTTCCTAATCATTCCATGATACAACTTGAAGAGATTGCTAGCAATGTCAAGTACCAACAAACCATTTACAGCAAGAAGAAAACCCATTACTGATCTGGATCTAAAAGCTGTTATAAATGCCTTGCCAACTCTTTTTCTAGCTTCTAAGGTTGTTCTTGCGTTGTCAAAGGTAGCAATTTTCATACCTAGGAATCCAAAAAGGACCGAAGCAAAAGCACCAAGCAGGAAGGAGACATTGGTAAAGATTGTAGTGGCAAATACTGACTTTCATGTACTAAGTGGATTGTAAGTACAATGTCGGTTCTTCATGTTAAAGCCCTTGACAGAACCAGGAAAGAGGAAGATGAGAGGTGCAAATGGAACCATGGAAACCCCCACACTCTGATATTCAGTGAAAAAAAAGAATGCGACATACAGAAATTGATATCACATCTCATAAAGTAACGTTGTTTTCAACACAAATACTTGTGTTTTTTTTTCTAACAAGGAAGACATATATAAATACATATAGCGTTTGCCATGTCATAAGTTTCTAATGATACAGAAAAAAACATACAAACTTGTTTTGTTCTTTTATATTAAAAGATAGTAAAAATGATATCATATCATAACCCAAACTACTTGATCTAATGTTTTTAGGTTTAATTACGTGATGAGTCTAAATATATATGATTTTGATGAATTACTGGACCTAATATTATTGAGTTTAGATACACAATAATCCTAGTACATATAGGTCTAGCAAGTTTTTTGATCTAGTATATTTACGTCCAGCTACATGTTCGACTCGAGCAAGCATGAGTATGACAAGTTGTTGGACTCAACATTCTTGAGTTTATATATGTGACGAATTCAAATATATATGAGCTTAACGAATTGTCACACCCAATATTTTATGGCTACGTGCTGAGCCTAAATTGATGTGGATTTGGCAAGTTTTTTGACTCACTTTTCTTAAATTCAACTACACTTTGAGTCCAAAGAAACATAGTAATAGCAAGTTGTCAAACACATTGTCCATGAGCTTGACATTTTCCAAGTCCAAGTGAGTATCAGCTTGATGATCATTATAGGCCTCATGTTGAGGCAAAAGACTTTGATTGTTTATTCTTGTGATTTTTAACATAAAATATTAATATCAAGAATAATCATCGTTTTATACTACTAGATTTATATAAGTTTTCTGAGTATCTATCATATCTCTATCAACATTAATATTATATAAGAGATATCTACTCATCATTAGTGCTAGCAGGAGAAAATGATATTTCAACCTCTTTATTCAAGCAACATGACAAAGTTCAAGGGTTATATATACTCTCTGAACCACCTAAGTAAAGGGTTTTTGAATTATATTTCTTAAGTACTTGTACTTTAATTCATATAAAATTCATCATACAAGAACAGACACTTTTATCCTTAGAATTTAAATTTTTTTATTTCATTTATTGTAATATCTTATTAAAAATCATTGATTTTATCATTCGAGAGCCCCTAAACCCTATAAAAAAACAACTATTCCACATATATTAAGTCTTCTATTCTATTTATATCAATCATCTACCTCGTGAGCTCTGAAAAAGAAAATAATTACATGAATATATGATCATCTATTATCTAAAAACTAAAAATAACATTATTTTGAAGCATATTAAATTTTATAACATCATCATTGATTTGAATTTCCTAGTGTGGCCTGGTGACTTTGTTCTTGGAGGGTTTCTCGTCCATTCCAATCTCATTCAAATCATATTCTTCTTCTCCAACGCCGTGCACTGCAATTGTGTTTATGTTTTGCAAAAAAATAAAAAATAAAAACTCTTATTTTGATACAATCCGAGGTATGCCATATAACGTCTGAATTTCATTAAAAATATTACGGGTCCGAAGAAATTTGTTTAGGCTACATTTTATTTAATTAGTGAGCACATATATATAGGTGATTTTCTCTTCATAAATAGGATATTTTCTATAAAAAGAAATTTAAAAAATAATAATAACCATTTTATAATTGGTGGTAGAAATATTTCCTTCTTTACCTCCATTGTTTTAGCTGAGCATTAAGAATTATTAGTTTACATTGATCAACAAAAACTATTTGTATGATTTAGGGTTTTATAAATATAAATGGATTTTTGACTTATTAAATAAGTTAAACTATATTCAGCCTTACAACCAATTTCTTAAATCATTAAAGAAAATCCCTTTATTCATCCTTATTAAATAAGTTTTTGTATTTAAATATTTCCAAAATAACTAAACTTGATAGACAGTGGATCCCTATTAAATGATATTTTTTTTTATTAATTTGGATATCCGGTCCACCTTGTACGCACCTTGACTAATCCCACGAGCTCTGAAATTAACGATCATATAACCTTCAATAATTATATTATTAAATAACACATTTTGACTTGGAAGGAAGTGGATGGAATCTTCTAATTAAAAAAATTAAATTCATGACGATCTAGATTAACACAAGTGAAACAGTAGATTAATGGACCACCAGGGTTATCGTTTTAAAAAGTCCTTATATTTTATGAAAACTAATTAAATAGTCTTTATATTATATATGATAATTAAATAATCCCTTGAATTACAATGATCATTCTCGATTTAATAGATTTTTTTATTCCAAATTGCCTATTTTTACTCTCATAATATTTCTCTATTTTACTTAATCACTATTTTACTTAATCACTTTTTCTTTATTCTATTTTTCTAAGATATAAAATTGACAAAAGTACTAAATTATAATTTTAATATTAAATATATAGTCTCTGAAACTATGAAAATCAAGTTGTTAATTATTGGTTATTATATATATATATATATATATATATATATATATATATATATATTACTATACATATTACTATATATATAAAACCCGTAGGTTTTTTACTGTGCACACAGTGCAATGTGGATTGCAACAGTAGTTTTTTTTTTTTTTTTTTTTTGTTTTCTTTACTTTTTTTCTTTTTTTCTGCTCTTTTTTTTTTGTTTTTTTTTATGATTTCTTTTTTTTTTTTTGCTTTTTTTTCCTAATTATTCTTTTTCTTCTTTTTTTCCTCCGTTTTTTTCTTCTTCTTTTTTTGTTTTTTTACTTATTATTTTTTTCATTTTTTCTTATTATATATATATATTATATATTATTTCTACTTATATATTTTTTTGGTTTTTTTTTTAATAATCGGGGTGTCCGAGCTCGCTTAAATGCACCATGATTAATCTCCATATCCAAATTTTTTTGATAACCAGGGTGTCCAGGCCTTATGATTACCACGACAATCCCCTGACCCACATTTTTTTTCTCAAATGCTTTCCTGCTGGTACATTTTTTTTATAACCGGGATCTCCGACCAGCTTAAGCACACCACGACTAATTCTTGGGCCGAATTTTTTTAAAAACAATATGGATTGCTACAGTGCTTTCACGCTTATACTTTTTTTTTCTTTCGCTTATACATTTTTTTGTAACCATGGTCTCTCAGCCAGCTTAAGCTCTTTTTTTCACTTATATATTTTTTTTTCACTTATATATTTTTTTTATAACCACGATCTCCGGGCCAGCTCAAGTGCACCACCACTACTCCTTGGACCAAATCTGTTTTTTGATAATCGGGGTGTCCAGGCCAGCGTGGACACACCATGACTAATCTCCGAACCAATTTATTTTTTTTTTATTTTTTTTCCTTATATGTTTTTTTGTTCACTAATCTCCGAACCAATAATAATGATAATTTTAGTGATTATTTTTTTATAAAAATCTTTTTATTTTTTTAAAGATTTTCCTGAAATTTTAATTTATATCGGTGATCATTTTAAAAGTAATATTACTCTATTTTTCCCTTTATTCGTTTTTTTTGTTTTCTGTTTCTTTATTTGTTCTTTAGATTATATGATTTTTATGATTTTATTATTTATGCAATAATAATGATAATTTTAGTTATTGTTTTTTTTATTGTTTTTCTATAAAAAAATCTTTTGCTTTTTTTTTTATTTTTCATGGAAATTTAATTATTTTAATTGTTTTGGCAGTAATGTTAGTAATAATTTTAGCTTTAATAGCAATGATAATGGCAATAACGTCAGGATAAATTTTCAATCTATGTTTTCGTCTTTTTGTTGATAGAAAATTAACAACTTATTTTTTTTATTTGATTATTGTATGTATTTTCACAATTTATATTTTATTTTTGTTTAATTTAAATTGAATTATAAAATGAACTAATCTTAATACAGTGAACTTAATAATTCAGATATCCGAGTTTTCTTGCTTTTTTAATGATGATGATAAATTTATGCTGGTTATTTCGTTTGAAACTACTAAACAGATAAATTTATATCGATTATAAATTCATATATTTTATAAAAAACTTGCATTTGACATGAATTCTGCACAGATTTATTATTTTAGCTAAATTTATATTATAATAAAAAATACGCACAATTAATATTTTTTACATTAAAAAAAATATTGTGCCGCCCGCGGCAAAGCGCGGGGGCATTGTCTAGTAAAACTATAAAACATGTTGGGATTTTACTGTTTGAAATACTGTAGCTCTAGAGATAGTTTTCCTATGATTGTGACAGTGTGCTGCCAATTTTATCCTTAATGAATTCAAGCCTGCGTGATTTCGGTTGAGGGTTTTCATGGTTTTTCATTTCTTTTTTTCTTCCTGCGTGTGTTTTAGTTTTTTGGTTGCTTTCATTGCAGGGCTTGGGACAAGTGCCGAAAGCAAGTGTGGGCATATTGTGTGAGGAGCAGCCCGGTGCCAGTGAGTTTATGTGTTTTTAATGTGGTCATATGTCAAAACAGATTACTGTGTACATATTATAATAATAGATGGATGTTTAAGAGTTGACTTGTATATCTTTATTAATTAAACATTCATCTATTATTATAATAGAATAAAAACAAGTGTCTAATTTACTTGAATTATTAATTATATTTTATTATTATAATTATTAAATATTTTAAAAACAATATATATATATATGCTTTAAAGTAATTTTACAAGTTGAAAGTAATATGAATTTTTTTTTAAAATCTCAACCACAAAAACAAAAGCAATACTAAACACACCAGAATGAATCATGTCCATGAAAAAGCTTAGAGAACGAGAGTTTATTGTTATTATGTGAGCCTGCGGTGATGTTGAAGGACAAGTGGGATGGAGAGATGAGAACGTTGAAGAAATCAAGAATGAATTTGTTATGTCTTTTACAAATGCAAATTGTAAAAGAAATGGATAATCTCCTTGGCATGCTACTAGTCAAGGCAGGGTTTCTCTCCATAAACATTGCTGTCAGGAAATGTTCTTCCTCAGTTTCGTTTTTTCTCCCAAGTCCCTGTAAAAGATGAATTTGGAACTAGCAGCCTGGACAGCACTGCTTATAAGCTAGATTCTGCAGAGAAAAGACACCGGAGACTATGAAAATGATATTTTAAGCTCTTTATTCAAGCAACATGACAAGGTTCAAGGGTTATATATACTCTCTGAACCATAAAAGGGTTTTTGAATTATATTTTTGAAGTACTTGTACTTTAATTCTTATAAAATTTATCGTACAAGAACAAACACTTTTGTCCTTAGAATTTAAATTTTTTTATTTCATTTATTGTAATATCTTATTAAAAATCATTGATTTATCGTTCGAGAGCCCCTAAACCCTATAAATAAATAAAAAAAACTATTCCGCATATATTAAGTCTTCTATTAATATCAATCATCTACCTCGTGAGCTCTGAAAAAGAAAATAACTACATGAATATGTAATCATCTATTATCTAAAAACTAAAAATAACCTTATTTTGAAGCATATTAAATTTTATAACATCATCATTGTTTTGAATTTGTTAGTGTGGCCTGGTGACTTTGTTTCTTGGAGGGTTTCTCGTCCATTCCAATCTCATTCAAATCATATTCTTCTTCTCCAACGCCGTGCACTGCAATTGTGTTTATGTTTTGCAAGAAAATAAAAAATAATAACTCTTATTTTGATACAATCCGAGGTATGCCATATTTTATATATCTAAAAGAGGATCGATCGGTTACTGTAGCGCCAGACTCATTGTCACTGTTCATTGACAATTTGCTCCGATGCTTCGCGCGCGCATGTGCTCCTTTTTTTTTTTAGGGATTATATTTTATTATTTGTTGAGTAGACATTACGAAGGAATACCTGTGGCCGAGTGGTTCGCTGCGCGCTGGAAAATTCAGTGCGCAGGGGTTCGAACCCCACAGCCAACAAATTTGATTTTGGCTAGTTTTTTTTTCTTTCTAAAATCCGTGTTTTTGATTTTTCCTTCTACAATCCTGATTTTGAAAATGACTGTCTGGAAAAGTTGTTTTCCCTTTTTTTTAATTATTATTTTAAACTACGGTATCAATGACAGTTTACGCATACCACGACTAATCTCCGGATCCATTTTTTTTCCCTTCTTTTGTTTCCGCTTATTTTTTTTCCATGACCGGGGTGTCCAGGTTAACTTATGCGCACCACAATTTTTTTTCTCATTACTGTTTAAAAAGGTGCTTTCCCCTTGCACTTTTGTTTTTTTTTTTCAATAACCGTGCTTCTTTTTTTTTAATAATAATTTTCACTATTCAATACTGTTTGAAAAAGTGTTTTCCGATTTTTTATTTTAACCAGGCTTTTTTTTTTAAACCAGAATATCCGTTGCAGCTTATGCGCACCGACTAATCTCTGGATTCATTTTTTATTATTATTATTATTATTATTATTATTTTCCTTATTTTTTATTACCACTTATACATTTTTTTCATAACCGGGTGTCCGGATTAGTTTACGCGCACTATGATTTTTTTTGCACTTTTTTTATAACCGGATATTTTTTGTTTATTTTTTAAATAAACGGGATCTCTTTTTTAAAAAAATCCATTATTTTATAACCAGGGTGTCCAGATCATTTTTTTTTAATCGGGCTTCTTTTGTTGTATTTTTTTTTAATCAGGGTATCTGTGGCAGCTTATGTGCACCACGACTAATATCCGGATCTATTTTTTTTTATATTTTTTCCCCATTTTTTTTTCCACTTATATATTTTTTTTCCAATAATCAGGGTGTCCCTATTAATTTACGCGCACCACAATTTTTTTCTCATTACTGTTTGAAAAAGTGATTTCTTTTTTTTAAATTGGGCTTCTGTTTTTTTTATAACGGGGTGTCCGGGCTAGCTTACACGCATCATGATTAATTTCTGGACCCACTTTTTTCATACTTTTTTTCCCTGTTTTTTTTCCACTTACATATTTTTTTGCTGTTTTTTTATAATCGGAGTGTCCAGGCCAGCTTACGAGCACCACCATTTTTTTCCCACGTATATTTTTTTTTATCTCTGGATCCACGATTTTTTTACATTTTTTTCCTTTTTTTTTCTCATTTATACATTTTTTTTTGTTTTTTTATAACTGTGGTGTTCGAGTCAGCTTACGTGCACCACAATTTGTTTTCCACGTATATATTTTTTTTTTATAACCGAGGTGTCCAGGACAACCTACGCACACCATGAATAATCCCCGGAACCACTTTTTTTAATATTTTTTTCTGTTTTTTTTCACTTATATTTTTTTTATATATAACTAGGGTGTATGGATAAACTTACAAGCACCATGACTATTATTTTATAGAATGGCTAAAGAAGATCACAATTTCAAACAGTAATTAACAATTATTTCAATTGTGATTTTCACTTTTCATTACTGTTTGGAAAAAAAAAATTTATATATTGTTTATATAATTCTAATTTCTGTCCATGTTTATATGTACATGCTCTAAATTTTTTTCCTATTTTTTTAATTTCACTATTATTAAGATTTTTTTTAATATGTAAATTTTAATTGGTGTTGGTCATCATTTAAAAAATAATGTTTTTTATTATTTCTTTTTTTTTATTTTTCAAGTTAAATAATTTATTTAAATATAATAATATTTATTTATTTTTGATATTGTTAGGTATTGAATTTTCTAATTATTATAGATAAACATTCAAAATAATAATAATCATTATTTTTAAGTTTTATTTTCTTTTAAATATATCATAATAATTATATATTTTGATATTTATTTATTATTAGAGCTTTAATATATATTATCACTTTTTATTGGAAAAAAAACCCATTTTTAGCAAATTTTATCAATTATAATTTTACTAATTAAATATTAAAATAACAAAATACAACACGTATAAAATCAATCAGTTTCTAACATAGATAAAAAAACCAAGCGCATCGCACGGGCAAATTCGCTCGTAACGTCTTAATTTGATTAAAAATATTACGGGTCAATTAACCGAAGAAATTTGTTTAGGCTACATTTTATTTAATTAGTGAGCACATATAGGTTATTTGCTTTTCATAAATAGGATATTTTCTATAAAAAGAAATTTTAAAAAATAATAATAACCATTTTATAATTGGTGGTAGAGATATTTCCTTCTTTACCTCCATTGTTTTAGCTGATCATTAAGAACTATTAGTTTGCATTGATCAACAAAAACTATTTGTATGATTTAGGGTTTTATAAATATAAATGGATATTTTTTTACTTATTAAATAAGTTAAACTATATTCAGCCTTACAACCAATTTCTTAAATCATTAAAGAAAATCCCTATATTCACCCTTATTAAATAAGTTTTTGTATTTAAATATTTCCAAAATAACTAAACTTGATAGACAGTGGATCCCTATTAAATGACAAATTTTTTTTATTAACTTGGTTGCCCGGCCTAACTTGTGCGTATCTTGATTAATCTCACAAGCCTTAAAGTTAATGACCATATAACCTTCCATAATCATCTTATTAAATGACTCATTTTTTTGACTTGGAAGGAAGTGGATGGAAGCTTCTCATTAAAAATAAATAAATCATGACGATCTAGATTAACACAACTGAAACAGTAGATTAATGGACCACCAGGGTTATCGTTTTAAAAAGTCTTTATATTTTATGAAAACTAATTAAATAGTCTATATATTATATATGATAATTAAATAATCCCTTGAATTACAACGATCATTCTCGATTTAATAAATTTTTTGTTCCAAATTACCTATTTGTACTCTCATAATATTTCTCCATTTTACTTAATCACTTTTTCTAAGATATAAAATTGACAAAATAACTAAATTATAATTTTAATATTAAATATATAGTCTCTGAAACTATGAAAATCAAGTTGTTAATTATTGGTTATTATATATATATCACGGTAGTAGTTGAGAGTTGAGGGATACAAAATTCAGTTGAATAACCGGAATCTTATATATACACACACCCTTAGACTATCTAAATGAAACCTGTAGTATTCTGAAAATTTTAAAAAGGGAAAATACATGAGTGCCCTTTGTGGCTTAGAATTAGGTTAAGGGTGTTGTAGTAATTGTGCAAGCTAGTAAATATAAATAGAAAAGAAAAGAAAAGAAAAAGGAAAAACAAAAAAAAAGAAGAAAGGAATTGGTCTGAAATTTGAGAGAGAGAATCGGAAGAGAGAAAGAAAGAAGAAGAAGAAGAGAAAAGAGGAAAAGAGAAGAGGAAGAGAAAGGAAGAAGGAGAAATAAGTTGTTAAGGTAATGTGTGTGTTTTATTATGTATAAATGTGATTATTAAATATGATTTTTTTGCTTGTATGGATTGTTAGGGTTTGAGAATTTTATTTGGGTTTGATTGATGAATTAAGAGAGATGTTAAGGGTTGAATGTGTTGGGTAATAGTTTAATTAGTTTGATTGTAGATGATTTTGAAGTTTTGAGATGTTTGGTTTAAGAAAATATTGAGAAAAATGGTGAAATAATGTTGAGAAATTCGAAATTACCTTGCTGGAAATCTGGGTTAAGGTTGAAGATGATGAAAAATTCATTTTGGTCCTTTTTGGTGAAAACTACAGTTTAGTCCCCTAACTTTGGAAATTTTCAGTTTGGTCCCTGGAGTGAAATTGGAGATTCTGGACAGAATTGAGGATGAATTATGGACAAGATTTTAGGGTAGCTATGAATTTATGAAGTGTTCAATTTAGTCCTTCAATTTGATAAAATTACAATTTGACCCTAAAAATATAAGAAAATTTCAGAATGGTCCCTAAGAGAAATATTAGTATTTCAGATTGGTTTGATGGATAATTGAAGCTCATTTGATGGATTAATATCAATTTTTCAAATTGTGTATCTTGGAATTAGATTTCGGAAGAAACCTTTGTTTTAGGTTTTTGCGAAGAAATGGATAGTTTGATTCAAAAACACATAGGATTATGATTTGAACTCTTAGATATGTTATTTAAAAGTATTTTACTTCTTTCGAGTCATTTTTGAGTATGTCTTCTTTTATATATTCAGATAATCCCGATATTCTACCCGCGGGACATCAGTAGAGTTTCATCAACATTCTGCTTTTGGAACTTGTCTGCTTTTGAGTCCGGTGAGTGGATAACATTTAATATGCATGAGAAATAGTATAAATATTTGAATTTGTTAGTATGAATTGGATTATGCTTTTTTGGATAATATATACCTTGATTATATTCTTGATACGATAAAGCATAATCATTTGTTGAATATCCGTTCTTGATATGAGCCTATATCTGTTTGTGAATTGTTAGCTCCTCATTTGATTGATACCATGAGTTGAGCCTTGAGATATGAACATGTTTGTTTGATATTAGATATACCTATGGTATGCCAGTCAGAATACCCATGCTAACAGGGTAGTGTTAGCCTTTGTGCACATCGTATCTGAAACCCTAGTTGGTCGGGGGAGTCACCAACCTGTGTGGACTGATCATCCCACAGTACGGAGCCTCATGCTCATTGCATTCTGATTTTCTGACGAGCTTTACCTATACATTCTTGTTATGACCTATTTGAGAAATTTGTTGTAAGAACCTTGAGCCGATTTGATATTATACTTTTCTTTGCTATATTATCTCATATGTGTATATTGGATATTATCTACTCACTGAGTTGTTGAACTCACCCCCTCATTATTCATTATTTTCAGGATCGTAGCTTGCTAGCAGGTCATTTTTGTCCTACTCTGGGAACCTGCTATTTGGTTGTAATCGATACTTTTTGTTCATATCTCTAGTTAGTGCTCCACAAGTATAACAATATGTAATCAATTCTTGTATAAAGACAATTGAATTATGTTATAAAGTCTACTTTGATATTTCCGCTGCGTTGAACTCTGAAAGTTAATGATAAGTTTGTGTGTAAGTTTGGGTTCGCATAGGTGTGGAACCTTGGAGGGGGACCATGCCTATGTGCCGGTCACGGATCCGGGAATCGGGTCGTGACAGAGATGGTATCAGAGCTAAAAATTTTAAAACGAATAAAAGTAAAAGAGTGTGTAACAAAACTTGGTATTAGAGCTTAAAAATAAAAGTAAAAAGAAGGGTAGTAGTGATGACTTAGTATCAAAGCTTGTTATTCATGAAATAATAGTAAAGTTAGGATTCATATTGTGGAGCATTAGGATCCGTTTTGTCTTGTCTGTTATCCTTGAAATTCTGAATTCTCATCAAGCATATCTTCTTGATTCCTTACGTTTTTCTATAGATATGCTTTCCGATAATTATACGATAACTATTGTGCTATTGTTTCGACATGACAAAAATGTTCGTCCTTATATGATTTGTCGAGGAATAAACATATAGCTAATACTATTGGAGTATGTGATGATCAGAAAGATGTCCGTATTGTGTAGTTAAGAAATGCAAGGTATATTCCTTATAGGAGGGGTGATGTATTCGCACTTGAATGTATTCTTTTTGTTTGCACTTTTGAATCAAAAGTTTTGTTTGATACGGGTGCAACCCTTTTGTTTATGCCCCTATATATTGCCAAGAGGTTAGATAGACAACTAACTCTGTTAGGATTTCTCATTTCTGTTTATATTTCTGTGGATGAAGAATTAATATTAGTGAAGTATGTGTATCCAAATTGTGAGATAGAAATTGGAGATAAGATCCTTATGGGAGACTTGAATGTTTTAGATATGATTGATTTTGATGTGATTTGGGGAATTAATATTAGTGAAGTATGTGTATCAAAATTGTGAGATAGAAATTAGAGATAAAATCCTTATGGGAGACTTGAATGTTTTAGATATGATTGATTTTGATGTGATTTTGAGAATGGATTGACTGTCAAAGCATAGGGCTTCAGAAATTTGTCAGGGTAAGAAGTAGTGTTTGATTTAGATGGAGAAATGATGTTAGTTTTTCAAGGAGATAAGATTGTGTGTTCATTAATCATATTGTTGATTATCTTGAGGAGATTGACACGAAAAAGGGCTACAATGTTACCTAGCACACATAGTGGATGTAGATAAGAAAATTCCCCAGTTGGACCAAGTTCCTATAGCTAAGGAGTTCATTGATGTATTTCCTAATGAGTCACTTGGATTGCCTCCGTATATGGAGATTGATTTTTTTTTTTTTTTTTTTTCTATTGATTTGGTTTCGGGTACCGAACCAATATCAATGGCACCATATAGAATGGCACCAGCAGAATTGAGAGAGCTAAAGGAACAATTGCAGGATTTATTAGATAAGAAGTTCATTCGGCCAAGTGTGTCCCCTTGGGGAGCCCTAGTGTTGTTTGTGAAGAAGAAAGATGGACCATTCAGATTATGTATAGATTATAGACAACTAAATCGAGTGACAGTTCGAAATAGATACCCACCCCCTTGTATAGATGATTTGTTTGATCAGTTGTAGGGAATTCAATTCTTTTCTAAGATTGATTTTTATTTGGGTATCAATAGTTGAGGATAAAGAAAGAAGACATTCCAAAAACCGCATTTAGAACTCGGTATGGTCACTATGAGTTCTTGGTGATTTTTTTTTGGATTAACAAATGCACCAACAACTTTTATGGACTTGATGAACAGAGTGTTTAAACAGTTTATTGATCAATTTGTGATAGTTTTTATTGATGATATTTTGGTTTATTCAAAGTCTACTATTCAGATATTGGAGGATATGTTTAGAACCTGTGTTATGAATTTTGGGGTTGGTTGGAGTAAGTCCTCATCATTAGTGGAATTTGCTTACAACAACAGTTATCAGGCTAGCATAGAGATGACACCTTATGAGGCTTTGTACGGATGAAAATGTAGATCACCAGTTTGTTGGTTTGAGGTTGGTGAGAAAAGGCTAATGGGACCTGAGTTGATTCAAATTACCTCAGAGAAGATAGAGGTGATCAGAAAGAGGCTTCAGACAGCTCAAAGTAGGCAGAAAAGTTACGCGGATAAAAGAAGGCGTGACTTAGAGTTTTCAGTGGGTGATTGTGTATTCTTAAAGGTCTCATCGACCAAAGGAGTATTCAGGTTTGGAAAGAAAGGCAAGTTAAGTCCTTGATTTATTGGGCCGTGTGAGATTTTGGAGAGAATTGGAGCAGTTGCTTATAGGTTGGCCTTACCACCAAATTTGTCGGCTATACATCTTGTATTTCATGTTTCTATGCTACGGAAGTATATGCCGGATCCATCTCATGTGTTAGAAATGCATCCAGTTGAGTTACGAGATGATGTGACTTATGAGGTGCATCCAAAAACTATAGTGGACCGACAAGTGAGAAAGCTAAGGTCGAAGGATATAGCTTCGGTGAAGGTGAAGTGGAAAGGTCATTCAATTGAAGAAGCGACATGGGAACTTGAGGATAAGATGCGTGAGTAATAACCTCATCTTTTTGATAATCTCGGTACGTATTCAAATATTTATTTAGTTTCGAGGACGAAACTTTTATAAGGTGGGGAGATTGTAGTGTTTTGAAATTTTAAAAAAGGAAAATACATGAATGCCCTTAGTGGCTTAGAATTAGGTTAAGGGTGTTGTAGTAGTTGTGCAAGCTAGTAAATATAAATAGAAAAGAAAAGAAAAGAAAAAGGAAAAACAAAAAAAAAGGAAAGGAATTGGTCTGAAATTTGAGAGAGAGAATCGGAAGAGAGAAAGAAAGAAGAAGAAGAAGAGAAAAGAGGAAAAGAGAAGAGGAAGAGAAAGGAAGAAGGAGAAATAAGTTGTTAAGGTAATGTGTGTGTTTTATTATGTATAAATGTGATTATTAAATATGATTTTTTTGCTTGTATGGATTGTTAGGGTTTGAGAATTTTATTTGGGTTTGATTGATGAATTAAGAGAGATGTTAAGGGTTGAATGTGTTTGGTAATAGTTTAATTAGTTTGATTGTAGATGATTTTGAAGTTTTGAGATGTTTGGTTTAAGAAAATATTGAGAAAAATGGTGAAATAATGTTGAGAAATTCGAAATTACCTTGCTGGAAATCTGGGTTAAGGTTGAAGATGATGAAAAATTCATTTTGGTCCTTTTTGGTGAAAACTACAGTTTAGTCCCCTAACTTTGGAAATTTTCAGTTTGGTCCCTGGAGTGAAATTGGAGATTCTGGACAGAATTGAGGATGAATTATGGACAAGATTTTAGGGTAGCTATGAATTTATGAAGTGTTCAATTTAGTCCTTCAATTTGATAAAATTACAATTTGACCCTAAAAATATAAGAAAATTTCAGAATGGTCCCTAAGAGAAATATTAGTATTTCAGATTGGTTTGATGGATAATTGAAGCTCATTTGATGGATTAATATCAATTTTTCAAATTGTGTATCTTGGAATTAGATTTCGGAAGAAACCTTTGTTTTAGGTTTTTGCGAAGAAATGGATAGTTTGATTCAAAAACACATAGGATTATGATTTGAACTCTTAGATATGTTATTTAAAAGTATTTTACTTCTTTCGAGTCATTTTTGAGTATGTCTTCTTTTATATATTCAGATAATCCCGATATTCTACCCGCGGGACATCAGTAGAGTTTCATCAACATTCTGCTTTTGGAACTTGTCTGCTTTTGAGTCCGGTGAGTGGATAACATTTAATATGCATGAGAAATAGTATAAATATTTGAATTTGTTAGTATGAATTGGATTATGCTTTTTTGGATAATATATACCTTGATTATATTCTTGATACGATAAAGCATAATCATTTGTTGAATATCCGTTCTTGATATGAGCCTATATCTGTTTGTGAATTGTTAGCTCCTCATTTGATTGATACCATGAGTTGAGCCTTGAGATATGAACATGTTGTTTGATATTAGATATACCTATGGTATGCCAGTCAGAATACCCATGCTAACAGGGTAGTGTTAGCCTTTGTGCACATCGTATCTGAAACCCTAGTTGGTCGGGGGAGTCACCAACCTGTGTGGACTGATCATCCCACAGTACGGAGCCTCATGCTCATTGCATTCTGATTTTCTGACGAGCTTTACCTATACATTCTTGTTATGACCTATTTGAGAAATTTGTTGTAAGAACATCGAGCGGATTTGATATTATACTTCTCTTTGCTATATTATCTCGTATGTGTATATTGGATATTATCTACTCACTGAGTTGTTGAACTCACTCCCTCATTATTCATTATTTTCAGGATTGTAGCTTGCTAGCAGGTCATTTTTGTCCTACTCTGGGAACCTGCTATTTGGTTGTAATCGATACTTTTTGTTCATATCTCTAGTTAGTGCTCCACAAGTATAACAATATGTAATCAATTCTTGTATAAAGACAATTGAATTATGTAATAAAGTCTACTTTGATATTTCCGCTGCGTTGAACTCTGAAAGTTAATGATAAGTTTGTGTGTAAGTTTGGGTTCGCATAGGTGTGGAACCTTGGAGGGGGACCATGCCTATGTGCCGGTCACGGATCCGGGAATCGGGTCGTGACAAAACCTGTCCAGGAAAGAGCTGAGAGAACGAGAGTTTATTATTATTATGTGAGCCTGCGGTGATGTTGAAGGACAAGTGGGATGGAGAGATGAGAACGTTGAAGAAATCAAGAATGAATTTGTTTATGTCTTTTACAAATGCAAATTGTAAAAGAAATGGATATTAATCTCCTTGGCATGCTAGTAGTCAAGGCAGGGTTTCTCTCCATAAACATTGCTGTCAGGAAATGTTCTTCCCCAGTTTCATTTTTTCTCTCAAATCCCTGTAAGAGATGAATTTGGAACAAGCAGCTTGGAGAGCACTGCTTATAAGCTAGATTCTGCAGAGAAAAGACACCGGAGACTAATTGGATGCCATGGAAGTGCTTGAGCTTTTCCTCTTTGCAGTGTTGGCCACGGCTTTTTGTCTGTCACCATCAGAAGTTCATGCTCAGGATCAATCAGGTTCAGCAATCTCATGACTTTAGATGCCAATATTATCTGTTTTCACAGAGCATAATAAACTAATCCCCATCTGTTTCTGCGCATCTTTCAGGTTTCATTAGCATAGACTGTGGCATAACGGAAGGCTCAAGCTATAATGATAAAATCACAGGCCTCCATTACATTTCAGATGAAAACTACACAGAGGCTGGTGTAAATAAGAATATATCGTCGAAAATCAACACGAAAGGTATAGACAATCAGTATCTCAATCTCAGAAGCTTCCCTGATGGAAACAAAATCTGTTACACCTTGAAGCCTGTGCGGAGCAGGAACAAGTATCTGATCCGAGCAGGATTTTTGTATGGGAACTATGATGAACTCCACGATGTCCCAAAATTTGACTTGTATCTTGGAGCCAACTGGTGGGATACCGTGACACTGACTGACGCATCCACTCTCTTCAGAACAGAAATCATCCACCTCCTTTCTTCAGATTCTATAGACATTTGTCTTGTGAACACAGGTTTTGGGACACCTTTCATATCAGTTTTGGAGCTAAGGCTTTTGGACGATAAAACTCACAGCAATGTATCTCAGTTGGTGGGAGGCAGGGATGGCTGTGGTTTAGCTAATTCAGATCCGATCAGGTGAGCCATTTTCTTTCAAGTTTTCATACAGTAACTCAACTTTTCAGTATTATCCAGAAATTTCTCAGTATTCAGCAACATATCATCCAGGTTCTCGGTCGATGTCTACGATCGAATCTGGTCACCTTTTCTGCCTGAACATTGTGAAGTAAAAAATACTAGCTATGCCATTAAATCACCAGATGATGACAAGTACGGTGTCCCATCTGCCATCATGCAAGGAGCAGCGGTTCCAATCAACCAAAGCGATCCCATAGCATTCTCTTTTACACGTGACGATCCCAACAACCAGTTTTTTCTCTACATGCACTTCGCTGAAATTGAAAAACTGCCAGAAAACCAGACCAGAGAATTCAACATCTATGTCAACAATAAGCTGTGGCGTGGACCGATTGTTCCAACATATTTGCAGAGAACTACAGTAAGCAGTATATCCGCATTAGAAGGAATACACTTTGAGGTTTCGATCAATAAAACCATAAACTCAACTCTCCCACCCTTGCTCAATGCCATTGAGCTCTATCTAGTACGCGAACTTTTACAAGCAGAAACTTATGAAGACGATGGTTTGTCCTTGCTCACAATATGCACATCTTTTTTGTTTTTCATGCACTCCAAAAATATCACCTCTAACCCACAATTAAAGCACTTCATCGTGTTCTCCTGAGTTCTAGTTCATGCTGTGATGAATATAAAGTCATACTACAAAGTGAAGAGGTACTGGCAAGGTGATCCATGTGGACCAAAATCAGCTAGGTGGCAAGGTCTCAATTGTAGCTATAATGCTTATGACCCCCCCAGAATCACATCCTTGTAAGTAACAAACTTTAATGGATTTCTGTACTTTTTCTTGGATTACAAGAGGGGGTAGCCTGCTTGATGAGGGTCCTGCCCTCGTAGCAGCAGAATTTCCCTCATTCAATCATCTATATGTTAATGGAACTGTTTAAATACGTTCAGGGACTTGTCCTCAAGTGGACTCACTGGAGAGATATCTCCTGACATACTCAATCTCAAAATGATACAGTATCTGTAAGCACACAAGTCCCTTGATTATAAACAAGAATTTTTAAATTTTGACTGATGGTTTATTCAATCAAATTTTATATTTAATGGAAACATAATTTGGTTTGTTCAGCGATCTATCGAACAATAGTCTTCGAGGATCCATTCCTGACTTCCTGTCTCAATTGCCAAACCTGAGGGTCCTGTAAGTTCTTGTTTTTCAGATATATAACTTAGCTACTGGTTTTCGTACTGATCAAAGCTTTTCTACCCCTACAGAAACCTATCAAAAAATGAGCTTTCAGGTTCGGTTCCATCGGAGCTAAATGAAAGATCAAAGAATGGGACACTCATATTGAAGTTAGTGGTTTCTGTGATGAATAATTTTACATTTCCTGCACTTGAGATTCTAGTTCAAATCTAACGAAAAGGGAATTTCGATAAACGATATCTTATATTTATTTCATCAACTTTGACTCTTCAAGTGTGGAAAAAAATAAACTTCATTGTTCATCCGACTGCAAAAACAAGGCCATTGTTCCAGTGGTGGCAACAGTTATTCCAGTTTTTATCCTTGTACTAATTGCAGTTGCAGTATTTTTGTTCTGTAAGAGGAGAAGGCAAGGTAAACAATAGTTTCATTTGTATGGCTTGAGATTTCCAGGATCACAGTAGGTTCTGTGACTCATAAGATTTTATATCAGTTACAAATTCAGGGGGGGTAAATAAACATACGAGAGCACCGAATTTAAACGAAAGACATTTCTCGTACTCTGAGGTTCTCACCATCACATCAAATTTTGGGAGGATTCTTGGCGAGGGACAATTTGCAAGAGTTTACCATGGCTACGTAGATAGAACTAAAGTTGCTGTCAAGATTTTCTCTCCATCAGTTGCTCAAGCGTACAAGCAATTCTCAGATGATGTACGTGAAACACCAATTCCATGATTGAGTGAACACAGAATCATTGCAATCACATATTCTGAACTAGATCTCATCTGGGATTTGCAGGCCAAACTTCTGACAAGAGTTCATCACAGAAACCTGGTAACATATTATGGTTACTGTGACGAAGATTCCAAGAGGGCACTCATCTTTGAGCACATGATAAATGGAAACTTGGAGCATGTTCTATTAGGTATATCTATCTGCGTTGCTGTGTTGTTTTCTATTCCCATCCGACTGTTTTCTTGTACCATCAAAATTCGAATCCTTCCGGTTAGAGCTTTGAATAAGAACATAACCAGTGTACTGCATGAATGTAGATAGAAACGCAAATATTTTGAGCTGGCAAGAGAGACTTCAAATAGCCAAGGATGTCGCACAAGGTCAGCCAGCAGCTTCCTCAGTTCTATCTTTCCTTTTTCTACTTTTTCTGCTGTCATTTTCTTTTCTATATGGAGTGTAGGGTTGGAGTATCTACACGATGGTTGCAAGCCACCAATCATCCATGGAAACCTGAAACCTACAAACATCTTGTTGAATGAGAATTTCCAGGCCAAGTTAGCCGATTTTGGGCTGTCCAAAATCTTTACGATTGAAGGTAGCACCAAAGAATACATCGATCCGGAGTAAGTACTACTCCTCTCCCTGTGCTAACTTTCCTGCTCAACATAATCAAGTCATCTGCTAGATAGCCTCGAAAACAGCAAGTAGACTCTCCGAAACCAGAAGTTTTTGCTGAAACTGGTTTTGTTTCTCCTGATGCAGGTATTATGTCACGAGCAAGTTGACAGAGAAAAGTGATGTTTACAGCTTCGGGGTTGTGCTCCTGGCAATAATAGCTAGCCGGCCGGTCATCGACGGCGATCAAGAGCAGGCTCATATAATTCAATGGGCTACCACATTGCTCGGCAGAGGTGAGATTAAAGGCATTGTTGACTCGAGACTGCAAGGAGATTATCTCCTTGATTCGGTGTGGAAAGCTGTGGAGTTAGCAATGGCTTGTGCATCGAGAGCTTCAATCAAGAGACCAGCCATGACTCAGGTAGTCATGGCACTGAACCACTGTTTGGCTATGGAGATAGGTCGAGTGAACAGATCGGAAGGAACAATTGAAATGGTGTCTGTAAATCTGGGCACTGGATTGGTTCATCAAGCAAGATAGAAAGTTAAACAGGGCCAAAAACATGAGTGTTCATAATCTCAGACCTGCATGTCTCGAGTATCTGCATCTGCATGATTCTGTAATAAATTTTGTGTCTTCCATCTTGTCACAAAACCAACTTCTCTTTTACGAGGATGCCTGGAAAACGAATTTTAATGTGTTCTTAAGAGGAGTGGTGTGGCTCGGAGGGTAAGAATCTAGAATCTATAATTAAGATTGAATGCTAATATTATATATGGTGAAAGAAATTTTTAATAAATCTTGAATACTTCAATGAAGTATTATAGAAAATTATGATGTTGTTTGTTAATTCTTGTCCAGAATTATAGAATCAACTTAGACTTCGTGAGTACATGCCAAACATCAATCTTTTTATATAGTCAAATTTTTAAAAATTACTTAAATTAATTTGTAGAAGTCATACCAAACAAAACATTATTTTATAACATCAATCTTTTTTCAATAAAATAAAAATTGATGATAAGTGCACTAACGATATTTTTTTGTCTCTTGAGATGTTGTGTGGAAAAGAAGTTGTGAGTAATCATAGAATTATAATCACTAGAAAACTTAATTGTCTACGAGAGTCTAAGTAAAAGAACTTTATGTGCAAGAAAAAACATATCACCCTTAGTGCATCGTATCTAAGATAAACTGCATTGTTGTTTAATTATTTTTCTAGGTCAAATTTATATGAATTGGTCTTTTCTATGATTCAAGATATCTCTCTTTTCATGAGGGAGTTTTTATCTTATTAGGTAAAAAACAAAATTGTTCTAAAGTCTAAATTTTAGCAATGCTTGCCTTGCCAGAGGAAAGTGATGGTCGAAGGTACTCCTGGTACTGTAGGGAAGTTGTTGGATGGTTGTTGGAGGTGTTGTTGTTGCTGGAGGTGGAGTAAAAGGGAGGGAGAAGTGGTGGTTGGGAAGGGAAGAAGAAAATTCTAGACTGAAAAATAGTTTTTTCTCAGCTTTGACTTTGAATTTCTTAATGATTGGAGCATGGAATCCAACTTTATTTATAGAATAATCTTGTTTTTATTGAGATAAATTTTCAGCTCTGTATTCAACCCGAAAGCATCTAGCCAGTTGTCAAAACCTCTAAAATATATTTTCTCTAAATGAATTTATTTCAAACAATTTGTGCAATATTTGTCCCCTTAATTGTTTTAGCCAGAAGATTAATGTGTTATTTAGGATTCTTTTCCCCCCTTAATTTTGAAGTTCCAGAAATAGGTAATGCAACAACAAAAAAACACCCACTGATCTGTAAATGTTATGGCCTCATCATATTTAAATCAAATACCTTTCCAATGGCAGCAATAGTTTTTCTAGCTGCATCGAGGGGACACGCGTGCAGAGACTCATGCCAGTCATCTTAGCAATTCCTCCAGCACTGTCACCGATTGGACCATGAGCATCAATGGCTAATCCAGTAGCAATGGTGCTCAACATTCCAAGGGAAGCCACAACAATGACTTGCATGGCTGAAAAGCTAAAAGCAACAAAAATGCTAATTGCAACGAGAAAGATGGGATGGTGACGAATTTGATTCCCAATGCAAGGCTAAAGATCTCATTAGTAGGAGGTCCAGTTCTGAAGGAGTCAGCACCATCTTACACTGATCTGTAGACAAATGAATTGAGTTGTGCACTCGGATGAAACTTAACAAGCAACTAAATACTCAATAATTGTTAGGTAATGGCTTTGTCCTTCTTGAGTTTTTCTTTTTCATATGCTTTCATTTGAGCAATTGAAGGGTTTTTATTCAATGGTGGTGGATCAAAATCAGTCACCACAACATTTTGAGATATGAAGCAAAATCTCATCTTGACATCTTAGAATATGGTTTATATTATTCTCTAACATACCCATTCAAGTGAAAGCTCATTGGGTTTGAAACTTGCACAAACTCATACTACCTTGTGCTTGATTTTATCAAATAGAATGAGGGCGGTGAGATTCGAACTCGTCACCGCTGAGTCAACAAGGCTTAGATACCATGCTATGAAACCATTTGACCTAAAAGGTTAAAGCTGTTAAATAAGACCCATAATATGATTTATATTATTCTCTAACAATAATGTCACTATTTGTACCTATATGCATTGCTAGTATAATATCTCTTGACAAATCCAATATGAAGTCTAGCCCAAAGATCATCTTCTAGGAGGTTTATTTCAACCTTTCCGACAAGTTCAACACCAAAACCAGCAGCTTATGTATAGATACCACGACCAACCCTTCCAAAGACAGCCATGAAAGATCCCCCAAGACCGTAACTAGCTATAGATTCAAAAAGGCCTTCCCAGTCGTTTCATGATACAACTTGAAGAGATTGCTAGCAATGTCAAGTACCAACAAACCATTTGCAGCAAGAAGAAAACCCATCACTGATCCGGACCTTTTTCAAGCCAACTCTTTTTCTAGCTTCTAAGGTTGTTCTTGCGTTGTCAAAAGTAGCAATTTTCATATCTAGGAATCCAAAAAGGACCGAAGCGAAAGCACCAAGCAGGAAGAAGACAGTGGTAAAGATTGCAGTGGCAAGTGCTGCCTTTCACGTACTGAGTGGATCATAAGTACAATGTTGGTTCTTCATGCTAAAGCCCTCGACAGAACCAGGAAAGAGGAAGATGAGAGGTGCAAATGGAACCATGGAAACCCTAACACTCTGATATTCAGTAAAAAAGGAAGAATGTGGCACACAGAAAATGATATCACATCTCATAAAGTAACATTGTTTTCAACACAAATACTTGTGTTTTTTTTCCATCAAGGAAGACATATATAAATACGTATAGCTTTCGCCCTGTCATAAGTTTCTAATGATACAAAAAAAACATACAAACTTGTTTTGTTCTTTTATATTAAAAGATAGTAAAAATGATATCATATCATAACCCAAACTACTTGATCTAATGGATCTAATGTTTTTAGGTTTAGTTATGTGATGAGTCTAAATATATATGAGTTTGATGGATTACTGGATCTAATATTATTGAGTTTAGAGACACAATAACCCTAGTACATATAGGTCTAGCAAGTTGTTTGATCTAGTATATTTAAGTCCAACTACATGTTCAACTCGAGCAAGCATGAATATGACAAGTTGTTGGACTCAACATTCTTGAGTTTATATATGTGATGAGCTCAAATATATATAAGCTTAACGAGTTGTCAGACCCAATATTTTATGACTACACACTAAGCCTAAATTGATGTGGATTTGGCAAGTTTTTTGACTCATTTTTCTTAGATTCAGCTACACTTTGAGTCCAAATAAACATAGTAATAGCAAGTTGTCAAACACATTGTCCATGAGCTTGACATTTTCCAAGTCCAAGTGAGTATTGACTTGATGATCATTATACGCCTCATGTTGAGGCAAAAGACTTTGATTGTTTATTCTTGTGATTTTTAACATAAAATATTAATATCAAGAATAATCATCATTTTATACTACTAGATTTATAAAAGTTTTCTGAGTATCTACCATATTTCTATCAACATTAATATTATATAAAAGATATATACTCATCATTAATGCTAGCAGGAGAAAATGATATTTTAATCTCTTTATTCAAGTAACATGACAAGGTTCAAGGGTTATATATACTCTATGAACCACCTAAGTAAAGGGTTTTTGAATTATATTTTTTAAGTACTTGTACTTTAATTCTTATAAAATTCATCGTACAAGAACTAACACTTTTGTCCTTAGAATTTAAATTTTTTTATTTCATTTTTTGTAAAATCTTATTAAAAATCATTGATTTTATCATTCGAGAGCCCCTAAACCCTATAAAAAAAAAACTATTCAGCATATATTAAGTCTTCTATTCTATTTATATCAATCATCTACCTCGTGAGCTCTGAAAAAAGAAAGTAATTACATGAATATATGATCATCTATTATCTAAAAACTAAAAATAACATTATTTTGAAGCATATTAAATTTTATAACATCATCATTGTTTTGAATTTGCTAGTGTGGCCTGGTGACTTTGTTTCTTGGAGGGTTACTCGTCCACTCCAATCTCATTCAAATCATATTCTTCTTCTCCAACGCCGTGCACTGCAATTGTGTTTATGTTTTGCAAAAAAATAAAAAATAAAAACTCTTATTTTGATACAATCCGAGGTATGCCATATAACGTCTGAATTTGATTAAAAATATTACGGATCAATTAAACGAAGAAATTTATTTAGGCTACATTTTATTTAATTAGTGAGCACATATAGGTGATTTTCTTTTCATAAATAGGATATTTTCTATAAAAAGAAATTTTTAAAAATAATAATAACCATTTTATAATTGGTGGTAGAAATATTTCCTTCTTTACCTCCATTGTTTTAGCCGAGCATTAAGAATTATTAGTTTGCATTGATCAACAAAAACTATTTGTATGATTTAGGGTTTTATAAATATAAATGGATTTTTTTGAATTATTAAATAAGTTAAACTATACTCAGCCTTACAGCCAATCATTAAAGAAAATCCCTATATTCATCCTTATTAAATAAGTTTTTGTATTTAAATATTTCTAAAATAACTAAACTTGATAGACAATGGATCCCTATTCAATGATAATTTTTTTTTATTAACTTGGTTGTCCGGTTGACTTATGTGCATCTTGACTAATTCTATGAGCCCTAAAATTAACAATGATATAACCTTCAATAATAAGATGACACATTTTTTTTGACTTGGAAGGAAGTGGATGGAAGCTTCTCATTAAAAAAATTAAATTCATGACGATCTAGATTAACACAACTGAAACAGTAGATTAATAGACCACCAGGATTATCGTTTTAAAAAGTCCTTATATTTTATGAAAACTAATTAAATAGTCTTTATATTATATATGATAATTAAATAATCCCTTGAATTTCAACCATCATTCTCGATTTAATAGATTTTTTTGTTTCAAATTGCCTATTTGTACTCTCATAATATTTCTCCATTTTACTCAATCACTTTTTCTAAGATATAAAATTGAAAAAAGTAGTAAATTATAATTTTAATATTAAATATATAGTCTCTGAAACTATGAAAATCAAGTTGTTAATTATTGGTTATTATATATATATATATATATATATATATATATATATATATACATATATATAAAAAGTGTTGTGATTTCACTGTGCACCAGTGCACTGTGCACACAGACACAGTGCACTGTGGATTGCAACAGTGTTTTTTTTTTCTTTCTGCTTACTTTTTTTTCTCTTTTTTTCTGCTTTGTTTTTTTCGGTTTTTATTTTATGATTAGCTCCTTTTTTTTCGTTTGTTCTTTTTTTTTTGCTTTTATTTTCCTAATTATTCTTTTTCTTTTTTTTTCCTCAGTTTTTTCCTTCTTCTTTTTTTTGCCTTTTTTTTGTATTTTTTCCTTATTATATTTTTTTCATTTTTTTCTTATTATATATATATTTTTTTCTTTTTCTACTTATATATTTTTTTGGTTTTTTGTTTTTTAATAATCGGGGTGTCCGAGTTCGCTTAAATGCACCACGATTAATATCCATATCCAAATTTTTTTGATAACCAGGGTGTCCAGGGCAACTTATGCATACCACGACTGTCACGACCCGATTCCCGGATCCGTGACCGGCACATAGGCATGGTCCCCCTCCAAGGTTCCACACCTATGCGAACCCAAACTCACACAAACTTATCATTCAACTTCAAAATTTAACGCAGCGGAAATAACAACGTAAATTTTATAACATAATTCAATTGTCTTTATACAAGAGTTGATTACATATTGCTATACTTATGGAGCACTAACTAGACATATGAACAAAAAGTGTCGGCTACAACCAAAATAGCAGGTTCCCAGAGTAGGACAAAAATGACCTGCTAGCAAGCTACGACCCTGAAAATAATGAATAATGAGGGAGTGAGTTCAACAACTCAGTGAGTAGATAATATCTAATATACACATACGAGATAATATAGCAAAGAGAAGTATAATATCAAATCGGCTCAAGGTTCTTACAACAAATTTCTCAAATAGGTCATAACAAGAATGTATAGGTAAAGCTCGTCAGAAAATCAGAATACAGTGAGCATGAGGCTCCGTACTGTGGGATGATCAGTCCACACAGGTTGGTGACTCCCCCGACCAACTAGGGTTTCAAATACGATGTGCACAAAGGCTAACACTACCCTGTTAGCATGGGTATTCTGACCGGCATACCATAAGTATATCTTATAATCAAACAAAATATTCATATATCAAGGCTCAACTCATGGTATCAATCAAATGAGGAGCTATCAAGTCACAAACAGATATAGGCTCATATCAAGAACGTATATTCAACAAATGATTATGCTTTATCGTATCAAGAATATAATCAAGGTATATATTATCAAAAAGCATAATCCAATTCATACTAGCAAATTCAAATATTTATACTATTTCTCATGCATATTAAATGTTATCCACTCACCTGATTCAAAAGCAACAAGGTTCAAAAGCGGAAATGTTGACGAAATCCTACTGATGTCCCGCGAGTTGAATATCGGGATTATCTGAATATATATAAAAGAAGATATACTCAAAAATGACTCAAAAGAAGTAAAATACCTTTAATAGCATATCTAAGAGTTCAAATCATAATCCTATGTGTTTTTGAATCAAACTATCCATTTCTTCGCAAAAACCTAAAACAAAGGTTTCTTCCGAAATCTAATTCCAAAATACACAATTCATAAAATTAATATTAATCCATCAAATGAGCTTCAATTATCCATCAAACCAATCTGAAATACTAATATTTCTCTTAGGGACCATTCTGAATTTTTCTTATATTTTTAGGGTCAAATTTGCAATTTTATCAAATTGAAGGACTAATTTGAACACTTCATAAATTCATAGCTATCCTAAAATCTTGTCCATAATTCATCCTCAATTCTGTCCAGAATCTCCAATTTTACTCCAGGGACCAAACTGTAATTTTTCCAAAGTTCGGGGACTAAACTGTAATTTTCACCAAAAGGACCAAAATGAATTTTTGTCATCTTCAACCTCAACCCAGAATTTCCAGCAAGGGATTTCGAAATTTATCAACATTATTCACCATTTTTCTCAATATTTTCTTAAACCAAACATCTCAAAACTTCAAAATCATCTACAATCAAACTAATTAAACTATTACCCAACACATTCAACCCTTAACATCTCTCTTAATTCATCAATCAAACCCAAATAAAATTCTCAAACCCTAACAATCCATACAAGCAAAAATCATAGTTAATAATCACATTTATACATAATAAAACACACACATTACCTTAACAACTTATTTCTCCTTCTTCCTTTCTCTTCCTCTTCTCTTTCCCTCTTTTCTCTTCTTCTTCTTCTTTCTTTCTCTCTTCCGATTCTCTCTCTCAAATTTCAGACCAATTCCTTTCTTCTTCTTTTTTTTTGTTTTTCCTTTTTCTTTTCTTTTCTTTTCTTTTCTATTTATATTTACTAGCTTGCACAATTACTACAACACCCTTAACCTAATTCTAAGCCACTTAGGGCATTCATGTATTTTCCTTTTTAAAATTTCAAAACACTACAATCTCCCCACCTTATAAAAATTTCGTCCTCGAAACTAAATAAATGTTTGAATACGTACCTAGATTATCAAAAAGATGAGGATATTCCTCACGCATCTTATCCTCAAGTTCCCATGTCGCTTCTTCAATTGAATGACCTTTCCACTTCACCTTCACCGAAGCTATATCCTTCGACCTTAGCTTTCTCACTTGTCGGTCCACTATAGTTTCTGGTTGCACCTCATAAGTCACATCATCTCTTAACTCAACTGGATGCATTTCTAACACATGAGATGGATCCGGCATGTACTTCCGTAGCATAGAAACATGAAATACAAGATGTATAGCCGACAAATTTGGCGGTAAGGCCAACCTATAAGCAACTACTCCAATTCTCTCCAAAATCTCATACGGCCCAATAAATCGAGGACTTAGCTTGCCTTTCTTTCCAAACCTGAATACTCCCTTGGTCGGTGAGACCTTTAAGAACACACAATCACCCACTGAAAACTCTAAGTCACGCCTCCTTTTATCCGTGTAACTTTTCTGCCTACTTGGAGCTGTCTGAAGCCTCTTTCTGATCACCTTTATCTTCTCTGAGGTAATTTGAATCAACTCAGGTCCCATTAGCCTTTTCTCACCAACCTTAAACCAACAAACTAGTGATCTACATTTTCGTCCATACAAAGCCTCATAAGGTGCCATCTCTATGCTAGCCTGATAACTGTTGTTGTAAGCAAATTCCACTAATGATAGGAACTTACTCCAACCAACCCCAAAATCCATAACACAGGCTCTCAACATATCCTCCAATATCTGAATAGTAGACTTTGAATAAACCAAAATATCGTCAATAAAAACTATCACAAATTGATCAATAAACTGTTTAAACACTCTGTTCATCAAGTCCATAAAAGTTGTTGGTGCATTTGTTAATCAAAAAGACATCACCAAGAACTCATAGTGACCATACCGAGTTCTAAATGCGGTTTTTGGAATGTCTTCTTTCCTTATCCTCAACTATTGATACCCAAATGAAAATCAATCTTAGAAAAGAATTGAATTCCCTACAACTGATCAAACAAATCATCTTTCTTCTGAGCTGCTTTTATCGTCTCAAACAAGTTTGATTTAACCGGAAAGTGAGCAATCATTGCTCTACCTTTGCTAAGGTTAAATTTAACTCCTTTATCCACTAATCCATGCAACTCCTTAGCTATAGGAACTTGATCTAACCAGGAAATTCCCTTATCTACATCCACTATATATGCTAGGTAACACTGTACCCTTTTTCGTGTCATTCTCCTCGAGATAGTCAATAATGTAATTATTGAACACACAATCTTATCTCCTTGAAAAACTAACCTCATTTCTCCATCTAAATCAAACACTACTTCTTACCCTGACAAATTTCTGAAGCCCTATGCTTTGACAGTCAATCCATTCTCAAAATCACATCAAAATCAATCATATCTAAAACATTCAAGTCTCCCATAAGGATTTTATCTCTAATTTCTATCTCACAATTTTGATACACATACTTCACTAATATTAATTCCCCAAATCACATCAAAATCAATCATATCTAAAACATTCAAGTCTCCCATAAGGATCTTATCTCCAATTTCTATCTCACAATTTGGATACACATACTTCACTAATATTAATTCTTCATCCACGGAAATATAAACAGAAATGAGAAATCCTAACAGAGTTAGTTGTCTATCTAACCTCTTGGCAATATATAGGGGCATAAACAAAAGGGTTGCACCCGTATCAAACAAAACTTTTGATTCAAAAGTGCAAACAAAAAGAATACATTCAAGTGCGAATACATCACCCCTCCTATAAGGAATATACCTTGCATTTCTTAACTACACAATACGGACATCTTTCTGATCGTCACATACTCCAATAGTATTAGCTATATGTTTATTCCTCGACAAATCATATAAGGACGAACATTTTTGTCATGTCGAAACAATAGCACAATAGTTATCGTATAATTATCGGAAAGCATATCTATAGAAAAACGTAAGGAATCAAGAAGATATGCTTAATGAGAATTCAGAATTTCAAGGATAACAGACAAGACAAAACGGATCCTAATGCTCCACAATATGAATCCTAACTTTACTATTATTTCATGAATAACAAGCTTTGATACTAAGTCATCACTACTACCCTTCTTTTTACTTTTATTTTTAAGCTCTAATACCAAGTTTTGTTACACACTCTTTTACTTTTATTCGTTTTAAATTTTTTAGCTCTGATACCATCTTTGTCACGACCCGATTCCCGGATCCGTGACCGGCACATAGGCATGGTCCCCCTCCAAGGTTCCACACCTATGCGAACCCAAACTTACACACAAACTTATCATTCAACTTCAGAATTTAACGCAGCGGAAATATCAAAGTAAACTTTATAACATAATTCGATTGTCTTAATACAAGAGTTGATTATATACAATTACAATTGTGGAGCACTAACTAGACATAAGAACAAAAGTATCAAGTACAACCAAAATAGCAGGTTCCAAGAGTAGGACAAAAATGACCCGCTAGCAAGCTACGACCCTGAAAATGATGAATAATGAGGGGGTGAGTTCAACAACTCAGTGAGTAGATAATATCCAATATACACATACGAGATAATATAGCAAAGAGAAGTATAATATCAAATCGGCTCAAGGTTCTTACAACAAATTTCTCAAATAGGTCATAACAAGAATGTATAGGTAAAGCTCGTCAGAAAATCAGAATGCAATGAGCATGAGGCTCCGTACTGTGGGATGATCAGTCCACACAGGTTGGTGACTCCCCCGACCAACTAGGGTTTCAGATACGATGTGCACAAAGGCTAACACTACCCTATTAGCATGGGTATTCTGACTGGCATACCATAGGTATATCTAATATCAAACAAACATGTTCATATCTCAAGGCTCAACTCATGGTATCAATCAAATGAGGAGCTAACAATTCACAAACAGATATAGGCTCATATCAAGAACGGATATTCAACAAATGATTATGCTTTATCGTATCAAGAATATAATCAAGGTATATATTATCCAAAAAGCATAATCCAATTCATACTAACAAATTCAAATATTTATACTATTTCTCATGCATATTAAATGTTATCCACTCACCTGATTCAAAAGCAGACAAGTTCCAAAAGCAGAGTGTTGATGAAACTTTACTGATGTCCCGCGGGTAGAATATCGGGATTATCTGAATATATAAAAGAAGATATACTCAAAAATGACTCAAAAGAATTAAAATACTTTTAATAACATATCTAAGAGTTCAAATCATAATCCTATGTGTTTTTGAATCAAACTATCCATTTCTTCGTAAAAACCTAAAACAAAGGTTTCTTCCGAATCTAATTCCAAAGTACAAAATTCATAAAATTGGAGATTCTGGACAGGATTGAGGATGAATTATGGACAAGATTTTAGGATAGCTATGAATTTATGAAGTGTTCAAATTAGTCCTTCAATTTGATAAAATTACAATTTGACCCTAAAAATATAGGAAAATTTCAGAATGGTCCCTAAGAGAAATATTAGTATTTCAGATTGGTTTGATGGATAATTGAAGCTCATTTGATGGATTAATATCAATTTTATGAATTTTGTATTTTGGAATTACCTATTTGTACTCTCATAATATGAATTTTGTTCCAAATTACCTATTTGTACTCTCATAATATGAATTTTGTTCCAAATTACCTATTTGTACTCTCATAATATTTCTCTATTTTACTTAATCACTTTTTCTTTATTCTATTTTTCTAAGATATAAAATTGACAAAAGTACTAAATTATAATTTTAATTTTAAATATATTACTAATAAAACTAAAAGAGAACGGCACTTTACTGTAGATTACTGTTCACTGGACATTTGCTCTGCTGCTTCGCGCCTACGTGAGCTCGGTTTGGTTTTTTTTTTTTTTTTTAAACTGATTTTTATTGAGAAAAAAAAAGGGTTTCTGTTTTGTTTTAATTTTTTTTTACACTGGTTTTTATTTTTTTTAAAAAAAAGGGTTTTCGGTTTTTTTTTTTTTAATAAAAATAATTGGTTTTTTTTCTGAAATTTTTTTTTAACAGGTTTTTTTTTTTAAAAAAGGGGGTTTTCGGTTTTGTTTTAATTTTTTTTTTAAACTGGTTTTTTTTTTAAAAAAGGAGGTTTTCGGTTATGTTTTTTTTTTTTTTTTATAAAAAATAATTGTTTTTTTTTCAATTTTTTTTTAATTAACTGGTTTTTTTTTAAAAAAAAAGAGGGTATTCGGTTTTGTTTTAATTTTTTTTTTTAAAACTGGTTTTTTTTTTTTTAAAAGGAAGTTTTTGGTTTTGTTTTTTTTTTTAAAAATAATTGGTTTTTTTTTTGAATTTTTTTTTAACTGGTTTTTTTGTAAATTACTGTTCACTGGATATTTGCTCTACAGCTTCGCGCCTACGTGAGCTCGGTATGGTTTTTTTTAAAAAAAAAAACTGGTTTTTTTTTTTAAAAAAGGGGGTTTTTGGTTTTGTTTTAATTTTTTTTACACTGGTTTTTATTTTAAAAAAAAGGGGTTTTCGGTTTTGTTTTTTTTTAAAAACATAATTGATTTTTTTTCGAATTTTTTTTTAACTGTTTTTTTTTTAAAACTGGTTGTTTTTTTTAAAAAAAGAGGGAGGTTTTCGGTTTTTTTTAAAAAAAAATATTCGTTTTTTTTTTTGAATTTTTTTATATTAACTGTTTTTTTTTTAAAAAAAAGGGGTTTTCGGTTTTGTTTTAATTTTTTTTTAAACTGTTTTTTTTTTAAAAAAAAAAGGGGGGTTTCGGTTTTTTTTTTTAAAAAAAAAAATAATTGGTTTTTTTTCCAAATTTTTTTTTTAACTGGTTTTTTTTTTTAAAAAAAAGGGGTTTTCAGTTTTGTTTTAATTTTTTTTATTTTAAAACTGGTTTTTTTTTTAAGAAAAGGGGGTTTTCGGTTTTGTTTTATTTTATTTTATTTTAAAACTGGTTTTTTTTTATAAAAAAAGGGGGTTTTTGGTTTTTTTTTTTTTTTTCAAAATAAAAGAGATCGATCGTTTACTGTAGATTATTGTTTGCTTGACATTTGCTCTGCTGCTTCCTGCCTACGTGAGCTCGGTTTTTTTTTTGAAGAAAAAAACCATTTTTTTTTGTTTTTACTAACTGTTTTTTTTTTAAAAAAAGGGTTTTTGGTTTTGTTATTTTTTAAAAAAAAATAATTGGTTTTTTTCGGAAAAAACGGGTTTTTTCTCGAAAAAAACGGCTTTTTTCTTTTTAATGACTATTTTTCTTAAAAAAAAAGATTTTTTTTTAAATAACCGAGGTGTCCAGGTCAGGTTACGCGCAATACCTCCGGATCCATGTTTTTTTTTATATTTTCCCCCCTGTTTTGTTTTGCCACTTATACAAGTTTTTTTTTTTTTTGTTCTGGGCAAGCTTAGCGCACCACAAATTTTTTTTCCTGTTTTTTTCCCACTTATATATATTTTTATTGCCTACGAGAGCTCAGTTGGTTTTTTTTTTTAATAACTGATTTTTTTAAAAAAAAGGTTTTTCGGTTTTTTTATAAAAATAACAGGTTTTTTTTTTATTTTAATAACTTAAAAAAAAAATTAAATAACTTAGGCATCCGGGCCAGCTTATGCGCACCACGACTAAGAGATCGACAATTAAAATTTAATTGGTTTTTTTTTTGAAAATAAAAATAAAAGAGATCGACCGTTTACTGTAGATTACTGTTCACTGGACATTTGCTCTGCTGCTTCGTGCATACGTGAGCTTGGTTTTTTTTTTTTAAGAAAAAAACAATTTTTTTTTGTTGTTACTAACTGTTTTTTTTTTAAAAAAAAAAGGGGGTTTTCGGTTTTGTTTTTTTTTTAAAAAAAAAGTGGTTTTTTCCCCAAAAAAATAGGGTTTTTCTTTTTAATGACTATTTTTCTTAAAAGAAATTTTTTAAATAACTGAGGTGTCCGGATCAGGTTACGCGCAATACCTCCGGATCCATGATTTTTTTGACATTTTTCCCCCTGTTTTGTTTTGCCACTTATACAAGTTTTTCTGTTTTTTTTATAACCGAGGTATCCAGATCAGCTTACACACACCACGATTTTTTCTTCCCAAGTATTTTTTTTTTGTTCCGGGCAAGCTTAGCGCACCACGAAATTTTGTTCCTGTTTTTTTCCCACTTATATATATTTTTATTGTCTACGTGAGCTCAGTTGGGTTTTTTTTTAAAAGGGTTTTTTTGGTTTTCTTATAAAAATAACAGGGTTTTTTTTATTTTAATAACTTTAAAAAAAAATTTAAATAACTTAGGTGTCCGGGCCAGCTTACGCGCACTACGACTGATCTCCAGGTCCATGTTTTTTCTTACATATTTTCCCTTTTTTTTGCCACTTATACAAAAAAAAAATTATAACCGAGGTGTCCGGATCAAATTACTAGGGAAAAAAACAACTCATAAAAAACTATGACAAATTTACCTAGGTTATCTACAATTAAAAAATATTCTGGTCACTTCCCGTTTAGATTGAACTGTTCTTTTTAGACGACAAAGACATAATTATTGCACGGAAAAAAATTATGTTTATTGTTAAAAACAAATCACAATATTTTTATTTATAATGCGTCAGATCTAATATTACTGAGGAACAAAAGCAACTCATAAAAAAAATGATAAATTTACCTAGGTTATCTACAATTAAAAGATATACAAACCACTTCCCATGTCGATTATTCTATAAAATATGTTAGACTAATTATATGTTTTAATATTTATTAAATATTATCGCCTAAAAATATATAGAGAGAGAAAAAAAATTGACCTAAGATTTTTTCCTTACAAAAAATTAATATCAGTATTCTTAAATACATTTAATATAATAATATAATTAATAAATCTTATAAAAAAAATTTGCCTTTGAATTTAAATTTGATATTCTTTTGTTTAAGTTTATTTCTTAAAAACAAATTCACGATGTTTTCATTTTTAATATTTTAAATCTAATATTACTGGGGAAAAAATTAAACTAAAAAAAAATTATAAATTTACTTAGCTTATCTGGAATTAAAAGTTATGCGGGTCACTTCCCGTTTTGATTGCTATTCCTTTTAGATGACAAATAAGTCATTATAGCACGTCAAAAAATTAAATTCATTTATTAAAAAAATTTCAATATTTTTAGTTTTTAATGTGTCAGATCTAATATTACTGGGGAAAAAATACAACTCAATTTTTTTTTTTGACAAATTTACCTAGATCATCTACAATTAAAAAATATACAAACCACTTCCCATTTCGATTAAACTATTCATTTTAGGCGGGGGAAAAGATTATATGCTACATATTTTATCTATTATAGTGTTACTGATTAAATATTTAAACAACTAATTACAGTATTTTAAAAATCAATTAGTTTTCTACATAAAAAAACCCAACGCAATGCGCCGACGAGCATACTAATTATACAAAGCAAAAAACTCATTTCTAACATATTTTATCTATTGTAATTTCAGTTATTAAACATTAAAATAACTAATTATAGGACGAAAAAAATATAAGTTTATTTCTGAAAAAAATAATTACAATATTTTTATTTTTAATGTGTTAGATCTAATATTACTGAGGAAAAAATACAACTCATAAAAAAAAATTACCTGCGTTATCTGCAATTACAAAATATATGAACCACTTTCCATTTTAATTATACAGATTTTATCAATTATAATTTTACTAATTAAATATTAAAATAATAAAATACAATACATATAAAAACAATCAATTTTCTACATAGATAAAAAAGCCCCGGCGCATCGCGCGGGCATATCGCTCGTAGTCTCTGAAACTATGAAAATCAAGTTGTTAATTATTGGCTATTATATATATATATATATATATATATATATATATATATATATATATATATATAAGAGGTTTACAGGGTGTTTGGGAGTGAGGTGTGACCGGTGGTGTAGAAAAATTGGGTGTTTTGGGTGTTTAGTTAATGTAGATTTGAAAAAAAACATGTGGGCGCCACCTCAAAAATCTATTAATATTGTTGTTTTCTGTGCGTTTGGTGAGGAGAGGGGGGGGGGGGGGGGGGGGGGGGTGGAGAATGAATAAAAAAGAAAAGGAGATGAGATAATTAATATATATTAACATAATATTTTAATATTTTTTTAGAGTAAAGTGCACATATTACTTTTTTTCTTTAAATCTGAAATTAGACCTCTGCTTTTTTATTTTAAAATTATTTTTCTTTAAGTTTAATATAAATAAATTCGATCTTGCAATTACATATTTTTTGGGTAATATTAACATTTATTTTGTTAATTATTATATATGGAACTAATATGCAAAATATTTTTTAAATTACAATCACAAATATATTTTTTATTAGTTTTTTACAGAATTTACTTAAATTCATTTTTTTTCAACTGCATACAAAATGTGGAGACATGATTTTTAATGGTTTTTTTATTTATTAAAAGTTATTATTTGAGAACATGATAATTCTTTATTTTTATGTTTTTTATTAAAACAAATATTTTTCATTATAAAAAACAGAAATGTGTTAGTAAGGAAATAAAATTTAGATCGAAGAGACACTTTTTCCTTTCTAAAAAATTATTTTAATTGTCTTACTTTAAATTATAAATAAAAAAATTAATAAAATATATAGGTTTTTTTAAAACAAATTAAATCAAAACTCTTATAAAAAAAATAGCTCATTTGACCGGTTCAACATTTTACAGTTAATTATTTGAAAAATATATAAACTATGAATAAAAAAGAAAAGGAGATGGGATAATTAGTGTTGTCGATTATTATATTAGAGTTTGTTGTTGTTTTATTTATTATATTTTCATATAAAAAATATATTTTTAATATTAACATAATCTAAAAATTAATTAAAATATAAATAAATACATTTGAAGGAGATCACAATATAATTTTTGTCTCGCAATCCTAATTTTGTTTCAGATGATATTTTACTATATGTTGTTCCGGGATCGCAGAGGCCTTCATGTATGGATTTATAGTTCGTGATGAAATTACAAGTAGTTTGATGGGAGAATAAAAACAAGTGTCTAATTTACTTGAATTATTAATTACATTTTATTATTATAATTATTAAATATTTTAAAAACAATATATATATATATATATATATACTTTAAAGTAATTTCACAAGTTGAAAGTAATATGAAAAGCTTAGTAACCAAATACTTTAAAAATTATTTTGAATCGCAGCTAAAGTGTTTTTCATGAAACTATTTTTTTAAAACCTCAACCACAAAAGCAAAAGCAATACCAAACACACCCTTAGACTATCTAAATGAATCCAGTCCATGAAAAAGCTTAGAGAACGAGAGTTTATTGTTATTATGTGAGCCTGCGGTGATGTTGAAGGACAAGTGGGATGGAGACATGAGAACGTTGAAGAAATCAAGAATGAATTTGTTATGTCATTTACAAATGCAAATTGTAAAAGAAATGGATATTAATCTCCTTGGCATGCTACTAGTCAAGGCAGGGTTTCTCTCCATAAACATTGCTGTCAGGAAATGTTCTTCCTCTGTTTCGTTTTTTCTCCCAAGTCCCTGTAAAAGATGAATTAGGAACTAGCAGCCTGGACAGCACTGCTTATAAGTTAGATTCTGCAGAGAAAAGACACCGAAGACTAATTGGATGCCATGGAAGTGCTTGAGCTTTTCCTCTTTGCAGTGTTGGCCACGGCTTTTTGTCTGTCACCGTCTCTAGTTCATGCTCAGGATCAATCAGGTTCAGCAATCTCATCACTTTAGATGGCAATATTATCTGTTTTCACAGAGCATAATAAACTAATCCCCATCTGAATTCTGCTCATCTTTCAGGTTTCATTAGCATAGACTGTGGCATAACGGAAGGCTCAAGCTATAATGATAAAATCACAGGCCTCCATTACATTTCAGATGAAAACTACACAGACGCTGGTGTAAATAAGAATATATCGTCGAAAATCAAAACGACAGGTATAGACAATCAGTATCTCAATCTCAGAAGCTTCCCTGATGGAAACAAAATCTGTTACACCTTGAAGCCTGTGCGGAGCAGGAACAAGTATCTGATCCGAGCAGGATTTTTGTATGGGAACTATGATGAACTCGACGATGTCCCAAAATTTGACTTGTATCTTGGAGCCAACTGGTGGGCAACCGTGACACTGAGTGACGCATCCACTCCCTTCAGAACAGAAATCATCCACCTCCTTTCTTCAGATTCTATAGACATTTGTCTTGTGAACACAGGTTTTGGGACACCTTTCATATCAGTTTTGGAGCTAAGGCTTTTGGACGATAAAACTCACAGCAATGTATCTCAGTTGGTGGGAGGCAGGCATGGCTGTGGTTTAGCTTATTCAGATTCGATCAGGTGAGCCATTTTCTTTCAAGTTTTCGTACTCCTCAACTTTTCCGAATTATCCAGAAATTTCTCAGTATACAGCAACATATCATCCAGGTTCTCGGTCGATGTCTATGATCGAATCTGGTCACCTTTTCTGCCTCTAGATTGTGAAGTAAAACAGACTAGCTATGCCATTAAATCACCAGATGATGACAAGAACGGTGTCCCAAATGCCATCATGCAAGGAGCAGCGGTTCCGATCAACCAAAACGATGCCATAGTATTCTATTTTTCACGTGACGATCCCACCACCAAGTTTTTTCTCTACATGCACTTCGCTGAAATTGAAAATCTGCCAGAAAACCAGACCAGAGAATTCAACATCTATGTCAACAAAATGCTGTGGCGTGGACCGATTGTTCCAACATACTTGCAGAGAACTACAGTACGCAGTTTATCCCCATTGGAAGGAACAAAATTTATGGTTTCGATCAATAAAACCATAAACTCAACTCTCCCACCCTTGCTCAATGCCATTGAGCTCTATCAAGTACACGAGCTTTTACAAGCAGAAACTTATGAAGACGATGGTTTGTCCTTGCTCACAATATGCACTTCTTTTTTCTTTTTCATGCACTCCAAAAATATCACCTCTAATCCATAATTAAAGCACTTCATCGTGTTCTCCTGAGTTCTAGTTCATGCTGTGATGAATATAAAGTCATACTACAAAGTGAAGAGGTACTGGCAAGGTGATCCATGTGGACCAAAATCCGCTAGGTGGCAAGGTCTCAATTGTAGCTATAATGCTTATGACCCCCCCAGAATCACATCCCTGTAAGTATCATACCTTTGTTGAAGCAAACTTTATTGGATTTCTGTACTTTTTCTTGGGTTACAGGGGGGGACATGACCTGCTTGATGAGGGTGAGGATTTAAAGTCCTGGCCTCGTAGCAGCAGAATTTCCCTCATTCAATCAGCTATATGTTAATTGAACTGTTTAAATACGTTCAGGGACTTGTCCTCAAGTGGACTCACTGGAGAGATATCTCCGGACATACTCAATCTCAAAATGATACAGTATCTGTAAGCACACAAGTCCCTTGATTCTGAACAAGAATTTTCAAATTTTAACTGATGGTTTATTCAATCAGATTTTATATTTAATGGAAACATAATTTGCTTTGTTCAGCGATCTATCGAACAATAGTCTTCGAGGATCCATTCCTCACTTGCTGTCTCATTTGCCATACCTGAGGGTCCTGTAAGTTCTTGTTTTTCAGATATATAACTTTTCTTCTGGTTTTCATACTGATCAAAGCTTTTCTACCCCTACAGAAACCTATCAAAAAATGAGCTTTCAGGTTCGGTTCCATCGGAGCTAAATGAAAGATCAAAGAATGGGACACTCATATTGAAGTTAGTGGTTTCTGTGATGAATAATTTTACATTTCCTGCACTTGAGATTCTAGTTCAAATCTAACGAAAAGGGAATTTCGATAAACGATATCTTATATTTATTTCATCAACTTTGACTCTTCAAGTGTGGAAAAAAATAAACTTCATTGTTCATCCGACTGCAAAAACAAGGCCATTGTTCCAGTGGTGGCAACAGTTATTCCAGTTTTTATCCTTGTACTAATTGCAGTTGCAGTATTTTTGTTCTGTAAGAGGAGAAGGCAAGGTAAACAATAGTTTCATTTGTATGGCTTGAGATTTCCAGGATCACAGTAGGTTCTGTGACTCATAAGATTTTATATCAGTTACAAATTCAGGGGGGGTAAATGAACATACGAGAGCACCGAATTTAAACGAAAGACATTTCTCGTACTCTGAGGTTCTCACCATTACATCAAATTTTGGGAGGATTCTTGGCGAGGGACAATTTGCAAGAGTTTACCATGGCTACGTAGATAGAACTAAAGTTGCTGTCAAGATTTTCTCTCCATCAGTTGCTCAAGCGTACAAGCAATTCTCAGATGATGTACGTGAAACACCAATTCCATGATTGAGTGAACACAGAATCATTGCAATCACATATTCTGAACTAAAGCTCATCTGGGAATTGCAGGCCAAACTTCTTACGAGAGTGCATCACAGAAACCTGGTAACATATTTTGGTTACTGTGACGAAGATTCCAAGAGGGCACTCATCTTTGATCACATGATAAATGGAAACTTGGAGCATATTCTATTTGGTATCTCTATCTGCTCTCATCTCTTCACTTTCATCAGAAATTCAAGCTGCTGTGCTGTTTTCTATTCCCATCCGACTATTTTCTTGTACCATCAAAATTCTAATCCTACCGGTTAGAGCTTTGAATAAGAACATAACTAGTGTACTGCATCAATGTAGATAGAAACGCAAATATTTTGAGCTGGCAAGAGAGACTTCAAATAGCCAAGGATGTCGCGCAAGGTCAGCTAGCAGCTTCCTCAGTTCTATCTTTCCTTTTTCTACTTGTTCTGCTGTCATTTTCTTTTCTATTTGTTTCCTTTTCCAATTTGGAGTGTAGGGTTGGAGCATCTTCACGATGGTTGCAGGCCACCAATCATCCATGGAAACCTGAAACCTACAAACATCTTGTTGAATGAAAATTTCCAGGCCAAATTAGCCGATTTTGGGCTGTCCAAAATCTTTACGATCGAAGGTAGCACCAAAGAATACATTGATCCTGAGTAAGTACTAATCCTCTCCCTGTGCTAATTTTCCTGCTCACATAATCAAGTCATCAGCTAGACATCCTTAAAAACAACAAGTAGACTCTCTGAAACCAGAAGTTATTGCTGAAACTGGTTTTGTTTTTCCTGATGCAGGTATTATTTCACAAACAAGCTGACAGAGAAAAGTGATGTTTACAGCTTCGGGGTTGTGCTCCTGGCAATAATAGCAAGCCGGCCGGTCATCGACGGCGATCAAGAGCAGGCTCATATAATTCAATGGGCTACCACATTGCTCGGCAGAGGTGAGATTAAAGCCATTGTTGACTCGAGACTGCAAGGAGATTATCTCCTTGATTCGGTGTGGAAAGCTGTGGAGTTAGCAATGGCTTGTGCATCGAGAGCTTCAATCAAGAGACCAGCCATGACTCAGGTAGTCATGGCACTGAACCACTGTTTGGCTATGGAGATAAGTCGAGTGAACAGATCGGAAGGAACAATTGAAATGGTATCTGTAAATCTGGGCACTAGAGTGGTTCCTCAAGCAAGATAGAAAGTTAAACAGGGCCAAAAACATGAGTGTTCATAATCTCAGACCTGCATGTCTCGAGTATCTGCATCTGCATGATTCTGTAATAAATTCTGTGTCTTCCATCTTGTCACAAAACCAACTTCTCTTTTACGAGGATGCCTAGAAAACAAATTTTAATGTGTTCTTAAGAGGAGTGGTGTGGCTCGGAGGGTAAGAATCTAGAATCTATAATTAAGATTGAATGCTAATCCCAAAAAGATAAATTATATTTGATGAAAGTCAATCTCGTGATTACCTAAATCATAAAACCAAAATTGTATATGATGAAAGGAATTTTTTATAAATCTTGAATACTTCAATGAAGTATTATAGAATATTATGGTGTTGCTTGTTAATTCTTGTCCAGAATTATATAATCAACATAGACTTTGTGGGTACATACCAAACATCAATCTTTTTATATAGTCAAAATTTTAAAAATTACTTAAATTAATTTGTAGATGTCATACCAAACAAAACATTAGTTTATAACATCAATCTATTTTCAATAAAATAAAAATTGGTGATAACTGCAATGACGACATTTTCTATCTCTTGAGATAATGTGTGTGGAAAAGGAGTTGTGAGTAATCATATAATTATAATCACTAGAAAACTTAATAGTCTGCAAAAGTCTAAGTAAAAGAACTTGTTGTACAAGGAAAGACATCACCCTTAGTGCACCCTATCTAAGATAAAATGCATTGTTATTTAATTATTTTTCTAGGTCAAATTTTTATTAGTTGATCTTTTCTAAGGTTCAAGATAGATCTCTGTTCATGAGGGAATCTTTATCTTATGAGGTAAAAAACAAAATTGTTCAAAAGTTTGAATTTTAGAATCATAATTTTTTTTATATCTTTAGTATCTAAGGGTATACTCAACGCTATAATTTTACTCCTCTAAATATTAAAGTCTACAGCTAAATCTTAATATGTGAAATAAAAATCAACAAAATGATTGCTGAATATAAACTTTGGTCAAACTCGAATGGATGATTGTAAACTAATTATGATATTGATTTTTGTAATTTAAAACATGACAAGATGCATTTTTTTCATGAAAACATGCTTAAAAAATAAATTTTCAGATTCATTTGTATGCATGAAAACAATTTTGTTTTGTTCTTTTTGAAAAATTGGAAGAAATTAGAAATTTTGTATCGGGTTCATATCTTACAACCCAATATTCAACAAAATTAGTAGAAAAATTGGTCATAAAATAAAATATATGTTGGGAAAACACTCATAATATTTTTGAATTTTGTCAAGTTTTGGAAAAAACTGAGTATTTTTAATATCATGATTAAAACTTGCAATGTAAGTCCAAGACCCACTAGTATGCGAAATTACTGGAAAAATATGAGATAAAATAAAATAAAAATTGAAATACCTATTTGAATTTTTTTGGGTTTTTTTTTTTAAAAAAAAAATTATTATTATTATTATTATTATTATTATATAATATAAATATTTGGGCTTGACATAACCCATCAAACTGGACTCGCTTAGATGGGTTTTGTCGAATCAGCCAAACATTGTTTCTCCCCTTTATTTTGGGTTGGGTTGGACCTGACCCACCAATTTGTGATAGGCCGGAATAGAGTCCAACCAATTTCGAGGTTGTATATATATATATATATATATATATATATATAATTAAACATATTAATTCAAAAAAAAGTTCAAATCCAAAAATAAAATTATTTGAAATTGTAAAATTTAATCTAAAAACAGACAATAAAATAATTTTTCTGAACAAAATTATAAATATGTATAATATTACAAGAATGTTATCATCAATCTCGCAAGGTCATTACATTATCTGATTACTCTAAAATTTTAACATAATATATATATATATATATAAATATGTCAAGAGACTCATTGTAAAATTTCATCTCAATCTAACGGTCGGATTAAGAAATATGATTAATATTGTAAAATTATTTATTATTTAAAAAAAACACTATTTGGTTGAAAAGGAACGGGCGGAATGAAACCGAAATATTTCGGCCGGTATTTGGCCAAAAAATCTGGAACAAACTGGAATTTAAACTGAGATAAAAACAACACTATTTTGTCTTATTTTTTAATAAATACAAAATATTTTGACCGTTTCAGTCAAAACAGAACGAAATTGATAACGTGATTTTTACTCTCATATCCATTTTACTTGGTCACTTATTCTTTATTCTATTTATTTAAGATATAAAATTGAAAAAAGTACTAAATTATAATTTTAATATTAAATATATAGTCTCTGAAACTATGAAAATCAAGTTGTTAATTATTGGTTATTATATATATAATTATATGATTCCGGTTATTTTAACCCGGCAAATTATTGATTAGAGCTCAAACCGTCGGGCTACTTCTTTTTTTATAACAAGTCCATCATAAAGTTTTTTAAGTAATTAGATTATTTTAGATTTTCATGAATATGTTATTTACTTTAGTTTCTGTTGTTTAATATTTTTGGATTAGGAAAAACAATATTTAATTATTAAAAACGATGTTAAACTATTGTTTTTTTTCTAAATAAATTAAATTAAATTATGTCGGTCTATAACAATGTCTTGTTATAATTTAATCGAATGAGAATTTGAAACATATTAAATTATATTTATATTTCAATCAAGAGACTAATTACAAAACACATAATTGGCGTGGGATTTTTCACTGTAGCGCCCCTCACAATACACTGTGGACTCGAGCAGTGCACGGGCGAAATTGGCCCTCGGGCGCGCGGCGAAGGGGGGCTGGCAGGCGGGGCTATTTTCGGTTTTTCCTCTGAATTTTCTATTTTTTAAAAAAAAATATTCAGTTGTTAACAGTGTATTGACTATTTCATCCCCGGTAATAAGACAAAATAAGGCTTCCGGCTGAGGGGCACCGACGTAATTGCGCGCGGCCGAACCGGCCCGGCCCGGTCCGGTCCGCCGCAACTTTTTATTTTTTTTATTTTCTTAAATGGCTAAATACGGTTTTAGCCCCCAATAAGACAAAAACACTTAATTGGGAACAGGGGCAACATGGTAATTGGCCATATTTTTCGAATTTTTTATTCAGCGTCTGTCAGGGCGTGGGCCGCACGCGCCAAGCGGTGTTCCGCCTCACGCCCTGTTGAGGTGGCGCGTGCGCCCTCCTCCGGTGGACGGAAATTGTCTACCGGTGTCCAGAACGATGCGCCTCCGCGTGGTCTTCCTCCCGCGGTGGTGCGTGTAACCACCTGATGTCCGTGGACGTGGCGGAGGCCGGTTACAGCCGCCGGCCACGTTTCTCTCTCTCCTGCACGTCAATGTGCAGGAGAGTCCCCCATGTTTGGTTCCTTTTCACTTCGGTCCCTGCACTTTGAATTTCGTTTTTGGTCCTCATTTCTTTGATATAAGTTTTTATTTTTTTCGATTGGGTCCTCCGATTTTAATTGATTGAATGTGAAAGTTTCACTTCGGTCCTTCTACTTTCAATTTCAGGGTTGGCTGTATAGAACTCAATCAATTCGGTACAAAAGTTCTGATTTTTACAATTTTGTCCTCTGATTTCAATTGACAATAAATGTAATTTGTATTTCAGCCCTTTGACTTTTTATTTTTTAATTTAATCCCTTTATATTTAATTTTAGCTTTTATGTTTTTTAATCCCTATTTTTGTCCATGTATATATAAGTGTATTTAACACAACAATAAAAACTAATAATAATAATAATAATAATAATAATCATGATTTAATTATTTTTCATTCTTGCTCTTTTGTTATTTTTTTCCCTCCCGATAATTTGATGTGTTTTTTTTCCCAGTGATAGCAATGATAATTTTTTTTATTTTTATCTTTTGGTAAAGTTTTTGGGATATTTTTAGTCTTTCATTTTTTTATGTTTCTTTCATTATTAACATAATAATAATAATTATAATAAGAATAATAATAATAGTTATTATTATTAATATTATAATAATTGTGATTATGTATTCTATGATTATAATAATAGTGATTATTTATTCTTTCATAATAATAATAATAATAACAATAATAATAATAATAATAATAGTTTTTAATTTGTTTTTCTTGCTTGCTGTTTTGTTCATGCTTTTTGTTTTTTTCACTCGGTATAATTTAATAATTTTTTCTGTTTTTATTCTGGCGGCAATAATAATTTTAGATATTAAGACTCCGATGTTACTATTGTGATAATATTTTAAATTAATATTGCTTCCTTTGCCCTTTTTTAATAATTTGCTCTTTCTATTAATTGATTTTTATAATTTTATTATCTGCACAGTAATGATTTTAGTAATTTGTTTTTTTGCTTATTCAATTATTTTGCTATTTGTTCTAATGTTTGTGCGCGCTCTTTTGTGGTCGTTTATGGCGCAATACCTATATTCTAAAAAATATAATCTATGCTTACGTGACAAACTCAACTAAAAATTTTAAATATTTTATCTTTGAATCTATAATTTTTATTTACTTATATCATATAAATTTATCGTTGTAGATTTAATTATGTTAAATTATATGCAAAAAAACTACCCGCAGCAACGCGCGGGCAATTATCTAGTTAAAAATAAGGGAGGTTGCTTTTTAGATTATCATTTATTAGAAAAAACATTATTTTAAATGAATACCAGGAGCTTCATCCAATCAAAGTTGGAGATGATTAATTTTGTGTCAAGCAGATTCTTAGCATATTTTTCTTATATTGATAAGAGAGTTTCCTTCATCCCGTCAGGTTGGTATTTGCTAATGAGGTGTTTGACACTGTATTTCAAAAGTATTTTTGAAAAAATATAAAATATTTTTTTTATTTTTTTTCTTTATTTTAATTAAATTTTTTAGTGTTTTTATATTATTTTCATTTGCAGATATTAAAAAAAATATTTTGAAAAACAATATCAACCACGCTTTTAAAAGTGTATACCAAAACTAGATAAATAAATTACATGTGGACCGTCATCATGGATCAATGATTGAAAAACTATAATATAGTAAAAATAATAATAATTGATTCCCTTTCCCTTAAAATATAACTTAGAAATTCGGTCCCCCCCCCCCCCCCCAAGTTTGGAGCATCAAGTATGGAAATTGATGAATTGCTGGCTCGGATCTTCTACAAGATGGGTCATAAGGATTAGTGCACTGGATATTTTATTTTATTTTATTTTATTTTATTTTATTTTATTTATTTATTTTATTTTATTTTATTTTATTTTACTTATGTCCTTAAAATTTCAAAGGAATCTTACTTTGCTGTTGTCTTGACTTCTAAAACACATACGTGCGTGACCAACTACAACAATAAGGTTTCCGTGCACTCTATCTTAAGTTAATAAAATATCATGAATGGGACTATCATGTAGTCTTTACAAATTCAAGGACTAAAGTTCAAATTCACCCTAAGCTCAACTATATATATATATATATAAAGAGTGGAGAACATTACGATGTTTCATTCTTTTAATGAAGCACTTCAAATTTTACTTCTCAAAAATATTGAAATATAAAATAAACATTTTAACGTTGTATTGATATTTGATTTTTTTTCAATTGTTTATTTTTATCATTATATTATTAAATTAAAAATATTTTTTAATAAAATAATATTTTTTAAAACTTAATGCAGACTATGATCTAGGTCGCTAGTTTTGCAAATTAAGCCTCATAGTCCAGGTTAATTGAATAAATCATCATCTTAATATCAAAAAATATCATCTTGAATATTTTTTAATGTTAAACCATGATTTTACCACTCGTTCGGGTTGTTATTGGAATTGTCATATCGATAGGGTCATATATAATCAATTTTTATTCTGGTTAATTTTAAACTCGGAGAGATTTCAAGGTTAATATATTGTTAATTAATTTAAAGATGGAATAAAATAATATATGTAATACATTTTAAATAAATAGTTTTAAAAATTAGATTGAGATTCATGAAAAAAATTAGATTGAACATTAATTTAATATCATAATACCTTTTGACATACTATATAATAACCTTATAGAAAACAATTAAAAATAACATGAGCTTGAAACCCTATTTAACCCCGTTTATAAGAATGCAATTGAAGAAAACATGCTAAAAAAATGGGCTAGAAAAAGAAAAGGAAAATGAATGTGTTGATAAAAATATTTTTTTTGAAAAATATATTTTTTTGATATATTTTCAAATAAAAAATATAAAAATTAATCTGAGATTCAATTCGATTGAATTTTTAAAAACAGTTATAATTAACCCAATAATACTAAATAATAAAATTCAATAAAAACTTAACAAAAAAAACAACGGGCCAATTAAAAAACAAAAAAACATGTGCTTATTACCAACAAAAACTCAGGTGTGTTGGCCACAATTGTATTTTAACGGAATAACCTTTTTAAAAAATATAAAATGAGAGAGTTGTCTATTATAATATAAAAAAATACAATTATATATATATATTAATATAAATCATCGTTAATATAAACAATAACATTGTAGTTGGCTTGGAATTAAAGAATTTATTTTCTCTATAATTTTAAATTGAGTCTAATCAATAATTTTATAATTCATAAAATGAATCCAAATATACATAACATTCACGTATGGTTTATAATTACAACATGAAAATATCACTTCAACGACATCGTTTTACAATAAATGATATGCATGATCATGAGTCACATATATGGGGGGTTAATGATATCGTGGTATCGATGCTGGCCGACAATACATGTGCATTTCTGCGATATTAAAATATATATTATTTAATATATTTTAAATAAAATAAAAAATAAAAAAAACAGGAGGTCGCTAGGAAGCCAGGATGCCTGGGAAACAAACGACAAGCTCCCATGTACCAGGTGGTTCCAAAACCTTGGAATTTTTATTGCTGCAAGCATATCCAAAAAATATTCCTATCTTCTTACGTTACGCCATTGAAATCCGACTTAATTAGCTTCATATATAGAATATTATTTCAAACTCTGAAACCCATCTTTAAATTCCCCTCCCTCCCTCCGCCATGCATCTCTAGCCTTCTCCAATCAAGAAAAATGGAGAAATTTCTGCATGTTCTTGTGACTTTCATCTTCTTCCTCCTCCAATTTTCCTCACGGTGCTGCGCATCAAATGATGAAACTTACTCTCGACCTCCTGCTCGCAACATCATCTTCACTCCTCATCACCGATTGCAATCTGAAGCCCAGCAGGTTAATTTCTTTCTCTCCCTTCTCCGAGCTGTAAATATTATATATACAACGCATAATCCATCGTATATACATATATATACGTATATATACATGTGTGTGTGTGGTTTTAGGTGCACGTTTCGCTGGTGGGGAGAGATCACATGAGAGTTACATGGATTACAGATGATAAACATGCGCCGTCGATTGTAGAATACGGAAAGCAACGGGGAACATATAGTGCAAAGGTCACCGGAAACCACACTTCCTATCGTTATTTCTTCTATAGCTCCGGCAAGATACACCATGTGAAGATTGGACCGTTGGAGCCTGGAACAGTTTATTACTATAGATGTGGAGGTTCTGGCCCTGAGTTATCCTTCAAGACTCCTCCGGCAACTTTTCCGCTTGAATTCGTCGTGATTGGTAAGCATTTTGCTTATAAATCATTTCATGACCATGTATTACTGATGGTCATGCAGGAAAAACAAATTAATGATGGTAATAAAACAAAAAAACATGCTATGTTGTAAGAAAACTAGCATATTTGAAAAAATATATTAATGCAAAACTGCAAAAAAATTCACGTCAATTATCCCTGCATTAACTCATGGGATGATTTACCATCTTAATCTTAATTTGTTTATTGCTCGTAAAACTCCATAATCAACAAAATAATAGTTAGTTGTAAACAAGCATTATATAAAATGTTTAGGATGTCCCCAAGGGATTGGCGTGATGACATAGGACTTGTGATATGTACAGCAGATCTTGAGTTCGAGTCAGGACGTGTTTTTTTTATAAAAATCTGGAATAGTTGGAGTTTTACTCATTCACCTAGACCCACAAAGTATGTTTTCTAAAGAATGAAGTTTCCTCACATCCAAAAAATAAAATATAGGATATGAGATTATCTAAGCAAATGCAAAGCATTTAATATGTTTGCAATTGTGTGGAGTCATTGTCTTACACGTCTTTAATTCCACTCTTGGTTTAAAAATATAATTATCATACCTTACTTATAAGATAAGTTTATTGGATCAACCCGAATCAAGTTAAAAACAAGATTATTTCGATTTTCTAATTAAAAAAGAATCTGCTGGAATTTATATGGCCAGGCTTCACCTTGTTCTAGGCGAATCAACTTGGTCGGCCAGATTTATCAAATTGTTTCAACATAAAATCAGACCAAGATTAAATTGTATGTCGTTGAATTACTGAGTGGCTCGATTTAATAACTATGGTTAACATGTCCCCATGCGTTAGCACAAAAATATCCGGAAAAAAATTATAATTATTAATTAAAAGAATTGTTTTCCCTGAAAAATTGTTAAACAAGCTTGTTTAAACTTAATTTACAGGAGATCTAGGGCAAACAGAATGGACTAGTTCGACCTTAGCACATGCCAGCAGTCGTGATTACGATGTGTTCTTGCTACCGGGTGATTTATCTTACGCCGATACCAACCAGCCTCTGTGGGACTCATTTGGCCGGCTGGTGGAGGCGCATGCTAGCCGGCGGCCGTGGATGGTGACTGAAGGAAACCATGAGATCGAAATCTTCCCAATAATACAGCCACATGGCTTCAAGGCCTACAACGCACGGTGGTTAATGCCATATGAGGAGAGCAATTCAAGCTCGAATTTGTACTACTCATTCAACGTTGCCGGCGTTCATGTTATAATGTTAGGATCTTACACAGATTTTGACGAGAACTCCGAGCAGTACAGGTGGCTGGAAGCTGACCTGAGCAGCATTGATCGGAGGAAGACACCGTGGGTCATCGTGCTGCTGCATGCCCCCTGGTATAATACCAATAATGCCCATCAAGGAGAGGGAGAAAGCATGAGAAAAGCCATGGAAGAGTTGCTGTACAAGGCAAGAGTGGATGCTGTGTTTGCAGGTCATGTCCATGCATATGAACGATTTGTAAGTTCACTTAACCCGGTTTATAGTATTTTATTTATTAGGTAAAATACATTTCATGGTCCTTCAAGTTCAAGATATTGGCCATACTTGCCCCTCTAGTTCATTAATTTTTGTCACACAAGAACTTGTGCTTTCAATTATTCGTTAAGTGCCATGATCATCCCTTCATCCATGTTCATGGCTGATAGTGTAAGAAATTGATTAATGGTATTGGTTTTGATAGATTGATGGTTTTTGTCAAGCCACGTAGAATAGATCAAATCAATTAAAAGATTTATGAACGAAATATTTTTAAAAAAGGGAATCAAAATTTAAATTTCCTTTTCTAAAAAATAAAATAATTAAATGTTAGAGAACAATATAATTAATTATATCTTGGGGTTTCATCTAATAATACAAGTTTTTAGACGAGATGATTCCTTGATATGATGTCAAATCTCACCATATCTATTTATTTGATAAAAATTAAGCACAAAATAGTATAGGCTTATACAAGTTTCAAGCCAGGAGGGTTTTTATATGAGTGAGTATATTAGAGAATAATATAAATTATATCTTGGAGTCTCACCTAACAGCTTAAGTTTTTAGATGAGATGATTCCTTGACATTAAAAGATTAAAAAATATAATAAGAGAGATTTACTATGGTTTGAAAGTCCAAATAATTTGTCTTTAGAATTGATATTTTAGATTTACTTTTTAAAAAACTTTAATTTTCTTTTGGGTTGTTATTATTTCATTCTTTTATTCAATTTTAGTTTCAATTTTTTTACTTTTTTCTAAATTAATTTGACACGTCTAGATTATGAGGTATACATGCATCACAAGTTGCAATTCTATCTTTACATAACTAGGAAATTTAATATAAAAAAAAAGAATCATAAAACTCATATATATACATATATATGAGAGGGGGTACAATTTCTGATATAAATATAACTGAATCTCGGTAATTAATTGAAAAATCCAACTATATATAAAAAAAAAAAAAAAACTTACCCGCAAGCCGTCTTTGTGTTATGCTGGGTTGCAGACAAGGATTTATGACAACAAGGTTGATCCATGCGGGCCGATGTATATAACAATCGGAGATGGGGGAAATCGTGAAGGACTTGCATTGACGTAAGTATTCCATCTCCATTCCGCTTTCACTTTTGCAGAACCGATCATTTCAGCCATTAATATTCAATTGACGTGCATGCTGATCATCTGCAATTTCTAGGTTTGAAAACCCTGCGTCGCCTCTTTCTCTGTATCGAGAGGCAAGTTTCGGCCATGGAAGGCTGAGGATGGTGGATGAAACTCGGGCACACTGGTCATGGCACCGCAACAACGATTCTAACTCGTTTTCTGCCGACGAGGTGTGGCTGGATAGTTTAAGCACATCCGCCGCTTGCTGGGAAATCGAGGGCGACGAGAAAGAACCACCGAAATCTATTGCCGATGATGAACTCTGAGTTCATTCGAGTAGACGATGAGTTCTTAACTACACTGGCTAGTAAAAATAAAATACATAATTTGGTTCAACTAATCGACCATTTGGATGTACAAAATGACCAGGTCAATCATGTAACAGAATGAACAATTAAATTCGTTGTTGTCTTAAATAAGATTGTAACTATTGTTTCAGTTGCCATTTTGTTTTTTCTACTGATACAAAATATTTTGATTTTAAAATGTTTCGACACGTCGTTTCAGAGTTAATATTCATATAAAACTTAAAAAACAAAAAAATAAAAATATAATTTTATTTTTTATAAAATCAAAGTTGACAGCCATTTTATTTTTTTATAATATATATGTATATGGTTGAAATTTTCGGTATGGGCCGGAATTTAAATCAAGAAAAAAATATTATTATTTTGTCTTTTTTTATTGTTATGAAACGTTTCGACTAAAACAAAACAGTATTAATAATCTCGGTCTTAAATGGCAATCAAACCGGTTGACCATATGATTAATTAAAAATAGAAATTTGGCGAATACAGAGAATTCGTTAACCCTTGTTTTCTTTGAGATTAGCAAAAAAAGAATTCATATAAAAATATTCTCAAGGGAAAAATCAATTTGTCTTAAACCTTATTTTTTATTTTATTTTTGGCTCCTAGTATAAAAGAATTGAGAGAAAGTTGGTGAAATCAAACACTAAAAAGAGAAAAATTTCTTTTGGCACTAATTTGAGCAGCCAAAACACCCTGTGAAATTGATGTCAAATTGTTTTTTTTGATGAAGGTAACTCACATTAGGGTTTCTTTGGTTTTTAAGTTCCAGATAAAAACATATATAATCTTGGTAAGATTTTTTATTTCAATTTAATCTTGATTTTTAGGATGGTTTTTCAGGGTTTTTTGAGGCTATGAATGGGTTTATCAAGTTTTCTATGATGTTTTTTTTAGGTTTTTTAAGTATATAATTCTTAAAAACTCATTTTTTTAGAATTAAAAATGATCAACCATGTTTTCTCAACCACTATAGTGGCTGAAAACTAGCAAAATAGACGACGTGTTATTTGTTTTTTTTTTAAATCCCTTTTAGATTAATACCTTTTTTCTCTTATTTTATTTAGAGAACCTTTTTTAAATTATGATTTTATATTTATCCATTTCATTTTTAAAAAGATTTTTCTGATTCATTTATAAATTTTTTTATCTTTTGTATATATGAACTTTATTTTTAATTATAAAAAATATTATTTTAAGATAATATTATTATTATGTGCAACCTTGCATGGTATGTTTTTTATTTCTTTTATTTTATTCAGACAACTTAATGTGTTTGTTGTGTTTGTTGGATTCTATTATTGTTTAATAGACAAATGTAAAATCAAGATTATTTTAATAAAAAAATTATCAAATACAATAGGATATGTATTTTATAATATTTTTTACATGTCTCTTAATTTTACCAATTATATTTTTACTTTGATAGATAAATATCGTATTTTGAGAGCTTAAATAGTTTTAGCAAACACAATATTTATGGTTTTTATTTATTTTATTAACATATAAAACTGGTTTTGCAAGCTTTGAACCATTGAGACGGGAGCAATCTAACCAATTTTCTCATTCTCTATAAATAAATAAAAAAATCCAATATATAGAAATTTGGAGAGGAAAAAATGAGTCTCTCCTTTTTAAAATTGATATAAAGTACATGGATAGTATTTTGGAAGGATTTAATTTTTTTAAATGCAATTTAATTCAAAAAACCAAATCTAAAATTGAAATTTACTAAATTGATTTTGAAATTGATGGCATATAAAAGATATAAGATGGACGGATAGGAATAGTGTGGGTTAAAATTAATGCTTACGAAAAGAATATTTAGCATTATATTGATTTGGTTAGGGAAATAATTAAGGATATTTATTTATTAGCATCCATAATAATAGTAATACCAAATTTGAGGGTCATAGATATTGATTTTGCAAAATCCATAATAATTGTAATTCCAAAAATAGTATTATGATTAAAGCAAACGAAATAAATAAATAAATAATTTACTGCAGTGATTGTTTTAGAATATAATTGCAGTTATTTTTCAAATATTTTTTATTTAAAAATATATTAAAATAATATTTCTAAATCTAAATGCAGAAAAATAATAAAATAGAGAAGGTTTCACGTGGCAACTTCCTGCTGCTGTGAATTATTTACTATCTTTTCCGATGGAAATAAATAAATAACTATAGAGAAGGTTGCACGTGGCAACTCCCACAACCACCAAGAACGGTAGATGAAAACTCCAAACGCACCAAACGCCTCCATGAAACTACACAGAGATGTGTAAAGTATATTATAGTCCTCATAAATTCTATTAGGTTTCGATTGTACCCTTATAACCTAATCTCTCCAGAATTAGAGATGTTAAGATTTTAATCCCTGTATTACTGAAGTGAAAAGGAGGATTACTCTTGATTCGACTTGAGGGGTTATAAGGATATAAACGGAGCATTGTTGAATTTACGAGGACTAAATCGTTTATATCCAAACACAAGCACGAAGAGAGATCCTCTCCTCCTACAAATGGCCTGAGCTCTGGCTTCAGCTTCGGATTAGTGTAGATTCAGAATGAGCTTCTGGTATGACATCGACAGGTGGTGGAGAAGCCATGCGAATCTCAGGACACTGTACTTACTCCTCCTAGGTCAGACGGTGTCGTTTGTTCTTGCAATGGCAAGCATCACTTCCTCTCTGGTTTCCAGTCTCGGTAACCTCTCCTGATCTGCTGCTGTTCTTATTATCTTATGATTTGAAAATATTGAATGCTGTGGGAATCTGGACGCAGGTGTTGACGCGCCCCTTACACAATCTTCCTTCAATTACCTGGCCTTGGCTCTGGTGTACGGCAGCATTTTGCTGTACAGACGCCGAAAACTGCAGGTATCTTGCTCTTCTTCCATTGATGATTGATTTTGAGTGATCTGTATATCGGGTGGGTCTCGAATTCGATTAAAAATATCTAGAACATTTGGGGTTTTACGCGCTTTCCGGGAATGAGTTTCTAGCATCCAAGAAAACAAAAGGGCTTAGTTGTGTAGAATTAACATGTTTGTGTCGGGATGTTCTGCAGATTTCTTGGTACTGGTATCTCCTTCTAGGCCTGGTTGATGTTCAAGGGAATTATCTTGGTAAGTAATGGTGGTTTGTTTCTCTGAGTTGATTCTGTCCTGTCTGATCTCATTATGTAGTCGAGCATCTTTGAGATTACTGTTTTTGGGTGCGGGGTGTTTAATTTAATACCAATTCATTTTATTATTATCCTAAAGAAAAGAAAAAAGAATAGCATGTGTTGTAGTTCATACCATAGCTAGCTTGAGTGGTGGTTGCTGGTTAGTCACAAAGCCTAGATGGGTTTGGTGAGTAATCAAACTCGTCGTCTCTAGGTTTAGTCAAGTGTTGAGGGATTAACTCTTTCTCTTCAATGAAAGAAGTGTTGAGGGACTAAAAGAAAAAAGAAAGGGAGATATCCTTCGAACAAAAACTGCATCAAAAATTACCATTTTATCTCAGGATCAAAAATTATCATTTTAGAAATTTTCAGAGGACATGGATGATTTTTTCAAATTTATTGTACAGTAAAACTATGAAAATAGCCCTCGAAAATAATAAAAATTAACACCTGGAACTAGGGGTGGTGAAGTATTTTCACCCTCGGTTTTTTCGTAGATATCAATAGGTCCAAGGATGAATGGGTAATTGATCAATTTTTTATTATTATTTTTTCTGGAACACTGTAGGTGCGTTGTATAGACCAATTTATATTGGTGATCATTTTAAAATTAATATTGCTCTTTTTTTCTCTGTGTTTTTTTTTTGTTCTGTTATTTTTATCTGTTTTTCGGATCATTTGATTTTATTGTTTACGCAATGATAATGATACTTTTAGTGGTTGTTTTTTTTTTTTTGTAAAAATATTTTTTTTATTCTTCAGGCCAATTTAATGATTTTGACTATTTGGACAATTATGTTTATAATAATTTTAACTGTTATAGTAATGATAATGACGGTAGTGTAGGGATGGATTTTCAATTTATATTTTTTTCTTTTCAGAGATAGAAAATTAACTTCTTATTTTTGTTATTTGATTATTGCAAGTGTTTTCACAGTTTATATTTTATTTGTTGTGTTTGATTTAAATTGAATTATAAAATGAAATAATCTTAATACAGTAAATTCAATAATTTAGATATCCAAATCTTCTTGATTTTTTAATGATAATAATAATTTCATACTGGTTATTTCGTTGAAACCTATTAAATATATAATTTTATATCCATTTAAAATTCATATATTTAATAGAAAACTTGCATTTCACAGGATTTCTGCACAAATTTATTATTTTGTCTAAATTTATATTATAATAAAAAAAATCTTACACTATTAAATTTTTCTGTGTTGAAAAAAATAAGATATCACCCGCAACGAGACGCGGGGACATTGGCTAGCGTGTGTATATAGACACACCAAAAACGATGGTGGATAGATGAGGTATAGGCCACTCCAAACTCATCTCGTTGCTATCCGTGAGCCTTATTGAATCTACATGAAGATTGAAATTTGGATTCTGAAAATGCAAAAAAGTAATTATTTATTAATAAAATCATTAGCTTCTTAATTGTGTTTCTTTGATCATGTAGTGAACAAAGCATACCAGTACTCGTCAATAACTAGCGTGACATTATTGGACTGCTGGACAGTAGCTTGGGTGATCGCTCTCACCTGGTTCTTTCTCCGAACTCGCTATTCCTTATGGCAGCTACTCGGTGCTGCCATTTGCGTATTAGGGCTTGGCTTGGTGCTCCTCTCCGACGCCGGGGTGGGTGGAGGAGGTGACATTTTTTCCTTCTCTAGCAACCACTTTAATATTTCTGTGTTTATTATGATCATTGATCTGCTCTTGGCTTTGTTTTATTTCTTCCTGGGATTTATGATTAATTCGTGTGTCTATAAATTGAAAAACTATGGGTATATCGAAGATAATCCCCGTAAAAAAACCCATTAAAAGTTGTATAGATTAGATTCATGAAGATCATATTTAGAAGAGGGTATTTATTACACCTCGACCACACTCTCAAACAATTTTTTACTTGTAAACTAGAGATAATTAGCCTCTAAAAACTACTAGATAATCAATAAATATACATTTTAAATTATTATTTTTTATGTTTTTGAGATCATTTTGATGTGTTGATATCAAAAATAATTTTTAAAAAATAAAAAATATATATTATTTTGATGCATTTTTAAACGAAAATCAATTTAAAAAACAATTTCGACCACACTCTCAAACAGTCATTTAGTTGCAAACTAGAGATAATTATAATCTAAAAACTACTTAGATAATCAATAAATATACTTTTTTCCTTGCTATTAATCAGTTTTTTGGTAGAAAATGCATGCTTATGAGAGCAATATCATTTGGAAGCACATGTTTTTTTTGCCATTATAGGTGGTTCAAGGCCCATTCTAGGCGATTTCCTTGTCATTGCTGGGACAATCTTCTTTGCCTTGAGCAATGTTGGCGAGGTTAGTGAATCCTGTGATTGCAAATATGGATCCCACGAAGAATTTCAATTTCGTTGACCAAAAACTTGGAGCACTGGGTCTTGACTTTGCGTCTTTATCTTGCAAATACGTTTCTTCTTGTGATTTTACCATGAGATTAATGCCAGGAACTCTGCGTCAAGAAAAAAGATCGTGTCGAGGTGGTGGCAATGCTCGGCGTTTTTGGATTCCTGGTGAGTGCAGTTGAGTTGTATCCTTTTCAACATCAACAAAAATTCAGAGAAATACTTGGATTCAGGGGCCGGGTTTTCACTCTTCAAAGCTAACCCATGAACATATATACTTGCCCGGACCAACCCGGGTCTCGGCACGGGAATCACCGGGTCAACTCAATTTTTTTATAAAATAATCTTGTTTTAGTAAAATAAAAATAAAAAGGGTCTCTAGTGTCCCATTTAGAGCATAATTAGGAGTTGAACTATATAAACAACATCATCTTCACTCCATAACTTCATTCTAGATCTATAGTGGAGCTGAAGACTTTGGAAGCAGTCGTCTGGTCTGAAGACATTGTAAGTATTCTCTACCCTACAAGATCATGAACCCTAGATTTTATTTTAAATATATTTCTAGATACAGACCTTGACATCTATATTTATATTTGGTTTCAGCTGTTTGCCATTGCTGGCTACACTGTATCGCTGTTTTTATTCTACTCCCTTGCTCCCATTGTTCTAAAGGTAAAAAACTATGAATTATTTTAAGAATTCAAGAATATATATTTATCTTTAACCCAAAAACATTATTGAAAACAGAAATTCATTCATGGATAGAGAAATTGCTAATTATAATGTGTACAGTTAAGTGGAGCGACGATGTTCAACCTGTCTATTCTCACATCCGATATGTGGGCTGTCGTTTTCCGTGTATTTTTCTACCACCAACAGGTAATAATTAAATTAAATTAAATTCATAATATATAAATTTATATTTTATGGTCAATTGTAGTTTAATTATTTATTTAATTTAATTGCAGGTGGATTGGCTGTACTTCCTCTCTTTTGCAATTGTAGCAATTGGATTAGTCATTTACTCGATAACGTATGTTCACGCCCTCTATTACTGTGATCATAATAATTGTTGTAATAAGAAAAATAATAATAAAATTAATTGTTCTAAATGTTTTAATAATAAAAAATTATTATTCACCTTTGTAAGCTAATGAATTTGTTGATTTATTATTTATTTATTACAGGGGGGAGGATCGAGACTGTGTGGAGGCTCCACAGGACGGAAATTCCAATGCAGAATACCAAGTGCTGCATGAAAATGCAGAGGAGAGATTATAATTAAATTAAATTAAATTAGACGATAGAATTTGTCCTTTTTGTTTAGGTAGTGTTTGGCAAGTTTGCTTGCCTGATATGACTTTTTTTTTTAAAGTGGGAATAATTTATTCTAAGAAATAATAATAACAATTAATAAATTTGTCATCAGGATGCTAATCATTTTTTTTCCATCCTAATATTTGAAAGTCACAAATTGTTTCGACTCAACTTTTTTTTATTCCAAGAAATTTTATTAATTCTGGTTGACTCATACTCTTACAAGGGATGTACTTCTTGATTCAAGCTCGAGATCTGCTGTGTAGATTACAAGTTCTCTGTCATCAAATTACGTCCCTTGGAGGCACATGGACTTCATTCATACCTTACCTATGTTTTTTTATTCGATGAAATGTTATTTCTTGAAAATCATATTTTATAGATTCAGATAAGTGAATAAAATTCTAGTTGTCTCAAATTCTTACAAAAAAATACGTCTTGATTCAAATTTGAAACTTGCTGCACAAATCGTAGGTCCTATGTCATCAAATCGCGCCCCTTGGAGACACAAGGACTACATTCATACCTTACCTATGTTTTTTTTTAGGACACATGGACTTCATTCATGCCTTACCTATGTTTTTCTTAGGGACACATGGACTTCATTCATCCCTTAGCTATGTATATTTTTTGGAAAAATACAAGATAGAAAAAATATTTCTTCCACATAATATTAATTTGACATTAATATCAATAATAATTGAAATATACAAGCAATAATTATAAAATGCACCGAAATTTTTATTTATATTATATTTAAATTAGTTGATAAATTTTTTTTTCTCAGAAAATAAAGAATAAATGCCTCCCTTGTCCACATCAAATAATAAATGCCTTTCTTTATTTTAGTTGTTGGGCCGGTAGCCAACCTCGACAGAAAATTAAATGCCTCCATAATCTGCCAACCCTAACGACATGGATTAAATAAAATATATAGTGGTTGGGAGATTAAATAATTATAATAACTCTTACGAGTTTAGATGTATTTAGTTAATTAATATATATTATTATTTTATTTTAAATTTTTTTCTTAAAAAAACACTAATAATTTATATTTTTTTTAAAAAAATTCAAACCTCGCAAAAATTACTGCATGCAAGAAATAGTCTCACAGTCAGCAAGAAAAAAGCCTCAATTCCATCCGGATAACTTGGGTAACCCTAGGTTTTTTACAAATAATTACTAAATAATATTATTTTAGGGTTTAAATATTTAAAAAAATTAAAAATATATCATTTAAAACAATACATGCAAGTTTTAGCATAGATAATAATTTTATTATTATTATTATTATTAAATTTAAAATCATATGTTATAAAAATAAAATATTGTTTAATTGGGGGGGCATAGAATAGAGTTCATTGATAGAGATCTGTTGATTTACTTGTAAGAGATATAGATGAATTTATATGCAGCCGGCCCCACCTGTGTCCCATGTTGTGGCGAATAATTCTCACCTTTTTTATATTATTAACCACTTATAATTTAATTATTTCTGTCTGTTCTATTTTATTTATTTTTTATTTTAAAAATAAAAAAATGGGCAGATCGAATAGATAAACTAACATGGAAAAGAGAGTATTTTGAAATATTTAAATATAATAAAATGTTCAATTACTTTTTATACCAGTGATTAATCTATTTTGATAAAAAAAAAAGAGAGAGATTAAATTACAATTAATTATGTTGACTTTTGAGCTCGTGACGATGCACAAGCATGGCGTGTCCATCCAACCACCATCTTATCCCCTTCCAACAAAGAAGTCAAGATATCTCCTAGGCTTCTTATCTAAAAATTAAATAATGTCTTGTGTTTATTTTATTAAATACCAACTCATCAAAATAGATTAAATAATATTTTTTATTTTTTTTTAAAATATTTTTGATATTAGCACGTCAAAATAATCTAAAATTATCAAAAAAAATTATTTTAAAAAATAATAATTCTTTCAAAAGCACTTAAATACACATTCTCTTAGTATTTATTAGAAAATTTGATTGAAATTGCTTTTAAAAGTGTTTTTCGTTCAGAAATGTATCAAAATAATATTTTTTATTTTTAAAAAATTATTATTGACATCAACAGATGAAAATGATCTAAATATTAAATGAAGATAATTGTTTTTTAATTTATTTTAAAAATATTTTTAAAACACAATAATCTCCGCATCCCTACTTCTTCTTTACTTATTATTTCTTTTATTTTTATCTTTTTCTTCTATTGTTCTACTTTACTATAAAAAGATGGAACGATAGCAAGAAGAAAAAAAATTATGCTTTTCTTTTTAAGGATTTCTTTCATATAATAAATGGTGGTGATGCCTTGAATGTTTTATTGTTTATATATATATAGAAATATTTGCACACCTCAATAGATATCTGTTGTTGTTGTTATGGAAATATCTTTAAATTTTTTATTTTTATTTTTTATTTTAAAATAAAAATTATTAATTTTTTTAGATATTTTGATATGTTGATGTCAAAAATAATTTTTAAAATAAAAAAAATCTGAAATTTTTTAAACAAAAAATATTTTGAAAAGCAACAACAACCATAGATGAAAAATCTAAAAATATAAAAAGAATATCTTTATTTAGAAAAAAAATACTTTTTAAAATAGTATTTTTTTATTTAAAAAAAAAAGACACGTTGGCAATCATCAGGGTCAAAGAATTAAAATGCCAAAAAAAGTGGAGATGATTGACTACCATAGATGATAACTGTAAAACCAAATTTCATGGATGGATAAACGACCAAGTCTACAATCCCGAGGCAAGGCAGCACTCCTCGTCCGATAAATACAAGTACAAGAACAGGCCTTGTTGTCTTCAACACCTGATAACTCCCTCTTTCTCCCTCTTGTTTGTGTTCTGTCTATCTTACAATCAAGAGATGGCAAAAACAAAGGAGGCTGCCTTCATAGGCTCCATTGATCAAGGCACGAGCAGCACCAGATTCATCATCTATGACCGTGAGTCTCGCTGTGTTGGATCTCACCAGGTTGAGTTCACCCAGCACTATCCTCAAGCCGGGTAAGAAGAAATTCTCCCCCTTTCTTTTCTTTTTCCTTATGCTGATGGTGGTGGTGGTGGTGGTTTTAGATGGGTGGAGCATGATCCGATGGAAATACTCGAGAGCGTGAAGGTGTGCATGGCGAAGGCAGTGGACAAGGCTTCAGCAGAGGGGCATAACGTGGATGCTGCTTTGAAGGCTATTGGTTTGACCAATCAGAGAGAAACTACTCTTGTTTGGAGCAAATCCACTGGTCGTCCCCTCTATAATGCCATTGTTTGGATGGATGTTCGCACCACTTCTATTTGCAGGTTTCCTTTACTTTGTTTATCTTCCATTTTCATTCCAAATTTTAATTTTTTTCCTATGAATGGGGATTTTCTTCATCAGAATGTCTTTATTCTTGTCTTGGCTTTGATATTACCCCCCATTTGATTGATTGCTATTGCTGGAAATTTGTGATGGTATAAGGTTTGACTCTTTTTATTCTCTTGCTTTTTTTTTCAATCATTGATCATTAGCTGTGCTTCCAAGATTTATTGTAAGGATCTAATGTATCCCTTTTGATTGATTGCTATTGCTGGAAATTTGTGATGGTATAAGGTTTGACTCTTTTTATTCTCTTCCTTTTTTTTTCAATCATTGATCATTAGCTGTGCTTCCAAGATTTATTGTAGGATCTAATGTATCCCTTTTGATTGATTGCTATTGCTGGAGATTTATGATACAAAAAGATCTGAACTTTTTTTTCAGTCTTTGATCATTAGCTGTGCTTCCAAGAATTAATGTGAGCATATTTTGAAGGGTTTGCTTTTAACAGGAGGCTGGAGAAAGAAATTCCAGGAGGAAGAACTCATTTCGTCGAGACATGCGGATTGCCAATTAGCACTTATTTCAGTGCCATGAAGTTAATCTGGTTGATGGAAAATGTGGATGCGGTTAGAGAGGGCATCAAGAAGAAAGATGCTTTGTTTGGAACGATAGATTCTTGGTTGATCTGGAATTTAACTGGCGGGGTAAAGGGTGGCTTGCACGTGACTGATGTCTCTAATGCATCTCGAACCATGCTCATGAATCTTAAGACTCTTGATTGGGATAAACCTACATTAGAAACCCTGAAAATCCCAGCTGAAATTCTTCCAAAAATCATCAGTAATTCTGAGATTATTGGAAAGATCACAAAGGGATGGCCGCTTGTTGATCTCCCAATTGCTGGATGCCTTGGTGACCAACACGCTGCAATGGTTGGGCAAGCTTGTAAAAAAGGTGAGGCTAAGAGCACTTATGGAACTGGTGCTTTTATACTTCGCAACACGGGTGAGGAGGTGGTACAGTCTACGCACGGGCTTCTCACCACTTTGGCATTTAAGCTTGGCCCGAAAGCGCCAGCAAACTATGCACTTGAAGGTTCAATTGCTATTGCCGGCGCTGCAGTTCAATGGCTCAGAGATAGTCTTGAAATAATTAAAAGTGCTAGTGAAATCGAGGAACTGGCATCTCAGGTTGACTCAACTGGTGGGGTTTATTTTGTTCCTGCCTTCAATGGATTGTTTGCTCCATGGTGGCGTGATGATGCTCGTGGGGTTTGCATTGGTATCACCGGGTTTACAAGTAAGGCTCACATTGCTCGAGCTGTGCTTGAGAGCATGTGTTTTCAAGTGATGGATGTGTTAGATTCAATGCATAAAGATGCCAAAGGTTCTGATAAGGGAGAATTCTTGCTTAGAGTGGATGGCGGTGCTACTGTCAACAACCTCTTAATGCAGATTCAGGTTTGAGCTTTAAGGCATTCTTCGTATTATTGTATCGATCCGATCGTATTTGCTCTTATTTACAGTTCATGTAACAATTTTGATTGCCCCTTTCAGGCTGACTTGCTAGGAAGCCCTGTGGTGAGACCAGCTGATATTGAGACAACAGCCCTTGGAGCAGCCTATGCTGCTGGTTTAGCTGTTGGGGTTTGGACAGAAGAAGAGATTTTTGCTTCTGGAGAAAAGTCCAAGACTGACACCACTTTCCGTCCCCTACTAAATGAGGAGCTGAGGAAGAAGAAGGTGGGTTGCTGGTTCAAAGCTGTTGAAAGAACTTTCGACCTGGCTGATCTTTCCATTTGATGACTTTATTGATCATGCTTCTATCCTTTCATTTCTTTCCTTATGATCCTTGTCTTCTTACATGCTGAATAATATTAACAGACAGTTTGATCCTGTCAATAATTTATAACACTTGTTTGTTATATGATCAATTTAAATGATCTAACCGAGTCATCATTCGACGTATTCTTTGTGTTCTGTACACCAAAATCAGCTGGCCATCTTGGAAATTTATGGGGTTCAGCCTGGTTGCCTGCAACTATTTACTTGCTCAACTCCTGAATCCCTAGGGTTCAACAACACTCAAGGGTGTGTTTGGTAGTTCGGTGATGCATGGAAAGCGTTTTTAATCAGAATACATTTTTTTTTTTTTTATGGTTTCGAAATCAGCATATCAAATTTGATGTTTTTTTCAACTCAAATGCAAAAACACCTGCGCTTACCATGACTCATCGAAGTTGCTACGATCATATTGTTTTCCTGTGACTGGTGGAATCATATGTTCTGGATCTTTAAAAACTTGTGAGCTTGCGCTGAGGTCGCCTGATAGTATGGAGAGCCAAACCCTAACAATGGAGTATAATGGCATGGAATGGAGAGCCAAACCCTAACAATGGAGTATAATCATACTCCAAGCTGTTTCTATACAAAGACAAGACATTAGTATTTATTAGATAGATAGATGAAGTTGCCAAATCTGAGAACCTTTTATTAATCAAACAAGATCTTTCAAGAGAAGAAAAAAATTGCAATTTATACAAAGATTATTGACACCTACCAAGTAAAGATCATCTAAAATCAAAAGGCTCGAAATACAAGCTCTCTTTCACAGCGTCCTCTAATCATTTCTAAAGTGTTTGGTTTCAGTTATTCACTCTTCAAACAACAGGTGCATAGAGTGATTGCTGCTGATTGTACAACCCAGCAACCCCATTTGTGAACTGCTGTTTGCTTCTTCTCCGGTTTTTCACGACTATGAATCCTTCACCATCATCATGATTATTTTTATTAACATCCGGGGTTTTCCGCGGTTCGCCATCGCTGGACTGGGTAACCAATTTTATAATTGCACTGTCATTAGCAATTGCATCCGAAGAATTTTCTGAACTGGCAAACCTTTTACTGGCTAGAGTCTCGCTTTCACCATCAATATTATTCTGGACTGACTTCACAATGAAACTGAGCAATATCTGCCTTGCAAGTTCTGCCTTCTCAGTCTCAGAGGCGGTCTTTTTTGCGCCACAATCTTGAACTTCATTGCCAGATTCCTCACCAAAGTTCTCCTCCTCTTTTGCCTTACTTGTCTCAAGCAAAGATTTCTTCTCGGTTGTAATAGCAGAATCTCCATTTTCAGGATTTGTTTGCCAAGCTCTACTGGGTACAAACTCAGGTGCATGTGGGTTCATGCTTCTAGGTTGTGTTGCCATATGAGTTCGGTATTTCAGGAAACCTTGTCTCGTGCGGTAAGATCGAGCAGTTCTGTAATACAGCGGTGATCTAGGCCCACGTGGAACTCTTGCAAGTGGAGGTGCCACTGGAACTACATGCATTCCTTGACTAGCTGTCGCATCGTGTATGCTAGTTACAGAAACTGAGTGTAAAGGGTGAACCAGTGGGCACACTCCTGGATTGAATGGTTCAGCAGCAGCCGAAAGCTTACTTGCATTTTTTTCAATGAACTTTTCCTGATTAGAAGAGGAAATTTCCTCAACTCCAGGGCCATATTTTTCGGGTTGAGTTTCACTTTCATGAGTTCCTTCTTCTTCATCAGGACCTGGTTTGTTATCAATGACAGGGATATCATTGCTTTCCTCCTTAAATGTCTCAGGTACATCGCTGCATATCTGAGTTTCAGGTTTTTCCCCGCTTGATTCTTCTAGTATCTCCGGAGATGGCTTCAAAACCATACCAGGGGGTGCCACAGCTACTTCTTTGTAAGAGAGCGATTTTGATGCCATAGCAGTGAGATTTGCCGGAGCAGAAAGAGGTTTGGAGACAGTAGCTTTTGCCTGCAGTTTAATTGATTGCTTTGCAGGTGACACCTCCATTGTAATTGTCCTTTGAGATTTTCTTTGTGCCAGTGAAATGACTTGACTCCTAAAGCTTCTTTCTCTGTTACTCGGATATTCTGCAGTATTTACGTTTAGCTTTGCAAGAGCTGGTCGTCTACTGCCAGATTTCCTGCCAGCAGCTTTCCATGATCGTCCTTTTGGATTGGCTTCTAGCCATCCTTCATCTGAAGTCGTTTCTTCAACAACTTCACCTTCAACTGTGGGCCTGTACTTGGTGATATCATCATTTTCTTCTGCTTCTTCATTATGAATCATATCCACCCCTTGTTCTTGAGTGTTGCCATCTGTCATAACCATTGCATTTCCCAAGCTATCTTTGACTATTACATCTTGATAGGACTTATCGCTAACCTGGAGTACCTGTCAATTTTAGATTAAAGGAAGATAGGGGTCATGTTCTCATAATATAGTAGATAAATTAAATCAGATTTTGGAGAGCTGTCAGGTGTGGATGATACTTGTAATTCAGTAACATTCCAGAGGAACTTAAGATGTGACATTATGCTCAGAAGAAGCAGAAATACAGGATTTTCAGGATTTCTCTGACTTTTAAAACTATATGAAGCATGTTTACTATCTGAAAATGATGCGGATTAGGAAAATGTGTTTGTTTATAACTTCTAATCAAACAACTTCGCATTATTGACTACCTTTGCACGACGCTGTTTCCTGAGTGCATCACTTCCTCTAGAGTCTTGATCAGGACTAATGTAATCCAGGAGATCTGATACACTGCAGCAGAGAGTCACAGGTTTTGGTGTCCCAACATATACACGCAGATGACGAAACAAGTAATGTGGAGAATACCATATCAATACCTAAGGTGACCTTTGCTTGCGATGGATGCATCTGGCTTTGGAGTTCCATTTCGTGCTGCTTCTTGCTGCTCCAGAGCTTTTGATTCAAAATATTCAAGCCATGCAGCAGCATCCTGCATTAAAAACACAGCACCTTGATGAGACTTGCAGATAATAATGATGAGTTTCACGGATTGACAACAGAAAATTATAAGCAGCCAGCACTGACAAAACAAAAAAAATGTGATTATGAACAAAGCTATCCAGATTCTAGACCCTTAAGATCTGGGTATGGATGCAGGAACTAGGCTGAACACTCCAAAATAATTGCAAAAATCCTAAAGATCGCTGAATCAAGCACTCCCAGGCATGCCCGCACTGACCAATGGAAAACAAGTCTGTGTAACAAATATCCTTCTACTTATATATCTATTTTATTGGTATTATTTATATACTTTTTTCACCATAAGGAAAGGCATGTAAATAAGATCATGACTACATATTATCCATTACCTGAGTACGAAGATCCTCCATTCCAAGTTTTGCCTCAAGTATCGTAAGTGTCGTTTGCTCATGTTGAACACTTAAGGAATATGCCTCCATCAGAGAAAGAGCAATGGCTATAGCATGGTAGCTTGCAGCTGTCTGTCAGGCCGGGAAAAGGAAGGTAAGTGTTTGTTCATTCTTTTCCTTTTTCATAAGTTTTTGATAAGTGAAAAATAAAAATGTCCACCTTTACACAATATTAGCATGCATGGAGTTATTTTGTGAGTGAAAAGAACCTGTATATGATCTTCCCCTAACAATCTTTGATTGCACTTTAGAGCTTCATGCAGGTATCTGAGAGCAACATGAACATTGCCCATACCCTCTTCCATCATAGCCACATTGATGTATGTAGCGGCGGTATTAGGATGAGACAGACCACAAGCAAAGTGAAGAAGGAATAAAGCACGGTTCACGTATCTGTCGAAATTTATCAAGTTCAATCAGAGACACCAAGAAAGTCCAACAACAGAACTGCAGATTGTGCATATCACTTAATGAATGTCATGATCACACAGGTAAGGGGGCAGATTTCCATTAAAATTTTGCATTTACAGAAACTCTGTTTTCATGGTAACACAGTTAATTACAACAAACACATGAGGGGACAATTTCACCATGAATTTAGATTTGGCAAATCTCCAGTAGTTATGATATCACTAATTTGGAATAACCACGTCAATAATGAAAGGCACATAGGCAATGGGCAAGTCAAAATGAGTTATTAAGTTAGTCACTTTGAACTTACTTCAAAGCTAACTCAATGTGTTGAAGACGGTAATAAAACACAGAAAGATCACCATAGCTTTTCATTGTATCTGGATGATCAAGACCAAGTTCCCTCTCATTGATATCCAAAGCCTTTTGCTGGTATATAGTGGCCTAATAAATAAAAGCAGCCAAAAGTAGTTTTCTTTAGATTCATATAATATTTCAATTAGAGAGACAGAGATGCCAAAAAACTGTCTGGTGGACAGCACTTTTAAATGTGGTTAAAGCTCACAATAATTTCACAGAAGTGAAAACATTTGAACTTTCTGCTGAATTGCATGAATGCTTCAAAATTGAAGTATCAAACATGTTCATAAAAATCTAGCAAAACTCCAGCTGCTTCCGGGTTCAACCTCCAACTTTTCAAATAACCATTCTATAGAAGTTGAGAATACAATTCATGTGCAGTTCAACCAATTTGAAGCATCATTCTATTATATCTTTTTCAGTCACTACTCTAATTATAGATAAACCTTTTCACAAAGGAAACAAATCAAATCCCTAAAACCAAAAAAAAATGCCAGAGAAGATTTGTTACCTGATTAAAGTCTCCTGTGTGGTAGAGAACAACAGCTAGAAGACTGTAAGCACTGGCAGTAGTCCGGTGATAGGGACCACATACAGCTATCATCTTTGCTAGAGCCTTTAATTGAAGCAGTACATATTTTGAGACAAAATGATGAGTAAATTAATAAAGGAATTCTTATAGCATTGACATACAGATTCAATGGGATATCATTACCTTCGTTCCATAATTAACAGCATCCTCAAGCTTTCCTTTATCAAGAGCGACCTTCGATGACTCCAACAGAGCCCGTCCATCAGCTGATGAGCACCCTACATTCTGTGAGGCATGGTGCATTTATCAAATTTAAGTTGAATTTCTATGAGCTCAGAATGTTTTATAGATTTATGACACAAATTCAAACCTTACACACAGGAACTACACTGATAATGTCGCATTTCCTAAAGGGGTTTGAGCACTCCATGTCATAATCTCTTGGAACCAACTCCAATCCAACCTGGCAGGGGAATTTATTATAAAAACCATGGTTGGGACATATGCAGTAGCCAGCAGTAGTAAGAACAATCGGTACCTTATGGCAAAGTCCACGAAGAATTGAAAGCTTTCTCAAATGCTGAAATTCATCTTTCAGTGTCCAACCAAATCTCTGGGAAAGAAATGTTCGCAACCACTGCAATTTGAGAACTTGGTCATCCTTCATAGTTTGATCACTGCCTTCAACCCCACAACTTCCAAGCAAGAAATTTAGGGATGATGCTATGGCTGCAGACAAGTCTGATATATTGTTGATAGATGCAATAACCACTTTAAGTATGTGCTTGAAAGCTCTAGTAACCATCTCATGAACACAAAGTGATTGTATGTGAGGAAGCTTCTCTGCAAGTTCAACCTGATTGCAAAAAAGTTTAGTATCAACAAAATCAAAATGACCTAAGCGAAAGACAGTTAAGAATTTTTCATGGACATTACCATGGTTTTTGCCCAAAATTTTCAACTACATCGATTCAAAGTATAGCAAGAGGACCAATTATAATAAAGTCAACAAACATTATGCTTCCCAGAGGAAATATTTATTTTATAGATGAGGCTGAGTCAGACGATTGGTATAAAAGATATGGTGACACACACACACAGAGATTGCTCACCACCCGTCCCAAAGAGCGCATCTGCAGTCCCCTAAAATGCATGAAGTCAGTCAGCGTGCGACCATCAACAGGTGAAAGTTCAAGGGAGCCAAAATCCATTACCTAATAAAGTATAAGATCTGGATTATAAACTGTTAAAACTCAAGTCAGCAAAGTAAGACACTGCATAAATTAAATATTACCAGCTTAGGCAATGCAACTTCATCATAATATCTGTATGCTGTTTGAAGAAGCTCATCTGATGACTGTAGCAAGAAAATACAGTTCAACCCAGAATTACCAATAAAGAAAATTTAGGTCATAATAAAGACAGTATCAACAACAGCAATGAAAATGACAAGAAGTCAACCTTTAAATGGAGCCCAGTTCCAGATTCTTTCAGACGCAAGAAGGCTTCTTCAGAAATCAATCCCCTCAATTCGCATCCAATGTTGGACTCATCATTGCTATGCTGTCCGACATTAATTCCCATAGCTTGGCTGCACAGGCCAGATTCACTTTCTTCTCTATCATGTGTGGAAGTCGTCACAGTAGGCTTCATATCCCTCTTCTTTAAAAATTTGAATTCCTTTCCAAGACCTTTCACAGCATGTCCGTTCTCATTATTATCCTCAAGGCTTTTAGAATTGGTATCTTTTAAAACTTCATGCTTTTGCAGATGTTGCAACCAACATGAGCCAAGTTCCCATCTAATAGACCTTTCTGAAGCAATTGGCTTCTCCTCTAGCTTGGTTACACTCTCTTTAAGTAATTTCCGAACAAGACATCTAGATGCTTCTAAATCTTCCAAAGTAGAGTGAGAAGACTGTCCTAGAGATGATTCAGCACTGCAACACTTGTGAAGCAGCACCCTTAAACTGCAAGAAGGTTTGGATAGCTTATCAAATTAAGTCCATAGTGAATGATGAAAAACACACATGAATCAAGAGTACTTGCTTTAAAAAATCTTGTACTCTCAGTATGCGTAAAAAATAATTTGAGATTTAGTAAACATAGAATTGACTCCTGAAATAAAGTAAATGCATAATTATCTTTTCTTTTAATGTCAGATGTTATTGTCTTTGGAAACAAGTTATTTTACTTAAACTTATTTTTGTAATGTCTGACTAAATTTTCTGATCTGATAAGGAAACCAAAGGATGGGACACTACATAAAAAGTTTCGACAAGTGAAGAACACATAATAGCCATTTCTTTCTTTCTTGAATGTCCTAGCAATTTACAGGGTCTAGCGCCCTGTGCTAGGGTGCTAGAAGAATGGACACTTGTATATCATGGAAATCTTCACATATTAAAGGAAGAAAAGCTATCTCACTTTTGCAGTGTTATGTTTTCCTCATCCTTAAAACAGAAGTTTATAACATGCTCTTAAGAGATGTTTCAAGCTTGGTTTTATTCGTTTGGTTTGGTCAACAAATTAGGACTGGAATGCAATCGTAGCATGCAGCTCTCTGATTGGATCCTGCGCAGCAAATATCATAAATTTAATTTGCTGTCATTTCAACAGAGATCCTACACATGCACTTTCATGTATGTGTACCTATGGGCATCCAACAGGGCTCAATCTTCCAGACACTGATATTAGGTTGACTAGAGATCTAGCTTGTAGTTCAAACCTGTTAATATTAAGAGCATTAGCTCCTCCATCTGGTTGATCATCAATTTCAATATCTTGAGCATCAAACTTTTTCTTCTTCACATTACCAACAACTTTCACTGTTGCAGTGTATCCACAAAGCCTTACAATGACAGTGCTCAATGAAGAGGTATCCTGCAGAAATTAAAGCTGTTGTTTCAGCAGTCTCTATTTATGTACATTTGAAATATAGAACAAATATAAACATATAACTTTGCTTCTGCCATTCTAAATGAAGACATTAACCTAGTTGAGATGATGATTTGTCATGTGCAACAAAGATTAATTGGCTGTACATGGAGTTTCAGTTTGGAAGCACTACAAAGAGGGGGAGCACAAGAAGATGTCGATTCAGGAAGCAAACTCAATGCCATCTGGCATAATGTGTGTGCAAAAAAAATTGTGGTGATAATGAACTTAGAATGGAAAGATGAGTCCTCATGCTGACAATCATGTAGCACAAATAGTAGGGGAGAGAGAGTAATAAGACCAGAATTGGAAGACAGCTTATTTCCTTAAAATAAGATGTAACCCAAAATTGTTATTTCAGAGGTATTTTTCCATGGATACACATTCAAATTTGTAAAAGCAGCTTGTCCTACTGCATGCATGTCAATGCGAGTGAATGTGGAATGGTGGTGCTTTGAAGGGTGAAGAAGGAAACAAAATTATACTTACATGAACAACTACACTCTCATCTGCGGTTACCCCTTTAAGCAAATTCATTTGAGCAATTTCCTTGGCAGAGATACCAGATAAGCGTTTGCTGTTGACTTTGACCACAGTCTTCAAGCTTGCATCTGCTGCATCACGTTCTACAACTATGGACAAGTCTCCTACATGATCTTCAAGCATGAAAGAGCCTGAAATTGTATCTCTTGCTTCAAGATTGGAATCAATAACACCTTGTATCGCTCCAACAGCTCTAAAAATTGAAAAATCAACAAATTGACTATGAAGCAAAAGGGCCTTCCGGTCTCGCAACACTCTCTCCTCCTCCGTCTTGCATGGTAGGATAGCCAATATTGCGAAATCAGTGGCCCATGGTCGAAGATCATATCCACCATATCTTCCTTTCCCTCCACCATTGCCACCCCAGCTCTCATCTTCTACTGGCAGGGATGGAAAGTTTGATGGAGAGTCCGCAACAGATGGAGGAACAAGCCATGTATTCGCACGAAATCCATAAGGAAGATTACCGAACTGGAAAGGAAGAAGTGCAAACATAAGATGTCACATGTTTTTTGCCTTCAAAACAGTAATGATTTCTATGGCAAAAGTCTATATTATATTAAATGAGTATAAAAAGTTGACCTTATTATGCTCTACAAAAGCCTTCATAAGGGAATCATATGCCTGTAGTAACCACAGCAACACGTCCATCAATTAAAAAACAAGGGCAAATAGCAAGCCAATTGGTTTCAAAACAAATGCAACAAAAGAGAATAGCTGGAACATGTCAGAAAGCAAACCAACATTGGCAAAAGCTCGGCTGAGATTTTGAAGAAGATCCACCACGGAATGGCTTTGGGAAAATTGCTTTCCCACTGTATAAAACCCTTTTACTGATGCAACCACCTTTATTAGCTTTCCATTGCATATCTTAACCTTGAATATATCAATCACATTAATGAAGCTTCAGTTGCCACGACAAAGAATTGATAGGCCATGCGCCCATGAAAAGTTATATTTCCATGCAAGCAATCTATCTAGATTATGTTTGGTATCATATAATGCAATGTAATGAGATGATGTATTATATTCATTTATTTAGTTGCAAGAATTTTAGTAATGAAGTGAAGTCTTTGACAGTTTTCTTTATTTGTCTGTAATTTAAAAAATATTTTAGTCCCTAATGTATTTTTAATTACTAATTGGTCCCTATTTGAAAATTTTAGTGCGTTGTAGATTCATCAATGTTATGCTTCTGTCCTATATGATTTAAAATTTTCTGTACTTTAAATTTTATTTAGCTTTGTCAGCCTTTATTATTAAATAACTAGCAAAAATCTAGCCTTTTTTCATCACATTTCTCTCATTTTCTCCTTTCAAACTCGCATTACCTTATAATATCCTGCAAAAATGCTTAATTCCCTACTACGAATCTAAATTCAAAAGGAAGATATTTAACTGTCAGATGTCATGTTGGAACGTTTTAGAAACTACAAGGATAAAATTAGAAAATATCAAGACTTGAGGATAAAATGAAAATAAAGAAGGCAATGAACCTGGAATTCAAAATAATCACCCGGTCGTAAGCTTTCCTCTCCGTCTTTAACCTCACTGCATCGTCTCAAATCTGCAACATCATCAATATATAGAGTTAACAGCTAATTAACACAAAAAAAAAAAAAGACTTAAACAAACAAGACTAAAAATAAGCTGAAAATGCAATTGATTAATTACCGAGAATAGGAGGCGAGAGGTGAGAGAAGGAGAAGAAGTCATAGAATTCAGATAGCTTCGGCGTCGGGTGAATCGCCTCCATGTCCATACTCTCCGACATCGCAGCAGACACCGACGTCGTACCGGATGCTGCATCATCGGACAGCGGCGTTGCAGGAGTACTGGTCCGTGGAGACCTAGAACTATTCGACCGTTTGGGTTGTGGTGTTGAAGGCGGCGGTCTTCTGGATTTGGTGGAGAACCTGGTTGTGCAGGCTACGATGTCCAGCAGCCTCCGTACATGAGCTACGGCTTGCGACTCCTCTGTGTAGTCCTCTGCAAGTTACAAAAGCACAGTGGCAAGGTGTGTAAATTAACTCACAAATCGGGGTGACTTTTTAGTCATATCTATTTATTTATTTTTTACTCAAATTGACTTCACCGAATCAAAAAGATTTGTGTAAATTCCGCATTAAACAATTTTTAAAAATTATTATCTAAATTCATCGTGATATTCTAATTTAGTTTTTTTTTCTCACTCAATTGTTTTTTTTTCTGAAATTCTAATAAATAATGATTTATAAACAATTTTTCTTTTTTTTGCTAAACCGTAGCATGTGCTTATTTTATAAAATAATAAAAATGGGAAGCACGTGTTAATATGGGTTTGACATGTGAAATGCATTGCATTTTTTTTGCTAGCTTATATCGAAAAGTATAGTTTAGTCCCTGTATATTCATCAATATTACACTCTGATCCCTATTCTTTGATTTCCTCTGTAATAAACCCACTTTTTAAAACATTTCAATGTAGTCCTTTTTAAGATTTAACTAAAGGAGACAAAGTGGAATCTATAGAATTAATTAATATGGGTTTGACATGTGAAATGCATTGCATTCCGAACTAACTGATAGAATTAATATAAAACAAAACAAAATAAAATAAAAACACAATCTGACAACTCCCACCAACCACAATTATATATTTAAGTGATTGAAATGGAATCGAGATTATTTTTTAAAATATTTTTTATTCAAAAATATATTAAAATATTTTTTTATTTTAAAAAAAATATTTTTAATATAAATACATAAAAATAATATAAAAATACTAAAAAAAATAATTTAAAATAATTAATTTTAAACAAATATTTTTAAAACGCAGCTAAAAACATCCATTCAGCCAAGTACGTGGTTTTATTTCATGTTATTTCTTATTTAATTTTTATTTGTTAATGTCACGATCAAATCTAACTTTAAAAAAAAAAAGCATTTTTTAAATGCATTTCCAAAATCCTATTTTGTCTATACTTTTTTAAAACACATTTCCAAAATATTTTTGATATATTTATAATAAAAAAAATCTTCTAAAATTTAAATTTTTAATAATAAATTCTTCAAAATACTGTGAGAGAGAGAGAGAGGGAGATGGTTTTTGGCTTATGCTTAGCTTTTGGTTTTATTTGAGATTGTAATTGGGTTATTTTTTTAAAGTAATTTTTAATTTTTTAAAATTATTTTTTACATCAATATCTTAAAATAATTTTAAAATACAAAAAATATATATAATTTAAAACAAAAATGTCAAACATAAACTTAACCTACCTTCAATGATTTTGAGGAGACAGGGCTTCAAGGAGACAATTTCTACTCTGTCATGCAGTCGATGCCCTTTCACCTATAATTAATTAAAAATAACATTACTAACTCTTTACAAATAATAAAATCAGTAGAATACCAAACATAGGTTAAAAAAATAATTAAATTGAAATATCTAAATGAAAGACAACCTCGTGAGACAAAGAATAGTTTGTGAGATGACATGTGTCCACATTTGCTGCCAATAATCTCTTCACATCAAGTATCGTATCAGTGGAGATGCCCTTCAAGAGGAGTCCCGCAACATTATTTCGAGGAATTAAAATATTAAAGAAATTAAATTAATTAAATACTAAGAGTAGTGGCGCCACCTTCAGCACAAGTTGTGATTCATACGGAGTTATCACCGTGACATCAACAACAGTAGGAACAGCTGCAAATCAATTTACTTCAGATTCGTATATCAATAATGTCGAAAAATCAATGGAGCATGAACAGAAGAAGATTACATTTCTCCTCCTTCCTTTTCCTCTCTGCCTTGGCTTTATTTGATTTCCCTCGCCCAGACCTCGGCGCCATTGTTGTTTCTCTTCTTTTATCTCTTTATTCGATCCTAACCAGATATGATTTCAGAAACCCATTTTTTTTCCCAGAAAACAAACAGCCTGCAAAGATCAGTATATCAGAAAACAATGAACCTGGTGGAGGAATCGCTATCGATGCTTCGATGCTACAGAAACCCCGAGAAAGGAAGCGTGGAAGAGAGAGGGGGGGGAGCAGAACTAGCTGCAGATAGAATCCATGGATGGCGAGCGAGGGGGGGAAGGAAAATCTAGTGAGATTAGGTAGATTTTTCAATGAGAAGAAAAGATAGGATAAGTGTTTTGTAGATATGGGAGCAATCCTGACCTCTCCTTCTGGCTTAAACCTTGATTTCCTTCTCTGTCTCCCCGTGGATAGTGAGCGCCTTATTAAGGCCAGGAAAAACCCATGCACCAAGAGGGAGATATATTAATATTAAAAAATAAAAAAATGGATGGGTCCGAATGAATCTGACCGTTGCTTTATGACACGTGGCGTGTGCCGATCTGTTTTGTTCTGTCAGATGCTCCTTTGTTTTTGCCTTCAAGTTTGTGTCATGTGCTAGAGGGGACAGACAGTACAATGTAAATGTGACTGTCTTGCCGTAGAGCTGCGGTTGTTTTTTATAGTAATATTTATTTATAAATATATTAAAATAATTTTTTTTATTTAAAAAAAAAATATTTCTGACATTAACACATAAAAATAATCAAAAATAATAATTTACCATACAAAATAAAATATAAATTTAATTTTTTTTTAAAATACTTTCAAAAAACAGGTCCAAACACCCAGAGGTGTTTTGAAAGTGCATTTAGAAAGCGATTTTTTGAAAAAAAAATCAAATATTTTATTTTTATTTTTTACTATAAATTAAAAAAATTAATGTTTTTATATCATTTTGATATGCTGATATTAAAAATAACTTTTAAAAAAATATATATTATTTTGATACATTTCTAAACAAAAATCATTTTATAAAACAACCTAGCCACAGTCCAGTCATTTAGTGCCTATTTGGCATAGTGGTTAAATTGTTGTTTGGCCAAATTTTGAAGAAATTTTTTTTTTCATTTTAAATAAAAAATAATATTTTTAGATTATTTTGATATGCTGATGTCAAAAATAATTTTTAAAAAATAAAAATATATTATTTTGATATATTTCTAAATAAAAAATACTTTAAAAAACAACTGCAATCACATTTCTAAACATGCACTTAATCGGCAAGTGCTGCGAAGGAAATCCCGTTGTTACCCAGAGAGACCTGGTTGTGCTAATAAGTTAATTATTGGTAATTCAAAAAATTAATGATGAGCAAAGATGATACTAGCCTCGGTGCTGCGATTGACCACTGGATCCGACTGTTTTTTTTATGTATATAATTATATTTAAATATTAAGATACGGCCAAAAAAATAATAAAATCAATCATCATCATTAACTTTGAAAGAATCAAGCTAAGCTAATATGTAACAATCCGCATTTAGATTATATGATTATTGAAATTACTCGATAAAAAAAATTAAATATTAAATTAAAAAATCCAATCATACTAAAAGATTTTAAAAAAATAAAACTACTATTAATAAGTATTATTATTATTATTATTATAACAACTAACGTTACTATAATTATTTTTTTAATTAACATCATCATCATCATCATCATCATTATTATTATTATTATTATTATTATTATTATCATCATCACTACTACTACTATTATTAGTATTAGTATTATTGAAAAAATAAAAGTCATGAACTCGATTTAAAAGATAAAATAAAAAACTATAAAATTTTTGACAAAATAGTCAACGAAAACAATAAGAAATAAAAAAAAAATAGATCGAATTGGAATCATAATTATCATTGAAAAAAATATAAAAAAAAGTATTTTAAAAAGGTGCCAATTAAGAAAATTTTAAAAAATAAAAGAAATAATTCAAGCATTATCAAGCTTTGTAAGTGAGGTTTGCACACCATTTTAAAAAGACTAGATAACATGTCATTTACCCCATTGATAAAAAAAAATGGCTAGGGGCCCACATGCGCATGATTGCAAGGATAAAGTAGTAAATTTTTGAAAATCAAGAATACAAAATATATTTTATGGAATTTATATTAAAAAAACATTATAAAATAATGATGATAAAAATAAAAAGAAAGATAATAAATAGGTTAAGTGTAAAGTTTGGAATTTTAAAAAAATTATATATATAAATATAGATAGATAGATAAATAGATAGATAAATAGATATAACTCCTTCTACGTTACATGCAAGAAAAGATCTCTAACCAAAAATGGATTTACATGAATAATAGAAATAATTCTGGTAGAATCTTTTCCTTTCAAATAATAGAAAGAAAAGAAGGCAAAGTATCGTAATTATAGAAATAATTATAAAACAATCGGTTTTCATGAATTATATTGTTTTCAACAATGAAATTCAATAAGAAAAGTAATTGTAATAAAAAAAATAAAAAAAAATGATGTTAGTAAACCAAGATAACTAAGAATTTTGAGAAATCTTTTTAACATAAAATTAATTAAAAATAGATAAATATTGAGAGAAATAAATAAATAAAAACAATTTTTTACATATATTTCAATAGGTTGTGGTGTTCCCAACAATGTAACCCACCAAAGTATAGCAATTAAACTTGGCATGGTTAAAGATCTAAGTAACTGGTTGGGCAGTGACACGGGTTAACTCAAGTCAATTTAAACAATAATTTTTCAAATTGTTTTCTGCTAAAATAATATCATTTTAAAAAAATAAAAATCAAATAAGATTTTGATATAATTATGAGTTGACTTGTAGGGTCGAATAGGTCAAATCAGATTCAATCCAAGTTGATTTTTTTGTGATATCGACATGAGCTAAATGAAGATTGAATTTAAATGAAGATTTAATTGAATTCTAAGTTAAGCTAATAGACCAAGTTGAGTTTAATAATTTTGAACCAATATGCTATTTCTCTTTTATCTTTTTAACTATTTTATTTTGCTAACCTTTTTTGTTTTGTTTGTTTTAGAATTTTGTTTTAAAGAAATAGAAAAATAGAAAGGAAACAATATTGAAAATATTAAAATTCCGTAGAAAACATGCAACAAGAATACATTGAATTATAGTTGTAACTATCTTTCACCCTATTCATTTCTAGTAGGTGACCAGGTAGTAAGAGCTTGAGACTAGGAGGTTTGCTCTCCTATGATTTCAGATTCGAGTCGTGTAGTTATTAATGTAATGACCACTAGAGATTTAAATGGTCATTAACTTCAAGACCCATGAGATTAATCAAGATGTATACAAGTTGACCCCGACACTCATGATAATAAAAAAACATAGAATTAAATTTAATACTCCATGAATAAAAATAATACATAGAATTAAAGTTAATACTCCATGACTAATAGCCCGTTTGGCTGTGCGTTTCAATCGGCGTTTTGTCAAAATTTGAAAAAAAATTTCCATTTTAAATGAATATGGTTTGGTGTTTTTAGATCATTTTGATGTGCTGATGTCAAAATTGATTTTAAAAAATAAAATAAAAATATCATTTTGATGTATTTTGGCAGGAAAAGCACTTTAAAAAACTATCACGATCGCATTCCCAAACAGGCACTAAAAACAATACATGTATTTTAATATAGTTGTGTCCCACTATTTCCTTGGGATGCAACAATTAAATAGGAATCGAACTCACAAATTCTTATTAAACTCTTGCTCTCGTTTAAAGTAAAGAAAAAAATTCATCAAAATTGAAATAAATTTACAAGCTCGGTAAATATATTTTTAAATCCTAAAAAAAGAGAGAAATATCTATATCTTATTCATAAGAAATTAGATTAAAAGAATAGATGATTGATTCACCCTCTCAATAATTAATTAATTGTAAAAATGTCTGCTAAATGTTTTTAATATCTAAACAAAAACAAAATAAATGATGTATGCAATGACTGATGGCATGAATTAAGTTAATGTTTGACATTGTATTTCAAAAATATTTTTGAAAAAAAATGATTTATTTTATTTTAGATTAATGTTTTTATATTTTTAGATTATTTTGATGTAAAATATCAGAAACAATATTTTAAAAATAAAAAAATATTATTTTAATATATTTCTAACAAAAATATTTTTAAAATAAACCTCAACGACACTCCCAAATAGCCTAGAAGTTACAACAGGCAAATACGAAGCGGGTCATTGACGGCTTGACGCTACCGGCCAGTCCACTTCGCTAATAATAACATTCATTTTAACAATTCCTCTTCTCCAATGGCCCTGTCGCATTCGTTGGCCTACACGAGTGGCCCATCAATTTCAGTTGCTCTTTTTTTTAATAAAAAAATTATTTTTTATTAGCATATAAAATAATACAAAAATTAGTTTAAAATTGAAATTTAAAAATAAAAAATTTAGTTTTTTTTTCTAAAATACATTCTCAAATATTCTGGATTCCACGACACCTTTACATGTTGATTCTGAAAGAAAAACAAAGGTTATCTCATCATCTATGGATAAAATTTATTTATTTATTTAATTCAAAAAAGAGAAACTTTTTATATATATATATATATATATATATATATATTATTCCAAGAAAATCACGAGTAACCCTATTTTTATAACCTCTGTGAGGCAATAAAATCATATAATTTGTTTATATCTCAACTAATTTTATGGGTTCTAAAATTAATGACCATATAAATTTTCAGTGATCATCATATTAATAATTATAAAACTTGAACATAAAATCACAAAAAGAATAAACTCTTTAATCCTATATTTTTACTATTAAACCACTTATTAGATGATATATTTGTTTCACAGTAACTCATTCATAAATTGAATTTTTTTCTTATATATTTTTTTTAAAAATTATTTTTGATATTAACATATCAAAATAATTTAAAAATATTAAAAAAATGATTTTAATAAAAGAAAATCAAATTTTGTTTTTAAAAATTAAAACCCCTCAACCAATTTAATTTTTTAAAACTTATGAGATTTTTAAAATCATTTTAATTTTTTTTGAATTTGTTTATTTTAGTTTGTTTAGATTATTTTAATGTGTTAATATAAAAATTATTTTTTTAATAAAAAATATTATTTTAATATATTTTTAAATAAAAATATTTAAAAAATAATTGAATGATAGAGTTTTGCTACAAGAATACCTAATAAATTTTCATATCCAATGCAACAAAAAGTTTATCCACTAAAATAAATAAATAAATAAGTTAAATAACATAGTAAATAGAATCCGAAAAAAGAAGAAAAAGAAGTAAAAGCCCTCTTCTCGATTCTCATCCATCGTCAAACAAACCACGACTAAAACATCGAAAAGACCGAGCAAAGAGAAGAGGAAGAATGCCAGAGCTACCGGAGGTAGAGGCGGCGAGAAGGGCGATAGAGGAGCATTGCACAGGGAAGAAGATAAAGAAGGCCATCATTGCCGAAGACAGTAAAGTAATCGATGGAGTCTCTCCTTCTGATTTTGTGGCGGCACTTGTTGGCAAAACTATTGTATCTGCTTGTAGAAAGGGAAAGAACTTGTGGCTCCAACTCGACTCCCCACCCTTCCCTTCCTTTCAGTTCGGTAATATATCCTGTTCTTTTTACTGGGTTTTTGATTTCATGCACTTTAAAGTTGATTTCTTGAGAGCTTTTGTGACAGCAGTTTTCCTTGCTGTTTCTTAGGATTCTGGGAAAGTGGGTTTTTTTTTTTGTTACAGTTACGGTAACAAAGTTTTTATTTGATATTTATGTGTGTAAACAATGCAAAGTTATGTTTTTGTTTATGTGTTCTCATTCCTTGAAAACCATAACAATTTCAAGTAAAAGATTACGATTACCATTTGTTTGTTTTTCGTAATCCCATTGCTTTGCTTGCTAAACATAAAGGATCACTTTTCAGGGATGGCTGGTGCTGTATATATTAAAGGAGTTGCTGTTACCAAATATAAAAGGCGAGTTGTGTTCTGTAATATACACATGCAACACTCCCAGCTAACTTATTTCTATCCTCGTGTTTTTTTTCATGTATAAATGATCTTTCAGTGTTGATTCTATTAGAGAATTGCGTGCAGGTCTGCCGTAAATGACTCTGATGAGTGGCCTTCCAAATATTCGAAGTTTTTCATCCAAGTATGAATCACTATTAATATAGTTTCCACTTCTATGCATGCGTTTCATTGAATAAATAATTCATAATTCAGGCATGATTCATTTGGTTATTAGTTTTGGAGTTCTATTGACTGTGGAGTTGTAAACGAGTTTCTCAATTTATTCACTAACAGGGCAAGAAAAATCCAGAAGATTTCTAATTTGAACTTGTGGAATGAAGAGTTAGGGTTTCAAGTTAGAACATGGAAGTTCTATAAAATTATGAAAGTATGCTTGTTGTTTAGAAGCTTATTAAGTTACAAGAGGGTTTTATGACACTTGGAAATTTTTGTATCTGTGATGAGGGCTCCTGCACTGAGTACATCAAATGATTTGGGCCTCATTCTACCAGTTAATCAACATGCAATACTCTTTCTGCAGCTAGATGATGGCCTGGAGCTTTCTTTCACTGACAAGAGGCGATTTGCTAAAGTCCGTTTGCTTGAAGATGTACGTAAATACTAATTGTTATTCGAGATGAACTTTTCATATTTATGTACTTTGGTAGGTATTTTGTAATTTTTTGTAACAATATTCTTTTCTTCTTTCCTTGGTGCAGCCAGCTTCAAAGCCCCCGATATCTGAGTTGGGTCCTGATGCATTATTGGAGCTGATGACAGTCGATGAACTTCATGGATCCCTAAGCAAGAAGAAAATTGCAATTAAGGCTCTATTACTTGATCAGGTTAAAATTTATGTTGATTTGCTGCAGTACTTCTAAGATAGTGTAAGAGACATAAAGGTGTATATAAGCAAGTGAGGCATGGAGAGTGGTCAAAAGTTTCAAAATGTATGGCTGGCAATCCCCTTTCATTTTTATTTTTGAAAATAATATGCATAACGAAGACAAGTAATACTCATGGCATGTCTTACTTAATGATATTCAAAAGATCGATGCAACCATTAAGTGAAAGATGACTCAAGATTAAAGAAGCAACATTAGTGCAGTGAAAGGCTTTTCAACCACATTTAGGCCATCAAAAATGGCAGTCATAATATGATTGGTGTAGCCAATGCCAATAAGTTTGGATATGGTTTTTATGCTAACATTATGGTGGATGGTGATTTTATCAGCTCCTGGCCTCGTGCTAAATTCTTAAAGGATATGCCCGGGTTTCATAAGCTAAATGACTAGGAAATCAAAACATCCTGATCTTGTGCTATCGTTCCTCCTACAGTTTAAGGAACACTTATTCACTAGAAAACAATGTGGTTGGCAAAGTAGTGTTCAATATTAATTTTATAACTGCTAGGATTAATCACATACCTAGAATGATTGACAAGTTCTTTTACCCCAAAGAGGTTTTAAAGCCTCCTCCCAGCATTACTTGTTATAGTTCTGGAGATGTAAATGGTCACAATATGATGATTTGTTGTAGCTAAGTGCCTTTACAGTTTTTTTTTTTCTTAAAGATTATTTTTAGGTATATACTGTTGACATGGTTATAGTATTTCTGCATACGACTGTTCTTTCAAATGTACATTTTAACATAAAATAAAACGTTTGTTTTAAAATTCTTTGTTAAATAATCAATCTAATTGTGTTTATTTTTTGCAGAGTTTTGTATCTGGAATTGGTAATTGGATTGCAGATGAAGTGCTATACCAAGTTAGTGCACTTCACTTTAACATGGGTACCAAACTACAGTTTGATTCAATTGTATTCTGATTGAAGCACCATATCGCAATCAATAATCAAGCTTTTAACTTGGATACATGCACGATTGCTTTTTCTTAATTTGATGTTGACAAACCTAGGCTCATAGAATTCCTAGTGTTGCTTTTTTAGCTGTTATTTGTCATATTATTCAAAAAATTAATGAAGTGTTCTCGTTTTCATGAATCAAAAGAGTTGGAATTGACACAGTTTACCAAGGAATTGTGGGTTTTTCAAGGGATAGCTTTTTGCGAACTGATGATTGTATAATTGGATGAGTGCATTCAGCTAAAACGTAAGAATAATGTATTCATTTTAAGAAGTATAGGGACAGCAAGTGAGGGACTGCTTAAAATGGTTTATTTTTGTTGCTGAAGACCAACTCACAATCTATCTTAGCAGTGCTTGGTTCAAGTTAAATGTAGAGTAAAATGGGTTTTAACAGAAAGAACACAATGGCCTATATTATAATAGAGAATATGGCCACCAAACCGCTCAGGTTTAGGCTTCTGCTGTCCATATTTGTTTTTTGGTATCTGTACTTACTGTATTACTTGACATTCAACAATATCTTCATCTCATGACCTGACTGGCTTTCCTTGTATCTCCTGCCTGATGTTGGACTTAGATGATTGTTAATTTCATGCACAGGCTAGAATTCATCCACTGCAGATTGCTTCCAGCTTGTCCAGAGAAAGTACTGCAACTTTACACAAGTGCATCAATGAGGTAGGAAATCTGTTTTGATTTGCAAATCTTGTTTGCGACCACTTAAACCTGATTTGTTAAGCATGCAATTTTCATGGAGAAGTAGAGAAATACATGTGTAGGTCATTCAGTATGCGGTTGAAGTTGATGCTGATTGTGACCGCTTTCCTCTTGAGTGGTTGTTTCATTTTCGATGGGGAAAGAAACCTGGAAAAGTTAATGGTAAGATACTTTTGATATATAGTAATCCTTTTGATAGAAAAAAAAATTCTTTTTACAGGTGATTGAAAAAGCAGTAGAAGTTGGGGCAGATAGTAGTGAGTTCCCAAACAATTGGATTTTTCATTCTAGGGAAAAAAAGTCTCAGAAGACTTTCATTGATGGTTTGCTTCCCTACCCTCCATATTATTTTTTGTAGCTCGACATTTAGTTGATTGTTGCCCTCCTTCTAACAATGGCCTCCTTTTCTCTATCCCACCATTTGCATGCGATGACTTGGTTGAAGAGTTAAAATAATTTTTAGATCTGACATCCTGACTTCCAGTCCCTTTTGTTTGGATTCTCAAAGGCCTGCCTATCTTTTTCTTAAGTTGTTCTAGTTTCCTTAACTTGAACATTGATAATACATCTTCAATGTGGCAGGGAAGGAGATTGATTTCATTGTTGCTGGCGGCAGGGTATGTCTTTTAAAAACAAGCTTATGATACTTCTTTTTTTGCTCTACTAAGCAGATGAATACAGGTGTTCATGTTATCATGAGTATGCATATTTTAACCATTGAAAAAAAAATATGTAGTCGATTTTTATGGGCTCATATTCTGGGTTTCAGACAACAGCCTACGTACCGGGGTTACAGAAGCTAAATGGAAACCAAGCTGGGAAAGCAGTGGGTAAACCAAAAGCAAGAACTTCAAGGAAAAAACGAGACGGGGACGATGACGATATTGACAAGAATGAAGATGGTGGCAGTGAACCAGCTAGCGAGGAAGAAAAAATTGCAAGAAATGCCAAATCAAAGAGAGAGTTGAGGCCTAAAAGTCCTGGGAAAAAGCCTTCAGCAAAAAGAAAACCCAAAGCAAGTGATACTGACAGTGAAGATGACAATGAGGAGGATGAGGGTGCTGCCGCTGACTACGATGATCGGAAGAAAAAACCTGGAAGAGTGACCGGTAGAAAACAAGTCATGGTAGGTAAAGCACCCAAGAAACTGGTTAGCAATCAAAATACTAGCAAACCAAGGAAGACAGTGAAGTAGATTGCTGTTGTGAGATATCAGAAGGTGCTACCGAAGCCTGAGCCCTAATTTTGGAAGTATAGAAAGGTGGTGCATCTAGTTTTTGCTATGTTGACAGTGAAATGAATTTGTCATGGATCATTTGGTCTGTCCTGTTTAAGGTACTGTCATTTTGCTAATGCCAGCGGCTTCTGTTAATCGCACAACTAGTAGGGCTCTCTGCCTTTTGGAAGATGTAAATTTTATTTGACTGCCCTAAATGAAGAGTTGCTTGTTTGGGAGTTTGATCGAGATTTTCAAAGTGTTTTTCATTCAGAAAAGTATTAGAATGACATTTTTTTTTTAAATTATTTTTGATATTAGCATATCAAAATGATCTAAAAATACAGAAAAAAATTAATTTAAAATTAAAAATAATAAACAGGCACACTTAGCATGACCTGAGTTTTCAATTGATATGAAACTCTTCTGCCACAGATTGAGGCAGATACTTGTCTGCCATTCCTCGAGCAAGAAGTATTTGCTTATCCCATCTGAAGTCCACAGGCCAAAACAAAAGATGAACAAGACTTAAATCTTGAAACCTTCCAGATGCAAAGCCGCCATCAGCGATCTTTCTTGCAACCTCAAGCAAAGCTGAAACAATAAAAGTAGAAGCATGAAACATTTGATACATCCATCAGGTTCTGTTGAGTGAAGTGACTTCGACATGAAAGAAACAAGTATTTCTGATGTTTTAGCATGCACAAATCTTGAAAAAGTAAGTTGAAAATGGTCAAACTCTGCTTATATTATTTCAACTTGAAAATATTAAATAATAATTTATCATTATTTTTTAAAATTTATTTTTAATATCAATATTTTTTTTGTTTATAAATATATTAATTTTTTTTTACATCATGACATCGAAACACTATCAAATAAATACTTAATTAAAAAAATATTCACTTCATGTGTTTTGTTGACTTTTGTACTTCGAAAACACAAGTAGCGTGAAACAAATACTATATATAATAATACTTTAGGGACCAATTAGTTTGTCTCGCTAAACTATAGTTACGGTTTTTATAGTTAACTCAGTGTCATTACCTCAAACTCAAACTCGGTGAAAGTAAAAACAATCAAAACCCCTTTCAACTCAACCAAGAATTGGAGGAGACAGGCTAATATTTTACCAGATTTCATCATCTCTACCACACAAAGGGAGTAGGGCTCCGCTGCTGAGTTTGATCAAATGGGTATGCATATGCTGTAGAAAGTGGTGTAGCATGCCAATGATTGAGGTCAGTCTCTCCTCTTCTTTTGATTTGTTGGTTTCAAAGTCTGTTTTTTTTCTTAGTATATAGTCTTATGCGACGATCCCTTTTGTTCTCTTGGGCTTTTTTTTCCTGTGATTATCACATAATTAACTGTATTTAGCTACAAACAATGATGGGATTTCCAGTTTTGTAGGATATGGTGGGTTTTTATGATCAATAAAGTGAAAATTAAGTCTTGAATTTTTGAAAAGACGGAATTCTCCGTTGATACGAGAAATTATAAGAATGTGCTGTAATATTGTCCATCAGCTACGAGGGTTTTAGAATCCATTCACAAGCTTGTTTAACATGAGTAAACCCGCTACACTAATGATTCCCTTAACATCATCTTCGAATATGACCTTAGGTGCTCGCAATGACTGGCATAGAGAGTTGCTTTTTTTAATGATACAGCTTCAAGGAGTCCGGGATTAGTGGAGTGAATGATATTGATTTACGGTGGTGTAGGATAGAGAAATAAAAACTCAATTCATGGCGGCAAAACTGGGAATTAGAGTTAGGATTTGGTGTGGGCATAATTATGAATAATTGGAATTAATGATGAAAAGTCTTATTTGAGAAGCGTGTGAATTGAGATCTGAATGGTTGGAGGAGAAAGTAGAAGACTGAGTTAGAAAATGAGGTAAAAGAGCAAGAAGTAAACTTGGCACCAGCACCAAAATATGCTGCCATATCTCTGAATTTTAGACCGCTCTCAAAATGCAAGGCATTGTATCTGTATTTTTAATGATTGCTACTACTGTATAGACTAGGGCTAGGACTTCCGCACAGACTAATTTAATTAATCACACTGCTTAGGGAAAAAGAGCTGAATGATAACGATTTAATAAAGACTAAGTAGCTGAAATTCAAATTAGAGGTGGATCAAAATACTAGCTAAATACCTTCATTTTGCTAGGCCTCCTGCATTAAAGTGGGGTATCTATGAATTACAATTCTTTCCACTGCTCCCAAAATCACCCATAACTTAAAAAATTGAAAAGTTAAACCAAGGCATCTACCACTGGACACTTTTACTCTACACGAAAAGACATGGTAATCTGAATCCCTTTTCCCACCCTGACAAGACTTCGAGTGGTTTTTGCCTGGTCAAAATTGTTCTAGTTCTTCCGGATTGATTCATTCGGTGTGCACCTGAATCATCTTTCACATACCAGCACCATGTTCCAATTAAATAATGCTATAGAAACATGATGTTCTAGTTCATGTCAATCCTGGTCATTTTGACAGACTGGTTGTCTCCATTTGTTCAGCAAAGCTTTTTTGTTATGTTGTAAAGAAGTTTGACCTCTAAGTTAGCATTCAAAGATGTCAATGCAAGTTTGATTTGAGTTCCAGATTGAGCATTACCCTACTAACTACCAATTGAATGACTTTGGTACAAAATCAAACGATTTCTTTCAATGACAAAACCACTAGGGACCTTGCTATTTGTTGCTTGTTTGTGCTAGAGTTACTGATGTTGGTCGCTCATTTAATATTGCAGATAGAAGAAGGTTCCCAGAACAGCGAACAGCTACTTGAGGAAGAAGGTGATGATCTTGAATTTGATAGCAACGACCTTGAAATTGAGGGTGATGACCCTGGGATAGAAGACAGTGACCTTGGGATTGAAGGCAACAACCTTGAACAAGACAAAGACCTTGGGATTGAAGGACATGACCTGCCTGAAGGCAACGGCCTGGAGGACAATTGTGAACAACTGTTTGATATTGAATACCATGTCCTTGAAAACAACAGAGATGGTGCTACAGTGGATGTCCAAAATGGTGACTTCCTTGGGAAGGATTATCCACCACCTGTCATGGGGATGGAGTTTGAGTCATATGATGACGCCTATAATTATTATAATTGCTATGCTAAGGATTTGGGATTTGCTATCAGGGTCAAGTCCTCATGGACAAAACGTAATAGCAAGGAGAAACGTGGTGCAGTGCTCTGCTGCAACTGTGAGGGTTTTAAGACTAGTAAAGAAGCGCACAGTCGTAGAAAGGAAACGAGAACTGGTTGTCTAGCCATGTTAAGGTTGAGGCTGGTGGAATCTAATAGGTGGAGGGTGGATGAAGTCAAGCTTGAGCACAACCACTTATTTGATCCTGCAAGAGCACAAAATTCGAAGTCCCACAAGAAGATGGATGCAGGGGCAAAAAGAAAGGTGGAGCCTACTGTTGATGTAGAAGTACGGACGATCAAATTGTATCGAACAGCTGCTGTAGACCCACTGGGCTATGGAAGCACTAACTCAAATGAAGGAGAAAGTAGCCAGCATGTTGACAGGTCAAAGCGCTTGAAGCTTAAAAAAGGAGATGCACATGTCATTCATGATTATTTTTGTAAGGTTCAGCTAAGAAATCCAAACTTTTTCTACTTGATGGATCTCAATGATGAGGGGTTTTTGCGGAATGTGTTTTGGATAGATTATAGATCCAGGGCTGCTTATGGTTATTTCAGTGACGTGGTTATATTTGACACAACATGCTTATTGAACAAATACGAAATTCCACTCTTTGCATTTGTTGGGATAAATCAGCATGGGCAGCCTATTCTACTTGGTTGTGGTTTGCTTGTGGATGAGACATTTGAAACATATATATGGTTGTTTAGAGCATGGCTTACATGTATGTTGGGTCGCCCTCCACAAACTATCATTACTGAACAATGCAAGGCCATGCAAAGTGCAATTGCGGAGGTTTTCCCACGTGCTCACCATCGTTTTTGTTTGTCACGTGTTGTGCACAGGATTTTTGATAATTTGGGCACCCTGCAGGACTATGAAGGGTTTCAGAGGACGCTGAATGTGGCTATTCATGACTCTCTTAAGGTAGATGAATTTGAAATGGCTTGGGAAGATATGATCCAGCGTTTTGGAATTGCAGATAATGAGTGCCTTCGAGCATGCTATGAAGATCGAGAGAGATGGGCCCCGGTTTACTCCAAAGATACTTGTTTTGCTGGAATATCTACTTTGCTAAAAGATGGGTCCATCCGATTCTTCAATGGTTATGTGAACCAACAAACTACATTGAAGGAGTTTTTTGACATGAATGAATTAGTTTTACAAAAGAAGTACCAAAAAGAAGCTCTTGATGATTTTGAGTCGAGGCATTCCAGCCCCATTTTAAGGACAGGTAACTTTTATGAGCTACAGCTTTCCAGGGTGTATACAAACGAAATATTCAGGAGATTTCAAGATGAGGTTCAGATGATGTCCTCTTGTTTTAGCATAACTCAAGTTCATGCTAATGGGCCGCTGGTTACTTACATGATCAAAGAACGCCAGGGTGAAGAAAATTTGAGGGATATTAAGAACTTCGAGGTTATGTATGATAAAAGGGGAGCAGAAGTTCGTTGCATCTGTAGTTGCTTCAACTTCAAAGGTTACTTGTGCCGGCATGCGTTGTGCATTCTAAACTACAACGGGGTGGAGGAGATCCCTCCGCCGTATATATCGGCACGATGGAGGAAGGATTTGAAGCGCCTTTATGTGCCAGATAGTGGGTCCAATAATATAGATATTGCTAACCCAGTTCAGTGGTTTGATCATTTGTACAGACGAGCACTGCAAGTTGTTGAAGAAGGTATGATTTCTGAAGATCGATATATGGTTGCTTGGCAAGCATTTAAAGAATCACTGAACAAGGTCCGTCTTGTAGCCGAGAAGCATTTATAATTTATAATCTTTGTGGTGTTTCCTCTCTTTTGCTGTGGCATGCTCTTATATTTGTGTTTTGGCACTGCATGCAGATAATATTCTGCCCTAGTTAGAGCTATGCTGTGGCAGAAATTCCAGTAAAAAAGGGGGGGAAATGTCTTTAATAAGGCAAATGATTTGCCATTAATTGAGCAAGGGACAATAGAATATCCTTCTTTGATGTTTTTCTTTCTTTTAGTTAAATCTTAAGAACATCAAATTTTAAAGTACTTCATATTCTTTTTTTTAAGGAAAAAAACAAATGCAGGGATTGTCAAGAAAAAAATTAATTGCAAACTGAAAAGATTATGATGGTATTTAATAAAATAAACCGAGAATTATGTGTATATAAATATAAAAAATAATAATTATGATGCTAATTAAAGATTGAGGTGGTAAATCGAGATAAAGATGCATGCTAATGTAATAATGTTAAGATATGATGTATCACATAGGAAGCTCTTCAAATTTTAATTAATAACTTTATTTATTACAACCAAATTATAACTAGTCCCTTGGTTTATCTTTATTTTGCTCTTTGACCCTATGTTTTGTGATTGTGTCTTTTTATTGCAAATTATAAGAAAATTGATAGTTATTTGGACACCAAAAATATACAATTTAAAAGAACAAATTATCAATTACCAAAATGAAGAAAATAGGATCCACAATGAATATATATATACTAGCTAATGCCCTGCGCCTCGTCGCGGGCAGTACCATATTTTTTTAACGCATTTTTTTTTAATTTTGTGTGTTTTTTTATAATATAAATTTAGTTAAAATAATAAATTTATGCAGAATTACTGTGAGTTGCAAGTTTTTTTTATAAAATATATGAATTTTAAATTGATATAAATTTATCTATTTAATAGGTTTTAACGAAATAACCAACATAAAATTATCATCATCATTAAAAAAGCAAGAAGATTCGGATATTTGAATTATTAAATTCATTGTATTAAGATTACTTCATTTTATAATTCAATTTAAATCACATTTAAAAATAAAATATAAATTGCGAGAAGACCTGCAATAATCAAATAAAAAATAAGAAGTTAGTTTTCTATCCATAAAAAGATGAAAACATAAATTGAAAATTCATCCCTATGTTATCGTCATTTTCATTACTATAACAGTTAAAATTATTATCAACATTACTGCTCAAATAATTAAAATCATTAAATCACCTTAAAAAATCAAAATATTTTAACAAAAAAAATAATTACTAAAATTATCATTATTATTGCACAAACAATAAAATCATAAAATTATATGATTCAAAAAATAGATAAAATAACAGAAAAAACACAAAAAAGAGCAAAGAAAAAAAAAAGAGCAATATTAATTTTAAAATTATCACCAACATAAATTAAAATTTCATAACGGAATCTAATAAAAATAAAACCCTGACAAAAATGAATAAAAAAATTAATAATCTAAAAGCATAAATGTATAAATACGGACAAAAAATAAATATTGTCCAAACATTGTATTTTTTAATGTTTTTAGATTATTTTCATTTGTTGATGTAATATATTTCAAAACAAAAAAAAATAAAAAAAATCAATCACATTTCCAAGGAAAATAAAAAAATATTTAATGGAAAAAAATAATAAAACAATAATCAGAAAATTGAATTTAAGGATTAATCATGGTGCGCTTAAGTTAATCCAGACACCCCAATTACAAAGAAAAAAATAAAAAATATTATATATAAGTGGAAAAAAAAAGAAGAAAAAAAATATAGCCAGAAAATAAAATAAAAAATCCCAGGAAAAAAAAAGAAAAAAAACATAATAAAAAAAGAAAAAAAAGGAAAGAAACGAAAAATATTACGCTGAAAGCGCGATTCGAACGCACTCTCTCTTCCATAATAATGGTGCGCGCTGTAGACCATCACAGCTATCTGAACATTTCGCTCGTAATCCACAACAATAAATATAATTAGAAATAGCTATTGTGGGCAAAATAAAAACATACTGTGGGTGGGATTCGAACCCGCGCCCTCTCGGCAGAGGACCATTGTATCGCTCTTCTTGAACCAACTCGGCTACGTCAACATCTCGCTCAAGTTCACAACAATATATATTAAAACGGAGGTGTTTTGTGGACCCGCAAATTAATTTATTAAGGGCACAACAATCTTCACACTGCCACAATCCACAGTTATTTAACTCAGAGTCCACAGTAAAAACGCCACGAGAATTATATATTAGATAATATATAGTTGGTGACAAAAACTACTACTTGTGAGAAATACTAGTTATATCTTTAGTCATTTTCTAGATTTTTCACTCGCGCTATGGTTGGGTTAAATTTTTCTTGAACATACAAAAATATTTAGATGATGTTAATGTTTTTTTTCTAGCAGAAAAAAAATTAAAATTGTGTGAGTGTTGACCCAGTGTAATTTAGTTAACTTTACAAGTCCAAAAATAATATTTTTTTTAATATTAAATAAACAACATATTAGATTGACTTGGATCAATTTAAGTATTGTCAAATAAGCTACCGGGGTTATGACACTTTAATAACTCCATATAAAGCAAATAAAAATAAATTATAAAGCCTAATTTGTAATCAACCGCTATTGAAGGATAAAAATTAAAAAAAAAAACAAATTTTAAATTTTATTGTCCAAACAACCCAATGTTGGAGTATGAGATTAAAAAAAAGAACATAAAAAATAACTTGATTCAATCCGCTAAACTTATGACCTTGATTATTATGCAGAGATAATCTCATAGAAAAAAAATAAAAAAAAATCTAATTTACAAGTCAACCATTATTTTTGTTGTGAGACAACTATAACACATATAGAGAGTAAATGAAAACAAATTATGAAGGTTTGTTCTCAATTACCCGTTTCAAACTTATGTAGAACAATGAGATTTGTAAAAATCTTAATTACAAAAATGAAACAAAAAATAAATCAAGTCAACTCAGGTTAATTGATCAAACACTATTCTCGGGTTCTGAGACCATAATAATATACTGAAATCATAAAGCTTAATTCCCAATCAAACACAACATTAAATGACAAAATTAAAAAGAAATTTAAATAAAATAGAAAAGAAAAGTAAACTGAGTCAAACACTATTATCAAGTAATGAAACAAAAATAATATAATAGAAAGTAAATAAAACAAGTCTAATTATCAATTAATTAAATATTAAAATTAAAAAAATAGTTAAAAAACTTAAGCCAATCGGTTAACCTATCAAAATGAGTTATTAAGAGAGTGGTAATTTAATATAAAATAAATTTAATATTAAAAAAATAAATAAAAAAGCAGAAAAATACTTTTAGAATGAATTGTACTTTATAGTAAAACCATCTCTTATAGTTAATTAATGTAAAATGACTAAATTACTAAAGTTTTAAAAGTTAAAATCATATTAAGTTTAATAAATTTATCCTGCACACCACCGCGGCTGACTGGTCTGAAACTCTGAATAACAACAACAATAATAATCAGCAGTCTTCAGTCACCAATGGTGTGGTAGAAGGGATCGTCTTCCCCATTTGCAATCAGCGATGTGGCGCAACCACAGCGGCTGACTTGATAACATCCGGAAGAAACCAACCGGATACGATCAAACGTACGGAAATTCTCCAGCTCTCTCGCTTTCAGCAACCTAAAACACTCACAGTCGCCCCTGCGATTTTCTCAGGTCACCGGATTAGCAGCCCTTGTTCGCAGCCGGTAAGTGCTTTCATAATTCCCCAGCTCTTTTGCTTTCAATTTATGCTTATTCTTCATCTATTAGGGTTTGTTTTAATATATCCGATCCCTTTTGTTTCCGTTCCGGAAGAGTTACACACACACACACACACACACACAAAAGAAAACTATTCTAAACAAATTTAAAATATTTCTTGAGATGACAGATTTCCTTTGTTTGGTTGAAATCTTACAAATTCGATGATTTATTTCTTGTTTACCCTCAGATTTGATTTTTTTCTCTAAATTTGAGGAGACATTTTTATTAAATACAAAAAAGGGACTCTTTTGGCTTACATTGACTTTTTTAAAAAGGAATTAGCATAAAAAACGGAGAATTTTCAAGAAACATGCATTTTCATTTTTAGTTAGTAAATGCATTTTCTTTAGTTTTCTGTTTCTTGGAAAAATCTTAAACTTTCCCACAAGTAACTGACTGGAGCCAAAATATTCCATCACGTTGTTTTTGGTGATATGATAGATGGCTGGAGCAGGGTGTAGCAATGTGCGAGTGACTAATGGTGAATTGAATGAGAGGGAAAAAGAATTGGATGATGGGACTGGAGAAAAGAAAGAATTTGTTGCTCCTGCTGTTGGGATGGAGTTTGAGTCTTATGATGATGCTTACAACTATTACAACTGTTATGCCAAGGAAGTGGGATTTCGTGTTAGGGTGAAAAACTCGTGGTTCAAGCGGAATAGTCGGGAGAAATATGGTGCAGTGCTTTGTTGCAGCAGTCAGGGTTTTAAAAGAATTAAAGATGTTAATCGCTTAAGAAAGGAAACAAGAACTGGTTGCCCAGCAATGGTAAGGATGAGGTTGGCGGACTCCAAGAGGTGGAGGGTGTTAGAGGTTATGCTTGAACACAACCACTCTTTAGGGGTTAAGATATACAGACCTGTTAAGAAGGTGAGTACTGGAAACAAAAGGAAGTCCCTTTCAAGTTCAGATGCGGAGGGACGCACCATTAAGTTGTATCGAGCACTTGTCATAGATTCAGAAGGTAATGGGAAGTCAAGTTTGAATGCAAGAGATGTTATGAATTCTTCTGAACATCCTGATCAACTGAACCTTAAAAGGGGTGATGCACAGGCTATTTATAACTACTTTTGTCGGATGCAGTTGACGAATCCAAACTTCTTTTATTCGATGGATCTCAATGATGAGGGGCATCTGAGAAATGTGTTTTGGGTTGATGCTAGGTCAAGGGTTTCTTGTGGTTACTTTGGTGATGTCGTTTATATTGACAACACGTATTTGTTGAGTAAATTTGACATCCCATTGGTGGCATTTGTTGGAATGAATCACCATAGCCACTCTGTTTTACTTGGTTGTGGCCTACTTGCAGGCGAAACAACTGAGTCTTATATTTGGTTGTTCAAGGCATGGATCACATGTATGTCAGGTTGCAGTCCACAAACTATTATCACAGACAGGTGTAGAACTTTGCAAGACGCAATTGCAGAGGCATTTCCAAGAGCTCATCATTGTTTTGGATTGTCGCATATCATGAAAAGAGTACCAGAAAAACTGGGAGGATTGCGTCACTATGATGCTATAAAAAAAACTTTTATGAAAGCAGTTTATGATACTTTGAAAGTGATTGAATTTGAAGCAGCATGGGGATTTATGGTCCAGCGATTTGGAGTTGGTAATCATGAATGGCTACAGTCATTATATGAAGATCGTGTTCGGTGGGCTCCTGTTTATTTAAAAGACACAGTTTTTGCTGGAATGTCTGCTGCACGGCCAGGTGAGATCCTAAATCCATTTTTTGAGAGATACGTGCATAAGCAAACTCCTTTAAAAGAATTTCTGGACAAGTTTGAACTAGCATTACAAAAAAAGCACAAGGAAGAAACTCTTGCAGATATTGAGTCCAGAACCGTAAGCCCTGCTTTGAAAACCAGATGTTCATTTGAGTTGCAGCTGTCGAAGTTGTACAGCAAGGAAATATTTAAGAAGTTCCAATTTGAGGTGGAAGAAATGTATTCTTGTTTTAGCACCACACAGATACACGCCGACGGACCAATCATTATATTTTTGGTCAAAGAGCGTGTTATGGGTGAGAGTAGTAGGAGGGAAATTAGAGACTTTGAGGTTTTATACAACAGAACTGCAGGAGAGGTTCGTTGCATCTGCAGCTGCTTCAACTTCTATGGTTACTTATGCCGCCATGCATTGTGTGTGCTTAACTTCAATGGAGTAGAGGAGATCCCATGTAAGTATATACTGCCACGATGGAAAAAAGATTACAAGCGCTTGTATATTCCAGACCATAGTTCCAATGATGTTGATTCTACCGATCATAGGAAATGGTTTAATCAATTGTATAGTAGTGCTTTACAAGTTGTGGAGGAAGGGGTGATTTCTCTTGAACATTACAGTGTCGCACTGGAAGCTTTTGAAGAGTCACTAAATAGGGTTCGCGAGGTAGAAGAAAAGCAAGCATAATCCCCCATAGGAAGCTCCTGCAAATTCTCTGTAAATATAATTGCAGCCATTTAGGGCTGTGGTAGGGTGGCAAGATTGATCTGTTGGACTTGCAATTGCAAGACTAGGGATTCTGAGTTGGGTGGGCATCTCTTTATACAGAAAACAATAAGGGTAGCACAGTCTCCGAATTCTTGTTGCCATTATCTTACTGCAATCGAACCATAGGGTAGCTAGGTGATGGCTGAATAAATAATTTCAGTCTTTTATGATTTTCCTCCCCCTCCCTTTTATTTACAAGTGACTCATTCATGGTTGCAAAATAGTGAGATTTATTTACAATTGATAAAATTTTATAATTATACAATTTCTATAGGAAAATACCATTTCTTTTAGTGTGTGTGTGTCTGTGTATGATGATTCTAAAATATAGAATTTGATGACTGAAGTGGCCAAGGATACGGTAAAAATATAAAAATATACTAAAAAGATGGAGATGGGCACCTAAAAGCTAAAGTGAAGAACATTCTTCAACGAAACTCCTGTAAAAGTGTAAACAAAAATGTGTGTTTCTGTGGGGCTAAAGATTTTCTTGAATCTAGTAAAGTACTTGGGGTTTCGAAGTTGAGTTGGTGGTTTGGACCTTGCAATCAGAAAGTGGGATCTTTCTTAGATTTTTAGGTGACTAGTCATAATGTATATAAATATGTAAAGAGATTTATTGTAAAATTTTATTTTAATCTAACAGTCAGATTAAGATATATAATTGATATTATAAAATTATTTATTATTTAAAAAAAATACTATTTGACCAAAATAAAACGAATAGAACAAAACCAAAAAGTTTCGGCTAAAGTTTAAGCCTCAAGCAATGCTGTAAGTATCTGAAGACCGAAGAGTATTTGCCAATCCAAACACAACTCCCTCCCCCCGACCAATTCTACCAACAATAACTTTGCATTAACCGAGACTCGCCCTGTGAGAGAATCAATTGGATGTCGATGTCTTGAAATACAATAAAAGCAAAAGCTTTATTGGTTCCCAATCCAAGTCGCCCCTCCTAATTCCTGCATTTTCAGTCCCTTTGCGATTCTGGATTATCGAAACTGAGGCGCTTTGTCATTCTTTATTGATTCACGGTAGAGAGCAGCAACCTTAGAGCGAATTTTACTTTTGTTTCTCCTGTGTTGTCTGGAAACGACCATGTCCAATAAAGATTGCATTGCGCTACAGTTTACTTTTCAATTTTAAATCTAAATTGAAGGTAAAGTGAAGATAAAAAGAGATGTAAATAAATGAAGATTCAAATTAGATTCATTATAAGAAAAGATAAAATATATATATATATATATATATATTTGATCATAGTATAACTCGATAGACAATTGTCAAAAGCATGCTGTTCTGTTCTTAAAATATATGAAAGCACAGTTGATCAACTATGGAAAAAGGCCATACAAGACAAAGTGATTCTAGGTAAAGAAAACACTAAAATACTCAATGTTTTTCAGTCTAGTAGTAGACATAAATTACTGTGAATTATAATATAGTAATTATCATTTTACCTCTCAGTGCACTTCAATTTTAACTTTGAACTCAAGGGTATTTTCAATTTTTCCATAGGACAGATTGATATTATCTAAATGTTTGGGTGTTTTCATCTTTTTTGAGTAGTAAAAATAAGATTTTAGTTTATTTTGTTCAAGTGACAAATTGTAGTGGGATTTGAAGAAAGACCTTGAACTCTGTATGGTGAATCATTTTGTCTGGCAGGTCAATCTCAAGTTTGCAGAATTAGCAAAAGAAGCTGCTAATTAGTGGTTTAGGTTTCCATTTTGGCTGAATTTTCATGTGTAATTGCTACTGAATTCTACAATGTGCTGTAATTTTAAACAATCAAATGAGATAGTCAGTTCCCCAAGATTCTTTCTCCTCTCCTTTTCTTTTCAAAATCTCTTAAACCTATGATCTATTTCCATCTGTAACACAACACTTTTTGTATCCTGATAATTGACAATGAGAAGTAGAGACAGCAGTGCCATGTGCTCTTACAAAACTTTTTCGTACAGGTTTTGAGCTTTTGTAAGATCAGGCATAATTTTTCTTCTCAAAGGTACAAGTAGGGTTGTCAATCTCGTTTTGTTTCGGCCGAATCTTGCAATCTACCACTTACCCTCACCAATATTCTTTACATGAACAGGAGCCATGCCTGAAATGATGAAAACGAGTTCTATCCCTGACAATAACTTCCCTATCATACACTTTTGAGACCAACTTGGCCACATGGTGACAATCTACACACATTCTGAGATTCTTCACAATTCTGATCGTGACCCCAGGACCTGAGTTGATTAGCCCGAATGCAATGGCCAACCTCTCGCTGTGCCGGTAAACTGCATTCTCTTTATCCTCCTCTGCTATATCAAGGAAAACCTCTGAAGTATTTGGTGAGTAGCCTGCAATTCTCAAGTCACTTGTCATTTTGTTTAATTTCCCATATATTTCTTTTGTTTGAGGATGTGACTGGTCACCGGCAACAAACTCATGGACAATACCATTCATCTCAATCAGGCTGCAACCTGGGATTTTCTTGATTCCTCTATCCATCATCACTTGTCGCAATTCATGCAGCTTATCCCATTTATTACAAGCTGCATATATATTACACTGCAGAACATAAACAGCTCCATTATGGGGTTCTAGCTCAAGAATCTGCTCTATGGCCATCTCAGCCATTTCAGCATTTTTATGAATTCTACAGGCACCCAGAAGAGCTCCCCAGACAATTGAATTAGGTTTCATTGGCATATTCTTAATAATTTCATGAGCTTCTTTTAGATGCCCAGCTTTGCCAAGAAGATCAACCATGCACCCATAATGAGCTACATTCGGTTCAATTCCATGCCGAGCAGTCATGCTGGCAAAAAACCTTTTTCCTTTGTCTACCATGCCAGTATGAGTACAGGCAGAGAGAACACCAACATAAGTTACCTCGTCTGGTGTTACAGAAGCTTTCAGCATTTGGGAAAACATATTGAGAGCTTCTTCACCACATCCATTAATTGCTAGGCCAATAACCGTGGTTGTCCATGTAAATTTGTCCCGCTGAGGCATTCCATTGAATATGCTTAGTGCTTTATCAACATTTCCACATTTGAAGTACATGTCTATCAAGGCATTCCCCACAAAAGTATCATTCTTGACCTTGTTTTTATCAATGTAAGTCCTTATCCATTCTCCTAGCTCTAGTGCCCCAAGTTGTGCACAAGCTGTAAGTATGCTCACCATGGTGAACTCATCTGGTTTTATTTTAGAAGTTTGCATCTCACGGAAAAGCATCAAAGCCTCTTTATAGCAATTAAATCGAAGATATCCATCTATCATGGCAGTCCACGAGACATGGTCTCTCTCAGGCATTTTATGAAAATACTTTCTCGCTGCATCAACTTGCCCTGTATTCACAAATCCCGTAACAATAGCAGTCCAAGAAATCACGTCCCTCTTCTTCATTTTCTCGAAAATCCCAAGTGCGACATTCATTTCGCCACATGTTGCATACATATCGATCAGAGCATTTTCTACTTTCAAATTAACCTCGACTACACCATTTGTAATGTACTTCTGCACCCGCTTGCCACATTCTAAATCCTTCAACTTTGAGCACGCTGATAATACTGAAACCAAAGTAACCGAAGTGGGTAAAATTCTTTTCTCCTCCATCATGTCAAAAAGTTTTCTAGCTTCATCATACTTCTTTATTCTGTTATATCCAGACATCATTGAATTCCAAGTGACAACATCACTCTTACAACTCATTTCAAATATCCCACGAGCCATATCAATTAATCCACACAAAGCATACATATTTATCAAAGCATTGTGAGCAAAGACATTGGAATCAAGCCCATATTTCACCACATGACAATGCAGCTCCCTCCCAAATTGCAAGGCAACACTACGCGTAAAACCCTTGAACATGAATGGATACGTGTAACAATCCGGCTGAACATTCCTCTCCAACATTTCAAGATACAAAGAAACGCTTAGTTTTGGACAAGCAATCCTAGAATACCCTTTAAACATTATGTTCCAAATGAACACAGATGGTTCAGGGATTGTATCAAATAATTGGCGTGCAAAACACATGTCACCAAATTCACGCGAGCAGAAGAAAGAAAGTATCTTGTTTTGTATAATGGGGTTGCATATAATGCCTGTTTTGATTGTTCGGGAATGGATTTGCTTGAGATGGTTCATGGATTTGCAGGTTTCAAGGAGGGAAAGTGAAGGGTTTTCAGTTACTGGGGGTGATTGAATACATGCCATGGAAATCATTTTCTTGAGGAATGAAGAATGGAGATGGTGTTTCGTGGAGGGAAGATGTATTTTGAAAGCAGGTGAAAATGGCATATAAGAAACAAGAAGAACTAGAATCTATTTTCAGCTCGGAAGCAACCAGTCGCTGTGTGTGTATTTGGTTTAACAAGCTGTATTGTCAAATCTATTTTAATTAATATTAAAATTATATTTTCAAACGGTATTAAAATTCGGTTTAATATATTGAAAAGAAACTAGAAGATAAATCCTATGATTTGCTCCTTCTATTTAGTATTACTTAGTTTGCAAGCACATAAGAAAATTATTTAGATTTTAAAGATTTTTTTTGAAAATATTAAAATTATTTAGATTTTAAAGTTTTTTTTGAAAATATTATTAAATTTAAAAATATAATTGTTTTGAAAAAAAATCATCAAGATAAGTTTTTTTTATTAACTTATATTTTATTTATTTTATCAAACATAAATTTTCTAATTTTGAGTCGGTGTTTATTTAAAAAAAAAATAGTATTTCATGATTGTTAAAACATGTTAAACAAAAATATTAAGTCATTTCTAAGCTAAGAAAATGTGTGATTAAACAAAAATGACAGCCAAAATCTTTTATGTGATATTGAAAGTTAAGAGAATCATAAATATAATAAAATCATGTTCATAATTTATTTAAAAGTTTTAAGGTAAAAAAGCTATTTGAATCGATTTTTTTTCAATAATTTACTATTTGTATTATTATTTTCATAAACAATACATAATATTTGAAAAAAATTATTAAAATCCAAATAAAAATTTATAGTATTATTTAAAAATCATATCAAAAGTGAAGAGCAATTGAATTAGCATGATAATTTTGTTTCTGATTGCTAGGAAAAACAATAAAAAACAAAAAAAAAAAAAAGAGAGGGGGGGGATGGAGAAGGAAAAAAAAGGATATAAAAGAGATTTTGAGTTTTTGACCAATCATTTCATTTTTAATCAACTGTTCACCTGAAAACATCTTAGTAACATCCTACAAACCTTAATAAATCTATTTTGTTGTTTTAAAATACAAAAAGTAAAGTCTTGATCTACTTTTGTTTTACAAGATGAGGCCATCAAATACTTGTTGAATTGAATAATTTGACACCAAGCTTTATCATTTGTGGTGGTCGGTCTTATCACTTTTTTTGTGTTGGTCGGTCTTATTTAGGGACTAAAAAATAATAAAATAAACTTTAAAATCAAAATGAAAATTACAAGAATTTAAGATTAGACATATGACATGCCTTAATCTTACTTTTCAATCATTTTTCTTTTCTTTTTATAGGTCTATCGTAATTTCAAGGCTAACTGCATTTAATTAGGCAAAAAGACTAAAAATGAACAAAAGAAAACAAGAAGAATCAATAACTTCATCAATAACACAGTGGGGTGGGGCACAGGTTTATATAATCGAATTAAAGCCACAATAAAGAAGAAAATAAAATGCTAATTTTGATTCATTTTCATTTTAAAAATACATACATGATGAGGTGAAGAGAGCACAAGAAGAAAGGAAACTGAACCCTGCATATTTATATCAGCATATGCTATCAAAGCCTAGAACAAGGCCACGTGAATGGCAAAAAGACATTAGTCCGAAGTAATCACTGAAAACCCCACGTTTTATGTAGCAGAACAAATCCTAATCAAACATCTTATATGGCAGGAGGAAAAAAGAAAAAGAAGAGCTATAGCATAAGCTAAACCTACACTGTTGTAGGACAAAACAGGTTCCTACACAATACCTAAAATTGTTTCTTCACAAATGCTGGAGCCAATCCTTGGCGCATACAAGGGCTTCAAGTGTCACAGGACGCAGTGAACTCTTGTAGCTATCTATCCTCCTGTTTTCAGTGTCGAACACTGAATCAGGAGCAACAGTAGACATTGGTATGGATAAAATATCAACAGCCATCTTGGAAAGTGTCGGATACTTCAGTCGGTTTAGTTTCCACCAACCTAACACATCAAACTCATGCACACGAGGGAGAAGCGACTCCTCTAGATACTGATCCAATTCTGATTTGAAATGTTGCCCACTTGTAATCTCAGATATATATATATCAAAATCTGAAAGCCCATCTCCAATAGAAAGCATAGGTATATCTTGAGTGTGTAATTCTTGAGACTGCATCCCTTGACAGATTACTTGGAGTTGCATCTCTTGAGGCTGCACTTCTTCTGTCTGCATCTCCTGCGGCCGCACTTCTTCTGTATGCATTTCCTGAGGCTGCACATCTTCTGTCTGCATTTCCTGAGGCCAGCCATCTTTCTGCATCTCATGAATGGATACTTCTTGGGAGGGAACTTCTTCAGAATGAATCTCTTGAGCAGATACTTCTTGGGAGAGTTCTTCGGTGTGAATATCTTGAGGGTGTATTTCTTCATTGTTCATCTCCTGAGAGGGAACTTCTTCAATTTGCATCTCTTGAGAAGGCACTTGTTCAGTGTGCGACTCATGAGGTGTTGCTTCTTGAGGATGCATTTCATGAGAGGGTGGTTCCTGGGACGGTGTTTCAGTGTATATCTCATGAGATGATGCTTCTTGGGAAGGAACTTCTTCATCATGCATCTCTTGAGGGGTCACTACCTGTGAGGGCACTTCTTGAAGGAGCGACTCTTGAAGAGATACCTCTTGGTGGTGCCCATCTTGAAGAAGCACTTCTTGAGGAGTTGCTTTGTCAGGGTGTAACACTTGATGAGGTACTTCTTGAGGGTGCACTTCTTGGGCAGATAGTCTTTGAAATTGTCCATCCGGATCAGGTGCTACTTCAAAATCTAGAAGATTGTCTGATTGAGGAATGCTGACATGCCCTTCTTCCACATATGCTGTTGCTAGATGAAAATCGGGTGTAAGATAGCCTTCCAAGAGTTCATGAATACCATCATCAACACTCTTGATCCACATACCAGCATCCTCACCAAAGACCTTTGGGAAACTAAATTCAAGAAGCTTCATTTTAAACCTTGGATCCATGACTACTGCAATTGCCAAAACAAGGAAGCAATCCTTCCAATATTGATCAAACTTTTCTTTCAAGGGTTTGGTCAAGTTGCTGACAAAGGGGTCATGGTTCATCACTGCATGTGTCAGCTCTAACTGGATTTTGTACACTTCATGGTAAAACACATGGGCAGGAGGGTATGTTGGGCCTGTCAAAATGTTAGCTGCATCATATAAAAGCTTCAAGTATGTGCACAGAATATCTGCCTTCTGCCAATCATCGATTGATGGGTTTATCTTGTAAACAGGGTCAGAGGTATCCAAGCAAGCAAATACTTCTTTCAATTCACAGGCAGCCACCAGCATCTGGTAAGTTGTATCCCATTTTGTTTGATCATCAATAATGAGGTCTTTTGTGCTAGGGACTTGAAGTTGTTGCCTGAGTTCAGTGAACTTCTCGTCATGAGCTTCTGAAGTTTTCACATACTTCACACTTTCACGGATTCTCCTGACAATATCCCCTGTGGCACTGAGTGCATCTTGTGCAAGACGACTTAGGACACGAGCATAGCAATTCCCTTTCAGTAACTGACCGTGGAGAACAAATGGGTTCTTGACAGAAAGAAGTCCTCTTAGATTTCCAATTACAGTCTCATTTGAGAAGGATTGATCAAGAGTAAGAGTAAATAACTTGCTCTCCAATTGCCAATCAGATAGGCAAGACACAACTGCTTCATTGAAGGCATAATCAGAATCATAGAAAGGTAATGTCACAACATTAAGGATCCGTTGCTGTAAATTCCAATCACCATCAATGAAGTGACCTGTTAGGAAAGCATATCCGATATCTAGATTTGAAGTCCCTAAATCCAATGTGAGATTGACTCGTCCAGGAATTCCACTGATAAGATTCAAAAGACTTTGCTTCTCACTCAGGTACACAGCCACACATTCACCTTGAATGGTGTTAAAATTCACCATATTGTAATGAGGTTGAAGTGTCCGGACAAAATCAATGAAAGCAGGATGTTCCACTACGTAGAGTGGATAATCATGCTGTATGATCATCTTAGCTATCTCATGGTTGCAGCGGCCCTGATCCAAGGGAATGCCGGAGAATCCAGGAGATGCTCGGAAACGTTTCTTAGGAGGGCTAATTTTTGAGCCTGGTGTATATGGTGATGATTCATTTTTCTGACGGCTTACAGGGCAGATCCCCAGGGCAATATGTCGTTTGAGGTGGCTCGTTCCCGCAAGCTTTGAACCAGTAATATATGCAAATGATTTCTTGCACTGTTTACAGCATGCTCTCATACAACCAGCTCCAACAGTTTCAATTGTGAAGTGTTCCCAGACAATAGACTTCTTTCTCCTATGTTTATTAGGCTGTTCCTCAGAAGTGGGTGCCCCATTGTTATCTGTTGGCGTCACAGGGATAATCGCCATGATGGGACTCATGGGATCTTCTACTTCCATGATAAGGCTTGATCCTGCATTAGGATAAAATGCAGGAATTAAATGGCATGAAAAAACAAATAAGACAATGATGGAGAAGTATAAATTTCATTCTCGTGCAGAATTATCATAACCAAGTTCAAACTCAACGATGAGAAAACAAGAAATAAAAAATAGCATTTATACAGTGTGAGAGAATGTGCACTGGTGTTGTCAAGAAGCACTGTGGCGCTCAGCTCCATTATTAGCCTCTGGCAATGAATTTCAATGAAATGCTGCCTAGGAGCACCTTGTGAGTCGGCACTAGGCATTAAAGCAAGCGCCTTATTGAAATACTATTTTTTTTGTTGGATTTTTATTTTTATTTTAACTTATTTATGTTTTGACCAGCTGTCTATTTTTTAATTTAGCACAAGAAACAACTAAGGGGTATTTTTGTAAAACAAAAGATTAGGGTAAAAAGAATAAAAAAATCACTAAAATAAAAAAATCTTTTTTAATCTATTTGGCTACTTACCACTATAAATTATATTAATTTTGTAAGAGTGAAAAATATAACTTTACATGACTGTTATTTTATTTTATATTTTCTTTTGATTTTCTCATAATCTAATCTTAATCGGGAAGACATATTTTAGATTTATATAATATAATATAATGTAATATTATACATATATATTTTTTAATTTATAGCATATCACCTTGGTTCATCCAGGCATGCGCCTAGTGCCTAGCGCCTCAAGCATTTTACAAGCTTGCATTTTGCCTTTGACAACACTAATGTTTACTACTTTAAACATTGTTAAAATGAAGTTAGTAAGCAATGAAATTAATACTAGCTTCTTCAGGCATGAGGACAAACATTGCACTCATAATGAAGTTGTGGCACCTTAAAAGTTAAGAAGAAGCAAAGTAAAGAGGATTCCTCTCAAAACTTCAGAAAGAAATCAAACAAAAGATGTTGGCATGGACAACAGGCTCACAACACCCCAAACAAGCTCCCATATAATCCATGGATTTTTACACCTTTGAGCAAAAAGGAACTAATCATGGACAGTGTTGTCAAAAGCAAAAGGTGCCCTAAGGCGTCAAGGTTGTCAAGCACAAGAAGAGCCAAGCACATGCCTAAGTGCTTGCCTCAATTAAACATGGCGTTATGCTATAATTCAGATAAAATATATGTATAATATTATAGTATATAAATCACAAATATGCATGTTAAAAATTAAGATAAGAAAATCAAACTGAAACTCAATTATTTGAACAGTTACAAAAAGTTATACTATTCACCCTTAAAAACAAAATAAGACAGCTTAAACGAGCAAATAGATTAAAATAGTTAAACTTAAATATCATCATCATTAATCTCCCAACACATTATCATCCATGCTTTCATCTCCTTTACTCGAGGTCCTCATATTTACATTTCAAGATTATCATCTCCTGTACAACTATACCCTTAAATTATTTTTGGTGGTGGATATAAAGAATGGGAGCAAATAGGTCAAAACAGGAGGAAATAACAGATATTTTGACCAAGCGCTCGTGAGCACCTCAGCGCCTCTTGAAAACACAGATCATGGAGCTCTTTGAACTAGTTATATCCAATAATCACATGCAGAGTAAGAGCGTTCACGTGCATTAAAGAAAGTTTAATAATATCCCATATGACAGACTTTCAAATAACAGATGACCGACAGGTAAACTAAAATTTCTACGCCAGCAAGACACCAAACATACGAAAACGTTGAAATAGACATGTTCGCAGGCAATGGTTTGAAAGATTGGTGAGGATTGCATTTGTCACAGTTTGACATATCTTTTTAGGACAACCAATAACCAGTTTAGAGTGATAGCTCCGAGGAATTTACTCAAAAGAATTACAGCAAATGCGAACTTGAGCTATATCGTAACTATACAACCACAATAAGCCCTAACCCTAACCCTAGCCAAAAAAAGAACCGATGAACTGAGATACATATCACTGACAGTAAAAGAAGAAAGAAACAGCACAGGCAGGACTATGAACCAAACCCACCAAGCAAAGCAACCTCAACCCACTACACTAAAACAAACAGTAAGAAAGTTTTTTTAAGCCAAACCCACCAACTAAAATCCATAACAGGTCAAAGAAAACAAGCAGAAACTAAGTAACAATAGCAACCTCTTCTTACCTTAACTGACAGATCTGAGCTGAAGGGAGACAATCCAGGAAAAGAAACTACCACCCTGCATGAAGAAGAAGAAAAACAACATTAATTTCTTGATTTTTTTAAAAAAATTAGATGACTTTAAAAAAAAAATCAAAAAAGAAGAATTATCGAGGAAGAAGATGATGATAATGGGCTTTGAGGCTTACTTGATGAGCTGCAAAGCTAAAAGTTTAGAGCTTTCTTTTGAAAGTTTCGAGCTTTGAAATTAGAGAAGAAAGAGAAGAAATAGAAGAACCAAAGAAACCCTAAATTGGACCATCTTCACAGGAGGGGCTAAGGCCTAAACAGATTTCGAGTCGGCTGAGGGCCTCTTCTACTTTTTATTTTATTTTATTTTATTTTATTACTACTACTACTATTTTAATAATCTTTTCATTATTTTTATGTTCGTCCCTTTTCTTTAAAATCATAACTTCGTACCTTCATCTAAGTTTCCTATTAATTTCTTTTAAAATTTCTAAATTAATATTTTTGGAAGCACTTATGATTTTGTCTTCAATAGTTAAAATCAGAAAATTGGATTACAAAAATAAAAATATGATAAAATTAATTATAATGAAAAACGAAAATAAAGCTTATATTACAATCAAGTAAGAAAACGAGGAGCTTGGTATTGATTTTTTGTACATCAATGTAATGCAAATTATTCTAAGCTAATACTTATTTTTAATATAAAAGTGAGTTAATAATTTGTGAATTAATATTAATTATAGGAAAAATGAGATAATTTCAAATAAATGCAATATTATTCATTTTTGTTTATATGGATTATTCAGCTTTCATGAATTGACACACTAAATCTAATTTGAGAGCAAAAATCAATATTTTTTATTGGAATATTTTTAGAGTTGTTTCCTAAACATTCCAATGAAACTATTTTAATTGATTTTTTAAAAATAAATATATATTTTTAATAAATTTCTAATAAAAAATAGTATAAGATAGGTCTATTTATATCTTACTTAAAACACCTATATTTCATGTCATTTTAAATCAATATAAAGATTACTGTAATAAAAATAAATGATCTCTATACAGAAAAATAATTTCTAAAGAAAGGGTGAAATAATTAAGTGAATTCAATTATATGATTTAATATTTTATTCCAAACATAAGAATAATAATATGTTATTAATTTAATTCATTTTTTTAATGAATTGAATTAAATTTAGCATGAGATTTGGTTCCTAACAAGCTAGAGTGTAAAAAATGAGGCATGAGATAACCATATGAAACTATATAAAAAAAAATAGCTATAAAAATAATTAGATAGAATAGTTTCCACCTTGTGATAAGCAAATCATATAAGAAAATCAAAATAAATATCTATTTATCCAATAAGGATTCTTTTCAATAAAAAAAAGTTAGAAGAGAGTGAAATTAATATGGAGCAAAACACAATCCAATATGGATTGTAATCAATTTTTTTTAGGTCACTCAACAATTATTTTTTCAAATAAGTTAATAAAATCTTTTTAATCAGAAAAATAAATTAATTGGGAATCTATTTTTTTTCTCTTTAATCAGACATGTATTACATTTTTCATAGGATTGAAGGTTGATCCAATAATTTTGATGCAATTTATTAAAGAATAAATAACTTAAAATATATTAACTATGCTTTTTTATTTTATATATTAAAAATATATTTTGAATTAATTTATTATATTCCATTTCACGTTTATTTTTTTATCAAGTAAAATTATAAAAATCTTTTCAAAATATCAACAATTTCTTTTTTATGCATGATATTATGATATATTTTTAATCTAATTATGACTGTCTTGATTAAGATCCTGTTTGGGAGTGCGTTGCAACCGGTGTTTGTCAAAAATTTGAAAAAAAAATTCATTTTAAATGAATATGTTTTGATGTTTCTAGATCATTTTGATGTGCTGATGTCAAAAATAATTTTAAAAAATAAAAAAACATCATTTTGATGTATTTCAACATGAAAAACACTTTGAAAAGTTACCGCAATTGTACTACCCTAAATAAAATGAACTTATTGAACTCAAAGTCATGGATTTTCCTTCTGTTTTTTTCGCAGTTCAACACGAGGTGCCATTACAAGTAAAACTAAAATTGGAATTCTCACTTATCTACTTTTTAAGATAATTGGTAGAGCAAGAGAGAGAGATAATGGCGATAATGGCAAGTAGAGCAGCAACCAGAGGTCCTACTAGGCCTTACCTCTGCTCCTGCTCCTCGTACTATCACCATCAATTTAACCCAACAAGAAAGAAGCTTATGATGGGTTCAAGCTTCCTCAATAACCCATGTTTTCTACTCTCAATAAGCGTCGCAAGGCTGCAAAAGTTAGCTCCTTTCAAGGCCTCCAATTCTGAAAGAGGAGGAGGAGGAGGAGGAGGAGAAAAATCCAGCGTAAATGACACCACCAGTGGTGTTTCTCAGGTCAATCCGTTACCCTCTCTTTGTTTCTTTCTCTCCTCAAAAACACACACTTTGTCTGTCTAATTATCTTGATGGCATGTAAAGTTTATTTTAGTAAACACAAATTATGAACAAGAACTATAATTTAGCAGAGGCGCTGGCTTTTATCAAGTTTATTATTATTTTAGACTTGGAGTTTTCCTTCATGAAGCAGTAACAGTAGAGATTCGGTTTAGTTTCATGAGAAAGATTATAGAAGTGCATAGATTGCATTGCCTAGAAATCATTTCATCAGGTTTATTACGTTATCATTAATTCAAATAATAACAAATGGGGATATGGGGCAAGAGATTTTGAAGCTGTGTCAATACAAATCCAATGTAATTAGATTTTTTCAGCCATTTTTATACCAGTACTACAAGTCAGGCAGAGATTCGAGGTTAACTCTACTTAATTATGCAACCCCGCATTATTAACAGAAGTTCCATTTTGGAGTCTGAAATTATATTCTGATAATCATCCTTTCCTGCATCAATCTACTATTTTCTTAATACTTTGAACAACAAAATTGAGCAACATGTCTGATTTGGTTAGTTATATTCATTCCTATTAAATTGTATATGAACTTATTGGTAATTGGTTGAGGAAGGAGAAAGGTTTTGTATAATGCAAGTCCTTTCTCAGCAAGCATTGACAAAGTAGCGAGTTATTATGAATTTGGAGATAGATTGCTCAATGCTTGGTATGATTGTAGTCAGAGATGATGATGCTAGCTACTCTTCTGGCATATGTCCTGAAACCAGAGACTTAACCGGCTAATGTTGCCGCGAATCCTAGTTACGTTATCATAAATAGCCCCATCCCAGTTCATTGGACTTAGATATCAGTCATTCATGGCATCCAACATGAAAATATTGGATGCAAATACCAGTAACTTCGAATACTACATGATTCGATTTTTAATGCTGCGGATTTTGTTTGATTTTACAAACAGGAGGATTGGAAATATATATTGAAACTAGGAGCTGGTTCTTTTGCTGGTGCAGCTGTAATAAAGTATGGAAGCATCTTTTTTCCTGAGATAACAAGACCGAACATCTTACAAGCTCTAGTTATGATATCAACTCCTGTAGCTGTAGCTATTATGATCTTGATCAAGAAAAGTCAACAAGAGTGACAAACCACCCTTTCTTGTATATCAAATATATATCATATAGTTTTAATTTATTAAGTTTTTTCAAGTCCTTGAAGTTCATAGGAATTGAACCATTTAAATGGTTCAAATCAAGATGAATGACCTCAAGGTTTGTTAACCAGTTCAGTTACCCTGGGATTGGACCATGCAAATTTGTATTTTATAGAATTAAAATTAATAGACTCTTCATTCCATCAAATGCAAGCATAGCATACCCTCATTGGATTTCCTTTAAGAATCAATGTTTGCAGAGGATTCAAGCTTATAATGGATAATGAAAGTGGTTTTGATAGTCTATTGTAGCTCAAATCTATAAAAGTGAGCTCTTTGAAACCACCAAATGATTCAGGTAATGGTATTGAATCACCAAAGACCATTATGGCTAAATTCAAATTTAGTTGACATTGAAAAAAACCAAGGGTGGATGGTATTGAACTCATATGTAGATTTTGGTTCAAAGTCCAAAACATTTAAAACCTAGAGGCTTAAATCATGCATTGAACTTGTTAATTTATTCTAACTCAAATCCAATAACCTTAATTTATTCCAGTCCTACTATAATTATAAGGTTGCTTAATCATTGCAAATAACTTGCATTCTATCATAGACAACTTCTTATTCACGGGCCTTAGTCTAAACCCTATTCTTGTTCATCATAAACCCATATTTTAATTATAAGGCCCAATTGGTTGCTTAAATCTGGCACAATGACCATAAAGGGCTTGGTGAGTGGTAATAAAGGGGGTGTTTGAGAGTGATTTTCAAAAGTATTTTTGAAAAAAATTGAAAATTTTTTATTTTTATTTTTAAGTTTAAATTAATAAAATTTGATGTTTTTAGATCATTTTGATGTGCTGATGTCAAAAATGATTTTTTTTAAAAGAAAAAAAAACATAATTTTAATGTATTTTTAATCGAAAAACACTTTTAAAAACAACTGCAACTACATTCCCAAACATAAACATGCATAAATGAGACATGACTACTACTAGTTATAGTGGTTATGGTTGTATAGAGAAAAATGATGTCATTCTAGTAGGAAGTATGTTATGGAAAAAGTAGTTTAAATGATTTGGGCTTAAATAGGATTGGCTAGCTAGAGGCATTGTTAGGCAATGAGGATAAAAAAAATTATTGTTTGATAAACTTTGAAGTTTTCTTAAGACCATGCGTTATAATGCATTTGCTAATTAATAATCATGACCAGCCTTTCTGGGACAAAAATATGATATTTAAAAAATATTGCATTTTTTAAGTCTCTTTAGATATTAAAAAATGAGGTTGCTCATATAATGAACCAAAACATCACATTGATCCTTTATGATATTTTCCTTTTTGTTCCTTTTTATTTCATGTTAATGTTCTTGTGTTGATCAACAATAGTGATAATTATATGGTAAGGAACTTTTAAGTTAAACAACTTATGGATTTTATTTGAATCATGTATTATAAGGTGCTTGAACTTTTGTATTGTTTATTTCACTTTTTTTAATTGTATTATACTATTATTTACTACTTGGTTAAAATTGTTTATATAATTAATTATAAAAATTTACTTATGATTTTACAATTTGATTTTATGATCCAAGTGTATATTGTATTTTTTTCATATCCTGTTAGAAAAAAGTTTTTGACACCCTTAGGTGAGAGATATAACAGGTTAAACAGGTTAGGGCATAGAATAACTCGTTCGAAATTATATTAGAAGTTGCTTTTCAAAAAATATTTCACTAGAAACTGCTTTAAAAAAATGTTTTTTAAAACTATATATATTAAAATCTATTAAAAACCTGAATCCAACAACCATCTTAATGGTTTCTTGAGAAAAGAGAGTAGAAATTAATGCTTGGATTTTGATCCCAATCCTCAGCCAAGATCATGTTTTAACCAGCTCATAGAATACAATTTCACTTGAAGATGCTAATGTATATCAATTTGTCTAGAGTAGAATTTACATGGTAGGGAAAAAAAATGAAAGAATCTCCACCAGGTTGCTATTGAATTTTGCTTCAACACAATGCCGAGAGATGTCTATTTAAGCAATCAGAGTAAATGATGAATTAGTCCTTCAAGCTAAATGGTGCAAAAAATCTACGGCTAATGTAAAACTCAAAGGCTGCAACTATGGTGAGACTTCAGATGTCACCGGCAGCTTAGAGGTTGTCCTTCAGCCATTTCAGAGCACCGTTTGCGACAGACCTGTAAATGTCACAGCTTATATGGATTGATGTTTATATATATGTGCCAATTTGTATCCAGTGGGAGCAAGTAAATAAATGAAGAAAAGAAAACTGTCGAAATAAATACCAACATGACAGAAATAAGTAATTCAACTAGAAAGGCTTTGTATGGTAGTGCAGTCAATGATTCCCTTTTGAAAATAGAAAGCCTTGCGATAGGAATTCATTCAAATATTTATAGATAAGGCAGAACTTCTTAGGCATGGATGCTCTCATGATCTAGTCAAGAGTTTTAATTAGCATAGGTCATTTTGGTCTCCTGATCCTTTAAGAAATGAAAGAATAGGTCACAAAGAACTGCCCAGATTTTAAGAAAGAATGGCTCCTAAAAAAATACGAAGCAGCATGCAGTGATGCGCGAGTAAACCAACAGACAAATGCAGTTACAGTGATAAAATTCAGCAGGTTAAAGGATATGAATAACAGATTACCCCGCAAAATCTTTCAACTTCTGCCACGGATCATTTTCATCTGTTGATTCTTCAGTTGTCTCGGAAACAGTTTCCACCTCGCGTTCCTGCACTCTGGCTGCTGAAACAAAACAAATGGTATACTTATCTTGCAATACACATTAATAAAAGTAGAATAAAATATAGGAATATTTGTTTACTCAACAAAATAATAAAATTCGTTATGTTGATGGTCAAATCCTACCCAAGGAATATGTTATTTTTTTCATTATTTCAGGGGGGGGGGGGGGGGGACAACCTTAATTAGGCAAATTACAAATATCAAACACTTGGCACTTCATGAATTGGATAGCATGATATAATCTACAAATAGAAAACGATTGCTTACTGGCAGGCTGAGTTTTGGGCCGAGTTCGTGAACGAGTGATATTTGTATTACTCATTGTAGCAAGTTCTTCAAGCAATTCACGTTCTTTGGTACTGATAAACATAAGCAACACTTTGGAGTTAAGCTAAAGTAACGATGTTAATTATGTGTTTGATGGTATGAAAGATGCAAATTCTTAACACCTAAATATGATCATGAGAAAGCATCAGAATAAATGAGAAGATGAGTTTATAACAGAGCTGCAATTAAGCACCATGTTAAGCAATAAACCTCAGTCAAGCTTAGTAATATAAACAAAAAGAAAAAAGATAAAATAAATTACCCATTAATATGTTAATAGTTGAAACAGAAATTAACAGTTTTTATTCTGAACATGTGGAGCCCATCCTATAATTGTCAAACAAGATAAGAACCTAAATCACCATTTTAGCCCAAAGCTCACACTGTACATTAAAAAGAATAATGCATATGTCAAAATTAAAATACACCGAATCAGCCATGATCAGTTTCCTATCAACCATCGTTTAGCGTATCTTATCAAGAAACAGATCATTGCTTCAAACAAGCAGAAACCTAAATCACCATTTTAATGGTTAAAAAAATGAAACTGAAAGGGGCTAAAAAAGATCAAACAGAAAAACAAAAGCCAAAGTGAAAGTGAAAACTACAAAAAAATATGGCATCAGATAATAAGTAAAACATAACAATAAAAGTTATTCTGATATCGACTAGATGATGAAAATGAAAATAAGTCAATACCTTATACGCTTTGGTATTGTAACTTTAATAGTAAATAAGTGATCACCACGGATTGATGGTTTATTCAGTTTCGGTGCACCTTTCTTAGCCAGGACTAGCACATCCCCTGGCTGTGTACCAGGTGGAATCTGAAGTTCACTTGTTCCTTCAACTGTTTTCACCTGTTTTAAATGCCGAGATCACAGTTCAGTGTGCATAGAGATTTTGTATTATTCATCTGAACATCTATGCTGAAAAACTAAATATGCAGAGAGTTAAGGGACCAAATTAGAAAAATGTCATTGCAATGGAAGAAGCAAAAGATAACATGTTAAAATTGGGGTCTTCTAGCATAATGATCTCCACTCTGCCCTAGAATTGTTCCAGACATGGATCGATGTGTTTATTACACCAATCCACTTGGACAATTTTGCTCTCTGAGATTTTCAGGAAACAAATAAATGGATGAAGTTGGAAAGGTCTCGTAGCATCTGAATCTCATTTACATACATTTATGCTCAAATGGGGATTCTGGCTCCATTGGACCATCCTCAAATAGTTTCAAGTTTTTCTCAAAACAGAATGATAGAAGTTTCTCTTCATATGCATGTAAAACTTCTCCAAGAAGAAAGTTGACTTGAGCTCAAAAATTATCTGAGTGAGACCATCAGCTACTCGGGCTCAACATTTACAGACTACTTCAATAATGAATCAGCATAAGTTTTACTGTGAAACTCCAAAACAAAAGCCCATCTGCTGGTCTCTGTACTTTTACAACTCTCGAATCTGGTAGTTGTGGTGGTTTTGACCAATAAAAGAGTATCTTTGAAATTGTCTAGAATGTGACAGTGAAAAGGGCCACACTCTGCAATTGAGTAATCATAATTTCACTCCTAAGCAAAAGCAAGATGTTCTAACATGATTACTGTCAGTGGTGAATAACTGAATATTTTATATGCTTAATGTTTCGAAAACTTGATTACTGTCACTAGTTTTGATGACCAAAAGTAAAAAATTAAGGCATGCATAGATCTAACTGAGATGATAAAAATATGACCTTAACAACAGTCCCTAGTATTGCATCAACATAACTGATAGATAATGTTGAGGTGAGATTAATGCCATCTCTTTGGATTCCTGTTATCTCTTCAACATCAAGATACACATAAAGATCCCCTAGAGGACCACTGCAAAAACCAAAATCAATTACTGGTTTAGAATCATGTTCAGTGTGAAACATTCAGAAGTATACTTGTAAACATTAGGTGATCAGTTGCGATGCTTAAGAAAAAAATGCATTGATAAATGTGATGGAAAGAAAAAAGTGAGCTGATGAATGAAAGGAGAATACATTTTTATGAATTTATTCATAATTTTATATTTAGGAATTTTATACCGTTATTCAGGAAGAAGGTTTATTTCATCCAGTAATTATTGATTAGGAGAGTTAAGTCTATTTCCTAATTTAATTAAGACTTTGTAGCATCCTTATGTGCTTTTATATTGCATAAATACACATGTTCTATGTATTTTGGAGATGATTTGGTGAATGAAAGTTATCTTGCAAAAATGTATTTGTTCTTGTGGATTTCAAGAGCATAGTTCATCGTCAATTCAAGAAGCACCTTGTGAAATGTAAGGATTTAACCTAGTGGATTCTACATAGCGCAGCAGATTAGGTTTTCAATCTCTTTCCTCAATTTCCTCCATATATTCTACATCATCATGAGGAAATGGCATAAAAAATATATATGATGAGTTGGAACTCTTGATCAGTATCACATGAATCTTCTGTTCCAGTGACAAATAGAACAATTAAATCAAAAGAACCCTGAAGCCTAAATCAAATTCACGAGACCACTTTATAATTTGTGCATGAATAGACAATAGCACAGTTGAAAAATGTTAATTTGGTTTCAAATTTGTTGGAGTAAGCTCTTCTTATCATGAAAAAAGTAACAAGCTAAGCTCCTTGATTTTTGAAGGATGAGAAAACACTGAATGGTCAAATATTCCTATCACAAATGTGAGCAGAGGTTCTAAAATTGCTAATTTCAAACAGGTACTGTTGTAATTCTTCATAGCGCAATGTCAAACTAATGATTTCAAAATGTCCCACATATGACCAACGAAACAGATATTTATTTACCCATTAAGAAAAAGCACCTATTATTGACCTCGCTGCAGTGCAGACAATTAGAACAGCTGCAGCTCATGAAATTAGGAGGATGCCAACAAATCAATCTAAGAACACACCAGAATAGCATTTACTAGTATTTAAGCACATATTTCAGTAAGGAAAAGGAAAACAATTGATTTCAAATATAGCACATGGATCTGAATGACAAATCTTTTCGAGTTGATTCATTTGAATTAGAATATCAGCTACCACACCAACAAGCAGTTCGCTGTTTGATTTTAAGTCAGACATATAACCCATTAGGGCACGGTATGATGTACCATTTGGCTTGCAACTTTAATTCTTTATTCTTCTTAGCAATTAGTTATCACCCATTTCTTCACTGTAGCCATTTATAATCAATGTATATATTTGATAAGCATTAATCAAGAGCAAATGTTTAATTAACATACCCTCTTGGTCCAGCATCACCCTCTCCGACTACTCTTAGAATACTGCCTGCACTGACTCCTGGAGGGACCTTGACTTTGATATTTTTCTTCACACGAATACACCCCTTACCAGAGCATTTTCGACAGTATTCAGAAATGACTTCACCATCCCCACCACAATTGGGACAGACTGAAACCTAATACAAAAGGATGGATATTGTAAGTCACCAAGGACGGCAAAGAAAGATGGATTATAAAGAATAAAACATAATAAACCCTTCATAAAATATTGTAAGCAAAATACAAGGATAATACAGGAAAAAAAATTAAATCCAAAATTTATTAACTTATCAAGCTTCAACGATCTAATCTGGAATTCCATTTTTTCTCAAGACTTCTTTTGAGTTATGCATAATGCATGAAGTCACAACTCATCTACATTATGTCCATGTGAAATCTTCTCATATAGGTATACCACAGAAAAGTTCTTGAACCAAATAACATCACTTCAGCAAGGTGACACCCTTATTTTTAGCATATTGTCAGCCATGTAACCGGCTCACTGCTGCTGTTGCTAGCTTTATCACATGATAATTCATTCCGTGTACCATCCCATCCACTCATTTATTAAATGTCCTCCCTTTTTTCATGATTTCTGAAAGAAAAAACCAGATATAACTTATTCTGCTTTCCTCGGAGCCTTTTAATATAGCTTTCCGGGAATAGAGCATATTTCCATGAACTCTGCTTATTTCCTAGCACTAAAGATGATAATTTGTATGGATCCGCAATCATATTGTTTGAGAGAGAGATATATTGAGAAATTGTGGATTTAGGTAGCTATTTTGTGGAAAAGCAACCCCCCGCATTGAATTGGTTGTAAAATCAAAGCACCAATAAAGTACCTTCCATTCATTTGATAGCAGGCAATTATTTGCAGTTTTTACAACTATCCAGAGCATCATAATGATGCTCAAAACTTGTAGAAGTAAGCTATGAAAATGTTGAGAAAGCTCCAATTCAAGAAAAGATTTTATTAGAGTTTTAGAGTTTCATTTTTATTTACAAATGTTCACACCATGTGAGAATAGCAATGTTGAACAGTCCAGAAAGCTCAAAAGAAGAATACCCTATTACCTGTGAGAACAAACCGAAGGGAGTTTGCTCAGTTCTCATAACTTGGCCCCTGCCACCACAGGTTGAGCATATCCTCATCTTGGAACCCATTTTTGCTCCATTACCAGCACAAACTTCACATGTCTCCAAATGAGAAAGCTCAAACTCCTTTTCTGCTCCAAATATGGCCTCAGAGAATTCTAATCTAATGTCGTAGCTGAAACAATAAATTTAGCTGTAAGCAATCAACAGCAATTACAGTACAAATTTGAGGGCTATCCAACACCAGTAAATATTAATTTACAAACAGTAGCCTTAACAAGGTGCTATTACAAGAAGCACATGTCATTTCAAATCAATGTATGAACCTACATCATTAAAGGCAATTATGCAGATCTGCTTTGTTTGTTTCCACAATTCAAGAAATAATCAGACAAGGTTTTCATGGAACAGGACATACTATACAATAAAAAAATTAGCAAGTAAAATGCTAGAGATTCTAGAAGGCACGCTGTGTTGGTTCGGTTCATCTATCATTTGGCTTGAATTTAGAAATATGTTACTTTGATGTCAGCTCCCAGAAAGCTGGCCAAAACATTCTGAACACTAGTTAGAAGTTGAAGAGGATTGGAAGATTTAAAGGAGAGGGAGAGATTTGTCGTAATAATGATTGAGAAGGGTTTGAAAAAACTTGCACTGAGCTGAAATATGACTAAGTAGTAGACCCCACCACAATTGACCAAAAAAGGCTTGAGCATTCAGTGTGATGTATGGGTGCTTTCAACATGTCAGTCACTCACTTGGTCTATTTCTAGCTGAAGTGGAATTAACACACATGATACCACAACAATCTCCATTCACATGCAAGTCCCATCCACATAGAGCAGGATTCTCTTTCAAATGAAAACTTTTGATAGTCCAAGTGTCACAACAGATCCAAGAGCTTACAAGCATAGGAGTCGACTCTTGACCATGGGATAGCTGACATTTAATTACTCCATCTTGCTCAATATGAGTCACACATGCTCTTGAATCACTTGAACATAGGAAAGAAAAACAACCACATGAGTTGCCGCATTATTGCATCAACCACTCACTCATCCAACCATGACCCTTCAGCTATAACATCATTCTTTGTGGACAGGGGGGCAACCTTTGGGAAAACTAGCACAGAGCCCAAATGACTCTAGTTTTCAAGTTGGAAATCACAGGCTGAAATCCTTGTGTATATGGCTCTCACTTCCCCACTTTATGCTGATGCTAATTAACTTAGTTAATGTGGAATTAACTCACATAACCAGTCAACCACAATTTAAGAAAGGGATATCCCTTTCATGTTAGCTCAAATATAAAACAGTTACATACAATGAGAGAAACAAACAAAACAAAAGGATAGAGAGAAAGACGAGGAATTAAAAGTCAGGCTAAATCAATTTATATGGCATCCAGCTAGATATTATCAAGCAAATTTATCTTCATGTCACCTTCTATAGGTCAAATTTATTCAAAGAAAAACCTTTATCCCAAAATAAGAGGTCACTTGGGCACTAATATACTCTGATGCTTGTTCTTCACTCACCAAGTTCTGTTTTGCGATAAAACCGTCTTAAATACAGGGGGAAATTGAGCCAATTAGCTAATAGAGTTGTTATACAAGCGCACCATGTGAGAGTCTGTCTGTAATTTTCTAGGTTTATTTTCCCTGATCTCTTTTTTTCTTTTGATCACTGGGAGGTACATGTCCTGTTAAACTGAGTAGAGATATCAATGAAACAGGGCTACAATTAACAAAAGCAGGTTTAGATGTGTAAAAGATAAGTCTTTTATTGTATCCGTACGGGACCACACTAGTGGTATCCTACTATACATCCAGGCTACATCAAATGAAAAAAAATGAAAGAAACATCAGCCAGCATAACGAAAAAAAGAAAAGAAAAGGATGTACACAATATTAATTTACCGTATGTCTTCACCCTTAGTAACAGTAGTACGACGTGTCTTAAACCCAGTTTGGTCCATGCCAGGAAAACCACTCATGCTTGACCCAAAGAATGTCTCAAATAGGTCAAAAGGATTAGTCTGTAGAGGGAAAAGTAATTTTGTAAGATGCATTTAACTTTATAGTTGTGTAGAAGATGGGTGTAACCTAGCTTAGCAACATTAACATGTTTAAGGTGGGATCCATTGTTGTTTGGAGATGTTGGCATATATATAGGAAAAATTTCCTAGTTTAAATGTTTGCATGTATATGGACAAAATTAGCATGCCATACATATGGTCATTGAGGCAAAATTAGCTGCATAGTGGAGAGCATCAGAGCTAGGAAGCCCTTCTATAATTGATCCCACAATAGAAGAGTAATAATGGGTGTTGCATGACACTCCAAAGGGTGCTGGACAGGAAACCTAGTTAATTCCTGATATATACCAACTTGTCACCAGATTATTATCATGAAAAAAATGGAGAAACAAGAAAAGAAGTGGAGAAAGAATTAAAGAACAAAAATTGATGCAATACCGTATAAGCACTTGAGGGTCCCCCTACTGTACTCTTAACTCCAGCTTCACCATATTGATCATAAAGAGCCCTCTTTTTATCATCTGATAGCACCTGACAATATTATACTTCAGAATTCAAAAGGAAACGTGATAAATGCAAAAGCTTCAAAAGAAAAATGCACTTCAAGCGAGCAGCAATAGAAGAAGAAAAACTGGACCAACAAAAGTAAAATGAAGATGATTGTTAAAGGCCAAAGGGTTTTTGAATGATTAGTGAGACTATGGGTAAGGGTTTTGTAATGGGTAAGAATGATGATGAGCAAAAACTGTAAGGCAACAAATTACACTAGCTCTGGATAGACTTTCAACATTAAAAACAATATATATGTTTAGGAAAAAATCAATATATCAAATGATTAGCATCCATCTACCAAAGAAAAGATTGATTAGTGCTTGCTAGTTTATTGGGTCGCGGTACGTTGCCGGTTGGATAAAAAAAAATTGAAACATGAAAAAAATGTTCAGGCCATATGGAACTATTTGGCATTTCCAGCAGGTTAACCTTAGAGCTTACCAAGCCATATTCTTGTCTAGAATTTGAAATTAAACCAATAGGAAAAAAAAATTAAAGAAAGAAAGTTTGGTGAGAGAATTACGTTGCCAAGGTTATAACTCCACCATCCACTGTTGGATTTGACCAGTTTTTTTGGTATATTGCGTGTTTAGTGATGCACTACAAATTAGTTGTTCAGATTTTGCTAATACATTGCCATTTGAGAGTTATACCACCATATTTTTTTCTGGAAAACTGAGTTTGAAATAGCCATAGCATCCGGCTTGGATCTTCTATGTTCATCGATGGATCTGCTTCAAATTTCTCAGGGGGGGTTCACCTAGATGTCCTTTTTTGTTTTAAACGATGGAGATTAAATTTAAACAATCCTGAAATTTTGAGTACCCTTTAGACTATTTTCTGTTAGTTTCTGACATGGCCACCAGTTACCCAGGACTAGTCAACCGGTTCAACAAACCCAAAAACCAAATGCCCGGTTGTTGTCATAGACCTCTAACACCACCATAGCTACCAAAATACCTTTGAAATCATCAACCCAAATAATACTAACTCCTCGGACTCCTCAAGAGACACCAAAACTACTTCTAAATCAAAACCAAACCCTCCTATCACCCACATTGCCACCATTACACTAAAGAACGGCCCCACCACCCCTAGCACCTCATGGGTTGATAGAGTGAAAGTGTTAAATTTAACAACCCGAGTTAAAAAAGGCTCTTTTCCACAACAAGAGATTTGCACTATTTGGAAGTCCTTGATAATGTTATTAATGAGAGTACATCGAAATGAATCCGATGCTTGGTGGGATTTTTTCCTAGTTATATGATGCTCTACCAAACACCAATTCTATTGTCTTCCGAGTATGAAGGAATTGTGGCTTTTATAGTGTCATGACGGAACAACAAGGTTTCTTGATTTTTAGTTTCAAGACAAATGGTACTCACTCAGTTATGGAAAAGAGATCATGGATGACTGGGAAGACCATTACCCTCCAATCATGGCACCCTTATTTTTTCTCAACAAGAATAAAATCTCAAAAGTGGTTACATGGGTTAGTCTCCAAGGATTGAGATACACTTGGCATAATAGTCATATGGCATGGGTAATATTCTTGAGAAACTAGAATGAATATTTGGTAATTCATGTTGGTTCTCTACTTGGATGACTACTTGCTCTAAGTTTTTACCTAAACTCTTCAGATCAAAATGTTATGGTTGTCCAATTCGGTTGTCTTATTCCCAAAGTAAAAATAACTTTTAAGTTATTAAATCTACAAGCTAACAAGGATGATTTATTAGGTATAGTTACGGACACTTGGTAGATTCTAGTGGATGGTAATCCTATATACAGGCTTACCAAGAGGTTAGGTTTGTTAAAGTCTATGTTGAAGCCTACATCACCAACACACTAGTCACATCTCTAGTCGAATGGTTAAGGCAAACTCTAGTCGAGTGGTTAAGACAATCTTATTAGGCTACAACTTGGATAATTCTTGATGGCTCTCCATGGTCTAAAGAGTGTCAGAGGACAAAGAGAGAGCTAGCTATTGAGTTTTTATATGTGTACAAGGATGAGGAGTTTTTTTTTTAAAATAGAGGCCTCGAATTTAATGGCTAAAACACCAAGTTCTTTCACAGATCATTGCTTCATTGATATGTCAGGGATAGAATCCATTGGTTGACTGATGAGACAAGATCTCGGGTTAAGGATCAACAAGATCTAAGTCAATTAGCAATTTTTACTTCTAGGGGTTGCTTTCTACACACCTAGCCACTACTTTAGAAGATGTTTCTCGATACTTCTCTAGTAGGATTCCTCTTAATATTATGCCTACTTTGGAGTCATACAGTACAAATGATGACATCAAGAAAGCCTTATTCTCTATCTCGGATAATAAGGCTTCTTGTCTAAATGGTTATACTTCATTGTTTTTCAAAAGAAATTGAGATGTTATTGGTAAGGACTTCATTGTTATTGTGGGGTACTTCTTTGATTCCTATACTCTTCTTAGGCATGTTAATGCTACTAGAATTGTTTTGGTTCCTAAGATTGAGACTCCCACAACTGTAAATAACTTTAGATCTATCTCCTGTTGTAACGTGATTTACAAATACATATCTAAAATCATTATAAATGGATTAAAGAGGTTTTTTTCTGGATGGTATTGGTCATGCTCAAACTGTCTTTGTTGCGAGTTGACTCAAGAGTTTATGCATAACTATCACTTAACTAATTATATGCCTAAATGTGCTTTGAAAATAAACATTAAAAAAGCTTTTGATATGTTTAGTTATGAGGTTATCCTAACAAAGCTAAGGATTATCAGAATGTCTGACACCAATGGTTAGTTGGATTGGGGTATTCATGTCAACAACTCATTTTCAAGTGGCCATGAATGTGGAAAGTCACGACTTTTTCCTTTTTTTTGGTGTCTTTAGCAAAGTGATCATCTATCTCTTTATTTGTTTGTTTGGGCATGGAAGGTTTACGTGGCATACTTAGAAAGGCTTCACAAAACTCGAGGTTCTGATACCGCTGGCGATGTTAGTGCCATTACACACCTATGTTTTGTAGTTGATCTTCTGATTTGTCAGGCAGATATGGACTCGATCAAGGTTGTGAGGAAGGTTTTAAGTGATTTTGCTAGGTTATCTAGACTCATTGCAAATCCGAAGAAAAGCCATGTTTTCTTGTAAAGAGTCGATGAGTTCCGCCTTTTTGCAAACTCTTTTAGGTTTCAGGCTGGGTTTTCTACACGTCAGATATCTAGGAGTACCATTGATATCTACCAGACTAAATCATAGCGATTGTATGCCTTTGGTGGAATGGGTTCTCTTCAGGAATAAGTTGTGGACTTCAACTTCTCTTACTTATATTAGACGCCATCAATTGATCAAATTCAATCCATTTCTCATCCAAGTATACTAGTGTTCCATGTTTATTCTTCCCTGCTTTGAAATCAGGAGGATTGAGAGTATTCTAGCTACCTTTATCTGAAAAGGATAAAATAGCTTGGGCTTCAGTTTGTTGTTCGTTTAAGGAATGAGGTTTGGAGATAAAGAGGAACAAGACTTGGAATAGAGCAACTATTCTCAAATAATCTAGAAACTACTTTTAAAGAGATCATTAATTTAGCCAGGTTGGGTTCATAATGTCTTACTCAAGGAAGAATCTTTTTGGCATGTCAGGCCTGCTTCAATTTCCTCTTGGTCTAGGTGAAAGATCTTACTCAGTAGAGATTGGTGATGGGTCTACTACTATTGGTTGTTGATGGTCAAAGGTTGTATAACCTTTTGCCTTTCATGATTCTTTCCTCGACTAGGATTGGGCTTCTATGGGATACCAAAGTCTTAAACATCTCGGGTAATCAAGAACTTCAGTCTATTTAGGATTGAATTCATTTTCATACTAGGATTGCACTATCAGATCACTACATATGGAAAGGTCATCCATCAAGGAGATTTTCTATCAACTTAGCATTAGAGGTACTTAGAGACACAAGACCTGCAAATTTTATGCATCACCTCCTCTAGTTTCTAGGTCATATCTCGAGACACTCTTTTATCCAGTGATTTGCTTCCATGGGTCACTTATATACCATGGCCAGACTCCATGCTTATCAAATCATTAGCTCCTCGGTTTGTATCATTGTGGCTCGCATGTTAAGACACGCAACCATTTGTTTTTTAAATGTCCTTTCTCTGCTTCAATTTGGTGGGCTATCTGAGCAGGACTCTTATGAGTTGGCCTTTTATGACTTGGCAACCTTTGCTTTAGTGGACATATATGCAGTATAAGTAGGGGTTCTTGCACCTTCTAACTCGGTAAATCCTCTCAACCATGGTTCACTTCATTTGGTATAAGAGGATTAATCGGGTTTTTCACCAAGTTTATTATCCTCATCATGTTGTTAGTGAGATCTTTGAGCTTATTCATTCCAAGTTGGTTGAGCTAGAACCAAAATATCATATTCCAACTACTCTTAGGTCCATATGACATCTTCTAGAGTCATGAGGTACCTCTAGTTTGTTGTCTTACGAGTTAGCTTGTCTCCTGTTTTTGCAAAACCAATCAATTGGTTCTTGAGATGTTATCCAGACAATCTTTTTTTGGATTTTCTTCAGTTTTATTAAGCTTTTTCTTTTTTCCTGTTACCAAAGGTCAACTTGATCTGGGTAACAAGGCGATGTACATCTTGGGATATACCCCTTGTTTTCTTGTACAACTTTTTCCTTTAATACTGTTACATTTATCCAAAAAAAGATTTAAAATTAAATCATGCGAGTTGTCTCAATGTAACTTAATTAATTTGGCAAGTCCAAAGACAACTATGATGACTAGTTAAAAAACATGATTTGACTTAAAAAGAAAAAAGATGAATTCGCGGCTTAACCAACCAAACTCATGAATTGGTTCATGGACTCCACTGAGTTTCATTATTTTAAAAAAACTATTTTTTACTTAATTATACAATAACATAAAAAAATTACAATATCAGAAAATCAAGTACAAAACAAATATCAGAATGTTTGTTTGAGATTACGATAATCTCATAAAAAGCAAACTGAAATAAATTATAAAGACTACTTAAAAAATTAACCAAATGTTGAAGAATAAAATTGTAATAAAAACAATAAAAAATAAATATAGACGCCAATGAAGCGGGAAAACAGGGGGGGGGGCTCCTTCACTAGGAGGTAAGTCATCCCCCACTTCTTTAGTGTATAGTAAAGTGATCGGGCCGGATTGATAATAGATCCATGAGTGATAAATAAGTGAGAAATGCATAAATACAACAACCCATCCAGTAAGCCTCACAAACAAGTCAAGAAATGTAGCAAAGATGCATGACATGGTTTATTAAGAGCGTTATGGATAATGAAAACCTGCCCAGACATAAAGTTCATCAATTAGGATACTACACCACAGCCATGTAGTCAATATGTTGTCTTCCAAATTCAGGGGGAAATTTTGGATTTGATTTCTTATACATACCTCATATGCAGCACTAATCTCCTTAAACTTTTCAGTCGCTCCTGGTTCCTTGTTGACATCAGGGTGGTACTGAAATTATTGTAAAAGTTAAAATAATCCTTGACAAAATAGATGTTTGAGGCTGTCTTAAAATTTCTACCAAGATGTAAGCCCACCCCCTCCCCACCCACCAAAGAAAAAGATGAAAGAATAGATAAGACAATAGAACAATCAATAGTCCTTGACATAGCAGTGCAATCATCAACATAGTTGCTTCTTCTCAATGATTATACCACATCTAGTGAAGTTAAAGCACATTAATAAGATAACAAATGGAAGCAGGATGTGCATTCTAACTTGCAACGGTAGAATTATCTCTATCATTTGCCTTATACCTGACAATTGGCCATCTACAGACACTCATAAGTGGCTGATATATGCTAGGAAGATAAGAGAGGATGCCCTTGGATTTTATTTTCTTTATATAATTTTACATGAGGAATCATAGATGACAGGCAGTCCCACATTGGGACATTCAGTATGCCGATTTACAACTTTAACCAAAACAAGTTCCTTGAGGGTAAATCAGCCACCTTGGACTGAAGATTGTATGTAGAGGTCTGAGAGACCCATCTATATTGGTCTCCTTCTGACCAATAAGCTTTTAAGAAATGATTTTAAGTGCCTACGATCACTCAAATTTTAAAACTGAACTTATGGGCAACATTCTCAGTCTTTCTAAGTCCTACTACATCTCATAAGAGAAAACATAATATCCTGATATAGCATTTCTGAAAACCATAAAATAAAATGGACCAAGGAAATATACTTCATCAGGTCGATCACAGATCCCTATATAGCGGATTTCATAAAGGCCTGAGTATCATGAATTTCTAAAGATGCATGCTTCGAATTGTACCAAAAAGCATAGCTTTAACACACTACCATGCACATAGGACGAGGCTGCAGTTCAAAGAAAAAAGCATCAAGGATTACCATACTATTAGAAGACGAATTATCCGAAACTCAATAACCAACAACGCTTCTTCTCACATAAATCCTCAGCCCACAAATCCAAAAAAACAATCAAGAACCCATTTTTTATTCATGTTGGTATCTGAAAAACCTTGAAAAGAACCAGAATCTTCCAATTCAGAATTTATAATCTTTTCAAATCAGTAAAAGTTAACAACTTTGTAAATTCCATCCCATCAAGAATTTGTTGCTGCTATTCGTTCAAATTTCCCAGAAAGCCAAGAATAAAATGAATGCGTATTTTTCAAGAAGGCCCAAGATTGTTAGTTGGTTACCTGACGAGCTAACCTTCGATATGCAGCTTTAATTTCTTTACCGGTAGCAGATTTGGGGATCCCAAGAGTAGCATAGTAATCCCCAGAAGCATAGACGAAAGGCCCAGAACCATTGGTATAGGCTTTTGTCTTCGTCTTGCTGTACTTCACAGTTAGTATGGATGGAGAAACAAACTTCTTACCTGTAAAGAAAGAAGAAGAAGATGGCAGTGATGGTGAAGAGAAGGTTAGCGAAGGGCGGAGGGAGAGAGTTGCAGTTGTTGCAGCGGCAGTGATGGCCATTGAAGAGAAGGAGTAGCAAAGTGATGGGTTTTAAGACAAGTGTTTGGGTTTGCTCCCCACGGCCATGATTTTGTTGCGTGTTATGAATTTATATGGTAAAGGATGGATGAGTGAAGAGGGAGGTGGTGGGAGCCCTCCCACCGATGACAGATATGGATTGAGTTTGAGGTCCGTTTGTGTTGATTTTCCGTTTGTACCCGTACTAGCAAAAGTGGGATTACCCAACCGTATAGTGAATGACTCACAAAAGTTTGAAACTTTTTTTTTTCTTTTCAAATTCTAAGTCATTTAGTTGTCAATATAATATTCACTAAAAACTTACATAATTATTAATTTCAAGATCCATTAAATTAATCAAGACATGCCCAAAATGTTTCGGACACCCATGTTAGTAAAAAAAATAAGATTTCACATGTTTCTAATGGATTTTGTTTATGCTTTCTCACCACATTAATAATCTAATATAATTTTTATATTTAGAATAAAATATTAAATTTAATTATATTATTAACTCATGTAAAAATCAATTATTTAATTATATAATTATATTATATTAAATTGATAATCTTAACAATTTTACTTTCTTGCTAAATTAGATAACAAATCTTATTTTTAAACCTTGCATTGTTATCGCTACAAAATATAAAAACCAAAGAACTATCAAAACAAGGTAAAAAAGACCTTCCACAAATATGTGATCATAATTATGTAAGAAATTATCATTATGCCTCCTGATAACACATTCATGTTCTTGTTTATTCAAACTCATGATCATGAAAATAGATCAAGGGGATCAATTGTTTAATTTTCTCTTTGATGAGAGGAAAAAATTAGCTAACAAATTAATGAGAGGGATCATCGATCTATCTATAAATAAAAACATGTGTACTTCATCTATAGCTACTAGTAGGCATAGATCATAAGTTTTTTCTCATAAATTTTTATAATTATTTTGAAGTTGTGTTGCTACTGCATTGGGAATTATTCGAAACTTGAGCAAAAATGACTGGAAGTATTTATAATTTAACTTTTCACTGTTATGTGTATTTAGTATTCGATTATATAAAGTGTATAACAAACTAGGCAATAATTTGCTACAATCTCTAGTTAGAGTTCTTTCACCAAAAGACAAATTTGATATATTTCATCAACATTGATCATAGGTTAACGAGTATGTTGTCCCTGAAATCAAGTTGATTTTTGTCTACCTAAAAAGAGCTCACTCTTGTCCATAAACAGTCACATTATTTGTTATCACATTAAGATACTGTGAAAATTATGTTCATTAATGAAACCTTTTCAATTGTATAGGTCCGGTCAATGCTATAAAAATCGTGATTGACTCGGTAATATGATAACTTGTTAGCGAGGAGCTATTAATCATCAATTTGGGAATAGAACCATTGAAAAATGAATTAAAAATTGACACTTTTATTACACTTAAATAAATATATGAGCTAGTACATCTTTTACATGAATAAACAAATGTATTTCCATAGAATTATACAAATATATTTGGTTTGGATACCGATATAGTAGTACACAAGATTCTCTTTATAGAGCGTAATAAACTAGCTAAACAAAAAACCAAATAAATGTGCCCATATATGCTCTCAAATTAAAGGCAAAGATATAGAAACAATGGGATGAAAGATTTCTAGATGTCATCCATTACCCTCAATGGGTAGTTAACGTGGTTGTGATCTCTAAAAAGAATGACAAAATCTTAGTGTGTGTGAACTATAAAGACTTAAATAAGGAAAGTCCAAAGCATGACTTTTTCTTGACCCATATAGATGTTTTGGTTAACAATGCCGCAAAGAATACCACATATTCATTCATGAATGGATTTTCTAGCTACAATGAGATTAAAATGACAGAGAAAAAGAAAGAAAAGATTATCATAACATGATGAACATTCTACTATAAAGTGATGTCTTTCAGATTAAAAAAATGTTGGGGCTATATATTAAAAAGCAATTATCATCTTGTTCCACAATATGATGCATCAAGAAATAGAAGTCTATGTGGATGACATACTTTCCAAATCAAAAGAGTAAGATCACATGTAAGTATTAAGGAGATTGTCTGAAAGACTAGAAAAATATCAATTGAAATTAAACCTTACCAAATGCTCATTGAGGACATGAAAATTATTATGTTTTATAGTATGTAGGTAAGGATAAAAGTCGATGCAGATAAAGCCAAAGTCATTCAAGAAATATTGGACCCTAAAAAAGAGAAGAAACTAAGAAGTTTCATTGAGCATCTGAACTATATAGCTTGGTTTATATTTCAGCTAATGTTCATCATCTTTGAAAACTTTGATCGTGGATAGCAAAAGAGAAAGAAAGTTAATGGTTGAGTCTATTAATAATGATATAAAACATTGATCTTGGTGTCAATTAGTTCTATTTAACAAGAAGAGTATCATTGAGGTCTTATTTGTCTCTTATTTTGATGTAAAAAGGATATTAGTGTTGAGAAAGTTTTTTTTCTTCTCAATTTAATTTTTTTTTATTGATTTTAAGGTTTTTTTTTACTTGATAAATTGGTTTATTAAGGAGTTAATCATGTTTATCTATTTTCGACAAAATAAACTTGAAAAATGAATTTAACTAATTGAACTAGCTATCTCCCACGTGGATGATATTTGGGGAATCACATTATCACACAACGAGTTGTCTTATATATATATATATGTATATATAACTATATATATATAGTTATATACATACATACATATATATATATATATATATATTTTTATTTTAAAAAGGGTTTTTATTTGCCTGCACACATCTAGCCTTTTTTCTTGCCATGTTAAGTGTTTGGGCTTGACATTATTTTTTGCTTTTATTATTGGATTTATATTTAAATATACTAAAAAACATTGTCACAAAAATTTAATTATTATTCAATTTTTTCATGGTTTTCTAATAAGTTTCTAGGTTTTTATGTGGAAGTTAGCAAGTTTTTTTTAATTATTATTATCATGCGCTTGATATGAAAAAATAAGCTTACGAATATTCAATTTGTGTTTTTTTTAATGGATTTTGACATGATTTTATCTTTTTTTTTCACGGTGCTTAGACTTTTGTTTTATATATATTTTTTGTTTTTGTTTTAATATCATAATATTGTTTTTTAGCAAACATGTTTTCGTTAGAACAATCAAATATATGTTATGAAGTTTAGATGGGGGGATATATAAAATTTTATCCAAGAATTGTATTTTATAAAGTTTAAATCAGGGTTGTTAATACCATTTTCTTGTGGCCGGAACGGGCCGTACTGTTAAAAAAATCGAGATAAAACAATGTTATTTTTATCTCAGTTTTAATTCCTAAATTATTACTTCTTATAAAAAAACAAGTATATTATTAGCTGAAGAAAAACTTAAAATCGCTTTGTATTATCGTATTCTTAAAATATATTTTTATTCTAATTCACTGACTCTATCTATACTCAGCATTAGAATATTTTTAATATATGTAATTATTATTTATTCTATTAAATACTGTAATTTTAAGGCAATATTTTGTTTTGAATTTAATTAAAAATATAATATTTTAATTGTTATTAAAATATTATTTTTTATATCTTTAAAACATGTTTATAATATTTTTTTTTTATTTTTTAATTGGTATCGTAAAAAAAACCCTTTGATCTATCTGCCATCAGAGCGCGGACACGTGACTAGTATATATATCAAACACCACTCACAAAGTCGGTTTAGACACTGTGCCCTTCTCTCCTCAAAAACCTACTAGAGAGAGCGAAGCGCACACTACTACTCTAGTAGAATCCCAAAACCCTAGAAAGTAATCAAAACATGTGGAACGACACCGGAGAACAACATATTGCGCCCCCAGGGACGGCAGGGCCGTCCATTCCGCCACCGCCACCGTCGCAGCCTTCTTTCACCGTACTGATGCCGTCGCAAACGGTGTCGAATCCAGCGGATGAGGAGGCGAAGCTGGAGGAGAAGGCGAGGAAATGGCAGCAACTTAACACGAAGAGGTACAGTGATAAGCGGAAGTTTGGTTTCGTCGAGACGCAAAAGGAGGATATGCCGCCGGAACATGTGAGGAAGATTATAAGGTGAGCTTCGATTTTTATTTTTGGGTCTGTTAGGGTTTGATGGGATTTCGATTTGTGTTGTATCTGACGATTTAGAATTGCGGCTCTGGTTTAGCGCTTTTTGTTTTTTGGTGCGGTGGTGTTTAGGTGCCCTTTCTGTTTTTCTCGGCTTTGAACAGTAGTGGTGAGTTTCTTCCTTTTTTTATTCTTTTGTGAAAAGATGTTTTTTTATGGTTTGTTCGTTCTTTTTTTCAGTGGTTTTTGAGTTGGATTTTGGCATTCGTGCTTCTTCTTTTTTGTTCCAAATTCGCGTTTTAATCGATTATTCGGATTTTATTGAAGTTTAGGATGTCGTTTGTATCTCTTAGCATCGAAATTCTGTTCATTGCAGGAATATTAACATGTAATATTCGGTGTATTTGTGTTTTTTACGTCTAATCATTATTCTGACTGCGAGGAGAGATGGTCTTGAAGTATAGATGGGCGGGTTGCTTTATTTTTGTTATTGCTTGAGTAGTTTGGTTGATCTTGAATCAGTAGATTTGATATGGTCTTGTCTTAAACAGGGACCATGGTGATATGTCCTCGAAGAAATATCGCCATGATAAACGTGTGTATCTTGGAGCCCTTAAATTCATTCCACATGCAGTATACAAGCTTCTTGAGAATATGCCAATGCCCTGGGAGCAGGTCCGTGATGTGAAGGTTCTATACCATATTACCGGAGCGATTACATTTGTGAATGAAATTCCATGGGTTGTTGAACCTATTTACTTAGCTCAGGTATGCTGATTCACTCTCAATGACAAAGATGTAGGTGTGGGGCATATTTTGTTTTGCAATTGATACTTCTATGATTTTGTTTATGATAATTGACCAACTTTCTCATATATTTTCACAGTGGGGGACAATGTGGATCATGATGCGAAGAGAAAAGAGGGATCGGCGGCATTTCAAGAGAATGAGGTTTCCACCTTTTGATGACGAGGAACCTCCTTTAGACTATGCTGATAATTTGTTAGATGTTGATCCTCTAGAGCCTATTCAACTAGAGTTAGATGAAGAAGAAGATTCTGCTGTCTATACTTGGTTTTATGACCATAAGCCTCTTGTTAAAACAAAGCTTATCAATGGTCCTAGTTATAGGAAGTGGCATCTCTCTCTTCCAATAATGGCGACTCTTCACCGTCTGGCAGGACAACTCCTTTCTGATCTAATTGACCGCAACTATTTCTACTTGTTCGACATGGAGTCCTTCTTTACAGCCAAAGCATTGAACATGTGCATACCTGGTATGAATTCTGCTCTAATGTGCTGTGTATGCATCTGTGTACATGCATACATTCGTATTTATTTTGCTTTCTTAGAAGTGCATTCTTTGATAGGATGAAAATGAAGTTCTAACTATTGATAACCTATTCGGTAGAGGCTGTAGAATCGTTGTCGGTCTGACAACTTGTGATTGCTAAAGTAATGAAAAGTGACTACAATAGTTGTAGATAATTGTACTGCGTGACTACAATTGTTACTTAGATTTGGCATATGGTTGTTGATGCTAAACTCAACCTGGGTTGCAGATATAAGCTCATCTGCTGTGCTGGTGTTTCAATCAACGATACCCTAGACTCTTCTAGGTTAGAGATGCTTGTAAGCTGTTTGATTTAACAATTACAAATTTACTAAATAGAGCAGCATATTGGTTTTAAATGAAGCTTGCTCAGGAAGTTGATTGAGCAAGCTTGACTAAGTCCTAAATCAAATGAAGCATGCACAGGACATTGATTGAGCAGACCTGACTAGGTCCTAAATCAAAATTTCAATTGTAGTTTGCGCACTTCTCGGTTATGTGACTGATACTGATCAAGTTATCCTTATAAATTGTCCTAGATTCCTAATATATTTCCATGTGGTGCGGTTTGATTGATTTCAAACTATTTTTGCTCTCTTGTAGGCGGGCCTAAGTTCGAACCTTTGTATCGTGACATGGAGAAAGGTGATGAGGACTGGAATGAATTCAATGACATTAACAAGCTCATTATTCGGTCACCTTTGCGGACGGAGTATAGAATTGCATTTCCTCATCTTTACAACAACAGGCCCCGAAAAGTAAAACTTTGTGTGTATCACACTCCCATGATCATGTACATTAAAGCCGAGGATCCTGACTTACCTGCTTTCTATTATGATCCTTTGATACACCCAATAACCTCCGCTAACAAGGAACGCCGTGAAAAAAAATTTCATGACGACGACGACGATGAAGATTTTGTTATGCCAGAAGGGGTGGAACCTTTTTTGGAGGATACACAGCTTTATACCGACACCACAGCTGCTGGCATTTCCTTGTTATTTGCCCCGCGACCTTTTAACATGAGGTCTGGACGAATGCGACGGGCAGAAGATATACCACTTGTGTCAGAGTGGTATAAGGAGCACTGGTAAGATTCTAATATCTTTTGTGCTGTTCACATGTAGTCTTTTTGTGTTATGCATGAAAAACTTTTTTTATTTGTTGTGTTTTCCAGTCCTCCATCATATCCTGTCAAAGTCCGAGTAAGCTATCAGAAATTGTTGAAATGTTTTGTTTTGAATGAACTGCACCATAGACCGCCAAAAGCTCAGAAGAAGAAGCACTTGTTCCGGTCATTAGCAGCAACTAAATTCTTCCAAACCACAGAGCTAGATTGGGCTGAAGCAGGTCTCCAAGTTTGTAAGCAGGGGTACAACATGCTGAATCTATTGATACACCGGAAAAATTTAAATTACCTCCACCTCGATTATAATTTTAACTTGAAGCCTGTGAAAACCCTCACGACAAAGGAACGCAAGAAGTCACGGTTTGGGAATGCTTTTCATCTTTGTCGTGAGATCTTGCGTTTGACAAAGCTTGTGGTTGATGCCAATATACAATTCAGGTTAGGCAATGTTGACGCTTTCCAACTGGCTGACGGTCTTCAGTATACATTTTCCCATGTTGGTCAGTTGACAGGAATGTACAGATACAAGTATAGGCTGATGCGCCAGATAAGAATGTGCAAAGATCTTAAGCATTTGATATATTATCGCTTCAACACTGGCCCAGTGGGTAAGGGACCTGGTTGTGGATTTTGGGCACCTATGTGGAGGGTGTGGCTATTTTTCCTACGTGGCATCGTGCCTCTTCTTGAACGGTGGTTGGGTAATCTTCTTGCGAGGCAGTTTGAAGGGCGCCATTCTAAAGGAACTGCCAAGACTGTTACAAAGCAGCGCGTTGAGAGCCACTTTGACTTGGAACTCCGTGCTGCTGTTATGCATGATGTTCTTGATGCCATGCCAGGTTGTCATCTTTGTTATTTTTTCCCCTTTGATACTCATTTCTTCTTTGTATCATTCTGCATTCTATCTATTTGTTGTGTTTCTAATGGTGTGATATCAATTTGCAGAGGGTATTAAGCAAAATAAGGCTAGAACAATACTGCAGCACCTTAGTGAGGCCTGGCGCTGCTGGAAAGCAAACATACCCTGGAAGGTTCCTGGTTTACCAGTTCCCATTGAAAACATGATACTTCGGTATGTTAAGTCAAAAGCAGACTGGTGGACGAATGTTGCTCACTATAATCGTGAGCGTATTAGAAGGGGTGCGACTGTTGACAAGACAGTTTGCAGAAAGAATCTTGGAAGACTGACTCGGTTGTGGTTAAAGGCAGAACAGGTAATTTAACATGTTTCGATATTGCTTTTTCTAAAATATATTCCTGTGATGTTTCTGCTACTACATGCTATAAGTAATTGTACTCCATGGCTTATCACTTGTCCTATACCTGTATGGCCTCACCTGAGCATCCTGTAGTAATTCTTTCTATTTTCATTACCTTCTAGGAACGTCAACACAACTATTTGAAGGATGGCCCGTATGTCACTCCAGAAGAAGCAGTTGCAATTTACACAACAACTGTCCATTGGTTGGAGTCCAGAAAGTTTTCACCAATTCCATTCCCTCCCTTGTCATACAAGCATGACACTAAGCTGCTTATCCTTGCTTTGGAAAGGTTGAAAGAATCATATAGTGTGGCTGTGAGATTAAACCAGCTGCAGAGGGAGGAACTAGGTCTTATTGAACAAGCTTATGATAACCCGCACGAGGCTTTATCTCGGATCAAGCGTCACCTACTCACTCAGCGAGCTTTCAAAGAGGTGAGTTGACAATTGAGCCTGAATTAGTTTTCACTTTGTTCTATGCGTTGTCTTATTATAGATATTTGGATTCAAATTGAGCTGTTCTTTTTCCTTTTTCAGGTGGGCATAGAGTTCATGGATTTGTACAGTTCTCTGATTCCGGTTTATGAAATTGAGCCTCTTGAAAAAATAACAGATGCTTATCTGGACCAATATCTGTGGTATGAAGGTGATAAGCGCCACCTCTTTCCAAACTGGATTAAACCTGCAGATTCCGAGCCGCCACCACTGCTTGTCTATAAATGGTGTCAGGGCATAAACAATTTGCAAGGTATCTGGGACACAAGTGAGGGGCAGTGTGTGGTGATGCTTCAGACCAAGTTCGAGAAGTTCTTTGAAAAGATAGATTTGACAATGTTAAATAGGTGAATATTCCTCAGCTCCCCTGCTTATGTTACATAAGAGAAAGTTTCCAATCTTTATCCATTTTTATCTCTTCCACTTTTCAGGCTTCTTCGGTTGGTCCTTGACCACAATATTGCTGATTATGTGACTGCCAAGAACAATGTTGTCCTTTCCTACAAGGACATGAGTCACACAAACTCATATGGTTTGATACGTGGCCTTCAGTTTGCCTCATTTGTGGTACAGTATTATGGGCTTGTGCTGGATCTCCTGATTCTTGGATTGACTCGGGCCAGTGAGATTGCTGGTCCGCCACAAATGCCGAATGAATTTATCACCTACTGGGATACAAAGGTTGAGACACGACATCCAATTCGTCTTTATTCCAGGTATATAGACAGGGTGCATATATTGTTTCGGTTTACTCATGAAGAGGCCCGGGATCTAATACAACGATATCTTACTGAGCATCCTGATCCCAACAATGAAAATATGGTTGGGTATCAGAACAAGAAATGCTGGCCTAGAGATGCAAGGATGAGGCTTATGAAACATGATGGTATGCAATCTGTAACTTCCATGTTAAATCAATTTTTGTTGTGATTCTTTATTTTGCTTAAAAAAGTAATGCTCTTTTGTGATTCTCTTTCCAGTCAATCTTGGGAGGAGTGTTTTCTGGGACATGAAGAATCGTCTCCCTCGAAGTATCACAACTTTAGAGTGGGAGAACAGCTTTGTTTCTGCTTACAGCAAGGACAACCCAAACTTGCTTTTCAGCATGTAAGTATTTTCACTCTTACATTGCTATTCTATTCATGTGCATGAACATGCATGAAGCCATTCTGATTATTTAATTTTCAAGTGATATTGGATTGAACTTCGATAACTGTGTAATGACTATATCCAAAAACTAGTCACTCCTGCATATATTACCTCTTAACAATTTGGTTCTATTATGATGACATACCATCCTTCAAAATTTTGATAATTTGTTCTTGGTGTGCTTTTATGTTTCTTATGTCGACTTAGTTACACCTCACCTTTTTAATGTGCAAAGGTGTCTTTCTAATCTTGAAATAGCATCTGGGTATATTCTTTGTTTTGGGTAGGGTGGGGAAGTGGCACTTTAATATGGCCAGGTATTGTTTAGTAGCGTTTGCCTTTATTAGTAACTTTCCCCCCCCCAACATTAAGTGCATAGGGCTTGAACCTTAACATGTTTCGAAGTGTTTCAAACAAAATTTCTAAGTGAATGATTTTTCTTTATATTATTGTTGCAAGAGCATGTATCTTTGGAAAAGAACAATTGTGAGGCATTGACGTCCTTACTAAAATAACTGGTACTGCCAATTTGCAGGTGTGGGTTTGAAGTTCGGATACTTCCTAAAATAAGAATGACTCAAGAAGCATTCAGCAATACAAGAGATGGTGTTTGGAATTTGCAGAATGAGCAGACCAAGGAACGTACCGCAGTTGCTTTTCTAAGGGTTGATGATGAGCACATGAAAGTGTTTGAGAATCGTGTGAGGCAGATTCTGATGTCCTCAGGATCAACTACCTTCACAAAGATTGTTAACAAATGGAATACAGCCTTGATTGGTAATTACCACATTACTGCCTTTTGTTAATCTCTTTGTCCTCCGTGCTTATATTTTCTTCGTTGAAATTTGTTTTGATTTTTTCCGTTTCTATTTGTAGGTTTGATGACATATTTCCGTGAAGCAACTGTGCATACTCAAGAGCTGTTAGATTTGCTTGTAAAATGTGAAAACAAAATTCAAACCCGTATCAAGATCGGGCTCAACTCAAAAATGCCAAGCAGGTGTGTGATTGTTCTCATGAGAGTTAACTTCCATGTTTTAGCTGCTGGTGTTAAGCTTGAAATTTTGTTCTGAATTTTTCTGTTTCAGATTTCCTCCTGTTATCTTCTATACACCAAAAGAAATCGGAGGACTTGGCATGTTATCCATGGGTCACATATTGATTCCTCAAAGTGATCTTCGATATAGTCAGCAAACAGATGTTGGTGTAACCCATTTCAGGAGCGGAATGAGTCATGAAGAGGACCAGCTGATTCCAAATCTTTATCGGTACATTCAGGTAAGCTGAAATAAATCATGTGTTGGGTACCATGATTTTGGAGTATTTGCTTGACTGTTCTGAGTTTGATACTGTTTTGTTGGCAGCCATGGGAGAGTGAGTTCATAGACTCGCAGCGGGTTTGGGCAGAGTATGCATTGAAAAGGCAGGAAGCGCAGGCGCAAAATAGGCGTCTAACACTTGAAGATTTGGAAGTAGGTTATTATGTTTGTTCAATTTGGAGCCTCCTTGTGTGTTGCCTTGAATTTGGACTTATTTTTGTGGTCTTTGTGAAGTTCTCACTAAAGAGTTTTTTTTTCTAATTGCACTGACAGGATTCATGGGACAGGGGAATTCCACGCATTAATACTCTTTTTCAGAAAGATCGTCACACTTTAGCATATGACAAAGGGTGGAGAGTGCGCACAGACTTCAAGCAGTACCAAGTTTTAAAACAAAATCCTTTCTGGTGGACGCACCAGAGACATGATGGAAAACTGTGGAACTTGAACAATTATCGAACTGATGTCATTCAAGCTCTTGGTGGTGTTGAAGGAATTCTCGAGCATACCTTGTTCAAAGGAACATAGTAAGTACTTCTAGCACTGCTATTTTTGTCTCCATATAATTAACATAGCTAGTAATTCATTAAATTACTCTGCCTTTGTGACACATTCTGATCTGGTAATTTTCCTCAACTCTGGCAGATGATTTTGGTTTATGGCATGTTCTTTTTCTTTCAATATACTGGAATTTTTTCATGGGGTTAATTTCACACCTAATGATTACATTACTTGTTTTTGACTTGGGGGAGAAGCTGTGGTTTTTTTTTTATGAACACTTCTGTAATTACTTTCCCTGTCTTGATATTTCAGTTTCCCAACATGGGAAGGTCTTTTTTGGGAAAAGGCATCTGGCTTTGAGGAGTCCATGAAGTATAAGAAGCTTACTAATGCACAGAGATCTGGTCTGAACCAAATTCCTAACCGTAGATTTACACTTTGGTGGTCCCCCACAATAAACAGGGCAAATGTTTATGTGGGTTTTCAAGTGCAGTTAGATCTAACTGGCATCTTCATGCACGGGAAGATCCCGACCTTGAAAATTTCGCTCATTCAGATATTCCGTGCTCATCTGTGGCAGAAGATTCATGAGAGTGTTGTTATGGACCTCTGTCAGGTCTTGGATCAGGAACTGGATGCTTTGGAAATTGAGACTGTGCAGAAAGAAACAATCCATCCAAGGAAAAGTTATAAAATGAACAGCTCCTGTGCAGACGTTCTCCTTTTTGCTGCCCATAGATGGCCCATGTCAAAGCCTAGTCTTGTGGCTGAGTCAAAAGATGTGTTTGACCAGAAAGCAAGCAATAAATACTGGATTGATGTACAGTTGAGATGGGGAGACTATGATTCTCATGATATTGAGCGCTATACTAGGGCCAAATTTATGGATTACACAACAGATAACATGTCTATATATCCATCTCCAACTGGTATGTTTTCCTGCTGTGTTCCAGTTTCTAGCTTTCATCAGTTATTTTGTTACAATTTAAATCATGCTTTTATTTGTTTCTTTCAGGGGTTATGATTGGGCTTGATCTAGCGTACAATTTGCACTCTGCATTTGGCAACTGGTTTCCAGGGTCTAAACCACTGCTAGCTCAAGCTATGAACAAAATAATGAAGGTGGACTTTTCATGCTTGATACAATAGTTCTTTGGTATTGAGTTGATTGATTTATGATATAGCTGTCAATCACTTGCTAACGGTTTATTGTGGTGCAGTCAAACCCAGCTTTGTATGTCTTGAGGGAGCGGATAAGAAAAGGTTTGCAGCTGTATTCTTCAGAGCCTACAGAACCATATTTATCATCACAGAATTACGGGGAGATCTTTAGCAATCAGATAATATGGTTTGTTGATGATACTAATGTCTACCGTGTCACAATCCACAAGACATTTGAAGGGAATCTCACAACAAAACCCATAAATGGTGCAATCTTCATATTCAATCCGAGAACTGGGCAGCTATTTTTGAAGGTTTGCTTTGAATGTTGTTTTTGAAATTATCGTACTTTCTTTTGTTAGATGTTCTGAAGTTTTAAACATGATCATTGCAGGTTATCCACACTAGTGTATGGGCAGGACAGAAGCGTCTGGGCCAGCTTGCCAAGTGGAAAACTGCTGAAGAAGTTGCAGCTCTTGTGCGGTCTCTGCCTGTGGAAGAACAGCCAAAACAAATTATTGTGACTCGTAAAGGGATGCTTGATCCATTGGAGGTTCACTTGCTTGATTTCCCCAACATAGTTATCAAGGGAAGTGAGTTGCAGCTCCCATTTCAGTCATGCTTAAAGATAGAGAAATTTGGTGATTTGATTTTGAAGGCAACGGAACCACAAATGGTTTTGTTCAATATTTATGATGATTGGCTGAAGAGTATATCATCTTACACTGCATTCTCTAGACTCATTCTGATTCTTCGTGCTCTTCATGTTAATAATGAGAAGGCAAAGATGCTACTCAAGCCTGACAAGACTATCGTTACTGAGCCACACCACATATGGCCTTCACTCACTGATGATCAGTGGATGAAAGTTGAGGTTGCTTTAAGGGATCTCATACTCTCTGACTATGCCAAGAAGAACAATGTGAACACCTCCGCACTTACACAATCTGAGATACGTGATATTATTCTTGGAGCTGAGATCACTCCTCCTTCTCAACAAAGGCAGCAGATAGCAGAGATTGAGAAACAGGTAATGTTTCCTCCAACTTCATTTATGTTTTCTTGCTCTTTAATCCTTGCTTGCCATAAAAATTCTATCCTGTTGGACTTTTCAGGCCAAAGAAGCAAGTCAACTGACAGCCGTCACCACAAGGACCACAAATGTGCATGGTGATGAACTCATTGTCACAACCACTAGTCCATATGAGCAAGCTGCATTTGGCTCTAAAACAGATTGGCGTGTCAGAGCTATATCTGCTACAAATCTCTATCTTCGAGTCAATCATATCTATGTGAATTCTGAGGATATCAAGGTACAAATTTATGCTGTATTTTTTATTTCCTTGATCATTTACATGAAAATATTTCCACTGTTTTTTGATGCCGTACACATGATGTTACAGGAAACTGGATACACATACATCATGCCGAAGAACATCTTGAAGAAGTTTATCTGTATAGCAGATCTGCGAACCCAAATATCTGGGTACCTGTATGGTATAAGCCCCCCGGACAATCCTCAGGTCAAGGAAATCCGTTGTATTGCTATGCCACCACAGTGGGGGACTCATCAACAGGTTCATCTTCCATCAGCTCTTCCTGAGCATGATTTTCTCAATGATCTGGAGCCTTTGGGATGGATGCACACACAACCAAATGAGCTTCCTCAGCTATCACCACAGGTCTGACTATTTTCTTTTAATCCATAATTGAGTGCAACCACTCTGTTTTCCGCTCTCTAATGGAGTTCCAATAGTTTTCTTACCTGAACTATTTGTTTTGTGTAGGATCTCACGGCTCATGCTCGAGTTCTGGAGAACAACAAGCAATGGGATGGAGAAAAGTGCATCATCCTGACATGTAGTTTCACTCCAGGATCATGCTCCTTAACTGCATACAAGCTTACTCCTAGTGGTTATGAGTGGGGACGAGTCAACAAGGACACGGGAAGCAATCCTCATGGTTACCTACCAACTCATTACGAGAAGGTTCAGATGCTCCTGAGCGACCGCTTCCTTGGTTTCTACATGGTGAGTAACTAGTTCTAATGTTGAAGACTCGTTTAATCCCATGTCCAAAAAATGGGTGGTGGTTTATGATCTGGATCTGATCTGATCTGATCTGCTTGATTTGGGGGGCTAACTGGCTTGGTCTTTTTGCTTGTGTTTACTCAGATTCCTGATAATGGGCCATGGAATTACAACTTCATGGGCGTGAAGCACACGGTGAGCATGAAATTTGGAATCAAGCTGGGGACACCTCGAGAGTATTACCATGAGGACCATAGGCCAACACATTTCCTGGAGTTCAGCAACCTGGAGGAGGGTGAGACCGCCGAGGGCGATCGAGAGGATACATTCACCTGAAGTATAACATTGACACTTGTTGGATCTTGATTGACGATGATGATGCCTTTTGAAACCCTAGTTTACAAGTGGCATGATTGAGGATAAAATCATGCCAAACCTTTTTTCTTTTTTTGTACGAGTAATGTATTTTCCCGATGATGTTACACAGATCTCTGTTAAGCCTGCGACAGCGCTCTTTATAAGCTGTAAATATGTGCTAGAAGTTGGAATTGGTGATTAAGCTTTGGCTCTATTTTCTGCTTTTTGTGCTGTCCAGATGTATGTCTGGTAAATCTGCAAATCTATTTGTATGCTTGATTATCTTGCGGCCAAGGGCCATCGTCTAGGAGATCATGTGCTCAAATCTTGTTCACGGGTCTTTTTTTTCTTTTTGCAAAATTCAGAACTGCCTGCCTTTAGGGCTAAATGATCTATCCTTCCTGGAATTTTGATGAATTTTGTAATAAAAAATAACAAAACACCCCATCCCTTTCATGTACTTGAGTGATTCATCCCAATTCAAAGAAACAATTATATTCTAATTTTCTTTCAAACCAAAAAATCCGGACACACTAGACAGATACCAAGGCCACTTGGTGTACTCGAGGGTTACAAAACACAACCACTTTTGCAGTCACAAAACAAAGCTTTTCACAACACTTCAGTGGCACAACTCTGATAAATTGAGTTGCCAGTGCTACCATGTTTTCACTCAATCCAAACCAAATCTTACACCTTCAGCTATCATGAGTATTTTCATTTACAATCTCTCTCACTTCCCGGTTCGCGTCGTTCTCCTCTGAGATGAATTCTGAGCTGTCCTCAGCAACAAATGTTCCATCATTATAATCAACAGCCGGGGGGGCCTTGAACAACTCGTCATTTTCTAGCTCAGATAATCTCTCCTTCGACTCTCCCTTCAGTAGCTCTATCACATCAAGCATTGTGGGTCTTCTCTCTGGTTGATTCTGAGCACATACAAGAGAGACAAAGACAACCCTTTTCAACTCTTCCTCGTTGTACTTGCCATTCAGCTTGGGATCTGCCAGTTCACTGAATTTCCTCTCACAAGCCAGCGGCCGAGCCCAATCTGTAATTGTTCTTTTTACTGTGGCACTCAGCTTCTCGAGTGGTTTCTTGCCAGTTGCAAGCTCTAGCAAAAGAATGCCGAAGCTGTATACATCACAGCTCTCTGATGCTTTCCCCAGCATAGCATATTCAGGGGCAAGGTAGCCAAGGGTACCTTTAACTCTTGTGGTCACATGTGTTGCACCATCAGGGATTAACTTTGCAAATCCAAAATCAGCAACCTGAGCCTGGAAATTTGAATCTAGTAACACATTGCTAGCTTTGATGTCTCTGTGGATGATATGAGGGGTCGCATGGTGGTGAAGGTATCTGGAATAATCAAATGATGAAATAAGCTACGTGGAAGCAGGATGAGATAGGAAGGAGTTGAGTATGATATACTTACGCAATTCCCTCAGCGGAACCTATTGCAATATTCATCCGCCTCTTCCAGTCAAGAAGACATTCTGCAGAGTGCTGCCCATGAAGGTGAGAGAGCAGGCTCAAATTTGGCATGTAGTCATATACAATCAGACGCTCTTGCCCTTCAGCGCAATAACCACGTAAACTCAGCAGATTCTTGTGCCTAACACGTGCTAGTATCTCCACCTCAACAGCAAATTCCATATCTGCTTTGTTGCTCCAAACCTTTAACCTTTTAACTGCAATCTGCAAAAATATCTCTTTCAGAATTTGGATCTAATTTATGGAAGGCACATAAACAATCAGAAGGTGTCTCTAAAGGGCACCCAGAAATTAAAACTTGAGAACTCCATAATAGAGTCCCAAGTTAAAAACCTAACAAGGGTAGGCTATGCTCTAAAAAAAAGCTAGTGGGTCTAAAAAAAAGAGGAAGATTCCTGTCACTGTATAGAAAGTAAAGCATTACAAATCAATTGCTTTGCATAGGATAACATAAAGACAAGAAACATATGAGCCTCCAGCTCTTTTAATGACAGCTTACACCCGACACTTTGGCATAATAAAACTAATAAAAATAGCAAATTTCAATTTTCTGACTTTTTAATTGATTCCATGAGCACAAATCACTTGCTTTTCCAAAAGACATGTGAATTACTAGTTAATGGAAAGTTACAATACGAAGCTCAACAAGATCATAACTTGATAATCAACACCACATCTAAGAAACATATCAGAAAAGCAGATTATATTGAATTTAAACATAACACCAATCCACTTCACAAAAATTTCCTTGACAAGCAGTCCTTTGAAAGAGCATGTATAACCACTTTATTCCAATGAAGTTTCAACAATTTAAAGATATATTCTAAAATTGTTAAGTACAGTCTTGGGAGGGAAAATTTAGAGAGTCCTATCTTTTGATGATTGGCATGATGTGAGTACTCTCGATGGTTAAATATGCGTCATAGCAGCAGCAAGTTGAAGACTTACTGTTGCCCCAGGTAATGGCACCTGTTGGCATTCTTGCTATAAGAACTAGAACTTTTCTTCGGTGTCTAATTAAAAGAAATAAAGAAATTTAACCATAAACCCAATTGTGAGCTGAGAGCCAGAGACAATATGTTACCACCACTAAAATTCACCCTTGCATCTTTAAGAAAAGAATTCCCTATCTTGCATTCTTTAAGCATCATCTCTTACATGTACAAACACTCACTTATGATTACTAAATAGCAAGAAAAGAGCAAGTACTTTTTGTTACACTTCTGTATTATTGTCTCTAACATAAATTTCCCCATCTTTCCAGAAGCAATCAATTCATCAGGCGACAGTCATTGTTTATCTATTACCGCACAATACATGGGGAAAGAATTAAAAGAGTACTAAACACATCATTGACAATTCCATTTCCTTTGCCATCAAGTGAGTTCTGCATGGTTTAATGGAAGATTGGAACATGACTGGAAATCACAGACATAAAGGCTGATTCCACACTATGCATCATGCAGAAAAGACATCTAATACTCGCTTTGGTATCTCAGATTTCAGCAAGATCCATAAATAAATCCCAAATAATAGATGAACTTGAGAGATTTGGCTTGGTGGGCTTGAAGCAGGGCTCACCAGAGAGGGATTGACCCACCTTAACCTCTACTAATGCTTCACAGGTATAAATGTGATCCTTAACCCTTAAAACATATATTATTTTTAACTACTATATACCTTTCAACAATTAACACGAGAACAAAATGCTTAAACAAAAAATGGAGGGCCAAAACAAGGAAGCTGAAAATCAAACCATCACCTGCGATCCATCCCAAAGCTGACCCCAATAAACACTGCCAAATCCCCCTTCTCCCAGCTTGTTATCATAATTGAAGTTGTTAGTTGCTGAGTGTAATTCCTTCAAGGAGAAAATCCGCCATGTTGTTTGCTTCTTTCCTCGCCCTTTCCTATAATACCGATCACAAACTCACATTAAAAATCATTTGTATTAGTATTCACCTCATTTCAGCAAGTGGACAAAACTCCCAACAGAAATTTCTGAGAGCAACAAAACATCTACAACAAACCCTCCCTATTAAAAACCCAATGAAATAGTAGTATCCCAAGAAAACACTAGAAATTGATTCAAACTTCTGAACCATTAAATCCAAATCATTGAATTCTCATTTGCCAATCAATTCCCTCGACTTTTAATTTCCAGTCCTGTATTTCAAAACCATGAAGCAAACAAAACACAATCTTCAACATAAATATATATATATATATATATATATATACACACACCAAAATGATCAACTCCAATATCCAAAATTCAAAACCCATGTAATTTCCCACTTTTTATTTTATTTTTGTTTTACCAAAACAAGAAGAAGTACGCAATATAAAAAAAAATCAAATGAACTAAAAAGGAAAGAAAATAGCAATCAAAGAAATAGAGAGAGAGAGAGAAAAGAGTAAAATTTTCTTTATGAACAGTTGACGAGAAACCTACCGATCGGAATTCTTTACACAACAAAACATAGAAGCAAAGGCCATATCCACCTTCACCAACAAAAACCCACTTCTTTCTATTTATTTTCTCTATAAATCGCTCTATCTTCTCTCCCCCAACCCCTCTAACGTGATGATGCAACACTCAGCGCAGACATTTTTATTTCTTTTTTCAAACTTCTTGTGTAGTTACGGGTTTTGGTTAGCAGAGGAAGAGTGTGAGCTAAGGAAGGAAGGGCTTTGCTTCCCTTCTTATTGGCTGTTTACAACTTTCAAATCACTCGCTTGTGGGACCCATTTAGGAGTTTGACATTTTTAATTATTTATATTAAAAATAAGTTTTAATATTTTATTTTCTAGTAATTTTCTTTTCTAAGATAACCGGTGTCCAATGCAAAATAGACACGATTTATATGCTTTTATTTATTATTTTTTTAATGAGAGAATATTAATTTATTTTTTAATATGCTATTATTAAAAACCTTATTTTATTTAAAATATATATTTTAAAAAATAAAAAAACTAACTAGAATGCATTATTGGGTAGTTTATAGTTGTTAGATTGTTTATAGATTTGTAAAGATGGTGACTGGGTGGTTGACAAATTAGGTACACAAGTGCTCTTCTCTTATATCATACCATTTAAAGCCTATAATTACAAATTATAAGCTTATCTGTCATATTAATTATTTTTTATTTAAAAATATATTAAAATAATATATTTTTTAAAATAAATATATATTTAATATAACACATTTACTTTGGTTATCTTATATATTATATACAAGAATAATTTATGTATTTTGAAATTTTTGTTTGACTAAAAATATAAAAAGTATTTTTTAAAAGTATCGCGGGAAAGTGACTAGAGGAAGTTTTTTTTGAATTATCCCTTAAAAATTATTAAAAAAAAAAGAGTAAGTTTATAAAATTAGATATTAATGCTACAAATTAATGTCTTGTTGTAAATCTATAATATATCAACAATATGATTTGATGGTAGGCTTTAAATTTTTAGTTGGGGATTTCAATTCAAACTATAAATAAATATTGAGATGAAGATTTAAAACTATGATCAATATTTGAGCCTACCAAGGATTTAAAAGTGAATTATATAATTATGAATTAAAAAAATGATTGTTTTTCTTTTTTTCATTTAGTCTATTTATCATTATTATATTAATCGGTGACAAATTAGTCTTTTTATATTTTAGGTGCACATTAAAATGACTTGAATATTTTGTTTTAAAAAAAATAGGTCTAGGGGATTTTTGGTATTTTAATGCTTCAAATGAAAAATGAAATAACTACATTGATCTTGAAAGTAGAAAAAAAAAATCAAAACTTACATTTGGGGCATTGTCATCTTTTAGTTATAATTAATTTGAATAAGGGGGTAATCTAGTTGTTTAATAGAATAAAATACAAAAAAAAAATTAAAAAAAATCTTAATAGTTATGTGTTAGGTGCTTATGATCATCTCAATTAAATATACAACAAAATATTTATTATGTTTTTTAATTGCAAGAAAAATCTTAATCATTATATTAAAAGCAAGTTTGAAGTTAAAAAAAAAAAAAAAAAAACTCTAACAATCTTATAATGCAAGCATGTTAAAAAGAATATAAGAACAACACACCACTTGTGCATTGTCTCAAGGAATCTCTTGTAATCTTTTTTCAAAGACATGTGGAGGGAAAACAACAAATAAATGTTTTTTTTAATAAAATAAAATAATTAAAGGCTACAAAAGAAGAGAGTTTATTGATATTATAAAAATTTCATAATCTTATACAACGCAAAGTAAAAAAAAGTGAACAATATCTGATGATATATTATCATAAGTAGATTTTAAGTCATTTAATTTGATGAAGGAAATTAAAAAATCAAAAAATCAAAGGGCTATACAAAAAAAGAAGCCTTGACATTTAGGCTTGACTCTTAAAAAAAATAACTAGATGCACTCTTGATTATTTTTATATATTACTATATATATATATATATATAAAAACAATATCGTGATTTTCCTGTTCATTTTATCGCTGTTCACGTATTATTATGGACTAAATAGTAAAATTACCATTTTACCCCAAGGGCCAAAAAATTTAACCCCCGAGACCAGGGTCATTTTTTACATTTCCTGGGGGCATGGATGATATATTCTAAATTCTTTGCACGATAAAACTACTATTTTATCCCTGGGTGTTGAAAAAAAGACGCAGAACAATGGGGGTGTTTTCGTTTTTTTTCCAAATTTATGCATAGTAAAACTACTAAAATAGCCTCCGAAAACGACAAAAAATAAAACCATGAGCCGGGGTTACTGAGGTACTTTCCCTCCGGTATTTTTGTGGTTATTGCTGGGATCCAGAGGTGTTTAGGTAATTTACTTTTATTTTATTATTTCTTTCTGAAACACTGTCGGCGCTTCGTGCGGACACGCCCGCGCATTTAAGATGGCGCGTGTTGTGTCTCTTGGGGTGGGAAACAGACTGTCCGTCTTGTCACTTGGTACGCCGACATGTCCTCTGCCTCCCGGTACTACGCGTGTCGACGTCTGGTGGTTGGTGAATCGTCGATGAACAGTTTTGCATTTTCTCTCCTTCTCTCTCCTGCTGCCGGAAAATACATGTATGTCCTTAATGTTTGTGTTGCTTTCATTTTAGTCCTTGTTCTTTTGATTTCGGTTTTATTACTGATTTATACAATGGAAATTTTAATTTGTTGCAATTGTGCCCTTCAGTTGAAACTGATTATACATGTTGGTTTTCATTTCAGTCCTTATTCTATTTATTTTTGGTTTTTTTGTTACTTTAATTATTTTGATATGCAAGTTTTTATTTATTTTAATTGTGTCCTCCAAATGAAATTTTTCATATATGCTACTTTTCATTTCGGTCCTTATTGTTTTAACAAAATTCAACTAGAAATGTTTTTTAAATGCTTTTATTTATTTTGGTCCCAAGATTTGTATTTGTTTCAATTTTTTCCTTTGATTGGAATAATCACATATTTTATTTTGATTTGTTTTAGTTGTGTCCTCCAATTGAAATTGATCATATATGCTACTTTTCATTTAAGTCCTTATTCTTTTAATTTTTTAAACAAAATTACACTGCAATTTTTCTAAAAATACCTTTATTTTTGTAGTTCTTAAGTTTTTTATTTGTTTCAATTTTGTCCTTCGATTGGAATTGATTATATATTTTATTTTTCATTTTGGTCCTTATGAAAATACTATATTCAATGATATTAAAAGCAACTTTTAATATTATAACTTTTTAAATACTATCACAAGATAAAAAAAAAAATGTTTATTATGTAACAAAACTTTCAAGCATGTTCTCATTTCACAACTTCAATTCTCTCATTTTTTGGCACAAATATCACATAACTAAGATCCATGCTTATAATTTCACCAACATTAAAATTCATTTCATGAATCAAAGTCATTAAACTTCATATCCAACGCTCCTAAATTATATTCTTGGACATGGATCTACCAACCACACTCATAAAAAAACATAAATAAAAGAGTGTTTGATACTGCATTTCAAAGTGTTTTGTTTTAAATAAATTTTTTTATTTAAAATTTAAAAAAAATAATATTTTTAAATTATTTTAATGTGTTGATATAAAAAATAATTATTTTTAAATAAAAATTATTATTTAATTTAATTTTTTTAAAAATCAAAACACTAATTAACAGTAACTATCATTATTTTCCCACCTACTATTTCCTCGTAATCTCCGCTCCCACCGTCTCCCTTCTTTCTTAAAGTCATATAGTTCACTCCCATTTATGTCATCACCCATCATTAGTCATGAAAACAATCTCCGGCGCCGGCGCAACTATCAGCCCCACGCTTCCCACCCCTTATAAGCGCAAACAGATCAGCGTTAACGCCGTCGACATGGAGAATAAATATAAGCACACTAATGGCATTGCAACCGGTGGAGCTGCCACCGGTTTCTTCGGTGTTGACCCATCTTTCTTGAAATGGACGTCGCGTGACGTGGTCAATGTGGCTACGCACCACTGGATTCCGTGCCTTTTTGGATTTGGGCTGTTGTTTTTCATGGCCGTGGAGTACACGCTCAGCATGGTGCCCTCATCTTCGCAACCGTTTGACTTGGGGTTTGTCGCCACGCGCCGCCTCCACCGGTTGCTGTCCTCGTGGCCGGAGCTCAACACCTCGCTCGCGGGTCTGAACACGGTATGTATGCCATCAATCATGAACAACACATGCATCGACGGATGGGCCATGGCTGATTTTGAATTATTGTTATTGTCACTACTCTTTCTTAAGATTTGATGTTTAATCGGTAAGCACATTCAAGGAACAATTGTAATCGTAAGATGGGCGCTGAAGCCAATCATCTGCCAGAGTTTTAAGCAGTCATATAGTATACAATAATAAACCATTGACGATGCTAAGCTGAATACATCTCCAGGTGTTTGTGGGAATGCAAACAGTCTATATCCTGTGGACGTGGCTAGTAGAAGGCAGGCCAAGAGCAACCATCTCTGCGTTGTTTATGTTCACTTGCCGTGGGATTTTGGGTTACTCCACCCAGCTTCCATTGCCCGAGGTTCGTTTTGATTATTGACACAACTCCCCCCTCTCAATTTCTATGCTTTATAAATTATAGATATTGTTTTTAAAATTAAAGGTAAAGATCAATTCTGATTTTAAATCTTATTTATTTTTTGACCTCTATTATGAAAGAGATGAGAAAGAATTGTCGATACTCTGTGTTAGAGATAAGAAAAACCCCAAATAACACCTATTTCGGCCATCAAAACAGTTGAAATTGGTGTTGAATTATTTCTTTTAATGAAGCAAGTTCACTATAGAGGCTTTCCCCCCTAAAAATCCCCAATAAAAATGGATTTGATCGTGATAAATGTTTCGGGTTCAGGTGAATTTCAGATTTTAGGATGTTTTTTTTGGGCATTTTAGGCTATAAATGGGTCTACCAAATTGCCTATGATGTTTTTTAGGTGTTGGATAGTTGAAAATTTGGATTTCTAGTCCCAAAAAACCACTAGCCCTGTTTTCCGGCTATCATAGTTGTCGGGAACTAGACAATACAGACGACATGTCATCTGTCTCAGCACACATTGCATTGTTTTGTTTTTGTAGGGACCCATTGCATGCCTTAACTAAATGTATCAGGCTCCACAATGCCTTCTTTTTATTTTTTTTTTTTTATTTCTAATGCTCTTTTAATTTATTTATATTTAGATTACTATCTTTTTAATTTTGTTTAAATAGGTTTTTTAATTAATGATTATTTTTTGGCTATTCATTTCATTTTTGAACAGTTTTTTTCTAATTCTTTTACAGCAATTATAAGATGTGTGCAAATTTTTTTATTTTTATTTTGTCTCTCCGATGCTTATGCTTGTTTTACATGCTCCAAGGTGGCTAAACAAAAAGCCAAAAATGCATTTTCGGCCAACAAAAAAAATAAACCAATTAAATGCAGCCATGTGGAAAAAAACATCAAACTCTTTGAAGAAAAAATAAAGCATTTAATTCTTCCATTTTAGTAGATTTGGCTTTTCAAGTGATTATTTTTCCATTGACTCATGGTAAAAAGCAATATTTATAATAGGTTAATTGAAAAATATTTTTATTTTTGGATAATATTATAATATATGGAACCTTTCATCGTTTTTTTTGTTCAATCAACTTAATATATGCGTCTATTTCTATTATTATTTGATTAAATAAAAAAATTAATTTTGATAAAAAAAGCAAGCAAAATATATAAAAATTAAGCAGGATAAATATCCCACTCGTGATTTTAAAATTTTATTTTTATAAATTGTTATTTATTTATTTATTAACACATAGTTTTTTATTACATAATGATTTTTTAATTTCTGCTTGGATTTTTTTTAATTACAAAAATACTTATAGTTTTTTTATAAGAAAAAAACAAGCGCCGACGAGGAATTAGTTATGTCTCTATGATAAGTATCGCTTACGTGTCCCATCTGTGGATTTATTTGTTGACAGGAATTCTTGGGGTCAGGAGCGGACTTTCCCGTCGGAAATGTGTCCTTTTTCCTGTTTTTCTCAGGCCATGTTGCAGGGTCGCTGATCGCATCCTTGGATATGAGAAGAATGCAGAGATGGGAGCTGGCTCGGACATTTGATTTGCTCAATGTTCTGCAAGCCATTAGGCTGATCGGTACCAGGGGTCACTACACCATTGATATAGCCGTCGGTGTGGGTGCCGGTGTTCTCTTTGATTCTCTCGCCGGAAAATATGTTCAGAGGAAATCGATTGCTAACTCTGTTACTGCCATGGACGGGAGCAAGCTTTTTCTCTTTAGCTAGAGAATGGCAGAAGGCACCGATAGGGAAGGGAGGATATGTTATCAGTGACTGGTAGTGGTAGCTACCATGCAGGAAGATTTATATAGTGTAGTTTTACGTGCCCTCCCATATATCTATAGTATGCGCGATTGGTAGTTGTATGTACGCTACACTAAGGCACCCACGTTAAATTAAATTAAAATTAAAAAAGTATATAAAACATGTTGTGGTTTTATTATGTATATAGACAAGGATCACTGTGGATTTTAACAGTAAAATTATTATTTTACTCCTCTAGCTAAAAATTTTAACCCTCGATACTAGGGCCATGCGTGTGCGATATCATTTTGCGTGAAAACTATCCGCTTGTTGTTTTATCTGGTATGCCTCCAGGTATGGGGTGTATCAGGTGATGGTGGTCGGTAAATTGCTGATAGATGATTTTAGTTTTTTCTTCTTTTTCTCTCTCTTTCTACCGGAAAATACATGACAGTTTTTCATGTTTGTGATTGTTTTAATTTAGTCTATGTTCTTTTGATTGCGATTTTATTTATGATTTTTTCAATTGAAATTTTAATTATTTTCAATTATACAATTCAATTGAAACTGATTATCTGTGTTGGTTTTCATTTTAGCCGTTATTCTTTTTATTTATGGTTTGTTTTTAGTTCTTTTAATTTTTTCAATATGCAAGTTTTAATTTGGTCTTCTAATTGAAATTGGTTATATATGCTACCTTTTATTTCAATTCTTATTCTATTATTTTTTTAACAAAATTACACTGTGATTTTTTTTTTAAAATCGCTTTATTTGTTCGGTCACAAGGTTTTTATTTGTTTCAATTTTGTCCTTCAATTGAAATTAATTATATATTTAATTTTTCATTTCAACCCTTATTCTTCGAATTTTTTATTTGGTATTAATTTATTTGGTTTTTTCGGTCCATCTTGGACAATGTTTATTTTTTACTAGTATTTATATATCTATGCTTTTAGTTTTTATTTTTAATTTTTGTCATTTTATTTTTTATTGGGATTTTATTTTTATTCGGTTAAGTCCTGAAATTTTAATTTATGTTGGTAATCATTTTAAAATTAATATTTCTATCTTTTTTCTTTTGTTCTCTTTTTTGTGTTTCTGTTAGGATGAGATGATTTTATGATATTTGCGCAATAATAATGATAATTTTAGTGATTGTTTTTTATTGTTTTTATTGTAAGAATGTTTTGCGTTCTTTTTATTCTTTGGGCAATTTAATGATTTTAATTGTCTGGACAATAATATTGATAATAATTTAACTGTTATAGTAATGATAATGACGATAATGTAATGATTGATTTTCAATGATGTTTTCTTTTGTTTGTAGATAGAAAATGAACTACTTATTTTTTCTATTTAGTTATTGTAGGTGTTTGCATTTATATTTTGTTTGTTGTGTTTAATTTAAATTGAATTATACAATAAACTAATTATAATACATGAATTCGATAATTTAGGTGTCAAAATCTTTTTGTTTTTTTAATGGCGATGATAATTTTATGCTGGTTATTTCTTTTTTTTTTGGATAACGTGGGAATCACATGACCCGGAAAGCGCACTTTGTGGGTTCAGGGCATGCGTAAACCCCCGGCTGTCCCAGGCTCTTACAGGTTTGGGATAGGGCGCTAGGAAAGCTCGAACCTTGCTCCCGTGTAGGAGAGCAAGGCCTGTTACCGCCAGGCTGCCCCCTGGGGACTATTTCTTTAAAACCTACTAAACAAGTAAATTTATATCAATTTAAAATTTATATATTTTATAGAAAACTCGCACTCTACAAGAATTTTGCATGAATTTATTATTTTGTTTGAATTTATATTACAATAATTTTTTTTATACAATTAATTTTTTATATTAAAAAATAAATGATTTGGGTCGCAACGAAGCATGGGTAAGAGGTTTGTGTGTGTGTGTAATTTCCAACAACTCAATTCTATGGTATATTGCAATGAGATGGTTGGAAGACGACCAGATCTAGCTTGAGATTCGATGAACCTATTTAATAAAAGAACCTGAACAAAGATTTAAAATAAAATAAAAATAAAATAAAATTCGTAGCAATGTACCAGAATCACACTAATTAAAGTTGTTTGGAGTTTTTCTTCTTCTCATAAATATATCTAATATTTTATTTTTTAAAATTTATTTTTGATATTAATATATAAAAACAATGAACAAATATTAAAAAAATCATTTTTTTATTAAACACGTGGCCGACCGCATTAAGCAAGCAATTAGGATCGATAACGTGCCTTGTCAATAACTTTATGAGTTTTTTTTATTACTCCCTTTATTTTTACTTAGAAATACTTTCAATATTCTTCATTTTTTTTTATTACATGGTATTTAATCACCAATCAATGATTTTCGTATAATATTAAAGGTCTGTTTGGAGGGCGGTTGCGGTTACTTTTGAAAATGCTTTTAATTTAGAAATACATTAAAATGATATTTTTTTAAAATCATTTTTGACATCAATATATTAAAATAATTTAAAAACATAAAAAAAAATTCATTTAAAATAAATAAAAAATCAAATTTTAGGGAAACAGAGGTACAACCGCCCTCCCAACTAGCTTCTAAATTGCTTATATTTTTTATTAACTATTTCTTTTGTCAACTTATCATCCAATTCAAATAAACAAAATAATATGCGGAATTGTAACTTTTATTTAAGAGTATATTAAAATAATATTTTTTGATATTAATATATTAAAATTATATATAAATAATAATTTTTCAATTAAAATAAACTTTTTTTTTAAAAAAAAACTAATTTCATTTATCATCTAAAATAATAATAATAATTCAGAAACGACATCGCTTCATTGCAAGTTGATCCACTCAAGTTTTTATTTTAGCAAAAAGCACTCTTAAAACGTAATCCTTATCACTGTCCAAAGACTCCAAACACAGGACACCGCACCACCTTTCCAAAAGAGAACCAAATCCTTCGCACCACTGAAAGGGAAGCGAAGTCGTCGACGATATGCGCGGCAGCGGCGGCAGAGAGTAGAGGCGACTCCCAGCGTTGTGCGCAACAAGAACCTGGTTTCTCATTCTCTGTTCTGGTCAGTTATCCTCAACTTCTGTTCCTTCTCAAAGTTTCGAAGTTAGGGTTAAGTGTTGAGAGATGGAATCTTAATTTTGCAATCAGGATTTCAATTACTGTTTTTCTTTTGTGTGATTGAGAATTTGTATCATTTCAGGCTTTTGAAAAGAAGAATTTTTGCATTTGGGGGCTCGGATTTTGAATTAAAAAGAGAAAGATGGAGTCTTGCAATTGCATTGAACCGCAATGGCCAGCTGAAGAATTGTTGATGAAGTATCAATATATATCAGATTTCTTTATCGCACTGGCCTATTTCTCTATTCCTCTAGAGCTCATCTACTTCGTTAAGAAATCTTCCGTGTTTCCTTATAGATGGGTGCTTGTCCAGTTTGGTGCTTTTATTGTTCTTTGTGGTGCTACTCATCTTATTAACTTATGGACTTTTAGTATGCATTCGCGAACTGTGGCTGTTGTGATGACTATTTCCAAAGTTTTGACTGCGGTTGTGTCCTGTGCCACTGCGCTTATGCTTGTGCACATTATTCCAGATCTTTTGAGTGTTAAGACTAGAGAGTTGTTTTTGAAGAATAAAGCTGCGGAGCTAGATAGAGAGATGGGTTTGATACGTACACAAGAGGAGACGGGTAGGCATGTGAGGATGTTGACTCATGAAATCAGAAGCACTCTTGACAGACACACTATATTGAAGACTACTCTTGTTGAGTTGGGTAGGACATTGGCGTTGGAAGAATGTGCATTGTGGATGCCAACTCGTACTGGGTTGGAGCTTCAACTTTCATACACTCTTCGTCAGCAGAACCCTGTTGGATATACTGTACCCATCCAACTTCCGGTGATCAACCAAGTATTCAGTAGTAACCGTGCTATGAAAATTTCACCAAACTCTCCAGTGGCTAGAATACGGCCTATTGCTGGAAAATACATGCCTGGAGAGGTGGTTGCTGTTCGTGTCCCACTCCTTCATCTCTCTAATTTCCAAATTAATGATTGGCCTGAACTTTCTACCAGGCGCTATGCCTTGATGGTTCTAATGCTTCCGTCAGATAGTGCTAGGCAGTGGCATGTTCATGAGTTGGAGCTTGTTGAAGTAGTTGCTGATCAGGTTTTTAAATTACTTTATATGTCTATTTTTTCATGGTTACATAATGACATTTCCATTTTTTCTAGGAAATTGCTAAACGGGACCTGCACATTGACATATCCTCTTGCATCCGCTTCACTGTATTCTTTTTATTATAGCTGTAGAGGTTTGCATAGGTTGAGTTTCCATTTGACGGGTGCCCTCCAATAAGGATTTGATCGAATATCATTTTAAACCAAGAAGAAATATACTACATCAGATCAACTTTGCTAATAAGTTTTCCATTAAATGCTGCAAAAGTTTTCACAGCTTGTCATCGTGCTTCATTTAAAGAAAGTTAATGAAAAAGACATGCAATGCATGTGCTTGTAATTTTTAGTTTGCTCCATGCCATTTAAAGAATGACAGCCTCAATCTGTTTCTGACCTACAAAATTTTGTGGTCAAACCAGGTAGCTGTTGCTCTGTCACATGCTGCTATTCTAGAAGAGTCAATGAGGGCAAGGGACCTTCTTATGGAGCAGAATGTTGCGCTTGATCATGCCAGGAGAGAAGCAGAAACAGCAATTCGTGCTCGCAATGATTTCTTGGCTGTTATGAACCATGAGATGAGAACTCCTATGCATGCAATTATTGCACTTTCCTCCTTGCTGCAGGAAACTGAGCTGACACCTGAGCAGCGGCTAATGGTTGAGACAATTCTTAAAAGTAGTAACCTTTTGGTCACTCTTATAAATGATGTATTAGATCTTTCAAGGCTTGAAGATGGCAGCCTTCAACTTGACTTGGGAACTTTTAATCTTCATGCTGTATTTTGGGAGGTAAGATTTCTTTCAGCTTGCCAAGTTGTTTGTAAATATAGTTATTTAGAATTTGTAAAACTTTTGTTGGATGCGGGTTGGTGAATATGATGCTTGTTTCTCCATTGCAGGTTCTTAATTTAATCAAGCCAGTCGCATCTGTTAAAAAGTTGCATGTAACCTTAAATTTGGCTCAAGATTTACCAGAATGTGTCATTGGTGATGAAAAACGACTAATGCAAACTACTTTAAATGTTGTTGGTAATGCTGTTAAGTTCTCAAAAGAGGGAAGCATCTCAATCACTGCCTTTGTTGCAAAATCAGAATCTTTAAGAGACAGTCGAGCTCCTGACTTTTTTCCAGTGCCAAGTGATGATCACTTTTATTTGCGTGTACAGGTTAATTTCTCTGATGCTCAATTAATGATCTTTTTCCTGGTGATGTCGAGTTTTTTGTTCCAGGGGTTGGTGATGAGTATCTTTTATCTTCTGGTACAGGTAAAAGATTCAGGACAAGGAATTAATCCTCAGGAAATTCCCAAGTTGTTTACAAAATTTACACAAACTCAAACTTTGGCAACCAGAAATTCCAGTGGCAGTGGACTTGGCCTTGCAATTTGTAAGAGGTAATTCAATTTTCTGTTTTTATAATGCAATTTTGTATTAGAACTCAGGCACACGGTTATTTTAAATTTTAATTAAACTTTCTGGACAATGGTTTGATTTTCTCAGTTCTACTGACATCGAAATTGATTATTATATCTACATCTCGCATGTTTGTGATCAGATTTGTAAATCTTATGGAGGGACATATTTGGATTGAAAGTGAAGGTCTAGGCAAGGGATGTACAGTTATCTTCATTGTAAAGCTTTGCATTCCTGAGTGCTCAAATGAATCTAAGAGTCCACTCCTACCGAAAGCAAACCATGGACAGTCAAGTTTTCCAGGACTCAAAGTTCTTGTCTTGGATGATAATGGGTCAGTCAAATCTCATTCTTATCATTCTTTATATTTCAAGTTTATGCTACATTTTCATTATAAGGTCACATATGGAATGGGGTTGAAAATTTGAAAGGAAAATCTCAAGGGAGTATGATTTAAAGATGAAGTGTTAAAGGCGTAAAAATATTCAGGGATGAAATGTTAAAAGATGTTTGGTAGGAGTTGAAAAAAACATAGGGGTAAAGGGGGGGTCTCAGTATAAATCAAATCAAATTTTAAACTAAATGAAATTATATATATATATATATATATATATATATATATTTTAAATATTACTATACTTGTGGATTAAAAATGAGAAGTGTAAAAGAAAAATGAAAAAATAAATGTCTCTCTTTGAAAATTTTTCATTCCCCAAAATTATGCTAAACGCAAGTATACTATGCTAAAACTTGTCTTTGTAAACTTTAATCCCCTTTACCTCCATACCAAACATATCTTGAAAAGATTTTGTCAATGGAAAATTAAGGATGTTTATTAAGTATCAAAAAAAAAAAAAAAAAAACAAGGGCTTTATTTGACTAATATTAAAAATAATATAAGAAATAAAAAATAAGGTGAACCAAACAAGGCTCTTATCTCTATGCTGGAGAATTTAGAAAACAACTCTTTTTTTTTTCTTTCAATTTCTAAAAAGTTAGAGAAATTGAAAACAAACATTTATTTTTTTAAATTCCATTAGTAAACATGCTTTCTTTTGTTCTCCATTTCTTATATTTTGTTTACTAGTAGCTGTGTCTAAAATGAGACAGTGCATGGAGCAAGTACATGAAAAGCAGTCTTTTATGCTCTAATGTTTAACAAGACTCCGTAGCTGCTTTTACCTGTAATCATGTGGTTGAAATGCTAACCTTGCCCATATCTTGCTAAGCATAGCAAGTTAATAATTTCTTTGATGGATGTAAAATGGCTAATTTCCCTTGGCATGATCTTAACACAGACACAGGTCAAAATGAAACATTGAAATCTAAAGAGTCAAATTGAATTCAAACAAAAATCAACATGAATTTTATATCTCTGTATCTTTTTTTGGACATGGCATTGAAACCATGCTTGAAGAATGTAAAGATTGTCAAGCTTGTTTGTGGTTTTCAGGGTTAGCAGGATGGTGACCAAAGGACTTCTTGTTCATCTAGGGTGCGATGTGACGGCTGTAAGTTCAAGCGACGAGTGCCTACACGTGGCATCTCAAGAACACAGGGTGTTGTTTATAGATGTGTGCATGCCTGATGGTTTTGAAGCTGCTGTCCGTCTGCACGAAAAATTTACGAAACGTCATGAAAGGCCGCTGATAGTGGCACTTGCCGGAAACACAGACAAAGTGACCAAGGAGAACTGCATGAGGGTCGGTATGGACGGTGTTATACTGAAGCCTGTATCCGTTGACAAGATGAGAAGTGTTTTATCGGACCTCCTCGAACATTGGGTCCTGTTTGACGCCATGTAAGCGGTGGCGGCGGCGGCGGGGATAGGAAAAGCACTAATTAATGGTCTTCATAGCCCATGATTATTATCATATGGTAAAGAGGACTAAAAAGTATTATTTTTTTTTATATCATCAAATACTTTTTATGTCAAAGAGAAAAATATCTCTGACTTGTCAAATAAAAAATATCTGTCTAGTAAAAAAAAATAATTCCTAACTTGTTAGAATCTCGTGGTCCAACATGAGCCTAACAAAATTCTTAGAGCCACAAGTGTTTGGGGTCACTCTTGGCTGAGCTAGTGTAAGCTAGGATGAATAATAAGTCTCTATAAGAGGAGGATAATAGACATTGATGAATCTTTGTCACACCTGAAAATTATATTGCAGCTCGTTAAAGATCATTGCAGAGCTAGAAAAAAGTGAAAAAACAAGTTGCCTCATTCTTGTAAAAAAAGCATCCTTGCCAAATAGAAAGTCCACATGTCAAGAGATTGGTAAAAGTTTAGGTCAATTCATCAGTTCAATTTGGAGTTATGCTCCATAATGTATATGATATTGCATGGATCGTATTATTCGGGCTTAACGTTTGACTGAGTCCAAAGATGTTGTGTCTACTAGCTCGCTGGACCTGTATATTTGAGTTCAACATTGAGCTGAATCCTAGGGTGTTGAATTTGGTAGCTTGCAAGACTTATATTCATTTGAGCTTAGCGCTTGGTTGAGCTTAAGATTGTTGGGTTTGATAGCTCGCAAATCCATATATATTTGACTCAATGTTTGACTGAACTCAAAGATACTAGATCTAATAGCTCATTAGCTCTATATATAATTGGGTTAAACGCTAAACTGAGCCTAAGATTACTTAGTTTGGTAGCTCAATTCATATGCGATTCGACTCAGTATTTGATTGAGTCTAACACTATTAGTGAACATCCAGGTAAAAATAAATCATGCTAATAAATCACTTGGGGTTCGATTTTCACTTTCCGACGATAGAGACAAAACCCAGACCTCCCTTATGTTTTGTTATTTTGAAACAATTAATATTTAAAAGTTTCATTTCTGTAATATTTATTGCATCCTGTTTATGCTGATTTGCCTATTCCTCATGATATTGAACTCAAGTAAAAGAAAACCATAACATGGAGGGAAGAGGAAATTAAGCCATACTCCTTAACCTCGTCCATTGGAGTTGCAGCAACAGCAACTGCAGCAGTTATTTTTTTTTGGATGCGAAGAAATCCTCATTATTTGAAAGTGTATTTTATAGATCCAGGCGAGAAAGTAAAACTACCATAATTCTAAACTTTTATAAGGGATACATGCCCTGACTCGACCTTGAGAACCTGCTGTGCATATCGTAATTTCCTAGCAATCTTAACTGCGGTGTTCTTCTTAGCGGAGCCCATTGGCAATGACAAACCGATAAAACAACTAGCTGCGATGAGATGAGAGAAAGAAAAACAATCAACAAACGAGATTTAGCTCACTTGCTACTGAAACTTGAGAGCACAAGGTAATGTAAAGGCAATATTACAGATGAAAACACAGTGCAGTCGTGAAATAACATCAAAAAATAGCCATTCAAGATTGAGTCGGGGGGGAAAAATAAACAAATTGAAGCCAAAATCTCGACTCCAGGCAAGCCATTGAAGTCTGATGATAAAGTACAAGACTACAAAAAATGCACAATACATATATTCTCTTATCCAGTAATGATAAGCAGAAGTAACTGGAGCTCTTCTTGGAACTAACTAGCAACTTGTTTTGCAGATTTTTTTTGGGATTAATATGGGTGTCCACACTAGCTTGCGTGTACTTCAACTAATTTCACGAGTCTTGAAATTAATGACCATATAAATCTCTAGTGACTATCATATTAGTAAACACAGGGCTCGGACCTGAGACCACAGGGAGAGTAAACCCTTTGGTTCCAAGCTCTTATCACTAGATTATCTACTAGATGATAAACGCAGGGAATTTGCTTTTCCTGTAGTTTTATGTTTGAGCCATGTGGTTACTACTACGATGACCATTAAAAGTTTACATACAAAACATGATCCAAACACTCGTGTTAATAAAAAAAACTTATCGGAGATCACTTTATTTCTATTTTTTTTTTGAACTCGTAGCATTTGTACGTATATGATTTTTAAAATGCATGGTAAAACCTTTTATGAGTATAAACAATGGAATTCATTTGCTGTTTTGTTTTTTTCGAAAAAGGAAAATGTATTATCCTTGTAATATAGAATCCGTGTGGTTTGAATTACTCGTATGGCGTTCAAAAAAACAAAGAAGAAGACACACCCGAATATTTCCAAAACGCAGCCATCCCTCCTCCCACTTGCCCGGCTTCACACTTCCTCTCTCGTTTGGTTAATCATTTCAAAAATATTTTTTTAAAAGTATTTTGTATTTTCTTTATGTTTTAATATCATTTTAATATATTTTGAAATAAAAGACAAAAAACTCAAATATAGAACCTAGTTGTTAAATAAAAAATATTTTAAAAAACAAATTCAACCGTATTCTTAACAAGGTATTGATTAACTAAACAAAAAACCCAGCCGCTCGGTATTCGACTGAAGTTGCAATGTATACATCTACTTTATATATTGTTTGATCACTATCACCAAACCATGAAAATAAAAATAATTTTTTTATTAAAATAATTGTATCATCGAAACAATTTTAAAATCTTTTTTTTTAAATATAAAAACATATTTTATTTGATTAAATTATTTAAATGAAAAAATAAATTCCTTGATCATGACATCAATCTTTGATGCTAGAAACTAATAAATTAAATGGTGCACGATCGACTCTAGTAATTAGTAAAGGATCTTAATAACAAATTTGGATAAAACAGGGACTATTCATGTACAGTGAATAAATATTTCAGGGACCAAATTATAATTAGCTCTTCTACAGAAAGGAAAGGACCCCATGCCTCGCAACGAGGGAGCATAGTATTCACATTTCACAGCGAGATATCAGCCTCATGTGCTTGCCCTCTTTCTCTCGCTTTCCTTGCCCTCAACGTTAGTAGTTCTTTAACGTTTGTGGACATTTATTGTGGGGCTCTCGTGTTTTGCTCGGAATCTGACTGGCCAGTCACTGGAAGTTGAGGATAAAGTGTTTCACTTGGACAATCATCATCGCTTGAGGATTGGATTGAAGAACCCAGAAGAGAAAAATGAAGGGAGGGTTGGTCGTGGATGACGGGTTTGTCTATGAAGAAGAAAAGCTTCTCACAGTGCTTAAAACTTGTTTGTTCTTCGCTAATGATGGCTTCACTGTCTATGATTGCAAGGGTGAGGTGGTGTTCCGTGTTGAATCGTATGGGCCTGACTCCCGTGACAAGGGTGAGCTCGTTCTCATGGACGCCCATGGCCGCTGTCTGCTCACCGTCAGAAGAAAGGTATCTCCCTCCCTCCCTCCCTCTCTATATATATTTGGATGAACGAGTTGACTCGGCTGGTCCTCTCTTGTTCACTGTATTGAGCTACTGGGGTTTTCAGATCTAGCCGAACATCCATTTTGATGTATGATTTTAATGAATTAATGGGATCTATTTGATTTTAGATGTACATGAAATATATGATTTCTTACCTGAATGATATCGAGTCAACCCGGTGAGTTAACAAGAAATCGAACATCCATTTATAATTTCCTAATATAGGAGGCGGCGTAGGATTTTTTCATCAAAGAAGATTAAAGTTTCTTTTTTATTTAAGGAATGTAAAGATCTATTTTGGATATTATCATAATATATTATTATTATTATTATTATTATTATTTTCATGTCTTCTTTTCGTATAGTTTCAATAGTTTCAGTCCACCACCGACGATCGATATATTCAAGTTTTCTTGAGTAAAATAATTTGTACGCACAGAGACCGAGTCTGCATCAAAGGTGGGAAGGCTATTTAGGGGAAGGAACGGACGGCAGCAAGCCGGTGTTCAGCGTGCGCAGATCATCCATGATCGGACGGTGTACCGTGACGGTGGAAGTGTGCGGGAACCCAGGCGAGGAGTACCAGATTGCGGGATCTTTTGCCGACAGATCATGCACAGTTCTGAATACAGGGAAGGAATCAGTGGCTGAGATCAGACGCAAAGTAGATACCTCCACTAATGTAGTGCTTGGCAAGGACGTCCTCTCTTTGTGCCTCAAACCTGGTTTTGATGGGGCATTTGCAATGGGGTTGGTTCTGATTCTTGATCAGATCAACGGTTATGATTGTGTGGAGAATGAGATAAAGGAGAACCTCCCTACAGAGGATTGCAAAGTTGATGCTTGACATTTCAATCAACAACTAATTTTCATCTTTTATAATGTATGATCATATATGCTTTGCTGGACATTGAAAAGGACATGGAGGTTTAGGTGAGATACCATGATGTCATGTGCCCCAATAATCCTAGAAATGAAAGGATTTTAGAATATTAAATGAATCCTTATCATACTTGGAAATTACACATGTTCTTGTAGATCTAGGAAAAATACTAAAATTAGTTGCTAAATGTCTATTATTAGAAAAATAATTATCTCCGAATAGAAAGTTCACACGTCAAAAGATAACAAATAACAAAATTTGTATTGTATCGATGTCGCGATACTTTTTAAAACTCGAATTAACATCAAAAGATAACAAATAACAAAATTTGTATTGTATCGGTGTTGCGATACTTTTTAAAACTCCAATTAACGTCAAAAGATAATAAATAACAAAATTTGTATTGTATCGGTGTCGCGATACTTTTTAAAACTCTAATTAACGTCAAAAGATAACAAATAACAAAATTTGTATTGTATCGGTGTCGCGGTACTTTTTAAAACTCTAATTAACTTCAAATTTTAAATCAATGTATAATAATATATCTTGAAAATCATGATAAATTTTTTGTAACAATTGAATTTTTTGGAGTGAATATTGATTTGTGATGAAAATATAAAAGGTTTGATTGATTAGTGATGATATCTAGATAAATCATTGCTATAATTACAAAGATTAGGCCAAACGTATAATCAAGCAAAATATGAGTGATCAAGAGAACCACCTGGAAGATATCCATGGAAGAAACTCTATTCTCTTATGCTATGGAGTTTAGGTGATGACAGACGATGGAAGGATGGGAAACCGCCACTCATCACAGTAGTTCATTGCAAGGAGGAAAACACGTTGAAGGGCAAGGGGGCATATCATCCCTAAAAATTGGATTGGAAAACTCTACATTTTAGCTCTATAACTTTGAAATTTTTTAAATGATATTCATCGATTTAATGTGGTTTGCACTCCATAAATCCATTATCTTCTGAAAATGTTCCAAGAATCCCTCGTCATGGTAAGAAGATACCAGAGTTCCTTTTCATTAATTTACAAGTTTCATGTTACATTTCTGAAAATGTTCCAAGAACCCTCGTCGAATCTTCATTTCTCAATTGATTCAAGAATCACTGTCAGCTTATGAAATGACAGAAAATGAATCAAGAATACAGGGATATGTTACAACCAAGTGCACCAGTAAGTTCTAGAGCCTGGAATTTATTGCTGTACTCCTTCAGAAGCTCCAAGCCATTCCCCATTTCAAGAATCTGAAATGAGCAGCAGGAGTGTGATGCAAGCTGTAAGAAGCAATGTACAGGATGACCCGACCCAGCCGTACGCTCCAAGAACCTGCATGATGGGAAGAAAGTTCTTCAGAAAAATCAGTAATTAAACAACATTACAGGATGATTTTTTTGCGGAAAATCAAGAAACAGGAACCACCCTGAGGATTCTGTACCTGGAAAGGAACTGGAGATGGAGGTCCTGAGGAGTCCTTAAGCCCGGTGAATCCAATATCGTACGCGATGCTTCCATCAGGTTTGAACAGCCCAAAGTTCCTCTCAGAAGTCGGTCCAGGCTTCAGGTTTTCGTTGAACAAGGCGAAGATATACGCTCTCATCGCCACCTTCGGCCTGTACGGGGTTCCCTTCTTTTTCGCCAGGCGTTTACGCAGATTGTGGTTGTAAGCCCTGGCGTTTTCCACAGAGGCACCTACTTCATCGGCGTCCCCTCGAGAAGCCCAGCCTGTTTCGGAAACGATGATTTCCATCTTGGGAAACCCGGCCTTCTCCAACGCAGCATAGCCTGCATCAACCTGAGCCTCAAACATGTTATCGTAATGCAGATTCGTCTTCGGATCATGAATTCCCTTGTTCGATTTGAAAAGAGCGTAGTTAATGTCAATTGTCACAGGATCGGACTTGTAGGCTAGAAAAGGGTAGGCGTTGATGTAAAAAGGAGAGCCAGCCTGCGAGAAGAACTGCAGCAATGGCTTCATGTAGACAAGAATATCTTCCTTAAAAACGCATGAAGATGGCGGGTAGGAATTCTCGAAGACAGCCTCAGAATGTGGACTCAAAACCTGAACAACCTTCGTCAAACCCACCTTTTCGAGGGCGCCGTAGACATTTTTAACCGTCGGCAGCAAAACCTCCCATAATTCGTGGTCATCACCGCCCAGGATCTCATTTCCCACCGCGATCCCAACGATCTTTGTTGCAGGGAGGAATGGCTGCACGTTTTCCTTTATCCAATCCATGGCTGGATCCTCCCCTAAACTCATTTCTGTCAAGAACTGGTTGCCGAGCCCTACTATGATCTCAATTCCAGAGCCGTTGAAGGCCTTGAGGACGTCGTGATCAGCGGTGTAGATTCTGGTGTTCTTGATCTTGGCTGCTTTCAGCAGCGTCACCACGCTGCCTGGTGAAGGTAGGTTATCCGCTATCATGCCGTAGTTTACTCCGTAGTTCCCCTGGAACGCGTACACCGTCAAAACTGCACGAGACAGCAAATTGTTAAAACCACCATGCATCATCGCTAAAAGTTCATATATATATATAAGACATCAATATGACTAGAAACCTTTTTGTTAAATTAATTGTTGGTTATTAGGATTGATCTGGTTCGACCATGAGGGATGAAGCTAGTCTATTTATCTAGAGATGTTATTTATTGGTAACCGCAAGGTAATCACTAAGTAACCTCTCTTTTCTAGTATAAATAAGGACTTCCCTTCCCATAATGATAACAAGTTATTCATATAATTAGAAGATAATTCTTTCTCTCGAAACTCTATATTAAACTTGCTACGATCTGTAATGCTTCAATTAATATCTGTAATACTTCAATTAATATATTAATGGTCCAATGAAATAGATAATTTGGCAGGTTGGATAATACAACTAATGCGAGTTTGAGATGACAAAAGAAATATATAATTGAAATTCAGGGTTTGAGTTTTAAATGGATCAAGACGCACTGGTTAATGGAGTATAGTTGAGATTCCTTTTTTAAATGTTTTTGTTTAGAATGCTATTAAAATAATATTTTTATTTTTATTTTTATTGTTTTGAGAATTATTTTTAACATCAATATATTAAAATAACATGAAAATACATAAAATTAATTTAAAATAAAAAATAATTTTTTTTGCCAAAAACATTTTTAAAAAGCAATGAAAAACATGCATTTAGTCAAGAATTTTTCATGAGCACATGGCTGATACCATTTTTCATTCAGAAACTTTGTTTTTTTTGTCAAAACCTGAGTGTGTTAGATACAAGATAAATTATCACATGAAACAATGGTAAGAATGAAAATCAATCAAATTGCAAAATTCATATGAAATGGAAGCAAATTAAAAAACAAGATATAACAAATGATAAATAAATTATGAAATCTAAAAATATCAAGACAACAACTGATACGACTGAGGGAAAAAGGTAGAGAGTACGTGCCATTGGAAGAAATGACAGAGAAGATGAGGAGGAGCCAGATACAGAAAGAAGAGGAGCCCATGATTCTGGTGGAAAGACGATCATGGAAAGTGCACTCCATTTTGCAGAAAAGAAGTGGGTGTGGCTCCACCTTTTGCAGCTCAAAAGTTTCAAAAAGATAAAATCTTTGGATGATTATGGAGTTCTTGTTCTTGATGTATGCAATAAGACCCCCCTCCCTCCCCCTAAGTAACTTTAGAAAGATTCCTAACCTAACTTGGGAAGAAGATTCCTAACCTTTGTTCAAGGATGTAACAGATTTCTCAGAGGATTGGTATTGATTCTTAACTTTAATCTCAAAGTTTCATTACTTTTGTCTTCCTCAAGAAAGAACGAAAGATGAACTCGTCGTCTTCTGTATATACTTTTCTTGAGAGAGATGAACATTGATCGTCACAAGTCAGAATCTTGAGACTGAGATACGGAATATTTTGGACTGTGACTGGAATCCCTCTGGAGAATCCACTGATAGATCTCTCGAGGGATCTTTCAGCCATTCCTGTCGGATTGCTAGGGTCCATTTGTTTAGAACTTCTTGAAAACAGAGGGGAGGGAGAATGAATTCAGCAATGGTAACTACTATCTAAATTAAAAGTTACAATCTGGATTCCTGCAAAATCTATGAAGCAAACAAAATCTGCAGCAACTACAACCTACTCTAGCGGGGTAGGAACCATGGTTGTCTGTTTTGTTCCGTTTTGGCAGAAATGTTTTGTACCAGTTAAAAAAACAAGACAAAACGGTGTTGTTTTGATCTCGGTTTAAATTCTATCATGTTCTGGATTTTTCTGCCGTAACGTCCGGTTTTGTTCCGCCCGTTTTATTTCAGCCAAATAATATTTTTTTAAATAGTTTATAATATCAATCATATCTCTTAATCCGACTGTTTGATTGAGATAAAATTTTCTCTTGACATATTTATATATATATTATGTTAAAATTTCAGAGCAATCAAAGAATGTAATGGTCTTGTAAGATTGATGATGACATTCTCGTAATATTATACACATTCATAATTTTGTTTGAAAAATCATTTTATTATGTCTTTTTTAGATTAAATTGCACAATTCTATATAATCTTATTTTTGGATTTGAGCTAATTTTTTTTAAATTAATATATTTAATTATATATATACACACACGGACATTTCAATTTAATATTAGGCCAATATCATGGAGCACAGACAGGTTTTAAATACCTTGATTATGATTCCTTCTTGTTGCATGACTTACTGTCTTAGTTCCTGTTCCTAGCAGTATTTTCCCAAGAGAAAATGATTGCAAGTCACCATTAACATCTTCTGCAGCCATGGATGGAATGGATGATCCAATACAAAGTTTCCTCAAGGAATTCATAACTGCCCAAGTGCTTTCTTTCCTGGGAAAAGAAAGCCAACATTCGTTTAATCGTTGCTTAATTATTCATCAACTTTCACTTGACTGAGAAAATCATGATTCCATTTATTTTAGGAGCAATCCCACTTCTGATTTGACTAGTATGAACAATCTAACAAATCTTCTCAACTATTTATAGTAGAGGGACAACTCAATTTTCAAATTAAATAGACAATGATTTCACCTTTTATGTGTTAGAGAATATTTTGGGGCTTCACCTAACAACTTAAGTTTTTAGGTGAGATGATTTTTTAATATGGTATCAGAATCCTGTTGACCCAGCGGTTACGAGTTTGAATCTCACCACCCCCATTCTATTTGTTAAAAATCAAGCACAAGGTAGTGGGGGTTTATGTGCAAGTTTCAAGCCCAAGAAGCTTTCACTTGAGGGGGGCTGTTAGAGAATAATATAAATTATTTTATGGGATCTCACCTAACAACTTAAACTTTTAGATAAGATAATTACTTAATATTATGACGCAACCTTCCATGCAAACTTAAGTCCTGTACATAACATTTTTCTTCTTCTGAATTGGTATCTTAACCATAAATCTCTTTAAGCACTAATACCAGTGGAGACCGAATCCTCTCTTCATCCGTGCTGCCACTTCTAGGTTTTCCACGTGGCATGCGCTTCTCTCTTGACTACCATTAAAAGAGTTGTGAAGGGTATGTTTTTATACTTTGTTTTTTTGTACATTTATACTAAAGTATTTTTTTATTATTAAAAAATATTTATTTAATCATTTTATTATTAGCTATATATTATTTTTTTAGTCCACTTCAAAGGGAAAACACACAAAGAAGAGAAAATAAAACTTATAATCTATTAAAAGATTTATATATATAGTGAAGTAGTGTTTTCAAGTAACTCATAGAATATCAGTCATTATAAATTTTCCTGATAAATTAAGCTTGCAAGTTCAAAACAGTCAGCATCAACATCACACCATAGCATTACATCTCTGCAATTCCTGATATGAACATTCTGCCGGATAAAAAAAAGAAGAAAGCCCACCCCGGCAGGCTGACACATAACATGATTTATTATTCTGCTACTGGTAATGTAAAATCAGAGGCTGGGCAGGCTCTTATTGCTTGAGAATAGCATCGAGTTCTTAAGTGGTGAGGATGGGAGGCATGTAATCAGACGTGGCACCGAGAACACGAGCCTTCGTGTCAGGGAAGAACTCAGTTCCGGGCAGTTCTGTCACATTTCCTTCGCTGGAAATCCCGATAGGGTAACGGAGCAAATGACCAGGTAGATCATGCTCAAGTGTCTCACTGGAATACAAATCCCAATATTTGTCAGCAATCTGGTTCACCTTCCTCACGCAATCTTCGCTTTCTGGATGAAGGAACGTGTCATCCAGCATCCCAAGGTGCTCGTACCATAATCCCAAGCGGAATCCATGGATCTGGCCTCGTGCAGGCTGCCTGGCTGCCAGGTGATATGGCTGGTATCCTCCCATGGCTATCTCAGAGTCCCTGGCACCATCCATGGATCTCTGATTGATGTTGGCCGACCCAATAATGATGTATTCATCGTCAACTGCAAATAAAATCCATGAGGCAACCACATAACAAAAACTAACGAAAAGAGCACCATTTATGATTAAAATACGAAAATGAAGATCTAGAATACGTGGAAAGTTAAGTTATTGGTGGTGGGGATGAAATATTCAGTGAGTTTACAGGGACGACAGAGAGATAATTCTGGCTTACCAATCATCATCTTTGCATGGACATAAATCATGAAGCGCCTGGCCTCCTGGGCCATAATGTAATTTGAATCAGGCTCTGGTTTTTCTGAAGGTTCATATTCTCCACTTTTCTTAACCTCGCGATTCCCGAGGCAGAAAAACGTCAGGTAGTTGCGAGGATCTTCTTCAAGCCCCTTGGCCCTGAGAGCCTCGATGACATCTCTATACATCATGTCCAGTGTCCTTCTCTGCCAGTCTAATATCGCCTGAACTGATCCACTCTCTGGTATTCCCTCCGGCCACATTGGGACGACGACATAGACAGCGAACCTTTCCCCTGCCTCAATCTTGCTGACTATCTTGAGTGAAAGCTCCTTTGGAATTAGATGCAAAGCATTAATGTCATCCGGCTTAATTCCATCGGCATTCCAGCTAAAGGAACTCCCAAGAAAATACTGGTTCTCAATGTAGATGAAATTCTTTGCACGTCGAATGGCGTTGACATAGGCATCCTGAATGCTTCGATCGATGATATTGTCCTTTCCACTGACAAGCCCAGCTTTGGCAGCATCTTCAGGTGTCTCCGGGAAGCCAAACGCAGCTCCTCCGTCGATGGATCTAAACAACTGCACATTCCACGTCTCATGATCATCAGGGTGCATAGCTGGAGATGGTGGAATGATGACATCTTCCAGTTCTCTCAGCCGAACAAGTATATCTTTACCGCCTTGCATCTTCCATCTCTGCTCAAAGTTAAACAGGACATCCCAAGCAATAGGCCCCTCGAGCCGGGAATGGATGTCATGCCAAGGTTCTCTGGGACCACCCTTTTGAATTGAAGCACCAGTAAAGTTGGGTTGGTGGAAATCATCATGGTGTGCAGTGTCCAATGTCCTGAAAAGGGAATGGAAGGGGGTATCATATCTCCCATCACAGAGATCAATCCCCCCAACATAGCTAACAATTCTCCTCCTCTGGGAATCTCCATTAGGCATTGCACTGTCCACTACAATAATCTTTTGGTGGTGAGTGAACATGGTAGAGATTTGCAGATCTTGAACAATGCTTCCACCGTCATCAGGATTTCTGGGACACAAGACACAGTGAACATCAGTGTTTTGGAAGTACTGCTCAGTTTCTTCATCATGAGTGGCCATCAACCCATCCTTTTTCAGCAAACCAACCGAGGTTCTGTCATCCCAAACGAGTATAAGAACCCTAACACCTTCACTTGCCTTCTTCTTAAGCAGCTCACCCAAAGAGATGTCTCCACCAGGCTTTGGCCTCCTGGAATCCCTTACCAGACTGATTTCAGTATAAACAGACCAGCCAGTGATGTAGATAAAGTGTTTCGCATTTGTGATTGCATCAAAAACATCTTCCCAACATCTGTGGGGATCATAGTTCTCTCCTGAAGTAAGAGGGATTTTGGGGATAAATTTGTCCGGGACATGAGCATCTTGGTACAGGGAAACCTTACACCCTTGTCTCTGAGGGTAGAAAGTATAAGGCACTCCAGGATATTTTGGACTTCTGATGCCACCACCCCAGTTACGGTCTTTTGTAACATCGAAGTATTGTAGCTTCACATGGATCTTGGAACCTGCGTGGATCGGGTTTTTGTCCTCATCCAATATCTCAACCCACCTATCTATTTCTTCCCCATCTAGGATCTCTTGAGCAGGGATATATGCTCTTCCAATCAAGGTTGCCCCAATTGGATTATCATCCTTCACAGTGAAAACAATATTTGAAGCCATATGAGCACAGTAAATATGAAAAGACTCATACCACCTGGGGTTGGTTGTTTCTTTTTCAAGAATTTTGGTCCTCCCAACTCTAGCCCTTTCTAGATCAATAGTTGCATAGAGTTTGGTAATTCCGTCGCCAATACCAACCGTCTCCCCAATGTTATCCACAATCTACAAGAAGAATCTTTCAATCAGAAACCTTGGAAGAAAGACTGGGAAGCGACCACATAACTCTTTTACAAAAGGTCAGACATATGGTACTTTATAAGACATAAATCACAAATAAAATATGTTTATAGCAAGAAAAAGGACAAGAATTTACAACAGTAAAGAGTAGTGCTTTACAGGTTCACTAAATTGTATGATTTTGTTTTTAATTTTTGATATTAAAAAAAAAAAAGTATGAATGTGCTTGCAAAATTTTGCAGAAACTAGAAATAACATTAATAAATGCAAAACCAAACACAAACACAAAAATAACACACGAAATCTGGTCTTTTAATGAGTTAGTTGTCATGTCAGCTATTTCTTGATCCACATGAGATTAATTTATTGCTCAATAACATGGTTTAATTAAAAGATAAAAGTTTAGAAAGAGATAAAAAGAAACAATATAGTGTCAGTTTGTTTTAGCTTTTTCAACCATGGTTTCCAAAAAAATTGCAATTTGTTTTTTATTTTAAATAAATATAGTTTAGTGTTTTTAGATCATTTTGATGTTTTGATGTCAAAAATGATTTTTAAAAAATAAAAAATGTCATTTTGATGTATTTCGACACGAAATACTTTTAAAAAGCTATGAAAAGCTACAACAACTCTCCCAGACAACTTGAGTAAGGATCTGTCCCAAAATGTAACCAAAATTGAACCCTTTCCAAAAAATCAAGAACAGAACAGCAGTAGTATCAGTACTAGAAAACTTGGCTAACTCCCCGTCAAGAAATAAGTGATCCAGAACACAAAAGAGAAATTAAGAAAACAAAACCTTTTGGAAGAAGCCAATTCCACCACCATCGCCAATCTTATCCACCTCGAAGATCGTGACATGCAAAGTCCCGTGCAACAATATCTGCGCCATTTCTCACCTACATATTACACAGAAACAACAATGAATCCAATCTCGCAAACATATTAACGAAAGATCACATCGATCTTTTTTCAACGAAAAAAAAGAGAGTAGAATCTTGAACTGCTGCTGCTGCTTACTTCGGTTGATTGTTCAGAGAGAGAGCTGATGGGGATTTTGGGATCCGATATTACGTGCTTGATTTCAGTGAATGCCACTGCTATCTTTAAGCGGAGAAAGTGGTATCGGGGAGGGGGGAGGAGCGGTGACGCGGTGGGCGGTGGGGACAAGATCTTAAAAGGCGCATGGTAAGCAACAGACAATGAAGAGATTTTCTTTATTTTATTTTATAAGCCAGCAGATCTCCCGCGGACTGCACCAAAAGTTGTTTTTTAACGTCAAAGTAGAATATGCAGAGATTGTGAGCATTGTTTTTTAATATAAAAAACTAAATATTAAAATTACTAACTAAAGATTAGTTCAGTAGGATAAAAATAGATATAAATTAAAATATCTAATTTTGTTGTGCGAGAAGCCCTTCAATTCTTTTATTTAATTATATAAAAATATATATTTTTACAATAAGAATAATTATTTAAATTTCTTTGAAATAAAATAATTCTCTAATACAACTTTTTTATATAAATATTCTTTATTTTTACAAAATATATATATATATATATATGTTATTTATTTAACAAAAATCAAAAGCATTAGAACAAATATAAATGAATAGAAAATATAAAATAAAGATAAAAAAAAAAACATCTCAAATCAAAATCCTTTTATCTTATTGCACACTCATTTTTTTATCTAGATATTTTTTAATCAACATCTTATTATAATGATAAAAGATAATTTAATTAAAAAATAATATTATGATAATTTTGATGAGAATATAATAACAAAAACAATAAAGATGGTACAATATTTGTAGTGGTAGATGATTATAAAGAAATAAATAAAGTTTTGGACCAAACCTAAATAAACAAAGATTATAAATAAATAAATAAATAAAACTTTAGGGATTAGAATTTAAAAGAAAAACCTTGTGAGACAACAAGTAAAGGGAAAATACCCACTCCAAACAAATAAAAGCTTTTTTAAATAAAGGGAAACACATCACTGTTTTTTAAATGCAAAACTTTAAAAGTCAATAAGTTTTTTTAATTTGTGTTGATGTAGGTCCATGATTTTATAACGATTTCACACCTAATATAATAAATTTTCAATGCTATTTATTGATAGGTCTAAATCAATTTAATATATTTAATATATATTATTATTTCAATATTTTTTAAAAATAATATATTTGTGTATCACAATTTAATTAATTTGAAAATATCTTAGTCAGTACACATCAAATTTGAAAATAATTAATTTGAAAATAATATATTTAAAAAAAAAAAGCCCGCAAAGCGTGGCCCAAAAAGCTAGCTGTGGTCTACAATCAATCCACAAACTTGCTTTGAGAGGAGGTGAGTGATTGCAACTCTACTATTTAATGCCTGGTCAATAGCCCAAGATTGCCGACAAGTTTGATGGAGAGAGATCCCATCGTGGCCATCCATTATTATCATCTAATGAAAGGATAAGAATGTCCCACGTCCCCCACAACTAATATTTAATAAAAAAAAAATAAAAAAATAACACCGTTTTGTTAAAGACGTGGCAAAATAATAAATACTTCATGCTTGAAGGAGATGAGCGACTCCCTCATCGCTATGTTTATTTTAGTAATATTTTTTCTTTATTATTAGAGTTTCAACGTGCTTTTTAATTTTTTTTCTCTCGTAATTTATATTAATCAATTTTATAATTTCTTTGACATCTCGTGTTTATAAATTGAAACAAGTTTAAACATGCACAAATTAAGTTATTTTTCTATAACTTTCTAAATTGAATTATTTTGTCAATTGTTTTTGTAAATATTGATAAAAAATATATATTTTTTAATTTTATGACTGAATTTGGATGTTAAAGAGAGGAAAAAGGATTGGGAATGGGAAGTGAGTAAATTAAATGAATTATCTAGAATTTAATTTGTTGAAGTATCTAGAATAAAACATTCATGGAAAAAATAAAATTCTTTATTCATAACCACCTCTACATCTTTTAATGAGATAGTTCAGATTTAGCTTTGGATTCTTCATGGCGAGCATTTAATAATGTGTTTGAAATTGATTATTGATAAGGTTCAGTGTATGGTTCAACCTTGAGTTTTTAATTATGGATTTTTACCTATAAATGCATTCAGTTAGATTAAGGTTCTTATGGATGATGGATTCAACTCAATTTTTGTTATGGATAATTCGGTCAGATCAGGTTAGGTTATGCATGAGATTTGTTTGACAACAAAAAAAAAATTATTTAGAGTGTATTTTAGATATGATTTAATTCATATTAATGACTATGAGTTTAGGTTACATGAGGTCCAAAGTTTGCTTGAGGTAATTAAGATGTTGATGTCAAATCAAATTTCCTAGTTTTTGGAATTTCTTGGGGTGACAAATATGATTCTAGCATATCTAGGATATTAATTTCATATTTTTATTATTTTCTTCTTAGTTTTTGGTTTATTGATTACTTATTTGGATTAAGTTTATAAGTGAGCTCAAATTAGTCTACATATGAGGATCTACTAGGGTTATTTGAAGTATTATATAAGTGTTTTATATGTTGCAAAGCTAATAACCATAAATTTATAAAATAAACTTGTGTTTTATATGATGCAACATGATTGCTTGAACAAAGATCAAATGATGACCTATCAAGGTATACTTGGCCTTGTGTTGTAAGTTGATTCAAGTCTAATAATGTTGGTGCATTGAAATAAGTTTCCATTGTGTTACACTTCTCAAACCGTATTTGCAGCTTTCTTGGGGAAATGTTATCTTCATTTGAGGTTGCTTGATCACGTGATCAAAAAGATCATATCACAATGTTTATGGAAAACAAAACTCTCCATTGACCGTTATAATAATAAAGAATAACATTATTCTTTTGAAGACCATAATCTTGTCCATATATTCTTTTTGTAGGCAAACTATAAGAGGTATGTTATCCTCCACATCTTTTAATAAAATTCTTCCATTTTTTTCTTAATAAAGTGAAATTAAAATAAAAAAATAATGCCTATAGGCTTTTCATTGTAGATTGTGTTTTAAAACACCACATACTACTTTTCATTTTAGTTTTTTTTTATGTTTGTTTTCAATTTGATCCTTTTAAATTTAATTAATTTAAGGTTAAGGTTAATGATTTGACTTGGTTAACTTAACAATGCTTTAAAAAGATTCTAACATTAAATTAATGTTCAATTTAGTAAAATCAAATTCAATTTCATGGACCAAATATAAGTAGAACCATAAGGATCAAAATTGATATCGGAACAAATTCTCATACATTTTTGTTTTGGATTTACTATAGTTGAGGAACATTTTTTTTTACATTGTTTTCTCTAAAATTGATTGTTATTTTAATTTTAAATCATATTTAATGATGTTTTTACATTTTGATCCAATAATTGTTTTTCTTCGTGTTCTGGTCTTTAAACTTGAGAGAAAAGAGAGAAGAGAGAGTTGAAAAATAGCAAAACAAAAGGTCGGTGGGTCTGATTTTGACAAAAAAAAGAAGAAGAAGCAAGCTTGGTGTTAAAGTATTTCTCAAGATGAGAATGGTACCATTGATGTGCTTTTGGGCTTCCATAAAGCCTGAAAAAAGTAGATTTTGCTAGAGATAAAAAGTTTTTTTTACCAATTTTATTTTTGGATGTTTTTTTAGGTTGATAAATTATTTATGTGGTTATATAGGTGTTTTGATATGAAAATAAGTTGACAAATAAATTTTTAAACAAAAAAAATCTTTTTATTTTCTAGTCAACTCTATGGTGATGGACTCTGAGTAGACATTTGCAACTTTTCTACTACTATAGGTGATAAGTCCTTGCTTCCTTTTCTTACTCTTTTTCTCAAAAATAAATAAATAAACAAATTAAGAAGAAAAAAAAAAGCCTAGTCCACAAGCCTAAACCTAGCATGCATTCCTGCCACAAACACATATGCCTAATTTTTTTTTAATTATTATTTTAAGGTCAACACACATTATGCCACCAAGGCTTGTTCATCTAGTTTGACTTTTGTGTGTGTTCTTTTTCTCTTCTTTTTTTTTCAATTTCATCGATTCATATTTACTTTATTTATGGTTAGGGTTGGTGATTTATTAAGGTTAATTTTGCAAGGGTTTCCAATTTTTTTTTTTAATTTTATTATTCAATATTGAGTTTTTATTGAGTTTTTTTTTTCAATTTTATCTTTTAATATTTGATTGATTAGGGATTTGTTTTGCTTTTTTTATAGAGTTATCACAATCTCAAACAAATATTTTGATATTAAATTGGTGCTTGATTTTACAAGTGTATATTTTATTGTCATATAGTAAAATTAAAAATATTTGTTTTAAACATTATTAACAATAAATTGGATTCAATTTATGTATTTGATGGTTGAATCCAAGTTGACCCAAGTTAATTCATTATATTAATATCTATATTTTTTATTTTTTTAAAAAATAATTAGGTTTTTAATTTCTCAAAACATTATTTTCTGCTAGAAAACATGTTAACAATTCTGTAATTTTCTTTTCCATCATCAATTGTTATGACAAAACTTCTCTTGCACATCATCAATTGTTATGTCACTTTACTCATTTTCCTTGGTTTCCTTAATAAAGGCAGATTTTACAACTCCCCCGCACATAAACATAACCAACCTTATTTCTTATAATCAAGTTTTGGTTTCTTCTGTTCTTCTTCTTCTTTCCGAAGCCGCTCTCTATTTTTTTTTGGGAGGAGGAGGGGATTAGGGTAAAGAATGATTGAATTGATTTATATGGTTTTGGAATTAGGATTGGCAATAGAGAGAGAGGGGAAGAGAGACAAATAATCAGGAGGAAATCATAGGGTTTAGAATTTATACCAATATTATTTTTTATTTTTAATATTAACTCATCAAAATAATTTAAAATATTATATTTTAATAAAAAACAAGTTCAATCCCAATTTCAAATATTTTTAAAGCATGAAAAGTAAAAAAAATGGCTAGGAAGTGAGCACGTTTTAATTATATTTTATATTTATTAAAATACCAAGATGTTTTTTTATCTAATAAGATTACCATTAAAAACAAGACACATTAGCTTGAAATTTTTTGCTTCCATAGATAATTTGTGTTTTCATTGTTTTTATGAATCATCAAAAGTCTTATATAAAGATTATATCATCTCAACATATTGTTTTTGTAGAAAAAATAAAAATAACATTATATTATTTTAATGAACAACACAAATGAATCTGTGTGTCCATGTTTTTCAAAAGGATTTAACTTCATTAATAAGAGTGACCAACCATTTTGTATCGTAATTAATTCAAATACAATAATAAAAAGGCAACATCTTCATCATACCTTTACTACTATTGCATTAATACAATCACAAACATACCCTAGTGGTGGCATTTTTGGTGGCCCTTCTCTATCTTATAGGCAAATAAACATGATACTATATGATTTTCTAGTTTAAGTGTCTGTTTGTAATGTGATTGAGGTTATTTTTGAAAATATTTTTCGTTCAGAAATACATCAAAATAATATTTTTTATACATCACCACATCAAAGTGATATAAAAACATCAACTTTTTTTAATTTAAAGTAAAAAAAATAAAAATAAATTTTTTTGAAAAATACTTTTGAAATGCAATATCAAACAGGACCTAAAGACCTTTACTCATGTTCGACTGCTGATATTTTTCAAACTTACAAATGTTACCTAATTACTTGTAATTGTAATTTATTATTTATGATTTTACAATATAAATGTAGGAGAATACATAATAGGTTTAAGGGAGATCCAACACATCTAGTGAATGAGATTAAAAGTAAGAGTATGAAATTAATTAAGGCTATTTTTAGCAATACATTTGAAATTATTCTTTAAAATGCATTTAAATCATGTTTTTCTTTCAAATAGCACAACCCATAAAATTAAAAAATTTGTGTCCTTTTTCCCTTTTTTTCTTCCACGTTTTCTTGCATAACATGTTGGGGGGAAAAGAGAGACAAATAATATGAAAGTTGATTGAAGTTTCAATGCCACAAGATTGTTGCTTGACTTTAATACAAGTAAAAAAGAGTTATGTGGTAGAAAAAATAAAAATAAAAATAAAAATAAAACAGCCTTTTTTTAGTGAACAGTTCAACTGTGAGAAGAGCTTCAGTGATTTATCCAGGGAATTTTTTTTTTTAATCTTTGATATTAATTAATTGGCACTAAATTTGCTTGTACAAGCATTACATAAATGTATATTTATACACATATGTTCTTGCAGCTGAAGCTTCGTACGTAGTGGCAATTGATAATTGAAGCGTTGCCTATTCTTTTTGGATTATCCGTCTATCTAATTAGTTTACATGCAACTCGATTAATTTTACGAGTCTTAGTTTATATGCAACTCAATTAATTTTATAAGTTCTGAAATTAATGATTATATAGAATTTTAGTGATTATTATGTTAGCAATCACATAAAACGAATATTATATTAGCAAGAAAACAAATTTTTTAGTTAATTTCAAAGCTCGTGGAATTGTTAACATAATAACCACTAAAATTTTACATAGTTGTTAACTTTAAAACTCGTAGAATTAATCAAAATACACACAAACTGACCGAATACCCAATTACTCTAAAAAGAATAGGCAATCTTTCAATTAGCAATCACATAGAGCGAACATTATATTAACAATCATATATGGACAAACATGAAATAATAGTAAAACAAACATTTTAGTTCCAAGCTAAATTTTTATTTTAAATTATTTTTTTTTGGTATTTTGAGATCATTTTTATATGTTAATGTCAAAAATATTTTTTAAAAAATATTTTTATTTTATTTTAATACTATTATGAACAAAAAATATTTTTAAAAAACAAATACGAGAAACAAAAAAAATATTTTTAAAAACAATCAATACTTAAAATACCGCTGTAAACACCTAACGTTTCCTATCCTTACACGGAAAATCAGCTGTCATCTTCTTTTCCAGTCGCCCAGACATCGGCAAATTAAGCTGACAATTTGGGGCCACAGCACAACTGATCATATAATCATAGCTAGTTGTGTAGAATTAAATTCTTGGATGATTAATTATTGCAGACGTCTACGCTCTATTTACATGAAAACTGTGTTCCTGTTCCTCCACTTTTCCAGTTAAGTGCCTAGAGGTAGAGTACTGGTGGGATGCAAATTATGGCCACCACATGCAGCTGCTGATGGAAAATAGAGGGCGACCTTTAATTCTAGGGTAGAATATTGTTGACGCTACCATTGGCCTATCCTCGATCCAAGAACCAAGCTATGAATAGTTTCTCATTCATTTCCTGGCTCATCGCTCTCTTGATCACTGTGCGTATATATCAAGATCCACTTGATCCGTAAGATTTGAACTGGCAAGGGAGAAACACAGAAATACGTAGAGTTCTTTCTGTTCTTCACATGATCCTATATGGCGCAATCAAAGAAGTTCAGAGGTGTCAGGCAACGCCACTGGGGCTCCTGGGTTTGTGAGATTCGTCATCCTATACTGGTTTCGTTTTTATGTTTTTCAATTTCCTATATTCATTTATCTATCTATCTATCTATCTATCTATCTATCTATCTAAACTCTCATGGTTCTTGATTCTTGCACAGAAAAAGAAGGGTGTGGCTTGGAACATTTGATACAGCTGAAGAGGCAGCCAGAGCCTACGATGAAGCAGCGGTGTTGATGAGTGGCCGTAGCGCCAAAACAAACTTCCCGGTGGTTGCAAATCAAACAAGAGATGGTCAGAACTCTCCCTCCTCCTCCTCATCAGCTCTCAGTGCAAAACTACGCAGATATTGCAGATCTCCATATCCTTCCCTAACTTGTCTGAGGCTTGACGCCGAGAATCGCCACATTGGAGTCTGGCAAAAGCGAGCCGGCGCCGGTCCACATTCGGTTTCAGATTGGATTATGACTGTGGAGCTTGGAAAGAAGGAGCAAAAGACTCTCATCTCCGATACATCAAATATGGCAGGCCAAGAAGGTGGCAGTGATGATGGTCTAGATGACGAGCAAAGGGTCGCGTTGCAGATGATAGAGGAGCTACTTAATAGGTAGAAGGGGTTCCATCCAGGGATGACAATATTAGGTTTTTAATATATTTATTTATATCCTATTTAAGTTGGGGTTTCTACTTTCTAGTATATTTGGGCCCAGGATTGCCACCCAGGCCTAATGCTACAGCCATTAGCCTGATACACATGGGCCCAAGTGTCACACCGATAATAAAGTCATTATTTTTTTAGAACTTATTTTTTACATTTTCAAATCATTTTATAGTAGATAACCACGATATACAAGGGTTATGATGTGTGGTGGATTTTTTATTTATTTTTAATTATTTTAGGTATTTTCACCCAACAAAACCTTCAATAACTCATTAATTATGTGCAACTCCTTACTTAGTGCTAGCAAACCAAGAACAAAATCAAACCTTGTCATTTTTAACAATATTTTTACCCTAAATTTTTAGCCATTACTTGTTTCTAGGGATTGAAGGGAATTACAGTTGCATGAGGAGTCTATGAAAAATAATTTTCTAAAGAGTGTTGCTGTGATGTCGCGATCATTAATTACCCTAATTTAAAATATATGATAGTATAGAGCAAGTAAGGTGTTGATTTCACGAGGAAGTTTTAGTTCAAATCTTCATGCTATAAATTATGCAATTGGAGGGGGGGAGTTGGTCGGTGATTATCTACACAAAGAAATTATTACGAAAATTAAATAAAACTAAAATTTATCAAGAAAACAAATATTGGTCGTAGGTAAAATATTCATCAACAGAAATCACAACTCATTCTTGAAATAAACTTTAATTTATATTTTTTTATTTTTTCTTGATTTTGGTTAGTTAGTAGATCCACCGTATAACTAACCCTAACCAATAAACAATCATAGTGTTTGCACTGATGATTTAATTTATTGATAACCTTAAAAATTAGATAAATTGATTAATCTAGACAAAAGAACTACTCACAATTATGTTGATTTGTTCGAATGTTATCCCAACAATTAATAACATAGATTCACTACAAAAGTTTTGTTACTTCATAAGTTTATATACCACAATTCCGGTTTTGATAACAAACTTAGCAATAAATTATTCACAATAACAACCTCGAGACTGCTTTAGCAATTAAGATAAACAATCATAGGACATATGCATAGGAAAACAAACATATTCATTCATCATATAAACTAAATAAATGGAAGACTAAATCTCACAATTCTTAAAATCTAAAGGTTCATGCATCCTCGCAACAAAAAAAAAGGTTTAGGTTTGCATATCTATTGACACAACTACTATTAAAAATGAAATAATGTTTGAATTCAGGTTTTTGGGAAAGAGGATTTGTATTGACTATTTATATTTAACTCATTCAGGAGGTTATTTATATTGACTTGATTCAACTCGAGTTGACCATCTTGACCTGTGACCCTAAACTTGCTTTGAATCGACCCATGTGTTGAATTTTAAAACTATGACAATAACTATTTTATCCTTAAACATCTTAGTTTGACACTTTTAAAATTGAGAGTTTTTTATGATGACATTTTAGGAATAATAAATAATGTTTATGAAAACAAGTTCTCTTTGTAGCTTCTTTGAAGAAGTATTAGAGTTTATTCCAAATCTATCATAGAGATAAAATTATTTTTTAATATATTTATCTTTATCTCATCACCAAAAAGTTTTATATCTTTATTGTCTTCATACTATCTAACTTGAGACAATAATCAAACATTACCTTAAAGATGTCAATTAGACTAATCACAAGGTTAAGGGCCAAAAACATTAAAAAAAAACATTTAAGTAGCTTGTTCATGATATTTGGACCAATAAATTTTCAAGAGTTTTAACAAAGGAAAATAAACATTTATTAATGTGATACATTTAAAGAAAAATGATCCTTATTGGCTTAAAACATTCGTAGCCTTAACATAAAAAATGATAAACGACAACAACTTGTGTTTCCTTATTATTTAAGGACATTAATGTATAATTTTATACTAACAAATATAATTATTTATCCTACCATCAAATCAAAGCTAAATCCTTATCCAAAGATTCTATTTTTTTTGTTATTTGGGTTAAAATTGCATAGTGATTGAACACTGAAAAGGCTTTAAGATAAACTCGTTAGTTGATTTATGACTATTTTTCTTAGTGGGTGTTTGGCTTTGTGGTGGCTTCTGCGTTTGAAGCCAACTGCAGAGCCATACATGTTTGGTATTATCTTCCCACAGTTTTTATAACTGTAGGACCCACGCAAACTGAGATTTAAACTTCAGTTTACGAAAAGCAATAATTTGATGCTTTTCACCCGCACCACAGCTCACCACACATAAAAAGAACGTACCATGCGTTAAAAAGAAGGCAATCCTCCTGTTTACATGTTTCTCTTCTCATCCCTAACAAGTAGATGGCTCAACCCAAACTGTCAATACACCTATTTACATGTTTCTCTTCTCATCCCTAACAAGTAGATGACTCAACCCAAACTGTCAATACACATAGATCAAGCAAACCCTCCCGCCGGGACACAAATCATTCACCGATCATTAACCCACCCTCAGCTACAACCGACACAAATCACTCACACCCTCAGCTACAACAGACCACACACGATACCGTGAGCTTGCAGATCTGTATCCCTCGAGTAGCCATCGATCAACCCACCGATCAACCACACATACACCAGTCTCGCCTCATGATACAAACAAACAATGCAAACAAGAAAAACCCAACCTAGGAAAAGAAAGAAGGATTCTTACATGATAAGAGTTAGCAACACTAATCCCACCACTAGAACTAATCATCGAAGAGTCTTGATCAAAATTCTTCATCCGGGTTTGCAAGAGGTCACAATGCAAAGCCCAAGATTGCATCTTGTTGCTATTGTTGTTAAAGAGAGTGGAAGACTTTGTGGAATATACCTAGATGATAAAATGGAAGCTAATGGGGGGTTCAATGGAGGAGTTGTTGAGGGTCGTGAGAGGGAGGAAGGCAGATAGAATATAAATAAGAGCCGTTAAATAAGAGATTTTTCTAGGAAAACTTGGTTGGAAATCAGTTAGTAAGGTTGTAATTGTATTTGTAAATTGTAATTGCTGTTTTGTTAATCCAAATGTTGTACTTATATATATATATAAATTGAAATCTTGAATAAATAACAAAAAAAAAACTTGATTAATTGACATAAAAAAAAATGGGACCAAGAATAATTGATAGAAACAAAAAATAAAAATTAGGATCTTGAATAAATGACATAAAAAAAATATACTTAATTAATTGACATAAAAACGAGAAAAAGAGTGGGATCAAGAATAATCAAAAAATCAAAATTGATAAAAAAAGTGTATGTATATGTCATTTAAAGTAATTTTACAAGTTGACAGCAATATGAAAAGTATGGTAACCAAACACACAAAATTGCTTTTTATAAAACCTCAAACTCAACCACGGTTTTAACCAAACACTTCAATTTCAGTTATGAACCGCAACTAAAAGTGCTTTTCATAAAACTGTTTTTTTTCAACCCCAACCACAACAACAACAGCTGTGCCAAACAAGCTCCTATTCTATTTAAAAACTCGTTTGTTATTTTTCAGCATTGTTTAGGATCTTTTATGTAGTATAAATAGAGTTATTTAACTTGTATTTTTTTTTAGATTTTGTTTTATTTCATAATAATATTGTGTAAGAGGTTGCTCATGCTCTTGGTTCTTCATTTAACTCTTTAGGACTTATCAAAAACTAATTGTTTTTATAATACTCTTTCTTATACCTTCAATTCTTGATTCTTTATAATTAAAGGGCTGGAATCTTTCATTCATTTTTTTTTTAATTCTTAGTTCAAGTAATTATTGGATCGAGTTTAAAAAAATTCAATTTTAGTTTTATTATATTGTTTTATGTTGTTGGGGGTTATATGGTTCTTGCCTTTTAGGTTTGTATCACTTTTGACTCACTAATTTCTTAGTGTTAATATTGTCATTTTATTAAGAATAAGTATGTAGTTATATTTACTATGTCAAATAATAATTATTCTCAAAATCATAATTATTATTTCTTTGAATGAGATTTGAAAATTACATTGTATAAGATTTTTTTAATAATCAAAACTATTTGAAAATAAGTGATTTTTTTTAAATTTATATATGATGATATATCATTTTTTGATCATTTAAATACTTTTATATATTTATATTATACTCAAGATTTGTCTGTTTATAACTCCCGACTAAAACAACTTATAGTTAGAATCAAAACATAATATTTTCTATATAAAATAATTTAATAATTTTGAGTTTAAAAAAACACATGATAAAAATGAATAAAATTAAAATAAAAGATAATATAATTAAACTATTAACTTTAGCTTCCTTATTTTATTAGGAAATTTTATCATTGTTTTAGTTTGTTTTTTTAACTTCTATGAATGAAAATATTAATAAAATTTGACAAAAAAAATTATTAATACTTTAAAAAATCTTTAAATTTTAATTCATCGTTGCTGAATTTTTAAAAAGTTTATATGAAATTATATAAGCTTACAAAATTAAAAAAATATTTTATTTCCGTCACTGGCTGCGTCTCTACCCCTCTCCTCGTCTCTCCCACGATCAAATCACCCCACTCAAGAAACCCCCCTCCCCCACAACAGATAACATTCAGATAACAGCGCTGTATTTATTGATCTATCCATTTAATTTTAATGCTAATCATCATCAACAACCTCCTCTAATTTAAAAATAATGTACGGAGGATCCTCCAAGCGCGGCGGCCGAGGAGGCGGTGGCGGCTCTGGTTCCAGGCGCTCCTCCTTACCACCTCCTCCGCCAGTCCACCGCCCTGCACCAGGCTCCCGCCTCTCCCTTGGTCCCTCCAATAACCCTCGCAACAACCGTCCGGGTCCGATTAATGCCAAGTCATTGACGTCTTCAAACCCGGGTGTTGAAGAGACCTTCTCTTTAATTCCGGGAAACGGCCCACTTGCTTTTGCCATGATTATAAGGTTGGTACCTGACTTGGTTGATGAGATCAGAAGAATTGAAGCTCAGGGTGGCACTGCAAGAATTAAGTTTGGTTCCATAGCTAATAACAATGATGGGAATGTGAGTCACTTACATCCAAATTTTCTCTTCCTTTTCCTTTAGACAATTATTTTTAGTGTTTGATATAATTTTCTTTGCAATTATTATTTATTTGTCCAAAATTGATAGCTGTGTTTGGGTTTATATAATTGCATTAGGTTATTGATGTGGGTGGTAAAGAATTCAGATTTACATGGTCGAGGGAATTTGGTGACCCCTGTGACATATATGAAGAACGACAGGGTGGCGTAGATAGTAATGGTTTGCTTGTAGAATCTGGATGTGCCTGGCGGAAGGTCAATGTCCAACGTATACTGGATGAATCAACTACGAACCATGTTAAGATGCTTTCAGAGGAAGCAGAACGCAAATTGAAATCTCGCAAGTATGTCATATGATGCTCTTACGCCCGCTGTATTTCTTGAAATTATTTAATTGCTAGAGCCTAGGTATCCTTAACATGTTTTGTTTTCTTAATCATTGTCACCTGTGCCTGAATATCTCATTGGATTTTATTACTTGGTATTCTTAGCGTTATTCACTTGAATGTTAAGCAAATGGACGTGTCCTTGCAGATTGACTATTGTTCATATTAATCTTAATCTTTTATTGCAGATTAACTCTTGTTGATATTGCTATAAATGTTGATCTTATATAACGTTCCCAAATCTGACTGTTTGTTGTTTGCTGTATTAGGCACTTTGTGTAAGATTCTTTTGCAAGTTCTTCCAGCAAATGCTTTATTTTATAGTCTGTATATTCAATAATATGTGCTGTGGCTTTTCAATAAAAGGTTCAGCTTTCAGATGTCAATTAAGTAGGTTATTTTATCCTGACCAGTTGGGCTTTATTTTCTTAGCAACATCTCTGTAAAAGACTTGGATTCCTGCTGATTGCTCTCTGTAGTGATGCTTGATTGCTTTTTATTGACAGTTATTAAATAGTTCAGAAGGCATAAAATTGAAAGTGATGCCACCACCCATAATGCTAGTATAACTAATATTTTAATTTTAATTTTTTTTCCCCTGATGATAGAGCTATCGTGTTAGACCATGAAAACCCAGCCGCAAAGAGTCAAATAAAGCAATTGGCAGCTGTTGAGTGTAAGTTGACTTATATTCTGATCTTTTTTGTTTTGTGTCGTGTTTGTTTTTTCTCCATTCACTTGACTTTCCCTTAGAGAAGAGAATCCAACAAACATTTTAGGCACTGACTGAAATGTTAGGATGAAGTTGATTCTGTTGCTCACTGAGGCTATGTTCCTATATTCAAATTATTTTCTTATGAAAATCTGTTCTGTCAAAGAAATAGAGCTTTAATTGTTAATGTTTCTCTTGCTTCCAGCTACTCCATGGAGAAACTTTAAGCACAAGAAACAACCTCCATATAAGAAGCGGAAAGTTGAGCCAAACCCAGGTATACTTGTGGATTTTCATGTGATTAAAAAATGTACCTTTTCTATATGGTATCTGCTCAGAAGTTTAAGAAGCTTAAAATCCTTTTAACATAGCGTTTTTTTCCCTTACTGTTGCTGCTCTGCTCATTTTCTATTTCTACTAATTTAATTTGTTTAAACTATGCACCAACTGCAGGAAGTGGCTTCCCTAAATCCACCTATAAACCTGCACTGTCTTCAGCTGCTATTGCAAAAGGTAGACTCTCTTCACCTCTACCATCCCCTCCAGAACAATCTGGGGCTCCAGCATCTCCATACGGAACTGGAAGCATCACTAAGCATATTGTGGGCACAGAAGACTACATTCCTACCCAGATGAAAAATAAAGAGAATGCTGCTAGCTCAGAGAATGAAATCCCAGCCAAGGCTACTAGTGCTTTATGGGAGACAACCAGGCGCAAAGGGAACTTGGGGGCTAAACCAATGGATTTGCAGAGTATGCTAGTTGATTTACTAATCCAGAACTCTAAAGGGATGAGCTTGAAGGTATGAGGCAGATACTTCTATATAAAATATTTTTCACTGAATATTTGGTTCCATATTTTCTACATGCTGCTTCTTTGGCTTGTTCTGGGCTTTGTGCTTAGATGCTTTTCTGTGATGAGATCTTTGTGGTTTCTCTTGTCCTTGTAAATTTCTGTGACTAGCTCTTTACTGGCTTCTTGGTCTTTGTAAACTCTACCTCCCATGTCTTGTAGGCTTTGGAGAAAGCTGTTGGGAGTACAATTCCAAACTCTGCTAAGAAGATTGAGCCCATTATAAAAAAGGTAAGCAGTTAAAACCTTATATGTTAGCGGTTATAGAATAGCTTGTGATCCTTATGTCTTCTCATTCAATCTTGAGTATCAGATAGCAAATTTTCAAGCTCCAGGAAGATATATCTTGAAACCAGGAATGGAGTCAGAAAAATTCAAGAAACCTTCATCTGAAAGTGGAAGGTATACACCAATTAATGTGATAGAAGTTTCTTTCATTTGGCTGATTCTGTGGCCAGGTTGTTACGACTTACGTTATTCTGTTTTGTTCTCCTTTTGATTGCTACTAGATCTTAACAATATTTCCTGGAAGAATGAATAAAAATGAGGATATTTGGCAGAATTACCTAATACTAATTGAGTCATAATTAATAGGCTGCGGCATAATATCCTGCCCTGTTCTCCTTTCACTGTTACATGGCTTGGAAATTGATCTTGCTAGGGCATAAAGAATTCCTTTATGCCTAACCTCTCAATTCACGTGTGTTGATTTTAGAATGCTTAGTTTCTTTTTTTGTGTTTGTCTTTAGGTTGTGGGTTTTGAACCTTTTAATTTCTCCTCTCGCTCTAAATCATTTGGGAATTTGAGTCAGTCTTGGAGATTTGTTTTTTACAACACTTCAATATTTTTTTATCTCTGTATTTTGTTGGTTAATCATTCTTATGGGTATGTGAAATTGAAATGAATCCATAGGATGCCATTGGGTTGGTAGTGCTGCTACCTTCTTATAACTGGGCTCTAGTCATATTTTTGCCCTAATCTGCTCCAGTGAATTATCCCCTTGTGAAAACTGTAGAAAATTGAATTCAAACTTTCTGTATGAACACTCTTTGAAGTACACTGCCTTGTGTTTATTTGTGTGTGTATATCCATTACATGGGTTATAGATGTGTTATTTTACGTCCAGTTCTCCTGAAGACAACCACCAGCAAGCACAGGCTCCTGAAGATAATTGTGCCCAGAGACCTGATCCAGAGCCAAGATTTGCAGAGAAAGATTCTACTGTTGCAATCAAGGAACTGGTTCAGCCAAACTCTAAACTTGGAGAAGAATTAAATGCAATAGAAAAACTTGAAATAGATCAGGCTTCACCTGATTTGTTTGGTGAGAAGAAGGTTTCTGACATTAGTGAAGGGCATGCAGGCAGCTCTAGTGATAGTGGAAGTGACAGCGACAGCGAGAGTGACAGCAGTGATAGTGGAAGTGACAGTGCAAGCCGCAGCAGAAGCAGGAGTAGGAGCAGAAGTCCAGTTGGAAGTGGAACTGGGAGTAGCAGTGACAGTGAAAGTGATGCTTCTTCCAACAGTAAGGAGGGCTCTGATGAGGATGTTGATATCATGACAAGTGATGATGATAAAGAACCCCAACATAAGTTGCAGGCCGATGAACCAGGATTATTGGCATCTCCTGATCATTGGAGGTCTGTGCTGAATGGGATTGATGAGAAGCTAGATGGTAATAAGTCTGCTGCAGTTGACATTGAGGGCCATGAATCTGATGCTATTGAAATTGAGGACCATGAATCCGATGCTATTGAAATCGATAAAGACTTGGCTGGTGATGAAAAGGACATTAAAATAACTAAAAATGATAGTTTGGTTTCCAGCAAAGAAGGTGAAAAACCTGTGCAAGGAGCAGAATCCACTTTTCATGACCATGATATGATTCAAGAGCGCCAAACGTTCATAGGAAACTTATTTGATGATGATGACAATATGGTTAGGGACAACTTTAGGCATGAACAGTCAGACAGCTCAGAGAGAACATCAAAAAGTAAATCGAAAAGGGACCTTGATGTGAAGAGCTTTGACAGTAAATCTGAGCGTGTTAAAAGATTGAAAACTGAAAGTTTGTCTCTAGTGCCCACTTCTAAGGGTAGGGACATCCAATCCTCAGGGAGTCCACATGATAAACACAATGAAGACATGTACAAGGGCCCTGCCAATCAAGTGATGGATAGAGCTGATAAACAAGCAAGTGATTTTGGCTCAGAAAGGCTATATAACCAGGCAATTTCTGGAAAATCTAATCCAGATTTTCAACGACCAGGTCGGAGATCTTCTGATCAAAATGCAAGGTTGAAAGCTCTGGAAGATGCAAGCAGCAGATCCAAACGTGCTGAGGGCTCGGGAATTAGTTGTAAGTTTCCAGAAAAGGGTTCTGTGCATGAAGCGATTTCTATTCATAGAGAAAAGGCTTCGAGAGATACTCAGAATGAGGATAATATTTTGAAGGAGCAAAAGGTGCCAAGAAATTCCAAGGAAGGTGGTGCTGGAGGCAGACATTCAGCTCCCTTTGATTCCCATCACAGGAAACCAGGGGAAGCATTTGGAAGACCAAAGGATGCTGGACAAATTTCAAACTCAAATTTTGGGTTTTCACCCAAGGACACCAATAGAGTCGACATGGATAAGTACCCAGTTGTTAGTGGAAGAGGTCTCCATAGAGAGCTTTCAGACTTGGAGTTAGGAGAACTTCGTGAGCCATTTCATGAGGAAACACCTGTTAAAAAGCGGTTTGAAAGGAAAGGTTCTTTTAAACACTCGGAGAACAAATCAAGCACTTCAGATAACTGTAATTCAGATATAAACAAGGGCAAATCTATTGGAAAGGTATCATTGGACTCAGGAAAGCCCTCACCTAACCTAAGTGCTGGAGTTAAGAGGTCCCCAGAACGTCGTGTCAATGATTTAACAAGACTTAACTATAAAGCTATGCAGTCTCAGCCGCAACACGTTTCTAGTGTAGATAATCTTGATGTTGGATCTGGGTTCAGTAAGTTGGCAGACTCAAGTAGTAGATTAAGACCCAATGAAACTGTTGCAAAGCTAGGAAATAGCATGGAAGGCTATGGAGAAAGCCACAAGAAAGCCCCTCTCACTGCACAGAAGCTTCATGAATCTAAACGTGGAACACTTCTCCACTCAATAAAGGAAAGTAAAACACAATCTAATTCGATTGCTGACTTGATAAATGGACGGAAAGATACCCTTATGACAGAGGATAGCAATAATGTTTACAAGAAGAGGGAATCTTCTTCAGAGGATGACAGCTCTTCATACTCCAAGTATGAAAAGGATGTACCGGAGCTCAGAGGACCAATTAAGGATTTTTCTCAGTGAGTAATCATATTTGTTTTGGTTTGAGGCTTTTTTGTTGAATAGCTTGCCTTGTTCTTTTCATTGTAAGATTAAAATCACTCAATTCCATGACATGAAATTTAAATCATGTGCCATCTGTTATTATGCAGGTACCGAGAATATGTGCAGGAATATCATGATAAATATGATAGTTACTGCTCCTTGAATAGGATCCTAGAGAGCTACAGGTATCATAAAAATTCTTCATTTTTTTTTTATAAGGAGTGATTTGTTTTGCTGTTTGCTAGGTTTGGTCTAGCGCTGTTTGGTTTGTTCTCTAATTATATTTGGACACTTGATGTTGTATGCAGGAATGAATTCCATAAACTGGGAAAGGACCTTGAATCTGCAAAAGGAAGGGATATGGATAGATATCATAACATCTTGATGCAGTTGAAGGAGTCTTATAGTCAATGTGGAATGGTATGCTTTAAAGTCTTTTTATGGTACCTTTTCTGTGGCAGTTTTCATTTTTATGTACAAATTAACTTCACTAAAGCGTCTTAGTTACTACAAATTTGTTTTCTGGATCAATTAAATTCTACTTGTAAACATTATTAGGGATTAGAGGATGGCTGCACCTGCATATGCTTTAGGATAAAGAACAGGCACCACCAACTCTATTGATGGAATGAAATTTGATATCTTGATGATTTCAGGTTTTTTTTATTGGAAATTGTAAAAAGAGTTTGCAAATACAAGGACAAGGTAGAAATGATTGGGCGAAGGTTGTTATTAGTGGTGTGGGAATTAGGATTCTGTTGCTGAATGAAAGACACTAGTTGCTGGAAATTGCATCCATTTAGACAAACTTTTAGAGTCTAGACACTTGAATTCAGTAGTGATTAGGGAAAAAGATGTGATCCATAACTCTTTGCACGTCTATCTGTATGAAGTGGCACAAACCATATGTGAGGTTGGCATTTCCTTGTCATCAGTTCTGTTAATTTCTCACTAATTAAAGAGCGGTGGCACGGGACTCCTCCCTTTAATAATGAATACAAACTTTTGCTCCTGTGAATATATTAGGTACGAAAGTGAATTAGGTAGACTTATGTTATTTTCATCCATCTGCTAGACTAGAATGCTAGCAACCAAAACTTGTTGACTGCACAGGTTGTATCTAATAGTAATGCAGATGGTGAAATTCATCGAGTGATAGCAGTTTTATTATCTTGAGGAAGGTGAGATGAGTGAAAAAGATAAGGAGGATAAGTTCAATGATTGATTTGATGAATTCAAGTGAGGGAGTTTGAAGCAAGTACACAACCTTTCTCATAGTACACAGGTTGTATCTAATAGTAATGAAGATGGTGATATGCATCGAGTGATATAAGTAGCTGTTTTATTATCTTGAGGAAGGTGAGATGAGTGACAAAGATAAGGAGGATAAGTTCAACGATTGATTTGACGAATTCAAGTGAGGGAGTTCAAAGTAAGTACACAACCTTTCTCATTTTGAGGAAGGTGAGATGAATGAGTTGTGACAACACCCAGAAAACTAGACTCAACTGAAGTGAGAAAATCTGTTAGTGTTATTGGTATGATCATTAATAATAAGATAAACCAAGCAGTTTGAAATAATGCACTACGTACAAGATTCTCTAGACAGCAAGTAGAAGGTCGTTATGATAAGGTCCAAATAGCTGCTTTAACTATTTTGATGCATGCTTCTTATTTGTTTTTTGTTTTTTTGCCCTTGCCTACTATGCTTGGTTCCTTGGGTCTACAGTACAGTCTGAGGTCGTAATTTTTCTATCTTTGACGATAGAGGGAACAGTAATTGTTAGTTTGGGAGCTGCAAATATGCTGAATACTTTCAGTTTTGTTGTTATCCTTGGAACTTAATCAATAGGCTGGGATTGATAACTTTTCTTTTTTCAGGAAGCACATTGATGTAGCTTTCTTTTTTCCTTCCTAGACTTTACTATTTTGACTTCTGATGATATATGGCTTGCAGAAACACAAACGGCTGAAAAAGATATTCGTAGTGCTCCATAAAGAACTAGAGGTGATTCGTAAAACTCGCGTTCAATCTTTCATTCCTTTTATTTTTTGGAGCTTTATTGAATGGGATATCTTTTCTCAATGCAGCACCTTAAGCAGAGGATTAAGGAGTTCGTGCCCTCGTATGCAAAAGATTGAACATTCATTCAATGCTCTGAGACATAATTATCCAATCTTGTTCCTCCATGAAGCCAACGTGTGCTATATTCCCTTGACTGGTACATAGAGATGTAACAAAAAAGGATCGTCTCAAGTGATATATACCTATTTTCTTTTTTGTAGAATAGCAGAATGTTTTTGCGGAGGCATCTTAAACTTCAGCTTCGACGTTGGTGTGCTAAGGTCTCTCCTCGTATGTATGGATGGGGGTGAAAGGTACAGTTTTCCTGCCAGTCGACCTATTTTAGAATCTTTTTTTTTTAATAATACTAAATATAAAAAATAATCCTTTTATACAGGTCACTTCTTCTTCGTGGGTTGCTAACATTTTGTGTGAGTTATCTCATTGTGGATCTCTAACGTGATCTATTTACGCTTGTCATTTTTCCATGGTTCCATCATTAAAATTTTGAATCACAAACACAAATAGAAACAACATGCTAGTGTTTCTACATAATCTCTCTCTCTCTCTCTTTCTCTCTCTCTCTCTCTCTAGAGGAGAACCTCTCCATCCTCTCTTATTTAAGCATATTGAAGAATCATTGAGCTCTATTATACCCATGATTGTTTTGCAACACAACAAGAGAATTGTTGGGTTTTTTTGATGCCATGCACCTCTTTATTCATTTCTTTTCCTCTATTGTATGGTGGCAAAAAACATTTAATTTGAAGAAATAAACTCGAGCCCACCAAGGCCACTTTTAGGTTCACCAATTAACTTAGAGGGATGCACATATCAAGAATCAAAACATCTTTAGAAGCAGAATCCGAGATGGATCCCGAGAGGAAGTTAGCGTTCGCAGTTCCTAAAAAGTCAGATTGTCATAGATATCGTATTAGAGGAAATGAGACTATGATTGTTGTTCTTTCATTCAAGATAAAATGAATGAATAAGAGTTTATTACAAGACCATCATCACTATAAAGACTCTTAAAATAAATGATTTTTATTTGTTACTATCTTTACTTGCTAGAAAAACTATTGCAACGTTTAATATAAATTTTAATTTTAAAAAATCTTAATATTAATGAATACAAAAAAATACACTAGAAAATTATTTTTTTCAAATAAAAAGTTACATTTTTTATGAAAAAATAAACTTTAAAAAATGAAGTCTATAAAAGTTATATTTTTTTTTATCATATAACACACAAGGAGTGAACCTACAACAAGGGTTGTAGTTGCAATGGAAATCCCAAGTTTATATATATTAAAAAAGCTCTTAACTCTATGGACATAGTCAATAAATTAAAATATGTAAAATCATAAACATATAAAATCAATTTTTTTATGAAAAAATAAACTTAAAAATGAAGTTTATTAAAGTTACATTTTTAATAAGAGTGATTTAATCATATAACAACATTAGGAGTGAACCTACAATAACGATTGTAGTTGCAATGGAAATCTCAAGTTTATTTTTTTTTTTTTATGATTTTTGGTCCAATTTTAATACCTTCACCCCTACTAAATTTTAGTTAATCACTCAATTGTCACCACCAATCTAAAATTTAGGGTTCATCTCCAACACCTTAATCCTTTCTTAGTATGATTAGCCCACACTTGGATATACAAGTTTCATTTTATCAATACATTATAGCTAATTTGCTTGTGATAACGAAATTAAGTAATTAATTAAGAAAGATTTTTTTTTTTACTTTTAAAACAATATATGTTTTTTCTTGAAAGGTATTATTTTTTGTGATTAAAAAATCTAAACGTAATAATCTTTCTATTATTAAAAGTTAAAATTGACCTCATCATAGACAAAAGTGTTGCTATGGCTGCCTAATAAATTAAAAAACAAACATCGAATATTCGCTGCCATTGACGGCATCACATGAAAAACTAGTCAATCCATGGTGTCCCATGTCAAAAAAACTAATTTAAAATCTATGATTTATATTATTTAAAGTAATGTCAATTTCACCTCTAGAATATGCACACGACATTCATTGGTGGCTATTATATTTAATACGTGCGGTTGTCCTCGTCCTGGATTCCTAAACTAAAGATGTGGAGATTTTACCTGCAGGGTCTGTCCAGCGGTAGATGGAAAGCAGTCTTTTTCATGAGATCATGGTTTTGAGTGTTCTAGCGGTATCTTGAGGGTGTTCCTTTTCATGATATTCTGGTTCGATTCCTGCTTGATATGCATGTCATTCTTGTTGTGCCTTACATGTTTATTGGGCTTACAGGATGTTCAGTGGATCCGAGGAATAATCCAGGTGCACGCAAGCTGGCCCGGACATCCCGGTCATAAAAAAAAAATGTGGAAATTTTTTCCACTTCAATCCCTTTAAGAAAAAGGAAAAAATTAGTCATAAAGTGAGGCTTTAATTGTTAATAACATATTATTAATTATTAAAACTAAAATTCTTGTAGCCACTTTGGTTTGTGGGTTTGGCTAGTTTATTTATTTTTATTCTTTTATATTTAGATATTAGATTAATAGGCAAGTAATTTTACAATTGGTTTTGTTGCACATTTTATAAGGTTATTGTAGTTTAAAAAAAATCTCGTATTGGGTTGGTTTTTGATTTTTTAATTGTCTATTTTTATTATTATATAGTTAAATAAAAAATAATTTATAATTCCAGTGGAATCTATAAGCTGATTTACAAGTTTAACTTGATAGCTTGGATTAACTAATTCATTGGTTTGACGAGTTTTACCCATAATTTGGACATGTTTCCTTTAATTTATTTAATTGATTTTTCATATTTTATCCTTCAATATTAGATTGGTTGAGAAATAGACTACATAATTTATTTTTGCTTGCTATTTATAGAGATATCATGGTCTCAAATAAATATATATTTTAGGGTTAATGCTTAATTTTATGATCATTTATTTTTACCATAAAATTAAATAAAAATAATTTATAAAAAAAGGTTATTAAACCCAATATAATACATTACCCGAGTCATTGGGGAGCCAATGTCGATCTAATATGTCATTATCTTAATTTTTTTATAAAAAATTTCATCTTAAAGTTGACTTTAAACCCATGAAATTGATCAATTTAAATGGGGTTTACTATTGCGCAGTTTAATTAAAAACTTAAGTTAGGACAGCCATGGCACAGTGCGTGCCAAATGACAAGCACAAAACACACTGTATGACATTTCAACTCTAGCATTTGGACGGTGCATTCTCTCACAAATCACAATGGACCGGAATAATAATGTTTTTAATTCTCAATTTTGTCCTCAAACTTTGTTTCTAGCACAATTTGCGGCCACCAATACAGTTTCTAAATGGAATTTATATAAAATTTATTTACAAAATAATAATAAATAATAGAAACAAAAGATGAAAACATATAGTAGCCAGCATCGGAAAAGCTAAATGGAATTTTGTTTTCCGAATTGTTTTTATTATTTTCAATCTGAAGATTATTAGCTTAAATACATGTTTTGCCTACTACTTTCTCATTAATAATTCGTTTCTGAATGGTAAATCTGTTGTGTAAATGAACGAAAAACAAGCAAAGAAAACAATTAAACAAACTTGAGGCGTGCCTAGCACTGTCCTTAAGGATATTTCCCCAATAATGAGGTACCCTCCAAGATTCAACAAGCTCTTCCTCAAACAAAGAGGAGAATACAATAACAGCAAAGAAACAAGAGAAGAGAGAACCAGCAAATTAGAAGAAGAAGAGAAGTAGATTTTTCAGATGTCTTTTGTTTGAAAAATCTGTATAGTATTTATAGTGGTTGTTACAATATAAATATAGCTGCTACAATAATTTAAATTATAGTTGTTACACTTATTTAAATTATAAGTGTTATAAAATTTATGATGACAGTTATAAGATCTATATAGTATTTATAGTTTTAGTATATAAACACTTGATGAAAATCTTATTTCTCCAATGTGGGATAGTAGATCCTATATATACTCTTTGTACTCAAAAGGTCTTTTATGTTTTACCAATGTGGGATAGTCTTTTGAAATATTTATTGTAATTTTTACAACAAAATCTACAGAACAGAAACACTCACGAAATACACTAATGAGTGATGCTACCTAGAGACGAATCCAGAATTTGTCAACTGGAGGGGCCAAAATGTATAGTTTTATTGAAGAGGGGTCATTTCATAAGAATACCTTCAAAAAATAAAAGAAAATCAAGGGTGAATTTGAACCATTTTCACACTTTGAGGGGATTCTGAATTGCTAACACAAACTAGTGACAAACAGCAGCCAGGGCAGAATCAGTTGTCTGTCAGGACTTGGGACTTGATTAATAGACCATAGTTTGGAGTGCCTATCACAGCTGTACAGTACAGGGGAAAGGAAGAAGAGAATTAAGCACCCTTTTTAAATGATCATTCTGTATTCAAGAACAGGAAAATGCTAACAACTGTATTTTAATACTATTCTCAGTAACAAGCAACTTGAATATTCTTAATGGAGGGCATGCAAGCAATTCCCATAAACCTCAGGGCAGTATATGCTTATCCATGTTAGGTTACATAGAGAAGGGGAGGGAGGGAGGGAGGGAGGGAGGGAGGCTCATGTACAAACCCTCAAAGAGCTGTTAGTTGACCAGTGTGTCCCAAAGATTTCCACGATGACTCAAGCCGCAGCAAGTGCAATTTCTCGACAAATGCTTCTAGGACTTTCGCCTCTTCTTCTGGAGCAAAGGCCATGCAGATGCTAAGCTCTTGCACTGCCTGACCATATTTCCTGCAATTGCAAGCAATTACTTCAATCACACTGTAATGAAATGCGTTGCAGTTTTCGTCAAGGCATGAATATCGCCAAATCTATACCTGTTATAGTACAGCATCATGCCATGGTCTCTCCTTAAAGCCCAATTATGTGGTTGCAGAATCAACAATCTTTCTGAAGCCATGATAGCCAGCCTGTAAAGAATTCTGTAATTCAGCCTGGTATGCATGAAAGAAGTTCATCTTCCTGAACTAATATAACAATTGCGATGCTAGATAGTTTATCTTCCAATTTAGAATATTGAGATGCGAGCTCAGCTCTAAGTTGAACTCCAAATTCATCAACTCCAAGTTGAACTCCAAATTTACATGCATCCATGTGCAATAGAAAAGAAAAGCGAGGGCCAATTTCATCTTGTACGGAAACATTCTACAGCCTGGCCATAGCTGATAGACTTCAACTTTAAGTCATTGCCATTTGCCAACTGGATTGACATGACAAAACAGTTCAAAAGCAACTTCCAACAAAAGAGTGATTGTTGCAGCCATGCAAACTCAGAATATAATGTAGTTAATATCATAAAGTTTAAATGTATAAACCACCCATACCAATCACAGTGCAGATTGTGGGTTACAATAACCATGGATCTCAAGCAACAAACTATTTTTAAGACTCTTAATGTAATAAAACAAATGAAGACAAGTAGATGCATGTCACATCCTTAAAACATACCCTTTAATCTTCCAAGAATACAAGTAGGCATACAAGCAGATTTACTTTGGATGTCATTTTCGTGATCCTCCAGAAATAAAATATCACTATCCCAAAAGAGAGTAATTCCCCAGAAAATGAAAGGCAGAAATATGTTAAAGAAAATCATGTTGTGCCAACTGAAATTTGTGCTCGAGTAGAATGCATTTCCTATTCTAGAAAAATTAGCCTGAACCAAAGGTTGAAATACAGTTTCTAATCTTGCTTCTTTAGTTCCAAGAATGACAAGTAAAATGGAAAAACCTTGAAAGTGCTATTCATGAAATCAAGTATTTCTTCATAGTACAAGGGCACTTGCAGGTTATAAGCAAGAAGCTTGAATAATACAGAATGTTAACATGTTTAAAGACCACATCATCACACTATCTATGTTTTTATTTTTTTTGGTGAATGAGATCAAATTTATTAATTGACGATTAAGAGATTAGAAAAGATAGTCTGAGCAGTAAAAAGGCAATTTAGCAAATAAGGAAATGAATAAATGAGTCCCAGGAAACAATAAAGCAAGAAATTAGCCCCCCAAAAAACAAAAAACTAGCCTAACAACCATGCAAAAGCAAAAGAGACTCCTGTCACCTGCAGCCACAAAGCCAACTGGAAGGACTACCAAAAGGAAGCAGAAGAAACCCGGAATAATACAAAGAAAACTACCAAGACCAAGAAAATGACTGCACCAGTCACCAAGACCTACAACTGCCAAAAAACAAAACCAGCAGATGTCCTAAAGAAGACAGGATAGAGAACGAGCAGTGCAAAGCAAAGCATGCCAGGAGGAACCAACACTGTAGAAGATAACACAATACCAAACAGGGCAATCAAAGTCACTTGAAAAGCCATCTCAATATTACAGGGAAATGGGCAGCAGAGACTCTGAAACAACATCTGGACTAACAAATCAAAATTCACAGAAGAAAGTCATCTAATTTACACAACCACACAACAATAAGGCATCCTCAAAAGAAAAGGTGGACACGAAAAATGGCAAACTGACACAAGACCCATAACAAGAAGCAGAACCAGCAGTGCGAAATAGATATTTAGTCTGGGTTGGGTTTCACATTGTTGTGTTCGAGTTCAAAAAAAGCTTTCCAAAGCCCTTTCTTCAGCTCAAGTGGCAAAGATTGCTCACCAGAAGGACAAAAGTAAACACTAACATTGGCTCAATACTATAAGACTATATGGACAGAAACAATTAACACCAAAAAACCAGCTAGAACCCCATCCATCTCAATAGCAAAAAATGCTTCACCCTCACCCCACAAGGTGCGGTTTATGTCACAACTCACGCAAAAACCCTGGGAATGGTCAATGGGAAAAGAAAACAATTACAATTTTGCACTAAGAAAATGTAGCGCACAAGTTAATTAGGCATGATCCAGACACACAGTACGTTGCTTTCTTCTATTATTATTTTTATGTTTGCTGAATAACTGATGCATGTATCATGATTATAAGAATCAGCAATTCAACATGTCCTGTTATTGTTCCCATGTCACACGCTTAACTGTTTTATGATAATCTGAAAATAAACGGCTTGAAGATAAGGGCTACGTGGCCCACCCAAACATTGAACAAAAGGAAGATAACCGACACAGCCATATAGATAAATAAGAAAACTACCTTAGATCTTGAGGCCGAAGCAATGGAATGCTTGAATTATGGACCTTGATAAGTTTTTCATCAGTATTATGAGCATGCCTGAGTGGAGAAGTCAGCATCAATCCAGGATTTGATCTTGAAGCACGTTTCCAGTGAAGCCTCTGCCACAATATAAGATTTAGTTTATCCCCAAGTGGGCATAAGTATATTTAGAGAATAAATAACTGTTAATGATGGAAGAATTAAAAAGGGACTAAATGGGTGCACTGGTTATCTTGGTAAATGTAAAAGACAGAAAGTATTTGGATGAAATTCCAGAAATCAGAACTCACAATCAAATTGGCCAGAGCAATCCCTATAATGTCTCGTTTTGTAGCTATCTCAAGTCCCAAAAGAGAGTTTCCAGTTACATCTGATGCCTTTGATCTAGGGTCCTCAACACACCTTCCATTGACAATTGCAAACAAGCTGTGCCCTGAAGTTACCTTGAAGAGCTCCTACAGGAAGGAGAAGCAAAATGAGAAAGATCTGGTTTGAAGTTTGTCGAAAAATAAGGTTTTACAACAGGATGTCATCCACAGATTGTAAAGAAATGCTTCAATGACACATTAGAAAGAATAAATTTAGTAAGAATCATGAGCTGCCATGCTAAATTTTGATGAGCACGAACAATTTAAGCACCTCTAGGTTCCCCATTTGAGGCCATATCAAAAAATCTTCCCCAACTCGAGATCCCACAATGGTCAGACCAAGTCGTCTACAGACTTCAATGTAAATTATACTGAGCAAAATTGCTGTCAAGAAGGAAAATATATGATCAGATTGTGGTGAATACCCACATAATGAAAGAACACAGCAATAAAGCATATATCACAAATAAGAAAGTTATTCAAGAGCCCCAATGTACAAAGTGAACCAGAAAAATGCAATAAAACACCTAGCTAAAAATGCATTAAATAAAAAGGATGAAATTTTACCACTGCCACATCTGGTGCTTAATACTGTGTGCAAGTATGAAAACTTTGAATCTACAACAACAGGTGATCTTTTGAAGCCTCTCAACTCAAAAAGGACTAGATTCACTGCATCCAAAAGTTCAACAAAATAGCAACCTATGTCTCTTGAAACTAGCTCTGCTTCGACCTCCTTGGTGATGTCGTCCAACTCACTGACCCACTGACTTATTGTCTTTCCAGCCAAAGGCATCTGCTCCACACAATCCCACTCCTGGGCTTTCAATGCAACTGAAACATCTCTTCTCTCATACTGGAGTGAGCAAGCATCAATCTCTTGATTAAGAGTGATAAATGCCTCATCTTCTGATGCAATGTACAGCAAAGCCTAGACCAGCCAGGAGAAAACACACTGGAATTCAGAATCTCCCAACAAAGAAACTTTCAATCAATTTAATTCCAAAAAATAACAAGATTTTGATACGTAAAGATATATAATAACTCAACAACTTGCACACGATTTGCAACAAGTAGCTTGGTCAAGAGGTACACACGAGAGAAAAGATTAGGAAAGAAAAGGGAACAAATCACCATATCAAGTTATGATCATAAAAATAATGAAGAAGGAAAGATCATTTATCATAATTCAAATATACCTTAGCAAGAGAAATGTCTTTGTCCTTGGATTGGAAGGAGATTTCCTGGGTGAACTTTTCCCTCGCGGAGCTGACAACCTGGTAGCAATTGTTTCAAGATGAAAAAATAAGTAGCAGGATTGGAAAAGGTGAAGAAAGACATTAATGCAACCAAAAAACCATTGCACAACATATCTTTACAACAAATTAGTAGTATGATGATGATGAAGACGACAAAGGCAAGATAGGGTGTTAAAATGGTATACAAATCAACCTCCTGATAAGTTTTGAGACGGCGGGAAGATGAGTCCATGGTCATCTGATTGATTGAAAGAGGGGAAGCTGACGCTGAGACTGAAACAATAGTATTCCCATTTCTTCTCCTCCAACGCCGGTGTTGATCATGATCATACCTGATATGATATGATCATTGTGAAAAGAATAAAGGGACATTTGGGGTTTTGCATACCACAGAAATTCCTTCTTCCTCACCTCTCTATTAATACAAGTACATACATACATAAGTGAAAACTAAATATTTATTCATATTTATGAAGATGGGGCACAAATTTAAGCATAAAATTATAAATCAAGCAGCCAAGCTTAAGTGAGAAATTAAATAAACAAATGTCAATTTTAATCATTACCTGATGGGCAAAACATGAGATGAAGGTGCTGGTGCTGGTGCTGGTGCTGGTGGCGGCATGGTTGTTGCAGTAGCAACAGTGATGAGTGAATTACACAGCATTTTCTTGCCTGCTTCCTCCTATACTACTACTACTGGATTGGAAAGAGAAATTGGTTCCAAGAAACAAATATGTATAAAGAACCAGAAAGTATACGCAATAGAACAAGAAGAAGAGGAAGAAGAAGAAGAAATGTAATGTTAATTACTAAAATATCAGAGCATTTTGGGTAGCAGTGATTGTTACGGAACGGAACAGAAAAGAAACGTAGAAGGGTGACGATGGTGACGACGACGACGACGGTGCCATGGCGGTGGTGTCTCTGATTATGATCAATTTACTTCCAGAAGACAACATGTGGATATTACAGTGAGGTGAAGAAGAAGATGATGAGTGCGTGTGAAAGCAAAAATCCATGATCTAATTGGTGATAGATAATGATAATAATAATAATAATAGAATGATCTATCTAATCTAGAATAGAAAAGAAAAGAAAAGAAAAGGAAGAAGGCAGGGAGGAGTGAAAGGGACTTGAGTGTTGTTTTTGATTATTTGTTTTTATTTATAAATATATTAAAATATTTTTAAATTTTATTCTTGATATATTTATTTTAAATTAATATTTATTTAAAAAAATAAGTTTTTAAAAAAACATAGTTAAATTACGAAAACAAACACTGAGAAGTTGTTTGGCTCTGCGTTTCAGCCGGCGTTTCATGAAAATTTAATTTTTTTATTTTAAATGAATATATTTGAGTGTTTTTAGATTATTTTGATGTGTTGATATCAAAAATAATTTTAAAAAAATAAAAAATATTATTTTAATATATTTCAACATAAAAAACATTTTAAAAAACTATTGAAACCACTCTCCTAACAAGCCCCGAGTCTCAACCGACTACTCACTAATTGGTAAGTTTGTGTGGTGGGTCATCGATGCCTCGTCTCATCACATTATTAACAATATTCTAAAGGACAATGATATGGGATTTATCATTGTATATCCTTTCACCAGCTATTTGCATTGCGCTTCATTGTCGCGAGAAATTTGTTCTGGTTTTGTTTTAATATATGTAATTTTTTTTTTGCATTTTAATATTTTTTATTTTTTTTAGTTTTGATTCCTTTAATTTTTTTTTGTCTTTTTGGGATAATTTTTATTTTTTGTTCGTATTTATGTATCTATACTCTTAATTTTGATTTTTTATTATTATTTATCTCTGTATTAAATGCAACTTGCATTAAAAAACAAAGTAAATTTAGCTTTGCTGGTGTGAAATGAGAGTGAAAATCTCTTTTTGCACGTATAATGAATGTTTTGTTGTTAGTGATATGTTATTTTTGTGTTATTTTTATTTATTTTATCTACATGTGACTTGATCAATCGAATGACTCAATTGAAACAAATCCAAACTTATATAGCAACAATCAGGACAAAACAAAATAATCAAAAGATCAAGGACCGAAAGGATAATACCATAAACTAAGAGGACTGCATCTAATTTCGGTTGTAGGGGGAGAGAAAAAAGTTGAAAAAAAGGATCAATTGACCACCAGCATGTCTCCGATCATCGTTCGACGACACACGAACCACAATGGGAAAAAGGACATGTTGTAGAAGTTGATGAGACAGAGGATTGACATTTTCTACCACCTAACGACGCTGCACGAGCCGTCGAAAGGGCGCGGACAAAAAACAATTGTCGGCGCGTTTTTGTCGACACGTCAACAGTGTTTTTTTTTGAAGAATTATAAAAAATATCAAATTAACTAACCCCCTCCCCCCAAAGCCCATGTAATAACGATTAAACCGTACAAGAAAATACCAAGTTACTCCTACATCAAACTCTTTATTTTTGTCTTTAATAGGGGTAATTCAGTATTTGTGTTGCTCGCCAGTTAATGAAAAAACAATAATACCCCTGTTAGCAAAGCTTGGCTTTTGTCTGATTCATGGGCAAAATACTTGTTATATTCTTCATCAAAAAACTAAAATATTTATAACACCCTTGACCAAGCAACATGTTTTTTACTGCAACCGGGACTAAAATGGTAATTTTACTATGCAAACCATTAAAAACATGTAAATAGCCCCGAATGCAGTAACTAAATTTTATGAGTTGAAGAGTATAATAGTAATTACACTATTTTATTGCACAGTGAACTGTGTTTATAGCTACAATGAAATCTCATACGGTTTAGTTTTTTGTATAATAAAGATGATATTATAGTAATAATTATTTTTTAAAGTAATATTTATTTAAAAATATATTCAAGATTTTTTTTATATTTTTAAAATTTTAAATTTTGATATTAGCATACTCTAAAAACACTAAAATAATTTATTTATTATTCATATTTTTTCCTTTGCCAACACTTTTATTTTATTTTATTCTTATAAAACTAAATTGAATGAGAATTTAAGTTAATTTGTTTCGAAAAAATAAGGTTACAACATAGGAAATTAAAATAAGAGAGATAAAGAAAGTGAGAAGTTTGTTTTTGAATTTTGAGCAAATTTTTTATTTTAGACCTCATATTTTCTAAATTATAAATATTGGGCTCCATTGATCTCCCAATTTCATTAAAAAAAATCAACCTTAATCCATAACTTTATTTTTTATTCACTTCTTAGCTCCTATTTTGAGAGAGGAAAAAGAAAATAGCTAGATTTTGGTGGTAGAGAGAGAAAAAATCACCATTAACACCAGTTACGACCATCAAAATGATTAATTTTGATGTCAATGAATTTTATTTATTAGGCGGGAGTTTCACTTATGTATTTTGCACCTTTACAGTACTTAAAAAACACATCTGAGCTTGGGAGTTTTTTTATTTTTGAATGATTTCACTTAATGTTGAGTACACAACTCACATGTACCTTCTGAATATCGATACATTTAGATTTTAGGTTTATGATCGATTTTGATACTACCATAATTGTTATATCCTTTACTTTGAAAACTAGCACCTAACTTTATTAACTTTCATGGAACATTTAGTGATAAAGAGTTTCAATGTGAAAACATTTGTTTTCATAAATATAATGCCCTTATGGCTAACAACTATTATTTCAATTCTAGTCATATTTTATAAAATCTTGTTAGAGTCTTCCCTAAACAATGCTCTACTAATTTGTCTTGTGGTACTTATATAATCTTATATCATGTTTCAACCAATTTCAACTAATCCAATCAATATTTCTTATAAAGTCATTTCATTTTATTCCCATTATATAAATAGTTTTTATTCTGGTTGTTGGAAGGGATAACATATATAGAATTACATATCGCCATTTTAAATTCATATTTTTACATGAGGATTATTTGTATTCTTAGTTTATATGAAATAATCATCATTATGTTAAAATTAAAGTAAGTCTTGTACTTGTGGTTTTTCTTGCACATGAACTCGAGGAACACTTATTGGTCCAATGTTCCTCTTGTGATTTCTAAGAAATAAACATCATTACATGGTTAATCAACTATCCATATTTATTCATATATAATGAATCCATCTCACCACGATCTATATGTTCCACACAAAAATCCATTCATTCTTTATCAAATTCATAGACACCAAGATCATTTATATGTGAATACATTATTTGTTTAACAACTATTTTTTCCCGTATCACCTAAAAGACCCTTATATTCACTTGTTCAAGTTGTTAAACAACCCAAAACTTCTTACAATCAAGCTATTATAACAACCTTGATCTCACTCATATCTCAGACTACCATACCCACTTCTATTACACCATATTTAGTTGTTAAAACAACTTCACTCGTATCACATTTGATTTATCAAAACAACCTTCTTTATGTCACATTCAAGCTTATCAAACAGACATCATTTACCTTATAATAAGATTGCGAAACAGCCACCATTCCCATCACCATCAGGCTTTCATAACATATACTATGTATAACATAATTGGACTATTAAACAACTTTTATTTCTCCATTACTATAAATGTACTACACCAACCTTTCTTTTCCTATTAGGTTTCATAAATCAAAGCCCTTTGTTTTCATTATATTCTATTTATGATCTTATATTCAGTCCTTGCTCTTATGATAGATTTCTAACTATTCCTTATGAATAATCTCTACTCTTGTGGTCAATTTTAAGACATTGGACATCCATCCCCACTTGATCGACAAGCATAATTCAAGCCTATGACAACTTTTACTTTTTTACCTTTTCTTATTAGTTATCAAGTCATCAAATGATTCTTTAACATGCATATATCATAATATAACAACTATAAAGTATAATTAAGAGTATGTTTATTTCTTTATCTTGGGTAACTCTCTCTTCTTTTAACATAAGAAACAAGTTTTTTTTCCTTCTCTTTTGATCAACCAATACCAATTTCATCACTTTATTCCCAATTCAAACCATTATCCTTATATCTAACATCTCAGTTCTTATCACTAATGGTTTCCCTATACTTATGGCGGGCTATATATTGAACGATTATACTAGTCTCCACTCTTAAAGCTAACTACATTTGACGATATCAATAGTCCCCTCTCATTTGGTCATGTAACTTAATATTGATAGTCCTCACTCATGTGTCCAATTATACAGCTTGATATCAATAATCCTTACTTATATGGTCGACTATATAATTGTCCTCACTCATATGGCATGTAATAATAAAACTAGTTCCTACTCATATAGCCGACCATATTTATATAAAAAAAACTATGGAGTCCATGTAGCTGATCATAGTCATAAAGCATTATGAAGTCCATATTCATGTAACCAACTCTAATCCTTTCTCCTAGCCTATCCCATACTCTATGTCCTTTCTTTTTCTTACTTGCTTTCTTTGCAACAATAGAACTTTATAGAATTTAAGAAGTTGAAACAATAAAACACTGAAATAAATCAAGACATCAAACACGTACTTGTCTCTTTCAACAATCATGCTCCTAACATGAAGTTCTATTCCTGTTATCCTTCATGAATCACATAACACAGTCCTATCAATATTTTTTAATTCTAGTTTCCATTATCAAATATGTACTCATATTCATACATATAGGTATATACATATAAATACACAACACATTACATTTATAAACCTTATTTTCATATGCATTTATTCATTCTAAATACATTATATTATTCACAATATATTCCATCAACATACACACACCTCAAACAATGTCATGCTCAAATGTATAATAAATTTTATACACCAACACTTTATAAGTGTATTTTTCAACTTCTTAAAGCATATTAATACTCATTTATGCTTTTCAACGGGGTTTAGACTTTAATTTAACCTTTGTGCCCAAGCAAACAACTAAAGCATTTATATATTTAGAAATTTATGCTTGCATTAATGCATACTATAATGCATTCAAATTTCTCAAACTTCCACAACCTTATTCGGTTACATTCAACTTATTTTTCAAATTCTAAAACTTTCCAAAAGCTTTTCACTTATAAATTCTCTAAGGTTCCAAACTACATCTTGTTGAAAATACATCTCATTAACATCCATTCATCTATTCCACACAACTTAAACAAAAAACATTTAAAGTTAATTCATTCTTTTTCACAAATCAAAGTCTTAGAAGGTTTTTTGATGTGCATCAGTCTAGAAACACCAACAAGGACCCATTATATGCTCCAAATGGTCTAATGACTCATTCTAAGATAAAGATATTGAAAGACGTATTGAATGCATTGATTTTGAAGGTTTCAACAAAGTTAGAATTGAAAGGTCTATTGGAGTATCAAGAGGAGATCCTAATACATCTTATCCATGTGCAGGAAGAGTCCAATACAACCTTATTTGGGCCATTAAGTGAGGAAAGGAAAGGAAACAAAAGAATCTTACTACATCTCAGCCCTATAATATTTTACTTCCTTCTCTTCTTTTTATGACAGAACATAAATTTAATATTAGAGGCTTTATTTTATTTTATTAACTACAACCCAAAATTTGTATCGACTTAATTAATACTTTATTTTAAGCTAGAATCCAAAGCTTGTTTGGATTAAGTTATGGGCTTTTCAGTTTAACGTTTTGGGTTAGTTTTGAGTGGACCTCATATAAGTCCATATAAGGGGTCCATTATGGTTAATTTCTTAAGAACCATTTAAACTCATGTAACCAAAATTTCCAGTCTTTGATGATTATTACTTCTGATTTTTTTTCCAGCTTTAATGTTTGAGAGTAATTTTTGTATTCTTCAATTGTTGAACGAACTAAATTTGACTTATTGAAAATTAATTGACTTCATGACATCATTATACTCATTCTAGTAATGCCTTGTGGTAGAATTTCATTGTGTTACACTCCTATCATACCTATTTCAGTTTTCCTGGACTAGACACAATCTTAATTATGGGTTACGTGACCACGTGACTACGGGATTTGCATAACTTGGTATCAGAACCAGACTCCAAAACAAGGTCATATCCTTCTGGTATCAGATAATTTTTACGTTGTTTGTTGTTAGCTTGTGGTCAACTTTGATCCTAATTTTTTTTTTATATTTTTATTGCATGGAGAAATAAACTTATTCTTTATAGTTTTCAAGCTCAGAATGTCATCTTTCTAGATCATCTAGTATGCATTGAAGTTTTCTACATAGAGTTATGTAAGTTTGAATTTTTGTACTTCCTAATTGTTTTTTTGCACTTTCTAAAGTAAAAAAATCAATTTTTTTTTATCTATAATTATGAAAAATTAAATTATTAGGTCTTATTTATGTTAATTTGGTGTTTCCTGGAGTAGACTTGGAGGGATGCTTCAAATATATACTTATGATTCATACCATGTATTAGGATCTTTTAAATTTTTTTAAATTGAAATCATTTATTTCATTTGTGAGTGGTGACCTATATCCTTGTCTTTATATGTTTAAAGTGGTGATTTTAATTTGTATTTTAAAGGTGCTAGTTGCTTATATTTTTATATCTTTGATTCGAAAGCTTATAGCTATGAGCAAAAAATACTTTCTTTTTGGCAACCGACACCATCGTAGCCCTGTAGCTGAGATTCTTTTGGAGAGATTTATCAAAGACTTGCTTGGGTAAGGGAAAAAGTGCAATGATAAACTTGTTGGTGGGCAATCACTCAGTTAAGTGGGATGCAATCCCATCTAATGGTAGGCCGAATAAAGGTAAGTGAGATTAGATTGTTTGGATAAACTCTTCCAACAAGAACTCTCAATCAAAACCAGGAACACAGGAGGTGGAGTGGCATGATATTGTTTGATTTAAGGATGATATTTTCCAAGGCAATGATTTTTCTTTTGGCTGGCCATTCAACAAGTACTTGCTACACAGGACAACTACATCGATTTAGGGTTTTTAGCCCAAAATGCTGCTCTCTATTTTCAGAAATGATGAAGACCATAACCACCTGTTCTTTTATTGCCTTTATTTTGAGGAGATATGGTGGAAAGTTTGTGATAGATGAAAAAAAGGAAAGCTTTTGGTGAAGTTGTTTGTAAGCTAATCCTTGTGGGGGGGGGGGGGGGGGGGGGCGCAGTATTTTTGCCAATAAATCAAAAGCCCTAATCTTGTGTTTTTAATCAAGACGATGAACTCAAGAAAGCTTGAAAGCTGAGTGATGAAGTTTTTGGAGATAACTACAATCTCCACCCATGTAACATGTGCTACATTTCGTTTGATTTTGACGTATTTCTTTATGGCTTTCTGGGCCATTCGTAAATGTCAACTTTTTTTTTTTTTTTTAAAGACAAAAACCTAAGGGCGCATCCTCTCACAAGTCCCCACGCTCACCATCTCCCTCTCAAAAATGGCTTCCTCATATCTCATACAATCCCCCAATTTCTCCACCACCCTCAAGCTCCCTTCCAAGCCCACCACCCAAAAAACCACCCCATCTTTCCTCCCCGTCAAAGCCACCGCCTCCTCAAACAACACCCCCACCCCCACCACCAAAAGCAATAACATTCGCGACAAAGCCCGCCGCCAGAACCTCACTAACCCGCCACAAATCAATAACTTTTCCGCCAAGTACGTTCCTTTCGGCGCCGACCCAGACACCAGCACCGAGTCCTACTCCCTCGACGAGATCGTCTACCGCTCCCAATCCGGCGGCCTTCTTGATGTCCAGCACGACATCTCCGCCCTCAAAGCCTTCCCTGGCTCCTACTGGCGTGCCCTCTTCGATTCCCGCGTTGGCAAGAGGACTTGGCCTTATGGATCCGGTGTCTGGTCCAAGAAAGAATGGGTCTTGCCTGATATTTCGAGTGATGATATTGTCAGTGCTTTTGAAGGCAACACTAATCTCTTCTGGGCTGAAAGGTTTGGCAAGCAGTTTCTTGGAATGAATGATTTGTGGGTTAAACACTGTGGGATTAGTCATACAGGGAGTTTTAAGGATCTGGGCATGACTGTTCTTGTTAGTCAGGTTAATAGGTTGAGGAAAATGAACAAACCTGTTGTTGGTGTTGGCTGTGCTTCAACAGGCGACACTTCCGCTGCCTTGTCTGCTTACTGTGCCTCTGCTGGTATTCCTTCTATTGTTTTTTTGCCTGCTAATAAGATATCTCTCGCGCAGCTCGTGCAGCCCATTGCCAACGGGGCTTTTGTTTTGAGTATTGATACTGATTTTGATGGCTGTATGAAGCTGATAAGAGAAGTTACTTCCGAGTTACCTATTTACTTAGCCAATTCGCTTAATAGCTTGAGGTTAGAGGGGCAGAAAACTGCTGCCATTGAGATTTTGCAGCAGTTTGACTGGGAAGTGCCCGATTGGGTTATCATTCCTGGTGGGAATTTGGGGAATATTTATGCTTTTTATAAAGGGTTTCATATGTGCAAAGAGTTGGGGCTCGTGGATAAGATTCCAAGGCTTGTTTGTGCGCAGGCTGCGAATGCCAATCCTCTTTACTTGTATTATAAGTCGGCATGGGATGAATTTAAAGCTGTGAAGGCTAATAGTACATTTGCGTCTGCTATTCAGATTGGTGATCCTGTTTCAATCGACAGAGCTGTTTATGCATTGAAAAAATCAGATGGGATTGTCGAGGAGGCTACTGAGGAGGAGTTGATGGATGCAATGGCAATGGCAGATTCGACGGGGATGTTTATTTGTCCACATACAGGGGTGGCGCTGACGGCTTTGATGAAGCTTAGGAAGAGTGGTGTTATAGGTTCGACTGATCGGACAGTGGTGGTTAGCACTGCCCACGGGCTGAAGTTCACTCAAAGTAAGATTGATTATCACTCGAATAATATTAAGGAGATGGCTTGCAGGTATGCAAATCCGCCTGTTAGTGTGGCGGCTGATTTTGGTTCTGTTATGGATGTTTTGAAGAAATACTTGAGTAAAACACCCAAGTATTAGGGAGTTTATGAACATTTCAAGTTTTGCTTATGTAACTCCACCATATCGTTGTCTCGGCCTAGGGTTGATAAAATTGCCTCTTTTATAATTTTTGTCATTGGATGTTTCATTTTAGGATTTTCTAATTTTGTAGCCTTTCATAGAGATAAATCATCTGTAAGTCTGCATTACCACTTTTTGATAGATAAATAGGAGTTCGGTCGAAGTTGTTTTTCAAACTATTTTTTATTTAGATTTTTAAAAATTATTTTTAACATTATCACATCATAATAATTTAAAAACACTTAAAAAACTTAATTTAAAATAAAAAATAAAAAATAATTTTTTTTCATAATTTTTTTTGAAATATAGTGTTAAAAAGGCATGTTATCATTCAAATAGGTGAGGTGATGATTTTTTTTTTTTATCATTTGAAAGAATAAATTATCAAATCCACAAAGAAATAATGGGAGGAAATTTGCTTTTTAAGACAAGAAGTTTGTCAAAGTAAAATAAGAAAAACAAGCTCTACAAGAAAAAAGATTGAGGGGTAACAAAGATTTTCAAGTCATAATTGATTTTTCTGGTCTATTTGGAATTTCTAAAGTCGTGACTAACCTAGATGACACCTCTAGGTTCATGTTCCAGGACAATCAAAGTATAAGTGAAGACAAAGTATACAAGATAAAATAGGTGAATGAGACAAATAATGTATAGTATACAAGATAAAGTAACTATTTTTATACCTGTTTGGTAATAGTGGACAAGATAAAATAAAAATCACAAGTCTTCTACCCCGTTTGGGAGTGCGTTGCAATCGGCGTTTGCCGAAAATTTGATTTTTTTTTCTAGATCATTTTGATGTGCTGATGTCAAAAATGATTTTAAAAAAATAAAAAAACATTATTTTGATATATTTCGGTACGAAAAGCACTTTGAAAAGCTATCGCAATCGCACTCCCAAACAGGACATTAAAAGATTCATCTTTCAACCTTTTTATCTCCTTGAATCTTGAGGTTAGCATTTGCAATTTGAAAGTTCTCACCTTCTTGGCTTCCTCGTCACTAACTTCAAGAACATCCCACACGTTTTTGTCCATTTCACACAACCATGGATGGTGAAGTTAGTCTTGACGTGTTTAATAGGAGAAATAGATCTTATTCTAGTTTGGATGAACTCGTTTTGATACCATTTACTAGTCCTCTATTTGTTCTTGATATGTCAAGAAGCAATCTTACTAACTCTTTTAAACAATAATCCACAACCAAATAGATATAAGTGTGAAAAACTTAAATGAATATGTTATTTGATTACGAAGGAAAACCTTTTGAAAAAAAATTCAAAAGATAAAAAAAATCCTTTAGGTTAGCTAAATCTAAGATGAACAACTGTCACTAGTTTAGAAGATTACAAGATGAGTGTTTTTAAATACAAATCCAATATCTTTTATTCTTTATATTGTCCTTCCTTATAAATCCACATGATAAGTGATACAATTCAACCTATGGTTTGACCTTGGGTTGCTCATAATGGGAATTCAATTGGGGCCTTAGGTTTAAGAGGAATACCATTCAACCTAGTTGCACTTCATTTAGCCATGTTGGGTTCTTACCTTAGGATGCATTCAACCAAATTGAGGTTCTTGGTGTTGATGGATTTGACCCAATTATATAAGAGTTTTTTTTCCAGCGAGATATAGGAATACCATTCAACCTAGTTGCATTTCATTTAGCCATGTTGGGTTCTCACCTTAGGATGCATTCGACCAAATTGAGGTTCTTGGTATTGATGGGTTTGACCCAATTATATAAGAGTTCTTTTCCAGCGAGATATGATTTAGGCTTAATGGATGTGCATGAATTTGGGTTTTATGGGGTCCAAAAAGGCTAGGATTAATTAGGGTGTTGGGGTCTTTTTCCTATAAGGATTTGTCAAAAATCCTAGCTAAGTTTAGGTTCATAATGGGCAATTACAAAGACGAATTACTAAGTTTAGGTTCATAGGGTCAATGTGCTCTACATAGGATTCTTGATTCGGATCAACTGAGAGGCATCTAAGGAGAGTCTAACAGGGAAGGTGAAAGGAAGCAGTCTAAAATATACCAACTTGCATATACAAGACAACATCTACAATGTGCTCCACCTTTCTTCTCTTTATTCACATGTCCAATATGCAAAAAGTTATAATAATAAAAGAGATGACTAAAAAAAGAAAAGCAAAATCAACCACCCAAATAGTTTTCATTGACAAGTTATGATGAAATTAATGTTTGTTTCAGATAGTGGTTGGAATTGTTTAAAAATACATTAAAATGAAATAAATGTGCTCAAGATCACCCTGCAATCAGCGAGCGACACCCACTAGATAAACGTGCTCTCATCAGCACGGATGTTTGCATTTTTGCCTCGGATAGAATTGAATGCCGAGAAAGGATCGCCATGCAATCACACATCATGCTTCCTCACAGCATCATTCCGACATGGCTCCACTGCTTGTGCTCACACAAAGAGGATGATTGGTGGACAAAAGGTGGCCGGCCTTTCATCTGTGGGGTCTCGCTTGTCAACAAAACAATAACTCCAGGAAAACTAGATGCATTTTTAATGTCAAACTGAGGCACATATAAAATGTGCTGTCTCCAAGTTGCGTATCATAATAGAAAAAGGATTTGTGATCTGGATAGATTTCAACAACAAGTTTTGATTTTGAGTCAAGATGTGTATCTGTTGTAAGAATTTGAAACAACCGAGATTTTACTTACTCACATGAGTTTATAAAATATACTTTCTAGTGCCTCAAGATCCAACCTGTGATAATCCTCCAGCAACTCCTTTCAGAATCGGATCAACAATCGGAGCACGGGGAGAGGGAAGCTTAATTTTCCCAAGCATGTCTTGTAAAATGGAAAGAAACTAATTACGAGAAGCTTAATATAAAAGAATCTAGAACTAGGTCATGATGATCAGCTTGAAAGTGCACCAGCAAAGCTACGGAAGAAAAGGGATTGTTCAGATCAAAACTATTGCACGAAATATATATATATATATATATATATATATATATATATACACACACACAGCAGACTCACCTAGAGAGAAACATTTGTAAGCCGTAGGCATTTCTGCCAGACACAACACAGTCCTGAAGACACAATTGATCGAAAAGTGATTCTAATCTAGCTCGTAACATCTTGATTAACATTGGCAAGAATACGCCCATGTTAACGAGCTGATGGAAGAAAACTATATCAGGGAGTAAAACAATGTTTAATGGATTCAACCATGATAGTATACTGTCTTTATCCAAGAAAAAACACAAGATTCTGCGCCTATAGAACATGAATTTTATCATGTACGAGGGTAGAGTGGCATGTCATCAATTAACCATGAAGAACCACCAAAGATCTCGTATGATTAACTATATAGTAGATGGTCCAGTTATACGAGTTTGAGACTAAAAAATTTGTTCTTTTTGTTATCTCAAGTTCGAGCCATGTGGTTGCTAATATGATTAATCTCAAGTTCATCATGTATCAGGGTAGTGGCATGCCATCAAATCACCTTGAAGAACCACCAAAGATCCAGTGTAATTAACCATCTAATAGGTGGGTTCAGTGGTAAGAAATTGGGACTAAAAAGTCTGCTCTCTTTGTAATCTCAGGTTCGAGCCATGTGGTTGCTAATATGAAGACCACTAGAGACTTATATGGTTGTTAATTTCAGAACCCGTGAGATTAATCGAGATATATGCAATCTGACTCGTCTCTTATAATTCTTCAATCCAAATGAATCATATGACCTAATAGTTAAAAGGGATTCCTTTAATTGACCAATGCAACATCAAACTGGAGATATAAATTAAGACATGTTTATCTAACATATGGTATTTTGAATACTAGTTTCGTATATTACATTGTAAATCTATAGACATCAAAATAAAAACAGTCGAAAGCTAAAGAAAAAATGTTATAGGACATGTTTATCTAACACGTTTTTAGCCTAAAATTAGAGGTATTAAAAATATTTTAAAATAATATTTTTTAAATATATCTTGAAAACAAAAATAAAATTTTAAGCAAAATTATTGCCAGGCAAATGTATTTTTATGATTGGTTTAGATTTACTAGGATTAAGGCCCAACCCACTCACATGGGTTGAGTCCTAGATCAACCTAATTTGATGGGACAATAGATGATCATGAGAGCTCAATCCATCCACACAAGCTAGGCTTGGGCTGGGCCTGGTTACTGCTACGAGCCCAGCCCAATGGCTTCTATTTTGCTCTAGAGAGAATGCCAACATGAATGGAGCACTGACCGTTAGCTGGTGGCGCTGTCAAAGCTGTTGGTGGCTCATGGTGGTCGTGAAGGTTCATGGTGGGGCTGTTAGAAATAAAGAGAAAAAGGAAGGAAGGCAAACCCGGTACATGTTGGTAATGAGCCTGAGGAATAAAATCCAATTTAGGCTTATTTAATTGTTTTAGATGGAGGTTGGACTCATCTCAAGATCTGCTTGTTTAACCTTTAAACCTTCACTTATTTATTACATTATAAACATTTTTAAAAAACAAGAAATTTGGATTTAATAAAAGATAAAAAATAAATATCAAACTTTTTTTTTAAGTCTTCAAATAAATAACTCAATCTTTCCTTTACAATTGTATCTATTATGTCTCACATATGTCCCAATATATATATATAAATTTTTTATTAACATAGGTGTACGGGCAAGTTTGCACGCGCTACGACTAATTTCACGAGTCCTGAAATTAATGACCATGTAAGCTTCCAATGATCACCATGCTAGCAATTACAAGGCTCGAATATCAGACCACAAGAGGAACAAACTTTTTAATCTCAAGTTCTTACCACTGGATTACTTACTAGATAGTTATCCCTATGCATTTAATTGTAGCTATTATGTCTGTATCTAATTATTCATTATGTCTTTTTTATGAAGGTTTTTTTTATATATGGACAAGATTATATCTTTTATTTTGAAAAACTCCCTGAATTATATAAGAATATAATAAAAAACTGCTAAAACAAAAAGTTCTCAAAACTAGTAAATAATTAAAATTGTAAGAATTAATTCAGTTTTTTTTCTTCACTAATTTTTAAACTGTTAACAAGCTTAAATTCAATCTCCTTTTACTTTTTAATTATTTACAAACTTAGATATATATGATTATACTTATAAATTATTAAATTTAGTTCATAAGTCTAATCGAACTGGTTTAAAAATCAAATCAAATCAAACCAAATAAATTAAATTGAGTTCAAGTTTGATTTATTTTATAGTGAGTTTTAAAATCAAGTTAGAATAATAGAGTTCTTAAGAAATTGTTTTGAAATCATTGACAAACATGCTAAGGCCAAATCTCATTTGTATATGAACATGGAGTTTTTAACCCCTTTTTTTAATTTTTATTTTATTTTATTTTGTAATGAGTACCATCAAGCTAAACACTGATTTGTCATTACTTTGATTTTATAGTATTCACTTATATACACGTGGCAATGAAGTAAATGATAGTAGCTCTTGATTATTAAAAAATTGTGACCCGAAATAAACTCATGGAAAAAATAGTAAAAAAAGAAAGTGTAAAACAAACAAAGAATAATGTAAAAATAAATAAATAAATAAATAAATAAATAAATAATATCCTAGTCAACTCATTCTATAACATGCACACAAGTTTGTCCAATAAAAAAAGTGATTAATTCAACTACCTAATATGGAGTGGTAAGAGCTGATGACTAAAAAATTTATTTTTCATGTGATTTCAAGTTCGAGTCTTGTAATTACTAATATGATAATTATCGAATATTTACATGGACTTTAACTTTATAATCCATGAAATTAATCGAGATACACACAAATTGATTCAGACACCGATGTTAATAATAGTATTTTGCATGTTTTATTCTAGTTTTAAGGAGGCAGATTAAAAGATGATAAAATAACAAGATAAAACCAATGGGTGAGAGTGGAAAAAAATAAAGAAAAATAAAAAGTGTTATTTTGATTTTTTAAAAATAAAGTAAAATAAATTAATTTAAATTAACTCGAGTTAATTCATTTAATCAAATCAATCAACAAGCTTTTTTGTTAATGAACGTGGTATTGGCCTGCCGGGTTTAGTAACGTTGCTAAATACATTTAACAGCACTAATTTTGCTTATTTATAAGATTGATTTTTCTGCCTTGAGAGAAGAAGAAAGGCTGGATCATAAAAACGACAATCAGAGCTCACATTTGACCTTCAATGCCCTTTCAATCCCTCGCTTTAATGGTTAGTCTTCTGTTTCTTTGTGTTTTTTTTTTTTTGTGTGTGTGGGGGGCGGGGGTCTTGTTTTGATATCTATTTCTGTTTCTGGGCATGCACTGTCATATATTGACATGGGCCTCTCTTGTTTTTGATATCCTTTAACCTTTCTGGTTTGATCTCTGAATTGTAAGATAAAAAAATCTTTTGAACTCCCACCAGAATCAGCATGGTTGATTAAGAAATTGTGTTTTTTTGGATTCATCCATTGTTGCCTAAACATACTGATAATGATGATAGTTTGTTTAATCTTCAAAGCTTCCTGCTTGTAAGAAATTAGCATGCTTTGAATTAAATTTGCTTCTTTCATCATTCGTTTCTTTCTTTGGTCAACTCTCTTCCTAAAACTAACGTATTCTGGATTCCTGGTTTTATATGCTAAGGACCGTTTATGTTTCGTTGTCTTTCTCCATGTTTCATTGGAATCAAGATTAATCGTATGCATGGGTTTCGCTCCTTCATTTTTTCTTCCCATTTTAATGGTGTTTTTGTCTGTTAATGTAAATATTAGGCTGACTAATATTAGTTTTTTTGGCCATGTAGATGGAGGATGATGATGAAGAAGACACCTATGATCTTTCTCTCTATTCACATGTCTATTCATAAGTTGACCTGTAGATGTAGAATTTTGGCTGATAGTATACATGATGGTACGAGATAAAAGAGATATAAATCCCGTTTTACTCAAATTTGGGGCAGCTTTAGCTGTCTCTATTGCTGGATTTCTGCTTTCACGCTTGAAAACCAACAAGAACAAATCTTCCCAGCCTCCTCACTCCCCACGCTCTCCAGGTTTGCTCACCTTATCCACTGATTGGTCTGGCTTTAGTTTCTGTCTGCCTTTGGCCAATTCTGTCTATTTTCATTGTTCATAGATCATAGTACTGAAGTTGTTGTAGGGGGGGAAAGAACTTGGCGCAGAGATGATCTTCAAGTGACTAATAGAACATCCAGTTCTGGCAGTTTGACTTCAATTTCAACAGAAATACATGTAAGTTTCATTCATAAAATTTTGATAGCACAGTATTATGTTTTCTGTCGCCAATTTTCAATACATTTAGTTTTGATTAACTCTTGAATTAGCAACTGTCTGATGGTGGTGAATTCAAGATGGCAAGGTAGCATTTTTTTCCAGGTTGTTTGTATAGATATTCATTTTTATGGAAAATAAATAGATTGCAGAGCGGTGATTGGCGAACCTTGTACTATTTCCTTTGTTTTACTTTGTGTTTTTCAATGGAACAATTTTGTTGTGAAAGCGTTTTTATAATTAGTTTATCCAATTGATATTATAAATTGTTTTGTTACCTCATCTCCTTACTGCATGCTTACTTTTAGTGAATATATCAGTAGAAATTGAACCTGCCGCCTCTCCCTCAAGAAAAAGGTGAAGAAATTAGTGAAAATTATGTGCTTGCTGGGTCATGGAAAGATTTTATTCTAAGTTCTGCCTAGGTAATAATATATATCAGGAAACCAAAATAAATTATTTGTTTGCTTTAATATGGGGATGTTTGTAGTAATATCTGTCACTTTAGATTTTCTGATGGAGTACCTTGTGCTCCATTGATCTCGAATCATTTTAGGAAACTAAATTCCCTAACCTGTTTGTTTGGCCATTTTTTCCTGTGGTTTATGGCTCTTCAAAAGGCATAAGTTTCACGTCTGGCTATTAGTTTTTAATTTTAAGAATCAACCTTTTACGATTTCTGTTCAATAGGAAGACTCTCACATGCTCATGGTTGCTGTTGATAATTCTAAGGTTTTTTCTCCGAGCAACAGACAGAGTGGGGATAAAGATGGGTACCTCTTACCTGAATTCATTGATCTTGTGAAGGAATTTGACTTTAATGCTCATAATTCTGAGACGTCTCCTAACAAAGATGAAAAACCAAGGTCAGATGTGGAAACTCCTAGATCATTCAAAGGGGCAGAAAAGGTCAATTATGAGCAAGAGATAAAACATCTGAAGAACATGGTTAGAATGCTTCGAGAACGGGAAAGGAACCTTGAGGTCCAAATGCTTGAGTTTTATGGCCTTAGAGAGCAGGAAACAGCTGTGATGGAGTTGCAAAACCGTTTGAAAATAAACAACATGGAGTCTAAGTTATTTACTCTGAAAATTGAATCCTTACGGGCTGATAACAGAAGACTGCATGATCAAGTGGCTGATCATGTGAAAGTTGTTTGTGAACTTAATGCTGCCAGAACAAAAATTAAAATGCTGAAGAAAACACAAAGGTCTGAAGCAGAGCAGAACAAAGAACAGATAGTGACCCTTCAAAACACAGTTTCTAGGTTGCAAGAGCAGGGACTCAAGTCTGCTGCGACTGATTCAGATATTCAGATGAAGCTGCAAAGGCTGAAGGATTTGGAAATGGAGACAGAAGAGTTAAGGAAGTCTTACTCGAGATTGCATCTCGAAAACTCAGAAATGGCCTCTCAACTGGAGTCCACCAAAATCCTAGCAAATTCCATTCTCGAGGATCCAGAGGTAATTAGTCTATTCTTGATAAATCTTGCATCATTCCTCGGTTCTGTACTTTATTTGTGACTCATTTTCCAGTTTCTTTTTCCTTGCAGACAGAAACATTAAGGAAGCTGGGCAATCAGTTGAGGCAAGAAAATGAGGACTTGGTGAAGGAAGTTGAGAGACTCCAAGCAGAGCGGTGCACTGATGTTGAAGAATTAGTCTACCTCCGATGGATAAACGCTTGCTTGCGACATGAATTGCGCAATCTTCAGCCTCCACATGGTAAAACTGTTGCAAGAGACCTTAGTAAGTCTCTAAGCCCCAGGTCTGAGGAGAAAGCAAAACAGCTCATAATTGAATATGCAAATACTGAAGGGATGATGGAGAAAGGGAACAGCATTATGGAGTTTGGACCTGATCACTGGTCATCCTCCCGAGCCTCCTATATGACAGACTTGGGAGAACTTGATGATTCTCCATCACCCAAAACAAACAACTCAGGCAAAACCAAAATTTTCCACAAGCTTCGAAGGCTTTTGTTGGGAAAGGAGACTCACAATCAGAGTCATGGATCATCAGGCAGCAGAACTAGAGTGACAGGAGACTCTGATTCTCCAAATGGAAGTGTAAGTATTTCAACACCAACCGACCCCACAAGTGATCTGCAATCTACTAGAGGTCGAGCTTCATCCTTCTATTTATCTAGACACTCATCGCATTCTATGGATACCCAAAGAACCAGGAGTTTGGAGAACAGCCGGAGAAATAGCGAGGCAGGATCCTCTCATTGGTATAGGGGATGTTCTTCAAGTAGAGCTAGCGATTTGTCACTTGACAATTTACTGGATCGAGACTCGTATTCTACTGAGAAATCCGAGTTGTCTCAATCCGAGTTGGTGAAATTCGCTGAAGTTCTGAAGGACCCTGAAAGTAGAGCAGGAAATGGCAATAGGATGGATAAGTTGCACCGAAAATCAGTATCAGTGGGCTCATTTGAGGCTCTTCATCGCTCTTCAGAATAATCCCACCTTATTTACCTGTTCATGCATTCTCTCGAAACCTGGATACCAGTCAGCTTAACTTCACCATATTATTTACCAATGACAGCAAATAAACTAGTTTGTATAGAAAATACAAGTTTATATGAATTACAAATGTTCAGAGTAATTACAATTCTCTAAACCCGCAGCAAAACTGTCAGTATACTAAATGGAGAATCTTTCAATGCTTTTCCAACCCACCTCCCTCTATGAGATTAGTTGAAGTCTATGAATAACGCCGGCACCTTTTCAGAATGTTTCCCATCAGAAAAGCTGCCTCGGTGATGAAGTCAAAGTCGGCTTTCTTTTGACAGACAGATATCACTGGATTTGTGGTGGTTTCAGAAACCAAAACCAGACGGATCCCCCTGTAAGTTGCAATCTTCACAGGAAAACAGTAGTGGTGGAGAGAATCCATACGCTTTCCTCTTTTAGTTTTTTGTCCAAATATCTTAGGTCTTCCATTTGTGTTTGGTATTATGTCAAAATTAAGTAGAGATTAACTTTTTGCAAGTCAACAACAGAAATTTATCATGATATTTCTTTCCATGATGATGCATTTGAACAAAGACAGAACGAATCCAATACCTATATTCTATAAATAACTTAAACAGAAGCTCGGTGACATCGGAAAGAGATGAGGGATTTAATATAAAATTCCTAGCCATCACAACTTTGAATTTCCTTTCCGCACCTGGTTTATTTCATTTCATTTCATTATAGGTTAGCAGAAACTTTATGTTTTGCATACCAAAGCGTGTTTAGTATCATCGTAGCGATTGCTTTTCAAAATATTTTTTTCGCCGGTCCCTTTCTCTAAAAGCTTCTCTGATTCTGTTGACATGAATGAAGGTATAAACAATCAACAATGATTTGAGCTGATGGCCTCGAACGAACCTGCCTGAACTGAAAGGGAAGAGATGGATTTCCAGCCATGGTCTTCTTGTCTGCTTGCATGGTGGAAAATCAGATAAAAAACAATCATTCGTGATGATGTGTTTGATTTTATGAAATCCCATGGCCGGGCCCATACTCGGAATCCTAGTCGGAGTTGTTCTTTCCCGGAACGAAAGGCTTTCTGTGGCCTTTCACTCCTACTAAGAATAAACCTTTTCTAATCTGGACCTCCATTATTTCTCCTTTCACGGAACTTTGTCTGCCTCTACCTCAAAAGCTGGCTATGCTTTTGGTAAATCCACCACCGTCCCATAATAAGGTGGCTCTGGCACTGGCACACAAACACAAGATTCTAGCTCTCAATTAATATATTCACCTCCTTTATTTGAACTTGCACATTTTAGCTTTATCTTGTTTTTGGGGTGTTTGATAATGTGTTTCAAAAAATATTTTAAAAAAAAAATGATTTTTTTTATTTTTATTTTTTATTTAAATTAATTTTTTTGGGTGTTTTTTATTATTTTCGTGTGCTGATATCAAAAATAATTTTTTTTTAAAATAAAACAATATTATTTTGATGCATTTCTGAACGAAAAATATTTTTAAAAGCAATATCAACCAACTATACTCTCAAACAGGCACAAAGTCTTCACCATGACTTTGTATTTCTTAAAGGTATCAAACACATTGAATTTAATTTTCATAAAATAAACCCATACCTTCCTACTTGAATCATCAATGTTGTAACCTAATTTTTCTCTTAAAAAAAGTATAAAAATTACTCTAAAAACACAAAATAAATATAAAATTAAAATAAAGCTAGTTCGACAAAATTTATGTGGTAAATTTTCCAAAGATGTCTTTAATTGTAATTGGTCAACTAACTAAGGACTAGAATTTTTGAGTTTGAAAGATTTAGAAAGTCTTATTATATGATTTGGGGGCTTATCTAAGTTTCCACAACTGCTTTTGTATTTAATTAATCTTTTTTTTTTAAATCCAACGATCTTTTTGAAAATTAGAGAAATTGAAGTAATTATATTAAGGGTCTGTTTGGTATTGTTGTTGCTGTTGTGGTTGAGGTTAAAAAAAAATAGTTTCATAAAAAGCACTTTTAGTGTAGGTTCATAACTGAAATTGAAATGTTTGGTTAACACCGTAGTTGAGTTTAAGGTTTAATGAAAAGTAATTTCGTGTGTTTGGTTACCATACTTTTTATATTACTGTCAACTTGTAAAATTACTTTAAAGGACACATACATACATACATACATACATACATACATACATACATACATACATACATACTGTTTTGTAAATATTGTAGATTTAATAATCATAATAACATAATATAATTAATAATTCAAGTAAATTAGACACTTGCTTTTATTCTCTTATCAAACTACTTACAGTTCCATCACGAACTAAATTCATACGTGAAGGCTTTTGCGATCCTTAACTATTTGATCGAGGAACAATATCTAGTAAAATATAATTAGAAACAAAATTAGAATTCGATCATATTCGACAAAAGTCATATCATCTTGTGATCTCCTTGTAATATATATTTAATTAAGTGTTTAGATTTTAAGATTATTTTGATATTAAAAATATATATTTTTATAAAAAAAACCTTTTCGAAAACCATCATTATCATAAATCTAAATGCCCTCCTTTTAAATGAAGGAAGGAACATAAAATATGATTTTGTGAAATCGAACCCAATTGACCACATATTTTTATTATTTATTTATTCTAAAAAAAAATTTGAATTTTGAAAGATGATTCTCAGTCAAATATTCTCAAAACATACCTAAATAAATAATAAAATTAGGGCCTCTCTCTGTCTCCATAATGGATTCCAAGATTTTGATGCCAAATCCAAGTGTAAACCATGTTGCACAACAAGCATGGTACCTTGGTCTCATTCTTTTGGGCAGGTTTATGAGAAAGAAGTTGGGCATGCTTCTTCTTTTCCTCTTCATTAACTGAAGTAGTGGGCTTTTGTTCATCCTCCGCAGGATTAGAGTTGACAAGGCTTCTATTTGTTTCTGGATATTGATCTTCATTAACGTGTGGTCTGTTGTGTTGTGATGTGTGGCCTGCTGTGTTTTGGACAAAAAAACATCTAAAAAACACTTTTCATAAACTGTGGTTTAACCTCAATTTTTAGTGGAATAGTTTGGCTTTGCGGTGAGCCTCAACACCCATTAATTAATTGGTTTGTGATAATAAGAATGATTTCTAAAAAAATAAGAAAAATATATGAGTAATTACAAATCAATAACCATTTAGCCAGTAGTTTTGACAAGCTGTTCAAATCAATACCAAATAGTTTTAATTTAAATTAAAAAATAATTTTTTTAATTTTTTTAAAAACACTTTTAAAACTAAGTAAGAAACCTTAACTAAGATAAGCACATGAAGCAATGGCGGGAGAGATCATATGAGAGGGAGTGCTCATGCTTACGTGAGAAGACGTTAGAGGTAATAGAAAGTAGGGCATGGAGAAAGAGATAAAGGTAAAGATGGTGCGCGTGCGGAGTTGAATAACAATCCTCTTCGATCAATGCCTTGTGCGTAGGATTTTCATCCGTACAATCAAGGATTTTCAAGCCACTCCATCATTCTAGCTTCCATATTTCTTCCACTCACCAATAACCCTAATCAAGGAGTTTATAAATTCTACCATCTTTAATTTGTTTTTTTTTTAAATAAAATAAATATTAATCATAATTTCTGCAAATGATTACATGTCGATGTATGATTGCTAGCTAGTGGCTTCCATCATCACCCCCTCCCCCTTTCTTTCTCACAAGAGGTCACCCATTTTGCAGTGGCTAGGTAGGTTTGGTATCTATCAATAGGCTTTATTACTAATTTAATAATACTTTTTTAATTGCTTCATTGGGTGATATTTTTCATATCTTATGTGATTGAAGCTAAACAAGTCTTAAATATGATTAAACCATGTTCAAATTAAATTATCATACCTAGTTTTGTTTCCTTTTAGATCCTTTGATATATATATATATATTTGTTTAATTTTTGCACTCTAGTATCTCATTTTACTTATTCTGAATATTATCCTTGTAGGTTATATTAATATAACTTTATATGTTGGAATCTGTTTTGATTTGCATGATCTCGGATACCTGATGTGTCATTGAATATTATAATAGTAAATTAAAGAATATTTTTTAAAACGGTATGTATTATGTTTTTTATTGTTCTTAAGATTTTAATTGGATGATCAAGGAACAAAATTGATATATTGTTTTTAAAAAATAGAACCTTTTCCTAGTTATATTTTTTAAAAGGTGTGAAAAACTTCAATTTGATCCTTTATTTTTTATATTTTCTATAAATCTCTTTTTAACTTGTACATTAATCATGAAACTTATTTATTTTGTATTTTAGTCTCTTAATATTGTTAAAGGAGAGAGAAACTTGTCAAAAAAGAGAAAATAAAGTGAAAACTCTTGGGTGACAATAATCAGAACACTTATAACCACGATTTTGATGTCGATGAATTCATCTAGAAGAGGATGCTTCAATGGAGATAATCTCTACCTTCAATAATACCCTAAAATATAGATTGAGGCTTATAACATATTTTATTTTATTTGATTTCAAGTTTTTAGTTTAATTAAAAACTATTTCATGCTTAGAAATAGGGCTTCGGAGGTCCATATTTTTTTATATCATGCTTTTTGGGTTAAAAAAGCTGAAATGTGGCTTTCAAGATAAAAAAACTTGAAGATTGATTTTTCAATCACCAAAACCACATTAAGTGATAATTTTTTTTTTATAGATGGATGAAATATATTTCATTGGATTAAAAAAGAAAAGAAAATACAGGTGTAAGGTCTAGCTTTCTAAGCCCAAGCATGTTTTAACTTCTTAATTTTGGCCTAGGCTATTTTGTATTTTAAATATAACTTAAAATCTTTTTAATTAAGGCATGATTTATGGTTATTATTTAAGATTAAGGCATGATTTGAGGTTTTTTTTTTAATCGATCGATACATTTCAACTTTTTATCTATATCTACTTTACAAGCCTGCAACTATATAAAAGAGATAATAATTCAGAGTTAACCAACTATAGTACTACCATTTTCAAATAAATTACCACTACAACTACTACTTTCTTCCTCTAATCATCATCATCATCATCTAATAATTTCCATTATAACTTAGCTTTTAGGAAGTATAATGCAGATGGTGATGAGATAATGTAATCTATTTCAGTTAAGGAGCTTTGGCCGGCTGCTGTCTCCATCGAACAAATTAAGTGCATTGTCTTCTCCTGATCATCGTGCTTATGGATGAAATAAACTCCATACAATATATATATAGGCATACTTTCCATGTGTTAGAAGACAGAAAAAAAAGTGTAACACTGTAATTTAAGGCACACATTCTACAATTTTATTCAAGAATTAGAATAATTTTCTTTTTAATTTATTACTACCAATATCATGATGACACAAAACCTCTATAGTTTTTGTTTAATGTTTCATTTATTAAGAACTGGGATAGTTTTATTTGATGGGCTCATAGCCTAATTGTTAGTTGTCTCAGGATTTCACAATTTATATCTAAATCTTAACTATCTCTTATTCAATAAGAACATGTATATAACCATTTAGTAGGTGACTTAAAGGTAAGAGTTTGAGCCTAAAAAGATTTGATTCCCATGTGGTTTTAGTTTCGAGTCCTGTAGTTGCTAATATGATGACCACCGAAAGTTTACATGGTCGTTAACTTCATGACCCGTGGGATTAGTCGAGGTGCGCACAAGCTAACCTAAACACCCGCGTTAATAAAAAATAAGAACATATATATAATATATTAAAAAAGATTATGTAAAATAAAGAGCATTAAGTACAGAGAAAATCTGAAACGGTTATTAAGGTTGTTAAAGCAGCAATTATAGGGACAAGTGAGGGAGTGAGAATCGCGAGAGGATCAAGAGTGAACCGCAAAACGATGATGAAAAAAGACAGGAGTCCTAGCTAGAGAGGGGAGGGGGAGTTGGAAATCCACGATCTCCATTTCCATTATTGAATAATGAAAGTAACATAATGGGAGAAGATTGTGAGTGGATGATGCCCCCCTCCACCAAATGATTTGCTTTGATCTCTTCTTGCCTCGGTGTGTAAACTTAAGCTGTTTTTCCTTTCCCCCCCTCTAATTTTCAACTTCAAACTGGGAGTGCGTGACACGTGTCGGCTTCCCAACTCCACAATCTCACTGAACAGACAACTAAAGACATCACACTAACACTCTAACCAATTCTTAGCTAGGTGGTCATGATCGCCTAACATGACGAAGATTATTAAGTAATTACTTTGCTTAAAAAATTAAACTGTTAAGTGAGGTTATAGAATATGATTTATATTATTATTTAATATATCTTCTCAAACGAAAATATTTTGGGCTTGAAACTTGTATAGATCCATACTATTTTATACTTGATTTTTATCAAATAAAATGAGCGGGTGATATTCGAACTCGTGACTGTTAGATTAACAAGATTCTGATATCATATTAAAAAACCATATCACTTAAAAATTTAAGCTTTTAAAGGACTCTAAAATAGAATTTATATTATTCTGTAACAAAGATACGCCATGAGTAAAATAATCACCAGCACCCCGATTCTGGCTCTTTACTTTTGATTCTAACTGGGAGGACGTATCAATATTGAGATGAAGATATATCCCGCGATGCCAAAGAACGACCATCAATGCGATAGTGTTAACATTAGTAGCAGTAGTGTGCTAGCTAGGGTTATCACAGTGCTTGTTTTGGTAAAATATCTTTGCTGTGTACCAGTATTTCTTAGCTCGCAAGCAAGTTTCACTTCACTGTAAAGGTGATATTTGAATATGTAGAGATAGAGAGTCTAAGTGCACGTCCTTCTCATCTATTCATGGAGATCTTCCACCATCACAAACCTACTTGTTGAGCTATTTAATTTGTCAGAATTAATATGGAGTGAATATATAACGATGATGTACAGATATATGTTGAATGATAAATGAAGCCCAAGCTTTCTTCTCCAGGACCCCCCTATTTCCTGCTGGCCAAAATATACCTTTTGTCATCGATCCTCCATGAAAATGAACCGGAAAAGATTCGCCATGAAGGAGAAACATAAAAAGGGAACACAGAAAAAGAAAAAGGAGAGGAGATGAGAAGATTCTTATCCATGGAAATTGCATTATCTCTGGTGGGAAGCTGAATAAATGAGTTAACTCGGGATTGGATGCCCTGAAAAAGAAGAATATATGTTATTAATCCACCAAATAATTAATCAAGGAGCTAGAGATAATAGGCGTGAGTATGTGGGAAAGGAATAGAGCACTAGTGGAAGCAAACTCTCGTGCTTTTGATTGTATAAAATAGAGGCAAGTTGGGAGTAGAAAGAGCACTCAAATTTGATGCGCACCCAGAGCCAAGCATGGGCATGAGACTCAGCTTCAATAAAGTAAGAAAAGCTAGCTACCTCCATGCGGACCCATGCACTGTGATCTCAGTGCTCCGATAATAAATTTATTTTTATGCATAAATTGGAATCCGATTGATTGGTTCTTCTTTAATCATTTCTTTCTCCTTTTCAGCTTAAAATCAAGTAGATTGAGAAGCATGAGTAATAGTTTAAACTTTTAGATGAGATGGTTCTTTAACATGATATTAGATTTTTGTTGACCCAACGGTCATGAGTTCAAATTTTATTATCCTCATTCTATTTGATAAAAATCAATCACAAGATAGTGTGAGTTCGTGTGTAAGTTTCAAGTCCAAAAGGTTTTTAATTGAGAGAGTGGGTTTGAGAATAATATAAATCATATTCTAAAACCTCACCTAACAACTTAAACTTTAAGGTGAGACGGTGAGAATTCAGAAGAGAACACTAGCTAGGGTAAGGCCTTGCTTAGCATCTAACTTCGGAAAGTGAATTCCCCGCCCTATTAAAAATGAGGATGTTCTATGCCTGGCTCGTAAATGAAACGCCACAACTGATGGCATAGAAAAGTTTGGATGCTATATATGACTTGGTATCTAGAATCAAAAAATTATGCAAGAAGATCATGAATGAGAATAAAATAAGATAGAGAGAGTGGAGGGGCGCAGAGGAATGGAAAATTGTTCTTTTTTTAGAACTTTTACTAATAATATGTGTGAAATTCATGCCTATTCTGTTCAAAATTGTATTTGAATTCCACTATATAATGCATTAATAGAAGCTTCATCAATTTCGTGGTTGAGCTTGGCCTCAAGTTAACTACTTTGGAACAATTCTTTACATCAACTAGCTAGTTTCTCGAAAGATGATTGGATTTTTTTTGGCTCGTCATCTAAGAGAACAAATTAACCTTTAATAATTGCCTCATTTAGAATCAACTTCGAAAATGCATCTAACTTTTCATTAACTTATATTGGACTTGTTCTCTCAACAAGAAAGCTATTGCCCACAACTAGTTCTCAGCCAGCTACTTCATATATTCCATTACTTTATCATAATTAGTAAGCTATCCCATAGATTTCTCATTACTTGGATCTCTATTAGAAGATGGGACATCGATAATTAAATAAAATTTATTCATCTCATGAGAAAGTGTTTTAGGCCTAGTCTTACCTAATAATAATAGCTCATTTAAGATATATAATTGACCATGTGTATGGGTATCACCACATCATTATTCCTTGATGGAAACTTTTGAATGATATGTAAGATTGACATTACCTTTAATTGATTCATCAAGTTCTATAAACTTGTTTTTATCTCCTTATATGTGATTGATTGCTAGCAACGCTATCAAGATACCAAATGTTTTTTTATTTAGCATTTATTCATCATGGAGACTAATCATGTGATGTTTTTTTTTACTACAAGATTGACATTCTCTTCAACTTTTTTTGGTTAGATTCCATTAATCCCTAGTATTTTTCAATCAATTATAGCATACTTAACTTTTATTTTGTCATACCTAGGTCTTAGAGTATCTCCAATGGGAAATGCTAAATGAAAGAGCTAAATGGTCTATATAGCATTTTGAGTAGTAAAGTTGTAGCTTTTTTTTAGGTGTGAACTCCAATGGAAAATACTATTTTAGCAATTCATTAATATATTTAATATACAACTAATCTATATGTAAATTAATAAACATGTATTAATTATACAATTAATTCAGTAATTTATCATAATTAAATATAAAATTAATTAAGTAATATAAAAGTTAAAATATATAATTTTAAGCTAAAGTTTAAATTTTCAAAATCAAAATTTATTTATATTAATATTTTTAATTTTATATTAGACCACCAAAATAATATTTTTAAATTTGTTTTATGAAAACATTCAATTGAAAAAAAAAACACCAAAATTTTAAATTTTGATTTTTAGTAAATTAAAAATTCAAACTTTAAAAAAAATAACAACTAACATTTTAGATCTTAAGATTTCAAAATTTTAAAAATAAACCTCCAACATTTTATTTTTTTATTTTCAAATTTGGGTTTTAAAAAATTAAAACTTAAAAAAAATAACCGCTAACATTTCAAATTTTGAGATTTCAAAATTTTAAAAAATATACGCCAACATTTTAAATTTTGAAATTTGGAAAAAAATACATCTATAAATATATATGCTCATGTACTTGAACAATTGTATTCATCATTCTCTCTCTAACCTTTACTTCATTTACCTTAAATTTCATCATGAATCATTTTAATTTAAAGTTTTATGATACCTTTATTTTTTGATGATGACACTCCTATGTTTGCTTTCGAAGTTGCTACTGTAGTGGTTCCTGAAGAAGAATCAAATCATCAAAGAATGAACTAAGACTATATAATGATTATTTTGCAGAAAATCCTAAATTCTATGAAAGCCAATTTCGATGGAGATTTACGATGAGTTGTCATCTTTTTTTTTATCGCAAATGCAATGGAAGCTTACAATCCATATTTCAAACAAAGGACAAATGCTCTTGGTGTTCTTGGTTTATCTTTCCTTCAAAGGTAATTGTAGCTCACAGGATACTTGCATTTGGTATTCCTGCAAATCTCACTAATGAATATCTTCGAATTGGAGGAAGCACTTTGATAGAAAGTCTTGGAGCTTTCGTCAAAGTAATTGTCGAAGTTTTTAGTGATTGGTATCTAAAGGAACCAAATGAGACTGATATTGCTTGATTACTATCAACCAGAGAGCAATGTAGATTTACAGGGATGTTAAGGACCATTGACTGTATGCACTAGAAATGGGAGAATGCCCAACTGCATGACACAGTATGTAACTAGTTATTGTCATAAACCAACTATAATTCTAGAGGTAGTTGCTTCATAAGATCTTTGGATGTGACATGCTTTTTTTGCCATGCCTAGATCATTAAATGATATTAAAGTTCTTGATCAGTCACTCGTATTTGCTACACTTGCTAAAGGTAGTACACCTCCTATTAATTATACAATTAATGAGCATGGATATATAATGGGATACTATTAACTAATGTGATTTATCCTAATTGGTCAACCTTTGTTAAGACAATCCCAAGGCCATTAGGAGGAAAGAGGAAATATTTTGCAAGTGAGCAAGAGTCTGGAAGAAAGGATGTAGAGCGAGTATTTGGGGTGCTGCAATCTTGTTTTGCAATTGTGCGTGGACCTGTACGATACTAGGATGAAAAAACGCTTGCAAATATTATGAAGACTTGCATAACAATGCATAATATGATTATTGATGATGAAACATAAATAAACATTGCATTTGATCATGAATGTGAAGTAAATTCTTTTATATTAGTGTCACATGATGAAACACCAAAACTACATGATTTTTTTCAAACTTATAATCGAATCAGGAATAAAGCAATTAGCTCTATACTCTAAGAAGATTTGATTGAATATTTATGGAAACAACATGGTGACAAGTATAATCAAGAGTATATTTGAGCTTGTTATGTTATTATGATTTTTATGTTCTGTTATTTCCTGTTATGGTTATAAACTTTCAAGTTATTAATCCTACTTATTGTTGTATGCTATAAGAACTTGAAAAAACTCTTATGAATTGACATTGTTAATTAAAAACACTAATCAATAAATTTAAAATAACCAAGAAATTTCAACATTGTTAATTAAAAATACATTAACCTTAAAATACATCAATCCAGATACTTAAAAATTAAAAGCCTCTCTTTTGCATAATTTCTAACTTCCTATTTGAAAATAAACTGCAAAAATCAGATCTAACTTAGAAATATCCATTTGTATAATTTGATCTTCTTTCTTGATCCTTTCCAATTCTTGTTTCTCTTGACTTTGTTGTATCATTATAGCTTGTTGTTCTAACATAACTTTTCTGTCTTGTTTCTTTTGCTCCTCAATTTCAATTAGAGTATCTTTAAATTGTTGTAAGATATTTGTTACAGTTGTCTCTCCAATTGTTGTCAATATTTAAAGAAGAAAAAGAAGAAGAAGAAGAAGAAATCCTGTTGTTATGGAGTAAAATGGTTGTTATGGAGTTTTAGCTTCTCTTGTAATAGCCTGTTGGAGATGCTCTTGGATTGCCACCGAGAAAAATCCTTGCACACCCGTGTCTTATTGAATCTCATTGACTCTTTCTTTGTATGCTTGTAATGTTCCCATGACTCCTTGAATTGATAAAAAATCAATAATTTATGATTTTTCTATTACAACCACAACATAATGGACTTTCTGTTACAACGAGTATAAAGTATTTTCTACCACACATGTTTCTTTCATCTTTTCTTTAAATATTTTCATTTGTATATGACCAATATTCTAACAAAGTAATATGATATTCTTTTTAATCAAGCATATGTATTTTTTCAAAGTCACCTTATAACTTTCATAGGCATACCTTTCTTATATTATCAGCTTCTTGGTTTGATTGTTGCAAAACTTCTCATGCTTGCTTGACAGTGGTTGTGTTAGCCAGTATTTTAATAGTGACATGATTGCGAGTGCTTGTTGATCTTTTCTTTGTGCCTTTTACACAACCGCTTTTTGGGTTGAAGTCAATGTTACTCCTTCCCCAAGCTTTCACTCAAACACACCAGGTTTCATAATTATCATTTGTCGAATGACAATTAAAATGAAAAGTTTGGATTTTCTATGTAAAATAATAATAAAAAGCTCTAATACCACTTGTTGAAAGAAAATAGGTGCAACAACTTAATATGGATATGAATTCAAAGTTGCAAAGCTAAAGAACAAGAAAAAAGATTTGAGAGCAAGGTGATTTTATTATGTAATTTTCTCTTGTGTATTCCTCTCTATAAACTTACAAGCCTATTTAGAAGTTGTTTGGCGCGGCGTTTCACTTGCCGCGCCCCAACTTTTCAATTTTTTTCTTTTCATTTTAAATGAATATGTTTTGGTGTTTTTAGATTATTTTGATGTGCTGATGTCAAAAATGATTTTTAAAAAATAAAAAAATATCATTTGGATGTATTTCGGCACAAAAAGCACTTTGAAAAGCTACCGCAACCGCCTTCCCAAACAGGCTCTTATATACCTAAATTTCTAGACAATCAAGAAATTAATTTAAATAAAAAAAAATACTTAATCAGAATATAAAAAATAATTATGTCAACTTAGCTGGTCATCTGGTTTATTTAATTCAACTAGTTCTCACATTATTGACTAGTTCTTTTGCTAGAAAAACCAAAATTTAATTTACAATTCAACAAATTCATGATTTAGTGGGACGCACCATCACTTGTCTAGTAGGAAATACATAACTATTTTTCCAGTTCTACATCCACTGATTTTTTCAATACAGTAAGCATGTGCTCGCAAGCACATAAAACACAGATCAAAGATTCAGCAGAAGTCATTTATGACTCCAAATGATGATCTTATAAATTATAAAACTTCAATTCTAGCTATGAAAAAAGCATGCACCCACAGTCCAAGTAGGATAAGAGAGTATATTCGTGATGAACAAACAGATAGAAGAAAATCAACTTCCACAGAGATTAACTTATAAAAGCACAGTTAAGAGTTAGTGACAGAATAGTTTTATTGACAGAGGTGGGACCCCACCAAGGAGGCTAGGCCTACATCACAGACTCAAATATATATGTTAAGTGATTATCTAATCTGTAAAGTAAAACTCTAAAATATGATTTATATTATTTTCTAATATATTTTCTCAGTGAAATTTTTTGGGCTTGAAACTTGCATAAACTCACATTATTTTGTGCTTGATTTTTATCAAATAGAATTGGAATGGTGAGATTTGAATTTATAACCACTAAATCAACAAGACTCTGATATTATATTAAGGAATCATATCACCTAAAAATTTAAACTATTAAATAAAATCATAGAATATAATTTATATTATTCTCCATCAATCACAATCACCAGGGAGAAATCCTATTTTGTATTTCTCTGGTATGTATTTATATGCTGCCCAGTAAAGTTTGCGAAGTCTTGTTCAGAGAAATTCCTTAAACTTCATCAATCACAGCCATCACTACCACCACTGACAGCAACGAGTACATCTTTCAATGGCCATGCTGCTCAAATCCATAGTTCCCAAGCCAGACCACAAAACTGCTCCAATGGAAGTCCTGCAGAAGATGTCAGAAATCAACAGCAGAGCTGTCGTCGACTACCCCGGAGATGCTGATTCACGATCTGCCCACCAACTCACCACATATCCTACAACCTTGAAGGTCTCTCACATAAAATCATAATAGCTAGCACTTTTTTCTCTTCTTCTTTTGATCCGGGAATACTAATAGCAGCATAGAGAATTAATGGTTATGTTTAGAAAGATTAGGAAATGATTATGTGATTTAGAGTAACAATAGTTTCTCATCAAATAGAAAGTTTATTTATTTTATCTCTGATTATTTTCAGTTTGAGGAGGTGGTGTACAAGGTTAAACAGGATCAGAAAGGATTGTTTTGGAGTGGCACCCGAGAAAAGACCATACTGAATGGGATAACAGCTAAGGTTTGTCCAGGGGAGATCCTAGCAATGCTAGGTCCATCTGGGAGTGGCAAAACCACCCTCCTCACGGCCTTAGGAGGTCGTCTCAACGGCAGGCTAACCGGAAAGATCACGTACAACGGGCAGCCTTTTTCCGGTGCCATGAAACGACGCACAGGCTTCGTTGCTCAGGACGACATTTTGTACCCACATCTCACCGTGGCTGAAACTCTTCTGTTCACTGCACTGCTAAGGCTACCCAAAACATTAACCAGGGATGAGAAATCACAGCATGTAGAGCGAGTTATGGCTGAGCTGGGGCTGAGCCGGTGCCGGAATAGTATGATAGGGGGCCCGCTCTTCAGGGGAATATCAGGAGGGGAGAAGAAGAGGGTTAGTATTGGTCAAGAAATGCTAATCAATCCAAGCTTGCTACTATTAGATGAACCCACATCAGGTTTGGATTCTACGACAGCTCAAAGAATCCTGACCACGATCAAACGGCTTGCGAGTGGGGGACGAACTGTTGTCACCACCATCCACCAGCCCTCAAGCAGACTCTACCACATGTTTGATAAGGTAGTCCTGCTCTCTGAGGGACATCTCATCTACTATGGCCCTGCATCTACAGCTTTGGATTACTTTTCCTCCATCGGATTTTCCACCTCCATGACTGTCAATCCAGCTGATATCTTACTTGATCTTGCGAATGGTAATTTGAAATTCTAATTATTAAGAATCTTTATTTTCTTACGCCACATATATTATTCACTTGCGCAAGACAGAGATCCAAGCTGGCTGCTGGGCCGCTGAAGGTTTCTGTGGTAGCTAAAACTTCGTTAATTTAACCTGGGGAGTTTGATGAGACCACTATTTCCAGCATTCAACTGTTTACTGTAGGAAATTATAGTAATCATCTGTTTTCGAAACAAATCACAAAAACAAAATGGTTCCAGTTATGAAATCATTTATCTACGCAAATATTATAGCTCTAATAAGTATACTTTTAAGTTAATAACTAGACAGCTTATATATTTTTCTTGCAACTTTTGGAAACTCGCAGGCATTGGTCCAGACTCTAAAAATGGCACTGACCAAGGTGAGAACATGGAGGAAGAACAGAAGTTAGTGAAGGAAGCTCTTATATCTGCTTATCAGAAGAACATTTCTACCAGAATGAAAGCTGAGATTTGCAATTCGGACCCGGATAGCTACAACTTTACAAAAGATGCCTCTGCAAGTATGACTGCCTTTTCTCTATCCATCTGATTATATTTTGACAGAAATACTTATTGTAACAGATAAACAGAAATACTTATATCCAAAATGTCACAATCCCACTTCACCTTCCTGTTCTCTAGTGTTTTAGCTAAGCAGAAATACTTATTGTAACAGAAACTGAAACCAAATCAGAGCAATGGTGCACAAGCTGGTGGTATCAGTTCAAAGTGCTCTTTCAGCGGGGGTTAAGGGAGCGGAGGTTCGAGTCCTTCAACAGGCTGAGAATTTTTCAAGTCCTCAGTGTCAGTATACTTGGCGGACTTCTGTGGTGGCATACACCAACTTCTCACATTGAAGACCGCGTAAGAGATTTTCTTCTTCTCGATTAAGCACACATGGTTCGAATTTCATAGAGATAGTAATTGTTAGACAATAATATAAATTACATTTTGAATCTTATTTAATAACTTAAATTTTTAGACGAGATGATTTTTAATTTGGTATCAAAACCTTATTAACCTACTGGTCATGACTTCAAATCTCATCACTTTTATTTTATTTGATAAAAATCAAGCGCAAGATCATATAAGTCTGTGTAAATTTCAAGCCTAAAAGATTTTTATTTGAAAAGATGTATTAGAAAATAATATAAATCATATTCTGAGTTTTATCTAATAACTTTAAACTTTTAGATAAGAAAGTTTCTTAAATAGTACTCTAAGATGATCAGACTACTCTAGTTTTTATTTTATTTTTCGTTGGTGATAGCTAACAATTCTTCTATAATCTGTTTCCACCTCTACTAATTAAATGGGAAGAAATATAACTCCAACTCCTAATTGGTTCCATACATGTGCTAAGAAGTTGAAATTTTTTTGCTGCAGATTGCATTGCTCTTCTTCTTCTCTGTGTTCTGGGGATTTTACCCGCTCTACAATGCAGTTTTCACATTTCCTCAAGAAAGAAGGATGTTGGCTAAGGAACGAGCATCGGGAATGTATCATCTTTCATCCTACTTCCTGGCTCGAACTTTCGGAGATCTGCCATTGGAGCTCGCGCTGCCAACTGCATTCGTCTTCATAATCTACTGGATGGGCGGCCTTAAAGCCGATCCTACAACTTTTATCCTTTCCCTACTTGTTGTTCTTTACAGCGTTCTTGTCTCTCAAAGTCTTGGATTGGCCATTGGAGCTATTCTCATGGACATAAAACAAGCCACGACATTAGCTTCAGTTACAACTCTGGTTTTCCTCATCGCCGGAGGATACTACGTTCAACATATCCCTTCTTTCATAGTATGGCTGAAGTACTTAAGCTACAGTTACTACAGTTACAAGCTTCTTCTTGGTGTCCAATACAACGAGGATGATTACTATGAGTGCTCAGAGCGAGTCATGTGCCGGGTTGGAGATTTCCCTTCTGTCAAATCAATGGGTCTGAACCATTTATGGGTAGACGTGGCAATTATGGCCCTGATGCTAGTGGGTTATCGACTGGTCGCTTATCTGGCACTCCATCGCGTGCAGCTGAGGTGAAATTTAGCAGAAGTCGTCCATTTCTAGAACAAAAGAGTTTTCTCCTTCTTCAACCGAGCAATAATGTTAGGTTTAGATTTCGGGAATCAGGTGTCGAGATTTTGTTCAGCTACCTTTCCCACCGAGTTGATGTTTACGTACCTTTTTGTTGTGCTCAAGATTTTGCTAACTTCCAGTTTCAGAACTAGGTTATAAATATCTAGTAATTCTAAGTCGATGGAATCATGCGAGCAAGAGACAAAAGATGAGGAAATAAACCAAGATATGCCCGGCCATTTCCAACTGCAGAAAAGAAAGAAGAAAACGACCTGACCTAGAAGTCCAACACTGTATTGATCAGAGGAAATGATGTTTTGATCCTTGTGGGGCTTCCAAAACCAAATAATTATAGTTTTCTGCTACACGCAGGAAAAAGAAGTCCCTCCTCAAGAACAACAACAGCAACTGATATTGATAGCGATTGACAGACAGGATTGATCTGAGGCAGAAGCAGAATAGGGAGCTCTAGATACCTGTTAAAATATTTGATAATTATTACAGAAAGAATTTATGGTGGCAGAGAATTATCTTTCATTCAAGGACAGCATTACGAGGAAAGGCATGCGAATGAGTTTTTTCACTGCATATGATTGCCAAAAGTAGAGAATGATTGTGTTAGAAAATCGTATTATAAAAAGGAAGCAAGAAGAGTGAGCATCACGTATTATAATGTTGTTCACCATCCACAAGGACACCTCCAATATTCTGATGAGAAATTAACGGTGTGTTTAATTAGATAAATATTAAGTTTATGTAACATTGCGCTGAAACGGAACCAAAGAATGCTTCTTCAAGTGGCGTGGTGTGATGATAGAGAGTTTGTGATCTACACAGTAAATCTTAAGTTCGACTCAAGGCATGCACCCCTTATAAGAACCTCGGATAACCAAGATTTTACTCGCTCACCTGGACCATAAAATACGCTTTTCGAGAGGTAGAGTTTCCTTTGCGTAAATCATTTTTAAAATAAAAATATAAAATGATTGACCTTCAATAGAAAACAAAAAAAAACAGCATATCAGATCCTCAATAATAATAATAAAATCGATAATCTTTGAGAAAGGAGGTGGTGAAGAAAACATTTTGAGATGGATAAGCAAGGGCATGTTAAAGAACATAAAAATTAATGTCTTCCTCCATGCCTTATAATAGCAAGGTAATAGTATTTTTTTTTGTGTAAGATTATTACACCTCTAATACCTTGAACATAATAAACATTATAGTTATTATATAATAGATATTATAGTCGTGACACTAGTAATATGTTGGTCCTATTATTGTGGACTTATTATTTACTTTGTTTTTATTTTTCAAAACATCAAGCCAAGTCTATGTTAGTCCATAAAATTAGAAGACACATGACCTAATTATTAAAATCTATATTTAGGCTTAATGAAAACTTGATGCTAACTTGATTAAAACTTTTTTGAATCAATATTCAATTTGGTTTAAGGTTAAAGAATCCATGTTAGGCCTACATTATTAAATTTGGATTTATGATTAACCGAGTTGTAGAATTGTTTTTTGGTTCTTGTTAAAGGGGATTGCCAAATTAGAATTTCAAGTTAACCAAACTATAGACAAAGATTATTATTTAGGTTAAAGGGAATCATAAGATTATGATTTAGATCTACCAAGATATAAACAATGAATTTGGTTGTTGTTAAAGTAAGCTTTCAGGTTGAGATTTCAGATTACTCAAACTAAAGATAGAGATTAAGGTTCTACTTAAATAGAATCACTAATATGTAGGATTTAAGGTCAATTAAACTAAAAATGTAGTTGCAGAAGAGAATAACTATGAGAATTCAATTCTCATATTAATTATAAAACCAAGGTTCTAGTTGGAAAAAATCACTTGATGCAAGATTTCCAGTTAATTAAGTTGAAAACAAAAGTTGACAAGATGAAAAAATTCATTTTTTGATGGAAATAAATGAATCATAGTTTTGGTTGAAAAGGATCTCTAAGATGATGGATTTTAGGCCAATCAAACAAAGCATTTAGAAGATCAGGTTTGGAGAATAGTCTGTTTGTATTTGCTCCCTAAGTATTATAAAGAAGGGTCATTTGTTGTTACTCATTTTGATCCTATTTTCAAGAATTTTTTGAAAATCCAAAAGATAGCAAAAAACAAAACAAAAAATTCATAAAGTATTTGCGTCATTTTCAACATCTTTTCCAAAATATATATATATATATATATATATATATATATATAAAATACATTCATTTTTTAACATCTTTATTTCAAAACCATTAATCAATTTTTCTCATTGAGTCAATGTTGATCTGCCTTTTTAAAATAAAAACATTACATACATACATACATGCATGCATGCATATGAAAAAGGGGACCAAAAAATGGAAAAACAATCAAGGACTAAAGTGAATTTGATTTGCTTGGTCCCCAAGCAATTACGAGGAAAAAGTCAAAAGTTTTTTCCTAAAAAATGGTAAAGGATTCTCACAGAAAAAAGGAAGGCCATAAAAAAGTATAGCCTAAAAGGGAAAAATTGTAAAAAAACAACCCACTAGAAAATACGAAAGAGAAAACCCAAATCAATCCAACCATAGTTTTTCTTATTCATCACCACTACAACTGTGAACCAACCCTGTCCTAAAAGCCTTCAACCTTACTTCATTCAGTAACTCTTTTAAACCAAAAACAAGAAATAAATAAACACATGTTGTGATATCGTGGTCACACAAATAAATACCCCTAGCTTAAAACAAATCACACAATAGTATAGAGCAAGCAAAGGGTTGAAAACAAATCACACAATAGTATATAGCAAGCAAGGGGTTGATCCCACGAGGATGTTTTAGTTCAGACTTTTGTGCTTTATGCTATACAATTGGGGTGGGTAGGGTAAAAGTTGTCTAGGCTAAGGCATTGGAAAAATAAAACTAAGCAAAAATTAAATAAAACCAAAATTTATCAATAAAACAAACCTTGGTCGCAAGTAAACATCCACCAACAAAAATTAGAACTGATTATGAAAACAAAACATCAATTTATATTCTGAATATTTATCCCTTCTTCATATTGGTTAGGTAACAGATCCGCTGTATAACTTACCCTAATCATCAAACAACCACAATATTCATACTAGTAATTTCATTCAATGGTAGCAATAAGAACTAGATAAATTGATTAATCAATAAACATAAATGTCCGCAATCTATGTTTGATTTGATTGAATGTTCTTCCTAAGATTAATAACGTAGATCCCCCACAATTATTAGCTCAGTTGCTTCACAAGTTCATATACCACAACTCCATTTTTGATATCAAACTTAGCAATAGATTGTCTACAATAATAACTTAGAGTTCGCTTTAGCAATTAAATAAACAATCATAGGAAAAATAAGTATACGAGAACAAACATATTCATCGCATAAATGAAAAAGAAAAGGTAAAATAAATCTCATAGTTTTTGAAATCTGAAGGTTTCTGTGTTTTTGCAACTAAGAAAAAACGTTTAGCCTTGCATGTTTGTTGAACAACTAATTAAAAAAAGAGAAGAAAACATGAGTTTTTGGGGTGTTTTTTTTTTGCTTCTTTTCTGTCTGGCTCCTTTTGGCTCTTTTTGCTCTTTCATTTTATACCACATAAAAAACCCTAGTCTTTAAAATACAAAATAGTCCTTTCTTAAGTTGACAGTTTACATTTAAGTGCTTTAATAACTATTTTCCTAATAAAGAGAAATAACTTTGCATGAAATCTTCAAGCTTTGACTTACAGGAGCTAAATTTCTGAAATAAAAACATCAATGCCTGATTAGATGCTTCAAAAAGTAATTGGAACTCATTTTTTCACCAAACCTAATTGCTGGCAAAATTCAGTTGTTATCTTGAAAACTTAATATAGCCCTCATATAAAATATGTTTTTTTTGATATTTGGATCTTTGATATAAGATTGAGTCAGAAATCCTACAAAATTGAGTTTGCATCAATTGGATGTCTGTAGCTTGAGATATTCAAATCGAAATGGCCAAAGGTCAACATTGACAAATTCTGAGATCTGAATTTGAAGTTTAATATTTCAATGCTCTTTCTTCTTTTATTTTTATTTACTTAAATTTATGGATGTTAGATTTTTAATGCCACTAGAATCACTTCATTTCAATCTTTATAGCTTATGATCTGCACAAAACATTGACTGAATATCAAATCTGTCAATAAGCTCCAATTACCTCATTTTTGCATCTTTCATCTAAAAATGCCGTCAAAATATTAAAAAAAGAATATCAAGGCATTTTATACACAAAACATATGTAAAACACTAGGTTAATATGGATGAAACTATCAAATAATATGATTGCATCAAATACCCCTATACTTACCTTTTGCTCGTCCTCGAGAAAGGATAAATAAAGAAAATCAAATTAAAAATAACAAAGTCCAATCTCTTAATCTCCCATCAATATCCAAGAATACAAGCATTATAAATAAGAATACAATCAAGAAGGATAAATAACATAAATCTTCATGAATTTGTTTACATGCAAAGTTCAAAACTCAATTACTCTTCAGGATTTAAATGAAATCTATGCCATGCCAAAGTGATAGGTTCTCTCATTGATATACACTCCAACACTCATGTATTTAGGGATTGTGTTTAAATCTATAAAATTCAATCAATGAATATGTTATACCATAAGCTTGCTTTTAATCTCATCACAATTATTAACATATTACAAACAATGCATGAATCAAAGGTCTTATTTTCTAGTTGTAATGGTTCAAGGTTATGGTGAGGTAAAAGAGAGTAAGAGGAAAGGTTCAAACAAAAGAAAGTAGAGCATTCTAAAAAATGATATTTCAAATAAGATATTCCATCAAAGCACTTCAATTTCCAATCTTTAAGCACCAATATTCTACTTAGTTAATGGATCAACCGTATAACTTATCTAACCATCAAACAAGGTTCAAACACAGAAAGCGGCGAGTTCTGATGTTTAACTTTCATAGAAAGGTTTCAAGTGATGCCCATTGACCTTGAGTACTTTATTATTTTCTAAACTTGTAATTTCAACCAGACCATAAGTAAGAACATTAGAAACAACAAAGGTTCCAATCCAACGAGAACATAACATTCCAGGAAAAAGTTTCAAACTCGAATGGTAGAAAAGGAATTTGTCTCCAACATGAAACTCTTTTCTTGTTATCATTTGGTCATGAAGACTCTTAGTCTTTGTAAATGCTTGCATTCTCATAAACATCATAAGAATCTCTTCCAACTCTTGCAATTACAACTTTCTTGCAATCCTAGTAGCATCATAATCCATGTTACAGTTTTTAATGGCCCATAAATTTTTGTGTTCAAGTTCCACTGGTAGATGCCATGCTTTCCTGTAAATCATCCTAAACGGTGACATTCCTATTGGTGATTTGTAAGCAGTCCAATAAGCCTAAAGTGCATCACCAAGTTGCAGACTCCAATCTCACTGGTTGGGCTGCACTGTCTTCTCCAAAATGGACTTGATTTTTTGATTTGAAATCTCAGCTTGACCATTCGTTTAAGGATGGTATGTTATAGAAGTCCGATAAGTCATATGATATTTGCGTAACAATACTTCCATTGAATGATTTCAAAAATGAGTGCCATGATCACTAATGATAGCTTTAGGGATCCCAAACTTGTTAAATATGTGAGTCCTAAAAAAAATTACAACTTTAGCATCATTAGTTCATGTGACTTTTGCCTCTATCCATTTGGACACATAATCAACAACAAGAAGGATATAAAGATTGCCAAAATAAGAAGGAAATGAACTCATAAAATCAATACCACAAACATAAAAAATTTCATTTACAAGAATATTCGTTAAAGGCATTTGATTCTTATGAGTGCTATTACCTGTTTTTATGACATTTTTCACATAATTTGCAGAAATGATATGCATCTTTAAAAATATAAGGCCAATAAAAAGCACTTTCAATTACATTATGGGTTGTTCTTTTTGCTCCAAAATGTCCACCACAAGAATGAGAACAACAAAAATGGAGAATGAAATGAATTCATCTTGTGGTACATATCTCCAACTACTTGATCCACATAAAATTTTCACAGATAAGGAGTATCCTAGAAATAATGTTGCGATGTCACGGTCATACAAATTAATTACCTTAACTTAAAATAAATCACACAAGATAATATAGAGCAAATAATGGGTTAATCCCACGAGGATGTTTTAGTTCAGATTTTTGTGCTATATGCTATGAAATTGGGGGGGGGGGGTGGAATTTCTCTAGTCTAGGCTAAAGCAAACTAAATAAAAATTATATAAAATCAAAATTTATCAATAAAACAAACCTTGGTCACAAGTCAACATCCACCTACAAAAATCAAAATTGATCATGGAAACAAAATAACAATTTATATTCTAAATATTTCTCTTCTTTACATTAGTTCATTAACAAATTCGCCGTATAACTTACCCTAACAATCAAACAACTATAGTGTTTACACTAGGAATTTGATTCAATGGCAGCCTTAAAAACTAGATAAATTGATTAATCAAGAAATATAATTTCCGCAATCTATGTTTGATTTGATTGAATGTTCTCCCTAAGATGAATAATGTAGATCCACCACAATTATTAACTTGCTTCACAAGTTCATATACCACAACTCCAGTTTTGATATCAAACTTAGCAATAGATTGTCTACAATAATAACTTAGAGTCCGCTTTTAGAATTAAATAAACAATCATAAGAAAAATAAGCATAAGAGAACAAACATATTCCTCATATAAACTGAAAAACAAATGTAAAATAGATCTCACAGTTTTTGAAATCTGAAGGTTTATATGTTCTTGCAACCATGAAAAAAAGTTTAGCACTGCAGGTTTGTTGAACAACTAATTAAAAACATAGAAGAATACATGATTTTGGGTTGGAGGAGGAAGATTTGTTTTTTCTTTTCTATTGCTGAATGCTCTTTACTACCTCTCCTCCTTTATATATGTTTAAAAACCCTAGTTTCTATTTTTAAAAATAGTCTTTGCTTAAGTTGGCAAAATTTAGTTATCATCTTGTAAAAATCATATCTCATTCATAGGACATCGTTTTAAGCTAAATTCGAAAGGGTGATAGTTCTTTGAGTCTTGAAGCGAACAAAATTGGGTTTGTATCAATCAGAATTTTGTAGCTCCAGATATTTAAATTGGAATGACCAAAGGTCAACATTGAAAGATTGCAAGATTTGACTTTGAAGGTTGCAGTTTTCATGCTCTTTCTTATTATATTTTTTTCCTTAGATTTCCAAAAACGTATGAATGTTAGCTTTTGAATGCCACTGGAATCACTTCATTTCGATCTTTATAGATTCTGATCTGCATAAAATATTGACTGAATATCAAATTTGTCAATCAGCTCCAATTACCTCATTTTTGCATCTTTCATCAAAAAATGCCTTCAAAATATAAAACATAGAATATGAAGGCATTTATATGCAAAACACTAGGTAAATATGGATGAAACTATCAAATAATATGGTTGCATCAAATACCTCCATACTTATTTCTTGCTCGTCCTCGAGAAAGGATAGATAAAGAAAATCAAATTAAAAATAATAATGACCAATCTCTTAATCTCCCATCAATGTCTAAGAATACAAGCATTATAAATAAGAATACAATCAAGAAGTATAAAGAACATAAATCTTCATGAATTTGTTTACATGCAAAGTTCAAAACTCAATTACTCTTAAGGATTTAAATGAAATCTATGTCATGCCAAAGTGATAGGTCCTCTCATTGATATATACTCCAACACTCATGTGTTTAGGGATTATGTGTTTAAATATCTCAAATTTAATCAATGAATTGTTTTACCATAAGCTTGCTCTTTTCAATCTCATCACCATTATTAACATATTACAAACAATGCATGAATCAAAAGATCTTATTTTCCATTTGTAATGGGGTTAAGGTTAAGTTGAGGTAAAAGAGAGTAAAAGAAAAGATTTAAACCAAAGAAAGTAGAGCATTCTTAAAAATTATATTTAAAACAAGATATTCCATCAAATCACATCAATTTTGAATATTTAAGCACCAATGCTTAGCTTCTTTTGATTTCTAGCTCTTTTCTATTTCTATTTCTTTTTTATTTTTTTCTTTTTCATTTTTGGCAACATTTCCCATCTTTTCATCAAGCTTCACTTCTTCTTTCTTTTCACATAATTTCCAACCATAATTCCTTGAGATATCACAAGTATAGGCTCTACTATTCCTTGGTTAGGAGAAAAGAGAAAAATCATATAAAAAGTTAAAGTTTATACATGGATAAAGTAAAGAAAAGATAAACAAACTCAAAAGGGGCTCACTAAGGATAATATGCTTTAGGTTGACTTTTTGGCTCAAGAGATTAAAATTCTTAATGCCTTTATCATCTTTATGCATCTATGGAATGCGGATGTAATTTCAACAAGAAATGAAGCAAGTTCTAGAGATACATATCATTGAAAGAAAGGACAATCAAATAATATAATGTTGAAGGCTTAAAAGTTTGCATTAGTATAACTATAAAGTCAACATGACATATTTTTATAGTCAATCTCTAAACCAATTAAACATTAAAACTTGCATGCACACTTATTCATTCAATTTATATATTCTTCTATCTCACTTAATTCTCAGACATAATACTCATATTCTCATAAACCAATGGGAGTTCAAAAAGATCAAACATAGTTTTTTTAATTTTATTAAAGGAACAAAAAATAAAACCAAAATAAAAAACTGACATTTTCCCAATACCCCTACAGTTAAAACACAACATTGTCCAAAATGTTGAAATAAAAGAAAAGGAATATAAGAGAATGACAAAAATGAAATAAAATGCGAAAAATAAAAGATAAGGGAAAAAGAAAACAAATCTGATTTTATTTATTTATTTGTGTGCTGGGTTGCCTCCCAGTAAGAGCTTTTATTTTGTGTCATTGTCTCGACACGTGGCATGCTCCTTCTTCATAGATTGGTTCAACTAACTCCATAAAAGCGGTGAGTTCTGTCATCCAACTTTCATAGAAAGGTTTCAAGAGATGCCCAATAACCTTGAGTACTTTATTGGTTTCTAAACTTGTAATTTCAACTGTACCATAAAGAAAAACAATTAAAACTTGCATGCACACTCATTCTTTTGATTTATATATTAATATATCTCACTTAACTCTTATACATAATACTCATATTCTCATAAATCAATGAGAGTTCAAAAAGATCAATTATAGTTTTTTCTTTTCTTGTTTTTCTTTTTTTTCGGGAAGAATAAAGAAAACCAAAATAAGAACATTGACATTTTCCCAATACCCTCACCCTTAAAACACAACATTGTCCTCAATGTTGAAAATAAAAAAAAAGAATATAGGAGAATTACAAAAAAGAAATAAAATGCCAAAAATAAAAGATAAGGGAAAAAGAAAGCAAATCTGATTTTTTTTGTGTTGGGTTGGCTCCCAGTAAGCATTTGTGTTTTGTGTCATTAGCTTGATATGTGGCATGACATGCTCATTCTTCATAGAAACGGTGATTTCTTCCGTCCAACTTTCATAGAAAGGTTTCAATCGATGTTTATTGACCTTGAGTACTTTATTGGTTTCTAAACTTGTAATTTCAACATGGGGAACGGTTTGCAAAGCCTGCAAAGCCAATATTGCTTTATGCATATTTTGGGGAAAATCATAGCCATAACTCAAAGTTACGTTTAATCCATCCACACAATCAAAATCACAAACTTGTTGCACACACTTATCAATTAGGTCATAACATGTGATAGAATAAATATTGCTATAAGAATAAATATTGCTATAAGGATATTTCATTGCATCATGAAAATTAAATTCAATCATTTCACCTCCTACCTCCATAGACAAAATATTCTACCATAATCAATTTTTGTATTGGCAGTTTTCAAGAATGGTCTCCTAAACAATATAGGAGTGTTGGAATCAAGAGAATCATATTCCATATCAAGAATATAAAAGTCATATGGAATTATCAAACTATTAATCTTAACTAGGACATCTTTATCACACCAAGTGAGTAAACAAAACTACAATCCGCAAGTTATATTACAATGTTGGTTTTATTCAAAGGCTCCAAACTAAGAGAATCATAAATATGTTTAGACATAACACTAATGATTGCATCTAAATCACATAAAGCCCTTTTAAAACTAGCATTGCCAATAACACATGGGATAGTAAACGTATTTAGATCTTTCAGCTTCAAAGGCATATTCTTTTGAACAACAATAGATACGACTTCACCCATACTTACCATTTCATGACCTCTCAGTTTGAAAGCTCTTTTGGTAGTGTACAACTCCTTCAAAAATTTAGCATACTTGAGAATTTTCTTGATAATATCAATTAAAGAAATGTTGAGTTCCACTTTCTTAAAAACCTTTAAGATCTTTTTTTCTGTCTTCTTTCTTAGACCTAGAAGAACTCATAGGAAATGGTGGAATTGTTTTATAATTGGAATTCTTTGAGTGAGGAGTTACCTTTGGAGTGGTTGTCGTTGTCTTAGTTTATGATGAAGGAGTAGATTTCTTCTTCTTTTTAATCTAGTTTCTATCTCTTCTTCTTCCTCCATCTCAACTTGTTTCGACTTGTTATCTCCAAGTTCTTTTCCACTTCACAACATTACTGCACTAACATTCTCTTTTGGATTCAATACTTGGGAGAGCAATTTTCCATTCATTTGCATTTCCAATTTCCCTACACTTGAAGCTATTTGCCCCATTTGCTTCTCCAAGTTGTGAATACTTGGTCTTGTTTCCTTTAGAAAAGATATTTTGCTACAAGGTCACAGTGTTAAAAGCCAAAGTTTTCATCATCTCTCGAAGATCATCATTGAATGATGACCCCATAACATTGGAGTTGGTGAATGGAAAGGGATGTCTCGCTTGATAATTCTGTTGTTGCTGAGGCTAAAATCCATGGGAATGGAACTGTTTACCTTGATTGTGCTATTGAAATGGGTTTATATTGCATAAGTTAGGATGATCTTTCCATCCGGGATTGTACATGTTAGAAAAGGGATCATAGTTATGTTAGGGTTGTTCATTGAATGTTCCATCAACCGCATTAGCTTGTTAAATATAATCTTCTTACATTGTTGGGCATATATCCGAAGCATGTCCTTGTATTGACCATATGCTACAAACTTTCACCTGCTGTACATTTCCACAAGCCAAAAAAGGCATAAGAGAAGTAAGATCATTAACTTTATCTCAAGGTTAGATATACATACTTAATTCACTCATTTGTTTGAGAAGTCTCCTCAGGTGCCATACTGTTTCGAGTTGACTGCCATGTTTGAGATTAATTGGTGTGCAACATCGGTTGTCTTATCTACCAATTCCCCTCCACTTGCAACATCAATGATATTATTGATTAATAGGCATCAATCCTTCATAGAAATATTGAAGTCTACCAATTTCCCTCCACTTGCAACATCAATGATACTGTGATTAATAGGCATCAATCCTTCATAGAAATATTGAAGCAGCTGATCAAGTATTTCATGATGAGGGCATTAAATGCATAATAGCTCAAATCTTTCCTAATACTCAATGAGCGTCTCTCCATGAGATTGTAGAATACCAGATATTTCTTTCCTTATGTTGGCAACTCGAGAAGTTGGGAAATAATTTTGAAGGAAGATCTTTTTCCTGCCATTCCAAGTGTCAATGGAACCTAAGAGAATTGAAAAAAACCATGTCTTTACTGCCCCTTTCAAAAAGAAAGGGAAAGCTTTGAACTTAACTTGTTCCTCATCAACTCCATTCGGTTTCATGCCAACAAAAACCATGTGGAACTCCTTAATATGAGTATGAGGATCTTCTCTTGCAAGACCATTGAATGTTGGTAGCAAATATATAAAACCAGATTTGAGTTTGAAGTTCACATTATTGTCTATGTTTTTGCACAATGGTTTGTTTTCCATGTTAGGAGCAATAAACTCCTTGAGTTTATGTTGTCGTGCAACAACCATGATGTTGACACGAGCTTTCTTTCATAACTTGCATAAAGTGTTTTCAATTCCGAGATCAACCTGCACTTGATAACTGTGGCTAGCAGAATAGGTTACAGGCATAGATCAAAAAGAAAACTCAAAAGAAAACAAGCACACAAGAGATTGAAAACAATGCAATATGCATGAGAATCCTATGCTATAAAACTAAAACTGTCCATAAAAAACCTTGAAAATGATAGAATTTGGCCTCAATAGGGCGGGACTAGAAGCTAACGGCATCTATGTCTGTTCTGAACGTCATTTCCCTTTAGTAAACAAAAAGCCGATTCCTAATTCTACCAAAAATTCTATTTTGAACAGTACCGCCACAAGCACAAATTTATTCTCTTTTTTTCTACAATAATTAGAAATCACAGCAAGTATAATAAATCATAACACAACACAAGAATCAACTAAAATCACTTCCCAACAACAACACCAAAATATATTACAATGTCGCGGTCGCACAAATTAATTACCCTAACTTAAAATAAATCACACAATATAGTATAAAGCAAATAAAGGGTCGATCCCATGAGGATGTTTTAGTTTAGACTTTTATGCTATATGCTATGCAATTAGGGGGGCTTGGAAGTTATCTAGGCTAAAGCAAAGGAAAAATAAAACTAAGTGAAAATGAAATAAAAAGAAAATTTATCAATAAAACAAACCTTGGTTGCAAGTAAATATCCACCTATAGAAATCATAACTGATCATGGAAATGAAACATCAATTTATATTCTAAATATTTATCTCTTGTTAACATTGGTTAGTTAATGGATCCACCGTATAATTTACCCTAACCATCAAACAACCACAGTGTCTATACTAGTAATTTAATTCAATGCCAGCCTTAAGAACTATATAAGTTGATTAATCAAGAAATATAATTGTCCACAATCTATGTTTGATTTCATTGAATGTTCTCCCTATAATAAATAACGTAGATCCGCCACAATTATTAACTCAATTGCTTCACGAGTTCATATACCACAACTCTGGTTTTCATATCAAACTTAGTAATAGATTATCTATAATAATAACTTAGAGTTTTCTCTAGCAATTAAATAAACAATCATAGAAAAAATAAGCATACGAGAACAAACATATTCATCATATAAACTAAAAAGAAAAGGTAAAATTGATCTTACAATTTTTGAAATCTGAAAGTTTATATGTCCTTGCAACCAAGAAAAAGATTTTAGCAGCATTTTTTTTGCCTCTTTTCTGCCTCTCTAGGTGGCTCCCTATGGCTCATTTTGCTCCTTTTTTTATACCACATAGAAAACCCTAGTATTTAAAATACAAAAAAGTTCACCCTTAAGTTGAGAGTTTACATTTAAGTGCTTCAATAACTATTTTCCTAATAAAAAAAATAACTTTGCATGAAATCTTCAAGCTTTGACTTAGAGGAGCTTAATTGTTAAAATAAAAACTTTGATGCCAGTTTAGATGCTTCGGAAAGTAATTGGAACTTGTTTTTTCACGAAACCTGTTTGTTGGCAGAATTCTGTTGTTATCTTGTCAAATTCATATAGCCTTCATATGATATTTTTTTTTGGATGAAATGTGGTGCATTGATATAGTCTTGAGTAAGGAATCCAAAAAAATTACGTTTTCATCAATTGGACGTCTGTAGCTTGAGATATTCAAATCGTAATGGCCAAAAGTTAACACTACTAGATTCTGAGATTTGATTTTGAAGGATGATATTTCAATGCTCTTTTATTTTATTTTATTTTATTTTATTTTATTTCTAGAAAGGTATTGATCTTAGCTTTCTAATGACATTGGAATCACTTTATTTTGACTGTAGAGCTTACACTTTACACAAAACATCGATGGAAGGTTAAATCTGTCAATCACCTTCAATTACCGTCTTTTTGTATCTTTCATCCAAAAATGCCTTCAAAACTTAAAACAAAAAATATCAAGGCATTTTATACACAAAACATAGGCAAAACACTAGTAAATATGGGTGAAAATATCAAATAATATAGTTGCATCAACACCTTACAACCTCCCTCTCATTTTAGTAGATCCATATTTTGTAATATTATATATTTGAATTTCTTCAACCTGTCTTTAACAATTTTTACTTGGGGCTCCAATATACTCTTCTCCTTGATATTTTTTCCCCAACATCTGTTTTAACCTGTTTTTGTTATTTATATAGGGTCCTAATATAGATAACAACAATATACATTGTGTTGTGATCAAAATAGAAATTAGGAGAGAAGAACACAAGTATCCATTAAATGAAAATTATGATCAATTTAGATTTTAAGAATATTAGTTATATTAGTAGACATAAGTATATATCTATATATAATAAGTGAAAAGTAATTGAATGATATAATTAAAGAAAATGGACAACCTCCTTTTGTTTTCATATTTTCAACTAAATGAGTATATAAAAAAAAGAGACCAAATTCAAATTGGTTTGTGTTTATTGATAGAAAAAGTTGTTGTGTATGTCTATGATGAATAAAAGAAATTGTCAAATGTGCATATGTATTGAAGGATTAGTAATGAAAGATGATTGAACATGGAAAGTAAAATACTATTTTTTTTTATCACCATGGATTCATAATTCCAATTGGAATTAGGATTTATAACGATTTTCATAACAATCTAATTGTCCATGATGAGTTACTCCTATTGATATAAAAGAAGTCTCAGGGTCCATGCAATAATAAGGAGATTATGCTTGAGCATATGTATTTGGTAGGTGCAATGCACCTTTGATAAGTAATTTAGTTCAATTCCTAACTATACGTTGCTATAATTCTTTTAATTTTATTATGAGTCTATAAGAATTAACAAAAGAAAAATCCAAAAGATGTGTAATTGAAACAAGTGGCATTGGTATATTTGATGACTAGAAAATTGAATTGACTAGCTTCTAGAATGGAAACAAGTGACATTAGTATGTCTAATGAGGGAGAAGTTCAATTGACTAGTTTTAAAAGTGGAAACTAGTTACATCAGTGGTAATCAGGAAGTTGAATTGACTAGTTCCTAAAATGGAAACTAGTGATATCATTATGTTTGATGACCTTGAAGTTGAATTCACCACTTTCAAAGATGGAATCTAATGGCGTTAATCTGTTGATGATCGATAAATTTAAATTAACTAGTTCCCTGTAGGGGATCTAGTGGCATCAATATGTCTGGTTACTAGGAATTAAAAAATTTACATGTTAATCATGACTAAATAATACTTATAAAATCATTGAGAATTATGATATTGAAAGGTGTGAATTTCTAAATTATATATTTTATTCTTAAATAACATAGATGAATAATATAAAATTGATGGGTTTATTGTTCATAATTTAATTACAGCTTGTGTGGTAAATATATTTTAGGTGCATCGTAACCTCATATGAAGTAGTTGACACTATAGTTAGTCTTTTTTGTGTGTAATATAATGACACTAAAATAGGCTAGGTTATCATGTAATGAAGAATCAACTTTTGATTTGTCAATATAATGTGCATAATCAAATTACTATTATGTTTTAATCTATGACAATGTTAGGAACTTTATCTATATAATATAGGATATTTTTTTTTAGTTTTTATGTAAACTTAATCTTCTACATTGGTATAATTTCTTCTTGCTATGGATTGTATTATAAATAATATGAATATCAAGTTGTTGACATTCCTTCTAAACCTAAATAAATGTTGAAAGAAATTATAAAAATTGATAAATGCATCGTGTTGTTGTTGGCCAAAATGACATAATTGTTATGTGGTAGATAAGTTAGAACTATCTAAATTCAGAGGAAAATCTGCTAAAATTTGATAGAGTAAAAGAATCCCCTAGTTTAATCTATTATTTTCACCAATAATTAAAAAACCTAGCCTTGAAAATGCATAGAAAATTATGAAATTTACAGTTTAGGTACACCCCTTATTAAGATCCATTAAACCAAAACAATAATTACTCAGTTATCCCTCAACAAGAAACTTAAGCTTTAGAATAGGATGAGAACAAAGAGAAATATACAATATGTTATAGGAATAAGATTGCATGGGGTCTAATGTCAATCTTTTTAGATCAAAAGATCAATTTCACTTATCAAATATGGTGAAATATATAACGAGCTCTAGATGTTAGATTAAACTTAAGCATCACTTTTCATCCTCCAACTGATAGTCAATTTAAGAGAATAATACAAACTTTATAAGAGTTGTTAAGAGCATGTATATTGGAGTTTCAGGCAATCTTTTTGTTTTTTTTTGCATCTTTTATCTCTGTTTCTCGAGTTTTTATGTTTTGTGTCAAATCTTTATTTTGTTCTTGATTAAGTCCACCAATTTGAAAGAGAAAAGGGAGGTTGATAGTGAAAAAATAGAGGATAAAGGAAGTGGGTTGATTTCCTATAATTTTGTCATATAATTGTTGTTTTTGGTATCCATATACCAAGAGAAGTTCCATTATAGTGTTTTAACCCTCCATATTTGAAAAATACTAGATCTAGGTTTTGAATGTTTTATAAATTGTGTTGTTTTATGTGTTAGGGAGATTTAAGGCTAATTTGAGGTTATTAATGACTTTATTGAGGTCTTATAAGGGTTTTTTCTATGTGTTTTGTAGTGATAAAATATCCCTTTTCCATCCACCAGAAGAGTTGCACATTATTTGGCACTAAAAATGATATGTTGTCTCTCAATGTTTTTGCTAAGAGAAAAAGCTTAAATGACATTCTTGTAGACGAATCCTAAATATCTATGATTTGTTTGTAAAGGCCTTTGATTTTTCCTTTATTTAAATTAATTTAGATATTATAATTTAAAATATATTTACAAATGTTATTTAATATTATAATGTTGACTTTAAACATTTTTATGGGTATATGATACATTTTTTTATAATATTAGCAAATATGTTTTAAAACATTTCATGATTTTCTAATTTTTATTTAAATTTTTTTTTCTATACATGCCTTCAAAGAAGAATTACAAGAAATGCCCTACAACAATGTGAAAATATATATTGTTCTAATAATTGTTGTAATATGCCAACATTGAAATTATCAAAATGTTGTGTTTTTGTTTCTAAATTGATTGTGATGTGCTTTACAAAATAAAAACACTTACTTATTGTGATTGCCTATTTTATTATCATATAATAAAGAATAGTTTAGAAAAAGTGAGCTTATTATTAAACTTAGTGGGGTCCATGACTCATGTCACAAGTTTAACTAGTTTATTGAATTGATTAATATATCACCACCACAATTTTATTTTATTTTAAATATGATCTTTAATTTACACTGCCTTTTAACCTCGCAATTCAATGTAGTTTCATCAAATCACCCACCACTTAGTTTCATCCAAAACCTGAGTTATGCAAGGCCTCTAACTTTTGCCTTAAAATGGTAAACATATAGGTAAATGCTTTATCGAGTCAGAAAATAATGGAAGGGATATCATCTCAAGTTTGCAAATAGTTTAGACGATATCAGTTTCAAGCTTATCTAAGTGTTAAGTCTTCCACTTATTGAAGCATATATTTCTAAAAAAGTGATTGATTTTCACAAGTGAACCTCATATCCTCTATCATAACTCATTTTCTATGTTATTCCCCAAATTTATCTAAAATAAAAATAATAGAAATAAAAAAATATTAAATGGCATAACGTGGTGAAAAAATAGAAAAAGTAAAGCTAGAAATTTTGGACAAAGTTGAGAGCCTGATTTCTTTGAAATTTCCAAAAACAAAATTGTTATTTCAAAAACATAAAAACATTTTTTTTTATGCATACGACTTGCATTTTTTTTCATGTTTTCAAATGCAAAAATAGAAATTATAACTAGTTTATGACTATCCATTAGAATTTGGACAAAATATCAAAAATTCTTCACTAGTCCTCTTGTTCATTCTACATTAAAAATATTAAGACTTAATTGTAGACTTTAACATTTGAGAGTGTAAAACTACATTGTAAGGTATACCTTTAGGTATTAAAGATAAAAGAATATATGTGATGCTAAAATTTAGGCTTTTGAATGGTTAAGTTTTGATCCAATAAGGTAGAAACTCGTTTGCGAAGAGAGATCTACCTTGAACCTTAGAAAATACCAAAAAATAGAAATTTGAAATATAAAAACAACAATGCAACTTACCATAAGTAGGATGCACATGAGGTGATGTCTTTTTCCCTTACACAATAAATCCATTTACCCAAACTCTTACAGATCATTAGGTTTTCTAATAACTGTAATACTAGGTGGTGACTTTTGAACAATATAATCACAATTTTATGATATACCCACAACCCCTATTCCATACTCTCAAGTGGTAAACCTGTTGTTGAGGGGCAATGTACGTCACAACATCCTCTTTCACAATAAATCCTGGAATGAGTGTTTACATAAGTATGTCGTAGTTATAGATCTTCATTCCAAACAATTTGAAATCCTCCAAATTCATTTACCTTAATATTTTTGAGGCATATCCATTACGTAACATAAACTTCTAAGTCATTGATAGACAAGTAAATATGCATTCTTGTCTAAGGAGAAGCTCGTTTTGGGCTTTGCTTGATCCAACATAAACCAATTTAATATTTTTTACAGTGAAAAACAAAGCTATATCAATTATAACCTTGATCTTTTCCTTTCTCTTCCACTTCACATCCATAACTATGATGAAAATGTTCTCAAACATGTATTCTATGTGTCTGACATCAAGGCAATGATAGAGGAGATTAGTCTTTCAATAAGAAAGCTCTTATAAAATACTTTGCTTTACCCAATTGTGGTCAAGCCAAAACTAGAAAATTTCTATTTACCAACTTGAAAACCAAACACAATGTCCTATACTTTGTTTGTTAAGTACCTTATTATCGTGTTAATTCTGTTTGTAACGTCTTCTGTACAAGTTACATATCATTGTACTATTTAGATTTTTTTACCCTTTACTTTTTCACTAGAATTCCCTCGATATATACCTACAAGTTTTTTTTGTCAGTGTTTACCGATGGATACAAGGATGGAAATCTTTGCCATAAAGTGTTATCACAATATACCAATGGAATTTTTTTATTAGTGTTTTCATTTGTATTTGTCAATTTTATGGTAGTGAATATCACTATAATCTATATTTACAATAACACCATTTTTCTTACTCATTTCTAAAACAAATGCCTTTATCATTCATACTAAATGGAGAGAGAAATCATAATCAATGTTACATAATTTTTAGTTCAGGGTCCTTTTAATTTGCTAAAAAATTCAGTAGAGGGGGAAAATATTAATAAAAAAAATTGAGTAACTACACGTGTTTTACCCCAAATAATTTAAGAATGTTTTTGTTCCAATTTGTCAGAGGGACTTATCCGTCAACCAGGAAAAAAGCATCACAGGTATCTAGGGATACTCAAGTCACCATCCACCTCCAATTATAACCAAGACATGGATGTTTACCGTATGCAAACTTGAATTCAATAACTTCGTCTTGGCCAGTCCTCGAGCGAAGCTGCAAGTAGCAGTTTCTTCTTTCTGGAATGTCAACTCGTAATTACGTACAATATTGGCTAGTGAATAAAGGAGTCTATAAAATAACATCACTAGCTAGGTCATATCCAGTAGAGCATTCCTTCTGGTGCGAGGTATCACTGCCTTTACAGAAATAATTTTCACAAACCTAGCCACAATTAACTTAATTACTGATTCGGGAGATTCATGTCCTAGCTAGAATTCATAGATAAAGATAAAACAAAACAAAGTATTAGATTTCTTGAGCAACTAATAAAGCAACTGGGGCAGATTTTGCAGTCTCTATCTGTTCTCTTTAATGCAAGTGATCATCTTTAATAGTTTCTGCAGTTTATTTCTATGGTGGAGCTAGGTTTCATTTCCAGCTGTAAGTCTAAATGGGGATGTTGTCTGCTAGAAATGCTCACTGCAAGGATTCTTTTAAGATCAGATTCAACAAAAACGTCTGATCATCACTTACTCGGAAGAAAATTAAAAGAAAAAAGAAAAAAATCCTTCTGGGGGTCAGTCCCCTCAGCTAGAAAAGAAGCAAATGAGACAATACATGCTGTCTTCATCTGAACGTTGGCTTGTGAAATGGGTCCAGTACCCGCCCCCGCCCTGCAATTCTGTTGTTTTAACGTGTGTCTCAACATGGTCTCAATTGTAGCATCTTAATTCTCTAGACTTGAACTAATCACGCTTTTAGAGAGAGAGGAATCCTTTTTATTAGTTAAACTCTTGATCGATATGTCAAGTAATTATCCGAGTTATTTATATTATTCTTTAATACATTCTAAAAGCTCTTTGAACTTGAAATTTGTACAATCCAACATTATCTTGTGCATGAGTTTTCATCAAATAAAATAAGGGTTGCTCGTGACCGATAGATCAACAAGCCGTTGATACCGTGTTAAGAAATGATCTCATCTAAAAATTTAAGTTGTTATATAAAATTATAAAATATAATATATATTATTCTCTCTAACCACTATGTAGGCTAACACATTTGCGAGGAACATTCCAAGAAATTTTAGGGAAGAAATTAAATTTACCAGTCTAAATAGTATTCCCTTGTACAAGCAGTAAAAGCTGTTTTCTTTTTAGACACAAACTTTGTAGCCAGGCTAAACAAAATTCACTAAAAGTAATCAAATGACGTACGTACACCACCATTCAAACCCTAATTAAGAGCGCGAGAGTAATCAAACATAAATATTTATAAGTCATATCAGCACGCCAAAGGGATAAGAGTAGATTAATATCCAAATATAAATCAAGGGATAGTAATAGATATATCACTAACAGCTTCAAAGTATAATCTACCTATATATGTGCAGTCCATTGATTACTTGAATGGATTATTGAAGTCTCTATTTGCTTCTGGCATTTGATTCCACTGATCCCATAGTCTGTCTGGAAAGCTGGGTGGTAGCAAGTTATTGAGAGGCAGCTGCTGCGGTGTTTGTGGTGCCATACCAGAAAGCTGCGAGGATTGGTGCTGTGGCTGCTGAAGAAAATAAAATTGCTGCTGCTGCTGCTGCTGATGATGATGATGATGATGGCTAATGCTAGCTTGCTGGTAATTAAGTAGTCTATGAAGATCTTCTACTGGATTCGACGACACGGAAGATGTAACAGTGAATAGGTTAGAGCAGCTCGGGATTAAAGAGCTGGAATCCTGCTTGGGAAGGTTTACAAACATTCCTTCGTTGTTGCTGTGCTTGGAGAGTCCAAGAGCTGTTGTGACATCTGAGCTACTGCTGGCATCTGTTTCACTCATCTTTTCGATTTCAATTTGCTGCGATGATTGTCCTAAACATGGTTGAAATCTTTCCGCCGTGATATGAATTTGGTGTTTCTTGTCAGATTGAGGCCCCCTCGATGAGGATGCCCGTGATGGAAGTGAACGAGGGAGGGAGGGGTGATCTTCTACTCCAGCTCTCTTGTAGACGCGGCAGAGTGATATCTCAGCCTGAAAAAGTTTAGAAAAAAAAACTATGAACTTGACGAATTTATGGTTAAAAGAAGCAAATGAATCACAAGATGAAGTACGGAATGAATGAATATTTATCCAGCTTCAGACAATGAGCATGGGTAGCAGTTATGAGGTAGTATTAATGGAGTAGAATTCAATATTTAAGGAAACTTTGTGGGTCATTGAATTAAAGTTCATGCATTCTGATCATGCTACCATAAATTCAATTTGTGAAGGAACTTTGCATTAAAGAGTCCAATTAAATGATAAGAGATTGGAACTTGACTGTCTGTGTTATTCGTAGCTACACCATTTTCTTTTCTTTTCTGGTTTTATCCATTTATATATAGTTTCATTTAATCACCTTTGATACTTTACAAATAGTGTGCTAGCTATGGATCTATAATTCGGAATATTACTACTCGGGATGTATAATTTAGACCTCCAAGAACCAGCCAGGGATGATTATTGAATGGAAATTAAGTAAAGGGATAACTTTTTTTCTTATTTATGATTTGGGAAAGAAAGAAAGAAAGAAAGAAGAAGAAGAAGAAGAAAATTTGGTATTTATATGGATGAGAAATCATAGGATTCGTGGTCAACATCAAGAAACAAGAACAGTCACAGAAAGATTCCTGAAATAAGATCAAGAACAGGAGAGCTTCGAGAGTCGTGAATATGTATCAGTTTTCTTACATTATCGTATTCATTCATCTGTATCGAAATACACGGGCGCACTAGATAGCTTAATTAAAGAGCATGTGATGTAATTATGAAAATAGATTAAAAGTACCTTCTGATACCGTTCAGTTTCATGGTGTGGCAACCGATATTCATTCATGATCCAACTAGTTCGGATTCCTTTAGGAGCTTTCCCGGAGTAGAAAACTAGGGTTTTCTTCAAGCCGATTGATCTTGAATTCTCAGTTCGGATCATCCGGTCGGCTCCTGTTGCCTTCCAGTAACCAGAAGTTGTCACACGATTGGGTCGGTCCCCGTTTCGATATTTCCTGTCTCTAGGGACGTAGAAGAACCATTCTTTCTCTCCAATGGCTGCCAGAGCTGATCAACAAATTGACAGAATATACAGTCAACGATCATGCATCATCATCCATCACTGGAACCAGTAATGGACAAATTGGGAGAGAAAGAAATTAAGGCAAGGCAAGATTAATATACAAGAAAAGGTCCAAGGTGATCAGCATATTATATATAAAAATATACCAGGAAGTTCCCAGGGATCATAGCGATAAAGATCTAAGAAAGTAATGAGTTCCACATTGAAACGTTTGCCCTCAACCTTGCGGCGAAGGTAGAACTCAACAAGTTCTTCTTCAGTTGGATGGAAACGGAATCCGGGCATAACCATATCATGCTCGTGGCCATCATCGTCATCTTTGTCGTTGCTGTAGTTGTTCTGCTCGTTGTTTGAGTTATTGTGGCTCATGGCTCCTGCAATTGCCATAAACTAGAAAGAAAGACCAGCTAGCTAGTAATTATCAAGGTTATGAAATAAATCCAGCTTGGGTGTGGCCTCCCCTCTAATTTATACTCGAGAGAATTGTACGAATTGAGTGGTGCTCCTGCGAGTGCATGTGCAAGTGGGTTTGGATATATGCTGTAGATAAAGTGATATCATGGTTAAAAACTTGGTACTATGTAAGACCAAAAAGTTACTCTTCTCCACAGTCTGTATCTCTCTCTCTCTAAAATATGAGGAGAAAGGAAGAAGAAGAAGAGGAGAGAGAGAGAGAGGGGGGGGTTGTTCATAGAAAGATCTACATAGCTTTCAGGCCCTACATGTAAAGAGGTATTCCTTGATGGTGTTTAAGATGAGAAAATGACGTTTCGAAAGGAGGCCGGGTGGCCACAGCCGCTCAGCGGTGGATTTTGGACCTTTCTTCTAACCATACAATTACATATGCAAATTTTATTTTTTAATATTATTGATTTATTTAACACCTCGACCAATTCTATTCCATCCATCCAGTCGTGCGCTAAATTATATCAAGGGAACCACATTTTATTGCGATTCAATATTCACTACTTTTATGACTACCTGAGTCCACTGTCCCGTGATCCAATACGGGTGGGACAAAATTAAAATAGTAATAGAAAGAGTGCAAATTTCTTTTATTGTTAACAATTAAGCCTAGTTTAATGAGTTATTTTTAAAATCTTCTAATTTAACTTGAGTTTGCTAATATAATCTAATTAACATAAAAAATGCTTTGTATCCACCTCTTTAAAAATTAAATACATCCAATGTAATTCAAATATTAACACAAACCAATTAAAATATAAACTAAACATTTATTTGAAAAAAAAACTAATTCATTTTTTTTTAAATCTCAATTAAAAAACAATTTAGGTCAAGCCTGGCGTCTGACCCAATCAAGTAATAACACGCGAGCTGACCAGAAAGGTCAAGCCCACACACATAAATGAATTTGTGATATAAATTTTCAATTTATCACCTATGTTACCTGCTTTTTTTAGTTCAGTCCCCTTTAAAAATCATACAATTAAGTTTTAATGTCCTGAGATAAAAAATAGTTTTTAAAATTAAAAAAAATTATTTCAATGCATTTATGAGCAAAAAAACACTCTAACAAACAACTGTCATCACACTTCCAAACACTTCATAACAAGGGTCTGTTTGAGAATGTTATAAATATTGCTCTTAAAAATGCTTTTTACTTAAAATTTTTGTCAAAATAATATACTTTCTTTCATCTTAAAACAATCCGAAAACACGGAACAAAACATAGTTTAAAGCTATCTAAACTATTTCCTTAAAATAGAAAAGTTAGAAAAGCCTAACAATACAAAATAGGAAAATAAATATATAAAAAAAGAAAACATCTAAATTGAAAGAAAGATAAAAAAAAATAATTAAAATTAATATTTATTTTCCCAAAAATTTAATTTCCTTCAATTTCCTTAGGTTTGAATGAATTTATCTTTGATTTCAAATTATTCCTTAGATTTTGTTAGAAAATATTCTCCCTAATGAAAATATTTCCTCTTTTCTCATGTGCACTAACATTATATACTTCCTATTTATATTAAGAGTATACATATTATATCATCCATCATGTATGACATTCCTTTTATATTTTCATGGTTTGCCTAAAATTAAATGGCATGCATCTATAAAAACCTAATTACACCAAAAACTATTAAAATATCTCTTACATATAAAAAACAAGACAAGAGATCATTCATATTTAATTACCTTGCTATATCAATTCATTCAATTTAATTTATAAGTGATAAAAAGCTCTGATACCAATTGACACATATGGAAATAACATGCAACACAAAATTATACCAAATATTGTCATAACACAAACCCTAACTTCAAAATTATAATTGGATGTTTCAACATATAAATATTCTAATCAAAACTCCTTATTAAATCTTTTTTATGTTGCTCATATATTAGTAAATAAATTATAAATAGATTTGGAAGAATATTAAAAGATTTCTAAACTAAATAGAAAAAAAAAATTATAAATCAAATAGAAAAATATAACAAATCCTAAATAGTAACTTCTAAGCCTTATTTGAAGCTCTTCTTGAACTCTAATGACCATGAAATTTTAACCTTAAAGAAAGTAGGATTTTAGGAATCTTCTTGCAAATTAAATATTAAACCTATGGTTGGATCAATATTTATGCCCATTAAGATTAAACTATGCGTTAGGGAAAACAAATCTCCTACATCCATCTACCTACCAAATTCTTATTGTCAGTCACTAAAAAATGATGCTATTCTTTTGGTCATACATTACTAGTTATCAATGGTTTTTTCCACATTGTACCCTTTCTCATATCGTTTTAACTCTATAAAATCTATTTCTTTATCATAATTTGGGATAACAATAATATAATTTTACCCTTGGTCTAAAAAATTACCTTTTCTTTTAGGTGCTAATACTATATGTTTTTCCCTTATTCAATAGATATAAGTATTACATGATCTGTTATGCATAATTTTCATGTTATATTTCCATGATCTACCTAACAATATATGACGTGTATCCATAAATACTATATCTTACAAAATACTATTAAAATATCTTTACCCTATACATAAATAAAGCAAGAAAACACTCTTCCATAAATACCTCAATGTCATGATTTAACCAATTCAATTGTAGGGCCTTTTATGGTTTTCTATCTTAAGCTATAACTTTTCTACTATCTTGGATAACACCATGTTCTCATTATTATCTTTGCTAATGATCAAATTACCTATCTTGTCCTTGATAGTACAAGTTGAACAGAAGAGGTTATTGAATAGTTGATCCCCACTAGAATCACCCTTAATAGCTAACAAGTTTTTTTCAATGACTATGGTAGGACTACCATCACCTTGAAAACCCTTCTCAGTACCAACATGAGTCATGATAAACAAGCTCACATGTTCCTTTATTAGATTCTTCTAAAAATAGAGTTTGACCTAGACTATTTTCTTGTTTATAGGATTCAACAAATTAAAGCCCTAGCACCACATTTGAAACATCAAAATCCTTTATATGTAAGAAATAGGTGTATGATGATCAAATGAAGTTGAAAAAGGAATATGATGACATGGATAGATAAAATAAAAACAAGGGATAAAGTGATATAAAACCGTCAGATTTAGTCATAACCTAAACTCTTCTCCCACCATTCAAAACCATTCAATCAAAAACCTAAGACATTCAACCATTTATGAAACAAACTTAGATCTGGCCGAAAGTGGAGATAAGACTTGAGGGGTGATGAAAGCAAGTGAGTGAAGTGTGACTTGTGTGAAAAAAACTAAAAAAAAAATAACATAATGTGTATACTTGAGAGGGTAAAGTTAAATTTGTCTATTTAAAACAAATGACAATCCTATTTGTTTACAACAAAGTTTATTTTAATAGTAACAAACTTGAACCTTTTATTCTTTGTGTTTGTGTTTCTTTGTTGCAAGAATTTGATGATGTATTTTAATGGTTTGCCACTTATAAAAAGCAATTTAACATCATATTGATCTTATACTTAACGCATCGATTCATAACCAACTAACTTATAAAAGTAATCTTGAGAAAACAAAGGACTTTATAACAAGTAGAAGAGTTGATGACAAATAAGTATTCATTCGAGATGGATAAAACGCCTATAACTTTTTTGCATTTGACACCTTAACAAATCAGTGATGAGCAACTGAAATTGAAGACAAGAAAGATGTTTGAAAAAGAAATCTTGTAAGACAACAAACTTTGCTAACAATGTTATTCCTGGCTTTGATGATGATATTTTTTTTATCCTGGTATTTATTTATTTTCCTGAAAGTATAATATTCATGTTAAATATTCAAGGATGAATCATTTCAAAGAGGGAAGAGATGATATGAACCAAGTTAGGTTCAAATTTTACCTTAAAATTCGTATTGACTTTTTATGTGAGATTATGAATATCTCACAAACCGTATATTAGATGAAGTTGAAGTCTTATAAGAATATACTAGACACAAAGAACTATATTAAAATAAAATTTTATATCAATCAAAGATTATGAATATTATATTAAATGTGTACTTAATTACATATAAGAACTTATTGTTTGCTAAAAGTCCCTGTATAAAAATTCATTTAATATTAAAAGACTACATCTCAAATAAACTCAATCAAGGTTGATAAAATGGAGACAATTTCCTTCAACTCGCCATACAAGACTTTGAACACCCAAAATAGATAAAAGTACAACTAAGAGAATAAAACAGAGGAAAGACAATTTTGACCAATAGGGATTCACACAAAGAAATCTATTTCATACTTTATTTATAAGAATGAAAGTTTGGGCGACCGATAAGATTGATTTTGAATAATAATGATCCTGCTAGGTAAGGAAGAGGGGCAATATAAATATTTTGATTACCATAGTTGCAATTTTCCTTGTAACAAGTTACAATTCGGAGTAACAAAGATTGAGAAGCCGAAAACCAACATCACTTGGGTGTTATTTATGATGTATATAAACTATATTGTGTATAAGTATAGGGTTACAAGAGTTCTCATACATATACAACTTTAAGTATAGGTCCCCTATATAATACACAGAGACTAAGCAATACATATATATAATAAGTGAATAATAATAAAACCCTAATTTACTATTTGCCATTATAGTCAAGGGGTTTGCTTTTTTGAAGTCAAAACTAAGGACCGACATCATAGAAAAATGATTATCTTGAATGAATTAGGTTATTTGGGAGAATGTGTTTTTAAGACTGGTCTAAAAGGAAGAGTTATCATCATAGTTAACACAAAAACTTTAGGGATAATTTCATGATGTTGTAGAAGATTAAATTGACCAAAAATAACCAGCTCCTAAGGTGATGTGAAATTCAAAGAAGCAAAGTAGCAACTAGCACCATATATACATGATTTAGGGCATAGATAAGCTATAGAGTTGAGGCAGTTAAGTCATCTACGCAATAGAAAGTTCCAGTCGAGGTTGATTAAATTAAGTCAATTTGACTTTAGGCATATGGCCAGTGGATTTGGTGGTAGAAAGATCCATCTAGACGTGTAATTTGATCATCATGTCTCTGTAAGGAAGCATCCATATGGAAAATCTTCGATTTTTCTGTCTCGACTTTTCTTCAGGCCTACCTTTGTTGTCCATTGCAAAGGAATCTTTACTCCCATAGCGAGAACATACCGCATGGAATCCGTGACAAACAATTTTCATGAAAAATTTTAAAGAAAATATGCCTTTGTACAAAAGCACTAACTATATTACTTTACAAGCCTCAATTTAAATGTCCTAATGAAAAATGGACAACTAAACCCTAATTATATTATTATAAAGAAAATGATGAGGGACAATAATGGTACATAGAGTATTTATTAGATTTGGACTTTTAAACTCGCCCATTAAATTGGGAATGACAAAAGAAAAAGGAAAGAAAAGAGGAGGATGAGGATAGGATATGAGGGATTATGTGCCCGTTTGGGATTTCGGTCGAGATTTTTTTTTAAAATGTTTTTTGTTCAGAAATACATTAAAAATAATATTGTTTTAAAAAATATTATTTTTGACACCATCAAATGAAAATGATCTAAAACACCAAATTTTTATTTAATTTAATGTAAAAAAATAATAATAATTTTTTCAAAAATACTTTTGAAACGAGTGTAAACACCATGGGTTATTGAACTGTAAAAGTAATTATAACATTAAATTTAATGGTAATCATCCAAATCTTTAATGCAATTTAGTGGCCTTTAGGGGGTGGGGGGTAAGTAATAATGTTTTGGATCGATCCAATGCTGCTAAAATGCCATCAAAACTCCCTTTTTTATTAAAAAAAAAGATTAAAAATAAATTCATGTAGTTGTAGAGAAGCAATTGGCAGGGAGGCTGTTGTGGGCCTAGGAAGGGAGCAAAATGCATATTGGTGGGGGATGGGATGTGAAAAATGAGTTGTGTGTACGCGTGAGGTGGGGTGACCATGATAGTCAAGGCTCAAGAGAAACCCGTGACCACTCCTGCTGAGGACAATAACATGCCTCTCCTCTTTGTTTTTATTGTTTCCTCTCGTATCTCTCTCGCCATTTTATTTAAGGTGTCACTAACTATGTGCTGATAAATTTATTAAAATAGTACTTTCAGAGCAGCAGCACAAATCCATCACATATATTTTCTTTTAATTTTTGTGGTTTTTTTCGCTGTTTATTCATCCATGTCTCGTTAAAATGTGGTTGTTTTCACTTTCTTTGTAAAACCAGAACAGTGTCTTATTAATTATGGTTCTGAAACTATCAATATGCATGTGGCGAGGCCAATGTTGGTGGCTTCAAAACACTTAAAAGAGATAAAATACACTGTTTTATTTCAGCAACACGATTTTACAGGAGCTTGAACAATCTGTCAAAACTTTCTCTCGTTTCTCTCGAGTGTTTTTGTTTATTGTCTCCCACTCTAATTCACCTTAAATAAGCTTTTTATTCATATATAAAATGAAAACTTGGTAAAATATATTTTTAAGTGTGAATATAAATAGAAAGTGCGTATGAAAACGGTTAACGGTTACAATCGATGATTTTAGTTGATAGCCATAAATGAGGGTTATTTTTCTGAACCTTTGCAGATTGAGTTTACACCAACATAATATTAGGGATCCGGGAAAATTAAACCTAGCTACAATATTATGCTTCCCTGTTAAATTTGGGGCTAGCTAAGTAAGAGGAAGAGAGGTTGTAGCATAAACGGCGGTGACACTTTCTTGGATTTGTCTTTTCCTTCGGAGTTTTTCGAGTGCTGTGGAGAAGAAAATCGAAGTGGGAATTCCCAGAATGATCTACTTGACTTGCATTATACAAATTAAGGAGGCTGCATCCATGAACATGCAATTAAATACTTCAAAAGTTTATTTATATAAATATATGAGTTAGAGAGAATTTTCAATGACAAGGACTCCCAGTTGCTCTCCATCAACATCGTTTATGTTTCTATTCAAGCGTACGTGTGACCTTAGATTATACTGGAAGCTGAAACCCTAGCTAGGTCGAGTTAGTGAGAGATACTGTTAAAGAACCATCTCACCTAAAAGCTCAAGCTTGTAGGTGAGGTCCTAGAATATGATTTATATTATTCTCTAACACCCCCCTTCAAATGAAAGCCCTTAGAACTTCTGTAGGTGAGGCCCCAGAATATGATTTATATTATTCTCTAACAAATACAGTGAAGTTGTATTTTTTCGAACAAGAATCTATATTCCTAATAAAGTTTGGTGACCCAGTTTAGAGATTTAATTGGTCATCAAATTACAACTAGGTGATATAGTTTGACAAGAACGAGGAAAGCTAGGCTATTATTCTTACCGACTTTTATAAAATATTCATCAAGAAACCCATATTTATTGACTTTATATGAAAATTATTAATCAAATGAGGTTAATTATGTGACATGAAGCTTTATATATGGCCATGATCGTCACTTTCATGAAACATGCATGCCCCACTTCATGGCCCAACAGCTAGGTTAGACTCCTACTCAGATTCGAGTCGATCTTCTATTCTGAAATGCAAAGAAAGTGCCAATACTAGAAAGTTGAAGGATTTAAATTTGGAAGGTAGTACAGCTTGTTTTTAAAAATAATATATTTTTTATTATTTTTTATAAATTATTTTTGATAATAGTACATGAAAATAATTTAAAAATAAAAAAAAAATATAAAATCTTTTTTTTCAAAAATATTTTTAAAATACAGCACAAAACAACAACAACGTCAAAGTCTTCATTGAAAGCTTCCAAAACCATTGACCTCAGAATTTTGTTTTCATATTCTAGACAAACCTGGTTAGCTAATTTGTGATGAGAAATATCTTCCACAGCGAAGCTTATGAGAAGGATAGGCTCCATGATGGACGGAAACGCGTTGCTGTAAAGTTCTTCGATGACTTTATTTGCTTTTAGCTGGAATTGTATCACAAGCTAACTTTCAAAACAACATGGAAAACAAAAAGATTGAACAATCAAAACAGCTAGACAAGGCAGGTGGTTAATTTTATTGGAAAAATCAAATAGCACTTCATGATATAATTTTAATTATTTTATTTAAAGAATTTTAATTAAATTTAAAAAATATATAATTTTTTTGGTCTAAAATCAGCCATGCATCTAGGCTCGGTTAGACCACCACACTTAGAGATATTTAGCACTGTGTTTCAAAAGTATTTTTGAAAAAAAATAAAAATTTTATTTGTATTTCATGCTTAATTTTTTATTTGTATCTCATACTTAAAATTATTTTTTTGTGTTTTTAGATATTTTGATGTACTAATATCAAATATATTTTTTTAAAAATAAAATAAAAATTATTTTAATAAATTTTTAAACAAAAAATATTTTCAAAAATAACTTCAACCATATTATCAAACCGACACTTAAACAGGCCAAGCAACAATAGACCTATAAAGCCAATTACATGCGGCTCACATCATTAACAACCCTGTTTTTTAGTAGTCTTTTAAAAAAAAATAGAAATAAATTAGATGTCATTCATTTAAAAAAAAAAGAAAAAAGAAAATAGTGTAAAAAACTTGTCTTTCAATTAAGATTTTGACCATCAAAAATCACAAGAAAGTCAAAGTTGGAGTTCTTGAACCCAAAAGAATTATTTTTTAATTCTTTTTCACTTGAAAACCACTAAAAGAATTTTAAGAACCTTAAAATATTTATATTTAACCTTAAAATATCCGATGTTTTTCAGTTTTATTGTAATATATTTATAAGAAAGCAAAGAAACCTCGTGAGGATTCAAAGAAAAGTAGCAAGTTCTCTCAAATTCTCAGTTTCCCTTAATTTGTCCTCATTCAAACTAAAAGGATGAAGAAATTTCGTTCCCTTTTCTCTTACAATGGTTAGCCATTTACACCTATATATATAAAACAGGTTAAATTGAATTTCATTAAACTTTAATAATATATCACTATATTTATTTCCTGAGAAATTATTTTCATTTAGTTTTTATCTGTGTGTTTTATTATTTTTTTCTTGATATTATCTATAGCTTATTTTTTAAAATCCTTACATAAAACATTTACTTTAATTTCTTCCATTTTTCATCATCATTTAATTTAATTATTCCTTATACTCACTTATCATAATTGTCCCTTCATTAATTTATGAGTTTATTCTCAAAGGTTTTCATTAATATATATTTATGAAGTCTAACCATATCATTAATATACAATTATGCTAGTTTATATATAGAATCATTTATTTCCATTGATACACTTAAATAGGTGTAGTGTCTGGCAACACTTAAATAGTCACCTTTATCTCCTGACTAAAAGGTAATCCTGGTAATTTCTAAAGAATATATCAGGATATTCTTGTACTATAAGAATATTTTTTAACTCCTTTGCTTTTCTTAAGTATCCTCAATATATGCTAGGATAGTTTTACACAACTTGTTTCTATATTCTCTAAATACTACTTCATCTCTATTTAGCATAGTACATTCTCTAACCAATCCATTCCTAAAATTATATCAAGTCAAGAATGTCTAAGGGTACTAAATTTACCCTTAACCCCTACCTCCTGTTAAAATAGTACAACCCTCGTATACATCATTTACTTTGACTATCTCCAACATATGTTATGAAAGCCTCACACCTTTTTCTCATTAGTTTCTTAGTTGTTAGCATATAAATTATCCCATTTAACAACTTTTTTCTCTCTACTCTAAATATTATTTCATCTCTATTTAGCATTCCCAGAATAACTAAATATAACAATCACTTTAGCATTGTACATGATTAACTAATCCATTCTTAAAATTATATCATAATGAAGAATGGCTGAGGGTACTAATTTACCCTTAACTCACAAGCCCTTATTAAAATAGTACAACCCTCATATACATCATTTACTTGACTTCCTCATCCAATAGTGTGCTAATAACTAACCTTTTATAAGGAGTTCGCTAACTTTAAAATACAAATTCAAATAAAACTCGAATTAGTCAAAATATACATTGTTAGGCATAGGATAAAAAATATAAGATTTGTAAAATGGAAAAAAGAGTTAACAAAATAGTATTGATCATAACTTGATGTATAGCCACTACATTCATAAGTGAAATGTAGAAAAATATTTTTTGTTTATATAATATTGTAAGTAGAAATAGTAGGACCTTAAAGTAATATGATTAAAATTGTTATATAACTTGCACCAATTATGTCTTTTAAAGGGTATGTAGATATAAATTTATATTTTTTTCATTGGAGTAATTATGATAGGAGGAGTTTCCCTATCCCCTTCCTTGCTAGCCTAAGTAATAATATCCTTAATCTTATGCATCACTTAACCAACATGAATCATGACATTAGCAAGCATAGTATACATCAAGGATAAGATAATGTAATCATTTTTTTCTAAAGACATGCTTTATATATTTACTTTGTTGATTATTTGTATTTACCAAATATAGAACATTGTAAGGCTATATATAAGTGACAAATATTAATCGTTGAAACTCAACAAAAACCTTTACATTTTTATTCTCATTTTTATATATTAATAAATTCAATACAACTAGAACCATTGTTCATAATATATGATATGACTAATTCCGAAAACTTGTATTTTCTCATCCCTAGTATCATCTAGCATATACCATTAAAGCTTAACAACAATAATTATTTACTCAAGGTGTCATAGTTCTTACCTATTTTATGCATTTGTGATCTTTTGGGTATTGTCAAAAGCTATAGTCCTTTTCAACCAAAATACCTCGTCTCCACATTAGCCACACCTAAGATTAATTTATATTTCATTATTTTCACTAGGAAAGATCAATACCTTCTTAGTTAGATAAGTTTCATATTAATAAAACTTTCCCTCTCTACCATATTTGGAATTACCACTTCTAACAAAGTTTGGCACTTACTAGATATGAGATATACCTCTCATTTATAACCTTTTATTACTCACTTATATTTACAATTACAGACACTTTACTAGGACTCTAAATCTTAGGTAAAATAACATCAAACATCAAAGTCTTGGGAAAATCAACTTGCTATAATTAGATTCCTAGTTAAAGATAAAGACTTTGTTAGCCTTGTTATTAGTTGCCTTATTCCAACCTCTAATCCTTTCATCCCATCATCCATTGTAAATAGGCAATTAGACTCGTATTTGAATCTTTTGAATACCATATATGATAGTCAATTTTAAAACTAAGGTATTTTAAGATTCTTTTAACTATTGTAAAATGTGATAGTTTAAGATTAGATTGAAATATAGCACAAGCATCCTTACTAAAAGTAATGTCAAGTCTACTAGAATATAAAGTACATTATCTAGCATGCATTTATAATGTGTAAAATCAACATACTTACTAGTGTAACAATTGCAAGCATTATGTAACAGATCCGAAATGAGCTACCGTGCAAATGTTCATCAAAATCAATCATTTTAACTTGATTGTATACTTTTGCAAAAAATTATGCTTCGTTTCCGATGATTGTTTAATGTTTGTTTGATTTGTTCTTGAAGATCCATTTGGTTCCAATTATATTATTACTATCAAAATATGGAAACAAATCCCATACATCATTTGTTAAACCAATTTATTTCCTTATGCATCATATTTTCCAATTTTCATCTTATAAGAAATTTTTAACCTTCTTATATTGAATCCACAATAAAAAAACACACATATAAGACTTGATTGATAACTCTTTTTCTCAACCTCATACCTTTATCCATTTTTTCTAAAATATTTTTCTTAGGATGATTGTGTTTTATCCTTAAAAAAGGTTTTCTCTTTCATGAATGTTCATAAATGATTGAAGAACTCTTCTCCTATTCTTTTTCCATCTTATTATGATGAGTCTTCTTCAATTATTTTAATGATAATATCAAAATCTTCATTAACATATTCCTTGATATTGTAATCAATAACCATATTGTTGATTCCATGTTAGTTTGAGTTCATAGATTATAAACTCTATAGGCTTTATTATGTGACAAGTATCTAAGAAATAAACTTTTATCACTTGTTATCAAACTTATGTAAGTTTTTCCAATCTTTTAAGATATGACAAGAACTTTCAAAAACTATAAAATATTTTACTGTGGGCTTCTTGTTGTTCCATTACTCATAAAATAATTAAGTTTTATTCTATTTCTAAACATAATATTATTCAATCTCTTTGTTAGAATTTCCAAAGTCTTGCGGTTTCTCATAACATGTTAAACTATCAAGTTTTAATTCTATAGTACATAATTGATTCAATATTAGTTAATTTTATACTCTAGATGTTGACTTTTATTAGAAAATCCATTTTTTAGATTAAAATAGTTCATTTTTGCATGTCCTACAATTCGACATTGCTGACAAGTTAGACGAAACATATCCTTCAACTTACCTATTTGGAATTTTTTAGTCTTTTATAGGCATGATAGTCTCTCCTAGTTTATCTTTTACAAAGGTAATTCTTTTGGAAAAGGAGGCTACTAATGTGTTTTTGATTGAATTTCTATGTGTTATATATCCTAAACATGTATATCCAATTCTAACTCTTTGAGCTTTCAAAAGTCCATAAACTTTTTGGGTTAGTGATTGTTCCTTTGCTTGTTTACTTTGTCATATCTTTCTCAAATGATTTAACCTTGGTGAGAGATCTAGATATTTTCTACTTATGATAGCTTTAAAGCCTTAAACAAGTTGTTCTAATTCTCTACAGGGCTAGCTTGTAGAATAACTTATTATTCAATTTCTTGACTTTCATGATGTTTTCACATATGTCATCATAAGAATCCTGCAAGCTTTAATAAAATAATTAGTCATAATGAAAGTATTATATAAATCACTAGAATAACTAATAGTTTGATTATGTTAGAATTACTTAATGTATTGATTATGAAGTTAACTTTAGTGCATCCTTCAACAAGAAAAAAAAGAACCAAACAAGTAAATTCATTATCAGAAGATGATTTAGAATTTTCATAATAAAAATCATCATAAGACTAAGACTTTTTCTTTATTTATTTTAAAACTAGGACATTCATTTCATAAGTAACCATATTATGAGCATTCAAAACACTTAACTCTTTTTTAGATTCAATTTTGCTTTTACTTCCATTTTTAAATCATTTTTTTTGGAAAAACTTTTTCCTTTTTTTATCTTTACCATTATTATTTTTCTTAAACATGATTTTTCTAAATTTCCTAGGTATAAGAGCAATATCTTTTCTATTAAGATCATCATTAAAAGAATAATCATGTTCTTTTTTCATAGATTTAAGTACAATAGACTTACCTTTATTTTGATGAGAAAGTGTAGATTTATAAGTTTGTAAGGAATCTACCAATTATACAGTGAGTATAGTGTCCATATCCTTGTTTTCTTCTAAAGCTATTACATTTAGTCAAAATCTTCCAAGCAATGATCATAGAATCTTCCTTACAATTCATGATTCCTCTACTTTTTCTCCTAGATTTAACTTGTGATTTACAATATCATTAAGGTTTGCATAAAACTCATTAAAAAACTATTTTCCCATTATTTTTATCTCCTCAAAACTTGAAGTTAACATTGGTAATTTGGGATTCTTCACTATATTTGTTTCCTTATGAATAACTTTAAGAATATCCCAAGCCTCCTTGGTTATCTCAAACATGGAGATTATTTTACATTCATTAAGAGACAACACCATGAATATAAAATTTAGGCCTCTATTATTCCAATTACTATTAGTGGATTTGTTTGTCCATTGTTGAAAAGAATTTTAGGTTTTGTCCATCCATGCTAAACTAAGTGCTAGACTTTCTTGTATAGTGATTTGAGGAAATCTTTCATCCATACCTTCCAATAAACATAGTTCACACCATTGAAATGTAGTGGTGAAGTTAGTGTTGACATATTCAACAAGGAAAATAGATCTCACTCTAAAATGAGTGAAACTGCTCTAAAAGCAATTGATAATCTCATTTTTATTTTCTGTATATTAAGAAGCAATATTGTAATACTTTACAAATATTGATTAGTATCCAAATAAATATAAGTTTGAAAAACTTAAATGAACAAGTTATTTGATTATGAATGTAAAACCTTTTGAAGTACTATTCAAAAGATAAAAAAAACCTAGGATAAATAATTTTCATTGGTTAAGAAAATTACAAGAGGATTATTGTTACCACAAATTTTACATCTATTCTACCTTACTTGTGAATATAAATACCTTATTTTATATTTTAATACAGCAACTTCCTAGAACATCTGATGATTTTCAAACTATTGTCGTCTTAACTGGAATATTCAGTAGCTAATAGTTAACCTAAAAACTCTCCCCTGGAAGTCTCCATGATCTCCAATGCTCTAAGAAACAATTCTTCTTTAGAAATTTTCTGCACACTTCACTTGTGTTTCAAAAGTATATGTTGTGAAATTTTTTGTATTACCTTAGCTAGCAAGGCACTCTTTCTTTGTTGCAAGTGTTGCTCTACCATGTTTTCTTGTATACACAACTACATGAAAAGAATAAGAACCTTTGATAAACATTATCTTCAAGCTTCCTCGTCTTTTACATTTTTGATAGACTGCAAATTGTGTTTCATAAAAACATTTTTGTGATAATTATCTTCGAATAGCTTGTATTTATTTTATTTTAATAATAAATAAATAAAACACATTATATCCATTGAGATAAACTTGACTAACTCTCTATCTAATTTGGATAAATTAACAATCTAAACAAATTCTCTTCATCAATGCTTATCATGTGAGAAAGTGCATTGTTGTTTCTTTTATCACTCTATTCTCTTGTCATGCTATTTATGTTCTTATCTTATTATGAAGTGAAATAAGGAACAATCAACTTTTCCTATGGGTTCAGGAATAACAATTAATTAATTAATGATATAGTTACTTATAGTGAACAATGACAGATATTTTGTATGATTAATAAATTAATTAATCAGACAAAGATGAGGTAGAGGAAGGCAACTTCCAAGTGATGAGGTCTATAATTGCATGGAATTTGTGGTCCACTTGGTAACCAGTCACACCTCGTCGTTTGTTAAAAAATATCACTTCAACCCAGAAAGCAGCTACAACGATCTCCCTCTCTGGCCTGAGAGAATTATGAAAATATATGGATGGACCCACATGTATATTAACCATCAAGATAAGATGAAATTAAGTTTTTTGTGTGTTTTAAGATCATTTTCATATGTTTATGTCAAAAATAATTTTTAAAAAATAAAAAAAATATTATTTTAATACATTTCTGAATGAAAAATACTTTTAAAAACAATTTCAACTTCTCTCACTACTGAATTAATCCCACCATATCCAAAAGTTCTAGTGGCCGGGACCAGATTAGCGGTTGTCAACCCTCTCTCTTGGCATTTTTTGCCATCCCCGATGATCTTCAATCAAAGTTTTTATCTGGAGCTACATGTACAAACAAATTTATACCCAAGTTGATGTATAGAGACGCTGAAAGTAAGAATCTCAGACAAAATTAAATGCTTGAAATCCAAATCCAAACGAAAGGAAACGAGGTGGGGTTTTTGGGACGAACACACCGACCACTTAGACTCTGTCAGATATTGTTCTTCGACCGTCCACCAACTCCAGTGATGTGAGGATGCTCCTACAGCTGATTAGTCCCTGTTATTTGGGTTAAATGATGCCCTACAATGACTGATTTTTATATGGAAAATAAAAATACTTGAATAATAAATAAATCAATTACCCAACAAATAGAGGAAAAAAACAAATCCTAACTTTTTAGAATTAATAATAGAGTGGATGAGTTGAATCCACCGAGTACATGTTAATATCTAGACTGTATAACCACATACTCGTATGTGATTCACGACAAAAATGGAGATGGACACTTTTGTCCATTTGAATCAGTCAATTCATCATCGAATAATTTCAAAAGTTTCGGACCGAGTTGAGTTTCTCCGGCTAAAATTCTAAATTTATCAAAGTCTTTGTTAAAGAATTAATTTCTTTTTAATTGAAGTTATTCAAACTAATATATATTATGTTTTTTTTAATGAAAAAAAGCAATTGTTCTCATAATTCGATGTATAAGAAACATCTATAACTAATATGTAGGTGTTTGTGAGATGGCATGTATACCGAATTGTCTCGGCATGATAATTATATATGAAGAGATCACATGTGTTTATATAAAAACTCATGTGATGGATATATAAATGATTCTTAGATTTAAAATCACTAAATTATCTTATATAGAGAGTGATATATTTTGATCTTACTACATATTGTTTTAATCAAAGGGTAACTATATTAAGTTATTTAAGTAATCACGATAGCATTCATCACCCTTGGTAAATTATAAAAAATATTTTATTTGTTCTCAAATATCATTGAATTTAAATCTTTGTACAAGGTGGAATGAGAGTTTCTAATCTCACTTGAAGAATTACTAATTAACGATGGTGTTGAGAACAAACTTGATTTCACATAGTAAACACACTTCATACTATAATATTTAAATCGAGATAATAATTACATCGAGAAACTAGTTATTGAAATGTTAAGTCGAACCACCTATGATTTTCACAAATATTACATGTTTTAAGCTAACCATTTCTCTTGATTAATCTATAAAGAAAATAATCTTCTAGCATATGAATTTTCAATGATAACATCACTTGGTCCACCTTGATAACAAGAAAATAAAAATATCTTTCACTATTCATATATATAATTAAAAAGATAATATTAGTGTAATAAATATATTTTTTCGCTTCAACAAATGTGGACTACGCCACAAAGATGACACCATCTTTCATCCTAAAAGTATGTATAATGGAGTCATGACCGCACATTTCTCGTCTTGGCACGGCAATTGCAGACTTTTCTACGCATTAAATCACTTTCTTTTATTACTATTTTCCTTTGATTTATTCACGTAATTGAGCATTAGGAGAAACATTTTCTTTCACTCTAGCACGTGCATAAAGTTTTGCACGTGCATAGTGATTATAGATTTGCACCACTCAATGAAGGTATTGCTGCAATATATTGTTCATCAATCTATAGAATAGATTGTTCTTACTATCATCTATTTTTAATATCCTAATTGTTGCTATTTTTTGCACAACTTTCTATTCTTGATCACTCCAATCAACTGCTAATTTATGTCATAATGCTCCATCCGAGCTCTTGGATATTAATGATGAGATGGAGGGATCTTGTTTTTTTTTTTTTGGTAAAGATCAGGGCATGCGCCCTTCTAAATTAATCGAGGAATAGTGGACCCAATAAAGTCATAGTACAACAAGGAATAAAGCTCTAACGGCGGGTTGGTTATAATATCCACCCCTATCTAATAATTCTTTAGTTAGCTCAAAGTTTGTCAACCAATCGGCCACACAATTAGCCTCCCTGTGGACATGGAAAATTTTAACCTCCCAATCCCTACCCATCAACCTGGAGGGCTCTTGTTGAATGTGTGTTTGGTGGGGATTTTGGGTTGTTGTTGCCAAACATTCTTCGAAGTGTGTCTCATTGAAGTTTGGATGGGATTTTTTCTTGAGTTTAGGATGTGTTTTTGCTTCAATTTCAGATTTGTTGAAAAGGGAGTTTCTTTGATGGTAGTTCTGTAGTTGTTTTACTGGAGATTCGGACGATAAGATTGCAAGAAATTTTTTGTTAGTTGTGGTTGCAAATGATTATGGAAGAGAAAGCATTGTTGTTAAAATCATGTTTTGATGGTGTTGTTGTAATTTAACTGGAAGTAGAGCAAGGACTATCATTTTTAAAGCCATGAAACGCGAGCAAAAAAGCAGGAAGAAAGATCTAATTGAAATATGAGTTTTATTCTCTAGTTTTTGACTCAAGTGTTTGGCAGAAGCCTGCATGTCCAACTAAATAAGCATATATTCTGCTTTCATTAGCTTTTCTTTCCAGTACCATTAATGCCTAGTTAAAGTATTATTATCTTTCTTTATCAAAAGATTATGAATTTAATTTTTTGAGAATTTGAATAAGAGATAGCACTCGTAGCCACATGTATGGGACGTGGGAGGTGTCCACACGGGAAGCTCTACTGATGTCTCTCAAATCGATCGGTGAAAGTTTGGTAAGGCCATAATTAACACTAAATATGTGAAAGCTTGGTAGCTTCAACACTGCACCAGCTCAGTGCAATGAGCTATCACAGTCCGAACTGCTACATCTATAACTATGATATATAAAGGATCCCACCAGTTTGGACCAGATTCCAGGCGGTCAGACTCTTCTGACACACACCTTGACTAATTTCATGGATTCTAAAATTAATGACCAATTAAAACCTCCAGTGACTCTGACTGATATGGGACTCGAACTTGTGACATCTAGGAAGTAAACCGAGGGTCTAAGTAGTGAGCCACAACCTTCATGGTTTTATAAACATTACATTGCAACTTGTCATTTCATGTTGAATCGTGTTTTGATTCCTGACATCACAGCCTTGCCGACTCTTGATTATATCTTGCCAATATCAATTTGAAGTTCATAGTGTCTCTAAGGGGAGTAACATGATAACAAAAAACTTGTGATCTATACAGCAATTCTCGAGTTTGACTCAAGGTGTGTACCTTTTATAAGAGTTTAGAACAATTAAAGCTTTACTCACTCAACTGGACTCGCAAAATACGCTTTCTAGGGATGAAGTTTCCTCATATCCAAAAAAAAAAAAAGAATTTCATGTCAAAGTGATCACTATTTGGTGTTCATGAGGGAGTGAAGATATAATAATGTGATAAGATCCCTAGTTAGCGATTGTGGTATCTAATCCAAGTGATTATCTATGAGCACAAAAAGAAAACGAAGAAGAAAAAAACAAGAAATCAAGATAGGGCCTTCGAGACTTGACAGGGTATGATGATGATCGCAATCACATATCAAAATTGGAGGGTCCACCATCACCGTTCGATTTAATTACAGTCAAGAAAATTGACTTTCTGATCAGACCTGGACCCTGGACCCTCACTTGACCGTCTGACCTTTTCATTTATTATAGCTAGCTAGCTAGCAAGGAGTTAAGTTGGAGGTGGAGTTGTTGTGCCCTAAAATAAAGTACCCTCTTTCTCTCTTTCATTTTCTGGGACCTTCATTTGCCCGTACCCACCATTATCTCTCACATTTAATAATATGGGAAACAGGTGTCTCGTGAATCGTCATCTTCCTTTACAAACTCTGCTAACAAGTTGACGAACCCTAAATGCTCTGCTGCACTACTATCCACCAATCATAATATTCTGTCCCTAGCTTGCCTCTCTGTGCATGTGAAATCACACACCCATATATATATATCTGCACTATCTCTCCATATGCATGCATGTAAAGTATCCAGCAACATTATCGTTTATTTTAAGGTTTAGAAAAACAATTCGAAAACAAGTCTGATTTTAAGGTTTAGCCTTCCAATGTGTGTGTATACTTTATGTATTAATTTGATACTCGAGCAATTATCAATAAACCTAACGCATATATGCTTGATAGGCTTTTGGCACGCTACACAGATGAGTGGAACCAAGAGGCTTGCATTGATTGGTAAGTCTAGCCAGAAAGCTGAGTTGAGCTAGATTGCATTTAATTATTTCTTTTTTTGTTTGTTTAAATTAAATCGCATTCAATCGGTACTTGAACTTTACCAACAAGCATGAGACTTAATTTTAAGTTTGGTGATTGAACTTTGTTTTGATTTTTCACCATTTCATTTCACCCATTGTTATAAGTTTACTATGAGTTAGAGAGATGAAAAAATCATCGAAATTCAACGGTTTAAATTGTTACGTGTGTTAGAGAATAATATAACATATTCTGTGGCTTCACCTATAAGCTTGAGTTTTTAGGTGAGATTCCTTAACATGGTATCAGAGCCTTGTTGATCTAGCGGTCACGAGTTTGAATCTCACCACCCCCATTCTATTTGATAAAAATCAAGCACAATGTAGTATGGGTCTGTGTGCAAGTTTCAAGCCCAAAGGGCTTTCACTTGAGGGGATGTGTTAGAGAATAATATAACATATTCTGGGGCCTCACCTATAAGCTTGAGCTTTTAGGTGAGATGGTTCCTTAACAACGTGGAGCATAAATAAATAATTTGTATTATTATCTAACATACTGTTTTAAATAAGAATTCTTTTAGTTTCAAATTTGTACATCACCATTGTTTATGTTTAGTATTATCAATTTAATTATAGAGAATGAGATTATAAGATTTGGATTTTTGACAATTTGGTCATCATGTTAGAGCAAGTTGTTAGGTAAGAGTAATATAGAACCATTAATTGGTCAAAATCTCACCACTATATTCTCTCTAATTAAATGAATAAATTAAGTATAAGATAGTGTTGTTCTTGTACAAGTTTGAGGTAGAAAAAGGTTTTTACTTAAAATAATATATTAGAGTAATATAAAATTATTTATTTGGACCTCACATGATACATGATAGTTTAAATTTTTAGGGTAAATTATTTTTTTAATACAAGATATCTCTCTTCCATTTTTAAGTAAATAAATGTACTTATTTTACATTACTCTTTTTGTTTTGCCTTTTTTTTTTACTTTCTGTTTTTATATGCAATAATGGAGATGGCATAATATAAGATATTAAGTGAATATATTTGTTTTCATATGATCGTTACTTATTCATGTAACTTTTAAGATTGCAATATTTAATAATTATAAAATAAAGTATACTATATAATTTATTTATTTTTTTAATACTAACAATAAATTTTCTTATATATGCTCACTAATATCCCAAACCAAAATTAAGAGTAATGGTGCTCAATTATACTAGATTGTTTGTAAAAGTTATCAAAATTTATATTAATATCAAGTTTGATTTGACATTTAATAATCAAACAAGTTTATATAGTCCTAGCTTGCTTAGTTATGAGAGAGAGATAATTAATAACAAAGGCAAATTTCAAACAATAAGAATTAGGGTCCTTCAACAAGAACAAAGCAAGTTGAGACTAAATAAGCTTGTTAGATTATTAACTATATACACACACACACACACACACATACTACCCGAATGTCATTCCATAAATGAAAAAATAAATCTAGTTGATGTTGAGAATTAAACTTGTTTACTGAAAATTTAGAAACAATAGGAAATGTTAACATTAGAAATGTTCGAGCATCAAACATTTTCTGTGAAAACTAGAAGTGCCTATGAAACTTGAGACATAATAAATTAGTCAAATGTTACATTTAGTCTCATTGAGATTAGTCACTTAGTAAGAGACAATAGGTGCCTATATAAGTATGTGGTCTATACTTGTAAAAGCATGAGCTAATAAGAAAGATATACAAAACTTTTAGAAATCTATTAATGTATGTGTGTCTGTTGTTTCCTTCTATACTACATTGTTTCCAACAAATTTGGTATCAAATCCTTGTTAAAAATGGCTTCTGGTAACAACAACTAGTTGCAATCCAAAATACCTCATCTAACAAAACAGAATTATGATATATGGTTTATACAATTCAAAGCTCTTTTAAGTTCTTTAGATATAAGAGCTAGTTATAGATGGGTACACAGAACCATAATCAACAAGGGAAGAATCAACCTTGAGTGATGAAGAAACAAAAACTCTTTAGTCTGTAAAGACAATAAATAAAGCCATGTTTACAATCTATCAAGGGTTTGATGAAGTTGTTTAAAGATGGTGGCTATAACAAAAACATCAAAAAAAAAAGATAAGAGAGATTCTAATTAAATCTTTCAAAGATGTAAAAAATGTGAAGAGGTACGACTACAAGCTTTGAGAGCAAATTATAAATGATTAAATAAGGAGAATAAAAATTTATCTCTAATTACTTCACAAAACAAATCTCACTTATATGCTAGATGAGAAGTAGTGGACAAAACATTGATTATGTTTAGGTAATGAAAAATGTTTAAGGACTTTGGAATAAAAAATCTACCATGTTATTAAAGCAATAAAAGAGTCAAAAGATTTAGAAGAGATTAAAATAGATGAACTTATATGTTCACTTCAAACCTAAGAGCAAAAGATTGAAAAAAAGGTGAAGAAAGATCACTAGAACATGTATTGGAAGCAAAATTGAGTTTGAAGGACAAGACTGAATCTAGTACTAGTGGCTTTCAATAAGAAATATCCTTCTATAGAAAGGGAAGAGGTGGCAGATCATATAGAAGCTATAATTCTCATGATGTATGTTGTTGAAATCAAAACCATTTTTAAGTAGGAAGTGGAAAAAGTTGACGCAAAGATCATGGTGGTCAATCACAATAGAAATATGATACATCATAAATTCAATGTTATAATTGCAGGAAGTTTGGGCATTATACCTTAACGTATCATCTGAACACCAAGAGCAAAGATAAAAGGTGAACTTTTACTTAAAAAGATGTTAATAAGAAGTTGGCCTACTATTAGCCTGTGGAAATATTAAGTCATGTAATTTAGCACTTGATAACCTGGTATAGGTACATCAAATCAAATGTGTGCAATGAAACAAGCTTTTGTTTATTTTAATAAAACACAACATCAACATCAGTTTTTGTAATTCATCATGAAGATCGGTTAAAAGCATAGGTAAAATTCTTCATCAGCTTAAGAATGGTAAGTACTGGTATATTTTGAATGTTTATTATGTCCTATATATGAAAACTAACATCTTAAGTTTAGGTCAATTTCCTGAAAAGGCTTTGTTGTGTAAATCAAAAATGCATCTCTTTACATCTATGATGATCATGATGTTTTGATTGTTTATGTGAAAAAGATTAAGAATACAATTTTCCATTAAATTTGAATATTCATCAATAAAATTGCTACAAATTTTTTTTATTGATATGCCTTCTCTTTGGCATTTTTATTTTGGACATTTAAACTTTTGTACTTTAAAGTTCCTCTAAAGGACTTAGTGATAGGAATGCCAAAGATTGACATTCAAACACTGTGTAAATATGATTAATGGGAAAGTAACACAAGCAACCTTTCTTAAAAAAGCATTTAAAAGTATTATGATATATGTGGTCCTATCAAACCCATATCAGTTGGTATAAGTAGATGTTTCCTTACCTTTATAAATAATTTTAGTGAAAAAACTTGGGTTTATTTGTTAAAAGAGAAAAAAGAAATGCTAAGTGATTTTAAAGAAATCAAAATTATAGTTGAGAAGTAAAGGGGTTGTATGCCTTTACAGAGAAAAAAAATAGACAAAATGGTATTATGCATCAATTTACCATACGTTAAATACCAAACAAAACATACGTGTTTGAGAGGAAGATAAAACAAATATGAATATGGTTAGATGTATGTTAAAAGAAAAAAAAATGGCCAAAAGCATTATAGGGATATGTTGTTGCTTATGTTGTATATTTGTTGAATAAGTTTCCTACAAAACATCTTTGCAATGTCCCATTTGAGGAAGTATGGAATTCATACAAACCAAAAATTGACCACTTTAGAATTTTTAACAGTGTAGCATATACCAAAATACAAGAAAAAAGGGTTAAACTTGATCATAAGTCATAGATGTGTCATACTAGGATATGGAGATAGTTCTATCGGCTAAAAACTATATAATCTTGTAACCAAAAAATGGTATTGTCAAGGGATGATTAGTTCGAAGATATGAAATTGGATTATATGGGGCACAAATAATAACTTGTCTCAGAAAGAGAACAAAAGCAAATGGAAAAACAAAATCATAATGTACCATCATCACCACTCTAAGCTAAAATTCAAACATCACCAAATGGTACCTCCAGTTCAACTCCAATAACGATAAAGAGTATGTAGGAGTTATATGATTCCACATAGAAAATTAACATTGATGATTTTAGTATATTATGTCTTTTCATAAGATATGATCCAGTGACAATTGAAGAAGCTTCTTAAGAAATTATGTACAAGAAAGTTATGGAAGATGAAATAAATTTTATTCGCAAGATAAATACTTAGGAACTTGCTACTCTTCCTAAAGAACACGAGGTAATTAGCATTAAGTGAATGTTAAAAAACAATGCTCAAGGGGAGGTAGAAAAACAAAAGGATAGATTGATGGTAAAGGGTATAAGGAACAATATACAATAGCTTATAAAACAATGTTTGCTCTAGTATCTCAACTTTAAACAATAAGATTATTAATTTCACTTGCAACTTAACAAAGTGGAAGTTGATCTAGATGGATGCAAAGTTAACCTTCCTTAATGCTTATCTTGAAGAAAAAGTATATATAGATAAATCCCTAGGCTTCGTTATGAAAGGACAAAGAATAAAGTTCTTTATAGGATCAAACAAGCCCCACGAGCATGGAATTCAAAGATCGATGCTTATTTAAAGAAGAATGTTTTTTGCAAATGTCTGTATATCATGCTTTATATAGGAAAATTAACTCTCAAGAAGATGTCTTTTTTGTCTGACTATATATAAATGATCTAATATTTGCACGCAATAATCCTTTCATGATTGAGAGATTTGAGCAAATAAGGTGAAAGAGTTTGAAATGAAAGATATAGGACTCATGTCTTATTTTTTTAGGAATTAAGTAAAATCAAAGTAGTCATTGGATTTTCTTTTCATAACAAAAATGCATGGCAGAGATTTTAAAGAAGTTTACTATGGAAAATTGTCAACAAGTTAACACTCTATTTAAGTATGGTACCAAGCTAACAAATAACAAACATTAACGAATCCAACTTATTACAAATGTCTTGTTGGGTGCTTACATTATTTAACTTGCACTAGACCTAACATTCTATTTGGAGCTGGTTTGCTTAGTGCATTTATAGAAATTCAAATATTTTCTCATTTGCAAGCAGCCAAGAGGATTTTATGGTTTATTAAAGGCACATCCACTTATGGTTTGTTTTATCAATCTTTATAAAATCTTGAACTTGCAAGTTATAGTGACAATGAGTGAGTGGAGTTATTAAGATTGAAAAAGTACTGTTGGTTTTGTGTTTTACTTGGGTGAAGCAACTTTTACTTAGGCTTCTAAAGTGCAATCCATTATAGCCCTTTTAACTTGTGAATTTAAGTATATTGTAGTTTACCTCTTGTGTCTACCATGGTTAAGGGAACTACAACAGAATTAGAAGAAAACAATCAACTTTTATGTTGATTATAAATCAACTAATGAATTAGCTAAGATTTCAATTATTCATGAAAGATCAAAACACATTGATGCTCATTTTTATTTTATAAGGGAGCATTTGAATGAAAAAAAATTGAGTTGATTCATATAAAAATCAATGTGCAAGTTGCTAATATATTCACAAAGCCTTTTAAAGTTAATACATTTCATTATTTATTGTAGAAGCTGGGAGTTATGGCACCAAAAGAAACAAGTTTAAGAGGGGAGAATGTGAGGAATTGAACTTGTTTATTGAAAATTAGAAATAGAGGGATATGTTGACAATGGAAACGATCCATCATTAAACTCCTATGAAAACTAAAAGTTAGTGTCTATGAAACTTGAAACATAATAAATTATTCAAATATTACATTTAGTTTTATTGAAATTAGCAATTGATGCCTATACAAGCATATGGTCTATACTTGTAAGAACATGAGCTAATAAAAAAAGATATACAAAAATTTTAGAAGTCCAATACCATGTGTGTGTTTTTTCCTTCTATACTAAATTGTTTCCTTCCATTCCAAAATAGAATGCCGCTTGAAGAACTGAATCTTGAACATAAGTGTTCGGCTAGAAAATTATGGTAGTGTTAAGGAACCATCTCACCTAAAAGCTCAAGCTTATAGGTGAGGCCCCAGAATATGATTTATATTATTCTCTAACACACCCCCTCAAGTGAAAACTCTTTGGGCTTGAAACTTGCACACAGACCCACTCTACCTTGTGCTTGATTTTTATCAAATAGAATGGGGGTGGTGAGATTCGAACTCATGACCGCTGGGTCAACAAGGCTCTGATACCAAGTTAGGGAACCATCTCACCTAAAAGCTCAAGCTTATAGGTGAGGCCCCAGAATATGATTTATATTATTCTCTAACAGGTAGCAACCATAAGACGTGAAAAATGGCTAGAAGTAGTCATATTCAAATAGAACATTCTTAAGGAAAATAAAATTGAAGAGATAGCAATCACATGCCATTAGCAAGTCATGACAAGATTAAAATTCAAATTTCAAGAATCACATGACTTTCAAAAGTGTTGGAATTAGTTTTTAAGTCTCCTATTCGTTTTGCACTTTAGTTCTCCCAATTGTCCTCTACATATATACGCGTAACCAATAAAAATGTATTATATTTCAACTCTCTTGAATTATTCTAGAATACTAAAAGTATGTGTTCATTGTATTGTAAATCTAAGTCCAAGTCTATAGGAACTTTCTCTCTTGAAAGAGTAACGTAATATGAGGGAGATTTGATTTTTTCCAAATATTTCAAACAGTTTGGAACATTCAGTCATGCATTACAACAAGCATGGACCTATAAAAAAAGAGCAATAATGACTTGGCTTTGTGATATAAATGAGTCGGTCAGATTGTATTAAATGATTTCTAAAAACTTTTGGGAGTGTAGAGTTTTAGACAAGGATGGAAGAAGATATGTATACGAAGGTTGTTTATACTCTGAAATAGGTGTGTTCTTGCCATGAATCCTGGTCAAAGAGGTAAGAATTGGAGTTAATGTATGTTATCATGTGTAGTGACAGGACATTCCCTCTGACTAAGGGTAGAAAACTATTTTGACCAATAAAAGAAACATCATTAGTTATGATGATGTGAAATGTTCGTAAGAGTTAAATTAGCATTTTTATGCTTGGAATAATAATTTCACGTCCATTTTAATACCAGGGGCCGTTGGGAAAATGAATTTAGTAAAAAAAAAAAAAAACTTTCTTTGAATATTATGGAATTCCTCTCGTGTTTCCAATATAAAAATTGTTAGTCGAAACAATAGTTTAACTAAGTTTATTCATGTTCTTTTCCTGTTGCATAAGCTTTTTAAAACAAACAAAATGAAAAAATGGCAAAAAACCAGTGTAGTTTATAAAAGAATGTATGATGCTAATGTATTTAATTAGCTACTGCAATTATAAATTATAATTAATTGTTGAATTGTGTTAAATTTCAATTTCCAAAAAGATTTTTCACTAAATAGTAATAGTTATTTCAAATATTTCTCAGTAGTGGTTCGTGTGTATTATAGTTGGAGAACGGACAATTGAACGGTTTATAGTTTGCAACAATCTAGTCTTTAAAAAAGTATTCAAAGTAAAAAAAAGATCAAATTTTCAGATAATAAATCTCATAACAACTCTAGATCTATTAATAGGATCCTAATAAGTCTTGAGTAATCTTGTTTTATTGTTTCTATTGGGTACATTATACCTAGAAAACTCAACAATAGTATTAGTCATTGTTAGACAATTAAAGTTATTGTTTGCATGTTTTATTTGTTATTGGTGTTAATTTTAAATTAATTTATGTGCAAAAATTAAATTTTCTAGAATTATTTTTTCTCTCATGATTAAAAAAAGAATGACTACTGTTCTGGCTATATTTGGATGGATTATTTGAATCTAGCTAATATCTATTATTGTAGTCGAAAACATAAATTAAAAAAAAAAACAAATTCGTTGTCACAACCACTAGTCATCGCCTTCCACAACCACAACAATGTCAGAAAGGCGGTCATACATGACGATACTGCCTAGTGCATGGTGGTCATGCAAGGCAACGATAACCATAATTGTCGATGCACTGCTCATCGATAGCTAATCACTTGCAAGAGCAACAACAACCATACTAGTGTTTTTCTGTCTACTCTGGCGGCTGGCAATGCCCTGCGCCAAAAGCAACCCAGGAGAAAGAAAAGATGAGAGGCAAAATTATAAATCTTCCACTAAATTATTTTTTTTAATGTATTGTGGCATTATAAAAAAAATTCCCCTGACTCTTATACCTAATTACTATAGGTATTTTGCAATTGAATTACAATTTTACCCTATCAAATATAAAATATTAATTCTATATTTTAACACCAAAAAATAAAATAAATTAATTGTATGATTAATTTTTATAATAGAATTTGTATTGAATTACAATGTCAAAACATTTTAACACAAAGTTTAATTGATGAGCCTACCAATTACTTGGAAGTAATATTTGATATGGATTCCAAGAAATGACTTGAAGCTATGGACTTTATGTATTAACGAAGTTTGAAACTTGGTTGATCCACTTGAAAGTATAAAACCCAATGGATCTAAGTTGGTCTTCAAGAGAAAGACTAACATGAAAGGCAATATACAAATATATAATACAAGCTTTAAAGAGTAGGAATATCAATTTTAATGGTATAATTAAAAGATTTGATTCATCAAAAATATGAATAGACCTTGTGTTTATAAAAGGTTAGTGGGATTGGTGTTGTTTTTCTAACATTATATATTGATGACATAATATTATTAAGAAATGACATATCTACTTGATTAGTAAATTTTTGGATGTCCGAGAATTTCTCTATAAAGAAATTAGAAGAAGCAACCAATATATTGGATATATAGATTTATAGAGATAGATCGAGAAGATTGCTTAGATTGTCTCATTCCATGTATATAGATTAGATGCTAACATAACTTGGCATGGAAGAATCTTAAGATTGAATTCTTATCTATTTTGCATGAAACACCTTCATCTAAAGAGATGTGTTCTAACACATAAAATTAAAACAGATATGATGAAAATGGTATCATATACTTGGCTATAGGATCCATCAATGGAGAAGATAAACTAGAAGTTCAAAATTGTTTGAATAAATAATTTTAATGCTGTATAAATATTGAATACCAATCAACATATGTTTTATTTTAAGTGGTAGTGTCCTGGATTGCAAGAGTTCAAACCGAGAAAGCACAAGTAATTTTACAATTGAATAATAGTATGTTTGAGGGAAAATATAGGTTTGGATAAAAAAAGTTCATCAATGAACTAGGTTGGTTTCTAGCATTGTTAATCTAGTTACCTTGTATTGTGATAATAATATAGACATTCCATAAACAAAATAACCAAAGTCTCATCAATAATCCAAACAAGTACTTAAAAAACTTCATTTGATTTGATAAATAAGTGAAATGAAAGTTATAGAGATAAAGTAAGTACCCACTAAAGAGCTTTTATAAGATCCTCTTACTAAGTAATTATCCATGCAGAAGCATTAATGCCACATGAGAGATTGGTTTTAGTGCTGGTGAGAGATTGTTAGTTTTTTTATAATGTCAAAAGGTCAATCAATTGGTTATACATTGCATATAATATTCATGTAAATACATATTTATTATTAATAAAAGCTTAATTTATCTTTAGTATTTATATAATAAAAGATTAAAAAATATAATATTTTATTTATGAATATAGAGTGAAGATAAAAAAAATCCATGGGACAAAAATATTTTGCAAAGAAAATTAGCTTAAGGTGGCGTGGTAGCAAAAAGTTTAAGATCTGCATTGCATGTCTCGAATTTAAGTTAAGGCATTATTACCTTGTAAGAGTTTGGAACAGTTGGGATTTTACTCACTTAACCTGGGTCTGCAAAGAGTGCCTAAAGAAAAATAGAGTTTTCTCGAATCTAAAAAAAAAATTCAAGAAGAAAAAACACTTGGATAGCAAGTGTCAAAGCAGAAACTCAACACCAATATGGTTGGGACAAGTGCCTAAATAGTTGATAATGATGCTTAGCATTCCAATCTATTGCTTCTCTAATTGTTTGCTCTGCCCCAAATAGTTTTTGACATTCTTTTCCATCATGGAATAGTAAACCCCACCACCTAGAAAACACACTTCATAAATCTAGATAAACGAGTAAACCCCCGATTATCCAGACTCTTACAAAGAGTGCATGTTCCAACTCGAACTCGAGACTTGTTATGCAAATCACAAGTCCTCTGTCATCATATCACACCCTAAGACATTACAAACTACTCAATGGCTGGAAGATGCATTCAACAAGGTAATCAGAACACTGGGCACTCAGAGCCCCGTCAGAGTAAGGGTGTCTTTCTTTCTTTTCTGGATCGTGAAAGAGGAATCACACAAGATTTCAAGACTCCCCCAAATCTTGGTTCAGTTTGTTGATTCCATCCGATTATGATTATTGAAGCCAAAACATTTAACACCATAACGCATCGTTAGTCGAGAGATGCTCGTCTGGAGTCTCTATGGCAACATGCTGCCTTGACAGTAGCTGTTCCCGATAAAAGGCTGTTATGGTTTAAAACTTGATGACTTGCCTCTCGCAAACCGAACTGGCTTGCTGCAGGAAGCTCAGTAGCTCGAAGACTTGGCTACATGGGAGGCATCCATTCGAAAGGAAAACCAAGGATATAGAGTTTTTTTTAAGGAAAATAAATATTTTCCTTTGTTGATGTAATTTCTTCCTATTGTTATCTTTCTTTTCTTTATTATATATATTGATCTTTGAAGATTTTAACTTGCAACAAACCCCTTATCCTTGCTTCTGTCTGTATCAGATGGAATCAAGATGGTGAAGAAAGAAAATAAATGCAGCACTATATACTAACTACACAGCATTTTCGGTGCGCATTGCATCGCGGATCTCTCAGAAAGAAAATGAATTCAGACATGCATAAAGGAGTCGTCAAAACACAGGAAAGAAGACAGCTGATTGCTGAAATTCGCTCAGCAATATACAGTAGGATTGAAGGAATGAAATTAAGCCTCCCTAAGTAAGATTAACAGTTTCATGACAGCAGCTACATCATAAGACAAAATAAATACACAAAGAGGATCATAGCAGGAGGAAGTATCAAACAAGAACAGTAAATTGAAATGGTGAAAACAGAATTTAAAAGATAATTAGCAAATCACATCAAATGTACACTTGCAGTAGCCCTCACCCAGATAGAACACCAGTAAAGAATCTACCTAAAAATTTGCTGGCACCTGACAATTCTTTCAAGTCTTTTGCCTCCTAGAAAATGGTCCCATCATAAGTTACAAGAATTTTTCGCATGCTATGATGCCTCTAAACTATATATTTCATAACACGTTAGGTGTTATGTGGGTTGAGTAAGATTAGGTGAGTGACAACTGATCGTAATGTACAATATGCATGGTCAAAGTTAGAAGGCATGACCAAAATACTAAATTGGATCACCTGCTTTTCAACTCATTCTCTGCTAGCTTGTTCCTTAGATCCTTGAGAGCATCAACAACCTCAGAATCAAGATTGTGTTTTAATAATCTACCCTGGAATGAAGTCGGCCTGAGCAGATAAAAAAACAAATTAGCCACTTCGAAGTAGAAAGTTCCTTGGAGTGAGTGATGGTATATGCATTCAAGAGAGAGTAAAGTCACTTGAGATAAATTGAAGGTTCAATATGCAATTATAATCAATTAAAGCACTTTTTCTTGACTCAAAGGCCAACCTTTCTCATCTAAGAAATAAAACTGATAGACCAAACTTTTCATTATGATATTTATTTTTACTTTTTAGTTTGTACTAGTCTTTTTCATGATTTTCCTTCATCAGATAAAACTAGATAGAAAGTAGGTGATGTCATCGAAAGGCTTGAAAAAGAAAATATATGCACAAGATGTCAAAGACTTTCATCTATTCCTGCAAGAATTTCCTTTGTTCAAATGAAGCTAAGTAGGCTGGTATGTGGATATCATTGTTAGGCCTACAAAAGAGGAACAACAATTTTTTACAAGATGTTGTGCGCTTTCAGAAGTTGGGGTTCTTGTAAGGATTTCAAATTAGTTGGGATTCCTGAAGCCATATAGCTAGCCAGCCTGTATGCAACAGCAAAACAAAGCTTAAGCTTAAACTCTTACTTTTAGCTCAAGAATGTTAGCACTGGAAGGGACAATTCTATTACATGCAGACTTGAATAAAGGGCATTGTTGTATTCTACTGCGGAGTAAGGATTTAGCGCTGACTCATAGTTTCGTCTGACCTGTCATCTACACAATCACAACAGACCTCAATGGCGATATAAAACCTACAATGTCTCATCTTCTAATACTTTTTTATTAGCGGCAATAGAATGTTCCTTAATTTATTTCTAATTTAAAGCACACCTTAGTTCTTGAAGTGCCCTCTCCACCTCTTCCTGTGATGCCTTTATCTACAATCATAACATTGAAAGAAAATGAATATGGCAAACAGCAAAAACAAAACGATAATTTGTTGCCCAGAAAATTCAAACATCAAGCATTTAAAAGAAGACAAGACAAAAGAGTGCCTCACCTCAGAAACCAAGGCCTTGCAACTCCAAATAAAGGCTCCCTGCCACAGTGGTATAAAACAAAAGTATCAGGAAATTAACTGAGCGTCATAAGCCCCATGTTAAAGAAAGGAAAAAAAGTTATATAGCATTGTACTAACCACAAGGTGGTATCATCTCACAACACAGTACAAAAGGATTATTTTGATTTTCAAGAAACAATATTTATTAAAAGGACTAAAACAGGAAAGCATGCCTAAAGAGTTATTTCTAAATTTTTCTGATTTGGATTGGGGGAACAATTACAGAAACAGAAGAACTTTATTCCAAAACTAGGGAAAAAACTATACTAATACAGTTACTTTGGCACGAGTTTTCTCAAAGGGAGCTAGCAGAAGATGCAAACTTATGATAAGTAATTACTGCCAATGGACTGGAAATCTAATAGCACCGTCCCCCTTGCATTGTCTCAAAACAAAGTTTAAATAAAGCCTATCTCTCTAAATAAATAAATACATGTGCTTTGAGTGTAGAGAGAGAGGGAGGGAGGGAGATTGGAGCTAAAAATGCAATCAAATTTACTAGATCAACAGAATTCAATAAAGGAAAATGCATACTGCTCCATGTGCTGCATGCTGATGAATATGATCAGAAGTAACGACCCATACTTTTGGACATCCATCCTCCTTCAAGGCTACAACCTGTTAGAGAAATAAGATTCTGATGCTAAACACAAAGGATAACAGCTAAATACAAGACAGAAAAAAGCAAGAAAATTATCTTCGAGCGCATCACCAGTCTCCAAACAGAAAATGGCATAATAAGGCTAACCACATTTACTGCAGGTACCAAAAAGTTGCTACTCGGGATGTGAAACTCTTGCATAAAGAAAAGAGGCGAGACCTGGGTCCAGAGTCTTATAAGTTCAACACATTTGACTAAAAAGATCAGCCTGACAAGCAGATAAAGCGAAATGTGGTTTAAGATTTTCCTTGCAGAGGACACCATGATAAGAAAATCCTAGACTGTGATAAATAGATCAAGATATCGGTTAATGGAAGTAAATGTGAAATTTATGGTCTAAATGTAGTATAAAAAATAGTTGAAGAGTAGGGGTGGGAAAAAGGATGATATGACACCGAAACACAAAAGCTATATGACAATTAAGTCTAGCTGATACAGAATGGTGTATATCATGAATTTATAGCATCAGTGGTCATTTTCTTTTCTTCTAAATTTTTGATATTATTAGGAAGCTTTTAGGAATTAAGTAACCTAGCAGGAGTAACTTTTTAACATCACACAAACCATCTGCCTCCACAGGAAACCTTGAATGGAATTTGGACCCGATACCTCTAACAATGGAACTAGAGATAAAGCCATGGGAATGTCACCTTTGGAACATCACAACGGTAGTTTAAAGAAAAGATCTTAATTTCCTTATCAACTTTACATAATAAAAAAATACCTCTTTTTCAATCCATGCATCAGCACAAGATTCGCCTGTGAAGATTATGTCGACGCTGCAAATTGTGGGTGTTTTATATCAAAAAGAACCAATTATATCAGCAATACACAGCAAGACATTTAAATATATTTAACATACTAACACTAATCATTCTCAATCAATATTAGATAGCATGGTAGAAAATGATAGGCAGGGCAAACAATAACACCTTCAGTAATAATACTTAGCTTTCATACAAAATAAAGGTGCACAATCCCATTACATTTACAAAACCAAAGAGCCCCAACCTACAATAAACACTCCTAAATCTTTGACAGTCTAGTCATTCAGGGGAAGTGACAAGTATAATTCTGAAGTTTGAAGAGTGAAATATACATGCAGTGAAGGAGTATGCTCCAGCCACACCAACAAAAGTAAAACATATTCACATGTGTGCAAGTGCATGTGCAACTAATTACAAGATCAGTAACTGAACTCAACTAGACCTTAAGTGATATGATCAACCTATTTTCCACAATTAGCATATTATTATGAAGCACAGAATGGATTTCTTGATGGATCCTATTTTATATAGATGATGAAATCTAAATAGTCATCCAGAGAGTAGATTATAAAAAAAACTGGTAATTATAGATTAGGATTATAAAAGTACCCAGTGAAATTTTCCTTGTGCGTAGGCAGCCCTGACATCATGGCATCAAAGACAACTACAACTTTCACATCTGTATATGTTTCAAAGTTAACAAAGATAGAGGCATCAACATTTGGAAAACAAGCAAAAGGAAGCAAGATTGAATTAAGTTTCAACCTTGAGAAACTAGGAGCAAATGACCCAAAACCAACAGAAAATAAGGATTTAAAGTGAAGAGTCGCTAATTAATTCTTCCATGTTTATGAATATCAATTCCTTGTGGATATAGTCAATGATCAGAAGAGGACTGAAGCATACTACTCCCAGAAACAACACTATTCAATTAAGCAAGGACCAGGTTGTAGCATGCAATATATGATGAGATATGTAACGGTCTTCTTTAATCGATCTTAAATTGGGCTGTTCTATACTCACTTCACTTTCAAGTTAATGAAATCAACGATATAATTGTGATAAAATTTACAAGTACATAAAAAAGAATTTTGCAATACATTAATTAAGTGAAATTTTTCAAGAGAGCACCGGTTAACAGTAGTTTCCTAATTCTACTCATCATCTTGAAAGGTGCTAAATTATCATAAGAAATAATTGTGTTTTGACTTGGTTCAATAATATCTGAGTTTTTAGGCAAACCCAATGGGCGATGAAACTTGATTGGATTCAATCAAAGTAGACATATATTCACAACAAAATAGAACTGTCAAGTCTCGAAGTTTCAGCTCTCTTAGCCATCCTGGTCCATTGGAGAATGTGTATTAACAGAATTCAGAGGTTATTACATGCCAATTATAACCGTTGTGCAAGAATATTTATTTTTACGATGTTAGCTTTGCATTAGTGTTTTAAGGGGTGAAGTGAAAACTCACATATTTGTTGCCCCATTGACAATTGGCCATGGAAAAGAAATATAGAAAAACAAATAAGGCAGGGGATGAAATATCTAACGAGTTTCTTCAAAAGAATGATAGTAAAGTTTTTTTAATCACAGTTATTATTCTCATGGTCCTCTCATCATAATTAATACCATTTAAAAGAAAAAGTTTAATGATGGGTGCCTGCATGTCCAACCCATCTACGTATGTCTAAGTCCTATCCAGGAACACAGCAACCAAAAACCTTTATCATGTCTACACAGGGTAAATTAGTCTGAGGTAGCAGAAATTAAGACTAAAATATGTATCAAATGGTTGAGGCATAGGAAATTGAAGGCAATCCCAAAATATCAGGCATGAAATTGACCTTGAATAGGAACAATTTCAGCAACTGATATTTGCTTGGCAAGCCTTTCATATGATTGATAACCAGACTCGTGTGTGTCATGTGTGATGAAGAAATGAAACACAAGGAGAGTAGGAAGAATGAAGAAAGGGTCCATGATACTCCGGAGAGTTGTATAAAATGTAGGAATGACCTCTCTATTTCCTCCAGCTTCATGTGAATGTGACTGCACGCTCAAACATGTATATGTATATGTATATTCCATGGTATATCCTTAACAAGACTTCATCCCATTTGAATTTTTACAATGGAACTCAAAGTACCAGTCATGTAAAAACGCTTCTTCATTAAAGTAAATGGTGAACAAAGGACAAACCTCTGGCCATACTGAATGCTACAAGTTCATTGATTAACTTTTGTCGTGCAATATCAAGTCTTCCATTCATAAAATGTTTCTTCAGTTTCGCCCAGTATCCACATACATTATACCCATCAACAAGCAAGACCGGGACTCCAGTGTCTACAATCTGGTTCGTACTGTAAATCATAGTTAGCAGAGCGAAGAGCATTGCTTTTCCAAGAGGCTTAAAAGTGGATGCTGAAATAAAAACCAAAAACTAAAAGAAGGAACCTGGAAAGAATATTACTAGTAGAGACTCAAAGTAGGATCACGGTAGAGCTCTGTGTCATCTGGAAGGTCCTCCTTCTCCACCTTCTTTCTGCGGTAACTAGTAGAAGGCCTAGGTGTGCTAGACTTCTTCTTTTGAAACTCCTACAAAATCCTTCATTCGATTAGATTACAGGCAGGAATCCCACAAAAGATATGCATATTTCAGTAAAACTGACCTTCCATAACTTTAGAAACTGCAAATTCTGCTTGACGTTTGATGTGATTCTTGGAGGAGCTGGCTCAGAACCCTGTTAATGAAATGTAATTTACAAATACACAAAAATCGTTAGACGCCAACCTTGAATAAGTTTCTTAGACCAAACCCTCTTCAAAACCGTTTCAACCTACTGAATATACTCGCTCAATCTGATGATATGCTTCTTTTAACAAAGGTTTGCATTGTTCAACATAAGATTATAGGATTTCAATTTCCTGATCATATTCAATTTCAATCCAACTTGGGGGATCACATTCATATTAAAAGAATTGTTTAGCTAGTTCTCAGGTGAACATACACTTCTTGGTGTAAAATCTATTATAGGATTCCCCCACATATAAACCTTATTGTTTTCACATCTCCGGCCATGAACATTGATGCAGATAGCTGATACACAGGTGTTAACATGACAGAAACAGAATCATGCATATGGCGGGGGCACAATGACATAGAGTAACAATTTATAAAAAGGGAAAAAACATATGTCGAAGTTGCTATTAATAAACAAACAAAAAAAAGAGAGACAGAGAAAAGGTGAGTGCTAATTTTGTTGAGACATGATTATACAACTATTTCAAGAGGGGGGGAAAGAGACAGGAAATAGAGATTAGGGTAAAGAGAAATAACTAACCTTATTAGGAGAAGATGCAGGCTGGGATTTCTTGCTTTTGGCCATTAGAATAACAACCCTGTAGTTGTTGTAGTGGTGACAAGAAGAGGAAGAAGCACCATATGGAGATGGCATGGTAACTGCTTTCATGGATGAACCCAGTCACTTTGCCTCTTCTTCTTCTTCTTCTTCTTCTTCTTAATTGAATAAAAAACTGATCTTGTTGGGGGTCTTGGAATTCTGAACAATCTAATCTACATAGAGATAAGAGTAGAAGAAGGCTAGTAGCTGTAGCAGTAGGAGTCAGTTGCGAAACTGAAAGTGTAAAAGGGAGATAAACATGAGGTTATTAGCTGGACAGGAGGACATCAAATGAGAACCAGAACAAATCTCTCACGTCTCACCCTCTCCATCTCTCTCAAAAGAAAACTTTCATCTCATCTAAATTCACTGTTACGAAGTTGCTTTTTGTTTTTTGCGGTAAGAATTTGTGTTTCGTAATCTTTTTTTTTTTTTAAATGTGTTTATATTAAAAATATTTTAAGAAAATATATATATTATTTTATATAAAATATTTTAAAAAATAAATATAATCAAATAAGAAAATCAACCGCACATTAAAACATTTTGGCCTTGCTTTTGGGATTGTTGTAATTATTATTAGATTTTATTATAGATATATATCCATCTGAATTTTGTAATTTTTCCATTTTCAACTTTAAGACAGTTTTTTTAGAATTGCAACATGAATTTTTTAAATGAATATGTTTTGATATTTTCAGATCATTTTGATGTGTTGATGTCAAAAATAATTTTTAAAAAATAAAAAAACATCATTTTGATGTATTTCGACACGAAAAGCACTTTGAAAAGCTACCGCAACTGCTCTACTAAATAGGCTCTATATAATTCTTACATATTTATTTATTCTCTCTGTAATACTAAATTCTTCAAGTTCTTACATCAATTAGAGTAAAATACATATTAATTCAACAAAACTCATTTCAATTCATATCCATATACCTATAATATAAGCTTACTCATATTAATTCAACAAATCTCCTAATTATTATAAACCCTAAAATTCCAACAAACTAATTATGAAAAATAAATCCTAAGTAATACAATGAAACAAATAATATTAGCTTACAAATATATGTAATAAAATCAAGTAATTTAAAAAAAGTTATAATTAAAATAGCACAAGCAATAAAGTAGTTAAGATCACAAATAATATAATTGAATTTTTTATTTTAAATACAAAAATTAAATATGGGTTGCTCTGATCAGAACTCATATGCAATTCTTCAAGTAGTTGCTGAATATTCAAAAGCACATAAGAATCCACAGTGGCTCTCCCTTGGGACCTGAAAATTAAGCCCCCACTTAAATCAAAGGCATCATCACTATGCATGTATGGATGTTTAGCACTTCCCTTGATCAGATCGTCGTAACTTGCCGACGTCGATGCTGAATCGGCGTTAGGGTTCAGACCAGCAAGCTGCAAGATATTCTCTATCTCCTTCACCACTTCCCCCATTGTTGGCCTGTCACAGCCATTGTCTTGCACACATTTTAGGGCAACATCCACAAACTTGTCTAGACCTTTTAATGTCGTGTCCGAACCGATGATGGGGTCAAGAAGTTCGCGGAGGTAATACAAATTATTTGCTCTATCCAATGCCATCTTCACCTCTTTCACAATGTACTTTCCTCGTTCTAGTGGCCTTCTTCCGGTCAATAGCTCCAGCATTACAACTCCGAAGCTATAAACATCACTCTTATCTGTCAGCTGCTGGGTCATGTAGTACTCTGGATCCAAATAGCCCTAAGAAAATGCAGTAATTATTACAATCAGTTCTATATATCATCCACTCTGGTCATATAAGATGCTGCGTTTCATTCTGTAAATTGAAATAATGGTACTATGCAGGTGGAGTGAGGTTGCGGAGGAACTGACCATCGTCCCTTTCACCTGAGTGGTGACATGGCCCTTTTCACTGTCTCCCATAAGCTTGGAGAGTCCGAAATCAGCAACTTTTGCGTTTAAGCGTTCATCTAATAGTATGTTGCTTGATTTTATGTCCCTGTGGATGATGGGAGGGTTGGCATGTTCATGCAGATAGGCCAGGCCTCTTGCTGCACCAAGGGCCAATTTGAGTCTCCTCACCCAATCAAGCCTGATTCCTGTCCTCCCTGCTTGGATTGGAAAGAACGAAGGAGTTAACGGATTGAAGCAGTAAATATCATTTTTATCATAGGATGCTAGCTTGAGAGAGATAATCCTGAAGACATCTTGTCTGGTATTGGAAGAGGGAAAAATGTGTAAAAAATGTGTAAGACAACAAAATCCAAGTGAGTGATCCTGAAGATTCAAATTGAAGAATCGATAGGTCGTAGGAGCCGATGAAAGTACCTGATAGGCTTTCCATGAGACTTCCATTTGACACAAACTCGTATATGAGTATTTGTTCTCCTCTTTCGAAGCAAAAGCCTACCAGGCTTACAACGTTTTTGTGGTGGACTCTGGATAAAAGTTCTATCTCAGTATTGAATTCCACCCCACCCTGCATCGATCCTTTCAGAGATCGTTTGATGGCAACTAGTTCTCCAGTAGGAAGAACCCCTCTATAAACCTGCAAATGTTATCACGTTTAACTTTGATGTTGTAGTGTAAGAATTTTGATTGACAAAAATCAAGTGTTGTGAACAAGTTCCGAGGAGTTTGAGATTCAGGGTTTTCTTTATTTGAATGTTTATGCGAATAAACTTTATCAGAAAATCATGAAAATGGAGAGATCGAATGCAAATAAAAATCCATTTTCAGAGAGGGAAGGAGAGAGCGAATCGGACTTAACCTTTCCATAACCCCCGGAACCAATGCCATTGGTTTCTGAGAAGTTATTGGTGTATTTTTTTATCTCTTTAAAAGAGAAGCATCTGGCTCCTTTTAATTGAGGAACACCTCCAACACCAAAATCACTGTTTAGTTCAGTTGCTTTGTCTGCTCTCTTTTTCTGACCATAAGCATAAACCCCAGCACCAACCAATAGCAGCAGAAGGGCAAGGCCACCAGCCGCAGCTCCGATGATGACGCCTCTGCTTGATGACTTTTTTGATCCTAGATGAAAAGAAAGAGGGAGACAATAAGAATCGGAGAAACAGTTGGTTAAGTTTTTCAAGTATGAGACTACCTGTGAAAAGCTGATACGTATCACCAGCAAAAACAAAGGGTCCAAATGGCGCTGGAGGCTTGAAAGTCTGGTTGCTGAGCACAAAACCGATTCTTGAAATTGCTGTTCTATTGAAACGGTCTTGGCCAAACGGAAACAATTGCAGATTCAAATCAAGGTACTGGTATGGATCTTTTCTTGGTTGACTGAGATGAACTGAATCCACTGGAAGTTGATGGGACTTGAATGAATCCATCAAAGATTTTTCGAGAGCATTGAAGTAAGAGCTGTTTCCAAGGTTTGAGAATGAAGGAGCTCTGAAAACTAGAAGTCCTATGTATGGAAATGCACATTTACATTTCGGACTGGAAAGCTGATTGGCAAGGCAGGATGCAAGAACACAGTTTTTCGGAGGCGTCGCGTAGGCAGAATTGGGTTGGGAGATAGTGCAGTAACTTTTTGTCACTCCAGTTTTCCGACATATTGGGTTGCCTTCAAGCCTGCAAAATTTAACAGACACACAAGATAAAGCTACTGACTAGAAACATATATCCCGGCAATTTGACTTTCTCATGGTACTAAAATGATCTTGTTTAGCAATATAATGTAATATAATCTGCCTTACATTAAACTCACTCCTCCTCCTCCAAGATCGAATGTGCCATTGAGCTGGTTATTTCTTAAATCCCTATCACCAGAAGTCAAATCAGGTGTCAACCAGCCATGCCATAAACAGTCAAGTATAAATCTAAACCCATTTTCTGTGAATCCATTAAGGGAAGCAACTAATTTTCTGTACAGGTTTCCAGACATCAATGAAATGAAATGTTGAACTCTATGATGATGACTCTTACACAGTCTGCAAATTGGAAAGGCTGAAGAAGTCAGCAGGGATGTGTCCTTGAAGGTGTGTGTTTTCCATCACCCTCCAATAAGAAGTTAGACACAAATAATTGAGGTGTTGTCAAAGTTGATAATAAAAATGTATTCAGCTATGAAAAGTTTAATGTAGTCATCGCTTGCTCGGAAATGGCTTATTTAAGTAGATATCGCTTACTCAGATTGGATATTTGGACTCCCAGGTTTTTATGTGTTTAATAAAAATTCAACAGGACTTCGTGCCAAGAAAATAAATAAAACTTCAATAAGAAAATAGTACAGAAAGCCACATGTTATATGACAGATGTTAAAGAACCATTACACCTAAAAGCTTAAGCTGGTAGGTGAGATTTTAGAATATAATTTATATTATTCTCTAACACACATCCTCAAGTGAAAGCTCTTTGGGCTTGAAACTTGCACAGAACCACACTACCTTGTGCTTGATTTTTATCAAATAGAATAGAGACGGTGAGATTCGAACTTGTGACCGCTGGGTCAACAAGGTTCTGATACCATGTTAAATAATCATCACACTTAAAAGCTTAAGCTGTTAGGTGAGGCTCCAGAATATGATTTATATTATTCTATAACAACAGAAGAGCAGGAAATGAAAGAATATACGGTCCAAACATTATGTTGCTGAAAGGTATATGTGAAAATGAGAATTCCTAACTAATAGGGAAACTTTGATTGACTTTCCGGGAGAGAAAACAAATTTGTCATAGTTTAGGGAGAGCAGATTTAGACTGGGAAGGAAGGCAGAGAACCATACAATGTTGTCAAAGACTACAGGTTTGAAAGCCATGGAGGAAATTCTGTATCATAGAAACTATTATTGCTCATGTCCCTGCAAACAACAACTTGGTCAGAATACACAAAATAGCCACACAAAAAAAGGTTATGATAGATTTCCTCTCAAAAACTGATCATTATACTAGTAATCTTCATGTAAAATCTTACAAAGAGGTGAGAACATTCATGCCAGTAAGGTTGGGGAGTGGCCCAGTTAAATCATTGTTGGATAAAAACCTGAAAATTGGTAACCAGGCAACACTCTTTAACATAAGAAAAAATCCCGTCAGAGATGTTATTGATCGAATACAGCCGGTTATGCTGGGATGTCTCTTCCCTCCATACTTACATCACACTGACACCGGCAAGACTACTGATGCTTGATGGGACAGTTCCTCTGAATAAGTTATTATCAAGGCGCCTGTAACCAATGTAGCATAAAATTGAGCATCGTGAATCACAGAACAAAATGAATTGATTCTCCAGTTGTACTGATACTTACAGGACCTCCAGAGTCTTCACGAGGCCAAGGGTGGAAGGAATGCTGCCTGTCAGCTTGTTGTTATCAAAAAGCCTGTAGAAAGGAAGGAAAAGAAAGAAACTATCAAAGAAATCTTAAGTGGGCAGATATCAGTGATTATGAATTATGCAATTCCAGAAGAGTCAAACCGATCTTAAGAATCCGAGAAGAGAAAAGAAATGTACAAGTGAACAGTTTTGTGGGGTTTTATGATTTAAGCATATATTCAACCGAAAAAAGAGTACACAGCATGTAGCCACATGATCTCTTATCCAGTTTGTGAAATAGTTATATATACCACCATCCAATATCTTAACAATTGAATGAAACTACTTGAGGTCTCGCCCTAGCGAAGGCAGGGACTTGCTCCTTTCTCTGTATCTAGGTTCGAACTTTTATGTGCATGTTTGTCACTTCCACAGTGTCTTACCTGCCCACTGGGCTTGCAGAATGTTCAGTAGATCCGGGGATGAGTTGTGGTGCGTGTAAGTTGGGTCGGACACCCCAGTTATTAAAAAAAAACAATTGAATGAAACTTACACATGTATGAGTTTCATCTCTGAGCTAAAAAGTTTAGGAGGGATTGTGCCTGAGAGCTGATTCAATCCAAGATGACTGTAAATAGGTTTTAGAGTATCAACAAACATGGAAACGGAATCAGAATCATTTGTAGTAAGAAAGCATCAATGAGAAGTATAGCACAAAGTGATCTGCCATACAAGTGTTTTGTGTGAACTAGCAGGTCCAGACCAGGTGTAGTTGCTGTGGAGACAGGGATGGTCCCAGTTAGCCTGTTATCAGCAAGATCTAGCCAGTAAAGGCTAGTTAGATTCCCAATTGAAGGGGGGATAGATCCAGTGAAGCCATTTGAATTCAGAGATCTGCAGGCATAAACGACGGGAAATGATGAAAGCATATCACTACAAGCATTTATTGGAAGATGGTAGTTTCAGAATCATGAACAATAGCTGATTCACTGACATTGCGGTAGAGCAAGGAAAGTATTACAGGTTGAAAAGTTCTTACAGATAGATAATTAGTGGCAGAGATCCTATTGAATCAGGGATCGGACCAGAGAAACTACAACCAACCAGCACTCTACAATGAAAGGAAACAAAAAAGCAACATCAGGACCGATACCAGGAAAGACATTTAGCATCAAATTACAGTATGGTGAAATAGAATATCCCCTTACAAGTTTGTTAGTTTCTTCAAATCCCCAATTGCTGAAGGAAGAGGGCCGCTCAAGTCCTTGTTGTAGGATAAATCCCTATATATAAGATGCAATTACTAGAAATGTACAATAGTATTCCTTGCATGGAAATCATCTATCCCTTTATTGAATCATTTTAATCACTCTTTATGAAAGCAATCCCGTGCCAGCAGTTATTCCAAGCAATGCCTATCTTGAATATAAAAGCAAGCTCTGACAGTGAGGCATCAATACCTAATATCTTGGATCTGTTAAAGAATAATATAAATCATATTCTGAGACCTTAGCTAACAGCTTAAGTTTTTAGGTGAGATGGTTTCTTAACAGAATCATTCTGTTAGATTTTAATGAGATTAGCTTTGAAGATAAGAAGATTTAGTTGTAGTCTTTTAATTTAGTTGAAATTACTATTCATGATAGGTTTTATCAACAAACCTATTATTTATTCAATAACCTCTCCTAGTTTATTAAGAGTTCTAGTTTATTTCAATTTCTAGTTCTTGTAAGACTATAAATAGGCAATTTTCAATTGAATAAATTGAATGTAATTCATTCCAATATTTGTGATTTTCGAGTTCTTCAGGATTTCTTGTTTTTTTCATATTTTTAATCTCGACAGTAATTGTTCTAAACAATTATTGTTCAAATCAAAAGTCCAACACATCCTTTAGAAGACTAAAAGTTGAGCAATAATTCAAGTACATTAGTTGTAACTTGGATGATTGGATTCTATTCATCACATTAAAAAGGAAAGGTTCCATAGAAGAGTGAAGACATACAGAATCTGCAATTCTGACAAGGACTGGATATCTCCAGACAGTGAACCTTTCAATCCCATGCTTGCCAATGATCTACAGTTGAGAATTATCGGGTTAGTATTAAGAACTGAAAAGGGAAAAATATGCAAGCCTCGATCAAGCATATCCAGTGGCTCACATGGAGGTCACACGTGAGCTGGAGCACAAAATGCCATCCCACCGACTTCCGCAGGGGTCAGCGCCCACCCAAGTAGGTGGTACATTTTTCCAGGTGTCCTTGAGAGCTTTCAGTGCAGTAACTGCGTCAGGAGTCAGCGATATTATAAAACAAAATCAATCAATCAATCAATGTGAGAATTGTCAATTAGCATTGTATAGATTGAGGATCTATATATGAATAATCATAATAAAAGTTGCAACTTCTTGATTTCCCAGATTAAACAAGACTAATGGACAATTATGGGGCCTAGCAACACCACTTCAATAATCGTATAAGAGTAGGAAATCATCCACTGAAGGCTGGATACTATTCTGAGTTGGAAAAAGTATATCATAAGACAGAAATTTAGAAGCAAAATCTAGTGTATCTTAAATCAGAAATTCCCTGACCAAATACCAGCAGAACTGACACTAATATCGAGTCCTGACTCTGGAAATTTGCACGAGCAAGCATGCATAGACACAACAAAATTCAGCTTAATAAGATTATGCAATAAATTGCACAACAAACTGTTAGAGAATAATATAAATCATATTCTGGGGTCTCATTTAAAAGCTTAAGCTTTCAGACAAGATAGTTTTTTAATATGGTATCAGAGCCTTGTCGACTCAGCGATCACGAGTTCGAATCTCACCACTCTCATTCTATTTGATAAAAATCAAGCACAAGTGATGTGGGACCGTGCAAGTTTAAAGCTCAAAAGGCTTTCACTCGAGGGGGGTGTTAGAGAATAATATAAATCATACTCTGGGATCTCATCTAGAAAGTTAAGCTTTTAGGTGAGATAGTTTCTTAACGAAAACAAACAAACAAACATCTGTGAATTAACAGAGGTGGAATCTGGAATCCTGAGTCTATATTTAAGCACACTATCTGTTAGACATGAGCAATCGATACTAACATATTTGGATCCGTTTCGCAAATATACAAGAAGGGTGGAATTAACTGAGTGATTCTCCAGAACAAGAACACAGGAAGATAATAATCTGCAGAGAACTTACAATCAGCCTCATCAGTCACTGCTGGTATGGCACATACTTGAATCAAAGCAACAACCAGAAACACAAGATTTCTAGGACCCATTTCGCAAGAAATCCTCAGAGAAGCTCTCTGTGTTCAGTCAATTTGTAATGTTGAAAAACCGAAAACTCATGTAGTTCCAGCACTTGAATCTCACACATAAAAACAACTTGAACTGCTGGGAACCTAGCCTTGTAAATCTTTCTTTCACCAAACCAAACCAAAACCTGTTATCTTCTCCATGTTAAAAGGACTTGTCGTCCGAAGTTGTCCATTTCGTATGATGATCATAAGTTTAGGGATACAATACGCTCAGACTCCTCACCAAACAGCACTGAATTATACTGGAAAGGAGCAACTTGGAGTTGGAGGCTGGCTGGCTGGCGTACCACTAAAAAGGATGTCAAATGTCAATATCATAAATATTCAAAATTGGCCGTAATAAAGATAAACAAAATCATGGAACCAACCACGTCCAGCTAAGTGGGGGTGGGTTGTGGCATTAAATTCTACTGCAGAAAATAAGGCCACACGCATTTATTAAATATCTGTACATAGCATGCATGAGATAGCCCGTTAAAGATGATATTAATATCAGCAACATGGCTCCATGATAGCATTTTTATTCTACCATATAGTATATATACTTTGGTAAAATTTATAAGATAACATATAGTATTTATTATCATTATAATGTTGTTGCTGTAAACAAGTTTTCTTCCAATTTTATAGGAGCAAAAGGGGTCATCATTATCTTCATATGTCCTCCTCAAGGATGCATTCACGCTTGAAAGGAACAACTAATGACTTTTTAAGAGGTGTTTAGCACTGCGTTTCAAAAATGTTTTTGAAAAAATTTGAAATTTTTTATTTTTATTTTTTTGATGTTTTTATATCATTTTCATGTGCTGATATCAAAAATGATTTTTAAAAAATAAATAAATATTATTTTAATGTATTTCTAAACAAAAAATATTTTCAAAAACAATCACAACTATACATTCTCTTGAGCCTTGGAACTATCCTATTTCTACATGAAAAGATCCCTATCTCCATATTCATAACCTTTATTTCCCACTAACTCGAGTAATTGTCCTCTGGATAAGGTTTTGAGTGTTCCACACTGAAGACATCAAAAGTCTTTCATATGAATAGGAAGGTAGAGCTTGTAAGCACTATCATTGGACACTTGGTTGTTCGACATGAGGACCATGTGCAGAGACAATCTTAAATAACTTAGTGACTAACAATCTTAAATAATTTAGTTACTCCGTGGAAATGTGGTTTCTGGTTATTTTTAAAAATATTTTTTTATTTAAAAATATATCAAAATAATATTTTTTATTTTTTAAAAATCATCAGCATATAAAATGATCTAAAAACATCAAAATAATTTAATTTAAAATAAAAATAATTTTTTTTTCAAAAATATTTTATAAACACACTCTAAACACTCTGGAGGATAGTCCAATTATGAGATTTGTTATAAGAAAATCTATGTCCATCTATTTAAGGATAATAATTGTTTATTTGAAAGTGTGATTAAGATTGCTTTTAAAAATATTTTTTATTCAGAAATATATTAAAATAATTTTTATTTTATTTTTTAAAAATTATTTTTTATATCAACACATAAAAATGATTTAAAAACACTAAAAATATTAATTTAAAGTAAAAAAACATTTTTTTTCAAAAACATTTTGAAGTAAAACGCAACCTAATCATTGCTAAAATTGAACTTTTGTTCCTACCTTTCACCATCAGCTCTTCCAAAAGTTACTCATAAACAACACACAAACACAATCTTTGTTTTAGAATTGTTTTGGTAGATAAAACGCCATAATTTATTTCAATTTCCAACCACCATAAATGGTTTGGGAGTGCGATTGTGGTAGCTTTTTAAAGTGTTGTTCGTACCGAAATACATCAAAATGATATTATTTTATTTTTTTAAAATCATTTTTAATATCAGCACATCAAAATGATTTAAAAACACCAAAACATATTCATTTAAAAAAAAATCAAATTTTCAATAAACATGATTGCAACGTACTCACAAACGGGAGCTAGAATTTTGAATTTCCAACCACCATAAATCAAATTGTTTTCTCCTGGAAACACATGTTAAAGGGCATTTCTCCCCTGATTTTGCAGCTCTAAAAGGATAGCCAAATGAAGAGCTAGCCAAAAAATATTAATCTTAATATTAAATGTATTAAAATACAAGTGAGTTGTTAAATTAATTTATTTACAGGAGCATTACGCTGGTAGGGTTGCAATCTTGAAGCAGAAGAAGAAGAAGAGAAATGGAAAACACAAAAAGTGATGGAAGAGAAGAAGAAGAGGAGGAGGAGGAGGAGGAGGAGAGTGTAGTGTTGGAAATTCCACTAGGAGACGCAGCAGAGACATTCAACTTAGAGAAAGCAGTATGCAGCCATGGCTTATTCATGATGTCTCCCAACCATTGGGACCCTCTTTCCCGAACATTCTCTCGACCTTTGCGTCTCTCTCTATCTGACTCTGATCCTCAAGTCTCCACTCCGACTACTTCACTCTTTGTCTCCATCTCTCACCTCCCTCGCTCTCTAAGCGTCCGCGTTTATGGGACGCGGCGCCTCTCTCCGAAGCATCAAGAATCACTGGTGGCTCAGGTGGTGAGGATGCTGAGGTTGTCGGAAACAGATGAAAGGAATGCGAGAGAGTTTAGAAAGATGGCAGAGGCGGCAGCCACGGAGGAGAATTGTTCTTGGTTGGCAGATTTTGGTGGGAGAGTGTTCAGGTCTCCCACTTTGTTTGAGGATATGGTGAAGTGCATTCTTCTCTGTAATTGCCAGTAATACTCTCCACTCTATCTTTTCTTTTATTAACGAGTTTTGAGTCCTTTCTCCATGTCTTTGGCATGCCTTTGTTTTGTTTGATAAAATGTCCCTGAGAGTAATCTGATGGTGCCCTCTCTCTCTCTCTCTCTCTCTCAACAGATGGCCGAGGACTTTGAGCATGGCTAGAGCACTTTGTGAGTTACAGTTTGAACTGCAGTGTAAATCATCTGGTGCGTTTGGTTCTCAAGCTGCGAATGCAACTGTCAAGAATGAATCTAACGATAATGCTCATAATTTTATACCAAACACGCCTGCTGGTAAAGAGTCCAAGAGAAATATCAGAGCATCTAAAGTTTCAAAAAAATTAGCAAGCAAGTTTGTGGAAACAAAAACCCTCTTGGAAGCTGATGCTAAGTTGAACACAGACAGTGCCCATACTGGAAGAGAAATTTCCATTCCAAGTTTGTCGCTAGAGAGGGTAGAAGATGATTCATGTGAAAGATGCAGTTCACGTCATGGGTCTGATTCCGGTGCGCCTGATAGTCTTCAATCTCAGAATGGAATACAACCTGGTGTGAACAAGATGATTGGTAATTTCCCCAGTCCTAGAGAACTAGCAAATCTTGATGAAAGTTTTCTGGCTAAGCGCTGCAATCTTGGCTACCGAGCAATTCGAATCATAAAACTTGCCCAGAGTGTTGTAGAAGGGAGGATTCCGCTAAGAGAAGTTGAAGAAAGTTGTGCTAATGGAGCAAGCTCTTCTTTGTATAACAAGTTGGCTGATCAGTTTAGAAAGATAGATGGATTTGGTCCTTTCACATGCGCGAATGTGCTTATGTGCATGGGATTTTATCATATCATTCCAACTGATTCTGAGACAGTGAGACATCTAGAAAAGGTTAGCTTTTGTTTCTAATCCAATGCTCTGTCAACTGTTGAAGATATGCTTCCAAATTCCCATAACTGTCAATACAGGTGCATGCCAAAAAATCCACCATTCAAACAGTTCATAGGGATGTTGAAGTGATATACAGAAAATATGCGCCCTTCCAGTTCCTAGCATACTGGTAATCATGGAGTGTGCTGAAGTTTTAATTGTTCCAAGTCAATATCTTACTCACGTGATTTTCTATGTTCAGGGCAGAATTATGGCACTTCTATGAGAAAAGATTTGGGAAGCTAAGTGAAATGCCACCATCTGATTATAAACTTATTACTGCCAGCAATATGAGAAGTAAAGGTGGTCGTAAAAATAAGAAGACTAAAAGATGTTAATGGAAAGCGCCCTTACCTTAAGCTAATTAAGAAAGTAAGTGAATATTTATGCTTATTGTATTTGCTTATGAAAAGTGTTATGTGCATGTTGACTTTCACATCCTTATATATGATCACACAACTAATGCATATTGTGGCTCTTTGAAAACTTTTCTGTATCTTCTGATTTATGATATTATTTTAAGCTAATTTTATAAATTTATTTAATTAAGTTCTTACTTGATTTTGTACGTCTAGCATTGTAATCCCCTGTATTAATTACATTATCATCTTTGTTTTCTAAAATTTATTTATAATAAAGTCACAATTGATTAATCATCTCATTCTAATAAATCATAAATAATCCCTATGTATGTGACACATTAGACTCCTAATAATTTGGCCAAAATATAATTTATAATTCTAAATAAAACAAGATTAAATTAATAATAAAAAATTATTAACAATTCATCAACTGATTGATAATACAATGTCTAGTAAACTAGTCATGATCCTCCAAATATCAAGAAAGTTATAAGTGGTATAATTTAACCTTTTAGTAACTAGTTTGTCATTGTAATTATTATACATTCATAAAAAAATATTTTTATTTAGATATTATAGCATGGAGTATATTTTCTTTGTTAAACCATTTTCATTCTTGACACTATAGTTATTGATTCTTTGAATAAGATTTGAACACCTTGGCCAAGAATTTCACAATCAATACTATTTAAAAATTGATGAAATATTTTTCTAACTTATCTAGGACCAATTACTCAAATATCTTTATATAGTTTATGTCACATCCAATATATGTGTGTGTGTGTGTTTTTGTTACCCTTGATTAGGACAATGTGTGGTGATAAGTAAAATATAACACTCCATATATATGATAACTCAACAAGTTTAAGGATCATTTACACAATTATCACGTGTATCTTTCCATAAACATATATGATCTTTTCATATATAAATCTCTTGCAGATCAATTTAGTGTGCATGTCATTTGACAAACACCTGCATATAAATTTCAGTTATTTCTTATATTTTAGTTTATGAGGGCAATTGTTTTTTTTCCATAAAAGAACATAATATGCACAAATCTTGACAGCTCTAATTAATATTCAATCTTAATATAATATTGACCGCGAACATTTATTAACAATGTTTTAATACAATATAAATCTCATAATTATAATAATTTTATAATTTTCTATGCAAGACATTTTTATTACTTCCATTAATCAAATATTAGTTTCATTGATTGGATATTAAAGATAAGAAAAACTTGTATAAACAATAAATATATTTTACTTGAGTAAAATCATTGTTAAGTGTAACCAGCCAATTAGTTATCAGGTATATTCATTAACACTAATTTGACAAGCTTGCTATTGATTTGTAAGAGGTAAAAGAGTCATTCTTCTATTTCTGTCATACTCGATTTCTCAAAAGATTGCTCTTTTTTTTTTTTCATTTCTAAATGTTAGAACTCTTAACGACCATAATTAACCTGATTTTTTTTTCAGTTCTATTTAGAAGAACTTCGGAACATAGGTGTTACGTTTTGCCAGATGGGTTGTTAGGTTCAGTTTATACGCGTCCAGGCGCACACTTCTACTCTCAAAGCTCTACTGGTTAACGATTCCTCATGGGAAGGTTGTCAGATGCAGGGGCTCACCGGCGTACTTAAAAGACTCATCGTTAAATGGTGAGTTTTACCCCCAGGCAGCACAGACTGATGCAGATCTGGAGAGTCGGAAAGCATCTGGATCAGTTGTGTTGATACCATCATCAGGCTCCGATCAGCCAGAGATAAAGCTGCTGTCCCCCCTAATCCCTGGAGAAAAAGGTTCCCCCAATCTTCCAAAAATGTATATTTCTCATATTGCACAAGTTTTTCTCATATTTTGTAGGTTGTTCTGCGAGTGATTATGATTATTTAAAAGATAAAGGGTACATAAATTCTCCATTAGACTCAATTACTTGATAGTATAATGATTACATAAACAATGACTCCGTTTTAGAACAAGCAAGTATTATTACGTATAAATAATGACAGAACTCGAAGAAGTAGCACTCTGACTCATCTGGCTGTAGCTAATAAACTCGACTCATGAGATCGGCATGTTTCTCGACGACGATAAATCTACACTCGGTGAGTGCTCTCACGACTCGGAATCAACACTGACGCAAGTAGGGTTGCAAGGGTAAGGGCAATCGATTTTCTCAAAAGCACTTCGGTCATAGAACCAGTCTCCAACTGCCTTCCCCATTTTCTGCAGTTAAGAAGCACCCCACAAAGGATCAGTAAAAATGCAGCGGTGATCGAAACAGGAAGGAAACTGAAGTTATGGTGTTCATTACCGTGTTGCCCACGACGGGGGATTTATCGGCTAACCACGTAGATACCGACCCGGATTGGCAGTGAGCGTAGCAGGAATTTATCCACAATCCTCTCGATGAAGTTCCGAGTCCAATATTCACTGCTTTCAGGAACTGTGTTCTATAATCTGAAAATAAAAAGTTTTCTGTTGGCACCAATCTGATAAACTTGACTTCACTCCCCCCCATCATCACAAACAAAGAACTTAACTAAACCCGCCTCAAATTTGGTCATTAATAAAGGAACAAAAGTTCTGGGAATTACTCTGAACAGTTTGGAGTTGAGTGGCCGAGCACTTTTTCAAGTCGAGCTTGCAGTTCTTCCATTCTTTTTTGGAATCCACGGCGGTCGGTGCGAGGATGTTCTTTATCTGAATGAATTCGAAAAGGATAGGAGATTAGAGAAAATACAAGGGGAAATGTAAAAGGTCAATAGCAATCAATCCGATTTTTCAGAAATTTGCTAACCTGCCATGAATCATAGGCTGAGTTGATTACAAAAAGGGGCGTTCGCATGGTCTGCGCCACATATTGTGGGAAGAAACACTGCAATTACAGCAAGATTTGGTTAGACCGAAGAAGACACGGTGAAGAGAAGCAACAAATCAATACTAGAATAGCCTTCCTTACCAATTCTGGTCTCATTTTCGAAGTGCATGACGCAGGCAAATTCTTTGCTGATCCCTGCAGAAAAAAGATGGAGAAAGAGAATCAAAAGATGTTGCCATGACCAAAAGCAAGTTTTAGCAAATCAAATTCACAGGTTAACAACAAGGGAAGGAAAAGAAATCAAGTTTAAGTGATTATCAAAAGATAGAGAGTTACATGGGTTCTAACAACTTGACCGAAGAACGATTCGATTCGAGACCCTCCAGAGATGTCTGTGCTGTAAAGAAAATAGCAATAACAATGATGGTGACAGTGATGATTCACAGAATTTCTGCAATTCAACAAAGGGAGATGGATTCGATTAAATGAGCTTACCCGTGGATGAAATAGCCAGCATCAGAAACACATTTAACTCTAGCACTTGCGGGCAGGAGAGAACGGAATTTATCACAATGCAAAATAGCAGCCAATCCACCGGCAGAACATCCAGAAAGAATAGCCTGAAATTTACATTTCCCGGCATGTTAAACGATTTAATGAGAGTAAACAAGTTGCAGAGGTCATTAGAAGGAGGCATACATTTCGAGCATTTTTCATTCCTTTCGCCAATAGATCATCAACCACAGCCTGCCAGATCCTTTCTCCCCTGAAGTAAAGCTTAGTTTTCTGGTCCAGCAAAACAGATATAGCAACTTCAGGATCTTTAAACTTTAAGAAAATCTTTCAAGTTCCAAGGAAACTCCAAGTAGCTTACCGGATCAACAGCTGCCACATCACCAGTAAATGATGAACCATCACAGTATCTGATCTTGATTCTATTCCAGTTATAGAAATCTGAACCGTCCAAACAGAGCTCAGTTACTTAAGCACACTACTTGGAAAAAAACCTAAAACCAGAAAATGTTGAGCCCTACCAGGATTAGCTGCTTGCTTGCTGCCTAGTATGCCGGAGAACCCCATTGTCTTCTCCATTTTCAACGATGAGCCCTTGTAAGTGTCCCTCCGGGAGACACAGGACTCGACATTCTCACACCATCCTCCTCCCTGAACCCCAGATCACCAGATAATCAATCAAGTTTATCCAGGCATTACTCCATAGTATAGCCGGCAAGAAAGCAGCTCGAGGAGAAGAAGAAGAACTAACTCACCTCCATGTGAACCAGCCAACTGTCAATCCCAGAACCAGATCCTCTCTCAAAGTGGTAACCTGGTGGACTCCCATCTAAGCAAACTGCAAATTATATCACAGTGACAACAGATTAGAGAAAAACTGAATTATATTTATGAGCACAAAATCTATTTATCAGCAAAGAAGCTAAAGCTGCTGACCAGCTCCTCTAGCAGCAGCAGTCTGGACAATAGTAAGCGGAATGCTAGCTCCTTCTGTCTTGAGCAATGTCAGTATGCAAACGACAAGACACAGCCACTTGCCTGAACTTGAACCATCCATCCTGCTTGCTGTAAGAAACTATGTGATTTCAATATTGAAGTTCAAATTGGAGAATATTGATATTTCAAAGAAAAGGATAGAACTCGGGACAGAGTATATAGGGAAGAGAAGTTCTATCCTAGTGCATGTGAAGGAACAGGAGAGCTTGGGTCACAAAAAGAGTGGTGTGCATTCACAGAACTTTCCCCTCAGGACCATCATTGCCACCTGTTTTAGATAATGCTGGCAGCTGTACGCATGGATTTGTGATTGGAAATGATATGGCACTTTCATGCTTTTCTAAAAAAATTTTGGAAAAACAATAATTCAATATTCTGTTTTTAATTTTAAAACAATTCCAAACACAAACCAAAGCTCGTTACATTTACAAAAGGCATCTTAACACCATACTTTTATTTTTAAAAAATATATATATATATAATTTCTAACTTTTTTAAAAAGGAAAAACTCAAATTACAATTACAAAAACTACCATGATAAAATACTATTATTTGTGTGGGAAATCTTGTAAAAAATGTATAGAGTTTGACTATTATAATGAAAGGTATTTTTGAGGTAGATTTCTGTGAAACAATGGATGGCCGAATGGAGATCGTCTCTTTCCATGGCTCATAAGCTTTCATCGAAGTCGAATTCTTCGCTCCTTGTCATTGGTTTTGATTATTTATTTATTTGTTTTTATCTGGAGGTGGTGGGTTTCCTTTTTGAATTATTGTACTATAAGATTTCTAGCTGTTGGCCAAATATATATATATTTAATAGCCTGTGTCTGTCGGTGGTCTGTATAGGAGGCTGCCTTTTTTTCATTATTCATATATTTTTATTCTCTGCTTTTGCTAACTTTATTCTTCAACCAAATCCCGAGGGTTCAAATAGTTAAGATGCTGGGCCGACGATTCAAAATTGTTAACAAACCCTTTTTTTATAAGCATATAATATATGGTAAGTGATAAAAATCTAGAACTAAAAAGTTTATTTTTCTCAAGTTTTTCGAGTTTTATAATTGCTAATATGATAATCATCAGAGATTTATAAAATCATTAATTTTAAAATGTATAAAATTAATCTGAATAAATAAAAAATATTGTACCGACGATTTAAAATTGTTATCAAACATGCTCTCTTTACTTTCTTAGATTTCATTGTGAATTTACCATTCTAGATTTTTTGTATTTTTTTATTTTTATTGTGACTATTATACTTGATTTTTCTATCTTTTTATTCTAACTATTATACTTTTTCTTCTTTCAGCAGTTGAATCCTTTTAGACCCAAATTAAAGAGCAAATTATTTAAACTTATTAGTCAAAGATAAGATTGAAAGAAATAGAAAAAAAAACAGCCAAAATAATTGTTGAGTTAATAATTCTCATGAAAAGTTTAATTTATCATCTCACTTTAATTATAATCTCTAGTTTGATAGAGGAAAAAAAGATATGAGAGAGAGTTGTTCTTCATGTTGTTTCAAGCCATAAAATAGTTGTTCTGGGTGTCCACAAGTTTCGTGCAATGAGAAGAGTTTGATGATAATTCTTTAGAGCTTCAATGTTAAATGATTGAAGATCTTGATGCATTACTTCCAACACTACTATGAAAGTTTGTTTTCAGTTGCCCTGAATGCCACATGTGACATCTAAACATGACGGCCATCTCCCACCTGCTAACACGTGCATTGCATATGCCAACTTATTTCACTTGTTTATTCGCCACAACTTTCATATTCATTTTAATTTTGATTGTCAATTGAACTTTATTTTATTTTGAGAAATCAAGGATCATCCGAGGCATGAAAATTTCTCTCAAGATTACAACATCCTCGTATAAGGCAACCAAAAAAACAAGAAATAAAACAATTTTATAGGATCAAATTGAAAAGAAAAGTCGAGGGATAGAAATTAAAAAAGAACATAAACTTCCCACTTATTGTTCAAATAAATCCCTAATTTTAGCTTTAAAAAACTAAATATTTCTTTAAGCTTTAAATTCGGTCATTGGACTTACGATACTTAAAATCAATGAAATTTATTTTTTCCCTATTACACCAAGTATTAAATGAGTGATGAAACATTTAATTGTTATCTTGAAATCTCTATATGCAAACATGAAAAATAAATACCCATGGGGCCCTGGTCGAGGTGGCAAGGGACACCTCGGACCGCTTACAAGGTTGGGGGTTCGACCCCCTTCCTTGTCTGCAGCAAGGCACATGGGGAGCGCCACCCACGGCTGCGCAAGGGGGATTAGTCTGGGTCCAAAGGGCCTAGGATACCCTGGGAGACCAAAAAAAAAACATGAAAAATAAATAACCAAAGCAAATCACAAATCAAAGCATTGTTAAAGGATTGAATAAGAAGAAGAAAATTGAGGGATCAAAGATTCAAAATTCCAATGGACAGGTGAACACTTTTTTGAATTAATAGTGATTTTTCTCATATGCTTTAGTGAAATACTAAGCATATTTAGGTTTTTGTTTTAATTAGTTTGTATATCAGTGTTGCATTCTAGTTATAATTTCAAGTTAATTTCAAATTTAAGAAAAGAAAGATTCAATATTATAAATGTGTTTTGTAGTATCAAATAGTTTTTAATGATGGAATGAAAAGATAATATTTTCACTTAATAAAATTAATTTATAAATAAATAAATTTATAAATTATGGAAAAAAAGTATTAATTTAAATTAAAGAATAAAACTTCAAGTTGATCTCCCTAGTTAGAAGTAAGATATATATGTAAATGCAAAACATTTACCTCAATTTTTTTTCATTTTAAATGTTTTTTTATTTTTCTTGAAGGTTAGATTTAGTGGATAATTATATTTTACCACGCCAATACAATTTATCAATATAACATTTAATGGAAAGAAATTTAAAGATAAATTATAATAATCTCTTTAAGGTCATGAAATTATATAAACAATCTCAAAGATTAATTAATACAAAAGAGTTAAACAAAATAATTAAAATAAATAAGAAAGAGTATAGTAAAGAAAAATATAATTTAAAAAAAATTAATTAATTAAAAAGAAAAGGTTAAATGATGTTACGATGTTACGTGCCAAGCCAGACATGAAAAACCCAAGCTCATTTATCTAGTTTTGTTACATTTCTTCTAAGAAAAACTAGGTTATGTCATGTCATCAAATCACTGACAACATATTGTTTGTCCATTTAGATAACGTGTCATTCACTTGTAAATGTTTTATCACCTCCAGTGATTGGAAAATCAAGATTTGATTTTGTAGACCTTAAAACCTAAATTTTAACATATTTTTACATAAACATTTCAAAAAAAATCATAGAAACCCACAAAAAAAAACATTTTGACACTAAAACAACCTCTAACCAATGTAAAAAGCTAAATATCAAGCTAAAAAAAATCATCAAGGCCCATGATGATTTTTTTTACACTACTTTCAGTTAACCTTCCTCTATAATACAAATTTATTGACACTAAGACCATCCTTTTATGGCAAAAAAACAATTAACCATTAGAACCTTTCTCTCTCCTTTTCTTTTCCAATAACTTTCTCTCTATCATCTCTCAATATTCAAGGGGTAAAAAATGATAAATAAGCAATGAAGTTTAAGACTAAAAAAATGACATCATTAAATAATCATAATCGAATATGATTAAATTTTAAATTTTAAGCACCAAATTAAAGTTTTTCGATCCTTTTTTAAAATGAAATTGAAAAGGGCGATTTTTTTGGGTTAATATTATTCTTTGTTCATCCAATTTTCCTTAACTATAACCTAAAGGTATAATTCATAATATTTATTTTATTTTAATGTTCAGCATATAAAGCAAAACAAATCATAAGATAAAAAATAATGTCAATATAACTCATAAGAAAGAATTTACAAAGAAATTAAGTTTGGTGACTGCTTTGGAAACAATTCAGCAACTTTAAAAGAATTATGAACAATTAAGTGATCAAGCTAGATGATGAACAATGTTGTTATAATCAATTATTGTTTCATTTTAGTTTGTATTGTTAATATATATATATATATACACACACAGACACACACATATCTAAATACCAAAAGTTTTTTTTTAAATAAACTCATCTTTATTTCTAATTAAAAGAATGATTGTTTCAAAATCAAAGTTACTAAATTCTTTAAAAAAAAATAGATCAATTTTGTTTTGTCCTTATTTCCTATTTATATAACTAAAATGTTAAAAAAGTATGTAATAAATTTCTTAAATTACTATATTTAAAATTATTAAACATATTGATTAATATTAATTATCAATTTAAGCTTTCTACAAGTCTATTTGCATTCTTAACCAATCAAAAATAGTTATGGTGTTTAAGAGTCTATTTTTATATCAAAACTCATAAATATTTTATCAAGGTTTGATAGTGAAAAAGAATATAGAAAGAGGACAAAACATAATAGTTATGTTAGGGAATAAAAGAAAACGTGAGATCCTTGCTTCTCAAAATAATTCAACAAACATTGCAATGAAAATATGATTGTCCAATTATTGTTGTAAAAGAACTTAAACCTCAAAAAATAACAATATAAGACTAAACATGATTTACTGTAATACCAATGGAAAAGGTTTTTCAAGACAACTATTATTAGCCAACTAAGATTCAAAGATATCTATAATTAGCCATTAAGAAATTAATGAAAAAACACCACAAAGTCAAATGTCTAAATACCAATGGTTGTCCATTGCATTAATATTATATATTTTTTTATTTTGTGGTCTTAAAAGGTCATTTAAAGTATATATTGAATTCTCAACCATGTATTATAAATATTTTATGTTAATTTTAAATTGGAGTTTAACTTAGTCTTTTACCCTTCATTTATTATTGTATGTTTATGTTAATGGTGAACTAATATCCCTTGAGATTTTATCTTGAAAGTATTGAATTAATCTATATATTTTACAATGGTTGTTGAATTACATTTATATCTTTTTGGAATGGTGGGCAAATAAAAGTTATATCCCTTTAATTTTATACAATAAAATGGTAAGCATGAAGTATCATTTATGTATTTATGTAAGTGTGTGTAAAGGATATCCTTATTGTTGAAATGAGAAAAAAATTATATTAATGATATGAAACATAATGTTGAGGATGAGGATGATTTTGTAAGTGGCTCTTATAGTAATGATGATGAGGATGATAATCCTTTCAATTTCAATTCAAACTTTGATTTTTGTAATATTGTTTTATCAATTAAAAAGAAGGAATAAGATGAATTATTGAGATTTTGACAAAAAAATTTCTTGATTTGATGAGAAAACATAACATGATGAATTTGGTGGTTGGATTTGAATAGTCGATAGGTTTTTGAATTTTAAGAATAATTTGATAAAAATAAAAAAATGTTTGTGGACATTAAACTAAAATAAAAAAAAATCAAATCTAGTAGAGTAAACTATTTTAAATGATAAATATTTTTTTTAATTTAATAAATAAGACCATATCAATTTTTTGTAACATATTAAATCATAAATGCTCAATATGCTCACCTAAATTCTTATTATAAATATTATACAAGTAATCAACATCAAAGCTACTTATGAATGCAAAGTTGTGTAGTAGAAAAAACTAAGCTTGAGTCCTAATTTGATTGTCTTATATTATCCTCATATCATGTAACAAAAATATGACAACACTAGGAATAAAACAATGAATATTTTTATTGTTAAAATATACATCTTTATATATAAGTAAAATCATAGTCATGTCAAAAAAAGAAACTCTAAGTGTTTATTTATATTTTTTTATATTCTCTTATTTTCTCCTCTCCACTTTCAACTTCAATTGATTTTTTTACTCAACCAAATCTGAGTATTTTCTCTCCTATCTTATCATTTCCTTAAAATCTATTTTATTTTCACGTTTTAAACTCATGACCTCATATAATGTATTTGTCTCCTCGACTTTGCTTTTTCTTTTAAGCTTTAATTGGTTTTGTTTAAGCTTTTGAAGCAATTTTTGGCAACTTTTTTCTCAAATAATATTGTATAAAATTAATAACTGATAATATTTTAAGATAAAACATGCTTGACTAACCACTTCTATACATATTCTTTCATGGTAACAACATCACATTGTAGTATTAATATTTCAACTTCACTGTTCTTTTTTAACTTCAATTAGTCATTATACACTTGTTTAGGTGACAATGATTCGAGTGTGTATATCTTTCCATCCTTTTCAAGAGAATAGCTATTATTAAATCCATCATGTTCGATAACATTAAATGACTAGTATGCATAAAACCATCACAAAACCTATCCTTATAATTTCCAGTCAAAAAAGAAATCAAAACTTGTTTAGTCATCATAACTTCACAACATTCATTCAAGCATCGAAGCTTATAAGGTCTTTTATGCTTAACAATATTCAAGCTCATTTTTTTAACAAGTATAGTACTAGCAAATTTATCACAACTTCTACTATAAATTTATCACAACTTTTTAACAAACCTTATTACTAATGTGACATCTAATATGAAATGTGTTTTTTTTATTGCTCCTTTACCAATTTCATAGCAACTTTCTAATAAGAACTTCTTTTCTTTATCTTCTAACCTTTAAAGATTGAATTTTTATTTTTCTTCCTACCTAATGTTTTAAACCCTTTAGATTTGTCTGTTTTTATGTAAACCAACAATCATAGTCTCCTATCTATCTCTTTTGCTCAAGACCTCCTCAAATCTTAAGTTATCATATCCAACTTCCTTTCCTTATTTTCATTACCTTTTAGTGATAAAACATTTTTGCTTGACATTTTAATTTCTAAAAGTAAATGTTTGTAACAAAGATATAAATATCTCCACACTCTTTTACATGTTTACTCTCAAACTAATGTTATAGATTCTTCACTTGAATAAACTCATTACATCTTTTACTTATCAATCCCTAACTTTCAATACTTAAAAGTAACTAGTATAATAATCAAATAAGTCAATTAACCAAAGCAGTAAATTCTAATTAATTATTGACTCAATAAGCAAACATTTAACTGAAAACTAGTAAATTGATGAAACTATAAATGTGAATTTTATGAGTGACAATGCAAAATTCATACAAGATATATAACGATATAAGATAAAATTAAAGAATCAAGAAAATTAAGAAACTAAGGATTTTTTTATATTAAACCCCAAAACTAAAAGAATAATACTGACCCAATAAAATTTCAAGAACCAAATAAAAAATAACCCAAATGTTAATTTCTTTCCCCTTTAAACTTTTATCCAAATCACCAAATTTTAATTTAGTTTCCTTTTTAGTTTTCTAATATCCTGCAAACTCAAAATAATTCAAGAGCCAAATTTTTTAAATATACTTTTCAATTAGGATCAAGTCGCATAAAATAAAACTTCAAGGACCAAATTATAAAACAATGTTTTGTGTGTGTGTGAACAGTATCAACTCCATAATAATCATCCCACATTTTAGTTTTTTTTTATCTGATAATAATCTACATTTTATCTGATAAGATTGATAAACTAACACTATAGCAACATCTACTATGAAGAATTAATGCAAGTTGTCTACATATGGATATAATTACATAAAAATTTCATATTAAATGATGAAATTAGAAAAATATATATAAAAAAAGTTAAAAACCTAAAATAATTAAAATTTTCATATTAAATGATAAATTGAAAATAAAAGACTAGAAAACTTTTATCGTGTGATAAAAAATAGAAAAATTGATTTACCATCAACTTTTATCAAATAAAACTCTCTATTAAAGTATAAAAGAAAAAAGAAAAAGAAAAGAAAAGATAAAAACACAAAGAAAATTAAAAAAAAAACTCATATTAATTAAAGATAGATTAAAAAGATGAGCAAAAAAATACCAAATATTTAATTCAAAAAGTTATAAGCCTATTATAAAACAGCTTGGCCAAAGTGAAATCCCATTCTTTTTAAAATATATATATATATATATATATATATATATATATAATACAAACTATATTGCTGTGATCGACGGCCTCCACCAAGGTTATCAAACTCGCAAGTTGACTCGCAAAATCGTACAATTTTACGAGTCAGCTCAAGAAAACTGGTTAACTTGGGGGGAAAACTCGAATTCTGCAAACTCGATCAGATCGATCTGATTTTACGATTCTTATTTATCAAGATTGCTGCTTCAAAAATTTTAATTTTCAAGCTGCCTCCTTCTGTCCTTCAATTATTAAAGACACAATACACGTATTTATATTGAACTCCAAAGAGTGGAGAAGATTTTTGGCTGATGTGGGATAATGAAACACGTATTTATATTGAACTCCAAAGAGTGGAGAAGATTTTTGGCCGATGTGGGACAACATTCATTGTCCCACATCGGACAAACAGTTCCAACGGAATTGTTTGTGTATATATATATATATATGTTAAAAATAATTATAAAAAATATATATTATAAAAAAATAAAATCATTGTGTTGTAATTTATATAGCACATCAACAAAATATTTATTTTAAATTTGTTAGTTTTTACCTAATAAAATTCTATGAACATAATTGTTTTGTAATGTGTTTTGAAGTTATTTTACATCATGTATGAACCTTAACTAATTAAGTTTTATGACCATAATTATGTTGTATTATATTCGGAAATATTGTACATACGATTTTACAATTTTTCTTCTCACACGATTTTAGCTGTGATTTTATGATTTTTGTACGGACAAATTCGGGTACGATCTTACGATCTTACGATCCGATTTTTCAAAACCCCTTCCGATTCGTGTCAAAATCTTGATTTTGACAACCTTGGCTTCCACCAAACCAGCTGCTTCATACGTTAACCATTGAGCTATAACACACAACTGATAATAAAACTATTAATTTTTATTTTTTTAACTTGTAATCTTTTGAACATGAAATACTTTACTTCGTCTGAAATTTGAATACATGATTTTTATTCTCTCACGCCTTTGACTTTTGAGATATAACATATAGCTAATAACAAAATGATTAAATTAATATTTCTACGTCATACCTTGGTTTTTTTAGTTTTTAGAGGGTGTTTGAGACCCCAAAAAATTTGTTTTTGAAAACATTTATTTTTTTCTTTAAATTATTTTCTTATATATTATTAGATTATTTTGATATACTGATAAAAAAAAATTATCATAATATATTTTTAAATAAAAAACACATTAAAAAACAACTCAATCATAGAATAAATGTACTCAAACATACAATTCACAACTCTTTTAATGTGAGTCAAAAGTGAAGCGCAGGACAATATTTAAAAAGCCACGTGGAAAACCTTGAGGCGGCAGCGCGAATGAAATAGTTTGTATTTGTAATTTGGATTTTTAATAATATTCATCCCCATAGTTTAGATTCAATCATTGTACTTAAAATTTCTGGTCACTTCTATGGTCATAATTTCAGGGTTTACACCCACCCTCCCTAGGGCTATTGGTCATAACTGCCCTATAGCTGAGGTTAAGTCATTGGGGTCTCTTCTAACCTATGTTCCTACGTTCCTATGTTTTCCATTTTTGGCCATGTTTCTCTCAACGGTAATAATAACATTTAAAAAAAATCATAGTTCAAAACTCTTATTTGATTTAAAAAAACATAGCCTAAAAACCCCAAGCCCGACCGCATACGTTGTCAAAATGTTAAAAACCGAACAAAAGTCCCCTTGCTAAATGAAACTTGTTCACCCTCAAGAATGAGAATTTCGATAGACAGTATGGCCTAAATCCTTTGCCAAAAACTTTCTTTTTTCTTTTTTGAACTTTTGAGACTATAATATAAATAAATTGATTTTTTATACCCAAAACTAGAAAAATAATTAACTTAAATGACCAAAATCAATATTTGACAAAAAAAAAACATCATTGTTTCCCTAATATCATTTTTTAGTCTCTTTTGTTTTAATATTTTTTATATAAAAAAATGAAAAAAGTTTTAGTAAAATCAAGTAAGAATATATTCCGGAGATCTCGAGAATCCTAAATCAAGTTTACACCAACAAATAAATTAAATAGAAAACATAATTAAGCAAAAAGAAAAATCAGCTCGGAGTAAATACCGAGTGCCGTTGGATCTTCCTCAACAGTAAATCAGTAGATCTGTGTCCTTTTCCATGAAGAATTCGCATGTGTAACTGCAAAAGTTCCATAGCTCTGCAATGTAATTATAAAGTTTCTCACTTCACAACAAAGGACTTTAACTTTTAAGGGCAGATTACATGTTATACTGAATGCTGAAAGTTCACATAAATACTAGCATTTGAAAATAGGGTGAAGAAGCTGCTGGCATTTCGGTATTCACCAATTATCAGTCACATTGAGATACTTCACAAATTGTAGTCCACGACCAGTTAATAGTAAGCAATTCTATCCAAATTAAACCTTTCACAGAACCATAAATTATCAAGGCAGCACACCTGAGCCAGAATTATGTTCACAGAAAACTGCACAAGAAATGGCTAATATAAATTATGAACAAATCCATAACACGAGTGCAATATCATTTCCTTCAGCTTTTCACTGCATGTGCTAGACAAGCTCAATTAACATTTTGAGTCCTCAAACCAAAATGGTGAGCTATTAACTGAAACGATAAGAGTTTTAATGATTCAAGCTACGTTTTAAACAATTTGAATAAAGGTTTTCTCCAATTGGTTCACCTTCAGCTTTTATTCCCCGGAAACTTTCGGAGCAAAGGTACATTTCCTGAAGAGGCCATTGAAGCTTAGTTTCAGAATAAACTACACTTTTCTAAATGGAATGATTAGGTGGTGGGTCCAAAATAAATTCAAAAGAAGCATAAATTCTAAAAGATACTGAAGCAGGCACACACGCAGACAAGAATAACAAAGTAGAGAGAGTAAGGCGTTTAGTGGCAACCTTTCACCTCAGCCTCTCTCTCCCATACACCTGACCACCACCTGTTTAGCATTTTCCATATACCTGCATATGCCAATATTTACGTTCTGGCTTGAAAACACAAATTCCTTGCAGGTGTTTACTTTCAGGGACATGTTCAATATGGGGTTCAGCATTTGGAACTTTTTTTTAACTCTACAGATCACTATCTCAAGAATGTGATCCTCAGAATAAAAACACTGAAACCTGTTACATTTTTGTTCTGTCAGGAGATTTCAAAGAGAAAAAAAAATTGGAAACATTGTTTGGCTCATCCTCAGTCCTTAGCAACCAAAAGATTAAACATTAAAAAAGATTGCATCCCTCAAACTAAATATTTGTATATTGTTTTTAAATTTCCATTAACTTCTTTTTTTCTTTTTTATTTGTACCCACATCTATTAGATCTAGGAATTACAAACCAACATCCCTTTTGAAATCATGTATTTACCCACCCGTGCTAGAACTTGAATGAGATGGTAAATCATAGAAAAACTAAGCAGCTCGAATTGGAAGCAACAGGTACGGAAGCGGCCGGTTAGCCCAATTTTCCATTCGTCCTAAAATTTTGAGAATCACACCGCACAAGGCAATCGCTAGAATACAATCAAGTTCCACCACCTCACAAAAAATATGATAATATTGATTTCCTAACCAGATTTCACACGCTTAGTAGCTTTAAACAAAGCTTTGGCTTTTCAAAAATAATAATAAAAATAATAATAAAAAGAGTTTTCTAACCTAAAATCGTGAATTAAGAATCTAAAATCCACCAAACAAGTAGAGCTTATTTCAATTTGATTTGATTCAACCAAAAGAAACGCAAGATCTATATTTGTTTATTTTCTGGAGGTACAAGAAATGAATTAAAGATTTATAGAAATAAAAATAATGAGAGAAAACCTGAGATCCGATTGAAATAACAAAACATACTTTAGAGATCCAGCTTCTTTGGCGGCGGCTTCTACTTCACCGCGGTCTCCGATTCAGTTGATGCAAGGCGGGATCCAATTCGCTGTTTTTTGTTATTTCTTTTTCTTTTTCTATAACAAACCAACAATGTCAGGCAATCAAATCGCCGCCGAATCAGTTCCCGACCTGCACCAAGCGAATCAGAGACCGCCGGTAACTAAATCGCGTCTCCTTCTCTGATCGGTTTTCACTCTTCACACATAAATAAAAACACGCTAACTATTTCTAAATTTATTATTATTTCAAATTTATAGACTGCTCGTTTAGAGTGGTGGGTAGGTGTTGGAATGGGGTGAGGGTTATTTATAGACAGTACAGACAAACGTGGTTTAGACACGTGTAACTTACCGTCCCCGTCAGTGAGGCGGCGACCATCAACGAATTTATACGCATATAGCCTTGGATTTCATGAAAATTGCGTTATATGCCATTCTTTCAGTCTCCCGCTGAGTGTCGGCGTCCAACGCTACAGTAAATGCACGTGCGCGTGATCTTCAGCAACACGTGGACTGTCGCTGGATGCATGAGAATACTTAAAAATATTTAACAGCTATATTCTCTTTACTGTTTCAAATTAATATAAAATATAAAAACTAGCAGTTTCCGTACCAATTATATATTAACTACGAATCCCAAATTACTCATTCCATGTGTACTTAACAAAATCAAATTTGATGATGGAGGGCATACGAGCATGCATGCATGCATACATACATACATATATTAGTTTAATTTTATTAAATAAAAATGTTATAATATTCATTTTATGAATTTAAGGTTGAGAGAGAAAGCAGCCCATGGCTTGCTAGTGCCTTCACTTGGCTTTCAATGTGAGGGGTCGACCCTCGCGCTGCTGGCTGACAATAGCAGAGTTGGTTGGCGCTTAACCAGCCGCTAAAAGTAGGCAGAGAGCCCACTACTGATACTAAAAAAAAGAGCAGTTTTTTTTGGTCTTTTAGGGTTTGGGGAAATTCCCCCTTTACCCATTCCATTTTAATTTAGATCATGTTCCTCATTGTGTTTTTTCAAAATATTTTAAAAAAAATTAATTTTTTTATAAATTAAATATTTATTGTGTTTTTAGATTATTTTCATGTACTTATATCAAAAATAATTTTTAAAAAATATTATTTTAATACATATCTAAATAAAAAATATTTTTAAAATCAACATCAATTATACTTCCATACAGGCACTAAATATTAAGCTTGTCTATTGTGAATATGACCCTATATATTTATGTCTAATTAAAATATAGGGTCTTGAGATAAATTATAAATTTACCCTCTACAAATAAAATTTATATTTATATCCTAAATTAAAATATTTCTTCTAATACATTATAAATGAATTAAATTAAATTATTTAATTCATTGTTGTGTTTTAAAATATCAATTAGGATTTATTTAATTGAATGGTTAATTAAATTTAATAAAAATAGTCAGAAACTATATTAATCCACACGTATACAAAACGGGTGAAAAAATTGGACCAAATTATCTACGGTAAAAAAATATACGAGCAATTTGCCCTACGTTTCATCGTAGTCAGAAACAAAAAATTTAACATGTAAAAAAATATTAATTGTCCTAGATTTTTAAGTTTTTTTCTTAAAAATATATAAGGCTAATTATATATTTTGATATTTATTTAATATTAACTCATGAAAATATATATATATATATATATATATAAACTAAGTTTTTTAATATAATAATATGAAGAATAAATCTTAAAAAAATTGAATTTCTTTTTATAATAATAATGATGGTGACAGCGATAATATTACCAATAATAATTAGAATATTAATTATTTTCATTAATGGTTATAATGACAATTATAATAATTATGACAATTTAACAATCATAATAGTAACAATGAGAATAATAATCAAAATAATTCATCAGTCGATGATATTTTTGTTCAAAATTGACATTCACGGTTTTTTTATGAATGATATTTCACGTAAACAGAAAATATACGAAGCCAAACATATACAAAACTGGTGGAAAAATTAGGTCAAATTATCTATAGTGAAAAAATTACGAGTAATCCCATAAGAAATGAAAAATATCAAAAAAATAAAAATTAAACAAAAAAAATCAAAAAAAATTATATACATTGAAATGAAATAAAAAAAAATTATCGGTGTGACGGAACGCAAGTTAACGGCTGGTTATAACTACAATACAAGTTAAGCCTATGTAGAATAGGAAGGCACGACAACAGCTTTTCATCGGAGGTAGATACTCGATAGGTGCAGTTTGTGTTCTCAGCTCGTGAGTTCCAGAATAAATTAAATTTAAAAATATTAAATCAAGCACCGAGATTCTGGAGATTAGTTGGTGACTGTTTGGTAGCGTGAGTTTTTTTTAAAAAAATATTTTTATTTAAAAATATAATAATATAATTTATTTTTAAAAAAATTAGTATATAATTTCATGATCTAAAATTACTAAATATTTTGAATTTAAAATTAAAATTAAAAATTTTCAAAATTTTTATAAACACTTGCGTCATAACTCGTCAATGGAAAGTGGAAGCAAGAGAATGAGGGGGTGTCTGAAGATGAAGAGGGTTTATAAAGTGTTCTTGAAAAAAATATTTTTTTTATTTTAAATTATTATTTTATATATTTTTAAATTATTTTAACATGTTATTTTATAAAAATTAAAAATATTTTTTTAAAAAAATTACAGAGAATGGCAGGCTGACTGCCTGCAATTATATTGTAGTATTTTATATATATATATATATATATATATATAATACAAAATATTCTTTTACTCTAAAAAGTTGCTCTAACCTCTAACAGCAAAATGTGAATTTGACTCCAGTAAATTGTTTTTGACCAATTTTGCAAAATTTATTGTTTCTAGAAAAATCTCTTTTTTTTTGGCTAAAAATATAATCTCTTTGAAATATAATAATAATATTTTTACTAAATATTTTGAATTTAAAATTAAAATTAAAAATTTTCAAAATTTTTATAAACACTTGCGTCATAACTCGTCAATGGAAAGTGGAAGCAAGAGAATGAGGGGGTGTCTGAAGATGAAGAGGGTTTATAAAGTGTTCTTGAAAAAAATATTTTTTTTTTATTTTAAATTATTATTTTATATATTTTTAAATTATTTTAACATGTTACTTCATAAAAATTAAAAATATTATTTTAATATTTAAAAAAAATTTTACACAGAATGGCAGGCTGACTGCCTGCAATTATATATATATATATATATATATATATATATATATATATATATATATATAATTTTAGCCACCACAAAATATTCTTTTACTCTAAAAAGTTGCTCTAACAGCAAATTGTGAATTTGACTCCAGTAAATTGTTTTTGACCAATTTTGCAAAATTTATTGTTTCTAGAAAAATCTCTTTTTTTTTGGATAAAAATATAATCTCTTTTATTGCTTTTAGAGTTACTGTATTTCAAAAATAAAGTTTTTTAATTATTTTTTTGTGTGTTTGTAAATCATTTTTATATGCAGAAATTAAAAATAATTATTAAAAAATAAAATAAAAATAATTTAATGGATAAAAACCACACGCAAACTCAACCTAACTAAAAAAAATAGAATAATTCTTCATCGTATCATAACTCACTGGTTTTGACAACTCATGATCACAATCCATGTTTGATAAGATGAGAGCTCCTCTTGAGAACACCAAACACCATCAAGCCAAAAACCTCGCTGTACAAGTTAGTAATTATATATATATTGAAATTAATGGAAGGAAAAAAACTACCAAACCTGTAATTTTCCTAAAAAAGAAGAAAGTGAGCATAAACATGAGAAATGAAAATTAAGGGCAGAGATCCAAATAAATTCATTTAGCCCTGGAGGAGCACCGCCTGGAAATGTAGGTTCCATTTGCCGGATGAAAATGTAGCTGACAATTCAAGCTACACGAGAACCCGACTGGCCCAAGACCACCGACTCTCCAGCGAGCTTTCACACCTCCTTTCAGATCGAACCTCACCTCGTCCTCTTTCAGGAACGCATCCACGTCCTCCATCTGCTCAGGACTCAGCGGTATAGGATCCGAGGTGTAGTCATAGTTAAAATCGACAGAGCTGTTCTTCTTTACCTCGTACGGCGCCGCCGTTGACAGCACTGCTATTCTGATCCCGTCGAAGAATAGCTCGAGATTGAAGTTCGAGAAGCCAGCGTGAGCCTTCATGTTGTCGTTCTGAGACCTCACCACGATGTTTATCTGCGTCACGAGGACCCCTGCTCCGTCGTAGTTGAAATGAAAGAGATGAGCATCGACGACGCTGATGACCGGAACTCTCGGGTGAATTACCAGGTAGCCGACGAAGATGACAATGCCTGCTATGATCACTGCAATGCTGAGGAGGGAGCATAAGATGGCAGCACACCACCATAGAAAGTGGGTTCGGGGAGGAGGGTGATATATTGATTTCTGGGCCATAATTGGTTGCGCCGCTCGCAGATAATGATCGGCACTCTGGGAGTGACAACATTCGTTTTTCTGGCAATTTTTCTGGCTAATAAAGAAGAAGGCTGAATTCTTAATGAAGAAGAGATTGGCAGGCAGCAAGGTAAAGAATTTCAAGATGGGGGAAGGGGTTCTTAGCTCTAATCGGTGGGGGAGGTTAGGTATCTTCTTTCCCTGGTGTAAAAGCATCTCTCCGTGACACGTCCCTCTCTAACTGTAATTATTGAAAGCTGAATTCTTAAGATTTTTTTATTTTAAATTAATTTTTGTAGATATTTTTTAAATTATTTTAACATGCTATATTTTAATACATTTATAAATATAAAACAACCTCAATTATTATATTCCAAACTTGCTTTGCATTCCTTCAATTCAAATTAAATAATCTATGAAATAATAATAATAATAATAATAATAATAATAATTAATACATACCAAAAGCTATCAATTTTGGAGTGAGAGCTTTGGTTAGCAATGCAAAAAATGTTAATAACCCATTAAAACCTATGGTTCATCTACTATTCTTTCATTTTCTCCTCCCGATCAAAAAATAAAACATTAATTAATAACTTAATCTTGAGTGAAAGCAAATCAAACCTAATAATAGTATTAATGAAAAAATATCAATTTTATTCTCGTAAAAAATATCACATATTTTATTTCGGAATAGTTAATGGAAACTCATGCATTCGAATTCTTACTTTATTTTCTAGATCTAGGTTTTAATTCTATATATTAATTATATTCAAGTCCTTGATTTTTAAATTTTATTTACAATCAAGTCATATTTAATTAGTAATTCTAATTTATTTTTTTCCCAATAATTATTACCGTGTGTGACCCATTAGGTTCTTGATATATTGTTCCTAACATAAGTTATAATCCTAAATAAAATATAATTTAACTTATTATCAATTTAATAGATTGATTGATTTATATTTAAAAATAAAATGCAACCTTTAACAATCTAATGATAAATTGTTGCATATTGTTAATATGGTTGGTATATTAATTTTACAATCAAGCCCTTATTTATTTGTGGGCTTGACCAACTTGATGTTAACAACTTTAGAACCTCACTTTGTGTTTGACTCCCATGTATAAAATCACCTCCAATTTTCCCTAAAAAAAAACTTTAGTCTTAGCCCTACACATATGATCGACTATTATACACACAACTCGTGTACTTGTTTTCTCAAATCAAGTTTATTTAGCTAAGTTTCACTCGTAGAGTTAACTTTTTATTTAACCACTTGACATCTTATCAGTCTAAAGCCTAAACCCCACTCATGTGGCCAACTTAATGCATACAACACTTGTCTAACAAATTTATATACATCAAAACTTCATAAGTCTTCATCATTGCATAATACTTTTATACCATTCAATAATAATAATAATATCCAAACTTAAATAAATTATTATAATTTAAAAAGGTTAGGGTGACAAACACTTACTTGTTCCTCTAGTTTTGTTCAACTTGCCTAAGGTGCCACAGTCAATGCCTCACCTCCATCTCTTATTTTATTTTTAGTCCTTTTATTTCTTATTTCTCATTTGTGATCCTTCCCTCCTAGATCAATCCGAGTATTCATCTCTAACTCCTTTTCCTTATATAATTTCAATCATTTTTTCATTTATTTTAAACCTCTATAGAAAACACTACTCATTTCATATTATTATTCTTATAATAAAAGCTTAAGGTTTTACATGGTTCTTGTAAATTATTTTATTCTGAGATTTTTTATGTAGCTTAGCTATGAATATGTAAACAATTTCTTTGATTGAATTAATCCAATACTTGTTGAGTGTTTCATTCTATACTTAATGCTTGTGTACACTTGATTACCGTTTGCATGATTTAGAATTCAATTTGAGATTGAGAGGTGATAATTATTTTAGTCATTGTTTGAAATAGCATAAGGAATCTATAGGATAAAGATATCTATGGAACTTGTGTAATCATTAAGGGTTTTATCCTTCCTAATAAATTTTGACAAGTTTAATTTTTTTACAAAGATACAAGAAGTTTGCTTGTTGAATTTAGTGATGCTCAAAAGAAATTAGTGATTAAATTAGTAAAACCTAAGTATCAACAATAAGAAAAAAATCTTGATAAGATTAATTCAATTGAGAAATTCACATATGATTAGTTTTAGTGAAATTAGAAAGATCAACTTGAAGAAATATGTATAAAAGTATTTGCTCCGAAGAAGAATCCTAGAATTCCATCTGTTTTCTGAGTTTGGAAAAGTGCGGATTTTTAAGAAAGAGAATCTTCTGATATGTTAGGAGTCTCTTATGATAATCATCCGCTTCTGAAACGTATCTTAATGCCGAAAAGTTGGATAGGGTGGCCTTTATATAAAGATTATATTGCTCCCAATTTTTATGAAATACAAGATGCTCATTGAATAATAAGAAACTTATTTTAGTGTTACAATTCCAAATATTCAAGGAAAAAAGAGAGGGATTCGAACCTTCGATAAACAAAAGCCTACATAGCAGTTCCAATGCTATGCCTTCAACCACTCGGCCATCTCTCCTACACAAGGTTGTCAATACCGTTCCAGTCGCCGTTCTGGTTTTTCTATTGGTACAGAACGTTTCGGTTTCGGAGCATTTCAGTGTGCCGTTTCGGGGTTATATTGTTCATATATAATTAATTATATATATATATGAAAAAAATTAAAATATTAATTTAACAAGCATAATTAAAATTCAAGATAAATTAACTTTAAATTATACAATACAAACTCAAAGTCAAACAAACATAATCTCAAAATTAGAAACACAATCACAAGTTAATCAAAATAAGAAGGATTTTAAGGTCGGCACACCCGGAACGGTACCGAGACGTTCCGACCGGAATTTGGCCAGAATTTCCGGAACTGGCTGGAATTAAAACCGAGACAAAAACGACGCCGTTTCATCTTGGTTTTTTAATGGCACGGAACGTTCCGGTTGTTCCGGCCGTAACAGAACGGTATTGACAACCTTGCTCCTATATAATGATTAGGATAATGATTATGGCCCCGAAAACGAGTGAATTGCGAGTCAATCCTGATTTGAGAATGAAGATAACTGTCACTGCAACTATTGATGTAATTATTCCAACTGTGTTTAGTATCATATAGAATTTAGTATCATATTTATTAGATTAGATGTTGGATAGGTACGGTACATACAATTAATTCTAACTATAAACTATAAAAAATAGAAAACTTTTAATCATTTAATCAAAGAAAGACTTTTCCTTTGGGGCTAGGGGGTAAAGAAATTTTAAATCCTAAGATCGATTAACCTTGATTTCAAGACCATTTAATTTTTTGCTTGTTTGTTTTAATTATTTTTAGTTTCGTAAATTTTTATAATTGAATTATCAAATAGATAGGGATTTAATAATTTTGATACTTGTTGATAATTTTTGCAAATCCTCGTGAGACGATTCTCTACTCATTACTTTATTACTTGTTACGATTCATGTACTTGTGATTCCTACCACCAATATCTTTCCTTGTTGACTAGTTTTCCTCCCTATAAACTTGTTTAATGTCATCAACTCTCTTGATCCCTTTGGGAATTAGATGCAGCCTTATAATAAACCTTGAATATGGATGATTATATAAGATTCTAGTTGTATGCCTAACTTCTAAAACTCATCTCCTTTTGGTGTTGGACTAACTAAACCCTATTAATTGTTTATCCTCAATAAGAGCTTACGAGGCACTCAACTACCTAGTTATTGTTTCTAGTGGATGTAGATAATTTTGTTGTGTCACATATATACATGCATGCATGCAGAGAGAGAGAGAGAGCGCTCACCTCACCTCGCTTCAAATCTTCCAGAAATGATAAATTCCTCTATTTCACCAATTTTTGCATTTGCATGACATCTATTCACCAAAGGAGAAAATAAGCTATTGCTGCAAACACTGCACAAAACCTTGCGTAAACAAAACCTATTAAAGAAAAAACTATGCAGAATGACTAAAAGCTATCTAATTTTCATTGCAGCTACCTCGCAAAGTTTAGTTTTGAAACACATGAATGCTGCAACATTAAATTTTCATGCATTTTGATGTGATGCACAGGAGCACAAAAGACCATAGTTGTCTATTTCGTTCCATTTCGACCGAAACGTTTCATACCTATTAAAAAAAGACAAAACAACATCGTTTTTATCTCGATTTAAATTCCAGTCTATTCTGGATTTTTCGGCCAAATACTAGCCAAAACATTCCGATTTTGTTATGCCCATTCTGTTTTGGCCAAATATTATTTTTTAAAATAATAAATAATTTTACAATATCAAGCATATCTCTTAATCCGACTGTTAGACTATGATGAAATCTTACGAGGAATCTCTTGACATATTTATATATATTATGTTAAAATTTCAAAGCAAAAAAAATATAATAACCATGCGAGATTGATGATGACATTCTCGCAATATTATACAAGTTTATAATTTTATTCAGACTAATCATTTTATTGTATCTTTTTTAGATTAAATTGCACAATTCTAGAAATTTTTATTTTTGGATTTGAACTATTTTTTTAATTAATTTATTTAATTATATACACACATAAACAATACAACCTTGAAACAGCACGCCGAAACGCTCTGAAACCAAAACGGTATTGACAAATTTGCAAAAGACAGCAAAACTGAAATTGGAAAGCAGATGCACACAATGTTCATGCAGGCGGCAAACCCAAATATCAAGAGAGAGAGAGAGAGAGAGGCCATCCCTGCTACAATATTCAAACAATCAAGTACAGTTGTAAAGCCAGAACCAATTCCTGGAAAAAGTGAAACAAACTCTCTTCAACGTAAGATGAATCATCGCATATGAGAAGCAAAGAATATCATATTGATTCAGAGAACAGTTTCAGACAAACTGCACAGTTTTCCATCGTCTTTTCTCTGTTTTCTACTTGCAACACAAACAACTCTATTCCCTGAATTTAGAATGTTTCATATTGGCCACAAAAAACATGTTAGAAAATAATATAAATCATATTATGGAGCCTCACCTACAAGCTTGAGCTTTTAGGTGAGATGGTTCCTTATCATGGTATCAGAGCCTTGTTGACCACCCCCATTTTAGGTGAGATGGTTCCTTATCATGGTATCATGGTCACGAGTTCGAATCTCACCACCCCCATTTTATTTGATAAAAATCAAGCACAAGATGATGTAGGCCTGTGCAAGTTTCAAGCCCAAAGGGCTTTCACTTGAGAGGGTGTGTTAGAGAATAATATAAATCATATTATGGAGCCTCACCTACAAGCTTGAGCTTTTAGGTGAGATGGTTCCTTAAAACAGTTTCAGACAAACACTTTTAATCAGCTACAACAATCAAACCAAGTAAGAAATCTCCCTCATCTTAGCCCATTCCCTGCCAACATCTGTCTTGTAAAATATTTTGAGCAATTTTATAGAAATGCAAAATTTATGACAGATATTAAAATCTCCCAAGTCATAGCCACATTTAGCTGTTGGAAATTCATAAAAAAGAAAGCTTGATTTCAGTTGATAATAGTTTCTTTTTCACAAAACAAGTAATCGTATTCATAGTATTCGAAGGTTTTTTACTGCAAAAAATCCAACTTTTGAAAAGAAAACGAGCATAAAAAGCCTAGGATGTTTTGTGGCCAAATCCCACTAATAAAAAAACTACTTCCACGAGTACCCACCAAAAGCAAGGAAAGGTTCAACATAGCTTCAATAAATTTCCTCAAAAGAGAACCAAGAAATTAAAACAAATATGATCTACTGGACATAGACCAAAACAATTCCCAGTAAATGCTAGTGTGGCCTAGTAAATACCAAATTATACAACTGTGGGACTTCTCTTTTATCATTTAAATCTCTATAGAATCGGAAACAGATTCCAGGCTTGGCTAGGGTGAGAAATGTCATACCCTTTTTGGTGAAGGCAGCATTCACAACAGGAGTTAGCAGTGGGAAAATTTGCACAGCAGACAAGAGCTTGGCAGAGCAATGTTGCGTGAAGGTAAAGCCATCAGGTCATGGATTTCTTTTCTCAAAGAAGAAGCAATGATGGTTGAGCATCACCCCCTCCCCATCCTTGCTCATCTTTCGAAAGCCATCATCACAGAAGCCTAAAGAGCGGTATGCAGAAACAGGAAGGAGAGCTGTGAAGGGTTTTCTAGATTAAGCTGAACCTGATAGACCAAATATTGCCCATTAGTGGAAAAGGTGATCTATCATTGCTCTATGAATTTGTGTATTAGGCTATGACAACTCAATAGAGAACAGTAAGAAAAGCCCTTGAAAGGTTGGAAAGGGAAAGGAGCCATGGCAAGCTAGACAATGCTAGGAAGATCAAAATTGTCTATTTCTAGAACATTATCTGACTTTTCTGAGGCCTACAGCTTTCTGACCCGAACCAGAAGGGCTTGAGAAGGTTTGGGCATGAAAACCATTGTTAGCAGAAATTTTGCTAAATTCAATTTCCAGGAGGAGGTTTTAGGAATCATCCAATAAGATAGGAAGATTGCAATTGACAAGGAATTCAATCATTAAATCATGGGATTTGTCATTTCGATAAAATGACCACCACATCTTCAGTTCCCTCACCCAATAAAAAAAAGGAAAAAGAAAAGGTTAAAGTAATATGGAAAAAATTATCTTATAGCATATTAAAAACTCTAATTAGCTATGCTATATGCGTACATTAGACTAATACAGAGTAGGGCTAAAGTATACTTGGTCAACTATTCACCTACGAAGCACCTAACATTCTAAATTAATGAATTGTTTTTCGAATTTATCATGAAATACATTTAAAAGACAACAATGAAAAGAAAGGGAAGCATTCAATATCAAATCAAACTAATAACATGTTATAAGAATATCTGGGATATAAAATACTCTATAAATTAAAAATATACCAAGAAAATAAAATACCTCAAAATATACCACAAATCTGCACATGTACGAAAAGAGGATCAACATCCAAGAAACAGAAAAGAGGGGAATAGAAAATGACAGCATTACATGCCTTACCACTTATGCAACCAATAAATACTCCTAGCACCATAAGCTGAACCACAAACTAATTTGGTATAAAAAAAATCAGGGTGTGCGATGCACTGGTTACAAGGATGAGAATGAATAGAGAAGAGAGCCACTTGAGGTGAATCCCCTCTGCCATTGGGATTTACAGGTGTTGAAGTTTTGATGCATGGCATTATTCCAAGCAATGGCCCCTTAGAAAACATTCTCTAACTAGTACATCAAATTTAGAATATGTTTATTTTTTCTAATATAAGCTAAAGGTTATTAATGATTCATTCAATCTGTCCAGTTAGAGATTTCATTTGAAGTCATAAAAAAAGAAGGCTTTACTATTCATGTAAATAGATTGACCTGACCTAACTCAGCCATCATGCAATTCACATCATGCTCATGGTCATGTTATTACCGCTTATGTTATAAGACTTGGAGATCAGTATCCAATAGGGGTTAGTGTCCCAACACTGTACACATGTTGAATCGGCTATTTTCAAATATCACAATTGATTTTTCAGTAATATTCACTATTCAAATAACATACCAAGAAAGAAGCTCAGACACTGCATACCACACTCATCAAGCCAAATTAACTGGTATGGTGTAAAAACTCCAGAAATTCATTAAATATGGATGCATTTTATATAACCTTGGATCAGATATCCTAGCTTAGGCAGAAATCATAAACAATTGCTGACTAAAAACATTGGAATCAAACATGAGAACAGATTGAGGAATCTACAGTCAATTTTTTTTTGAAAGGCGGGTGCAGAAGAGATAAAAGAGTGAAAGACAGTAGACGAACCTTATATAACAGAACAGTAGGTTGTCGTAATGGAAGGATCTTATATTACTATCAGAGGCAAAAGCAAAGGCAAGAAGAAACAGAAGAATCAGCTTTTGTCAAAGTCTTTCTAGGAAGGGCTGCCACATGGTTAAGACGATGAAAAACAGTAGCAGAAAGGATATTAAAAAAAGGAAATATACAGCATGACATCTAGGGAGCTTTCCATCTTCTAATAAGACAATCATACTTGTCTCTTCCATGTCTACCTGTTTTATCAAAAGTGTTCTTCAACTTCTTCATGGTTGATTCATATATATTTATTCTTCTATCAAGCATATCTTCTGCAAACCGCCTCACCTGTGACATCCTTCCCAAATTACAAAACCCAATGAGAAGTGCATTTGCACTTCCATCAAGAGGCAAGATATGGTTCTCAACTAAGTAGTTCCAAATCTCAATTGCCATTTCAGGGTCACCACCATCAGTCAATGTCATGATGGCTGCAGAGCAATCAAATGGTGTTGGAGGGCATTCATTTTTTATCATCTCGTAGAAGAACTTGCCTACTTGGCGAACTTTCTTGTTCTTGATCAGACATCGGAAAATTATGCTGAAGGTCAAAAAATCTGGGAAAGCTCCATTGAAAACCATCTCATCAAGCAACCGAAATGCATTGTCAACATCATTGTTGTTGCAATGCAAGCCAATCATTGCATTATACATGATGGAATTAGGCAACAAACCACTACTCGCCATTATATCCCACAGAGAGATGGCATGGGCAGAGTCATTCTGCTTAGCAAGCGTATCAAGGGCATTGGAGAAAAATTTTAAACCTGGCAAGCAATTCTTCCCCTTCATCACCTGAAGGAACTTGACAGCTTCATCTGCTTGCAACCCACGAACAAGTGTTGTCAAAAAAGAATCATATGCTGACATATTCTCTGGACTCCATCCAACTCGAATCACCATCTCACCAAATGTAGTCTTGGCTTTGGCCACATTGCCTTCTTTCTCCCATCCTTCCAACAAAATAGCATAAGTATCTGCATTAGGGGGGATTTTCAGCTTAATTTTGTCAAAAAATTCCAACGCCTTTGTTGTCTGATTTTCCTCGTGGCATATGGCCCTCAAAAGCGAATTCACCATGAAAACATCTTGCTGAACACCATATTTATCCATAACATCAAAACTCTTTATAGCCTCATTAAACTTACCAGCCATACAGTAACTTCCAAAAACAGAAACAAAAGTGGTCATTGACAACATATCTTCTTGCTTCATCGAACGAACAGCATCCCACATGGGCTCATACATCCAGTTCTTGCCTAGCAAGTCCACCATCAAATTCCAGGCGTATGAGGTCAGCTTGTGGGTCCGGCCAGCCCAGCGAAAGAATGTGATTGCAGCAGTGGCATTTTCGTAGCAAAGCTTGAGGACTTCATGGACAATATCATGAGTGGGTGGGATTCCAGTGGAGGAGAGTGCAGATTCAATATCATGAGATGAGGGCCTTGTTATGATTTCGAAGAGAAGTCTAGCTGATGGGGAAAAATCCTGAGAGTCGAGGCTAGATTCCAACTGAGGTTTTGAGGTTTTGAGGCTAGCCTCCATAGTTCTTGGGGATTTGCTTTTTTTACAGAGAGAAGAGGGTGTTTCAGTCTAGAAACCAATAATGGAAAAAATAAATGAAATGTTGTTTTCAGTGTTAAGAGAATCATGCAATACACAAAAATCCGTGCTTCAAACAGTTCATTACTACTATTTCTAATCCTAAAATTCTGCTTCTTCTTCTTCATAATAAAACTAATAATCAACATACATGGATAGAGAGAGAACCTGTCGGGTTGACGAAGGCTGGAGAGAGAAGTCCGTAAGGGAGGAGAACTCACGTCCGGCCAAGCACAGGCACCGTTTCGAGTTTATTTATGTTTCTTTATAGAGTGAATTATGCTTTAGTCCCTCTAGTTTCCTTGAACAAATACCTTATTTATTAGTCCCTAAACGCATCGATCAATTCATTTTTCTTACCCTCGTTTTGTTTGCAGCTTCATCATCCTTGCGACTTGGTCTGGGAGCACTGGTGGCTTTGTCCGGGAAAAGCATTGATTGGGTTTCGTTGCAGCGAAGAAGAAATTGGAATTCGACATCCCTGCAGCACTATCAAGGCAAGCCTTCCTTTCTCTTCTACCTTAAGGTCCCTAATAGTGAAGGATCCATTGTTTCTTAGTCATCGTCTAATAGTGCTCTAATACCGAAGGACTCAGAATGTTTGGGATAACTGTTATTGTAACTTTTTAAAGTGTTTTTCATGTCAAAATATATCAAAATAATATTTTTTTATTTTTTAAAAAACATTTTTGACATCAACACATCAAAATGATCTAAAAACACTAAAATATATTTCTTTAAAAAAAAAAATTGAAACGCACTTTGAGAAGCTGTTCCAAACAGCTTCTCATTGTTTCTTAGTCATCTTTTACATGTTTGATCTTTTTTTATTGTTTTTAAAATAATTTTTATTTAAAAATATATTAAAATAATATTTTTATTTTTTTAAAATTATTTTTTGATATGAATAAAAATAATCTAAAAATATTTAATTTAATATATGAATAAAATAATTTAAATAAATTTTTGAAACATAATATCAAATAAGAAACCATGTGAGTTAGCTCCTTAAAATTAAAGGTGATGTCCTTTTCCTTTACCAAGTCGTTTAATAAAGACATGAATTTAAAGGAATATAACATAAGATTAGACTTTCTTCTTATATCCACTAGCATAAATTTTATCGAATCTACTAATTTATGATCAATTTAATTCAAGCTCGAGATCAACAATTAAGCTTGATATAATGAACAACCTAGTATGAGACACCAAGAGAATAATAAGTACTCGCACACAAGGTTCTAATATCAAGACGAGCATAAGAAATATAAAATCACAACAAAAATTAGTCAATTCTTTGAAAAATATAGTTCAATCGCGGACCAAACAAGAAAGATACTTATTTTCTATGCTTCAATATATGAAAACTTTGTGTGAATTAAATTTGAAAAATAAGTCTTACAAAAGAGTGTGTTATGTTGGGAGTTAATGTCATTTTTAATATGTAATATTACGTGTTGATGGCTTTAATACACAATTTCATTTTGAATATTTACTTTAAAAAGAAAGATATAAAAATTGCATCTACAAGTTTTCATCAAAATTATTTTCTTAAATTGGTGATGTTTTGATTAAAATTGGTTTTAACGGTTTAATAGATGTGCCCTCTTTTTAGAAATCAATATACACCAATTATGATGCTTTTAATTCTAAATTGTGTTTAATAATAGGTGGCATAAGTTTGGAATCATTACCCTTCGATGGGGTTGGAGGATTAGGTCATAATTTGATAGTTTGGTCTGAAGGTGAAATTCAATTTGTTTTTATCTTGTTTTTGAATTGTTAATTTTATGTGTTGAGTTTTTTATTGTTAATTTATATGTGGATCTTTTTTAATTGTTACGGGGATTGTGGTTATTGCTTTTTATATGTTATGTTAAGAGTTGATGTCACTTTTAATATGTAATATTACGTGTTGATGGATTTAATAGATAATTTCATTTTGAATATTTATTTTTAAAAAAAAATTGCATCTACGAGTTTTATTAAACTTGATTTTAATGGTTTAGTTGATGTGCCCTTGTTTTAGGGTTTAATGTACACCAATTATGATGCTTTTCTTCCTAAATTTTGTTTAATAATAACTTAATAAGTTTTCATCAGAATCTCACCAAGTTGATTAAACTTGGTTTTAATACTTGTGTTGATAAGTCTTCTAGTTCTAAAGACCAATATCGGTTTATCATAAGATGCTTATTCAAGTTCTTGTTATAAATTAGAATGTCATCAAAATACACAATCACAAACTTACTAATGAATGCACACAAAACATGGTTAGTCTTAAATGTTATTTTTTATTCATCACCTTTTTTTATCATAATCTAATAATACCCATTTTAAGTCATTTTTAAAGAAAATACTTGTTCCATACAGTTCATCAAACATGTCATCAAGTCTAGGGATAAGATTTTTATATTTATCGATATGTTGTTGATGACGTGATAATCAACACACGTACTTCAAGTTCTATCCTATTTAGGCATAAGTAACACTAGCACAACACAAGAACTTATGCTCTCACTAATGTACCCTTCATCATTAACTCATCTACTTGTCTTTGAAACTCTTTTATCTCCTCAAGAGTGCTTCTATATGTTGGGCAGTTGGGAATGAATGCTCTAAGTATAAGATCAATTTGATGCTCAATTCTCCTTATTGATAGTAATCCACTAGACATGTCTACAGGGAATACATCATCATGCTCCTACAATAAATAAATAAATAAATAAATAACCATATTAGAAATAACATAATCAAGATTGTTAGTGTTTAAATAAGTCTTCTTATAAACAAGTACGATAATTGGATTGATAATGAAAAATATAGATCTGATTTGAGCTCATTATGCATAAAAGTTGGTTATTTCTTTAGTTTTTTCACACTATTATCATCATATAAGCCTATTTTCTTCACTTCTTATGTTTTACCTCCACTCTTAATCAATTTACTTAGTTATTTAGATTTAAGTAATTAAACCTCATTTATGTATCCTTTCAATCAAGAAAAATAACTTAGTCTTGCTTGACTTTAACAAAAACTAAGGGAAAAAATGAAAACATAATTTATGGTATAAAAAAAAATGAGAGTTTCTTTTTTTCTTTCTGACAGTCACCCTCTTTCCTCTCTCTCTTTCTTTTTATTTGATAGGAAAACTTAATCCCCACATCCATTTAATCTTTTTGTATCATTTAAAATAATAGTAGTAGGAAGTAGACAATCCATATTTAAACAATATAATAACTATTTACCTATAAAGTAGAAAAACTAGTCTTACATAAAAAAAATTAAGATTTTAATTTGGACTTATTAAAGTTAATCTACCCAAATAAAACCCTTTTTCCATTCAAAAAAATAATTATCATGTTGATTTTGATGATTGGGAAATAAGTTGAATTTGTTTCTTCACAAAATTTGCTTGTTAGCAGAATTAATGGTGTCTTATAAAATTCATATATCTCTCATATGAATTCGTATTTTATCAGAATTTGGTATATGTACAGGTGTTTAAGTGATGAATTCAAAATAATTTTGTTTGAATCAAATGAATTTATCTAACTCAAGATAATCAAGTCAATATTTTTGCAGGGCAAATCATGCAGAATGTGAGAATTGTCTTTAAATGCCAAAGTTTCCATGCTCTTTATTTGTTTATTTCTCTTGCCACACATATGAACAAAGGTATGAATGTTATCTTTTTAATTCTATTATAATAACCTCATTTCTACATCTATAACTCAATTTCTGAATAAAATATCGATTGAAGGTCAAATTTATCAATATTTGACACGAGTTGGAATATTATCTGATTTTTATTATAAAATACTCCTTTTAAATATTAAATCCAAAAATACCTTTGAAATATAATATATATATATATATATAAACATAGTTAAAATATTAGGTAAATATAGGTAAAACTATCAAATAATATGGTTACAACAATAATCTTCCTCTATTTAGGATTAAATTTCTAGTTGTAAATTCTTATTACTGGAATGAACAAGTAAAGAACATGTAGCATAATTGATCCAAAAGTATTTGAATCTTGTTTAATAATAAATAAAGAAGAAGAATTCAAATTTTATTTAAAACAATAATATAACATATATAAGAATGTTGGTGATGTCTTTAGCAACACTAAGGTTAAAACCATTTTAAAATAGACAAGTCTTGAAGTTGTGATGTGAGAGGCCTAACTATAGCTAAGTATAAAGCTTAAAACTAAATAGTCATAATAATCTTTTAAAGATAAAAAAAACTATTAATTGAAGAACAATTAACTAATTTAACAAAGCAACTTTAATTAGTCATATCATAAATACAAAAACATGTTATATTCCATAACAATGTGTGAAATATAGTCATTTAGAAGATAAATAAAAGAATTAACATTTACATAAACCTATACAATCATTTAGAAGTCATTTAATTCATAAAAGGTGAAGAAGCTTATGAACACTAAAAAAAAACGAGTGAAAAGCAAAGGGGGAAGAAGAAAAGCAAAAAGAAAAAAGATGCATAAGAAAACCATAAATATGTAATCCATATCATGTATGTCTAATTGTGAACGAGTATTTTATTTTAAAGAAAACAACACTAATCAAACCAAATATTTTGACAAACTTGATAAAACTAAAAGAGTATATCAACTATTTAAAAACCATAACAAAACAATAAAAGTAATAAATGGAAGGAGGAGTTAAATAATTAAAATAACATATAATAAAAGTGGATAAAAGAAAAACACAACTTTGTTTTTATTTTTATTATGTTGCATAAATTCTTCAATGAGAAAATGGCTAAGGGAAGATAAAGTAATATTTTTATCAACATCTAGACAAAAATATCCAACCACGAAACATGAAAGAAAAACAATTGTTCAATCCTTACATGTTTTACTTAATCATGGGAAAAATAACTTTCCATGCATGAAATACAATTATAGATTATAATTAAACTTTTACATGTTCTATTATAAACATAGCGAAAATAACTTTCTATTTTGAGATGTGGGATACATACATTATAAAAACTTAAAGTAATATCAACATCATTATATATATATATAAAACGCGTCCCGGTTTTATTGTACCATTTTTATTGTTCACATATACTCATATTACTATTCATTTCGACAATAAAATTACCATTTTACCCCAGGATTGAAATTTTTTAACCCTAGGACCGGGAGTATTTTCGACTTTTCCATTAGACATGAATAGTGTTTCTAGATTTGTTACACTATGAAATGATGCAATTAGCCCCCCTAAACCACAAAAACCACAACCTGGATCCCAGGGTATTTCTGAATTTTCACCCCCGTCGTAGATATCGTTAGATCCTAGGGTATATGAGTAATTGATCATTTTTTTATTATTTCTTTTTTCAGAACACTGCAGGCGTGTCGTCTGGACGCGCTAGTAGTGTTCCCCCCTCACGTGTCTTTCAGGTGGTGTGCGCGATTGTTTCCGTAGATGGAACTTGTTCTTCTGTCATCTCATATAGTTCGCCGACATGTCCTCTATCTTCACACGCGACGCGTGTCATTCAACTATGATCATGTGATCTTTGGTGGATGGTTTTTCTTCCCCCTCTTTTTTCTCTATAGACCCTCATATTTATATTCAATTCATATCAGTCCCAGATCTTTTGATTTATTTTTATTACTGATTTTGCAATGAAACTTTTGATTATTTTCAATTATGTCATTTAATTGAAATTGATTATATATGTTAAGTTTCATTTCGGTCCTTCATCTTTTGATTTTTGGTTTGTTTTTGGTTCCTTTAATAATTTTGGTATGCAAGTTTGAATTTATTGTAAGTTTGTCTCCAAATTGAAATTGGTCATATTTGTTACTTTTCATTTTGGTTCTTATTCTTTTAATTAGTTCAATAATTGCACTATATTGATTTTTTTAAATCCCTTTATTGTTTTTTGGTCCTAAAATTTTTATTTGTTTCATTTTTATCCTTCATTTGGAATTAATTATTTTGTTTTTCATTTTGGCACTTATTCTTTTAATTTTTTTTGTATCAATTCATTTGGTTTTTTTGTCCTTCTTGAACAGTGTTTATTTTTTGTCCATATTTATGCTTTTAGATTATGTTTTTTTTTTTTTTTAATTTTTTTTCGGGGTTTTATTTTTATTATGTCCCGTTATGAAATATTAATTTATGTTGGTTACACTGTATTTTATTTTTAAAAATTCCTTTGCTATTTTTCGGTCCCAAGGTTTTGATTTGTTGCAGTTTTGTCATTCAATTGGAATTAATTAAAGATGATTTTATTGTTTGCATAATAATAATGATAATTTTAATGATTGTTTTTTTATTGTTCCTTTGACAAACTATTTTACCTTTTTTTAATTCTTCATTGCAATTTAATGATTTTCACTGTTTGGACAATAATGTTGATAATAATTTTAACTATTATTATAATAATAATGACACTAACATGGGGATGGATTTTCAATTGATGTTTTCTTCTTTTTGGAGATAGAAAATTAACTATTTATTTTTGTTATTTGATTAATGCAGGATCTTTTACAATTTATATTTTGTTTGTTGTGTTTAATTTAAATTGAACTAATCTTAATACAATGTATTCAATAATTCAGATATCCAAAACTTCTTATTTTTTTTAATGATAATGATAATTTTCTATTGGTTATTTTATTAAAACCTACTAAATAGATAAATTTATATCCATTTAAAATCCATGTATTTTATAAAAAACTTGCACTTCACAAGATTTCTGCACAGATTTATTAATTCACCCAAATTTATATTATAATAAAAAAATTACACATAATTAATATTTTTGTGTTGAAAAAAATATGATTTCAGCCGCAACAAAGCGCGAGTGCATGGCTTATATATATATATATATATATATATATATATATATATATATATATATATATATATATATATATATATATATATATATAAGGAGTCTGAGCATTTTTATAATTGAGGTTAGCCTTTTTCTAATAAATAACATGAATAGATATCAAATTAAAAACCAAAATAAACATTAAAGATTAATGATAAGCCTTTCTCAGAACTTATCAAGTTGAATATATCATGTTTAAAAAGATGTAAAAGCTATATTGGTTAATAATGGCCATAAATGAAAAATATGGATATACTTATTTCCATATTGATTAAAAAAAATTGCAGCATTTCTTTCCTACAACATTTGAAATTACATTTTATCATCTTTTAATATTGGTCAATCAAGAATCTTAGATAATTATTTAATAAGTATTATACAACCTAATTTTATTTGTGTTTCACTTAAAAATGAGTGATCCACAACTTTTCCATCAAATAATATAAACAAATAGTTTTATAAATTTTTATATTTCTTCAATGATGAAAGAATTCTTAAAAAAATTGGGGAAAATGGTTTTCTAATTGAAGTCCATAATACCTTTTTTTGAAATATATTACACTTCTATATATATTTCTCATCTTTGATCCAAGCATCTTGAATCTGAAATCACATCAATTATCATTACTCATAATTATAGTCCAAAAGAATGATATCATAAGTTATTATTCACTTTCATAAAGTCAAAGCTAATACACGTTCAATTTAATCTATAAAAATATCATCAATAAAAAAGTTTATTTGTATCTATACATGCATCAAAATTTTAACATAGTTATTGCAAATTTAAACAAAAGACATATTAAGTTATTCAAGATTGCATCATAAAACCAACTATTAGACTATTTATTACATAATTTTGATTAATCAAAAGTTATAAAAATGAAGTTTACTACTCGATATAATGATACAATGTACCTAAAAAAGATAATTGATAATAAAATAAAATTCACTTATTCATCTCAATAATTGGTTTATTAATAATTTACGTATAACTATAAAATAAATGGATATCTTTATGTCTTTTGCTAGTTCAAACATATGTCAATATTATCACCAAATTATTTGTCTTTGCAACTAATCCATTTAACATTGTACCATTTTTATTAATCATTAACTCAGTTTCTCCATTAGCCCATTCATCAAGGTACTAATCTTACAAATCCAAGATCTAATTAATTTGTTAACCCATTCGACATGGTAATAATAACATTATCCAATGAATTATTTTCCTTATTAACCCATTAAACAAGGCAATGGTCCCATTAACAAGGGATCTATTTTTCTCTTTAGCCCATTAAATAGTGTGATGGTTTTAGTATCTAATGAATCTATTTTCTTCATTAGCCCATTCAACATTCTCATTAATTAGGATCCATTCTTTTTATTTTTGTTTCTTCTTTATATCACCAAAGAAATGATTTAAAAATACATTTAAAAAAATATTATAAACAACTAGAGTAATAAATTAAATTACAAAGTCATGGTGTCAGACACCTATCTATAATTAATGTTATACTAGTAACCCTGACTACTGAGAAACACCTATAAACCCTCGTATTTTTTTAAACAAAATGCCATATTAATTCCAATTACTACACTTTTCTAATAAAAAAAATAGAATTCCATTTACAATAGAAAATTATGTCTTGATTTGAGAAGATAATAACTTAAGAATGCTTTTATTTTACACTTAAATTATCCATTTTTAGTCCAAATTTAACAAGGATGGATTAAAAGCTTGAAAAATACTTTTTTTTCTGCTCCATCAAATTTCTCCATAACCCTTACTTTGCTCTTTTCTTAAATCTTAGTGTGAATATATTTCTTCTCCCTTACAATCCTATTTTTTCACTCTTAAATATCATTTTTTAAACCTTTAAGGTGGCAAGAAAGAAAAATGAGACATTTTTCTTTTCTCTTTTATCTACATTAATAGGTCATAATGATAGTAACCAAAATGATCTCACTAATTTGAAAAATAGTCTGATCATTTGATAAAAATATTCTAGTTACTCTTTTAAAATGGCTAGAAAATTTTTGGTTTTGGAAAATACCCAACTTCAACCATAAACTTTTCCTTACATATTTCATTCATTTTTCTTATCTTGTTTTATTACAATATAATTTATGTTACAATATTTTTATTTTATCTTAGGGCATTAAAATTTTACCTTACTTATCTTTTTAATCCCTTCATCTCACCATTTTCATAAGCTTTTATCTCATTTATTTTCCTTCCTTTATCTCTTTCTTTTTCTAGCAATTTCTATCAGTTTTAAAGGAGAATAAAAGATGGATTCTTGTTCAAATGAACATTTTACTCTTCATAATACTTATGTTTTTTTTATATATATATTTTAGTCCAACTATCAACATTTCGCAAGGCTTTACATACTCATAATTACTCGAAATTTCAAATCAAGGTAAGAACATATGTTAAGAGAATACAAGCAAAATTTCAGCTCAATCCAACAGTCAGATTGAGAATTTTACTTAATGGTATAGAACTACATGGTATTGAAATTACATTCCGAACTTGATCCCATATTTAACTTTAAACACATTGTTCTCTCTCATCTAGATAAATTAACAAGTCTAACATATATAATTGGAAAGTACAAATGTTTAATTTGCAAACCAATTAGAGCTAGAATGAAACTTGATATATATAGACTGAACAATAGCCAAAGGTCCAATGTGAAAAATTGCTATTTTTTTTATTTTGAACCTTTAGACTTAACCCATCAACTTCTTGTTTGGCCATATTTAATTTAGACCTTATAATATATCAATTGGTGATGTTAGCTAAATCATATAATTTATTTTACTTTTCATTATTTATTTGAAACTTTCTAATTCTTCTTTACGTCCTAACTTGTCAATGGAAGGTGGAGGCTAGAGATTGAGGGGTATTTGACACTACATTTTAAAAATATTTTTGAAAAAAAAAATTAATATTTTTATTTTTAACTTTGAATTAAATAAATTTAATATTTTTAAATTATTTTGATATGCCGATGTAAAGAATAATTTTTAAAAAATAAAAAAATATTATTTTAATATAATTTTAAATAAAAAATATTTTTAAAAACAATCATAATCAGAATCCAAATATTCACTAACAAGTAAAGGAGTGGCTACAGGGAATTGTCATGTCAGAAAAAAAAAACTTACAAAAATAAAAAAATTATTATTTCTAGAAAAATCTTTTTGTTTGCTAAAAAGAATATCATCTTTTCTTTCTTTTTTCTTTTTTATCACGGGGCTAAAAATATAATCTTTATTTAGCAAGTGAGAAACCAAACTAATTCATTTCAAATGGTTTAGTCATTTCTCTTGAATGTACGTGTTTGACATTGTATTTTAAAATTATTTTTGAAAAAAAATTATTTTATTTATTTTTTATAAAATTATCATTATTTTATTTACACATGTACACGAGAAATGAAAAGGGCAGAGATCCAAATGAATTCATTTAGGCCTTGGAGGAGCACCGTCTGGAGATGTAGGTTCCATTTGCTGGATGAAAACGTAGCCGACAATTCAAGTTACACGAGAACCCGAATGACCCAAGAACACCGACTCTCCAGCGAGCTCTCACACCTCCTTTCAGATCGAACCTCACCTCGTCCTCTTTCAGGTATGCATCCACATATTCCATCTGCTCAGGACTCAGTGGTAGAGGATCCAAGGTGTAGTCATAATTAAAATCGACAGAGCTGTTCTTCTTTACCTCGTACGGCGCCGCCGTTGACAGCACTGCTATTCTGATCCCATCGAAGAACAGCTCGAGATTGAAGTTCGAGAAGCCAGCGTGAGCCTTCATGTTGTCGTTCTGAGACCTCACCACGATGTTTATCTGCGTCACGAGTATCCCTGCTCCGTCGTAGTTGAAATGAAGGAGATGTGCATCGACAACGCTGATCACCGGAACTCTCGGGTGAATTTCATGGTAGCCAACGACGGCGACAATGCCTGCTATGATCACTGCAATGCTGAGGAGGGAACATAAGATGGCAACACACCGCCATAGAAATTGGGTTCTCCGCATAATTGGTTGAGCCATAGCACTTTTCGTTTTTTTTCTGTCAGAGGAGGGGAGATGGGACCGGGGGGGCTAAATGGTGGGGGAGGTTAGGTATCTACTGTAAAAGCATTTGCCCCAATGATACGTCCTTCTAAGTTCTAACTATAATTGCAATTATTGAAAGCTGAATTCTTTATAAATTTTTTATTTTAAATTAATTTTTATGAATATTTTTAAATTATTTTAACAATCTATATTTAACACATTTATAAATAAAAAAACAACCTCAATTATTATATTCCAAACTTGCCTTGCATTCCTTCGAATCAAATTAAATAATCAATGAAATAATAATAATTAATATACATACCAAAAGCTATCAATTTTGGAGTGAGAGCTTTGGATAGCAATGCAAAAAATGTTAATCAATCATGAGTGAAAGCAAATCAAACCTAATAATAGTATTAATGCAAAATTATCAATTTATTCTCTTAAAAATATCACGTATTTTATTTCAGAATACTTAATGGAAACCCATGCATTCAATTTTTTTTATTTTTGTAGAACTAGGTTGTAATTCTATATATTAATTATAGTCAAGTCCTTGATTTTTAAAATTTATTTACAGTCAAGTCAAATTTAATTAATAATTCTAATTAATTTTTTTACCAATAATTATTAGCGTTGTGACCAATTAGGTTCTTGATATATTGTTCCAAACATAAGTTATAATCCTAAATTAAATATAATTAAATAATTTAACTTATTATCACTTTAATAGATTGATTGATGTATATTTAAAAATAAGGTGCAACCCTTAACAATCTAATGATAAATTGTTGCATATCATTAATATGGTTGGTATATTAATTTTATAATAAAACCCTTATTTATTCATGGCCTGACCAACTTGATGTTAACAACTTTAGAACCTCACTTTTGTGGTTGACTCCCATGTATAAAATTATCTCCAATTTTCTCTAAAAAAAAGCTCTAGTCTTGGCCCTACACATATGGTCGACTATTATACACATAACTCCTATGTACTTATTTTCTCAAATCAAGTTTATTTAGCTAAATTTCACTTATTGAGTTAACTTTTTATTTTACCACTTGACATCTTATCAATCTAAACTCCACTCATGTGGCCAACTTAATGCATACAACGTTTGTCTAACAAATTTATATATATCAAAACTTCATAAGTCTTCATCATTGCATCATACTTTTATATCATTCAATAATCATAATATCCAAATTTAAATAAATTATTATAAATTAAAATGATTGGGGTGACAAATACTTTTTCCTCTAGTTTTGTTCCACTTGCCTAAGGTGCCACAATCAATGCCTCACCTTCATCTCTTATTTTATTTTTAGTCCTTGTATTTCTTATTTCTCATTTGTGATCCTTCCCTCCTAAGTCCATCGTATTATTCATCTTTAACTCTTTTTTCTTATACAATTTCAATGATTTTTTCATTTATTTTAAACCCTCTAAAGAAAACACTACTTATTTCATATTATTCTTCTTATAATAAAAGTTTAAAAGTTTAGGGTCTTACATGATTCTTGTAAACTATTTTATTATGGTGTTTTTGATGTAGCCCAACTATGAATATATAAACAATTTTTTTTATTGAATTAATCCAATACTTGTTGAGTGTTTCATTCTATACTCAATGCTTGATCACCGTTTGCATGATCTGGGATTCAATTTGAGACTAAAAAGTGATAATTGTTTCAGTCATTATTTGAAATATCATATGGAATCTATAGGATAAATATATCTATGGAACTTGTGTAATCATTAAGGGTTTTATCATTCCTAACAAATTTGATGAGTTTAGAATTTTCACAAAGATGTAGAAAATTTGCTTGTTTAAATAATTTATTGATGCTCAAGAGAGATTAGTGATTAAATTAGTAAAATCTGATTATCAAAGATAAGAAAAAAAATGTTGATTATCACCAAATGTTGGCACTATAGCAGTGACATCATTCTTTTTTTCTGTCAAGTTTTCTGGCTAATAAAGAAGAAGGTTGAATTCTTAAGCAGGCGTCAAGGTAAAGAATTTCAAAATGGGGGGGGGGGGTTCTTAGCTCTAGTTGGTGGGGGAGGTTAGGTATATTCTTTACCTAGTGTAAAAGCATTTGTCTCCGTGATACGTCCCTCTAATTGTAACTATTGAAAGCTGATTTCTTAATAAATTTTTTATTTTAAATTAATTTTTATGTATATTTTTAAAATTATTTTAATATGCTATATTTTAATATATTTATAAATAAATAAAAAAACAACTTCAATTATACTCAAGCAATAATATATTCCAAACTTGATTTGCATTCCTTCAATTCAAATTAAATAATCTATTAAACATATTCAATTGAAATTAAATGATCTATTAAACATAATAAGCTTAGTTGAACAATATGTAATAATAATAATATTGCATACATACATACATACATACCAAAAGCTATGAAATTTAGGAAAAATATCAATTTATTCTCTTAAAAAATCACGTATTTTATTTTTGAATAATTAATGGAAACTCATGCATTCAAATTCTTACTTTATTTTTCTAGATGTAGGTTGTAATTCTATATATTAATTACATTTACATCCTTGATTTTCAAAATTTATTTACAATCAAGTCATATTTAATTAGTAATTCTAATTCAACTTTATACCAATAACTATCACCGTGTGTGACCCATTAGGTTCTTGATTTATTATTCCAAATATAAATTATAGTCCTAAATAAAATATGGTTGAAAATAATATACACAACTGATATGTATTTGTTTTCTCAAATCAAGTTGATTTAGCCAAGTTTCACTTATAGGGTTAACTTTTTATTTAACCACTTGATATCTTATCAGTCTAAACTCTACTCATGTGCCTAACTTAATGCATGCAACATTTGTCTAACAAATTTATATGTATCAAAACTTCATAAGTCTTCATCATTGCATAATAATTTTATACCATTCGATAATCATAATATCCAAACTTAAATAAATTATTATAAATTAAAAGGTTGGGGTGACAAACACTTACTTATTCCTCTAGTTTTGTTCCACTTGTCTAAGGTGCCACAGTAATGCCTCATCTCCATCTCTTATTTTATTTTTAGTCCTTATGTTTCTTATTTCTCATTTGTGATCCTTCCCTCCTAGGTCAATCCTAGTATTCATCTCTATCTCTTTTTCCTTATACAATTTCAATTATTTTTTCATTTATTTTAAACCTCTAAAGAAAACACTACTTATTCAACACCATTTAATTATTTGCTTGTTTGTTTTAATTATTTTTAGTTTCATAAACTTTTATAATTGAATTATCAAATAGACAGGGATTTAATAATTTTGATACTTGTGGGACAATCCTCTACTCATTACTTTATTACTTGTTACGATTCATGTACTTGTGATTCCTATCACCAATATGTTTCCTTGTTAACTAGTTGTCCTCCCTATAAACTTGTTTAAAGTCATCAACTCTCATGATCCCTTTGGGAATTAGATGTAGCCTTTTAATAAACCCTAAAAATGAATGATTATACAAGATTTTAGTTGTATGCCTAACTTCTAAAACTCATCTCCTTTTGGTGTTGCGCTAACTAAACCCTACTAATTGTTTTCATTGGTTTTTATCCTCAATAAGAGCTTACAAGGCATTCAACTACCCTGAAAAGATAAATTCCTCCACTTCACCAATTGTTTTGCATTTGCATGACATCTATTCACTATAGGAGAAAATAATTTGTTGTTGCAACCACTGCACAGGACCTTGCATAAACAAAACCCATTAAGGAAAAAACTGTGCATAATGACTAAAAGCTATCTAATTTTTTCATTGTAGCTAGCTCGCAAGGTTCAGTTTTGAAACACATGAATGCCGCAACATTAAATTTTCATGTATTTTGATGTGATGCACATGAACACAAAAGACAGACAGCAATACCGAAATTGGAAAGCAGAAGCACACAATGTTCATGCAGGCGGCGAACCCAAGTATCATATGAAAAAATAAAGAAAGCAGAGAGGCCATCCCTGCTACAAGATTCAAACAATCAAGGATAGTTAGCAATACAAGGCTTGAGTTAATGAATAAACTAACAAAAGCTTTACAAAAAAAAGTGAAACAAACTCTCTTTGACGTAAGATGACTCATCGCATATTAGAAGCAAAGAATATCATATTGATTCAGAGAACAGTTTCAGACAAACTGCACAGTTTTCCATCGTCTTTTCTCTGTTTTCTACTTGAAACACAAACAACTCTAATCCCTGAATTTAGAATGTTTCATATTGGCCACAAAACACAAACAGTTTCAGTGGTAGCCCAATGCCAAGTTAGCTGGGCTGATATTTTTCTTATCTTGTTTTATTAAACTATAATTTATGTTACAATATTTTTATTTTATCTCAGGGTTTTAAAATTTTACCTTATCTTTTTAATCCCTTCATCTCACCATTTTCGTATGCTTATATCTCATTTATTTTCCTTCCTTTATCTCTTTTTTTTCTAGCAATTTCTGTCAGTTTTAAAGGAAAATAAGAGATGGATTCTTGTTCAAATGAACATTTACCCTTCATTATACTTATGTTTTTATATATATATTTTAGTCCAGCTATCAACATTCAAAAGGCTTTAACATACTCATAATTACTTGAAATTTCAAATCAAGGTAAAAACATATGTTAAAAGAATACAAGTAAAATTTCAGCTCAATCCAACATTCAGATTGAGAATTTTACTTGATGGTATAAAACTACACAATACTGAAATTACATTCTGAACTGAATCCCATTTTTAACTTTAAACATGTTGTTATCTCTTGTTTGGATATATTAACAAGTCTAACATATATCATTGGAAAGGTATAAATGTTTAATTTGCAAACCAACTAAAGCTAGAATGAAACTTGCTATATATAGACTGAACAATGGCCAAAGGTCTAGTGTGAAAATTTGTCATTTTTTTTTAATTTGAACCATTAGACATAACCCATCAACTTCTTGTTTGACCCTATTTAATTTAGACCTTATAATATATCAATTGGTGATATCAACTAAATCTTATCATTTATTTTAAACTTTCTAATTCTTCTTTCCATCCAAACTTGTTATCGATTTTGTCCATGTTTTGAATTTTAAACTAAATTTCAAAATCCTCATTTTAAGTTTTACAGTACCCTTAAGTTTATTTATAGAGGTCATCCCCTCCATCACATATTATATTTATTATTATCATTATATATTTGTTCTTTTCCATCCCAAGATATGTTAACTTTATCCTTTGATTGAAGTTTTTGACTACTTGTATTAACTTTTTTCATTTGAATTTGAAATTATATTTTAAGTTCCTCCTCATTGGTATTAAGATTTCCCTTGTTGTCCTCTATTTATTTTCTAACAAGTATATTGTAACATCAATCATTATAATGAACATGATTTCCTCAGTCATCTCCTTGGGTGATGATTGTGGGTTCAACAATGCTTTCTCTTTAAGAACCTATTGTGTCATGAAAAATCACTCTAATTTGCTCATATCCTCTTTTTTTTTGTTTTATTTACAACATAATTATTTTCAACTAGAGGTAAAGATGTATGAGTTCAAAATTTAAAATACAGGAGGCCTTAAAAAATAAATTGATAAAGGATATAAAAATGAAAAAAATAACAATTAGAAAAAAATTAGAAACTTGGCTTGCTAAAGAAGCCAAGTTGGTCAGACAAGTGTAGAAGAAAAACAAAAAAAAATTAAAGCAAATTCAAGGGAAATTCTTGCTAAAAGAGATATATTAAAGGATTAAAGAGAGAATAGAAAGGGATATAAGCAATGAAATTGAAGAATATCAAAGGTGGTATTGTTAGAGGGAGGTCAACTTTGAAATAAAATTGAGTTAAAAAAATATTCTTTGTTGTTTTTATTTCCTCAATTCAGTGTGCTTAAGAAGCTGAGAGCCTTGATTTCATATAATTTTGAATTAATAATTAAGAAATTTATGTATTTTACCTATGAAAATGTTATGAAAATTAGGTTTGAATGAAGAAATGATTAAATGGTTATTTTTTTTATTTGGTTAATTCTAAATAGATTCTAATCTTTTTAATTTAAAATAGCCCATCATGTTTTTACATTGAAAATCATGGTTGAGATTGTTTCAAGAATGTATTTAATTTTCAAAAATATAAATTAATAATTTTTAATGCTTTACATAAATATTAATAATCTATATTAAAATAAAAAAATTCTAATACATTAAAAAAAACCAAAAATACCTTCTTTTCTGTTTTAATCCAAACAGCAACAATTCTCCTCTCTCTGACTGTCACACACACTGCAAAAAGAAACAAACGTATTTGATATGTTTCAGACAAAATCTAAGCAATAATTATTATAATACAAAAAGCTAAATTACATTCAAGAATAGAAAACCTTAAAACACTGTCTGGTTTTTGAACAACAGCAATAGCAAACACCAAAACCGAAAGTGCTTCCAGATCTCCTTCTTCAGATCTCTTTTTGACATAAAACCCTTCAATCCATGGTTTATTTGGGATTTTGTATTCCTGGGTTTTCTTTCTGTTTGCGGAATTTTTTTGGCAGCTTGTTTCTTTGGGGCTACGTGTTTTAAAGGGTTTATGAGCATTTCTCCATGAAACCAACCTTTGTAGCTGGTATTGGCACCTGGGTTCGCGTCGAAATACAGGCTTTTGATTGATTTACTAGGTTTTTCTCTCTGAGTTTTTTGTTTTTGGGCCTGGAAAGACTGAGTTGGGGCTTCTGAAATGGGTTGCAGTTCTGGTGACCCCAACTGTAATATCAACAACATCAACACCAAAGCCATTGATGCTTCTGTGGGTGCTTTAGTTTGGGTCCGCCGGAGAAACGGCTCATGGTGGCCTGGTCGGATTGTGGGTCTTGATGAGGTTTCTGAGGGTAGTTTGGTCTCGCCAAGATCAGGCACTCCTGTTAAACTTCTTGGCCGCGAGGATGCGAGTGTGTAAGTGCCCAATAACATCTCTTGATGTACTATCTTTTCTAATTTCCGGTGGTTTGTGAGGGTCCGGGAGACTTATGTGCATTGATCTGTTGCAGTTTTGCAAATGCTACCTGGCTTATGAGATAGATAATTTATTTATTGCAGTTTCTTGAGTTCATACTTTACAGTTGTTTTTCCTGGTTTTTGATGCTTCTGTGCATTGTTATTGCGCTTTTTCTCGGTGGTGTTAGTTTTATGGTAAAAATTGGATTTCTGGGTTGGGTTGGTTTCATGTTTGCATATATGCCCATATTGGTGCCTTTTCTTCTTCTTCTTCAAGATTTGTATGCATGTCTGGTGTTGTTTTATAAGACATTTTTCTCTGTTCTGAAATGGCTCTTTTCTAGTCTGTTCCTCTCTCATAAGGTTCATGTCAATTGATGTAGGGTATTTATATGAAACTTCTGGTAGCTTAGCATGATTGGGAACAACTTATGAAAAATTGAAAAGTATAAGCTCTCTTATTCAGGGGATATAAGAATGAGAGTGCGTTCGTTCATTTCATAAGCGTGCAACTTCATAGCTGCCACCAAAACTGTCACTTCCTCATTGCTATTTATCTGATCTGATATTAGTTTAAGATTTGCTTGATTTGGTATAGTGTGATTCCTTCCACCTTCTACATCTACCTGGTTTTGCAACTGCTAAATCCTATCCATCTTTCTTAATAACATGTTTTCTACTACTAACATCACTTCAGTGCTTTCATCATTGGCTGTGGTGCTACCACTCAGCTGCTGATCCAGTACTTTTCTTGAAATGCTACCACACTAAAATTCATGCCTCTGCAAATTGTGAGGCATGCATATTGTTTTCTGTGCTTATGCCAAAACAATGTTCCTTTTGTGTTAGTTGAGATCTATAAATAAATATCTCTTTCTGGAATGGTGTTGTACTATTGTTCTGCTTTGTTCTGTGGTTTCTTGCAATCTTTTCTGAACTGAGGTTTCATCCACCTTCATAGCTTGTTGCTTCCATGGTAGTTTTAGGGAAGACAAAGCAAGTTTTTTTGCCCATCTTTATTGGTCTTTTCCTTACAATTAGTGTGTTTTAAAAGGCGATACTCGGTTCTGTGCTTTCAGGTTGGGGTATGTTTTGTATCCAAAAAGTAGGGACTATCCCCCCATCCTAAACCATACAGGAATTGCCTGTAGCATAAAAGCATTGTGTTGAGTCCATCCAAATTCTCTATTGGAAACAAAATATTTCAACATAAGGTTTTCAACCTTACGTGCATGTGGTACATTCTAATAAACAAAATTTGTGAGTTAATGACTCCATTTCCAGGAACAAGTATTAGAAGAAATATAAGTGAAAAGATCTCTTGTCCCTATATATTATCTAACCTCCTTGTCTTTTCCTTTGTTAGATTTGATATTTTGTAGAGTCTGCATCGTCAATATCTTTTCTTATCAGTTCCTCCAAGGACTGTGTTTGTCACTCAATTCTTTTTTTTCTCGGTCACTTTTTAGCGTAACAGATTTATGGTTTCTATTTCTATTGTTTATTGTGATACATATCTAGTGAAGCAGGAGGAGAGCCTTAGGTTTGATATGAAAGAGTCTATCAACTCTAGTTGGAGTAAGGAACAAGTAGTGCTGGCTGGATGATCATGCAGGAGGACATTCTGAGGATTGATCCGTAATACCCAACTGCATTATTTTAGTTGTTTATGACGTGGATTGCTGATGCTTGAGGCTGATGATATTTCTATTCTTATACAAGCCAAAATGTTGGCTCGAAAGTTTTATTACTCTCTTGCATCTGGATACCTGTTATATGAGATAGTAATGGAAGTTGGCTGAGTTTCTGCAGCTTTTGTACTGAGTTTAGTGAGATGCTTGAAAAATCAAATAAATATGTGCCTATGAAGGTTGTCCATTGCATCTGTTATATGTTGCATGTTTGCCATGACTGATGTTGGTATAAAAAGTACTAAGTTGGAAGAGTGCTTGTGCATAACAGTTTTTGTGTTATTGATTTTGTTTTATTTTGCAGCCGATGTGTACAGTTGTTTTCTCTTGAGAATTTGAATTCTTAAGTAACATTCAAATATAAAATTTTCTCTTCACATGTGGTTAATTTTTGTGTAACAGATGCTTTATTTTGTTGGTTTAGGGATTGGTATAATCTTGAAAAGTCAAAGAGGGTGAAGGCATTTCGATGTGGGGAATATGATGAATGCATCGAAAAGGCAAAGACTTCCGCTGCAAATGGTAATAAGAGAGCTGTTAAATATGCTCGGAGAGAAGATGCCATTCTCCACGCCTTAGAGATTGAGAATGCTCGCCTAGGCAAGGATCAACTGGACTTCTTCTCTAGAAGTGATAATTTGGGTGAAGAGCATGGTAGTTCAGCCAAAGAATCAAGCATGTCTTTTTCTGGAAAAGAAGATGGGGATAGTGATTCTGAAGACAATTCAGACATGGATGCAGATTCAGATTCTGGTTTGGATACTGATTCGGGCATGGGTTCAGATTTAGCACCAGAATTATCACAGTCTGATACATCCTCTGAGGAGCCAAATTATAATGGTGCTTGTAAAATGCAGTCTTTGCCAGGAAAGAGAAGAAGAACCCCAAATGATTCCGAGGATGATGGAACAGAAGGGATTAAGCGAATGAGAGGACTTGAGGATCTTGGAATTGGTGTAGGAGATTCAAACACTGGGAATTGTATGCCTAATCCCTGTCCTGTAAATGGTAGCAAAGGTTATAACTTGTTACTTAAAAGAAAAAGGTCTCAAGTAGCAAATGCTAATGAGCTCGTGAAAAGAAAAAATCGTCACCGACCATTGATAAAAGTTTTAGAGAGTACAGCCATGGTTTGTGTTCCAGTTATTTGTGACCAACTTTCCAGTCCAAGTAGCTTGCCTCTTCCAGGATTATCTGAGATTCCTGGAATAGAATCAAATGGGTCTAGAAAAGACTGTTCTGTTGCAGCCAATAATAACTCAGACAGTTATGGAGTTTCTTGTGAGAATGGTAGCTCATCAAAGCCTTCCGAGCATGCTTATGATGCTGCCCTCATTAATCACAAGTTGAAGAAGGAAAAATATATTTCTAGCATATCCAGCCCAGCTGAGAACATTTCTGTGGACAGGTTATTTGATGTACCATTTGTTGGGGAGGAAAAACACTCTACAGGTAGTTGATCAAGACATTTAAAACCTCAGAGCATGTACCCTTCTCTGTTCATCTTGGATTTCTTTCTGTGCATATGTTGTATGGTGTCTTTAGCTGAAAACATTGGACATAACTGGCTTGGATCTTATTTGTCTAATGTTTGTATTTATTCTATTTACGTGTGTTTTGAGCAGACTGTTGTATTTCCTTGTTGAATAGACTTGGGATAGGCCAACCATTGCAGAGGAGGAGTTTTTTACTTGTACTGATTTCATTTTGATCTCCAGGTTTTTCTCCAATTCATGTGTCCTGTTCATCTGGAAAGCATCAAATTGGTGGATTGGGGAAGCAATTTAGTCAAAGCAGTCAAGCAGAAGCTGTATTGTTGAAAAATGAAGCATGCAATGAATCTGGTTCTACTAGTCTGGCAGCTGCTTGTGTTTATAATAATATCAGCCAGAGGATAGAGAAAGGTGCTTCAAAGTGGCAGTCAAAAGGAAAGAGGAATTCAAGACACACAAGTAAAAATAGAAAGCAGGACTCAAGAAAAGATGACATGGATGATGAACCCAATGCTTACTTGGCAGGTATGGAGCACTTGGATGGATTCTGTCAGAGTCCTGATCAGAAAGTTGATTGTGGTGGAGATAAATCTGAACTGTTTTCTGAATACCGTTTGGATTCTGTCCGGGACCAGAGCAAGTCTTCTTCTCAGGGGGGTCTTAGTATGAGGGTGGCAATGGAGTTGTCTGTGCCTCAAAGGTCACTTCCATACCGTCAATCACGCTTCATGGTTAATTCCAGATATCAGACATCGGATTTTCCTGGCAGAAACTTCTCATGCTCAAAACTATTTAACGTTGAGATCAAGGTTCAACGCAACTACCGGCAGCAGCATGTTCCATTGGTTTCTCTGATGAGTAAATTGAATGGTAAAGCCATTGTCGGTCATCCTTTAACAATTGAGAATCTAGATGATGGCTATTCCGATCTTATGCTTGGTAGTAATGAAAGTGATACAATTCATGTTATAGAAGGGGGAACTCCCAAACTGGGTTGTGCGGCTACGCGAAATTTAGAGGCTGGTAGGACACCAATCAGGCGAATGACAATGAGACCACGATCTTCACCAAGTAAATCTCACAAACTCAGGAAATGCGGGCTGCTTTCTAAAAAGATTCGGAAACTGTCGTCGCTGACAGGAAAAAGAGTAGAAGATAGAAAACCGGTGGTGGAGAAGCCCGAGGGTCCTGTTATAGCTTGTATCCCCCTCAAATTAGTGTTCAGTAGGATAAATGAGGCAGTGAATGGTTCAGCAAGACAAACAAACCGTGCCTTACAATCATGCAAACCGTGAATCTTGCTCCCCAGAAAGGTTGGAGAATTTTGGATTATAATGATAAAAACCTGTTTTGTTTTGGGTGGCACTACTACCTGGGAGCCTGTTTTAGTTGGGGTGACTAGTTTTCTGCATATCCAGATGCCTGATTTGTGGCAAGTGTGCTCCACCCAGGTCTTTCTCGCCGCCGTAGAGATGGACAGATAGGATTAAGATCAATGGAGGCTGTCTAGCTGTGTACATAACGGTAGTTGAAGTGTAAATTAAAGATGGCGACCTTGGTTTGAGGTTCTTGTGGCCTGATGATGCTAGGATTTAAATTTATGAATCGAGGTTGGTTTAGAGGGCAATGATTTATAAAAATTTTCAGCAACTGGTTTGTGACAACAAATTTTAGGGTAAATTATACCTTACATTTACATCTTGCAGTTTAATAAGGTACTTGTGGCCTGATGCTAAGGTTAAATTTATGAATTGAGGCTGGTTTAGAGGAGGGCTAATAAATTGTAATTTCTTTTTTGATTACGTGGGTGTTCATGTCAGCTTTCATTAATCCTATGAGCCCTGAAATTAATGATTATGTAAGTTTTTAGTGGCTATCATATTAGTAATCTCCACAGTATCTTTCAAAGATCGAGTTATATAGCTAATGGAAATATTTAGTATTAAACTCTTATCATTGGATCATCTACTAAGTGATTAAATTTTTTAAAAAAATTGTAAATTCTTTTCAACAGCTGGATTGTGACTTGATTACAAGTTTTAGGGTGAATTACATTTTTCATTCTCTTTTTGAAAATTACAGTAAAACTTATGTTTCAAACAGAAATCAATTAAATCTCTGAAACCCTAGCCACAATTCAACCTTTCCATCCACAATCACGCCACCACCTACCAACCCGGAAAATCCACACCGGCAGAGACCAGCTAAACCCTCATCTTCCTCCCCTTCTCATTGAACAAAAGCAGCCATCAAAACTCAACCCTAATCCCCTCGACAACATCAACAACCAACATGTGTTTAGCAGCAAACTAGTTTTCAAATTTGTTTGTCATTGTATCTCAAAAATATTTTTTTTTAATTGAGAATTTTTATTTTAAATTTATTTTTTAGATGTTTTTAGATCATTTTCATATGTTGCTATCAAAATAATTTTTTAAAAATTAAAAAAAATATTATTTTAATATATTTTTAAATAAAAAAATATTTTAAAAAACAATATCTATTATATTTTAAATTATATCGACTACACTTCTAAATAAGCATTTCCCCTATCGCTTTCTCTTTTTGGCTGCGTGTCTAGAAGAATACAAAGTGTTATACAATTTATAAATTATGAGATGTAAACTATATTTTATTTTATTTTTAAAAAGGAAAAAAATGGTCCCCAAATATTTCTGGATTGGGCTTTGAGGACTCGTTGGGTTTGGGTTGCTGGAGACGAAAAAATCAAAGGTGGTGGCTGGTTTTCTTTTTTAATTCAATGATAAAGCGGCCCAGTCGGGTAAAGATCCAGACAACTAACTATCTCAGACCCAAAAATCTGAGGGTGGTTTAGTAAATATAAAAAGAAACTAGGGTTTCGCTATAAATATTCCATTTAGACTGTCCATAACGCAAATACTCTCATCACTCTGTCAGCAGCCACCCAAAACCCTAAAAGGTCTCTCTCCCTCTCTAAATCTCATTGTGTCTTCGTTTAATTGACTGACTATAGAGAATTTGGATCTGGTGCGTTGTTGTGCAGGGAAAGAAGAAGAGAGGATTTGGAATGGCGACAGTTCCAGGACAACTGATATGGGAGATGGTTAAGAAGAATAACTCCTTTTTGGTGAAGCAGTTTGGAAGAGGAACTGCTAGCATTCGGTTTAGCAAGGAGAGCAACAATCTCTACAACCTTAACTCTTACAAGCACTCTGGTACTCTCTCTCTCATTGTGTGCCTGCTTTCCTTTCTCTCTCTTACAGTACTGTGGTTAATGTTTTCTTGTAAGGGATTTTGTGTTTAGTTTTGTTTGATCTGAGTTGAGTGCTTGGTTGTGCTGATATATGGTCCTGAAAGCTTTTATTTTGAGGAAATGGAGAAAAATAAGGGGAAAAGGTTTAACTTTGGTTTTCTCCTTCTATAACTGACCAGATATGTTTTGTTTTGCTTTAATTTGATCTTTCAGAACATAAGATGATGAATAAATTATCAATCTTTGTATGTTGATTCACTTGTTTTGATGTGGTTATTCATTAATAATTTATAGTTTGTTGAATTTTTGATTGATGACTTTGTTGTGTTTGGTTTTTAAATAATTTGGGAATCGATCAACTGAGGTTTTAATTTTATCTTATTTCTTGTCAACCAGGTTTGGCAAACAAGAAAACTGTTACCATTCAGGCTGCGGACAAGGATCAAGCTGTGGTTCTTGCTACAAGTAAGACCAAGAAGCAGAACAAACCAGCTTCTTTGTTTCACAAGTCTGTCATGAAGAAGGAGTTCCGCCGCATGGCTAAGGCTGTGGAGAACCAGGTTATTATTCCTTTCATTATCTTGTTGCTTTTCATGGTTGTTAGTAAATTTTCTCGCTCTTAGTCATTTGCATACACTCTAATGACGAGTTCCTTTGTTTCAATTATTTTTGAATGGTTGAAAGCTGAAAATGTCCTTTCTTTGTAAGCACTTTCATTGTTCAGAGTTTTATTATGCATATTTTGTTAAACTAACTGGTTAAAGTCATAGTAAATATGCGTTCATTTCTCAATATTGTTGGAAAACTTAATTTACTATGCATGTTTTGTGCAACTAACCGGTTAAAGCTAGGTTTCATTGCGGTGATGAGCTGTTAACATGTAAGAAGATCCCATTTGTTGGGTTTCTTCGGTGAAATATAATTGTTACGCTTGGCTTCTGAGCTTTGTATAAATAGTGATCTTTTTTTAATCTTCATAGTAAATATGCGTTCAATTCTCAATATTTTTGGAAAACTTAATTTGCTATGCATGTTTTGTTCAACTAACTGGTTAAAGCTAGGTTTCATTGCGGTGATGAGCTGTTAACATGTAAGAAGATCCCATTTGTTGGGTTTCTTCGGTGAAATATACTTGTTACGCTTGGCTTCTGAGCTTTATCATTATCGTGATCTTTTTTGAAGCTTCATAGTAAATATTTGTTGAATTCTCAGTATTTTTGGAAAACATATTTTAAGATGCATGTTTTGTTCAACTAACTGGTTAAAGTCATTGATATCTCGCGGTGATGAGCTGTTAACATGTAAGAAGATCCCATTTGTTGGGTTTCTTCGGTGAAATATACTTGTTACGCTTGGCTTCTGAGCTTTGTATAAATAGTGATCTTTTTTTAATCTTCATAGTAAATATGCGTTCAATTCTCAATATTTTTGGAAAACTTAATTTGCTATGCATGTTTTGTTCAACTAACCGGTTAAAGCTAGGTTTCATTGCGGTGATGAGCTGTTAACATGTAAGAAGATCCCATTTGTTGGGTTTCTTCGGTGAAATATACTTGTTACGCTTGGCTTCTGAGCTTTGTATAAATAGTGATTTTGTGCTAGGCTGTCTATTTTTACTTATGGCAGCTCAAGCAGACGCAATCACTCGCCTGAATGATACATTCTGGCTGTGTTTCTTGAATGAATTTGTGCTATTGCCGAGAAATTCATGTATTTTGCACATTGCAGGTAGAAGGTAACTATTACAGGCCTGATCTGAAGAAAGCAGCTCTGGCAAGGTTGAGTGCTGTGCACAGGAGTCTCAAGGTGGCCAAGTCTGGTGTCAAGAAGAGTAAAAGACAAGGTTTGAAGGTCCGCATGTAAGTAGCAGGCCAAGATTTGAGAGCCGAAGATACAAGTACTAGTCCTCTTGTGGCGGACACCTAAATTACTCTTTTGTGGTGGGATTTTTATTTAAGATTTTAGATGTTGAACCATAGAGATTGTGATTTTTGATGGATAATTTCGTTTGCAGTTTTGGATGCTCACTTTACGTTCTCTGGCCTCTGATTCAGAAGCATTTTGTTTTCAGCTTTTATGCTTTGAATTTGCAAGTTTAGATTTCTGAATAGCAGCACTTCAGGAAGATTTACGAATTTTGTGCAGGAAATTCAAGCATGATTAAACGTACGTGTAGATTTTTGAGTTAAAGCAATACCGTCGTCCAGCATGAAGTAATGTCCTGTTTCTAGAAGATAAATCTTTTAAAAAAGAAGGAAACCGTTTTCAAAATAAAAATAATCCTTAATAAATTAGGTAAAAAAGAACAAATTAAATAATATTTATACACCATCAATACAGTAATGCCGGGTGAATCCCCGTGAAAAAGACTATTACCTCCAACTAGTTGTTTAGTTTGTTTTGAGAAGGGCAAAAAAGTAATTTTCATATTGATAGACCATGATAGCTATCACTCGTCGAGACTACATTTCATGCCCGTTTGGTATTGCGATTTCACCGGTTTGGTATTGCGATTTCACCGGTTTTTTACTGAAATTTGATTATTTTATTTTTACATTTTAAAGATCGGTGGTTTGTGTTTTTAGATCATTTTGATGTGCTGATTTCAAAAATAATTTCAAAAAAATAAAAAAATATTATTTTGATGTATTTCGGCATGATAAGTACTTTGATGTATTTCATCTTTGAATCGAGTCAAAACTTTTCACCTTTCTACAAATCTAGTGTAGGATTGATGAGAGAAGATTTTCTTGAATATGAAATTTGATTAGATGTTGTCTAATTAATACAATATCCAATTAACTAATTAATAAAGAAAGTAATAAGAAAATAAAACAAAACACTTGGGGAAAAAATTATAGATTGTAAGCATTTGAATATACAGGGCTAACCATTATTTATGGTAGTATCAATTTCTATTTATACTATTATATAATTTGAAACCTACTTACATATATAATTATAATCCATCTATAAATATCAATATCAAATAAAGAGGTTTATTAAATCTTAAAACAAGTCAAATTATTTTTTCATTGATACACCTAGAATTCTTATACACATTAACTTTTGTTTAGTTATTTTGTTGAAGATTCTTACTCTAAATAAATAGGACTTTTATCTTTCTAGTCATTTATACATCAAATTATATTGGTCAATTGTTTTTTTTAAGGTACTGTTTAACATTGCGTTTCAAATTTTTTTTTGAAAAAACTTCATTTTTTTTTACTTTAAATGAAACTGTTTTGTGTGTTTAGATTATTTTCATATGCTATGTCAAAAATAAGTTCTTAAAAATTAAAAAAAATATATATCATTTTGATGCATTTTTGAATGAAAATCACTTTAAAAAACAACTTCAATTATACTTCCAAATAAACACTTAATAGATCATGACTCTTAATTTATGATCATCATCAACTTTATTTACCTGTTTTGTGGTGAACAAATACACTATTATTTTCATTTGACAAATTTTAGGAATAAACAATACCCCTTTATTCTTTTATTTTTAGACTAAATAAAGAAGTATTTTCCTGAAATTAGTATTGAGATCAATAAAAATAAAAAGATCACGCATGATGTTGTTAATGAACATCGTTGCCCAAACATATCAATCATAAATTAATGCGAGATTAAAATAAATATCCAAAAGACTCAAAATCTAATTAAGAAAATTTAATGTTTTCATTATTATACTGTAAATATATTAAGAAATCACGAGAATAATAGGCGAAAATTACAAATTTTGTTCACTGGTCGAAACATCAAAGTTGATTAGAGAATAATGAGTTCTTGATGTTACGCGCCTGAAGGATGGTGACACGGGGCGTAAGAGATTGCAGGGATGATTGACACGAGGCACGGTTGGATATGAAGATCAGGAAACTGAGGTGCATTGGATTGGTGACACGGGGCAACTACGTGGCAGCTACAGGCAACTTTAGTTATTTGTTTTATTTGGTATTTATTAATTGTTTAGTGGGTAGTTGTTAATTGTTTTATTTAAATGTTTATTTGGTATTTAGTCAGTATCTATTCATGACAATGTGCACGTTCTAGTCCAGCTAGAACGAGACAAGGTAGTGGGTAGTTATTTCCGCATTCTTAATTCTGTATTTAAGTAACTATTTGAATTAATGAAAGATAACCTTGAAAATCCAAAATATTGCTTAATGCAAAGGAGATATCCGGAACCTCATCAATCCAGAGATCATCTTTAAGTTCAAATACAATTAAAATCGTAACACTTGACGACAAGGAAGACGGCAATCACCTCAGGAACAAATCGAGAGAAATGCTGCGAGGTCAGACTCTATTTTCCATCTCCCTTCCTGATTATAATATAACCATACTATAAGTTCAGAGTCGGTGCAAATTGACAACAACACTGTTAGAAACTAATATCCACAGATACTTAATTGCAGTAAATGGCTATTGTGTGTGTCGTAATGATAAAGGGTTTATAATCTGCATAGTTAGTCTTGAGTTCGAGTCAAGATATATATTATTTATAAGAACTTGGGATAATCAGGATTTTATTCGCTCGTCATGATCCACAAAGTGCATTCTCCGAAGGTGAGGTTTCCTCACATGCAAAAAAAGAGTAATAGCTATGATGTTAGGACCAGTGTGGCAAGTATGCCATCACTTTCAGTTTCAAGAGTTGATAAATATTAATCATCTAGTAGTTGATCTAGTAGTAAAAGATTAAGACTAAAAAATTTGTTCGAGTGTGTGGTCTAAGGTTCGAGAATTGTAGTTGCTATATAATGGTCAATAGAAACTTACATGGTTGTTAATTTCAGAACCTGTGAAATTAGTCGAGTTACGTGCAACCTGACTCGGATATCCATGTTAATAGAAAAAATAATAATAATATTAGTCATCTACTTTTTATAAGGTTTATTAGACATTTATATCTTTATTATTTTCAATTAGAAAATGTTATGATATTGAATCGTTTCATTGAAGGCACTGCCAGGGTGGTCACTATTTATTGCTCACAATAGTAGATGAATTTCGAATGCTTGATTGATTAGTTATGAGAGACTTGGTTTAATGTCACAATAATTTTATTTGTAAATACATTATTTTTTTATAAAAAAATAGCATATTAAAAGACAAATTAATGAAATAACACAGTTTTTCCATCATAATTATATATATATATATATATATATATATATATATATATTGTGTTTTGGAACAATAATAGTTCCAAGCCATGTTATTTCATCAAAAAGATTTTACTACTGTGTTCAATGGGAAGCCTGCTTGGCCTAAAATCCATATATTTTTGATCAAGTTGCTGCCTTTGGAATTATTCCACGAAATATTTACATTGACATGCTCGGGCGATAGAGAACAATCAAGCATAGACGGATTGCGAGCAGGAAACCGCAAATCAAATTTCCACCTGCCCGTAGATGCACAAAAACTATGTTGTGACGAGGTTTACAGTGGAAAATCATGAAGCTTTTTCGATCCAAACTCAAAATGGTTGTAAAAGAACAGTCAAGTTATCCATATCTCATATCTCTGTTCAAACGAATATATCAGGGCATTCTATTCCACCATGACCCAAAAACAAAAGCACCCAGTAGTTTGAACTTTGAAGGAGTGTATATGGGTTGACTTTGACAAGCTGCCATGGAACCCTGGTTCATGACAGGGTAGAATATAGCAGAAAATTTCACGGGCTGGGATTGAATGACACTGCTAAAAAGGGTTATAATTTTGAACTTAGACCTGCCGAAGACCCATAATTCACAAACACAACTGACATAGTTAAGGAGAAAAAATTGGAGATCCTGCTTCATGAAACCTGAATATAAACACAAGTTCTTCCAACATTCAACCTTGCCATAAATGCATACGAATCATATCATCTCATAATTATAATCTGAAGATTGAAACCATTTGCCATACTCTGGATATAGAAAGTAAATGCTGGTTATAAGCTAGACAACTCAATAAGTGCATAAGCCATTCATATTCAACACACAAAGGAGTCTACAGATAATTCAATCCCAATTCAGCCAGGTTTTTATGATGTGTTTTTGGCATGAAGCACAGTTAAAACACCATACAGATAAAATGTATAATGATATATAACATTCGCATGAGATCATGAGATCCTTGCACATAATTTACCCTTTGGACTTGAGCTCTGCAAGCCGCCTTGATAAATCATCCTCATCCACCTTCTCCTGCGAACTGGTTGCCACTGCATGAGCAGCAGGCTGTGGCAGCCCAACAGAGACCTCCAATCCATAGTCATCAGCTACCTGCTGCATCAAGCTGTTGACCTCACCCTCGGGTGTGGAGAGGGAGGTAGACCCAGCCATTGCACTCTCCATGAACTCTGCCTGTACCTCCATATTCACAAACTGCTTCTCAAACTGATCCATTGTCTCCGACATCTTCTGCAAATTACCTGCATCGAAGGATGATTGAAAAGATTATCACAGATATCTTCAACGTTGAAAAAAACACAGATTAATTAGCTACATAGAACCAACCCTTTTCTTAACCTAAAATTAAATAATAAAAAGAGGATGCTCGATCAGTAAAACTCTAATATGTTGACAAATTATAGTCTCTTAATTAAGAAAAGATAAGAGAGGTTACCGGTAGCGAGAGTAGACTCGAGGGACTTCACAATAGAGCCCATGGACTTGTTAATGGTGGTCATCTTAGCCTGCGTATCTAGCCTAGCGACAACGGCATCGAGCCTGGAGGAGAGCCTCAAGTAATTCATCTGTTCAGTCCTCTTACGAATGGCGTTCTCAGCATAGATCCGAGCGCCGTCCATGTTTCCTTTCTCGATCGCCTTCTTCACTTTCAATTTCTCCGCTTTCTCTTCCTTCTCGCACTTCCTTGACTGCCTTTGCAGCGATTTCGATGTGAATTTCAAGTCCATGATCTGATTCAACAGCTTCTCTGTGTTTCCCATCCTGTTTCTTTTTGCCAAAATCAAATGACCCTCTCTAGTTCGATTGGATTCTATCAACTCTTTCTTCTTTTTATTCTGCTGTAAGGGAAAGGGGAAGGATGGTGCCGGTGAGTTTCTTAAATGACCATGTTACCCTCGGGAGTCCGCGTGCGCGACCGTGTCGTTCGCTGCCTCGTTTGCGATTTGCTTGCCTTCTGGAATACTTTTTATTATTATTATTATTATTTTACCATGACAATCTTCTTTTGTCTTACAATTGTACCCTTCATTTTTTCAATTTCAGGCATCCACATCCATGCTCTCTCTATTTTAGTTATATTATTATTATCTATAAAGCTAAAAAAGATTGCGGTTTCAAACAATATTTTACACTGTTCATCTAAACTCAGAGCACTGTGGACTGGAATAGTTAACTTACATTACATTATTATTATTATTATTATTGGTATACTAAAACTGAATAAAGAAGTCACTTGGCCAAATAATTAAGGCACACTTCCTGCCCACGAGAGTTCGAATCTCTCAATCAACAAAATTAATTTTGGATCCCACAGTTTTCTGCTTTTATGGTTCCATTATAGTTGTGTTAGCACTAGTGGTAAAAATAAGAGTTTTTATTTTATTTTATGGAATAACATAGTCATTACAAATACTTTCCAGACTATTATAATTAAAAAATTAATTAAGGAAACAACAAAGTTAATGGGGCGTGATATTAGAAGCACATTATAATTCATAGGTTATATGGTTGAGAACAACATAATTATTAATTTTCTTAAATTAATTCATAATTATTAATAAAAATGATTAATTGTAGTACTTTTAAATTTTAATAGAATTCATGGACTTAAAAGATTAATTAATAATTATTAAAAACATTAAAGTAAGATACCGTTAGTTAATTAATTGATTTGATAGTTTGTTTGTTTTTAAAAAAATATTGTGCCCATAGTCACTTAAGAATTTTGACCTGGCTGCTGCTGATGGTATCTTTTTATTATTAATTTTTTTATTATTATTGAAATTCCCAAACGACAGCGTTTGCGTTTGAATTTTCTTGACGGTTCCTCACCCCTATCTCGGCAGTCGGCATGTGTCATGAATGACACAGCTTCTTTTTTTCTTTTTCTTTTTAATTATTTTTTTCTTCTGTCTTTTCCCCCCGGCTCTCACCCCATATTATATTTTGGATTTGATACGGGTTATTTTGATTTCTAATATTTAATATTAATAGTTTTTAGAGTTTTGATTTGATTTTTAAAATCTATCCTCCAATAATATTTTTTTATGTGTTGTTTTTTTTCTAGGGTTTTCTTTTTCTTAATCTTTTTGTGCAATTTCTATTAATTTTTAATTTGATCATTTATTGAATTTTATGGTGTATATTTAATTTGATCCTCATTTTTTTTAAATAATGTTTTTTAACTTCATCCTTCAATCAAATTTTTTTATATTTTATTTCCATTCTTTTAATTGCTAATGTTTTTATCTTTTTACTCAATTTTATCATTCAATATTTGATTTGTTTGAGATTGATTTCATAGTTTTTTAATATATGATATTTTCATTCTTAAAATCTGAGTCACAAGTTTAAAAAACTTATGCGGGTCAACATTTCTTTAAATTATTTTTTTTATTTTATTGTTCAATAATTTCTTTAAAACAAGTATATTTGTTTTTTTTTAATATTTTATTAAGTTATTCTAATATATAACATGAGCCATGAATTTTATGGTTTAATCCAAGTCGACCCACTCTTTATTATCCTAACTTAACCTATGTTGTTGTTTTTTATTCATTTTTGTATTTTCAAATGTTTGTTTTCAAATATTTTTTTTATCTATTCACTATCATTATTTATTTATTTATTTATTTATTTATTTATTATTAAAATAAAATCATCTTATTAAAAACTATAAGAACAATAAATGTGTTATTAGGTTTTCTTATTTAAAAAAAAAAACTTAAAAAAGTACCTGAAACATAATTTCTTATGAAAGATCCGCGGCACAACATTGACACAAATCTAATTTAATATTTAGCATTGTATTTCAAAAATATTTAAAAAAAAATTGAAATTTCTTATTTTTATTTTTTCATTTTAAATTAAAATTTTATGGTGTTTTTAGATATTTTTGGGTACTGATGTCAAAAATAATTTTTTAAAAATAAAAAATATTTTAATATATTTCTAAACAAAAAAACACTTTTAAAAACAATTTCAAGTAAAATTCTAAAATTCATAAATACAAATCTATATAGCAATATAATCCATCTAATTATTTAAAACCTTGTCAATAATTATTATTTTTTGTCATTTTCTGCTACTCAATATTGCACATGCAAAGTCACATAAACATGTGAAAAGAGTGGTCTGTCTCTCTTTTTCACTAGAAAAAAAACACATTATGAAAATTAGCACGAGGATAAGTGGCCTGATGAATTTGTCAAGTAGAAGAGAGTCAGAGAATCATCAACGATTACTGTAGCAGCCATCACCACCGCCACTGCTACTACGAACACTAATATTCCAAAACAATTTTTTGTCCTCAGTTTCCTCACTTTCTTGTGCTTTTCAAACATCACCAGCGGTTGTTTGTTTTACTTCCTGTAACCATATAAATCCAGGCCTCGCTCGTTTCTTTCATAAAAATCTCTACTTTTTCTTTGTCCTCAAAGAAAGTTCAAAATTTACAATCAACAAGCATTCTTGGTTTTTGAGAAATAAAACCATGAGTTTGTTTAACTGGGTCTCTTTGGTTTTGTTTTTGTATTTGTTGAGTCCAATTTTAAGCTTAAATGGGTCATCAGATATCCCTTCAAGGTTTCTCAATTATGCCAAAAAAAGAGAGCTATTTGATTGGATGGTAGGGGTAAGGAGAAAGATACACGAGAACCCTGAATTGGGTTATGAGGAATTTGAGACTAGTAAGCTTATTAGAGCAGAACTGGATAAGATGGGTGTGAAATATAAACACCCACTTTCAGTTACTGGTGTTGTTGGCTTTATTGGGTCCGGTAAACCTCCTTTTGTTGCATTAAGGGCAGATATGGATGCTCTTGCTATGCAGGTTTGGTTTAACTTGATTTTTTTTTACTTCTTTTTGTTTTTCTAATTGTGTTAAATCAGTTTGATTCTTGTAGGAATGATAATATATATTCAACTCTATCTTATAGCCTCAAAAGGGAAAAAAAAAAGAGTTGGATTTCATTGAATTGAGTTTTGAGAATGTATCCCAGAAGGGTGAGATCTAGTTGCTAGCTCTTTTATTGTTGTTCTTCTTCTTCTTTAACTGGGATCAGTTTTTGTTGTTTTTCTATGCTTCTGTAAGTTGACTTAAATATTTTTGTCGAAATTTGTTACCTTCATTAATTATACTGGTTTTCTAGAGTGACAGCCATTTACGCACAGCATATTGTACTTTTAGTTTGGATTCAATTGTAATTGGTGAAATAAAGTTCCACAGAAATTGATTCATGGGTGCTTGAATAACAGGAAATGGTGGAGTGGGAGTACAAGAGCAAAGTTTCTGGGAAGATGCATGCTTGTGGTCATGATTCTCATGTTGCAATGCTTCTTGGTGCTGCGAAGATCCTTCAAGATCATCGTGAAGAGTTGAAGGTTTGTTGCTTTGTTTTGGCTTGTTATTACTGATGTTTTATATGCACAAATTATTATTCTGTAGCGCTCTTAAATCCTGACAAAAAAAATTTCAAGTACGTGAGTATATGCTAAGTTTTATAGCAATAGTAGAATCTTTTTCCTGAATATTTGTGCCGTCATTGACACATTGTTCTTCAATGACCTTTTTTTCTTTGAAGCAGAGAAAATGACCTAGCAATTTCCTTCATATGCTTTAGCTTATTCTGTTGGAGAAGAGCATAACACAAATGCCACACAAAACACTCACCATGGTTGTTAAAAACAGGTTCCAAATTGTAAAATCTCGCCCAAACATAAAAAAGAACAGAGTTAACACAGATAAAAAAAATAGCCATGAGCAAAATTGTATGTGACTCTCTTGCTAACGAATGAACTCGATAATAATGCGAGTTATAGGCCAGTTTTAATGAGTTCAAAGTGCTCCCTTTTTGGCCCATTTCCATGTTGATCGAGCTACTTTTTAAAGCTTGCACATGTTACTCTGCTATATTTTTTAACATGCAAGTTTCCTCATTTAACTTCCAGTGATATCATAGGAAAGACACTTTTTTTTTTTCATTTCTTATATTTTTATTTGTATATCTATTTCCCAATCAGGTATTTAGATTATGCTATCTCTTGATAACCTATATAGCAAATAGAGGACTAGAAGCGGTATTCCCACTGCTTTTATGTTATTTTCACTTCTTGACTTCTTGTAGTGACTAATCTAACCCTATTTATATTATTTCTTAAAATTTAAGTTTAAGATTAGTACAAATAAAAGACCTCTTAACATAATACAAAAAACAATAAATTAAATGCTAAATTTAAAATTGTATCTCAATGACATTACTTATTAAGTATATATTTTTACGTGAATTGATATTTCGTTTTTTTTTTTTTTTTTTCATTTTATTATTTGTAATATATCCTCATACAAAAATTATACTTATATTGATGGTATCATTTGACAGTATTTTGTATCACCAACATAGCAATGTAGCATATTAACAAATTTTATTTTATCAAAAATACATTTTCATTCGTAAGAAACAGTTAATTACTTTTCAAATGAAACATTATTTAAACATTTTCATTCACCAACATAGCAATTACTTTTTAAATGAAACATTACTTTGACATTGTGAAATACTTATAATATTTTTTTCCTTCATATGTGTTACAGTTAATTACTTTTCAAATGAAACATTATGTGTGTGAGTTAATATCACTTTGAACTTCTGCAGTTCTATCTTCTGGGGGACAATTTCTATGTTTAATTTAAGTATTGATAGTTTATGTGAACTTTGTATTTAACCGTGTATTTAAACATCATTTTGGTCTTTTTAAAGTAATAACATCATTAAATTTTGTTTAGAACTTTTATGTTTTTATTTTTTGCATTTAATATTAGGCTTTTTCATAGTAGGTAAACTCGTACATTTTCATGATCTGAGTCAATAAGAGCTAAAACGATCTGGGTGATTTTTATTTGACAACCTTGATGCCCACACAAGCTAAACTCACTTCATTTTTTCTCCACACACACAGCACTAATATTTGGAGTGTACGCTTATCGTCCTCTGGTGCACATTCTTAAAATTACATGGAGCACTCACAAGGTGCTCGCACTTGTTATACACATAACAACACACTTGCAGTGCACTTACAAAAACCAATTCTGCCTATGTATACTGATTTGATGTCAGTTCAGATAGCTAACTTTCCTAGCTAGCTAAACATAAAGGTTGAAAGGGGGAGGAATTTAATCTTTGAGAGGGACTCAATTTTCAGATAGAAGAGCTAAACATGTTCAAAAATTATGTTAGGGGTGAAAGGGGGTAAATTTTACATCTTCAAGTGGGCCCAAGTAAAATTTTCATGGGGGAAATAGAGCAAATTTTTAGCGCCCTGCATTTTGCATGTACATGCAGACAAACTATACTGACATAATATGTGAAGGTGGTGGTGGCACTAACTTTATGGTTTTGTGTTTTTCTTTTCTTTTACTTAAAGTACTCATTGAAGCAATCTGTTAGCTGTACAAAGAAAAAATACTGTGTAATATTAGTGATGGATCTGCATATTTGGCAAGAGCTCGATTGAAATTCCTTGAAGAAGCAGATTGAAATTCCTTGAAGAAGCAGCTCAAATATGACAATAATACTTTCCAGCTAACAGATACTGACAGTAAGCTCTGTTAAAAGTTCAGGAATTGTTTGGTCTGCCTTAGATGGCTGTTATTTTCTGTATATACCCCAAAACCTTTAACCTGGTGAAATTTGGAAGCTACCTAATGAGTTATGCTGTTAAACAACTAGGCCAGGACAGTCTGCGATTTGGTTTCATACTCTGTACTGGTCCCTCTCTTTGCTATTCTTTGAGAAACCTTCAGCTCTCAAAATTCTAAGAGAACAGGAATTTTGTGGTTCTCTCTCTTATGGTTTCTCCATTTTTCTTTGTTCTATTAGGGCACAGTTGTTCTAATCTTCCAACCAGCAGAGGAAGGTGGAGGTGGTGCAAAGAAAATGATTGAGGAAGGAGCATTAGAGAATGTTAATGCTATATTTGGCTTGCATGTTGCCAATAAGTTACCATTAGGAGAAGTAGCCTCTAGAGCTGGTCCTCTTCTGGCTGGGAGTGGATTCTTTGAAGCAGTAATAAGTGGAAAAGGAGGTCATGCTGCCATTCCTCAGCATTCAATAGATCCAATACTGGCAGCTTCCAATGTGATAGTTAGCTTACAACACCTTGTTTCACGTGAAGCTGATCCACTAGACTCACAGGTGCACATTTTGTTTTCTTCACATTACAGCAACTCTTAACTCTTAATGCCTTTTCATTATAAATGTTGTTTTTAGTCCTCTGCCTTTGCTTCATTCTATAATTCTACAAAGCATTTTATTTCTTAGGATTGCTTCTATGCTTTTCATTAGAGGGTTAATTTACCACCTTGTTGTGCTTGAAAATGGCTTGGTTTTTCTTGCAATATTGAAGCACTTTAGATGAGAAGAGTTCTGTTTTCACTTGTATCGAGATGTTTTGGATATTTTTGTCTCTTACAATTGTGATTTTGATTCAGAAAAGTACCTCAGCTTTTGTTCGATTGTGGCCAGCTTTAATTGTTAATCAATTAGGTTGAGAAATCTAAATTTTATCAAGTGATCAAGCTGTGCTGATTATGACAATAATTAATGAGAATAGAATATAGAATTACATAACTTGTTCCTCTGTCTACTATATGGATGCTATTTTGTAATTCAGATTAGGATGATGCAAAACAATAATTGAGAAAGGTAAGTCATTTAATCTGATTGATGCTCCAGTTTCTTTTTTATATCACTGAAAAAAGAGACTTGCCTTTTCTGGTAGCAGATAGGGACAATGCTCAGCTTGTTGATGTGATTGAACATTGTTGTTCATACTTGTACACTTTTTCAATTTTGGCACTGTATTTAAAGTTAACATGCAGGTGGTGACAGTTGCAAAATTCCAAGGAGGTGGGGCATTCAATGTTATTCCAGATTCTGTTACAATTGGTGGCACCTTCCGAGCCTTTTTAAAGGAAAGCTTTATGCAGCTTCGGCAACGAATTGAGGAGGTATTGCTGTTGAATTATGAGCAAAGATAACTATGTCTGAACAAATTGTATTGAATTTTTGGTTTTATTTCTTTGTGGACAAAAATCTTGTCTGACCTTTTGATCTGGGATCTTTTATTATTGAAATGCTTTTCCTTGGTATGCTTCCCCGTTTTATTCTCAAACTTCTATTCAGGTTTTCCATTTGCTTCCTTGTATGTCACCATGACCAGTCCTGTTTCTCTTTGATTACAGGTTGTCACAGGGCAAGCTGCAGTACAACGGTGCAAAGCTGTCATTAGTTTCCTTGAGAATGAAAAACCTTTTTTCCCTCCTACCATAAACGATAAATATTTGCACGATTATTTCCGAATAGTCGCAGGTGATGTGCTCGGCATTGACAAAGTTAAAGACATGCAGCCATTGATGGGATCCGAGGATTTTGCGTTTTACCAAGAGATGATACCTGGATATTTCTTCTTTCTTGGAATGCAGAATGCGACTCATAAGCAGCTTCAATCCCCACACTCGCCCTACTTTGAAATCAATGAAGATGTGCTTCCTTATGGTGCTGCGCTTCACGCATCATTGGCTACCAGGTATCTTCTTGAATCCCATCCAGAAGTTACCTTGCCTGCGGAAAATGATCATGATGAACTATAAGGCACTTCTTAGCTGTGACCTCATAAATAATATAAATTTCTCGTTACAAGCGATGGAAATTTTCAGGACAACTCTCTGTATTCCTCATGTTGTAAATATGACTTGTTATTCAAGTTAAAATATCCTGGCAAGTCACTTGCTACAGGTTCATCTTTATCAGAACGCTTAAGTGCCTGTTTGGGAGTTTGTTGAGGTTGTTTTTGGTTCAGAATTGCATCAAATTGATGTTGTTTTATTTTAAAAATCATTTTTGATATCAGTACATGAAAATGATCTAAAAACATCAATTTTTTAAAATTTAAAGTAAAAATAAAAATAAAAAATCATTTTTTTTAAAAGCGTTTTTGAAATGCAGTTTCAAATATTTCGGGAATCTTGTTCTCTTAGTTAAGTTTTGAGGAACAATTTGAAGCTATATATGACGCTACACTTTCTAGTTACATCGATATTGCAAATCTTCCCATATCATTTCCAGCTACCCGTTAATTATGTTCTGAAGAAACTGTGCTGTATTGTGAAAATTCATTAGAGTTCCTCGATGGTGCAAATCTTGGTGAAATGGATGCACGCCCCGGTGCGAGATCTTTAGAAGCACATCGCAGCAAAAAGAAGCCTGAAATGGTTTGTTAAATATTTATACCACAATAACGGAGTGGCAACTGGCAACTGATAAACTTATATTATTAAAACTTATTTAATTTGCTAGTGAAAGAAAAAAAAATTTCTGGATTTTAGGAACCCCATTACCTAGAAAGTACACTTTATGGGTCCAGGTGAGCGAGTAAAATCCCGATTGTCCCGGGTTCTTACAAGAGATACACATCTTGACTCAAACTCGAGATTTGTTGTACATATCTTAAGTTTTTTACTATTACGTCATGTATCTTGAGGACTTAATGAGGAATCCCATTAATTAATCTTGGCATCCAAAGAATGATATTGACTTCCATACAATTTGGAGAACAAACAAGTGTAAGAAGTAAAGTTTTGATGAAGTTGGGTCTCAAAAATTCACGAGCGCAACGAAACCATGTATTTTTAGTAATGTGGTCAGTTGTGTTTTTGAAAATATTTGGCTAATTAATATATATACTATAATTTTGTATGGATTCCACTTATCTTAAAACATTGGTTATGAATAAACTACAATTATTTTAAACCTAATTTATAGCATTTGTAAACCTAATTTTTTAAATAGCAATCCTTTCAAAATTGTTTTGAAAATATTGGGTCAACACATTGTAAAGCTCCTAAAAACATGGCGTAGACATGCTCAAATCATCTAGCATTCCACCCTAGATAATACAAAGGCTAACTTTACCAAAAAACCACAAATGCTAAACCAGAAGGTTTTAATTGTATGTCTGTTTGGGAGTGTGGTTAATTATTATAACTAAAGGTGTAAATCAGCACATCAAAATGATCTAAAAAGACCAAAAATGTTTTAATCTAAATCATTTTTTTTTCATTTTAAAAACCGGCAGTTTGGTGTTTTTAGATCATTTTGATATGCTGATTTCAAAAATAATTTTGAAAAAAAAATTATTTTGATGTATTTCAGCACGATAAGCACTTTGAAAAGCTACCGTTTATTTTTTCTAGCTATAATCAAATCCTCAGGGTCATCTTCTATCTCTACCCATATGGGAAGTGGTCATATTCTAAGTGAAGGCTTATGTAAAGCTGGCTGTATCAGTAATCCTCGCCATATGGACTGTTCTGGTGAGCTAATTAATGGATGCTGGAGTTCTGGAAAGGAGCATGCCGGACGGTGACGGTTGAATCGTTGAACCACTGTCTGATATCGTTCAGCATTTCAGTTTTCACTGATGAGATTACATTACATTTTCCAACTGCATTGCTTCTTCAAAAGGTAATACGAGATGCTAGAACAAAAGGGCATTTATTTATAGGAAGACAGAGCAAACAACCTCCTTGAAACATTGAGGATCGCCTCATATACCATTCTCTTTCGACAATATATTTACAAGATGTGATATATATGGTAGAATTACAAATTACAGAAGAAACGACATCTGCCAAGACTGCTAAATAATTTTCCTCGTACTGGAGCGCATGGATTTCCAGCAAACTAATCATACTGTTTTCTCTCTTCTTGAATAGATTGGTAAATTCGGGCAGCTGATTCAGTTGCTGATCTGGGGTTGCGAGGTACAGCCTTGATCACACGAGCCTGCTGCTCATTTGTTTGTGCATTTGGATACGATGCTTGAAGTGTTGGTTCCATCGGAAAAAGAGAGAGTGCGTTTGCTTTGGGCATCTCAGAGAGACTACCCGCAGTACTTCCCTGGATCTCACTTTCTTTTAATCCTTGAAAGTTCTCTGCACAACAGGAGATCACTCTGCTCATCTGGTTTGGCATGTTACATGAACTCTGGAGAGGGATGTTGAAATGAATGTCTCCAACTGATAACTGATTGTCCTTCGACTGCGGTCTGATGTGAGGGCTAATCTGCTCTACAGTAGAGTCGCATACTGATGGGTTCATGACCGGCATGCCGAATGGTTGAAAGAAAGTCTGCCCAAAATGAGGGTTTCCAGGAAGGATACCAACTTCTTGATGGTTAGAAGCCAAAACACTGTATGCTGCATTCAAAAAGTCTCCACCACCCGGAGCAAGGCTAATTGGACCACAGCTGCCGTAAACCGGTGCCATGAATCTAGCAACTGGAGGACAAGGCCCTGCATAGGGCTTGTAAACAAATCCCTCAGAAGGCAACATGACAGGCACCAGCCACTGATTTCCTGGTGGTGGGAAACACCATGGAGATGGTTTGGCAGTGATGGCCACAGGAGCTGGTGGTGCATTTCCTGAATAAGACCCGTAATTTGATCGCTGGCTAATAGGTTCTTTACTAGTTTCATCATTAGTGGAAGGAAGGGGAAGCTTTCCAGCTACATTCTCTTCTGCAAAGTCAGCACTAGTATGCTGCTTTTGTGAATGATCTTTTGGTTTAACAGCCATAGCACACTTAGACGGTACCTTGTTGATCGGGGTAACCTTCAAGGAAGCTCTTCCCACATAAATGTCATCTTCAAGCAATAGATGCGGAGATCCAGCAATCAATTTCTGAACCTGCACGGAACAAAACAATCAAGGAAGAAACTAGTACATATCTTATGGTAGAGAAACACAAGTGGAGTTATCAGCTTACCTTAATGAGTCTATGCAACTCAAATACTTGCAAGGCAAAGACTCTTTGCTGACTGAAATATAGTACAAGAGTTGGGAAAATCACTAGATAATTCTAGATAAAAAGAGCACGGAAAGCAACGCATAATGGAATTGTCCAAAAGTAAGAAAAAATAAACGAGCACTAAATAATGACAGAAAAACGGCTCATACTATTAGGTAAACAATGACTATTAAAAATTCTAACAAGTTCTAATTCCTTGGAAAACTAATTGTCAGTTCATCTTCCACACAAGTATGAACACCAGAACCTATGGAGCTCAATTTTGAAGACAAAACTCCCTGCTAGGGTGCATCTGATGGAATTCCAACCTAAATCACAATATACAGAGATATCCACACCCTAGTTCTGTACAACAAGACTCAAAACAAGCATGTGTTAAAATGCACAAAATAAAGGAGCATGTCTATAACTATATAATAATGGATTGGAACAGGACATATTATAAATGCAGAAGTAACAAGCCAACCCAGTTCAGCCACACTAGAAGAAGCCTTAGAATATAGTTGACCGGTAGATTTCAAGAAGAATAATGCTGCATGACATGAACAGTTTGTAACAAATTTCATACAAAATGACACATGCAACAGATTGATGACCCAAAAATTGAACAAGCTCATCACCTATATCACAGTATCTTTTCACGTGAAATTCATGAAATTTTAAAATGCAGGCATTTGAATGCTGGATATGCTGAAAGCAGAAAGCAGTATAATTTTAATCCCGTAATGTGTCATAATCTGTTGCCTTCTTGAGAGGATATGAATCCCAAGAAATCTATCCTTGCCATTCCATCACAAATTTAAGTGCAATGATTCTAGGAAAGTCAGGAATTTAAATCTATTTTATTTGTATGCTATTTGGTGAATCTAGTAATTTTAGGGGGCTTTATATATATATATATATATATATAATAGTTAGTATTGTTTAGGACTAGTATATGGTTTAAGACTTCATTCTATTTCTTATGGTGTTTTAGAATCTCATCATTAGGACACCTACTATCATGTTTAATGATAACTGAATGATTATTGAGAATTGAAACTAATGTTTTCTCCCTTTCGTACAAATCTTTCTCTTATTTCACACATCTATTCCAATACCCTTTTCATCCCTCTTCTCCTCCTTGATTCCTCTCTCGTATTCCTGCCCTACATAATAAAATTGAAGTCATTTTCTTATACTGTAATGTTTAAGCAACCAGTTCCGGCATCAGGTGGTACCAGCGACATGGTTTCAAATATGTCTGTCAGTCCCTCAATTTTCCCTCCTAATTCAAATTAGTTAACACTCAATAGAATATAATCGGAGTGGCCAATTTCCCTTCTTTTTTTTTTTTGCAAACAAAAGGCACAATTTGCATGTCATATAATTGGCAAGATTCTGAATAATTATAAAAATGCAAGAAATTAATATCCAACACCTGAAAACCAAGCCAGTAGTATTCTTGGAAGAAAATTAATTTCTACGATATTCAAGAGGTCAGGTTCTAGTTAACCAAATTCAATCATATTTCAAACAATATCTAGGCAGATCATGATGGATCTTAAACACCAACATCTTATGGTAATCACCAAGTATTATGTTATTTTTTTTGCAAGGAATCAGCTTTCAAGATCATATGCTAGCCTACTGAGCCCCATTACCTAGCTGAAGAAAACCAACTCAATTGCACATAAGCTGAATTTTTGTGGATTTAACAGAAGTTTCTCTACCATGTGAATATTCACTAAAATATGCCTATTGATGATTGTAAATTCAGTATCCTTATCAGTGGCATCCACACAACCTAACTTTTTCATAGCACAATCAAGGAGTTTGGATTTCCCCCCCTGAACATAGATTTTGAAAGAATAAGCAACCAACTTAGACACAGAAGCATTCCTTCTCATATATTTGCATCATGAAAGGTCTTTCTGCTCATTATCATTATCAAAGAATGCAATTAAGAGAAGCATCTGACGAGATAGGTAGCAATTCATTAGAAAACTACAGGCAAAAGAGCAAATAAGCACGCCTGAAAACCAAAATGGGATAATGATATTTATATTTTCACAAAAACCCATAAAAAAATTTCCTTGATTTGGATGTGATTGAGACACATAGTCCTTTTTCTCAGAATTCTAAATGCAATCGATCTGAATTGTAGAAGAAATAGTTTTTTTCTTCCATGGATCTTAGAATTACACTTATGCTTTTCTTTCATTAAATATCCCTCATATTAACAAAAATTTACCATGTTAACATACTTGCAAAATGAGACATGACCCAATCACGAAAGGATTTTCAGATGTTTAAAACTCAGAAGATAACGTGCGGGGAGCCAAATTTTTACCAGAAGAAGATAAGTATAAATTCACTTCAAAGAGTTGGCAAGACTGAAACTGGCACAGTTGTACATAGAAGTGAAAGAAGGAAAGCATCAGAATTCTCCATAAAAGTAAGCCTTCAGTCTTATGAAATTTTTATCCTGAGGGAAGTATACTTTAGATGTCTTTGTGAAGATTCATCTAATAGAAAACCAAGGTGTAGCACATGTGGATTTCGTGTATTTCTACTAGTTGCTTCTACTTCATTGCTCAAAACCACAAACTTAAGTTTGAAGTTTGTATTGCTTATACGTGTGAGTGTAGCAAGAAGGTCACCAATCCAACCCAATTTACCTATTGAAATTGAAAAACAAACAGATGACGAGGGGATGAACCAGTCATTGAGGAGGCTAGAGAGAGAGAAAGTTTAACAGAACTTCAGTCCACAGAAGGAAACAAATGGTATTGCAAAAAAAATAGTCTGAAAACAAATTGTAAACCTTGTGAAAGTATATAGAGTACTCCAAATTCAAAGAGCAATGGACACTGTTGAAGGACTGCCAATAAAATTGAACTCCTTTCATTTAAATCATTAAATTCATTAATTGTCATTCATTTATGTCCTTTAAGTTACTTGAGCATCATGCTATTCAAACTGAGCCAACAGTTACAACATTCCCATGATGAATTATTCTGGTTGGAGCCATGTGCGACCCAACTAATTAGTGCAACTGAAGTGAATAACTACAAAAACGCATTTTAATTCAGATGTGGATACAACAAAATACCTTTTGTTCTACAAAGTAAAACATATTGCAGTAGTTTTGATGCTTATTAGCTGCAGATACGTAAATTAAAACCATTTGACAGGAATACTTACTTGACAATAGCTCTTCTTGCTTTCCAGAATTGTTTCTCACCTATTACTCCTACAACATCATCAGGAGTAATCTCCAGAGAAATTATAGAGTCCACAACAGAAGTTTCTGCGGCATCATCACTCCTTTCAAGATCTCCTGCTTTCAACGACCCAGATTGCTTGTCTTCACAGTACTTGCTTCCTTTCTCAAGCCCACAACAATTTTTGTTACCATCTTGAAGCAATGCCCTTGAATATAATTCACTTCTCACCATGGAGGGATTTTCCTTGCTTGTGACAACTCGGTATTCCACCAAAATATTATCCCTGATGACAGTCTTGTCTGGCGTTGTAGCAAGCTCTGGATTCAACATTTCATTTGTACCAGGTAAGCATTTGAGGACATTCACTGAATTCTTTCTATTATCTTGATTTGAAGATGAACATGTTCGCTTTAAAGATTTGGTACTTTTAATTTTGCCTGTTGGGCTTGACGATGCAGCTACTGAAGGTATATCTTTAATTGATGCCACTGCAGCAAATTTTTCCATGGAATTCTGACAAGCTTCAAATACTTTTCCATTGTCTTCTATTTGTATTCTCATATGGTCTATTTCCTTTACATTTATGGTGCCAGAACCTTTCTTCTGGGTTTCAGAAGTGTTTTGAAATTGCACAGAGAAGCTCAAGTTCAAACAAGGCTGATTTTCTTGATCTTTGCTGTGCTGACTGTTGTTACAATAAGGATTTGATCCTGACTGGGAGGAGCTATGAAATCTAGAGTCATTTTCATCTCCAAGCTTTTTCCATGAAAAGTTCTTTAAGTCGGGGAAATTATGTGGTTGAAATGAATCGCAAGTAGCACCGGATGACAATGGCCGTGAGGTATTCAAGCTTTGGTCATTTGCAACTTCCAGAGATTTTTCTTCTAGACTTGTCATCAGAGAGCTTGACTTAGCTCCTCCAGAGGAATAATAAAAATGCTTCTCAGTCAAATGCAAAGGTGTTGGGGAGTTACAAAATGGAGTAAAAACACTCCTTTCATGGCCAGTCCCCTACAAAGATAAATCATTTGTAATCCAACAGCACAGGTTGCAGAGAAGTATGGAAATTCGTGTTACACAACCATATATCCATTGCAATGATAACAAAATCAACCCAAAGAATTATACAAAAGAAAAAAGTAAATGGACAAGAATACATTTTGAAAACACATAAATATGGCAGAAATAATCAATAGAAAAAAAATTCCAGCCCCTTTTTCTTCCCGAAGCAACCTCCTTCATTCTATAAGCCAAATTAAAATGTTCACGAAAGTAGATGAACTGAACAATCAGAGCGGTATCCTAAGATCACATTTATGTCTACAAAACCAGTTCCTCGGGGTGGGGGCAACAGATAGCTGCACTGCCTAATGAACCAACCCCGTGCTATGGAGAAAGCAGCATATAATTCAAATCAATCAGAATCTAAAAGATGTAAGATGCTTACCAAAGACATGAAGCAAGGGTATATCATTGTCAAACTTAGTGACCAAAACAGGATAAATTCAAACTGGGAAAGAGAAAGAAAAGTTATCAAACTCACATGGCTTGAGGATATAGAAGGGACCAAGCTGCTGCCGTTGTTAGGTAGAATAGGCAACATGGACCCTGACCCTGAGCTAAATCTTTGAGAAGGAATACAGAGCTGTTCATACAGGGCCATCTTATTCCTTGGAGGTGCCCTCGGCCCTCCTTTCTCTGCATCATTCACATTAAGTCTTGGAAACATAGGACTCATCATCTTTTCCTCATCCTTTTCCCCTCTCATTTTCCACTTTTTTTGCTCTACTCGAATATACTTATTCTTTCAGCAATATCCAAACACAATCCTTTTTTAAGCAGGAGTCACTATTAAAGAAAATGCCCATCTAGATAGCAATTTAAAATCATTGATCAAGGAAACAGAGGTTCACCCAGAATCAAATATTAAAAAAAAAAAAGCTATTTGAATTTACTCTATTGTAAAAGTACCCAAAGAAATATCTACGTGGTTCCAGAAAGCAAGCTTGGAGGACAGATTCGACCACGAATCAAAAACCAGAGAACAGGCTAAGCCATATACTTTTTGAAGAATTTACAATTCGTTTCGAGTTACTCTCGAAAAAACAAATCTCCAGATTGAAAACCAAAAACAAACAACAGGAGAGCATGAAAAGAATATTGTCAAAAACAGAATTTTACAAGTACTCAAAAGCAGCAGACCTCAAAAAAATCAAAACTTTCTAGACTGGAAATGGACTGCCCAGAAGATATTAGCTCAACTTCAAACCAAACGTGGAGCAGAAAATCAGGTGGCCACAAGGAAAAACACGACACACTCTCAGCTGAGAGCAAGAGGGAAATGATCAGTCACTACTAGTTGGGGGAAAGGAAAGAAAGGGAGGAAGAATCGAGGGATGATTTTATGTTGTGGGCAAACATAGATTCGGCTAGAGAAGAGGGTTGCCTTGAAATTACACAAAACAGGATCTCTTCTTCTCTCTGCTCTCCCCAACACCCCATAAAGCAAGGCTCGACCTTTAAATGAAAGAAGTTGTGGACTTGGTGGGTCCCAGGTGGATAGAACTCAATGCTTTACTTCAATCCTCTCTTGTCCAGCTTTTTCCGGTACCTACAAGTTGGATCCTGCCACTTCAGATAGACCCCACAACACATGGACCATTATTGTTCTTCGTATGAATATTTCGATTGGGCTAATGTTGATATCACCAAATGTTTTTTTAGAACCCATCTATTGAAGAATTATATATATATATATATTGAGAATATCATGCATAGAATTGATGTATAAATCCAAGGGTGGAGGAGGGGGAGGCTCTTAGAAGAGGTCAATAAAAAGTTGAAAAATACAAGTACAAGCTGTACGGTTTCCTTGTACAGAGAAGACAACAAAAGTGCCTGAAAATGAGAGAGATGAATAGGGAGGACTAGTTCTCTACGAAACGTGCGTGATTGGCGTCCTTCACTGATTTTTAAAACCACATGTTTCTCTTTTTTCCCCTCAAATTTTGGACAATCCTTTCTACTAAAAATCCGTTACGAATCTTCGATATATGTACAGAGAGAGTCTTTTTTTTCTTCTCGAAGCCTGTTTGGCTGTCTGATCCAACTTATTTTTGCCTTAAATTTGAAATTTTATTTATTTATTTATTTTGTTTTTTAAATGAATATGTTTTGGTGTTTTTATATCATTTTGATGTGATGATATTAAAAATGATTTTTAAAAAATAAAAAAATATCATTTTGATACATTTCGGCACGAAAAGCACTTTCAAAAACTACGGCAATCGCACTCCCAAACAGGCACTTGGTCGCGTGTGGCTCATTTCCAGTTATGTACATGATAGTGTGGTATGTAGAAGTTATTTTAAAAAACTATTATTTTTAACATTAATATATGAAAATGATCTAAAAATATCATAAAAATAATAATTTAAAATTTTAAAAAAAATCATTTTAAAAAATACTTTTAAAATACAATATCAAACTTAAAAAAAATACTTTTAAAATACAATATCAAACCAGATGAAATCTTTCTTTTCTGTAATAAAAAAGGAGTGAAAAAAAATTAATTTAAAAAAAAATACTTGAAACCCAATGACAAACAGTATAGAGCCTTCCTTTTTGTGTGCAAAAAGGTGTGGCTTAGGGGGGTACTGACCTAACTATTTTCTATTATATAATAATTAAATAAATTATAATCATGGCTAAAATATGTTTGTATAGTTGTTAGACAGTTACTTGAATCTATTTGGATTAAAACTTGAATAATTTTTAAGTAGTTCATAATTGGTTAATTATAACTTAGTCCTTGTATTTTATCAAAATAAGTTAATTACTCAATATGATATTAAAAATAATTTAATAATCTTTTGATCATGCTTAAATATTGAAAAGTTACTTTTTTAATAATTTAATAATCTTTCAATAGCATTTTATTTCAAAAGTTACCTTTATTCTCCTCCAACTTTCCATCTTATTTACTTGCTTTTTTAGCTTTTCTACTTTTTAAAATTTAAAATTAAACTAAATTGAAAAGGAAAATAATTTGGACTAAAATGATTAATTTATAAACGAATGGAAAAATATAGGGATCAAATAACAATTTCTATTTTCAATATTTAAGGACAAAAATTAATAATTTAGTATTGTTGACATTAATTAAAGATCAAATTACAAATATTTAAAATTTAATATGAGATTACAAATAAGTCCCCGGAAGAGCAATGCAACAATAAAATTATGCTTTGAAAAGTGTTTTTTTATTTTTTTTAGCTACAACAAAATTAAAAATGAGTTAATTTTTCTAATTCACAACCTTTAAAGAAGAAGAAAATAAAAAATAATTATTTTTTTTCAATTTTAAAAATTAGTGGAAGTAGAACAAATAAGAATTAAAAGAGGAGGGGTAAAATCAAAAGAAAACAAACTTAAAAGGATGATATGCAAATTTATTGGGCCAAACATGAATTATTAAAAGAAAAGAGAAAAGTGAAATCAGGCCATCACAAGCACCAACCAGAGAGAAAAACGAAGGCGACGGCAAAACAATATTTTTTACCGTCACAGCCACAATCAATCAGAAAGACTACTTTGCCGGTTAAAGAAAGCAGAGTGATCACCACGCTAACAGCCACCTTTTCACTTTCTAAGAAAAACACTACTTTGCCCCTCTAGGCAGATGGTTAGTAAGGAAAACCTCAGTGAAAATGACAAACAAGCCCCTACAGCGAAGCTATTGAAAGATTCCATTTCTTAGATTTTTTTGGTAATGATTTCTGACTCTTCCACTTTCCTAAATATACGTGAAACACACTCGATCTAAGGTCATGAAAATCAATTCCGTGTAGAGTGCTTATTTTTTAATTCAAACCAAATGTTTTATATTTATATGTATATAATTAAATATATTAATTTAAAAAAAATTAATTCAAATTTAAAAATAAAATCGTACAATTTAATCTAATTAAAGACAAAAAAAATTATTTTAAAAAAAATTATGAATATATATAATATTATAAGAATATCATCATCAATCTCACAAGGTCATTACATTCTCAGATTACTTTAAAATTTTAACATAATATATATAAATATATCAAAAAAATTCTCATAAAATTTCATCTCAATCTAATGATCAGATTAAAAGATATAATTAATATTATAAAATTATTTATTATTTAAAAAAACATTATTTAACCAAAACGACACGAGAGGAACGAAACCGGAATATTCTAACTAAAATTATAACAAAATTTCCGAAACAAGCCAAAATTTTAAACAAGATAAAAATTACAATATTTTATCTCGTTTTTTTAACCGGCACCCGTTCTAAAGTCTCAACAATTCCATTTCTTCGGGCTACTAAGACGAAAGAGTTGCTTCATACAAACTGGTGTTCCAGCAAAGGCATCAAAATTCACATGCACTATCAAATTAAAGTTCCATCAAATAAAAATGAAAAAGGGGCGGCAAAAGCAAGGGAAAAGGCCAAACTCTTGGCTAGAAAGATACATCCAAGACATTACCGTTGCCCATGGAGTCCCTGCAAAACAAACATCTACAGAAAATCTGAAGTTTAAGTTCAATTATTTGATCATTCAAAGTAAAATTATCAGCGCCCGAGTCTTAATACAAAGCTTATTGAACAAATTACTGGGGCGAAAAATTAAAACATTAGCTTCCGGGTCCCAGCAAACATCCATCTGCAAGACCAGTTCATCCATCAGAACCTAAATTAAGAATAACATCTAAATTTCCAAAAAGATTAGACAGAAAATGAGGGCGTATGGAACATAATTAGTCTTGCATGTACAGAAAAATACACAAGAGAACTGACATTTGCAGAAAAACAAGCAGCCAATCAATTTACTCGTTTCCATATTTTGTTTAGAGAACCACCATATACTTCAAAGGTCAAACACTCTGTATTGCAATTCAATGTTTCTATAAATCAGATAGTGTATGGTTTGCTAGTCTAACTAAATCAGATTGTTCATGCCTAGCAATCACTTTCATATAGCGAATCAACATAGCTGACTCAATTCGGGATTCATAATTCACACTCCAAATTAATAAGAGGTGTGCAATTACCAATTACATAACAATATAGTTGCACTTCTTCATCATTATCATCCTATTATAATTCAATGGCTAACATCCACCTAAATGACTGATCCTTTTTCACAATAGAGTCTAACAGCATTCCCATATTGATTTGTCAATTTGCAAACATTAATGTAATATATTCCCACAATAAAATCTACATCAGCACGCAAAGTTTTAAGCACAACGAACAACTTCACATCAAGACATCAGATGACAAAAGGAGAAGAGAAATGAAAAGGACAACGAAAGTAGTGCCTAGTTCCATAAAAGTAAAAACGATTTAAGGAAACAATCATCTGTGAACAAATTTTGGTTCTTTTATGCGTTGTGATTGATTACGGTGATTCAATCTCTTGGTTGTTTGGCAGGGTTTGTTAGCTTACAAGAGAGCTTTTTTGTTTCTATTGATTAGGAAATTAGATTTGGGTGTGCATTGTAATTTACAATTAGGGTTTCAGTAGTGATTTTTCACACAAATAAATAAAAACCCATTTGATAATAATAATAATCAGTAAAATTAACATCAAAAACCACCATTAAGAACTTAATTCGAGGAAAAAGAAACATGTTACCTCAAAGATGAAGACACATAAACAAGATGGATAAGAAGCGGGTAAATCAATGAGAGTGAGAAGAGGAGTGGTGGTCAGGGGAAGGAGCATAAATCCTGTTGTAGAATTGTTCTCCGGCGAGGTAGATTCCAAAGGCTACAAGAGCGATGCCGAGGCCAGGAGTGGCGTGGCGGAATTGGTTGGTGAGCATCGGATGCTTCCTCCATTCGTCTCTTCTCCTGAAAAACTCTCCTGTTGATCCCAATGGTTTCCCCATCTCTCTCTCTCTCTCTCTGCCTCTTCTCTTCAATTTGCTTTTCTAACTCAACTCTCAGAAATTGCCTCGCTCTTCTGTTGTCATTGGGGTTTTGTATGAAAACACTTTAAGAAAATCAATATTTGCTTTTTATTTTATTTTCTTAATATATATATAAAATTAAGGAAAAAAAACATAAATGAATCTTATTCACCACTTCAAAAATTAAACACACCTACCTAACATCAAATAAACAAATTATCACAAAATAATTAAAAAATAAACCCTAAAGTTATTTTTAAAAAAAATCAAATAATGCAATGGCCCGCACATGTGGCTATATATTTTTTTAAAATCATGCATCAAAGAAAAAAAAAATAGTTTGTGTTTGAGAATGTAGTTGTGGTTATTTTTTAAAGTGATTTTTATTCAAAAATACATTAAAATTATGTTTTTTATTTTTTAAAAATTATTTTTGACATCAGCACATCAAAATAATCTAAAAACACTAATTTTGTTAATTTAAACTTAAAAATAAAAATAAAAAATGTTCAAATTTTTTCAAAAATACTTTTGAAAAGCACTCCCGAACACCCCCTAGTTTGTTCATCTCTAGAATTTAATCATTGTGATGGTTGGAAAAATAAAATCCTTTATTTTCTTAATTAAAAACTAATTATCAACTTATTTTATTTGCTTAAAACACTCTAGAGATCAAATAAGTAAAAATAAGTAAAATAAAACTCAACATCAAAATTAAATTTTATAAATTTCAAAGGACCAGTCTGCAATTAGTTAAAAAATAATGGGAGATTAAATTGAATTTGTGAATGAAATTTTTAATTTGTTACTCGTATTTTTCCCATGAATCTTTTTTCTTTCAATTCAACTCTTTTTTTCTCGAAAAAACAAACAAACAATTGAGCTCTAATCATAAAAAGCTAAAATATGGACACAAATAAATTAAAATAATTCAAGAACAAAATCAATTTTATTTAAAAAAAAAAAAAACTATTATAATCCAATTATAAAAACTCTTTTCCATGACATTAGGAATAAATTAGCTTATTTTTTTTTTACATTGAAAATAAATTTGGAATGCTACCTAAAACTAAAACGCAACAAGGGTACACTAAGCTAATTTACAGCATACTACAAGAAGCATGCCCGGGATATTTCATGGTAAAATGAAGTCTCTCTCAATCCCACTATGAACAGTTGGATAACTACTATATGACAAGACTGTAACAAGGAGAGCGAGGAAGAACAATGTTTTTTTTTTTGAATTCGCGGAAACCGCACCCTGAAAAACATATTTTATGGGCCCGGATGAGTGAGTAAAATCTCGGTTGTGGCTCTTACAAGAAATATATGCCCTAACTCGAATCCGAAACATGCTGTGCAGATGTCAAGCTGTTTGCCAAAACATCACTTCTTGGGGACGATGAAGAACAGAAGGTGCAGCTAATACCCGAGAAACCATGAAAGATCATCCCAAGTTTCTTTTATTCTCACGGTGAAAATTGCTGGAGCTAAAGAGACGCCCCGCGCCAATGCAAAACCTTTGCATTGGAGATCTTTTCTGTGGTTGCATTCTTGAGAATGACTTGATACCAGAAAAAAGAATAAATACAGAGAAATATGTGAAGTTCCAAACAGCTTCTCTTTACTCCATGCATTCATTGTATTTGAGATGTTCCAGTTATCTTGTATTTCTGCTCGCAGATTTCTTTCGCTTTGCACACTCACCAAACAATGAAAATCTCCCCCTTCTGCCTCGAGGTCCAACTGGAGCCCCTTTGGCCTGTTCAAGTGCAGAAACAAAACATTGATCAACGAGAGGCAAACACACTTCCACTGAATGACAGAGGTACCTGTTTGAGAGTGTGGTTGCGGTAGTTTTTGAAAGTGTTTTTTGTTTAAAAATGCATCAAAATGATACTTTTTTATTTTTTAAAAATCATTTTTGATATCATCATATGAAAATGATCTAAAAACACCAATTATAGCTCAGATGGTATGTGCAGTTGTTGGCTTCCTATGTTGTCATTTTATTGAAAAAACAAAAGCAGGAAGACATCAGTGTACCTTTGCCCGATTACATCTGCTGCTGTTGTTCCAGCAGAAAAGTCCACTGCAACCTCCTCCACCAGCCGAACCTGATTCATATCCCTTAAAGAAAAAGGAAAAGAGCATGAGAGGCGCGCAAAACATTCATTTTGATGCACTCCCACGTAGAGCTTAACTTATTTTCCACAGTTTAAGCAAAATTCGACCATCCAGAAAACATATAAACATGCAGTAGAATGACAAAATATAATGACAGTATCCTATAATGATAGTTTTAAAATTTTTAGGAAATCAAAGTATAACAAGATTAGGCTTTGAGGGCAAAGGCTTGAAAAGAAATGGTAAAAACAATCCAAGTTGTGGAAAATCTAAAAGAGATCTGCAAAAGACTCACAGGGTTTCTTTGTCTCCATTGCCAACATAGATGCTGCCATGTAGCAAGCTTGGTGATATTGGATAACCTCTATGATCCTCGTGGAGCACCCTCCGATCCTGCATCTTCAACACTTTGAGTTCATGGTTTGATTCATCTTCCCATTTCTGAGAGGGCAGTATCGCTGAATCTATGGAATCCATTTGATTTTGCTGATAAGTGTCTTCCTGAGGCAAAACCTGATTCTTCTCAGGTTTCAGACGACTCAATGATCCAGGGGTGCCCTTCTCTGCCACCTGTAACCAGGCAGTTTCTAACCTCTGCTCACAGATAATTGATTCTATTCCCTGCACCGGCATTTCCTGCTTCTCTCCAGCATTGGCACCATTAAAGCTTCCTCTGTATAATTTTGCGGGTTCTTCTTGTGATTCTAAATCTGAATAACCAGTTACTGCAACAGAACAATTAGCCTTCCCACCCCGCTCAGTCACCAATGTTGCTTCTGTTTGCCTATGACCTTCTTGTATATCGGATTGGTTTGAATAAATCACAGAATCCAGACCATCTGTCACAAGAATAATTCTAACCTCTACATTGCGTCTAAGGACCATCTCAATTGAGTTTGTGATACTGCTCAAAAACCTTTCAACTCTAGCTTTAACATCTTCATCTTCAAATGCAACATATACAGCAAGGGCTCCTGCAAGAACCATAACGAAGATTGTGTATAGCAGCAGAAAGGGAGAACAAGAAACATACGCGTTCACATGCAGAGAGACGAATTACTCATTTATCAAACACGCTCATTAGGATTTGCCAAAATCATGTGGTTATAAGACCCTCTCATGGTTCATAGAAAACTTGAACACACGTAGAGGGGAAACAGCTCTTTCCTATACAGATTAGGCACATAATCTCACAGAATGACCCAACAACCCTAAGAAGCATCATTCATCAAATCAGCTATCCAGCAGAAGGAAAACCATCTATTTTTTACTGTATAGACAACAGAGTTAGAATCTCTATCCCACTGGTACAGTCATCGAAAACCACCAGGAGCAACAAATCAAAAGGGGAAACAATGGTTGTATTCCATCCCACAGATCAAGTCCTTGAGAAACACTAGAAGCACATTTCGAGTAACGAAAGGTTGATGAGATATAGATCTCTAGATCTAAATCAAAAGGAAGGCGAAATCAAAAGGAAAGTTTTGTATTTTCAGTTACATTTCTATCTTTTATCATGATTTTCAGTTACAGTTCTACCAGCAAATGATATTGGAAGAACATGGAAAAAAGTATTGGACTTACCATCCACTTCAGATATGACAGAAGCTTTCCGTGAGCATGTAGAAACTGCCTCAATGTCTGTGAGTGACATTTTTCAATACATCTCTCCCACATATCATCCAACCTGTCTGAGTTTTTGTACTTAAATACCTTATTTCCAGTCATTTCGTCATCCAATGAAGAAGATACAGTATTGTTATTGTTATTTTCTTGCTTGCTCTTTTGTTGAAGTTTTTGAGTTTTTTATTTTATTCTTCAGAATAATTTAATAATTTTTATTGTTTAAACAATAATAATAATAATTTTAATTGTTTTAATCATGATAATAATAGTGACATTACTAATGATAATGGTAATAACAATAATAATTTATCATAATGGTTGTGGTGCTTATGATATTAATAATTATAATTATGATAATAATAATGACAATAACTCATGAAATAATATTAAGAATATCAATAATAATAAAAACAATTATAACAATGATATTAATATTAATAATTATAAATTATAATAAAAACAGACAACTTAGAACCGTTTTCTTGTTTCTTGATAGAGAAGTCCAAAGCAAACAACAAATATTTGTAAAGAGCAAAATATATGGTTCTTAGAATAATTAAAAGCCACCAGAGAACTTCTACAAACAAAATAATATAAATTATATTTTAGAGTTTAACTTAATAATTTAAGTTTTTAGGTGAAGTAATTTCTTGGCATGATATCAAAATTTTATTGACCCAACGATTACGGATTCGAATCTCACCACTCTTATTCTATTTGATAAAAACCAAGCACAAGGTACTATGGACCGATATAAACTTCAAGCTTAAAGTGTTGGGAATAAGGGTGAATATTGAAGATGTAGATCGGGCAAGAGAAGATTCAAAAGAAGAAGATCAGAGCAAGAATGAAGAAGAAATTTCTGGGTAAATGAATACTCTCTCAATTAAATGTGAATTACAGCATATATGTCTCTATTTATACATGGGTTTGTTAACATCTCAACAGTTTAGGAAAGTTCTCAACTAATTCTAACTAATTGCATATATGCCCATGACTAATTGATCTTCGATTGATACTTCAACACCTTCCCTTGAACTAAATTGGAGTTTCCTTTAGTTCAATTTGATCTGTTCATGCATTCCTAGCTTGTCCCGTAACTTCAGAAAAGCTTCAAGCTTTATGGGTTTTGTCATTATGTCAGCCACCTGTTCATGTGTATTACAGTACACTAATTCAACCACATCATCCCGTGTTAGATCCCTTAGGAAATGAAATCTGACATCTATGTGCTTACTTCGACCGTGCAATACTGGATTTTTAGAGAGCTTGATAGTAGAGTTGTTGTCACAATAGATCACAGTACTGATAGTTTGATTTTGACCAAGTTTCCCCAGAATTCTTCTTAACCAAACACCCTGGCATGCACAAGCTGCTGCTGCAATGAATTCTGCCTCAATGGTAGATAATGTCACCACTGGTTGCTTCTTGGAAGACCAAGAAACAGCTCCTGTCCCAACCATAAACACATACCCAGACGTGCTCTTTCTGTCATCAAGATCTCCAGCATAGTCACTGTCTGCAAAGCCCCTTAGTTGCCCTTCATCACCCCTTCTGTACACAATCCCCAGATCAATAGTTCCCCTTAAGTATCTCAAAATTCTTTTGGCAGTTTGAAGATGCATTTCTGTAGGATTTTCCATGTACCTGCTGACTAATCCAACTGCATACATAATGTCGGGTCTAGTGGCTGTAAGATACAACAAGCTTCCAACCAGTTGCTTGTATTCTGTGGCATTTACATTTGTTGCATTATCCATGTTTCTCTTCAGTTTTACACCTGACACAATGGGGTTTTTCACAGCATTGCATTGTTCCATCCCAAACCTCTCAAGCACCTCTTTAGCATATTTCTTTTGGCAAATGAAGATGAAATCAATAGTCTGCACTACTTCCACACCTAAAAAATATTTCATTCTTCCCAAATCTGACATTTCAAATTCTCTCATCATTGACTCTTTGAAGTCTTTAAACATCTCTTCATTGTTTCCTGTGAAGATGAGATCATCTACATATAGGCTCACAATCAATATCCTTCCCTCATCACTGTTTTTTATGAACAATATGTGTTCACAGTAGCATTTTTCGAAACCTTGCTTGAGAAAGTAGGTCTCAATCCTACTATACCATGCTCGAGGGGCTTGTTTAAGCCCATATAAGGCCTTCTTCAACCTATAAACCTTATGTTCCTCTCCCTGCACTTCATACCCTTGGGGATGATTCACAAAAACTGCTTCTGACAGTTCCCCATATAAAAAAGCACTCTTAACATCTAGCTGGAAGACATACCAGCCTTTCTGAGCTGCAAGTGCTAATATTGTTCTAATTGTATCCCACTTAGCTACTGGTGCGAATACCTCTTTATAGTCAATCCCATGCCTTTGGGAATACCCCTTTGCCACAAGCCTAGCCTTGTGCTTATCCACCTTTCCTTCTTCATTGAATTTTGTCTTGAAAATCCACTTCACTCCTATTGTTAATGCTCCAGCTGGCAGGGTAGTTAATACCCAAGTTCTGTTCCTTTCAATGGCCCTCATCTCTGCATCCATTGCTTCTCTCCATTCTTTACTTTTATAGGCATCTTCAAAAGTAACTGGGTCTTCAGCTGAAGTGAACATTGAAAGGTGATGTACTTCTTCCTCTTCTTCTTCAGACAATTCTTCATGTGATACATAGTCTTTTAACCAAGTTGGTCTTCTTCTGCTCCTCTCTTGATTAACAACATTTTGTTGGATTTCTGCAACTTCTTCAGGCTCTCTGATGGGTGACTCAGGACACATGTCATTAACAGCAGCATCAACATTGTTGTGATCATCAGCTATTCTTTCATTGGTATCACCCTCTTCACTACTGCCTGTCCATTCTAGATCATTTTGCTTTGTTTCCTCTGCACTTCTGTCCCAATTCCATTTTTCATCTTCAACACAAATCACATCCCTGCTGGTTATTATTTTCCTCCCCACTGGATCATAAAGCCTGTAGGCTTTTGATTCTTCACTTATCCCTAGCCATACACACTTGAAACTCTTGTCATCTAGTTTTTTTCTTAGATTATCAGATTTATGGACATGAGCCACACACCCAAATACCCTAAAGTGGTCAACACACGGCTTCAAGGTGCTCCAAGCTTCTTCAGGTGTGATATGCTTCTCAGCAGTGGTGGTGGGACTCCTATTTATCACATGAATGGCCTAGTTAAGTGCCTCTGCCCAGAATTGTTTTGGTACTTCTTTTTCTGATAACATGCTTCGCACCATATTCATTATGGTGCGATTCTTCCTCTCTGCAACCCCATTCTGCTGAGGGGTATAGGGTGCTGTAAGCTGTCTTTTTATTCCATGCATGCTGCAAAATTGACTGAACCCATGTGAGGTGAACTCTCCCCCTCTGTCAGTTCTTAAAGATCTGATTCTTTCACCACTCTCCCTTTCAACAATCAATTTGTATTTCTTGAATACTGACAGTGCTTTAGATTTTTCATACAGAAAATATGCCCAAGTCTTCCTACTATGATCATCGATGAAGGTAAGTACATACCTTTTCCCACTATTTGTTGCTGGAGAGATAGGACCACAGATGTCTGCATGAACCAGCTGTAATCTCTTAGATGCTCTCCACATGCTTTTCTTTGGTAAAGTTTCCCTGTGTTGCTTCCCTATCATGCAGTCACTGCATACCCTTGATGATTCTTTGATTGTGGGTAGACCCTTGACCATCTCCATTTGGGACAATGTTCTCAGCCCTTTGAGACTTATGTGTCCATATCTACAATGCCATAGATGTGTGGTGTCTTCTGTAGTAGTTTGTAGACAATGTATTGCAGGGATACTTACAGTAATCTGTAGAGGGAACATCCTGTTGGATGACATTTGTGACTGCATGATCAAGCCTCTTTTAGGGTGATAGACTTTGCATGTGTTGTTTTTTATGATGACTGCCAAATTCTTCTCTTGTAGTTGGCCTATGCTTAGGAGGTTATTCTTCAAATCAGGTATGAAATAGACTTCAGTAAAAATTTGAGTTATTCCATTGATATGTGACTTGATATTCCCTTTTCCCATAGCCAATATCTTTGAATGATCTCCAAGCTTCACAGTTTGTCTAAACTGGTCATCAAAATCAAAGAAACATTTATTGTTGCTGCACATGTGATTACTGCAGCCTGAGTCAAGAAACCAACTGATTTCTTCCTTTTCTTGACTCAGCTTCTCATCTTCTGCATCTTCTGAAGCTTTCATTAGCATTTGTTCTTCTTTTCTTGCTAATTCTATTTTCTGTCCATCTCCATACACCATTAGAAGCATCTCTTCTTCATCTTCTAATTCTGCTTGGTATGCATTTTTGTCTCTGTTGGGGCACTCATATTGGAAGTGTCCAAATCTTTGACAGCTATAGCACTGGATTCCAGACTTGTTATAGGGTTGCCTGCCCCTTCCTCGACCTCTTCCCTTGAAGCCTCCACGGAATCTTTCTCTTCCATCATTTTTGTACTCAAATCTTCTTCCAGTTTTCTCAGAGTTAACAACATTCAAGGCATGCTCTTCTTCCCTTTGCACCAGCATTCTTTGTTCATGAACTAGAAGGCTACTTTGAAGTTCATCAATGGACATGACAGAAGAGTCATTGGATTCCTCAATAGAGCAGACAACATAATTGAATCTAGAGGTCATCGACCTCAAGATTTTTTCCACAATTACATTCTGTTCTAATTTTTCTCCATGCAGTTTCATGTTATTTGCAACAATTAAGGTTCTTGCAAAGTACTCATTAACCTTTTCTCCTTCTTTCATTCCAAGAACTTCAAATTCCCTACGCAATGCCTATAAGTGGGCACGTCTCACCTTAGTGGAGCCTTGATACTTTAGTTTCATGGATTCCCAGATGTCCTTTGAAGTCTCCTTGTTGAGTATAGTTTCAAGAATGGTCCTGTCAATTGATGCAAACAGGTAATTCTTGACTTTTAGATCTTTCAGTTTTCCTTCTTCAACTGTCTTTCTTTGTGCCTCTGTCAGCACTTCTTCCCCTCTTTTTGCAGTGATGCCATGCTCTATTAAATTCCAGTATTCCTTAGACCTCAGGAAATTTTCCATGAGCATTGCCCAATGGTCATAATGCCCATCAAATCGTGGAATTGATGACTGCACATAATTGCTTGATTCTGTTGCCATGAGTTGATCTTTCAGGTGCCTTTCTTTGTTGTAATTCTTCTTACTCTCTTTTTATTCTTGCTGCAATTTCTTGATACTTTCTTTTGTTTATTTTTAGAGACAAGGCTCTGATACCATTTGTTGGGAATAAGGGTGAATATTGAAGATGTAGATCGGGCAAGAGAAGATTCAAGAGAAGAAGATCAGAGAAAGAATGAAGAAGAAATTTCTGGGTAAATGAATACTCTCTCAATTAAATGTGAATTACAGCATATATGTCTCTATTTATACATGGGTCTGTTAACATCTCAACAGTTTAGGAAAGTTCTCAACTAATTCTAACTAATTGCATATATGCCCATGACTAATTGATCTTCGATTGATACTTCAACATAAAGAGCTTTTACATGAAAAATATGTTAAAAAATAATATAAATCGATGATGTAAAACCCGATCCTACCAGATATGATAATGAAGACACGTTTAAATGCACGAGCAGAGAGAGAGGTGAAGGATGCCTTTGTATTGTGAGAGAAAAAATTCTCAAGTCAAAAGAAAAGGCGCTAGGAGATGACACTCCGATCGCTTTGTGATGAAGATCGGGGGACGAGGCTATCGGCCTATCTCTGTTGGTCGGGAATTATGAAATGGTTATTACCAGTACAAATGTTAGAACATAATCAGAAGAACATAGCCACAATAGGTTATCGATGACAATAATTATTAAAACCTGCTCAAAACGGTTTATTATCTGATTAAAAGTGTAAAATATATTTCGTTCAAAAATATATCAAAATAATTATTTATTTATTTTTTTACAATTATTTTTAACATAATCACATGAAAATAATTTAAAAATATCAATTTTTTAAATTTAAAATAAAAAATATTTTTTTAAAAAGCTTTTGAAACACAATATCAAACACCCGCTTCTTTCATGATCTTGCCATCTCGGGGCCTGTTTTCTATCCAACGAATGATGCAACTATTTGCCTCTATCATATAGATTTATTTATCCAAATTTCCCAAGGGGTTTGGTTATCACTATATGTCATATAGATTTATTTAATATTAGAAAAAGGCATAGATAATGACAATTTTGACCCTTAGAAAACACGTGCCATAGGATGTGAAATAGAAACCTGATATCGCTGTGATTTACAAAAAATCACGTGAAATAGAAAACAAAAAATCTTGATGTGATTTACCATTACATAGAGCCTTATGAGCCGACGAACGAGGACACTGAAACAGGCTGCCATTGATATCGCTGCCTGAAACCTGCTCAAAACGGTGTAGAATGAATGGGTGGAAGCCACCACCCACGGCCACGGCCACGGCCAAGGCCAAGTCAAGGCACCCAACTTATCCAACGCCAACCAACGGAGACCATTGCTAACTCAAATTTCATGATAACCTACAAATTACAAACGTAAATGAGCCATAATCTCTCTTAAAAAGACCATAACAATCAAAGCACATGGTTTGAACTTTGTGAGTGAGACTGTCGCCTTTACAAGTTTTTCAGTTCATCCCATTACCAGTCCACCGCTCATCAGACAAACCTGGCTTTCAGCATCTCCGGCAAGCATCAAGGACCAAGCCATGATATTCACATAAAAAGACCTGAGTACACGTCGTCTTGACTGAAAAAATACTTTGATCTATTTATTTCATGCAACAATAGTAACACATACAACTGATACTCTCTTCAAGCTCCAGAGGGTGAATTGCTTGCCTCCCTTTCTCGATCCAGCTATATTTGTTCCCATACCTCGGAGCTCTTCGCTTCAAATCCCATTCTGTTGGATTTTTTTTTTCAAAAAAAATGAAATGAAATGAAAAGATTTCCACCCGTCGACCTGGAGGAAGAGGAGGGGAATCACTAGGGAGGAAATCGTAGAAAAAAAATATTGCATCCACGCAAACCAAAAGAATGCAGCAGCAGCGGCAACAAGATATAAATAGAATAGCTATAGTTGCCACCGGCTATTCAGAAACACAATTCCCAAGAAAATTTGACAAAAGGATCCATGAGTAGCCAAACTTGAAAAAAAATCCAATCTGCAGTCATTCAAATTCATTGACTAAAGTAGGCAACTGGCTCTGATCAACTTAAAAACGTTAAAGAAAAAGTTCTACCCCTTGTCTGCTTTGTTCAAGTGATGTCCATCTTCGACTTCAGCATCTAACTTTAAACTCTAGCCCTCTTGCCACTGCAACTTGGGCACTTGTACTGCTTGATATGCTCAGCTTTGGCCGGTGTAATCTTGACGCATTTCCCATGGAACCATTTCTCGCACATATCACAGCAAATCCAGAATTCATCAGTGCCGTAGCTTTCACCACATGCTCCGCAAGTAGCACCCTGTTCGTCATCTTCCTCCTCCTCTTCCCCACTCTCATAATCTTCCTTGGGTGGTGCAGATACCTTTACTGCCTTAGTCTGGGACTCCGGTTGCCGGGATTGCTTAAAGGCCACATTCAAACAGTAAGAGAAATTGTAAACAGAACAGCAATGAGAAAGGAGTAACTGATAGAATAAGAATGCAACCCATAACTTCTTACAATCTTCCCGCTTGATTTGCTTTTGCCACTGTTGTTGTGAGTGGCAGATTGGTCCTTCGGTTGCTTAGCATTTCCAGACACAACCTCGAATATTGTGGGGAGCTCATTTATCATCTGGAAAAGCCTCTTCCTGTCAAGTCAAGGTTCAATTAGAATGACATTTATTTATTTATTTATTGCATCTCAAGTTGCTCGCTAGAGAAGGGGGGTTGTTTCATGGATTAACATGGGGATTCGTTCAACTTGAAACAGTAATGGCTCTTGTGCTGGGAAATTAATAAAAGCAGGGCGAAGCCTTCCTTTCTGTGATAGGAAATGTTCAGCTCTATTACATGGAAAAAACAATATAAATATGAAAAGAATTAAAAGCAGCAAGAATGGGGTAAAATATGAACAGAAGATACACAAAATAACAAGAAAAGAGATCAAATGAAAGAAAAATAAGCAGAAAAGAAGTTCAATTGAAGGATTGGGAGTCTAAATGACAATATTTTTTTAAGATTGAGATGTAAAATTTTATCACTAGAAATTTATGAAGAGTTTGTTAGATCTTTCAGATCCCCCGAAGAAGATTTCATTACCTTGTTTTCCACGAGTAGTTCATGCCCAAACCAAGCAAATTCCATCTGATTTTAAAGACAAGTAAATCCTAGAAAAGAAGAGAAGCTATTGCACAATCTCTTATTCAAGCTGAATAACTGATACAAGGTAAAAGGAGTAAATGTCAAGTCGATAATTTCTTGATCACTGGTTTACCACTTTCTTTTATGCCAAAATAGCATATTTGGTTCAGGTTTTAAACCAAATAAGTTAACCCCAAATCCAATCACCATGTTCAACTAGCTAGAAAGAAAGAAAGCTCACACCTCTAAGATTTCACCATCTCCCTATTCTAATTAAAGCACTTCTTAAGAGAAAGGAAGCACCAGAGTGATTCGAAGCCATGGAAACAAATAAACTACAAATAGAAGGAAAATGATTCCATTCTAAATAGCATTGAAACAATTCAACCCCCTCCCAAAGACAGTCATTCTAGTTCTAGATACAGGTGTGTAAATCAATATTGGAATGTTTATCCTTCAGGTATCAAAAATTATCATTGGTCTAGTATATGGGTCTTGAAAGTGTTGTTATCCAAGTCCATAGGACTTCCTCTAATTTGAGAGCAGCATAATATGAGAATGAGAGATGTGTTCCACCATGCTTTCCTCCTCTTCCAAGTTTTTTCTAAAACTAGATATTTCCTGGTTCATGTCAACCGCCAACCATATGTAGGCATGACTGGATGATAGATCACGAGCATAGTGAAAGCTATATTAAAATGCAAAAACAAGTCAATCCAAAGGAAATGCACAGGGAAGACAAGCAACATGCCAGATACTGGTTTACTCAGTTGATAGGAAGAACAAAACTAGAAACCTACTAGAAGAGTTTATGCCAGGTGAAATTATACATTTCCAGGAAAATACAATGACATGTTTGCACTTGTAAATTTAAAATTTAAACTTGGCAAGATCAGAAGGAAACTAAAACAGTTACTTATGGCCATATTGGCAAGAAGAAAATTGGACCATACCTTTCATTCTTTCCAAACCCAAAACGTGCACCAAAATAAAATGCAACAGCAAGCAACCATGAATCGCTGTGAACTGCAACCAGGGATAGCCAGTCTTTCTCTTGCATCCCATCCCTAGCAAAATTTATACCCAGTGCAGGCTCGGGAAGCTCAGGAGGCACCTCCTCCACAGGCAGATTAACTTCCCATGTTTCATTTGGGAGTCCATATAGGCACAAGTTCTCCTTATCTGCAAACTCATATTTGATATATCATAAGAAAGCTGATATATTCATACTTGTAAGAAATTCCATGCAAGCTGATAACTCTTGCAAATGCTTAAGCATCTGTAAGAATGACCAATCATTTGGTAGTAACAATAACTGTGCAAAATGGATTATATCTAGCTATGAGCTTAATGTAACTGATCTCAAATTCAAAATCATGATTGAAGCATTTATCATGCTAACTCTGTGACTGAAAAGGAATGATAGTTAAGAATACGATTTTTTTTCAAGTGCTAAAGGATCATAAATGTCCAAGAATTAGATGCTTTTTAGGATGAGAATTTATGTCACTTTCCCAAACACTTTCTCAGGAGAACGCACTAAAAGCAAGCATGTATACTATGAGAGCCAGTATCAATATCCCTGAAAATCCCTGCCCAGATATAAATGCAGAAATGATCTTGAAACTAAGGTGAGACATGAAGATGTATTTATTCATTCAAAATAAATATAATCAATCACAGAGATCTCCACAAGCATATATGTCATAGGTGGACTAGGTGCACACACTATAATTCCCACAAAACCATTGACCTCCAGCCTTCTTTTAAAGTTCATGTTAGAGATATCTTCCCCAATCTGACTAAAGAAAAACCAAATAAATATAAATAAAATGGAATAAATTGCTACTTGAAAAGCATTTCATTTCGCACAGCACACAGAAGAAGCTATAAATTATAATAGTTGAAATTCCTGCAACTTATGATAAGACATTGTATCAATAAAAAAGACATTGCTTAATTCTTTCTTCTGAGACAGTGATAAAGATTGCTATACATAAAGACACATGAACACACACATGCACATGGTATGATAATTATTTCCAGAGTCGATGTACGCATAGTTTCTTTAATTCAGTCCACAATTGGAGCAAGCTAAAGTTTTCTGAGAAAAATTACCCATGCACATGGATGTCTTCAATTCCTAAATGGTAAGTTTTCACAAAATGGTGAAATAATGAAAAAGCACATTGCTCACTGTGATTTTAAACTGAACTGTAAGGCTCTGCAATCTGTAATTGAGGTGCTTATTCCAAATATAATAAATATAACATGCTTAATAATTAATTTGTCAATGCATGTAATCCCTTGTCAGGCTTGCAGCAGCGTGAGTGGACAGCAGATGTCAATTAGCAGCACCTTAAAACGCTATAGATTGGGGGTTATATCAGATTACACAGACATAAGCAGTGAAGTTTGCAGTCACAGCATGCCTCAGCTGATCTGATTTTGAGATTTCTATACATGAAATATCCGTTTACGAATAAGAAACTACTAGGAAATTAGACTGTAAAACAAATTACTAAAAAATACAACTACTGTATTGTGTTAAAATCAAAACCATAGTAAGTAAGCACAATTAACACAGTACTTTCACTTCTCACGAAATCACTCAGCAGTTTGTGGGGTATGAAGGAACTGAAAGCAGAGCTTAATAACACAGCAGCATCAATAGAGAGACAAAGGTTAAGACATCCTCAACTCAAACATAACCAAATTTGAAAAAAGAAAAATTGATACTCTAAACCATCAAAAACACCTTAAAATAACAAAATTAACGAAAAACATTCATAACTTTAAAATATAGACTCGAAAAAAGAAAGATTAAAAAGAGAGAGAAACCCACCAGGGTCACACTGCTGGTAAAACTTCTCAACATCTGCGAGAAAGCAAACCCAAGAGTAAATTGAAAAATAAAAGAAAGAAACCAAACCCATTTATCATATATATAGAGAAAGCATTTTAAAAAGAAGCTAAATCAGTCCAAAAATAATAGCGATAAAAAACAAACAAACCGGTAGTGAGGGCCTTGATTAAACCAGAGCGTCTTCCTTTAAAATCACTAAAAACTTCTTCAACAGTTCGCGGTATTGCCTCCATTCACAATCTCTCTCTCTAAAAAATTAGATAATGATAATAATGCAGTTTATTGGGTCTTAGTTGAGGAATGAAGGAATTAATTAGGGTTTTTGGGTGCTTGTTAATGGGAATTTTGCTTGTTCCTCCCACTCCTAGGGTTCGCTGCTCTTCTTTTCGTTTCCCTGTCTTAATTTTTTTCCGATTTTATTTGTGGGCGAAGAAGATAGACGGGCTTTTAATACACACACACACACACACACAAATAAACACAAGTTTTCATTTTTTTATTTATTTTAGCAAAGATATTATTATTATTATTATTATTATTATTATTATTAATTTCTTTTTTTCTTTTTTTGAATAATCAAGATATTATTATTGGAATTAATCCGAGGTAATTTACTATAATATTATTTTAATATTTTTAAAAATATTATTTAATTTTTTTTACTATAAAATATATCAACAATAATTTTATTTTATTTTAATCCGCAGCATAACGAGAAATAATCTAGTTTTCAAAGTAGATTGCATGATGACCGAACTAAATCTACCTTTTCAAATTATTTAAAAACACAAATCCTATTTTTAGTATAATATATTAAATTATGTTTGACACTGTATTTTAAAAATATTTAAAAAAAAATTATATTTTTTATTTTAAATTAAATATTTTTTGATATTTTAAGATTATTTTTATATATTGATGTCAAAAATATTATTTTTTTTTAAATATCATTTTAATATATTTTAAAAAAAAAAAAATTAGTATAATATATTAATGCTCGTACAGGCATTAAGAAAAATTTCACCCATTCTACTCACCAAAGGATTGATTTATTTTTTATTATAAAATAGATTTATCTTTAAACGTCAAGATTCATTTAAAAATATAATTAATAATATAAATATGAGCTTATTACGTAAACTCTAATTAAAATGCTCTAACTCAAAATAAACAAAACAAAGGGTATATGCCATTTGGTTCTATTTCTAATTTTTATTTTTAAATCCTTTTTAGAATTTATAGCTATTTTTTTTAGTTGTGATAATATAATACATGTAGTTGGGGTAGGGTTTGGGCATCCACATTGCCACTACCATCATTATTATGGGTCTGTTTGTTTCGGCGGTACAACCGTTGTTTGCTTAAAATTAAAAAATAAATCATTTTAAATGAAAAGTTTTTGGTGTTTTTAAATCATTTTGATGTGCTGATGTCAAAAATGATTTTTAAAAAATAAAAAAATATCATTTTGATGTATTTTATAAATGAAAAGCATTTTCAAAAGCAACCACAACCGTCCTCCCAAACTGTCCCTATATCAACGTTAACAAAACTTATAAGATAAGGTATTTGTATTGTAAGGTGATACAATGGAGAATGAACTTATTTTTAATTCTTTATTTTTTTTCTGCTCTAATTATGGGGTTTTTTTTATAAAAATATATTATTTTATTATATAGTGTTGATTGGAAATTAGGCTTGATAATTTTTTTTATTACTTTTATTCCAAAACTGGTCATAGATTTGTGAATATATATCTCTACACATCTTATTTCATTAGTTCTTGAATATCCCTTTTTAATTTTGTAATTTTCTTGAACGTTTCTTTCCCAAAAAAAAAAAAACAATTTCATCCCTCTTATCTAAACATGTTTTGTTTTATCACCTTTTCCAGCCATGGTTATTCCAGGAAAAAACCTAGGGTTGTTGAGGTTTAACAACACTTAACATCGAGGTTATCAATACCATTTCGGTTGGTGTTATATTTTTTCAATTAAAATAGAATATTTCGGTTTCGATACACGGTTTTGAGGTTGTATTGTTTATTTGTGTATATATATAATTAAATATATTGATTCAAAAAAAAATTAGTTCAAATCCAAAAATAAAATTATTTATAATTGTAGAATTTAATCTAAATAAAACAATAAAATGATTTTTCTGAATAAAATTTTGAACATGTATAATATTACAAGAATATCATCATAAATCTCATAATATCATTAAATTCTCTGATTGCTCTAAAATTTTAATATAATATATATAAATATATTAAGAGACTCCTCGTAAATTTCATTTCAATCTAACGATCGGATTAAGAGATATGATTGATATTGTAAAATTATTTATTATTTAAAAAACACTATTTAGCCGAAACAGAATGGGCAGAACAAAACCAGAAAGTTTTGGCCGGTATTGGACCGAAAAATCCAGAACGGGCCAAAATTTAAACCGAGGTAAAAACGACATTGTTTTATCTTTCTTTTTTTAACTAGTACAAAACGTTTCGGCCAAAACGAAACGAAACAGACAACTATGCTTTAACATATACAGAAACAAGCATAGACCTCAACCATGCACTAAAGAGCTGAGCATGTCAAACCAGTGAGGAAATGGATGAAATTGACAGAAGTTCCAGTTGCAAACAAGCAACGTGCCATTTTAAGATCCTGCGTAGCTTATACAAAATGCAAGGCATGCATGAAATAAACATGGGGAATTTTCATATTGGAAGTCACTTTCCTTCAACTGTCAATTTGCTAAATAATTGAACAATTTGAGCTAGCTGCTGCTTCCAGCAAACTCTGAAATAATATATCAAGAAATGTCGCATTTTCTAAAGCATCATCACATAAACACAGACTGATTTGCTCTGTAAGTTTGATGCAAACAATCACCTTCAACAGTTTCATCTTCTAAATTTTCATTACTTTACAGACTTCCACTAAGTGGGCATTTAACGATTTCCATGCTTCTTTCTTTTTTTTCCCATCATCAGACAACATTTTTGTTTTATGTACAAGACTGGAGAAATTAGTTACTGCTACAGATTTCAGATAGCTGGATCATTCACGGTACTCATATTCTTCTCCTCTGGACCCATTACAACTAGAGCACATGAGCCTTAACCGCTCTCAATCAGGTTCACCTTATAGTTTAGAGATATACACTGCAGCCACAAGATGAAATTGTGGAGGCAAGAATCACAACAAATAAACGAGCAAAGTGATCACCGCGGCTACTGTGAACGTTATAGCCTGCAATGTTCATTGTAATTGGAAATCAAAAAAAATAAAAGACAGATAAGTGCATGGATATTACTTCATGAACAAACTATATGAACACAACAATTCATCCCAGAGATGTCCAGTTGATTAGATAACTCCATACAACTCTGGAAGCACCAATTAGTGCAAAGGTTGGCAGTCACATTGAACCTCTGGTCTCAAGATTAAGTACTTTCCAGTTTCATACCTATCATGAAATAATTCACAGTAACAGGGTTTATGTGATTGAAAAATGTGTGCGCCGCACGGACATGAACTGTCACCACATCATAACATTGCTTTTTCTATGACAGGAAACTACAATGACACCACCCAGTTGCTTTTCATTTTCTTGTGGATACCTATTTCATCCCTGAAAAGCTCAGTCTGTATCTCTTTTGGGTTTGGAAAGGCTTCTTTCATCAATTACGTGGAGCAGCCCATGTATAGCAAGCAGTAGAAGAAACACCATGAAGTCAAGGACAGAGTGCGTACCCTTTTAAAAGTCATTCTGACTTAGAACTAGAGGCAATCTAACCCACTGATGTTATTTTCATGATGCTCTGTCAAGCCTTTATTCCAATGCTAGAACCCAGGAGTTCATTTTTACCCAAGCTATGGATTTTAATAATGGCAAAGTAATAATAGAGACAAGTATCCTATTTGATGTTACATCAGCTGCATGACCAAAAATATGTGGCAAACCACGCTACAAAAAAATAATAATTAAGTTCAGCACTCACAGCTATTGCACAAGCAGCAAGGCCAGATCGCTCCCTTGGATCCTTGTTATAGTACCTCACAAAGTAGAGAATTGCTGAGAAGTACCACATCAGCGGGAACACAAATCCAAGCAGAAGGCTTCAGAGAAATGGCGCATCCATGAGAAAAGAGTGGGAACACAAATCCAAGCAAAGAGGAAGCAGTAAAAAGGCGCATCCATGAGTGAGAGCACTAAGGGAGAAGAAGGGAAGCGATACTCACGAAAACCATCCAATTCCACATCCAAAGCAAGGAAGGGGTTTGTCAAACATTCCCAGTTGGGCATCCTCCACATCTCTAATGGGAGCGTACCCATCTTCTCTATGGTTCATGGCATCAATGGAATGCCCTGTGTTCAACAAAACACCTCAAGCAACTTGTCTAGATAGATTTTTCAAACGTCTCAAGAATAATAACAAGCATTAATCATCTCGAATCTCCCATTCGCTGATTCAAAAGTTACTGTAAGAACCAAACTCATTCACAAAGACAGAGTAATTGATTCAAAACCACCTGAAAGAACCATTTCACAACATAGGATGGGCCTAAACTATTCTAGAAATGAAGCTGAAATCTTAAAGTTCACAATGCTGTTAGATGAGGTTCATGACACACAAAATTTTGTAATTCAAAAGGTCAAGGACTGCAAAAACCAAACTCATTCACCAAGCCAAAAAAATATTGATTCCAATCTATCGAAAAGAGTTATTTCACAGTACAGTAATGGGCCTTAATGGTTCTAAAAACGAAGCTTAAATTTTGCAGATGGCGACGCAGTCAGATGAGGTTCAGAACATAAAAAATTTCCACCACCATGATGTGTATTTGGAAAGAGAAAAAACAGTAGTTTCTATTTTATTTTTTGGGCTAAATTTAATGGCCTGTTACATGATATGGAAAATAAAGACTTCCCATGTCCAAGATTCCTTTTAGCAAAGAAAACCTAGTTGCATGAGAAAATAAAGAAGCAGCAAACTCTCTTTATGGCTGCAGATTTTCACCCTTCTCAAACACCAACAGTTTAACTAACAGGTATAAACATTTAAACATAGGCATATTGACCATAACATTTATATTTACTAACTAATACATATTGCATCAAGCCATCACCAAACAGGCTAGCTGTTGCAGCAAGACTAACAGAAAAGCTCTTTTTTTCTGATAAGAATAAATTGCACTGTGCGCCAAAAATAGTACATATGCAGGACTAGAGTACCCTTGTTCATTTATCCCAGAAAAAAAAATAGAAAAGCTCATGTTTCAGCTCCCGTTGATGCCTCTTATAATCTCACAAAACAAAATGAAATATGCTGGATGTTAAAAACAATGTAACATGCTGGATATTGAGTATCAACAAAGAATTTAATGCATTTAATACAATGAAGCCTCTAACATGAAGAATATGGAGAGTAATCAAATCAATCAGGTAATCTAGATTTTTAACATATGAAAACAAAAGAAGATCCCACCTTCAATGAAAAGGAGTTAAATCCTAAAACAGAAGCTGTGTAACTTAAATGAAGCAAATAGCATTTTACAGGTAAAAAAAAAAATCAGCAACTATGAATTAAGAAGTCACCAAAACACATGAAAGAGACATGAGAGATTGTAAAAAATGAGCATAATTTTCCAAGTAGCGAAAACCTTAGACAATCACTAACATCGACATCCATCTGTACCAAATGTTACATAAATCCCTCCCTGATTTGGCTCCCATCAAACTACAGAATTATTGCACACACGGCCATAGAATGGTTTGTGTGAAAAGTGCATTCCCTTATCACAAATGAATAGATAGAATTACTAAAGTTTTACAAGCAATACTCTAAGCTACTCCAGGAAAGAAAGATGAGAGAGGAATATTTCATGAAGCAGTAGCCATGCAATGGTGATAAATTTGCAGCCCCCATAAATACAGCTAAATACATCACATAACCATAACAAAATAAAACAATGATTTTGCAGTCATGGATTCCGTGAATATGTAGGAGAAAAGGGCAACTTGACAAATACCAGGTCCCACCAAGAAACTACCACGTGGGGGAAAGGGAGAACCTCGTTTACGAGAATTTAAGAAAATAGAATTATCAGATTGCTTGAAGTAGAATACAAACAAGCTCAATAACAAGTTCATTCTAAGAGTCAATCCAGATATACAAAATAATGTCCAGTCAAAATCCAACATCAAGCGGCAATTTTACGTTCTTCCATTGTGTCCATCACAAAGTATTTCAATAAACCCCACAAAAACAATCATTCAGAAGATAAATTGAAGATTCAAACTGTTCTTGTAATTATAACATCCACTACAGAGGCAACACAAATAAACCCCTTTCTATATACACTGTAAATCATCCAACAAAGTTTATATCTACAAAAATATCCCCAAACATAAAAGAAAAAGAATCAATCACTCTCAGAGAAATTTAGTTTAGCTAGAATTTCTAAAACGATCATACAGTGACCTCCCAAACTGGCATCAATGTAAGTTGAAAAGGCTTATTATAGCATAAAGACCAGCAAACAACCAAGCTAGTAGATGGGTCAATATCAACAAATTATCCATATTTCAATGAACAATGAAAAAACATCCATCAAGAAACATATGATAAATAAGCTTAATTTTGCATCAATACAAGGAAACAAATACTACAAATTTTAACGAGAAAGATTTCTTTGTTTTTTTTATAAAAAAAAGTATGTATACACACACACGCACATAGAGAGAGAGAGAGAGAGAGAGAGAGAGCTTACAGTATAGGTGAACTTTGCACAAGAAAGAGGAAGAGGGTGCTCTAATTTCTTAGTAAATCCTCCATTTTGATGAAGATCAAGAGAATATGCGGATGCTGAGGGGGGAGTGGGTGAATTCTGTGATTGTATTTCTAAATGCAGTAACTTTATTTTTTAAAATATTGTTCTTACAGTATTGGATTAATTGTTTTTTACGTAAAAAATAATGCTAGAAGCGTTGTTAATATATTTTTTTAATAGAAAAATCTAATAATTAATTCAAAATATGTTATTATTTAATTAAAAAAATCTTTATATATTTATACAAAGATATATTAAATAATATTTTAAAAAAATATTAAAATAGTGATATATTAAATTAACATAAGTTAAAATTTACAACCCAATGAAATTGTGATATTTCTATAAAAAAATAAATTATAAAAGTAATTTTTAATCAATAAAATATTGAAGGATAACATAAACAAATTAAATAAAAAACAACTTCTTGAGTCTATCCAAGTTAATTTGCCAATCTTGCAATTAGAGTTATAAAATTAAGATAACCCCATGGGAAAAAAAACAAATACATAGCCCATTTTCAATCAACTTTGTGTTTAATGATGAAATAAAAAAATTAATTAAAAATAACCCGAGTCACTCTTGATTAATATATTAAACGTGTGATTTAGATCATGAAACCAAGATAACTTCATCAAAAGAAAAATAATATAAAAAGCTCTATTTTCAACATATCAATTGTTGAATGTTGAAATCAAGAAAAAAAACTTAATTTATGAGATAAGGATAACTTCATTATAAAACTCAATTCCTAAATAATCTAATATTGAAAAGTATTTAAAAAAAAATGAGTTATTAAGGTGAAATATATATATATATATATATATATATATATTCAATTAAAAAACAAAAAAAAAAATGAATTGAGTTAACCTTAATCAACTTGCTAAACTTGTGACCCGAATCATCAAATTATAATAATCTCATAGAAAGCAAATTAAATAGAATTACAAAGCCCAATCAAAAAAGAGCTTGAAAAATAAACAGAGTCAACTTGTTAAACTCGTGATCTGAGTTATAAGATTAAGATGACTATATATAAAACAAATAAAAATTATAAAATTTAGTTTTCAACAAATTCAATATTGAATATATTGAATGATAAAAAAAAATCAATTACAAAAGCGATATGAAAAAACAATTGGAGTTATATTAGCATGTTAAACATATAACTCGAGTCATGAAGTTATAATAAATTCATAGAAAATAAATTAAAAATATATATAAAGTACCATCTTATGTTAAAGGTTAATACCAAGAAATAAAACTATATTCATAAAATTGATGTATGAAAATACTTAGAAAAAAACTAATATTTGAAAATATTTTTTATTTATTTATCAATTTTTGTTAATTATAAAATAGTGTTTAATCTTGGTGTAGAATTTAAATAGCTTACCATGATTAAAACACTTTTCTGTTCAAAAAAAAATATTTTAATTTAAAATATTTTTTTATTAAATATAATATTACTTTATACGGTATTAAGAAGAAGAAAAAAATCATGTTGATGATTCATGGTAGCTATACACATAATTTAATATGGATTGCCATAGTGTAATTACTTTTTTATCTTTTGGTTCATAAAAAAATAGCATTTGGTTCGAGGGTTTTGTGATCTTTTTTACTAGCCAATTTGTCATTAAATGATTATTTAGTGGTGTATATATCTTTTTTAGTTTTTTGTAACAATAAAAATATGATCTTGCCCCAAAAATCAGAGAGAAAATGAACCGTAAAACAAGAGCATTTTAGGTGTATATTTTTTTATGAGCAATAACAAAAAGAATTTATCCTTGGAAAAGACAAAAATAAGAATTGTTGGGCAATGATATTTTAGGCGTTTTTGTTTTCTATGAACAGTGAAATGATCAATTTACCCTTAGAAAAGATAAAAGCAAATCTTTACCTTTTGGGGCATTTTGGTATTTTTATATGAATTGTTTTCGTTATTAGGATGGACTTGGGAGTATTTTGATATTTTTAATAGATTTTTAAATAGAAAAAGTTGTTGACACGTGTTCCAAACACACTAGTATTTTTGAAGTGTCTGCACCATACAATGACATAATATGATCATTTGTCATTTCCCTAAATTCACAGTCATGCCCTATTCCACATGTTATAGTGTGTGTTGGAGTATGGTGCTTGGAGTGTTAGTGGCGACCAATTGTTTTCTTCTCTCTATCTATCTATCTATATATATATATATATATATATATATATATATATATCGCAAGCTAATATGCTTTGTTTATGATTTGTATATTTCAACCCTTGATCTTTTAATTTTTTATTTTGTCTCGATTCCTTTTATAAAAGTTTTGATTTGTTTTAATTTTATCATTCAATTGAAATTGATCATATGTTTTGGTTTTCATTTCAGTTATTTTTCTTTTTCTTTTTATTCCTTTTATAGTTTCTATTTTTATTCGTTTCATTCATTCTAATCAAACTCTATTTTTTTTTCATATATTATGTGTCTATCCTCTGAGTTTTAGTTTTTATTTTTTTGTCCTTTTTTTTTATTGAAGTCTTATTTGTTTTCAATTTAGTCATTCAATTTTAATTTATGTAGACGATCTTTTTAAAATTGGCATTTCTTTTTATGATTTTTGATTTTTTCCCTTTGTTCTTTTGTCAAAGTTTTTTTGTTTTTATTTTATTTTTTGCTCTTCAAATCAAATGGTTTTTTTAATACTGATAATATTTATTTTAATTTTATTCTTTTTTTATTTTCTTTGTTTGCTCTTTTGTCAAAAATTTTGTATTATTGATTTTATTCTTCAGAATAATTTTATGATTTTTGTTGTTTCAACAACAACAATAATAGTTGTAATCATAATAATAGTAATAGTAACATTAATAATGATAATGATAATAACAATAATAATTTATTATAATGACTATAGTGATTATAATATCAATATTTATGATAGTGATAATAATAATAATAACAATAATTATGATAATAATATTAAGAGTATCAATAATAATGAAAACAATTATAGAGATGGTATTAATAATGATGATAATTTTAATAATATTAATAATAATCATAATAGTAATATTAGTAATAATAATAATGCTTATAATTGTAATAACAATAGTAGTGATGGTGGTAACAACAACAGCAGCAACAACAATATAGTGGTGATGATAATAATAAAAATAATGATAATATTAGTTATATTAGTAACTATAATAATAATATAAATAGTAATAGTAATAATTATAGCGATAATAGTGACAAGACAACTATAATAATAATAATAATAATAATAGTGATAACGATAATAATACCAATAATAATTAGGATATGAATGATTTATATTAGTGTTAATAATGATAATTCAACAATCATAATAATAAAAATGATAATAATAATTGTAATAATTAATTATTCGATGTTATATTTGTTAGGAATTGAGTTTTACAACTTCTCCATATATAGTATCTCATATTTAATATCTTATATTAATGGTTTGAATAAATTTTGTGGCTTAATGTTCTCTTTTATTTTTTATATGATTTTTTTTTAATTTTATAGTTTAACATTATTTTTAAAAAAAAAGTCATTCGGGTTTTATTTAAATCTATTAAACATATAAATTCATATCGAGTTAAAATTTATATATTTTGTTAGAAACTCAGGTATGATAAAAAATAAAAATTACCATTTTACCCAAATTTTCAGCATTGTAAAGAAATCTTCACACTTTTAATAATATTTTTTATATATTTTAAAAAACATAATTTTGACCGAGTCAAAACGCAAAGCAATTAAATAGTGTTTTACTAAAAATAAATCCATGCATGAACATAAGAAATATTAAGGTAAATGTTCTCAGTTCGACAGTTTTATGTATTAATTAACAGTAAGTTAAGATCGAAGCACACCTCATTTTACACCCTGTTTGGAATTGTCATGATTCGTAATTTATTTATTTAATATTATTTTAATATATTTTAAAATAAAAAATATTTTTTAAAACAACTATTACTCCATATAAAAAAGAATATATACTCAAATATTAAAAATTATATACTTGATTAAAAAACTGCAAGGTAACCATCCATAATTTTTAGGGTTAAGTGTTTTGAAATATGATGGTGATTGTTTTTAAAATTTTTTTTTTATTTAGAAATATGTTAAAATAATATATTTTTAAAATTATTTTTAATATAAAAATATCTAAAAAATTAAAAAAAAATTAATTTAAAATAAAATAAAAAATATTTTTTAAAATATTTTTTAAATAGTATTTTCGAATGACAGTCACAAAACATCAATTAGTCCATCCACTCTTTCTCTAGTATTTTGATTTCGATTTTATAAGAAAATGGAGGAAAATAGACAGAAGGTAAAGGGGTGTTTGATATTGTGTTTTAAAAGAATTTTTAAAAAATTGAATTTATTTATTTATTTATTTATTTTTTATATTATTTTTATATGTTGATATCAAAAATAATTTTTAAAAAAATAAAAAAAATATAATTTTGATAAATTTATAAATAAAAAAATATTTTAAAAAATAACCACGCAACTACACTGCATAAGAAAAGCTAGAAGAAGAGCAAAGCTATAGCCTTTTTGTCATCTCAGAACACCAGACAGGTAAAGAATATGTTTAGGGTTTTTATTTTTCTTGGTTCTTCTAACTTTATGGTTTTTGAATGTGGAAAAAGTGAGCATCTTTTTCTTGTTTTATGTCGGTAGGAATTTCATATGGGGATGGATTTGGAGGAGGAGAGAGAAGGAAGGAGCTGGAGGTAGGAGCCCATGTCCATGATGAGCAACAGCACATCAGTGATGGAGCCCTCGAGAAACCAGCCATCAATGAGGAGTCTCGTGCTGATGTCAAACTTTAACTCATCAAGAGCCACGTTGACAAAGCCTCACATGTAGTGGGCTATATCCCATTAAACGAATGGCATCAACGATGTGATGTATCGTTAATCTAATATTTAGCTTATACGAGAATAATTATAGGTGAGAACCGTCAAATAAAATAAAATTTAATTAAAAATAATTAGTAAAATATTTTTAGATAATTAAGTTTTTGGTGCATCTATCAGTGTTAACTTTTAATTTATAGAGATTAAAAATTATTTCTATTTTAATGATGATTAAAATAGAAATATCAAAAAACATGAATACAATCCTAACAAGTGATATCAAAGTTATTTTATATTGAATTATTAAGAAAATATACAGTTTAAGATAATTAACTGGCATCAATGCTATATGTAACACACACAAACATAACCAATGTTGGCTGGCAAGGCCAACATTGGTGAGGAAATTAAAAACTAGCAGCATACGGGCTGCCAGTGTAGAATATATAATTAGCGCTACACATTTCTAATTAAAGGGTAGTTGTTACAAATCTTTGTAATGGAGGCTGCCAATGCAAATATATAATTAAAGGGTAGTTGTTACAAATCTTTGTAACAGCTGTCAGGGGCTGCAAGCTGCAACCGTTACATTAGTGTAACAATCGCAGCGATAATTTTCACGGGCTAATTAAGGCATGTGGCAACTTCTTTTTTTTTTTAGTCGTGGGCTTCGGTCCACAACAAACAAACAAACAAACAAGGGGTTGTGGATAAAATATTTTGTTTGCGGGTTTCGACCTATAAAATTTTTTTCTAGCTTATAGCTAGATTGTCTAGTCCATAAAGGCTAGTTTAAGATCTGAGTTGGCCTGACTTGGTCCAGCTGCAAGGTCAATAGTCAAAGTCAACAGTTGATTTTGTTAAAAAAAAATGCTGCAAATTTATTTTTCAAATATTGATATATTGATATATATATATATATATATATATATATTGTAATGAATTAATTAAAATAATATGTCACCAAAATGACCTCTCTTGTGGACATTCATTTTATTATGAAATATAATGGTTATGTGTATTCAATTTATGTGAATATTGACTGACAATATTTAAAGGAAAAACATGTGCACATGTAGTAATCAACATGTGATGATTCTTTGGTTTTACATGTGAATAATTAAAATGCCCATAGGATGATTTATTTTTGACATGTTATTATCAATGTTTGATTACTACATTAATATATCACTTAAAAATTAATCTTTTATCCAAAGATAAACTATTAATGGAGTGCCCGATATCTTAAGATGAGATTTACCTTTATTTGAATTATTTTTGCTCTTAAGATAAGTCTTATACATGAGCTTGTTTCAGTTATTGTTGTTCTCTTTTCAGCTACTAATCCCGCTAATATTACTGTCTTTATTCTTATGCTCAATGACTCTAATTTCAAGTCTTAGAAAGACAATATTTTGATAGTTCTTGAAGTTATGGATCTTGCCCTTGCATTAAGGACTTATCCCCCCCTCTTACAAATGAGTGTATCTTTGATGAAAAGAGAAATGCGAAAAAGTGAGAGAAATCAAATCATATGTGTATGATGATTATGAAGAGAACCATTCCAGAAGCATTCAAGGGCACAATATCTGAACAAATCACTATAACTAAGGAATTCTTTGTCAAAGACTGGACTTTATTTGGATCTTGATGAAACTTTTATTGTACTGTCTTTTAGGTGAAATTTGATTTCTGTTTCTGCTTTGGACAAATCCGGTTACTCTTGTTCATTCGAGAATGTAAAATTTAGTTTTTTAGCTGGAAAATGTGTGGTTTTGTTAGAAGCATTTGCAGGCAACATTGAATTTTGTGCTGTTCTGCAGGATAAAAAAATGCAGGCTCTGAGGAAGGGAGATGATCCTCTCTCCCAGAAGGATTTGACTAAGAAAATTGAAAATGCCCCAGTAAATGAGGAGGCTCTTGAAGTCGCGGTGCACAAAATATTCCACCATGCCAATACACCCTAGGAGGTTTATCCTTTGGACATGATTATTCTCAGCGGATAGTGGGATTTCCTTGAAGATATTTATAAGATTTTGGAAGTAGGAGAAGTAGCAAGCAATGCTTACCCAACTTTTGTTTGCAACAGGATCCATAACGGGTTGGAATTTAAACCGAAGTAAAAATGATGCTGTTTTATCTTATTTTTTAAAATAGTACGAAACGTTTCGGCCGCTTAGACCAAAACAGAATGAAAATAAACAACTATCTATAAAACCAAGTTATACAACAGTTTCAGATTTTAGACATAAATTTTTCAGATTTTAGACAAATTTCAGATTTCAATATAAACCCAAGTTTCAGATTTCAGAATGGAGACAAATTTAGTTCCAAGAACAGTTTCAGATTTTAGGCATAAATTTTTTTGAACCAAGTTATTGGTTGAGTTGAAGATAACATAATACAATTTTAATAATTGTTTTGTGAAACTTTTATTGTATAAATTCACTATTCAGTATTGACTTCTGTGATAGAAACTCCATAAATTCACTGGTCTCCCTTGATCATTTGAGAATTACATCTGGTTAATTCTGGTTTCATAAAAGTGTTGTCCTCTTTACCAAAGCCAAGTGGGAGCTTCCGAAGATACTCTGTCCTTGCCGATGTTAGGTATAATAGGAGGTTTTGTGGTCATGGTTTGAGTTATAAATTGTAGCTTTTTACATAATCAAAGTTTTATGAAAGAATTTTTCGTGGAATTTATGTAAAATTATAGTATATTTCGATTACCTAAATATTATTTTATCCAAAAAGTGGGAAGCTAGTAATCACTTAGTATTTATTAGTATTTAACTTGTGATTTAACTCATGGTTTGTTTTTTTAAAAGAAAATACCATGTATTTTGATAATATTTTATATAAAAAACTTAGAGTGTAAATAAAAAAAACTATACAAGCATCTAATAAAAAAACTACTTAACAATAACTAAAAAAAATGGAAAAATTAAGAGATTAATATGGATCAATATATTTCATTGGACAAACTAAAATATTTATTTGATTGTGTTTACTAAATTTATTTATTTAAATCAACATAACATAATAAAAATATAAATAAAATTGATTGAATAAACTCATGTCCTAAAAAAATTATATAAGTCCAAACATATTAGGAATTTTATTTAAAGATAAATATTTTTTATTTTGAAAAACAAAGCTCATCTATGTAAAAAAAAAGATGAATTAGAATAATATATTTAAAAATCAAATACAAACAAAACAATTTACAAAAAACTTCTATTGAAAATAACGTCTACAAAACCTATAATATAGGATAAACTCAAAAATTATTTGAAGATAATCACAAAACTAATATTTTTTATTAAAAAAATAATATAAAAAGATAAGATTGTATTAGAAAATAAGCAAATAAAAAAAATGTGAGCAATATTAACCTTTCAAACCCGTAATCCTGGTTATTAGATAAAAAAACACTATAAATAGAAGGAAAAAAACTCATTTTCTAATAAATCAAATATTGAAAGATAAAACTGAAAGAAAAAGTTAAGTCTAAAGAATTATGATTTTACAATGGTGAAAATCAAATTAAAAACTAATTTGGAGGACAAACAAAAATTTTCAATTAGAAGGTTAAATTGAAACAAAAAATAACTTTAATAAAAGGAAAAAAAACAAAATGTATTATGGTCAAATTGAAAGAAATAAAATAACATAAACTTTGATTGAATGATAAAACCGAAAACCAATAAAAGTTTAACATAAGGCCCAAGGAAAAAAAAGAATATAGATAAAAAAATAACACACAAGAAATTGTTATTGAAGGACTAAAATTGAATACAAACAAAACTTTTATAAAAAATAAAAATGAAAATAATAAGGTATGGAATTGAAATACCTAAAACAATGAGGACAATTGTATATATTTCCTAGTAGGAGAGAGCAAAGGGGAAAAAAAAACCATCGATGACAAACCAATCATCATTCGTCATACTAGGATAAAGATGATGTAGTGACGCTTTCTAAAATATGATAGAATGTAATGTTTGGCTTCTAGGTAGTGTCTCATACGATGCCCAAAGGATGTTTACGCCAACCACGTATTAGTGTGTACCAATTATACATCAACAACTTTTTATAATAACAAATTCAACGTAAAAATGCCAAAATACTTACAAATAATCTCTTGTGAAAGGACAAAAACATCCTTAAATATACCTTATTGGTTTAACTATAGCATAAAAAAGGAAAAACAAAAAAACTTGACAAAAAACTCTTACCTTTTCTTAACCGTGGAGTTAAAGAAATATTTTAATTGTTTTATTTTATTTCTTAAAAATTTATGATCAATGATTTTAAATTTTATTGAATTAGGATAAAATACAAAAGATAAAAAACTAATATCTTCTAAATAAGTTTTACGATCAATAAACCTTTTTAAAATACAAAATCACCATCGAACACAAAGTGCCCGTTTGGTTGTGCGTTTCAATCGGCGTTTTGCCGAAATTTGATTTTTTTTTCATTTTAAATGAATATGGTTTGGTGTTTTTAGATCATTTTGATGTGCTGATGTCAAAAATGATTTAAAAAAAAATAAAAAACATCATTTTGATGTATTTCAGCACGAAAAATACTTTGAAAAACTACCGTAATCACAGTTCCAAACAGGCCTAAAGTCTTTCATTTTTTTAACCCTATAGCAAAATGATAATTACTTTCACTGCAAGTAAAACTGTGTGTGAAATGTAGTGATACAATTTTTCTTGTAATTTTCTGACTCACACAAAGACAGCCTTCTTCAAATGATATCAGACAATTAATTACATGTATACGTGTCCCTTATAGGACCGCATTGCATCGGTTTCTGTCCATTCAGTAAATATCTTATTCACTCCCTTCATTTACATATATTTTATTTTAGTCCTTTAAGTTTACAGATTTATAACTTAACTTTTGTTGACTTTGACCATTAAAGAGATTTATTGGCTTTTTTTCTTTCTCATAGCCTATAACCACCTATTATCTAAGTTATGCTTGATACTGTGTTTTAAAGTTTTTTTTTTAAATAATTTTTTTTTTAATTTTTTAATTTAAATTAAAATTTTCAGTATTTTAAATTACTTTTATATATTGATATTAAAAATAATTTTTTTAAAATAAAAAAAGTATTATTTTAAAATATTTCTAAACAAAAAATATTTTAAAAAATAATTTCAATTATACTTTCAAATAATCACTTAATAAATAAGACGGTGGGTAATTGTATAATTCATTTATAAAGTTTTTAGATTATTTTTTTTAGTTACTGGTAAATTGCTTAATTATTTTAAAACTAATAATTATTTTCTAGCATATTTTAAATCATTAATATTTATAGTAGATTTACCTGATACATAGTTTTTTTTTTATATATATCGTTAATAAATATTATCGAATTAAATATACAGGGACTAAATAAATAATTAAAAACATGAAGAAAGGAAAGCATTTTCTACATATTCTCTCAAGCCTCTTTCTTAGCCCCAGGAAATAAACATGAGAGGAGGAATAATGAAAATAAAATCTGGTAGCAAAAGAAAATTAGCTGAAAACTCATCATAGTTTCAGTATTTCCAATCCTCTTCATCAGTTTCAACTGGTAAGCACATCAACCCTTCAATCCTTTCTTTCACAATATGTGATTTTTTTCCATTGTCTAGAGAGAAGGTCTGAAGTTCATATACGTGTTTTCTGTTATTCTGTAGAGAGGAGATTGGTCGTTCTTGCTTATTGAAGAAGAACAGTAGAGAGGAGAAGCATAATTCAAGAGAAGCTGAGATGGGGTTGACTTAGATCCAGGAGAACCTAGTTTTACGTGGAAAAGGTCTTACCTTCATAGGATTTTTCTTGTGATTATCTGGAGAGGTTGTTTACTCCTTTCTTGTCTGTTTAATTCCCATAACCAGCAATCTTGCTTTCTATTTCTTGGGTTCTAAGTATGAAGTCTTGATCTTTATTTTGAGGGTTGGTGGAGATAGGATTTTATTATCATGGTAAACAAAAAAATTGAAGAATTTGATTAGCAATGGAGTTTTAGGATAACTGGAGTAAGAATTAGAGAGTCAGATTCATTATCTCTCACCAGATCTGGTTGGACCAGTCATTCCGCTTAGGTTCCTTGATTTGATTCCTGCATATTCATTTTTGTGGGAAAAAGATTGGCGAGTCATTGAGATTTCGTTTGATGGAACAAGTGTTGTTAGAGGTCTCAAGCTTCATCGGATGTTCAGAGGTGGAAGGCGATGAAGAGGATGAGGATTGGTAGATTCTTTGAGTTGTAATTTTTATTGAACATATAGACAAAGGATTTGATGGAAGAGATGTCTCCAGCACTTGCAATGACACTTAGTTTAGGCAATTCAACATGCGATAACTCAGGGATTGCAACCCATGTAGAAATTACACGGCTAAAGCTTGTAACAGGGACTGCAAGCTTGCAGTCTGATTCTGTAAAGGTGGTCTCTGAGGAGTCTCTTTCTGGGGGAGGTGAAAGCTGCAGTTGTGCTATGAATGAGCTGAACTTGACCACCATGACAACACCGGCTGATGGCGGCAATGGAGAAACTGTTTTTCTGAATATGTTGCTCGAGAATAAAAATGGTTCCATAACCAGTGATGCTGTGATCCAGGAAAGTGATGTGGATGAAGTTTTGTCAATCGTGGAAGACAGTAGTGGAATTATCACCAAGGGGTTATTGGTATTGAATGCAGCATCTGAAATAAGCTTTCCAAAGTCTGTTGAAATTGAAAATACCAAAATCATTGCTAAGGCTATTATTGTGGAGTCAACAAATGAGGTGCAGGTGCCCGCGGCAAAACTCCTTATTGGAGCAGTCAGCCCAAATGCAGAAATCTCTGATGGATCTGAAACGAAGGGATCGGCGGTGCTTCTTAAATTGCCTAGCGAGAAGAATCCTGCTGGAGGACCTACCCGGAGTGTTTTTAAGCTTGATTGCATTCCTCTTTGGGGTTCTGTATCTATATGTGGAAGAAGACCAGAAATGGAAGATGCTGTTGCAGCGGTTCCTCGATTTGCAAAAGTTCCTATCAAGATGCTCATTGGTGATCGTGTTGTTGATGGCATCAGTGAGAGTTTGACACACTTGACTAGTCATTTTTATGGTGTTTATGATGGCCATGGTGGCGCACAGGTACATCTATAAAGCTAGATATCTGTTTGCCTCCCCTCGTAAATGATACTGTAGCGCCAAATCTATGTGGGATTTATTGAGGCACATAACAAAGGTGTATGAATTTTGGAGGATTTGGAAAGAATTGCTAGCTGAGCATGTGTAATTAGATCAATGTATTTTTGTTGTGATACCTCATGCATATATAGAATCCTAGCATCTTGTTTTCAGCACTACCTTTTCTTAGCTAATCTTTTCAATTCTTTACCCTTTCAAATGACTTTTATTGGCAACACTGTTTTACTTCAGTCTGCAGCGTAGATTTGTTTTGCAAATGATTGAAGAAACGACTTTAATTTTTGCATATTTAAAACACATCCCATTGGTTTAATATTTGAGGTACTCCATAAGGTGAATAATTGCTCGGTATTGGATATGTGAGCATGATTTGGAGGGGTCTCATGCAGGTTGCTAATTATTGTCGTGATCAAATCCATTTGGCCTTGGCTGAAGAGTTTGGAAACATTAAAAACAATTCAAATGGTGGGATTATCCGGGGAGATCAGCAGCTGCAATGGGAGAAAGCTTTCACTAGTTGCTTTCTTAAGGTTGATGATGAGATTGGAGGAAAGAGCATTAGAGGCATCATTGAAGGTGATGGAAATGCTTCTATTGCCAGTTCTGAGCCCATTGCGCCAGAAACAGTTGGATCCACAGCTGTAGTTGCCCTGGTCTGCTCGTCCCACATCATAGTTGCAAACTGCGGAGATTCAAGGGCAGTACTTTGTCGAGGAAAAGAACCAGTGGCATTATCAGTGGATCACAAAGTAAGACATGTTCTTTACATGAATAATAACAAAAAACTGTCTAGATAACAATTCCCCCCCCTATCATTTCCAGCCAAACCGAGAAGATGAATATGCCAGGATTGAGGCATCTGGAGGCAAGGTGATACAGTGGAATGGACATCGTGTTTTTGGTGTTCTTGCCATGTCGAGGTCGATTGGTAGGTGCACCACTCTCTTATCATGGATGTAAATCCTGCTTAAATTGAAACTATTATGAGAGCATGCTTACTTAATCCTAAGGTCTACTAGCTTTGCTTTATCAACTAAACAAATCAAATTTTAGAGGTTCTTTTTATTTTCCATTATCAGAACATTGAATGGCAATTTGTGTAGAGTCATTTTGTTTTGCCAATGATGCTTTAGCTTTATATTTAACAATATTTGAAGATTGATCCATGAGGAGGTTAGAATCAAGCGTAGCTCATACTTGCCTGATCATTTTTATCTAACAGGTGACAGATACTTGAAACCATGGATAATTCCTGATCCAGAAGTCACGTTTCTTCCTCGTGCAAAAGATGATGACTGCCTCATTTTAGCGAGTGATGGGTTATGGGATGTTATTACAAACGAGGAAGCCTGTGAAGTGGCTCGACGGCGGATTCAGCTATGGCACAAAAAGAATGGGGTTGCTACCCTTCTTGAAAGGGGCAAGGGTATAGATCCCGCCGCCCAAGCAGCGGCTGATTACCTTTCGACCCGTGCCCTCCAGAAGGGAAGCAAGGATAACATCTCTGTGATTGTGGTGGACTTGAAAGCTCAAAGGAAGCTCAAGAGCAAATCTTAAGCAAGGTTCACTCCGTTATCTAGTTCAAGTCAGCATACCTATATATTAGAAACTTACATCTTTAATGAATACATAGTTTGGTCCATTCCTTTTTTTCGTGGGCTTAATGTGTGTACAAGAATAGAAACTAGTGTGTACTAAATAGCTAGTTTATCCGAACTCCATATTTCCTGTTATGGTTATGTAAATTTTAGCTGTTGCTGGCAAGCTGAGTATGGAGTTCTAGTTTTAGATTTCTTCTGTTCTGCTCTCTGGTCCCGTTCTGTCTGTCTCAGATTTCTTTCTCATAAGAATGTTTGGAACAAGTTCATAGGATCTTACCTATGGCCAAACAAGGAAACTGACTCCTGAGTGGTTTGTAGTTATGTGGTTTATTGACCTTAGTTTTAAAACTGTGTTTCAACTTGTTGACATAATCTAAGGCTAAGCCCCCTTGATCCAGGCTTAACCACACTTGAAATTTTATGTTTTTTAAAATATTTTTGTTTGAAAAAACATTAAATCGATGTATTTTTTCTGTGCTGATATATATATATAATGACTTTGAGAAAGAACACAACATCATTTTACAACAGTTGCCATGCGAATGCTATCGGGAGTGAACAGCAACTCTCATTCATTCAACTCATGGTGCCAACCAATTGTCAAGATCCAGGAGGATTGTTATTAAAATGTGGCATCATTGCAAACCAGATATTTAGTTTTTGAACCCATCCCATCTGTCCCTTTCTGGAAGTCTTTCATGGTTGCCACATGCCAGCAAGCAAGAAACTACACCATAAAGAGAGCATCTTTTTCACACCATCAAATAGTCAACCAACACATAGAAAGTGGAAGAAAATTGAATCGATCTTATCTCAAGATTTCTCTTTATCAGAGACAACTCATTTCTTAAGCTTTTATAACCTGCAAAAGATGATAACCTAACCAGATTCTAGCTCACAAGAACATATATCCGACTATTTAATAATATAGTTAAGGTTATTTATATTAAAATAATATTTTTTAATTTTTTAAAATTATTTTTGACATCAATATGAAAATGATCTAAAAATAATATATTTTTTTTAATTTGGAGTAAAAAATAAAAATAATTTTTTTTCAAAAACATTTTTGAAATGCAGTACTAAATATGATGTTTAAAATCAGAGTAATCCATCCATTCTCCAAAAATAAATAAATAGAATTAGTTTGATTCCTTTCCTATGTTGTGAAAATGAATTTTTTTTCTCTATAAAAAAACCACTTAAATAAAAAAAATAATATTAAATGATAAAATTAAAATTAAATTAAACAAGAAAAATCAATAAAAATCCAATCATGAAGAATCAATTTTGAAAAAAAAAAAAAAACTCTTAGGTAAGAGGGCTTGGTTGGCTCAACGTGCCTAGGCTTATAAAAAAAAGCTGAGGTACACGGGCCTCATGTAGTCTATACTCTTATGCTTGTTTATTTTATATATTTTTTAAGGGCATACAACTTTTTCTTTAAAAAAATAGCAAGCAAATTGTTATCTACTCCACCAGGCCCGTTTGGGAGTGCGTTGCAACTGGCGTTTGCTGAAAATTTAATTTTTTTTTTCATTTTAAATGAATATATTTTGATGTTTTTAGATCATTTTGATGTGCTGATGTCAAAAATGATTTTAAAAAAAATAAAAAAACATCATTTTGATGTATTTTGGCACGAAAAACATTTTGAAAAGCTACTGCAATCGCACTCCCAAACAGGCCTTCAATCCATATAAAGATAGACATGAGTGTCTTACTCTTGAAAAATATATTTTTAAACATTGCTTTGACACTTAAACGCTTCAACAACACCTTATAGACAAAAAATAAACCTATTTATTCCTTCAAATAACCAAAAAAATGGTTTACAAAATAAATCAACCCTAAACCTAAAAACTTTATGAGGTTAGATTTGATTTTTAGATAATTTTAAGGTGAAAGATCACCCTAGTTGAACTCTCCTTATAAAATGAAACCCGTACACATCAATATTAGCTATTTTGGTGGTCAAGATTATTGTCAATTTATATTATTTCATTGCCACCGGAATCCAATGTTTCTCTCTCTTCTACCCTCAAACTTGAATAAAAAAATAAATGAAATCTTGGACCAAAATTGAACTTTGAAAAAAATAAAAGGATATAAAATGGGTTTGTTGTGTGGTAATCCAATGATAGATAAGTATAACAAGCTGTCAAATTCGATATTTTCAGGTTTAGTTATGTGCTGAGGTCAATCAAACATTAATATAACGAGTTGCCAAATCAAATGTCAAGCTACATGTCGAGCTTAAATGGACATGATGAGTTTGACGAGTTGCCAAATCCAATACTTTTGATCTTGGTTGCCTGTCAAGCCTAATTAGCATGAGTCTAATGAATTATCAAACCCATCGCCTTTAGATCCGGCTACATTTCAAGCCTAAGTGAGCGGGTAGTTAGTCTAGCTTCTTGTTATACCCATTGACTATGGGTTTGACAATGTGTCAAGCACAAATTGTTAAAGGTCTGGAGACTGTTATAGGTCTCATGTTGGTTCATAACATAATTGTCAATACCGTTCTGGTTGCCGTTTCGGTTTTTCTATTGGAACGGAACGTTCCGGTTCGGAGCGTTTCGGCGTGCCGTTTCGGAGTTGTACTGTTCATATATAATTAATTTTTTATATATATATAAAATTAAAATATTAATTTAACAAGCATAATTAAAATTCAAGATAAATTAACTTTAAATTATAAAATATAAACACAAAGTCAAACAAACATAATCTCAAAATTAGAAGAAAAAAAACACAAAATAAAGAGGATTTTAAGGCCGGAACGGCACACCCGGAATGGTACCGAGACGTTCCGGCCAGAATTTGGCCGCAATTTCCGAAATGAGCCTGAATTAAAACCGAGACAAAAACGACGCCGTTCATCTCGGATTTTTTAACGGAATGGAACGGAATTGACAACTATGGTTCATAAGGCTTTGTTTGTTTATTCTTATGATTTTTAACATAAAATATTAATGTTAAGAATATTTGTCTCCATACACCCATAGATGTATAGAGAATCTCCCGATGACCTATCATATTTCCATCTCGTTAATCTTTGTGTAAAATATATTTATCCCTCATTTAATATATTTATCATAATATTAATGATATCTGAAGAAAATAACTCTTCAATATTCCTAACATTTACGTATCAACGCAGGTTTGACACAAAAGATTATGTGGAATCAAATGAAGTCTGCCGGAGTTCTTGGCTTCATAGATTCAGGGTATCTTGAAAAATATCAGTAACTATTATAAGAGAAAGCAACAACTATGCACAGATCCAGAATATTGCTCATATATACTTTAATGGGTGTATGTCAACTGAGGAAAAAAATAGTTTGATTGGGAATTTGACACGTGTACTTTCAACTACAAGACTCTTATAACGTCAATGGATGGTGGAGCATTGGATGCGTTGAATGGAAATTCTGAATCACGTCTCAGTTGATTTTCAGGGCCACCAAGTTTTGTGTCAACTGAAATTTCCTCGGAAGATTTGGAGCTCTCAAGAATATCAGAAAGTTGCAAGGACTTCTCACCAACCCTGTGAGTATCTACTAGTAAAAGTTCATTGGGCTATCTATAGTAAGAAACCTTCAACCAGGATCATAACTGTTTCCAGTTGACTTCATTTTCAGAATCATTAAGCTGAATATGCAAAAGTGAAATAGGAGTTACTGGGGAAAGGTAATAACTTTTGTGGACAAGTTGGATGTTCTTGGCTTTTCAAACCATTTTTAATTCTGTTTTCATCGCTGTCAACGCAGACTTTAACTAGACTTGTCAGAGATCATTTGTATTTTCAGAATCAAACTGCATGTATGAAATTCAAGCATGAAACTTATTTTGTTTCAACAGAAATGATTAAGAGTACAGTTCAGCAACAATCATGTGCAGATCCTACCTAGGGCTTATAGAAATTTTAGAAATTCAATATTATTGAAATAAATATCATCCCTTGTCGCAGAATGTGATGGAAGCAGAAATACGGAGGGTGAAACTTGAATTGAAGCAATCTATGGAAATGTATAATTCAATCTGCAAAGAAGTTGTTTTGGCCACATAAATGGTAACATCATATCATAGCTTAAACATGAATTATGAGCCATTTGATCTGAGTGTATATAACTGAGCTTATTCTATGTTTGTTTCCAGGCAAGAGAGCTTCACCATTTGCACACATTGAAAGCACTTAAATTAGATGAAGCCAAGCTTGCTGAGGAGGCTGCATAGTCATTGGCAGAGCCGAGGCAGCTATAGACTTAGAAAATATTGCACAAAGGCTAGCACTAATGGAAGTTCAGAAGCGACAGAATGCAGAAAAGAGGGCTATACAAGAAGCACAGGAAAGCCAAAAAGCAACGGAATCTCTGGCATAAAATAGTGTACGATATTGGAAATTACTATTGAAGAGATGAAAGATACAACAAATTACATCGCAAGCTCGAACAAGAATGGTGTAGGTGTTACCAAGGGGCATTACGTGATCATAAAGAGCTTAATATCTGCATAACAGGTCTCGAGTTCGAATCAGAACGTGCATCTCTTGTAAGAGCATGAGACAGCTAGGGTTTTACTCGCTCACCTTGACTCATAAAATATGTTTTTCGGGGAGTGGAGTTTTCTCGAATCCAAAAAAAAAAGATTGGTGTAGGTGGATATGGACCAGTTTTCAAAGCCACACCAGATCACACTTTTATCGTCATCAAAGTTCCGAGATCAGACCTGTCACAGGGCCAGAAACAATTTCGTAAAGAGGTATTGCATGCTATTTTGTTAGTGTAGCATGCTGCATAGAATGTAAGCATTAAAAAAAGATACTTAGCTTGTAACCTTTAATTCCTTTCATTTTTCTTACAGATATCTTCCATATCATCGATATAAATGCATGCAAGTTGACCCGAACACCCCAATTATAAAATAAAAATAAAAATAATATAGGTTGAGGATTTGAGCAACATAAGACATCCAAATATGCTTACCCTGCTCGGTGTCTGCTCAGGGCATGGATGCCTCATGTATGAGTACATGAAAATGGCAGCTTGGGAGATCGCCTCTGTGGGAAAGGCAAAACTCTTCCTATCCCATGGAGAAAACGTTATAGCATAGTTTCTGAAATTGCCACCAACCTTCTTTTCCTTCACAAAACAAAACCAGAACCCTTGTTGCATAGCGATCTTAAGCCTTGAAATATTCTCTTAGACAAGAATTATGCGAGGAAGATTTTGGATGTGGGTTGAACAGGCTTGTTCCCTAGTTAGATAAATCTAGAGTTGTTTAAGAATTTATTACATTAAATTATTATTTAAAAATAATCATAAACCACAACTCGTCCAATTGTTCAACTTTTAATGGCAATTCACATGAATCATCAATGAAAAATATTCTAAATCTCTATTTAGAGGAGAGATTATTTCCAATTGTTCAACCTCTGATAGTAATACAAACGAATCATCAATGAGAGATCTTATAAATCTCTATTTTATTTAGAAGAGAGAGATTATTACGTTTATAGTGCTAACTTTCTATTCTATGTCTTATGAAAAATTAACGACAGGCCAGATCTTGCTTCAATTGTTTTGCCGGAGCTGAAACCCGCCGAGAGATAGCATGCATGGCCTCCTCTCTTTCCTTACTGAACAAAGCTTGGTCAAAGATTAGAAATATCCTATTCAGATACAAAATTGGAGGCCATGAATGTGCTTCAAGGTTGCTGCAAATGGATTGGAGAGGCATGATAATCCTGTTGAAGGGTGCCCAGTATTTCCACAAAAGGGGTCGAGGCTCCAGAATTTCCTGAAACAATCCTAACTCGTAATGGAAAAATCCTACGCAGATCTTAGTGCCTGTTTGGATAGCGTTTCAAACGCCTGTTTGGAGCTTTTTTTTTTTCATTTTAAATGAATATGGTTTGGTGTTTTTAGATCATTTTGATGTGCTGATGTCAAAAATAATTTTAAAAAAATAAAAAAACATCATTTTGATATATTTCGGCACGAAAAGCATTTTGAAAAGCTACAGCAACAGCTCTCCCAAACACTTTAAAAAGAGGACTGCTGCGGCGTTTCCAGTACTTGTCCAGGTTCTGGAGTTTAAAGTCCAATGGCAGTTCCAGCAGCAGGAAAGCTTGGATCATTCCGACGCAGAGTGAAAACCGAACAAGGAAGAAAATATAGACATGAAAAGATTCCATGGCTGCAGCTTGCAAGCTGTGCTTCAAATCCTAATGCTCCAATCCAAAGATTGAAGTTATTTTCATAAACAAAGTTGGAATTCTACATGTCAAATCAACTGGAACTGATGCGCTCATTGTGTACATACTGGAAGACAATCTTTGCAACCATCTGATAAAATTCAAGTATCTGTCAAGGCAATCAATCCTGTTTAACAATGAGTTTTAAAAATATTACTTTTTAAAAAAAAAAATTTATATTTTGTTTTAATTTTGGTGTTTTTAGATTATTTTAATATGTTGATGTCAAAAATTATTTTTTAAAGATAAATAAAAAACATCATTTCAATGTATTAATAAACGAAAAACACTTTAAAAAATAACTTCAACCACACTTCCAAATATACTCTAAATTTCAATGGTACTTGATCATTCCAGTTAATTTCCTAGCCATCCTGAACTCTATATGCAAGATTTAGTTTGTTTATCACTTGATCACAATAAATTCTGTGTGTATTTATTTATATGGAGTGCTTAATGAGTCTTTTTGCATGCATCTTTAATTGTTTTTTCTTACAAATCTTTGTTTCGGCGATACAATTGCTGTTTACTCAAAATTCAATTTTTTTTAAATAAATTGTTTTTGGTATTTTTAAATCATTTTGATGTACTGATATCAAAAATAAAAAAATTAATTTGATGTATTTCTAAATAAAAAGCACTTTAAAAAACAACCGCAATCACTTAATTTTTTTTTCTTTCGATTTTGGACAATTGGAATCTCTCATCATCAAAGTTGGCCAAGGCAAGAGTTTGACCTCCTATGAATTTCCTCTATATCCATGGCATGTAAAGACTCAATTATGTCCTAAAAGTGTATGTACAAATTTGCATTTTTTCCCTTTTTCTTGGCCACATAATAATCTATTGTTCTCTCTCTTCACCCCTATTTAACATTGTATTTCAAAGAATTTTTGAAAAATAATAAAAAAAAATTATTTTATTTTTTATCTTAAATTATATTTTAATGATATTTTTAAATTATTTTTATGTATTAATATCAAAAATGATTTAAAAAAATATATTTTAATATATTACTAAACAAAAAACACTTTCAAAAATAATTTAAACTTATTATTAAACAACCGATTCATTTCCAATCTTCACTCCAATGTTGTTTCTCTTAAATACAAGATCTGTCATATTAAAAATTAATTTTAATAAATAAATAAATTATTTTAATAAATTTCTAAAATAAAAATTTAATCTCGAAAATACCCCTTTTATTGGAAAAAAAATATCAAGGATAAAAGTGCTGTGAGATTTCATAAATTATAGGCCTAAAATGTAAATTTCACATTCCTTGAAACACACACACTCTCCCCCCTCTTACGCACCCTATTAACTTTCTCAAAGCTTCCAACTTTTCTTGCAAATTTTAGGAATGTCCTACTCCGATAGTAATTCGGAGCAATCCTCACCGGCTACCCGTCTCTACAATCCCTATCGGGATCTTCACCTTCCTTCCCAAACACTCTACAACCTTCCCACCTCTCCGGAATTCCTCTTTACCGAAGAATCAATCCGCCAACACCGCTCCTGGGGCGAAAACCTTACCTTCTACACTGGCTCCGCCTACCTCACCGCGTCCCTTGCTGGCTGCGGCTCCGGTTTATTCTCCGCCCCTCGATCCTTCGAGCCCACCGACACCCTCAAGCTCAAGGTCAATAGGATCCTCAACTCCTCCGGCCATGCGGGTCGGGTCTGGGGTAACCGGGTCGGAATTGTGGGTTTGATTTACGCTATGATGGAGAGTGGCGTCGTAGCAGTCACCGATAGGGATGACGTGTGGAGTAGCGTGGCAGCTGGGCTTGGAACTGGGGCGGTTTGTAGGGCGGCCAGAGGGGTTAGGTCAGCGGCCGTGGCAGGTGCTCTTGGTGGGCTGGCTGCTGGTGCGGTGGTGTCTGGGAAGCAGGCGTTGAAGAGGTATGCAATGATTTGAAGGAAAGAGACCAAATTAAAAGAAAAGGGGAAAAAAGGGTTTTTAGGTATTTTTCTTATAAAACAAATTAGTCGAATTTGTTTCAGTTGTGATAATGAATCTTTTGATAGTTATCTTAATGATTAAAAACCTGTTGGAATCATGAATTTCAAAGTAAATTATTAGCATAAGAATGACACACACTGATGTTACTTGTGAACTGGTCTGATTGATGATGAATAACATGCTTACTTGATTGTATCCTTAGAATGCTTGGTTGTTGCTATGTAGTTTGATGTTTCGCAATTCGGTAGTCTCTTGTTTGATTTGCTTGAACGGTGGTTTTTGTGCCGGATGAGGTTTAGTTGGTGATGATGATGGCTTTTCTTCTTTCCTAGTATGTGCACTTAAATGTGATTTACAAAGGTGATCGCTTTTAATTGAAAGAAAACATTAGAAATTGTGTGTAAAGATGACATGATGGTGATGTTCAGACCTCCAAATTGTTGTTACTCTACCCTTCTCCAATCTGCCATGAATTTGGATTCCATATCCATCCTCTCTCACTGAAGTAGGAGAGAATTTGGATTCAAGTTTTTAGATGTGCCAGGGCTAGCTTTGTTGCCTTTGTTGGGGAATATGCTAAGATTTATTCCTTTTATTTGATTGTTGGTGTTTGAAATGAATTTAACCTATGTTGAGAGTTAGAATTTTGCTTGAGTTTCAGGATGTGGGCTTTGATTTATCAATCTAGTTTTCTCGATGTTGCTATTTAAACTTTCAACCTGTTTCTAGACTTATCTCTATTTTCCTTATTACGTGGGGATTGAATCCTGCCTTCAACATCTATTTACGTAATCACTGATCGGTAATATAGTTTTTCTTCTTTTTTTGATCAGCAATCGACTTTTGATGATAGTAAGCATTTTATTGAACGAAAATTGTTAGTGACAAATATAAATTACCACAATCTCTGTAGTGACTATAGGACATATCTGTAAGCTGTGAGGACCAAATCTTTTGTTTCCTACTTAATATCTCCTGTTATAAAATAAATTAAATTAAAAAGAGATCTAAGTCGAGTTTGATTTTCACCATGAATGCACTATAACATGTGAGAGGATTTATTGTGAATTGTATTAGTACTTTTTTTGTCTTTTGTTACTCCCGATCATTGATTTTTTTCTTCCTTTCATATTCGTCCTTGTATGCTGTGTTGTCTTGGAATTTGTAATTTCCTAAGAGAGAGAACAAATCTTGCTATTTCTCATTCTACTTTGGAATGAAGTGTACAACTCATTAAATAGAGGATTGTTACAATCTGGTACCCATAAAATCAGGAAAAATCAAACTAGAAAGGAGAAAAATCCTCCACCAAACTACGAAAGGATATGCCATGGCATATGGTCATATAATATCAGTTTCCCCTTATTAACTAATACCAAACATGCCTTATAAAATCCTTAAAATTACTAACTTTGATCATGATTTCAACACTTCCCCTCAAGTTGGGTTGTATATTTTGTACATGCACCACTTGTGATTTAATTCTTCAAAGTTAGTTCTTGGAAGAGCTTTAGTGAGTGTCTGTTGTTTGAGATTTTGTAGGGATATAAACTAGTTAAACAACTTCCTTTTCAATCTTTTTGAAATGAAATGTGGATCCATCTCATTATGCTTTGTTCTGTTATGGTGAACAAGGTTCTTTGTGATTCTTATAGCAGCTTAATTGTCGCAAAACATCTTGATAGGATTTACCAATTCCACTCTTTGCTCTTTAAAGCAATATTTGTATCCATATTCACTCACAAATGCCAAGAGCTAGGACTTTATACTTAGATTCCGTGCTATTTCTAGACACGAGTGATTGTTTCTTGCTTCTCCAAGTCATAAGGTTTCCCCAAACATAGGAGCAATCTCCCACCCAGTTTGCTTCTAAGAAGACTTTAATGTTTTTATTGTCATTCTTCTTGTGTAAGAGACCTCTGCTAGGAGTCATCTTAAGATACCTTAAAATTATATTCACAACCTTCATATGCTCTTTGTTGGTTTTTTCATGAACTGACTCGCAACACTAACTTAGAAACCAATATTAGGTCGAGTGTGTAAGAGATAAATAGGTCATCCTACAAGTCTTTAATATCTCCCCCTATCAACTAATGCACTATTTGTTCCTATCTTCTTGGTTGAATCCATCGGAGTATCTGCAGGTTTACATTCAAGCATACATGTTTCTTTTAGTAAATCCAGAACATACTTTTGTTGGGAGACAAATATACCCTTTTTAGATTGTGCCACCTCTATGCCAAGAAAGTATCTAAGATAACCAAGGTCTTTGATTTCAAACTCTCTGGCTAAAAGTTTCTTCAATCTTACCAGTTTCTCGTCATAATCATTAGTTAAAATGATGTTATCAATGTATACAATTAGTATCGCTATTTTCTTTCCTGATGAGAAAGTTATTTAGATGCAAATTCTAGCCATCACTATATCCCTATGCACCTAGATGATAAGAAAAAATAACTTTCATAGCTAATAGGGGAACATTATGTTACAAAGTTATTCCTATTTGGGTTGAAAAATATTAGAGCTACTTATTAATAGATGATGAAAAAAAGTATTTAAGAATCAACTTAGAAGGATTATGGAGGGATATGTTGAAGATATACTAGTAAAGAAAATGACATTTAAACAACATCTCTCTTAAAATAATTTCTGTGTTTAACCGTCATCAGATAAAACTCAATCCTTCTAAATCTGTTTTCACTATCAAATGAGAAAAGTTCTTAAGCTTATTGGTAAGTAACAAGGAAATTAAACCTAGTAAAAAAAAAAACCAAGTTATTATTGACATGACTCCTATTAAGTGAGTAAAACGCCTTACAGAAAAATTGACAGCCCTCAACAGATTCATAACGCTTATAGGGTAACAAGTTTTACCTTTTTTAAAAACTTTATGAAATATATCCAATCTTAAGTGGACTTTAGACTGTCAAAAGGCTTTTAACGTGCTTAAAGTTTTTCTTTATTTTGGTTAAATAGGATGAAGGTATACAATGTCCAATTTATTATTCTCGCCATTTTATGGTGTTGAAACCAAATATTTAAAGGTGGATAAAGTGGAATTTGCCCTAGTAAGCACCTCTAGGAAGATCAAGCCATATTTCTAAGCTCACCTGGTCATGGTATTCTCAGATCAACCCTTGATATAGATTTTCCACATGTGAGAGATGCAGGAAAGCCGAGTGAAATAGGCCATTGAACTAGGAGTTTAGATTTTGGTATATTCTTCCCTTTACTTGAAGCCATTCTTTAAAATGTTCAAGAACAATTTAATAATAAAAAAAGATGAAGATTTTTTTAGAGATTTTCTTTTCGTATTGGAATTTAAGACTCCCAAGTCAGGAAATGCAGGGTGAAACTTTGGTAAAAGTAAAAAATAAAATTGAAGAGAAAGGGTTTATATACAGGCCACAACTTTTTTCTTCCAGCAATAAATGAAGACATATGACATCATGTTATAACCTTAGAAAGACTAAACTCCTGCATTAATTACTTGTCATTAAATAGTCTTCTATAAAACTATTTCATATTCCTCATGACACCTTTTCAAATAAATATCATCTTTAAACTCTTTTTTTCTAGGGAAGGCAAGATGCCACCTGACCAATAATATCCCAAGAGGTTTTTCAAGCTCTTACATAAAGATTTGTGGGGCAACTAATGAGTCCGTGTTTTTTACTCAATATTTTTGTGCATTAAAAGATCCTAACAATATGGTCAGACCTAATACACTTGGATTCAACCATCAACCAAACCCAAGATAACATGAGTTTGACAAGTTCCTAGACTCAATACCCTTGGGTTTGAACACCAGTGAGACTGATTACTAGTGCGTAGCTCTTAACAAAGTTCAAATGGATGATTTCCACTTCATCGTGAGGGTGCCAAAGCATGGCAAGCTATCAGAGATTGGAAAGTGAAATCAAGTATGTTTCTCCATTTTGTCTAAAAGCTAGTGGGTTTTCTGCATTTTGATGACGAAAAAGTAACTACCCAAAGAGATTATTTCCTTGAACGACACAAGTCTAGGAAAAGGATGCCATTAAATTCCAGGGAAGATAAAGGTGCGAAAAAGAATAATAATTTGTATTTGCAATGAGCATAACATACCATCTAAGGATCAGATTCTTGTCAAGATGATAGATGCATGGATCATTCTCTATCTGCTCGGCAAAACATAAAAACATGCATTACCGTGGGGTTTGCAGGTTGCTGACTTTTGTCCCCAATTTTGCGTCCTGATGCAACCCAGGAGGCAAATCTCGCCGCTAGACTGAGGATGAAGCAAATTACCATTTTTAAACTGGAAACACAGTTTTATGGGCATGGAAATACCCAGTAAATTATGCTTATCGGAATTATAATGAATTAAAATCTGAAAGGTAAAGCAGGGCAACAGCACACTGTTATAAGCTCTCAAGTAAAAGGAAAAAGGAAAACTGGTCAAGGCGGATTCATATATGTCCATCATCCACCGGATGGAGCTTCATTCATTGAGGATCATGACAGCGACAAGATAACTGGATCGTTCATCTGTTGAAATGATAAATTTGGGCGAAATAAAAACCTTATGTTTATTACCCATAAGAAAAAGGGTTATTACACTCTGCAACTGCAAAATTGAGCTCGCTGTTCACGCCTCAATTCCCCCACTTATTCCAACAAATGTTTGTTTTGCTAAGACTACAGAGAGTTTCCTGGTGATACGCAAACGCCAAACAAACAGAACTCGGCAATGACATTTGGGGATTACGTCAAGTACCTCGTTGCCAATCACAGCAAAAAAATCTGGAAATGTGTCAAAAGAAAGGATGAAAGTGGCCATTCAGTAATCTACAACAACATTGACTCTGGATTCTCAATGTAGCCTTTAAATGCTTTTAGCCATTCGGCACCAACTGCACCTGAAAATGACCAGGAGCACCACCAGAGTTATATCATCACAATTCTCAGAGATGGTGTTGAATAAAGCTAAAGAACTTGTTTGTGTGACTAAAGATGGTTAACAGAACTGCATACCATCTATGACACGATGATCACAGCTTAGAGTGATGGTCATGAAGGAAGCAAATTGGAAGTCGTCAGGACCAGAACCAGGGATGACCCTCTTCTCAGCTGCACAAGGAAAAGTCAATATCAGAAGTGGAATATTAATTTGGTCTGGAAGTTGTAACCAGGTGCCTATCTTACCAGACCCAACTGCTAGAATGCCTGATTGAGGAGGATTAATGATCGCACAAAATTGCTTGATGCCAAAGGGCCCTCCTAAGTTGGAAACAGTAAATGTGCCTCCCTGAAAAAGGAATAAGACTAAATTCGTAAGCAATTCACATAAGACAACAGTCCACTGGCCAACTGAGACAGAATTTCAACCTCGTAATCTTCTGGTTTCAAGCTATTCTCTTTTGCTCTTTGGGCCAAATTCTTCACCTCGTCAGCAATTTTGGATAAACCTTTCTTGTCTGCATCCTGCAAATTTTACAACATAAAAGCATGTCATGCACTCTACACCAAAGCAAAATCAAGAAACTTTTTGCATAACAGAAATTGGACAGTAACTCGCCCTGATAACTGGGACATATAGTCCATTATCTGTCTGTACTGCTACATTGATATTAACATTATTAAACCTGCAATAGAAGCAAGAGAAACATCATGTTAAATATGGTATCGCAGAGGAATCATTAATCTTAAGAGTATATTAACCATGTACTTACTGGCGAATATAGTTATCAGTCCATGAACTATTGCACTGGGGAACTTTCCTCAAAGCCAAAGCAGCAGCCTGTAGTTAGTGACATGAAATTATTCTTTAGCAAAACTTTCAAAAACAGAGAAAATCAACAAACATCTTAAAAGTCCAGAATGTTAACAGCTCAAGGTTATGGTTCAGATAGGGGAAAACATTGATTCAGTTTTTCACTTTAAGGAATCTTAAGATGAACACTGTGAAATGTTGATGCCTTGAGGTTTTGATAAAATGTGTCCTGTCCACAGGTCAACCATTCCAAGGATCAGGCCCTACCATCAGTTTTAGTTCAAACTTCCTCTCTCAAACATAAATTGAGATTTTTTTAACAAAAAAAAGAGGAATGAAATAAAACCATGCTAAACGACTTTCCATTTGCCACAGTTGACAATCTATTCAAAAGAGCTCACTCTAAAAACTACAGTGAGTTAATACAACCAGAAAAAATGGCTGATTCTCGGATGCAATAGATTTTTTATGCAAAATATCTGGGATGAGGTCACTTCCCATGTTTCCAAACAATATAGTAAGTGCTTCAATGCTACACATGAAGAAGTATATTTGTATACCTTGATTACTAGATCATTTACAGATATTCTCTTCCCTCCTGAACTCTCTTGTAACGAGTTGAGTTGACTCCGCAAACTGTGCCACAAAATCTTTTTAGAAAATCATGGAACATCATGATTAATTGAAATTATAAGATGGCAAATCTAACACTAACCCCATAAGTTTGTCGACGCATGTATCCACTGTTAAATAATAATGAGGAATAGTTTGCTTTGAGAATAACAAGCGTGAAGCTGTCACCTGTCAAAATGATGCCAAGTTTTGCCTCAAGACAAACTTTGATAAAGATAATATGTGGTAGACAAAAAGAAAAAAATGTATGTGAGAGCTTGAACATGGTATCATGACAAATAAATGATATGACATCATGAGTTACTTAAATGCAGAAATGAAAAAGAAACAAATCCAAAAGTTTAAGAATCTCATACTAGCTTAATGAGAAACAGCTGTCAGACAGGAACCAAATTTCTTGGTGGAACTAGTGAAAAGGCCATGGTTACATTTTGAAACAGAAAGGTTAACTGTGATTTTCAGACAAAAGTCGTTATTTTAGCTTCGTATGAAAAAGAAATTTCAGGCATAAATTTGCAGCCTCAACAACAGAATTTTTATCCATAAATAGTGGACCAATAAAATAATGTTCCTTACCAACATTCCTTAATCCTTACCTGTGGATTTAGACCAAAAAACGATGGTTCCAAATATTACCTTTCTTATTTGAGAATGAGGGATATCCACGTAATCTAAAGCAGGAGCTGAGGTGTCCTTGGTAACAGACTTCGTAGCTGGAGCTTCCTTTCCTCGTGAAGCTACAAAATGGGGGAAATTCTTCACTGAAGCATATATATTTTAACTAGAACAAGAAAAGTCAAGACCGTTCACATCACACACGATAACATGTATCCATCAAGTCATTGGGATAGAGAACAGGCAAAAAAACCAACACCATCAAGTGTATAGAGCTTAATTCTCATGTCATACCCAAGTAATCTTCAATATCAGCCTTCACAATATGGCCATCAGGACCCGTTCCCTTGATACTTGAGAGGGGTACCTATGTCCATGATAAAGAAAGTGCATCAAGTAGTGTGAATTGAAAGTGGATCAAAATCAATAAATCCCTTTCCATCACCGAAAGAAAATATTCTAGTTGTACTACAAATTACTAACATTATGATCTTCAGCCAATTTTCTTGCAAGAGGACTGGCAAAAGAGCGATCTCCATCAGGAGCTGCATTGGGCTTGGAAATTTTTGGTTCTGGTAAACCAGCTGGTTTTTCAACTTCCTCCTTTGGTGGAGCAGGTGGTGTAGGGGCAGATGCCTCTTTAGCAGAAGTATCACCACTTCCTGATGCTGAAGGACTGTAATCCTTAAATTTTGCAATGTCTCCCTCATCTTCAACGGTAATGGCAATTACCTATATATAATATAGAGAAAAAAACTTATCAGCACTATGTAGTAGTATTGCCAACACCAGAGACCTAAATCTGAAACTAAAATGTCTGATTTTAAAAAGAAAATTGTGGAATCTGAAAGGAGCGCAACAGACAACCAAAATGCGTCCAGTCTACTTATTTTCATAAATAAGTACCCTACTTCCCAAAGAAAGAAAGAAAAAAAAAGATGGAAAAAGTTCTCAGCGCGCAACTTTTCCTACTGCCAGATAAAGTCAGTACCTCGCCAACTTGAATTTCTTTTGACCCGTCTTCCTTCAATATCTTTGCAAGATAACCTTCTTCCATACATTCCATCTCAACAGTTGCTTTATCCTGAAAAAAAAATGTGAAGGGAAAGCATCAATATTTCCATGACAAACATGTTAAGCACAGCTTGAACTGAACAGCATGTATAGGAACCCCACTGTTTCGACTTCACAGAGTACTTCACCAGGAGAAATCTTGTCACCCTCCTTCTTTAACCACCTTGCTATATTACCCTGAAATTTCAGAAACAATCACTTAGCAGACCAAGCCTACAGTGCTGTTCCAAAAAGATGAAGAAAGATACATGCCTCTGTCATTGTGGGTGAGAGAGAAGGCATTCCAATTTCTTGGTGTGGAGGAAGACCTGCAACATATAATGACTATTGAATAACCCTGAGTGAAGCTATGTCAGAAAATCTCAATCATACTATCTGATGCCACTTGCATAATAGGTGACAATTCAAGCCAGGTTTAAAAGGTGAGAGGAGCCACGAAATCATCAGTGTAATTTGTAATCAAGAGTTCAGAAAGTGAAAAGGAGATCATCAAGGCATGGATGAGATGAGTGATAAGGAAGCTAGATCAGCAATTCAAACAAAGAAATAAAAATTTATGCACAAACTCCACCTGAATCAGATGAAAACCCTCTCTTCCAGTGTACTGGTGAACTGACATTGGAAAGAAGAGAATCAGATTAATGGAATCATCAAGAGAAGGTGTGACCAGGGAGGAACAAACCTAAGCAATACATACCAAGCAAAATCCTTCATAGATAGTGGTCCAGCAATTGGGTTTCCCACTTTCATAATCTTCCTAGAAACATCTTTCTTAGATGCACCAAATGACATTACCTTCATTTGAAGACAAACATTCGTTAGTGTTCACAAACTGAGACAAACTTCAATCAATGCAAATTACAAAAATAAAGAGTAGGAATAAATTATTGATCCAGGACAAGGGAGAAATGTAGAAATTGCAATAAAAGGGCTCCAATCACTGCATTATGCAGCATATTATTATGATTGTGCGATAGACGGCTACTTACAGTGCTATTAGCAGCAGTACTAGAGTACCTCCTTTTTTCCATAACTGTCCAAGCATCTGGCAATAATAAACTTACCTCAAAACAAATAAAAAATTATGCAAATTCCACTCCAAAGTCAACAAGCAGATGCACAATTCACACTCAAAATCAGCAAACCACATAGCTAAGGCAATAAGCATAAACATTAGACGCCACATTCTTTCACTAATCACTTCCCAAATTTTATAACTGCAAGAAGTCAAAACTTCCAACAACAACACCACACTAACCTTCCGTTGAAAAACATTTGCTGCAACAGCTAAAACAAATCCAAATCCCCTAACATGCATTTCTAACTTGTCATCTTTTTATTCCTAAACGCCATTTGCATTTTCCTACCAATCAATCAAAATCTACACATATATATATATATATATATATATATATATATATATATATATAAAACACTAAGCATCCGAAGTACAGCATTAACTCTAAGCAGTCAAAAAATCAGCAACTAAATCGGCATGATAACAACAGCAACAGATTTCAACTATTTCCCATGAATGCTAGAAATTGTTAACACACCGTTCATTTTACCACCGGAGAGGTGAGAATCATATGATAACCAACGCACCAAATCGGCATGTTCGTGCCGCATAAAGCTGGAAGCATTTCGTAACTGCCGAAACCACAAGAAACAAAAATAATTATTATAAATAATAAATTAATTAAACAAAATGGAAAATCAGAAAGGAAATTTGATTTCCCCACAAAATAAGTATAGAAAATAAAAACTACTGGTGAATGCAAGAAATCTTACATAAAAAATCCAGAAATTCAATTTACGATTACTATTTAAAAAATATAAAAATGAAACATTCAGAAAATAAAAATAAAGAGATCTGATCAAAATAAATACCTTTTTTGAGTGCTTAATTAGGTGAGAAACACACGCCATGACTGCTGCTTCCGCCGCTGGTGGTGGTAGTTGGCTAACTTCAATCGACCGACCGATCAATCAATCAACTTCTTCAAAGCTCGGAAATTTTAGAAAATATGTGTTTATTTTTTAGGGTTTTTTGGTTGTTGTTAGTTTATGTTTTGGTCAGTTTAGGATGGCTGGCTCGCTAGGAGAAAGAGAGATCGCACTAGACTTTTTTTTTTTGGTTTTTGAATTTAGTGTAATTACAAACGAGTCCTTCTAATTAATCAAAATGTATATATAGGTTCCCTCGAATATTCAAACTGATTGAATGGTAGTTCGAGCGGTGCCAATCATCCTCCGTCTACAAATATACCTATCAATATTACCTAACCACAAAAACAGTTGATCTAAGAATCAAAACTACTTTAACTTTGGATTCTAACTATCATTACCGTTTTATCTTCTTTTTACAGTAGATATTTTTAATGTCTCGAATTGTTTTTAATTTTTTTAGTTTTCAAATGCTATTTTTTTGTTTTTTATCCTTGTTTTTTGTGTTTCATAAGCATAATTTTATTGATTTTTGTATTTAGTTTTTTTGTTAATATGGTCGAGTTGATCATCTTCCACGGCTAGATTTAGAGGGTGTTTGGCATGGCTTTTTTCAAGCCGTGCAGCAGCTTTTGAGTTGTTGTTTTTTCATTTTAAATGAATATGTTTTGGTATTTTTAGATCATTTTGATGTGCTGATGTCAAAAATGATTTTTAAAAAATAAAAAAAAACATCATTTGGATATATTTCGGCACGAAAAACACTTTGAAAAACTACAGCAACAACTCTCCCAAACACTCTCTTAAGATGGATGGCTACCTTAGAAAAACAAAGTTGAGTTGGGATGAATTGGTTTACCTTTATTTAGGGCTGGTATGTTTTTAGTATGGTGGGTCCTCCTCTCAATTGGCAAGTGGATTTTTCATCATTATACATTAAATCAATCCCTTATATGGGCCAAAATAAATTTATTTATCGATTTTAAAAGGTCTTTACTTGTTTTGAGGTGTTATGATTTCCTTTTGCATGTCCTTTTTCTTATTTTCTCAGTATTTCTTATTTTCTATGTAGCTTTGTAAATCTTTGGTTTTGGATTAGTTAATAGCTTTTTATGTAGCTTACTTGTTGGTTACAAGTTGATATAATATGCTTTTATGGTTTTTCTAATCTATGATAGGTTTGTTTATTTGTATTCCATGAACAAATATTTTTTATCTATCGATTTTCTATGCATTATCAATGTCTTTATTTGTGTTTGTTGAGTCGTTGCATCTTTTGTTATTGTTTAGTTTTTGTGCTCTCTTATTACCTTTTGTTGTCTTTTTATATTACATTGTTTCATGTTTGTTCTTGCTTTTTAAGTCATTATATTGTGCTGCAAGTTCATAATTGTTATATATATGAAGTTTTTGTTTTAATAGGTTCATTTTTTTATAGTTAAAGTTGTTTGCATGTGTTACCCAAGTGTTATGCTAAAGAATATATGTAACCATATTCCCCTTGTATTATTATAAATAAAGAATGTCACATAGAGCTTTTCAATTTAGGCATGATAATACCTATCCTTTTTATCACACCCTCTGCTATATCAAACTGCAATGTCCTATATATGTTTGATTTATTTTGAAGTTGTCTTCCATGATATAATGAATGGGGGCAAAAAATGTATGACTTGGTAAGCCATATTTGTGCAACTTTTTTATTATTCTTTCTTATCTTAGAAGTTATGTAGCCCGTTTGATTGCCTCAACATGTTATTATTTGATTTATTTATATATGTTACATATCTTTATCATGAAATATAGTTCAATGAAAATAAAAATATATTGAGGGTACGTAAGAGGTGGGTTTTAGGGAATTCAAGTGATATTTTAAAGATAATCATGTTATTAAAGGATGTGATTTATTGATTCTCTTAGTTGTTTATTGGAAAAACATCGTAGGGTTCACACATAAATGACAACATCTTAATTCTTAGGTGGTCAACCTTTATTGGAAGCAAAATATTATTATTGTATTTGTTTGGATCTATGAAAAAATAGAAATAAGGGATGCATATTGAGTTAGAGACTTCACTTCTCACTTTTTTTACTATTAGTCATGAAGTTGGTGGAACCCTAATAAGTTTTTTTTTTATTTGCTATATGATTTAGCATTCTTAACTCTCTTCCAATCATCAATTCATAAGTTGTTGCATTTAATGAGGCTTTGCATACATTTCTTTAAATTTTTTTAATATTTTTTACATGTTTTCCTTTTCCCCGAATTTGTTTTCTAGGAGTATATATGGTGTTTTCGGTTCTTTTTTATTAATGGACCATTTATAATAATGTTTGATGGTTTGGTTTTATATGGATTTATCATTTATCTTTATTGGTTGACATGTATCCTACATGTTTTTTTTTTTTTTTATCATTACAGGTCATTTTAGGTCTTTATTTTGTTCCTTATTGTTTATTAAAAGTAGGACTTAAATGACTAAGAGGGTTTTTTATGTTCACAAGGGTGAGATTTTTGCTAATAATCACAATAAGGATCTAGGATCTGACATGTTGACACCACAGGCTAACCATTTTGTCTTTGTTTTTTAGTGGTTTTATGATTACTATGTGTATCATCCTTTAAGGGTTTATGGTTTATATTTTAAGCTTGAAAGATTTTTCTATCACTACTACATGTATCAACAAACTTGCATGGTCCAAGGTTGATTTTTGGACTTTGGTCTGTTCTATTTTATTGGCTTTTTTAGTTGGGTTGTTGTATTGTTTGTTTCCCCCCTCCTCCCCATTAAATTATCTTTTTTTTTCCTCTTTTCATCTTGATATGTTTGCCATTTTTTTCCCCTTAATCATTTTAGCCATGTTGTTTTAGGTTGTATTTCATTTTAGCTTTTACTTTGACATGTGTGACTTTTATTAGTTTCTTTTAGTATGATGTTACCTTCTTCTTTTCCACTTGTTTTTTGTGTTGATTCTCATACATTAAGCTACTTAAGGGAGTTTTTTTGTGCTTTGCTCTTGTTGACAATAATATAATAAATTGGTTGTGTAATCTATGGTTGCTTATGTTGGGTAGTTTTGTTTTTTTATTTACTATCTTTTTTATGTTATGTTATGGTTCATGTTCTAATTGAAAAACTTTTGATGTTTTGGGTGTGTTTTGAATGCTTTTATTTTTATAGTCTTAGGACTTGGTCACTTTCATTTTGTTAATGTTGTTTGCAAGGTGCCCTACTTTATTTTATGATTTGTCTTGGTTATTTTCATATTGCTTATTTGGCGAAGTAAATTATTAACAACCTATTGTAGTTTTTTTATATCATTTTACCGTGACTCTATTTTGTCCTATGTTTGAAATACATTGACTACCATTTTTTTACCAATAATATGCCTTATGCTTTTGGTGTTTTCTTGAATTTTTCTAATGGCTTTTCTTTTTTTAGGTATTTTTTGGTGGCTCCTCCTATTGCTAACATTCCTGATAGGGGTTTAAAGAGATGTTGCTTTTTTATCCCTCTGGATTAATGTCATGTCTTGGTTTGCCTCATGCTTTACATTATTTTTGTTTTGTTATTTCATAATGTCTTCCATTTTATAGACATGGCTAGATATAAATATGAACAATATTTTATTAAGACTTTTTTTGAATTGATGATAAGTTCTTTTGAAGTAATTAGTTTTTTATATGCAAATCCCTAACCATTAATATTTTTTCAACACATTTTCATGATTATTTTTCATCCATCCTTGTTTTGCGTAAGGTTTATGCCTTTTTCTCTTATGCTTTTATTTTCATTTCTTTTTTATTTGCTTGGATTGTCATCTCAATTACATGCTTTCAAGCTTATAATGATGATATGTCTTTATTTGTGTTTCCTATATTTTGTTAAGTTACATGTTTAATAATGATTCGCAAATTTTACATAATTGACTCTAACATATTAGTTGTTTACAAATCTTAAACCATTTTAACTTTTTTCAATTTATTTGTTTTGACTTTGTATAAGTTTTTTGTTATATTTTTCTTCTTAAATATGTCAAATACCTGCTTTCGATTCTTTCTAGATGTATTTTTCTTTTTACAAACTAGATCATAAAAAAATAAAAACAATGAGTTGGTTATTTGTATCTTTCATATTTCTTACATTGGTAATAGTATTATACTGTTTGGCATTCATGTTATGAAGATCTATCATGTTTACTTTAAATATATTTACTCGTAACTATTTGACTATGAATCATTTATCATATGTTGGCTTGGGATATCAAGCCTTGCTATCTCTCTATTTTTTTTAGTATATAACATGTTAATCAATTTATTCTTTTTATATTTTTTTTATAGTTGGTTCGAGGTTTATGAATGTTGTTCAAGTCATTGACCAATCACTTTTTTTCTATGTTCTTTCTCTTTCAAACTTGTAGCTTTAAGTCTTTTGCTCTAACCACCCACAGTATAGGAGGTGTTTGAGAATGTGTTTGGAAAATGGTTTTGAAAAAAAATATTTTTATTTTTATTTTTTTACTTTAGATTAATTTTTTTGATGTTTTTAGATCATTTTGATGTGTTGATATCAAAAATGATTTTTTTTAAAATAATAATAAAACATTATTTTGATACATTTCTGAACAAAAAATACTTTCAAAAACAACCTCAACCATACTCCCAAACACGCATAGAAGCTGTTTGGGACAGCTTTTGAAACTGCGTTTCCAAAAAAATCATTTTTTTTTTCATTTTAAATGAATATATTTTGGTGTTTTTAGATCATTTTGATGTGCTGATGTCAAAAATGATTTTTAAAAAATAAAAAATATCATTTTAATATATTTCGGCACGAAAAGCATTTTAAAAAACTACAGTAACAACTGTCGCAAACAGACTCATAATCTCACGTCTATTTTCATTATATAACCATGAGATCCCTTCTCCTTGTAGTTTAAAATAATAATTTTTTATTTTTTAAAAATCATCTTTAATATTAGGATACAAAAATAATCTAAAAACATTAAATTTTTTAATTTAATATAAAAACAATGATTTTTTTTTTAAATATTTTGAATACACGTAATGACAAACATTCTCGTAGTTAACCTCGGTGTACATGATTGCAAAAATTAAAACAAAATAAATGAAAATAAAACAGTAAGGGGCAAAATCGGAAGGAAGGGGACAAATTGAAGCCACCGGGTTTGTAGAAGAAGTATAACCTTTAACCTAATTCAGCATGCCCTAAATACCTACCTATAAATACTCATAAACACTTGAACGAAGCCTCTTGCAAACTCCACGGCGCAGATCCGAGGAGTTTGGGTTTTTATTGATTTCTCTATTCTATCTGCAGCTTCCTAACAATCTCTCTCCTGCTCTCTCTTGCTATCAACCACTCTTGACTCCCAGGTCTCTTTCTCGCTTTCTCTAATGTACAAATTTAGTTACTTTTCTTGTACGTGTGTGCCTATGATGCTGTTATTGCTAGCTGTCATGGAACTTCGGATTGGTTGATTTCTAGATTTTTTTAATATCTGGGCCTTCTGATTTTTACTTATTGAGATCTGGGGTTGATCTGTTTTTTTTCCTTTTGTGTTAGGATTAGGTTCTGGGAATTGCAGGTGTTTTTTCTTTTCAACATGGTCTGGTTGGAGACAAGTTTAACATAAAAGAACTTCTTATGAGATTGTTTGATAATCTTTTGATGCTGCCTATGTCATATTATTGTGGTTTATTTTGATAGAACGCTTTAATTTAATTTGTTGGGTATATAACTTGGTGCGCAAGTCCCACACTGCTGTAATAACACATATGATATGAGGATGATGTCTTGAAAGAGCAACAAAGTTTTTAGTCTTTCTGGACTATTTCTCTCCCTTGATCCGAATTTTTTGAGGGGTGGGTGAATCAGCGTCTGATAGTTAGAGATGTATGTCTGAAATATCAGCTTGCTGTTTGCCCCTTTTGTATCTTCTCCAGACATTGAAACAGAAGTTTAATGCTTGTACTTCTCTCTTTGCTTGGTTTGCAAGTTTGGCTCTTCTGTGACATTTTATTCTTCCATTGGCCATAATGAAATATTCATTATCTTCTGTGCTCATGGTAATGAATGTTTTTGCTTTATTTTTATGCTTGCCCCATTTAAAAAGATTTATGTGATGTTGAACGCAATAACTTTTTTCCTTTTTTCTCATTTGTCAATTATTGAAGCATATGATAGATGCTAAAAGCAAAATATGTTGACCTGTTCAGTTTTGAAACATGCATGATATAAACATAAATCCACAAGTAACAAATCTTTCCGCTGCATATATTTCCTTCATGCAGTCATGGCGGGCTTGGCACCAGAAGGGTCACAATTTGATTCTAAACAATTTGATGCCAAAATGAATGAGTTGTAAGTTTTTTCCTTAAAACTCTAACTGCACAGCAACAGCTCTTGATTGGAAAACGTAATTGACATTCATTTTTTTGTTGATAACAATGCAGGCTCACAAATGATGGACAAGATTTCTTCACATCTTATGATGAGGTTTATGACACTTTTGACTCAATGGGATTGCAAGAGAACCTTTTGAGGGGCATCTATGCCTATGGTAGGTAGTGACTTAGTTGCAGTCGCAATCCTATCCTTTTGGTTATTTTCTTTTGCATTCTGATATTAACTCCTTATCCATAATTGATAAAATTAAACATCTATATCTGCTGGCACCTCTACATTTGAACTTTGATCACAGTTTTGATTGTTGGAAAAAAAAACCCTCTTTGCTTCTTGTACTACGATGCTTAAATTCTTTTCTTTCAATCTTTTTCTTGTTCTGATTGATGCATCCCAATTTATTATTCAAGGTTTTGAGAAGCCATCTGCAATCCAGCAAAGAGGAATTGTTCCATTCTGCAAGGGTCTTGATGTGATCCAGCAGGCTCAGTCAGGAACTGGTAAAACAGCAACTTTCTGCTCTGGTATTCTCCAGCAACTTGATTATGGTCTAGTGCAATGTCAGGCACTGGTCCTGGCACCCACTAGGGAACTTGCACAACAGATTGAAAAGGTTATGCGGGCACTTGGTGATTATCTTGGCGTCAAAGTTCATGCTTGTGTTGGTGGCACAAGTGTTCGTGAGGACCAACGCATTCTTCAAGCTGGTGTTCATGTTGTTGTTGGCACCCCTGGTCGTGTGTTTGATATGTTAAGAAGGCAGTCACTTCGTCCAGATTACATCAAAATGTTTGTCTTGGATGAGGCTGATGAAATGCTTTCACGTGGTTTTAAGGATCAGGTTTGCCTTCATACTTGATTCCAAGTTTCTTTCTTAGAATAGCTACTGATGCTTTTTTTTTTTTAAATAATTTTTTGTTCTAATTCTGTTTTTCCACTTGCTGTCAGATCTATGATATTTTCCAGTTGCTGCCATCCAAAGTTCAAGTTGGTGTGTTCTCTGCTACTATGCCACCTGAAGCTCTTGAGATCACTAGGAAGTTCATGAACAAGCCTGTGAGGATCTTGGTTAAGCGGGATGAGCTAACCCTTGAAGGTATTAAACAGTTTTATGTCAATGTTGACAAGGAAGAGTGGAAGCTTGAAACTCTCTGTGATCTATACGAGACACTAGCCATCACTCAGAGTGTTATTTTTGTTAACACCCGGCGCAAGGTTGACTGGCTGACAGACAAGATGCGAAGCCGTGACCACACTGTCTCAGCTACTCATGGAGATATGGACCAGAACACCCGTGATATCATTATGCGAGAATTCCGGTCTGGCTCTTCTCGAGTTCTCATCACAACTGATCTCCTGGCCCGTGGTATTGATGTGCAACAAGTGTCCCTTGTCATAAATTTTGATCTGCCAACTCAACCAGAAAACTACCTTCACCGCATTGGACGAAGTGGTCGGTTTGGAAGAAAGGGTGTTGCTATTAACTTTGTGACCAAGGATGATGACAGGATGCTGTTTGATATCCAGAAGTTCTATAATGTGGTCGTCGAGGAGCTGCCATCTAATGTGGCTGATCTCCTGTGATTAGATTTTTGGTGAAATAGGGTTCTTATTTTCCTATTACTATTTTAACGAATTGTTTTCAATTGTTGTTTAGAGTCGTTAAATTTGATCTTCTGAGACAAGACAGATTAATCTCATATGGTTCTTCCCTTCTTTATTACAGCATGAAGGGATTGTCAAGTTCGACTTGTTATTTTCAAGTTTTGTTTGCATGCCCTATCGTGCTCTGCACCACCCCTCTTCTTTATCTCCAGGGTTTTTGCTTATGCATGAATCCCCAGCTTTCTTTTCAGTTTTCTGCTACAGCTGAGGTTGCTGGTTTACGTTTCATATTTTTGTCTTTTTTCAACGTGTCCTGTAATGGCGGTGCTAACACAAGTGACTGAACGTACTTGTCTGTCATCTCCTCAAGGCATACACAAACTCGATGTGTTGCGTCTGCTGTTTCCTTATATTTTTTAGCTCGGCGAGGATTGTATATTATTAATAAATACAATCCTTAATTATCTAAACCTATATTTTATATTGAAAGGGATGCATGTGATTTAAATAAGAACAAGACTCTTAGGTTTAATGTTGATTAATATAGTGAAGATGAAGAATAATTATCCACTTTTATGGATAAATAATTTTCTCAACCAATTAAAAAGTCGAGTGTTTTCAAAGATAGATCCAAGGTCAGGTACTACTAACTAACTAAGAATATTATAGTAACTTGTAATAGTTACTGTAATTTAAAGAGGTTGAGGTGACAAAACTCTTAAATATTCCTCTTGCTAATCCTGTCCTATTTGCTTAGGATCCCACAACCAATGCCTTGTCTGTATCACACGAAGTCACATCAAATTGTCTTTACAAAAACATTAAGAATTCACATCTTAGTATTGATATAATTTATCTTATGGTTTGACCTTGAGTTTTTCTTGATAGGGATTTAGCTAGGGAGCTTGGGTTGGAGGGGGAAACCATTCAACCAAGTAGGGAGTTCTCCTTGGGTTTTAGCTTGTATTCCATTAAGTCATATCAGGTTTTCACCTATAAATGTTAATGAATCATATTTTAAACTAATAGATGAATAAGTGTAATGTTACTACTAATTGTTTAACTTAATATTGTTATTCACATGATTAAATAAATTTTTTTGAAGGGTTTCTCGTGAACGAGATCAAATATTTTGATCCCTAACTATATCTCAACTTCTCGACTTAGTATTTAGTAAATATTAATAAAATAATTTAATATTTATTATTCTTAACTTTTTTTAATAAATATACACATGAAATTTTCAGTTAACAGTTAAGAGTTTTAATAGTATTAGAAAGCATGTTGACAACATCTTTATATTTTTTTTATCCAATTTATATTATAGTGTTCTTCAAATAACCAATTATATCTATGTTTATTATATAGGTTAATATTTCCTAAGAAAATCACATAGTTTTGTTAGAAAAATATTCTATCTTTAATCAAAAGTCCATAATACTTAATCATAAGCTTTTTGTGTTGAATATATTCAAAACCACCCACTTCCAATTAAAAACAAAAAGTCAATAATAGTAAAAGAGTTGCCTATATGTAACAAAAATCATATTCACTCTACTAACCTATTGTTTATTATAACAATGTTTTTTTTTAATTTTATCTTTTAATATTAGATTTAGTAGGAATTTTATTTCATATTTTTTTTATTTGTTTTTTTATGGGATTATTGACCTGGATCGTGACTTTGACGGGTTAATCTAGGTTATTAGGTTTTATTTCTTGTTTTTTAATTGATTTTTTTCTTTCAATTTTATCATTCAACACTAAGTTAATTAAAAATTGGATTTCATAACTTGTTGTGATTTTCTTTCTATAATGTTATCCTATTCTCATGAACCAGTTCATAGGATATAAGGGTTAACTGACTCATATTATATTTTTTTAATCTTTAATTGATTTGTTTCAATTTCATCTTTCAAAAGTAGGTTGATTGAGAATTGAGCTTCATAATTTGGCTTGATTTGATTTGATTTTTTTAGGGTTATCATAATCTTATGATTTACGTCATAGGTTTGATAAGTTAACTTGGATTGACTTGAGTTATTTGTTTTATTATTATTTTGATTTCAACATTCAACATTGAATTTATTGAGAATTAAGTTTCATAATTTTTTATAGGGTTATCATGGTTTTAAGATACAAGTTGTAGATTTGACAAGTTAAATTAGGTTGTCTAGGTTGATCTAATACGTTGTTATAATTTTTTTTTAAAAATATCATCTTGAAGTTTTTTAATCAAACTATATTATACTAGTTATTTTAAATATCTTTAAATTTATTAAATTAGTCAACTTATATCAAATTAACCCATACACAATTTTTTTTTTAAAAATTACCAGAAAACACATTTGTAATTCCGAGACAATCAATAACTCGTTGGGAGTTAATAATCAAGCTTGTTAATTCCGTTTTGTTCTGGCCGGAATAGCCGGAATGTTCCATGCTATTAAAAAAACTGAGACGAAACAACATCGTTTTCGTCTCGGTTTTAATTCCGGCTAAATTCCAGTCGAAACGTCTCGGTACCGTTCCGGCTCAAAATCATAATATTTCTTTTATTTTAGAATATTTTACTATTATAATATTTTGGAATTTTAGAGATGTTTCTAATTTTGAGATTATGTTTGTTTGACTTTGTATTTGTATTGTATAATTTAAAGTTAATTTATCTTGAATTTAAATTATACTTGTTAAATTAATATTTTAATTTTTTTTTTATATATATATATAATTAATTATATATGAACAGTACAACTTTGAAACAACACGCCGAAATACTCCAAAATCCAAACGTTCCAATAGAAAAATTAGAATGACAACCAAAACGATATTGACAACATGATTATAATTGAGTCTTACAATTCAAATCTCATTATTCAAATAGGGCTCATTCAAAGGGACGATCTTGTCAATCGGACCCTCTACTTACTCCATCATACAATAAGACAGTCAGCAAAAGTTATAATCTAGGGCAACTATGATTTATATGTACCTAGGGCCACCTTGGTGATAGATTCTCTTTCCTTCATCGTAGGTTTTTCTGTTAATTAATGTTTTTCTTTCGAGCAATTTTAGGAATTATTTTTTAAACAAGTTGTATTTTATTCTTTTAAAAAAATCCAAGTGTTGATTTTTTTTTAAAATAAAATGTATAATTATAAAACCTGATTTTTAAAATATATTTGAGCCCAAAGGTGCGGGTACCAACCCAACTTTTAACCCTTTTTTTTCCATAAAGAAACTGTTTGTTTCGGCGGTATAATAATTGTTTGTTTAAAATTCAATTTTTTTTATTTTAAATGAATTTCTTTTGATATTTTTAAATTATTTTGACGTGTTGATGTTAAAAATAATTTTTAAAAAATAAAAAAAATATTATTTTAATATATTTTTAAATAAAAAATACTTTTAAAAACAATCATAACCGCCGTACCAATCACGCCTAAAGAAAAGCTTTAAAAAGGGAAGAAAAAAGTGGTTTCGAAAAAGAAATTCACCAAACTAGCTATAGCAATTAGCAGTCTCAAGTTGACCAATCCACATGTTGATTTGACGGGTTGAATAGGGAATTCAATTATAAAGGAAAAACAAATTTCTTTTTATTTTATTTTCATATATTCAGAGGTTCACTGAATATTAATGGGGTTATTTGCAAGTGTGATTAAAATTGATTTTTAAAATATTTTTTATTTAAAAATATATGAAAATGATATATTTTTTTATTTTTTAAAAATATTTTTGATATTATGAAATATCTAAAAATATTAAAAAAATTTAATTTAAAATAAAAAAAATTCATTTAAAAAAAACACACAAAGTCAAACCTGGTATAAATTACAGACTTTTTTTATATACTTTGTTAAAACAAAGCTAGGATCACTCAACCATTATATATATTTTCTTGTCCTTTCTCCCCTCTCCAGTTGCCCCCCCATCTTGATTGTTGAACCAGTCAATTTTGGTGCATGATATTTCCCTCCCTCTCTCTCTCTCTCTTTTTCCGATGGAGCATTTCAGATCTAGGTCATGCAGGGATGGGAGGATACAGATGGAGGGATACCATGGAGACAGGGCAGCACCCCCAAACATGCAAAATTTGAGGTCTTATAGTGTCAGCAACGCGGTTTCTGTCCACCCAAATCATCAATCGGGCAACGAAGTGAAGATCAAGAAAGGGAAAAGCAATCTTGGGTCAATTTCAAAAAGATGGAGTTTCAATGATCCTGAGCTGCAAAGGAAAAGAAGGGTTGCTAATTACAAGGTCTATGCAATGGAGGGCAAAATGAAGGGGACCTTAAGGAAGAGCTTCAGGTGGGTCAAGAACACTTGCACCCAAGTGGTTCATGGATGGAGGTGATCCATGCCCACTTTTTCCTCCCTCTCACATGCCTTCCTAAAGACTACACCGTTTCAGTTCATGTGATGTATTTTCTCTTCTGAGATTTTTAAATTCCATTATTTACAGCAACTTGCAAGCTCTCTTCTTTTGTGCTCCATGGAAGCCAAATCTATAGGATTTGAGTTTTATTATTATGTACACGCCTTTGCTTGATATCTCACTGTGACTTACGAGCAAGATCTAAAAACAGAGTGGACTGTTCTGAACATGGAATTCTTATCTTATGATCACTACTCTGGTTCATGCTGTATTTCACTTCGATCCCAAGACCAAAAGATGCTTTTTTTTTGGGAGATTGTGGTTGATTATCCTATGTTCTTGCTAGTTCAAACAAGAACCCAGTTCTTGTTATTGATTTATTTTCCAAAAACAATTCCGAGTTACATGAATTGATTATCTGGTTGCTAGTGGCAGGAATTATCTTTCTTAATTAGCCCACTTGATGTTTGTTTGTCCAGAAAACAAAAGTTTTGAAGCACAAACTAATCTTTCATAGGTATCTCAGGACCAACAAGATGCTCTCGTGTTCTCTTCTTTCCTTTCATGTTTCGTATGGTGATGTCTTTTTCTTATTTTCTTTATTTGATGGCTAACATAAAAATATTAGAAATCCATGATGAGATGGCTCGTATACAAAAAGACATTCATGGTGAATCACAGATATTTACTGAAATCTGAACTTGAGGACGAGTCCTTTCCAATCCCGGAAGACTGATGCAAATTTTATTTTTTGGGAAAATAAATAGTTTCCTTAAATATGAAAATATTTTTATTTTTCTCTATTTTTCAATCCTATATTAGGGCAAGTCCAATGAGAGAGCTATCCTGAGAACCAAAGCCAAATATTTGAAAATATAGTTATTTTTGTTCAATTTCTGCTCTCCAACGGGAGATCCATCCCGTGAGGCATTTGCCTCTTCTTCTCGGCTGAAGGCATTCCCACAGGAATTCATGCAGAGGCAAAAACAAATAAATATAGCTGTTGGCTGAATTTGACTATTGTAACAACAATGTATAAAATCACAATCACAGTTGCAACAATAATCTACAAAATCACAGCAACAACAATCAACAAAATCACAGCAACAATCAACAAAACTTATTATACTTTTCTCCTTTTTTTTCTATTTTTAAGGAATTAGGATTTTTCTTTGATTTTTCCTATTTAATTTTAATTGGTTTTTATAGTTTCTTGAATACAAAGGGTTGTAGTAGCTTTTTGGTAAGTGAGAATTCAATGAAAAAATACATTATTTTAGGTGTCTCTTTAATAGTTATAGAGTTCTTGGTCTATTTTAATCAATGTCAAAATAGAATATGTTTATGAAGATAATAAGGGGAAGAGACAAATGTTCAAGAGCTAGTGATTGACTATGTCAAAAGGCAAATCACATAGCTTACCTTACAACTTGCATAAAAGACCTTTTAGGAACAAGAAGAGAGTGATCATAAGTTCATAGCCAATACCTAAACCCTATTCCAAATGAGGCATACTTTCGATCAAGCATAACATAAAAGATATTTTGGATTTCAAATTAAACTTATTGATTTTAATATAACTTTACAAGTGGAGGATTTTCAAGTACATGAAAGTTCTAAAGCATATAAGGGTGAAGATCATGGGCCATTAGATTAAGGGGGTGAAATTATATGTAGTGAGAGCAATTAAAGAGGTCTCAAAAGAGATAAGATAAACTAAAGATTAATGATTTGGAGAAGATGGAGGAGCATTTTCTTTTATTGAAATACATTCAGAATTTGTACCAACAACTCCATACATGAGACAAGGTGGGGTAACTATTGGTGATTACAATGATAATTTCTACCAACTCGTGGCTAGGAATGATATATGAGAAACAAAAGCGTAGTCGATTGCTAGGTACTTAAATGTTTTTCAACGATCATCTAAGATGTAATTTTTTTCAATCTTTGTGGATAGTTTTAGAATCCTAACAAAAGGTTTTAATGGTGGAGAAATAGCAAGTTACTAGAATAACTAGCATGAGTGCCTTTTAATTTGACCAAGGTAATAAGGATGTGTATACCAATGATCAAAAATCATTCTTTCAACCTGAATTACCAACTAAATAAACCACGTGTGAAGTCATGGTTCGAGTCTATATATGATTTTTAGTTTTGGTGTTTTAGATGTGGTGATTTAGGGCATCTAATCTTTGAGCTATAAAATAAAGAGTCGTCAAAATAAAAATCTATTAGTAGAAGAGCCTATTGAGAAGACGAGTGATTATGAATATGATGATAATGAAAGAGGTTTTAAGAGGTGATGATAGTACTACCTTATGTCAATATTGTATTGAATAGGAATTGAATGCCTTTCTTCTTGAGTGTTTTGTCTCTTAAATAGACAATAAATCTAGCTACAAATTAGGGCTAAGTATAAAAGCATAAGTGTTCTACTAAAACACTACCATCTATAACTTATAATTACTTTCCTAATTAATACATAATTGATTCCCTTGACATCCCCCCTCAAATTGATGCTAGTCGATCAAGAAGCATCAATTTGTCAACTAAATAGTAATATCAGTCCGGCTAAGATAGCCCAAAGGAAGCAAGCCCAAAAAACTTAGGAGAGAGCCGAAGGTGTCACTGCAAACCAGAAACAGAGTAGTAAACCCCACTCATCCACCACGACAACCACCGAAACAGAAAACCCACGAAGTCTATGACCACCGACAGTGCCAACACACCAAAAAAATTGTCCTGCCACACAAGGATTTTAAAAATCTTTGCGTGTCAACAGACCCAGCCACAACCAAGAATCACGCCAGAACAAAAGAGAACTAACGCTACAATCACGCGATCACCGCAAAAACAACACACCAAAAAATTGTCCTGCCACACAAGGATTAAAAAATCTTTGTGTGTCAACAGACCTAGCCACAACCAAGAATCACGCCAGAACAAAAGAGAACTGACGCTACAACCATGCGAGAGCCTTGTTTCTAAAAAATACAGCCTAGAAACCAAGACGATGCCGAGGGGCTGTTCTCCGACCCAGCCACAACCAAGAATCACGCCAGAACATAATAGAACCGACGCTACAACCACGCGAGAGCCTTGTTTCTAAAAAATACAGCCCAGAAACCAAGACGATGCCGAGGGGCTGTTCTCCGACCCAGCCACAACCAAAAAATACACCATAAGCGTTGAAACAGATGTATTTAGGAAAAATACAGTCAGATACCGAGAGCCATGGACAACACGGGGAGGGGGCTGCAGCTGCCAAGGGGGCTGGCTGCTGCAGCCCCTTAAACAAAAAAATTAGGGTTTCCTTTGTGTTTAGGATTTTGGCTCTGATACCATGTCAATATTGTATTGAATAGGAACTGAATGCCTTTCTTCTTGAGTGTTTTGTCTCTTAAATAGACAATAAACCTAGCTACAAATTAGGGCTAAGTATAAAAGCATAAGTGTTTTACGAAAACACTACCATCTATAACTTATAATTACTTTCCTAATTAATACATAATTGATTCCCTTTACACCTTAGTCATCCAAAAAAGTTTGTTTGCTCCTAATAGTTTTTATCTTGTTTAAAATTTTAGCTTATTCTGGAAATTCCCTCTAAATTTCGGCTGGAATATTCCCGTTTTGTTTTGCCCGTTCTATTTCAGCCAAATAATGTTTTTTTTTAAATAATTAATAATTTTACAACATCAATCATATCTCTTAATCCGACTATTAGATTGAGATGAAATTTTACAAGGAGTCTCTTGACATATATATATATATATATATTATATTGAAATTTCAAAGCAATCATAGAATGTTTACCTTGCAAGATTAATAATAGCATTCTTATAATATTATACATCTTCATAATTTTATTCAAAAAAACATTTTATCATGTCTTTTTTTAGATTAAATCACAATTCTAAATAATTTATTTTTGAATTTAAACTATATACATACATACATACATACATACATACATACATACATACAATACCACCCGAAACAGCGCACCGAACCACCCCGAAACTAATACATTACATTTCAATTTTAAAAATAAACCACCAACCAAAACTGATTGACAACCTGGAGTGAACAGAATTGACAACCTGGAGTGTATAGGCAACAGTTTTGAGTCCATTAACCAAAGCACAATTATCAGTGACCAAATACTAAAATGGGATGCAGCTTCTTGTCCAGGGTGTTTGCGCAATTAACTCTATCAAGCACAGTTACAATTTTATTTGGAAGTAATCTAATTTTATGAACACATCAATTACAAACGATTGGGGATAACATATTTTACATCCACAAACTTCTGCTATCTTCCACGTTGGATAGTTTTTTTTTCCCTCCAAAATATAAAAGTAGAACAGTCCCCACTCACTGTATTGCACTGGTTAGCAAAACAACACTTTACTCAATATGCAATATCAGTATCCGATTATAAATTTACAGCAGCGAGCATTTGTGGTTGACACCAGCTAATAACGCAACCCTGCATCAATATTTGACATGCAAGCTCTCAATGCCCTTACGAGTAGACTCCAAAGTCTTTATGTTGGTATTTCTACCAGAGAACGAGTGGTTCTGATCTGGGGATAAAGCAGGTGAAATTCTTTGGCCGTTCCGAAGCACTGCAAGGTTTGAATCGGTAGCATGGGGATGAGAAGGATCAGAAGCATTCCCAAGGGCTGCGCCACGACCACTTGAGATAATAGGTTGCCTCCATGACACACTAGGTCGCGAAAATTTTGAGCTGAACAACTGCACATGCCCCAGACAAGTTTAATAAATCAACTATCAAATAACAATATTGAGCAATCAATAATATATGCAACACGATTGTTTGTTAAAGATGATGGAAATTATTCAACTGGTATTGCACTTCTTAAACATGCATTGACAGAATTGAGATAACAATCACATACAGCAACATGAAATGTACTTAATTAAAAAGGAAAAAGGTTCTCTTAAACTCTGTCCATAGTAAGGTCTGCCTGGCATTTGTGTCCATAGGCACCCTCCTACAAATGATCTTCAGCCAGGAATGATAGAAGAAAAAAAGAAAAGCTAAGGGCAATACTGGCATTTACCTTTTCCAGTTTATTCATCCATCTATGAAAGTGCAGCATTGACATTTGTTTAATACTTGTCATCATGAGCAGATGCAATGTAGAACTTACAGTGGCATCTTTTGTTAAGGATGAATCATTTGCAACAGGGCCTTTTTGTTTTGATGGATTTCCAAAATTCACTATAGGTCCAGAGTTTCTTCTTCGAGCATGATCAGTTGAAGACCAACCAGGTCTACCTTCTTCCCCACCTGTGTTAAAATAAAAACCCAAAATGACATTTTCTTCCACATTGGGATGCACAAAACTAGAATCATATGGAAAAGCTTCGATAAGAAAACCAAGGATGGGATATAAAAAATTGAGGGGAGAGGATGGGGGAGAGAACATAGAAAACGGTGAAACCAATAATAATAATTAAAAAAAAAAGTGAAAGAAATGAAATTAAATATCCAACATCAACACTCTAATCCTGTAAAAAGCATGATATGTTCCACTAAATAGTCACCAAATATCCTAATAAAACCTCAGAAAATTCTTTATGTAGAAACCAAAATCAACAATACTGAGTAGAATAAAACATGTTCCTAATCAAGACTTTTTAAAACAACCAAGTGGAAAAAAATCAAATACCTAAATTCCCTGATGAGAAATAAAAAAAAAAAAAAAATTCAAACAATCCCCCGTGAGATATTTAGGTGATAAATCCAAAATCTTCAGATTGTATGCCATCAAGCAGCTGCATTTCTACCTGACTTCCTATCAACATTATTGGCACCAGGAGGAGGAATGATAAAGCTTGGTCCAGCACCAGGGCCCTAGATAGTATAAACACACCGAGTCAAACATAATAATAGGATTATACAGATGATCAGTCAAAGGCTGGAAGCCCAGAGACGATAACAATGATACTGTTACTTACAAGTGCATGGGTTGGAGGATTTGCAATCTGTGATTGCTGATATTTCAAAATTGTCCAATCAAAAACATAGTCAAACTGGAAACCTAAAGCAAGGTAAAAAAAAGAGTAAAACAAATGGGAAAATCATACGATGGCTTCAAAAGACTAAAATATCACCAGCATAGCTCTTGGTCCTAAAATTGAAAAGCAAAGTCCAAACCTTCACGAATAAAGAGATCACGGAAGAGCCGTTTCAAGTATGCATAATCTGGTTTATCATCAAAACGGAGCGACCTACAGTAATGGAAGTAGGATGCAAATTCTGTAGGATAACCCCGACATAACACCTGATGAGGATTCAGAGACGTTCCAATTCAGTTGCATAAGATGAATGTTTACAATTCTAATCAACAAATCATCACGACACCCCTGCATACCTCAATAGATGTTGACACTTTCTTTTCACTAATTTTTTCATATTTTTGCTTCTTTGTACCAGCTTTAAGTCCCTGCCATGGAAGACTATAACCACATGCCATCACAACAAAATTAACTATGAAAGAAGGGTGAAATGAGATGATATTAGAGGAAAGGAGTGTTCACCTTCCCCTCAAGAAATACATAAGAGCATATCCAAGTGATTCTAAATCATCCCTGCGGCTTTGCTCTACAAAATACAGAAGTAAAGCAATCAAGAAACATTAGTTTTACAGCTAGCAGCAATCAAGTTAATATTCTAAAACAAAGGGAGGGGCCCGAAAAGAAGTAGCCATAATCTTTACCAATGCCAAGGTGAGTGTTCATGCTAGCATATCTTGCAGTTCCAGTCAGATTTTTATTCTCTCTGCAATTGACATAAACTACAAATATAAATTAACTCCCATTCATGTAGAATTTAATTCCCAGTACTGTATATAAAACCATAGAGACAAGGTCAAACAGCTGAAGAACAATAACCTACACCTTTGGCAGTGTCCTATAAATTTGCGATATGTAATAAAATGATATATTTGAAGTTGCAAGTGATTAACCTGTAAGGAATGTGTTGATGTGTTGAAGTGTCTCTATATTTCTTTGCCAGACCAAAGTCAATGGCATAGACCTGAACAGAATTAAACATTAAGCAACAGGGTGGGCCAAAAAAACATATAACCACCAAATAAGAACAAGTGCAAGCCCAGGACCTGATTTGCACGCCTCCCTAATCCCATGAGGAAGTTATCTGGCTTGATGTCTCGATGAAGAAAGGATTTGGAATGAACAAACTCAACTCGATTAATCTGACAGTAAAATCACAAACATAGTAACATCAAAAACAAACCACACAAAACACAGGATACCAATTTATTAATAAACTCCTGCTACCATCTGATCAGCAAGCATGAGCACGGTCTTCAGAGACAGCTTCCTATTGCAAAAGTTGAACAAATCCTCAAGACTGGGTCCCAGTAAATCCATCACAAGTACATTATAGTCCCCTTCAGCACCAAACCATTTAACATTCGGAATACCCGCTGCCAATTTCACGATAACTAATCAAATACTTTACACAAACAACAACAAAGCCTACTTAATCCCGAGCATAAGACGAATAGAAGAATAGGCCATAGGTCACTACTACTTACTTCCTCCCTGCAACATCTTGTACAGCTTAGATTCATACAGCAACTGAGGATGTTTTGTCTTCACATTTTCCTAGGCAATAAAATACATCATTAATAAACTCTGGAATTCCAAAATTAAATTAATTAAAAGATTTTTTTTTTGAAAAAACAAAACTCACAAGCTTAATGGCAACCTCCTCGTTGGTTTGAATACTTGTACCTATAAAATAAAATAAAAATAAAAAAATAATACGAATCGATTATTAAGGAAAAAGATAGACAGAATTAATAGTTTTAGAGCAAACCTAGATAGATCTCTCCAAAGGATCCGCTGCCGATCTTGCGACCGAGACGAAACTTATTGCCGACACGCGGCTCCATACTCAGATTCTATCTCACTAATAATAATAATAATAATAATCACCGAAACCCTAACCCTAAACCTCCTCCTCCTCCGGTCTGATTTTCATTTTAGTAAATTTAGACAAATTAAGAGAGAGAAGTCAATAGATTCTCTGTATCTATTTTTCTCTATTTCCCTTGATTTTTAGAGAGAAGGGGAGTGGGAGAGGGAGAGGGAGCGGCTTTTTAACTTTAGTAGTATCATAGATTTATTTCTTTAATTATATTAAATTGAGTCTTGGGTTAAAATAAAATAAAATGAAATAACGGTTTAGTGAGATAATACAATTATATTTTTTTAATAAATAATATAATATATGCTTGTGACCGTCCAAAGTCGTAATTAGTAACGCGCATATACATACATACATACATAAAAGTCGTAATTAGTAGCTGCATTTTTTATGCTCATCCAACTAGCAAAAACTCTAGTTTAGCATCTTAATACAAAGTCTAATTTATCTACAATACACGTGTCGACAATATTGTACGACAATGCAAAAGATATGTTGAATTATGTAATAAACTATTCAACACATACCTTAAAAAGTCTATCTAGCTCTAACTCTGATAAAATGAAACACGTGTCTAGGATTGTTATCATGCACCCTAATCACACACCACCTAACATTATTAATCACAAACTTATTAACTTTTTTTTTAAGACCTTGGAAGTGCGTTTGCCAAAAATTTGAATTTTTATTTTATTTTAAATGAATATATTTTAGTGTTTTTAAATTATTTGGATGTGCTGATATCAAAAATAATTTTTAAAAAATAAAAAAACATTATTTTGATGTATTTCGGCACGAAAAGCACTTTGAAAAGCTACCGCAGTCGCACTCTCAAATAGGCCCTTAGTTGCATTTAGATAACACAGTTGTCCATAATTTATTTTGAACAATGATGCATTAACTCATATTCTAATGGGAGTTGCCATATAATTTTGATAGTCATAACTAGCTTCAATAAAATCTAGAGTTTATTAGAGAATAATATAAATCATGTGTTGGGTTTCACCTTATAACTTAAATTTTTATGTGAGATGATTTCTTAACATGGTATCAGAGTCTTGTTGACCCAGCGATAACGAGTTTGAATCTCATCACTTTCATTCTATTTGATAAAAATTAAACACAATGTATTGCTAATATATGTACAAGTTTCAAATCCAAAAAAATTTCACTTAAGAGGGTGGAGAATAATATAAATAATATTGTGGGGCCTAAACCCTAAATTGCGATAAGGTAAATTATAACACTTTATAATCACAACATCCATGAAATATTAGATTTCTCTTATAAAAATTTAAAATATTCCAATGTTTCCGTATTTCAAAGTGATTATTATTATAATTTTAAAAACCAACTTGGAGGTTAACTTGGGCCAAACCTTGGGTCATGGTTAAGTTGATTGTTGCCCAATGTTAGTGTAAAGGTTTAAATGATTGTTATTATAGTTTTAAAACTTGAATTGAGAGTTGACCAAGACACGATCGGGGTTTCTAGTCAAGAAGGTTAGCCCGAGTTAACTTGACTCAATATAAAGTTAAAAATAATAATAATTATAATTTTAAAACTCAACTAGGAAGTTGAACCGAGACTTAGAAACCCAAAATATTAATATAAAACAATCATTTTGTCTTGTAAACCATTATCAAATGTTATGTTTCTCTTTTGTTTTATCTTGTTTCTTATCTTTATTGTCTCTCTTTCATCACAGGACAGTAATTAAACTGGTTATTTCTTTGTAGGAAAATAAAATAAACACTTATAAAAAAATGATGTTCAGGTGCCACGTGTATTTGTTTAAGAAAAAACAGAAAATATGTGATTGGAGGAATATATAATCGAATTAGGTCAAAAGGCTGATTTTATTTCAATTAGGAAATGACAACCTAGGGTTTTTATACACGAAGAAGGGTACAGGGTGAAGACAAGGAAGCAAATACATTAAAATCTCAACTATTTTCACAAGCTGTCAACTTTTCAAATCATACAGTTAGTGTACATACGATGCTGGATTGCTTTCAGTGAAATGAACCCAGAAACTACAATCGGACAAAGAATTGCTAAGAAACGAATCAAAAAGGCTAAGGCCAAAAACCCTAAAAACTTTCCAAGAAAAAACCAGAAAAAAAACAACGGACTTCATTTTACATTAAGACGGGGAAGCCATACAATTTTGCGAAACCGAGGTTGATGACTTCTTCTGCAGCTTCCCTCTCAACTGTCTGATCTTTGCATCTACCCTTGCTGAGAATCCAATCTTGGTTTCTTGCCTTGCCTTGGATCGTTCCCTTCTCCACATGCGTTGATCCTCGACGTCCTTTTTATAGTACTTGATTTCCTGGATGATATGATGATCCATCGGATTGAAACATCTCTGGAATGAAATGTGAACCAGGTAGGGCAGAATGCACGCGACTGTTACCAAGAGGATGGTGCTCCAGTAGATCGGAGCTGGACCAAGAGCTTCAGCTAAAAGTTTGTAGACGTCCCCTGAATAGTATGGCGGCATCAGCCCGTAAACTAACAGAAATAAGAACCAGGTGGCGATGCTTCCCCAGACAAAGAGATGTTGTATCCATGTGAAGTGGCTCATCGTGAGCGCCATCTGAACGTTTACAACACAGATGATGCAAGAGAACATCGTCGCGCCCACGGCAGCCATATCAGCAGTTTGCCCCCCGGCACGGAATGCTTGGTTATAAAAGATCACGATATTCAGGATGAAAATGACGAGAGAGGAATATAAACCGTTACCCATCCACCCAAGTATTCGATACCAATCGAAAAACAAATTTTTGGTCCCTTGCTGATACAATGCAGGGAACTGCGTGATGGGGAAATCAAATTATTGTTGATTGTAGCAGAGAGATAACTGGTACAGAAATTGCATTAGAATGGCTGAGTAATTAATGGGACTAACCTGCAAGCAGACCTCAGAAGACACATCTTGTTCAAAAACTCCAAGTGAAATGACAGGCAACGAGGTAAGAATGACGTTGAACAACAGCATGTACCAGTCATTGTAAATTGACTGCCCAGAAAAGGCCGTGAATGCCTCGAAGTAGAAAAGCGTGAGGCCGAATGCTATATTTTTGTAGAAGAAATAGCAAATCTGAATGCAAAAGAACCCACCCAATGAAACAACAAAAGGAGATGAGCTAAGCTTGTGGATGCAAACATATCAAATGCATAAAGGAAGCATGATATATAGTCTCTTGATTATACCATCTGAGCAATTCTCTTGTAGCACCAGTGTCCATGGACTACTAGAAGTCTTTCAAGAAACCGAAACTGGGAAATAGAAAAATCACTCGCCATCACAGCCTGTATAAATCCATTGAAAATACATAAGCTTCAATGGAAAATTAGAAGCACATATAAGCAAAACTTGATGCTCTGTTACTTCACTGAACAACCACATGAAGTTATGAGAAAATGGTGAAATTGGAATGGATAAAGAAAGCAAAGCCTCATCATGATATTTTGATCTTGGTTCCAATTTTAGACCAAAGATGGCAGACAAGCATGATGTTACCTGTCCAACCCAATTTAAATATTAGCAGGACATGGATTTTAAGCGACAGATAATGCCTAGAAACAAACAGCTGGAAATAACAGCAGATGAACATAGAGGGTAGAAAGATTTCTCCTAGGAGAATAAGGCAACATCATTTTTAAGATGCTGCATGCCAGAAGAAGTAGTTAGACATGTTACCAACCTGCATACCTTCCACCCCACTGATGCCAACTCCAATGTCAGCTTCTTGAATCATCCCAACATCATTTGCACCATCACCAATCGCTAATGTGGTTTTTTTAGTTCCTTCCTTTACTAATCTTGTTACCTGTATCAACAAATTGAACATATTTTAAAAACCAAACAAAAGAATGCCTATCTCTCTATAAGGGCACTGACAATTTGATGATTCAAGACAAGAAAATATATTATGGAAGAAAGTCCACTAATTAAGAGGAAAAAGTTTCATACCAGTGCCTTCTGCTTGGGAGAGACGCGACAGCATATGACAGATGCACAGCCAACAGCCAACGCTAAGAAATGATGCTTCATGTCATCCTCTAGAGCATAGGTTAAAGATTTTCCATCAATAATTAATGCATATGCAGCATGTGGATCCTTTTCCAGCTTGACCATTTGAGAGGAATTGGTGATTTGCATCAAAATATTCTCTTTCGCAGCCTGTGTGGTGATGAAAGGCAAAAAATCAGGCATCAAAGGAAATCAAGTCCCTGAAAGAAAAATGCTGTACCCTTTGGCCAAGTATATCACCTGCTTCGAGTCTTGAGCTACCACATCTGAGTTCATTACAGTTATACAGATCCTCTTCATGCCCTGGCGGAGTAAACTACATGAATATCTGCATCATGCATGAAAGGGAGAATTATAGCTTCTGAAAAAAAGTTGACATAGATCGCAAGGAACCTTCAAGGTAGACTCTAAGAGACAAACCCTATGTTGATTGCAGTTTCCATCTTATCCCCTGTCAAAACCCAAATCTTGAGACCAGCTTGTGCAAGTTTGTCTATGCACTGGGGCACCTGGTGAGTGAATAAAATGAAAATAAGCAGAAATGAAACAAAAGAAATATCTTAATTATGTCTCCGAGACAATTATATCATGTACCCCTTTTTGCAATTTGTCCTCCACGGCAGTAGCACCAACAAGAATCAGATCCTTTTCCATCATATCTGCAACTCGCTCAAGCATTGCTTCTCTATCAATGCTAAAAGAAGTTTTGGCTTTGACAAACTCATTGTTCCATGCAGAATACTCAGGCTCATCAAGCTTTTTATAAGCAAGTGCCAGTGTACGCAACCCAACTTCTCCATATTCAGTCAAATGCTTAGTGGTAGTTTCCTCGTGTATTCTTCCATTCTTTGATAGTCGATCAAATATTATACTGCATAATTCAAATGGATTACAAAGATAGAAATAAAGTCAACCCCCCCCCACACACCACCACCACAGTAGAAAGTTCTGGATACTTTATGCATTGATTGCTAAAGAATATAATAGACCATGTAAGAGAGTTGTGAGCCTAACCTATCAGCACCTTTGCACAGGAGTAAAATTTGACCATCCTCATCCTGCACAATTACAGACATTCGCTTCCGTTTGCTTGTAAATTCCAATAAATTGAGAATTTTGAACTCTCTGCAAGATTGCCAAGATACATTTAAGATGCGATACCTCTTAAGGGAGTGATGGACAGAAAGCCTAAATAAACATGGAATTGTCAATCTGCAACCTCACCTTTCGATCAATCGTCCTGGGTGTGCATATTTTTCACGAATAAACACACTTGATTGAGTTCTTTTGTAAAATTCAAAACCAAATTCTCTAGCTGCAGCAAGAAAGGCTGCTTCATCAGGTGACTCTGCTTCATATGTAAACATACCAGATTCTTCATTCAGCTCAGGAACGGCAGTCTGACATATTGCTAGTATCCTGAAAAATAGCAAAAGGGCCTCTTGATTTGGTTCATTCAACCAATGTCCATGCATGAGCCGGCTGTCCTCAAAATTAAATCCCTTTATTGCTGGCTTCTGATCATTTTCACATTTAGAAGTAATGACACTCTCGAGTTCGATTTCTGGACCTCCTCTGCTATCCTCCTTATTTGCACCTTTCATATACCTCGAAACATTAATATCTTGTGTATCCTGCTCCTCAAGATCCATAGCAATCTGTTTTGCTGCAGCAAGCTCAATTTCAGTAGAGCGTACACCATATGCAGTACCAGCAATGGAGCATTTCAGAAAATCCATCTGATTACAGGTCAAGGTGCCAGTTTTATCAGAGAGGATAGTTTCAACCTGACCCAACTCCTCATTTAAGTTTGATGTTCGTGCTTGAGCAGTATTGCCAGTTTCTTCATCATACATATGTATGTCTTGGTTAATGAACCTTGCTTGAAACACCTTCACAATCTCAATTGAGACATATAGAGAAATGGGTATTAAATACCCATAAAGGATGAGGGCAGTGATCAAATGTGCTACCCCAGACTTGCCAGGATTGCCAGGGTCATACAAATCATTATCAATCCAGGGTTGCATGTACTCCCATTTTGGCATTTGAAACTTTATCTTCACAGCAAAGCCAATTGAACTAATGGATGAAATCAGTACAAGAAGGCTGAGAAGGATGTATATAATTTTGTCCATTTTTTTCTCTATTTTGCTCCTTTTTGAAGGGGACTTTGTTGAGTTCTGCATCACTTTGCTGTCAAAACCAGTGAATATCACAACTCCATATACATAAGGTGTATTTCTGAGCTTTGAATCTCTAAGAAGAATCTGACTAGGATCAAGAGGATAAACCTGACGTTCATACTCAAAAGTACCAACAAAGGTGTAAAGACTGGGGTTTGGATCTTCACACTTTATTATTCCTGTAAAGTTCTTGAAGGACTCATCATCCTCCAAAGGCAAGGTTACTTCCAATGATCTCTTAACCTTCAAGTTAGTCTCACCATCCAAGTTCATAGTCTCCACATAGCAAATCCCATCTTCGTAACTTGTTGACAACAGAAGCAAATCAGCAGGGAAAAACTGGTCTTTTTCCACTTTCACCAAATCACCAACCTGAATCTTCTGCCATGGCTTATAACCAAATACACCACCCCCTTTATGAACACTAGCTTTCCGACTATTAACCTTCATATCCTGAGCAAACCTGCGCCAATCTTCTAGAGCTTCTTTTGCCATACTAAGGCCAACAACAAAAGCCAACGGTAAAATCATGCTCAAAGGCGAGAATGGGGTAACAGCTGTAAGTGAAAGAGCTGCAGCAACTAGGAAATAGAGATTAGCTAACCGATGGAACTGTTCATACAGTGCCTTGGGCAAGAATGTGACTATATTGTACTTGGTGGTAGATATATAATTTGAGCAATATTTCAAGGGTTTTTTCTGGTGCTTATGGGGTTGGTTGCAATGAACAATTCTGGAGAACCCAGGCCCTTGTAAGGGATTCGGCCCCTCACTGTTGTTGGCATTTGGCCTTAAGCAAGAGAATGGGTGGAGATGGCTCCGCCGGAGCCTTTCTCTTATCCTTCCCCGTGCCATCTCTCAAAATTTGATCTCGAAAGCAATTGTAGCTGATTCAATATACCAAAAAGAGATCAACCCCCAAATCTTGCTTTAATTGCAGAAACCAATTGTTCCTGCTTATAGGCAATTCCTTCTTCTAAGGCCTAATTTAACAAACAAAATATAGGAAATCAGCTGCAAAGAAGATGCATTTGTCAACTTGCAACAGTACAGACACCATTGTTGTCACTCAGCTCAAATAAAATAAAAAACACTTCATTCATTAGAATTCAAGAACATGACATCCCATAAAAGGCAATCATATTCAAAATTGGATTTTTCAAATCTTTCAACCCCGGATTCTGCAAACTTGAAACCTAAAAGAAAATGAAAAAATATTTAAACAAACAGAAGGATGCACATAAGAGCAAATCTACATTCATTTAAAGCTACAAAATTTACAAAAGATCCTGAAAATTGACCACAATCACCCAAAAAGAGATTGATTTTTTTAACGAATTTGTCCTGCCAAAACAACAGAAAAAAAACTTTCACATTGCCAGAACCTTAAAACTCCACAAGAAAAAAAAAAGTCAATGATTTGCAAGAAAGTTACAGCAAGACCAAAGCCATCAACCAAGAAACAAAAAAATCAAGAACCCAAAAGAGAAAAAGGCTACCTGAAATCAGGAGGCAGGCCCCTCTTCAGCAAGAATGGCAATGACCCATTTAAGCAGGTGCATAAGCAAACCTGAAGCTAAATCGTTGCAGATCAAGAAACAAAGGGGAAGAGAGAAGTCAAAGGAAGCTTGTTTTAGAGAGAGAAAATCTGTTAATAAGAAGAGAGAACAGGAAATTAAAGGGACTAAGAACAACAGGGGTTTAGTCCATGAAGAAAGAAACACCCATATCTGCCTCTCCCTCTTTTCCTTTTCTTCTTTTTTTCCTCTCTACTGCTGAAAATCAATAAACATGGCAGTCACAGTAATGTTTTTTTGAGTCAGATCATGCCTTATGTTTGACAAATGGACCCCACGTAATGAGCCATAAATTTAGGAGGAAGCTTCTTTGGCTACTTGTTTTGCAGAGGATTTGCCGGTAATCTTTTGTTGTTGTCTGTGGTCAAATATAAAGATTTGTAAGAAAATTATATTTTTTATTTAAAATCATTATTTTAATATGCTAAAATTAAAAATAAAATTTAAAGGATAGAAAACACTTAATAGAAAACAGTCACCGCTACTGCACTCTAAATCTAAAAACAAATTTAAAGTTGAAAGAGGCATATTTAGGATTAAAAAAAAAAGAAATTAAATCTAATTATCATAAAAAATAATTTGAGGATAGAATATATATATATATATATATAAAAGATATTATTATATACATGTTAAAATCTAATTTATATAGAGAGTTGTTGTCTATCTTTTTGATATATAGATAAAGGAAAATAGGTGAGTCATGTTTAGTATATGACGTGGTGGATATTGTTTTTTAAAATGATTTTTATTTAGAAATATATTAAAATGATATTTTTTTAAAATTATTTTTGATATCAACACATGAAAATAATCTAAAAATATCAAAATAAAATTAATTTAAAAAAAAACATTTTTAAAACACAATATAAAACAAAAAAATCATTCATAAAATCCTTGCTATTTAATGCGGCACATGTGCTCTACTGTCTTACGACTGATCCATAAAATCATCACATTATTATTATTATTATTATTATTATTATTATATAAAAAAAAACATATACTTTTACAGTAACAAATATTATAACAGTGGTAAATCTGTAATTTGATTTAAAGAAAACAAGGCCTTTTTTCTTATCTTCTTTTTATTCTTACTATTTTTTCATCATTTTACATGATCTATTCATCACTATTTTTTTATTTTTTATAATATTATTTTTGTAAAAAAAACAAATTCAATTTGTCTAAATCCTGCTTGGATGTGATATTTAAACAAACCACTAAAGTCCAAAGACTTGATGGTAATCAAGTTTATTAAAAAAATAAGTTAAATTAAGAAAAATCTCAGACTTGCGTTCTCAGCCGGCAGAGCTAGCAGGTTTTTATTACTGTTACATTGTGTTTTAAAAATATTTTTTAAAAAAATATTTTTATTTTAAATTAATTTTTTAAATATTTTTAGATAATTTTCATGATATAGAAAATAATTTTTAAAAATAAAAATATATTATTTTAAATAAAAAAAATCTAATTGAATAAAAACAAGCAAGCTGACTTGTACCTTAAAATAAAATCCAAACGTGGGCTGGGTCCTACATTAAGGTCGCCCACTCCAATTTATTTCAACAACTACCGACCTGTCTAAACTCTCAAAAAATCCATCCTACCCTTGGTGGCATTAGCGTTTCAAGAAAGGTCCTCTTTGAGTGCTTAGAAGAAGAAAAAATACATTTAATTTTCTTTTTAATAAATATATCTGCGCTCTTATCTAGTATCTGTGTTATTACAAGTGGAGTCATATATATATATAAACTCAAATGAACTCTATTTTTTAAATAAAATTATTTTAAATAGGAGATTTTGGGGGCTAAGGGCCTGTTTGGAAGTGCGATTGCGGTAGCTTTTCAAAGTGTTTTTCGTACCGAAATACATCAAAATAATATTTTTTTTATTTTTTAAAAATCATTTTTGACATTAGCATATCAAAATGATCTAAAAACACCAAAATATATTCATTTAAAATGAAAAAAAATCAAATTTTCAGCAAATACGGGTTACAACGCATTTCCAAACGGGGGCTAAGTAACTAACTAAATAAATAAATAAATCATTACATTATTGTGGATGGCACGTTCAGCAAACCTGCTTCAATCAAATGTTATTGTCTCCTCGTATTGCTGATTGGTTAATCTCAGCATTAAATAAATGGTATTGTTGATATTATAAAATCAATATTTAATATTATATATAAATTATTGTTGATGCTTAAACTTATCTTGACCGGGCTCTCCTCATTGAATATAACAACTACCCATCATGTATGTATCATGAGAGTCGCGCACAATATGCCTGCCTTGAAAGACAACAACACTTGTACAAGATACCGTTGAAAAACCTAAAATCAATGGACGCGCAAAATGCCAAGTAATGGTATGTTTGATTAAGTTTAGACAATGACTTGAAATATGTTGGGGTACTAATTAAGATTTTTTAAAAAATTAGGAGGGGTTTTCGAGGTTGTTCTTGCAATTGACACAACACACATAATTATGGTATCACCTGTTTAATTAAAAAAAAGAGTATATATTTGTTAGAAATATATATACTTGGGAAATGTGTTTGAAGAGAATTACATGAAAGTGAAGAGAATTTGAATAGAGCCTATTTATTTGATGTTAGCTAGTTGTTTGGACATGTATTATTTATTGGATTTTAAAGTTAGTTGTTTGGATGAAGACTAAGTTTTATGTATTAAAGGTATCCATTTATATGGAGAATAATTATATATATATATATATATATGTGTTGGATGTTTAGAAAAAAGATTAATAATTTATAGATACAAAACTTGATTGCATGGACAAATGTCTGGTAGAAATATGTGGTTTTAAGTTCGGTTGTGGAAACTGATGGTGGTAAGAGTTAAGTCAATTATGCTAGCAGGATATTGGCAATGTAAGGTGAAATTGGTCATATTGACATAATGTAGTGAAGAGAAATAAAAGAAAACCAATTCATATGGAATGGATTATTAAAGTTATGTGTGTAACTTATTAGCTTATAATATGCAACTAAACTAATGTGTATGCAAATTCTTTATTTTGAAATTGAAATTAAGTAACACGATGGGTTATTGACAAATTTGGTTTCATTGCACATGTATATGTTTGTAAGTTGTATTTATTTCATAACATAAAGTAAACTCTATTAGTGTATCAAAATGGTGAATGGTTGTAATTGTTGAGTTGCTGGTAACAAGTCTAAAACTACTTGAGAGAATTGGTTGTGTGACTAAATACAAATTGATTGTAGTTGTGCTTTTATATAAGTATAAATCATGAAACAAACTTTTTGTATAGCACCTGAATAAGAGATATTATGTTAAAATATGATTAAATTATATCAATCCTTAATTTAGATGGAAAACTCTTAGGACGTGTTATGTTTTTGCGTAGAGTAAAACACATGTTGGATATGTCAATTGAAACATCTAGGGGGGGGAGCTTCTTCAACTGAGCTTGGCTCTTCAACTTTCTAATCTTGAGGCATTTGCTTTTATATAATATAATGCTATTTATAGTCTAGAAAAAATAACTTTTTATATAACACTTACTTAAATTATAAGTTTGAATCTTAGCTATATATTAAAGCTTGTAATTGGTATTATAGATATTTCCTCGTATATGATTATAATTATTTTTGAAAAGCTCATAAGTTAATCCTTAATTCAAATACAGTGATAGCCTTCTAAATAAAAAAATGGCATGATGAGGATGCAATATTTTGTCAAAAAATATGAAATAATCTACTTATTACATATATTTCCATTTTTCTCACCAAATATTTTCTTAAAAAAAAAAATTAGAACATCTTTATTTTACATAGTATCAAACCCGACTTGATCTTTAGATCTTTAAGTTAACCATAGTCGATCACTATCATCAAGTCATTTTAAAAAAAAAAACATTATTTGGTGTTTACATGACAAGGTATGGATTAGGATTTGTTAGGTTAATTAAGTCACAAGTCAACCAATCAGGTTAACTAAATTATGAGGGTCAATGTTATTTTTTATTTAAAATGAAAATCAATTTAGGTTAGATCTTGGATGTTGGTTTACATATGAACCTTGCAAGTTAAGCTAGGTTAGGTCAAGTTTAAAAACTAAACTACTGTTTATTGTGTTTTATTCTTCCAAAGTCTAAAGGCATTATAAATTAAGTTTTGATGAAGCTGTGAAAAAAATCACATAAAAATTAGGTTTCCTATGATTGGGTAGGCTGATGGTGTAACTGAGCTAGCCACTAGTTGATGGACTTGACTAATGGTTGTACAATTTTCCTAAAAAATAAGTTCCTTGAGGAACATATAGCCTTTTGATGCTTAGATTTAAAAAAAAAACTCAATATATGTATGAAAAAAATATAAAGGAAAATAAAAAAATAAAATAAAGGTTAGGAAATGCATATTAACGCGTGTTAGCCTAAACATAATTTAGTCTAACCTAGTTTGATCTGACTTTTAATGTGTTGAGGGTAGCTTTCATAGTTATGAATGCCTTGTATGACTATAATCTCTCTAGCTTATAAACCTAGTGGTTGGGTTAATTTTACACATATGCTTTATATTTCTTAATGGAAAAGCATATATTATTAGTAGAGAAATTGGGTGCTTTGCTGGTGTCATCCATGCTTTTTGTATTGAAAACAAATCATTTGCTAGTCATGGCTGCTTATTGGTTGACATGTCATGTACTATCATGATTGTTATATAATGTGCACTAGTAGCATAGAAAGTAATACATATTGTGCATAAAAAAAGTATTGTGTAGAAAAATTGTATGCATGGAAAATTTATTAGTATAACTCTTGAAAACTTGAAAAACAAAAACATATAAAATAGTGTAGAGAATAAGATTGGACATGTCAATCAATACTAATATAGGTTGTTAGTTCTGGTTTGAAATTTCAGTTAGTTAGAAAAAAAAATATTTTTATACATATAAAAGTTGTTTATTATAAAATTGATTATCATTAAAAAAAGTTTCTTTGAAACTGATCCCAAGATTCAAGATTATAAAATTGATGAAGAAAATATATCTTATTATCAAAACTATCATTTAGGAGTTTTTTATTAAGTGTTTATGTTTCCTTATCTATCTTTTGTAGATAGTAAATTGAAAAGGGATGGAAATAACCTTTGTCATTTCAAGCACAAGATAGGTGCCCTAATTAGCTCTCAAAAAGATTATTTATAAAGTTTTGGGTCTTATGAGAAATCTTGGATGCTAGTTTTATCATCCTATATGGTGAACAACCTTGAAAAACATACATGGTAATCAATGCTTAATAGTTAATAGATATTCAATCCAAAGACTTCAAATTTAATTCAAGTTGAGATTTACTTTGAATGAATTCATATAATGACTTGTGAGTTGACTCACAGTGCAATTAACCTGATCAAACTTAGATGAGATTTTAGTGATTCAATTAAAATAATTAAAAATTGAAATAATATCATTTTGAATAAAATAACTAACCTAATAACCACTTTCGAATTCTAAACTAGGTGAGACCCAAGTCGAATTTGATAATTAAAGTCCATATATATATAGCCACATCATTGCTATAAGTTTTGCAATATTTTATCTTGTAACGACTTAAAAGTCATCTCATTCTAGTAACTGTTACGAGATTTTATGAACTTAAAAAATAAGTACGTTTTTGCAACAACTTAAAATGTTAAAGGATGTTGTTATTCTCTTTATTATTTATTATTTATTGAATACAAAATATATCTTTAAAGTTATTTTTTAATGGATATGTTTTTGCAACAACTTAAAATGTTAAAGGATGTTGTTATTCTCTCTATTATTTATTTATTGAATACAAAATATATCTTTAAAGTTATTTTTTAATGGATATTCTTATAAACTTCACATTGAATTGATAAACATTGTCAATTTTATACCAAGATGTGTGGAAATAATTCTTCCTATGATCTAATTAAATTATAGTATTTAAATTCAATTCAATTGAAAAATAATTTAAGCTTCCATATGAAAAAGATATATTTCAATTTTTTTTGTTTTCTATATTATCCCATCACTCCCATCTTATTCCTTTCAAAGTCTCTTGAAAAAAGATATGGGTAGAAAAGTATTTTGAAGAAAATTGTTTTAACATTAATTTCTTCTTCCTCTTCTCTTTTCAGAGTACTATATAAAGTAAATAAGTTAATTAAGGAATCATGTTTCAATCATACGCAAAGTAGTGCATGAAGTGGAAACTATGGAGGGCAATTATTATTATTAATAGAGAAAGTTGAGAGAGGAGCTACATCCTTTAAAAGGACAAGGCAAGTAGATTTTATTGACCCAATCCAAATACTTGGATCCAAGCACAAACACACTTCTTTGTTAAGCGTTGTGAGAAGCACTTTGTGCCGCCCATAATGGTAGCCTTAAAGGAAGGTTTAAGGCTGCGTTTCAATTTTTGAAAAAAAATAATTTTTTTTAATATTTTATATTATTTTTTGATATTAAAAATATTTTTTTCAAAATAAAAAACATCACTAGAAATCACTGAGATTGATCATACTTCCCTCTATTGTCTCTAATTTGTTGCTTTCTACTGTTCTTCCCTAGTTACTTTCTGTTATTCAACTAATTCTTTAAATATAAAAACCATCCGAGGAAGCTCCGGCTGGGCACACTCATAAACCCACCTGCCGGACCACCACAAACAGTAAACACAGACCCCGTTTCACAAAATAAACCACCAAAGGATAAGGAGGTCAGCTGGGATTATCCTTCGCCAGGCACCTACAAGTGGTGGCTCTATGAAAAAAGGACTATCCACCTCCCTCTGTAAGATTAAGCCTTCGTTTGTTAATGTGGTGCATCACACAAGGCAAAACAGCTCGAAAACTTCAGGATCAATCCCAATTCGGTCATGAAATCATGGTATGATAGTTTTTAGTTGCACCTTTTTCTTTTTTTCTTTTTTATAATCAGATTTACTAAATTGAGAATAGCTAAAAGCTTCACTAAGCAACAACCATATTAATTAGGTCACAGTCATGAGACGGTCAAGAAACATACAGAAACACCAGGAAAGATGACGAGACATTATTGGCTGGATAGAAGTTGCTCGATTACGGGCCTAGATAGAATGGTTCTCGATGTTCAATAAAACTCAGGAAAAAATACATGGAAAGAACTCCTTAAATGCCAATAGATTGAGAGAAAAAAATATTACCAAAATAAAAAAGACCAAGCCACCTTCTCCGAGTGTGCGTGAAAACTACTGAAAAAGGGTTCTCGTCAAGTGTTCACGAGCGGTAGCCAATGCTTGACCTATTGTCTGCAATATTAGAAAGGGAATGTGGTGGTCATGTTAAGAAACTAGGGGGTGGGGGGAGTATGATTTCTTCGAATAAATCAAGTTTTAGAGAATATTGGAGCAAGCCTTATCTCTTGCAGTTTAAAAGATTGATAATTTTATTAGCAGTTTTCAGTACTTCTGATTCCATAGTGACATTTAAATACTCAAATACTATGAAGAAAATTACAGGCAAGGAGAGAATCAAACCTGCTCTGATAGAGGTGCAGAAGGATCCATGCTATTTACAGCCACCTTTCCAGCAATAACATTGGCATCTGTTTCGAGGATCATGCTGCCAAGCAAGAATGAAAGCATAAAATATATGTAAAAGGCCTTGACCGTCAATTCCTTTTCTGTAGATAAAAGGCTACTTCCTATTTCATATTCTGCAAGGGTGATCTACCAGACAAAAATACTTTTCAAGGAAAAGATAACACCATTTTTGGGAAAGGAGAAAATGATGGGAAAGAAAAGGAGGGTAATGGAAATTAAAGATTATAATTTTCCTCTGGATGGATTTAAAATGAGAAAATGATCCTAAACAATACAAGATGGAGGGAAGCAAGAGAGTCTAATAATAGAAGTGTATGCCCTTATATCTTTTAACACACATGCGGAGCCAAAACAAGAAATTTTCCTCTCATTTCCCATTCTCTTCCACTTTCTCTTCCCTTTACAAATAATCAAAAAATTTCAATCACCTCAGATTTTCATTCCCCTTTCTTTCTCCTCTCCGAAACACATTTTATATGATCAAGGGTCTCATAAGAAAGGGAAATTTAGAGACTCCCGCCCTTCCATAAAGTTGTATCCAATATTCGGGCTAGAACATGCAACCTCTTTGTCTCACAAGCCCAAGATTTTTATATTCTACTGAACAAAAGTCCTCGTGGAAAAGGAAATTGATGAGTTAGGAATTCATAATCAATTCATGATTGTTTGATTTAACCAAAAGTCTCTCAGAATGGTCTTTTAGAATTGATTGGATTTGTTGGATAAGAATCTTTCCAGTTCCTCAATTATTTTATCATTCTGTAATAATCTTCATATATATGAATACCTGCTATCACAGAAAGATTGAGAAAAGGTAACAACTATTTCCTACAGTTGATGTAAGCAGGAGCACCAAAACAGATAGACAAAAACTATTAAATAACCTACACCATGCAAATTACCAATAACAATACAGATACATTAAAACACAGAATGAGTACAGGACTATAACTTCCAATTGATGCATTTAGGGTTCTGTAGCGTATGAAAATCTCAATTTGCAGTAAGTTTATCCATCAAGGCTACGAGTAGAAAACTATATTTCAATTAGCATTCTTAGTTGAGTACATTTCCTATATTGTATAGCAAGCCAATCCAATTCCCAAACAAAACAAAATTGCATAATAAATGTACCCCGTAACAAGATCAAAGTAGACATAAAAAAAGCAGTTGACAGAAAGTATTAGTTGCATACCCTCTTTCAACAATCTCATCAAGGCATAGGAAAATGAGATCTAAGTTCTCAAGTGCCTCCCTTTTGTCAACATTGCTCCTAAATTGAGGACATGGAAAGGTAAGTTGCACAGGAAAAAAATTCACACAATCATTAAATCAAATCAAGAAACAGAATACCTCAAGAGGAGGGAGATTGAATCAAAGAAACCCTGAAGAACAGCAGCTAAGATGAGTTCATTCTCATCCTCACCCCCAGTCACATAGAAGTGGAGATCCTGAACAAATTTGTAGAGGACAATGTTGCTGTCAAACATTGTAATCTCCGCTGCATACAACAACATATCAGGAATGCAAGTGACATAATATCTCATAACTTCCATGCTCAATTGAACATAATTAAAGCTTCATAATTAACTTTTCTATTTTAAGTTTCACTGGGACACATTTCCAAAACAACATGCCAGAAGCCAAGCCTGAGAAGATTGACAATGCAGACATATAAGAACCCTATTGGTCCTAATACATAATCTGGAAAGTTTTTAAATGTCAAGCACCCCAATTAACTAACTTCAAAGTAAGTTGTAAGAGCATGAACTGTTACTAAGTATTATCAACTAACTAGTACGAGCAGACTATCAAAGATATAAGGGATGGATTGCAAACTGAGAACAATGACAAAGCAATAGTTTAATATCATTCAAGGCAGCCCTCCCAAACTAAGACAAGACCAATATTTTCCACTTGCAGAAAATTCAGCCAATTATCTAACACCCTTCATCTCCAAATGATTCTTCACAATAACTTTTGGAAAACTAATATAATGATTTTTATGGTGAGAAAAATGTGTTTGACCATATCAAGATCAACTCTATTTTTCAATTCAACAAAAGAGGATTTCAAGTTGTAGCACATTGTGCAAGATCTTGTCTCTCAAGAGTATGAAGTGTCATAGTAAGCTCAAATAATTAAAGACGCCCATATACTATTGAAAGCAGATCAGTGCCAGTATGCTGATTTTTATTTGCATTTCTCACACAGTACAAATGACAAACAAGCATTGTGATTTGCCTCTATAAGAGAAAACACCCAAAAAACTATTTTTGAAGTGAATTAAAACTACCCAATCATCGTAAATGCATGCCATTAAACAAGAAATCGATAATATCAAGCAATAAAACCTCATAATCCCTCAAACGTCGCTTTTCAAATAGCTTAACAAATTGATGCAAACCTTCCGACCGAGCATTTGATTTCATAGTCTTTGCAAAAAGAGATTTTTCAAAAGCTAACTTTGCAGTATTTGTTGGCCAATCATCCGAATAGTATTTGACCGCAACTCGTTTCCCTTCTGAGTCTAGCAGAAGAATGTTTTTCACCACCGGGAAGGAATCCTACCCAAAAATAAAATAAAAAATAAATTAGTCAAAACAACAGTATTTTCAGAATCCAGTTTTCCCTTCATTTTCTCAGAAACCAAACTGATATTTCAAAATCAAATCAAAGCAAATTCCACACGTAACTAACACCATGCCAGATCTCAACAAAACTCAAAACCTCAACACTCCGTTTTGTTACTAGCAAATCGAAGCGATCATTTAGCGCCTCCAATTCCTAGCAACAGATCAGAGCGTAACCGAATCCAAAACCACCCATTGGATTCAGCAAACGGAGAAAAGATTCTATTGTGTGATTAGAGGCTAGCGATTTAGATAATTAGATGCGTAATTAAGATGACAACAGTAAGAGATCAAAGCAGATTGGAACAAATTCGATGCAGAAGCTACAAAACGACAGCATAAATGGGATGTCAATAGCAAAAACGACAGCAGACCAATCGTCAATTTACCATTTTTGCAGATCGCGAGAGGTGGAGATCCGGGAGAGAAAGAGGTTGTAAATTATGAAGAGATTCAAAAAAGCGCTAGTATGGAGGGATCCTGTGCGGGATGGTATATGGTAAATTGAGCGTTCAAACTTTTATAATTGGTTGGTACAGTCTCATCTTCAGTTAAATGTTTTTACTACGACCTTGTTAATATACTTCAGCCCGGTTTCTTGTTACGTTTGAAAAATGTTTTTTAAATTTTAATTTTTTTTAGATTAATTTTTTTTATATTCATATATTTATATCAAAAATATTTTTTTAATTAATTTCTGAATAAAAAGTACTTTAAAAAATAACATCAACTACATTCTTAAATAGATATTCAATTATATTTTTTTTATTATTAAGTGATTTTTATATCAACTTTACTAATACCATATTATTATTATTTTTTCATATTTTCATTCATATTATGTTTTATAAGAAAATGCATCATCTCTAGTTAAATGAGTTCAACATAAATCCTTAATTGAAAATATTAAATAGTATGATTAGAGAAAATTGACCGTTATTTTTTTTTTCAAAATCGTGAATCATAAGTACAAGAAAAATAACAATAAAAATAATTTATCTTTGACAAGTCCAAAAATAATTAATAAAAAATCAATAGATATGAATAATCATTAGTATAAGCACGCATGAAAAATAACCTCAAAATTTATAAAATAATTCAAAAATCAAAATTAATTCAATTAACTAAGTTGCTATCATGTTTTTTTATTAGACACTAACCATAACCATTGAAACCCTTGTAAATATATATGTTAAATAGCAAAATATTCCTTTTATAATAAAGAAGTGGTTGACTATATATCCTTTTCAAATTAAAAAGCTATTAACTTGTGTTTTCTAACATCGTTCCTTTATTTAGCAGTCTCCCCTATACTAAAATCTCAAGTTATCGACAAAACTTGTTATAGTTTAATAAACAGTCAATTTATATTTCAATCACTATCCAATCTTTTTGAACTTATCATATCATAAGTTATCTACTATTTGATCAAGAAGTTCAATGATTGTGAATCATGTTATATTGCAATCAAAAGTTTGTGTTGTGCTTTAGTTTAAAGCGTAAAAAGGCCCAAGCAATATATATTGCATTACAAAACTTGGTTGATATCAAAATTGGATTCACTCAAGTACATTTATGAAAAGTCTTACCTATCAAGTAAGATAATAAGGTGATAAATATTATTGGCAGAATATGACATTATTTATATGATAAGAAAGGTTGTAAATGTAAGTATGATTGTTGACCATTTAATAGATCATGTCGTGGAAGATTATGAGCTATTGGATTTCGACCTTCCCGATGAGGATATATTAATAGTTGTTGTTGATGATGATAAGATGAATAACTAGTGGAGTATGAACTTTGATTAGGCAGTGAATGTATCAGAAAATAGGGTTGGAATGATGATTATTTTCCTTGAAAAGAAACAACATCTTGTTTTAGTAAAGTTGCAGTTTGAATGCACTAGTAACACAATCGAGTATGACACCTACATCATTAGTTTATAGGTCATTTTATTACTTAAATTTAGAAAGCTTGGGGTTTATAAGGATTCTCTTCTAATCATAAATTGTTTCTTGGATGACCATATGAAAGATATATCTCTCATAAAAAATACAAATCATATTATGCTTTTTCTTTCATCCAAATCTCTACCCAGTAATTATCTAAGTAAACAAGTTTGAACTTTTTATTGAAAGTATAGAAAAAAACCCTTCATTTATCGTTTTTTGATTTAACAAAGAATTCTCTTGGTTGCATTTAAGTGTTATTAATCTGGTGTCTTTATATATTTGTTGATAAGTCGTACTCCATAGGATATATCTAGTATAGTACATGTTAAGTACCTTAAGTTTTCCACTAAACTTTTAAAGTAGATAGGATCAATATTTTTTAGTTTACTCTTTCTTAATTCCACTTCTTTTTCAGCCGGAGTTGATATTGGATTGCAGTTCTTCATTTTGAAAATTTTGAAAATATCTTGGCATAATAACTTTAAGATATTAAAATCACCTTTTCTTTCTAAGTCATTTCTAAACCAAAAAAAAATGTCATTAGACAAATGTTTGTCATCTCAAACTCTTGTTTTGTATTTTTCTTGACTTGCGTAGCACAAATAATTTTTCTAGACTTCTCATCCTTCCTAGTTATTTTAATGAGGATTAGTGATGTTGATGATGATCTTGATGTTGGTGTTGGTGTGTTCTTTAATTGAATACAAGGAAATTGTATACTAGAGTTTATGGCTCATCTACTGGTACTCTTGGACCTTCTATAAGTACTATTGATACCTCCATTTTATCTTCAAGGATTAGATCAATATTGATCCATTTGACTTCTTTTTAATTCTCATTCCATTTCTAAGTTTTATCTTCTTCAAAGATAACATCTTTACTTATAATTACCTTCTTTATGATGAGATTATACAACTTTATCCTATTCTTTTATTACCATATCTAACAAAGATGTATTTCTCACTTTAATCATCGAGTTTTCCTTTTTACATTTGGGATTCTTGTATAGATCATACAACCAAAAACTCAAAGATGAGTAACACTTGGTTTGTGACCACTCCATACTTTTTTTAGAGTGATAACTTGTAAACTTTTGGTTGGGCAATAATTTAAAGATATATTGCACATCATACAACTTCATCCTAATATTATTTTGACAGTTTCTTTGCTTTGAGTTGATTTCTCATCATATCAAGTATAATATTATTCTTTCTTTTAGTTACCCTATTTATCTATAGTGTATAAGCTGGTGTTATTTGATGTCTAATGTCTTGTTGTGCACAGAAGGCTTTGAAACCATTCATTGTATATTCTTCACCTTAATCAAATCTTGTAGTTCTAGTGTTATACTTATTTTGTTTCTTTATAATTGCTTTTAAATCTTTAAAACAATTTAACACTTTTAACTTCCTCTTCAGAAAGTATATCTGTCTTTTTACTATAATCATTAGTGAAAGTAAGGAAATACCTATTATATCTAGTTGATATTGGCTTTATAGGACCACAAACATTAATGTGCACTAACTCTAGTGACTTCTTTGCTTTCCAATCTCTATGATAAATCAAGCTTTGTAATGCTTGTTGAGGACACAACTCTCATATACTTCTTTTGGATGATCAATATGAACATTTGACCATCTTCTTATTTACTAGCATTCTAAAACTTGTAAAATTCATATGACCAAATCTTAAATGCTAGAGCATCTTTACTATCCGTGATGATATTCGTAGACATCTTCACAAATATAATTAATCTCCTATTATTGTCTTTGACAATATGACAAGTTGTCATTAAGAGAGAATAACATTTCCCCTAAAGGGCGATCTATACTCACCATGTTATGTTTTATGGTTGAAACATTATATATATATATATATATATGCGATGTAGCTATAATCGCCATTTTTTAGATGTTGTCTTTAATTCTAAGATTTTAAATCCTATATTCCAAGATCCTCTTGAAATCATTGGAATCCTTCTCATTTTTGTTGATTTTTTTTCATCGGGAGGTGTATTCATTTGTTAAACAATAGGCAACAAATAAAATTCACATAAAGATTACTTGAACCAATATGATAACGAAAATTTTGTACAGAATAAGGTGATCATTATCTCAAACATAAGCCGAGATGAATCAATCAAATTTGCGTGTCTCTGGAGTTCAAGGACTATAGAAGGAAGGCCCACATTTGCATTTCCAGCCTTCAGGCTCATAATTTGCGTAGTTTACATTTAAATGGTGGTTGTCAGTTTTGCTGATGGTGGGAACCTGAATTGGTTCACAAGGAGAGCAGCCATGGCACTTGTGCTCACAGCTTGGTGGGGTGGACCCAATTTTGGCAATGCCTTTCGCATAATCTGCTGCTGCTTCGTTTATCATCCCTTCTTTGATTTCAATGTCCTTCTAGATTCAAATCAAACTTTCCTCTTATCATCTTGTTCAATTTGGTCATAATAACTTCTTTAAACACAAAAATAAAACGAGAGGGGGGGAGATAAATGATCAGACGTACCTTTTCGGGACCGAATTGGGGGTCAAAGTTCGAGCCCAGAAGAGCCTGTAAAGATTGAAGGCTGTGTCCTGTGACTGACAAGGAATTTAATTAACGTTAGTACCTCCAGCATGAACTATTCAAGCCATGGCATTTGCACAGAGAGAGTAAGAGAGAGAGGTATAAACAGGGTGGGAAGATAAGTTCTGATCAGAAATGGTGATACAAGTTCAAAATAGATTTAAAAAAAAGCAGTCAAGAATCACGAGAAAGAGATTGGACTCTAAAGTAAGAACAATAATCTTTGATTCTTTATGTGGGTTTAGATCGAGTGGGTAGAACTGTTATATTCCTAGTTCAAGTAAAAATAAAAGATCACTTTTGAAAAGATGAACCACCCAAATGAGTTTCATTAAGCCAAAATCAGAGGATTGTTCCTAGTTTATATGATATACAGCCAAGGAGCCAAAATCAGAGGAGACAGTGATTAAAGAAACAGTAATCTTTTAGATTCAAAGGGATTGTTCATGCAAAATATACCTGCTTGATGAACACCAGCACCGTTATTGGGCGCAAAAGGCCTGCTTGTTGCAGAAACCAAACTCACCATTTGCAGTGCCAGCACTAAACAGCAAATCGAGCTTGCCTCCATGTCTTTAGAAGCTGTGATAATGGTGGCAACTTGATTGTAGAGAGAGAGAGAGAGAAGAAGAAGAGAGGGTGTTTTTCGATCAGCCACACTGTTCTTCAGGAGAAATGATGTGTGTGATGGGAGGTTTTAAAGGGCAACAAACTCAGTCGGATTTCCCAGAATCAAACCAACAAAACCTCCAAGATTTCTTAGGTTTCTCCTGGTGGATCGAGTTTCTTATCTTGCATCGGTACTTGGTTAGTCTGGTACAGCTCGGAGATCTTGCTTCACAAGCAAGTGATTCCGGTTTTGTCAAATAGTGAAAATCTGCGGCTCCACCTCCGCCTCCTCCTCCTCGACTCTTGCCTTGCAATACAAGGCAACTTATATTCTTTTCTCTCTCAAATCTGCTTAAAATAGAGCAGTACTTCTCCTGGAAAATCTGCGAGACACCCCAGAAATCTCTGGTGTACAAAAGAAAATCTGAGCGAAGCCTAGACTGCAGAGCCCTTTTCATCTCCTCTGGTTGTGATCCCATAAAAGTAAGATAAAGGAAATAAATGTCCACCGCAACGTCGGAAAAAAACAGAAAAAGAAAAAAGCCCCAATATCTGCTGCAGGAGACCTTTAATGGAGTTAGTTAATAGCTAAATAGTGCTGTACCAGGGTCAACCTTTCACAGTTCGGTGGGTGGGGAACACTCAATCCTGGCCATCCATTTGGACATCCAGCCATGGTTGCCGTTAAGAGCTTTTGCCGTCCCATCTGATTTCCTGGTTCCTTCAGATAGGAGCATTCAATGAATAGTAGATTCCATGGCATTTTATTACCACCGTTAAACTGAAAGCATCTCTGCATTTAGAACTCACTTGATTTGCTAAAGACTAAGGTAAGCTGTTTTTACGTGTCAACAGTAAAGGTGAAAATATTGGAGACAATTTTATTTTTTTATTAGCGTTGATATACGGTTAGCTTGCACGTATTTCAATTAATTTTATAAATTTTAAAATTAATAATTGTATGAGTCTCCAGTGATCATCATATTAGCAAATCATAGATCTCGAATCGTCTCCATTCATGATGTATTCATGATGTGATTATTGGTGATTAGAAACCTAGATTAATTTTCACATTGCAACATAATATTTTAATTGTTATAATATTAAAATATAACAGGGAAGGAGAAATTACCATTCTACACCTTCCTTGTCCACTTGCTAAATAACTCCTCAGCTGTCGAGTCTATATACAGGGCTAGGATGGAGGTGCAGGTGTACTGTGATAGTATTGATTTGGATAAAAGAGTTTTTAAAGTGATTGTTTCTGAAAATAATATATATTTTTTAATATTATTTTATAAAATTAAAAAAACAATCTAAATCTAAAAAAACCATACGAAGTCATTGTTTAATATTTCGTTTTAAAAATGTTTTTAGAAAAAAAATAGTTTTTATTTTATTTTTTATTTTAAATTAAAAATTTCAGTATTTTTATTATTTTAATGTATTAATATAAAAAATGATATTTAAAAAATAAAAAAATACTTTAAAAAATATATTCAACACTTCTAACGTGTACGAACAAGGATGCTACGATCGAGAATGGAAAGAGGTGTCTTCAAAATTGGAAGCCGTGTTGATTTGATAACTCTATGAACTACTCATCAGACATCCTCGTAAGCATTTTGATAATCCTCTGCCACTCCCTCGAACAACATGTTTGTTTGTTTGTTTTTTTAAGAAAAAAAGATCATGATAAAAATTAAATATTTAAACACATAAGTGAAGAAATTGCAAAATTTGTAGAGTAAAATATGTGATTCCATAACATTAACGATTCCTTTAAGAAACAATTACTCATGCAATTTTATTAATATTTTTAATAAATAATTAAATATATAGTAAATATCCAAATAATTTACACCTGTTTTTCCACAGAAAATCAATCATTGATAGTTATTTTAAAATAATATCAAAACTTTCAAAAATCTAATAAAACTTGTTAAAACATTACCTTCTAATTTTATCCCTTAAACTTTATCATTCAATTATATAAAGCAAATAAATTCATTGAAATCATATAAACTAGATATTCATATTCCAATGATATATATTTACATCATATTATTAACGATAAAACTAAAAACAAATATATTTGAATACCTAAATATTTGGACACAGACAATTATACATTTTCAATTTCATCATTTGACAAATTTTTTTCTTCCAAAATATAGCTCACATGATGACGTGGACGACTCAAGTGTTATCTTTATAAGAGCCAGATCACCACCTTATGGCATAATCGAACGCATGCATACATAAACTATATGAAAAATATTGATGGTATTGGCTTGTTGGGTAGGTTAATGCAAGGTTGACCTCTTCAAAATCTTTTCCAACTTGAAAACTTATTCAAAAAAACTAAACAAACATGTGGATCATTCTATTATCGGATTATAACTTTTTTTTTATTTAAATGATTTCATTTCATTTTTTTTAATTCATTGGTGTTGACTCAATTAAATTTGAAGTAAGTCTGTTTAGATAAATCAAATCATCATGTTACAATTCATAATGCAATATGTCTTGGTTTATAATGAGATAGACTAAGCCCTAATATTTGTTTTTTTACTATTGTTTCTTGTGCATTGATTGCATGGTTTTATCTTAAGTTTTTTTTATTATTATTACTGTTATAAGTTGATCCTGTAAAATATATTAAATATAAGGGCAAATACCAAAACATTTTTCTATTGTAAGGATGACAACAATTCAGATGGTCACAAAATGTACATGATGGATGCACAGTTAGAAGTTTTTATATATAAAAAAATATTAGCACAGTAGGAAAAAAGGGAATATGATATTGTCTATAAAAAATCTAGGAGAATAATGAGTCCCATGCAACATTTGTGACTTGCAAGTCGCATGCCTCATTTTATTTTTCTAGATAATTTAATAATTTTTATTATTTGAGCAGTAATTATAATAATAATAATAATAATAATAGTGACATTACTAATAATAATAACAATAATATTTTATTGTAATGGTTGTGGTGCTTATGATATTAATAATTATGGTTGTGGTGATAATAATAACAATAACTCATAAAAAATATTAATACTAACAATAATAAAAAAACAATTATGATAATGATAATAATACTAATGATATTAATAACAATAGTAGTGTTATATAATTATAATTGTGGTTATAATCGTAATGACAATAATGATGGTGGCGGTGATATAATTCTAACAATGGCGAAGAGCATGATAATTAACTCGTGAAAACATATATTAAGTCTTTTTGGGTATAATTAGGTGTTTCCAACAATTTTCATTGTTTTATTTTCCATAACCAATGGAAGTAAGCGTATAAAGTTTCGAAGAGTTTGAATTAACCTAGCTTTTAAATTCAAACCGTTCCTTTTACTTTTTATTTATTTATTTTTTCAAGAAAAATTCAAACCTTTCAAAGACGTAATGGTTCTACTTTCAATTTCATATTATTTTTTTCCAGACTATTTGAATGGAAAGTTACGAAAATATTACCGTTAAGTTTCATTAGTTTTAGGGCAGTCTTTGTCCATTGCGTATTTGAAGGAGAGTACTCGTAGAAAACTTGTTTTCCTGGCCGTTAACTTGTTTCACACAATAAGCCCAGAAGTATAAATATAAGAGGAAGTGATCTTGGCCTGATCATCAGACAAACACAGACATTAAGGAAGAATATTTTCGAAATATCAGTACAGTGGGTACGTAGTCGGTTAATTATATATTTACATATTTACGATCAGATTCTGCATGCATTGCTTTATCATTTCTTGTGCTGGCAATATATAAACTAACTTTTGTTCATGATTATGGGATGATCACATCGATCGAGGACCATAGTCTTCAAGAACAGGGATTTGGTGAGAAGCATAGTTGATTAATCATAGAGGAATCTATTTATTTCAAGAAGCCAGCAAAGCTAAATCTCTAAACGTTCAATAACATGGTACTCATGAATGGAAGGAGCTTTGATTTGGTCAATAATAAGGTACTGGATCATAGCGCGATTTCCTCAGTTGATCATTTCAAGGGGCTCGATGCTGCTGCGACTAAGTTACAAAAAGCTTACAAGAATTATCGGACTCGGAGAAACCTTGCTGGTTGCACTGTTGTTGTGGAAGAGCTATGGTACGTAGCTAGAATTATAATATATGTCACTTTACTTTAAACCAACTACTTTCGATATACATTAATTGTCTTCGATGGGTGTTCTTTTCATTGTTCTTAGGCGGAAAGCATTAGATTTTGCAGCCCTTGGACGGTGCTCGATATCATTCTTCCACTCGGATAGATCAGAAACTGCTGTTTCACGGTGGGCACGGGCTCGGACTAGGGCAGCCAAGGTACGTACGTACGTACGTACTCTCCTTCCGTTGTAAACTATATATGGGCAAGCAGTTTAGCTACCTTCTGGTTGGCTTGATTTGTTTCATTGTAATAAAACTATCAACTTTCATCCAAAAAAAGAAGATCATTGATAAGCCTGTGTTAATTTTCCTGCTGTTGTATCAGGTTGGGAAGGGTTTGTCGAAGAGCGAGAAGGCTCAGGGATTAGATTTGACACATTGGCTTGAAGCTGTAATTAAGTCGTCCACATTATATAATTTTATTTATCTAAATACTTAGCTAATTCCAAATATAGCTCCTTGATAAAAGCCGTACTGCATTGCTGTGGTGTTAATTATACAGGTTGACCCAAGACATCGTTACGGCCAAAACTTGCACTTTTACTACAATTTCTGGTTTCATAGTGATAGTTCGCAACCCTTCTTCGTTTGGTGAGGAAAACAAAGAGATAATGTTTTATTTATTTATGCATTTTTTAGTGTAATTAATAACCTCCTTGTGAAAACGAATGAAGGTTGGATATCGGAGAAGGGAAAGGAGTAAACCTTGACGCGTGTTCCAGGACCCAACTACACAGTCAACGCGTCAAATATCTTGGAAAGGTAAAGCATATCTTTGTATTTAATTAATTTCTTGTGCCAAACCCAGTTGCCTGTACTGTGCATGGGGCGAGAAAGAAACCGAAAATTATTTTTAATATTTATTTCTCAAAAACAGTGATTGATAGTTCTTATCACATGCATGGAGTGCAAATAAATTTGAAAATGCTTTCAGGTTTAATCACTGTTAATTATTTATTCTCTTACAGCAAGAGAGGGAAGAATATGAAGTGATTGTGGAGGCTGGGAAGCTTCTTTACAAAAAAAGTAGACTACCTGTGGACACTGATGATGGCAGCAAATGGATATTTGTTCTTAGTGCGTCCAGAGAGTTGTATGTAGGGAAGAAGCGGAAAGGCTTATTTCAGCACTCTAGTTTTTTATCTGGTGGTGCTGCCATTGCTGCTGGCAGATTGGTTGCGCATGGTGGGTTTCTTGAGGTATATGTGTATATTTGCACGTTGCACGTACAAATAAGAGTGCTTAATTCCATAATCGATCCTCATTCTCTGTCAAATTCAAGCAAAAACATAAACTCCCCTAGCTATCTTGTTTGATTGTTTAGGCTATATGGGCCTACAGTGGTCATTATCGCCCAACAGAAGAGAATTTCCTGGAGGTTATTTGTTTCTTAGAGGAGCAGCTTGTAGACTTAACAAATGTTAAGGTACGTACCAGTTAATTGTGACTGATCAGCTAGCAGTAATATTGGTGTTGTTTTACATAACCAAGTTCGAAATATGCATCTAACCCTACGTTAATTATCATTTGCCTTCACAGAAGTGTCCCGTAGACGACGACGTTCCGCCTTCCAGAGCTAGTTAGTTTTGATGATAATCAAGGAGAGTCGTAAAGAGAAGCGAGCTAGGTTCCATTTATAACCAATTCCAGGCTCTTGGTTTATTCTAATATCAAGACATATATAGCCCATTTCCTAATAAAAAAACAACGGTAACTTATGGTTAACATTGGATTTAGTAATCAGTTCGGCGGTTTCATTCAGAGAGATTTGGTTTTTTTACTTGTAATTCATCGTAATTTAGGGGTTGCCACGTTGTTCAGGTTCAAAATCTTTGTTGATTAGAGCATTATGAATAATGGCATTAATCATGCTTTTGACTATATATGGAGATGATCATATGACAATGAGAGTTTGGAGTTTTACTGTCTTCGTCACCTTTTGAATTTTTTTTATTGGAGGAAACTATATTTCTTGGAAAACATACTTTGTGTCCCAAGATAAAAGAGTAAAATTCTGGTTGTCTAAGGTTCTTATAAGGAGTTCACGCTCTGACTCGTACTCGAGATCTGCTATGCAGATTACAAACTCTTTGTCATCGTACCTGCCATGTTCTCGAGAACATTTTTTTGAAAATATTGTCTACATGAAAATCCCTAAAGACACAATGTTTGGAGGTCTGTGTAAACACTTCAGTATACATGATTGTGGATACATTGTGTTTTTTATGGTTGATGTGTTTTTTGCCAACTAGTTAATTATTTAGATGAATTTTCTGGCCAAATTGAGAAGAGGGAACGCAAAAAAAAAGAAAGAAATATTGACCCAGCTAAATTCAATGATTCCTGATTGAAATAATACTATTTTATAATTGACTCAAGTCTTGATTCAATGATTCCTGAATTGACTCGATCAAATATTGATCCAGCTAAATTCATATGACTCTTGAACTTTAAACTATATCAACTTTTATAATTTTTTAATCCAAAATGCAATAGAGTAATTACATTTTGCATGTTAAAATAAAATCTTGAAAACACCCCTAAACCTAAGTTTTTTTTTTTCTTTTTTTGGATGCAAAGAAATCCTATTCCCTGAAAAAACACACTTTGTGAGCCAAAATGAGCGAGTAAAACTATGATTGTTCCAGGCTCTTACAAGGGATGCATGCCCTGACTCGAACTTGAGACCTGCTGCGTAAATCATAAATTCTCTACCATCACGTCACGCACTTTAAAGACAAAAAATAATTAAGTGTGACTAAGTAATTTTATGAAGAACAAAATATGAAAAGATTGAGATATCCAAAAATAATATAGAATGAGAAATGCATCTCATGAAAATAGTTTTTTACTCTCCAAGGCCAATTCATTTTTTTATTGAAGGAAAAAAACTTTAATCTCACCATTATAATTCACATATTTTTTAGATTTTTATATTTATCCATCAAAATTTTAAAATTTAAACTTTGTAAGGGTTGATAACTCATAAATAAAATAAAATAAATATTATAATATTATGTACGTATATAAAACTAAAAACATTATAACATTAACATAATTTTAATTTATTTCATTGTGAATCAAATGAACAAATTCTATTATTTCTTTTAGATTTTGGCAAACAATGCACGTAATGTTACTAACATTTTTTAATCAATTTGTTATTCCGTAACATGTAATTAAACACTTTTCAAACTAAACTAAGCATGTTTTTCTTATGAACTCCTTTATCTCTTACAATACTAAACAATAAGAAACGGACATTTAAGTTAAAAAAACAAACATAAAATCCATCGATAACACAAAATTATTTTATTTTAAAATATACGAAGGCCCTGGCATTGAGTTTCAAAAGCGTTTTTAAAGAATATTAAAAAAAAATATTTTTATTTCTTACTTTAAATTAAGTTTTTGTAGTGATTTTAGATCATTTTCATGTGCTGATTGTTAGAGTATATAAAATATATTCTAGAATATTGTACTTGTAATCTAGAATATAAAAGAAGGTTTGAGAAATGTGTATAAATAGAGAAGTACACACACAACAAAGGTATGCAAAACAGAATATCAATACAACAAATATTCAAATTTCAGTCTCCCTCTCTTTTCTCTCTTCTCACTCTTCCCGTATCTAAACTAATTCTTCTTTTAATATCTGCAAACTCTCTCAATCCTAACACTGATGTCAAAAATAATTTTTAAAAAATAAAAATAATAATTTTGATATATTTTTGAATGAAAAGTATTTTAAAAAACAACCTTAAACACACTTCCAAACATATATTTAGTCTTTTAGACTATGCTTGTTTTAACTATACAACCACATTTTTTTAAACTTTTGTTTTGTTTTAAATTATTTTTTTATATGTTTTTAAATTGTTTGATTTCGTGATGTTAAAAATAAATTTAAAAAATTAGTATTTTAATATATTTTAAAAAAATTATTTATAAAATAACTTCTACCATAATATAAAATACACTCATAAATAATCCTACAATAACTGCTACAACCTCCTCTTCTTCGTATAACGTGGAGCGGCAAAAAGTCCATGTATCCGTTACATTCCTTTTTTCGAAATTTCAAAATTCAAACGGCTCTCTTCTTTAATATCACATCCCCCTCCTACCATCCCAAACCACAGACATAAACCCTCAAATCTCCTCCATCTCCCTCTCTTCTCCAAAAATGGGTGCTTCAGGGAATTGGCTCAAATCGCTAATCACTCTCAAAAATCCCCTAACAACGACAGACCAGGTAATCTTCTTTTGAAGAAAGAACCTTATGCTGCCTTTTTGTATTTTTTTTTAATGTTTTCTTTTTCTCTCTCTCTCTCTCTGTTTTTTTATGGGAAAAACAGAGGGATATCAAGGGAAACAAGAAGAAATGGAGGCTATGGAGGAGCCCGTCAGAAGGTTATATACAAACGTCAATCAAGGGCTCGAAAAGGGTCCATGTGGCTTCGTCAGAATCGTCTGATTCTTCCCTCGTAGCCGATGATGCTTTCACTGCTGCCATGGCTACTGTGGCCAGAGCTCAACCTAGATATTTCATGGCGGTTAAGCAAGAATGGGCCGCTATTCGGATCCAAACAGCTTTTCGAGGCTTACTGGTAAAATGGGTTCCTTCAACTTCTCTGTTTTTTGTTACAAAATAGATATAGGTTCTGTGTTTTCTTGAGATTTGTAGATCTAGCACCTGTTGTCAATTTCATGTCTTTGAATAAATATTTAAAAGTTGAGCAAGAAGAAAAATAAAGAAGAAAACGGAGAAGTTAATTTCTGATTCTTGAACAGCATCTGATTGGTGATCACCATTTGAACAGTTTCTGGTTTTTTTAAAGATACTTCATAGGAGAAATTACGAAGGATGAAATTTGATTCTTGAACAACTGAACCAAAGTATGCCAGTGTTCAATCTGATTTCTTAAAACACTTTCCATAAGCAAACTCATCTAAAAAAAGCGTGATGTGTAACTCAGTTGTAAACCCATTTTGTTGTTTGTAATTGCAATGCGTAAAGTTGCTGCTCAGTCGTAAAGCCATCACATTCTTTATTGCCTCAAGAATCACATGATTATTTTTGAGGAAGCATTTCATGACCATACAGATTCTCTGCTTACACTGTAATTCTCTTAATTTCATGTTTTCTTTTTCCTCGATTATTTCGTTGTATTGGGGTGAAAAGTGTGGAGCGATTGCTTGGGAAACTTTTGTTTAGATTACAGAGGCTTGTTTGGATAATTGCAGGCAAGAAGGGCTATGAGGGCTTTGAAAGCGGTAGTGAGGCTTCAAGCTATATTTCGTGGCCGGCAAGTCCGAAAGCAAGCTGCTGTGACACTGAGGTGTATGGAAGCTCTTGTTCGGGTTCAGGCTCGAGTAAGGGCTCAAAATGTGAGCATGGCTGAAGATCAAGCTACACAGAACGAGTTGAATAAGTACATGTGCCAAGCAGATCCCATCAAGCAGGCAGATCTCATTTACTTTTACCTTTCTTATTCTTCCATTAGAATGTTCTATTATGCGATTTGATAAAAGCTAAATTTAATCTGAAACTAGCTATTCTTGAAATCTAATCTGACAGAAACGATGGTGTGATAGTCCGGGAACAGTAGATAAGGTCAAGGAAAAGTTGCAAATGAGAACAGAAGGAGCCATTAAGAGGGAGAGAGCAAATGCGTACTCACTCTCTCAACAGGTAATGAAGCTGGGAAGGCTTAAAAGCCTGTGCATTTTCTATAATTGTAAGAACTGGACAAGAAAATTAAAGAAAAAGTGTTGTCATCACAATTTGCTCATCAAGCAGAGGTTTTTTTTTTTGCTTTCAGAAATCAAAATCAAATTGTGCAAGCCCATGTAGAAGAACAAGCAAGTCAGCACTGCCTCTCAAGAATCAGTCATTGAATAACAGCAGCCCTGGATGGAGCTGGCTGGACCGTTGGATGGCAACCAAGCCATGGGAAGATAGACTGATGGAGGAATTTCATACCAACTCATCAGAGATTCCATTTTCCAGGAAAAGCGAAGATAATATTGCCAGCTTCTATGGCTCTAAACACGACTCAGTAAAAGTGAGAAGAAACAATGTTGCAACCGGAATTCTTGCTAAACCTCCGGTTGTCAATCATATCACTCCCTCCTCCTCTTCAACACCAAGCTCTGGATCCCTATACAACGAGAGCTCGGTATCAACTTCATCTACATCTGCCTCACCAATACCCGTTTCGATCGACATGTCAGCGGCAGACAGAGTAGAAGGGAGTTATAACCAAAAACCTGCTTACATGAATCTAACCGAGTCAACTAAACTTAAGCAAAAAAATAGCAGGTATTCTTCTCAAAACATCCAGAGGCAGACGATGGATGATAAGTTTCTTATGAAGTCCATGGAACTTTTGAATGAAGACTCTATGAGCAGTGCTGGTTCCAACCCTTCATTTCATTTGTCAAGGGATCTTTACCCACCATTGCCTTTGGGTAGACATGATGAGATAAGAAATCGACGATTCTAAGGGAGATTAAACATCATGGCTGCTTGTTGATCAAGTATACTTGTGTTTTAGCAAAGTTCAGGAGTTTAATTCTGAGTTCAACTGCTTGTTGTCCTTGACACGATTCTGAAGCCATCCATGGGATTTCTACCAGTACCGGTTGTGATATATGTATCTTTCTTTTTACATTGAGTCCATGGGCTCAAGCTTTTGGTAGCAGCAGCGGGGCACCTTCAGAGCAAACTAATCAGTTTTATTAGATACCTGTTGAAAATATGGATGATGAAGTATGTAAAGTCACACTGTCATTGATTAGAACTGATTCTTAACTAATATATGCTTTTCATTGCTTTGGATTTCATAAGTTCCTGAATACTTTTGTTGGATCTGTTTCAACCTTAAACCATGTGAGGGGAAGGATAACTCTAGTCAGCTAGGTGCTTCTCCAGAAAATAGAGACATAGAAGTACTAGACCGATCAAATTCCGATAGTCTAGGATGTTACCATATTGTCCCTCATGACACATACATATTCTTGTTTATTCAAATCCATGATAATGGAGATAGATCATAGGGATCAATTTTCATTGATTATGAGGATCAATTGTCTAATTTTTTTCTTGATAGGAGGAGGAAATTAGCTAATAAATTAATGAGAGGCGTCTCCGATCTACCTATAAATAGTAGTATATATACTCTATCTACGACTACATGTAGTAGACATAGATCAAAAGATTTCTATTGGAAATATTATTATTTTGAAGTTGTGTTGTTGCTGCTATATTGAAAAAAACTATATTGTTACTGTTGCATTGGAAATTCATTTGAAACTTGAACAAAAATAGCTGGATATATTTATAATCAAAATTTCTGCTATTATATGAATTTAACATTTGATTATATAAAGTATGTGCATACCATTGGAATCTTGATTACAGACAATGAATTAGAAAAACCGCAACAATTCAAGCCCTTAATTGCTTCCAAGCTCTTTTCTGTACAGGCTGTAGCCAACAATCTATCGATCAATGGAAAAATAATGCATCAAACTGAATATGGGTTTAAGTTAGTATGATTGCTTTCACTACTGGCTTGCCTGCATGAACAGGCAGCATTATTGATAATTGTGATCTACACAATCATTTCTTAGCATTCATTATATTTTCCTCCATACGATGCTCTTTTATTTATTTAATTTTATTTCCAATAGGATCAAACAAAACCCCTTATTCAGCTATGGCAATACTGCCGACGAAGATCCTTGTTCAGGACCACAAACCCTACTTTTGACTCGTATTACCATTTAAGATCCATCTTCCAATCTGGTCTTTGGTCCCAGTTTTAGTTCATCTAAGCTCAAACAGAATCATATTTATAGAATTATGGAAAAGCCAACAAACAGCCCAGGACCAGTGGATCACGACAGAAGTGAGAATTCAAAACTCTGTGGCTTGCAATCTGTCGAAGTTCTATAAGAAAATTATAGGTCAGTAGATGTAAAAACATAATTAATTACGGTACACCAAGGTTGTCAAAATCGTGATTTTGACACGAAACGGAAGGGGTTTCGAAAAATCGGATCGTAAGATCGGATTGTAAAATCGTAAGATCGTACTTGAATTTGTCCGTACAAAAATCGTAAAATAACAGTTAAAATAGTGTGAGAAGAAAAATCGTAAAATCTTATGTAAAATATTTTCGAATACAATATAACATAATCATGGCCATAAAACTTCATTGGTTAAGGTTCATATATGATTCAAAATAACTTAAAAATACATTACAAAACAATTAGTTATATAATTAATTATTTTAAATAAAGTTCAATTATTTTATATATAGTTTAATTATGCAATTAATTATATAATTAATAGAAGTTATATAATTAAATAATTGCTTTTGAAAAACCCTCCAATAATAAAATTATTATTTTTAATTATACTTAAATTAAAAACTGAATTTAAATATAATTAAAAGACCTATAATATTTGAGATTTAAAATTTAAGCTACTTATTGTATGTTTTTCAAGTAATTGTATGTTTTTTTATGGTTGCTGTATTTGAAGTTAATTAATGTTATTTATTGTCTTAAATTAATAGGATTTTTTTTTAAATTATTTTTTTATGCTAACTATTTTTATGCTAATTAATAATAATAATAATTATTATTATTATTATTAAACCCCCCTCCCGTAGAAACCAACTTTTTTTTTTATTATTATTATAATAAATTTATAACCCCCCAATTTATAACCTCCCACGTAGAAATCTACTATTGAAAGGATTATCAGGACTAAAACTGGTATCAACACCGATATTGCTAGTACTAGCTCCAACTTCAACAAATTATTTCGACATCAGGACATGAAAATGATTTAAAAACATCAATTTTTTTAATTTAAAGTAAACAAATTATTTTTTTCTAAAATTTTAAGTATAAATTTTAAAATTAATAGTACTAATTTTTAAAAATGATTCCATAATATATATACATACATATAAGAGAGAGAGAGAGAGAGAGAGAATATATATATATATAAAATTTCCAAATTTAATATTTGGAGCAGAATCATAAAATCGGACCGATCCGGTCCGATTTTACGATTTTGACCCAAAACGATTTTTTTCCCCGAGTTGACACGATTTGATGAGTTGACTCGCAAAATCGTATGATTTTACGTGTTAACTCGCGATTTTAACAACCATGCGGTACACTCTCCTCGTCAATATATATAATTAATTGAAGCATTGATCGATATAATAACTTGTATATGGTACAGTGTCATTCCTGCCATGAAAGGACCACAGAATATCACCACCAACTTTACCTGACGTGATGTTAATATATCAAGCTGCTTCTTTTAAGCAAGAGCAGGGTTGGGGAAGGAGAGAAAAAATGGCAGTGAAAATAAATCATGCATGGCTGGAAAGGACTGCGTATGATGAAATAGTTGATGGGTCTATTTCAAATTAAAAACATATTTTGAGAAGTTTTGGACAGTATCCCCAATTCGTTGAAGGTTTACTTCTCTCTAGGGCATGTCTAACGTGGTCACCGATGGCACAAGATGATGACGATGATCATTTCACAAGCTTCCCATGTGGGAATAGACACTAACATAGAAAAAAAAAGTTGTAAATTCTCTCTGATATAAAAAAGTTTATATATTTTTAGTAAAAACTTGGACTTTCTTTCATGGGGTTGCCACGAAGAGAAGGAAGGGCAATGGGGTCAAGTGGGATCTTAAATTTTGGATCGACTATTTTCTTTTCTTTAATGCTCCTCTTTTAATTTGCGAGAATATTGTGGTGTGTTTCATGAAGTTTTCATCTCCTTTTGTTTTTATTTCACTAAAAGATGAAGAAAAAAAAAAGAGAAGAGAAAATTAGAGTAGATTAATGATTATAGTTAAGGCTTTGTTTTGGATAATGCTTTTGATTTAGGGAATGTATTCCAACCGCAATTCAGCTAGCTGCAAGAGTGTTGTTGATGATTTTATTTACAAGGATTATAAGTTTAAAAGGTGATTTATTAGTTGGGAATATTGTCCTTTGTCATTAATGTTTATAGGTTAAAAGCTTTCCATCAACTTCATAAAAAATCTGAAAGAAGAATATGCAGTAAATGAAACAATCACCATTACAAGTGTTTGAACTTAAAAGAATGTAAGAAATTGAGGATATTAATGAGTACTTAGATAGATTGTTTGTTATAGTTAACAAATCAAGCAAAAAATTAATTTAAACCAAAATTTATCAAGAAAATAAACCTTGATCAAAAGTAAATATCCACATATAGAAATCAGAATTGATCATGGAAATGAAACATCAATTTATATTCTTATTCTTAAGTGTTTGTTGTCATGCAATAGTCATGGTGTTGATGCGAGCTCTTTTTTTTTATATAACTTGTATAAAGTGTTTTCTATATCGAGATCCACCCACATTTAACTTTGGTTTGTAGAACGGGTTACAAGCATAAATCATCAGAAAACTCAAAAGAAACCAACCATACAAGATAAAAAAAATAATGCAAATTGTACAAAAATCCTAGGTTAAAAAACTAAAATAGCCTGAAACCGTATAAAATTGTGGATTTTGGATAAGGTGAGGAAAGAGACTAAATAGCACTAGTCCTATTCAGAACATCATTTCCTTTTAGGAAAAAAAAGTTTGATACCTAATTTCACCAAAAAAATCTGTTTTGAATAGTATCACTGCTGTAAATGAACAGTATCGTCGCTAGTAAAAAATCTATTTCTCTTTATTTTTTTTCAGAAAAATAAATAACAATCACATCAAATAAAAATAGCAACATAAGAATAAACTAAAACTACTCCCCCAAAGACGCTAATTTTTTTTATGATGTCGCAATCACACATATTAATTACCATATCTTAAACCACAACACATAAAAAATATAAAGCAAGCAAGGGGTTGATCCCTTGAGAAAGGATCAAGTCAGATTTTTATGCTATATGATATGCTTTTTTTTTGGGGTTGGGGGTTGGAAGTTTTCTAGGCTAAAGCAAAAGATAACAAAAAACTATCAAGAGAGAATTAAATAAAACCAAAATATATCAAGAAAACAAACCTTGGTCATAGGTAAACATCTACCTGTAGAAATTTATATTCTGAATATTTATATCTTTTTAACATTGATTAGTTAACGGACCCACTGTATAATTCATCCTAACCATCAAACAACCACAGTGTCCGTACCGATAATTTAATTCAATGGCAGCCTTAAGAACTAGATAAGCTGATCCGCAAGATTTGACTTTGAAGACTGTGATTTTCATGCTCTTTCTAATTTTATTTTCTTGACTTATATTCCCAAAAAGGTATGGATGTTAGATTTTTAATATTGCTAGAATAACTTCATTTCGACCTCGAGAGTTCACGCTTTACACAAAACAATGACTGATAGTCAAATATGTCAATTACCTCCAATTTACTCTTTTTGCATCTGTCATCCAAAAATGGTTTCAAAATATAAAACAAAAAATATCAAGGTATTTTTTTATATAAAACATTGGCAATATGCTAGTTAAATATGGCTGAAACTATCGAATAATATAGTTGTATCATTTCACATTCTTACCATTTGAGGAGGAGATACAACTTTCTCATCAAAGATCAGCAGCACATAAGTATAACGCAAAATACTAAGACATTATAATCTTCAACATATAAATCATATAGAAAAGAATGATGCTATGAAAGGCTTGCCATTTCTTATTGACTGTCAAGAATTATAGTTAATCCATACTAATATGGAAGGCTCTATGAAAACACCTTTATTAAAAGGTAGTTGTTACTACATTTTTTATTAATGATTTTACTAGAACATATTGGATTTTCCTCATGAAATACATGTCAGTAGTGGCTATAATCTTTTAAAGATTCAAGAAGAATACAGAGAATCAAAATAGATGCAAAACTCAAGCCATAAGATCTGGTAATGGAAAGGAATATAATTCATTAGAATTGAACCTATTCTATAAAGATGTTTCCATTGAGCATTAACTCGTGACTCTTTACACTCTATAATATAATAGAGTCAATGAGAGAAAACATATATAATAAAGATGATCAGATACATGCTACATGAGAAGGGATTGCCTATGGAATTTTGGGCAGAGGCAATTAACACAACTGTCTTCCTTTAAAATTTTCTTCTAACTAAATTTTTGGAAGAAAAAACATTATTTTAAACTTGGTATAACTACAAACATTATGCTTTGGTTCATGCTCCATGTATGAATCACGATAAGCTTGACAATAAGGCAATCTCAAGTATTTTTATAGGTTATAGTTAAGTTTCTATAGCAAATAAAATATATCATTCTCAAAGACAGAAAATGACAATTACAAAAGACATCCATTTCCATGAATATGAACAACGGGACTAGAAGGATTATATAACAACAAGTTGTTTGAAGATCAAGATAAATCTTAGTATTATGTTCCAGTTAGATGTTAAATCAACATTCATAAATGGTGTTTTATAGGAGGAAAAATTTGTAGAGTACTAGCCAACTCATTGTTTTATTCAACGAAAAAAATAAAGTCTACTTGCCAAAAAAAACTCTCTATGAATTAAAATAAACACCTAGAGCTTGGTATAATAGAATTGATGATTATCTGTTAAGCTTTGGCTTTCAAAAGAACTTATTTGACGCAACTCTTTATGTTAAGAAGAACAACAACGATGTTCTCATTATATCTTTTTATGTTAACAATCTTCTTGTGATAGAAAACAATGCACTACAATTTGAAGAATTCAAAAAATAATTAAGCAAGCTTTTGAAATAAATGATTGTGGTCTCGTGATAAATTTTATTGGAATGGAAATCAAGCAAAGTGAGAATGAGATATTTATCTTACAAAAAACATATGCAAAGCTCGGGGAAAGTAAGGTTTCACGAAAAACTGTAAAATATATTATTGTTTTTTTTTTTAAAATAAATAAATGATACAAGGCATACAGCTCTTAACGGAGGACACTGCAGCTTTTGGCGTTTTGCTCACAAACCCTAACTGGGCCACCATGGTACTGCTCTCCACATTAAATTCTTTCACAGACCACTCACTGACACTCTGATGTCTATCATCATCAGCAAGATCTCACCGTTTTTATTTCTCCATCCATTTTTCTCTGGTTCTTTTTCTCTTTATATAAACAATTCAGAAAGACCATTTTTGGTCTGCCACACTGCTTTCAGCGAGAGATGGGCCATCACTCTTGCTGCAACAAACAGAAAGTTAAGAGAGGCCTGTGGTCTCCAGAGGAAGATGAGAAACTCATCAACTACATCTCGACATTCGGCCATGGATGCTGGAGCTCAGTTCCTAGACTTGCAGGTTCACTCACATACCATAGTTTTCTGCTTTTTAGACTATTTGTACTGTAGTGATTAGATTCCTCGTCTTCTTCAGCTGGTTGTTTTCTTCTGCCTTGTTCTTGATTCCAGGTCTGCAGAGATGTGGGAAGAGCTGCAGATTAAGATGGATAAATTATCTCAGACCTGACCTAAAACGTGGGAGCTTCTCCCGTCAAGAAGCAGCACTCATCATTGAACTTCATAGTATTCTAGGCAACAGGTACGTGCCCACAGCTAGTATGAAATTCAACTTTCTTGTCATTCCCATGCATTCATGCAATTATAAAGTTCGTTATTTCTGACTGGACAGATGGGCACAGATTGCTAAGCAACTACCAGGAAGGACAGATAATGAGGTGAAAAACTTTTGGAATTCAAGTATCAAGAAGAAGCTCATCTCTCATGATTTTGCTGCTTTGGCCAACTTCACTGATCATATTGTCCAGTACCATTCGAGCGTTCCAGAGGAAGCTTTCTTCTCTGTGAATGAAAACCCTAATATCATCCTGAGTGCTCGCCAGCTCTACCTTCCCTCGCCAGCTTCAATGCTACAGAGTTTTGGCCATGGAGATTTCCAATTCAACCAACCCAATAATTACAACGTTGATTTGCCTCATTTGTCTCCAGCCCCCTTAATCCCACAACCTCTGAATGATAACCCATCTTCATTTGATCACCAGGTATGGGCCTTACCTTATCCTCCACTACCTCAGCACCATCCAAACCATGAAGATCATCAGATTTTGAGAAATGAGGCAGGTCCACATTATATTGGAGAGAAGGTTGCCATTGATCAGAGTATCACCGGTGCACCAATGCCTTATGAAGCTGTCATGGTGACTATGATGCCAAAACTTTGTGAGAAAATCATCGAAGGAAATGGTGGCAGCATTCTAACTTCATCGAGTTCGCCGGACAAAGTTCATAGCCCACTTGCTAGACTTTCAAGTCTTCCATCTGGGCCGTATTCACATGAATTCCTAACCGACCAATTGGACTCAATCGACGCCATAATGTCATCACTGCCATCATCCTCATTATCACCATTTTCAAGTCAATTTGCTGCAAACCCCCATCGTCTTCCTCCTTGCTTGGATGCCTAGAAATGGGTGTGTCTAGGGTTTTTTTAAGAAGCTTGCATGGATATTCATTTGACTTAGTGCATTTATTTCTTGAAGTATGCATAAGATAGTGAATGCGAGCTTTCATTGGAAAACCTAAATGTTACTCGTTCAGTTCCTTCCGCAAGGTTGCTTGCTGAGGTTTCATATATATATATATATATATATATATATATATATATATATATCCATGTTTCTCTCCTGATCGAAACAATTGCATATATCAGTCATTGTTTTTGTTGGAGAAGAAACACTACTCTAGCTAAATCTGCAATTATATGATCACTAATTAGGAGTTCCATGTGAAGCCTTATTTTATTTTTAATTATTGCTATTAATTGATTCTACCTTATTTTGTTAATTAATTATTATCTAATCAAAGATAATAATGACATTAAACAATATAAATATACGAACCTCTCTATATAAATATAATTTCTTATATAATCAATAATAATTTAAAAATGAAAATATATTTCGAATCAATTAAATCAATTTAAAATTCAAATATTTATCACTATTTTTTTTTTGGTAAATCTGTAGGTAGTATTGTTGGTAATTATTCCACGTTATTATACTTTATAGATTTTTGAATTCCATAGTGATTTTGTATGTCAATCCGTTGGTAACTCCATCGGTATTTCTATTAGAAACAATGTCATGTCATCGTACAATATACATTTTTGAATCCCATTATAATTTTATCGGTGTTTATCATCGATAATTACAGATGAACAACGTCGGTAAAATATCAGTAAAAATCTCTATTAATAAATACCGATAAAAGTAACGACGTGAGCGTTCTGACAATATTATTATCAGCTAAATAACTATATAAAATATTTTATGGTATGCTGCTAGGTTTAGGAAAATTCTTCAGTATGAAACTGTTGTAGGTGACCACAAGAGTTGTATAGTGTGACAAGCACGTGTGTGTATATATATAGACACACATTTCTTTTCAAATCTGTTTTATTTTAGTTTTTCAAAACAAAAAGAATTGCACTTTATTCAATAAATATGCTGAAGTAATGTTTTCAAATGTGCTTCGTATCATATAAATCTAATGTATTAGTTTTATTTAGAAATTTAAATTATTAAATGAGATTTTAAAATATAATTTATATTATTTTATAATATATTTTTTAAAATGAAATTTCTTTGAGTTTAAAATTTATATAGATTCGCAATACTTATTATTTAGTTTTTTTATCAAATAAATTATTAGTATATTTATATTATTTTAGCCCAAAAGCTTAAACTATATTTATATTATTTTCTAGTTATAATTTTTTATCTATCGGGAGCGTTACATCACGTATCCGACCCCCGATGCCTTCACTTGCTGCTGCACATAATACTTTCTGACTTCATGTTATAAGTCAACTATCCTTGTGTTTTTCAAAAACATTACAAAAAATATTTTTATTTCTAATTTTAAATTAAAAATATTAGAATTTTTAGATTATTTTCATGTGCTATATAAAAAATAATTTTTTAAAAGAATATATCATTTTGATGTATTTAAAAAAAAATACTTTCAAAAGCAATCTCAATCACAATCTAAAACAGACACTAAGATTCTTATATACCATCTCAATTCTTGATGTGTTTACATAAGAGAAATATTAAATCTTAACCATTTTAAACTTAGATTCTAAAACTATTTATAATATGATCAATCATTATCGTATAAAATTTACATATATATCACTACCAGAATTAATTGTTTTAGCGACGGAATTTTTTGTCAATATTGTAATGTAATTTTTGTTGGTAATTGTCGGTATTTCTATTAGAAATAATATCATATCATTCTACATCGTAAGTTTTTGATTCTCTCTATAATTCTCTTAGTGTTTACCACCGAAATTTACCGACAGAACCATCCTATTGCCAATCCATCGGTATTTCTATTAGAAATATTGTCATGTAATTGTATATCATAAGTTTTTGAATCCCATTATAATTTCTTGGTGTTTACCACCGAAAGTTACCAACATAACTTTCCACTAGTAAAGCCGTTGGTAAAATACCGATGAAATTAAGAGTGGATTTTCAGAGTGTTGGCTCCCTTTGAAAAAATATGAGGACATAATGTTGGACAATGGATAAAGGTACAGACGTCAAAGAGATTTATAGAGGGTGTTTGGGAGAGCTGTTGCTGTAGCTTTTTATAGCTTTTCAAAAAGTGTTTCGTGCTGAAATATATTAAAATGATATTTTTTTTATTTTTTTAAAATCATTTTTGACATCAGCACATCAAAATGATCTAAAAACACTAAACCGCCGATCTTTAAAATGAAAAAAAAAATTGCAATTTTTTTGAAAATCATGGTTGAAAAAGCTAAAACAAACAGTCCCTAATAACTAGGAAAAACAAAAAGAGGAATCAAACAATGAGTGGAGATGATGCATGGAGCATGCTAAAATCAATTGGTAAGACGTTATTAATTTATTTATTTCTCATATAGGACTGTATTATAGGTCATGATTGTTTGAGAATGTGGTTAAAATTATTTTTAAAAATATTTTTTGTTTAGAATTAATCAAGATAATATCTTTTTATTTTTTAAAAAAATATTTTTAATATCAACATATAAAAATAATGTAAAAATACAAAAATAAAAATAATTTAAAATAAAAAATAATTTTTTAATTTTTTAAATTTTTTTTTTTAAAACACTTTTGATCCCCGAAGAACAGATGGTAACATTGGTTGCTTTCAGATTATGGTGGAATCAACTAGTTCAGGATAGGAGGCAAAGAGAGCTTTTCCGATCAATATATCCCTTACAAGGATTATAGAGTACACAATCTTGACGAGTCAATCAGTCCCTAAACTCAACTGGAGACTTGATTAAATCCATTTGTGGAGAAAAATTAGGGTTCCATCCAATTAATTTTGTCCGGTAAAACTTCTGTCTTTCTCAGGTATTTTTATAATCAAATTGGATAGAAAACTCGTTTTACTGCCATGAGATCAGGATTCAGGTTGGTAAGCACAGTGATAGCTTAGCCACAGCCTCCGAGTACATAGAGCCAGTGCGTGTCCGGCCAAACATGGATATTAGATCGATAAACAGAATCGATTGCTATTTCAAGGCTGCCTTCCATAACCAGCGTCAGTTTAAACCCACTTGATTAAGATAAAGCTAAAATCCTGGATAGAAAATGACATTTAAGGAAAAGATGAAAACCTGCCCCCATTACAGTGTTTGTTCAAGCATTAGAAATGCAGCATCAAACAGTGCCTATATCATTGACATCATCTATCAATCAAGTAATTGAATTTCATTAGCACAATTGAAAGATAGTGCCATTATTTCATCTTGACAACATTATTGCATGCCATCAGGTACAAAAAATAACAAAAAAGACCAATTACTTTTACTAGAGATCACCTCAAAATACATCTTGCATAGAATTCAGATCAGGAATCTCATGGTAAAATTTATATGGAAGAGTACGGATTCTAAAATGCATTGAGACTTCCTACAAAGCATATGGGCAGCCACACCAGAAACCAACAAACTGCATAGTATAAAAAGAAACAAAGGTTGCTGGCAAACTTGTCTCCCATTGCATCAATCCACAGGCAGAGAAGCTAAGCAGTAACTCTTGACCGACCTTTTGCTATTCGCCGAGCAATCACTCTCCGACCACCCTTCGTTGCCTTGCTGCTCATGTATTGCATATATCATTATTCAAGTCTAATTAGTTCAACAAATTCATTTAACAAACATGTACATGAAAATTAAAAACAGTATCAGTCCAAAAGGGACCAGGTGATACATGCTAGACAGCTAGACCTTAAAGTAATGCACGCTCTATGAGTTAACAAACCTAAAAACTATTTGCAAGGGAGGTCAAGTTTATACTTAGTCCCACATGATGAGCAACAAATATAGAATCAGAGAGTGGGGTCAAACGAACCCCTTCAGTTTTTTTTTTTTTTTTTAAAAAAGGACAATTATACATCATAAGAACATATTTTCTTAGTCTTGTACCAAGTCAACCAAAGTAATAGATGTGGTCACTTTTGTGTTTTTCCAAAAATAAGCTGAGCAGTTGAGCATAGCATATTCTAGTCATGTTTTTTTTAACTATATGCCAAATGTTATCAGAAATGACTAAAGATTTACTTATACATATCAAATATAAGTTTTACACCATTACTCAACTCTTCTTAAATCCAAGAGCACAAAAAATAAAACTGCTTTTACAATTTATCGATATTTCTACATGTTTCTTTTATCATTGGGATGAATATTCTAGTCATGTTTTTTTTAGCTATATGCCAAATGTTAGCAGAAATGACTAAAGATTTACTTATACATATCAAATATAAGTTTTACACCATTACTCAACTCTTCTTAAATCCAAGAGCACAAAAAATAAAACTGCTTTTACAATTTATCGATATTTCTACATGTTTCTTTTATCATTGGGATGAATATAAAATCCCGCTGTTAGTTTTTAAGACCCATATTCTAGTCATGCTTTCCCCGCTCCCATATTCTGATGAATATGCATTCCAAATCACACCCAAACAAATGTAAAAAGTTGAATTTCCCTAATAGAAGAAAAACAATGTGTTACATCGAAATCAAACCATAGCCTCAGTTATTCAAATTTCTCTACCCAAAAAGTTGAAAGATGTTGACAGTGTCTTCCTAGGTTCTCTAATTTTGATAGAAAATGGATTACAAAGCTAGAGACAGAGAGAGAGAGACCGTGCAAAGAACCCGTGTTTTCTCTTGCGCCTGATGACACTAGGCTGGTATGTCCTCTTAGGAAACAAGAGCATAGGCTCAGTAGATGAGTCTCCTGCAAAACAGAATAGAGAGAGAGAGAGAGAGATTGTGGCATATTATCAAACAGTTGGCAGGTACCCAGAAAGTAAAGTTATTTCTTGAAACTGAAAAGAACCCAGAAATCATAAAAGCATAATGAATCAGTAGAGTACCTTCGGGCAAGAAGAATTCGAGAGAGGGGAGACCGGAAGGATGAAAGAAGTCTTGATTGCCAGCTGCAAGTTTAGTAATTGAGAGGGAGTCGGTTAGCTGGAAGTTGGAGACAGAAGAAGGGAAAAGGTGAGGAAATAGCGTTTGATGAGTGGAGATTTCGTTTTGATGGAAAATTGGATTCCTCGATATCATCAATCTGTTCATTAGGGATGCTCCTGCTCGAATTAAGTTTTTGGTCGCCATTTTCGTTTCTTCCTTCGAGCGACAGCGATGCCTGCTTGTTTGGCTTCACCACTCAACTAAACCCTAAGGGAAGATGGTGTGAGATTTGCTGTTCTTGTGGTCATTTAGCCCAATGGGCCTTTTGCATTACTATTTCTCATCTTCGGCCTACTACCAATCTCCCTTTTTCTTTCCACACTTTTCCATTAACATTAAAATTAACAGCAATATATTAAAAAAAAAAAAAACTTACATGTATTGTAAATCACAATACTCGTACCCATAAAACACTAGAATATTATTTATTTTATTTTTTAGTTTCAACCTTCAACAATTAAATCTTCAAAAAAAATAGTTTTTTTTTTTTAATTTCATCATCAAATATTAGTTTCTTTTAAAAATTGTGTTTTAGATTATTATTTTCAATTTTTAATTATTGAGTTATATATCAATCTCATGAATTTAGTTTTTTTAAATGATTTCAACCTTCAATATAAAATTTGTTAAAAATGAGACTTTGTAATTGTTTTAAGAAAAATTTCTTTGAATTTATCTTGATTTCATTATTAAAATTGCAGTTTTAATAAATCAGCCTTTTTATAAAATAAAAAAAATTATAATTGTTGGTTATATAAAAATGATTTAGTTTTTTTTAATTTCAACCTTAAAATTGGATTCATTGGGAAATGAGCTTCATAATTATTTATTTATTTTATATAAAGCTATCATGGTCTCATGATTTAGGTAACAGGTTTAACAAGTTAGCTCAAGTTGACCTGAATATTTTTAATTCATCATTTAACATTGGATTGGTTGTAAATTGAGTTTTTTTTGTTTTTTTTATATGATATTATTTTAATCTCATAACCTAGATTGTAAGTTTGATAAGTTAACTTATATTGACTTGGTTTATTTTGTCTTCTTTTAATAAATATTATTTTTTCAATTTTATCATTCAACATTGGATTTAATTAGAAATTGACATGCATAGTTTATTTTGATTTTTTTTCAATAGGGTTATCTCGATCTCATACTCCAAGTCGCAAATTTAACATGTTAGCCTGGATCAATCCTATATCTCGACATCTCAATATGTTTTAAAAAGACCATCTTACATGCCATAATATCAATATTTAAAAAATATTTCATCAAATATACAACATATTTTAAATTTTTGAATTTTTTTTATTAAAAAAACACGTTATCAATCTCAAATATTTTTGATATAACACGGTCTAGTGATCGAGAATGGTATTAAGAAGTAGCATTTGGTTTATGTCTTGAAACAAAATAAATGAGACAACAATACAAAGAAGACAACACATGACAAGAAAAAAAGACAATAAAAAATGTGAATGAAATTGTGTTTAATAATGATTTAGAAGATAAGATAGAATTGAGGTTTTCATATTCTATACAAGGGTTAGTTTATATTATAAGTTCATATATATAATTGTGGTTATCTAAGCTTCAAGTAATTGTTGTGTGGGTAAAAGAAAGTGTTTGATTTAAGGGTTGTGGAAAATATGAGAAACCGCAAACTAGAAAGCTTCAAAAGTTGGAAACACTTCAAAACAAGCTAACCCTATCCTTCTATTATAAACCTTCAAGACACTTGATAATGAACAGTAAATTTGTTGTGAACTCTTCAGTTTATGATGGATGGGGTCGCTTTATTTGACCAAAAAAAAAAAAAAAACGTTGCAGAGGATGTGCTCTCGCAAAGCCAAGGAAAATCATGCAACTTTGGCTGTTCCAATTGATGACACCTCCTAGGCTAAAAAGCAGCTAAAGAATTGCAAATTTCTGAAACAATTCTCAAAGTTCAAACATAATCAGAAGCAAAGTCATATTTCAGAAGGAAGATACCACAAATGCTGTGCTTGCAGAGGCAGAATCATTGTAATGACAACAACAAAGTATCCAATCAATGGCAATATCACTCTCTAGTGTCACAATCACAAAGCAGCTTTGAGAAATAAATAGAAGATACAAATCCGGAGAGCACAATTAGTGCAAAAGACGAGGTCATGTAATTAAGACCTGGCCATTTTAAATTACATTTGCATAAACAGCTACAAAGCAAACCACCCAACCCCACCAAAAAAAAAAAGGTAATGTGATTGATCACTAATTAACACAATCGCACCTGCAAAAGTATACAAGGTAATCGACTTGATGAATGCGGCGACTGCTTTTATTGGTCACCATGAAGCGTGGAAGAGATCCAATCTGAGGCTGCTAAGTGAGCATCCTCTTCGATATGTTGAGAAAGTGATAGGGGAGTTATTGCAACCTGTGTTCCAAAGGAAAATAAAGACGGTAAGAAGCCCTACTAAAAGTTCTGAAAGTTTTAATCGTCAGATTAGAAGCTAAAAGAATTTTGAACAGAATATATTAGCCTTCCCTTAGACAATTTAAGGCCCAGAATTTTTTTGATAGTCCTTGTTCTGCATTAGCCCTCAACTCAAGTACAGACACAGTGGCAGTTCACTAGGTTTGGTGTTGGGATATAATGCTAAGGGTGAACCATCATTTGTGAAAAAATAAAAGTAGGAGCCATATCAATCATAACTTTTGTTATGATGATGGCTCCCACTGCCTTGTGAGCATTCCAACTGATACTTGCACAGTTTCTAGATGAACTAATGACACACATCATCAATGTGGAAATTACAATGTTTTGACTTACAAATCCATTTTCAAGTGCTCTGAAATCCAGATCCTCATCTGTATCCTCCTGCTCCTTGTCCAGAAACTGAAAAATACATTAAACCAGTGCTTAGTTCTCATTCCATAGAGCAAAAAGGAAGGGGCAAAATGGCAACCAAGAGCAGAACATGAAAGCAAGGAAAAGTAGGTTGAAGCCAAAAACATAATAGAAATAGAAAATCAAATAAATATCCAATCCAAAGTCCATTTTCATAACACAACCACATTCATGTAATGAAGTCTTGTTGCAAAAGTAATTTTAGTTAACATTGATTGACTATACTGAATTCCAATGCTAAATTTATTCATTCAAAGTTCCTAAATTCTAGCTTTAATAAGACATTAAAGATCATTCTTGTCACAATTAAAACCAATCAAAATTGTTCCTGATAGCATGTCAGTAGTTAGGATTTTCTTTACCTCCATTCGAAAATACTTTTTCACCCTGTTGCTATCAGATTTCCCAGCAGCACCAACTGATTCAATCTCCACCATGTTCTTCCTTTGTGTTGTCAGACGGCGAGCTGCACCCTGAGATAATACAATTCCATAAACAAAAACAGGAAAAAGAGATGCATGGCCATGCTCTTTTTGAAAGAAACAGGGAAAGAAAAAATGACACAATCAGTTCTTTTGCATAGATACTCACAGCAGCAGAAGCATCTCTACTAAGCTGTGCAAGCTGTAAGCCAAGACTTTGTTGATTAGACATGAAATGTCCAGCCGAAGGATGCCTGTTAGCTGAAACAGCTTGCCAGCTAGGTGAGGATCTCCACATACTTCTCCTAGTTAGTTTGAAGCCCTGCCAAGGAAAAAATTGGGGTGGGGATGAAGTGAATCAGCTACAGATATACTTGACAGAACTTATTTCCAAGAACAACCATTGTAAGAGGTAAAGAATCTAGTTCTGCTACTCCAAACAGAGCAGGTGAATGAGCAGAAAGTGGAGCACGGGCACCACAACCTCTTATCTAGTACATTTTTTTGAATGCACGTTAAGAATACTTGATGTTGCCCGTGCCAAAGACAAACCTTTTCCTACATAGTTCTACATTCCGACATGAACAAATTTTCTTCACTGTTCAACAAAGTTATTACATAAACATACCCTCCATGTTCCAAAACAGCATAGTTCCTGTATGAATTATTGTCAACATGATAGTATTCAGAGAAAGTTAATCATGCATTTCAAGGGTATGGCATCTGACATAGCAGGATGACACTTCTACCATATGTTCATCCTAGGGTAGAAGTTGTAAAAGCTATACGTCATAAAACACCACCCCAGTGATGGGAGAATCTTTTATGTCTTTTTCTTTTTCAGGATACACTATTAAAATGCTTGCATGAAAAACATGATTAATGTTCCAATAAACACTATTAAAAATCCCAGATCCCAATCATAATTAAAGATATATTTTGTGCCCTTGGCCATACTGCTTGGATGACAGATAATTCCTACAGAATCAACCTCAAATTGACAGCAGGAAAAAAAAAATAGAAAGATCTTAAAACCATCCTTTATATTCTTCAAAAACATTTATAACAGGAATTTGCAGTCATTACCAAGATCTAAATAATAGCAACTCAACAAATGAAATAGAAACGGCTGAAATTTAAAAAATGGAGTTTCTGTGATAATCTAGACAGATCAGCATGTTGATAAAGTACATAAGGGTGCTTACCTTGTTTGTAGATGGAGATGTGGGGATTTCAATATTCAGAGAGCAACCCTGTGGAAAAACCCCCTTTTCAATATCTCTGATGGCAGCATTTATTACTGGCAAACAGACAGCAACTGCATCCATAAAATCACTATCCTGGCTTTCTTCCTTCTTCCTATTGAAGATTACAACTCTAAAAAGTTATTTGAAAACTAGAAGAAGAGCAAACAGAAAGAAAAGAAAAACTTCTACTAACCAATTCAGTGATATTGATAGGGATGGGACACCACAAATTAATGCTTCTATAGCTCCAGCAACAACACCCGAATAAAACCTGATGAGTTTTGCAAGTAATTGACTTATTTTATCCCACAGGCAAGGTTATATGAATTTTTTTAAAACAAAACCAACAAGAAACAAAAAAAAATAAAAAATAAAAGCCTGCTGGTACACATTCAATAGTTGCCATAACTACAAAGATTCCTTGAGAAAATGTAACCATCGACATCATTGACATGTTATTTGAGAAGTTTATCCTACATGAGAATGCTATTGGAATTTTAGCAGGATAATACAGAAATATTCCAAAGCACAGTAAGAGACTTACATCTGATAGCCACAGTTTGATCCCCGATTAATTCCACTAATTACCTGAAAATAAAATGAAGTATAAATTCTCAAGAAATTCATCATGGATACAGGTATTATGTTATCGCAAGGTGAACAATAACTGAATGCTAACCAGCAAAGGTTTTGACCATGAAAACAGTGCGCCAGACAAAGCCAATGAGACACAGTCCACTGGAGTCCCTGAGTAACAAATCCCATAAACAAAGCCTATTACCAAAACAATTACTACTAAAAGTGCAAAACACACATCACTTCACCATTCTAGCAGACAAGTGCAGCCATCAATATGAATCCAGTTGGTGGAAAAAAATTGATCAGCTCCATAATACAGTCACGACTACACCTCTAGAAATGAAGTTCGAAAAAGCAGAAGCCCAATCATTCCTAGAAAATCTTACAAGAAAAATGCAAAACTAACACTCCTACATGTTTGTAAACCTTGAATTCTTAAACTGGAGATGGCTCAGTTACTACAAATATACGATGCTCTTAACAATTAATATTTTCAAATTTAGAGACCAGTAACTGAGGAAAATAAGTTGCGCTCTACCTGAAATTTCATAAGCTATGGCACCATTAATTTCTGCAGAAGTTGCAGCAATTGTTTCTTGTAAAGTCACAGAATGACTGGATACTGATTTGTCCCTGACCAACCAATTCACAAACTAAAGAAATCAAAAAACATGACCCCAGGTTAAATACCAACAAAAAAAAATAGTAAGAACAACCAATTAGCACATACGAGACAAAATTCAAAAAACCGAAGACAAATTCAGGCAGTAACTAAAAAGCAAAAGAAAAAAACCAACAAACCCAGGTAAGCAAACTAAACCAAATGGCATACAAATACTTAAAACAAATAAATGGAAAAACAAAGGCATAAAAAACAGAACCCACATCCCCATGTGTGAAAATCTATGCTAAAAAAATCACATCGTCTCATATACCCAAAACGAATTCAAATCCCATCATCACATCCTCCAAGCTTAAAAACTGAAGACAGCCCTTTATAAGCATATCAGTAACAAAAGTAAATAATAACAATAATAAAAATAAAAAAAGCAAAACCATCAAAATTGAGGAAGGCAGTGAGAAGAACCCACGATTGAGGAGCGCAAACATGGACATTACAGAGGCCTTCACGAACCAGAGCTTCAACAAGAAAAAGAAGACCAGGAGAGTCAATCCCATCTCCGTTAATGATCAAAACAACAGGCTTTGAATTATTGTTGTCTTCCTCTTCAGTGTTTTCAACACAAGCAGAAGTTGATGGCTCTGTTGATTGATCATTATCATCATTTGATAGGTCACTTTCCTTTTCTTCTCCTCCTCCTCCACCTTTTCTGCTCAACAGGACTTGTTGTAGATTGGAAACTAGACCAGGAGGGAACATGTTGTTCTTGACAGATGTCATTTGTTTGCAACAAAACACAAGACAGACACTTTCTTTTAAGATATTGGTCGGGAATCAAAACCCTAAAGACACAGGGAGATTGAGAGAAATGGGGAAGGAGGGTGAGAAGAAGAAAAAGGAATAGCTGAGAAGGAGCAAAAGGGGGGGTAATTTATGGATAGACCGGGTCCGACGGAGAGAAAGCGTCTACCGTCAGTCCTTGTGGGGGAGACAAATTACTTTGTTTATATATATATATATAAAGAGTTGATTAGTTGTTATTATATGACTAAATTGTTTTTTGGTTCCTAACTTTTGAAGGTAATTATAACTACATCCTCTTTGCTTCCAAATCTATTAAAATACTAGCTATATTGCCCGCGCGTTGCCGCGGGCATTTTTTTGTATATAATTTAATATAATGAAATCAACAACGATAAATTTATATGATATAACTAAATAAAAATTATAGATCAGGAGATACAATGTAAAAAAAATTTACATACAGTTTATTACGCAAGCATAGATTACATCTTTTAGAATGTAGATATTACGTTATGAAAGATTACAAAAGAGCACGAACTAACATTTTCAAAACTAAAGCAAAATATTTTCATAAGGAAAAAAAATTAATAACCAAAACATTATTGTGCAAATAATTAAATTATTATTATTATTATTATTATTATTATTATTATTATTATTATTATTATTATGTTAGTAATGAAAGGAAAAAAAATAAATGAAAGACTAAAAATATCCTAGAAACTTGAACAAAAGATAAGAGAAAAAATAAGAAAAAATAAAAATTATCATTGCTATTACTGTAAAAACATTAAAAATTATCAAATTATCCGGAGGGAAAAAAAATATTAACAAAAGAGTAAGCAAGAAAAACAATTAAATTATTATTATTATTATTATTATTATTATTATTATTATTATTATTATCATCATCATTATTATTATTATTATTATTATTGTTGTTGTTGTTGTTGTTGTTGTGTTAATAATGAATGAAAAACCAGAAATAAATGAAAGAACAGAAAAATTATAATAATTTGAACAAAAGATGAAAACAAAATAAAAATTATCATTGCTATTAATAATAATAATCTAAATTGAAAATATATAAAAAAACCAATAAAAAACTAAAAGATAGAGCAAATTAAAAAATATTATAGATGATAAAACAGAAATAAAAATTAATAGCTGGAAAAAATCATTTAATCAGAACATTTAAAAAAATATATGTTCAACGTTGCGGGTTGAGCGAATAATTTTTATAGGATTTGCTGGATCAAAATTTAAATATAATATTTATATATGCAAAATTTAATATAATACAATAGATCAACACACCCTATTATCACAATAGCAAAATCAAAGCCTTAAAATCTAAAATTACAATTGCTTTTACTATTAAAACAATAAGAAATATTAAATTATCCTGGAAGAAAACACTCAAAAATATTAACAAAAGAGTAAGCAAGAGAAACAATAAAATTATTATTATTACTATTATGATTATTATTATTATCATTATTATGTTAATAATGAAAAAAAATAAAATAAATGAAAGACTAAGAACATCCTAGAAACTTTAACAAAAGATTAAAAAAACAAAAAGAAAAAACTATCATTGCTATTACTGTCAAAACAATAAAAATTATCAAATTATCCGGAGGGGAAAAAAACATTAACAAAAAAGTAAGCAAGAGAGACGATTAAATTATTATTATTATTATTATTATTATTATTATTATTATTATTATCCTTATTATTATTATTATTATCAATATTAATATTATAATTATAATTATTATTATTGTTGTTGTTATTATCATTATTATGTTAATAATGAAAGAAACAAAAATAAATGATAGACTAAAAATATCCTAGAAACTTTAACAAAAGATAAAAAAAAAATATCATTGTTATTACTGGGAAAAAAAATTATAATCAAATTATCGAGAGGTAAAAACAAATAACAAAAGAGTAAGAGAGAACAATTATTATTATTATTATTATTATAATAATAATTATTATACATGGACAAAAGTTACACTGAGGACAAAAACTAAAAGCATAGATGCATAAATACCAATAAAAAATAAAGATTAAAAAAAGAACATATGAATTCATATCAAATAGAAAATTAAAAGAATAAGGACCAAAATGAAAAATGACATATATAAAAATAATTCCAATTGAAGGATAAAATTGAAAAAAAAAATTTAGGACCAAAAATTAAATAATGATCACATGCTGTCATGCTATAAAAAAATTAGAAGAAGAGGGACTGAAATCAAACTTTGTATATATTACCAATTGCAATTGGAGGACCAAATTAAAGAAAGCAAAACTTCGGCACCGGAAAAATTTAAGGAACAAAAAAGAAACCGAAAATCAAAAGTTTAGGGACCGAAATTAAAAATGCTTTATATAATTAGTTGTAATTGAAGGGCACAATTGAAAACAATCAAACTTTAAATTAACGAAATCAGGCATAAAATCGAAATCCAAACCTCAGGGACCGAAATTAACTTCTTATCTACATGAGGGACGGGACCTGACTTTGGGCTCGTAGGAGAGAGAAAACGTGCACCGGCCACAAAACCGGACCCCTCCGTTTACACTTACATATACGACGAACACGCGCCGCGACGGGAGATAGAGGACCAGGCGGCGCATCGTCTTCACCGGCGGAACGTAATTTTTGACCACCGCATGGCGCCGCACGCTCCGCTTCCATGGCGCGTTGGCGTTGATGGCCGCTGGCGCGGCCAGACGACGCGCCAGCTGCCCCCCTGCAATGACCCAAACAGCCCTGGACCTACGGGTATTTACGAAAATACCGGTAGGGAAAGGACGCCGAAGCCCCCGTTAACTGTGCACATTTTTGTCGTTATCGGGGGCTTATTTCGTCAGCGCACTGTGCAAAAAATGTGTGAAAAACCGAAGGCGCCCCTGTCTCCTGTGCACTAATTTGTCGTTTTCGGGGGGTAGAATTGTTAATCCACTGTACACATTGCGGCTAATTAAAAAAAAAAGAAAAAAAAGGAAAAATCCGAAAACACCCCCACCAAAAAATACACACACGCCAGCTGATGAAGGGCAAAAACGCACGCACACTGTCGCAATCCACAGTGAAATTAGAGACAGTCCACAGTGCAAAAACCTACGCGGTTTATGTTTTTGGTAATTTGTTCATGACAGGCTGATCACAACTTTCAACATATGTTAATATGATAATTTTAATAGGATTAATTTTATGATAAAAATCACAATATATATGAGAAAGATGAAAAGTTTGTTTATTTTTATGGTAGCTTTTGTGTTCGTTCTATGAAAAAATAATTTTTAAAAAGTATTAGTTTTGATTGGTTTGGTTGAAATACGTGTTTGATTAAAATTATGGTTAAAATTTTTATTTAGCACAAACCAAACATGTTCAAGGTGTGTTGGTTAAAATTGTGATTAAAATTGATATTGGTAATGAAATGACCAAAATAGACATCTTGTAATTTGTTATTTTGTTGCTATATTAAAGTGCATTTCATTATTAATACATTGTAAGAACAGTCATGTGTATCACAGCATCGTTCTTATTGTACCATTAAACTTGTTATAATCTCATCATGAACATAATTTATATGTGAAGGTCTCTAGTTTTCATGGTCTTCTGAATGTGGAACCACATGTTTAAAAAATCCTCATGAATAAAAATTGGGATGAGGATCAAATTTCATAAAGGCAACATCCTCCTACAATTTTCTTCTAATGTAATTATGTAGTGTCATTAATGTCACTACAATTTAAACCTGAGTTTTGTAAGGAAAATAAAGCATATTCTACAAAATTCTTCACCTTTTTTTCATACTCCAAATGTATGTTGTATCACACAATGTATTAAGAAGTGAACACGGTTAAATATTTCCTCTAGAGTTCTTGATTGTCCTCGCCTGTGAAATTCTAGTATATAATCTCTCTCACCTAAAAAACCATTAGGATATCCTAAATCAACTACGTAATATTTGTCTACAGCAACATCTACTAACTTATTATTTACTCCCTAATAATTTAAATAACATTAGCATTTTAAAAAATAAATAACATTCCATATTTTAGTTTGCTAATGCCTTCTGGTGGCTTCAAAATTTTAATATAAGGATGGTTAATTACGTCAAGAAACACTTATATATCGTGAGCACCACCCTCTCATCAACCAGGACAAAAATTAATTACATGTCAAAGCTATATACAAACATTACATTTTGTGTTGGCACATTTTTTCTACTAATAAATGGTATTTGATTTTCTACAAATACACATGCCTGCATGTGTGTCATCGATAGCACGACACAATTCTGCATGAAAAACAATAAGCATTAAGCATTAGTTTAATTTATCATTTATGCATAACAATAAATGGTGCTTGATATCTAAATTAGCATGGTTAAATCAGTTTATAGAACAACAAGAAGCCTACAAACTACTCAAGTTTTTTCCCCTCCATATTATGCCAACCATGGCATGTGAGTATAGTTTTAGCTAAAACCCTTATCACCCTAATTTCTTCTATGTTTCATAACATATTTGCACCCAGCTTTTATCGTTAACCTTTAGCTTTTAGTATTTGGTAATCGACCTATTAAGATACCTTTTTTTCTTCTAAAACTTATCACTAAAGAGGTGGTAGTCCTGTCAAGTATAAGTGTTTGCATTGTAAATGAAAGATGGTGCAAACATGTATCATGGATGTTACTAATTGGACCATAAATGGAAAAATCATCTTTAAAGTGCTAGTTGGTCAATAATTACATATGCCACATTAGGATAAGTCATAGAAGGTGTTGAATTGGTAAAAACTATTTTTAGCAATATTAATAAGATGATAATAGAGTCTATTTATATCAAGTTCACTTTGCACAAAATATATAAGATGTTCCAACCTTAATAACATCACAAAAATCTTAGGTGGTTAGAGAATCAAAAAACATAATAGCAAACTAAGACCCTGAAACTATATGTTTAACCTAGCAATATGAAATAAATACTTTGAAAGTGACATTGCAACCATCCATGAAACAATAATTTATATAAGAATACAAGCATGTGTAAACTAATTTGATCATTAATCGATGCAATTGCCAACAAACTTTCAAACTTCATTATTACCACCCTAAGTTCTCACTCATCAATAATTTCAAATTCATAATAGTTCAAGTTCAAAAACATACAAAAAATACTTGGTAAGATATAAGACCAATATGGTAATGACAGAACAAGTTCCAACACATACAACAAATATAAAGTTTCGTAAGATATTACACCAACACAGTAATGATAGTGGATACTTGTAAAACCCTGATTGTTTTTTAATATTAACCTAAAGATGAAATGGACTAAATCAAATCAAAGATGTAAAGTTAAATGACAATGGATGGAATTAAGAACAAAAAATAATATATATAACAAGTTGTTAAACAAGAGAAAAGAGAAAATATAGGGACATTAAAATAAAATTGAATAACTAAGCTAATAGGGTTCAATATGTAATTATCTAAATTGTTTACTATAAAAATCCCCAAATTGCTTCTCAAATAGTTGACAATAAAAGAAGAAAAAAGAAAGGGGGGTTTCAAGTTTTTTTCACCAAAATTGAAGGGAATTAAGTAAGATTTAGCCTAAATAATGAGGGAATAATTTCTAGACAATGATTAAAAGAGTAATTCTAGACAATAATTTCTAATCCTATTTGATAAATGAATTTTTTTTGAAGAAATTAGTTATTATGATAAATGAGACTAGCATCTTGATTAATGAACAATTTGTTGTGTAACCACCGTCCTTTCCTCCTCCTCCTCTAACGCCTCTACTGTTTTAGATTTATTGTATTTGAATTTTGAGTGTTAAAAAATTAATAATTTATAATAAATATTTGAATTTTAAATTAATTTAATCTAATTCAAAATATATTTTGATTTTTAATTTATTTTTATACTATTGAAATTACTTTTCAATTTATTTTGTTTGAAAAAAATTAAAGTGGTAATGATGGAATTAAAGATGGAATGTTTTGTTGGTATTTTCTACAGAGTTGAATAGAAATTGCTTAGAATGCCACTATTACGATGGTTATACCAACAAAATATTTTGTCGGTATTTTTCAAAGAATTGAACATAAATTACTCAAAATACCACAATTACCGATGACTATACTAATGAAATGATATCGATGGAGTCGCCGATAAAATATTAACAATATAATCAACGATGATATATTTCGATGACCCCACCGATGAAATTACACTCGGTCTCTCCGTTGATATATTCACAGTTGGTGGGGTCAATGTTGATGGAATCATCGACGAAAAAGAAATTATCGATAAGTGTTTTACCAACGGACGATTCTTTTCTTTTTGTTTCCAGATTGCTGGTTTGACAGGTTAACTTGGATAACTTTTGACAGTTTTAAAAGTTTTTTCTTAATTTTTTTTTTAATTTTATCTTTTAATATTAGATTAATTAAAAATCAATTTTCATGATTGATTTGAACTTGCTTTTAACAAGGTAATATAGTCTCATATTCAAGGTCAAGAATTTAACATGTTAACCCAAGTTGAATCAAATCAATCCAATATGTATTTATTTTAAAATTAAAAAGAGATTATTTTTATTTTTTGAATCAAACTATATTTTTATGAGTTTTTTTTAGTCAATTAGTTTTTCATAATTCCACGAGATTGGATGAATCACGGGAACAACCTTTTAAAGCTAATGTTTAGAAAAATCCAAGTGATAATCTTACGATTCAACTCTTCCTTCATCAAGTTAATTTGATCCGACTTTATCAATTATTAATGTTATATGTTATATATATATATATATATATAAATATATAACAATGATAGCATTTAACCTTACAGGGTGTACTGATATATATAACAATGATAGCATTTAACCTTACAGGGTGTACTTGAGGATACGAAAGGGGAGAGCTCATAATTAGACTTTTCCTAATTCGTCTAGATATACTAATTGTAGATGATTAGGGTAGGGGGCATAGCTGACGCAGCTTCATGGAGATCTTGTCTCTTTCAAACTCCAGTGTCACGAAATAGTTGCATATTTTTAAGCATTTTTAATACAAGAAAAAAGAAAAGAAGACAAAAGTCTCGAGGTGCAAATGACTGTCTGCCCCGTAGAAACAGAGGTTGGATGAACCCACCCCACCAACCAGTCAGCACGTCTGCCAAAAAAAAATGGATTTTCATAGTTAAGATTTGAGACTGCGGTTATTTTTAAAATTATTTTTTAATTTAAAATAATAATTTTTTATTTTTAAAAAATTATTTTTAACATCAAAACATAAAAATAATTTAAAAACACAAAAATATTTAATTTATATATAAAAATAAATATAATTTTTTTTTCAAAAATATTTTTGAAACGTAAAGAAAAAGAGGCAATCAATTTTGAGGTGTGTCTCATGAGGTGTGTATATATGTATATATATGAGTGCAAAAAAAATTGTGTAAAAAATAATATTTATGTAAAACAAATATATTTTAAAAAAGAAATAAAATTCCACAACTTGGGTTATAGATCCATATTAAATAAATTAATTCTATTTAAACTAAACGATAAAAATGACAAAAACATTAGCTAAATATATTTATAAAAAAAACATAATTGATCACAATAACTTGAAAAAAATATTTTAAAAAAAAGTTAGGACAATTGATGTAGCTCAATGATCCTATCAAATATAAAATAACAAAATGAAATATAAGAAAAACATCCTTGGAAAATCAAGCTTGGACATTCCAAGTTAAAATGACAAATGTGCAACTCTAGTGATCAAGATCGAATCAACTCAGGTTGTCCTAATAAAAAATAGATTTAAAATAAATAATAAGAATGAGAATTAAAATTGACATAATATATATATATTATTGAAAACAAATATTAATTTAACAAAATGATCTAAAAAAAACAAACAAAAAAATTAGAATCAAATTGAAAACAATAAAATATCACAAATCATAATGAGAGATGAGATTGAAAACAAATCATAATTTTACAAAATAAACAAGAACAAATAGAAATCAAAAGAAGAATGACAAAAACGAAACTCTCCATAACCAAATTAAAAACAATGACATATCTAATTTTTTGCGGGGGGGGATAAAATGTTGTTGATGACAAGTTGCGCCATCATTAACCACACTTGTTTTTCAATAAAAAAAAATATTATAATGCTTTCAACAACTTAGTGCCTGTTTGTGAGTATAATTGAGGTTGATTTTGAAAGTATTTTTCATTCAAAAATACATAAAAATGATAATTTTTCTATTTTTGAAAAATCATTTTGACATCAACACATCAAAATGATCTAAAAACACTATTTTTTTAATTTAAAATAAAAAATTCACAAAATGATTTTTTTATTTTATAAAAATTATTTTGACACCAGCACGTCAAAATGATCTAAAATCACTATTTTTTAATTTAAAATAAAAAAAATTAATTTTTTTTCAAAAACATTTTCCAAACACATTCTCAAACATCCCCTTAGTAGAAGAGGGATTTAGCTGCCTAAAAGCATTGGATGTGCCAGAAAAAGGCATTCGAAAACCCCTATTTTTATATTTAGTCAAATTTTAAGTTGCCACCATCTAATCTAATAATATAAAAAAAACCATTGTAAAAATACAAATAAAACCTTTGGCCACTAGTTTTAATTTTTTCACTTTTAATGGTATTCTAGTAGTTTCATTGTGCTTTTTATTTTTATATATATTTATTTAAATATAAAATTGCCCTTCAAATGACTAAAGTACCAAGCGAAAAGACCTTAATGCCTCGATATTTTCTTTCCTTTGAGTCTTTGTTTTTTATGTACTTAATTGTTTATTTCTTTTATCATTTTGCTTTAGATTAGTTTGGAAATGGACTTGATTATTTATTTTGATCACTCATGGTGTTTTGAAAGAAAACTAACTCTCAATTGATGCTCAATTTGGAAAACAATAGATTGAATTGAGCTAAAACAATGAGGCCTTAATTTGAATAATAAACAATTATTGAGATTATTTTTTTTTGCTAACATGAGGAACTAAATTGCATGGAGAGATTAAACCTTTTTTATTTTGTTTTTCTTTGTATCGATTAATCCTAGCATGTTGCCCCGTGGATTTAGGAGGTTATCTCGGGTAAACTTGTATCTTTATTATAGCTTTTAATCATTAATTTTTTTTTATTATTATTTTGTGTTGTTGATTTTTTTCTCTCTTTTAATATCTAATTTGTTAAAAAATAAGATTCATGTTTTTTTTATATTTGATGTTTTCGATAAAATAGCACGGGTTGTGTGTTTTATAAAGCTAACATGAGTTGACATAAACATTTTTGGAATTTGTTTAATATCTTATCCTTTAAATATTGTTTTTTTTTTAAATTGACTTGAAGATTTTTTTAGCTTTCTTTTCTATCAGATTATTCCAATTTTATGACGACTCATGAGTTTGCATTAATAAAAATAAAAATCTTAAATGATAATATTTGCATTAATGCAGTACACTTCTCAACCAAATCCACCCCTTTGACCCCAAATAATTTGGACTGTCACATTCTCAAGGGGAGGAAGAGGGGGAGCCACGTTCGCCAATCCCAAATCGTGGGATAATTAATAAGGTACAGTTAATTATATGTTAGCAAAAATAATTATTAAATCATCATGATTTCAGAAACTATTTATTTAATCCATATATTTCTAAATATATAACTTAATCTATTTCGTTCATTCCATTTTTTATTTTAAAAAATAGTCAATCCTGATAAAATGAGTATTTTTTATACTAAGGGATTGATTAATTTGTTTGAAAAGATTAAATTATAATTAACTCTTAGAAATATTATGAAGCTGTTTGGCTCTGCGTTTCAGCCGGCATTTCATGAAAATTTGAATTTTATTTTATTTTAAATGAATATGTTTTTGTGTTTTTAGATCATTTTGATGTGCTGATGTCAAAAATGATTTTTTAAAAATAAAAAAACATCATTTTGATATATTTCAGCATGAAAATCACTTTGAAAAGCTACCGCAACCGCTCTCCCAAACAAGCCCTATATATATTTTATTCATACCATTATTTTCTTACCCTCTTACCAGTCTGCATTCCAGCTTCAACACGAAGATGTTTCTTGAGATTGTGGTATATTTTTAAAGTGATTTATGGTTCATTTGTAAATAATTATTGTTGGCATCAACACATCAAAATAATATAAAAATATTAAAAAAAATTCATTTCAAGCAAAAAAACAAAATTATAATTTTTTAAATAATTTTTGGAGTGATTTCCAAACACCTCAAACTGGAAAGTTGGGAAGAAATGAAAGGAAAAAAGAATCTGAACAAAAATAATAATTAGATTTGACTTTTAAGGTGATCAAAGAATGGGCCTTCATCTATTTTTAGCTAGGGAAGAGAAGAGGGTAAGGGGGAGAGATTGTCGTGGCAGAAAAGTGCAACCCTGCACGATGGTTGATTCTTTTTTTTTTTTTTTTAATTTAAAACTCACTTTAATTTTCATTGATTAATAAATAAATGCCAACCATTTTCCACCCACCGATCTGCCAAACAGGACCTACTACCACGTTGGTTATTCCTTTGCTGCTCTCCCACAAAGCAAGGAGAGCATTGAAATTCCAAGCTGGCTCTTCAATAATATTGCTGAGAACTCACCGGTTTCTATTGATTACCAGTAGTAAAAGCATGCAGCTTTCTGCATGTTTCCACTTCCTGATCTGCATGCCTGTTAATGGGATTTCTGCTAGTTTATATTTTCAGCCCTAAAAAATATTGGTGGGAAAGACCACTAATAGTGGCTTCGAAACACTCAAAGAGAATAAAACACACCGTTTTATTTTAACAAATTTAAACAAGGTTAAACTCTTCCTCTTTTAACATAAACGATAGGTGCGTGTGAAATCGACTGACAGCAACGGTCGGTCAATCCAGTTTAAATTTTCAGCCCTAAAAAATATTGGTGAGACAGACCATTAATAGTGGCTTCGAAACACTCAAAAGAGAATAAAACACACCGTTTTATTATTTTAACAAATTTAAACAAGGTTAAACTCTTCCTCTTTTAACATAAACGATAGGTGTGTGTGAAATTGGCTGACAGCAGCAGTCGGTCGGTCTAGTTTAAATTTTCAGCCCTAAAAATATTGGTGGCAGAGACCATTGGTGGTGGCTCCGAAACACTCAAAGAAAATAAAACACACCGTTTTATTTCAACAAGTTTAAACACGGTTAAACCCTCTCTCTCTCTTAACATAAACTATTGGTGTGTGTGAAATCTGCTGACACAATTTGGTGATGTCAGTGGCGTTGCATTTCTTAAGGAGATTGAGTTTACACCAACAAAAAAAGAAGAAGCCATTCATGCTTAAAGAGAGAGACGTTATCAGTTTACTTCACTATGATAACGTTGCCTTAGCTAGCTAGTTAGAGATGGCAATGGCAATATATAATCGTCAAGCCAATCGGATTCCTCGTAAAACTGAATGCAAATATGGTTTGATTATTTAAAGATATGAAGTGATACCTTGATGAATTCTGATAGATTTGGATTCATTTATAATGTCTGGAGTCTAAATTACAGTAGAAATTAAGCATCATAAGTTAATATCTTCACAAATATGATTAACCTCATGTGTAAGATCGTCGTTAATCATCTCGAGAATTTTGGGAGGGGGGAAATTGCTGGTGCATCGCATCTTACTATAGCACCCTGCAGTTTCAAATGCACCATCGATCGATCCTCGCCTGGAACTCTCTATTTAGCTATTTGCCTAGCTCAACCTGAGAAACAAATGGCTGCACCTGAGAAACCTGCTCCAAGTACTCCTCACTCGGCAGGAGAAGGGCTTCGCAAAATGTTTTTGAGCTTCTAACCATCAAGTTCATCATCTTGTGAAAAATAATCTCCTCCTTTTTAATTTTCTTTCTTCAAGCTATCAATGAGATTTAAGAGCTTGATTTCACTTGTGAAGTTCCCGCACTATTAAAACCCTTGCGACTGCAACTTTAAAAACAAAGATAAAACCCAAGAATGCAGTTACCTGTAAGCCTGAAGGGAGAGGAAGATCCTTCGGGTTTGGACAAAAAGATTGTAATCTGCATGCCAGGTATTGAGTTAAAGTCATAGCGTTCATCCTTTCTAAGAGTCCGAGACAACAAGAGTTTTACTCGTTTACCTGGATCCACAAAATACATTTTCCAGGAGATAAAATTTCCTCCTATCTGAAAAAAAAGAAGCTTGGAAGCCTAGACATGTAAATTCTGGGTTGTTTAGGATTTACATGAATATTATTTAAATATTATATGGTTTTTCTTTTTAATAATTATTTTAAGATTGGATTGTAAGAAATCATAAATAGTTCAAGTTTTGTATTTTTCATCTGTTTTACAACTTAGTTTCTGTTTTGTTCACTATTCGGACCCCAATGCCAGCTCCAGAGCTCATGGCAACAGAATCAGATCGTTGAGCAAAAGAGATTAGCCTGTGGGCAGTGTTCATCCAAACAAACCAAGAGTGTTTACTTGCTAGGATTCAATCACGAGGAATGATCAATGAAAATTTTGATGAGTCGATAGGAGCAAAGTGCGAAAAAAGGAAGAGAATTCATTCAAATCTTGAATTTCTATCCGAGAATAAGAAAACAGAAAGGGAAGATTTGAAGCTACCCAGAAGAAGCCATTGCACTTATGCTAGACAGTTCACATACTAAAATGAAGGGTTAATGCAGCATGCTAAAACCCAATTCTTTTGGATGCCTGTATCCATTTTCTACTTGTCAGATCCATACCTCCATGTCTTTTTTCTGGCTTGAAATGACACCAACTCGGGGGGATCGAAATGCGGAGGCTTCAGAGCAGCATGTGCCCATGATTTTATTGGATGATCAGTAAGTTAACATGTGTGAACCTCGACTAAGTTAACCTACTACGTGAACCTCGACTAATTTTACAGCTCCATTTTATTGTATTATCTTTGCTTGTATGCTGCATATAATACAAAAAAATATATCTGATAAGCAGAGTTACAGATGGACTAGAAAGATGATCCAAGCATTAACACCTGGGATTAGAGAATCTTCAGATTCTAGAACGAGAAAAATCCAAAAGTTTTCACAATAGATGCCTTTGATTTCATCATTCATTGTATAATTTCACCAAAGCCAAAGCCAAAGGGCTATGAGATGAAATTCACATGTCCATACAAGTGGGGTCTTGGCCCAGCGGATATCAGGGTTCGAGTCCTAATGAGTAAATAAGCACTGCGGATTGCAAGATGTTTAGTGGATTCAAAGATTAGTTGTGATATGTGTAAGTTGGCCTGGATATTCTGGTTATTAAAAAAAAAAGACATGTCCATGTAGACTCTTGATTTCTGGGTCATACTTGAAGATGAAAAAGCTTCCAAGTTTCTTTTCTTTTCAATGTGTGAGTATTTCAACAAGTATCCAAAGTTACTAAAACAGTCTAAATGAAACCAGCTTGGTATCTGCTGCACCTTTTACTCCGACATGCTCCCCTCAAATATTGTATACATAGCTTTTTACTGATAAAAACATCTCTCACAGTAAAAAGCATGTTCGTTTTTTTTTTTAATAAATATTTCTCTTTACTTCAAATTTTTTTTGTGTATTATTTTATATTGTTTTAATTAATGTATTGATATCAAAAATAAAAATAATTTCAATGTATTTTTAAATGAAAAATAATTTGAAAAACAATATTATCATAATAAAACTTAATAAAAAGGATTGCATGATATCAAGGTCTAAGCAACCTAGATGATCGTGATAAATTTGAAAACTTTCATCCAAAAACAGAAAGAAAAAAGAAAAAAACACGAAAAGAAATGAGGTACAAAAAAAAATCTATCAAATTCTTTGCAAAACTTGAGTTATGAATTGGGTTGATCATTAATCTAGATTAATTTAAAGATAAAAATAGTTATTATTATAGTTTTAAGAACCGACTTGATAATTAACTCAAGGTTAGGCCTAGTCAATGAATAAAGATGTTTATCATCATATATTTAAAACTTGATTTTGGGGTCAACCAGGATTAAGACCCTGGTTATTGATCAAGTTGACCAATAACCTGAGTCAATGTAAAAATAAAATGATTATTATCATAAGTTTAAAACTTGACTAGAGGTTGACCCACAAAAAGGAACATGTTACAGGTTGGATTGGTCATTGATCTGGGTCAACATAATGATAGAAATAATTATTATCATAGTTTTAAAAACTAAAACAAAGGTCAATCCACGACAAGGCCTGGGTCACTAGCCAAATTGACATTGAGTTGTGCTAGCATAAAGATAAAAATGATTATTATTACATTTTTAAAACTCGACTTGGGGGTCGACTCGATGTAAGTCTTGGGTTATAGGTCAACCCGGTTAACTCAATTTAACATATGGATAAATATTGTTATTATCATAGTTTAAAATTTGATTTTGAAATCAACCGGGGGCAAAACTTGAGTTACAGGTCGAGAGAGTCAACCCGAGTTTATCCAAATTAAAAAATAATAATAAGATTTTTTGCCGAGTGAGATCAGATTAATTCTTTCTTTATTTTTTGAAAAAAAATAATAGAAAAAATCAATGAAATTTTGACTCGTGTTTCATCTTAGTTAGAAGAGGTAGCAAGTTAACCTGAATGTTTTGCCGAGTGAGATCAGATTAATTCTTTCTTTATTTTTTTAAAACCCGGATAATAGATACCTGAACTATCTAAGATTTTGAAACACTATTAGGAAGAGAAAAACGATGTTCTTTTACCTTTAACTTGGAATGTTCTAAGACAAGGTTCCATTGTTCGATCTGACCATAAAACACCAGTCTAACTTGGATGTGTGAAGCTTACTTATCAATTCCTCCATCATAGGAATGTTCTTCAATATGATATCAAAATTTTATTAATTAAGTATTTATGAGTTCAAATGTTATTATTTTTATTTTTTTATAAAAATTAAGCACAAAATATGAAACTATACAAGTTTCAAGTTCAAAAATTTTTACACCTGAAAAAATATGTTAAAGAATAATATAAATAACTAACAATTTAATTTTTTAGTTGAGATGATTTCTTGATACGTCTGTGCTCATAAAACTGATTTAATGGTCTTGTGATATCATTATAAGCTAGTTTCGTGCTTTATCTACGTTAGTTTAAGATTAATTCCTTAATTCTGACACAAGATTATTGATAAATTGCATGCATGTAAAATGAAGATCAAACCCAGAATATATTATTAATTGTTACGGCAACAAATTTATGTGTATGTTTAGAAGTGTGGTTGTAGTTGTTTTTTAAAGTGTTTTTTTGTTTATAAATGCATCAAAATGATATATATTTTTTTAAAAAAAATATTTTTGAAATCAACACATGAAAATAATTTAAAAACACCAAAAGTATTTAATTTAAAATATATGAAAAAAATTCAATTTTTTTTAAAATACTTTTAAAACAAAGTGTCAAATATCCATTTCTTAGTCCTAAAGAACCTTCAGCTCCTTTTTTTTACTTACTTTATAGTCTACTAGACAATGACCCCGCGCTTCGCCGCGGGCGGCACAATATTTTTTTCAATGTAAAAAATATTAATTGTGTGTATTTTTTTTATTATAATATAAATTTAGCTAAAATAATAAATCTGTACAGAATTCATGTCAAGTGCAAGTTTTCTATAAAATATATGAATTTAAAATCGATATAAATTTGTCTGTTTAGTAGTTTCAAACGAAATAACCAGCATAAATTTATCATCATCATTAAAAAAGCAAGAAAACTCGGATATCTGAATTATTAAGTTCACTGTATTAAGATTAGTTCATTTTATAATTCAATTTAAATCAAACAAAAATAAAATATAAATTATGAAAATACCTACAATAATCAAATAAAAAAAATAAATTGTTAATTTTCTATCAACAAAGGACGAAAACATAGATTGAAAATTTATTTTGACATTATTGCCATTATCATTGTTATTAAAGCTAAAATTATTACTAACATTAACCAAAACAATTAAAATAATTAAATTGCCATGAAAAATAAAAATAAAAATAAAAAGCAAAAGATTTTTATTAAAAAACAATAACTAAAATTATCATTATTATTGCATAAATAATAAAATCATATAATCTAAAGAACAAATAAAGAAACAGAAAACAAAAAAAAATGAATAAAGGGAAAAATAGAGTAATATTGCTTTTAAAATGATCACCGATATAAATTAAAATTTCAGGAAAATCTTTAAAAAAAATCAAAAGATTTTTATAAAAAAATAATCACTAAAATTATTATTATTATTGCGCAAATAATAAAATTATAAAAATCATCTAATCCAAAGAACAAATAAAAATAAAAGTGAACAAAAAAACGTATAAGGAAAAAAAATAAAAAAATAATAAATTGGTTCGTAGATTAGTCATGGTGTGTCAACGCTGGCCTGGACACCCCGATTATCAAAAAACAGATTTGGTCCACTTGAGCTGGCCCGGAGTAATGGTGGTGCACTTGAGCTGACCCGGAGATCGTGGTTATAAAAAAAATATATAAGTGAAAAAATATATAAGTGAAAAAAAGAGCTTAAGCTGGCTGAGAGACCATGGTTACCAAAAAATATATAAGCGAAAGAAAACAAAAAAAAAGTATAAGCGTGAAAGCACTGTAGCAATCCATATTGTTTTTAAAAAAGTTCGGCCCAAGAATTAGTCGTGGTGTGCTTAAGCTGGTCAGAGATCCCGGTTATAAAAAAAATGTATAAGTGAATAAAAAAAAGTATAAAAAAAAGAAAAAAAATGTACCAGCAGGAAAGCATTTTAGAAAAAAAATGTGGGTCAGGGGATTGTCGTGGTATGCATAAGTTGCCCTGGACACCCTGGTTATCAAAAAAATTTGGATATGAAGATTAATCTTGGTGCATTTAAGCAAGCTCGGACACCCCGATTATTAAAAAACAAAAAAACAAAAAAATATATAAGTAGAAAAAGAAAAAAAAATATAATAAGAAAAAAATGAAAAAAAATATAATAAAGAAAAAATACAAAAAAAAGGCAAAAAAAAAAGAAGGAAAAAAAAGAAAAAGAATAATTAGGAAAAAAAAGCAAAAAAAAAAAAAGAACAAACGAAAAAAAGAGAGGAGCTAATCATAAAATAAAAACAAAAAAAAGAGAAAAAAACGTAAGCAGAAAAAAAAAATTACTGTTGCAATCCACAGTGCACTGTGTCTGTGTGTGCGTGGATGCACAGTAAAAACCCCACGTCTTTTATATATATAGTAATAATAATATATGTGTGTGTATGTGTGTGTTTCATTGAAATATGTTGCTCCACTTGTGATGGCCCTTTTCTTTTGGCGCAAGGGATGTTTTCGTTGCTTCTCCCTGCAGTAGTATACTTTATTGGGTAACGTGAGTTGTTTGGGTGGGGGTGGATAAAAGTTCACGCCAGGTATAAAAGCTAAATAATTAATATTTTTTAATATAATGTAAATATATTGTTTTTTATATATACATTCCAATAAAAAGAATATTTAAAATAAATTAAATTAGAATTTAATATATTTTAAAAAACAACTATTTAATACAATTTTAATAAAAGAAAGTCATAAAAATATATTAGATATATATTTTTTTAAATAATTTTAAAATACTATTTCAACTTTTTAATATATTTTCTTATAACTATAAAAATAAAAGCTAAAAATATTTACTATTATTTTTAGCTTTTTAATTGGAAATGCTATTAGGTGACCGAGGACTCTTGACCTTGGGAACGGGAGATATTTTCCTAGGTGTGATTAGATGCGCGAATATTAGCTTGCGAGCCATGAAACTTTGATCACGGGTTTTACCTATAATCTAAAAGACGTAGGAAAAACACTTGGATTGCGACAGTGTTTTTCCCACGCCTTTTATATATATAGTAATTTTCCATTTGTTACTTGATGGTATATATACACCAACAATTTAATAGGCAGAATATGACAAAACCTAATAGAGTTCATGGTTATGCTTCTACCATTCATCTCTTTTTTTAAAAGAAAAAATAAAAATAAAATTGTATAGTGTATTTGAGTCAACTAGGAGATATTTTCAACATAAACCTCATTCTACATGAATTTTTCTAACCCAATTAATATTTTCCCTAATGATTTACTCTTAAATATCAATCAATATATATAAAAACCCAACCAATAACTCATTTTTTAAAAAAAAAAACATTATTTTTCTCTCTTAGTCAAATAAAATTATATGAACTTTGTATACATGCCACAAGTTACCATGTAAAAAGATAGACTCACGTGGACTTGCTAAAGTATACTTAGAACTTGTTTGAAAATGTGATTAATATTTTTTTTCCAGAAATACATTAATATGATGTTTTTTATTTTTTTTAAATTATTTTTAATATCATCACATAAAAATAATCTAAAAATATAAAAAATATTATTTTAAAATAAAAATATAATTTTTTTAATTTTTTTTTAAAATATTTTTAGAACGCAGCAAATAATTGACACAATACCATGTATTTATTTTACTTCTTCACGGAAACGCTTTGCACACACACATTTGTGTTAAAATATAAAAAAATATTCACAAATTTTTCATTATTTTTTTTAAAAAATGGGAATGATTGTGAACATTTATTTTATATGAGTCCTAGGGGCCATATTTCATGCATTTGTGGTTGAGCATGAAATTTAGCCTGGCCTGGCCTTTATTTTTGACCGTCCAACGGTGGGCATGCATGTGCTTTTAGATATTGCCATAAACGACGCCGTTCCAGGCTCAATTTCAACACTGACACTCCAACAATTAATATAAAGAAAATAAACCACACCCAGGAATCGAATATTTCAAATTGAACTACTTGCTCTCTTTCTTCCCCTCTCGCTCTCTTGCACGGCACCATTTCTTGCGCGAGCCTAGCATAGGGTTTCTCTGCAACTCCAAAATCTAATCCCAATTCCTCTCTCTGCATCCTCAAAGCCCTAGCTAGTAGGGTTCTAGAATCAATCAATCCAGGCGAGTCTAATTTTAGGGTATTTGTAGTTAGGGTTAGGCAAGATCGTAAAAAAAGGTGGTTCTTTTTGCAGGTTTTTGTTTGATTAGGCCAAAATTATGTCAATGGATTATGATTATCCACCGCAAGAGAGGCAATATGGAGATAACGTCCTTGCCTTTAACCGCCATAGTGACGAAGAGCATCAGCAGCAGCAGCAGCAAGAAGAAGGTTTTTATGAGGAAGAACAGCAACAGCAGGAGGGGGACGTAGGTAGTGGAGGAATTGAAAGAAACCAATCAATGAATCATCATCATCATCACAATCGTGACTCTTCTTCTGCAGGGTTAGTTTGTAAATTTGTACGGTTTCTATGTATGTAGGGATTTTGGTGTTTTCTTCTTTTAGAGGCTTAGGTTAAATCAACAGCAGATTGCGGATTTCGCTGCTGAAAATGATTGTGATAGGAGAAATAATTTGTGGGTTTTTTTGTTTGGTGGTAGAAAACTCTTTGTTGGTGGTGTCTCCTGGGAAACTACTGAAGGTAATACTTTACTGTTTTAATAATTTGTTGTCATAGAATTATTAATGTCTTGTAGGATTGAATTGAGCATTTGAGTTCCTACATTGATCTCAAATATCTACTTGCTTGGTGCAGTTTTTTGCAAGCGTTTTCTGTGTGGCTTTGAACATGTTGTGGTGTTATCTAGTTACTTTTGTGTTAAAGAGTAATGGCTGCATATTTTTGTTTTGTTTCTCTTGTTTTTTTAGTGAAATATATGTGCCATCTTGAGGTTTAATCATTGACTTGTGGTGCTGAGTGCACGTGATATTTCACAATGGGAAGAGTTTGGATACTCTATGTTTGACTAACAATCGAGAACTTTGTGGATTGCATTATAGATATTCAATTTAGCTGTGTAGTTGCAATATATGTAAGTCTATGGAATGGTTTTGGAAATGGTCTGTTATTTGAGGTATTGGCAGGTCATACCTTGGTTCAAATTCCATTAGCAATAGGAATTGTGCTAACCTCTGTCTTACAGTTAGTATTAGTAATCTCTTATGAAGCAATCTAGTGTATTTGGTTATCTACCTTCGTAATTGCTGGAAGCTAGTTTTCTGACACTAAGTCAAGAAATTTGAAGAATATGTACCTTAGACCAGTGAGGGATTGCTGCTTAGTTCTACAGCATGATTACAGCTATATGGATAGGGTTGCTGTTAGCATGCATGTGTACGCTGCCAAAGGACATGTGTTATTAGTGTTTCAGTGAAATTGAATAGATGATGAGGATAGATGAGAACTGATCCAGTGTCTGGTTTTGCCAATTTTCAATTGTGAAATTGTGACCAATGAGCTTGAAATCAAGCAGCCATGTTGCCCCCCCCCACCCCCTTTTTTTTTTTTTTTTTTATTGCTTGTATATTTTCTGTTTTGTTATCCTGGACCTTTAAATTCTCCTTCAAGATTGTCATCATTTCATTGTTTCTGTTTGGCCTGATTTTCTGTTTTGTCATCTTTTATCATAAAATTCTCCTTGGGCTGAATGTCTCTTTTGTGCTAATGTCTATCACAACCTTTTGGTTTCAGAAACATTCACCAATTACTTTAGCAAGTATGGGGAAGTCATGGACTCTGTAATAATGACTGATAGACATTCTGGAAGGCCACGAGGGTTTGGGTTTGTAACATTTGCTGACCCTGCAGTTGCTGATAGGGTTTTGGAGGAAGAACATGTTATAGATGGCAGAGCGGTAACATTAACTCACTCATTTCCTGACAACATAAGATGTTTAAGTTGCTGAGAATTTTATTCATTGATTCTTCTTTATAGATGGGATTCAAGGTATTTTGGAGCTTACACTGTTATATTCTTATTCCAGGTGGAAGTGAAGAGGACAGTTCCTAGGGAAGATATGGACGTTAAAGGAGTAACAAGAACAAAGAAAATTTTTGTTGGTGGAATACCACCATCTTTGACTGAAGGTAGCATAGTTCAATTTCGTATTGAATTTCCCTTTTTTTTTCTAAATGAGCTAAATTTATATGCTCCCTTGACTGTATTGTCATATTACAGATGAGTTAAAGGAATACTTCTCTGTTTATGGTAGCATTGTAGACCACCAGATTATGCTAGATCATAAGACTGGAAGGTCTAGGGGATTTGGGTTTGTCACATTTGACATTGAAGATGCTGTAGATCAAATCTTTTCAGAGGGCAGAACACATGAGCTTGGTGGTAAACAGGTAGGTTATATTTCTGCTGAAAATCATTGTTCCTGTTATCCTTACTGGTTGTTTATGGAGATTTTAATAGCTCAAGCCCTTCAATATAAATTTTAGGTGGAAATAAAGAAGGCTGAACCAAAGAGAGCTGGTGGTGATTATGGCAGTACAGCAAAGTCTTATACTGGATTTGGCAATGGTGCAGGTAGCTTTGGTGCTGGTAATAGTTCTGGAGGTCGTTATGGTCGAAAAATGGGCAGAGGATATGGTGGCTATAGTGGCTATGATGGTTATAGTGGTGGTTATGGCAGTTATGGGGGAAACTATCCTGCAGGCACTGCTGGTTTTTATGGTGGTTATGGTGCATATGGTTATGGTTTCGGGTTCGGTGGGCCAATGATGTATGGAACTGGTGTATATGGAGGAAGTGGCTATGGCATTCCAAGTAGTTACAACAATGCTGCTGAGTATGATGGTGGTAAAGGATACGGGAGAACTGGTGATGGTGATGGTTTTGTCAGTGGGAAAAGGTATGGTAATGGAGATGCTCTTGGTGGTGGCTATGGTAGTGATAAGGGGTATGCTGGCAGTGCCAATGGCGGTGCTGCTGTTACTGGAAGATACCATCCCTACCGGAAGTAGAGAGATTTTCCAACGAGGCAATGGCATCAAATCCTGGCAATTTGATATGATGTCGTCACCTACATCCTTGGTAAGGGTAGGCTGTTCTCAGAAAACTGATGGATATTCTGTTGCAATTATCATTTATAAGGAGACTGGATTGGTTATAGAATGTTTCTTTTAATTGTGTAAACCCAAATTCAAATTATGGTATTGGTTAGGTTGGATTTTGTAGTACATGGCCATAGGTGATCGGCTCCTTCCTTGATAGAGTTAAAAAAAATACAACTTAGCTGGAAATCTTGTACAATATGTCAATTTTACCGTTAGATAGAACGTTGTTTTAAACTTGTGTCGAGTTGATCGACGTCACTGACCACTCTGTGCACCAACCGCCAAGGTTTTTTGCACCACTGCTGCTAACCATTCTTTCGAGGATCTGTTTATGCCTGTATTTGAAGTTTATTTGGTATTTCTGGAATTAATTTCAGTCAAATAATCATATGATTTAATTAATGAGGTCTCTCTGCTCTCGTAAGTAATTATATTAAGAGTCAGCTTGTTTGTTTTGTTGTGTTAAAATTTTATTGAAAAAAATTAATTTTTTAAAGCTTTTTCCTTGCTTCAAATTATTGTTTGTGTGCTGGTAGTAAAATTTAATTTTAAAAAATAAAAATGATATTTTGTAAAATTTCTTTAATTTTTTTCTTTGCTTCAAATTATTTTCTGGTATTTTTATATTGTTTGATGTACTGATTTTAAAAAATAAAATAAGTATATATTATTAAAAAAATATTTTAAGAAACGATTATTATAGAATGTTTGAGGATGAAAGTATGGTAGTAATTATTTATTAAAATATTTATCTGTAATGTATTAAAATAGTATATATATTTAAATTATTATTTACAACGCAATTTCAAAACTATTGAATAATATAAAAAAAAAATCAGATTTTTTAAAAATATAGTTTCAAAAGCTTTTCTAAACAAGGCCTCAGATTCAAACCTTCGGTGGGTTTAGAGAAAGACTAGCCACTGTAACACTTCAAAACGCAAGGGAAGAATACATTTGCACAAATTAACAAATAACTAAAACAAAACGAAAAATACTGTTCACACACACTCAGAGTCACTGTGGACGCGAGCTTTGTCCTCGGTGTATCGCGGGCGTTCGTCAACCCTTTTTTTTTTTTTGTCTTTAGCGCCTGTGAACAGTGTTTTATCGTTTTTGCCCCCCATAATAAGACAAAAAACGGTTCTAGGTCAGGGGCACCGGTGTAATTGCGCACGTCCGGACCGGTCCGGTTCGGTCCGGCCCGCCGCTTTGTTTTTTTTTTTAAAAAAAAATATTTTGCTAAATACGGTTATAGCCCCTAATAAGACAAAAACGCTGGCTTACATGCAGGGGCAGACCGGTAATTGTTCCTATTTTAAAATTTTTTCCCGTTTCTGTCAGGGCGTGAGGCGCACGCGCCAGTTGGTTTTCCGCCTCACGCCCTGTTGAGGTGGCGCGTGTGGCGTCACACGGTGTCCGGAAATGGTCTTCCGCAGTTGGTTTCGATGCGCCTTCGCGTGTCCTTCCTCCCGCGGTGGCGCGTTTACCCTAAATATGTCTGTACACGCGTCGGTGGCCAGTTAAAGGTGCTGCCACCGTTTTCTCTCTCTCCTGCACGTAAAAGTGCAGGAGAGTCCCCCAGTTTGTGATATGTTTCACTTTGGTCCTTATACTTTTAAAATTGATTTTGGTCCTGATTTCGATTATATAAGTTATGATTTAGTTCGATTGGGTCCTCTGATTTTAATTGATTGAATGTGAGAGTTTCACTTCAGTCCTCCTACTTTTAATTTCCGGATTGAGTGTAAAAGGTCAAAAAATTCGGTACAAAAGTTTCAATTGTTTCACATTTGTCCTTTAATTGAAATTGATAATAAATGTGATTTTCATTTCAGCCCTTAGACTTTAAATTTTTCAATTTAATCCCTATATATTTGATTTTCATTTCAGCCCTTATACTTTCGTTTTTTGATATTTCTAGAATAATCCCTACTTTTGTCCATGTATATATAAGTGTACCTGACATAATAATAATAATAATAATAATTTAATTATTTTTCTTGCTTGCTTTTTTGTTAATATTTTTTTTCCACCAGATAATTTAATATTTTTTATTGTTTTGACAGTAATGACAATGATATTTGTTTTTTTAACTTTTGTTAAAGATTTTAGAATATTTTTAGTCTTTCAGTAATTATATATTCTAATATTTATTGAATATTATCGCATAGGAATATATATAGGGAGAAGAAAACATGACCTAGGATTCTTTGAATAAAAAAAACATAATACCAGTATTCTTAAATACATTTAATATAATAATATAATGAGTAAATCGGATAACATAAAAAAAATTTGTCTTCGAATTTTAATTTTGTACTTAACACAATAATAATAATAATAATAATAATAATTTAATTGTTTTTCTTACTTGCTCTTTTGTTAATATTTTTTTCCCTCCGGATAATTTAATTATTTTTATTGTTTTGACAGTAATTGGAATGATATTTGTTTTTTTAACTGTTGTTAAAGTTTCTAGGATATTTTTAGTCTTTCATTAATTATATGTTCTAATATTTATTGAATATTATCGCATAGGAATATATATAGGGAGAAGAAAACATGACCTAGGATTTTTTGAAAAAAAAACATAATATCAGTATGCTTAAATACATTTAATATAATAATATAATGAGTAAATCGGATAACATAAAAAAAATTTGTCTTCGAATTTTAATTTTGTACTTAACACAATAATAATAATAATAATAATAATAATAATTTAATTGTTTTTCTTGCTTGATCTTTTGTGTATGTTTTTTTTCCTCCGGATAATTTAATAATTTTTATTGTTTTGACAGTAATGGCAATGATATTTGTTTTTTTTTCTTTTTGTTAAAGTTTCTAGGATATTTTTATTCTTTCCTTAATTATATGTTCTAATATTTATTAAATATTATCGCATAGGAATATATATAGGGAGAAGAAAACATGACCTGAGATTTTTTTAATAAAAACAATTAATATCAGTATTCTTAAATATATTTAATATAATAATATAATGAGTAAATCGGATAACATAACAAAAATTTATCTTCAAATTTTAATTTTGTACTTGACACACTAATAATAATAATAATAATAATAATAATAATAATAATAATAATAATTTAATTGTTTTTCTTGCTTGCTCTTTTCTTTATATTTTTTTCCTCCGGATAATTTAATAATTTTTATTGTTTTGACAATAATGACAATGATATTTTTTTTTTCTTTTTGTTAAAGTTTCTAGGATATTTTTAGTCTTTCCTTAATTATATGTTTTAATATTTATTGAATATTATTGCATAAGAATATATAGAGAGAGAACAAAATAGCCTAAGATTATCCTTTAAATTAATATATTATTGAAATTATGCCAAATTAATTATATATTTTTATATTTATTTCAAATTAAAATATGTAAAACTAATTATATGTTTGAATATTTATTGAATATTATCGCCTAAAAATATATTGAAATAGAGGAAAAATGACCTACACTTTTTTGAAGGACAAAAATTCATATCATGTTTTCTTAAATATATTTAATATAATAATATGATTAATAATTAATATCAATATTCTTAAATACATTTAATATAATAATATAATGAGTAAATCGGATAACATAAAAAAAATTTATTTTCGAATTTTAATTTTGTACTTAACACAATAACAACAACAACAACAACAACAACAACAATAATAATAATAATTAAATTATTTTTCTTGCTTGCTCTTTTGTTAAAAAAAAATTTCCTCCGAATAATTTAATAATTTTTATTATTTTGACAGTAATAGCAATTATAATTATAATTTTTATTTTATTTTTTTGTTTTATCTTTTGTTAAACTTTCTTAAATATTTTAAGTCTATCATTAATTATATGTTCTAATATTTATTGAATATTATCGCATAGGAATATATAGAGAGAGAACAAAATAGCCTAGGATTATCCTTTAAATTAATATATTATTGAAATTACAACAAATTAATTATAGATTTGTATATTTATGTCAAATTAAAATATGCAAAACTAATTATATGTTTGAATATATATTGAATATTATCGCCTAAAAATATATTGAGAGAGAGGAAAAATGACCTACGATTTTTTGAAAGACATAAATTCATATCATGTTTTCTTAAATATATTTAATATCATAATATGATTAATAAATCTTATATAAAAAAAATATTGCCTGCAAAATTTAATTTTGTGCTCTTTTATTTTAGTTTTTTTTTTACAAGAGTTTCCAATGTTTTCATTTATAATATTTTAGATCTAATATTACTGGAAAAACAAAAAACTAAATTTTTTTTTGACAAATTTACCTGCATTATCTACAAGTCAAATTAAGAAATATACAAATCACTTCCCGTTTCCATTAGAATTTTATTTTTAGACGGAAAATAAATAATTATAGCACACAAAAAAATTAAGGTTATGTTTTAAAAACAAATTACAATATTTTTATTTCTAACATGTCTGATATTTATTGAATATTATCGCCTAAAAATATATTAAGAAAGAGGAAAAATGACTTTGGATTTTTTGAAAAACAAAAATTCATATCAGTATTCTTAAATATAATTATACTAACTAAATATTAAAATAATAAAATACAATATATATAAAAGCAATCAATTTTCTACATAGATAAAAAAAACCCGGCGCATCGCGCGGGTATACCGCTCATGGTATCTATAAGTATATTAACAAATAAGAAAAATGTGAATATTGATTCAATATTAAAAGAGAATTAAATTTGTTTATTTTTGTTTCGTATTATGACAATAACAAGATAGACATTTCATTCTCATATTAGATTTATATATAATTATTCATATCAGTATTCTTAAATATAATTATACTAACTAAATATTAAAATAATAAAATACAATATATATAAAAGCAATCAATTTTCTACATAGATAAAAAAAACCCGGCGCATCGCGCGGGTATACCGCTCATGGTATCTATAAGTATATTAACAAATAAGAAAAATGTGAATATTGATTCAATATTAAAAGAGAATTAAATTTGTTTATTTTTGTTTCGTATTATGACAAAAACAAGATAGACATTTCATTCTCATATTAGATTTATATATAATTATTCACAAAACAATTGCTAATATCACCATAAAATCTATAATTTTATTTAAATGTTATGGCATAACTATACAACTTTATAACACTATCTTATTTTTTTTTAAATGCAAAAAATAATTAAAAAATAGAAGAAGATTGATCAAAATTCCTCTGAAGAAATAGATAAGGCTCACAAACCTAGCTGAATGCAAAATAATTAGGTGCCCCTGAGTTTTGAAGTTAGGTCCATGTTCTTGATTTTTTTTATTTCTTAAAAAAAATGAGAGAACAACATAGTACTTGCCTAATTTAAGAAAATGAGCGAAATAATATTTTTCTAAATAGATAACATGTTTTTTTTGTTTTTTTTGTCATATCTAATAGGTGTTTGGCTCCACGGTTTAACCTGTGGTTGCGTTGAACTGCAGAGCCAAATAAAAAGATAACCAAATGGGACCATAGTTTTTAACTGTGGGTCCCACATAAAAAATAATAGCTCGGCCGCAGGTGCAAAAGTAGCAATTTCTTTCAGACAACTCTGACCCTCATCTCTGTCTTCTCCCTCCCTCACCCTCATCTCTGTCTTCTCCCTCCCTCACCCTCACCTCTGTCTTCTCCCTCCCTCACCCCATCGCTGTCTTCCTTTCCCTCACCTCGGTCTTCCCCAGCCTCACCCCATCTCTGCCTTCCTCTCCCTCCCTCACGCCATCCCTGTCTTCCCTCACCCCATCTCTGTCTTCTCCCTCACCTCCCTCTCTCCCTTACAGAATCACATGTGAAGAATGTTGGAGACGCATGTTTATGCAATAGAGGACCTACAAGTCAATAGATGAAAAATCTTTTTTTTTTTTATGTTTAAGACGATCTATTTTCAAATATAGTTTTCATGCATTTGTGGGTATTACATTTTTTTTTAAGATAGCTTTAACTTGGTATGGAAATTACGAGGGCAAGTAAAATCACGAATAAATTCTGATTTTTTCTAAGAAATAGCTAGCACAAAAAAAATAATTCCAATATGATTTTTACAGGCTTCTTTTCTCTAATTTAGAACCGAGATTAATAGTGTTTAAGAACTACAAGAGTGGTTTTGTTGATCATGCAAATTGATGTCAATATTAATTTGGCCATTTTTCAATGAAGAGGGGAGGAATGACCTTTTCATACAAATAAAAGGACCAAAATTAGTTATTCTTTTAAAAAAGAAGAAAGAAGGAACCAACTACGAACCTTTAACTTTACGGACCCTTCATCCTTTTTTTTTTTATCTCATTATTAAAATTTATTTAAAAGTATGATTAAATTTGTTTTTAACAAATATATTAAAATATTATTTTTATTTTTAAATACTATTTTTTATTTTTAAAAATTATTTTTATATCTGTATATTAAAATAATTTTAAAAAATAAAAAATAAATATAAAAAATATTTATTTGTTTTCGAAGGGACTATGTCCTTGTTGCTTAAGGCCAGCAACAGTCACCTCTTCTTATCATCATCAATTGCTTCCATGGCAACGTGTTCAAGCTTTTGCGCTCAACTTCCCATCCCTTTTAGACCAATTCCCATTTCTTCTTCTTTTCCGACCAATCAACCTTTCAAGCCCTTCTCTGCCAAAGCTTCAATTTCTCCTGCTAATGGTACTTTTTTTCATTGCTTTGCTTTGCTTTGGTTCTTCTTCTTCTTTATGTACAATTCAGCAACTGGAACTGCGAAACTCTATGGGTTTTGTGTTTTATCACGCCAAACTAGGTTGAATTATTATTGAGTCAAGGATTCAGAAAGTATTAAAAGATGGCTCCTTGGCTTTGCTCGCTTAATTCACTTGTTTAGTAGTTGAAGTGTTTGCCTTCAAACTTAAAAGGGATTTGAAAACTGCATTGATTGTATTTTGCTATTCAGCTGAGCTGCTTTTCATGTACAGAAAAAAGTTTTTGGTGTATTTACCCTATCTAACCAAACCCTTTTCTGAATTTGCAGATGATGGCTCTCCAATTACTGTTGGCTTTCTAGGCCTTGGAATTATGGGTTCTCCAATGGCTCTGAATCTCATAAAATCCGGGTATGATTTATTTTGTTGTTACTGTGTTTGAATGACTGAAACAAACAGGTGAAGTGTATTTTATGTTTCCATTATCAGGAACTACAGAAGAAAAAAAAATAGCTATCAGATTGGGCTGTGTTGAGCCATTTTTATTTTCTGGATTGTTTAGTTTAAACCCATATTTGGCATCTTGTAGGTGTGATGTGACTGTTTGGAACAGGACCAAGAGCAAATGTGATCCTCCCATCAGCATGGGAGCAAAGTAAGCACTTAATGTACATACAGCCTATGAATGTTATTTGGAATTTCAAAATGGCCACCACAAAACGGGGTGTTTGAGACAAGTGACCTTAGGATGACTCAGTATTCTTTTTAATTCTGGGATCAGGAATCTAGCAATTTTTTAAATTTCTCTTGATGCTTTCACCTGCAAATCTTCAAAGTGCAATCTATTACAGATTGAAGCAGGGAAGAAACATCTTACAAAATGTTTTTGTATGCAGATATAAGCCTTCGCCTGAGGAAGTAACTGCAGCCTGTGATGTCACATTTGCAATGCTTGCTGATCCTGAATGTGCGGTGAGTATGTTATATTTCAATTGCCTCCTAAGTATTTCATATTGGGAAGCCAATAGCGGCCTTTTTTCAGATGGAGGTTGCATGTGGAAAGCATGGAGCTGTAAGTGGTATGGGTCCAGGAAAAGGGTATTCTCTCCTTGTTCTTTCTCATGATGGGGAATTTATAAGTTCTTCAAATTGTTTCCCATTGGTCATTGCTCCTAGTCATTGCTCCTAGCTTCATACTAGAACCACCTTCTGTGAATACTTGATTATGCCGTACCTTGTTTAGAATTCATTTGAGCATTTCAATGTGCAAGTTGCTAGCTGCTGTGTTCATTTTGGAGATTTAGCCACCTCTTAACATATGTTAAAAGATCCAACTTATGCCCTGGTACTAGCTGGCTTAGCTGATAAATTCACCTGGTACAGTACTGCCATACCAATCCCAAGAGGGGAGGTGGAAGGTATTTGGTAGGATGATGCCCTCTTGTGTAGCTCAAGGCCCACTTAAACTTCTATTGAACCAAAAGAAAACAGGGAAGTATATCCTATAAACTGCCTTTCATATGGTTCCTTTCCTGATTCAATAGCATGAAGATCCTTCCTAATACCTTTGTAAGAGTCAAGTGCTTGCTAGTAGATTCATCTAATGTGATGACATCTGTAATCACCTCGTTCCCTCCCTGGAATAGCATTGACTATGGTTTCTGTTCACACATTCACCATTCGCAATTGATTTTCAACAGAGACAAATCCTCAATCCACACCTGGCTTGGCTTGGGTCAGAGGATATATGAGAATTGACATGGATTAACAATGCATTTTTCTCAGCTGGTTTTCTACATTTTCCTTATTCAAGCTCCCCCCCCCCCCTCTTCCTAAGTCACATCTGCCTGCATGATATGGACAGGTATGTGGATGTTTCAACTGTTGATGGTGGCACTTCTAAATTGATTAGTGGACATATCAAAGCTTCCGGAGCATCATTTTTAGAAGTGAAGATCTGTTCTTACTGCAACTATTCTTGCAGCAACTAAGACTGTTCGATCAACTTCCTGTAACCTTAATGCTATTCTCCTGCAGGCTCCTGTTTCTGGCTCAAAGAAACCAGCAGAAGATGGACAACTTATATTTCTTACTGCAGGTAGAAAGTGATTTAAATCTGTCCGCCCTCCACAAGTTCAAATTTATGGATGTAGAGACTATTGAAAATTTAAAAGTTTCTGGTCACTAATTAGACTGCTTCATACCTCTTTTGCGACATTGTTATTGTCTGCTCATATTTTATCCTGTACCTTTTCTTCTTTCTTTCTTTGTTTTTTTTTTCTTATCTCTGCTGCATAACGTAGTGAGTCACTTGCTTGAAACTGAAGCATAACGTGCTATCTTTCAGGTGACAAATCTCTGTATGAAACAGTCACTCCGTTCTTGGATATCATGGGGAAGGTACTGTATCCTATTTTTCTCCTGGAAACTAATTACACTTTTTTGTTCACATGGATTTTTTGACAATATCCAGTCAAGATTTTACCTTGGGGAAGTCGGAAATGGGGCTGCAATGAAACTTATCGTCAACATGATCATGGGCAGGTTCTACAGAGTTCCTTTTGTAATTGTTTTCTGTTTTGCTTCTGTACTGGATGATATTGTGACACGTGGTGTTTTCAACAATTTGCAGTATGATGGCAACCTTTTCTGAAGGATTGCTTCTCAGCGAGAAAGTAGGACTGGATCCAAATGTACTGGTTGAGGTATTTGTAAACAGAGAAAATCTTGTTAGATTATTTAGTGTCACTCGTCATCAAACCCCATGAAGATTAACTGAATTCTTACTCTTGTTTGCTTTTTATTGGATTATTTTTTCCTGTTCTTTCTCATTCAAACACGCTCAATGATAATCATTGCCCTGCCATTCTCTGGAAAATAAATGAAGAAACTCATTGATTTTCAGTCTGTTTTATTTCTTGGTCTGCGTTTGTTTGTGTGTGAGAGAGAAGTTCTGAATGATGCTTAACTGAGATTCCCTGGTCAAAACGAATCAAGGTGTTGTTCAATAACAGCACTTATGGAAGAATACATCCAAAATGGACCTCATTGTTAGGTGTCCTGGCTTGAAAAACTCTTGGCTAAATGCGTGCACTCTTCTTCCTTGTCTTGTTGGTAAAACTAAAAGCCTCTAATATATAGAATGATGTTATCTTTTTTTTATTTTGTTTTGTTGTTTGTGAAGGCATCTATTGAAGCCTCTTAGGAGTCTTCTTACATGGTTGAAATTGCAGGTAGTTTCAAAGGGTGCTATTAGTGCACCAATGTATGCGATGAAAGGTCCATCAATGGTCAAGTCTCTATACCCCACTGCTTTTCCCTTAAAGCATCAGCAGAAGGTTTGTGGGTATTCTAAATTGCAGACACTATTTAAATCAATGCTGTCATCTCAAAAATGAAGTTGATGGTTTCAGGACATGAGACTTGCCCTGGGATTAGCAGAATCTGTTTCCCAACCCACTCCAATTTCAGCTGCTGCAAATGAACTATACAAGGTAGCGAAAAGTCACGGGCTTAGCGATAGCGATTTTTCAGCAGTGATTGAAGCACTGAAAGGAAAAGTGCAATCCTGAGCAAATTGAAACAAATTGTCTTCCATGAGTGCATACAGATTTCCTCAGCAATGCAGTGTAACAGTTTTGGTTCAGGCTACAACTGAATGTTAAAAGGGTTAGGCTCCATTGAAGTCCGCCTTTCGTTGGCAATTCTCAATCGTTTCTGCCTCGGAGTTTAGACAACGCAGCTTCCGGTAATTGTAAAATAGAGTTAAGATACACTAGTAAATTGATTTTCAATCTTTAGACAGATTTCTCTTTGTTAAAAGAATCTTTTTTTTTTATTCAATTGGTAATTAAATGTTTATTGATATGTCAATTTGACACGAGCACATTCTTCTTCTGTTTTTGGTGCTTGGTGCCGGGGGTTGTTTGAGATTATAATAGTGATTGTTTGTTTTAAAATACTTTTGTTTAGAAATATATTAAAATATATATTTTTTACTTTTTAAAACTTATTTTTGATAGTAGTTTATCAAATTGATTAAAAAATACCAAAAATAAATTAATTTAAAGTAAAAAATAAAAATTAAGACAAGTTCGCCGGCAAAAAACTGCGCAGCCATTTATAATCAACTCATTTTTTAGGTAGAATTGATAAAAGAAACAAAGCGAAACAGGAAGCAAGATAAAAGAACCCTATCTTTACTTTACTTGAGAGTTAAGTGGAAATCAATTCCAAACTTCAAAGTTACATGAGTGAATTTTGCTTTTTGCCAGATGAAAAATTGGCATTAATTTCATCCTGCATCTGATCCTGCCTGGCTTTACTTGAAAGTTAAACTTGAAATCGATTCCAATGGCCCTATGCTCGAACCCCTCAACGGGAACAAGTAGATACCAGTGTCAGTACGACAAGAAACACATCACTTTCTCAGCTTATAAATAGAAAAAACCTGTAAGCTCACATTGATATCTCCTTCCCTCATAAGATAAAAAACTAAAACTCACTTTCCCTCCTTCTAGGCTATCTGTATTTTCCCATCTCCCAAACACTCCCTTATGAGTAACTACAATATGAATGTATCATTGTCTCCCAAGGTCAGCAAACGCGTGGAGTGTCTCAGACATCTTCAGGTTGCTGTTTATGTTTTCATAAGCTTGTGTTATTTATAACCCACTTTTCAACATTTTTGTAGAGTTTTATTACATGTATACATGATTATCATGATATACTTCATTACACACACGATTTGATGCTTCTGCAGAGCCAACATGATGATCTGGAAGCACAGTTTCTCGAGGAGAGAAAGGCATTGGAAGCTAAATACCAGAAGCTTTATCAACCACTATACACTAAGGTATATATCATGAATGTTGAATCAGAGGTAGAATGCATTACAATTTTTCTTCATTATTTATGTAATTAATTTAAGTTTTTGATGGGCACTCGGCGTAGAGATGTGAGATTGTGAATGGTTTAAAAGAAGTTGACGGGGTTATGTCTGCTGAATTATATAGCATAGAGGAGGATCAAGCTACGAAAGGTATTAGCGTATATTTTTAACAGTGCATGTCGTTTTTGGAAAACATAAACGGAGTATTTGAAAGCAATGCCTCGTATTGAACTTAAGAGTATAGTTCATCAATGCAGAGAGAGGAGTGCCTGAATTCTGGCTCACTGCAATGAAAACTCAAGAAGTACTAGCAGAGGAGGTATTCTAGGCGTGCACACACATGCACAAATACATTCATCCTTGTGGGTTGATCACTGTGTAATGTGAATTATCAATTGATTCTTGCAATAGATTAAGGGACAAGATGAAGGAGCTCTGAAGTTCATTAGAGATATCAAGTGGTCGAGACTTCAAAGTCATGAGGGTTTCAAGCTGGAGTTTTACTTCAACCCTTGTCCTTACTTCAAAAATTCTGTCCTAACAAAGACTTATCACATAATTGATGAATGTGATCCAATTTTGAGTCAAGCAATTGGGTAGTTAATTATATACATGTTGTTTTGCTAACAAGTTTTAATCTCTTCCTTTCTAATTTTCTTTCTTGTAATGTTCATTCGATTTTTCAGGACGGGAATTGAATGGTATCCTGGGAAATGCTTGACGAAGAAGGTTGTGAAGAAGAAACCAAGAATGGGGTCAAAGAAGACCAAAACCATCACAACACTTAAGATCTGTGAAAGTTTCTTCACATTCTTGAATCCTCCTCACATCCCTGAGAACTTGGATGACCTAGATGATGATGCTGTAAGTTCTGCCTCGTTATGTACAAGAAAAGCAATGTAGCCGTTGATATGTTAATTGATGTCGTAGTCTCTTGTGTTCACAATATGATGAGCTTCAGGACCGGATAGAACATGACTACAATGTAGGGTAAGTCCCACGTTCTTTCTAATTTCATTGGGTTCGTTCTGTGCATCTCTCTCCTTTTGTTTTCTCTGATTTGGGCATGTTTTTGTGATTGGTAGTATAATTACTCGGGACAAAATCATTCAACATGCTGTTTCATGGTTTACTGGAGAGACTATCGAGGATGATGAGTTGGATGGTATAGATTGTGATGATAATAGTGATGATGATGATGAAAAGTTGAATGGTATAGATAATGATGACAATGATGACGACAACGAGGATGAGAATGAGAATATAGATTATGATGACAATGGTGATGACGATAATGAAGAGGATGAGAATGAGAAGAATATAAATTATGATGACAATGGTGATGGCAATGACGATAACGATGATGGAGAGGACGAGAATGAGAAGAATATAAATTATGATGACAATGGTGATGATAACGAACAATTGAATGGTATAGATTATGATGACAATGATAATGACGACGAGGATGAGAATGAGAATATAGATTATGACGATAATGGTAATGAGGATGACAAAGAGTTGAATGATATAGATTATGATGATAATTGTGATGACGATGATGAGGACAAAGAGGACGAGAATGAGAAGAATATAGATTATGATGACAATGGTGATGATGACGATGAAGAGGATGAGAATAAAAAGAATATAGATTATGATGATAATGATGACGATGATGACGAAGAGTTGAATGCTATAGATTATGATGATGTAGAAGAAGAGTTGAATGGTATAGATTATGATGATGAAGAGGATGAGAATGCGGAGAAAATAGATTATGATGACAATGATGATGATGACAATGAAGAGGATGAGAATAAAAAGAATATAGATTATGATGATAATGATGACGATGATGACGAAGAGTTGAATGCTATAGATTATGATGATGTAGAAGAAGAGTTGAATGGTATAGATTATGATGACGAAGAGGATGAGAATGCGGAGAAAATAGATTATGATGACAATGGTAATGGTGATGATGATGATGATGATGATGATGAAGAGTTGAAAGGTATAGATTATGATGACAATGATAATGATGATGATGATGAAGAGTTGAATGATATAGATTATGATGATAATGGTGATGGTAATGACGATGGCGAAGAGGACGAGAAGAATATAAATTATGATGACAATGATAATGATAATGAAGAGTTGTATGGTATAGATTATGATGACAATAATAATGATGACGAGGATGAGAATGAGAATATAGATTATGATGACAATGGTGATGATAATGAAGAGTTGAATGGTATAGATTATGATGAAAATAATGATGACGACGAGGATGAGAATGAGAATATAGATTATGATGACAATAATGATGATAACGAAGAGTTGAATGGTATAGATTATGATGCCAATGATGATTCAAGTCAGAATGGTCGAAGGTTAACACTAGCAGAATGCAATATTTAACTTTGAAGGCTGTGATTTCCATGGTCTTCTGTATTTTATTTTTTTACCTTAGATTTCCAGGAAGGTATGGATGATAGTTTTTATAATGCCACTGGAATCACTTCATTATGATGCCAATGATGATTCAAGTTTGAATGGTTGAAGGTCAACCCTGACAGAATGCAAGATTTAACTTTGAAGGCTGTGATTTCCATGGTCTTCTGTATTTTATTTTTTTTTATCTTAGATTTCCAGAAAGTTATGGATGATAGTTTTTTTAATGCCACTGAAATCACTTCATTTTGACCTCTAGAGCTCACATTTTGCAAAAACCATTGATTGATGATCAAATCTGCCAATTACCTCCAATTTACTCTTTTTTGCTTTTCATCCAAAAGTGCCTTCAAAACATACAACAAAGAATATCAAGACATTTTATATATAAAACATAGGCAAAATACTATTTAAATATGGATGAAACTATTGAATAATATGGTTGTATCAACGTTGGTGTTTACTTAGTGGCTCCGCTATCAAAGCTGATTGAGTGGCCCTAATTCAAGATCAACTTTCATTTTCTTTCAATTTCACACCTGATTTTAGTCAATTGAGTCCCTATTGTTTGATGCCTTTTACAAAATGGATATTGGTTGTAAATCTTTCCAATTTAGCTCTTAATTTACCCCTAAACTTTGTTTATCTTGGTAGTTTGACCTTAATTTCAACCAGTTGACTTGAAAAGAAAATAAATTTGACCTCCAAAAATCCCAATCTTCTCAATAAACCCAAATTAAACTCTCAAACTTATTTTTCACTAATTAAACCCTTAATTAAATTCATTTGACTAGTTAAAGTACAATTAAGTTCATGCACTTAATTAAATATTTCATGACCTATATTAATTATTAAACATATATATTTTTTAATTTGATCCATGATTAAATCAAATTGATTTACAAAAAAATTAATCATGCTTTTAAACTTAATTTTTACACATATTTTTTTGAAAACAAATATTTTGATCTTGGATCTACATTGTTTCTTTATTCTTGGGCATAATAGGGGTAGAATCGGTCTATCAAATCTATCCAAAATTTTCAACTTGATTTTTTCACCAGATCAACCCCTTTTTTATTTTTATTTTTGTTAAATTTTAGGAACAACCCAAAAATAGATTATGATAATTCCCCTCTCTTTACAATCTTTCTACTAAAGTTTCGTAAGAGATTTTAGATAATAAACATTGTAAAAAAGAAAAAAAGAATAAGAGAATGGACTTACTAAATCAAGATATGTTTTGTCATTTGAAAGTATTAGAAATGAGGAATATAAAGCACACTCAGAATGGAAAAATGAGATAGGGATAGAAGGTGCACTGCATAAGAATTTAAAGCTAATAGCACACTTAAATGATAAAGAGCTGAATTTGTGAAGGGAAAGATGATGTTTATGAAGAGCTAAAAGACATAAAAATCATCTCATTATAATGGTTGACCTATCAAGTAAAAAATATGGAGGTGGTCTTATATTAATGGGTGACCTACCAGGTGAAGACATAAAGATGTTTTTAGAATGATCTCATTATATTAGGTGACTTACCTAGGTGGAAAAGAGATGAAGATGATGTCATTGTAATGGGTGACCTACCCAGATGAAAATGATGAGAATGGTGATAATTATAAAGGTAGTCTCATTATAATGGGTGATATACATAGGTGAAAGTGATGAAGATGTTGAAAAATATAAAGGTGATCTCATTGTAATGGGTGACCTACCCAAGTGAAAAAGATGAAGATTGTCTTATTGTAATGGATGATCTACCTAGGTGAAAGTAATGGGGATGATCTTATTGTAATGGTTGACATATCTAGGTGAAAGTGATAAGGATAATCTTGTTTTAATGAGTGAGCTACCCAAGTGAAAAGATAATGATGTTGTGGAACAATAAAAAATTTAGAGTTAAAAAGCACACTATATGGGATGTGAGAGTTAGATAGGGCTATGAAACATACTATCTAAAATGGTAGAGGGTTAGAAAGTGCACTCAAATAAGAAAGAGAGAGATAGGGTAAAAAAGCTTATTGTTCGAGTTGATGGTCAAGGGCTAGAAAATGCACTCAAATAGGAAATAGATAGAGCTTGAAAGAACAATATCCGAGTTGATGGTCGAGGGCTAGAAAACGCACTCAAATAATAAGGAGAAAAATTAGGTTAAAATGCGCACTATTTAATTAATGGTTGAGGACTAGTAAGTGCACTCAAATGAGAGATATAAGGATGAAAAGCACACTATCTAAGTTGATAGTTGAGGGCTAGAAAACACACTCAAACAAGAAGAGAGACAAGGTTGAAAAGCTTACTATCTGGATTGATGGTTGAGGGATGAAAAACATACTCAAATTAGAATAAAAGAGATAGGGATGGAAATCACACTATCTAAGTTAATGATTGAGGGCTGAAAAGTGCACTAAAAAAATAGATTTATTGATGGTTGAGGGATGAAAAACACACTCAAATTAGAATGAGAGAGATAAAGCTAGAAAACACACTATTTGAGTTAGTTATTGGAAGTATATCTTAGTATTTGATAATATTAAAACATTTATACAACTTAATTTGTACAATTAATGTTTAAACATGAATAAATGGACTTAACTCTGAAATTCATATAATCATATTCCATACATGTTTATGTCATTTATTCTTCTATAATGATATTTGTTGTTCATTGTATGTTAAAAGGATTGTGGTTGTGATAATGATGATATTTAGGGGATTGGGACCTAGAAAGATTGGGTCATGATTGAGTTATGAGATGTGAGATATTAGCAATGTAAATAGGATATATGTTGGGACCCCCGATACAGAGGAGACTCTACCGAAAATTTGGTAGACTTTATTTGAAAACTATATATATATATAAATTACCATGTTTTCCATTTGATATATGATTGGTGTTTTATCTTAAATAAGAGGATGTGATATTTTAGGTAGTATTTGAAAGGATTCCTCATGTATACCAAATAATTGGTCTAATAGTTTTTAATTAATCACCCATTCCTTATAATATGAGACATGATGCTCATAATCCTTTTGATGGTGTCTTTGCGAAACCAATGAGTTTTGACATGTATGTGGCCCTTTTGATTTTGAGATCTCAAATGAATCAAACCTTTGGTGAAACCTCCATACAAATATCATTTATAAGTTGGTTGATGAATACATTGCAATTGCATATAAGTTTTGGTTTAACATTGCACTTTATATTGTAATGAATTCTTGATATGTTATTGCTTAACTGTAATAATTCATTCAAACTTGTCTCTAAATTTTTATCCAACCTTCAATTCTTCATTAAATAAGATTTAATTCTTATTACTCAAAGACTAATCATTCCATGTCATTTAGGCATACCCACTCGCATCCTTAAATTTAGGATTAAGAGGTCCTATGAATTGGTTTAATGGCCTAACTAAATCATCTTCCTTATGTTTCTTAACTCTAATAAACATGACAATTATCTTTGTCACCACTTGATTCACATTCGCCAAAATAATATGGAGTTGATTTAATACTCAATCGAGCTTCCATATCCATTATACCCAACTCGATCATATATAAATCTTGATAAGATACATATCTAATATAATAGTTACGAACTCGTTAGTTACTCCATTAAAAGTGATACCATTATTGATATTGATAATGATAATGATACCACCATAAAAACATAGTAATCCAACAATACGAGATATTTTATCAAATAACACAACCTAACCCAAGCCTAAGTTATCAATATAGCAAATTAAACCCTAAACCATAACATAATCAACAACTCCTCAAATCAATTAATTTTCTCCATAAATCACGTGATTCATCTATTAAATTGATGTATTTTATAGCTAATTAACATAATTATATATAATTTGACAAAATCCTAAATTAACCTAAACAAATCTAACCTTAGTCCTAACCATAACATAATCGACAACAACCCAAATTCATGATTTTTCTTTATAAATAGTTAATTAATATAATTTAAAACTAATTTAACAAAATCCTAAACTAACATAAGAAAATCTTAACCTTAAACTCTAAAACAATCCAAATTAAAAATTAGTACACAATTATCAAGTTAATAGAGGAGAATGTGTAATATACCTAAATTATTGAAAATGGATAATAATGGTGATGTAAATTAGTAGTGGTGGCTAGAATCAATAACAGACGAGTGAGAGGAAATAGAGAGGTGGTGGTGGTGGTGTCATGATGGTGAGATGTTTTTATTTTTTTGAGATTCGGGGAGAGAGAGAGGTGAGGGGTAAAAAAAACTTTAAGTTTTAATTAACTGGAGGTGTAGGTATTGCATGCAACTTGTGCGTCACAAATATTGTATGCAACTGTGCATTTACGAAGATCTTCTAAGAAGGACGAGGATAAAAAATTTGAAGTTTTAATGAACTAGAGGTTTAGGTATTACATACAACTTGTGAGTCACAAATATTGTATGTAACTATGCAATTGAAATTTTTTTCTAAGATAAACGAGGATAAAAGTAAGTAAATAAGTTTTACATTGTATTATTTTCTCTTTTTTTTTAGTGTGTCACTTTTAAAATAACTTGGAATTTAGTCAAAGATGAATAATGAAACAAGAAAAAGCCTTTTCTTTTAAAGCATGTAAGGAGAAATATCTAGGAAATGTATAAGTATAAATATTAATCCATCATGGAGTTGACACCATGCAACTTTCAAGTATTTTATTTAAAGAAAAAATGCTAATAAATATATTAATTAAAAATATGAAAAATAAGATTATAATTATTCAAGGTTTAGGGATGAATAAAACCGAATCCAATAAAATCGGATTCATTGAGTTCCATTTTATTTATTTATTCGGTTTTATAATTATATTTTTTATTCAATTTATGAAACATTTTTTCTTTCTAATTTTCATTTTGGTTTAGTTTGAATCATTGAATTTGCTATTGTATTATATAAAACATAAGCATTGCCACAATCTCTCTTTTTTTTTTTATTATTATTATTATTATTATAATGTCCTCAATCATTCTTTGAGAGAGGAGACACGAAATTTCTTAATCAGAATACACACACACACATATACATTCATTTTTTGAACTTCATTAATTAAAAAGACAAAAAGGAAACCGACAAGTTGTTCGGAGAAGTGCACTAAACAGTGATGTAGAAAACGATCTGTCGTTGACTCTCCTCTCCCACTTTCCGTCTGAATCTTCATCTCTCGCTCTCTCTCTCTCTGTGGACGTCAGTCCCCACTCTCCTCCTTTTCAAGGAACCCATAAAGCTCCTTTATTCCTCTCCACAATTTATTTAATTTTAATTCAAATAACAGGGGAGCTTACTGCTGACTGTCCTACAAAACACAATAATGGTTCAATATCTGGGCACAGTACGCGTAACTCCTTCCCTGCCCAGTTTTAGACGCCAAATCAATGTCCGCTCCTCTCCTCCATTTTCACTTCCAAGAAATGGGTTCTTCTCCTCTTCACTTTCAAGAAATGGGTTCTTCTCCTCTTTACTTTCAAGAAATGGGCTTTCCTCATCTTCACTTTCAAGATATGGGCTCTCCTCATCTTCAATCTCAAGAAATGAGCTTTCCTCATTTTCACTTCCAAGAAACGGGTTCTCTCCCTTCAAAAGGATTCTTCAAGCTTGTCGACAATCAAGTAACTAACCAACCATCTATTTAAACTACCTACTTTCAGATATCTCTGTCTTGGTTGTGTTACTTTTGTTTTGCTTTTTTTAATCGAAAAATGCTAAATATTAAGAAAACACGACAAGAAAAAAACCTATATATATGAACCATTGGATACCTGGGACCTACAAATGAGCTCACTTTTAGATTATGATTTAATGGCTCGTGTGCCTTTTTTTTCCCCTTGATGTTTTGAAATCAAATCAAATCAAGTAGGTGTCATTTGTTTTTGAGATTATTGATTCTGTTTCCCGACGAGAGATGTTGATGTGCTGCACTTTTATCAATAATAATATCATGCTGATTGCAAATTTTTGTGCTTTTCAATAAGTTTTGACCTGCCACTGCATTGAGTTTTTACAGATGCTAGTAGAAATGCTGATGCACATTTACAGGCTGACCAATCTGAAATTATTTTTATGGGGACGGGGACTAGTGAAGGGATTCCTCGTCTCAGTTGCCTTACCAATCCTTCAAATAAATGTCCGGTACTGCTGCGAAACATCCACATTTTGACACCAACTGTTTATGTTTTCATAATTTTTTCAAGACTGTCACTCTTGGTTTCATAGGTGTGCTCGAAAGCTGTGGAACCAGGTAACAAGAATAGGAGGCTTAATACAAGCCTCCTTATTCGTTATCATGGACCCTCCGGAAGGCGCAACATTCTTATAGATGTCGGCAAGTATGTGACAGAAAGTTCTGCTGTGACTGCTTTATGTTTTCATGCCATTGTATTGCTTAATGGTTTGATTAATCATGACTTTTTAGTTAGCATTATTTTCATGGTTTTACTATATCTAAACACATATTTGATCCGACTTTCTTTCAACTTCTATTCTGCAGGTTTTTCTACCATAGTTCTCTTCGGTGGTTTCCTGCATTTGGGTTAGTTTAGCTCTTCATACTTTTGAAATATTTAAGGCTTTTAATTCAGATGATAATAGCCAGTCGAATTTGATCAGTGGCCTTTTTCTTTAGATAAAACCACTCTGTTAGGATAACATTCAGATAAAGTATCATGTTAGCGTTGTCCAAGGAATCTTAAATGTGTGTGTGGAAAGCTGTTCCGTTGCAAGCATAAATCAGAATGAGGCAGAGGAATCTTTAGGTTTTATGCATGAAATAGAGAGGGATGGTATACTTGTGTATATTTAAGGTGGCAAGGCATTGAAACCATCAATGTTCTCTGTATAATGATATATGATTGAATTTCTACTTGAATTCATAAACTCGAAGACACACATGCGCATGCACAAATAAGGTGGTAATTATACTTGCTGATCATGGTGTATTCTTTAAGTATAAGGTAATGGATCGGTACTTTTTCCTTGATTTGCTTTAGTTTTTTCTGATTCTATTTTAATCCACCTTTTGGTCACAATTTTTTTTCCTGTTCTTATGGAGACATAAACAGCCACTTCATCATATATAGAGGAAATTGCATTTGTTGAGTATTTCGTTTTTATTGTATACATGACCATCATAGAAGTATGAGAGCAACTGAACGACAGCTAGCCTTAAGTCACAAACTGAAATAACTTGTACACTGGAATATAAAAATATGAACTGTTGTCAATGGTGATGTTTAGCATGTTATATGAATTACTTCTCCTCTTTAATAACTATGAGTTGGTTCCACATGGCACCAATGTACATTTTGATTTCTCAATTAGGTATTTGTTATGTTGATATTGTCGTTTAAGATCTCTAACAGAGTAACGGTTCAAAATGGTGGGCTGGGAATGCTTAACTAAATTGGTTGTTCTTTAACAGATTCTCTTATATTGCATGTGTCTATTCAGGTGTTTGCCCTTATGTAACTAGCTGCATTTCTGTCAGGCTAAGAACAATTGATGCGGTTATTATTACACATTCTCATGCTGATGCAATTGGAGGTCTCTAACTTGAAGCTTTCTAATGTTATATGTTCTAGATAAGGATAATTGAGATGGAGTGTCAAGTTTCTTCTTCTTCTTCATTAAAATACGCACTCTTGCAGGTCTGGATGATCTCCGTGATTGGACAAACAATGTGCAGCCTTACATTCCAATTTATGTTGCAGAGCGTGATTTTGAGGTATAAATTCCAAATTTCCAGCTATGCATTTCTTCTATACAAATTCTGTTGTTTCTGGATCTGAACATGTTCAGTAACTGGTAATATTATTATAACTACATTACAAGTTCTTTTAATGTAATGATAATTCCTGGACCAATATATTGGTTAGAAATTCATGATATGCTGGTCAAAGTCTTACTATAATTCTCAGTATTCCTTAGACTCACCGTTAACCATATCAGAAAATCATGGTTTCTCTCAGCTGCATAAGAATTATTACGATAAGGTCCTTTTCATCTATTTCTTTTCATACCCTTGTACTGTGCCTAATTGTTGATATCAAAACGGCAACACACCTTTTTTTTTTTATCATGTGAGCTCATCTCAGAATTGCTTGTATGATGTTAAATCATTTCAGGTGATGATAGTTCATTAGAACATGAAATCCTGTTCTGTTCTTTTAGTAGAAAACACGTGCATTTATCCAAATTGATGGGTGAATTGATACTTAGAATCCCAATACTGAATACACTGTTAAGCTCAACAATAGAACGATGGGATTGAGAGAGGAAAAGAAGATAGAAAGAGAAGGCAGAGAAAGAGATTGAATGAAATTGTTCTGAGTTCTCACTTGCATTACACGTTTCTTCATACCCGTTTATGTATGATAGTATAATATAATATATGTTGTAAATAGCTGTTAATATATGATAATAAGTGTTGTAGATATCTTATCATATATAGAGACAGATTGTAGTTATTAGTAGCAAGCAATCAGGGATATATTTAGGGATACTACTAGCATACAATAAAGCATATGTTTAGGGATTTGATATAGCTGTTAGTCACAATATTAGGCTTGTATTATGGAACAATATTCTATTTAATGAAAGGTACTCTCTGTTAAGGAACCATCTCACCTAAAAGCTTAAGCTTGTAGGTGAGGCTCCAAAATATGATTTATATTATTCTCTAACACACCCCCTCAAGTGAAAGCCCTTTGGGCTTGAAACTTGCACACAGGCCCATACTACCTTGTGTTTGATTTTTATCAAATAGAATGGGGGTGGTGAGATTCGAACTCATGACCGCTGGGTCAATAAGGCTCTGATACCATGTTAAGGAACCATCTCACCTAAAAGCTTAAGCTTGTAGGTGAGGCTCCAGAATATGATTTATATTATTCTCTAACACTCTCACAGTGAGAGATATTCAACAAAATTGACAATATACAACTGATTAACCACTTTATTCAACTACCAACTACCAACTATCTCAACAAACTTCTTTTCATCTAATAACCATGATCTTCACGTTTTCCATATTCTACACATGCTGCAATTCTGTTCTATGCTTGCAACAGTTATGGAACTTGAACTTGCCTCCTTATTGTAAGCTTGCCCCTTATTGTAAACTTGCCTCCCCTTTAAATTGATTCTTGTCCTTAAGAATCTACACAGGATCTAAGATGGATCAAGAATCTTGATAGAATTCTGGGAATTGTTTACTAAGCTTTTCTAAATCCTCCCATGTGGCATCTTCATCAAACAAGTTGGACCATTGCACTAAACCCATGGTAGCAGCTGTTACCTTAATTATTTTTTCTGTCTAAAATTGTTGTGGGAGACACTTTCACGTTTCCATATTTATCTATTTCTGGTAATGTGGAGGATATCACCACATTGTTCCCTACCTTCTTCTTAAGCAATAACACATGAAAGATTGGATGAATTGCAACTCCTTATGGGAGTTGCAATTTGTACGCTACAACACCAATTTTCTGGATCTCCCTGTAAGTTATATAGAATCTGGGATTAAGCTTGAAGTTTTTTCACAATGTTACACTTGCTTGCCTACATGGCTTTTAGGAATCAGAAAAATCTTATGATCAAACCTTCTAGTTGGTGGTAAATGTTTTGGATCATCAAATACAGATTGGAATTCTTCTAATACTGCTTCTACTGTTGCATTTCTAGTCTTTTGGTGTGGTTCCTCATAGACTAATAACCATGATCTTCATGTTTTCCATTTCTGCACATGCTGCTATTCTGTTCTATGCTAGCAGCAGTAATGGAACTTGAACTTACCTCCTTATTGTAACCTTGCCCCTTATTGTAAACCGGTAACATACACCTTTTATATTATATGGGCACATCTCAGAACTGATTGTATGATGTTCAAATCATTTCAGGTGATGAAGAAGACTCATTATTATTTGGTGGATACAAGTGTGGTTACACCAGGTGCTGCTGTCTCAGAGCTGCAATTTAACGTAATACATAAAGAGCCCTTCATTGTGAATGATTTGAAGGTATTAATCAATTTTCCAGTTAGTATTGAATTGGAGTCTTTTTTTAGTTGAAGTTTTGGATTTTATAGGCCTGTGACGAAGTTTGAATTTCTATTTTGACTGATAAACTTTTCTCCTACCAGCTAGGGTTCTCCTTTTGTGGCCAGCTGTTCTTGTGACAATGTAGTCATCAAGTAATTTAAGTTATTGATGTCAAAAACACTTACATTTATGTCTTTTTGATGGTGTTTATGCCAAATTCTAAATTTGGGGAAGGTTAACAGCAAACAGAAATATTGGAAGGCTCCTCGGTTGGAGCTTAGGAATTTTACTGTCATCATGCTCCTATGATATGAATTCTTCAGCAATCAAGGCCAATTTTCATCTTATTTACTAATCTAGCATCAAGTAGCATAGCCGAATGAGGATGATGGCAGAGTTTCCCTTAAAACTCTATTTTCCAGGATTTAGTTAAGGGTTAAATTATTTAATTGCTGTTTGGAAGTTAGAATTTATGAATCTTGTAAAACCATGTCAGAATAAAAGGATGTGTGTACAATGTTGATTTTGCTGAACAGATGGTCAATCTTCACTTGACAGAAATTCTCATCATGTTATGAAGTGTGTGGTGAATATATGGCTTATCGGACAAGATCTGAGACTAAGAGTATCATTTTTTATTGTTTCATTGAAGGGGCTAGTGGCTCACTTGTTTTAGATCTTACCTGCTTACTACGTGCTTTTTATAGTTGGGATCCTATGTATACAAAAATATGATTTTTAATGAAATTTCTTCTTTTATTGTGTGCTTATTTATGTAATAACGTGACCCTGCTTGTGAGGGTGTAGTGACCCAGTCTTGATAATTCTTTGAATTTTCTACTTTAATGTGAAACACAAATACACCAAATTCAATATATTATTCGCCATCTGGGATAGAGTTCAACACATTTACAGGGGTAATATCACTAAAGATTGAGTACCCATCCTTCTTCAGATGAGATCATGAGATGTTTCATTGTCGGCGTTTGACAACTCTTCACACATCTTTCTTTAATTTCCTTTCAGTTTACCCCTTTACCAGTGTGGCATGGTCGTGATTATTGTTCTCTTGGTTTTCGTTTTGGTAACATATGTTACATCAGGTATGGCTTAAATGTATCACAGATGTTCTTTTGGAAACTGTTATGCTGTCTGTAATATTTTTATCTAGATCCTGGAGCTAATTTTTCTCATGCAGTGATGTTAGTGAAATACCTGAAGAAACGTATCCACTCCTTAAGGACTGTGAACTCCTGATTATGGTCTCTCTCTCTCTCTCACACACACACACACGCACGCACGCACGCATTGATGCCCTAACATGTACGGGCATACAAAAAATAAAATAAAATCATGGTTTAATATGGCACACACATGTTTACTTTCACATTTCTTCTAGTTCATTGCAAATTGCTCCCCTTTTAGCTTATGATATTAAAATATATTCAGGATGCTTTGCGGCCTGATCGCTCTTCTTCCACACACTTTGGTCTTCCAAGGGTATATTTTATTTGCCTTTCTTGTTACAAGACTATATTATGAGGAGCTTCAGAACTATGCTCATTATCTCTTTCTTTTAGGCCTTAGAAGAAGTACGGAAAATTCAACCAAGGAGAACACTTTTCACTGGTACGTGTAAGCCTCCTTTTATATATTTTAGAAGCGCTGCCTTGCGCCTTTTCTGGAAGAACAGAACTTCTGTACAAGTTTCCATTCCTTTCTTTACATATGGTTTTGCAAAAAATGATCTAAATCATGTCATTCCTTAATTTACACTAATAACCACATTCAAGTCTTTTGTCATTCAGAAATTGCAAAGGTTAACTTGGTTCTTTTCCTAATTAACCATATTGAAGGTATGATGCACCTGATGGATCATGATAATGTGAACGAATATCTTGCAAAATTGATGGAGACGGAAGGTCTCGATGTGCAGCTAAGCTATGATGGGTTGTGTGTGCCAGTAACACTCTAGATTTTGTCACGTCTTCCCATTCTTTGTTCTCAGTAAAGGAATTCCTTAGCATGCAAGTTGAACGTTAAATGTCAATTGACATACTAAGTCATTTTTTTGTGAGCTCCTCGGATTCAGTCAATTCAGGGACTGATATTTGCCCCTTTTACTCCTTGCATATTTTAAGCTTGTGCTTACAACGTTACTCCTTGCATATTCTACATCATTTGCCAAAATTTCTAGTCCATAAAATGTATGCAATAGCATCCAGCAAATGTATGTAATCGATGCTTGGTATCTAGAAATAGACCAGTTGCTTGCTTTGACTTTTCAGCACTGGCTTATAAGAAGTGCTCGACTTTTCTGCCTTGTGCTGAAACGAATCTATAAGCGTTTCACTTATTTAGCTCACTTCTAAGCGTTTCTGAGAGCATTTATCGAACAATAAAATCGCTGGTTGAGTTGAATTCTTTGCCATTTGGGGTGATTGAGAAAGATTGCAGTTGTTTTTCTGACCAAGATTGCAGGCCATTCACGAGAGTAGGTTATCTCATCCAGGCAGCTAAACATCTGAATTCAAAGTCGGCATTTAACAGAGGCCTGGTGGTTCGTATATAATTTTTTTAATGATACAATTCAGAAAGATAGGCAAAGACCTCAAGTTGACATTGCTGAGTCAGAAGACTTCACCTTAATTCGTCATTAGAGGTAATATGCTTCACTGCGAAGTAAACTTGCCAACATATTTTGAATCAAAGGTTAGAACTTGGGATGTTTACTCCTTTGCTCATAGGATTGAGAATGAAACCTCCCGCTATGCACAACTCTGTCCTCTGCAAATATCCTCTTTTTCTGTTCTTCAATCGGATATTGCAGATGTCTAGTTTTCTGGCAACGTTAACTTTTTTCCTTTGCAAATGAATGAAAGTATAGTTATAAAACTTAGATAGAGTATATACCAATGTCTTCATCAATATGGTGCGTGTGTCTATATATATATATATAATTTTATTTTTTGTAGAAAAAAAAGGATTTCTTCTGAAAAACTTGTACCTCAAAAGAAAATAAATCCCTTTCTCGAGTATATAATTAAAGTTAATCATTTAAATAAAAATAATCAATTAACAAGTTATTTAGTTATGTTAAAGGGGGAAAAATGCATTCGCACACTACATATGCAATTATGTTAAGTGAAATATACTTATTGATATGTTAACCAAGCTTTTATTTAAAACCAAGCTTGAAATCTTGAGGGTCAAAATAGGTGTTTGCATTAAAAGATGTATGGAGAAGTGTTGATGGCTGCCTCATTTGGTACTAAAAAAGTGGTTTGGGGGGTTAACATGATCAAGTCAAAATCAGCTCCAACTAGACATAAAGTTTGACATTGAATGGGCTATGCCAAATGACAAAAGTGTCCACCCTTATACTAACCAATATGGTGATTTAATATGGTGATTTAGGTGATACTGAGAAGCCTAGCTTGAGAAAGGTGGTATCTACCAAACCACTAGATGAAATTTGCACACATCTTTGCTGTTTTTGTATCCATTCATACATTGTTGATAATGGTGTTGTTTTTAATATTTTGGCAATAAAAATGGTCATAAATTGAGAAAAAGCAAGGAAGATTAGATGCCTCAGAAGAAGAAAAATATGATCAAAAATTTCATCAAGTATATTGAAGTGACATGAGGAATCTTGACATTGAAATTAACAATTAAAAGAGTCATAAGTACTATAATATTTTTTATGTTGTAAAGGAATGATATTGATTTGATAGGGTGAGATTGGATACTAGAATATCCCATTGATGGATCAATATTTTTCATATATATTTCTTGTCTAGATTCATATAAAGAAAAACTAGGGTACTGGTGGATTGTCCAAACAAATCTTGGGCACAACTGAACATTAAGCCTAATCATACATGAGTCTCAGAAGATTACTAAATCCAGTGTACCTAGGCTCATCCAAACATTAAACCCAATCACAAATGGGTTTGGTAAGGTTATTGGTGTTTTTTACAAAGAAATCAAAAATCCAAATAGCTTGGAAGTTTCTAAATTCACTAAAGGGGACCTTTTACAAATATTAGGGCATCAACCACTTACCACCTTGACTAGAAAGAATGAATTAAATTGTCATAACCAAGAGATTAACCAATAATCCAAGATATATGTCTAACCCTTGAGCTACTTGAATTTTTTTGAAACATCATTATTGATGTTGTTTATGGGAAATTGATAAAAAAAAATCATTTATTTTTATTTTTAGAGTTGGATTATTGACAAGCCAAATCACTGTTGTTATGCATTTTTGGACCTAAAACAATACAAAAAATATACTGAAAAAAAAGAAAAAAATATTAGTAAAAAGAAGTACCAAAGATCAATAGAAAAAAAATCATTTCTTTACTTATTAAAGGCGCTATTTACAAGAAGAAGTTGAACTCAAAAGTGAACTATGATAATTGGATGTTTGAGGACCCAATTAGATTTTTTAGATTTATTTTTTAGGGATTTAATTACAGGGAAAATTGATTTTTAGACCAATTTAGGCCTTAATTGCAAGAAATTAAAATATATGGTTTAATTTGCAATTTTAAAAGATGATTTGGTTAAATTAGGGGTTTAGTTGCACAAAGAAGTTTATTGGGCAATTGAAGGTCAAATTGCATAATTTCAAAACTAAGGATCAAACTAGAAAAAAGGCGTGAACATAGGGGATGGAATTGATTTGAATCATTAACTACATTGAAAAAAAATGAAGTTTGTTGGTCAATTAAGAATCCAATTGCACAAATTTAGAACCAGTGACCATAATGAAAATGACGGCCAACTTACGGGTTGAAATGTTAGTTTGAAAGGGATAAAATTGAAAAAAATTTAAAAGTAAAAAATGATCGATATCTTAAAATAAAATTAAACATAAATAACTTCCTTTTGCTTCCCAAATAAAAATGATCATCTCTTAAAAGCATCCATCACACAAAACCTTTTTTTAAAATAAAATAAAAAAACTTGAAATTAATTAATGCACAAGTATCGCCTGTACGAGGCTAGGTAGCCCTAAACGTTTAAGCTAACCTTCAAAATTAGTTTTGTCTAGATTTTTCTTTACAAGCTCACATGCATAACATTAAGTTTTATTTGTTTACTTGCAACTTGCAAGTGCATAACACGTTGAAAACCCTCCCCTTTTTATGTTTTTGCTCGTTATCTTAAGCAAGTTTAAACTATTAATAATCATTACATAGAATTATTTAGAGCAGAAATGAGCTGGGGGAGCATTTTGAGACTTCGTCGAAAGCAAGATCCTCTTTCAAAACCTAAACCACTGAGAATAAAACAAGAAGATGACGAGAGAAAAATATTTATTTATTCCCAATTTCTTATCGGTATTGTGTGAGAGGGAACATGAACTCTCATCGGAAACATCAACTAGCAGAAAGACAGTGTAAGCTCACATTATTTTAGAGACAGATGACACAGACAAGTAGTGTCTGTGGTTTAACTTATAATTAGGTAGCCAGTAGCAAGCTAGCTAGCTGGTTCTAATTTCATCAGAATCTTACAAAGTAGAGGCATTCTGTTCTAAAGCTACCTTGTTGACTCAATAATCAGTCAAGCAATTAATTAACTAAGCCACAGTTATTAAGTTAGCTAGGTCAATTCTGTTCTTAAAGAACCTGGTATCTAGCTAGGGTTTCAAACTACATGGCAATGAAGTCAACTAACATATATTTATAATTTTGTATTCATCCCATGTTCATTCATGAATTTTAGGTTATGGCATACGATCTTAAGAATATTTTTGCATTGACTAATGTCATTTCAAAACTATCATGGTGAGTGGAGTAGGTGGTCAAGCTAGCTAGGCATGCATTCTATATAACAAGGAGAACGTGTATATATATACCATAAATAGATTGCGAGATGGGTTTTGGCCATGCCTGTTGGAAACTTAATCAATGAATCAATCATGCCACTGTTAGATTTTCTTGTAGAAAGCTGTGAAAAATGTCAATTGTCTACTAATTACAGTAACCAATCATGCAAGTGAATTAATACCGCATCCTATAACATAAAGAAATCCCTTTTTCTTTCTCGATATACAGATGACGGTGTCTTTTACATGAATACCGCGTGCCTTTTGAATAATTTATTCAGCAGCTCTTGTTTGCTTTGTGGAAGAACGGTGGTAAAAGGTTGGGGGTGATAGAAAAGAAAAGGGCTATCGTAAAGTTAATTTTTAGCAGAAAATTATTAAGACTTTGATATAAAGAAAGAAGAGATTTCTCTGGGGTTTGGGAAGAGAACAACAGAAAAGACAGAAAGTGCAACGTCAGAGTTCAGCCCGTAGGGATTCTTTTTTTTGCTTTTTTTGGTTTTGTGGTATTTGTTTTTGGATTCCTTCAGGATAACACAGACTACCCCTTCTCATCCACAGCTCTCCTCTCTCTCTCTCACACACACACACACACACACACACACGCAGTTTCATTATTTGCTGCGCCTTTTTTGTTCATGTTTTGTGTGGTTATAGAAAGGTGAACTTGTCCCTTTGGTTGAAGCCAACCAAATAAGAAACCATCAAGGTGAATGATGCTGAGTAAGGGGTTTAACTATCTGATCCAAAGTCTAAATATTTGAGAAAAATCAGTTTTAACTTCTTTTATTTTTGGTCTCTTTCTCTCTGTAGGTTTTCCCCTTGTTTTAGCTTTTTCTAGTTTTTTTTTTGGCACTTTTGGATGAACTCCAAAACCCTTTCTTTCTTTATTTGGTACATATATGTATGAGAACCAAGGATCTATGGTCCCGTGATATGCAAGCTTATGATTTCTAAAGCAGCTTGCATCTAGCAGCTAGCTTATCGAATTAAGAGGAGAAAGATGGTGAAAAGTTTGATGTTTCATGAGCAACAGAAACAAATACTGCAAGAGGAAAATATGTCTAATTTGACTTCTGCTTCTGGTGATCAAGCTAGTGTTTCTTCAGGCAACAGAAATGAAACTGAAACCAACTATGGAGTTCAGGCGCAACACTTTGCTCGTCCAGCTCAAACCCAGGCTCCAGTCAAAAAGAAGAGAAACCTACCAGGAAATCCAGGTTCTTAAATCCGACTTTAAAGTTATTAGCTTTATAGGTAATTATTTCGTCTGCGCGTTGCTAGTTGTCTTCAGTTTTACTAATCTTTTCGTCTTCTTTCTTTTTTGGGTGCTTGGATTCTTGGTGATTTTAGACCCAGATGCAGAAGTGATAGCTTTGTCACCCAAGACTTTGATGGCGACAAATAGATTTGTGTGTGAGATCTGCAAAAAGGGATTTCAGAGAGATCAGAATCTTCAGCTTCATAGAAGAGGGCACAACCTGCCATGGAAGCTGAAGCAAAGAACAAGCAATGAGATAAGGAAGAAGGTGTACGTGTGCCCAGAACCAAATTGTGTGCACCATGACCCATCAAGGGCTCTTGGGGACCTGACAGGAATCAAGAAACATTTTTGCAGAAAGCATGGCGAGAAGAAGTGGAAATGTGTTAAGTGCTCGAAGAGGTATGCAGTTCAGTCAGATTGGAAAGCTCACGCCAAGACCTGTGGCACTAGGGAGTACAGATGTGAATGTGGAACTCTTTTCTCGAGGTAACAAACCCTAAATCATTACTTAGCAAATCTGTACACGAACAAAAAGCCAGTTTTAGGACAGTAGTCATCATTTTTTATCAGCTCGGGAGTGAGGAAAAAAGGAATATATAACCAGACAAAAAGAATTTTCATTAAATGCTTTCTCTAAAAATCCCATGCAGTGGATATATATACATCCATAGATTTTGAATTATTCTATATCTGAATTTCTGAGGATATCATTATAGTTTTATGATGGTTTTGTTTTGTTTTCATTATTCATGTGCTTGGCGCTTCAGGAGGGACAGTTTCGTTACTCACAGAGCCTTCTGTGATGCTTTAGCGGAGGAGAAAGCAAGGACTATGGAAGGAGCGACGAGCCAATTTCTTTCAACTCAACCTGCTGGTTCTTCAAATCCCCATATGAATCTTCAAATGCCCCGATTCAGTGGTCAAGACCTGCATGCGTTTTCACTTAAAAAAGAGCAGCAAAGTAGTTTTCGTTTTAGGCCAGATTTCCCACCATGGCTAGCATGCCCACCAGGACTGGGGGCTCCTGGCCCACCACATTATCAGTCACCCATTGATCATCTGTCTTCCTCATCCTCACCATCAATCCTCTCAACAAGGTTAGGTCAAGAGTTCACACCAACCTATCAAGATATGAGTCCAAACCCTAACCCTAGTCCGGGCCCCACTCTACCGCAGTACCATTCAGGGCCATCCCCACACATGTCAGCCACTGCGTTGCTGCAGAAAGCAGCTCAGATGGGTGCAACCGTGAGCAGCAAAACTACTGGCTTGATGAGACCCCACTACCACCAACAGCAACAAGAACAAGCTCACGTGTCTGCCAATGCTGACAACGTTTCAAATACAAACACAGCTGGTTTTGGTCTGAATTTGTCCTCACGTGAAGAGCTGGCAAGTGGTGGCTTGTTTTTGAGTGGCTCGGCTCCTTTTGGGAATAAAGCTGGACCTCCAGTAGTTCCTTCTGGTGCTAGCAGTGCTACTGGTGCAGAACCCCCCTCAGGTTCTCTTCTTACAGACATGATGGATTCTTTATCTTCTGCTTCTGGGTTTGAAGGGCCTTCCTTCGAAGATGCATTAGGCACGAAAGATGTTAATTTCAGTTACTCACTCTCTAAAACAACAAGAAATGACCATGGGAGTGGCAGCAATGGTGGAAATGAAGGCTTGACTATAGATTTCTTGGGCTCCAGATCTCTATTTCATAGTGATATAGTCAGTATGGTAGGTCTTAGTAATTGTATTAACAGCTCGCATGAGCAACAGATTCACAAACCATGGCGAGTTTAGCTCTTAATAATGTGGAATTTCCTTTAGCTCTATCGTTTTAAACGATGATGTCCCCTCTCCCTCTATTTTTTTGTCACATTTTTGCTTTTAAAACTCCCCAAAGGAAAGAAAGTGAAGTAAGAAAGTGAATCCAAAACGAACATTATTAAGTGATATGGACAGGAAATATGAGTTTAAAAGGTGTGTTTTTTAATAAGGAAAATTAAAAAGTGAGCCAAGGTATGAAATTGGGATTTTATGGAAACTTTTTGCATTCTTGACTTAATATATTAAGATGAATAAAAAAAAATAGAAAGAGATAGGGTACGTGTAAAGTTTACCCAAAAAAACAAGAAGAAATGAAGCATGGTTTACCAAAAAAAGAAGAAGAATGATCCATGAAAAAAAAACATAAAAAAGATAAATCAAAATATTATTTGAGAAACACGACAAAATTAAATAATATTTTTTTATATTACATTTAAATCTAAATCCAATTAAAAAGGTAAAAACTAATCAATCAAATGATAAAATATTTGTTTGAAATTACTATAATTGAAGAATAAAACTTAAATGGTAAAAAAATAAAAAGAAAATACATGCCCTTTGTTATCAGTCATTCCCTTAAGTTTAAAAATGTATATATTACATAACGTCACCGCCGCTATTTATTTACAGTCATTCCCTTAAGTTTAGAAATGTAGGGATTAAATATTTTATTTATAAGAATATAAGGACCAGAAACTGTTTTTCTAAACTACAGGGTCTACGTTTATAATAAGCTCTTTGAACTCCAATCATCTGGCTGATGAGTGGGTCATATGATAAACGATGAGTCAACAGCTCTGGCTGGAGCGGCAAAAAGCTTTCACCGGACCTCCTCAGCTAACTGAAACTACTACCACTGCTAATTCGAGGAAAACAATGGCGAGAAGGAGCAGAACCAAAACGAAACTGTTTTTCTTACTCATCTCTCTCATTGCTTTTCTCGCTTTCGTTCCCGTCTTCGCTCCGCTCCCTTCTTTCTCGTCCCACTACTCTCTCTCTCATCGCCACCGCCACCGCCACCGCCACCAGCACCGAAAGGTAGTGACCAGCACCGTCGCGGTAACTTATTTTCTCTCTATATAAGTTCAACACTCATGATCAAAGGAAGCATTAATTAAATTCAATTAAATTTACTCTAATCAGGTTAAGCCTGGATCATTCGAGATCGACGACGACAAGTTCTGGAAAGACGGCGAGCATTTCAGGATCATCGGAGGAGACTTGCATTACTTTCGCGTTCTTCCTCAGGCATTTTTCTATTTATTTATTTTCTGTTTTTATGAATTAATTTCTGGATTGATTTTGTTGTGTTTACTTATTTACTTTTTATTAAAAAACAGTACTGGGAAGATAGGTTGGTGAGAGCAAAGGCACTGGGATTGAATACTATTCAAACGTATGTGCCTTGGAATCTTCATGAGCCACAGCCTGGTAAATTAGTGTTTGAGGGGATTGCTGATCTTGTCTCTTTTCTCAAACTCTGCCACAAGCTTGATATGCTTGTCATGCTCCGACCCGGCCCATATATCTGTGGAGGTCTGTTTTATCTACCCTTTGTTACTTACTGTGCTATGAGAGTCTTACATTAAACGTCAGTCTAATTAGTTGTGTTTGTTTGTTAGAGTGGGATTTGGGGGGATTTCCTGCTTGGTTACTAGCCATCGAACCGCCTCTCAAACTTAGATCGTCTGATTCTGCTTACCTTCGATTGGTATGGTTCGCAATGACTTTGTCGGTAATGATGAAATTGTTCATATATTATACAATTGACATTTATGGTGGGGATTTCAAATGGTGGACAAGGGAGTTGCATTTTGTATTGTTGGTGATTTCCGTGGTATTCATTGTTTTGTTCTTTTTAAGAATTGGCTATATATATTTAATTTTTCTTTTCTATAGTGACGACCTTCATCACTGCTTGGATTGATCAATCTGTTTCACCCTACTTTAGTGTGTTTTATTTATTTGAAGTTACATATGTTTACCTATTAAGTTCTTATATAAGAATACAATTACAAGATGCTTTAGTATTTTTATACTTTCATGAGAATGTTTCATTTGAATATCTATATGGCCTTGAAATGGGAGGCTCTGTTTTACTTATTTTTTAGATTGATGATGACTTATTGAGGCAATGCAAATTTGTTTGGGGTTAATAATGATGGAGTGATTGTATGAATTCTTTTAGTTCTATATCCCATGATCACTAAATGTTGTAATTTTGAATCTGTCTTTTATAGTCAACATGGACTTCAATTTTGTAGGTTGATAACTGGTGGGGAATCCTACTTCCCAAGTTAACTCCGTTTCTTTATAATAATGGAGGCCCAATCATAATGGTTCAGGTAAGTGTATTTGTTACTTCTTATTAATACATCTTCGATGATTTATAACAGAGTATAAATGTAAAAATGATGTGGATCTTTTTGTTGATCAACAACATCCAAAACATGAAAAATATCTCCTTTTAGTGTTTCTTTAACAAGTTGAAGAAAGCTATAGATCTCACTGCTAAGTAGTTTCTAATTTGTCAACAGTTAAATTTCTTTGGAGAAAGAAGTTGCCTTGATAATGATTTATACTCTTGTAAAGAAAAATAAAAAATTCACAACATTAGTTGAACTTTTCAAATTATATCTTTTATTATTTGTTTCCAATTCCCCTTGTCTATTGCTTATACATTGTCATAAAGAGAATAAAAGAAGATGGATATTTATGGATAAAATTAAGAACTTGGGAGGGTAGAATTAATCAATTAAATAGTCATAAATAATGCTTCTACCCAAAATATAAGTGATACAAAAGAGCACATTTAACAAGGTACGAACATCTAAAAGGTGAAGATTCTTACACTACACAACCCTATTTTATTGAGTGTGGATAATATTTGGAGAGAATACCCTTCAATTGTTGATAAAATTGAAAGTCATTGGGTATATATTCCCCCCAAATCATCTTAGAGTCTTAATACAATTAGAAAATTGATTTTCAACAAAGATAATAAGCTTTTGAAGGACAAAAACCACTTCAACTTTAGAACAAAAAATAAAAAACCCCAAACAAAATGACTATAATTATCAATAAACATAGCATGTGAAATAACAAGACTGATGCCCTATGGTAGTAAGAATGATATCAAAACAAGTAGAGTCCCGACTGCCATGTGAAGGAAAGGGATGATTTGCTTTTACTAAGTTTACATGAACCACAATCAAAAGACAATAAAAGATCAAAACAAATCTTTATTGCCCAAATAACTTTCATAAGATAAATCAAAACAACATAATTGGAATATTCCAATTTCTTATGTCATACATGACTATTATTATCAACTGTAGTACAACCAAAAGAAACAAACATAGGAATGAAAAACCAGAGAGGAAATAAATGTCCCATTTTGGGCCTTTTTTTACAATTTTCCCTGATGCTTGATTTTGCACATGACAATCATCACAATTAAAGTGAACTTTACAATTGTTATCTATCAATTGGCCAACAAAATTTAAATTAATAGATAAATTTGGAGACAAACATTATTAAAGAAAGACCCTAAAGTCCCAATCACAGTGATATGAAGAGTAGTGTCACTGGTTATTTGAATATGCTACCTACCCTCATGCTTGCCAACATTATGTAAAGCATAATTATTGCTAGTCATATGATTAGAGGTTGTGAAGTTTGTTAACCAAGAAGAAGGAGATTCCTCTTACCTTGTACGCCGAAGGCATAAAAGGTATAAATACTAATATTTTATATTATCTCAGGTGTGAGATAAGACGAAGAACCACCTATAGATCACAAATCCAAAGAAGGAACCAAAGAGGCAACCATTAAATTGGACTTGATAGCATTACAAAGGGCTAAAGTGTGTTGATTTTGAAATTGCACTCAATAATCTATAATGATGTGCCCTTTTTTTTCAATAATTGCTAAAATTTCTTGCTATGGTACTTTGCAATATGACCAGACTTCATGCAAATGTAGCATTGGGTTTGTGACTCCGATCTTCCTCTTCCATGCAACATGCACCTTAACATAGATGACATAGTTTTTGAACTAAGGCCAAGTTGAGTGACTATGTGTTGCTCTTCACTTAATTCCTCCAAACAAACCTCCAAAGAAGAAACAAGATTACAGTTGATTAAGCTAGCGCATGCAATTTCAAGTTTTGAGTTTAGTTTCATCAACAATTGATCTTTTTATCTCTTATGATGGATAAATTGTCATGTCGCTACGACCTCCTTAGGTTTGGTAGAATGAACTATCCTAGCATATTCACTCTATAAATTAAGAAATTCATAATAGAATTGTTCAATAAAAATATCATGTTGGTGATAGTTATCAATTTCTAACTACATGAAATTTTTGAATTATGTTATTTTGATAATAAATGCTTTGAAGATAAGTCCACTTCTCCATAGTGATAGAGAATGATTGAAGATCATTCACCTTACCTGTTTGATAGAACCAAGTAGCCAAGAGAAAATACATGCATCCTTGGAAGTCTTCCAAAATCAATCTAATCCATCTTCATGGGATTAGTGAGAGCCTTAAATGACCCATCTCAGTGACCCTGTAATTCTTTTCCCTTTACTAATATCTTGAATTGAAACTCCCAAATGAAGTATGTCTTTCCATTTAAAGAACAATAGAATTTTTTTCTTTTCTTTCATGATAAATTATAAAAAAATAAATGAACTAGTGAAAAAGTAGATTTTGATGCCAAAAAATAAAAAAGAACTTCAAACTGCTGAGAATGGAAACTCTTAAAATACCCAATTATGTGGTTGTGCTGTGTAGCCAAAACAAAATCTCTTTACACCAAAAAATTGCCCATATTCCCAAACCAAAAAGGAGTCTTAAGAGAGAAACCCAAGAAAAATATCCCACAACATGACCAAGAAAAAATACTCACCTAAAGAGTTGAGCACAAAATTTAGAATTTTAGCTATGAGACCATATAAAAATGGTTTGAATGTCTTTTAATGGAGAATCTTTCATTCACTTTCAAGTATTAACATAATTATATTGTACAAGCACTCATGGACTGTAATTACAATCTCTCTAAAAAGTAATTGCCGAACTATTCAATCAATCTCTAGATCAAGCTCTCTAAATCAATGCATATCAATTAATCTTTCTACATCAAGAAATTGCAGCTAACACTAACTGTGTGAGATAGAAAAAGGTTTTGATAGGCATTTGGAAATATATTTTCCTCTAAGATTCTCCAAAAATGATCAAAGATTCAGAATCATCTCACAAATGTCATAATCCTTTATTAGATCATATTGATCTCAATGCCAAATTGCTTGCATACTTTCAGAATTTGTAAACTAGTATTTTCAATGAAAGTGATTATCTTGCAGATCGAGAATGAGTTTGGTTCATATGGAGATGACAAAGCTTATCTTCATCACTTGGTCAAATTGGCCCGAGGACATCTTGGTGATGAAATCATTTTGTAAGAGTTTCTGGCTCTTCAATCTTCTATCCATGCTTTCATGTAAAGTTCATATTCAGCTGTTTCTTTCATGTATGTGCCATAATATGCTTGTACTATACAATTTGGTTGCATGTCTATGGCTTAGTTTTTGGTGCCTTTGTTTCATGCATAAGGTGATTACTCTCAAAGTGCACCCATAACTCATTTTTCTCTTCATGACTCTTTGAGGGTAGAAATAGGATTGTGACTCAATAATTGTATCCTTCTTATTCATTAAAGAATGTATTCATAACTTCTAGTTTGTAATTGTTATATTCAGTTCAGTTACTTGGGGAATTGTTGAGTTGGCAGTGAGAGAGCTTCAGAGTTTATGTGATATTATTTGATTGAAATTTCTGGCATCGATCTGGAATTTTAAAGTTTTTGTCATGGAAATATCATCAGGTAGGACTATATGGATTTGGATCACTTTGTACCATTACCATCCTGTTAGGATATATAACAAACCATTTTATCCATTAGTGAAGGAATGCAATTTGTCCCTAAGGGGCGTGGCGTGATGGCAAAGGGCTGGAGATCTGCACAACAGGTCTCGAGTTTGAGTCAAACGCGCATCTCTTGTAAGAGTTTGGGACATTCGGGGTTTTACTCGCTCACCTGGGCCCACAAAGTGTGATTTCCAAGGGTGGAGTTTGTCAAGGAACCATCTCACCTAAAAGCTCATGCTGTTAGGTGAGGCTCGATAATATGATTTATATTATTCTCTAACACACTCCCTCAAGTGAAAGCCCTTTGGGCTTGAAACTTGCACACGGACCCACACTATCTTGTGCTTAATTTTTATCAAATAGAATGAGGGTGGTGAGATTCGAACTTGTGACCACTGAGTCAACAAGGCTCTGATACCATGTCAAGGAACCATTTAACCTAAAAGCTTAAGCTATTAGGTGAGGTTCCATAATATGATTTATATTATTCTCTAACAGGGTTTCCTCGAATACAAAAAAAAGAAGATGGAATGCAATTTCCTTGGTGCCTACTACTTGAAGTTTCACATTGATCTTTCTGGCATTTTTCTACCCATCCAATTGGACGTCTATCACCACCAACCTAAGATCATAATTGCATTTGATTAAATGCATGTTAATTCTCTTGGATACAGTACCATCTCCTTTTGATATCCTGTAAATATAAAACAGAGTGCTGTGTATTTGTTCCTCTTTTTAGATTATATATCCGAATACATTTGATTTGATTAGATGTTGTGATTCTCTGTGCTTTGCATCCCATGTGTATTCATGTTTTCATCAATTAAAACATCATTGCATCATGTCCTTAAGATGCTTTATGGTGGAAAATTCTTTGTTGCCTGTTGCATTTATCCAAAATGTATTCAACCACAAGCTAGCTTCAATTTAATTGATTGAACTAATATATGCACATATCATTTTCAATTATTTAATCAGTATCCCTATCTTGACTAATTATTTCTAGGTATACCACAGATGGAGGTGATAGGGAAAATCTTGAGAAAGGAACCATTCGAGGAGATGCTGTCTTTTCAAGTAAAATTATGAAGTTTCTTTTCAAATTTATATGTGTACTTGATTATTACCCAAGGTGCTAAGATATCTTAAGTTAATCCTATTTTTATATTTGTCAATTAGATTCTAACCATAATATATTCCACATATAAATGCTATTATTTGTATTACATGTACACACATATTTTCCATGAATTTCAAGTGTACATGTGTCAATATTCATGCTTGAGTATCTGGTGTTTGTTATTTTAGGGTAAAGTGAATAGTCCAAGCAACCTAGACATATTACGGAGCATGTGTCAAAGGTTCTCTTATTGGCACCACATTCATTTTAATAGCTATTGAAGAAAGTGTGATCAAAATCAACCCTGTTTTTGTGAATTATGGGAAATTGACCATGTTATTTTCTGGATGCCTATGGCTGGTGGTTTCTTTTGTTCTCATTTTTGTTCTGCTTTTTTTCCCCCATGTAGGTTATATGAAAAAACAGTCATGAATAGCAAATAATCAAAGAGACGAGGGGGGGGGGGGGGGGGGGGGGCGCTTAGCATATGACCACAAGGCCATGAAGTCTGTCTCAAGGAAAGAACATATGGCATTTACGTTTTGTATATGACCTCTGTTTGGGTGAAAACTTATTAAACCATAAACAACCTGTGCTTTGAGTGAAACTTCTTAAACCTTGAAAATCTAGAAGTTCCATATTTACAAATTCAGACTTTCTATTGGAATGGTATATATCTTAAGCACACATCACATGTTGACATATACTTTATGATTATATGCAATTTGCAGCTGTAGACTTCACTACTGGTAGTAATCCTTGGCCTATATTCAAGTTACAAAAGGAGTTCAATCCCCCTGGAAAATCACCACCACTTTGTTCGTAAGTGCTTCAGTAAATAGTTTGATGTTGAATGGTCAGTGGTTCTACATTCTTAGTGATTGGTTTTTCCAGGGAGTTTTATACAGGTTGGCTGACACATTGGGGCGAGAAGAATGCAAAGACTGATGCTGATTTTACTGCATCAGCCCTGGAACAGATATTGTCTAGGAATGGTTCTGCTGTGCTTTATGTATGTCCTCTAGTTCAAACCTTTTTCTTCTTCTGAAGTATTTGTGTGTAAGTAATTGCATTACCTTTTTTCATTTTGTGATTTCTCTAAAATTTCCAGATGGTGCATGGAGGAACAAACTTTGGATTCTACAATGGAGCAAATACTGGTGTAGATGAGTCTGATTACAAGTCAGACATCACTTCGTATGATTACGTGAGGACTGACTTGCGAGATTACTGATTTTATGGAATAGAATGTATACTGGACTAAAATGATAATTTTCCAGGATGCACCAATCAGTGAATCTGGAGATGTGGAGAATGCAAAATTCAATGGTATGATTTATTTTTTGGCTCGGGTGGAGGGATAATTTTTTTCTAGCTGAGCTTTGTGATCTGTCCTAATAACAACTTTGTAATGATTCTGATTACTCTGGACTAGTTTTAATCTGGTTTGTTTGACATATTTCTTCTTGAGTGACAATAACCTAGAGTATTAAGGATTGATAAAACAGAACACAACTTGCATTTTTCAACAGCATTGGATTTTTCTTGCTGCGTGATGCTTTTGTTCCTGGCTGCTTTTGTGGGTATAATTTTAATGTTTCCACTTACTGATATTGAAATAGATAACAGGGAGGACAAAAACTTTCTGATAAATATGGCCAGCTCTGTTATGACCAAGACCCTTTCTTTTTCTTTATTCCCTTTCCACTATGTTGGAAGGCCAATAGGCACTTCAATGGAGGAGAAGCGAGTTTAGTGGGTAGATTGCACAGGTAAAAGTGTAGTGTGCCCGACTCTTGATTGTGCTTGATGGTGTCACTTGAGTTTAAAGGAATAAATATCATACATAAGCATATCTGAAGACTCTTACAGCAAACACATCTGTTAATAATGTCAATAGAAAGTTTCATTCAACTTGGAGAGGGTAAAAAATTATTAGCGGAATAAATATCATACATAAGCATATCTGATGATGACAGATAAAAGTGTAGTGTGCCCGACTCTTGATTGTGCTTGATGATGTCACTTGAGTTTAAAGGAATAAATATCATACATAAGCATATCTGAAGACTCTTACAGCAAACACATCTGTTAATAATGTCAATAGAAAGTTTCATTCAACTTGGAGAGGGTAAAAAATTATTCATCTCAGAGCATCTCTATTTCTCATATCGAGAGGCATGACCTAACCACTGGTAGCTGTGACATTGTTTAGCTAGCACATTTCCAGAGCATTTTGATATAAAACCTTGTGCTTGGAATTGAACACGGAAACATGCAAGAATAATTGCTGATAGGGTGCATGCCTACATGTACATTATACCTTTTATCATTGGTTTATTCTTTCTTTAGCTCCTAAAAAAGTAACTCTATGAGTGGTTATATTAGATATGGGATGATTTAAATAGTAATTTTTGTGTTAAATTGGTCATATAAGACAAGGAGTTGGCATCTTTAGCTGTATCAGAATTTTCTGTCCTGCACTATTAACAATATGGTGTTTGACTCACCCTTATCCTCCTAAATTAATGTCACTCTTATCCTCAGAATTTCAGTCATGTCCAAATGTTCTTGCAGTTTTTCTGAGCTGCCTAGCATGTCTCTGAAACTGGTTTCAGATTATTTTTTTTAATGACCATCGACTCAAATTTCTACTCTAAGCAGTGCTTATCTAGCAAGTTAATATATAGATCACTCCTTGCTTCAGCGCTGCGCAGGGTTATCGGGCTTCATACTGCAGCATCTCTTCCGTCAGTTCCTTCTAATAATGGAAAGATGGGATATGGACCTATTCAGTTACAGAAAACAGCATTCTTGTTTGATTTACTTGACAATATTAATCCAGCTGATGTAGTTGAATCCGAAAATCCACTCTCAATGGAGTCTGTGGGACAGGTGGCCAACTTTATTATCTTATCTATATATTTTTCTAATTTATGTTTTGTAGCTATCCTTAATGAACTAAAACCACTTGCTACCTGAAACTATTTCGATTCAGATGTTTGGGTTTCTATTATATATTTCTGAGTACACTCCAAAGGATGATAAAAGCGTTCTTCTCATACCAGAGGTATAAAACTATGCATAGACTTCGTAATTTGATCATTTGTAAAATCATTGTTTTTTTTTTTTTCCACTTTATGATAAGGAAATACAATGCTAGTGCGTCATTTTAATTGTGCCCGAGTTGCATTTCTTTTATTGGTTTGATAAAGTGAAACAATTTCTTTTTTCCCCAACATTGTATGCTGCAGGTGCATGATAGAGCTCAAGTGTTTACTTTATGCCATTCCAAAGATAATAGCAGAAGACCAACACATGTTGGTTCAATTGATAGGTTGTCAAGTAAAACACTTGGCCTTCCTAATGCCAAATGTGCTTCGAACATCAGCTTATTTGTTTTGGTACCTGACTATCCTGCTTCTCATGAAAAAAAAATACTGGTGGTTTTACGCAAGCTCCATATTGAAGTTAAAGTAGTTTAATGGAAATATTGTTGCTGTACAAAGCCATTGGTATTTTATTGCTGCACTTCTGAGTTCATTCTCTTGCTAAACTCCTTGCATGAGTTTGAGTTTACTTTGGCTAACAAGGGAAATTTTATCTATTTTTACATTTTTTTTCCATTTATTCATTGAAATACAGTACCATGACTTAAAATGCTTGCGATAAATGTCCTTGAAAGCAATTATAAGAAAGTTGCTTCGAGCAACAGCTTTAATTTCAGTGGGTTTTGTTTCCAGTGCATGCCAATAATGAAGGGGTTCTCTGAGATCTTTTTCCCTTTATTGTGACAGGTCCTCATAATTTGCATGTGTGGCATTTTTATATTGAAAATTATTGAATTCTTTATCAAATCAGTTTGTTTTTTATTCTGATAGGTTGAAAATCAGGGTCGTGTGAATTATGGACCATACATATTTGATAAGAAGGTAAACTTGCTCCTTTTTAATCTGCTAAAGCTGCTTCATGATTTCTTAATATGATTGTATTACAGTTTCTTTATATGCGTGGTTGAAACTCAAAAATTCAAAATATTTTCTTCAGCTCTATAAAATGTTGCCTGCACTTTCTATCTCTCGTGCTGGTGGTGAATTTCTAGCTTTCTTTGTCTGCCTGCTAAAATCTGAACATTAGGAAACTTGCCCAGCTAAAGAATATCTACAGTTTTGGAAGAATGCTGGAAAGTTAAGAAAATAGTTAAAGACTATCCAATTTCTCAAGCAGCTGGACAGTCAACACTTCTTGTTTTTGTCTCTTTTTTTTTCTTTTCAAGTTGCAATAATTACATGCCAAGTTTAGGACTATTATTCTGGAAAAAATCACGCAGTATTGTTTTTTGTGTGAATTAAAAGAGGATCCTTCAAAATCTCAGTCATACCCTGGAAAAATCACGTTGTTTTGTTTGTTGTGTAAATTAAAAGAGGATCCTTCAAAATCTCAGTCATACCCTGGAAATATTCACATTGTATTGTTTGTTGTGTAAATTAAAAGTGGATCCTTCAAAATTTCAGTCATACCCATGTCTTTTGATAAAGCTGTGTAGTGATATAGTCATTGTTTCCTCAACTTAAAGTATAACACAAAAGAAATGTGGTATGAATTTAGCATTGAAATTAATGGGACTAAATCTAAATTTTCTTCACTTTCCTTCCGCCTCTTGGATGATATTGAACTTTCCTCATCGTCTATTCAACTGGGTTTTTCTTTCTTTTACAGGGAATTTTGTCTTCTGTTTTTCTGGATGGGAGGATTTTGCATGGATGGAAAATGATTCCCATTCCTTTCCACAACCTGAACGAGGTTCCGAAAATCAATGCCATCATTCAAGTTGCACTTTCAAGATCCATTTCAGTATCAACCCAGACAGGATTAAAAGATAAATCTGGCAAGACTCAAATTCGTATAAAATGCATGAGCAATCCTAGCTGTTGCGCCATTTTTTGTGGTGTCAATTCCTGGTCATCATCTTTGGTTTTATGGTCAAACAGGAGTCACATTACTCCGTTTTCCATCTCATGTTCCAAGTTCGTGTCATTTATTAAAGCACAATAAGAATAAACAGTACATGTCAGTGAATCAACAGTAGTTTACTTTTATTTTCAGGGAATGTTTCTGAAGTGCCAGCATTCTTCACTGGCCATTTCTTTATCGAGAATGCAGACCAAATTCAAGATACTTTCATATCATTCAGTGGTTGGGGTAAAGGGATTGCAGTTGTTAATGATTTTAACATAGGAAGATATTGGCCGGTAAAAGAACATAAATTTTTATTTTCCTGCCTTGCTCAGTCCTCGACTTTTTCATGATATTTATTTTCCTACTTTTGTGTACAATTTTCCTCCGAGGTTGCAGTCATTTGGTCCGCAATGCAATCTTTATGTCCCCGCTCCGATCCTTCGTCATGGAGAGAATGTTCTGGTATGGAATGCCAAAGCTTATTTATATGTGGATGTACATACATGCAAAGTGACATTTGTGGGTTTACATGCTATAATACGCATATTAGTGATCACCAATTTTCTGTTTACGCTACTAGTTATGGAATCATCTTGGCATCATGTCTATGCACACCATGCCACCTATGCACACGGCTGATACTACACTGTTTGGGAGATGTATCAAACTTGTTTTTCCTTCTGAAGGTGTTTTTGCCTTGACTTGTTGTCTTGTTTTCTACTTGATAGGTTATACTGGAGTTGGACTTTCCCAACCCTGAGCTTGTCATACATTCGGTCGATCACCCAGACTTCACATGTGGTTCAAGTAAATCAAGCACGTATCAGCTTTAGTTACACCTTGTATGTTTGCTGCATCAGGGAGATTAGTTGACTTGCATTGCTGAAACTCTGAATATCAAGAACACACATGCTGCATTTTGCAGAATAGGTGCGCATTTGGCCACAGGGATGGCAGACTGATCAGCAAAATGGTGCCGCATGGGCTGAAGTGAGTTTTATACGCACATCAATGAGAATACCAGAATCATTTACACTGGATTAAGTTTACAAAACTAATATTATTGCCTTGCCACTGACACTTGCTAGGGTTTTCTACAAACTATCATTTGAATAGAACAGCACCTAGCTTTTATACAACGATTTATCGCTAAAACCCACCAATGTTATCTGCAGTATCGGATGTAAATCAACCAAGTCTATTCTTTCATTTCCTTGGCTTAAACATTCTGTCTAGTGATCAAGTTCAAACATCCTTTCCCAACATGGGAACTGGCAACTTTGCTACATACTAAAATTACCTGAGAACATATGAACCTAAAACTGAAAAGTAATCATTTTGAAGGTGAAATATCATTTGAATCTTTTTTCTGTCCAGGAATAGCAGCAGTTGCAGCTGCTGTGACAGCTGCTGCTGCAGCCCCTAGCTTCACACCACCAGCAGCCTTCATTGCACCTGCTACTTTCGCAAATATTGCTACGCCTCCTACAAGTATTGCCCTCAAGGCAACAGCTGGTTTTACTGCCATTTCTTATGGGAACTGCAAAATAACATTTATGTGAAAAAATCAAAAGGTTGTCCCTTCCATAAAAATAACAAACAAATGCAGCCGCTTGTGGAAATTGAAAATTATTCGAGTGAGATCTATATGGATGGCATAGTCAATACTGGATAGAGTTCAATTTTTTCCAAGTGATTTTGCGTGCAGTTTCCTTCCAGTAGTTAATCCATCACAAGTCGGACAATTGGATCTAGCTGTGTCAGATCCTCAATAATGGATAGAACCTTCAATTTACACAAGCACGGCTGCATCAAATTGCCAAATGAAATGCCTAGCATATCAACCAAAAACACCAAGGCCAATATTAACAGCTTATTACTATAAGTAACAACATCCTGACCCAACTAAAGCTGTTCTAATGTATGATTTTGCTGCTCCAATTAATAGCATGCCAGTTCATTCTTTCTTCATGTCCTTTTTGGAATGTGAACAAAGTTTTGAGAGAGAGCGAAAATCAATGCTTTGAGAAATATTTTTCAGCAGCTTCTCTCCATTTCCTTCACAGAAATGGAAGAGATAAATGTCCAGTAACTGACACAACACAAATCCCAGTCTAAACACCATTCGTAGTTCCCCTGCCCTTCGAAGTCGAAAAGACGAGGCACACTTGGCTAATCACATAAATTGTCACCAAATAGTTCTGAAGAAAGGCAAGAAGAAATGGAAGAACAAAAGTTTTCATTGTAATAAACTTAGAATATATGACATAACTAATGCTGGAGATTTCGTGAGATAGCAAACAAAAATGAAGCCTTCTTTCTATCTCATCATGTTGTTGAAATAATAACAACTACATGATCAAAGGAAAAACTATCAAAGATTGATAAAAAATTCTCTGCAATTCCATCCTATTCTCTCAAAGCAGGCGGTCTCCTTCAAATTACCTAACCAGTAAGCAAGCATAAACACATCCTTCTTGAATACTAAAATAAACAACTCAACTTTTTGTGCCCATTCTCATTTCTTCTATAAGAAGTACAACAGTTTTGGAAATACAATCGCTGCCATCACACATTTCATTCAACCATCTACCCATTGGCAAAGAGCCCTAATAATTCAGACCTCAACGAAAATAGCAGACTGTTCATTTACATGACACAATTAGCCAGCGCAGAAGAGTAAGACTAGTCTTAAAAAATACAAACACGGACCATAAGACGCAAAACATTAAATAGGTTGCGATTGGAACAGTTATTTGCAAAAGCTTCAATGAAAGAAACAACAATTGAAAAATATTCACAACACTCTTATCTCTTACATATTGCTAACCACATTCTTTACACTTTGTGCTACCAAACATTATCCAAAAGGGTACTGATAAAAAAAAAAGTTTGAACAAATTACAATCAGATCACAAAAACCCAGAACATATTTCACCCTCAATATCCAATACATGATCAAAGGAAAAACTATCAAAGATTGATAAAATTCACAACCCTCTTATCTCTTACATATTGCTAACCACATTCAATCATATGAATCCTGATACACTTTTCCTATTACAAAATCTTTTACACTTATTGCTACCAAGCATTATCCAAAAGGGTACTGATAAAAAAAAAATTGAACAAATTACAATCAGATACAAAAACCCAGATTATATTTCATCCTCAATATGCAATACATGATTTCCCCATACATAGAAAAGAAAAAAAACACAAGCACAAACACAGAGGCAAGCAGTAAAGTATTTGTTAAGTCAGAAGTAAGAGATGGTTTATTAGGGTGAGAAAGAAAATAAGAGAGAGAGAAAAACAGACAGCAAACACACATGATAATGAAAGTAGGCAGAGCAAGCAACCTTTCTTGTTCTTTCTTAGTTTCCTTTGTCCTTGTATCTTGTTGTAGCTACAAATGTTGTCTTTCTTGATCTCGTCTTGTTCTCTCCTGTGTGTGTGTGTGAGAAGGAAAATGTGAAGTGAGATGATACACGTGTATTATAATAGTATAATTATTATTTTATATCTGTTTCAATTTTAGCTTTATTTTACACTTTTTGATGGGATTAATTGGCTTTATTTGAATGTTTGATTATCTTTTCGGGTATTTTTGCACATGATTTTACTAAAATTATCATAATTTATTTTGGATGATGCTTTGTTTTTTCAATTGGAATAAAATATTTCAGTTTTGAAGCGTTTCGTATGCTGTTTTGGGGTTATACTATTATATATATATATATATAATTAAATATATTAATTAAAAAAACAGTCCAAATTCAAAAATAAAATTATTTAGAATTGTGCAATTTAATCTAAAAAAGCACAATAAAATGATTTTTCTGAACAAAATTATGAACATGTATAATATTACGAGAATATCATCATCAATTTTGCAAGGTCATTATATTTTCTGATTGCTCTGAAATTTTAGCATAATATATATAAATAAGTCAAGAGACTCTTTGTAAAATTTTATCTTAATCTAATAGTCGGATTAAGAGATGCAATTGATACTGTAAAATTATTCATTATTTTTTTAAAACAATACTATTTGGCCGAAACGGAACGGGCAGAACAAAACCAGTATGTTCGGCCGGTATTTGGCCGAAAAATACAGAACGGACCAGAATATAAACCGAGGTAAAAACGATATTGTTTTGTCTTGTTTTTTTAACTGATACGAAATGTTTCGGCCAAAACAGAGTGAAATTGACAACTATAGATTTTACAATTAAAATTTGTTATTTATGAAAAAAAAATCGATCAAAATCTAATTTATTTCTTCTCTCATCTATAAGAACACCATGGCTAGCTTTTCTTGTTCTTCGATTTCTAGGAAACCACACCAAATTCCACCCAAAAATCACTAGCCTTTATGGTGAACTTCTAACTCACAAATTACATGCAAGGATAAAGTCAAAAAAAGTCTCGGTGAAAAAAAAAAATGAAATTTATAGTGAATTATAATCGTGTGCACATTGAATGTGTTATATTAAAATTAACATATTTTTTTATATAATTATAATTATTATATTAATTCAAAATTAACTATTGAATTTTTGAATATAAAGATATTATTTAATAAAAACAAACTATGTATTTTTAAGGTATTTTGAATGTATATTAAATGATGAAATTAATCGTCATCTCCAGATGGAAGTTACACGCCCATGGAGAGACTACGTGTCGTTTATGCGGAGTTGACGTTCCACCAAGACGAATCGACTTTAAAGGAAAGTAGAATTAAGAAGGGTTCAGCGTTTGAGAGAGAGAGATACCATCAGCTTTCGAGAGAGAAAGATAGCAATGGATCATTCATTCAGTGGAGGAGGGAACTGGACAATGATCCCAAGCGTGCAGGCACACAGTGGCTCGCCTGCACACTCAAATCAAGACCAGTTTTACCTCCCTCCACCGCAGCAACAACCACAATTTACCCAGTTTCAGCAGCAGCAGCAGTTTAACCAGCAGCAACAACAGCAGCAGTTTCAACAGCAGCAGCAATATCAGCAACCACAGCCCCAGCAACAGCGTTTTATTCAACAACAACCGCAAGTGCAGCCACAGAACCATCACCACCAATCATTGGCTTCACACTTTCATCTCTTACAAGTTAACAACTCAGCCCTCTTTATCTACACGCGCGCGCACATATTGTTCTATGCAAAATTAAGGGTTTTGTTATGATTAATTGTTTGTTTGTTTGTTTGTTTGCAGCTGGTGGAGAACTTAGCTGACGCTATTGAGAATGGAACTCGGGATCAGCATTCTGATGCTTTGGTTGGTTTGTTTCTTTTCTTTTTCAGAAAAAGAATTAAAAAGAAGAAGAAGAAGATGAAGAAGAATTAACATGGGAATTTTCTTTTTGTTTATTGTGTTTTAGAATTGAGAAAAGATGAGATTATAAGGTTCGACCTAAAACGGTTTGTTTTTTTTGGATAGGTCAATGAATTGAACACTCACTTTGACAAGTGTCAGCACCTGTTGAATTCCATTTCAAGCTCAATTAACGCTAAAGCTATGGTAATTATCTATTCTAAAGCATTAATCTTTTTTATATATATATTGTTTTTGGGTCTATTTTCTCTAGATTTCTGATGGTTTATATATTATTCACGTTCTTATACTGTTTTGTTTTCATTGTGGAGATACTGTTGTGTCTATTTGCTTACATCGCGTTTGGTTTTCTTTAGAAAGTGGAACAAATGCAATGATTTAGAGTTGAGATGATAGAAGAAATATGGAAAATTTAGTGCATTGGCTCGCATTATCATTGGCCTGATTCATGATGTATATATATTAGCAAATTCCCATGAATTTTTCCAGTTTAGGATGTTTATTATATTAAGCCTAGTTGTCCATCAAAGTTCCAATGTTTTGATTTTGTAAACATTTTTTATTTTGTGCAGACAGTTGAGGGACAAAAGCGAAAGCTGGAGGAAAGTGAACAGTTGCTAAATCAAAGGAGGTAAATATTTTCTAAAGAGCGTTTCTTTGCTTTTGTTCTTGACTTGCTTCATACATGAAATTAATTTATATCTCAATATCAGGGAGCTAATTGGCAAGTATAGAAATTCTGTTGAAGAGCTTCTCAAGTCTGAGCCATGACTGCTTTTCCCTCTCGAACACAGAGTAAGAAATTACCTTAGAACTCAAACTGGACAAGTGTTTGCTAACAGTCAAGTGAAAGCAAATTATTAAGCAAAAATAGGAAGCCACCTGCTGTTTTGGGTGGTAGTGGAACTCTTAATTGTTTTTTGGATTTGCTTGAGCTGTGTGGTTGATATGGGTAGCAATGTTGCCGTTGATGTCTTTGGAAATTTACTTAATAGGTTTGTATTTTATTTCATTAACCATCTGTTTTTTTTAGTCAGTAATGTTACTTGAAAATACGATATAAAGTATTGACTTGAATTTACCTTTGGTTTTTCACCCATCAATACAAAGTGAATCAAAACAAAATTGGCTAGCTTGAGATGATTTGTCACGATTAAAGCTTACATAATAATGCAAAGATATATCCGAGCTCGGAGCTTGTTTGTGATGTGAATTTGCACACCACCTGAAATTGGCGCTCTGATTTGCAAGAAGTTTTTGATGGTTCCTTGTTGCAAAAGAATTTTTTTTGATGATTCATCGTTTGGATTACTCTTAATTGCTTTTTATCATTGCTAGTCTCAAACCCAGACAACTCTGTAACAGTTGCTCTAGGATTTTGTTGTTATTCCATCTCTAGTATGTGAACTGTTCGTGCGTTATGTTGATCTATACAACATGATCATCATTTGAATAGTTTGTAATCTGAAACTCAAACCATCCACAAATCTTTTCTATTGAATGACACACACACACCGGACATGGCTGCTGGTGAATGCACTATCTTTGTTTGCCTAGTTTTTTATCCTGCAGAACATGTATGTCTCCCTTGATGCTCTTTTATATACGAAAAACAAGTAGGACCAAGCATGGAAGAGTACAGAATGATAACAAAAGGATGAAATATCTTTGTGCTTGTTTTTTCAGACTTGAAATTGAATATTTTTGGAATTTGCTATTTTGCAAGCTGTTTCACAATGCCACACCAAAGTACAAGGGACCAACCGTTTTGATTGAGTTACTGGGGCTGTTCCTTCATTTAAAGAATGAGACCACCCAGTTCAAACAGGATTGTATGATTAACAAAACAGAGATAATATTGTTTGACACTTGAAAATTCTCCAGGCAGTTGCATTGATTTGAACTTTCCTTCACGTTTCCAACAAAGTCTTGTTTTCTGAAGTGAAAACCTGTGATGTGAACTGTTATTATTATTACATTAAGAACAAAGATAAACCATGTAGATAATTCATTGTTGCTATAGACACGGTTCCATAGTAACAGTGTAATTGCTATAATGCCCTCTCGTTTATAAGAAATTAATTCTTAGGTTTGGGGGTATTTCAATGTTTTCCTTTCCATATTTTGTTATTATTGAAACAAAAAATTGAACAAGGATTTGTAGTATTATTGAAAGAAAAAAATTGGAGAAAAAAAGAAGTATTGGGGTTGGCAGTAGGAAGAAAAAGAGGGGAGGTGATTGTGATTTCACAAGCAATTAGGATTTTAAATCTTTTTGGTATGGTGTTTCTTATTTGTATATAAAAATTGATTTTATTGTTAAATTGCATAATTTTTTTTATGAGATTTGGGTTAATGTTCTTGGGAACTTTTGGGGGGGAAATATAAAATTATGTATAATTGATGAATGTGACATGAAATGAGAGCTAATTGGTAAGATAAAGGAAAAAGGAAGCCCAATAGGAAAGGCCATGAATGGTCATTGAGGCAGTAATTAGGATGGGAAAATTATATGTTTTGCAAAATAATTATTGTATATATTGTGTTGGATGTGAATGTTTGTGTAATAAATGGATTGAGCATAAAAATAATGAGGGAAGTCTTGTTTTCCCAAGGTCAAGATTCATCCAAATGTGTATAAGAAGAGGAAAACTGATATTAGGCAGATTAGTCTACTGACTTTCAGAGAAAATCTGAGTGGTAAAATGAGGGAATTAGGATTAGTTTTCTTTTTAGGAATTGTAGTTTTGATTATTTACCATCTAAGAAAAATGATTTCATTTAATGTTGAATTTTAAAACTCTAGTTTTGGGTCATAAAATGTAGCTCAGCAGGGCAGATTCTGCACTGCAGAAAGTTTGCCATATTTGTGATGAATTTTGTGAATGTTGGAGGTAGAACTAAGTCATCAAATGTTGGATCAGCAGGGCAGACTCTGCACAGAAGGTGTAACGTCCCCATCTCTAGGAGACAAAACAAATAATCTTATTAATACACATTTGCCAATAAAAGAAAATTTAGTGTGTGTGTGTGTGTGTGTGTGTGTGTGTGTATATAAGGTTTCACCAAAATTTATATTGAAATTTTAGCAAAACCTTTTTTACACTAGTATATCTCAAGTTTCATAACTTTTAATTCAATCTTGACCCACTCATCCTGGGTCTATAAAATCACAAACATTATCCTCATTATAATCGCAATAAATAAACTATATATTTATCAACAATCAATAATTTGCACTAGAGTCAAGATAAATCAAGTCATATTGAATAAAATATGACAAAAAGAGTTAATTTTCTTACATTCCATTCTATTCCAAAATAGTGATCATACATATCAACCCAATACTTCTTTTTTTTCTCCAATTTTTTCTTCCAATAATACTCTAAATTCTTGTGTTTTTTATTTTTGAATGTTTTGGTAATATTTAATCTCTTTTTTACTTTGAAATTCTTCTTAAATTGGAAAAGAAAAATATCAAAATTTCCCTCCCTTTCTTCCCCTCACTCTGTTAGACATAAAAGAAAAGAGGGGTATTTATACCCTTCAATTTCTCTTATTTGCACTTAGACCCCAATTTCCTTTAAATGTTTTTTTTTACCCCACATCTTCTTTTCTTAAAATTAAATCCTACTCTTTACATTTCCTTCAATTCCACCCCCTAGTCAGCCTATTTTATTTTTCTTTTAATTCATTTTTTTAATTTAAAACTAACCTCAATTAATTCCGAGTTAAAAACTACAATATCTTGAATATTTTGTTTGGATGTTATATCCAATTTTTCCAAATTATCATTTTATTTAAACTTGTTCGTGAACTCTTCCACGTTGATGTTTTTTCATTTATTTAGTTTATAATTTACACCTATATTTATTTCCTGGGGTTTACAGAAAAAGAGTTGTAGTCTTGTATTTTAGCTTTTCAACGAGATCAACTTCATACAATACAAAGTTCTATAACTCTAATTATAGTGAAAAATTTTGGCAAAGGTTGTAATGCGATCTCTGCTAGTAGATTTGAGAAAAAGAAAAGAAAAGTGAGAGGTCACGAAGTGATGAAGTTAAACGTGTTAAGAGAAAATAAACAAGTTATGTTTAAAAATTGGTATTTATAATAATATTTTGATTGGCAGATGTTATAAAAATAAAAAGGAAAGAATAACAAATTTAAAGACTTATTAGATTGTTTTGGTCTGGTTATTATGAAGTGTATTGTTGGATGAAAATGACTTATGATAATTTCTTGTAATTGCAAGAGGGACCAAGAGTTTGGTGTAGATCGTACCAAATGAATGGACATGGTGGTGACTAGCATACATTTAGTGTATGATAGGATCTCGGATAAAGAGATTACCAAAATAGCTAAAATGTATTTTAGTGTATGTTAGGATCCTAGATAAGGGGGTCATCATAAATGACTGGCATACATTTAATGTATGTCAACATCCTTGGGATGAGGATTACTATACACATGCTAATATACATCAAGTGTATATTAGAATCCCGGATAAAGAGATTATGGTACAATATTTAATACACATTTGTGTATGTTGAAATTAAGAAGAAGAAAAAGAATCAACGCACATCCTCGAATAAAATGAGGCGGTATGTTAGGGATCCGGGAAGGGGTCTTCTCTGATTGCTGATGTCAGCAGAGTGATGAGGGTATCGACAGTACTTAGTATCAGCAATACATAAATGAGAAAGATAGTTTTGTGTTTCAAATAGTTATGCTGATTATTATAATTATGTATGATTGTATATTGTGGATTTAATAACTTTAATACTATTTTTAAAAATTTTCTTTATGAAATTTTCTTGTATTTTCCTTTCAGGTCCATCATTTGCACGTCAGAAGTAAATCTGTTGTTTCTTGTATCTAGTAGTATTCTATATAAATTAAGTGTTGATAAACTGATATATATGATTACTATTTTGAAAAGATTGGAGTGTAAGAAAATGAACTCTTTTAGTCCTATTCTATTAAATTTGACTAGATTTATCTTGATTCTAGTTCAAATTGTCGATTGTTGTTAAATGTATGATTTATTTATTTCGGTTGTGATGAGGATGATGTTTATGTTTTTGTAGACCTATGATAATTAGGTTGAGATTGAATTAAAATTTATATTATATGTCGATAACTTGGGATATGTAGTATAAGGAAGGTTTTACCATAATTTTGATAGAAATTTCAACGAAACCTTATATATAATAATATTTACATAGTTTACATGATATTAATATGATTTACATCTTCTTTTCTTAGAGAATGTTTATTAATAAGATTATTTTTTTAACAATGGATTTTTCATTGCTAAACATAATACAATAATGATCCATTGCTACATCAGCAACTGAATTTCAGTTGTAGCATAATTTCTTAATAGTATAAGTTTTTTGATTTTTTTATTTAAAAAAAATGTTGGATAAGGTATATTTAGTGTATGATAGGATCTCGGATAAAGAGATTGCCAAAAATGGCTAGCATGTATTTTAATGTATATTAGGATTCTGGATAAGGGGATCATCATAAATGACTAACATACATTTCATTTATGTCAAGATCCTTGGTATGAGGATTACTATACACATGCTAATATACATCGAGTGCATGTTAAAATCCCGGATAAAGAGATTATGGTACAATATTTAATACACATTTGTGTATGTTGAAATTAAAAAAAAAAAAAGAATCAACGCACATCCTCGAATAAAATGAGGTGGTATGTTAGGGATCCAGGAAGGGATCTTCTCTGATTGTTGATGTTAGTAGGGTGATGAGGGTATTGACAGTACTTAATATTAGCAATACATAAATGAGGAAGATAGTTTGTGTTTCAAATAGTTATGCTAATTATTATAATTATGTATGATTGTATATTGTGGATTTAATAACTTTAATACTATTTTTTCAAATTTTCTTTATGAAATTATCTTGTATTTTCTTTTCAGATCCATCATTTGCACGTCAGAAGTAAATCTGTTGTTTCTTAGCTTTTTGTATCTAGTAGTAATTTATATAAATTAAGTGTTGGTAAACTGATATGTATGATCACTATTTTTGAAAAGATTGGAGTGTAAGAAAATTAACTCATTTTGTCCTATTCTATTAAATTTGACTAGATTTATCTTGACTCTAGTTCAAATTGTCGATTGTTGTTAAATGTATGATTTATTTATTGTGGTTGTGAAGAGGATGATGTTTATGGTTTTGTAGACCTATGATAATTAGGTTAAGATTGAATTAAAATATATATTATATGTCGATAACTTGGGATCTATAGTACAGGGAAGGTTTTACTAGAATTTCGATGGAAATTTCAGTGAAACCTTATATATAATAATATTTACATAACATTCTTTACATGATATTAATATGATTTACATCTTTTTTTTCTTAAAGAATGTTTATTAATAAGATAATTTTTTTAACAACGGATTTTTCATTGCTAAACATAATACAATAATGATCCATTGCTACATCAGCAACTCAATTTCAGTTGTAGCACAATTTTTTAATAGTATAAGTTTTTTGATTTTTTTATTTAGAAAAAATGTTGGATAAGGTAATATATTCAATTTGTTTTTTTGTAAAAATATATTTTACTCGCGACGAGAGGGTTAAATAACTAGTTTTTCCTATAACCTTAAATGTCCGCTTTGGAGTAGTTGTCGCGAGCGAAGCAGAAGCTTACCTTTTGAAAACAAGGCAACTTCATCCAAAAGGTGAGCGAGGCATTTTATTAATTTCCTCGAGAAGAGTGTGCTTCTGGCAGAAACTGAAATCAAAGATCCACAAATTAGTGATTACCATTTGCTCTAAAATACACATCATGGGTATATGGTTCCTTAATTTGCCGTGATTGTATTTTGGGATAAGTTTTCCTCAAAGAATATATGATCTTCAGTTGATAGTTCAACCTCATTGCCATGAATTCCACCACAACTTAATTAATTTATTTTTTATTCAAGGAAACTTCATCTTTTTAGGCACTCTTTGCGAGTCTAGATTAAACAAGTAAAACTCTAACTGTCCCAGATTCTTATAAGGTGAACATACACTGACTCGAACCTAAAACCTACAAGTCAGATCTTAAACTTTTTGTCACCACGTCATGCCCCTTAAAAGACATTACAACTTAACATGCATGCATGGTGGTAAAAAACACATCCTAGTGATCAGCCATTCAATTAATGAAAGGATAACCTTGCTAGATAATAATTTCGTGTCCCTAACATGTCAAGATCATAAATATTTTAACTGCTCTCAAATAGCAAACCGTCAGGCATTTGATGGCATCCAAATTAAGGGGGCATGCACTACTGTATTTAATTAAACAAGTAATTAGAATGTCCTAAACTCTTTAGAAAACTTGACTAAATCAGAATGTATTAGCAAAATCATTTTGGTTGTGATTGTTTTGACCTTGTAAAGCATTCTAAATACAGATAATCTGATAGAAACTCTATTTTTGGCTCTAATTTGAACACCACACGTTAATTTTGAGCAACTAATTACTAAATTTGACTGTCTGTAGTGTTTTCTGAATACTACTATACTCGTATGGCCAAAAATAGCCATCGCTGTAGTCCATCGTATATCATAATTAAGTAAATCAATGATCTGTTAATTATTGCATGCGCCAAAAATAATTGACTGTCTCTCTCTCTCTCCCTCTCTGGGCTGTCGTATATCATCGTCCTCATCATCATATGTGTTTGTTGGCAAGGAGAAAAGAAAGGGTCTAAAAGCAGCAGCAGAGAGAAAAAAGAGAGGAGAAAAGCCATTTCCAAATAAGAAAACAGCACCAGCCCCGCCGGCAACGCATCCGAATTCTCTCATCATTTCTAAAACAACAATAGCAAACAGCAAAAATATGAGCAATATTTCAAGGACTGGTAACTGCACCACCCAGGCCTGCGCAGCTTGCAAATACCAACGCAGGAAGTGCGCTCCTGACTGCATTCTCGCCCCTTATTTCCCTCACAATCGCCAGAGACAATTCCTCAATGCCCATAAATTGTTTGGTGTTAGCAATATCAGCAAGATCATCAAGAACCTTAACCCTCCTGAGAAGGACGAAGCCATGCGTACCATCATTTTTCAATCAGATGTCCGAGCGAATGATCCTGTCGGAGGATGTTATCGAATGATTCGAGATCTCCAACGTGAGATTGAATACTCTAGGGCTGAGCTTGATTTTGTTCTTCACCAGCTTGCTATATATCGCGCCCAGGCTGCCGCCCAGCAGCAAACTCAGTTGATCCAAGCACAGGCAGTGGCAGCTGCCGCCGCCGCCGCCGAGGCCCCTGGTCATCAGACCGATCATGACTGCCAAGGTATCATCATTACAGATACTTTCGACATGTACGACCCAGTCATGCAATACCATGATCAGTACCCGCAAGCACACCAGGACCAGCAAGAATTTGTCATTCATAATCCAGATAATAATCAACTGCATTTGCAAGATCAGGATCCTGCAAATGCATGGGCCGCCGCGGCCAACGTGCAGGATATTTCTAGCTTGTCGATATCATCGTCGCCTAATTACTTAGATGATCAGGTCAAGCAAGATTACAACGGTAACGATCAATGTAGCACGCAAGATGATCATTCGAAGCCGGACGTCCTTGATCATGCCAACAACGTCAACTTCGAGCCTGACGATCAAGATCAGTTAGTTGATATGAGGTTTGTACCGTCCACGCAGTTACTTATATCATCGTAGATTAATCAATAATGTAACCATATATTATCAATAATTAATTCAACTTTTCTTGTTAATCTTTTAAGCTTAGAGAGATGACTCATGCAGAAATTTAGATTAATTAAGTGCGCAAGCATGCATGCATGCTTTGATTTCTGAGCTTGTACCTTTTGCATGAATTATTACAATCAATGTTCTTCTGTCAGGGATCAGGGATGGTCTCATTTATATATGCATGAATTAACGACTAATTAATCTGTATTTTTAACAGTTTTTTGTTTTCTTACGTAATATCTTGATGTTTAACATTACTCAGTACAAGTACGAGGAGATGATCATTAGTTAATTGCAGTCCTGAGATTGCTGGATGCCATTTACGTAAACAGAAGAGATAATCAGAACGTGCTTTCAAATGACCGATGTAAATTTAACCCAGAAATATTGAGGGTTGGGTTAAGTTAAAGACAATGAATTCAAGTAAACGGTTGAGGGGCGAAATTATAAATTATAAGAAATGTAAAGAGATATAGCTTAATTATAAGAAGAAAAGATGTGGGGGCAAAAATAATACACTTAAAAAAATAGAGCCTAAGTATAAATAAGAGAAATTATAGGGTATAAATACCCCTCTCTCTTGCTCTTCAATGCTAACACCAGATTTTAAGAGAAAGAAAAGGATTTTTATTTTGTTCTTTTTAAATTCAGAGACATTACAAAGAAAGAGAGGAACTAAGTGTTATCAACACATCTATACATCAGAAACACAAGAATTATGAGTGTTTTTGGAAGAAGAAATTGGGGGAAAATAGGAGAGTAAGGACCACAACAATTAGGAGTGAAAAAAAGGGTGGAAATCTTGATTCTACAAGCATTTAGGACTTGAATATCCTTTGGTAAGATGCTCCTCACATCCATATAAAAAGTTATGAACTTAATTGTTAAATTTCATTGATTTTTCATGAGATTAGAGTTAGGGTTCTTGAAAAATATCAGTGAGGGGGGGATGTTATTAAATTGATGATTGTGGCATGTGATAGGATGAAATAAAGTTGAAATAGCAAGATAAATGGAAAGAAAAAGGGGAGTTCCTTAGTAATGGTCATGGTTGGCCATTGAATGGACTGATGAGAAGAAAGAGATTGTGGTTATCCTTGTTAAAATTTATTGTAATAAGTTGTTTTGGATGAGAACATGTGTGTGTTGAATGAATTAAGCATTAAAGAAATGAGGGATTCTTCATGCTAAAATTCCTACATATAGCCTGAACCTTTATTATTTTCATATTCTTGGCAAATTTCAATCCTGACTTCAAATATATCATTTTCTCTTATCTTGATGCATTATTGTACCTACCATATATGGTTAGAAATATTTATATTCTAGGCTCTTCTAATGCTACCTTTCCTATGGATGCCTCGGTTGTCCAAAGTCAGTATTATTTTGATGAGGCTGTTCATTCCTTCTTCTTTACTCCAATTATAAATAAGGACATTAAGAATTATTCAGTATCATTAATGATAAAGCTTCTAGTCCTTATGGCTTTTCATCCTCTTCTTTAAAAAAAATCATGGAATATCATTAGTAATGACTTTAGCTTGTCTATCCAAGATTTTTTTTCTCCTTCGATGAATTCTGATATAAACAAATCATTCCATTATCTTTCTGGTACTTAAATCTATCAATGTTTCCACACGAGTTGATTTCATACATATATCATATTGCAATGTCAACTACAAAGTCATATAAAAAATCTTAACTAGCAGATTGATAATGAATCTTCAAGATATTGTTAGTCTAGTTCAAAATGATTTTTTTTATGGCAAAGCCATGCTAATAACATCCATTTGGTATAAGAGCTTCTTTGGCATTATAGTTATAAGAGGTCCCCCTTATAATGCCTCTAAAAAAAAAAATTTTGGAAAGCATTTGATTATGTGCAATGTTTGTTTTAAGAAAGTTGTTGCTTTTGTTTGGCTTCCCAAAATGTTTTATTAATCTAGTTATGAGGTGTGTTAAAACTACAACGTTCTCTATTGGTGTAAATAGTAATTTGTTTGGTTTTTTTCCTTTGTAAAGGTTGTGTTAGACAAGATGACCCACTGTCTTCTTACTTGTTTATTACTTGTATATAGTACTTCTCTAGGATGCTGAATATTGCCTTCCAAAACCAAAATTTTTAGTGTTTTTGGTTTCTGTGTGGAGACTAAGAGTGTAAGAATTGATCCCAAAAAAAATTCTCTTTTTATTTCCCCATCTCCTTCTCTTGTGTGGATACATGTATATAGGTAAAATATTTTTTTAATCCCTCATATTTTTTTTCTTTTCAATTTTGGCTGCTGTGTCTAGATATTTTTTATTTTTTCATTATGTGTTTTTTATTTTGAAACAAAAAAACATCAAGATCAAATCAAAGACATAAAATCAACGATTTTTAAAATAACATGTTAAAAGTTGAATACGTTGAAAAGACATTTAAGATTTACAACACTGAAAATACTAAAATGACACAAATACATCAATTTTTTGATTTTTTTCTATTTTATTTTGGCTATTTTCAAAGATGCTTCAAAAATGGATTCAAAAATTGGATAGCAACAAACATTGCATAAACTAAATTAGCTAATACAAATAATTTATGCTTGCTAAGGTAGCTTTCACATTATGATTCTTAATCCAGACTCTATGAAATTTATCTTTCAATTTCTTGACTTTATCAACAATTCAATGAATATCATTAAAGGTCTGTTTGGTATTGCGTTGCTGTTATGGTTGAGGTTTAAAAAAAAAACAGTTTCATGAAAAGCATTTTTAGTTACGGTTCATAACTGAAATTGAAGTGTTTGGTTAAAATTATGATTGAGTTTGAGGTTTAATGAAAAAACAGTTTTATGTGTTTGGTTACCATGTTTTTCATATTGTTGTCAACTTGTGAAATTACTTTAAAGGACACACACACATACATCAAAAATAATATCAACTACATTCCTAAACAAATAGTATTTTAACGTTGTTTAGAAGACACTTCTATTCTTAGATACAAAATTGAGAAAATAGTAACATTAATATATAAAAATGACATTTTTTTCAGCTTTGCTTATGGTATATATATTTTTTAAAGCATTCTTAAAACGTAATGCCAAACATCTCATTAATCATCTTCTCGAATTTAAATTTTAAAATTAGCTTTAAAATGTATTTTCTTAAAAATAATTTTTGAAAGGCAAAAATAAATAAATCAAACACTTAATAATATGTTCAGTATTGTGATGCATGATGATTTTGAAAATTATTCTTTTAAAACAATTTTTTCAAGTGAAACGTATTTTTAAAACACAAAAAAAGTGATTACTCTTCTAAATATTAATCTTAGAACTTGTTTAATAAAATGTTAAAGGTTGTTTTTCAAAGTGTATTTTAATTATAAATATATTAAAATAATATTATTAAAATTTATTCATAATATTAACAAATCAAAACCATAAGAAAACAAATAATTTTTTTTTTCAAAAACATTTAGAAACAAAGAGGCTAGTAATATTATATTGTTGTTTGATTGATTTTTAAAATAAATGTCTATTTTTATATTTTCTTAATAACTCTAATATTAAGATATTAAAATAAAAGAAATCACTTTCAACTACATTTCTAACATAGGTCTTCAGTTTGTACAATAAAATGAAGAGGGAGTACAGTCCAGCTCTGCTTTTTCAGTTTAATGAATCCTTCACTTCCTAGTTGGCTGGTGACAAGCCACGAGAAGTAAATGTTTAAGATGTTATTTATCAGTCATTTATGCTTTCTCTAGACTTATTAAAAAGCTGTTTGTTTCCGCTTTTCAACAGCTATGCTGTAGAAATTAAATTTTTTTTTTATTTTAAATGAATATATTTTGATGTTTTTAGATCATTTTAATGTGCTGATGTCAAAAATAATTTTTAAAAAATAAAAAAAATATCATTTTGATGTATTTCAGCACGAAAAACACTTTGAAAAGCTACCGCAACTACTCTCCCACACAGGCCCTAAGTTAATTGACTGTTCAACTCCTAATTTTTTACTTGTAATTAAAACTTAATTTTTTAAATCAGTTTATTTTTTAATTTAAATTAAAAATATTCTCTTCCATTAATTATCAAATACATGATGAAAAATAACATCTAAAAACATAGTTGGAAATCAAATGTAGCCAACGTAATTTCCCCCATGTTCCGTGGATCGCATTATTTTATGTAAGAATTAATTATGTGTGCACAAGTAGAAGTGACATGACAACCACTCACCACATAAAAGATGTGACTCACACAATAGGACAGGCCAGTGAATTTCTGGTTTAAATATATCTCATGAACAATAAAAAAAGACGAATCATTTAATTCAGGAATCAAAGCTTCCGAAGTCAGTAAATGACAGGATGGAACTTCCCCACAAAGAGAGAGATGGGTCCATCAGTGCTATTTGTTTTGTTAGATAAATTAGTTTCCGTACAAATTTTACATTTTTTAATTATCAAAATTACTGATAAACATATAAAAAATAACTTAATATTTTTTTTATAATAAAAATAATTTAAAACGAATTTAAAAGTTGGAACGCAAGAAAAAAAACCCTAAACCAAATGTACAGTGAGCAGAATTCTGTCGGTGCATTGCCAGTCAAGAATATCAGAATTTCAAACATAGAGCAGCTGGCAGTGTTGTTACACGCAGAAGCTGGTCTAAATATCTATTTTAATAATAAAAATATTAGAATTTTTTATTATGTATCTCAAAAATAATAGTAAATACCATAGTAAGATAATTACAATGAGAATAGTAATGAAAATCATATCTTCAAAAAGAAAAGAAAAACAGATTTTGAAAAGAAAAAAAAATATCCATCGACCGAATAGGATTATAAATTGGATGTATAAATAAATTTTATTAATTTAATTTATCCACCTTATATTTAAGTGAGAGAGTAGAGAAGAGATGGCTTTAATTTTTATTATTGCAAAAGAAAAAGGTGTCCATTATTGACATTGACTTTACGGACAGCTGCATTCTCTGACGATTCCACTGAGCTAAGAACACGGCCTAACATGAGTTTACATCATAAATGTGATGGTCCCTCCTCCCACTTGAAAAGATTAGATTTTTCTATCACTAATTGACAAGATCACGAATTAAATTAAAAACAAAAATCTGTAATAATAAAAAATTAAATAAAATATCCTTCTCTTATTACAATCATCACCAAATTAACTTGATTTCTTCCATTTACAAACATATATGATTAATTATTATCACAAACAGTTGAAGATATGAAAACACCTGTAATTGTAAAAAAAAAAAGGAAAAAAACCCAAACAAACATTGATCATGAATCGCAGTTCAGTATCTTCTGATCTAAAATACTTTCCTTATTAGAAAGTCCACTTCCAGATCTTGATCCTCAGATCAACCTTGCAATTAGCATTTGACACAGATGCTGTTGTTGTTTTATTCCCAGATGGAACACTAGCTTTAATCCCTTGACAAGTGACCCTGATTCTAGCTTTTGGAGTCTTTATCCCTCCCATCTTGACTTTCACTTTAGTCTCCAGCTCGAGCTTCAATGCGACACCGTTCTTGCTCTTTAAATCAGCCTTCAGCTTACCGGCAGAGACATCGTCCAGCTGCACGCCGCTGCTTGTGATGGCGGCTCTCAAAAGGGTTGTGTTCTTGGTACCATGGACAAATGAGGGTAACAAGCCGCTGCCTACAACGATGTCATCTTTTTCTGTAGTCACTGATATGGTGATGGGGTTATACGTGTAGACAAGTTTTCTATTAGGGTTTCTGGCGGTGATGTTGAGATTGATGTTGGTGGTGAGATGGGAAGTTGAGGTGAGGTTGAGAGAGGAGATTTTGAGGCCGGAGACGTCGAAGGAGGGGCGGTGGGGTCGGTAGAGGACGTAGATGATGGCTCCAGCTATGGCGGCAAGGACTATGAGAATGAAGATGACCACTGTAGTCCATAAAACACAGGCACAGCAGCAGCCGCGGCTGCGTTTGCGGTTGACCTGGGGGCGGTAGGTGGGGCGGGTGGCACCATAGAGTTGGGCTTTGGTGGCCGGAAAGGAGGGGTTGGTGGCTGTTGTTCCATTTGTGGTTGGTTTAGTAGAAGGGTGAACCCTGTCTGCCATGGCGAAAGAGAAGGGGAGGAGTGAAGGAAGGGGGAGGAATGAAAGAGGAGAAGAAAACACAAGGTGTCTCTTGGAGTCTTCTTAATTAAAAGAGTGGGGAAGGTGTTTCGGCCTTGAAAGAGTAAGGTTTTTGCTTTGCTATGGTCTTTAACTATAGCCACTTGACCTTCAGGAGGAAAATTAAATATGCATAGCTTTTCAGCACGTTTTTTATATAAAAAAAATTAGTAAATATAAATATTTATACACAATTATATTTAAATAACTCGTTTCTTTTGTAAATAAATAAATAAAATCATTGATAATAAATATAAATAAAGAAATTGAGAAACGGATATAAATTAAAATATTCAATCTCACGCGCTCAGCAAATATATCAAATTAATTGAAGAAAAACTATTATGCAACACTTATTATAAATATTATCTAAAAAAATTCTTTATTTTTAAAACTGAATTTAATCTATATAAAATGTGTTTGTGTGTGTGAATCATATACACCTCTAGTTAACTTAAATACACACAAGTCTTTTTTCTCTTTTTTCTTTCTAACTAGGGACTAAAATATAAAAAAATAAAGTTTTAGGTCAAAATAAAATCTTAGATGTTCAAAGGGATCTAAATTATATTATTTGTAAAACTTAAGGAACAAAGTGTATTTCTTAAAAACTTTAGACACGTCACATTTTGGTTGCCCTTTTCATTTTGAACCTCTTTCTTTCTATATTGCCTTTTTCTAAGAAATCATAAGCAATTGGCATTTAATTTATGGTCAAATCACCAAAAATAAAAGTTCGAGGACTAAAATAATAAAAATAAATATATAGTAAGTTAACAAGAATAAGTGAGTGTGTGAACAATGCAACACAACACACATGCTTTACTGTTCATGATAACTAAAAATCAAATTGGAAAAATCGAGAGATACATGTACATCAAGATCTTTAATTATCTCAAGATTACAAATTAACCCTATTGTTGTGTTTGTTGAGTTTATTTATTAAAATTAGTTGTTTTAATCAAATGATAATAAATAAGACACATATATATTAAATTGATTGAAAAACATAAAAGAAAAAAAATACAAAGTAAGATTGTACATATTAAAAATAATATCTTAAAATAAATATTGTTTTTATTTTAAAAAAAGATTTCATCTAAAAAAAATTATAGATGAATCAGAATAATCAGGTCAGCGTTTCTTTTCCTTAAAAACTCCTAATTTTTAAGTCATTCAACCCAAAAACACTTACAAAATGAATTAATCAACCCAAAATACTCAAGAAATTGTCAAATCTAAAATGAAAATGGATTAATTTGGGTAACACTATGTTCTAAATAACAACTATCAAGTTCTTCTTCTCACATGAAATGCATGAACTCCAAGAAAAATCATTTTAATGGCTAGAAATAGTATGAACAATAATTTTATCTCTTAATATTGTAATTCGACGACCCATCTCTTTCTTCTCTCTCTAATTGAGAGACTACAAAAATAATACAAATGAATTTTTATATCAAAATGAGTTTTATAAATTTAAAAGGGCCTAAATTGTCTTATTTTTAAAGATTGGGGATATAAATACATATGTTTTTGCAAAATCTTAGGCACAACATCTATGATTGACGCCCTTTTCATTTCAATTATTTGTCTTCAAGTAGTTCTTCATTGTCTAACAAATCAAAAGCAATTAGACTTAAATTAGGATCATAAATTTACAAACAGTATGTCCACAATGTGTTTTATGAGTGGTTGAAAAATAACCATCTACATATTTTTTTAGTGTATCTTACAATTAAAGATTCAAAAGGATTACTCCAACTCCAAGGGGGGGAAGAAGAGTGTTTTGCGTGTTGTTATAAAATGCAAAGATAAAGCAGCGACAAGATTTTAATAAATGATTTTTTTTTTTCATTTTTTAATCAATTATTTTTTAAATGTTTTTGAAACAAACTGTGCTAAACAGGATGTCATTGGGGGGGGGGGGGGGGGGGGATCAAGAAAGAGATGATGCTGTTCTGTATTTGTTTTGTGAGAGATGAGAGGGTTGAGGGTTTAATTTGCAGGCAGGGAGGAGTAATGTGAACTTGAAACAGAGAAATTAGCAAATGACGGCATCGACGACAACTGTTGCCCATTTGAAAAACCACATCTGTATTTCGTTTTAAAATTTATTTTTAATATTTTCAAAACATTTAATTTTATTTTAATATATTTCTACGTTAAAACACTTTGAACAACCATAACCCTCCAAACATATTTTCTACGAGCGCGTGTAAATCAGTGGGATCGAACGTTAACAGATTAATAATTCCTCGGTAGATGCCCACCTAATCATCGAAAACCAAATATTTATCGTCTCCATCGGTTGGCTTGCACATTGTCTCTCTCTCTCTCTCTCTGCGTGCGTGCGTGCGTGTCTATATATATATCAAATGATGTTTCACCAAATTGTGTCGTGTCCTAGCTACTATCTCAATCATTTTTTTTAAATAATTTTGTATCATTTAGTTAGGTGGTGTTGTCCTCCTTTGATTGGTATAATAATTGCTTTCAAGCATGATAATCATAAGCTTTAAGGAAAGAAAAGAGGATTACTTTTAGGGTGAAGCAATATAAAATAAATCATAGTTGAGAAGTATCCATGTTCTTAGTTATTTGTACGAATTGACAAAAAGATCAAAATAATTTCCATGTCATATATGTTAATGAATCATCTCATCTAAAAATGAAGCTCTATAATATGATTTATATTATTCTTTAACACACCCCCTCAAGTGAAAACCATTTGGGCTTGAAACTTGCACAGGTCCACATCACCTTGTGCTTGATTTTTATCAAATAGAATGGAGGTGGTGAGATTCGAACTCATGACCGCTAGGTCAATAAAGCTCTGATACCATGTTAAGGAACCATCTCACCTAAAAGCTCAAGCTGATAGGTGAGGCTCCATAATATGATTTATATTATCCTCTAACAACATAATGATAGAAAATAACCAATTTACTCATAAATCAAAACTAAATCTTTTTCTCAAGCAATCTTTAAAGCACCTGATCTCCACATTCATTATTAATGGATGAAGTATAGTTAGAAAACTTAATCCAACAATCTGGTATTAGAGGTGTTATTGGACCAACTTTTGCACATCAAAATAAGTTCATCTTTCAATCTAGTTAAAGATGCCAAAGCTAAAAACTTTTGATTATTTTGACCTAAGAGAGCTTACAAAAACTTGATACTTAAGAAGAGAATCAATCTCACGAGAAAATTGCATGAATACTAGGAGTTAAATGAAGGCCATGCACAGGCTAAAGGGTACGTAGAATTCAAAGACTGGAGTCTAACGTACGCTCTTGAAAGAAAACGGGTCCTATACCAGCACACAGATGGCTCCATGTTACCCTACTCTGGACTCCATCTCCCTCTCAAAGTAGAAATCACGTTCCCCAGGACGCAGATCTCTATCAACTTACTGTCCCACACCTCTTTTTACTAACTTTTCATCAAATAAAATAAGAGTGGTGAGATTCGAACTCGAAACCGCTAAATCAACAAGATTTTGATACCATATCAAGGAACCATCTCATCTAAAAACTTAAACTATTAAGTAAAACTCTAACATATAATTTATATTATTTTCTAATATATGTTATCCTATTTTGGACTCCATCTCCCTCTCATTTTAGAAATCACGTTCCCCAGGACGCAGATCTCTATCAGCTCACTGGCCTTGCTCTTCTGTAAAGCCAATCATCATGTGGTGCCAAGCCTTTTCAGCTTGCAAATGTATGCAAGTAACCAGGTTGGTGGTGTGATACCACGTCGTGCCTGTAGTGACAACGATTCTTGCCTCTCATGTGGTGCTAAGCCAATGAGTTTTGTTTTTTGCTAAATAATGGCGAAATCTTGCCTCTCATTTATGCATCATCACACTCTTGAATCTTTTTTAGTAGTTTGATTTGTGCTATGCTATGAATGAAATATCTTTTGTTGGTGATTTTTTAACTGTAAATTGCTGGGAAGTTCTTACGTATGTTTAATAGAATAAATCGAGGGTTATGGGTCTGTTTGGGGACAGTTGTTGCTGTAGCTTTTCAAAATACTTTTCGTGCCGAAATATATCAAAATGATATTTTTTTATTTTTTAAAAATCATTTTTGATATTAGCACATCAAAATGATCTAAAAACACCAAAACATATTCATTTAAAATAAAAAAATATTGAATTTTTTGAAAACGGCGTTTCAAAAGCTGTCCCAAATAGCTTCTATATTTCTCAATAAATGATAACAAATTTATTGGTTCTAATAAAAAAAAATTGACATGAAGATGTTATTTTTTATTATAAAAAGGGTTCCATATTTTTTTAGTTTAAAATTCGATCCCTAAACTTTTATTTGTTTGAATCAATAAAATTGAGTTTCATTTTACCAAAAAAATCATTGGTTAAATGTTATTTTGCATGGCTTTACGTATTTATAATTCTAAATATCATTTTATGATTTATAAAATATTAAATGAGAAGTAATATAACTTAATAGAAAAAAGAAGAAGAATATGAAAGAATTTTTTTGAAGCTGTTCACTATTATTTACAATCAAAATATCATTTAATGATTCACAAAACTCTGAATATAATAATTCTCAAAAACAAAATAAAAATAAAACATAATTGAACCAATTGTTATACGGTGTTTGGTACTGCGTTTCAAAAATAGTTTTAAAAAAATGAATTTATTTTTATTTTTTACTTTAAATTAAATCTTTTAATGTTTTTAGATCATTTCCATGTGCTGGTATTAAAAATAATTTATTTAAAAAAATCTATATTATTTTAATATATTTTTAAATAAAAAATACTTTAAAATACAATTTTAACTACACTTCTAAATCAATTAATTCCAAAAACTAGTTGAGATGTATGCAATTGTATACCAGAAAGTACCGCAATGAAACAGAGCATAAGGCTCAAAATCAATAAAAACAAAATGCATTCACGGCTTGATTACGCTCAGCTAATGGGCTCGATAATAACTACGAGAGACCCTATAAACATCGATACCCAGACATAATTTGGGTAATTTTGTTGTGTACGGAGTTTTAGCAAAGTGTTTTAAAAGTGTTTTAAGAAAATTAAAAAATATTTATTTTTATTTTAAATTAATCTTTTTGATGTTTTTATATCTTTTCATGTGTTAATATCAAAAATAATTTTTTTAAATAAAAAAAATATATTTTTAAATAAAAAACAGTTTCAAAAGAAATCACGATCATAATATCATACAGGCACAAAGTCTATAATTATGATGAAATTAAAAATAAATTTCTCAGGAAAACCACGTCTTCTACCTGAGAGTCGTTACGTTGACAATTTCATTTATACATACAACAATTTTCATAGAAAGTTTGTATCAAAACTTGAAGCAATTAAAAGAAATGTTAGAGTCTATTTAGAAATAGAATAATATTTCAATTATTCAACAAATTAGAATAACTGAAAAACTATTTTTTTAGTTTTTCAAATTTATAATAAGTTTAATATATATATATATATATATATATATATAGTGTTATAAATCTGATTTTTATTATGAATCTAATATAAATACTTTATTTTTAAGTTAACAATATTTTTTTGTGTGATCCCTAATTTGATTTTAATAAAACTAATATTCTACAATTAAATTATTAAGATGACTATTATAAATTATAATTTTTTATTTTATTTTTATAAAAATAGTTGTAATCTTGATGTGTTTTTTATTTTTTTTCTTGTTCTCAACAAATAAATAAGTCTTTGAATGTTTTATTGAATGAAAAGAAAAAAAATGTTTTCTGATTACTTCCTTAACTTTTCTGAATTGCGCAATGAAAAAGAAAAATCCATGCTTTACCTTTGTCATTACAAATGTGTCAACTTATTATTTTAAGAAATCAAAAGTTAATGATTTGTGTAATAATTTGTGCAAATCACCCATTTAGTGTCTGTTTGGCACTGCGATCGTACCGCTAATTACTAAAAATTCAAATTTTTTTTTAATGATTTGTGTAATAATTTGTGCAAATAATCCATTTAATAAGTGAATCCCTTCTAACTTCTAACCTGTGTTTCTGATTTTTTTTAATATTTTGATATAATAATATTAAAAATAATTTTTAAAAAATAATAATTACAAAAAGGTACGAAATACTGATGTCGACAAAACCCTCTTCGACATGCTTTAAAGGGTAGATCTAATGAAGAAGAAAGTAAACCTTGAATTTATCGAAGAGGCATGTTTGTATTTTGCAGTAACGGTTAGCAGAAAGAACCCCACAGTCATTCACCGACACATTTAATTTAAGCCTAAAAGATCCCTAGGCCATGGAGATGGAGTGCACTTTTACAGTTTTACTCCACAAGAGAAAATTAACAATGGAGGTGACACCGACACGTGTCCAGAACCAGAACCAGTACCTACCACCAGCGGTGCTTGTCCCCGGTGGGGACGTCCATTCACAATATACCACACCATGATATCGTCACGTGTAAGACTACAATTATATATATATATCATCTTATTTATTCATATTATCAATTTTAAAATAAACAAATTAGTGAAAACTATAGCCAGTTGAGATTATTTTTTTAAAATAAAATAAAAGAAAAGAAGAGAACAAATCAATAATTTAACACCAATCACAAACATGGAGTCAAAGCAAACCTAACTTTAGAAAGAAAGAAAAAAACGTTGACCAATTTTTTTTTGAAAAATATATTTTATAGATTCAAATAATTGAATAAAATCTCGGCTATTCCATCGAAACAATCCTAACTTTAGCCAAAAAAAAAACATTGACAAAACTTTATTTTTTTAAAAACATGTTATATATATCCATTAAATAAATAAAACTTTAATTATTTCATACTATTAAAAAAAATATAAAAAATATACATTCTCATTCAAACTTAAAATATATATATATTATACAAATCACAGTCAATTTATCATCACTCACTAAGTGTTCGGAGAGATGATTTGGCCACTATTAGCTGAAAAAGAAGCCAGCAGTTCCTATATTTAACACTCGATGATAACTTTCAGCCATGAAATGATCCCACACGTCCACTAACCTCTGGGAGCTCGCCAACCTTTTTAGCTTTAAGTGTCAGTCACCCACCCAATTGTTTCAAGGGCACTGCTGTTTTGCTTTTCAAGCTTCGATCAGTTCTACTGGCATAAAAAAAGCCAACCATTCTTTGAACATTCTGCAAGCCCTGCAAACTTTCACTTCTCATTAGCCCGAGGGGAGAAAAAGAGTCAAATACACTCACAAGTTCTCCCCACCAAACACATTCTTTGTGTGCTTTAATTCTTTAACCTGTGGTGTCCTCGCATCTCTTCTCTTTTACTGTACATGTGGGTCTCTTCTTTTCTATTAAAGACATGTACACTGTGTGGTAGTTTGTTCCTTCAACTCATGTTTTGTAAGAGGTGATCTTTCAGTCTCTTTACAAGTGAAAATGGGGATGCAGCTGGAGGGTTTTTTGCTTGTGATCGTGTTCGTAGTTGCTGGTGCTTTGTCTGTTCTTGGATCTCCAGGTAATGGGGTCTGGTCTTTACCCTTTTTATTTGGTTCTTTCATTGAATTATGTTTGATCCATCCACTGGCTGATACACTCTACATGTTAATTTCTGTTGAATTTTGAATTTGGGCTGGATTTGGGTTCGATAGCTTGGTTGTTTCTAGGATCATCAGCTACAGAAGCAACTCAATTGTAGTAATTTTCATGATCTTTCCGCGCAGAATCTGATGTTGAGCTAATCCACCCTGCTATCAGTCATTGTAGTAATTTTCATGAAACCTGAAATTTTGCTCTACATCTTACAAGGATCGCCTATCTTGAGTGCATTATCAATTTTATCAACCTTAAGAAAGTCTACTGATAGCAGTGGATTTATTGTTTACCAATCAACTGTGAAAATGCCATTTAACTGTGGCAGTGAGCTGTCGTTGTTAGCATCTTCTTCATGAGTATATGCTACCAGTCTACCATCACAAGCGAAAACCACCCATTGGCTCATCAATGTACTTGATCTCATTGTGAGAAAGATGTGGCGCAGGTTGTGCAGCCTTTTATCAATCTGACAGGGTCAATAACAAGCATTTATTTGCAAGTTCTGGTTTTTGTTATCTGTTATACAATCAGCATTATAATGGTTGATGATTTACCTCACAATTCAGTTTACCATAAGCATTCTACGCCTGGTCTCAATAGTCCCATGGAGCTTTATTCATCAGGATGCGACATGCTTCGCACATTTTCGTTTCCATTGCTTGCCGACCAGTTGAAAATATAATTGATGCAACTTACACTCACAGTAAGACACATGTTCCCCAAGCCTTCAAAACTATGCTGTTTCTATACGCTTGCTGGCTAAGTCTCTGAAGTCAAGCTGTTCTTTATCATTCAATGAAATTAATAAATTGAAAAATATTTCAATTTCGTGAAGGTAAACCTTCATAGTAGCATTTTGCACCAAGCACACTCTTTGCATGTCTTTTTGTTTCATATGTGATGAACACTGCTTTTGCGTGCTTCAAATTGTAATGCTGCTGTACCAGTTGCACCATCACCAAGCAGATTGCCTCAAAAGCCCCCTACTGCTTCCTCAATCAGTCCAAGCCAACAGCCGTCCATTAATCCAGGTGAGAAGATTTTCTTAAAAGAAAAAATGATATTATAACCTTGGAGCAGAATTTCATATCCTGCTGCAAATGTGTCTTACTAAAAATGGAAACAGCATTCAATATTAGTCTATGCAGATTAACATATTGAAGAGCTGCCAGGAACTGTTTCCAAATATTCAAATCTAAATCTATGTTCTTTAAAATTAAAGATAAATTTTCAGATAATAGAAGACAACAATAAGCTGCATCTCTACACCCTTGCATTCAACTGAGGATACATGGATGCCTCTTAAATTGATTGCAGTTTTTTTTTATATATATATATAAATTGTATGATACAGACTCTGCCTTCTATTCAGAGCAAGCTCCTTCTAACCTCAGTAGGGGAAGACATGGAAACAAAGGTCGCACACCTAACAAAGTGTCCCACATTTCATCATCTTCTGATCAGTCTCCAACTAAGGGTTAGTGGCAGTCTAACATATTTTTTCTACTTTTAAGATTCAAGTTACCTCAAGGAATAGTATGCCTTTAATTACATGTGATCTAAATAAATAAAAAATCTTTTCCAGCTGTAGCTGAAGATCCACACCATTCCATCAGGCCTTCAAGTATTGCACTTGCACCTTCCAATTCATCTTTTGGAACTCCTGCAAAAGAATGGGTTCATGGACCTGCATATTCCCCTTCAATCTCAGATCACAGACACCATGGTCGTGGAAGGAACCATGTCAAAATTCCCGAACCATCCTACCGGATCCCTCCCCCTGAATATAACCCACTTGGTAGGATTGTCTAACCTGGTGGAACCTTAATCAATACATTAAATTAATCTGCAAGTTGCGCATTACCTCAGAAAGTACAAAATTTTTCTGTGAATTTTTTAGGCCCTTCTGCCTCTCCATCTCCGTCATTGAGCTGGGAGTCTCCTGTACCTGCCTTATCATCTGCAAGCAATTCTACCAGTACAGGATCTTAACTTTTTTGTATTTGATTTAATCTTGGAATCTGTAACTTCATTATGGTGATTGCTTACAAATATCTCTCTGAGATCATGTTTTATGTCTGCAAGTGCGTGCTCATCCACCTGCAATGTCTCCTTTTGATTCATCCTTGAAGAAGATGAAGGCTCCACCACCATTACAGATTCTGACCCTGCCACCTCCACCTCCTAATGAAGGTAAAAATATGCACATACCTCGTTGCACAGTATAATATATCCATTACACCATCATTTAAGATTTGAAATATCACGCATGCACTTATTGCTAGAGGTATTTGCAGATTGTGCATCGCTAGCATGTTCAGAGCCATTAACATATACGCCTGCTGGATCACCCTGTGGATGTGTGTGGCCAATTCAAGTTAAACTCCGTTTTAGTGTCGCGATATACACATTCTTCACATTGGTTACAGAGTTAGCTGAGGAAATTGCAGCTAGTGTTGCACTGAACCACAGCCAAGTCCGTATCATGGGAGCAAACGCTGCTGGTCAGGAGCTAGGGAAAAGCACTGTTCTCATCAACCTGGTTCCACGAGGAGTAAAATTTGATGATTCTTCTGCATTTTCAATCTACAAGAAATTTTGGAACAGACAAGTTATCATAAAGCCTTCCCTTTTTGGTGCCTATGAAGTATTATACGTTCGTTATCTAGGTCATCTTTTTAACTTCCCTGAAAATCTTTTTATTTTTTCAGAAGTTTCAAGGAAATTTAACCTTTTCCAAACTTTACTGAGATCATTTATCCTTTAGATTCATCCTTGAACACTTTCTACTTGTTTTGAGGGACTTTTCATTGAGGCCATTTTATTGCTGAAGCTCATATGGGCCTTTTCTCATGTAGTTTAATTGAGGGGTGTTAAAATTCTTATATTGCCTGTTTTTTTTCCTCCTAAATATCATGCTCCTCAATGTTTACCCATCACCTCTTGTTTTGACAACGTAAAAAACTACAAGCCATATTGATATACAGTTGGCCTGTATAGGTTATTCTTCCCTGCCATTGAAAAAAAGGTTACTCATACCGAATTTAGACTTCATACTTGTCTTGGATTTCTGACTTAATCTCTTATATAACCTGCAGGTCTTCCTCCATCTCCACCTTCACCTGTGAGAACTTCTACTGTTGATGACGGACCATACACCGGCCATGATAACAATGGAAGGACAAATAAACCTTTAGGAGTTGATGTACCTAGGAGGAAAAAAAAGGGGCTTGGTGGAAGCATGATGGCTGTAATAATTCTCTCTTCTTTCACTGTCTTGGTTATATGCATGGCAATTGCTTGGCTTTTGCTGTTGAAATGTGGAACTCAGGTTCATGAACCTCAACAAGTTCCACGTGAATTAGAGTCACCAGTAAAAATGTCAGGTAAAGAAACTTTGATCATCATATACAACTTTAGAAAGCCCTAAAGTTATGCATTACTTAAATAATGAAGTTCATCTTCTTTTTATTTTTTCTAATTAAATTAGTGATTTCAAATTGTTTCTCCAACTATTTCTCTACATTTCATGTCATAAAATTTTCTTCTGATAAATAATTTAATTTTTCATTGCGTGGAAAATGAGATGTTAGAATTGGCATCCATGCATGAAAAACGTTTTCCTACTTAACTTGAATTTATAGTAATCATTGTACATTCTACATCATAAAATCAAGCTTTGTCAGTTGTTGTAATGTTTGAGCTTATAGACTCCAGTTTATACCTGGCAGGGGCTACTGGGCCTATGATTTTTGGAAGTATGCCCACTTCTGAATCGCTATCCCTCAGCCCTGGGGCAATGACATATACGGGATCTGCAAAGACATTTACTTTGAATGACATAGAGAGAGCCACCAATAGCTTTGATGCTTCACGAATCCTTGGAGAAGGTGGATTTGGGCTTGTCTACAGTGGTCTGTTAGATGATGGAAGAGAAGTGGCTGTGAAGGTCTTAAAGAGATATGACCAGCATGGTGGCCGTGAATTCTTGGCAGAAGTTGAGATGCTCAGCCGTCTGCATCACAGAAACCTTGTTAAATTGGTTGGTATTTGCACAGAAGGGCATACTCGTTGCCTAGTGTATGAACTTATTCCAAATGGAAGTGTTGAATCACATTTACATGGTGGGTAAAACCAAAAATATTTCTGTATTTTTTATATCTAGATCATTGATTTCTTGAAGAAGTGGTTTTTCTTTGTGCTGTTTTTCTGTGCTTGTAGGAGTTGACCAGGAAACAGATCCACTTGACTGGGATGCCCGAATGAAGATTGCCCTAGGTGCAGCTCGGGGCCTAGCATATTTGCACGAAGACTCAAGCCCTGCCGTGATTCATCGAGATTTCAAGTCCAGTAACATACTGTTAGAACCCGATTTTACACCTAAAGTTTCAGATTTTGGCTTGGCTAGGCCAGCAGTGGATGAGGGAAATAAACACATATCGACACATATTATGGGAACTTTTGGGTATAATTTACTCTGATTTATCTTTATGCAATTTATTTGAAGTTAAGGAAGTGAATTGATGAATCAAGGCATGCTTCATGTTACTTTTTTTTTTAGATTTTTTTACAACTTAAACACATATCTTATCGAATGCTTTTTCTTGTTACCAGTTATTTGGCACCAGAGTATGCAATGATGGGTCACCTTCTGGTGAAAAGTGATGTTTACAGCTATGGTGTAGTCCTCCTTGAGCTCCTAACTGGACGAAAACCTGTAGATTTGTCTCAACCACCAGGTCAGGAAAATCTTGTTGTGCATTCTCGCCCGCTTCTCACATGCAAGGAGGGCTTAGAAGCGATAGTAGACCCAACTATAAAGTCCTCCGTCTCATTCGATACCATCGCCAAAGTAGCAGCAATTGCGTCAATGTGTGTGCAACCAGAAGTTTCTCACCGCCCTTTTATGGGTGAAGTGGTTCAGGCCCTGAAGCTTGTTTGTAATGAGTTTGATGAAGCAAACATGCAGAGGTCAAGTGGTTGTAGCCAAGAGAATCTTCTAATTGATTTAGAAAGTAAGGATGTAAGAGTTTCCGGTGAGAACATGGAAAGTTCACAGCCCCATCACCCTGTGCCATTATCGAAATCTGATTTGTTGACCACACCTCTGGGATTTGAGGGTCAAGAATTTGGGTCCTTGAGGAGACATGCTAGCTCAGGGACATTGAGAATAGGAAGAAGGCAGTTCTGGCAGAGATTAAGAAATTTATCCAGAGGCAGCACGAGTGAGCATGGATTTTCTCATAAATTATGGCCATGAAACAGTTATGCAGTGCAAATCCAGTAAGCTCTTTACCCTGTGGTTAAGCGGGCTTCCTTGACTAAACAAGCGAAAAAATTCTGTCCTGTTCATCTTGAAAAGAGCTTGGGAAGACCCCACATGGACTTTTCTTTATTGAATGTCATTGAAGCTTAAAAAGCAGCAACGAAGATGGACACTATGCTTTCCAGATTCAATTATGCAACCATTAGCACAATGAGATACAATACATGACGTTATTGTAAATGTTGGATTCAATTGCTGCATAAAGTTAAATTTGTCTTAGATTATGGAATCCTTCTGCTATACAAAATTTCCTGTATATGCTTGGAGTAAAAGGGTTACAGTGCTCTTATTGAAAGGTGTCAGAGAATTCACAGCACATGAAATTTCATTTCTACCTTCACCTCCATGCATGCACTTCACTCGCTCCTCCGCAGGCAACCTTCCAATGTGTAAATGAGATTTACGTAAGAAATTGGGCGAGCTTAAATAGCTGCATGGATAGCATGGTAAGCATATAATTTCAGGACACGATTTCTCCCTAAAAATCTCAGATAGTATGTGCTAATAATGTAAATGGATGATAAGAAAATGGCATGCTAAAATATACATTCAAAAGATAAATGGCAAAGTAAACAAAGCAGGCGAAGAAAAAATATACTGTCTGTTAGAAGTGTCACCTCCTGAACACCAGCAATGCCAAGATAGGCAATGGCTGCCATCCATTGTGCTGTAATCGCAAATGTAGAGGAGGGCACCGAGTTGTTTGTAAAAGTGCATGCATGGCTGCCATCCATGGTGCTGTCAGCAAATGCATCTAGGCATTAATGGCTAGTCATCCTGCAGTGAAACAACACTGAAAGTGTTATCTGTTAATACTGTAAACTTTATTGTAGTTATTTACGTGAAGTAACCATCTCATCTAAAAGCTTAAGCTTATAAATGAGGTTCCTGAATATGATTTATATTATTCTCTAACACACCCCCTCAAATGAAAAAAATTTGGGCTTGAAACTTGCACCGGCCCACATTACCTTGTGCTTGATTTTTCTCAAATAGAATAGGGATGGTGAGATTCGAACTCGTGACCGCTGGGTCAACAAGGTTCTGATACCATGTTATGGAACTATTTCACCTAAAAGCTTAAGCTTATAAGTGAGGTCCCAGAATATAATTTATATTATTCTCTAACAATTTATATTAACAACTACAATCATGCCCAAAATCACAATTATCATAATATAATACAATTAAATGACTTACCCAGATGCATAATCGCAACCTTTTCACGATCAAATCTTTATGTTGAACAATCTTCTTGATAGAAAACTGCTTCTCTCTCTTAACCCTCTTTATCCCCTCGCATAAGTTTCTTCGGATACTTTGATGGGTTGTCTCAATACCTATTCATGAATAGAGAGAGCACAAGTTTCCCACTACATTTTGAACCCCACTAGCCCATCATAGTAGGAGATATTTGGAAACCACTTCTAATATTAACCAATCATAACTAGGTTTGAGGTGGTTAACATTATCCCATAACCCACTATGTCACATGTGATAGAATGAGATGGTTATTCCACAACCCCACTATGTTACATGTGCTAATATCACATGGGATCATTAATAAAGATTTAAATAATTAAATCTTACAAATAAAACAAAGAAATGATGAAGAAGTGTTTCCTAGAGGAAAAAAATCTCGTAGTTTTTTAGCAGAAAAAGCATAGCATGGCGGCATGCAGGGCTGGCAAAAAATCAAACATGCATCATTTTGGCCCCCATTTCCTTTCCTTTTATAATTTGGTCATTCCTCCTTTTAGTCTTTATTTTTTTTAATTTAACCCAATCCTCCTTATTTATGAGTTAACTATTTTTATTTTGAAATATCTTGATAGGGGAATTTATACAGGAAAATTCTCTATTCCAAATTTATTAAGAATATATATATATATATATATATATATATATATAGTAAAAGTTATTTTTGAGGCTTACATTAGAAAACCTGAATTCTCTTGTCTTTCTTAGAGACTCGAAAGGTAAAAGACTAATTATAATTATAATTAGAGAATGTATTATCACTTTTAACATATCTTATTAGAGATAAACTGTTATATAAGTTTAGTGTGATTTAGATATTTGGATGGTTTCATAACATAGATTTTGGCTTAAAATTTATTCATATAAATAAATTTATCTTTCTGAATATGTTAGAGGCTCGGGTTAATCCATGTAGATGATTTAACATAGTTCATCTATCATAGATAAGAGTTATTGTGATAGAATACTCCTAGTTAAAATGGATAAATATTCATGATAACTCTAGATTTTTTTTTAATAAATTATTAATGTTTTAAATATCAACTTTCTCATAGGTCTAATATTCATATTAAGATATTTACCATTGCTTATCATGAATTAAGGTAAGACTAATTAAAATACTCTCAATTAAAACTGATGAATATTTAAAATACTTTGAGAATTTTACTAGGTTTATCACTAATATTTTAAATGTCATCCTATTAATAGGTCTAATATTTCATCATAATATTTTCCTATTTTTTCTTATGAATTAAATGAATATTGATTGATTATTATTTCATAAATATTGATCAAATTCTTAGGGATTTAATAAACTTGTTATTAAAATCCCAAGGCAAATGAAAAAAAACAAAAAAAACTAATTTTTTTTATTAAAACATGAATTTATTTTTGAGATATTAAGCCATATATAACACACAACAACGATAACAAAAACATTTTAATATAATTTTGATATTTCAATTTTTACAAAGATATGTTTAAAAAAATACTAAAAGTAAAAACAAATTAAAAATTAAAAGAAAGACAATATGTTTTTCAATGCCAAATGCCAACTCGGTCTGGTTGAGTTGGGCGAACTAAAAGCCCAAGAAAATTGTTTTTCAATGCCAAATGCCAATATTTGCCAGCAGTAGCAGCACGTGACTTAATTCACGGCTTGCATCCCAGAATAAACAAACAAGAAGGAAGGGAAAGGAGACTTGGCTGCCAGCGAGAGATGCTGATGGAGACACTGTTGGTGACAGAGAAGGAGGTTCCATGGAGCTGTTGACGTCGCTGCACCTAGGAAGAAAAGGTGGCAATGGCTGTTGCTCACATTGAAGCTGAGGATAGACGACCATGGCTGATAGAAAACAAAAAACTCCAGCTGCTGATCCTGACCAGGACCAATTCTGTGGATGAATCTCTCAGCTGGAAACAAAAGTGCTGCTGCTCATGCTGGTTACGGTGCAGAAAGCATCATGTTGCTGCTGCTCTCGATGGTAATGGTGCAACTGCTAAAAACTTGTCCCAGTGGATCGGAGACGCTGCTGATACCTCATGTTGCCCTGCTTGTGGAGCTGGAATGATGGAGGCTCATGATTCTTGGGTGGAGGAGAATGAGAAAGTCCAGTGATAATATCACTAAAGATAAAAAATAAAAATAAAAATCTTTTTGTTTTTTAACTCTTTGGAAAGGATGCCGATAAGTTTTTTCAATTTTTTTTGTTGAAAATACTTCAAAATAGAGTAAAACATTGGTTACCACTACTAATCATCTACCAGTTAAAAATAGAATGACAAACTAAAGATATAAAGCCAAAGTCATGTCAAGATGATTTATTGAGGTTAGCTAATGAATTCATAGAAATAAAATTCACTCATGTTAAAAAAGATAAGATTCAGTTTATTGATGCCTTGACAACCTTAACTTTGATTGCATATATAAATTGATATTAACTTTGATTGCATATATAAATTGATATTGGAGGTAGGATCCAACCAATAAACATAGAAGTCATTAATTTCTAAGCTCATTGCTGCACAATTGAAGACACTACAAAAAAAAGGGGTTGTTTGCAACGGACTGATCCGTTGCAAACAATAAAGGAATTCGTTGCTAATATTAATTAGCAACGGATTTTGCAACGGAAGTATTCCGTTGCAATCCTGCGATGCAAATTCATTTGCAAAGGAAATTCCGTTGCAAATTGAAACGGATATTCCGATTCAAATTCAAATTTTGCAACAGAATTTCCGTTGCAAACATCTGTTGCAAATTCAAACTTTGCAAGGTAGAATTTGCAGTATTTAAATCAATTTTAAATTTATTTATTATTTAATTAAATCAATTTTAAATTTATTTATTATTTAATTAATTATGAAGTAATCAAACTTGTCCTTATTTTCAAAAGCAAGACCCTTTACAAATAATTTTCCTGGTTTTCCATAAAAAGATCTAAACCTAAATTTGGCTGTTCTGCAGAGGCCAATGTGAAATCAGAACCTGTTGATCAGATTTGGACTGCAGATAGAGAAAATGAATCCTCTACCTGGTTGGAAATTACTTTCCCTGAGGCCCTACTTGATTCAGACTGGCTTGAACATGATTCTGCTTGTGGAAAGGGCCAAGTCATCATGAATGATGCCATGGGAACCCTTCTCGGTGATGATTTGGGTAATGAGTACAAGCAGATGGCTACTGGAGCATCTGTGAGTCACGGATGGGGAGAGAAAGGAAAGGAAGAAGAAAAGGAAAGTGAGAAGAAAGGAAAGTAAACGGGAGAGAAAGGAAAGGGAGAAGAAAAGGAAAGTGAGAAGAAAGGAAAGTAAACGGGAGAGAAAGGAAAGTGAGAGAGAAAGGAAAGGACAGTAATTTTATAAACGGGAGAGAAAGGAAAGGAAAGTAATTTTAACTTTCAAATTAAAGTTGTATTGCGATCGAGGAAGTTAAAATGGCGCGTTTTAAAAAAGTGGATTGCAACGGACTTTCCGTTGCAAATCTGTTGCAATATAATGTTCATTTGCAACGGACAATCCGTTGCAAATGATTTTAAATTGCAACGGACTTTTCATTGCAAATTAATTTTGTAACGAAATATCCGTTGCAATCCTTTTTTTTATTTCAGAATATGTTTTGCAACGGAAAATCCGTTGCTAAACATATTCTGTTGCTAATCTGCTCTCATTTTTGCAATGGATTTTTTTCGGTTGCAAAAATCTGTTGCAAACGACCCTTTTTTCTTGTAGTGAGAATCACCAAACAAAAAACTATGGTATAATGACATTCAAAGGTTTAGTGAACTATTTATTCACCAAATAATTTCTTCTAAGTCTGTCTAAATCATAAAAAGATAAGCTACAAGCTGATACTAAATATTATTTTTGGGACACTCTTTATCTGTGAAAATTTATGTGTAGATCAAGTAATTAGGAGATGTGTATCATAAAATGAAGTTCATTTCATTCTCACTTTTTGTCATTCTCATTCTTGTGGTAGGTGTTTTAGAACAAAAACAACAACCCACAAGATACTTGAAAGTGGTCTCTATTGGCCATCTATTTTTAAGGACGCCTATCACTTTTGCAAATCATGTGAACAATACCAAAGAACATGTAATATCACTTCTAAGAATCAAATGTTTTAACGAATATTCTTGTAAGTGATTTATTTATTTATTTTTGGGGTATTGATTTTATGAGTTCATTTCCTTCTTCTTTTGGTAATCTTTATATCCTTATTGTTGTTGATTATATGTCTAATTGGATTAAGGTGAAAGTCACACGAACTAATTATGCTAAGGTTGTTTAAGATTTTATGAAGACTCACATATTTGACAGACTTGGAATCCCTAAAAATATCATTAGTGATCATGACACATGTTATGTCAATCATTCAATGGAAGCATTGTTACACAAATATCAAGTAACTTATCAGACTTCTACAATCTACTATCCTTAAACAAATGGTCAAGTTGAAATTTCAAATCGAGAAATCAAGTCCATTTTAGAGAAAATAGTGCAACCTCACCGAAGAAATTGGAATTTATGACTTAGCGATGCACTTTGGGCTTATCGAGCTGCTTACAAATCACCCATAGGAATATCACCTAATAGGATGATTTATGGAAAAAACATGTCATCTACCAGTGGAGCTTGAACACAAATCTTTTTGGGTCATTAAATAATATAGCCTGGATTATAATGTTGTTGGGATTGCAAGATAATTGCAATTGAGTTGGAAGAGATTTGAAATGATGCTTATGAGAATGCAAGGATTTACAAGGAAAATACCAAGAGTCTTCATGACCAAATGATTACAAGAAAGGAATTTAATGTTGGAGACAAAGTCTTTCTTTATGATTCGCGTTTGAAACTTTTTCCCAGAAAGTTACGCTCTCCTTGGATTGTACCCTTTGTTGTTTCTAATATTTTTTCTTATGGTGTAGTTGAAATTAAAAGTTTAGAAACCAACAAAGTACTCAAGGTCAATGAGCATCGTTTGAAACCTTTCTATGAAGATTGGACGACAACACTCATCATTTCTGTGGAGTTAGCTGACTCAATCTATGAAGAATGAGAATGCAATATGTCGAGACAATGAAATAAAACAAAAACACTTACTAAGAGGCAACCCAAATAAAGGACAACACATATTTGCTTTCTTTTTCCCTTACTTTTATTTTTTGCATTTTACTTTTTTTATTCTCCTATATTCCCTTTTATTTTATTTTAACATTAATGACAATGTTGTGTTTAAAGTGTGTGGTATTGAGAGAATTTTGGTTTTATTTGTTGTTTTCCAAAAAAAAAAATCTATGTTTGATCTTTTGAAATTTCCCATTGGTTTATAAGAAGATGAGTATTATATATGAGAATTAGTTAAGGGAAATCAAAATATAAAGAATGAAGAAGTGTGCATGCAAGTTTTAACATTTAATTAGTATAGGTATGGATGTTGAGAATATGTAGTGTTGACTTTATAGGGTTATACCTGTCGCGACGGCGATTTTTTACGCGCTTCGCGCCCCGCCATCCCCCCTTGATTTGGGGGAGATGACGGCGCACGGTGAAAATGGAGGGTAATGTTTATAGCCGTAAAATTTACATCTAAATTATAAGTAGTCGCCACCTAGTATTAAGGTCACTAGGAATCTATTGGTCTGCGAGAGTCTAGGTAAGGGGACTTGTTGTGCAAGGGAAAGACACATCACCCCCAGTGCACCCTACCCAAGGTAAGCTGCATTGTTGTTTGATTGTTTTTCTAAGTTAAAAATTTTACACTACATTTTCAAAAACTATTTTTTTGTCTGCGGGTGTACTTTACATTGTAATTTTACACCGCAATTACAAATATTTTTTATTTACGGATGTACTTTACAATGTAATTTTACACCGTAGTAAAAAAAAATTTATCTACGGATGTATTATACAATGTAATTTTACACCGTAGTGAAATCTTTTTTATCTGCGGGTGTACTTTACAATGTAAATTTACAACGTAGTTAAAAACCCTTTTTTTATCCATGGATGTACTTTACAATGTAAATTTACACCCTAATAGATAAAACAAAAATATTTATAGTTATTTTTGATATTTTGGCCAAATTCCAATGGATAATCATAAAGTGGTCACGATATCCAATTTTGTTTTAAAGTATGAGAAAGATGCACAATATTTTTTATGAAAAAAATATGCTTGAAAAGTCTTGAAATTATGTCGTATGCACGAAAACAAATACATTTATTGTTTTTTTAATTGATATTTTTTATGTATTATTTTAAAAAAAAAATTGGGCTGGGCTTGGCCACCCAGGTGGGCCGCCCCAGTCAAGTTGGGCCAAGGGCCCAACTATGAGAGCTTGGGTTGGGGTGGGCTGGACCCAGCCCAGCCAACTGAGCTGGGCCGAGAGCAGCCCAGCCCACCCAACACACACACACACATATATATATATATATATATATATATATCCACGCTGAATTCATGCAGCGTGAACAGTAAGGTGGTGGTCGACCGACCACCGCAAGAGGTTCACCTGCCACTGCCTCCGGATAGAGGACGTCAAGATGGTTCTCTATGTCGTGATGGCGTCGAAAATGGTTGCCTGTGGTGGCCGGAGGAAGCTTTGGAAGTGGCTGACCTGTGCTGGAATTCTGCTGGGCCGTTGCTGTGGCGTCACCAGCACCGGAGAGGAAGGCTGGGAGCTGGTGGTGGTGGTTCCTCTGTCGTGGGAAGAAGCCACCGGTGCTGAGGGAAGGCTGTTGGTGCTCGCCGGAAGGTGCTACTGTTGGAGGAGAGACAGCGTCGACTCCCACTGGTTTTTAAGAGAGAGAGAGAGAGCTGCGGTCGGGGAGAGAGACAACTAGATGGTGAGCTGTCGTGGTTCCTGGTGGTCGACGGCGAAGATTGAGAGAGAGGGACGCTGGCGTCATGGTGTGATAGGAGAGAGAGAGGGCTGGTGAGAACATGGCATAGAGAGAGAGATGACTGTTACGGGTCTGTATTTTTCAGTGTTTTCGCATGTATTATTTCATCTCTTCTTCCTCTTTTCTGTTTAAAATTCCCCCTGTTTTCTCGGTTTTTTGTTTCTCTATCCCCGTAATTCCTCCTCCGTTTTTTTTCCTTTTCTACGCTATTTTTCTCAGTCTTTCTCCTCTGTAACTTCTTCTTCCCCCCTTTTTCATCGTGCACGGTAGCCAGTATTTATACACGAACGGCTTGCTTAGCTGGACTACTTTCGACGGAGGTGGCGGCTGGCGTGCCTGCGATGGTGGCTGTCGGCGTTGGGCTGTCGGTGGGCGCTCAGGTGGCGGTCGGGGGGCGTGGCAAAAGGCAGTGGCCGGTGCAGTTTTTGGGATAAGGTGAAAGTGTAATTTGGTCCTTCGATTTATGATTGTTTTAATTGCATCCTCCATTGGATTTAACTTTGTAATTTTATGCAATTGTACCCCTGGCCGAATTTCAACTTAACCTTAACTTTTGCGCGACTTTTTCATTTTAGTCCTTCTCTTTTGATTTGTGCATTTTGACTCTCAATTGACCATTAAGTTTTCAATTTTTTTTAATTTGGCCCTTAATTGTGCGCAATTAGCTTGAAAAAAATTCAATTGGGTCCCCAAAAATTCTGATTTTCTCAATTGAGCCCGAATTAAATTCAAGAATTTGTTTTTTTGTCAATTAAGCGCTTAATAAAATTAATTTGATCAATTTAAAGCATAATTAAGTCCTTGCACTTAATTAAATTCTTCAATTGGACCCTAAATTAATTCTCAAACATAATAATATTTTGAATTAGCCCATGATTAAATCAAATTGGCCTATAAAAAATATAATTATGATTTTTGACTTAATTTTTACCTCGAATTTGTATTTTCTCTCATTTTTGGGCACAAAAGAGATACGTTTCGGCTCAAAAAATATTCCAAATTTCCACCTTGATTTTCTACCGACACAAAACCCTTTTTATTTTATTTTTTTTATTTTTATTTTATTTTATTTCAGGGAGTAACCCAAAAATTGGGTTACGACAATACCAATGCATGCTTTTAAGCCTTCAACATATACTTTTTAATTGTGTATTTTTCAATTTATTTATCTTTAGAATTCATTTCATATCTTGTTGAAATTACATTCACATTACATATGTACATGAAGATGATAAAGGCATTAAGAATTTTAACCACTTGAACCAAAATGTCAACATAAAGCATATTATCCTTAGTCCTTTGAGCTTGTTTATGTTTTCTTTTCTTTATCCATGTGGAGCTTTAACTTTTTATATGTTTTCATTTTCCACTGACCAAGGATTAGTAGAGCATATACTTTTTGATATCTCATGATATTATGGTTGGAAATTATGTGAGAAGAGAACAAAAAAGTGAAGTTAGATGAAAAGATGAGAAAAAATGCCAAAGGTAAAAAAAAAACAAAAAAGAAAAGAAAAGAAAAGAAAAGTGTTCTCATTCCTTTATGTTTTTAAAATTTTATGTTTATGGAGCTTGAAATTGAAACAAGTTAAACATTGATAATTAAAGATGGAAATTTGTGTGTTTTGATGGGATATTTGGTTTCAAAAGATTATTTTTTTTAGAATGTTATGCTTCCTTTGGTTTTAACTTTTTCTTTTACTTCTTTTTAAAAATTAAAGAAATTTAAAATCCAAAAGAGTTACTCACTTAATGTAAGTTTCATTATATATATCAACAAATGTTTGGAAAACAAACCTTCCATGTATAAAATAGCAAACATATATAGAATAGAAGATATGTATTTATTAACTTTCTATTGTAATTCCTAATATGTAGCTGGATAGACTACAATGCAACAATTGATTCCTGACTTGTAGGAATCAATTGTGATCTCCCTATATAAGTATATGATTCAGTATCATTGAGAATTACTTGAGCAAATTTAATCTCTTCTTCATTCTTTTTGTGGTATCAGAACTAGATCAAGATCCTGACTCATCACTATAATTAAATATCTCATGTAGCATCTCTCTTCTTCATCCATGATGACCAACAATGAAATATCAGAAATGAACTTTATCCTTGGCAAGAAAATTGTCGATTCTAGGACATCAGACCTAGAAGCTCATGCAATTTTTTCAAAAGGGAATATCTCAAATCCCTATTTCACTCACTATTTAGATCATCCAGGTTTGGTATTGATTTCCAAACCCTTGAATGGAGATAATTATTCTACTTGGAAAGGGCTATGACTCTGACTTGAATTCCAAAAACAAGTTAAGCTTTGTCAATGGCTCAATTAGAGCCCCTTCAAAAGAAACTGATCCTGAAGGTATTTGGCTTGGTCTCAATGTAATGATATGATTCACTCGTGGATCATCAACACTATCAGCCCAGAGATTTCAGATAGTGTGATATACAACTCTACTGCTTATGAAGTTTGGGAAGATCTTCATGACTGATTCTCTCAAAGCAATGCACCTCGTTAATTTGAGATTCATCAACATCACTTTTTTTCGACAAGAACAACTCTTTGTCTTAGTCTATTACATAAAATTGAAGGGTCTGTATGATAGACTAGCTTCCTCCAATGATATAATACATGGACAAGATCAATAAATATTGATGCAATTTTTGATGGGGTTGAATGAATCTTACAATGCTATTCGTGGACAAGTTCTCCTGATGAAACCCATCTTTCAGTTTGGCAAGCTTATTCCTATGTCTCTCAAGAAGAAAAGCAATGTCCCTTAAGCTCAGCACACGCCATCAATGACTTTGTTGGTAGCACTACCAGAACAATTCAAAGAAACAACAACAAACCAAATCCATTAATAGGTACAAAGAGGTTTGAGCATTCCTACCACTTTATGGACCACGAGATCTTAGATTGCAAGACAAGTTGCTAGACAATTTCACTAGAGGATGCATATTTGAACAAGACACACACCATTTTGGATTTGGAAGATGACGGACTCACTGTTCTCACTGTGTAGAACCGTGTCAATAGGGCCAAACCTGTTAAGGCAAAACACAGTTCAAGTGCAAGACGCTTCAACAACAACAATTCTACAGCTAATCTTGTGTCAGAGAGCTTTCTAAAGAAAATGAAAAATCAATTCTAGGAATTTCAAAGACTCAATTGAAACAACTTTTATCGCTTCTAAATGAAAAAGGTGTAGAATCTAGTTCTCAAGCAGATGCCGTAACTAAACCATTTTTGCCTAAAGTTATTTCTTGTAGTTGTATTATTGATATTAGGGCAACATATCATATTTCTTCATTATCTAAACTATTTTTTTTTCCAGAAAAATAACAATTGCTCATTACCTCCCGTATTACTGCTTAGTGGAGAAATAAATGGTATTGTTGTAAAAGGATCATTACCTCTAAATTCCATCTTTATTTGCATGATGTGATATGTGTACCCACATTTAAAGTTGATTTGTCATCAATTATTCGTCTGATAAGAGGTTTGAATTATTCATTAACCTTTTTTCCTTTTTGGTGTATCTTGTAGGATCTAGCCTACGAGGAGGAGGATTGGCTTGTGTAAACAACATGATGAACTATACTAATTAGTGGCACTAGCAACAAATAAATCCATGGTCGAACCTACCTTACCATTAAAATGACCACCCTACCATCTCACCACCTCATCCACCGATATCTGGCATAAATATTTAGGTCATATATCACCTCATTGTTTAAGTTTCATTGCCCAGGCTTTTTAATTTTTTTCTATTCAATCTAATAATGTTTGTCCTATTAGTCATTTGGCTAAGCAAGGTCGCTTGCTTTTCTATCCCAATGTCATTTCCTCTATAAAACCTTTTGAGATAATTCATTGTGATATTTGGGGTCATTATAGACACCCTTTTATGTATGGTACTTATTACTTTCTTACTATCGTTGATGATTACACACGTTTTATATGGATTTTTTTTATGCATCAGAAAACTAAAACACAATCTCTTTAAAACGCTTCTTTGATTATGTTCTCATATAATTTGAATCTCCCATTAAGGTTTTTTAAAGTGATAATTATGGGGAATTTATATCCCTTCATTCCTTTTTTCAAGATATTGGTGTTATTTCTCAAAATTCTTGTGTTTACACGCCTCAATAAAATAGAGTTGTGGAACATAAATATCGTTAGATCTTACAAGTAACTCGGTCTTTGAAATTGCAACCTCAACTCCAAACCTAGTTTTGGGGAGAATGTGCTCTTACTACTATCCATATCATCAATTAATTACCTTCCTCAATGTTCTCTTTCAAAACTCCATTCGAACTTCTCTACTCCAAAACGCCTTCTTTTTTCCATATCTATGTTTTTGGTTGTTTAGCTTCTGTTACCAATGTCAATTACTCTATCACCATTAACCATTTCACCCTCTCTCATGCTAGATTTATCCTCCAACCTATCCCTTTCCGATCACCCTCCTCAATTTTAATGATGACAACCCACCCACACCTAAAACCACCTTGCTTCATCGATCTAGCCATCATATTAGCTCACCAACTAAGCTCAACAACTTTGTCTACTCAAACATTTACTCTCACCAATCAGCCTTTTTATCAAAGGTCCGACCAAAAGTACATATATCACGATACACCCCTACATATCACATATTTGTTTCTCAAATCAATACCATCACAAAACCCAAGTCTTATTCAGAGGCTGGTACTCATCCTGAGTATGAAGAGGCAATGCGTTCTGAATTGCAAGCTCTCTAGTCTAATGACACGTGGTCTCTTACTCCACTCTCGACAAGCAAGACATGGATTGGATGCAAATGGGTACACAAAATTAAACATCGTTCAGACGGTTCTAACAAGCACTACCCAACTGGAAGGTGTCAACTACCATAATACCTTTTGTCTAATTGGCAAGAGCATCTCTATTCGCTGCTTGCATTAATCATAAATCATGGTTGGTCCCTTCACTAGATGGATGTCCACAATGCTTTCCTTCACGATGACTTAGCTAAAGAAATATATATGTCTCTTCTACCATACCTTCGATGACAGGGAGAGAACCATCTAGTTTGTTGCCTTCATAAGTGATATGGTTTAAAACAAGCATCTCGTAGTGGATTGCCAAGTTTTTCAAAGCTATTTGCTTTACTGGTTTTATACAATCAAGAGTTGATTATTCTCTATTCACCAGAAAATAAGGTACATCCTTTATTGCTCTCTTGATATATGTTGACAATATTCTGATCACTAAAAATGATTCTGTTAACATTATTGCAACTAAACAATTTTAGCATAACCATAATCATACTAAAGACGCTAGTGCTTTAAAATAATTTCTTAGAATTGAGGTTTCTGTTTCAAAGAATTATTTTTTTATTTCACAATGTAAGTTTACACTAGAAGTCATTGAGGATGTAGGGCTATCAGGCATTGCCCCTATTGGTACTTCTATGGAACCTGGCTTAAAATTATCAAACAAAGGCACCTTGCTCAAAGATTTAAGCCGGTATAGAAGATTGATGGGTCTATTAATTTACTTAACTGTCTCGAGGCCGGATATAACATATGTTGTACATGCCTTAAGTAAATTTATGTAACAACCCCAAAAATTTCATATGGAGGTGGCTCTTTAAGTTGTTCGATATGTAAAAGGTGCATCTGGTTGAGGTTTATATTTCTCTTCCAATAGTGACTTCAAGTTGAGGGCTTACTATGACTCAGATTGGGCAGGTTGCCTATTCACTAGGAGATCTTCAATGAGCTATTGTGTTTTTCTTGGACCTTCACTAATATCTTGGAGGTCGAAGTGATATAAAATAGTTTTCTCTCTTTCGTTGAATCATATTACCATGCAATGACAAAAGCTTGCTATGAATTAACAAGGCTTTGATGTCTATTGCGAGACTTAAGAATTTTGCACCATGAATCTACCTTGCTATATTGCAACAATAAGGTTGCCTTACACACTGCAGCTAATCCAGTGTTCCATGAGAGAACTAGGCACGCTGAGATGAATTGTCATAATATCAGAGACAAGATCCAAGACAACCATGGGAAAATAGATCTTTGTTCCTATAGTTAGCAAGTTAGGAGTATACGATATCCATTCTCCAACTTGAGGAGGAGTGTTAGAAAAGCAAACCTTCCATGTATAAAATAGAAGACATTTATAAAATAGAAGATCTGTATTTATTAACTTTCTATTGTAATTCCTAATATGTCGCTGGATAGACTACAATGCAGTAATTGATTCCTGAACTTTAGGAATAAATTGAGATCTCCGTGTATAAGTACATGATTCTGTATCAATGATAATTACTTGAGCAAATTCAATCTCTTCTTCATTCTTTTCAATAGAGACTGATGTTATTGTGAGAAGCTGAAGGGAGGTTTTGATTCCATTCCTTTTTTCTTTTCAGCCAAAAAGAACCCCCGAAAGATTAGATTTAATTAAGATGTTCACAACCAAAAGGCGCACAGACAGAGTCACTACTATATATTAAGGACACAAATAAAATGGAAATGTAAGGTTTTTAAAAAGCAAGTCATTTCTACACATGACAAAATGCTTGCTAAAAATAAATATATATAACTACATTACATTGGTTGCTCAGCCCCTAAACACCAGCTGCTTTTCCTAGTCTATCTCTCAAAATTTTCAGTCCCATATACCTGCATATCACAATGAAGAAACCATTTTTTTAAAAATATATAAACAGTTATTTAATTAACCTGATATGTTCTAGAGAAGGAAAGAGCACTACTGTGAAGCAGTATCTCAATTTAAGCAGGGTTTTTAAGATATTCCTACCTCCCCATCATCATGATAGTGGCTTGAGGATTAGTCCCAGGAGATTCATCAAATACTGATCCATCCACAATGCGAAGCCTGTGCGCACCAAGAACTTTGTGCTCGCGGTCCACCACCTTGCCAACATGACACCCGCCATGATAGTGCCAGATTGTGAGCACGGTGTCCTTGCAGAACTGCTCCAGGGACTTGGTGTCATTGGTATGCTTAGGTATAAGGTTAACGTTAGCACTGGCACTCATGTTAAGAATCCTGTCTGTGGATTGCTTGTCAAATTGGGTAAAATTAGTGAAGTGTTCTGATTGCACCATCTTTATAACCACCCGAACACCATCAACGCAGCTCTGTAAATCATGTGGATGTTTAAAGTAGTTGAAGGTGACAGAAGGGTTATCTTCAGCATTTGTGCTGATCAATTTGAGCTGGCCAGTGGAAATTGGGTTGGAGATCTTTTCAAGGATAAAGCCTCCCCTGAATGCCTCATGTGGGATGTCCTTCTTTCGTCTGATGTATGCTTGGATGGCCTCCGGTGTTCTTTGCTCTGGAGGTATGGTTGAGAGTTGCCCTATCTGTTTATAAGGAAAAATGAACTTTTTATTCTTACTTCACTGTCACTTGATCAAAATCATTGTTTAAAGGATTTGTTAACGTGCCAATTTTGCTCCTTCGAGCTGAAATGTTTCTTACCTCTGCGGATATTATTCCATGGTGACATTCTATGCTGTCATTCGACTCCCCAAATCCACTGCTAGCTTCAATGTACACACCCATCTTGGTAATCCCGACAGTTTGTATGAGGGACTGCTTTACTGGTTTTTTGGAGGGAACAAAAACTGCATTCATGGGGTTATCAGCCATGCCTCGCCCAACAAACTTATTGTCGAGGACTGATGAAATTTTCATCTCCTCAAGTTCAGATTTCGGCCCAACACCACTAAGCAATAGCATCTGAGGGGTGCCAATGGCTCCACATGACAGTATTACTTCACTCTTCAGGCTGCTCGACAGAAACGCCTGATGATGGTTTCCATTTTCATCTTTGAATAGGACTCCGGCTGCTTTTGGTCGCTTTCCTGGTTTGAACATTATGATCTCCTAAGTTATTTGTATCCGCAATCTTTTACAATAAAATTGCGAAGTTCTAGAGCAGTTTAACGTACCAAATGTATCAAACAAAACCTTTTGGACTGTGGCATGCACCAGCACAGTGAGCTTCTGAGGATCAGCAGGAGCAAGAAGTTCGGCAGCAGTGTGCCGGCGGCCGAATCGGTCAAAAATGGTACCACCAAACTTGGTTCCATAAATGTGATCATAAGTGAATCCGTTGAAAGGTGCGACTCCAACCCCCAAAAGACTGTCCCTTACAACAGCCTGCCAAGGTGCAACCTTAGGCCTGTAAACAATTTGCTTCTCAATCCAAGGGTATGACTTGTTCACCAACCCCGAATCCCACCCAACTTTGTTTATAAACCTGCAAGAAACAATTTCTTCAACATTTCCAAAGGTTTTGTTTCAACGAATTTAATGAGTGGTCGTTTTGAGTTAAATAGTATTGTTGATAATATTAATGTTGAAGTTAGAGAGCTGATAGTAACAATAATATTCATAATATCAGTGATTTTAATGAATGTCTTAGAAATAACGAGAAAGATGAAGATAATAAGACTAGTTTTACTTTACATGGCATGCCAGCAGAATGTTTTTAGTTTATCTAATGTAATTTTATGAACATAATTATTTTGTATTGTATTTTTAAATTATTTTGAATTATGTATGAACCTTATGTAATAAAATTTTATAAATATAATTATATTGTATTTTTAAATATTTTATTTTTAATTGTTTTATAAAAATATTTTAATTATAATTTTACAATTCTTCTCGTCGTGTCAAAGCGATTTTGTCAACCTTTATCTCAGCTCTCAACACAAGAAGGTGAGCTGTAATCACTAGAGACATAAGGTATCAAAAGTGAGCTGTAAACAGGCTTGGTTTGTACATTCAATGTGGATCCATTGTCTTGATGGGTCACAATAAATATGACAGTTGATTCCTAGGAAACTCTCCACCTAATCATTCTCATTAATTAAGCTCCTGTTTTGAGGTCGGTGTTTGCTAAAAATTTGAAGAAAAAAAAATCATTTTAAATGAATATGTTTTGGTGTTTTTAGATTATTTTGATGTGCTGATGTCAAAAAATGATTTTTAAAAAATAAAAAAACATCATTTTTGATATATTTCGGCACGAAAAGCACTTTAAAAAACTACAACAACAGCTTTAAATAGCTTTCAATTAGAGAAACTAATTCCACTATGCTCGGGCGAGCAGCCATAAATGCTCTGCATGACGTGGGAACCATGACAATGCCATGAATACCATTACTACTCGAAACCCTAATAAATGACTTCCCAGCGGTGCAACTGTGACCTTCAAAGTGGGTGGCTTTGTGCTGTTTGGAAGTATTTTTTATTTAAAAATATATCATAATATTTTTTATTTTAAAAAAAATATATTTTTAATATTAAAAATATTTTTAAGACGCAGATTGAAACATCCTTTGAATATGACGCAGAGAAGAAGAGTTCAGTCGTGGGACCTTGAATCTCACAGCACACTGTGTCATATAGTGAACCATTGTATGAAGCTTGCTTTTGTGGCATCAACATGATCCAAGCAGGAAAAACATCTTACATCATCCTTAACACTGTCATTAACTCGACGGATTCATGTTCTAATTTTATTTCTGGACAGGTTTTCTCAGGTATTCAGATTCTAGAAAAACCCTCTTTTTTAAGGAGGGGAATATCTAACACGTTATTTGAAGTTGATGTTTGATAGCTAACACGTTATTTGAAGTTGATGTTTATTAATTAGTGCTTAGTTAATATGAGATATAGAGAGAGGACATTTATTTAGAAAACAACTTATTATTTTTTATGTCTAAAATATCTTTGTAAGAATCTTAATTCTAAAATTGTCCAACTAAGACATGTAAGACTAAAAATAGTTATTATCATAGTTTACAAAACTCAACTCGAGAGTCGATCTGGGGCAAAATTTGGGTCACTGGTTAGGGTCACCCGAGTCAACGTATAAATAAAAATAATTATTATCATAGTTTTAAAATTTTATTCAATAACTAAGCTAGGATAAGGCTCGGGTCACAAGTGTGGTATCATTGATCCTAATCAACATAAGAACAAAAATGATTATTATCATAGTTTTAAAACCCCGATTCTAGGATCAAATCGAGATAAGGTCCGAGTTACTTGTGAAAAAGAAAACTTGGGCAGACCTAAGTTAATATAAAATGAATTTGGTTTGTTATTATCAAAGTATTAAAACTTGATTTAGGGGTTAACTTGGGGCAAGACCTAGGTCATGGATCAAAAAAGTCAATTCAAGTTGACCCTGATCGATATAAAAATAAAAATTATTGTTGTCATAGTTTTAAAACCCAACTCGGGAGGTCGACCGAGACAGGGCGTGGGTCATTGGTCGGGAGGATAAACATCGATGTGACCTAAGTCAACACATGAATAAAAATGGTTATTAACATGATTTTAAAACTTGATTTGAGAGTCAACCAAAGGCAAGTTTCAGGTTATGGGTCAGAAGGGTCAACCCGGCTGATAAAAAATAATAATAGTGAAAGCAATTCGTTGAGATATTTTTAACCCATGTTTTATCATAGGTTAACTTTCTTTTTTAATCGGGTCAAGTTGAGTCAATCCTTTCTGTATTTTTTCTTAAACTTTTACCGGTCTACGTTCCAAGTCAATTCATCAAATCAAATATGGTTTTATAAATAGAATTATTATCATATTATTAATTTCAACACTAAATAGAAATTAAAATTAAAAAAATATTATCTAATTATTTTTTAAAATATATAAATTTTACAATAATATATATTAAACGTAAAATAGATTTGTTTTCATATTTTATTGTGCTGTTTACTATAACTAACCAAACATCATACAAATATAATTATTTTTTTTGGTACATTATTTTAGAAAACAATTATATCTCTTATATTTTTTCTTTTTTCTCAACGAACTTTATGACCTCACTAATGCTTCCTAATGATATGACAAAGTTAATTATAACTGTTGTATTTATTTCTCTTCAAAATCTTTTTTATTTTACTATATTTTTCAGACAAGATGCTTTATATTCTTTAAGTCATCACTCCCTACCTCAAAACTACAACTACCTTCATGTGGGATCTAGGAAAGTCCATTCAATAAATATTTGTCGAAAAAAGAGGTTAAAAGTAGTGACAAAGCAAGTTTTCGTATTAATTATATGCGAGGAAAGAAAGGCAAGCAACTCCAAATTAACCATACCTTGTGCTTGCTCTGGTGTAGAACCCAGCATTGATGCAAGTACCACCACCCAAAACCCTAGCCCTAGAATTAAGAACACCATCAGTAGAGATGAAGTATTGGGAAGCAGAAGTTGATGAAGTATCAGCAAGGGTGATGTGGAAGTTCTCCAACAAGGAGACATTTGCGTTGCCAAAAGGCACTCCTCCTCTTTCAAGCAATAACACATTGAATTTCTGAGAGAGTGTGGCAGCTAAGGGACACCCAGCTGTGCCACCTCCCACAATTATGTAGTCATATGCTGGATCTCCATGGCCACCTGATGAGAATGAGCTTGCTTTCTTGATAAATGGGTATCTAAATTCGGAGGATTGATGATGGTGCACAGCTGCATTGCAACATAATTTTAACCGATATTGTCAGTAAAAGAGATTCAATTAACTAAATAATTTATTTTGGAAAAAGGGGTTCAATAAATTCTGTGGTAATTAAAATAGATGCATAGATAGCCATATATATGTGAAAATAAATATACTCAGTAATCACAACCAACTACCCCCATCAACCCGTCTAACTAAGCTGAAGCAAAATTTCAACCACCATTGTCTTGCGGTTTTTTGGAAACAAAGATGAACATTAGTTCCATTTTCTGTTTCTTAAACTCACAAGATTCATATTCTGGCCAAGATGGTGCGATGATGTATGCCAAGTTTAAAGAACACAAAATATTGAAAGCTTTCTCTAAGGCCAAGATGGTGCAAAGACACTGAAAATAATGGAGCTCGTTTTGATATGTAAATTTAATTTAACCAGAGAAGACTGGTGATCTCTTCTTGACCAACAAAATTGAAGTAGAATTCCTATATATGCGAGTAGAAACAGAAACCTGTGTGTGAATATCCGAGTGGAGAGATCGAGATGGAAATTAAGAAAATAAAAAAAATAGATTAAAAGAGGTAATTAAAGGGACAGTAAATTTAAACTAAACAAAGATGCATGTAAATAGTGATCATAGAGGTACGTAGGCAGTATTAGCGGCTAGCTAGAAGCAAAACGAACCTTGAGAAGAAGAAGAGAGAGTATGAAGCCATAGAAGGAAGAAGAGAAAGAGCTGGTTCAGTAGCGCGCAAACAGAAGCCATTGAAGGCAGACAAAATTAAGCCACAGAACTAGAGACTCGGCGGCGGCGGCGGCGGCAGCGGCAGCGGTAGCAGCAGAACTAGAAGCTCCTTTCAGTCCTCTATGTGGCTGCCTCTGGTTGGCCTTGTTTTGTGTCTTTACACCCTCCTATATATATATACTTGGAATTTAGACCATACAGACACAACACTCGTATAGATAAACAAGTAAATTCATCAAGAAATGGCATCTATCACTCATTATTTTACCATTTTAATCAATATCCATTTACTGAGTGAGTTGTGAAGATTATTTTTAGACAGTGAGTAATAGATTTTATGCGAGGAAACCTATACTTGAAAAATGTATTTTATGGGCTCAAGTGAATGAGTAAAATTTCGATTGTTCTAAATTCTTATAAACGGTGCATGTACTAACTCGAACTCAAAACTTGCTTTGCAGATCACAAACCTTTTACCACTATGTTATGCCCCTTGATGACATTTCATGCTAAACGTCAATTGATATTAACTTTTTTAATATATAATTTTAATAAATAACCTTCATATATTTATTAATTTCTCTTACTAATATTATAAAATTTAAATTCAAAATAAATACATAAAAAGTTAACATAACTTCTCGTGTGCTTTGAGCTGTAAATAATAAGGTTATCAATTCCATTTTAATTGATATTTTAATTCTTTAATTAAAACAATACATCTTACTTTTTTCACTGTTTCGAGATGATATCATATAAGCAAGAAAAAAATAAACCACAGTAAATTATAAATTACAATCTTCAATAAATTATTTGTTGAAATTTAAACTAACAATTTAAAAAACACCATTCACGGAACACAAACTCGAATATTTCTAGTGAGATTCGACAGAAATCTGAAATAAATTGAGATTGATGTAAATTATATTTGAAATAATTACATATTCATAAAATAATACAAGATATATATGCGTAATTCAAGACAGAAGGAAGGAATATATTTATATAAAATGCAGCTTAAGGAAGGATGCAAGCTGCTCTCTCTGACAGATATTGCATGGATGAAACTACAACTGTAATCTCATTAAAGGCGACATGAATGCCACCGCTGGAGTATTAGGAAGATATAGCCGCTCGATGAAACCAGGTTATCATTTCTGTTCATTTTAGGACGTGTCGAGCTCATCGACATTGTAGTTGTTGGCATTCAAATTTATTAATTATTCTGATAAATTTATTACATATTTTCTGAATATATTTTCCTAGCCTCTTGAAATCATTGGAGGTTAAAGTAGCGTTACGTGATAACAAATAATTTATAATCTGTACAGTAGGTCTTGAATTTGAGTCAGAACATGTATCCCTTGTAAACCCCTAAAACAACCAAGGTTTCACTCACTTATCTCGGTCTATAAAAAATAATTTCCAAAATCATTGGAGTATCATAAAATAAACTAAAAGAGGTCAGTGTTTCACTGTATCACGTGAGTGAAAACACTGTAGATTGTAATAGTGTATTTTTGGGTCAGTTTGGTTTTCGGTTCGATCGGTTCACTGATTTATTGATTTTTTTATACTAATTTGCATAGTGAAATAACATTTTTGTCCCTTGAAAAAGACAAAAACAGGTGTAATCGAGAGGGGTGTCACGAGAATTTTATATTTTTTTAAATAGCTATATACTATTTCCCCCCAAATAAGACAAAAGTGAAGATTTCTTTGTGGGGGTGTTACCATAATTTACCTTTTAAAAGAATTTACTCTAAATATTGTGGGCACGTGTGTTACACGTGGCCAACAGTATTCAGCCTCACGTCCTTTTCGGGAGGCGCATGCGATATATTACGGTGGTGAAAAATGTGGTTCTGACATCTCACCCGATGCGCCGCCATGTCATTGTCCTCATGGTGTGGCGCGTCTCATCACAGGGTGGCCGAATTTGTGATGATGGTTGGTTGAACTTTTTTTTCTCTTATCTCTCTTCTGCACGCTAAAGTACGGGGCAGTTCCCCAGTTTTATGGTGTTTTCATTTCAGTCTCTAATCTTTGAACTGTTTCGTATGGTCCTGATTGTTGTTATATGAGTTTTGATTTGTTTCAATTGGGTCATTCTATTGAAATTGATAATATGTTTAGGTTTCAATTCGATCCTCATTCTTTTAATTTCCGGATTGCTATTAAATACCTTAATATATTCTATACAGAAGTTTTATATTTTTCAATTTTGTCCTTTGATTGAAATTGATAATATATTTGGTTTTTATTTTGGCCCCTATACTTTTAATTTTTGATTTTAATTTTTTTATTTTTTTAATATTTCTGAAATAGTCCTTATTTTTTGTATATGTTTATATATGTGTGCTTTTAGCTAGGATTTTTAATTTTTATTATTTTCTTATTTATTGAGGTTGTATTTTTTTGAAACAAATCCATGAAATTAGTCCCTATTTTTTAGTTTGTGCTTATGATCATTTGAAAATTAATATTTTTGTTTGTTTTTTTTCTCTTTGTTCTTTCTTTTTAGTTTTTTTATTAGTTTATTTTTTTATTTTCAAGTCAAATGATTTTTTCTCAGGTAATAATTTTTATTTTTTTATTTTTTTGGTTTGCTCTTTTGTTAAAGTTCTTAGGTTTTTTTTAGTTTTTGATTTAATTTTGTTTTTTTCATTATTAACGCAATAATAATAATAATAATAATTTTAGTTTTTTTCTTGTTTACTCTTTTGTTAATGTTGTTGAGTTTTTTCTCGGGGTATTTTAATAATTTTTATTATTTTTTCTTCTGTTGAGGTAGTATTTTTTTTGAAAAATTTAACTAAATCAGAACGGTGTTCCATTATTCACCCTTTCAGTCCTGTGACTTCTTGCAACTTTTTTTTATTATTACTATTATTATTATTTCCAGCCTTGAAATTCCATTTCTGTTAGTTTAACAATTGTTTTTGAAAACTTTACAAAAAGCTGTGCAGAGAGGTTGATCGACGACATCAACGTGCTAGAAATAATAGAGTTTTGTATCCTGCAACATAAATGTATGTTAGAGGTTAGATTTCACCAATGAAGTTCCAACCTAATGGAGGGAAGGCTGTGCTTCTTTAAGATAAATTGCCTTATTTGTTATATAACTAATCATAAAGACAAAACCTAATTATTTACTTTACTTAATGTTACAATACAGCTTTATTTTCTCTCTCAACTTCTCTACTCTATATCCTTTTACCTTATCTTTTCTTCCCCGATCTTTACCATTAAAAATGTTTTGAATATTTGAATAAATAAAGGAAGATAATATTTAAGTTAAATTTAAAAAATAAAACCTGAAAAAATCACAAATATTTAATAGTGTCTTCATTTTTCTTTCACGGTATCAAGTTACCATAACTCCAGTCAAAATTCAATTTATTTTCTATCATAATCATATACACTTTACTTATTATTTCGCAATAAATAAGAAAGAAAGTAAAGGGAGAAATGACTTTGAAGTCACCGTAACATATTAATATTCAGATTATGACCGTAACTTTTTATACTTGTGAGAGTGAGAATTCTCTATTTCTTGGTTCTCTATAGAACTGAAAACAACTTATTGAAGTTCAATTAACTTCGTGGTGTCAGTCTATACTTCTTGTTCATGAATTGATATTCATTAGGTGGGGGTTTGAATATAGTATTGATGTCTAGGTACAAATTATCTTTGTATCATATTCCTATCAAACTTGATTTACTTGGTTTTCTAAGAACTGATGTATTCATATATGAGTTGTTTGACCATATATTCAAGAGTTTCGCATCAAACTATCATCATAGCATAAACTTGGTGTAACAAATGATGATTTTAAACATTAATAGACAGACAAAGCAAAATAAAAATAAACAAATGTGATCGTCTACAATTATTTATTTGATTTAAAGTAGCTCGTGGAACAAAAAAACAGGAATTATGACTCGTGATATTGTTTCAAATGGTTATATCAGGTACAAAAGTTGTGTCATTTAATCCATCAAATGAACTTACCTTTGTATCCTTTGTACACAATATTGGTTGATGACTCACTGTGTGATCATAGTGTGAATGATGGCTTGATGATCATTGCGATCATCATGACCATGGTTGTTAAACTCGCAAGTTGACTCGTAAAATCCGTATGATCATAGTGTGAATGATGGCTTGATGATCTTTGCGATCATCATGACCATGGTTGTTAAACTCGCGAATTGACTTGCAAAATAAAATCGTACGATTTTGCAAGTCAACTCAATAAAACTTGTCAAATTGGATAGAAAAATCAAGTCTCGTTAAAATCAGACAAAAAACACAAAAATCGATATGGATCGTAAAATCAGACTGATCCCAAATTTTCTATCTACAAAGTCGCCCCCCAGGCCTTTTTGCCTTCTATTCTGCAAAGCTAGGCATAGCCCCCGCTTCTATATACAAGCTAGGCCTAGCCTAGCCCTCTCACTCAATAAAAAAACAAAATAAGAAAATCAGTGTGCACTGATTTTCTTAATTCTCTCTCTCTTAATAAAATAAATAAATTAAAAAAACCATTACACACAGACCATTTATTAAAAAAACAATTCTTGATTATCATGTATTAATTTAAATATTAACTTTAAAATTTATACTTGAAATTTTTGAAAAAAATAAATTTTTTATTTTTATTTTTTACTTCAAATTAATTTTTTTTGATATTTTTATATCATTTTCATATGTTCATGTTGAAATAATTTGTTGGATTTGGAGCTACTACTAACAATATCTGTGTTGATAGTAGTAGTAGTACTAATAATCTTTTCAATAGCAATATTTTTAATGAATGTATTAGAAATAGCGAGGAAGATGATGGTAATGAAGCTGATTTTAGTTTACATAGCACACCAGCAGAATATTTGTTTTAAATTTGTTAGTTTTTACCTAATAAAATTCTATGGACATAATTATTTTGTAATATATTTTTAAGTTATTTTAAATCATGTATAAACCTTAACTAATTAAGTTTTATGGTTATAATTATGTTGTATTGTATTCAAAAATATTTTACTTATGATTGTATGATTTTTTCTACCCACACGATTTTAGTTGTAATTTTATGATTTTTGTACGAAAAAATTTTAGGTACGATTTTACAATCCAATTTTTAGGATCGGCTTCCGTGTCATGTCAAAATCACGATATTGATAACCTTGATCATGACAGTTAAGGATTTTGATCCTTAGCCCTTGATTTGGCGAGGGATGGTCACGTTGTTGTCTGACATACCATTTTAAAAAAACGACTTCTACAATTAAAAAAATATAGCTTAAAGTATTAATATAGAATTAAAGAAGAAAAAAGTATTGGTTCATTTTATTGTCCCAATAATAATTGTCGTTTCAGTGCTACTATAATATAAATATCTTTGTAATTCTTATCAAATTAATTCAGGAAGATAGATTAAGAATAAAAGAAAAAAAGAACAATTATTTTTTTAATTATATTTCTTAACATGATTTAACTTGTTAAAAAAAACAGTATTTGTACTGTGTAAAAATACACTGAAAAAGACAAAAACATCCTTAAACATTCTGGTAATGTCAACTTGTCTCTTAGAAAACTCTAAAATACTCCTGAGTCTAATACTAAAATTGAAACACGCTGAAGAGTAAATTAGTAATTATACGATTATAATTCATAGTAATCTATATCTACTAATACATTAATGAACCGAACTGTTTTAGCTTCTTAAAAAATCATTACTTTATTTAATAACTTTGTGAGAAAACAATTATTTCATTTAGTAACTCTATGAAACAGTGACAACTTCTTCACAACCTAAACCTCAAGGGTTGATACCTAACCCAAAAACCATTGTCATTGTCAATCGAATCGTTTTTCTTCTCGTCATCATCGTCATTGACATCCTTCTTCAGGATCCATTTTCTTTCCTCATCATAGGAATCATCATGGTCCTTGTTGATGTCTTTCTTCACACCTTCTTTTCTCTTCTCTTCTTGCTCGACCTCCTTGTCGTTGTTGTTTCTTTCCCTATCCTCTTCATGGTGCTCGTTGTTGTCCTTCTTCACACCTTGTTTTCTTTTCTTTTCTTGCTCAGTCTCTTTGTTGCTTTCATTATCACCCGCATTAATATTCTTCTGATCCTCTTCGTCGTCGTCGTCGTTGTCATCTGCATCTATATTCTTCTCATCCTCTTTGTCGTCGTCGTCATCACCATTGTCATCCGCATCAGTATTCTCATCGTCCTCTTTGTCGTCGTCGTCGTCGTTGCCATCATAATCTATACCATCAAACTCGTCGTCCTCGATAGCCTCTCCAGTAAACCATGACACAGCATGCCGAATGATTTTGTCCCGAATAATTATACTGCCACCCACAAGAACTTAGTCCAAATCATAGCAAACAAAAGGAGAGAGATGCACAGAACCGACCCAATGAAGTTCACAGAAAGAACATGGGACTTACCCTATGTCGTAGTCATGTTCTATCCGGTCCTGAAGCTCATCATACTGTGAACACAAGAGACTACGACATCAGTTAACATATCAACGGTCACATTGCTTTTCTTGTACATAACGACGCAGAACTTACAGCATCATCATCTAGGTCATCCACGCTCTCAGGGATGTGAGGAGGATTGAAGAATGTGAAGAAACTTTCACAGATCTTAAGTGTTGTGATGGTTTTGGTCTTCTTTGACCCCATTCTTGGTTTCTTCTTCACAACCTTCTTCGTCAAGCATTTCCCAAGATACCATTCAATTTCCGTCCTGAAAAATCGAATGAAACATTACAAGAAAGGAAGAGATTAAAACTTGTCAGCAAAACAACATGTATATAATTAACTACCCAATTGCTTGACTCAAAATTGGATTAGATTCATCAATTATGTGATAAGTCTTTGTCAGGACAGAATTTTTGAAGTAAGGACAAGGGTTGAAGTAAAACTCCAGCTTGAAACCCTCAGGATTTTGAAGTCTCGACCACTTGATATCTTTAATGAACCTCATAGCTCCTTCATCTTGTCCCTTAATCTATTGCAAGAATCAATTGATAATTCACATTACACAGTGCTCAATCCAAAAGGAAGAAATATATTTGTGCATGTGTGTGCACGCCTAGAATACCTCCTCTGCCAGTACTTCTTGAGTTTTCATTGCAGTGAGCCAGAATTCAGGCACTCCTTTCTCTGCATTGATGAACTATACTCTTAAGTTCAATACAAGGCATTACTTTCAAATACTCCGTTTATGTTTCCCAAAAACGACATGCACTGTTAAAAATATACGCTAATACCTTTCGTAGCTTGATCCTCCTCTATGCTATATAATTCAGCAGACATAACCCCGTCAACTTCTTTTAGACCATTCACAATCTCACATCTCTGCGCCGAGTGCCCATCAAAAACTTGAATTAATTACAAAATAAGGAATAAAAATTGTAATGCATGCTACCTCTGATTCAACATTCACGTAACACATGCAGAAGTATTAATGCAAGACAACATATATACCTTAGTGTATAGTGGTTGATAAAGCTTCTGGTATTTAGCTTCTAGTGTCTTTCTCTCCTCGAGAAACTGTGCTTCCAGCTCATCATGTTGGCTCTGCAGAAGTCATCAAATCGCGTAAGTAATGAAGTACATCATGATAATCATGTATACATGTAATAAAACTCTACAAAAATGTTGAAAAGTGGGCTATAAATAACACAAGCTTATGAAAACATAAAAAGCAACCTGAAGATGTCTGAGACACTCCACGCGTTTGCTGACCTTGGGAGACAATGATACATTCATGTTTTAGTTACTCACAAGGGAGTGTTTGGGAGATGGGAAAATACAAATAGCCTAGAAAGGAGGGAAAGTGAGTTTAGTTTTTTTTTATCTTATGAGGGAAGGAGATATCAATGTGAGCTTACAGGTTTTTTCTATTTATAAGCTGAGAAAGTGATGCGTTTCTTGTCGTACTGACACTGGTATCTACTTGTTCCCGTTGAGGGGTTCGAGCATAGGGCCATTGGAATCGATTTCAAGTTTAACTTTCAAGTAAAGCCAGGAAGGATCAGATGCAGGAAAAAGCAAAATTCACTCATGTCACTTTGGAGTTTGGAATTGATTTCCACTTTAACAATCAAGTAAAGTAAAGATGGGGTTCTTTTATCTTGTTTCGTGTTTTGTGTTGTTTCTGCTATCCATAATACTTTTAAAAAGCAATCACCACCACACTCTCTAACATTAAATTGACATATGAATAAACATTTAATTACCAATTGATTAAAAAAAATCTTTCAACAAAGAGAAATCTGTCTAAAGAACAGAGTGACTGTTTCATATAGAGATTTATCACCTGAAAGATAGCACGTTATGCTTCAGTTTCTACCAAGTGATTCACTATGTTATGCAGCGGAGATAAAAAAAAAAGGTACAGGATAAAATATGAACAGACCGTTATATCTCACCTAATAATTTAAGTTTTTAGATGGGATGATTTTTTAATATAATATCAGAGTCTTGTTGATCTAGTGGTCACGAGTTCTAATCTCATCACCCTCATTGTATTTAATAAAAATTAAGCACAAGATAGTGTAGACTTGTGTGTAAATTTCAAGTCTAAAAGACTTTCACTTGAAGAAATATGTTAAAAAATAATATAAATCATATCCTGATGTCTTACTTCATAGCTTAAACTTCTAGGTGAGATAGTTTCACGAGATCTACTAGCAAGCACTTGACTCTTACAAAGGTATTAGGAAGGATCTTCATGCTATTAAATCAGGAAAGTAACCATATGAAAGGCAGTTTCTAGGGTATAATTCTCTGTTTTCTTTTGGTTCAATAGAAGTTTAAGTGACCTTGAGTTACACAAGAGGGCATAAGCCTTCCAAATCCCTTCCACCTCCCCTCTTGGGAATGGTATGGCAGTACTGTACCAGGTGAATTTATCAGCTAAGCCAGCTAGTACCAGGGCATAAGCTGGATCTTTTAACTTCTGTTAAGAGGTGGCTAATTCTCCAAAATGAACACCAACAGCTAGCAACTTGCACATTGAAATGATCAAATGAATTCTGAACAAGCTTCGGCAAAATCAAGTATTCACATAAGGTGGTGGTTCTAGTATGAAGCTAGGAGCAATGACAATGGAAAACAATTCGAAGAACCTAACATTACCAATTGAATACTGTTACAGTGTTTTTGTTTCTGTCGAAGATACATTTATTATACCAACGGATACACCAATGAAAAATTATATGTTCTACAAATATATCTATATAATATAAATATATATTTCAGATTAGGTTTGGGTGGATTTTGGGTTAGGTTTGACAATATTTATAGCTTATCCATTACCCCGCGACTCACAGGGTGGAGCTAGGTTCATTTTTTTTAGTGGGGGGAGCTTATATAACAAGACAAAAATGTTATAATCTACCATACATGATATGGGCTAAGAGGATAAGAGAAATAACAAATCAAATCTATTCAGAATCTCTTAACAATGTCCTTTTTCTGTATAAACAATCAAATAATCTTTAAGAAAATCACCATCCATCTGATTGCGAGGTTTTGTTTTAACAGTCTTTATTAGTGAAAGATGTTGCTCAATAGTTATTGTCGAGACAGAAAAGGTCAAAATAAGTAAAATAATCCTGTCAATCAGTAGATAAATTGTTGATTTTCCAATTTCTACTAATCCTTGGCATAAATCAGCAATCGATGATAACTTTGGATGATTGGGCTGGGTGCATGAAGCTCATAATGTTGCCACTGGAATCTCAACTAGGTTTTTTCTTGGTCAAGAAAGTCTTCAAGATAGAACTAATCAACAAGCCTGCATATATCTTTAACATTGAATAATATGTAGGTATTTCTTGGACCCAAAGTTGTGCTCAGCATAAGAAGCTCGATTGTCTGCTCACTGAATCTATTATTTAGCTCTTGCAATTGTTGATCAATGGTAACTGTAAATATATCAGCTCGGTAGTGATGTTTAGTTGTTACTAAAAAAATTTACGGTGAGATCATCCCACATCAAAAAAAAAAAAGCATCCATATTAGGAAATTCAATGTCTTGATGCTTACAAAATGATGTCACTTTTTTAAAAGAGTTTTTCAATCATTTTGCTTGGTTTTTGGATCAATGTCTTCATCATAGACACCAAATGCATAGCATTTAAAATATATTGAGATTTTATTGCAGGACTTGACAAAGCATATCATTATTTCTCTTAACATTCTTCATTACATGTAAGATGAACTCAAAATCAAATGACATTAGCAACTTAACTTCAAAAGTTGCATCACCGCGTTGAGAATAAATAGATCCATCATTTCATTGGCAATTTAGTCCTCATTCATAAATGCAAATAAAACAAAATTCTCTTTTGAATTGGATTTGAAGTGTATTTAGCATTTTGTAGAGCAGTATTTGAAATAAGAGCACCTACTTATTCATTGTATGATTCTAAGAGTTCCATCATTTCAAGAAAATTATCCTGATTTTTTTATTCTGGACATTCATCATGTCCTCTAAAAGAAATCCAAAGCCCTCGTTCTTCTTCTCTCTTTTTTCCGTCCTTTGAAGTAGAGCCAAAGAGAAACACAAGGTGCAAAAGATACAGCGTTAAGATTCTCACAAATACAATTGCATACGAGCCAGTAGAATCAATCACGACCAATGTTTAGATAAGAGGAGCCATGTCCGATAAAGAAACAAATGAAAGCAACACCTAGGGTTGATACACAAGAAACTATTTAATGGGGGCTTTCTCACAATAAACCAGCCCCCTGTATGCGGCACTTATACAAAAATTAATGCCTTCAAAATCTGCTCTTCCCACATGCTTGCATGAGTTGAAAATCGCGGTACCATACACATGCAACCCACCATGGTAAGAGCAGAATGCTGGCATCTTCAAACGGAGAAAAACGAAAATGATTTCCAATATGATAGCTATTTCCACCTAGTCATCTTTTAAGGTGTTTGAGTACTCGGTCCCGTTTTCTGGTGAAATAACCCCAGAGGAAGCACTTGATGAGGAAGGACTTGATGAGGAATCACTAAGAGGGCTTGATCCATTCTGAAAACTCTTTGTTGTGTTTCTCGGAGAATCTGCAGTCGCAGGTTTCTGCCCCTCTTCTGCTAGTCTTTTGAGAAGATTCATAATAGTGGGAACGAACTTTGAAGATAAGGAAAGAAGCCCAGGAAGCTGTGACCATGCAGACAGGGAGTGTTTAGAAAGCATACCCCACGAGTAATTTGCACAAGTACAACAATTTAAAAGTCAGTATGGAGAGTTTGGTGGTATCATTAGGATACTAGTTTCAAGGGTAAAAGGAGTTTGTCAAAAGCAAGACGTGCGTGGAAAATCAGAACCAAACGATGAGATTGTGGTTTGAAACTTACAGCACCATTGCGGAATTCGCCTGAAATGTCTAACTGCACCCATAGGGCTTTAATGAGTAGAAAACCTACAAAGATGACACCTAAATACAAAGGATTCCTGAAACAGAAAAGAAAGTCAAAATAAATAATATCAGCAAACAAGGGATATAATCTGTCACCAAAAATATCTAATTCCACAACCATGTTACCTCAAAAGTGTCATAAACTCATTAAATCCCAGCACAACCAAGGCAGCAATTGCCCATGGGGGTGGTAACCAGTTGTTATTACGTTTGTGAGCTTCCTGAAAATTGAAAAAGTGAACAGATTAACAAAGCATCCAGACACAGATGTGTGTGTGTGTGTGTGTGTGTGTGTGTGTGTGTGTGTGAACTACCAGAAACAGCAGATATTTTATATAGACATTTACTCATCTATATCAACTATAATGGCACAATAATCAAATTCCAAGAATTAGCAAATATAACATTTATAGAACATAAAACACTCAATGCAGCAGCATAAGGGTTTTGACTGTGACACAAAATCTAAAGCCATTAAATTGCTCTATATAGTGGCAACACTTTTATACTGATATTCATGCAGTTATATAGGCCACGAGATGAATCCTTGTCATATTTTTGCGCCACTGCACCTGCCACATCCTGTAAAATGCCATCTTATACAAACTTGATATTCTGCACTCTTAAGAACCAGATATCACTAGATGTACAGCATTTCATGCAACTGACCAATCAGGACTAGGAACTCAAGTTTTATTTCTTTGGAAAAGCCTTATCCCAGGCACAGCTTAGCAAACATGAAAGTGCAAAAACGGTGTACATTATGTTCCATCTCTATGTTGACAATCGTAATCTAAAGACAACTGTGAATAGATGAAATAAATTTGGAGACCTAATCACATGCAAGGATACCATACCTGTGCAGAAATGGCCTGGGTAACAGTGTACTCTGTCTCTGTCCTGAATTGCCTCCACAAAGATTTGCACTGGACAGGTGTGATCAATGTCCTTGAGGATGGAATCTGCAGTAGCAAAACCAGTTCCAAGTATAAAAAGTGCTGTGGTAAGTAAAGACGAGTCCAATGGGATCAGTGCACGCAAAATCAAGGGAGTGGTGTTAAGCAATGATCAATCAATACTATGGTGCCAGTATGTACTTATAATATCCATCCGGCAATTCCCAATTAATTTATCAATGAGAAATGCATTTGTAGACATCTGACATATATCCTCTGCACCAGCATGACAGGTCCATTCATAGCTACAGGCCTAGTGTGCACTATTTATGGGATCCACTATCACAAGTTCCACCACCATCTTCTTGAAATACAGAATTAAAGAGATTCATTGATCAACTTAGAATGGAACACCTCACTCATGCAAATGTCATCTGTAAACTGATAAAAAAATGTTCACAAGAGTTGCAAATAAACTAAAAACCTTTCAGGATTTTTTTGAGGATTTATCCTAGAAAAATGATCTAGTATAAGGTCCACAAAATTCACTTCTTGAATTGTTGATTACATACTCTCCCTTTGACAATAATAAGCAAGTTTGACGACATGTTAACAAAAGCATCAGGACTCAGAAATAAGAAAAGCTCACCTTTTCCCAAGAGCTTGAGGCCAGCGGGTCAAACGTTATGATACTTCTGTCTTTAACAGCAGCATTGTTCTTTGTATCCATCAAAGCAGATGATAGTGTAGTCTCAATATTGTCAACATCATCATCCAAACGGATTGCGACCATTACAGATAACAACTTCAAAGACTGGCAAAGTTTAACAAATGAAATTAGTTGAGATCCATATTCAAAACAAAACTTGAGAATCAGCATATGTTGAAATATGTATTCATCATACTGCAGTGCGAGCAGTTTTAGTAATTGCTCGAATGTCTTCCTTTCCGGTCCAAACCCGTGGCATTGAATCGGAGTCATGGCTAAACAACGTTGAAAACCTGCATGCAAAGTTTACATTCACTCTCCATAAGATGGATATGAAACAAAACAAATAACTTAGTTGAAAAATTGCAAGGGGTTGTTACCTGTCTTTCATACGGATCAGGACCCTTCCAGATTCTTCTCTTGCTTTTGCCTCAACTACACCTCTTGCATAATTCTCCAAACTTGCAATTAATTTGTCCTTGGATTGTTCGTCCATGTCAAAACCAAAGATTGCATTAGAGAACCCAGCAACAGCCAATGCTGTCTCATGCCGCAGAAGTTTCTTTATGGCTGCCCATGTCCCACTATTAGCTCCATCTAAAAGAGCTTCCACAGGCCCTGATAATGCCTCATTTAGTTTTGCCTGTAGGTCAGAAAATTTGTTTAGCACATATATATAGATATTGAGTTTCTTTTGTGAGAAAGTCCAAACCATTTGACCATTGTCATTCACCTCACCCAACTTTATTGATAAGATATCAGTGTCTAACAAGGTTTCACAACATATAAAATCCATAATGCATGAAACATTACAGCAAACATTTTAATTGTTGACCCGCAAAGACTAAACTTCAGGCACAACCATATTCCTTGAGCATTTTTCCATGTTAATTTTAACTTATCTTCAATTGAAGACAATCAGAAAATTAAGCTTTCACACACAGAAGCAAGAAAGGATAATCATAGAAAAATTGTACCTCAAATGATGAAGTAAGTTCAGAGAGTTTGGCAGCATGGACAGAAGCAATATGTGCATCTATATCACGACGTAGCTTGTCCCGTGCTTTAGATGTGTCCCAGTTTGCTTGTTCAATAACAGCATCTGTGATATAGCATTTCAAAGGGAAGATATACTTTATTGAGCCCAGACAGTAAAGCTAGTTTTTCAATACTTTCAAATTCGATACATGGATGATTAAACAAAAGGCTGCTCATATTACCCATGTGCTTTTAATCATACAAGAGTATTTGATATTATTTTCCCCTAAAAATAAAGTGTGATAAAGTTTATTTCCACTTGTTTGACACCTTTGCTTTCTAAGCCTTGTTTTCTACATCATCAAAGTTAATAATGAAATGACAAGATGAATTTATGTCATGTAATCATACCTGCATGCCACTCATCAAATTGAGCCATGTAAGACTGAGTGCAAGTTTGAGCAGCCAAAGAGAACCCATCTCCTGCATTCAAAGCTTTATCAAATGCTTCCTTGAATTTTTCAAGAGTTCCAGACCTTATATGACTCAACATGGATTGATGTGCTGGTTGGACAAGCTACAAAGCACAAGAAAACAGATAATCATATTAATTACTCATATATTTGATATCAAACATAAGAAAGCAGTTGAAACTGCTATAAATAAGCTGCAGAAGATAGAAACCCATAAGCAGCACTCTGCAAATACAATCCTCAGAGCAAATGAATTGAGTGGCCAATAAGGAAACTACAATCCATCATGTAATGAGCATGAACATGCTTGATATTTTTTTTATACTATATCTTTCAACTCTCACCATTTCAGCCAACATTTCCACCCCTTCTTTACTCCAAGGACTTGCAGTCAATAAATGTTCTACACCAATGCTTTCATAGATCTATGCATGAGCAAACCATCTCAAAATGCACTCCCTCCACTTACCCTCATTCAGGTGCATTTCCACCATACCAATCACTTAAAATCATACTTTGTATTTCATACATCTAAACTTCTTATGTGCAAACAACTCTCATTTCCATAGAGAATAACTTAACATGATACACAGGCCTCTCTGCCAAATAGCCTGAGTTTTTTGGGTTGAATGCCTTGATGTAATAAGAAAGCAATCAGGTAAAAAGGTTTGATATCAAGCCACATGCTTATGCATTCAACGTTCCCCATGCATTCTAATATACAGCTCAAACCAACTGAGTATTAACATAAATTGTTTGATTCTAATTCCATGTAAATGTGACAATTGGTGGCCACTTTTCTGGACTGTAAAATGATCATGTTAATTGTTTATACACAAATCAAAAGAATTAGGAGCCTAAATATTGACATGCTTTTAGTTCCAAATGGACAAGCATTGACTGTACTTCATTATCCTAAGTTCTCAATTTTATGGCAATATCTACCATCAATTAAAACACCATAAAATTTTAAAAGAAAAACAGAAAAACTCTTGAGATTAATTACTTGGAGCAATTTTTCCTCAAGCTGCTGTCGCTTTGCAGATCTTACTCCTTCGTCAAAATAAATAGCTTCGGCATCATACCTAGAATTAAACAAGCCATTATTTATAACCAAATCATAAGGCTTTTAAAGCATATTTTAAGACAGAACAAGTACAGAATAAAAGGTTCTCAGATAATGACAGTATAAAAAATTGAGTTATAGATGCAACCAAAGATGAAGTAGATCTACCTAGAATCATAAGATACTCTATTTCATGGCGCATAAAAAGTGAAAGGGCCAGCTTTAAAAAAAAGTTTTTGTGGTAAGGGAAAAAGAAATTCTGAAGGCAACAGATAATATGAAGATATGAAATCTGATATATTATAATCAAGAAGTCAACCCAACCATCCCTTCATCAACCAGAAAATATTATCTAATCAGCTTTATTAGATATGAACCCAGTTACAGTAGTCATCTTGTTCACCACTTTTATTAGGATTCTAGAGAAAATAAATTCCATTAGAATCTAACAATGCTTATAAATTTCTAATACTCTCTTGTTGGATGAGACATGTGGACTAAGCACAAAGCCACCTGCATATAAACACCTTACAAAAATAGAGATACAGCTTTCAGTTCTACACCCAAGTTACTTCATATCTTTCAAAGCTTAAGGCAGTTTCTAAAGCTTTCTGCTATCCCTACACTGGAACACATCAGTAGCAGAGCCACTGTAAATTTACATATTGCACAAGGAAAAACACTTACTCAGACAAACAAATATTTAGAATTGCACTAAGCTTCTTTCCAAAGCCAGAGACTGGACCAGATTCTACAGCCTCCTCTATTTGACACCACTTCTGTGGGAGATAATAAAGCACATTTTCTCAATGTCAATGCTCACACTATGGATAAGATCAAGAGATTAGGAAGTAGAAATAAGAAAATAAAGGGTGACAGAATACTTTAAGAGACTGTACCTCATTTGCAACAAAACTACCATATTTCTCATTGGCAATTTCTTCACAGCGTACAGTAGCAACCATAACCTGCAAGAATATGGGGGTTGAAAATGGCATTAACAGAATGTGGATGGACTTGTTCCATGTCTGTGTTAAGTAAATATTCACAAAATTACCTTGTGGAAGGGATTATGGGAATCACATATGGCATTAATAAAATGTGGATGTACTTACACTAATCCTCTGCTAAATATATATTCACCAAATTACCTTGTGGGCAGGAAGGTCAAGGTCCTTATTTTCCTTAATAACTTTCCAGATTTCCTGTGCACTGAAAGAGAAACCTGAAGCAGGAACTACACCCCTCCGATCTCCCGCAAGCCCACCAGGTGTAATAGAATGGAAAAATCGTTGTCTCAAACTAGCAACCTTCATTCACAAGAAGAAGTCTATCAAATAACAAAGTTAGCAAGCTAAGTTCCAGCTCAATGTTTAGATCACAAACTAGAATCCAGATGGTAGGCAACAAGTTTGATACATGTAAACTTTGATATGCAAGGGCTTTAAAATGGATGAGTGGATACAAACATCAATCTAATTTCCATGCAACACAAACAATGGGGAGGCACAAGGGAAAAAAACAGATACCAGCCATCCTTATTTCTTCAAGACTAAGTTTTAGAAAAGCAAGCAACAATGACAAGATGTCCAGTGTTCGGACATTGCGTAGGAGTCACACAAGAAACATATTTTCTCTACCTGATCCTTGAATTGCTCTTCTTTTTCTTCATAACTAGAAAGAGCAACAACTTCAACCTGGCAATCATTCATCGGAAATATTTGCAAAGTCAAATATCAATGTTCCACATCTCCCCCTTTTAAAAAGGACATTTCAAAAACAAGTTCAGACAAAGCATAACATCTCACATTAAAAAAATCACTCAACGGAGTTTCCTTGTGAGCTTCTGGCTTGGGAACAGAGTCCCATATCTGCAGTTACAGAGAAGAAAAAAGGTCAAAGACAATACCTTAATTCAGTAAATAAGGAAAGCATGGTTTCATTTACCTTCTGAATGTCCTCTCTTAGAACAGGTTCTAAATTCTCCAATGGTGTCTGCAAACAACCAAAGATCAATATGATGGATACAATTAATAGCACAGTCAAGCCACAATATTAACTAGCATGAAGGAGAGAAACACACCCTTGTTTTGTCACGTATGACAAACATCAAAGTTGTTTTGCGTGGACTGAATAATCGCATCATGACCTGAGAAAAAACAAACCGATCAAATTTCGAAACCATGGGAACTTCAAAAATCCATACTGAAGGTTTGCAGACAACACAAGCAAGGTTACCTGAAACACAGTCTTTAAAAGAGGCTTATTTGCAGCTTGCTCACGACCAATATCGTGACACCACCTAGATAAATATTTCTTATAAAGGTTATGTATACAAATTATGGAAAACGTAAACATATAAGAAATATGAAAAATTTAGGTCCAGTGCAAGATAGAGATCTTACATGTTAATCAATACTATATCTGAGACAGCAAGGGCAAAAAGAGCACTCTGTTTCTCAAATGCTGTATCATCCTAAAAATGAAGAGATGAACACTAGATAAGAGAAAGTAAACAGCAATATAGTGATCCATTCCAGGAAAGACCCTTTAATGTGCTATTTCTCTCAGTGGAAGTCAATATATTGAGCAGGTTTTGCAACCATACAACAGGAAGACAGCTCTCCCACCTACCCATTTCTTTGACCCTTGACTAGAGGATTGTTCACTTACATCCAATGAGGTTCGATACAAAATAATCTCACTAATATAATGCTCAGCATTTCCAAATCTACATTGATAAAATCTTAATCAAACAGCTCCAAATTATTAATCTGAACGCAGCCAATACAATTACAGCCCTAACCATAACTGACAAACCATTCTGGTAGACTATTGGAAGGATCATATGCGCATGAATCTTCAAAAAATTCAAAGGCAGCTCAAGGATGTCTTCATGACCAAAAAGGTATTGTTGTCATCCAAAGCATGTTTTAGGTTAAAAGTGCATCATACTCTAGTGATTTTTGGATTCAGAAGTTCACTGCAAGTTTTTAAGAATTAATTTACTCATTCTATACTGAAAAAAGCTTCATGAATGTAGAGCCGAGTATCTAAGAAGGTAATATAACATAACCAGTTTTAGAACATAGCTGCATTTGTGTAATACAAAATGAATTTACAATTTAAACAGGGTATAAAAAGATTACAGAGAACTGAAAAGCCCATAAAACTTTAAATGGAGCTATAGAGAAAAAGGGAGGGAGAAATGAAAGTGAAGTTATTTCAAAAATTATAATAAAGGCACCTCTCCACGTTCTCTTCCATCAGTTCCCTCCAAATCCATTACAAGAGTACAGGGTTCAATACCAGCACATCTTGCCATCCAAATTCCCTTGGTGGTTTGAGACCTGAAAATAAATGGAACCTATCAGGCTTTTGCAATTCCAGAAAGTTTTTCATGTTCAAGGAAAAAGTGCAATAAAAGATAATCCAATTGGAGAGTGCAATGCAAGAACGTGCCTTCCTTTAAAAGCATCCATCTCTCTAAAGTTAGTACCAAACAAATGATTCAACAAAGTGCTCTTCCCTGTCCAGTCCAAAGAAAACAATGTGAGACTCTTCAGGCAACACAGAACATTGATAACAGGAGTAAATTATCAACCAATAAAACTGGAAAAGCAGTGGAACTTGAATTGAACTAAAACCAGAGACAGCTTGATAAAAGTAGATAGAACATTCAAAATCGCATTATATACACCAGCTATGCTGTTAATTATTCCAGGTTGACTACATTCCAAAAAGTGCAGCACTGAGTCTCAAAATCAAAACCTTCTCTTACCATCTTTACAGGACTGATCATACTGTTCTAACGTCTAGTGTAACGCAATTTGGTAAATCAGATATCAGAATGAAAATCTTTTAACCAAACCAAAATAAGGACAACCTGAGAGAAATAAACAAAAGGTTATCTCGTCAACGAATGAAAAAAGTTCATACCACTACTTTGTGGGCCCATAATGGAGACTATAGCATATGACAATCCACATTCCCCCAATCTCACCTCCTTGATTAATTGTTCTAATCCAGTATCATTAAACGTACCATCTCCATCAATAAGGTGAGCAGAACAACTATCACTCTTTTCTGAAAATCAAACGTTACAAGTATTAGTTTCGGAGCAAAAATTATAGACTCGAGATTACATATCTTACAGTAAATACATAAGCATATAACCTTTAAAACAACTAAAAGATCAAAAGTTCCATGCCATATCGATCTGTGAAACTTTCCCATACAAACTAATGATGACAGTAATAGAATACACAAATCTTTGTTCAATTCAAAACAGAGAATCCTTAAAGCCATCAAGCTGAGGTTTTCACACTTAAAATAATACTTATACCCCATTAGAAACCAGTTCGGGACTGTTTGGCACTGCAATTGGGGTGCTTTTCAAAAGACTTACTGTCTGAAAAGGCATCCAATATATTGCTTTCTTAGGTGATTTTTGATTTTTTTTTATTCACGTCAAAACCATTGAAAATCACCAGAAAAACATCAATTTGATTATTATTTTTTTTAAGGAAAAGCACTTTCAAGCGCATCACCAAACATGTACATAGTTCAAAACATGTATCAGTCCTTGGTTCGGTCGCCAAGAAAAAGTGAGAAGACAGGGGAGGGGGGGGAAACACAGCCATAATTGTGTATGAAATGGCAATTTCTGATTCATTTTCAAATCATTTGAATAAAAGAAAACTCACTTTAATTTAGCCCTCTACAGTAGTAAACTCTTTTCAAACTCTTCCTCAAATAAAAAAAAACAGTTTCAAGATCTCAAAATCCTCTCCTCTTATTCACATTTGCATCAAAGTAAAATCATGATCCAAACTCCATACGTACACGAAAACTGATAATTATCAATCTGCAATCACAGCACATCTTAAAAACCGCAAAAAGTGAATCGAATTCATTCATTTAGTAATAAAGTCGAAGGGTAACAAAATTCAACAAATTTAACAGCAACAAGAAAGTAAGAAACTGAAAGAACAGTTACAAATTGAACCGAGGAGACACCCATCCGGTAGATAATAATAATAATAATAATTGAAGGAGACGTTAAAGAGAGATAGAATGATAGAATGGATTGAAGCGATGATGGATTACCCATTTGAATTCGATCGAAAGGACAGCACAATTTCACCTAAAATGAATGGCAGTTCGATTGGGAAAGAAAGTAGTTCGATTGGGAAAGAAAGTAAAGGGATCTCAGAGAATGCAGTATGTATGTCTGTGTGTTTAGCTTGCCTCTCCTCTCTTGTTTTATGCTTTAAGGGAAAAAAAAAAAAAAACATTTAATGCTTGTTTATGATTGTGGTGTCTAAAGTTTTCTATCAGTATTTTTTTTATTATATTTAAATAATTTGTTATATTATTAATATATATTAAAAAAACATTAATATACTATTTTTTCTTAAAGCAAATATATTTAAAAAAAATCCAAATTACTTTATATTCCTTTTTTTTCTTTATTAAATAGAAAATAAGAAAATAAAAGTAGAAAAGAAAGTGATGTGAACTGTGAATGTAATTAAAAAAGATTGTTTTTCTTTTTTATATAAAAGATTAGTTGAAATATATTTATTACTAAAATGGATATTCAATTAGACATTATCTCTATTTGGCATTGTGTTTTAAAATATATTTTTAAAAATAAATAAAAATTATTTTTATTTTTTATTTTAAATTTAAAAAATTAATATTTTTAAATTATTTTCATATATTAATATTAAAATAATTTTTAAAAAATAAAAAAATATTATTTTGATAGATTTACTCCCATACAATCACATTATTTTATTAACTTGGAATTCAAGTTTGTACGCTCTTGACTTGAATAGAAAAATATGGAGCGATGCTCTAACTTAACCAGGTAGCCTGTATTAATTAAGTGAATTTGCTCTTATATTATTTTATATTCTAATTAGCTTTGAGTAATGATGATTTGAGTGGACCCATTCAAAAACATAAATGAATTTCATGTAAATATTCATATCAAAAAGAGAATATTTTTTTAATTTCATTATATTAAAAAGAAAAAACATTTTTAATTTCATGTTATTTGTTTCAAACTCTGAGAGGTGTAGCTAAGTGGTCTGGCTCTAAGTTTTTTCGTAGGCATCATCAATTTTAGTCTTGTAATTCTTAGAGCCACTGGAGATTGATATTTGATTATTCATTTCAGAATTCATGTGTTAATTAAGATGAACGCAAACTAACCTGAACATTCATATTAAAAAATATTGTTTGTTTCAATTATGTAAAAAAAGTACATTGCCAAACGAGGATTTATATATTGAGAGCCTGTTTGGGAGGGCGGTTGTGGTAGCTTTTCAAAGTGCTTTTCGTGCCGAAATACATTCAAATGATGTTTTTTTATTTTTTTTCAATCATTTTTGACATCAGCACATCAAAATGATCTAAAAACATCAAAACATATTCATTTAAAATAAAAAAAAATAAAAAAATTGCGGCACGACGGGTGAAACACCGCGCCAAACAACTTCTCAGACATGACCAGGAGAATACAAGAAAATACAACAAAAGATCATGTGCGCACGCACCCCTTTATTACAGATGCTCCAGACAGCGGTCTCACTCGAGCATATATATATATATATATAATATATATAATAAGCTCAGTTAATTTCTAATTGGACAGCTAAATGTAGATTTATGTCTATGGTCAGCAACACAAATCGGCAGCCATGGAATCTCTTCATTCTGACAACGTGTTTGGTACTATGTTTTGAATATTGTTTCGTCAAAGATTTGATTTTAAGAAAAATAATTACGGTATTTTATATTATTTTGATATCAAATATAAATTTTTAAAAATACATATTTATTATATTTCTAAATATAAATATATTTTAAAAGAATAACTGATACAAAAACATTAAGCATGCAGCAAGAAGTGGGATTATAGCAATGTAGAAAAAGTATAACGATGAAGTGACAGGAGATTAGGGGGTCAGACAAGGGTATCTATGTGGGGAAATTTACTCTCTTTAGTTTGAAATTTAGGGATTTATCAATCAAGTACATCAACTTTAGTTTTTTGTAATTTCAGTATCTGAATTTCTGAAAATAATTCAATCAAGTGCATACTTACACATTAAGTTGGCAAACTCTATTAAAAAGCCTGTGCGTCATCCACGCAATGGCATGCTCAAAGCTTTTCGCAGCAACTAAATATTAAGTGGAGTTGTTGTGGTTATTTTTAAAAGTGTTATTTATTTGTAAATATATTAAAATTATTTTAAAAAATATATATTTTTGATATCAATGCACCAAAACAATCTAAAAACATATATAAAAATAATTTTAAGCAAAAAGAATTCAAATTTTAATAAAAAAAAAGAAAATTCAACCGCCCAACCAAAAACATAAATCAAATATTAGGTTGTTCGATTTGTTTACAAGGAGTTTTATGTAATTGTAAACCAAAAATAAGTATTTGATTTTTGTAAAGTTAGCATAGTAAACGTAAAAATTGGCAAAATAACACCTTTTCAAAAAAAAATGGTAAAATAACATAGTTTAACCATGTTATGTTTGTTAAGAGTAACAAGGTGAAACTTCAATCTTCTGTCTCAACCAGTCACAAATCTAGTTTTATTAACCGATCGACTATTTCATATAAAAACCATAATTTTATCAAGAATTCCTCAATTATGTTTTATAAGTCAAGATACATATCTTTGTTTAGCTTATAGACTTAAAAATACATCGAGTTAAAATCTCAATAAGTTACTGTTTACAAGGATCTACCCTAAACAGATATGTGGATGATCTAGCAGATATATTTATGTACTAGTGAGATACGACTAAACCCAATAAAAAGTTTGGACGCGCTATACCAAAATAACAACTCAAAAATATTAAACTTTTTATCTAATTGTTGGATCATGCTCAAATTTTTACAGGAGTTTCTAGATACTATTTTCTTTTATAGTAGCTATTGCATTGAACTGTTAGGTATTTAGATATCAAAAATCTTGTTAAGACGTTCTAATTTTGGTAGTTTTGAGATTTTTCATGTTTTTTTAAATCAATGAATTAATTTTACTGATTATTATAGTTATTTTTAAAAGATGACATCATCAATTATGCTATTTGGGCAAAACTTTTTGTTTCTATATCAATTTGCTATTTTTTTTTTAATTTTATGTGCTAATTGCTAGGCGAGGGATGATTCATTTATGGGGAATGGGTCCCATGCTTAATTCTTCAAAGTTCAAACAACTTTAATGGGACCTACTTCATCACCGCCCATCTTTCCTTTCGACAAAAGTGGACGGTGCGGTCGCATGCATATTTATGGCACGTGGCACCACGACCCGCCACGCTGCCGTGGAGAGGGCTACTTTCGGCCCCCACCAGCTCCATCATGACCAACATTCCAACGCCTGATTTGAACCTTCTCTTTCTTTTGAATAACATTCGTGTTTTCATTCAACTCCTTTTTTCAAACCTATATTTTTAATTAAATAAATATTTTATGTATAATTTTAATATGATAATATTAAAAATATATTAAAAAATTATTTAAATATTTTCAATTAAAAAATTCATGTACAGCATAACCGGCAACTAAATTATATCAAGACTTGACCATTTATTTAAAATCAATTAAAATTATCTAGTTAATTTATAACATCGGGTGTCAATATTATAAATACGTTTTTAATTTTTTTAATTAAAAGATATAAAAATAATGTTTGTGCATAATAAAAAAAATAAAAAAGCAAACTGATAAATCATGAAAGATTTTTTTTTTTTTCATCCCTTGAAAGCATCGATACTTCCTGTTTGGGTAAATCTATCACATTCTATGTTTGACCTTTCGCATCCATATTCTTCTTCTTGCCTGTTTTATTTATATATTTATTTTGATTAATGTTGATGTTAATTCATCTTCAGTAATTTCACAATTCTAAAATTAATTATATTAATTATTATATTAATAATTACATAATTTGAACCTGAACTATAAAAAAAACAAATTATTTAGCCCCAAGCTTTTATCACGACTAATCTGTTTTATTTTATTCAATGTCTAATTGGCTACTATTATCACTGTCTGTCCAAATTGTAATGAGCATAAAAATCGATGGCTGAGAATACCTTACCCTCTTTTTCTTTTTTAAAAATTTAGCATAATAAACATAAAAATAGCAGAATAATAATGTTATAAAAAAATAGCGAAATAACACAATTTAACCATGTCAAGCTTTTAAATAACAACATTCAGTGTCTGTTTGGGAGTGCGGTTGCGACTGCTTTTAAAAGTGCTTTTCATTTAGAAATGCATCAAAATAATATTTTTTATTTTTTTAAAAATTATTTTTGATATACACATCAAAATTATCTAAAAATACCAAAAAAAATTAATTTAAAATAAAAAATAAAAATAATTTTTTTTTAATTTTTTTTAAAAATACTTTTAAAAAGATCTCCAGACACCCCCTCGGTTAATGTCGCGTTTCACAAATAGATATGTTTAATAAATATTACGCTTATGAAAGACAACAAGGTAAAAATATGTCGTTTCGTCAAATCCCTTACAAACAATATTATTCAGTCATTTTTATTGTGCAAATTGCCCAATTTATCTTCTTTTTTAATAAATATTACGCTTATGAAAGACAACAAGGTAAAAATATGTCGTTTCGTCAAATCCCTTACAAACAATATTATTCAGTCATTTTTATTGTGCAAATTGCCCAATTTATCTTCTTTTTTTCCTCCTCCACCTGCCCATCCCAGCCAACGTGATTCTGATTTGTCATCGCAAGTAGACTAGTTATATTACCCGTGCGGTACCGCGGACATTCTTATATATATAATTTAACATAAATAAATTCACAATGATAAATTTATATGATATAATTACATAAAAGTTATAGATTAAGAGATAAAATATATAAATTTTTAAGTATAGTTTATTGCGCAAGCATAGAATACATCTTTTAGAATATAGGTATTGTGTCATAAAATATCAAAAAAGAACGCAAACTAACAATAAAAAAAAGAGCAAAATATTTTTATAAGAAAAAAATAAAAAAGTAATCACTAAAATCATCGTCATTATTGTGCATATAGTAAAATTATAAAAATCATTTAAAACAAAGAGAAAATAAAAATAATAATAATGAAAAAAATAAAGGGGAAAAGGAAGCAATATTAATTTAAAATATTATAACAATAGCAACATCGGAATCTTAACATCTAAAATTATTATTGCTGTTACTATCAAAACAATAAAAATTATCAAATTATACTGAGGGAAAAAATAAAAAGCATGAACAAAATAGCAAGCAAGAAAAACAATTAAAATATTATTATTATTATTATTATTATTATTATTAATATTATCATTATTATCATGAAAGAATAAATGAAGGAATGAAAGATAAATGTTTTTTGTAAAAACTACAAAAAGAGATCAAACAAAAAAATACAATGAAAACTAAAAATTATCATTGTTACTACTGACACAATAAAAATTATCAAATTGTTCTGAGAGAAAAAAAAACCCTAAAAAACATTAACAAAAGAGTAAGCAAGAAAAACAATTAAATTATTATTATTATTGTTGTTGTTGTTGTGTTAATAATGAAAAAAATAAAATAAATGAAAGACTGAAAAAACCATAAAAACTTTAAGAAAATTTCAATCATAAAAAGAAATCAAGGGATTAAAAAAAAAATTAAAAGTATAAGGTCGGAAAGGAAAATCAAATATTAAGGGATTAAAATCCAAAATTAAAAGTATAAGGACCGAAATGAAAATCAAATTTATTATCAATTTCAATCAAAGGACAAAATTGCAAAAATTGAAACTGCTGTACTAAATTTATTGAGTTATTTAAACCCAATCCAGAAATTAAAAGAAGGAGGATCGAAGTGAAAATTAAATATTCAATTAATTTCAATCAAATGACTCAATCGAACTAAATCAAAACTTATATAACAAAAATCAGGACCATAAACAAAATTAAAAGTACAGGGACCAAAGTGAAAAAGCATCAAAACCGGGGGACTCTCCTGCACTTTGACGTGCAGGAGAGAGAGAAACGGCTGCAGCGGCTTTAACCGGCCACCGCCGCGCCCACGGACATCGGAGGACAAAACGCTCCACACCGGGAGGAAGACCAAGAGGAGGCGCCTCGACTGAGACGCCGGTAGCTCATCTCCGGCAACTCCATCACCACGCACGCGCCACTTAAAGAGGGCGTGAGGCGGCATACTATTAGCCGCGTGTGACACACGTGCCGACAATAAAAAGAAAAAAAATAAAAAAAAAAAGCATGGTCAATTACCGGTGTAGCCCTGTGCCTAAGTCAACTATTTTGTCTTATTAGGGCCCAAACCGGTAATTAGCCATTTCCGGAAAAATATTAAATATTCAAAACGTAGGCGGACCGGACCGGACTAGTCCGAAAGTGTGCAATTATCGCGGAGCCCCTCCATCTATAACCGGTTTTTTGTCTTTTTCGAGGGCTAAAAGTGCTATTTCACTGTGCAAAAAACAATAAAAAAATAGGAAAATCGGGAAACCAACCGAACCGAACGAATCGAGAACCGAACCAATCCAAAAATACACTATTATAATCCACAGCGCACACACTCACATGCTACATTACCAGGCGCTACAGTGAAAAGGCCACGTTTATATATTAGGTAATAGTTTCGTAAGATCTCCGCATCATGCCCATTCATCCCTCTAAAATCACTCATCTTTATAACCTCCATGAAATCACTCACAGAAGATCAATCAAGTTAGTTAATCTGTGAAAAAAAAGAAAACGACAACTAGTAGAATCTTGACAAAGCTTTTTTTTGTTTGCACCAGAGTTAGTTCAGCATCATTGTCTACTGCAGTCGGCATTTACTTTATTTCTTGTAAGTGATTGGTCGCCTCGAGGAAACGAATTAGCTATAATAATAATCTAGGAGTCAATCAAATCAAGATGGAAAAAAATAGACCAACATAAATGAAGAGTGCAAGTAATATTAATGCAGTGCAGTTGAGTGTAGTTGAAGTTATTTTTGTAGTTGAAGTTATTTTTGAAAATATTTTCAATCAAAAATATATTAAAATAATATTTTTTTATTAAAATAATCTAAAAACAATAATTTTTTTTAATTTAAAATAAAATAAAAATTTTAATTTATTTCAAAAACATTTCCCAAATACATTCTCAAACACCCCCAAGTAAAACAGTAAATTGTGTGTGAAATGTGTCTAGAACTATTTGAGAGTGCGATTGCGGTAACTTTTCAAAGTGCTTTTCGTGCCGAAATACATCAAAATGATGTTTTTTTATTTTTTTTAAAATCATTTTTGATATCAGCACATCAAAATGATCTAAAAACACCAAACCATATTCATTTAAAATGAAATTTTTTTTCAAATTTCGGCAAAATACTGATTGAAACGCACAGTCAAACGGGCACTATAGTGAAGTTATTCTTTTACCATGTCGTTCTTTGATTTTTTAAGTTTTATTAGAGAGGAAGAATGATCTTTCCACGCAACCAATTTGTTATTTTTTATTTGTTTAGGCGTAACACAATCATATAAGTGTTGATTTGACATAAATTGTTGAGTAATGAAACCATAGCAAAGATGGAATCATCTTTCATCAAGGATATCCAAAAATTCTTCTCCAACAATATAAATTTAAAAATTATTCAAAAAATAAAAAAGAAAACTCAAGTACAACACCAGATTTCAGGAGATTAGATATAAAAAATCCCTTCTCCTTTATGGATATGTTTGTTTGTTTGTTTGTGTTTTTCATTGAGATCTACTAATGAATTTTCAGTTTCCTCAAGGTTTTTTTAAGTTTTCAAGGAAGAGAATAATAAACTCAGATCATGCTGGTGGAAGCAGAAAAATGGGATTAAAAGGGTTAGCTAACTCAGTTTTATCATGGTTCTCACTTAAATTTGCTGTCAAATGTAGGTGAGAATTGTCGAGTTCTTGGAGAACACAAAGTTCTTTTTGTGGTATTGTGTTTTAATTTTTTTTTAAATGTTATTTTTATTTTTTATTTTAAATTAAATATTTTTGGTGTGTTTAAATTATTTTCATGTACTGATGTTAAAAATATTTTTTAAAAAAAATAAAAAAATATGTTTTTAATCAAAAAATACTTTAAAAAACAATATTATCTATCCTTCCAATCATATACTTTTAAGATAGAAACAAGAGAAGCGGAGACGATTTATTTTATTTTATTTTATTTTATTTTCTCAGTTATTTTTTTTCTCTATTTGATCGATTTTTTTAGTTTTTTTTTTTATCACCCCCCTTTTGAATACAACCCAGGTGGTGCAAAAATCTCTTTTGGGTAATAGTATGTCCGTACAATGACAATGAGCACGCAAGAAAAATATCTCCTGGTGGGAAATTGCAATGTCGTGCACATCTGGTTCCAAGATATATTCAGACCAAAGCTGATGCAGTTTCCCATCTAGTTCCAAGATATTATAATATGCAACTCGACAGAGACTAAAGATTTGCTTATGATCAGCTTGATATCCAATATCTCAAGCTAACAGTTTAAGTTTTTAAATGAGATGATTATTTAATATGATATCAGAATTTTATTGACCTAGCGATCACGAGTTCAAATCTCACCACCACCTTTATTTTATTTGATATAAATCAACCACAAGATAGTGTGAGCCTATACAAGTTTCAAGATCAAAGGAATTTCACTTAAAAATATGTTAGAAAATAATATAAATTATATTTTGTGACCATTTTTTCAGCCGAATTCGGCCTTATTGGAGATTGGAAAAGGAAAGGAGCTTTCACTTGAGAAAAAGTGAAATCAACCAAAGTTTGTTCAGCTCACCTGAGCTTCTTTCTGCTTGTATCTCATCATCTAATTGCACGAATTAAATAGATAATATTTTTTTTTCCATTTTTATCACACTTGACCAACTCTTGGTTCATGAATATTATCAGGATCATATAGCATATCAACATATATTTGATGCTGGCAGGAGTAAATAGCAATTACTAGATCACTTGATAAAACAACAGGGAAACAGTACAATTTATCAGTTCATTGTTCATGTTCTACAAAAAAAACTGACCTGAACGCCCTGGACTTTCATCATGTATCAGAAAATAGAGAGGCAGCAATCTATACGATGACAATTGTGTTTAGGTTACTGGAAACTTTCGGCCAAAAATTCTCCGAGGAATAAGTAACTAGTGCGCAAACTGCTTGTGATCACGACCATCCATTCGACACTAAACTGTACAATTTGTCAACTCGTGTTCCGCACCTACTTTTTATGGGGTTTCAGCTCTTCACTGTTTTTGTCCCTCCGAGGAACAGGCAATGGCTTTGGCTTGCTTGGTAGTTGAAGCCTTGTTCGTGTCATATTCACAACCTTGCACGCTTGAAAACTTATTTACCTGCTGCATTTTCTAGTTTGCAGTTCATTAATATTGAGCTCAACAATTATCCTTACAGCATATTCTCACCGGCTGCCGTGTGATAACAAAAAATTTATGATCTGCATAGCAGGTTTCAAGTTTGAATCAGGACGTGCATTTCTTGTAAAAACCTGGAACAGTCGAGGTTTTAGTTGCTCACTTAAATCTACAAAGTATAATTTTCAGAAATGAGGTTTCCTCAAATCCAAAAAAAAAATATCATCACCAACTACAGTACTGTTTCGTGCTTAAAAGAAGGGTCACGTGTGTAAACTGATGAGGCTGGACGAGGCACTTCTTACATTGGACCCGTAAGACTTGGGGGTCTGCAAGAAACATTTTTAAAAAATACCCCTTTCACAATCATTGTTACTTATCAATCCTGAACTACCTTCCATTGATTAATGTCATTTTTTCTCACTAATCACTGAAGTTGGTATACCAGAAAAAAAACAGAACCTGAAAGGCTAAAAAACTCAACATTTTTTCATAAGATTTTGTAGTTTCTCTGATGACATTACCAAACATACTCAGCACAGAAGTGAAGACCTCCCATAAGAGAGCTGGTGTGTGTTCTATCCCTAGAAAAGGAAGATGTTGAAGTAGATAGACACTGGCTTCGAAAGAGAAGAGCTACAGAGATGTTATCTTTGATGGACTTTCAAGTTGAGTTCGAAATTAGGTATAGCAGCATCGACGGAGCAAAGAGTACGTTTCCCTCGAGATATTCTGCTGGTTACTCGAGCTAATAATCAATGGAAGGATTCTCAGAAGAACAATCTCGTTCCAGGTCAGGAGATATGTGGGGATTGCAGTGCATGGGATGTCTGGATCACTCAGATTACTGGATACCAAATCAATATCTATCTAATCTAATTTGAAATTTATTTAAGATAAATAGCAAGTTATGAGAGTAAGATAACACTTCCAGGGTAATATTATTATAAAATTGGATTGATAAGCTTTAGAGACGCCACCATTTGGTAGCCGTGAAAGCTGGCTGCTACACCACAAGCATTGTGGAAATAGTTGCTGAAATCACTGCATCTTGCCCTGATGAATCAAGACTAGCAACACTTTTAAAGGAAATTAATTTAGATATAAAAAATAAATTTATGCAGGCACTGGTCAACCCTAAAAAACACAAACTTCCCTTCATCCTACCTCAATCAGTCCATAACAGCCTCTTCCTCTGTTTTGAACTGCATATAGCTCATAAAAACAATGAAAGTCATTTTCAATAATTAATAATTTTAATTAATGAGAACTAATTGTAAAAATCATAATATATATATATATATATATATATATATATATATAATGGATCTACAGGATCTACAAGTAAGTAGTGACTCCAACTACCCCCAATGTCGCACGGAGATGTGCAACAAAATGATGACTCCATTGAGGAAGATATTTTTTCTAATAATATTGGACTGAACTTTGTGTATTTTGATGTAGTTTAACTATTTTAAAGTGTTTAATTTATTGCATTTTGGTTTATTTTATTTTGTTCATGTTTTAGCTTTTTTTTCATGATTCATGTGTATATTTCTTCATGCATCATTAATTTATTTGAGATACATCGTTATAGGTTGCACATAAAAACTTCAGGTTACGTAAGAGATCAACAACTTATCTTATGATCTTTAATCAAGATTTAAGTTTGTGTAAACTCTAACTCTTTATTAAGTGCTTGAACTAATAAGTATTAGTATACGTGTTATCTCATTATCTATCGAGCCCCTATATTGCCTTCATGTGTGATAATGAGAGGCCTCCTTTTTTAGAGACCAAGTAGTAAATCTATCCTTTGTCTCATGTAGAAAAATCAGAACCTGCCTTTAGGGTGTATGTTCCCTACACATTATTTTGCATCAAGTCAAGCCTTTCATGAAACATTATAAATTAGGATTTACGGATGTCAAAATGACTGTGACTCAAAATTTTTTGTTGTGGAGTTTGAGTAAGAATCAAAATATTTGTTCATCATGCAATAATTATGACCATGTGTCACCTCTTGAATGATGAGTTCATAAAAAAAGAACATGCACATGTATTTAAACATGCATGCCTACAATTTGAAATAAAGGTCTATCCAAGTTGTTTTTCTGTGAAGAGTCAAGAGCAACTGATATCTAAAGATATCAAGAAAGGATCATTCTAATCTAGAAACATCATTTGTGGTTTTCTTCAAGCAAAAAAAAACTTTTGCTTTACTATGAAATCAACTTGTGATTTATGCTTGAATTACATATATGAGTTTCTAATGTACTCATCAATGGAGATTGTGGGGGAATTTAGTTTTCTTTCTAAAAAATACAATAAGTTCACGTGTGAATCAAATTTTACAAAGCTACATAGTAAAAACACTAACATTTCCTCTAAGTTCTTTTATATAGAGCATGATTAGAATTGAAGTTTCATTTATTTTGACTAACACTTTAAAGCCCTATCCAAAAATATCACAAGGAAGTATGTCATGACCTTTATCTAGAGAAAGAGAGAGATCACATGGAAGTAAGGATCATAAAGAACGAGAATGAAAAAAAATGGAAATGAGGCATTCAAATAACATACGGATTTTAATAAAAAAAAAAAATTCATTTAAGTTTTCCTCTATTAATCATGTTATAACCCATTTCGGGTTATTCCAAAAATTTACTATAAATAAAAAATAAAATAACAAAATTAAAATAAAAGGGTTAATGTAGTGAAAAAATCAAGATGAAAATTTTGAACAGATTTGAGAGCCCAATCATATCTCTATTATGCCCAAATGAAGGAAAATGCAAATTCAATGATAAAATAAATAATTATTTGATAAATCTGCATAAAATTTAAGTCAAAAGATATAATTCTAATAGGCCAATTTGATTTAATCATGAGCCAAATTAAAATTTAATTATGTTCAAGAATTAATTTAAGGTCTAATTGAAGTATTAAATTAAATACAAAAACTTAATTATACTTTAAAAACACTTAAATTAATTCAACAATTAGTTCTTTTAATCAAAACTAAAACTTAAACAATATAAAATGAAAGAATATTTAATATATAATTGAACATAATAAAAAAGATAAGTATGGTTGCAGTTTATAACAGAAGTGGAAGATATTTTTTAAAATGTTTTTACTTGAAAATATATAAAAATAATATATTTTTTTTCCATATATTCTTAACATAAATATATCAAACAATAAAAAAAAAATACTAAAAAGTATTAATTTAAAAATCTTTTAAAAGAATGAAGAATTTAGAAAATCATGTTTAAACGCACTCGCAAAGCTGCCTTCCAGCAGGCTGCAGGCAAAAGGAGAGGGGCTAGTTCAGTCTAGTACCGTGCCCTATGATTAAAGTAAGAGAGAGCCTACTGTAACAATGTTTGGAATAATCTTTGGTACAACGGTATTGATGTTTTTTTTTAAGTATTTTTTTAATGGAATAAAATAATTTCTTTTAATATTAAAATTGAATTTTAAAACTCGCCGAACGCTGTGAAGAAAAACAAAGCAAACGGCGCCGTGGGTGACTCCTGGAGAAAGAGAGAGGGGGTTGCAGAGGAAGGCGGGAAAGAAGAGAAGAGGAGGGAAGGTGATATCGGGAATGGGGGTGAACGAGAGATACACACAATGGAAGACTCTGGTGCCTGTCCTCTACGATTGGCTCGCTAATCACAACCTCGTCTGGCCCTCTCTTTCTTGCCGGTCTCTCTCTCTCACTTTTCTCTTTGTTTAGGGTTTGGACTTCATTTTGTTTTTTCTTTATTCATGCTGTATAATAAATTAAATGCAGAAGCAATATCATCTTTTTCGATTCCTATTACGTTTCCGAGAAAATTGTGTGTGATATTTTCCGGGATTGTATTTGGGTTTATATATGTTAATGAGGGTTGCCGGATGGCAGAGCAAGAAAAAGAGGGTCAAGCTCCTAGGACTGGTTCTTATCTTATTTTTCTTCATTCTGAGAAGCTAGTTTAATGGAGATGATAAAATGACTGGACACCTTCACGAGCAATCAACGGGGACCTCTGTATAGTTCATGTAGATTTACATGCTCTAATACATGATCATATTTTAGTAGAAATAGCTCTAATTTTCAAATGCAAGGTGATTAATCCTTTGCCTCTGACTTCTTTTCAACTGACAGATGGGGTCCACAGCTTGAGCAAGCTACGTACAAGAATCGTCAGCGCCTGTACCTCTCTGAACAGGCAAGATTGTTAACGTTATTGAAGTTGTCAGATCCTTGAGATTCATCATTTTACGTATTAGGCATCGCAATGCTGTTTGTCTTTATTCATGATTCGAAGACTATGTGCCTGTTTGGGAGTGCGATTGCGGTAGCTTTTCAAAGTGCTTATCGTGTCGAAATACATCAAAATGATGTTTTTTTATTTTTTAAAAATCATTTTTGAAATCAGCACATCAAAATGATCTAAAAACACCAAACCGCCGGTCTTTAAAATGTAAAAAAAAAAAAAAAAATTTCAAATTTCGGCGAAAAACAGTTCCAATCGCAATGCCAAACGGGGCCTATGTCGGCTTGTGTTCTTGTTGCCTGCCATGCTATGTCCTATGTATTCTGTTCATGGATTGTTGATTTGTTCTGCTATCTTTTAATCAGACGGATGGCAGTGTTCCGAATACTCTGGTCATTGCTAACTGTGAAGTTGTTAAACCAAGGGTTGCGGCTGCAGAACACATATCACAGGTGATGCCTTTATGATTTGTTATTTTTCTTTTTACCTTGGTATTTACCCCTTCATCCTTTTCTTTTTGCTGAGAATGCATGGATTGTTGGTTGGTTGCTTGATCTTTCAGTTCAATGAGGAAGCGCGCTCTCCCTTTGTGAAGAAGTATAAAACTATTATACATCCTGGCGAGGTACCTATCCCATCTTAGTAGTTTCTTTTACTTACCCATCTCCTTGTTGCAAGGTTTTTCAATTTGAAAGGGGAACTAAGTTCTATAAACTATGAATGCTAGGAAAGGTATATTGGTTGCAACATTTGTAATTTGCCCCTAATGTCTCCAAGTGATATTCATCAGTGTGAAATTTGGATTGGTGTGATTTTGAGAAATGATACGCGCCACTCTCCTGAGAAGGAAATGATCCCAAAGAGGAAGAAGTTTTAAAAGCTTCATGTGAAAATTTAATTTAATTTAATTTAATTCGTAAGGGTAGATCCTTTTAATTAAAAACTCCATTTAGTTTCTATAGCTCCAGTTTGAAGTGCAGAAATCACAGTTGAAAGTGTAATTTCCGTATAGCTTGGTTACCTAAACATCTATATCACTATTTATTATTGAATTACTGTGATAAGAAAAAAATTTAAACAGGTACTTTGTTTGAACATAGTTGAGATATATGATGCTCCATAAGCACATTTGCTTTATTGAGTGAGAACTAGAAAAATATCTGATCTGTGCTATTATAACTTCTGTTGTGAATTGCATTCATGGAGCCTTGTGTTAAGTAAAAATGTCATAGCATGATGAATCCTTTCATGAAGGGGTTGATAGAGGGGGGTACATTTCACAAGGTGCATGGGATATATTTAGGATGAAAAAGAATTATTATATTTCATGACTTTGATACTGATAATTACATGTTAATGACAGAATAGCCTGTTGCTTTTGTTAAGGAGGAAAGGAAAGATTCATATGCTGTTGATGGAACCAAAAAATGAAAGGTTACTTTGCAGCTTAGGCAACAAACATGTCACTGATGTGTTTATTTGCTGTCTCCCTGATACTTTTCTTTTCTCTCTCTGTCATTTCTTCACCCCTTGCTTTTCCTTTTTCTCCCTTTATATGGCTCTCGGGATTTCTCATTTTCGATAACTGAAAGAATTATCTAGAAGGCCTTTAAGGTGCTCCAATGAATTACCCTTCGGTCTTCTTTTTTCTTTTCTTTGTTTTTTTGTAAATTCATTGGGGTAATTACTTTACTTTTTGAGATGCAATCCTCCAACTTTTATCTTGTGTTGCTCAGTCTTCAATATTGCTTGGAAATAATATTTAGTATTTTTTGTTTGGGAAATATTGCTTATATGGGATGTTTTTTTCAGGTGAACAGAATCAGGGAACTCCCACAGAACACTAACATAGTGGCTACACACACCGATAGTCCTGATGTAATCATTTAGTTACCTTTCAGATAATGAAAAATCAAGAGTTTCAAGCATTAAGTTATTGATCAAAATATATATATATATAGTTTTAATTGCACATTTCTCCAATTTAAATTGTCTGTATTTTCGAGCAGGTTCTCATTTGGGATGTTGATTCTCAACCTAATCGTCATGCTGTCCTGGGAGCTACAGAGTCTTGTCCAGATCTGGTTAGTCCTGGGCCAGTGATTTTTCCTTTCTTTTCTCTTATAACTCTGTACTGGTTAAGTATATTAAATAATTGTTACGATCCTTTTATAACCATTTTCTCTGACATTTGTTATAGCATGTGTGCTCCAGGATTTACTTGGTTAGAAAATTAATTTTTGTAGTTGTATTTATCATTGGCATGATTCTCCGACAACCATTAAAAGTTCATTGATTTTCAGGAAAGTTTTGCTGTTCTTTTTAATTGAGGCACTTGTTTAATGAGATACATCTTCTTGCAGATATTGACTGGCCATAAAGACAATGCTGAGTTTGCTCTTGCTATGTGCCCAACTGAGCCCTTTGTGCTCTCTGGAGGTTGGGTTTTAGTTTTAGTTTTTTTATTTCAGTTCATTAGATTCTCTTGCATAATAAAATCATTAATTAAGCAATTTATTCATTTTTCACATATCATAACTATGGTTGTGTGAATTCAATTTCACAAGGAAAATTAAACTTTTCTACACTAATGTTGATATGCAACTCACTTTTCCTGCAGTGTTTTTTCTTATTTGTTGGCAACTGAATTAATTAGAGCTCTCATAATCTTTTCCGGTTGGGAAAATTTTTGTTGCAGGCAAGGACAAGTTCGTGGTTTTGTGGAGTATTCAGGACCATATTTCAACTTTGGCAGCAGGGCCAGGGTTGTCAAAGTCTCCTGGATCTGGTGGCTTCACTAATAAATCTGCCTCTAAGGCAGGTGGAGGTAATGAAAAACGTACCAAGAGTCCTTCCATTGGACCACGGGATGTCTACCAAGGGCACACAGATACTGTTGAAGATGTTCAGTTCTGCCCATCAAGGTAGGTCCTGTAATCATAATCAAACGAGTTTAGCCAAGCAATCATGCATTTTTTTTTTACTCTGTGGAACTATTATCTGCCATATAGGAGGCACTTTCTTCAGATATCTATACTTATTCTCTTTTCCATTTTTTCAAGAAAAATGAATTGCAGCAGTGTAACACTAAGGTCTTCTTTGGACTTTTATTCTTTATGGTCTGCTCTCATTTTATCTATTTCCTTGACTAGTGCACAGGAGTTCTGCAGTGTGGGTGATGATTCTTGCCTTGTATTATGGGATGCAAGAGCTGGCTGTACTCCAGTTGTCAAGGTTACATTTCTTCTTTCCACGTTCTGGTATTATTCCTTTTCCTTTGCACATCCACACACTAGACTTTCCTAGCTATGGGTTAAGCAAGAAAACTGTGGATTGAATTTACTTACTTGACTGGCAAAGCAACAGTCAGAAAACATCCTGCTGCGCATTGTCAATGCATGAACCACAAGTGTGGTTGCTATCACACTGGGATATCATTGTTTATGTGAATGGTAACATAGCATGGGTGGGAAGGCAACGTGACTTGATTTTCCTGCAATTTGTTTATGGTTAACAGAGTTGAATATGCCATCCTTCATGTCACAATTTTGCATTCCTAGTTGATGATTTATGTATGAGTTTTGTTGTTATATGGCAGGTTGAGAAAGCTCACAATGCTGATCTTCATTGTGTCGATTGGAATCCTCATGATGTAAATCTAATTCTGACAGGGTACTTATATAATCTGTCCTCCTGCATGTTTATTCTTTCTCATGAGACTGACAGTATGAGATCTGTATTCATGCTTCTGCCCATAGTTTGGCTCAAATTACATTTATTTTATCTCTCGTTTTTTTCTCATATCTTTGTACCTGTATTTCACTTGTGATGAACTTTGGCCTCTCTCTGGTTCATGTTTCCCTTACTTAGGTCTGCTGATAATTCTGTTCACTTGTTTGATCGTCGGAACCTCAATCCTGGAGGGGTAGGAGCACCTGTTCATAAGTTTGAGGGTCATAGTGCTGCCGTCCTCTGTGTACAGGTCTGAAAATTATTCTGTCTCTTGGCTCAATTTCTCATTGTTTTTTATCTATCTCAGTACAAACTTTATTTATTTTCTGTTATTTCTGACAAAGTAATTGTTTCCAGTGGTCTCCAGATAAATCGTCTGTCTTTGGCACTTCTGCAGAGGATGGCATTCTAAATATATGGGATTATGAAAAGGTTTCGAGGCTATACTATGATCTTTCTGTGTGTGTGTGTCTACACCATGAGGGAAACTCAACAAATGTACAGGAGATGATCTGTGAAATGGCTTGGCATGGTGTATTTTCGCCAATGGGTTACAAAATGATGTTGTTCCATTTATGGGATTGGTCACAATTAATGGATTGGGATGTTATGACAATGATGATGACAGTACCATTAGAATTGTTCAAAGTGACTTTTCTGTGAAATTATTGTGTCTGAGGTCTTGAGGGAATACGTGGTTTTGTTTGCCAAGTAATTTTGTAGAAATTGTTCCTGTTACTTTGAAGTGACAAGAAGGATAGGACTCATTTCTAGGGATAAGAAGAAAAAAAGAGTTCCACTTTTCGTAAATGCATTAAACATATATACCACATTATATAATATTATTGAGGTTTTTTAAATGTTTCATCAGAGCAAGTAGACTGGAGTATGACATACTCAAATTAATTTTTTTTATTGTCATGTTAGCATTCTAGAATGTATAAATGCCAGCACATCCATGACTATCTGCTTTGCTAGATTGGTGTGTTTCCAACCTGATGCGCCATCTGAAACTGGTTTGGGGCCTTGATGTCTAGCCCTGTAATTTTTGAATTTTGATCATCTTTCTGAACTTGCATGTTTCTAACAAAGTTTGCTGTTTATCAGATTGGTAAAAAACAAGGCTCAACTGGACTGAAAGTGCCAACTGCTCCTCCAGGATTATTTTTCCGGCATGCTGGCCATCGGTATGTCCCGCATTGCTATTTGTATTTTGTGCTTTTTTTCCATGCATGGAAATTGCAATGATTCCTCAAAGTTGAACTTCTATGCTTATTCATTTTGAAGATGATCCTATAGAGCAATTATTTTTTGATGCTTATGGGTCTCTTTGGAGGTCGGGGATTGATGATTTTGCCCCCCCAAATGCTTCCTTTAATGAGGTTTTCAAAGAGTAATTGATAGACCATGTACTTGTGTAGGGATAAGGTTGTCGACTTCCACTGGAATGCATCTGATCCATGGACAGTTGTCAGTGTGTCTGATGATGATGAAAGTACAGGAGGAGGTGGCACTCTACAGGTGAGAAAACTTTCTTCATACTATAATGTATTTTGTGGCTGTGGCTTTAAGATAAAAATAACGAAATCAGATTGAAAAACGTACACCTTGCCCGTGTGGAGGGGAGACTCAATCGAATGCTGTGGTGCTCATTATCTGAGACATTTTAATTTTGATGCAGATATGGAGAATGATTGATATGATTCACAGGGACGAGGAGGATGTCTTGGTTGAGCTTGAGAATTTCAAATCCCACATTCTCGAATGTGAAAGAAGTTAGGACTGCAAGGAGGTTTTTTTTTTTTAATCAAAGACTCGTCTTATGAACATAGCCTCCATCTCTCCCTGGCCTTGGTTAACTTACTGACAGATCTTCTTTAGAACTTTTAGATGATTTTGCCATTGGCTATTGTAGAAGTTTTGACCAATATCTACTGGTACCTTTATTTGCCCCTTTTATTTCTTGATGTTGGGCATCAGGTTATGCAATCATTTCTAAATATTTTGGTAATTGTTTCATAAAATATATTAAAAGAGAAAGGAGATTTTGGAGCTGTTCATTTAGACTTTAGTTGCATTATAGACCTGAACAATGATTTTAGGAGTTCATTTATAATTAGATAATTATAATTCCCAAACTTTATATTTTGGTAAACTTCATTGTTTATCATATTTCGAAACTTAAATCATATTAAAAAAAACAACTAAAAGGTGTGGTTGTTTCATTGTGTATCTAGATATAGATTATTGTGGACTCCGGCGGTAAAATTATTACTTTAACCTTTAGACCGAAAAATTTAACCCTTGGAACCGGAGATGTTTTGGACATTTCTAGGGGGCATGTATGATATTTTCAAATTGTTTGGGGTTTTTTGGTATTTTCTATTTTAAATTGCACGGTAAAATTACATTTTATCCCTGGGAGGTGACAAAAAAATACGGAACAGTGAAGGTGTTTTTGGTTTTCTACATATTCGTGCACAGTAAAACTACGCAATACCCTCCTAAAAGACAAAAATGAAGGCCTGAAGCTGGGGTCATTGTGGTACTTTCATTCCTAGTTTTTTTTGGTTATCGTTGGGTCCAGTGGTGTATAGATAATTTGCTATTTTTTTTTTGGAAACACTATAGGTGCGTCGTATGGACGCGCCAACGGTGTTTCACGCCTTTCAGGCAGTGCGTGCGGCGTCGTTTGGCTGTAGAAATTGTTTGGTGCGCTGCCATGTCTGCCATCCAGTGCGGCGCGTGTCGTGTGACAGTGGTTGATGAATTACTAGTGGATGATTTTTAGTTTTTTCTCTCCTGCCGCCGAAAAATACATGTAAGTCTTTCATGTTTATGATTGTTTTATTTTAGTTCGCATTCTTTTAATCTCAGTTTGTTCATGATTTCTTCAATATAAATTTTGATTGTTTTCAATTGTCTTTCAATTGAAATTGATTATATATATTGGTTTTCATTTCAGTTTTTATTCTTTTGATTTTTAGTTTGTTTTTTGTTCCTTTAATTTTTTAGGTATGCAAGTTTTAATTTATTTGAATTTTGTCATCGAATTGAAATTTGTCATATATACAAATTTTCATTTCGGTCCTTATTCTTTTAATTTTTAACAAAATTAAACTTCTTTTTTTTAAAAAAATACCTTTATTTGTTTCGGTCCCAAGGTCTTTATTTTTTTTTCAATTTTGTTATTCATGTTTATGATTGTTTTATTTTAATTATGTTTTTTTTTTGCCCATATTCTTTGAATTTTTTATTTGGTATTAATTCCTTTGGTATTTCCGTCCCTCTTAAACAATGTTTATTTTTTACTTGTATTTATACATCTATACTTTTAGTTTTTATTTTTATTTTTTTTCATTTTTTTGGGTTTTATTTTTATGCAGATCAATCCTAAAATTTTAATTTATGACGATGATCATTTTAAAATTAATATTTCTTCATTTTTTCCTTTGGTTTTATTTATGTTTTTTGTTATTTTTATTTGTTCTTCGGATCAGATGATTTTATAGTTTCATTGTTTGCACAATAATAATGATAATTTTAGTAATTATTTTTTTTTGTAAAAATGTTTTGTTTTTTAATTCTCTGGAGCGAAAAAATTTAATAATTTTAATTGTTTGGGTAATAATATTGATAATAATTTTAGCTTTATAGTTATGAAAATGATGGTAATGTAGAGATGAATTTTCAAATATATTTTCAAAATTAACTATTTTTTTTATTTGATTATTGCAGGTGTTTTCACAATTTATATTTTGTTTGTTATGTTTAATTTAAATTGAATTATAAAATGAATTAATCCTAATACAGTAAATTCAATAATTTAGGCATCCAAATCTTTTTGTTTTTTAATGATGATGATAATTTTATACTAGTGATTTCATTGAAACCTACTAAATAGATAAATTTATATCAATTTAAAATTCATATATTTTATAAGAAACTTACACTTCACAGGATTTTTGTACAGATTTATTATTTTTTTCAAATTTATATTATAATCCAAATTTAATTAATATTTTTTGCATTGAAAAAAATATGATTCTGGTCGCGATAAGACACGGGCAAGTGACTAGTGTGTGTGTGTATATATATATATATATTAGAAAGAAACTAAACCGTGTGGGGAATTGACTGTAGCTCCCCACACAAAGCACTGTGGATTTCCACAGTGCTTTTTTTTTTTTTTTTACGTTTCTCCTTTTTTTTCTAACTATTTTTTTTTAATTTTTTTGTTTCTTTCTTCTTCTTTTCTTTTGTTTTTTTTTCTAATTATTTTTTTTTATGAAATATTTTTTTTATTGGTTATATTTTTTTCTACTTATATATATTTTTATTTGTTTTTTATAATCGGGGTGTTTGAGCTAAACTTAACACACCACAATTAATCCTCGGATCTAATTTTTTTATTGTTTTTTTAATTTTTTTTCTGTTTTTTTCTTCATTTTTTTCTGAATATATTTTTTCTCATTTTTTCCCATGAAATATTTTTTTTGCTGGTTATAATTTCTTTAATTTTTTTCCTTTTTCCACTTATATATATATATATATATATATATATATATTAAAAAGAACATAAAGGGCGTCGCCCTTTTGAACAGGAAAACACTGTGCACCATGACTCATTGTCACTATTCATGTGCAATTTCACCCGGTGCTTCGCGGGTGTATGTCTTATTTTTTATTAAAAAAAATTCGATTTTAAACAGTGTAATCACGAAATTAGCCCCCGAAAACGACAAAAAACGCCGCCATTTTCAGGGGCTGAACGGTCATTGACCGTTTTCGGCCCGGTTCGGTCCGATTGGTCTGACCGGTTCTTTAATTTTTTAATATTTAAAGTAACAGTGTATTAACGCTTTTGTCCTTCGAAAAGGACAAAAAAAAGGTCTGGGTATCAGGGGCTCGCCGGTAATTACCTAATTTTTTATTTTTTTTTATTCGGACAACTCAGGGCGCGTCGACGGACGCGCCGTCCGTATCCACGCTCACGCGTGTTTCGGGCGGCGCGTGCGGCCTTCTCCGGCGTCCAAAAACGCCCGACCGGCGTCTAGAATGATTTTAAGACATGTTCTCTTCCACATGGTGCGGCGCGTGTGGCTCTATGATGTCCAGAGACATGTCAATGGTTGTTTGAATTCCCCCCCACTTTCTCTCTCCTGCCTGCGCCAGCTGACGTCAGCTAAGCTGTTTTTTGTCAAATTTCATTTCAGTCCCTGAACGTTATAATTTGATTTTCTGACCCTTATTTCTATTAAATGGGTTTTGATTTGTTTCAATTTCGTCCTTAAATTGAAATTGATTATGTACTGAAGTTCCAATTCGGTCCTCAAGCTTTTAATTTTGCGGGTTGGGCTGGAATTCTAATTGTTTTTTTGTATCAAAGTTTTCATTAATTTCAATTTCATCCTTCCATGCAAATTTATTATAAATCCTTAATATTTTAGGTAGCAAAAGTTTGATTTCTCTCAATTATATCCTTCTATGCAAGTTAATTATGAATTTCAATTTCATTTCAGTCCCAATTCTTTTAATTTCCGGTTTTGTTTTAAATTATTTAATTTCAATGTTTGGATTTACTTCAATTTTGTCTTTTAAATTAAAGATATTATTGAAAGTATATCAAATTAATTATATATATTGTATATTTATATCAAATTAAAGTATGTAAAATTAATTCTATGTTCAAATATTTATTGAATATTATCGCCTAAAAATATAGAGAGAGAGAAGAAAAATGACCTAGGATTTTTTTAAGGACAAAAATTCATATCAGTATTCTTGGTTACTCTTTTGTTAATGTTTTTGAGGGTTTTTTTTCCCGTCAGAACAATTTGATAGTTTTTATTGTGTTAACAGTGATGACAATGATAATTTTTTGTTTTTATTGTATTTTTTTTTTCATTTTTTTTTACAATTTTTTTAATCTTTCATTCATTTATTTATTCTTTCATGATAATAATGATAATAATATCAATAATAATAATAATAATAATAATAATAATATTTTAATTGTTTTTCTTACTTGCTATTTTGTTCATGCTTTTTATTTTTTTCCCTTGGTATAATTTGATAATTTTTATTGTTTTGATACTAACGGCAATAATAATTTTAGATGTTAAGACTCCGATGTTACTATTGTTATAATATTTTAAATTAATATTGCTTCCTTTCCCCTTTTATTTTTTGTTAATTATTATTTTTATTTGCTCTTTGTATTAAATGATTTTTATAATTTTACTATCTGCACAATAATGATTTTAGTGATTAAATTTTTTTTCTTCTTAAATTTTTTTTCTCTTTTTTTAATGTTAGTTCGCGCTCTTTTGTAATCTTTTATGACGCAATATCTATATTCTAAATGATGTAATCTATGCTTGCGTAAGAAACTCTACTTAAAATTTTATACATTTTATCTCCTAATCTATAACTTTTATTTACTTATATCATCTAAATTTATCATTGTAGATTTAATTATGTTAAATTATATACACAAGAATGCCCGCGGCAGCGCGCGGGGCAATTAGCTAGTATATATATATAAAGGAATGAAATCCAGAAAGTGATGCGATATTTTTATTTGATCTGATTTTGAGATTTTAGACAACTTAAAATAGAAGTAAGACTAAAGATTCTTAAAATGTTTTTCTTTTCCTGAAATTTTTTGAAGATTAAAACATGCTGAAATTTAAGATTTTTGGGGGGTTTGATTATGTGCTTTAAAAGTGTTTTTATTTTTTTGATTTTATTAGATTATTTTTATGTGATGATGTTAAAAATAATTTTTAAAAATAAAATTTTTTATTTTAATATATTTTAAAAAATCAATTTTAAAGTAATTTTAATTATATTCCGAAAGAGACAATTTATATTAAAATAGAAAATGATCCCGTAAGGTGACATGTCATCTGCAAGATTATTTTTTAAAAGGTCAGGCATGTGGGCCAAACTTTTCAAGTGCAGTCTATTTTTTCAAGTCTGCACCAAGCATGCCCTTTTAAGCCTAGATGCGCTTAGGTGACACTCTTTTATTTTATTTTATTTTTATTTAATTGCTTTATTTTTAATATTTTAAAATGAAATTCTTTTGAAGTAAAATAGTCACAGTGACATTTTAAAAATTATCTGTTAATATTATATTTTACAAACAAGATTATAATTTTTTTAAATAATACTATAAATTTTTATTCCTTATATATATATATATATATATATATATATATATATACACAAACAACATCGTTTTGATTCACAATTATATTCTTTTACTCAATATTAAAAAATATATTAATAACACATACACATTCATTCTTTTAAGTTATAAAAAAAATTATTCGATCCATGACGAGACGTGTTATAAGGATGAGTTAATATTTTTATTTATTTATTTATTGGTATAAATTGTTATTGGTTTAAATGCATGTATTTTTTTTATTTACAATTAAAATTTTTATTTTTGTAAAAAAATATATTAGAAAAAATTGCATATTTGTTCATACAAAAATAAATATTTGACTTGAGACAAAGTGTTAGTCAAATAGTTAGTCAATTCAATTAAAATTTTAAGATTTATAGACATGTGTTTAAATTGTGATAGAGATTTTTTTAAAAATATTTTTTAATTAAAAACATATTTTTATATTTTAAATTTATTTTTAACATAGCCTATCGAAACAATTTAAAAATATATATCTATAAAAATTTAAACTAAAAAAAGTTGTTTGTTTTTAAAAAAAATACAGTTGTATCATTTTTATTTTATGCCTTTTACACACACGTGTGTGTATCTGTGCAAAAGTAAAATAGAAAAAACCAAGAAAGCCCCCCTCTTTGCTCTTTATTACTATTACTGCAGAGAGAGAGAGAGTCTACTTACCACTGTAAAAATCCTTAATTCCTCTCTCTCTCCCCTTTAACTCGTCTCTTCACTCGAGAACAATAGTCTCTCTTTCTCAAGAAGAAGATGGGTGGTCGGATCTCTGCAACTCTCTTCTTGGCTCTTCTCCTCATATCCTCCTCACACTCTTTTTACCTGCCTGGTGTGGCTCCTCGTGACTTTCAAAAGGTTCTTTGTTTTTTCCCTCGTTTTTATTCATTAGTTACATCTCTGTTTTTCTTCTAATCATAATGGAACTGGATCTAGGCTGACCCTTTTCTTTTTCGTGTCTGATCTAATCCTTTTTTTTATTCTTTTTCCATCTTGAGTTCTTCTAGATCTGTCGCTTTGTTTTCTTTTTTTAGGTCAAATCCTGGATTTGTTTTTTGATTTGCCTATCGGGTTTTAGGATAAGATGGGCTGTTTCGATTTGCTATTTCAAAGTTTGCATTTAAAATGATTAAGAAAATTTACACAGGGATGAAGATATGGATATTTTAAGTTTATGGGTTTGTGTATTATCTTATAGGTTTTAGTGATTTTTCTTTCTGAAATTTACCCTGTCATGCTATCATTTGGTTTCATTTGAATACCATTGGATCATGGGGTTGGTGTTTCCGTTGCTGGACTGTTAATGACAAGTCTTGACTTCCTGTGTGAATTTCAATTCCAGTACAAGCAGTTATCACTAGCAGAAAATAATCATCTGATTCTTTTGAGACATCTGTGTGATTAATACGTTTAACCAGTAGTAGACTTTATATATATTGTCATAACCAACCTTTTCTTACAAAATAGATCAATTTAAGCCAGCAAATGTATCAATATACTCTCGAAGGGGAAGTGGGTATATGACTTAATTTTTTCGAGATCTATCTATTACTAAATTTATTTGAGATTTCTCTATTTTCATTTCAAATTCGATTTGATTGAAGCAAAGATAGGGGGTTTATTGGGTTATTAAATGATACATAATGCAATACCATAAAAAGAAAATTGTAGAGTATAAAAAGAATAGATACCTTGGAACTAGTTAAACTCATCATTGTAACCTCTATGTGCATTTCTAATTATTTTATGTTTATTATCGGTTAAAAAGTGATTACAAATTCTTTATCAATACACACTTTCTTCTACACAGTGGAAAATAGCTAATAGTTAGGACTCATTAATTAAATAAAATCTCCACTCAAGAAAAAGTCTTTACCACATTAGGTTCTAATCTATTTTTAATATCTAATTAGATGGGAAAATCCTATTTAATTAAGAATGGGGGCTTTTACTTTTTTTATTTTCATATGATTGGAACCATGTAACTCTATCCGTTTATTTACTCGACCCTATCTCAACTTTGAATCTGAATTTATTGTTCTTATGTTCCACAGCTAGAATTCAAACAAGATTTCTTTGGAACTGATCTGGTGAAAATAAATATCCTTAGAATTCTCTATTGAAATAACATGCTGTTTTTTCCATGCATTTCTTTGAGGATCAATTGTGGTCTTACAAATAATCTAGATGGTATGGACAAACCATTTTTTTGTATAAATGTGTAAAAGCTGTTAGCCGCACTTAAAAGTCGAGTACTCTACCATTGAGTTAGCAATCCAAATACAAATAAAATAATTAGATTATGTAGATAGAATTGGAATAAAAAATCAAAATAAATCAAAGAGAATAAACAAATAGATTAAAATTTACAAAACAATCAACATATTAAACCAACAAGAAATGAAATAGAAAAATTTCTTATCAATTCCAAACTAAAAAAATAAAATAAAGAGAACAGACTAGACCAAATAAGAATACAAAAGATTCTCGAATACAAAATATAGCAAATAAAATATAGATAACATTATATAAAGTATGGATGATAAAGTTAAATAAAGAATAGATAAAGCTACAAGTCAAAATTTATAGATAATCTTGTCTCTTGTGCTATATTCTTATATCTAAAATATTTCAAAATTAATATATTTAAAATTGACAATAAAGCTAAAATCAAACTGAATGGATCCATATATAAAAAAAATTATATCTCTACATGTTATAAAATCTGCATCTACACATGTATGAATGATTTGATATGATAAAAACCTGACTGGATTCTTTTTTCCAAAGTTGCAATCATCTGTCTTAAGGAATTTGGTTCTTGCAAATATATGCCCACTACCCAAGTAGGACTATAAGGGTCAACAAAACCAAGTGCTTGTTGGGACAACTTAGAACCTTTAATTGGCCTTTATCACCAAAAAATAACGAGACGTTTTACATTCAAACAATGTACTTGTTACCAATAGAGTTTAGTTTCAATTGTTCTTTAGATCCCTTGTCTTTCTCTGATAGTATCTTCATGCTTTCACCATATCACCTGTTTGTTGTCATGTAGAGGATTCTATTGCTGTAAAATTTGAGGAGAAAGAAGAAAGAAAAAAAAAGAGAAAAGGAGAAAAAACTGGAGAGAGAGAGAGAGGGGAAAAGAAAAGAATAGAGTTTTGAGCTAAAATGAAAATTGTTTGAGCTAGGAGTCATTGCAAAGGTTCCTAGCTGTCTAACCATGTATTTATATGTTCAAATGTGTATCCTCTGTTTTAGGACAATCAGTGATTTTTTTTGTTCAAAGTGCAATGGTATTGACTTATTGTCCAAATTTGTTTTTCTTTCAATTTAAGCTGGAACTGCCCTTCTAATAATCTATAGTGGTGTGAATGTAAATGGATTGGGTGCAGTTTTCTTATTTCTTTTAAGGAAGTTTGCTATGATTCCTGAATGATTTCTTCCTTCATTTTGAATTTATTATTTTAGACTTGTTAGACCTTACTGGTTGTTTGACATTTGCACTCTGTCTGAATAGGATAACATCCTTTCTGTCAAAGTGAACAAATTATCATCTACAAAGACACAACTTCCATATGACTACTACTACTTGAACTACTGTAAGCCTAAGAAAATTGAGAACAATGCAGAAAATTTGGGCGAAGTTCTTCGAGGTGACCGCATTGAGAATTCAGTATATACTGTAAGCTTCAGTAAACAATTGAACTTGCCGAGTTACTGTTTTCCTCATTACCCTGGTTATTAATTAATGAATTGTACTGCAGTTTAAAATGATGAATGAACAGTCATGCAAAGTGGGCTGTCGAAAGAAACTTGATGCTGCATCTGCAAAGAATTTCAAGGAAAAAATTGATGATGAGTATCGTGTGAACATGTAAGTTGAAGATATTTTCTTACAGACTCGCCTTTTGGTCTATGCATGCTGCATCAGTTCTATGGATGCTAATCTCGTAGAAGTTGAAATAGTTTTTCTGTGTACTGATAGCTTGAAAATGGATGTGTAGGATTTTGGATAATCTTCCGGTTGCTGTTCTTAGACAAAGGAGGGATGGGAGTCAATCAACAACTTACGAGCATGGTTTCCGTGTTGGGTTCAAAGGAAATTATGCTGGGGTATGTTTCAGGAAGCATTTTCAAGCATAAAAGGATGAGCATATTTGTGTCTATATTGATTAAAGATTTTTTGTTTGCAGAGCAAAGAGGAGAAGTATTTTATCAACAACCACTTGAGCTTTAGAGTTATGTACCACAGGGATCCTGAGACTGAGTCTGCTCGCATTGTTGGGTTTGAGGTTACTCCAAACAGGTTTTCTACCACCTTCCTCTTTTTGATTGTTCTCTTTTGTATTGTTCACTGGCGAAGGAAAACAAAATGAACATGTTTGTTCGCTGCAAGCAAGTTTTAGTTTCCAAAGGATTTAGCTGTTATTGTTCCTGCTGGCAATGTAGCTTGATCTCTTGTTATTTTCTATTTCAATACCATGAAGTTCCTTAAAGAGTTTCTGTACTGGATTGATTTCACTTTAATGATTGCTTATGTCATTACTTGTATATCTCTTTGATGCTGTGACTATTAAATTTTGATAAATTAAGCTCTCTGTGTTTCCATTTAAATTAAAATTTCAAACACTGAGCTCTTAACTCCCTTTGTATTTGAATCACTTTGGGATACTAATGTATTTAACTTACTGTTTCATTTATATGTTTGACTCTTGCAAACAGTGTGAATCATGAATACAAGGAGTGGGATGACAATGATCCTCAATTGACAACTTGCAATAAGGACACCAAAAAGTTAATTCAAGGCAGCACTGTTCCACAAGAAGTGGATGTAGGAAAGGAAATTGTGTTCACATATGATGTTACCTTCAAGGTGTTTCTTAATAAACTCTTCTCCTCCTTGCCCGAGCTGCTTCATTTGTCCTGTACATGTTTTCTCACTTCATTCTCTTCACCCCCCCTATTTCTCTTAGGAAAGTGACATTAAATGGGCATCTCGTTGGGATACGTACCTCCTCATGAATGATGATCAGATACACTGGTTTTCCATCATTAACTCGTTGATGATTGTTCTCTTCCTTTCCGGTATGGTGGCCATGATAATGATGAGAACTCTGTATAGAGATATTGCAAACTACAATCAGCTGGAAACTCAAGATGAGGCACAAGAGGAAACTGGGTGGAAACTTGTCCACGGAGATGTGTTCAGGGCACCAATCAACTCCGGTTTACTTTGTGTGTATGCAGGTACAGGTGTACAGATCTTTGGAATGGCACTTGTGACAATGATATTTGCTTTGCTGGGTTTCCTATCTCCTTCCAACAGAGGTGGTCTTATGACTGCCATGGTTCTCTTGTGGGTCTTCATGGGCATATTTGCTGGTTACTCATCAGCACGTTTGCACAAAATGTTCAAAGGCACGGATTGGAAGAGAAATACTCTCAAAACTGCATTTATGTTTCCGGGTATTCTTTTCGCAATCTTCTTTGTTCTGAATGCCCTAATTTGGGGGGAGAAATCTTCAGGGGCAGTGCCTTTCGGGACAATGTTTGCTCTTGTTTGCCTATGGTTCGGTATATCTGTTCCGTTGGTCTTTGTCGGTAGTTATTTGGGTTTCAAAAAGCCAGCCATTGAAGATCCTGTGAAAACAAACAAAATTCCAAGGCAAGTCCCAGAGCAGGCATGGTACATGAAACCAGTTTTCTCCATACTAATCGGAGGCATTCTTCCATTTGGTGCCGTGTTCATCGAGCTCTTCTTCATTTTGACATCGATATGGCTCAATCAGTTCTACTACATCTTTGGCTTCCTCTTCATAGTATTTGTTATCCTTCTGCTCACTTGTGCAGAAATAACAGTTGTGCTCTGTTACTTCCAGTTGTGCAGTGAAGACTACCACTGGTGGTGGAGGTCTTATCTGACTGCTGGCTCCTCTGCCCTGTACCTCTTCCTGTACTCAATTTTCTACTTCTTCACCAAGTTGGAGATTACGAAGTTTGTTTCCGGTGTCCTCTACTTCGGGTACATGATAATTATCTCGTATGCTTTCTTTGTTTTGACGGGAACAATTGGTTTCTATGCTTGCTTCTGGTTTGTCCAGAAGATCTACGCCTCCGTCAAAATAGACTGATCTGCAGAAGAGTAAAACGAAGACTCCGCATCCAAATTTGTGGCCTAAGATGGAATCTGAAAATCTCCTCGGCTCTTTTGCAAGATGCACAGATTTGCTGCTAGTGAATTTTTTGGTTCCTTGTTGAAGTGAGCTTTATTTTGCTAAAGATGGTAGAGTAGCGCTTGAGATGTTACCTTGTTTACACTGGTGTCTTATGTTTTAAGAAGTGATCTTCGTGGATCTTGATACATCCAACGTGATCAACCGAATCATATAAATCTTAGCTCTTCAATGCATTAGTTGCCTAATTTCTTGTGCGCGCGCTTTCTGAAGTGTCTTTGGGACATGCAAAGATTGGCTAATGGCGTCCATATTTTAATTGAAATAAATTACATTAGGAGCTCCGGCCATTTATTCAGTTCATTGATTTATTTATTTTGAATAAGGTTGGAGACCCTTTTTTTTCTTTTCGAATTAAATAAAAAGCCAATAAGTTAAGCCCGGGTATAACTCTAGTAATTAATGACTAATCCTCCAACACGTTAACTGTCAATAAATTACAGGAGGATTTTATTCCATGCACCATATCCTACGAATTGGAAGGTTCCATGTTTTGAAGACTTGAACTCCGACTAAAACTTATTTGAAGACTTGGCTACCATAAACTACTATTTCAGTTACAAAGTTGAGATTCAAACATGTTGACTTTCATGCACTCAAGACAAGCACGACGACCTTAGCTTCGATCCCGTTAGCCAGTCAGGAGCAGACCACAGCCAATGTTAGAATGCATCGTAGTAGCTTGGAAAAGTTTCAAGTCATTGAGACTAAAACCTAAAACAAGGATTCAAAAGCAACAGCCATTAGTCTTTTCAGCAATGAAGCCCACAGAAGCACAGGTAGTAAAAATATTCCTGGGTCAGTTGGGTTAACTGAAATACATACCAAAAACTGTTAATCCATTAAAACAGTTAGTGAACCAGTATTATTGTCAGCTTGAGTATGTTCGCAATTTCCCATTTTTCTGCCTGTGCATGATTAAAATAAAATTAGTTACAGGGCAGTGTCAAAACCAACATAAGAGAACAACTGGGTGATGAGTTTAGCAACCAACCAAAAAACATCCTTCTTTTCCTGTGCTAACAGCTCTTCAAAGGAAATATCACCAAATTCATGATCTTTCATCTCAATCACCTCTTCTGACTTGGCCTTCGACTCCACAGAGGCACTGATTTCAAGCATCTTAAGAAGAAAAAAAACAGAGCAAAAGCATGATAACTTCCTTTCTAATATTGCACTAGGAAAAGATCATGCTCAATTTCCTTCATTTCTCTACAATTTTTGAAAATTCCCTACCTATCGAAATTTAAGCGCAGCACATCACTTCAGAGATTGATTTGTTAGAAGCAGTTGAGAGCTTTTTTGAAGTCATATAAATTGGGTTTCATGTTTTACCTTCTTGTATGCTGGTGAGAGTTTAAGCTGCTGCTGAAGCCAATTATAAACAAAAGTATCCTCCTCTAATCTTTTTTGTTCTAGCTCTAGCTTGTATATCTGACATTGAGAGAAAGCATCAATTCATGTTTAATGGGAGCAGATATGCTTGATCAGTCAATTGCTTACCTGTTGACGAAGGCGATCAATTGAAGACCTGTCTGCCTTGAATAGCAGAGCCTTTGTTATTGTGAACTTACGCTTGATGACCTCCGACCTGAAATAGGAATAGAAGAAGAAAGATAACATACTTTAATGACACGTGGGGGATAAGGCAAGACTATTGGGATGGTTATCATCAAAAGTGATGGGATCAATAATTATGAGAAAAATCCATAAGCTGAAACAAACTCCAAAAGGTGGCCAGGTCCTCAGGAGAAATAAAAGAAAACAGATTGTTGAATGCCATGACAAAATTCTTGGCACAATTAAGGATAGCTGGAAGCAATACCAATATCATGAGAGAATACATCATGAATTATGAATTAATAAAAGGCAATGCAAGTTCATATATGCTTAGCAAAGATGAGCACACTGGAGAGGGAGAATAATAGTCAATCCACAAGAAGCTGCCTAGAATAGCAGGGAACGAACACTAACAAATAAAACATGGCCAGTCATTTGGTTTCCTGAGAATAATTTGTCAACATGCTTACTTGTGTTGCAACTCAGTTCTAGCCTCAATCAAGCAATTTGCAAATTCTCCAACCTGTATTACAAGACAAGACAAAAGCTCATTACTGTCAAATCACAATGAGTATGACTATTGTTCAAGCACACAGTTCTAAAATACTCGTTTTTATAGCCTTAATAAGCCATTTTAAATGCATATAATGATTTAAACAATGGATATGATCCATCAAGTGAGCCAGATTCCACCCTGCAGTCCCAGAGAATTCTATGACGTTGTCCATTCCTGTACTCAGAAGTGCATGCATGAGCCAAAGACCAGCATTTAAACCTCATTTACTCCATTATTGTAGAGAACAAAATTTTCAAATTAAAAAACAAGAAGCAAAATTTTTACAACCACTCGACACAAATTTAATGTATATGATGTTCTACCAGCTCGCTCACTTCATGATTTCATCTCCACATTGGTTATTGCGGTACATTGCTAACATTCTGTGAACATGCATCCACACACGTAACTTGCCGGAACATTGAAATCATTTGCAACTAACTACTCATTGATCTATCATGCCTGATACCTGACCAATATTCTTGCAGCTTAAAATCCCGTCACTTTCCCATTTCCAAATGTATCCTTCAATTCCGAATTCCAGAGGGTTTTAGCCTTGGAAAAAAAAACCCTCTACTCCACTAGAAATCCAATATCCGATGAAGCATGTTAAAAAGCAATGTCTACTTCAGAAAGCAATAAAGAAAAATGATGTTGATATAGCATATTTGAAATTCGAGAAGATTGTCTAAATCCTTCAAGCCCATACTTGTATTCCCAAGTTCCATGAACCAAACCTCTTCTCTTTCAAACTACCTTTACTTTTGTGCCTCACTCTAAACCTCTGAGCTTCACATCCACATCTTAACCTACACTTTAACATCATAGTTTTGCAGTTCGAGTTCAATTCCAAATCTTTCAGCTTCAAATCATTGCTTAGACTTTATATCAATGATTGTAAAGGGAACGGTAGAAACAGAATAGAGATGGCAAGCAAATCGCTAGACTCCTTTTAAAAGGTTTTCTGATTAATCCATACTCCAAATCATGAGAAGATGTCCTACAAGTGACAATGAATTAACTAACTACTCAAACTAATATAGCTTCAGCTATATCCTACTCAGCAAGCAGTCGGAAAGTGGTTTGTTAGCATGAGTAATGACTGGCTACAAGAACAGAGCATTGTCCATGACTGTGAAAAGGAGAAACCACCCTTCAAAGAATCTAAACACTTAAATGTGGATGGACAAATTAAAAAGTGACAGAGCTCACTAAGTCACAAATACAAGATAACCATTTCAAGAATGAAGCCAACAATCAACCCCATTTGCAGAAGTTTCACTCACTAGTTGTGGCCCAGAACAAACTGTGGGATCCCTCTATCTAATTCCGCCATGGTGCATAAAGTTCAAGGACTTGAGAAGCCAAAACTTCATGTTTAGAGCTTGGCAACCTAAGTACGTCAAACAAGATGATATTACTACTTGCATCACCACTGCTTGTCTATCATGTCCTATTATATGGTTTTCGGATCACGCCAAAAATCTCAAATAACAGTATGGTGGCAATCTGGTATAAATCTTTCAGAGGTAAATCTTTTTCCCCCTTGGCTTAATCACAATCCATCCACATTAAAATCAAATTATGCACATTTCTTCTCACTACACTCTAGCATTAATGCGCTTGCTTTAATCACTTGATCACATAAAAAAGTGCATGAGTAGCATAGCACTGCAAGAAAAGAATTCCTTAAGCAGTAGTCTACGTAAGCACCTTTCCTCATTGCAGGAAAATGAAATGGGGCATACAAACTTGACCCACATATTCTCCGATATCATTATAAATCAGCATGCATATAATATTAAAAGAATGACAAACTAGATCACACAAAAATAACAAACAATTCCACTCTTAAAAATAGCACAAAAGTTTGGATTTTTTTATAAAAAAATATGAAAAACAAGAAAGTGCAAAATAAAAAAACCTGAGCTAATGTCAGTGCATTGCTTTCATTGCACTTGACAAGCTGATCATACTGGTGCTTGATCTTTCTCTGGGTAGCACTACTCGTAGAAGTAAAAGGATACAGGCATACCAATTCTGGCTTGACCCGACCCGGACGCGAGCCCGGTAATTGCCTTTCTCTCTCTGAATCACCTCCAAAACCATTTTCTTCACTCTTCAAATCTAACAATCTCTTCTTCTTCGCCCTCTTCTTCTTCTTCTTCTTAACCGTCTGCAGATCCTCGACCGACCCGTCTGTCTCCTCCCCATGACCCGGCCCGCTCTTATCCACGTCACCACTTGTCAGAGCACCTGGAAAGATATCGAGAAGAAGCGAATAGGCCTTGCCATTTTCACCCGTTTTCCGAGCTCCATTAATCAATTTCGTTAAAGAAGGGTCAGTAAGTAATGGGCAGTTGTGGGTTTTGGGTCGTCGACGAAGTCTTCTGCAGAAAAAAAATACAGAGAGAGAGAGAGAGAGAAAGAAAGCAAAGATAAAGAAGAAGAAGAGTTGATTTTGGTTCGATAAAATTAGGAATTCGGAGATTAGATTCGATAAGATGTTCCTGTTAGTTACAGGAAAAGTAAGAAGAGACCCCGCCGCCATTGAAAGAAACAAGGCTGCTTCACGTAAATGGAAATGGAAATGGAAATGGATCAGGAGGGGGAGGGGGAGGGGGAGGGGGAGTCTTCTGCTGCAGTTGAGTAGGAGAAGGTTTCTTGTTTGGATCAAAGTGGGAAGTGGTGCAGCGGTTTCCGTTCCCAGGACTACGACTCTGCCTGCCGTGCTTTGCCTTGCTTTGCTTTTGAACCTTCCTTGCTTTGCTTTTGAACCTCCTTCTATGTCATGCTATCCCTTTGGCGTTGTGGATTTTTGCAAGTCGGTAAATTATTATTTTTATTATTATTATTATTAATAATTAAAAAAAAAGATGGCAATGTGTCTTTATATCTTAATAATGTTATTAATTATTATTATTATTATTATTATTAATTTAGAGGGGTTTGAAAGTTAATCATCGATTATTTTTTAAAATGTTTTTTAATTAAAAATATATTAAAAAATTATTTTAAAATTTTTATTTTTGAAATAAAAAATAATTTAACCAAAACTATTTTCAAAATTCGGTGAAAAGCGAATTGCATCGTAGCCCCAAATAGAGTCTTAATTCTTTTACATTAAGTTGACTAGGAATTGAGTTTGATTTTTGTTTTGGTTGGTTTTTTCAATTTATTTTATTGAAGGCATTATAAATCTTTTAGTTAGCAATTAACTTTTTTAATAAAAATTATTAAAAGCACCCGTAATTTCATTTTTTATTTTCTATGTCGGGGGGGGGTTTGCTTCATTCCACAGTGCAGGAACCTAAATTATTATAGGGCTGGCTAGCTAGAAAGTGGAGGGCATACCAGCAAGCAAAGGGATAGTATTAAACAAATGATGATGGGGCTCCAAGCATACCAGCAAGCAAAAAGGGGCAGCCTGTAGGCTTTCTTGAACATGGAAATTGACTTTCTTTTTTCAACACAAGCAATCAATGGTAAAACTACAATTGGCATCAAATGGACTAAAGGGCATGGGATTTGAAAAGTTCGGTATCATTTCTTTAGCTTTAATAAGAAACTTTCTTACAAGAACACAGCAAAAAAGGAAGTGGTTCCCAGGAAGTATACATTGAATAAAAACAAAATATAAGATCACAGGAAACTACAGGTTTTCCATACTCTAAAAACTACCAAATTTGCACATGGACTCGTTTAGTTTTTCATCTCAATGTGCTTCTACCGAACCCACCACAACTTCACTCGTTGGCGGCCATATACAGGGCTCCAACAATAAACACAAAAAAGCTTATCTGCAATCATTTGCAGAGTCTATATGGCTTTCGACTGCATGGTGTGCTGTATATTTGTACAACTTCACCCTGTGAAAAGCCAGAACAAATGGTTGCAGTGCTCCTGGTTGTGAAGGTTTTAATTTAACCATAACATAGTATACCAAAGATGATGTGTTGGAGGGTGAGAAAATCAATCCAGAATCTTCTTTATTTCATATACCACAGCTGTTGTAGCTCATCAGCTGCAAATGGCCTCTACTGCTAGTTTCTTCATGACATTCAGGCAAGGATCCCCCCCGAACATTTCAGGCGCTACGGTCACCGAGCATGAATTCTGCCCAACGCAAAGCTGCAAGAGCAAAGTCCGCATCAGTGTTTGCAGGGGGGAAATGGATAAATCAAGCATCAGAACATAAACAATAAGCTTGGGATGGAGCATGAAATGCTGTTCACCAGCAAATGATACTCTTCAAATGTTCACAGAACCAAGCCTGTAAAAAGCCATTGCCATAAGAACTTGGGAGGATAATTAAAATGTCATTCAGCCAAGATGGGAGCTTTTCCAAAGTACTGAAAGGGGAAAGTTCTGGGTTTACTCTGTATGATAGATTATCAGTGAATCTAAATAAGAAGCTATATGGTCTGGACTGCTTTTCTATTAAAAAAGGTGTGGACAGTGATAAAGAAATAGGTCTCTTGAACTCAAATTACCACCGAAATGTAAAACAGCATTTTCATGGCTGTCACCTGTTAAATGATTAGTTTCCAAGAGGAGAAAGAATGGCAAAACAAATGCAAGACTACATACATTGTTAAACGCATCATAGGAGTGGAAGGCATGACAGCTTCCCTGGCGGTAGCTACCACAAACCCCTTCTGGTGTACCAAAGCTGGCAAACTTGATTGATCTGATTTTCTGTCCAATGCCACATGACAGATGAGCCTTAGGCCTCAGTGGCTTATTGACTTTACCAGATGCTTGCATCTGATAATTCATCAAAGTTGGCTGCCACTCATAAATATCAGCGCACACACTGTCTACTTCTCTTCTAACCAAAGAAATCCCATTTGGATCTCCACCCCATTCTTCAAACACAACCAGCAAGTTCCCTGTTGGCTTTAACCATGACCGAGGGACATGATACCTGAAAAATTACAAATCTTTTGTTAGTTACATGAATGAATCCAAGAGTCCAAAAAGAAAAGTCAAGATTCTTTTCTATTTACCATCTCTGGGAAGCCTCGCCACAATTAGTTGAGCATTTATTTTCATTATAAGTACCAATATAACTACAGTCCCCACATGTTCCAGATGCTTTGTAAGCAGGCCAGTGACGTCCAACATGTTGTCCATTTATCCATATTTGACCTTTGCCCATGCTGTCCATATCTAATGCCAAAGGGGAATTCCCAGCAGGTGCGTTGAAAGTAGTCTGGAAACAAACATGACAGAAAGATGTCAATTATAGATCTAGATGAGGTCTGCTTTGAGCAGTCCTTGGTACCACAATCTACAAAGCATATGTAACACATAGAACATGTTATGCTGTACGTTGCTAATTAAACATGTGCTTCATCATTCAATTTTTTTGGTTAAAAATGGACAAAGCATGTTCTGGGAGTTGCAAATCAGCCACACAATGATAGAAGAAGACACATGTTTCCGGGTCACAACTTTCAACAGAAAACCAGAGTATTTTTTTTTAAAGAGGGACGAGTATTTTTTTTTAAAGAGGGACGAGTATTTGTTATATCTAAATACAAATTTTGCCCTCTTTTTTTCAAGGACAAGTAAAACACGATTAATAGTTTAATGCAATACCAGGTAACACATTCTTTTGAGACTTCAATTTATTATCAATGTACTATTGATTGAAGTTTAAGATACTCACTTTATACCATGACAGCGGCTGTCTTTGGGCTACCAAAGACCCCTCTGCCCACTCAACCGAAGAACTCCCACTGATTGAATGGAGACTCAATGCTTCCCCATGAAGACCAATCTGATTGAAAAATACAAACAAATGAATCTTTTGCATGCTGGGAAGACAAGCAAAAACAGGAAAAATGTTTGAAGACAAACCTTGTAGGACCACTTCTGCCAGGACAAGTCCTTTCTTCCCTCATTGAGACCATTCAATGTCACAGGACCAAGAATGCCAGCATTCCATGTCTCAAAGTGTGGGCCAACATTCTGTCCTCAAAAGTAACATGATGAAAAGCAATGTTAAATGAAAATTACAACGGACCTATGGACACTTTTGAGCACCAAATTTCCATGAGCTGAGAGTGAGTGAATAAGAACATACCGGGAGACCAACAGCAATGCTGAGAAGAGAAATTTTGTTGACGCCAGCTCTCAACTTTATACCTTTACTAAATGTCAACTTTGGGAAGTCTAAACTTCCAAAGGTGGTACCTGCTCAAGATAACAAAAAATGCATGCTAAGAGACAGGAAGCATGGAGCAATATGCCCTGAATAATTACCATGAACTATAGTGGTTATTTTAGGTTGTGCTCGTAACAAGACTAAGATTGACGTATCAACTTATCTAGGTTTATGATCACTATCATATTGATCATTTAAAAAAAACCCTTAATCATTGTTCCACCAAATGGTTGAATGCAATGTGGCACTTCTCTCTAACACAGGCAAAATATCACTTGGCTTGTATGGAGGAGGAGACTCATTCAGTCAAAGTGGTATGGCCAGGCATTATAAATCAATCCATTGACCCATTCAGTTAAAGTAGCTTGACCAAACATTATAAATAAATTTATCAGCTTTTCACGTCTCTGTAATATCTTCCAACCAACAGTATGAAAAACATATCATTGGCCAATAGGAGCCTTTTGTCTTTTTTAATATATATATATATATATATATAAACACCCTAAAACTAACAGAACAGAAACCTACCTGATAGTTGACCATTGATGAAAACATGTAAAGCATGCCCAGCTGATAGAACAGTAAGAACAGGATATTTTCCACTCCTCAGAAAGCCTTCACTGGGGTCAATATAAACGCTGGAAATATCAAGAGAACATGGAAAGATGAGTAATAATCTAAGTGCTAGAATAAAGACTACCAGAAAATCATCCCATGAGTAAAATAGAAAAGAAGAAATGGAAAACAAAGGTAGATTGAAAAGGAAAGAGAAAAAAACAAAAGATCTTGCCAAGTTATAAAATACTCACTCTGTCATGTACCACAAATAGTCTGAAACATCTCTAGTAGTATTTATTTGCTCCAGCAACCCAACCATGGTGAATGTGTTATCACCGCTTGAAGATGGTTCTTCATTATATGCTTGCCAAGAGAACCCTCCATGCATAGGAACAGGGGTCATCTTCATCCTTGCACTTTGAGCTCCAACCTGTAAGTGAATTTTGGTACAAATGTTGCAATTGGAATTAGGTAATAGACTGGAAACTAGAAATTATTCAAAAAAATTTATAGAAATTCTAACCCTTGCAGTGTTGTAAACAGTGTTCTTGCAATCTGGAAGAATGCTGATGGACCATGGAGGCAGGTTATAATGCATATTCCTAAATGACACCTTTGCAAATGATCTCTGATGGTAATTTGCAAGGAATGCCGCACAACCTCCAGCCTTATAATTGAATACATGAGCCTGTATATTAATAACAAAATTAAGGATAATCCAATAATACCACGGAACAAGCAATGTTTCATACAAAACAGAAGGTAAAATTGACCTCTTGGTAATTTCCAAGTGGTATCACAGTTGCATCTCCAGATACTAAAGCAGGTTCACACAGCTTAATTGCCCGATGCAAATCTTTCAAATGGCCCCATTTAGGCTGCCTTAACAGTCCTGCAAAAGCAAAGGAGTGCCAATACTTCAGATTTATATTAATAATGCATATTAGATCTTGACCAACAAAACAGGATGGGGAAAAGTTAATGACAAGATACTGCTGAAAAGGTAAACTTGTTTCAAAGTTTTGTTAACAACAGCATTTTGAAACATTAAAAACAATAATAAAAGCATGCTTCCATAACATTAAAAGGCAACAAATATGGTTTGACTTCAGGAATGACCCCCTATAGCATGGGATATGTTTGAATCCAAAACTTTTTTCAGGTACGATGTTGGAACTGTTTTGAAACATCAAGGAGAATGACATCTAGGACCAATATTCTTAGAGAATAGCTAAAGAAACTGATAGAACATCTTTGTCTAAGTGATGTTTTAATTACAATATGTCAATCATCATCGCACCACATGTCAAATAATGAACAATCAGCGGCCAGCGATAACCACTTGACCAGAAAGAAAAGTTTTGAGCTACCGAGCTGCACTTTATGGTGTCAGAGAAACATGCAGTCCACAGAATTGTCAAATATGGTTTTTACTTTCTAGGATACCATCTGCTGCTACAACTAAATTCTCTTAGTTTTTTCCATAATGCATAGAAATGCATGAAAAAGTTTATGCAAACTCATATCAAATGATGGGCAAACAATGTCAAGGATAAGGAAACAACACTTTTCAACTAAAGAGTTCTACGTGCATACCATATTCATCAAGTGGAGCGTCATAATCATAACTTGTTGCAATGAAAGGACCACCAGCAGTTCGGCCAAAATTTGTCCCTCCATGATACTGAAATCACACAAGTATATAAAACTCAGTCGTATTCAACTTGGGAGCAACTCACTCAAGTTTTCAAAACAACTTACCATATAATAGTTTATGAATGATCCCCCTTTCTGTATGAACCTTGCAACTGAAAATGCCATGTCTTCAGCTGGTCGGTGAGGAACTGGGCCACCAAATTGGGTAAACCTGTATGCAAAATAAGAGACAATGGAAGAAGGTGATCAGCAGGCAAATACCGGTGTATTCTTATAAACCTGTAGAATTTAGGGGTGATAAAAAATGATGGTTGAGGCAAGAAGCAAGCAATTTACCAGCCAGTCCAAGCTTCAGTCCACATCTTTGGTTTGTAAGCTTTGTTTGGAGAGAAGTAATCACAGTAGAAACCATTGCAGGTGTTAATCTTTTCAAGACAACAGGCAAATAAAATGCTTTAGAGGCATTCAAACACACAAGTCGAAAAAATAAAATGCCTCCCAGGATAATTCAATGATAAACCATACGATTCTGACATATGAAAGGTTTGATTGAATACATTTTATTCCAAATAACTGGACAAGGAATACATCTTTCATCAATGGCCACTAAGTATGGAATTTGTTATGGGTGATGAGTAAAATTATAAACAAAAAATGGTTATCGATAATTCATCTCAAATCAAAGAACAAAGGAATTTAAAAAAAAAGGGGGGGGAACGCAATTAAATGGTAGCCTAGGAAACAGGAGGAACTTGACAAGCGAAAGAGAAAAAGATGCTGCTAAAAGGTAAAAGTAAAAAGAGGAGCAGATAACTTACAATAGGATCTGGGGCATCATCTTGCTTGCACATGACCCATGGGACACCAGTACGGAGACCTACAGCCATTTCTGCAGCCCATTCGGTGTAAGCTTTACCAGGTGAACCAAGTTCATATTCCATGGGTCCATATTCATTCTCAATCTGTCACAGGGATTGATAGGGAAAGGAAGATACTTTTCTTAGTCAAGTACCTTATACTATCAAATGAATGACAAAATAAAGAGCTTAAATGAGGTCTATAATGAAATGAAAAATATATAAACCGTATTGGATGAAGAGAAAACCAATAAGATTGGGGGGATATGGCTTACCTGGGATAAAATAATAGGACCGCCTTGAGTCTCAAATAACCTTTCTGCTTTCATCATGTTAACAATCTTTGTTGTGAACCTTTGCATTTGAGCCTTCATTGTTGCAAATTTTAAATCCAAAATTAATTACATAAAGAGAGGGGGATGGAAAGAAGGCAAATCAGGACAACAAGATGAAAGCAAAGGGAGCATTATTCAGAGAAGCCTCACCTTGAAAGGGCCATTGTCTGTTCTGAAATTGATGCCTGGAATGTACTTGAGCCAAACTGGGAAACCCCTGAAAATTAAAACAGAACATTTCGCTCAAATTTGCAGAACTTCAAAACTATTTCAGTTTTTTTACTTCTGTTCATGGAAAGTGCAACCTTTTCAGCTTTAGATATAGATTTATTACCCAAAATTCCACTCAGCACAGACATAAGGTCCAATCCTGAGATGAAGATAAAGGCCTGCCTCCTTCACCAGCTTGACAAACTTGACCAGATCATAGTTCTCCTCAAAATAATACTGCAAAGAGCCAAAACGTAGATAGGATATTACTCGCCTTACTCCATTAACTTAAATATAACCCAAGAAAAAAGGTTCCCTTTTTTTGTAATTACTTTTCCTTGTGTAGGTTCATGTCCATTCCAAAAAACATATGTCTGAATAACATCCAGTCCTCCTTCTTTTGCCTTCTGGATAAGATCTGGCCACATCTGCCATATTCCCATAAAAGAAAAATCTCAGTCAATTAAAAACTAAAGAACACAAGCTTGGAGCCTATTTAGAGGTGCCCATTTGAAGAAAAAGCCTCAAAAAGGAGCAGTAAAACGAAGAACATGAAGCACATTTGGGAAAATACCTCAGGGGAACTTCTTGGGTAGTGAATGGATCCAGAAATAAGAATCCTTCTTTGTCCATTAATGGCGATGGCCTTAGAGTCATAAGACACGGAGGCAGTGACAGAACAAGCCAAATAGCATAACAATAAAACTACCAACACATTACTGTTAATGCACATTGGCGTCTTCTTGAAAGCCATTGATGGAGTAAAGAGCATGAGAAGAAGAAGAAAAAATGACAACTTTCAAAACAATGGCCTTTCTTTTCTTTGGCCTTCTCTCTCTTTATTCTTGCTTTCTCACTGTGCACACTTTATTCTGTGCTTCTTTTCCTTACAGAGATAGAAATAAGAAAACAGCTGGAGTGGTTTATAATGTGTTGTTGCTTTGGCTTGTAGGATAGAGTTGCTGGCAGCTGTGGTTTTATTTTGTTTATCCTTTTAGTAGACGAATCTTAGGAGGAGAGGGTTTGTGGCACAAAATGGAGGTGCTTTGCAGCTGCTTTTAAACACCGGGAGGGGAGGGGGGCGGCGTCAATTTTCAAAGGATGGCGGGGTCCCCTTTTTGTTTAGGCCTCCATTTTCATTCTATATTTTCCAAGCTAGAAATTGCATGCTTTTAATCTTAACTAGTTAGGTAGGTGATTGAAAAGGTATTGATTTCCTTGGATGTAAATTCTGAGATTAGCATTTAATTATGTTTTTTTCTAGATAGATATGTCTTTCAAACGATGTGGTTTATAATTTTTATTTTTTTTATTCTTCTTTTACTCTAAATAAAATGCATTTTATTTGTCCAGAAAAACGAGTAAAACTCTAATTGTCCCAGATTTTTACAAGAGATGCACATCCTGACTCGAATTCAAAATCTGTTATACAGATCGCAAGTTTTTTATCATCACGTCAGTCATGTATATTGGGGACAATAAGTAATAGAATTAATGATTATTAATTAAACACACATGCTAGCACTATTAGAGTTTATATATTATGAATCTCTTAATTATGATTTTTAAGAGTGGTTTTGTTCTTAAAAATTTCAAGTGTTTTAGATAAACGGTTAAGATTATCAAAGTTTTAATTTTAAGTGTTTTATCTTAATTATTCATTTTGATTTTAAATAATCTATCTTTTACTGAATAAGTCGAATGAACTTATCTCAATGTTCCAGACCATGGCTGTAGGATAAAAGAAGAAGAAGAAGAAGCAATCGTATATTTCTTAACTACTAGTAAATAGGAGATGTACGATAAAGCCCTGTTTGGATGGGTCTCCAAAAATGTTCCTGTTTTTTGTTTTTGTTTTTGTTCTTGGGCCGTGAAGAGCACAAAGATTCTCAGCATGATCCCAAGACGGTCGGTTCTTACTTTATTGTCTATATATATATTAATTTTAATGTGTTGTTTTCATCTGTATTGAACTCACGCGTCATTGCAGCGCGTGTATCTGGATGTGTGTTCTAGCACTGTGAAACTATGGGGAAAAAACCTAGTGTTGTGAAACTGATACGGAATTTCACTAATTATTCTTTTTCTTATCCTAGAATACGTTATGCTGTGAGCTGGGTAAAAACAAATTAATATAAAATATATATTTAAATATTACTCATATTTTTTAGCAAAAAATTAAATAATACAAGGTTAACCTGATGCAATTTTATTGGCTTTTGTGACTCCAAAAATTATCAATGCAATTTACTATAGAAAAACTATAAGATGATAATAATATATTATGTCGATTTGAAATAACGCGTCAAACCTACAATATGAATAATGAGAATATGATAACCTTATAAATAAAAAAAATAAAAAAAAATTATGAAGTTTATTATCAATCAACCTAATATTGAAAGATAAAATTAAAAAAATAATAATTAAAAATGACCTAAAAAATTACCTGACTTAGTTTGTCAAACCTACAACCTGAGTTACAAGACTAAGATAACATCATAGAAAGCAAGTTGAAATAAAATTTGAATTTTAATCCTCAATTAACATAATATTGAAAGATAAGATTAAAAAAATCAATTAAAATAATTCAAGTCAATTTTCCAAATTCATAATCTAGGTTATCAGACCGAAATAACCTTACAAAAATAAAATAACTAAAATTAACTCGGATTAACCTACCAAATCCACAACTTTGGTCATGAGATTAAAATAATTATATAGAGAGCAACTGAAAAGAAATTACAAAAGCTCAATTCTCAAGCATCATCCTTGTTGGACTCAATATTAAATGATACAAATTATAAAAATATTAATAAAAAAATTAACCAAGTGAACTCGTTAAGCATTATCCCTAGTTCATAATATCAGAATAACCTAATTAAAAAACTGAAATAAATCATGAAATTTAATTTTTAATCAAATAACAATATTAAATGATAAAGTTTTTTTTTTTGGGGGGGGGGGGGGGGTTAATTTAAAAAAGAATTATAAAAAATGATCGGATTAACCGTCAAAACTTGCGACCCGGGTCATAAGACTATGACATGATAAAAAAGCAAATTCAATGTTGAAAGATTTGTGATCCACGTCATAAGACTAATATAACCTCATAGAAAGAATATAAAAAAATGACATGATTTGATCGGAGAAATGACAAAACTTGCGACCTTAACTGTGACACCAAAATGTCAAAAACAAATTATGAAACTTGATTCTCAATTGATCTAGTGTTTAATGATGAAATTAGAAAATGAAAAATTTAAAAAAAAAAATAACTCGAGTCACCTTGAGTTAATTTGTTAAGCACTAGTCTCGAGTCACAAGACTGAAATAATATAATAAAAAATAACAAAAAAATCATACAATTTAATCCTCAATCAACTCACAAAAATATTAACATATGAATTTGAAAAACAAAATTAATTAATAAGAAACAAAACTTGAGCAAATCTTTAATTTGTATCGTGAGAGAGTGTGATAACTCAATAAAAAATAAATTTAATATTAAAAAACAAAAAAAAAATATTATTCCATTAAATATCACTTTATAAATAGAATTGGAAGAAAACTTCCTCCTCTTAGTTAATCATCTCAACCAACTACCAGCATTAAGCAGCACTCGTATTATGGAGAATAATATTTTCCCATCCCCTAAGCTTCACTTATCAGGGTGTTTGAATTTGAAAATTCCCATTTTACGCTTCAAATTTCAGTTTATGGTTGAAACAGTTATAAAACTTTAAGATCCAAGTCACACAGGGAAGAAAGGTCAAAATTAATTAATTAATTAATTAAATAAATAAAAACAATATTGTTTTGTAAGGAAAAAAAGTATTTTATGGCTTTTATTATCATTTGTGGGAGAAATAAAAGAACTCTCCCATCCGAGTGGTTAGATTTAGAGGGCAGATAGAGATGCAGGCAGGAAGTATCTTTCAGTTCCAGTTAATGCGTGTGAGCTGGCAAGATTAATGTCAATGGTAAACTAAATCGGCATGTGTCACGGGGGGGTCGGCTCTCTAATTACACGACTAGGAAGTTCGTAGACCATAAATGGTTCACTGTTCACTAGATTTTCGAATCCTAGGAATAGAATAAATTAATCCTCAAATTATGTCTAGATCCAAATATATACACATGCACATGCACATGCATCTGCATGCATACATAAATATCTCATTTTTTCGTCCGATCCTTTAACTTTATTTGATTTTTTTTCTGTAAATTTTTTTATGCCATTTCTTTGCAGGTTTGTTATCCTGCAATAAAAATTAAAATAAAAAAAAACTTTGGGGGGGATTTTTTTTTATTTCTGATTAAAGCATGAATTTATTTTTTAAGACATTTGGTTGTGTGCAACACGAAAAAAAAGCATTAAGGAAACATTATTATTATTATTATTATTATAAGATCATGTTTGACAAAACTATTTTATCTCAAAAAAATTGCCCAAAAGGACTAAACGAAGTGTTTGTCAAACACGCTTTTAAATAAAATAAAATTGAACAAAGAAGAAAAGGTCAAATAGACCCTTAATACAAGGTTAACTCGGTTGGGTTGCCCCAACGAAGTCACCTCAATCGGGTTGACCCTACTGACTTGACTCGGTAGGTTTTACCCGAAAAACAAGCAAAAAAAAACATTAAACTTGATAAAATATTAAAACTTAAAAATATTCAAACCAAAATTGGTCAACCCGTGCAAAATAAAGAGCATGAAGAACATTTAACATGAATCCTAGTGATTTCATTTTTTAGCATGAAGAATGTAAATGCTAAATCAGATCAATTTTTTAGCAAAGAAAAACATGGAAATTTTTGCAATCAAGCAAACATAGGAATTAAAGGTTTAGTGATTTCATTTTTTATCCATACTTCATGATTTGTTAGGAATGGATCTCAATTAAGAAACTAATGCTACTAATGCATAAACCAACCCCCCCCCCCACCCTAATTACAAATCTAGGTTAATAACATTAGTTTCATGATTTTAATCTTTCATGATTTTAATCTTAGAGTCCCCCCCCCCCAACCCCAATTACAAACCTAGGTTAATAACATTAGTTTCATGATTTTAATCTTTCATGATTTTAATCTTAGAGTTTTGGTTTATAATTGGGGCCCATTCCTAACAATTCATGAAGTTTGGGTAAAAAAAATAAAATCATTAGATCTTTAATTCCTAATGTTAGCTTGATTGCAAAAAATTCCATGTTTGTTTTTGCTAAAAAATTGATCTGGTTTAGCATTTACATTTCAAGAATTTATGTTGAATGTTCTTCATGTTCTTTATTTTGCATGTGTTGACTCGTTTTGGTTTGAAGATTTTTAAGTTTTCATGTTTTTGTCAAGTTTAATATGAGTGTAAAGTGAGGGAATTAAAATTGATTTTCTTCGTAAGAGTTGTAGTCTGGGTTGTTTACCACATAAAGAAATTGGTTTAATTTAATTTAGAATTTTATAACTCCAATTACGAGTCACCAAACATGACTATGTAGGGCAGACTCTGCAGAGTAGAAAGTCTGTCATATTTATGCTAAATTTCGTGAAGGTTAGGGGTAGTAGTGGGTTTTCTTTTAAAAACATTGTAGTCCTATATTTTAGTTTTCCCACAAAAACAAGTCTGTTCAAAACAGAGTTCTATAACTCCATTTATAATAAAAAAATCAGGGCAGAGGTCGGAACGCAACTTTTTATTGACAGATTCGGGAAATAAAAATAGTTAAACTATTTTCCCTTCATGTTTAGTTTATGTTAATTTTACTCGAAAAGAAATAAATTTCATGATAAAATCACACAAAGGACTTGCAAGTTCTTATGACAGCAAAAACATCCATTTTCTTATTTTTTATTTAAAATCAGTCTCTATTATATATATATATATATATATATATATATAATATTGGGATGAATATCTAATGATATTTAGATTTTATTTTATTTTAAAATGGTAATATATTTTAAACCGGTTTCAATTTGAGATGATGGAAAAATCCCACCACGTGGAAATTTCTAACCCGTGTATGCTCCACCAACGTCAAAACATTAAATCTGTTAAAGCAAATAATCACATTTGCATCAAAAAGGTTTTTGTTGCTTTCACTTAAGCGAACTCATCATTTGATTCCTTGTGATAGTTTACACGTCAGTCATTTTGATTGAATGTATTTGAGGAGGAGGCAACCCAAATACATTGCTTTATTTAAGTAAATTACATTGTGAAGATTGATTTTTTTAAAAAGTTACGTGTACATAAATATGATAAGTTTTGTCTTTAAATAATAATGTTTATCAAATTTCATGTTGGAATTAAATTTGGATAGAATTATTTGTGAAACATAAAATTATAAAAATAAAAACACCATTTATAGTAACCACCTCACTACTTTTATTTATATAAAAAGAAAATAAACCCTAATTTCTCTCTAAACCATAAGCATACGCGTTGTTGCCACCTAGTGGGCAAAAAGAGAAATGAAACTTTCACATTCAGAAATCAAAAGGGAAAAGGTGGTTTGCTTGCCGGGGAGAGAAAGGAAAAGCAGCCGAAGAACAATTGGTTAGAATTTGCATCTAAATTCTAAACTAAGCAAACAAAATAAGCATGCATGAACACGCACACATGCTCCTCCCCCCACTTCAACCTGCATTATTACACACACCGGCCTCCTTTAATTTCCAATATTTTCCAACTCCAAATCATAATCTCAACTAGAATTGAACTTTTTATATGCTATCTGGGTGCAGATCTCCATCTTATATTAGTTTGAATGTCTTGCCCAATTTGCGTACATCTTTTTTTATTTTGGATTCGAGAAAATCTCATCATCTGTAAAGGGTATTTTATGTGCACAGTTGAGTGAGTAAAACTCTGTTTGTTTTAAATTCTTATAAGAGATAAATATCATAACTTGAACTCAAAATCTCTTGTTTTAGAAAAAAGAGATTGTGTTGAAGTAGCCATAAGAGTGTTCTCCATGCCCAACATGCTAGTTTTTCTAAAACCCCATGTGGGTTTTTTAGTTTTTTTTTATTGATTCTATACGTATTATCTTTAAGTATAATAAAATTTCAAATATCATTAGAGTGATGTTATACTTTTAACTCCTTTTCTTCATGCTTGATTAATGACGTAAGAGATTGTTATTTTTCATTTTTTTATTTAAAAATATATTAAAATGATATTTTTTAAAAATTATTTTTGACATCAACACATCAAAATGATCCAAGAACACCAATAATTTTTAATTTAAAATAATTTTTTTATAAAATATTTTTAAAATGCAATGCAAAACAGACATTGAGTTCTTGAATTCCTCAATAAGGTTTTTGAGTATGGAGAAAGGTTATAATAAGATTGAAATGTCTTTAGCACTTTATTTCAAAAATATTTTTGAAAAACAAATAATTTTTTATTTTAATTTTAAATTAATATTTTTAATTTTTCATATAATAATATAAAAAATATTATTTTATTACATTTAAAAAAATATTTTTAAAAACAACATGAAATCGTAAGCTACACTTCCAGACAGTAAATAAAGAATGAGAGCTGCGCTTTTTTATGATGATTCCTGTTCTTGAGTTTCTCTTCTCATGCGATGCATTGGTACCAGTAATTAAAAGGCACGTAAGGGTACGGAGTGTAACGCAGAGTTATGAATCCCGTTCCGTTCCGGCCGGAATAGCCGGAACAGCCCGTTCCACTTCAAAATCCAGGACAAAACGGCGACGTTTTTGTCCCGGTTTGAATTCCGGTCAGATCCGGCCAAATTCCGGCCGGAACGCCCCGGTTCCGTACCGGGCGTTCCGTTCCGGGCTCAAAAATCAACAAAACGACAGGGGATTGAGAGTTCTGAGTCTTCTGACCATTTCTTGTTTGATTTGCAACCACCGGGAAGTTTGTTTTGGCGCTACGGCCACTCATCAACACCGTTCTTTCATCGTAGGCTTTGTCTGCCTCTTCAGTTGTGTCAATCCAAGCCACACCCTTCTTTTTCTGTGCAATAATCAAAATCAAAGTCCCCTATCGTGAGCTAAATCAAGGTCGGTGTTTGGCAAAGGGACGGAGCCGATCTTGGCGTCGACCTCATCAGTGTTAGGGTTAGCAAGGAATTTGACAGTGGCAAAGGGACAAAGCCGATCTTGGCGTAGACCTTCAAGATGAGAGAATGGATTTTTTTGAGAGAGATTGACGGAGGATTGAGATTTGAGAGTGCTCGGCTGTCATGACGCATGAAAACTTTACAAGGAAGGAATAAGGACAAACAACTTCCTTTAAAAGGAAACGAAATCAATTTAAAATTCAAAATTATATATATATATATAAAAGATTTCAAGGGAGATACGAAATTAAGAGTCAGCATGATCTTGTGGAAAATAAAAGACTATACTGTTGGAATTTTTTTACTTTCATAATATTTTAGAATTTTAGAGATGTTTCTAATTTTGAGATTATGTTTGTTTGACTTTGTGTTTGTATTGTATAATTTAAAGTTAATTTATCTTGAATTTTAATTATGCTTGTTAAATTAATATTTTATTTTTTCATATATATATATATATATAATTAATTATATATAAACAGTACGAAACTGGAACGGAACACCGGAATGCACCGAAACCGGAACGTTCCGTTCCAAACAAAAAACCGGAACGGTACCCGGAACGGATTTTACAACCATGGTGTAACGTGTTTTTTTATTAAAAATATATATAATACAGGGAGAAATGATCAATTCTAAATAAAATAAATTGTTTTTCGACGAGGATGCCAAGTATTTTGTTGATGAATAAAGAGCGCGTGTGTTAAAGTGCATAATAATTCCAAATTAATACAAAGAAAAATATGATAATAAGGAATTATAAACAAACATTTGGATAAAAATATGATAATAAAATTTTAAGAATTTACGTGAACCGTTAGATAATGATTTTAAAGTAAAACCCACGTATAATTCTCCCTAATCTAACGATCCATATTTTAAAATCCCATTGCTCTTGCTATGCTTTAATTATTTCAGAGCAAGTGACATGCATACGAAGCAACTCTGGTTTTTTTTTTTATATATTATTATTATTAATATGGATTAAAATTAATTTACGTGCACTTTAATTAATTTCATGATCCTGAAATTAATGATTATGTATCTTTTAATAATTATTATATTAACAACAATATAACCGAATTCACTCTGATTCTTGTTTCGATGGCGAAAATCAATAATGATTTGAATGTGTGTTTTTCATCAAAACCTAATTTTCCAGCATTTAAGTACATTACATTTACATGATTTGATCAATTTAATAAATGAACTTCAAGGTGACTAGCACCTACCTCCTGCTTGTCCCAGGATGTAACTCTATAGTCATTATCTTGTATTAAATAAAATAATACAAAATGCCAACTCACTGAGATCTTCTCCATTCCTGGAGGCCCTGGCCTTTCTTTTCTTACCCTAAAGTGGACCCATGTTCATCGACTGATAGGAGTTCTTGAGCCCATCAAAACGGTTAAAATGCCAACTTAGTGATCAAAGCCAAAATTCAGTGTATGTATTTATTATTTGGTCGTCGTCCAACAATGTATTGCTTAGAATATGAATTATCTTAATATTTTTTTATTTTTGGATTAGAGAAAACTCTATTTTTTTTAGATATTCTTTGCGGGTCCGGGTTAAACGAATAGAATCTAGTAAATCAAAACATGACAAATGATGCTGCTATAGATCTCTCTGTTTTTTTCCTAGGATATCTCATTCCCATGTGAAGCCAAGTGAGAAGAGAATCTAAATGGGACGAAGCTGAAGTGAAAGCTTCAATTTCCTCTAATTTATCCTCAAATTAGGTCGTTCTCGATTTGCCACCTAATTTTAGATAATAAATAAATATAAATTTTATCCATCACTTGCACATTGTGGCCAAGCAAGACGACGACTACACATCAGCAAGAAAAGTGAGGCCATCGTTGCCTCTGGCTACAAGATGAGGGTGGCACTTAAGCACACACAAAAAGATGAAAAAAACATAAATTGGCATCCTGCCCACTGGGGACAGTTTGCCCCAGAACCTAACTATCCTTCTTGTTGATGAGCTTGCCACATACACGATTTGGCTAGCCATGGATGTCAACATCTCTGCTCTTTCTTGTGCATGGATTCATCGCCCCTTCATCCTTCTAATCCATTACAATAGTAAGATTTTGTTTTATTAACGTGGATGTTGGGCTAGTTTGCTCGGACCTCAACTAATCATATGAACTCTGGAATTAATAACTATGTAAATCTTCAATGATCATCGTATTAACAATCACATGATTGAAAATTGAGATTACAAGGAAACAAATCTCTTAGCCCCAAACTCTTGCCATCAAGATATGGATGTCAGCATCTGTGCTCTTCTTATTATGCATGGATTCAGCAGGCCTTCATCCTATTTATCCATTACAGCAATAATTTTTTTTTATTAATATAGATGTTCGGATCAGTTTATCTGTATTTTGACTAATTTTATAGACCCTGAAATTAATGATTATATAAATTTTTAATGATTATTATATTAATAACCATGAGATAAAAATTTAAAATCATAGAATAACAAGTTCTTTAATTTCAAGCTATTACCATTTTCGAATGGACGTCAACATCTCTGCCCTTTCTTGTGCATGGATTCCGCGCCCCTTCATCCTTCTAATCCGTTACAGCAGTAAATGAATTCACGATCTTTGAGTTGGACGGGGACGTGGGTCCAAAAGGAGAGGAGTACGTGGGTCATGAGATTTGTGAAAGAATTAAATAAAACATTTATTTCTATTGTTTTTATTTTTTTTAATAGTTTTATAGATTATATATAGCACTAGCTCGCTAGGTGATTTTATTTGATTATTCAAATGTCTATTTCCATCAAGAACCATTATCTCAACACTTTTTTTATTCTTAAATAATAATAATGATAATGCTGATTAGTGATTTGATTGAGGACTACCTAAATCAAGAGCTAGAAACTAGAATTTTTATTGTTTTTCTATGATCAAGTTAAGTTATACACGGCAATTGGATGGTCACAACGTAATGAGGATGATGGTGTTTCCCACCTTATTCTATAATTGATTCCATTCTTGCCAAACCATATAGATTAAAAGGATTTCCTTCGAGGGGTTCGGTCTTGTCTTGCCCTTTACTCTAAATTAAATCCCCATTTGCATATGATGGAGTTTGCTCGAGATAATGTGGAGCCATGATCATTACTGAAATCACTTTTTTTCTTTCTTATGAATTAATTTTGCCAGCCATCTGAAACGGTGCTTTAGTGTATTTGATTGTGGTGATTGTGGTTGTGGTTGTTTTTCAAAGTGTTTTTCATTCAGAAATATATTAAAACGATGTTTTTTTTATTTTATTTTAAAATTATTTTTAATGCACATCAAAATGATCTAAGAACACTAATTTTTTTAATTTCAAATATATTCTCGCCCATGTCCTTATTTATTTTTCAAAAACTTATCCTAGCACAACTTGTTTTTTTTTTTTTATTAATGTGGATATTTGATCAGCTTGCGAGTATCTGAACTAATTCCATGTACCGTGAAGTTAATGAGCTTCTAATGAGCATTATATTAACAGTCATAGGGTTCGGACCTGAAAACACAAAAGAAAATAAACCCTTTAGTCCCAAACTATTACCACTGGAGTATCTACTAGATGGTTCAAACACTCGATTAGATAGATCGAACACTCAACTTGGTTAACATATTGATATGGTAATGGTAGGTAAAAAGATGTGCTTCGCCATATTACAAATTAGTCCTGTTCTTTACTTTCAGGTCAGTAGGTTTAGGTAAATTAAGTGAACTTCCATTACCAAGAACTCCAAGCTTGTTGAAAATGGCAGGGATGGGACCACACCCTTGTTATAAACATGGTGCGGTTTAGTCAAATTCCAACCACTAGGGACCATTGGGCTCAACCACCAGAGACTTGCAACTAACAATTTCCATCGGCTCGTATCACTTTCACCCACCGTGCTTGGGCTTAAGCAGTTAAACCCATGTTGTATGGCTGCACAAGATGCCACCATTTAGTTGCGATGGGGCCTTGAAAATTCTCCCTGTTGCTTTGATTCCGAAGCAAAATGGGTCCCATGCAAAGTTGTTCTTGATTGATAAGAGGTGCATGCATGTCGTTATCAAGCTAAACGATTTCTTGATCCAATCGTTTCTGAAACCCCACTTATAAACTACAAACTTGAAAATAAAATCAATATACTTAGTTACAGCTGTATTAGCAATCAATCTCAAAGCAAATAGATTGTTTTATTGAAATGGGCGAGAGAAAATATTCATGACTAGGTATTATTTATTTATATAATTTTTAAGTTTCGTGTCATGATGCTAAAGAGTTTGAGATTTACTTTGCAGGTCTCAAATTCGAATTAAAACATGTTCAATTTATAAAAATTTAGGACAATTCAAGTTTTACTCGCTTAACTTGAGCCAGCAGATAGAGTTTTAAAGGAAAATGATGTTTCCTTAAATTCAAAAAAATAATTTATTTACGTCTATTTTCATTTTTCTTCGAGGGTGGGAAATGATCATTAGTCTTAATTATGCGACTTTTAAATGAAGAAAAATAATTAGTTACACGAGACTGATTGGAGGACGAGGACGACACGTCAGCTTTATCTGCAACGAAGAAAAATGAAAGGGCCTTTTTCTCTTATCACACCATTTATTTCGACAAGCGTCTCTTTCTCGGCTATATATATATAGCCCTTCTTTACTGGTTTTGATTGCCCAATGGCAAGAAAGAGGATAAAAGGATAGGACCCTTATCATCATCATCCAGTCACAGCCATTCATTTCCATGCAAAAAACATTGTTTTCCAATTAATTATTAATATGCTAGGTGGCTTGTTGGAATGGAATTGTAGGTATATTTGTTGTCCGAGCCAGCAATGACCTCAAATTGAGCTGGGCAAGGAGCTCTGGTGCGTGTAAATATGACGAATTAATAAAATCAATCCTTCCCTGGTGGATGATGAGATCCACATCGATCCTAGATTCCTGATTTGGATGGCCGAAGTTATCCTCTAGAACAGTCCCTTTTTGACGGCAGCTTTTGTTGATGCCTCGAGGTAGGGCATGCATGCATGTGTAGGTGTTTATATATATACTAGACAATGCCCCCACGCTTCGCCGCGGGCGGCACAATATTTATTTTAATGTAAAAAATATTAATTATGTGTATTTTTTTATTATAATATAAATTTAGCTAAAATAATAAATCTGTGCAGAATTCATGTCAAGTGCAAGTTTTCTATAAAATATATGAATTTAAAATCGATATAAATTTATCTGTTTAGTAGTTTCAAATGAAATAACCAGCATAAATTTATCATCATCATTAAAAAAGCAAGAAAACTCGGATATCTGAATTATTAAGTTCACTGTATTAAGATTAGTTCATTTTATAATTAAATTTAAATGAAACAAAAATAAAATATAAATTGTGAAAATACCTACAATAATCAAATAAAAAAAATAAGTTGTTAATTTTCTATCAACAAAAAGACGAAAACATAGATTGAAAATTCATCCTGACGTTATTGCCATTATCATTGCTATTAAAGCTAAAATTATTACTAACATTACTGCCAAAACAATTAAAATAATTAAATTGCCATGAAAAATAAATAAATAAAAAGCAAAAGATTTTTATAAAAAAAAACAATAAAAAAACAATAACTAAAATTATCATTATTATTGCATAAATAATAAAATCATAAAAATCATATAATCTAAAGAACAAATAAAGAAACAGAAAACAAAACAAAAAAATGAATAAAGGGAAAAATAGAATAATATTACTTTTAAAATGATCACCGATATAAATTAAAATTTCAGGAAAATCTTTAAAAAAAATCAAAAGATTTTTATAAAAAAATAATCACTAAAATTATCATTATTATTGCGCAAATAATAAAATTATAAAAATCATCTAATCCAAAGAACAAATAAAAATAAAAGTGAACAAAAAAACGTATAAGGAAAAAAAATAAAAAATAATAATAAATTGGTTCGGAGATTAGTCATGGTGTGTCCATGCTGGCCTGGACACCCTGATTATCAAAAAACAGATTTGGTCCGAGGAGTGGTGGTGGTGCACTTGAGCTGGCCCGGAGATCGTGGTTATAAAAAAAATATATAAGTGAAAAAAAATATATAAGTGAAAAAAAGAGCTTAAGCTGGCTGAGAGACCATGGTTACAAAAAAATATATAAGCGAAAGAAAATAAAAATAAAAGTATAAGCGTGAAAGCACTGTAGCAATCCATATTGTTTTTTTTTAAATTCGGCCCAAGAATTAGTCGTGGTGTGATTAAGCTAGTCAGAGATCCCGGTTAAAAAAAATGTATAAGTGAATAAAAAAAAGTATAAAAAAAAAAATGTACCAGCAGGAAAGCATTTTAGAAAAAAAATGTGGGTCCAGGGATTGTTGTGGTATACATAAGTTGGCCTGGACAAAATTTTGGATATGGAGATTAATCGTGATGCATTTAAGCGAGCTCGGACACCCCAATTATTAAAAAACAAAAAACCAAAAAAAATATAAGTAGAAAAAGAAAAAAATATATAATAAGAAAAAAATGAAAAAAAATATAATAAGGAAAAAATACAAAAAATAGGCAAAAAAAGAAGAAGCAAAAAACAGAAGAAAAAAATAAGAGAAAAAATAATTAGGAAAAAAAAGCAAAAAAAAAAAGAAGAAGAAACGAAAAAAAGATAGGACAGTAATCATAAAATAAAAACAAAAAAAACAAAAAAAAGAGAAAAAAAGTAAGCAGAAAATAAAAAACTAAAAAAGCAAAAAAAAAAAAACTATTACAATCCACAGTGCACTGTGTCTGTGTGCACAGTGCACTGATGCACAGTAAATGTGCCACACGTTTTATATATACTAGATAATTGCCCGCGCGTTGCCGCGGGTAGTTTTTTTGTATATAATTTAACACAATTAAATCTACAATGATATATTTATATGATATAAGTAAATAAAAATTATAGATTAAAAGATAAAATATTTAAATTTTTGAGTCGAGCTTGTCACGTAAGCATAGATTACATCTTTTAGAATATAGGTATTGCGTCATAAACGATCATAAAAGAGCGCGCACTAACATTAGAAAAAAGAGCAAAATATTTGAATAAGAAAAAAAAATGATTGAAATCATTATTGTGCAGATAATAAAATTATTAAAATCAATTAATAGAAAGAGCAAAAAAACAAAAAAAAAGGAAAAGGAAGCAATATTAATTTAAAATATTATAACAATAGCAATATCAGAGTCTTAACATCTAAAATTATTATTGCCGCTAGAATAAAAAAAAATTATTAAATTATACCGAGGGAAAAAAATGAAAAGCATGAACAAAACAGGAAGCAAGAAAAACCAATTAAAAATTCTTATTCTTATTATGACAGAATAAATAATCACTATTATTATAATAATAGAATACATAATCACTATTATTATAATATTAATAATAATCACTATTATTATAATATTATTATGTTAATAATGAAAGAAACAAAAATAAATGAAAGATTAAAAATATCCTAGCAACTTTAACAAAAGATAAAAATAAAAATAAAAAAATTATAATGGCTATTACTGGCAAAAAAAAAACATTATCAAATTATCGGGAGAGAAAAAAAAAGAGTAAGAATGTAAAATAATTAAATCATGATTATTATTATTATTATTATTATTATTATTATTGTGTTAAATACACTTATATGATTATTATTATTATTATTATTATTATTATTATTATTATTATTACTGTTATTATTATTATTATTACTGTTATTATTATTATTATTATTATTATTATTATTATTATTATTATTATTGTGTTAAATACACTTATATATATGGACAAAAGTAGTGATTATTCTAGACATATTTAAAAAAAAGCATAAGGACTTAAATGAAAATCAAATATCAAGGGCTTAAATTAAAAAATTAAAAGTCAAAGGGCTGAAATGCAAATTACATTTATTCTCAATTGCAATCAGAGGACAAAATTGCAAAAATCGAAACTTTTGTACCGAATTCATTGAGTTATATACAGCCAATCCGAAAATTGAAAGTCGAAGGCCCGAAGTGAAACTTTGACATTCAATTCATTGAAATCGGAGGACCCAATTGAACTAAATAAAAACTTATATAACAGAAATGAGGACCAAAAACCAAATTAAAAGTCGAGGGACCGAAGTGCAAAGTTAACAAATATGGGGGACTCTCCTGCACATTGACGTGCAGGAGAGAGAGAAACCTGGCCGGCGCCTTTAACCGGCCTCCGCCGCGCCCAAGGACATCTGGTGGCGACACGCACCACCGCGGGAGGAAGAACAGGAGGCGGCGCATCGTTCTGGTCGCCGGTAGACACTCTCCGGACACAGGAGGAGCACGCACGCGCCGCTTGAAGAGGGCGTGAGGCACAAAACCGGCTGGCGCGTGCGCCGCACGCCCTCCCAGACACGGAATAAAAAATTAAAAAAATAGGGCCAATTACCATTCTAACCCTGCACCCAATTAAGTGTTTTTGTCTTATTAGGGGCTAAAACCGTATTTAGCCATTTCAGAAAATAATAAAAAATTCTGAAGTTGCGGCGGACCGGACCGGACCGGGCCGGTCCGGCCGCGCGCAATGACGCCGGTGCCCCTCAGCCGGAAGCCTGATTTTGTCTTATTATCGGGGACAAAATCGTCAATACACTGTTCACAAATGAATATTTTAAAAAAAAATAGAAAATTAAAAGGAAAAACCGATTTTGTCCCCGCCTGCCAGCCCCTTCTCCCCGCGCGCCCGAGGCCATTTTTGTCCCTGCACTGCCACAATCCACAGTGAATTGTGAGAGCAGCTACAGGGACAAAGGCCACGCCTTTTATTTGGTTTGTAATGTATATATATATATATAATAATATAATGTATAATAATATAATGTATAATATATATATATATATATATATATATATATATCCCATTTGTTGCCTTATCTGCACTTAATCTCTATGGATCGCAGGTTCTGTTAAGGATGTTCTGTGGCTGCGCTGTGAAACCCAGTAATAAATAGCGAGCAGCTGCCAACCACAACTTTGTGAATACAGATAGATACTCTCAATTCATTCATTGCGCAGATTAATAGTTTGCAGAGGGACGGCAATATCGCCTGTCTTCACACGGCACAAACCCATCGAGTTTCTTTTAAACGCAATTTAATACCATTTTTGTTTTCAACTAATTACTTATAATATGAAAGAAAAGAGTGGCGTGCCTGTTTGAGAGTGTGACTCTGGTTGTTTTTGAAAATATTTTTCGTTTAAAAATGCATAAAAATAATGTTTTTTTTTTAAATTATTTTTGACATCAGCACGTCCAAATTATTTAAAAATATCAAAAAAAAATTAATTTAAAATAAAAAATATATATTATAAAAAATATTCATTATGAAAAATATATATTCATTCAGAATATATTATAAAATTAATTCCAACAAAATTTTCATTCGGCATTCCCGCTTGTGGGACAACCCCCAGCCCATCAAATTAAATTTCAAATGCAATTCTTTATGAATTGCTTTTGCTCCACAAGTCATGTCCTTCTCATTATATATATATTGTTTCCTTAGATATATTAAAAATTAGAAAACCAAAATCAAAACAATAAAAATTAAAAAATATATATTATAAAAAAAATAAAATTATTGCGTCAACTTTGATTTAAAAAAAATAATTTTTTTTTTTTGCTTTTTGTCATCAAGAAAATAAATTGAAATACCCTTGGCATCTTCATAAAAAACAATTTAAAAACAAAAAATAGATAATTATTTTTCGTGTTTATCTATATTTGTGATGAACTAAATAATATATAATTTTTAGAGATATTTTTAATTTTGATATTGTGTTTGTTTGACTTTGTGTTTGTATTTTATAATTTTAAGTTAATTTATCTTGAATTTGAATTATGTTTCTTAAATTAATATTTTTTTTTTCATATATATAATTAATTATATATGAACAGTATAACATCGAAACGGCGCACCGAAATACTTCAAAATCAAAACATTCCGTACTAATAGAAAAAACAAAATGTCAATCGAAACGAAACAGACAGCTATGCTTGAGAGCAAGGTAGTCAAAATCGAGATTTTGACACGAATCGGAAAGGGCTTCGAAAAATCGGATCGTAAGATCGGATCGTAAAATCGTAAGATCGTACCCGAATTTGTCCGTACAAAAATCGTAAAATCACAGCTAAAATCGTATGAGAAGAAAAATCGTAAAATCGTATGTAAAATATTTCTGAATACAAAATAGCATAATTATGGACATTTTTTTTATGATTGTTGTAATTTGAACTACTTATTTTATGTTTTTCAAGTAATTGTATATTTTTTTATGATTATTGTATTTGAAATTAATTAATGTTATTTATTATCTTAAATTAATAGATTTATTATTATTATTATTATTATTATTATCAATTTATCATAACCCCTCCCCCGTATATATTATTAACCCCTCCCCCGTATATATTATTATTAATAATAATAATAATAATAATAATAATTTATAACCCCTGTGAAAGTAGAAATTTCATTTTTATATTATTATTATTATTATAATTTATAACTTCTAGTATAAAAGCCCCCCATTAACTAACCCTAAATCCTTCTCTTCTCTCACGCCGCCGCACCTGAAAGTTGATTGTCTACACTGCTTTTTTCTTGTTTTCGATCTCTTGTTTTGTACTTGCCATCATTCTAAATGTCACCTTCCTTTACTTCCCTGTATTAAATCTACCGAGTTCATCACTCAAGGCTTATCTTAATGACTGGAATGGTAGAGGCTGGGCATTTTTGGCTGGCCTGCTCTGTGGATTTGGGAATGGTCTCCAGTTCATGGGAGGCCAAGCTGCGGGATATGCAGCAGCAGAAACGAAAAATTGAAAACCTTGAACTCGTAAAATCGGATCGATTCGGTCCGATTTTACGAGTCAACCTGATTTTGACCGAGTTTGACCGAGTTTGACCGGTTTCGATTTTTCTTTCCGGTTCAACCAGGTTTGCTGAGCCAACTCGCAAACTCGTACGAGTTTGCGAGTTGACTCGCGAGTTTGACTATCAAGTTGAGAGTGCTTAAAAAAACAGATTTGAGACAAGGAAGAATTTGGTTTCCAGATTGATTTTGGGTTTTTGACCTTTTATTTTCACTTTTTGGACGTGAATGACTGGTTGAAAAAGGTTATTATGGTATTTTTAAAATGTTTTGGTTGAGAATGCATTGAAAATTGATTCCTAAAAAAATAAAAATAATCATCCTGGTTTTCAGCCACTATGGTGGCTAGAATTAGGTATGATAAACAACAGTCTTTTGTTTTTTGAAATCCAACAAGGGCAAATAACAAAAAACAAATCCACACGAACGAGCTTGACATTGTAGGCCCGCGTTTGGGCTCTTTAGGCATGGGCCTAACACTAGGTTTGGCCTGGCCTTATTCTTTTCTCTTCTGGCATGAGAGCTTTCTATACTGAAATTTGTATCAAATTTGCAAAAATAGCCGAGTCTCAAATCTCACCAGTAGAAGAATCCTTACATCTACAATTTTTAAAGGGATGTTTGACACTGTGTTTTAAAATTATTTTTGAAAAAAAATGATTTTTTTATATTTTACTTTAAATTAAAATTATTGGTATTTTTAAATCATTTTCATGTGTTGATGTCAAAAATAATTTTTTAAAAATAAAATAATATCATTTTGATGCATTTCTGAATGAAAAAATACTTTCAAAACACAATCTCAACCACACTGCCAAACAAGTAAATAATGATTCTATTTCAACTAAACTAAACTAAACACAAGGTAGTAACATTAAAGTATGTTTACCTTGCTTGAAGGATTAGAAAAAGAGATGTGGCAACGGGGCAAGGACGACAATGATATATTTTAAAAAAGAGATTGTTCTACTAAAAACGAGTTTAATTTTTTGGTATTTTAAGGAAAAAAGATGATTGGTGGGTTCTAAGAGCCTGTTTGGATAGCGTTTTAAACGCCAGTTTGCAGCTTTTCATTTTAAATGAATATGATTTGGTGTTTTTAGATCATTTTGATGTGCTGATGTCAAAAATGATTTTTAAAAATAAAAAACATCATTTTGATGTATTTTGACACAAAAAACATTTTAAAAAACTATAACAACAGCTCTCCCAAACACACCGGTAAACACCGATCTGCGATCATGGAGTCTATTCAATTTTGGGGGTCTATTTACCGTACCTTTGCTCACAAAGGATAACCAATCTATGAAAAAATTCAATATGAAAAGCCTGTCCATCCCTTGTGGGCCGGCCCACAAAGATGGATCTTCTCCAGGTTATGAAGAGATTTGAAGACTCTTACAGAAGTAGATCCATGACTAGAGCTAATTTGCAGCCATTCACCATGGACATGTCATCGCAACTTCACTTCTGATGGTACGGATCAAGTTCAGCCTAAGTAAATGTGTAACGTTCCAAATTTCTGGAACAATACATAAAAGAAAATTGAAATTTCCAGGTATTTTTTTTTTAAAAACTATTCCGAGTTGAGATGCATATAGTGCATAGCTGAGATTTAATATGAGCTTTAAAGCATAAGAGCCCGTTTGACTGTGCGTTTCAATCGGTATTTTGCTGAAATTTGAATTTTTTTTTTCATTTTAAATGAATATGATTTGGTGTTTTTAGATCATTTTAATGTGTTGATGTCAAAAATAATTTAAAAAAAAATAAAAAAACATTATTTTAATGTATTTCGGCATGAAAAGCACTTTAAAAAGCTACCACAATCACACTCCCAAACAGGCATTAAAACACAAAGTGGAAACGTCGAATACTCCAAAATACAGTTCCAATAAGTGGAAGAAACCCCCCCCCCCCCCGACATGACTTTATAAGCTCCCTTGGGTGCAATATACTTGGTTTTCCTTGAAATTAAAAAAGTATTCTTTATTTTAAAAAGAAAAAATATTTTGTTTTCATGCATACAACCAAATCCTAAAAGTTTTCCAAATATATTTCTATAAAAGAAGAAATTTGTATCTTTACCATGTTTTAATATGAAAAATAGATATCGTAAATAGTTTACGATTATCCATAAATGTTTGGCCAAAATTTCAAAAACCCTTTACCGATCATTTTGTTTATTTTATATTTAAATCATTAGGATTTAGCCATGGACTTTAATATTTAAAGGTGTAAAACTACACTATAAAATATACTCTAAGATATTAAAGATACGAAAGAATTAAACACGGTGGAAAAATTAATGTTTGAAGGAATTTGTTTAAATATTGAATTGAATTGATTTTTCTAGGCAAGATGTTGCTTGAAATTATTTTTGTGATTTAGCTTGATTTGGAACAATAGGAGAACATTTGATGCTTGGATTATTGAATGTTTGGTTTAGGTTTTAGAAATTTTATATGGATTCCTTAAATGTTTTTTCAACCTTTTCATTTAATATTTGGATTCTAGACATACACTATAAGATATTAACCCGATATTAAATATATATTTTTCTATTAAAATTCAAGAAAAAGTAAAAAAAAAACAATTCTTTATTAAAAATACAGAAATAAAATTATTCTTTGGTGTGTTTTTCTCAATCATTTTATTTAATATTTGGGTTATACATTTATATTATAAGATACTAACTTTGTATTAAAAAAATATTTTTCTTTAAAACTTTGAAAAAAATAAGAAATAATAAAAATCTCATCATTTAAAAAATGGAAAAAATAAATTTAATTTGGATGCATACAACCAAATTATAAAATTTTCATGCATATTATATATATAAAAATATATATATAAATAACATTTTATCATGCTTTGAAAAATAAAAAAAATCAATTAATGGTATCACAACAAGTTTGTAATTATGTATTAGTATTTGATCAAAATTTCAAAAAATAATATTTTTTTTTTGTTTTAGAATGATTAAATTTTAATCTAATGAGATAATTAACTGAATTAGTTGGAGTTAGTTAGATTAGTTACAAGAAGGGTAAAACAAATTTTATAAAAAAACATTTGTAAAAAATGTATGAGGCAAGTGATACATAAAATCATTTCTATAATTCAGTTAACCTCTCCTCTCTATTTATTTATTTATTTATTTTCTCAATTTGAACTATCCTCCCCGGGATTTTGAAAAGGGAATTTTGGAACACTAATAGGCATTAAATGAAAGAAAATAAAATAAAAAAACAAACAAGGGAGGCCTGCTTCTCTCAAACCAGACACTGATTTGTTTTCCATAGCATTTTCGTGCTTTGATTATTTCTCTGAGCGACTAAGTGTATGTTTGAGAGTGTGATTGTGGTTGTTTTTTAAAGTGTTTTTCATTTAGAAATATATTAAAATAATATTTTTTATTTTTTCAAATTATTTTTGACATCAGCACATCAAAATGATTCAAAAACACCAAAAAATTTCATTTAAAATGAAAAAAAATAATTTAAATTTTAAGCAAACGACGGTACAATCACAGAAACAAACAGTCTCTAAGTGGGTTTTTGGTAGTGTGGTACAAACTGAGTTTCAAGTGTTTGGTTAGTTTAATCACACAAAATATTTCCATGGATCCCACGAAATAAAAGCAACGAAACACTGGTGGAAGAAAAGCAGCTCCTCGTTATTTTGATGAGATAATATTTTTCATTAATCAAAATATTATCAACTAAATATATGAAATTGCTTTCATTGAACCTCAAACTCAACCACAGTTTTAACCAAATATTTCAATTTCAGTTATGAACCGCAACTAAAAATACTTTTTATGAAACTGTTTTTTTAAACCTCAACCACAACAGCAACCGCAATACCAAACACATCCTAACTAACTCAAGCAGGTAAAAGAAGACCAAAATAACATAATCGATCTTGGCAACCCATTAACACAAATAACTAGTTTCAAGAGAGCAAAATAGATTAACCAAAATAGCAAATGGAATGATTTACTAATCCAAGTGCTGAAAACACATAAAAAAATAGATTAACCTATTACAACAAAACGGTGTCATTTCATTTTGTCACAGTAAAAAACACGTATGGTGAGCGATAGTGCACCGTCAACCAAACAAACGGAAAACGCACGCACGATTATAAAAACCGGAGAGAAGGATAGAAACAACTCCTCCCTCACCCAGTTGCTTTCATTTTTTTTTAAACCCTAAAATTCATAACCTAGAACAAAAATCATCCCTGATAATCTCACCTGGAGTAGCACCATGAGCCGATACGACAGCCGCTCCGGCGACCCAACTTCTTACCGTGACTGGAAAAGGTAATCATTTCTATGTTTTTATAATTGCACAGCAGTCAGCAACTGAATTAGGATAGCTTGTTTTGCTCTTTCATTGTTACTTCATTTCTGTGAATTTTGTGGCTCATAGTGGTTCAGGTTTCGGCGGCGCTTCCAGTTATGGTGGGGGCTCCGCTCGGCCATCATCCGAGAGGAGGGAGCATGTTCGTGGTGAGTCGCCTACGAAGTCGGATTTAGATGGACTGACTCCATTTGAGAAGAATTTCCATGTGGAATCACCGGCAGTGGCAGCAATGTCAGAAAGGGAGGTGGAGGAGTATAGGCAACGCAGGGAGATTACTGTAGATGGCCGTGATATTCCCAAGCCTGTTAAGAGTTTTCATGATGTCGGCTTTCCAGGTACTGTGTATCGATATTTTGTTTAAATCCCTTTGATTTCGATTTTTCTTGGAACTTAGAATTTATTGCCGTATGTTTATGCGTATTGTTTTAGAGGATTTGGTAGGTAGTTGATAGATTGCTGATGAGAGGTTCTTTGCCACATGGTATTGGAATTGCTATGTTGCTGGAGGTGCTCTTGAATTAACTGAAACCTAGGATAGTCATTCTCCTGGGAGGGCTGGTTAAGAGTTTTAAATTTGTCAATCAGCCTATCCTTTTCAACTTGTTTAACTTATTTTGAATTGTTTGTGTGGGTAGAAATGCCAATTGTTCTAATTTTTGTAACTGGTTGGTAGATAGGATGGGAAAATGTGGATTCTGTATATGATTCATTCTTTAGATAACTTTAATTTATTACTCGTAACAGGTACTGCTGGATTTGAAATGAACTTTAAGTTTTGCCTTTCAAATCATTGTTAGAATTTATAATCCAATTGTTTCTCTTGCATAGGGATAGAATAGGGGATACTATGATCGGTTGATTCCCCAGGGATTGAGGGGTATTTCTCGAGGTGGGATTTATGACATGTTCTTCAAGATTTAATCTGCTATCTCGTATAGAAATGGGGCTAGCATTTCTCTTTTGCAGCCATAATGGCTATTTAGAGTAGGATTAAGGTGCAACTTAATATAACACTTCCTAGCTACTAAATTTGGTACCCAAAAGTATTCATTAGTTTGGTAAAATCACTCATTGTTGTTTCAAGAGATGTGAGATTATATTCTGTTCACAATACATGAGAGGGGAAGGGTTACTCACTAGAGTGTAACCCAGCTATTAGACCACTTTCTCCCAACACCCCCTTCCTTCTCCTATATAAAAAAGAGAGAGAGGATGAAAAAGGGAAATAGGAAATAAAACTAGTAATAGGATATTCTGGAATAGAAAATGGTTGGGTAACTAACGTGCACCACTTAATCAACTAGGATAGGCTATTTTTTTTACGTCAATTGAGTTCACTGAAATGGATAAAGTTTCAGAATGGATAAATCTTTAAATTGGATAATGACTTTTTTTGAGAAAACTAATAATTAAAGACTGCCGAATAGAACATGACCAGGTAGGCAACCTACAGAACTTAATCAACTAGGATAAGCTATTTATTTATGCCAATTGAGTTCTGAAACGAATAACATTTATTTGGAGAGTCCTTACAATGTTTACTTGGTAGTAAACTCATTAGAATCTATTTAGTTTTCTCCAGATTATGTTCTGCAAGAAATTTCAAAAGCTGGGTTTACTGAACCTACACCCATACAAGCTCAAGGATGGCCAATGGCTATGAAAGGCCGTGATCTCATTGGTATTGCTGAAACAGGATCTGGGAAGACACTTGCTTACCTATTGCCTGCAATTGTCCATGTTAATGCCCAACCATTTTTAGGTAAGAGTGTAATTTACTAGATGCTTCTCATATCATTTCTCATGCCTCCATATCTTTTTGATTGTGGTTTTGGCTTAACTATGGGCTTGTTCTCTCTTATTTTCCAGCTCCTGGAGATGGACCTATCGTATTGGTTTTAGCTCCAACACGTGAACTTGCTGTTCAGATACAACAAGAAGCAGCTAAATTTGGTGCATCATCAAGGATTAAAAATACATGCATATATGGTGGGGTTCCAAAGGGACCTCAAGTGCGTGACCTCCAGAAAGGTATGTGGTTAACATTAGATGACATTGCCTCTGCACTAATTTTTGACACATGAGCTTATTCATGGCCTTTGAGTGTAAGAACTAAAATGGCTTTGCTATTTATTAGATGTTTAGAACTTCATTTAATGGTGTATCTGGATTACACAGGTTGTTGTTTGAGTTTCTCTGAAGTTATGACTTTGTTTTCGGCTCAGGTGTTGAAATTGTCATTGCTACGCCGGGAAGATTGATTGATATGTTGGAGTCACATCATACAAATTTGCGAAGGGTTACTTACCTGGTTCTAGATGAAGCAGATCGTATGTTAGACATGGGGTTTGAGCCTCAGATACGAAAAATTGTTTCTCAGGTTCTTGTTTTTAACCTTATTGTTTTCTCTGTTAGAAAATAAACAATCTTCTTAAAGTGGTGTGAAGATAAATATCTTTTCATTGAAGTTATGCAAAACTAACATGGATATGGTTGTTAAGCCCATTTCTCTTTTGCCTCTTCTTTTCCTGGTTTGTTTAGGAATGCTGTTGCTATTAAGTTTGAACTCTTTCAAAGTTGGATATGGTTAGCAGATGCCTTTTAAAGCCTCCATGAAAGAAGTGAACTATGGATTGATTGTTGGTTTCTACAGGTATAGAATTTTAATGGTGGCCTAGCTGTATAACTAGTCAAATGGCTGCAAGTTGTTTGATTCTTTGGTTTACTGTTTTTTGATATGATAAGTTCACCATGCGCAGAAGAAGAACATAGTTCTACTATGATTAGCTCAAAAACTTGCAAGCTATAAAATTTATAATGCTGGTTTTATCGGAAGTTGATTTTAAAGGTTATCTTTTCTTCATTTATGCCAATCGTTTGAAAAAAGACATGAATAGGTGGGAATATGCTTGGAATTCAACCTTTCTACTTTATTCTACATCATCTGATACATGCTATAGTTGGCTGGTGAAGGTTTAATTATAAAGTGCAGCGTACCAAACAGTCAAAAGTTAATAAAGTGTCTACCACTAAGATTGATTGGAATTTTTTGTAGTATCTCCCTTCTCTTTTCATGCACATGTGCACACTTGTTTGTGCTTGCCAGTGCACACTTTCTAGCTAGTTCTACTCTTGTTTTTTTTTTTTTTTTTACAATTGCCCTTTTAATCTGTATGCAGATTCGACCAGATCGTCAAACTTTGTACTGGAGTGCAACTTGGCCTAAAGAGGTTGAACAGTTGGCACGCCAGTCTCTTTACAATCCATACAAAGTAAGATCTTCTATGCAGGCATAATATTCTCTGCAATTTATTTTTTGAAATTAAATGGATCCACTTGTGCCTTTGTAAAATTGAGAAGATTAGTCTAATGTTTAAATACATGACACTAACTCCATCAACATTCTATGAAATGTGACAGAATAACATGACTCACTTCCATCACAAAACTAATAGAAATTGATATTGATGGGCTGCATAATTATATCTTGTGCCGAAAACATTCATCCTAAGAACAGAAGTGTTTCAGCGATAAAATATCTTGTACTGAAATCCCTCCTTGTGGCACTTCGATCAAATGATTCAATCTCCTACAACTCTCTCACTCCCATACTTGAGAACACCCAGATAGAATGTATTTGAGTTGGGGATGATTGCATGAATGAAATTGCTAAAATGTTCCATGTTGCCCCACATTCCCAGCCCAAAGGAGCTGCCACTACCACACATCCAGTAAGTTTCAAGTGCATCATTCCCAATAGAGCTACCTCAGAACCTACAGCCATTTGCTACCTTATGGTGAAGGAACTTGTCAATGTCTATTATCCTAGGATCATGTACATATTCCAAACATATTGATCACTAATTATTCAAATGAGCTGGTGCTTATCAAGAGCTAGATCTGCATGCCTATTTCATATCCTGATCTTGATAAGTACTGCAACATGACCATCCAACAAGGATGCTACATGCTGATCTTACTTGGGTTACATCTCATAGATTGATATGGGTTCTTATGCCATTTAAACCAACTTAAGAAGTTAAGATTCTCAGCAATATTCATCTGGCCTCCAAAAAGTTGCAATAACCAGTATTGCATTGCTCAATGTTTCTAACTTTAGTTTTTTTAATGGTTTCTAGTCTTTATGAACTGTCCAGTAACATTGTGATCATTCAATCAATATTATTGCCTAAGGCCTTTGCTTCATCTGGATTCTCATTTTGTAATTGTTGCACAAATTTTTTAGTTGGTTCTCCACTTGGATATTATTGTGCAGGTGATAATAGGATCTCCAGATTTGAAAGCTAATCATGCAATACGACAACATGTGGACATTGTTTCGGAGAATCAGAAATATAACAAGTATGATATATTCTGTGTATGTCTTATTGCTTCTTTTTGTTAGCATCTCTCTGCTGTTGTACATGACATGGGATTTGTGATGTATCTTTCTTCACATTCCAGATTGGTGAAGTTGCTTGAAGATATCATGGATGGTAGTCGTATTCTGATTTTTATGGATACCAAGAAAGGTTGTGACCAGATCACTCGACAACTTCGCATGGATGGTTGGCCTGCTCTTTCAATTCATGGAGATAAAAGTCAAGCAGAAAGAGACTGGGTCCTGTCTGAGTTCAAAGCTGGCAAGAGTCCTATAATGACTGCAACAGATGTTGCTGCTCGTGGATTAGGTACACACTGTATATACATCTTGCTGATGCTACAAAGCTTTGGTTTTTGACTGTGCTCTCTGCCCCTAATTTTGGTTGTTACATACATGGTTGTTTGTGATTTTTTGCCTTCATTTCTGAATGTCACTTTATCCCCTTTATAAAGAACTACAACTCAATAAGGCCCGCTCACTAAGGCAGCTGATTTTCTCTCATTTAAAAACTCATCTTCTTCTCCTTTGTAAAGAATAATCATCTTTCTGTAGGTGCTGTCCTTATTTAAGCTTGCCTTTATCTATGGTTGATAGCTTTATCATTCTCCTCTATCAACACACACTTTCTGATCCTTTTTGTTTTACCTTTTCTGTCCATCTCAATTTTATATATGCCTATCCAGACAAAGTTGCTCTTTTCAATTTCTGACACTTTTTGAATAAATTGTTTGTAGCTTTGTAATGGTTTTGCCATCATGCATGATCTTGTTGCTATCTTTCTTGCCTGAAACTTAGTTACAGCATTCAAGTCTTGTTCGTGGATATGTTATACAGATTTTGGATCATGCAGTCTGATGGAGTTTGCACCTCTAGTATTCCCTAGCACATCTATCTGTATATAATCTTTTTGTGAATTCTAAAATTCAGCTCTCCGTATGGTCTGTTGTGGTTCAATGTAATGGAAAATCACTGCTCTGTACATTTTGTTTTTCAAGGATATCCTTTCCTCATTTATTATTATTTTTGTCATTTGATGATGGCTATTGTAATTTGTCACACTAGCTTTCCACTCTCATTGGGTTTGCTAGGGAGCTGTACATGGGCTCTTAGGTTTTTGACCTCTGCAAAACTTTTCAAGGGAGGATCATCTCTTGACTTAGCCACATCAGTTTCTGGATTCCTTAACTGTTTTGTTTTGGTGGCAGATGTGAAGGATGTTAAATATGTGATCAATTATGACTTCCCTGGGTCCCTAGAGGATTACGTTCACCGCATTGGTCGGACAGGAAGGGCAGGAGCAAAAGGAACAGCTTACACTTTCTTCACAGCTGGAAATGCCAGATTTGCTAAAGAACTTGTCTCCATACTCGAGGAAGCTGGACAGAAGGTCAGTCCAGAACTGACAGCAATGGCTCGCGGTGCACCTTCTCTACTATCTGGTTAGTTGTCTGGAACCTTTTCTTTTCACACTTTTTTTTTGGGTTACAATCTTAAAAGTGGCTATGACTAGCGATATTTTCCTTGTATTTTTTGGAGCCTCCCCCTGGGGTAAGGGTATCTGGATTGTTTTGGTTAACCAGATTCTATGGACATTGAATGCTATGATTTGTTTAGATAGGAATTTAAGGTCTTAATCCATTATCATACTTTAGCCACTTGAAAACAAGTGTCATGGCCACCATTGGAGTTCTGCGCTCTTATCCTTGTCAAAAGTCTCAAAAGTTGTTGAAATGTGGAAGCGGCATAGGTTTAGTGTGTCAAACTGCCATTCGTGTAAGGATTTCATTTCTTCCTTTTCCTGTGATAGATGTTGACTTTTGTGATGGAGCTCCTCCATTCACTAGGAATGAACTTACTGTAGAGTGTGGTCTGCATGTGCATGTTACAACTATTAGTTTTTATCGCACCCTTATTTTCTAAAGCTCTATTTTGCTTCTCTATCTCACCAGGTCATGGGGGTTTCCGAGATCGTGGGAGGGGTTACGGCGGTGGCCGATCATGGAGCTAATGAATGAAGGTGGGCGACGAGCATGGTGACCATTAGTGTTATCAAAAGGGGATAGACTTGTATGGCTAGAGCAATAGAGGCAAGGATTTTTTTTTTCTTTTTTCTTTCCAGATCTGGATTGCTTCTTTTTACATGAATGGTTTAGTTGCTTATAAATATGAGGGCAGTTAGCTGTGTAAGATAACTTTTAAATTATGCCCAAAGGATCTTGCATCTGTGCTTTAGTGTTGAAAGTTCAGTAACAATGGAGTTGCAAGTTATGACACGCCACTGTATCATCAATATTATTCTCTTTTTTTTTCCGGAATAAATTTACAAGTTTATCCGTACATCCAAGAGTCATGAATGTCTAAGTGCATTAAGAAGGTAAAAGAAAATAAGAGATGAATACTTGAAATGGACGGTCAAACCCACAACACCTGTCTTTAAACGGTCAACAAATACAATTCACAGGCTCGGATAGGCCGTTGCTTACGGTCACTAGATAATTTCAGCTACTGGGTTTGGGTGCATAATACACAACACGTGATCTGTGACAGGCAGCAGAATTGCACGTGGGCTAGATAGAAGAATTGCATGATTATAACTTGACTTGTAGAAGGAAGAACAGAATTGTACTCTTCAATAAAGCACCTCAGAATTGTCACGTGGGAAATGAGTAGCAACTAACTTTGAATACAAAGTTAGTTGGTTAAACGGTTAGAATTGCATGGGAAATTTCATGTATAAAAGGAATAAAACTGTAAATCAAGAAATAAAACTAAGAAAAGTCCACCGTAGGAGTTTAATCTCTCTCTTTTCTTCTACCCCCCCTTTCAATTCTTTTAATCTCCTTTTGTGAAGAAGAATTCTAAACAAATTTGTTCTAGAGCCTTCAAAAATCCACCATCAATTTGTACATTAGAGCCAGAGCTTTGGAAGGAAAAAGGAAACAAAATAGAGGTTTTATATATATATTTGTTGCATTTGTTCGTCCATATTCTCATAAATGAATGGACATTTGAGAGATAAATCTTAGTACTTGATGTTTGAAAACATAAAAAACATTTTTTTTTGTTGTTTTGTTATTATGCAAACAGAAACATCAAAGAAAACAAAAGTTCTCACCCCCCACCCTTAAACACAATGTTGTCCTTAATGTTAAAATAAAAAAAAAGAGTATAAGAGAATGAAAATAAAATTTTAAATTTTAAAAATAATAAAACATTATTTATATATATTTTTAAATGAAAAATATTTTAAAAATTACATCCAAACCAAACACTACTCTAGCCCTGGAACGAGAACGAGAACGAGGGAACTAACTCCTTGCTCTTCTTACTTTTACCATGTCAGTATCTGCAAGCTATGGATACCATTTTCAGTGAAAGGTAGCCATGGATTTCATTTTATTACGATGAATTCAAAATAAAAAATAAAAAATGGAGCGTGTTATCCAATTTATCAGAGATTCACATGGTGACATGGATGTAATGAAAGCATGAACAAGTTCCAAAGAGGATGTGGACACGCTCTGTGTAAAGTATAAACAAACAAGACGGAGTACCCAACGCAGAGCAAAGATCCAAAAATCAAACCTACAGCCACTACCGAATAAGATTTTCTTTCCCCTCCATACCACCTCATGAAATATTAAAAAACAACTACCAATCTCCAAGTCTTTCAAAAGAATTTAGATATCTATTCAGTATATTCTCTAATAATATTCGAAATAGATTATGAAACTGACAATCACCATATCAATTTGATGCGAGAGAGAGATTCAATGCATCTCGATTAAATCCACATGCCCTAAAGTTAAAGACCATATAAGTTTTTAGTGATTATCATATTAATAGCTATAAAACTCGAACTTGAGATCACAGAGGGAACAAACCTATTAGTCTCAAACTCGTGCCACTGAGCCACTTATTACATGGTTATTTAAAATGATAATACTTAATCATGAGTTAGGTAGATTAGAGGGGCTAGCAAAAGAAAAGAAAAAGCTAAGGAATGGAGCTCAACAATAAATTACATTAGCAATCAAGAAATGGGCCAACTTAGAATTTCATACTCCATGCTATCGTTTGATCAGCAGTCAAAGAGAGATGTGTTGAAAGTGAAAAAGCTAGCGATTAATTAACACACCCTTGCCCCAAAAGAGATGCCTTTCTTGCTTTACCAATACAAATAAACATAATTAATTTATAGAGTCCACCTAAATAAATTTGTGGGCAATAATGATGCACTCATTGCTTTGTTTATCACACTAATTAAGCAGGGTTAAGGGGCATAGACATAAATGTGTGTTTTTTGTCGATCGAGAGAGAGGTAATCCCATGTTAAAAAATGGCATCGAGAGAGGATGGGTTGAAAGTAACACATGAGGGGAGGCCTAGGGGTGTGTGTGTGTATAGCATATATGTTTGTGGATGGAATTATAATTTCAGACAAGCATGAGAGACATAGGGAGGGGCAAAAGTTTAGGGAAATTAAGTGTATGTTTTAGAGTGCGGTTGATATTGTTTTTTAAAGTGTTTTTTGTTTAAAAATATATAAAAATAATTTTTAATATCGGCATATGAAAATGATATAAAAACACCAAAATATTTTAATTTAAAATAAAAAAACAATAAAATTTCTTCAACTTTTTTTAAAATAATTTTTACACACATTAAAAAAACACCCTCTAAGATTATATTTGATGATGGAGAAAGTAGTTGGATTTATTGAGCCTCACATGGATGCACGAGGACGCTGGCTGCAAAGAAGCCTTGGTACTGCCGCCAAACAATTATGGACTTGTGGGGTCTAATTCTCTCTCTCCCCCTCGCACCATCACCCTTCAATATTCTATTCCTATTAGTTACGTAAACATATACGTATGAAATCAGTATTTTTTAAAAACAAAACAAAAATATATAGTAGCCATCAGTGTATATTTTAACATCAAAAAATGCCCTTGAGGTCCTTCGCCCGAGTTACATCCTCTCTTGTCATCTCCGCGATGTTTTATCTATCTACTAGGTTTGTAAACTGTTCAATAGATCTAGAAATTAGTTATAGTATATTTAAACTCATTCAGACACTCTAGTTATAAAAAAATTAAAAAATATATAAGATTAATATAATAATATAAGAATAAATACAAAAAGAATTGATTTTTAATATCGTTGAAGAATATAACATTATCGTGGTTGCATTTTATTGCATTATAACCTTTTAGTTAAAAAACATGAAAATATTGTTTCTACTAGATTAAATAGATTTTAAAATATATAAACTAATAAATTTAGAAGGAGTACCTAATAATAATTACATGTTAAAATTAAATTCAAATATTTCTCATAAAAGCAAAAGGCAATAAGTGTGCAAATATTTAAGCATAATATTTTATTTTAATTGATATGTTTTATCTCTTTACCTTAGCGTTTATGTTCCTTGCCAAGAAAAACAAATGATTTTTATTTTTATAAACATATCACGAAAATACAATTTACTTGTATCAAACATAAAAGAAAGAAAATTACAAATAAATTAGAATAGTCTTTTTAAAACATTATGTACATATAAAATAAAATAAAAACCAAATTTTTATTTAAAAATGTAAGAAACCAAAATTAGATTATACAAATTAAAGAGTATATAAAAATATATTAATTAAAAAAACTAAAATTAGATACAAAAACAAGACAAGCAACATGTTTGGCTCATAAAAAAATCACATGAGTAGGTTGCAAGGCTAGGCCTAGTCTATCCTTTTTTTTTTTGGCAAAATTGGTGGACAACATGCCATCTTAGTTTTTATTTATCTTAAGTTATGTATGCTAAAACAAGGGTATTTATCCTTAGCTTGTTCAACATGCTCATGCACAAAATAAATTCATAAAACCAAATTTGAATCTACGTTGCATGAACATGTAGGTTGTTTTAGGTCGTTAATTTTTTTAATTTCATATTTTATGCTTGATTTTGGTATTTTGATTTTTTTTTGTTACTTTCTTTTTTCAAACATATTTGTGTATATTATTATAACTTGTTGGGATAAGAAATGCATGCTTTGGAGGCCAAAAGATTCTATTTCTAAGCTTGGTAGTGGCTGTAACTTCTAAGTATTTCAGGGTATTTTCCTAGGTTTTAGGCAATGTTCTTTGTGTTATTGGGAAGAACATGCCTTAGCTTTTAGATTTAGATCAATTTTGGTCTATTTCTTTGCAAATACATCTTCCTTAAGCATGATTAACAAATAATCTAGTGTTTATTCGCATCAATGACACGTTTAAATGCTTTTAAATCTTAGGGTCTTGGTTTTGAACTGAAACTATTTGGTAAAATAGAGATAATTCATCGATAATCAAAGTGAAAGAATGCTAGATTATTGATCCTTGCATTATTTATAATGTGTATGAGTCTTCGTTTATCCATATCTAGTCTTATGGGAGAGCCATATTGTTGGATTTAGCTAAATGTTCTTCATTTGTTTTTCGTGTTCTTCCCATGAATATTGCCTTAACTATATGATTTTGACTTGTTTTGGTTCATTTATTTTACCACAACCCTTTCTTATGTATGGTTAACAAATAATGTCGTGTTTATTTGCATGAATAACATGATTTTAATGGCTTTTAATCATAGGGTTTTGGTTTAGAATCAGAAATTATTTTGACAAAAAAATGATGTTTAGGTGAAAATTGAAGTGACTTGAACTTTTAGATTAGAGACAAAATATTATGTCGATATTTATACTCAAAGTCTATCCGCAATAATTTTACTGGCAGGCTCACAAACGGAAACAATCTATCAAAAGAATTTTCATCGATGATTTGTGTTTTATCAACAAGTTCGTCAATAATAATTTTACCGACAGATTTTCGATGAACAAAGCTTGTAAGAAAAAATCTTACATGCTTATTTTTGTCAGTATTTTCATGAATGAATACCACATATCATCAACGAAAAAATCATATGTAATTTTATCTATTATTCTATTGGCGAGTAAATAGTATCAATGATATTTATAATAGTTATCTTCTAACTCTCTAAAATATAATAATGAACTAGGTTTATCGGTAACCCTGTTAGTAATAATTTTCAAATATATCACAAAATCTTTCTTTTTTTAAAATTAGAATATAATTAAATTAATATAAAAACCAAATATTCTATATCTTTAAACATTTATAAGTTCTTTTTTTTTTAGAATAGAGGTGCTAGAAGAGGGGGAGGAGGTGGGTCTTTACTGAGATTGTGGGCCGAATAAGAAAGAGCACATATACCATCCATTTGTGATATCGTTTCTATTACCAATGAGTGAAGATTGACCATTTTAGCACTGAGTCATTCATAATCAACAACAAGATGGGTTGTTTGAGCTTGAACTCGTTGGTCTAAAATCACCTTTAACTCTATAGTTTGAGTGCTTGGAATTGATTGCAAACATATAATAATTGAAACACTGCGGGCCATTTACAAGTCCTTAATCATAGTGTTAGAGAGCGTATATTTGATTTTTATTGAATTCACCAGACAATCTTGCCTCCAACCACAAATCCAAATTGACAATGGGTCAAAAAATCATCATCATATCTCTTTTTTAATCAAGTGTTGTATGTATCCTAGACAAAAAACTCAACAGATTCAAAAAAATAATAACTTAAGAGCATGAGTTTCTATAAAAAGCTCCATCATATTTGGTTTGCATCTAAGAACCATAATGTGCAAGAGAAAATTATTGATTTTTTTTATATATATAACAACAAATTGAAAAAAAAGGATGTAATTAAAAAGAATCTTATATGGTAGAAATAAGAATCCTTTCAAACCGCTACCTCCTTCCATACTCTAAGCTCTTTTTCTTTGGCATAATTTTTGGTTTTTTTATGCCTTGTATGAAAAATTATGCAATATATATGTTAGAAATGAATTCTATATTAGTTGGCAAATAATAAAATTTTAAAAAGGATTTTTTTTTTATCTTTAATCAATCTTACCTAGTTACATCATGTATTTTCCAAACCCTCCTTTACAATAACATTGTCAGAACTATCTCATTCAAATTTTTCTTGTAGTCAAAATTTGTACAAGAGATTTTCATTAAAAGATAATAAATTAACTATATTAATATAATAATAATATATTGCAATTAATACTAACCTTAAACCTTATGAATCATACACCAATTATGAGTTTTCATTCAAGTTGTTTGGAAACTTGACTCTATTAAAACAATGGAATTTCCATCAAAGATTTCATTGATGATGTTATGGATCTAACAACCTTAATAACTGTAAACCTAAAATTGCATTTGTTAATTCAAATTATTGTTTAAAAAATTATTAACATTTCAATATGAAGGAAAAACAAACTTACATTAAATGATTTTTTCTACATTTAGCGTGGTACTTCCAGGTAAATGGACTATGTTAAGGGACCCTCTTAACGTGGCAGTATCACTGGAACGCTTCTCAATAAAATTATAATTTCCTTTTTTTTGTGAGAGAAACTTCTCTCGGGTTTTTCTTAACATTGATAAAAAGAAATAACAATATTTTTTTTGTCTAGGTTTATAGAAAGTGAAAAGACAACTGCAATAAAAGAAACTTAAAAAACTAAACAACTAATATTCTAGGCAGATTCGAGGTAGCCCAGGCCTCTTTGGAACAATTGATTTGTTTTAAAGCAATTTCTCTCTGGCTTCCCTATATCTGTTCCCTTCCAGTCTATTTATTGTTTTTCCACCGACTCTATAGTAATTAGAGTTGTATTAGAATTGCATTGATTTATTCTTTGTTAAGTCTGACTTTAACTTGCAAGTTAAGCTATATGAAACGACATCGTTCCACTCCTTTCTCTTACTCCTTGCCAGCTGTCAACACCGGGCGCCATTTAACCACAACCGTCCACGTAAGTGTACCTTACTGCATGTTCACCATAAACGCTAACTCATTTCTTTTACTTTTGCAAGTCAGCTTGTTGGAGAAGCCATTCCTCATTTCTCCCTCGGTTTGTACGTTGAGAGCCCTGAGAGAGCCTGGAGAGAAGCCTCTCCTTCTTCCTTCTTTAGTTTGTTCATTGAGAGCCATGGAGAGCCTGGAGAGAATCCATTCCTCCTTTCTTCCTCAGTCTGTTTGTTGAGAGCTTTGAGAGAGCCTAGACTGCTACAATTACACTTAATGTGATCACATTATGAGTGGATGCTTGAGTCTCTAGTGTCTATTCTTGGTTGGCATTTAATGACTCATGATCATCTGAATCGCTATAAAAAGAACTAGCAATGTTCCTGTCCATTTGACGTGTTATTTTTTTCTAAACATTTACACAACTTAAATAATTAAGTTATCGTAAACCAATCCTATTTTCAAAAACAATTGTTATCAACTCCTATATGAGAGAATACCAAAAAAATTTAAACTTGTAAATACTCAACAATTTAGATTATATTGCCACAAACTAGTTGATTTTATTTCATTATATGCCAATTGAATTATTTTGATTATGTTAATTTGACCAAATTTTATATGAATCTTCTTACAACCATTTGTGAAATGATTATAAGAGGTAAATATAAACACATTAAAGGATTTGTAGTATCAATATTTCACATTAAGAACTATTCATTGTCGTAACTATTATCTTTGCTTATTTATTTATTTATTGATGATGGCTAATATTTTTTATTTGTAATAATTTTGAATTTCATGAAATAAAAAAATAGGTTTTTATCTTAAGCAAATCAATTAGCTGACCATATTAATATCAAATAAATAAATAAATCCCAACAATCTGTATAAAATCATGAAATAACAATTTTTTTTTTATAAAAACCCAACAATCTATATACAATCATTAAAGATAAGAAACTTTAAAAAATTCCAACAACATTAAAATTGATTTGAAATAAAAAATGGATAGTTCTTGGGTGAATCATAAATAAAATTTGAATCAAAATAGTGTTTGGGTGGTTGAATTTTTAGTGGGAGGTTGATTAGTGATAAAAGCAGGAGGGGTTGAGGTGTTTGTTATGAAGCAAAATGGATTTACCGAACAAATGTAAATTCATTTGTAATTTTGGATGCAAAAATGACACCTTATATATCTTATATATATATAGTAATATCGAGATATTTTTATGATACATTAATAACCTTATAGTAAGCAAAAAGAAACTAATTATGAAAATAGTTATCAATTAACCCAATATCTATCTATAAAATAAAAAATAATAATAAACCCGCAAATGAGTGCATGAACTATATAGTGTTTAATAACATGGTTTTTTTTCAAATACTATTTTTTTAATTATATGAAAAAAACATAAACGATAAAAAAATCAAATTCAATTAAAAAAAAAGATAAAAACAACACCCTACCAGATTTCGTAATTAGGGCAACTTGGGTTATCCTAGCAAAATTACAAACTATTTTCCTAGCAAAATTGCAAACTATTTTAACCCTATCTAAAAAAAATAAAAAACCTAATTGGCTATCATCATTGAAAGATGAAATAAAAAAACAAAAAAAAAATTAAAAAAGAAAAAGCAATACTCTGTATAATATAAGGGATAGTTATTATTTTATGTATTCAATCCTCGAAGGATCATACTTTGATCAATGCATGCTCCCATATAATTGCGATCCTTACCGATTAAAGGACTTGAAAAAGATAAGAAAATAACCGTACTTGTATATATATATATATATTGTTTATATAATATTACAAGAAAGTCTTACGTAAAATTAAAAACAAGTGAGAAAATGCAATTATAATGTAAAATTAATTAATTGTCCTCGAGTGTTTCGCTCTTAAAGTAATTAATGGTTTTTTTTTTTTCTAAATTAATTAAGCAACCTTTAAACTTTACTAGTGTGTGCGCGCACGGCAGTCAATGGGACAGAAGAAGAGTCGTATAGCTAATATAAAATATGAATCAGCATTCATCGGTATTGTAAAGTTGACGATTTCCTATTGCACGGGGCATCTTCCAGGTCCACACTCCCGAAAGAAGCCAATAATTCTAGGCAGCTCATAATCTATTACATGATTATTGAGAGTTAATTTACAACCTCGTTCTCTCTGTCTCTGCCACCACACCAGCTAGCTCGTATACATTCATATCATATATTTTCTTCAAAGATAATTAGGAAGCCGTATTTAATCAGAGCAGCGAGAAACAGAGCGAGCTCTCTATAGGAATAGCCAGCCAGGATTGTTGTTATTAAACATGGACAATTCATTGTGGATTGTGTTAGCAATCTTCTTGTTCTGCAGTAGTGCCGTAGTATTTTTGTACAGGAACAGCAGCTGGTTTAGTAACAGTTTTATGAGGATGGTGATGGTGATGATGAGGATCAAGTCATCGTCAATGTACAGAAAAACCCTACTTCCTTTAGGTGCTCTTGGATGGCCCTTCATCGGTGAAACCATCGACTTCGTTTCCTGTGCTTACTCAGACCGTCCTGAAAGCTTCATGGATAAACGTCGTCGCATGTAAGTATATGATACTTAACCATACATGCATGCATGAATACATACATACATACATAATATATATATATATATATATATATATAGAGAGAGAGAGAGAGAGAGAGAGAGAGAGAGAGAGTTAAGTATTCTTTGGCTAACACTTGCATAATTAGCCCTGGCTAGATTTATATACCACATTCATCTTCTTCCCATATTCTTTAGGTACAGGTATGTTGTACTTAGTTTTGGTAACTGTATCTTGACAGATGATTTTATTTGTGATTAGTAAGTAATTAATTTTATCATATATCAGAATGAATGCTTAAGAAGAGGGTTATAATTACTATCATAATTATAAAATTAATTAGCATATATATATATGTAAATGAATTGCAGGTATGGGAAGGTGTTCAAGTCACATATATTTGGAAGTCCTACAATAGTATCAACAGATGCAGAAGTGAGCAAATTTATACTACAAAGTGATGCGAGGTTGTTCGTTCCTTCTTACCCGAAATCTCTCACCGAGTTGATGGGAAAATCTTCAATTTTGCTCATAAACGGGAGTTTACAGAGGAGAATTCATGGACTCATAGGTGCCTTCTTCAAGTCACCTCATCTCAAAGCTCAAATCACTCGAGACATGCAAAGTTATGTTCAAGAATCAATGGCGAAATGGAGAGAAGACCAGCCTGTTTTCATACAAGATGAAACCAAGAATGTTAGTCTTCTCCTCCCTCAACATACCCCCCCCTCTCTCTCAATCTTTAGAGAGATGAATTCTGTATTCTTGAAGTTTGAAATCTATCTTCAGTTTGCCCCCTTTCCTTTTCTTTTTGAGAAGAGTTCCAACGAGACACAAGATAAAACAAAGGATGTCATGTCTCTTAACCCTATTTCTGGCCTCTTTAGGTTTTTATTTAATTGTTTTTTCATGCTCTAGTGAAAATTGAAAGAGATCCAAATCACATCACTACGACCTACATGCAGTAACTCTCTCTCTCCCTCTAGTGAAATAAATTAATGATTGGTGTTCCATTTAATTTTATCTGTGGCTTGTACATGAATTTTGAAATGATTTTGCTGTAAAGTAAAGACCAAGTTTAGTGGAGCATGAATCATATTGTCCGAGGTAGAAGAGACTCGCAATAATCACGCATGTACACAGTAATTAATTTAATATCTCTAAAAGTTACTAAGGATTTATAAATGTCTTCAGATAGCCTTTCAAGTGTTGGTCAAGGCATTGATTAGTTTGGATCCTGGTGAAGAAATGGAGTTGCTAAAGAAACAGTTCCAAGAATTCATCGCAGGTCTCATGTCTTTACCTCTAAAAAACTTACCTGGAAGTCAACTTTATCGATCATTACAGGCAAGTTAATTACACACACACACACTTGACACTTTCTTGAATAATTCACCTTAATTTGTTTGAATTATAAAGATTAAAAAACAATATACAGGTGGTGAATAATTACTTTGTTTTTGATCAGGCAAAGAAGAAAATGGTGAAGTTAGTGCGAAAGATTATCCAGTCTAAAAGAGATCATGGGATGAGTTCAATGGTACCAGGTGATGTAGTGCAAGTGTTGATTAATGATGCAAGCGAGCAATTAACAGATGATTTGATAGCTGATAATATGATCGATATGATGATTCCGGGTGAAGATTCAGTCCCAGTTCTTATGACTCTTGCTGTTAAATACCTTTCAGATTGCCCTCCTGCCCTTTACCAACTGACGGTATCTTCAATTTCCTACTTTAATTTCTTGGGGTTTCTCGATTGAATTTCCAAAATTAATTACTATCAAACTGGAAAGAAAATAATTAACTCTGAAGGCTCCAGGTTATTATCAAAATGAAAAGAAAATACTAAACTTTGAAGACTCCATCGATATATAAGAATTATATTTGCATGCCCAGTCGCGCTTTTATTGTTTTCTTTTATTTCCTATTTCCTTTTCATCTCTATTTAGGTTGTCCTTCCATATATATATATATATATATATATATGATGATGATGATGATGATAATTGGTGCTCAGGAGGAGAACATGAAATTAAAAAGTCTCAAAGCTCAGCATGGGGAGCCATTGTGCTGGAGTGATTATTTATCTCTACCCTTTACGCAAACAGTGAGTACCATTTTGAATCCTCATCGGTTGATGGAAAAAAGAAATGAAAGTGGTAGTAAAAAAATGTTGATTATTACACCAAGCTATACATATACATATACATACATATATATATATATATAGAGAGAGAGAGAGAGCGAGAGAGAGAGAGAGAGAGAGAGAGAGAGAGAGAGAGAGAGATAAGGATGTGATTCCATGCACTGACCATTGATCTTTCTAACAGGTGATCACAGAAACCCTAAGAATGGGGAACATTATAATTGGGGTGATGCGAAAGGCAGTGAAAGACATCGAGATTAAAGGGTATTTGATTCCCAAAGGATGGTGCGCTTTTGCATACTTCAGATCAGTTCATCTTGATGAAAACAACTATGAGTGGCCTTACCAGTTCAATCCATGGAGGTGGCAGGTAAGAAACTGCTTTTTCCGACCACCTAATTTGAGTGTCTTAGGCGTTTAACTTATGGATGTGAGACTGTCGCCGCCATTACAGGAAAAGGATATGAGCAACAGTATCTTCACTCCATTTGGAGGAGGACAAAGATTATGTCCTGGACTTGACTTGGCCAGGCTGGAAGCTTCAATTTTCTTGCACCACTTTGTCACTCAATTTAGGTAATTGCTTCCTTGCAATTTAATTTTCTATTTCCTCTTCTTTTATATGCATCTAGTCTCACTCTCTCCCTATATCAGAATCACATTTTTTATTTTTACCTTAATTATTAATATGATAAATGGGGACATAAGTAAATTAACACCATTAAGAAAATCATATAAAAATAGTTTACTATACACCAACAAATCTTAGAAGAAGGATTGACACTTGTTTTATAGATTAAAAAGATAATAATTTGCTAAACATGTGACTAAAACCATCGACCCATGAGTTTTTTTTTCTTCCAAATTATTATATAATAAAAAATAGATTCTCAAAACATAAAACATCACCTCCAATACGAAAATGTTTGTTTAGACCAAAATTATTTATCCCAAGCCAGTAGTCAAATCAGCCGACAACTAATGTGATTGATGTAATTTAGACCACAAAACCCTAGCAACTAATTTGTCGTCCCCTAGAGGAATATTTTCTCTACCTTGGAAAAAACAAAATTGTTGTCGGTCTATCCTAACCCAAACTTTGACTGCCTTTAGCACTGATAAGCTTTAATTAACGTGAAAAGATTTCTGCTATTGGTTCAAATTCTCTTTTGTTGGACTTGTAGATGGGTGGCTGAGGAAGACACTGTTGTAAATTTCCCTACTGTAAGAATGAAGAGAAGAATGCCGATTTGGGTCAAAAGGAGAGAAAATTAGGGCAAGAAAAAGTTTGAAAGAAACTTTGCAATCATACAAAAGACTAGAGAAAGGAAGGGAAAAAGAAGAACAAGAATGAATTCATGATCACAGCACACATGGGAGGGACATCAACAATCTCACTAAACTTGTTTTTGTAGGTACCGCAATTATGGACATTTTGGTCTCGTTTGGTGCACTAGTTGAACTGACTTTTTATTAAATTTTAAATTATACTTTTAGTATTTTTGAATTATTTTGATATGATGACGTAAAAGATAAATTTAATATATATATATATATATATATTGTTTTGATATATTTTCAAAAAAAAAAGTTTATCTATTCGTATATTTTGATGTGTTAATGTTAAAAATAAATATTTATAGTAATTAATCCTTAAAAATATTATAAATTTGTGTGCATACATTTATTTTGATGTGATTGTGGGTACTTGATATCAATATATCGTCGAGAAGTATTTTAAGAGATATGCGTGTTTGCATCTAAACGGTGGTTATTATAAAATATAGCATTAAACATCTTGGTTTTAATTGGGAGAGAAGCATATGATGTAAGCAAATGATGCATTTGATATGCACATGTAGGGCATGCATATGATAAATTAATGTGTGCACCAAATGATGTATTTGGTATGACTAGTCATCACACATTTTCAAAATGTTATGCTAATTATAAAAGCTAGGTGATATATATGGGTTATGCACTATTATGAAAATTTCTATGTAAATTATCATAGGTGTGCTTCGTAATACTATTATTAGACGTATTTATTTTGTTCACTCATGGAGTTGTAGAAACTCATTCTTTCTTAAATACTTCTCAAAGATATATTGATATCAATTACTTAAAATCATATATCAAAATAATTGTTTAGATGCAGATTTATAATACTTCTAAGGAGTATTTATAGTAATTAATCAAATTCACAAAACAAGTTTCACTTTGTGGTATTTAAACATAATGTGGGATTAATTCAAAATCCAAACATAGGTAATAAAATTTGATAAGTCATAACTAATAAATCTCTTGTTAGGACCTAACTAAAAAACAAACTTTTACCATTATGGACTATATTATGAATTCTCTAAATTTTAGATAGGAAATAATGATTTTACCCAATTAAAGGACTACACATAATCACAAATTAATGACTAAACTAAAATTCATCATCTTTAATTCCATAGTCAGTAAATTCATCATCTTTAATTCCACAATCAGTTCTATCCAAAATTCCAAGATATATTTCACGGGTCAAATCATATTTTTTAAAATTTTAAGGATAAACTGTAAATATCATAAATCAATTAACAAACTAAAATTCATCAGTTTTTACCTTACAATCATTCTGTATATAATGTTAAAATATGTTTTGGTGGTCAAATCATAATTTCTCAAAGCTTAGGACTTAAACTATAATTTTCACAAATCAAAAATTAAATTGAAATAAAATCATCTTCAACCATCAAACCATTATTTTTGGAATTTCCAGCAAAGATTGTTATCATTTCTTAACCCTTTTTAAACATAACACATTAATTAAACTAATTAATCTGAAATCATTATTCCTAAAAAAGCATCTAAAACTAATTAATCCAACCATTAATTCAAATCAATCATTAATCAATGCTAAAAACATAAACTTCAATTCTTCATCTAGTCAATATATTCAAATCAATCTCAATAAATTAAAAATCATAATAAATAATAATTACAATACATATCAAAGCTAACTCTTGCCTTAATCATTTGAAATCAATCATACATATTTCTCCTTCATCTCTCCTTTTTTTATCCCTCACTTTCACTTTTATTTTTTATTTTTTTAGGTTTCGTATCCCCTTATTCTCTCTAGTTTCATATACTTTTCTTGAAATCATTATTTGAATAATTATTGGATATAATTTATTATTTAAAGCCTAACTAATTATGGTATTTCATTCAATATTATGTCTTTCTCCTTGATCACTAAGGTTAGTTATAACAAAGTTGACACAATCGCATTAGAAATAGTTATATTAGATTTTGTAAGGGGTTTAAAAGACACTATAAAGGTGTTTTAGGTGGCTCTAATTACCATGTTCAAAACCTCTAGTATAGCTTTCTTTATGGTTGAAATAAGTATAAGATACACTACCTTACTTATAATGAGATTAGATACACATTAATATGTGTATGACATCATCATTACACCAAGTTTCAATGTTTTGGTTATTAGATAGATCAATTGATAAAATTTAAGTATATGATATATCATTCATGGTTATTTAACAATGATAAATACAAGTTTGTATAGCACCGATATACATACATATGATAGGTCACCATATTGACGTTTAGTAAACAAGAAGATATCATGTATAAAACAACTTACACAAGACTTTTCTAGACCAAAGTCTATTTTCAATTTTTCTCATCTTCCCTTATACTTACATTACTTTTCTCTAACTCTTCTTCTTTAGTTTCTAAGTTCATTCTGACTGTTCTGCTAGCTTAGATAATTCTTTTACATCATCCTTTTTCTATTTATTTTCTTCCATTGTAATTATATACCCATCAAAATTTGGTTATTCATTCTCAATGTAATGTGCTTGTGATTTTATTAATGATCCTCTTTTAGATTTCCTTAAAGAAAAAGGTGTTTTAGTGTTCATTTGTATTTTAAAATATACAAAGATGTTACACCTTATATGTTAAGCTTTTGATCATTCATACCAAAAACTTTTCATAATGTGTTTCTCTCCTTTTTCTCATTTCCCATAAGGTATAAATATGGTTTGTATGGTTCTTGATGGATTCAAACATAGATTAGTCAAAGCTTATCCCTTTTATCGTGATGACTGATTTTTCGCTTCGCGCGCTGCTATTCCATGAGATAGGAGGAGATGCATGGAAAAAAGGATTTTATAACCATATAATTATAATGATTCACCATCTAGTATTAAGATCACTATGAAACCTAATGGTCTGCGAGAGTTTGAGTAAGGGGACTTATTATGCAAAGGAAAGACGCATCACCTCTAGTGCACACTACTGAACTTAAACTGCATTGTTGTGTAATTGTTTTTCTTTTCTAGGCCAGATTTTTATTTTGTGGTCTTTCCTAAACCTCAAAGTAAATATCTCTTTGTGAGAGAGTCTCTATCTCATTATGTCAAAAACCTAACTGTTCTAATGTATGAATTTTACTATTGCATTTATTGTACTTTAATATCTATGGATGTACTTTACAATGTAATTTAATACCCCAATAATTAAAGTCTACAACTAAAAAAAAAAGAACAAAGTTATTGTTGAAAGATTTTTGATATTCTAGTTGAACCCTAACAGATAATCATAAAATAATAACGATATCGCATTTTTCATTTTAAAAACATGAGAAAAAGATATGATTTTTTTGTGAAAAATATGCTTAGAAAATTTTTAGAATTCGGGCGTATGCACAAATTTTTTTTTGTATTTTTTTTAAAATGCATTTCTTATTTTAAAAAAAATATTCAGACTGAGTCTGATCCAACTAAATTGGTCGGTCCAGCCATGTAGGGCCATTTCAGCCCAATAGTCTTCTCGGGCTGGGCTGGACACAACATCCAGCCCTTTTTCCTTCCTACTGTTTATATGCAAGTGAAACAACCAGAGGAGAAGGAGAATGTTTAAAAATATTTAGATTGGGCATGACCCAACTAAATGTATATGACCCGTATTGTGAGATTAGATATATTGATCTACATCAACTCTTTTCTTTTTTTAGTTTAGTCCTTAAGTTAAAATTAACATTTTTTTTTAATATTTTTATTGACACAAACAATTATTTGATTAAATAATGATTTATTGTAATAAAAAAGTAGTAAACATTATTAAGAGATTAAATATCTTGATTTATATTTATCTTTAGTTTTTCCTTTTAGTATTTATTTATCCTTAACATCATTTTTTTCTTATATTTATTGGCATGAATAATTCTTTATTTATTTTACAAGATGCATCCATATGTTTTTTTAATATCAAATGAGAATTTCTTATGGCTAAAAACTTGCATGCTAAATCTATGGCTAGAACATAAAATTATTTAACTTGTAGGGAGTATAATAATTTATTAATTAGGATCCAATTAAATAATTTTTTATAATTACAAAAGAATTGGAATGTAAGAGTATCTCCAAGAGAAAAAGCTATTTAGAGAAGCCAAATTAATAATATGGCTTTTTAAATAGTATAAAAATTGGAGTTTTTATATTTGCACTCAAATGGAAAAAACCCATTTAGAGAAGCCAAATCTATTTTACTATATATAATATTGATATAACTATTTATTAATAATAAATAACTAATACAAGTACAATGAAAATCACTTTTTTACATAGAAATATATTAAACAACATTTGGCTCTTTTGATCAAACATGTAGGAATAACTCTTCAACTTAGAAAAAACTATTTTAGCTCTTCAATTTAGGGATAATTAGGAATAACTCTTTAACTTTCCCCTTAGAGCTATGAAAATGAAGATCAAAAGCTATTTTTTTTTGTCTTTTCCGTTAAGCTTTTCTTTTAGTTATTCCATTGGAGTTGCTCTAATAATATATAGAGATCCAAACACTATACTTATGGGATAGGGGTATGAAAAAAAAAAAAACCAAGTTATATCACATAGTACTTTGGATTGGAAAATACACATGATTTATGTCATATCCTTTGTTTAATGAGAGAGGGGTCAGATAGTTTATTATATAAATTTAGGTGAGAGGACTTCTGCTTGGTGGTGAAGTGCTCTGTTTGACACTATGTTTCAAAAATCTTTTTGAAAAAAATTAAATTTTTTTTATTTTAAATTATTTTTATGTGTTTTTAAATTATTTTCATATGATGATGTTAAAAATAATTTTTTAAAAATAAAAAAACATCATGTTGATATATTTATGAGGAAAAATCACTCTAAAAAACAATTGCAACTACACTACTAAACAAAAACTAAGTAGAAAGGATGCATTAAGAAAATTAATTGAAAAAGGATCTGAAATTGAAAACCAATTAATTAATAAGGATCACATTATAACAATTACTAAAGTGCATTGACTAATCAAACTCAACAATGACGATTGAAGACCAAATAATACCGACTTAATTGAAAAGCCTTTCACTAAACGGCATCGTTGATTGATTATCGCTCACTCTCTCTCTCTCTCTCGTCTTGTACGGAAGAAAAGAAAGAAACCGGAATTTTCCTGAAAACCCTAAAATGGCAGGGAGAAATCGCATCCCCCGAGAACTTTATAACGACCGGAGGGGATTCATCGTTGAACGACCATTCATTCGTGGCCATCCGATGCCACAACCTGCTTTCTTGGAGGAGGAACTTGAGATGCAGCATGCTGAAATCCGACGCCTCTTGAGTGATAACCGTAGGCTGATCGAAGATCGTATGGGTCTGCAACAAGAGCTTGGTGCAGCAAAAGAAGAGCTTCATCGAATGAATATTGTGATTGCTGAAACTCGTGGAGAACAAGATTTGCTTATCAAGAAAGGATTGAAGCTGGAGGCTGATCTTCGTGTGACTGAGCCTTTGAAGAATGAGACTGTACAACTCCGTGCGGAGATGCAGAAACTGAATAGTTCGAAGCAGGAACTGGTTGGGCAAGTCCAGGCCCTGAAACAAGATGTTGCGAGACTGCAAGCTGATAATCACCAGATTCCTCTTTTACGGGGTGAGATTGAGGGCTTGCACCAGGAGCTAATGCATACTAGGTTGGTTGGATTGTCGTGGTTGTTTGTGGTTGGATTGCCTATTTCTTTCTTCAATTGTAATTTTTTTTTTGTAGATCTGCAATTGAATATGAAAAGAAGGCCAACATTGAGTTGGTGGAGCAGAGACAATCAATGGAGAAGAGTTTGGTTTCCATGGCACGTGAAGTTGAAAAGCTACGTGCAGAGCTTTCTAGTTCTGATAATCGACCACCCTGGGGTGCTGCTGCTGGTATAACTGTCTTATATGTTTATTATTGTTTAGTTTAGCTGTTAACTGATGTGTTGGGATTCTTCTACTTGTTCTGTGTTTCTTTCAACTCTCCTGTCCTCATTTTGTCAATATCGAACCTTAATGTGCTAACTTAACAAGAGTCGAGATTAGTTTCTACTTCTGATTGTGATGGAAAGAGTCATCTACCCTCTCCTGCCAGTGCATCTACCATATAATTGATTTCCTATGCTCATGGGAGTTGGGATTGCCTATACCAAGCCTTCTTGTTGTTCAACACATCCTTATCCTGTCTATCTCACAGATTGTTGCTCATTCTTCATCAACTTAGCTGAAATCTGTAGTTCATTTTCCTTGTTTGGTTCTTTTCTGCACTTATAGCTTTGCTTCCAATCTTTTTAACTTATCTGTTTTTGTGGAAGGTGGATCATATGGGATGAAATTCGGTAATCCAGAAGGGTCTTTTCCTCCATATGGGGATGGGTATACAGCTCATTTGGTAGGTGTGCTCATATAATTAGGAATTCGGTTTCTGTTTTTAGTGATTACATCACCTAGTTGAATGTTCTTTGTTTTTTTTTTTTTTTAATTCCTTTGTTGTTCAGGGTGCTGCTGACAAGGGTCCTTTCTATGGCCCTGGTCCTGCTTCATGGGAGAAGCCCCGCATGCATCGTCGTTGAGATGGTTCTGTTCAAATCCAAGAAGTGCAAAGTTGTACTCTGGCTGCCTGTTCCTGCCAATATCTCAATTGTCAAGGAGTGTCTTTCATCTATATGTGTATGATGAATCAGTAGTCTTTTATCGATCACCTTCTTTAGTTATTCTAAAATGCTTTTCATAGGAATTTGTTCTGTTTTATTTAATTAGTAGAGACCTTGGTTTTCCATTACATAATATAACATTAATTTTCAATGTTGTGACTGCCCTTTTTAGCTTTAAGTGTTGATGTATATCATCTCATCTGGCTGAGCTGTGTGAAGGCTGGAAACAATTTTGTTTGATATTAGTTGCTAGGAAATCAATGAAGTAATGCCTGGAGGCATATAGTTAGTGGAACTACATGAGCGCAGCCAATTCTTTTGGTTGAACAAAATGTAGATTTTGAAGCTTACAGTTTTGCGATTGCAAGGTGCTCCAGGTGCTATAGATTAGCTGGTTGCTGTTTATTACATACGACAGTACAATTTATTCCGTAGGTCCAAGGTATTTAGGGCATGGCTTGCTGGAGAAGGATATGTTATGTTCTGAATGCATGTCATTCTGTGCAGTATGATTAGGACAAGAGAGTTGTATATCATAGCATATTGTGTACATAATTATGCAAATTTTCTGTTGGTATATGATTGGAGATCCTGCTGTTCCTTTCTGGCACATAAGGAAACAGAAAGTCCTTGTACCTGCATCAATAGTGCAATCATTCCATTGTCGTAGTTTCTCTTATGAGATACGGAGCTTAATCATGAAGTATAGGAGTTGCAGAATAAGATACTATTTGAAAACAAATGCTTGTTTAACAGCACTATGGTTAAAACTGCGTTGTTCTGCTCTAGACATTCCATCAGGCAAGAAGCTTGGGATGCCATGGATTTGAGATGGAAATATTCAGGTTCACATGATTGATAGAAATTTTTCTTGAGTTATCTCTTACATGATTTTATACGCTTCTATTCATTTTTAGTTTACAATAGAAGCATATGGTTTGGTACCCACAACTCCATATGAAGTGTTTAGCAGTATGGAGTACTGCAATAGAGTGGCTTTTGTAGAATGACTTCTGTTAATGTTGCAGGGTTGTGGCTTAGAGTATGTGTGCAGGGATTTTCTTTGATTTGCAAATGCTCTTTCTGTTTTTATACTCGTTTTACTAGGTCCTGTCATTTATTTTTGGTGTGGAGGATACACCATAGGGCATTGGTTTTCATTTTGGTGGTTCATGATTGGAGCTAATATGGACAAAGGAAAAGGACTAATGTCAAATTAGTGGGTTTAGATTGTCAAGTTGACAGATAGGTATGATGTGGTTAGCCATTCTAAAGCTTCCCATTTTGAATGGATTTGACTAGTAACCGGAGGTGGCTGTGTGGAGATAGAATTGGTGCAGCTTGTGGTAAAGGTATAGTATATTCTTTGGATCTTGGACATACTTATTGGAATGTATGCATCCCATTTTTCAGTACTTCAAAAATGTGTATCGAAATTGGATCGTGACATCCCAAGACTTGAATGTTGGATGGAAGTTATTACCAATTTCCTCCCTGATTAAAATTTCCTGGTTTTCATCCTATCTATGGTTGCGCGACAATGTTACAACCCTTATTTCATCACACGCTCTCTAATTCTTCGTCTGATATGTTCTGCAACACCATTTAGTCAAATATATAATGGTTGCCTCCATGGATACCAAGTCACTTCATGCATGAAGATAAAGCATGGAATTTCTGAAGGAAATGGGCATGTAGTGTTACAACTTACGAGAGACTGGCTACTATACGCTTCATAGGCAGGTATTCTGCTTCTGTTATGAGTTTCACAGATCTAAATTCTAGCCTCTTTCTTTAAAGCTAATTTTGGTGACTTCTATTCTTCCTACATGCTGTCATTATTTATTTGTTGATACTTAATTATTAGTTTAGATCTATGTAAGAGTATGTCGTTCAAATGAGTTGTAGGTGTCCAAGTTCTCATATCTTGTTGCAGTTTATCTGTACAAGTTGAACCCTTTTCTCTTTGGTTACATCTTTGCCAAGTAACTTTTAGGCTCATAGATATTAATTTTGCAGTTGAACCAGTATAGACATTTTAAGTTGGTGTTCAAAAGGCTACAAGGTGGATGACCGTCCCTCTCTTGCCAGAGAAATTGCAGAAGAGCAAGATAACCTCTAAGATGTTACTTGAGGATGGAAAAGGATTATATTTGGCAGGCTAAAAGTATTGTTGAATATATTGGAGGTTGTGATAATTACCTCTTGATGTTTACTTATTGAGACATTAATGAGGATTGGGTATGAGTATATGTGTTTGTAATATCAGGAGATTTTTGGGCTATATTAGATAGTATACTCAAGTAGCAGAGCTGGACTAAAGAGATCTTAGGTTGATGTGCTTTTTATCATGTCTATTTCTATAGAGCCATGAGATAATTCTAGCAATTGAACAATCACAACCATTCTTTTGGTATGGCACGATATATTTTGGTGGCCTTACTTTAATACGAGTGTAACAAACTGCTTGTTTTATCTCCCATGCTGACTCATATCAACTTAGATGATTTTTTTCTGATCTTATAACCTAGATAACAATCACCTTGTTACAGTTTTTGCTTTTTGATTCAAAGAAGATGCTAATCATATTCAGCTTCTTGTGATTGGACTATTAGCTCCTGCAATTTTAGTGTATTAGCCTCTTAACTATAATTGTGGTCTTACTTTAGGGGTTTTTATGTCAGTAATGGTGAGCAAAGGCAAAGATGTCTTTGGTTCAAAGGATATCTCAGGTTTTTCTTTGTCAGGTGTAAGCTCCAAAGGAGTCATCTGAACTAGAGTAGATTCAGTTAATGAGCTTTTCTGTTCAAAGAAGATGCTAGCGTAGTCAGCTTCTTGTATAAATTGGACTATTATTGCTTACAGTTTATAGTTTCCTTATGTTATCATAGGGCTTTTTATGTGCTATAGGTTCTGTGAGAAGTTTACCTGAAGTAGGGTTCCGGCATACCATGAAATTTACCAGTGTTGTGAAATGGCGATTGCATTATATTCAGGATAGGCATTTCTGCACCTAGTTATTGAGAATTATGTCAATAATTCAAAGAAACATTAGGTTCATGGCTCTGACAGTTGCTAGTTTCTTTTGTTTATTCCCCTGAATCTATGGTCATTTTTGGCAAATGTCACTATTGAACATTATTAGGCATGGTGAGCTAAGGTGAAGATGTTGTTGATTCAAAGGATAACTCAGGTTTTTCTGTCTGGTGAAATCATCAAAGGAGTCAACTAAATGAGTACGTTCAGTGAAACAGCCTTTGACATAAATTAAAGCAGCTAGTATGATTGTGGACTCAGAGATGGGTGTGAAATGTAGTTCCTAGGCTGCACAATTTATCTCTTTATCTGTTGTGTCCTGTTGATAATTTATTATCCTAGTTTGTTTGCAATTGCTTTTTGTATGCTGCTCTTGTATAACTTGACATTACCATATTCGGGATAACTTCTAATTTATACTATCTTAATGTTCTGCAGACGAAAGACTGATTCTAAGTGCGACGAAGGTTAATAATGTTTTTGAATCTCTCTGGTACTAGTCCCTTCACTCCCCACCCCATCAGGCAGTTTGAAAATGCAACTCCAATCAGGGAGGTACCATGGAGACTAAAAAGCATCCTGGTGGAGAAGAAGTCAGGTATTTATGTGTTCTGTGGCTCTATCCTTTTGAGTTCTGAATGGGATAAAATTGTGCCTTTCTTCTAGAATGATTTACAAATAGAAAGAGAGCAGTCATCTGTATTTTTATGAATCAAAACAGATTGTTAAAATCAAATTATTGTTGTCTTTTAATGTGTTTATTCCAATAATGTTTTCAAAGTCACCTCTATATTGCAACGATGAAACCATCAAATGACTTTTATGTCGAAATAGCTAGCTCCTCAAAACAGATGCCCTTCCACGCAGTTTTATATTTAATGGGCCAAAAATGGTGACTTAAAGGATTTATTTTTTTGGATGAGCAGGAGCTATCCCTCTCTTGTTATGTATTTTTCCCTCTTTTAATGACATAAATCTTTTACCAAAAAAAAAAAGTCACTGAAAATACATGACCAGGCCTTTTTTAAAATAGTATCCTTCTCCTCCCTTTCTACATCATGCTATCATGTTATCTAATATGATGTGAATCTCATGCTGGCTAGTATCTATTCTCAGGTGAAGGAAAGGGAGGGAGGAAGGAATTCTCGTGGGGATTGTCCGACCGAAACACGGTATTAAATCATTCAATCTAGTCAAACACTTCATTTTCGTTCTTCTTCTCAAGTGATGGGGAAAAGAGAGAAATTAACTTTTAACAGCTCCGGGTTGGACAGAGGAATCAAAAGCAACCTCCCAGAAGAACCCGGCACATTAATTGGTTGAGAATAATTCCTTCCTTAATCCCGCCTCCCTTCTTGAGCAACAATTCTAGATATTGTTCACGAAATCAAGGCTTGGGATCTGTTTGGTCAACTTTAGAGCAGAGCTGTACACTACTTTGAGAATGGTGGCTTACATGTTGAGCTCGCTCAGCGCCTCAAGCTCCACCATCTCCGAAGGGTGAACAACCTGTGAAGGATGTGTGGTGGGTTACAAGAATTGCCATGCATCTATTCTAGGTGTCAACGGCCAAGTGCTAACTGCTTAGCATCCCTACCAATAACAAAATTGTATCAATTGCTGGCTTGACAGGCCAGGCATCCTAGCTCATCTCTTCAACGTCACCATGATCGATGGAGGGAAAAGCTTTCAAGTCATGATGAAGATAGCCTCGGTCAGTTTTGTAAATGTCTTATCACAAGTAAAAATAAAATAATATCCAATTATTCTTTCAGGTTTATTAATTTTTATGATAAAAACTTTTTAATTTTTTTCATCTTATCAACTGTTTTTCAAACATGATATTCGGATGCTAAACTCAATTATTTTAAAGTTGGGAAATTATGAAATTGGATTTGATTTGATATTTTTGTGTTAGAAATTATGATGGTGCTCACAATGTTCTTATAAAAATTTGTAGCACCAACCTAGGTCACCTGATCCCCTTCAATGGCTCAATAAAATTATTTTAAATATATCCATAATCATCCAATTAGAATATATTAATTATGTATGACCATTAAAATATACTAATGCTAATCTCATTAATATATCAAGTACATGTTTAGAACATGAATTGTTATCTTTTAATTTTAAAATGTATAAAATTAGAGCTTTATTGATAAATAACTTGTTGAGCTACTTAATGCTATCTTTAACCGAAGATATTTAATATTATAAAATTCTATTTACTTAATGAATTTATATGATTTGAGTGAATTATTTATGACCATAAAAGATTAGAGCTAATAATTAGACAAAACATACATGACATGGTTAGAATAGAAACTGTCATCTAATTAATTTAAAAGTGATTAATAAAGCATGTTATCTATGTAATTTAATTTTGTAAAGGTACAAAATCCAAACAGGTTGCAAGCAAAATCCAAAATCTGTTGGCAGCTGAAAGCGTTTTGAATTGTCATCATGCATTGAAAGCCTTGCCACTTGAGCTCGTCAAAAATTGGCAGCAACGACAACTCAGTCCTCAACTTCTGTGTTGAAAATAAAACTGGGAAACATTGTAGTGATGTCCCTGCAAAATGAGTTCACACACCATATGAGTGAAGTACAGATTTAGAAATGCAAAAGCTCATTTCACTTCCAATGGAAGTTTTTGGGGAAAGACTCCCATATGTTCCACATCTATCTTTCCTCTTCTTTAGAAGCATTAAATCTAATCCATGCAAGATCACAATTTTGTCGTATTGGCAAAATCAAGGAAGTCAATTTGAAAAGAGAAATCAAGAAACAATTTTACTTCAATGCTGGGTGCTGACTAGAATCTATGCTGGGTTTAAGCGCAACAATCATTACCAAAACCTATGAAAATTAATGCCAAACAACCTGGTTAACAGAGAGAAATCATTGTCGTAACAAAAATGAAAAGGGGATCCTCAGGTTACCTTAAATAAGGAAGTGTCATATTTTTCAAGAGGTTTGGGTGCTGAGTAGCAAATGCCTTCCATTCTACTTTGTTAATTCTACCATCCCTGTCAGCATCAGCATCTGCAAATGTCTATAAGCCAACACTGTGAATTTCAAAAGCTTTGACAGGAAAGAAGCACACAAGGAACGAATTCTAGCATGGAAACCAGCTTTCTTCACCTTGTCAATGATAAGTTCAAGACTTTCCGCCGAGATCTGCAGCTCAGACTCCATCAAAATGGCATTTAGCATTTGCCGGACCTGAAAACTACTTTCCTGTTAGTGGCTAATCAACACATGAAAGAGTAGTATTATATGCACATGTTTGTGATTTTGATGATGCAATTTGGCTAATCATAATAGAAACATAGGGATACTCACCTCTTCCCGCTCGATAAATCCAGTCTGTCTCAAATCATACAACCTAAATGCGACTGCATGAAACCAAAGGAAGAAAGAAACCACTGGTTTTTAACAAGAAAATCTAAGCTCTAGTCACTTAAAATAAACAGCTAAAACAGCTTCATTCGCAAAACCACTTACAGTCAATTTTAGCCTCCAAAGGAGCGCGAGGATGAAAAACGTTGAGTACATGGACAAATTCTTCAAATTTAATTGCCCCATTTTTCTTCTCATCGAAAAGAGCATATAACTAGATGAAAAGGTTAGGTATGAGCTAATGAACTACAGATCCAAATGAAAGATGATTGAAAATCATGAGCTGGGTGGATAAAAAAAAGGAAAGAAAAAGAAAGAAGCAGCAGCAGCACGTATATATCCACCCCATGATCCACATAAGTTAACGAAATGCATTCTTGTAGCAAGCAACATGACTAGATTGGTGATCTTACATCCCAACAATCATTTGAAATTGCATGAGATTTGAAAAAAAGAGTTAGAGGTTGGCACACAGAGTCTACCCTGTCCAAGATGAGATTGTCACTAGCTGGAGTTTTCAGCAGGGCCAATTTGAGCTCTTCCTTCAAATCACAAGGGAAACAAGGACAAGTTCAATATATTAATTGACTTCTACAATGATTATAATATCCTAAAACACCCCCTTTATATATATCTATATCTATATATATATATTTATATTATTTGTGGCATAGAAAGTCCCAGATGAAATCATATAATACCCGTATGTGTCTTGAGCACAATTATTGATTCACTGCATATACTTATCTTACTTAAAATCACATCTTTCGGATTGCCTAGCTGCAGGGAAGTCCTTTTTATACGGATCCCCGATACTCCGATCAAATACGTTTTGCATTAAGTTTTAGCTAATACAGATCTGTGTATACGGCGGCCCAAAATTATCTGCATATGCTATACTAAGGAAATTGTACTTCTCTAAACTAGCATTTTAAATTAGGTCAAAGCTCTTGAAATCTATCTCTAATAAAGTACAGTACCAAGACATTTACAGGAAAGAAAAGAGGAAGAAATCTGATTTACTACTTTGTGGATAAGGCCATCATCAATAATAGAACTGCTCAACTTCTTGAACAAATCAAGCAATGCCTCGACTTCATTGACTGTAACTGCGATATCACCAGCACCAACAGACCCACAATGTCAAAAACTAAAAACCATAACCATTATTAGCTCATGACAGATTGGAAAAGAGGAAAACATACAGAGAGTTTTGCCAGCTATCTTACGGAGGTCATCAATGGTGTATTGGAGCTTCTTGGGAGGAAGGTGGTGATCAAAGCAAGCAGTAAAACTCAATACCACAGCTTGTATAATACCGATTAAAGGTATAAACACTGCACAAATTCTTTCACTTATTGCCAAAGAGCTTGAGCTGCTGTCCATTCACAGTTGTGTGCGCGTATATCATTAATGTGATTATGTGAACGTTTTGTGTGTATATATACCATTAATGTGATTATGTGAACGTTATCTTTTGGCCTTTTTTTTTTCTTTTCTTATGGGTTTCTCGAATAGTACACAAGCAATGTGAACTATGAAATAAAATTATATTTTTTTAGGAATTTATTATCGAAGATTTGATCTTTCTCAACCTTTTAGTTTACAACTCTTTAAAGTTTGAGTTGTTTCAAACCACGATATATCCAATTATTTAGCATTCAATGATAATTCACATGAACTAGCAGTGAAAAATCTCTTAAATTTCTACTGACAATTTCTACTATTTTCAACATTTCATGAGAAAAAAATCTTAATTCAAAGAATTTTGATCTTATAGTTTATCTTTTATATTGATGGATCTTATAATAAAGTATAAGATACCATTTCCATCATATATCTTTCAATTTGTGTCTTAGAACACACCTCTTCGAAGGTAAGTGTTCCATACAAAATAGATAAGAATCCATTCTTAGATTCTTCTATACTAGTCTATTTTGACATCTAGTCTATATACATGGATTGAAATAGTTTAAACAACCTTCTAAATTTATTTCTATAGATCTCCATATCAAATATATAGATTGCTTCTCCTAATTTCTCTATAGAGAATTGTTGGATAACAAAACAATTACTAATTAAAATAAAGATATGTTATTTCTTAATAATAATAAGTCATCTACATATATTATTAAAAAACAACACCACTCTTACTAGCCTTTTGAGAACACAAGGTTTAACCATATTTTTGATGAAGTTAAGTATGTTTATTATACTATCAAATTTGGATATTCCTATTTCTTAACACTTGCATTATACATATATATATATATATATATATATATATATATTACCTTTTATATTATTTTTTTCTCTAAATGACTCATTTAGACCCATTGAGTTTTATCCTTTTATGTGGATCAACCAAGTTCCAAACTTGGTTAGTACATAATCCATAACTTTAAGTCATTTATTGGAATAAATATCATATATTACTTCAAAGTATCTGACAGGCTCATCAATTATGAGAAAACATGTCATTTATAACTTCCATGTGAGATCTTTAACTCATTAATGAATGATAAGTCCCACTAAATTTATAGATATTTTGTGTTTTTAGGATTTAGGCTAAACATCCAATATTTTAGCCTTGAATATATATATTTCATCTGGATGTAGTGTTCTAAGAGGTGTAGAGAATCTTATCTCTTTTAGATAATCTTTGAAATATTTGATCAAATATTAACTACCTCAATCTAATCAAAGTTTTATTAAATACTTATTTTAATATGTATTTTAATTTTATTACAATTTATATTGAACCTATACATTTTAAATTCAGGTATATATAAACCATTGGTATAATTACCGGATACATAAAACATCATTATTTAGAAAGAGCAACATTTTCCCTAAATAATAAATTTAAATCCATTTAATACTAAATAAAATGAAAACAAAGTCTTAAAATACTGTAACTGTTAGAGAATGATATAAATCATATTCTGAGGCCTCACCTACAAGTTTGAGCTTTTAGGTGAGATGGTTCCTTAACATGGTATCAGAGCCTTATTGACCCAGCGGTCATGAGTTCGAATCTCACCACCCCCATTCTATTTGATAAAAATCAAGCACAAGGTAATATGGGTCTGTGTGCAAGTTTCAAGCCCAAAGGGCTTTCACTTGAGGGGGTGTGTTAGAGAATGATATAAATCATATTCTGGGGCCTCACCTACAAGCTTGAGCTTTTAGGTGAGATGGTTCCTTAACAGTAACAAAATAACAATTATAAAGTTATAGTATCATCCCATTAAGTAAAACAAAATATTTAGTTCCGATTTCTAATGCAACAACCTTTGCTTCATTATGAAATCGTAGATCCACTTTACCTTTAACGAATCTTCTACTTATTTTTAATTCAACACATAAACTAATGTCAATAGTTTTTGATAATTTTATATTTCAATATACTATATTTGAAAAACTATATTATAACCAAATAAACTATAATTAAGGGGTGCTTTCCCTAATTTCTTTTATATAATAACCAAATAAACTATAATTATTAAAACTCAGATCTGTTTTTTTTTTTTTTTAAATTATTAGATACATGATTATTAAATTATGCTTGTTTATATCATAACTTAAAATGTTACATGCTTATATATATATATATATATATATTATATCGTTTCTCTAAAGAAGATATAAACAGCTTTTTTTTTATTACGTGGTGATCGAGACATATCTGGACAAAGATTAAAGAGGAGGATGTCCTGACCCAGGCAAAATGATATCCCTTGTCACTGTCTATGAGCAATTGCCTGAGAATTATTGAAAAGATGACAAGGCATTGCTATAACTCAATTATTGACACCGCTCGTAGTGATTGCATGTCTTTCTGGGTCCATACCACTCTAATAATTCAACTTTTTCCATCAATCTGTTTCATGTTTTGATGCTAACGTCTATTTCTCTACTAACACCGTTCAGCCATGGATTTCTCATGCAGGGCTTTGAATTTTGTGCTAGGGTTTGATGGGGATGCCATTAGTCTAGCTAAGATTGTGTTTTTCTTTGGAATTTAGCATGCGTTCATGATGGGTTTTTGGTGTAGGATAGTTTTAGCCAACTTTCTGCAAGGTGATGAGTTCAGTACAGTGTTTTTTTGAATGTTCATTAAGCCAAATCAGGTTAGCCCATATATGGGTCTGATTTGAGCAACAAAGTAGAGACTTTGTATTAGGTTTGACTTGGATTCTGTTAAACTATATGTAGTTTAAAGAAGTTTGGATTAATTCAAATATTTTCTTACAAGAATCAACAAAATATTCTCCAAAAATTGAAAGGGAAATTCATTCCTTATTATTTAGATGAGCATTTAGCAATGAAGGAAGGAAACTAAATGGGGCTATCAGATCTGAATCCTAAACTTGGAAGGATTGTTTAATCCTAAAGATTTAATTCTCCTAGTCAAGGAACAAAATTGACAGGCAACTACAAAGGAGATTAATTTCTAAGATTGTTTTCCATGTTCTGAAAGGAAATCTGCAAGGAAAGAAAACTTTCACAAATTCAATTCCCATACAGATAAAATTTCCTAGGATTTTAAAAGTTGGTTAAGAAACCCTATAGTATCTAAGAAGGTGAATTTTGACCAAGAGAGAGTTAAGATATTTTACATTAGGGTTTGAGCTTATTAGTAAAGTTTTTGGGCCAGTTTTTGTAAGTGAGTCAATTTAGTTCATAAGGAGACATCTATTAAGGTTAATTTCAAGTGCTTCTATTTAAACAGATATAAACCCTATTTTTTTTTTTTATAAAAAAAGATCAATAATACTTTTAAACCTTTTAGTTTAATGTGTGTGAGAGATTCTTGTACTTTTTACTTTTTAAATGAACTGACTCTGATTTATTGTGATGTATCGTCACAATAATAATATTTTGGAACAAGTTTTTATTATCTCACACTCCTATTAAATATCTTTTGGTTTTCTAAGATTGATGTCATTCTTGATTATAGATCGCATGATTATGTTACAAGGTTCACATCATTTATTAAGTTTCTTGTTTAACTAAGTTAGAGGAATTAGAAATTACAAATTTGATTAAAATGTTTATTAATGAGGTGAATATAAATTTTTTAACTCTTCAGGTATATTTGGTATTGTGATGTAAATTGTTTTTTAATTGAATATTTATTAAAATAATTTTTTTAATTCTTAATATCAGCATATTAAAATCATATAAAAACACATTGATGTGAACCTCGTGATCATGTGGTCACACAACCCACAACCAAGATTGAGATTTGATATTGGAAAGACGAAATAGGTCTTATAAGAATGTGACACAATGAAAATCTGTCTCAAGGCACCAACACTATTAGAATAAGTAGAATGACACAACGAAGCCAGTTAATTTTTGATAAGTCAGATTCGATTTATTCAAGAACTGAAGAATGCAAGAATCACTCTCACACGTTAAAACTGAAAAAATTCAGATGTAATATTCATCAATGGCTGTCGAAATTTAGCTTACATGAGTTTATATAATTCTCGACAAATTAACCCTAATGGACCCTTTATGTGGACTTAAATAAGGTCTACTCAAAACTGACGTAAAACCCTAAATTAGAAAGTCCATGACTTAATCCAAACAAGTCTTAGATCCTATCTGAAAACAAAATATTAATTAACCCTAAACAAGTCTTGGGCTGTAGCTAATAAAATAAAATAAAACCTATAATATTAAATCCATGTTCTGCCATGAGAAGAAGAGAAGTAAAATATTATAGAGTTGATTCAAGACTTATTTATAGTTTTCCATTCAGTCCCTTAATCCTAAAAACAAAAGGAAAAAATAGTTATCCATGTTGTTTCAAAGTTGTAGTGGGATTCTTTTGTTTTTTTTATTGTCCTCACTTTATGATTGGACCCCTCTTGCACATGGACAAGATGTACTAGGTCTTCTTTTGATACTCCAATGGTTCTTGCAATTCTAACTTGGTTGAAACCTTCAAAACCAATACATTCAATGTTTCTTTCAATGTCTTTGTCTTAGACCGAGTCATTGGATCATTTGGAATATATAATGGTTCCTTGCTGATGTTTCTGTGTTGATCCATATCACACATTAATTTGATGTTTCTATCAACGAAAGAATATTTAAAAATCAATTTGAAAAACTTGTTGTAATGCAAACATAAATATTTAATTTAGAGATAATGTGTCAAATGTTGGGAGAATTTCATAGTCAATTATCCAATGAAGATGTTGATGAGCTACTTGTATTCAAATTTTATTTGTTCATTTCTGATTATAGAACGTAAAAGCTACAAATTATTGAACATATATTTACGTCAAATTAATATTTCTTGCCACAATAGTTCATATGTTTTCCAAACTATGACTCGTCAAGTAGTGAAAATAGGAGGGAGCTTTGATCGTCTCCCTTTGACAGGACTTTTAGTATCAGGAAAGTTACCGCCTCCATCAACAAGATCTTCAACAAAACCATCCTTGATTACTATCAAAGGATAATTTACCAGGTGCACACCTTCCATGTCCACAACTTCTTCACCACTGTAAACGTTCCACATTTTCTCCCCTATCAGAAACATCTTCTGCGCGCATCCCAAACTTTCAGGCTCCAGGAAAATTTCTTCAGCAAGTCCTGTGTGTTCATACCACAGTGACATTCGGTACGCTTGGATCTCACTGGGATCACTCATGGCCGAGCCGTTTCTGGGTTGGTAGCATCCTATTGCAATTTCAGTGTCACGTCTGCCGTCCATTGATCTTTGATTCACATTTGCAGATCCTATCAAAATGTAAGCGTCGTCCACTGAGAAAGTAAAACATAATTGGTTAGCGCATTATGATCACAAATTGTCCCCCCTCAAGTGATTCAATTCACTAATTTTATGTTTAGAGAGAGTCGAGCTCTACTCATACCGATCATGAGCTTGGAATGGACATAAACCATGAATCTCCTATGCTTCTGTGAATTCCAATATTGTGTCGAGGGATGAGGTGAATATGGATGAACAAAATCTCCCTTTTTCTCCTCTTCCCTGTTCGCGAGGCAAAAGAAGTTTAGATAATCTCTTGGGTGGCCTGGCTCGCCACTTTCTTGCAACGCTTCTCCGACTAGCTTGTACATCATCGCCATTGTTTGTCTGGTCCAATGCAATATGTCCTGAACTGGGTCGCTATCAGGCACCCCTTCAGGCCACATTGGTATCAAAATATACACCGCAAATCTCTCTTTCGATTTGATCTTACTCACCACCTTGAGTGCAATCTCAATAGGTATTAGATTTGTGCATCCACAGTGCCTGTCCTCCTCCCACAACTGACACCCTCCGATGAAATACTGGTTTTCAATGTATATAAACCTCTCTGCTCGCCGAATCGCCTCCACATAAGCTTCGTGTATACTTCGCTCCACCCTCATGTTTCTAGCCAGTTGGATTGCTGAGGCATGGTCGATTGAGCGAAAAACCTGCACTTTCCAGTTTCTGTCATTGGAAAAGCTTGAAGGAAAAGGCTGGTGTGTAAGATCTGGGATGGAGCTGATGGGGACTAATACAGAACCGTCGCCTTGCTTACTCCACCTTTGCTCGAAGTTGGTTAGCACATCCAGAGCAGCCTGACCTACAATACAAGCATGAACGTCGTGCCATGGCTCTCTAGGCCCTCCTCTGCGAAGACTGGCGCCAGCAATATTTGTCTGGTAGAAATCAAAACAATGTGATTCTGTGTTGAGTGTGTGAAACAAGGAATGTCTCTCTGTGTCGTAGCGGCCATCGCAAAGGTCCAATCCACCGACGAAACTCATTATTTCTCGCTCACTTCTCGAATTAGGTGCTCTGGCATCCACAGTTATAGTCTTCTGATGATGTGCGAAGAGAGTGGGGAGCTTGTGGTGCAATCTTGGGCATAATTTGCAGATTACTTTAGTGTGTTTGAAGTAAGCAAAGGCATCCTCATCGTGAATTCCCATTACACCTTTGTTCTTGATGAATGGCAAGGATGTCTCATCGTCCCAAAGCATAACTCTCACTGCCACACCTTCCTCTCCTTTTCGCTTCAGCAACTCTCCAAGCTTTACCCCTCTAGCATGACGCATGTCAGTTTCAGGATCCCTAACCTGTCCAAGTTTTAGTTTCTCATCAAAACAAGAAGAAAAATAAAGGTCAAACTAACGGGGCTATATATATATATATATATTGTGATAGAGCTTCACTTACTAGCACCATCTTAGGATTGAAAGACCAGCCTGCAATATATATCAAATGCTTAGCTCCTTCAATGGCTTTGTAAATATCCTCCCATAATTTTCTAGGAGATCCGCAAAGATCAAATGGAGGCCGAAAACTCGAGCAATGGTGAGCATCTTGATAGAGTGTAACATGACAGTTGGATCTTAGAGGAAATGTAGCGTTTCTTAGTCCCTGGAATTCACCATTGTCGAGTATTTTTGCCCAGGTTGTCTCCAGTTCCGCTGGTTTAAACCATAACATGAACCTGAGTTTGAGTTGAGGATTCGGCTTTCCGTTCTCCATGACCAACGGAAAGAAGCCACTAATTAAGCTTGCCTCGGTGAAAGTCTTATGCGCTTGGATGTGGATTTTTCCCAAGATGGAGCACTTTGTTTTCATGGTGATGATGATGGTTGAATCCAGAGGGTGAGCGCAGAGAATCTGGAAGGTTTGATTCCAAACTCGATCACATTCATGGCTTGTCTTTGCTACCTTCTTGTTGCCTATCTTGATAGTCACGTAAGTGGGGTTTCCATTCATAAATAAACACTACAGAACAGAGTTTTGAGCAATAAGTGAGAATTTATTAAGACATTCTTGTTAATTTTCACTTAATCAAACAATTTATAACAGCCAACAACACACACACGTATTAACCTGGGCCGACCTTGCCAAATTAAAAGAATAAAACGAAATGTACCCTCTCGAATGGTGGACTACGTACTTACATTGAAGGGAAATGGTGGTGTATAAGGTGTTGCGTCAAAGATGGTAGCTTCTAGTGTTCCATGGAGGAATTTTTGTTTTCCTACCATTGCTAGCTAGCTCGTCTTGCCTTGAAACAATAATCTCTCGAGAAACAAGGAGAGCTACGAATCAAAATGTAAATTCAGTTCTGCTTTCGCATATGTAAGAGTTGTAAGTCGATCGTACCATGCATTACATATATATATATATATATATATATATACATACATACATATATATATATATATATATATACATACACACACACACAATTAAGTTAGAAGCAAAATGAAAACTTGGAATGCAATGAATTGAATATATTTAATAGATTGATAAAACTTGTAAGAATTTCCTCGCATTTTGCTAGTCTTGGAGTCAAATTAACCCTCTATCGACTTTATTTTACTTCACTTTCAAGTCTCTTCACCTCAAATCATACTTTTCGTCTAAGAACAATATCATACATCCACATGTTTTGAGTGATCCTTGTGTTAAATACAGCTCACAAAAATTATATTTTTTTATTGGTTAGCTATAAAATAGGAATTTTAAAAGATTTCAACGTCTAAAACTTGTATTTCTCTCCTATTATTTATTATTTATTTTTTTTTGGTGACTTCTTTTTTAGAGAGAGTAACGATTGTTTTCTAATATATTAGCACCTCCAACTTTATTGATAGTACTTAACATTATTTGAATTCATAAATCTCCATGAAAAATAAGTATTATTCTTCAATAATACAGCAAATTTGTGGTTGGAATGTATAGAAAATAGCTTCTTTTTTCCTACTATGCGAGTGCATGACACAAATTAATTGATGGGTATATGATAAAGTTTTCATGATATTCTTCTTATAAATATTGTTGGTATGATAATCTCTTGCATCATATCAATCAATATGAAGAAAAAAAGAAAAAAAACAATTAATTATTGTGCAAGAAATTGAAAATGATGTAAGCTTATTATCGAAAAAATAGTGATTTGAATAACAAAACTAAGGAATGAATAATAGTTAATAAATAATTAAAATATTATTCTTTTTTAGTGCCCTAAAGAAAAAATATAAATATTGTCATAATTTAATTTTTAACTTTTTCTCTAAATATATTTAAAATCAAAAAACTATATTCTTGATGAATTTGTGTTATTTTCAGTATTTATTATAACATGTTCAACTTTTAATGCTCTTATTTTAAAATTATTAGTTAATTTTATTGATTCGTTGGCGTTGCTTTTTTCAAAAAATATTAAAATACAAAAAGTATAAAAATCAAAAATCAAAAATCAAAAACCAAAATATTTGGATAAAGAGATTAAAATGAGAAGAAAAAGAATTGAAAAATAAAAAAACCATAAAAAAGTTATTCTCACCTTCTCCCGGCCCTCCCTCCTAGGAGCATCCATCAACTACCATCAACATAAATTCCAGCCACCACCAAGAAGGGAGCATCCACGACACATCCAGTCGGTCCAGTTTCTCCCCTCTCACTATCTACCCACTTACTACAATATGACATAACTAGCAAGGATGATCACCACATGGGCCTCTCCATGAACACCAACAACAACTTCTGTATACTGTGAGCTCAACTGGTGGCATTGCAACTTTTTCTTCCGGCCTGCTTGCGCGCAACCTGTTAATTTTATAGATTCTAAAATTAATAATTATGTAAATTTTCAATGATTATTATATTAATAATTATAAAACTCGAATCTAAAATCACAGGAGAAATGAACTCTTAGTCCCTAACTTTTATCACCGGACCAACTACTGGATAGTTAATGGCCTTGCAACCTTTATTACTCTATGTTGTGATAGTAATTGTTGTGTTTCATGAGAGTTTTTTTTTATATGAGAAAACCTTACTCCTAGAAAAGTAAATGTTGTGAATCCAGGTGAATGAGTAAAATCCTAGTTATTTCAAATCCAGATGAGTGAGTAAAATCCTGGTTGTCCCATCACAGCGCTCTTTGAAGACTATGTGAGTAAAATATTAGTTGTCCCATCGCACCACGACAACCATTATAACACCAGACAACCCTTTATCCATGAACCTGTAGCAATCTACAAAAGTTGAGGACAGAAGACAGAAACCAGCAGTGAACAAGGAGAGATAAAGTCAAACCTTAAGGTGTTCAAATCTCTTTCCTCGAGCAGTGGTGGATGTCATCGTGAGGTTAGGAGTGAAAAGGAGATCGAGGCGCTTCAGATCTAGTAGCCTACCTTTATCGACATACAAAACCATGCACTGGTAGGGGTGGAGGAAAGTGGTACATGGGCTATCAATGTTCCAACAGTCTTTCAGCGTTGATTTCAGTATATATTGTAAAATTCAAAAGCCTCGATCGGGAGATCGATATATAAACTCAAATTATTTTTCTACAAATTCCTATAAATTATGAAATTTTAGAAACAAATGCTTATTCTTTTATATAACATTTGAATTGTTTGGACACTGTTAATTTGGTTTGCTGTGTGTTTTGCTTTTGAAATAACTTGATAATTTGTTTGGGTTGTGAATTTTTTTTTGAAAGGATGTTATTTCTATTTGAGCATTAAATGTTTGATTTAAGGATTATATTTGAATTTTTGTTGATTTGAGTTCTAATTTTTTATTCATGGATTATGTTTGGGTCTGATGTTTATTTGCTTTGAGTTAAGTTAATTAGTAAATAACATGTTTTAATTTGACATTTTTGTTGAGATTATTGTGTTTAGCCAACATGGTTTTGGTAAATAACTTGTTTTAACTTGATGTTTTGTTGAGATTAAACATGTTTTGCCAAACATGGTTTTATAGTATTTTCAAGACAATCTTACAATTAATTTTGAATTCTCCACTTAATTTTAGCCCTCACTTATTTAATATTTTGAATTCTCCAAAGATCAATTAGCAAATATTACACTTGAGGTGTTTGTAAGACTAAGGGAGTTGCCTGGAATTTATTCAAAACCAAATGTAAACTGACTGCGTTACAGTTTAAGGGAGGATTTGATGGTTTTGTTGCTGACTAAGGGTGTGTTTGACATTGCTTTTGCTTTTGCGATTGAGGTTGAAAAAAAGCAGTTTAAAAAAAAGCGCTTTTACTATGGTTCAAAATAAGCAGTGAAGTGTTTGGTTAAAACTGTGGTTGAGTTAGAGGTTGAGAAAAAAGCAGTTTTGGGTGTTTGGTTACCAAGCTTTTCATATTGCTTTTAACTTGTGAAATTACTTTAAAGGGTATATATATATATATATATATATATATTTTAAATATTGTAAATTTAATAGTGTAATTAATATAATGTAATTAATAATTCATGAAAAAAAATATTATTTTTTATTCTCCCATCAAACTACTTACAATTTCATCACGAATAGATATTTCCCTTCCATTAGGACTGATCTGTATCTACACATTTTTTTAAAAAATATATATTTAAAAAAAATGAGCTGGGCCGAGGGCAGCCCAACCAAATTGGGCCTAAGCCCAACTGTGCTGGACTTGGGCTGGGCCGAGTGCAGCCCAACCCAAGTCCAACTTCAATAACGCGAAGAAGTGAAACGGTACGCTGCACTGTGCACGTCTTCTTCGCGTGACAGTGAGCACACCTGTGGACGTGAAATAATTCACGTGCACAGTAGCTTCCGACCGACCACCAAGATAGCTTCAACGGACGATACCGACGGGTAGAGGAGGCCGATGTGGTTCTTCCTGTGGTGGTGGCGTCTGAAATGGTGGCCTATGACAGCGTTGGAAGGTTGCGGTACTGTTCACCGACCACGACGAGAGCTTCAACGGAGGATACCGACGGGTAGAGGAGGCCGGGGTGGTTCTTCCTGTGGTGGTTTCATCGTAAATGGTGGCCTGTGGTGGCCGGAGTCAACGATGAAAGCTCCCGGCTTCCATGGCTGTTTTGGCGAGAGAGAGAGAGAGAGAGAGAGCCATGCACAGCCTTGATCACGACATGCAAAATACCAGTTTTTTTTAATTATCGAACATAAACACACTGTCAATGGATTTGTCACAAGGGCAGGGGTGAGTTTTGTTCGGGTTTGAATGTGTATCGTGTTTTTAAAAGCTGGAATCGGGGTTTTAAAAGCATGTATTTTCTGCTTTTGTGCAAACGACGTTTGTATTTAATTTTTATATGGGTCCCACGGTTTGTGTTTGACACTAAACCAAACACTACAATGCAAACGCCGTTTGGCAATCGTGGATAGCACCACAATGCCAAACGGCACTTAGCTGTTGTTTGTCAGTTAATAAATGTACTGATTCTTGGGACTTTTGCTTTCCTTGTAACCAAAAGATCACATTATTTATGATTCCTTGAATTTCTGCATTGTTTATTATGTAAAGGTCAATATAAAACATCAGTTTCTTGACTTCAATAATACAAGAAAAAGAAAGATCTTGTGTTTTCAAATGTTCATTTCTGGGCAGTGAAGAACTCACAGTTTATAATGCAATATATATATATATATATATATATATATATATATATATATATATATATATGAAACTTATGTCAGATGTTAAGAACATTCTTCTCATAATATATTAGATATTATGAATTATAAAAAATATCAATCCAAATGAGCATGGATAAAAATATGAATTGAATTAAATAAAAGCTATAATCATTAATAATTATATGTGTGTGTATAATAATGAAATCGTTTTCAAAAAATAAACAATAACATGCAAAATAATATATTAAATAATGCTAATCATGTCAAAACTATGTCGATTATTAAAGTAGAGAAGTGTGTGATTATATGTTTGTATTTTAGTTGTGATATTTAATGAAGATTGTTTTTTATAATTTTAGAATGTGAAGTGTAATATAGTTATTTCATATCCAAAAAATATGAAACAATTCATGTAAATAGAGATTATATATAGTTATCACACATCAAAAAGTTAAAAAATAATTTGAAATTTTCACTTACTAATGTTCCATCCTTTTCAAAAGAGTGAAATTTGGTTCTGCCAATCTTCATCGAATAAAGTGGTTCATCGATTGAATGGCCCTGACAAGGATTCAAAACAAGATTATCCAGCAACATGTTTGGAGGCAAAATGACAAGGAAATAAAACAAGGTGATTTAATGGAAGAAAAAGGGGTGGGGGATTTTTAGAAAAGATGTAACGTTGCTAATATAAACTTTAAGATATAAAAAGAAATACAAATGTTAAATTCTTCACTTTTCATCTATTATTTTTTATTAATATGGATGTCCGGATCAACTTGTACGCACCTCGACTAATATCTTGGTCCTGAAGTTAACAGCTATTTAAGTCTTTAATAATTATCATATTAGCAACCACAAGGCTCGAATCTGAAACTACAGAGAGAGCAAACCTCTTAATCCTAAACACCCGTCCATTATTTCTCTTTACATTATTTCTCTTTACATGATCTTGTCAATAACTATTGATTAATACACCTACAATATAAAATTAATTTCCTTTTTTCAAAACAAAAGATTGGATTTTGCATTTTTAACATTTATTTTTCAAATTAGTTCTTTATTTTATTTTAAATTTGAATGTCGGATTTTTATTTATTGGATTCTTTACTAGCCAAGTCAACTATATCATATTTGAACAAATTTTACTTAATTTAATTTTAAACTTGAATTAAATAAAAAAAATCAAATAAAGAGGTTTAGAAATAACATTTTCATACAGGAGGGTGTACTTAGAGGAAATAAACTTCTTTAAATACCAAATGTTAAAAATAATAATAATTAATTACAAGACAGAAATATTATAATCCTTATCTTCTCCTCTATGTGCTGCATGCAATAATTAGTGAAAGAACATGTGTTGCTTTTCTGATGTGCCACAAAAAAGTAAAAGCATACAATTATAAGAATTTCGCTCTGCACTCACTTCGTTGCTACCACCCAACACGCAAAAAGTTGTCATCGCTGCCATCCAACATGCAAAAAGCTGAAACATTACATTGCCATGGCCATGAAAACTCAATGATCTCACTGGATCAGCATCTATTTCTTACATGGCAACAGTTCATTGGATGGTTGTTTAGCTTCCAATAGCCATATGCCAAAGGAAATCGACTTTCGTAACGTGAAAAGGAAAGCAAGCTCAAGTTTAGAAATTGGAAACACGGCACGTTCCCGGGCCGGCCGGCCATGGTGGTACCTTGCCGTCTCTTTATCATTGCCGTCCCTACTACGCTTAGTGTGTTCTTATCATCTGCACAAGAACCCAGATCATGCTCTGTTGAAGAGCAGTAGATACTTGTAGGCTGATTGAAAGGCTAAATACTTTTTATTTATTTTTGGTTATCATACATAAGACTTTTATGTTATAGCTTTACAACTGAGTTTTTAAGCTTAAAAAATAATTATATAGTTAATAATCTGCCTAATTAAAAAATACATAAATGTCAGTTGATGTTTTGTTGTGTGTATACACACAAATTATTGTGGATTTCAACAGTAAAATTATTATTTTACCCATCGAGTCGAAAACATTTAATACTTGGAACCGGAGGTATTTTCGGCATTTCCAAGGGACATGTTTGGTAATTTCATATTGTTGGGTTTTCTAGTATTTTTCATTTTAAATTGCACAGTGAAATTACCATTTTATCCCTGAGATCTAACAAAAAGATAAGGAATAGTGGGGTTGTTTTCGCTTTTCACATATTCATGCACAGTACAACTACAAAAATACCCCCCAAAAAAACAAAAATGAAGGCTTGGAGCGGGGGGCATTCTGGTACTTTCATGACCATTTTTTGTGGTGATCGCTGGGGCTAAGAGTGTATAGGTAATTTTTTTTTATTTATTTTTTTGGAATTGGTGCGAGCACGTCGTATGGATGTGCTAGCAGTGATTCATGTACACGTGCCTCTTAGACGATGCATGCGGTGACTATAGGTCATGTAAAATGTCTGGTTGTCATGTCAACATGTGTGCTTCCATGTCCTCTCCCTTCCGGTGCAGCGCGTGGTGGGCTAAGGGAGACGGTCAAGCGCCGATGGATGGTTTTCATTTTTGTCTCCCTTTTCTCTCCTGCCGCCGGAAAATACAAGTTAGTCCTTCATGTTTGTGGTTGTTTTATTTTTGTCCCTATACTTTTGATTTTGGTTTTATCCTTAATTTCTTCAATAAAAATATTGATTGTTTTCAATTGTGCCCTTCAATTGAAATTGATTATATATGTTGGTTTACATTTGAGTTATTATTCTTTTGATTTTTGGTTTTTTTTGTTCCTTTAATTTTTTTTGGTATGCAGATTTTAATTTGTTTTAATTTTGTCCTCCAATTGAAAATGGTTATATATGTTATTTTTCATTTCGGTCCTTATTCTTTTAATTTTTAGCAAAATTACACTTTTTTTGTTTTGATCCTAAAGTTTTTATGTGTTTCAATTTCTTCCTTAGATTGAATTTTTTTATTTGGTTAATTTCTTTGGTTTTTTCATTCCTTCTTGAACAATATTTATTTTTCACCCGTATTTATGCATCTATGCTTTTAGTTTTTGTTTTAAATTTTTGTCATTTTATTTTTTGTTGGGGTATTATTTTTTCCTGATCAGTCCTGAAATTTTAATTTATGTTGGTGATCATTTTAAAACTAATATTTCTCCTTTTTTTCTTTGTTATTTTTTTGTTGTTTTCTGTTATTTTTATTTATTATTCAGATCAGATGATTTTATTGTTTCATTGTTTGCACAATATAATGATAATTTTAGAGATTATTTTTTTATTGTTTTTTTATAAAAATGTTTTTCTTTTTTTATTCTTTGATGCAATTTAAAGATTTTAATTTTTTAGGAAATAATATTGATAATAATTTTAACAGTTATAGTCATGATAATGATGACAACATAACGATGGATTTTCAATTATGTTCTCTTCTTTTTGTAGATGAAAAATGAACTACTTATTTTTGTTATTTGGTTATTACAAGTATTTTCATAATTTATATTTTATTTGTTTTGTTTAATTTAAATTAGATTATAAAATTAACTAATCCTAATACAGTGAATTCAATAATTTAGGTCTCTGAATCTTCTTGCTTTTTTAATGATGATGATTATTCAGATAAATTTATATCAATTTAAAATTTATATATTTTATAGAAAACTCACACTTCACAACAATTCTGCATGGATTTATTAATTTGCTCAAATTTATATTGTATTAAAAAAAAATATCACACGATTAATTTTTTTTTTTGCGTTGTATGAATATAAATGAGTTTAAAAACACCATATTCCATGCTAAGGATGAATGTTATTCCTAGCCTCTCGAAAGGATACATTCTTCTATACTACACAAGCCCTTCAACTTTTGTTAATACATTAAGTATATATGCAAATGCTTATTTGGATTAAAAGAGGGAGGGGAGATTATCTTGAGTTTACAGATTGTCTAAATAATGTTCATATCAAGTTGTTCTGTGTGTTATAAGTGTAAATTGTTCGAGTAAACATCTATAAGAAAATGACTAATATCTATAAGTGTATCTTATATCTTTTGTAGTAATAAATTCATAAATGTATTTGGAATTAATGTTTGCATAAATGCATGATCGTCATGACTCTTCATTTCATATAATTTGCATTCCTTCAAATTCACTATCCAGCTATATATTTGAAATATATTCGTTAGAAAATTGCAAACTTTTAAGCCATTTATAGATATGAAATCGTTTTTTTTTTATTTAATGCATATATGGCTTTAGGATTTGTGATACGTACCTCATCATTAAGCAAATCCATATTATAATGATCACAAAATAAAGTTATATTCATTATAGCTTTTATATATTCTTTGTTTTTCCTTTGGCATTAATGATCATGTTAAGAATATTTTCAAGCACATTATTCTTGATATGCATGACATCTAAATAATAACAAATAATATTAGTCTTAGAATAAGAAAGCTCTCAAAAAACACTTTGTTTTATATAATTATAAGTCACGTCAAAACTAAAAAGTTATGTTTACTAAAATGAAAGTCATAGACAATATCCTTTACTATTATTTGTTAAGATGAATGTCTTATTGTTTTCAACATATTATGGACAAGCTAATTTTTTACATGTGTTCCATTTAGAAACCATCTCATATATAGGAAAATAATTTATAAGTCCATAACAAAGTTGTTGTTTTTTTTTAAAAAATAATCATACATTAAAGCCCTAGATAATGATAATTGTTTCAAGTCATCGATCAACAATTAAAGACAAACCTTATTATTCCTACCTAGACTTTAAGGATCGGGTATTAATTAAGAATATGAATTCTAGTCTCATACATATCCCTTAAAGCAAGTTGTAAATTGTTAAGATGACTAACTAATACGAATAAAGTGCAACAAATAACCCAAATAGTTGAACTTATTTGTATAGAAACATAGTTCCAATAAAAACTAAAGATACATCATTTTAAACTACTTCAAGCTTCACATTAAAATGATGTGCTCGACTGTCTTCAAAGATATAAACAACATTTGCAACCTAGGAGTGATTAGAAAGTATCTCAACTTTTTGTATGTCACAGTCCTTTCCCTGCCATATTGGATTTATACCAAGCATGTTCATAGGTTTTACACCTAGTTAAATTTACATTTTCAGTATAGTACAACATGCAAAATTTTAGACACATATCAACTTTTTAGTATCGTATGCCAAGGGTTTCTTCATGGATTTTGCAGGATAAAAGTTATCTTTCAACTTATTCATTTCAAGTAAAATATTGTTTCTCATTCAATTATGTTATCATAATCAGCTTCACTTGTATCATAATCTAGATTTATAATAAACACTTGTACAACAACCAATAATTTATTATTATTTATGCACTCATCTTATAATGGTTCATTAGAATCTATTTTTATAATAGTTGTATCTATATTTGGTTTTTCATCTACACATGAACCTTCACCTGAATAACCATTATTTAGTTTTATTGCAATGATCATCATACTCATATAACAATTATTATTATCATCGACAAAATCATGTATGCTGTTAGAACTAGATGTTGAGGTGAAATCCTTTCTAACATAGTCTTGTAAGGAACATGGATTCTTTATGTGCAAACTAAGACAAATACTTTCAAACAACTTTTTTTTTAAATCCATCGTCACAACATCTGGTTGGAACTTGATTTTACACTTCACACATTCATCTACTTCGGCATCCACTAATATTCTTCATATTTAAAAGTATAAAATTAATAAAACTTTCAATCTCTCTATAATAATCTTCCTTACACTACTCTTGAGATAAATCTAGATACATTCACAAATAATCATTAATTACATAGAAAACCTACATAGATTAATAATGACAATTTTATTATAATGTAGCAATCAATTCAAAATTTAACTTTGGTAATTAAAAATTAACTCATAATCTAATAACCAATTTTTTTTAAAAACAAATATAATGATGAGTAAAAATACCAACTAAATAAACCCAATTAATGGTAAGTAATTGAATTCAACTAATTATCTATCATTTGTTGAATTGAAAATTATTCAAAAATCAATTACTCCAAAGTTTCCAACTTAACAATAAGATTAACAAAATATGTTTGTTATCCATTAAATAACCCATAATTGTTTTTCATCATAACACATTTAAGCTATAAAATCAAAATTAATTACATCAAATTACAAACAAACTCAAATTTGTTCATATCACAAACAAACCCTAAAATATAAATTAAGCTTTAATTCGAGAAGTTTGAAAATATGATTTATTACTTTCCTTTTTTTAAGGATAGTGTCCAGGATTTTTTATTGAAGTATTCAAATCAAAAGGCATATGAACAATGCATTCTTGAGATCATGAAATAAAAAAATAAATATAATTTAGATCCTAATAGAACTCTGACAATCACTTTATAAATCCAGTTGTCAATAAAATATAATTTAGGCCTCTCCTCTCTTACATTTCCTCTTCCTCTCTCTAACAACGTCACCCCCTCATCTCCTTGTTATCACTCTTTAAAAGGACCACCCGAAGGTCAAACCTCACAAAAGCAAAACCCAAGAACGTGATCCACGGACCGCCTCCACCGGAATCTGGCCGGAAACAATGACAAACTACGGCACAATCCCAAGCTCTTCATCACCGGGAACCTCCACGAAACTTGAATACATTTCTCGTGCCAAAGAACGCGTAAAAGCTGGTCTGGGCACTCGTCAGCCATGGAAAGTGATGTTCAACTTCAGGTCTTTTAACTTCCCTGGCAGTCTATCAGATGCAGTAGCAAGAGCTAGAACTAACATCGCCTACTTTACTATGAACTACGCATTAGTAGTGTTAGTAATCTTGTTCTTGAGCTTGTTATGGCACCCTATCTCTCTCATAGTATTTATTGTCATGGGAATTGGTTGGGTGTTCTTGTACTTCCTGCGTGATGAGCCCCTTGTGGTTCTAGGCCGCACCATTGATGATCGTGTGGTGCTGATCGTGTTGGGGGTGTTAACCATAGTCTTCTTGCTGTTGACTCATGTAACTTTGAATGTTTTGGTTTCACTTTTGATTGGCGTGGTTTTGATTTTGATTCATGGGGTTATGAGGAAGACTGATGACTTGTCCTTGGATGAAGAAGCTACTGGGCTGCTGAGTACTGCTCCTTCCGCCGGCGCCAGTGTCGGTGCCGGATCTCCTTCTTCTTGAATTAATGGTGGGTGCTTTTGAATTGAGTTTCGTGATCTTAATTTTATTAATAAAAAGATTAATTTTATCCTGTTTGTTAATTTGGTGCTCCTTCCATATTGTTTTGGCTTCTTTTTTTATCCTCCCTGTATTGGTTTGGAATGAAGTTGACGTTATTTATTTTGGAACAATCATTGATTGAGAGGTGGGGTTGGGGTTTGAGTGGTGGATGAAGGAAGAGATGGCAAGTTCACTGCCTCGTAGGTCCATGACAATAAACTCCCTTTTGGTGGAGCATGATTTGTTGGCTACACCGTCACATATCCCAACTAGTTTTCTTTGCAATTCTATCCATTATCTGAGTTTTGTGTGTGTATCATCTCGCACAATGAAACAATCAATATCTCTATCCATGCGTTTTTAGGATTGTGGTTGAAGTTGTTTTTGAAATTACGATAGAAAAATGATTTGGAGCTTTAGGATTGTCTGTCATTGCAGATTCACAGTTAAAACAATCTATAATCCCAACAATGCAAAAATCCAAGGTTAGTAATTTGTATTGCTATACATAACAGCCCAATGAGTATTGCTGTCTTTAATTGTTTCAATATACTACATTGATTTTTCATTCTTGAATTGCAGATTACATGAAATCTAAAAAACTATAAGCTGCATAAGATATTTAACTTATGATTTTACGATTCGAATTCTAGCACTCTTCGGCTGGAAAACATAATTGAAAGGTGTTCTGGATTGCTTAAGAAAAGATGGGGCATCCTCAGAAATTCTTCCTTTTATCCAACTAAAAACACAAGATAGAATCATCATTGCTTGCTGTCTCCTTCAAAACTTATTAGAATGAATATATGGGAAATGATCCTGAGGACGCCTACACTCATCTGCTTGTAGAAGAGGATCTTGGTAATGGAAATGACATGATTAGCCGTGTAAGAAGTAGCGATGAATGGAGAGAAAATCTAGCAGAACATTTGTTTGGATTTTCTTATAATATGGGTTAGAAAGGGAAACTACGCTAATGTATTCATTGGTTTGGCAGAGGAAATGGTAACAAAGCTGATGAAAGTCAATTTAGACATGGAACATTTGAAAAACTTGCCCTGAATGTGACAAGAACAAGCGTAAGAGGTTGAAATATAAAAATACCAAACCGCAGTCGTTGAAGTGGATGGCAAACAAGTCCTAGTGAGTGGTTAGAATGTATTTTAATTAATTCGATAGATTGAGAATCTGCAGAAAACCATTTCCAGTCGCCTGCAATTTGTGTTTGGAAAGGATAAAGCTGCTGGAAACTTGTCCTCGAGCGGTGATGATCATGTAAATGATCAAGTTGAAATCTTTGACTTCCCCTGTAAAATGGTTGACGCAATGGATCAAGCATCTACGGTCTTGTTTGTTAGTATGTTTTAAAAACTATAAATTAAAAAAAATTGGTAGTTTTATATTTTTGAATAACAATCAAAGCATGTAAATAAATAAAAATATTAAATATTAAAAGCATGTTTTAATTGATATTTACTACCCAATCTTTAATTAAGATATGCAAGGACAAAAATAGTTGCTGTACTATTATTAATTACAATATTTAATATAAACTAAAATGAAAAAGATATATACAATTATTCTTTTAAATATGGAATTTATATAATAAGAATAAAATAATTTTATTATATTTTATCTTTCATCAACAAATAAGATACAATTATAGAAGCTATTTGGCGCGACGTTTCACCCGCCGCGCCGCAACTTTTCAATTTTTATTTTATTTTAAATGAATATATTTTGGTGTTTTGCTGATATCAAAAATATTTTTTTAGTCATTTGGATATATTTCGGCACGAAAAACACTTTAAAAAGCTACCACAACTGCCCTCCCAAACAAGCTCATAATCATTTTATCTGATTTCTGTGTTTTCACTGTTTTCATTATTTTATAATAAGAATGAAATAATTTTCTTTTCTTTCAGGGACGGTATCCTAATAAAAATGGGAAGGGTAATCAATTATGAATTTGGGTGAGAGGGAGTAATTGATAATTTCTAATACTTCATGTACTTAATTGATAAAAGGAAAATAGAATGGGACCCAATTGAGAATTGATGTATTGGTGGTGCGATTTGCAAGACTTCGCTTCTCCACTCCCCTCCCTCAACCTCCACTCCTCTTCTCCCGTGCTCCTCCTCCGTCGTCTTTACCGCCACAAGTTGTGGTAACCAGCCATCTAAATTTAATAATAATAAGAATAATGTCACATATTCATCACCAGCCCTACGATCCATATTACCAGCTGCAGCCGGCTGCAGCGCCAGGAGGAGAGTGGAACAGCGGGATAAACACTCTGTTCGTATCGGGACTACCGGATGACGTGAAGGCGCGTGAAATTCATAACCTTTTTCGGCGTCGCCCTGGCTTTGAATCTTGCCAGCTCAAGTACACCGGTCGCGGTAACCAGGTGAGGGAGAAATTTCAAATATAAATGAATAATTCAAGATGGACAAGTTTGAATATGTTTGTTTACTTTGCAGGTTGTTGCATTTGCTACCTTTTTCAATCACCAATCAGCCATCACAGCTTTGCATTCCTTAAATGTGAGCCCTTTATTTCTCTCTTCTTTTTTTACAGAATTATTTGTTCTTTCTGCCGAAATACAATATTTTCCACTGCGAAGAGGGGCATTCTTTATGGTATATAGCTAGGCTGTTGAACTAAATTATTGTAAACAAACAAGCATCTGGGGTTTCGTTTCTGATTCGCAATGGATGGTCATGTTTTCGTTTTGTTTAGAAGGATATATGACAAATGGGATAGTGAAAATGTACAGATGGTTATGGTGATGAAAGTGTTTGAATCTCTTGGGAATCCATGCATGTTTGTAATCCCATCTTTCATTATTGATCATGTTTAGGGAGTAAAATTTGATCCTCAAAGCGGATCCACTCTGCATATTGAACTTGCCAGATCAAACTCGAGGAGGAAACGTAAACCAGGTACATGGCTGAACATTTACTGAACAGAATTATTATTTCCAAAACGTGTTTGATAGGCAATTGACCTTCTTTGTTATGCAGGTAGTGGAGCCTATGTTGTCATAGATAAACGAACCACAAAGCCATCCGATGCTCACGAAACATCAAGTGATGATGGTAACTACTGATATGCGTGCCTTGTTGTTCATGTTTATTTGTTGCTCTTCAATTTTTCATTTCAGTTGTATACATGTGATTTGCTTTGGTTCTGTTTGATTATCTTCCCTTGTATAGTTGAAAGCGACCCTGAAGAAGATCCGGAAATAAACAATGTTGATACTGCCAACCATGGTGATTCAGAAAATGCAAAGAGGTTAGAAATGTGATTAAAAGTTGTACTTTTTACTCAATTTAAAGTTTATTATTTCAACATTCCCACTGACTAGTACTGGTGCAAAATAATTCTTGAAGTTTTTCCAACTTTTTTGGTGCATCCCTGACTTTTCTTCTGTCTGCTTCTTTGCAGTGAGGCAGCAAGTGATCCTGATAATGCTGCAGTAGCAGCAAATGTAAGTAAACAGTGTTTGACCTGGTCCTTTGTAAGTGGTGCTGATTCATGTGAACGGGTGTAAATGAGCAGCGAACAACTTTAAATGACTGTTAGTGCATTAAGAGGGGAAAAATATTCTTGAAAGGCAATTTATTTTTACAGAATTGTTCCCTGGTTCTCCACCCTGTTTGTCGTGCTTATTGGTTTGTATGCCCTCACTCGAAATTGATGCAATTTTTTTCTAGTATTTTACAAGTAAACTTTCAGGAGATAGCGAGAATGTGAAGAAAGTTATGGACATGAAACTAAACTCACTCTGCTGGCATTTCACATGTGTCTATGAAATTTGAATTAACTTTTCCACTTTCATGAATTTCAACTGTTAATTACATAACCTTACTCTGGTGATTAGTCCATAGGCATGGAAATGCATTTGAATTAAATGGTTGGTTCAGGAGATAGTGGAGAGGACTGCAGAAGGAGGTGCCCGTCCTTGTTCCACTTTGTTTATTGCAAATCTGGGTCCAAATTGCACTGAAGATGAACTGAAGCAAGTTCTATCACAGTGAGTTAAAGTTTGCCTTCTCAAAATAGACTCTTTAGTAATCTTTTCTGTACTCTAATTATGTTTGTATTGCTGCTGTCTTGATTATCTATTATATTACAAGTTTGGAAATGTGATGGCTTAAATTTCTTTGGTTTCAGATATCCTGGATTTAACGTGCTCAAAATTCGTGCAAAAGGTGGAATGCCAGTTGCCTTTGCTGATTTTGAGGTATTAATGCAACCAGTTAAAGAAATTGCTTGTGCTATGGGCCTATGGCCTTCGCACAAAAACAATAAAATAATGATACTTCTACAACAGATAGTCCAGTGATATCAATGACATGGGTGAAGAAAACAAAGCAGGATTTTTTTGATCCACGGCCATCTCCTAAGATGGCTTGTGCTTCTACTGTCACTTAGCTTTGTACAAATGAATTCAGTTTTTCCTTTAGCTGCCGATGCCTTCGATGCTGAGCATCCTGCAGGCATCTGGGACCATCTTAGATGCTGGCCATTGTTTATAAGGCAGCATCAAAGGCCATCTCCCTAGTATGGCTTGTGCCTCCACTGCCACTTGGCTTTATATAAGACTAAATTAAGTTTCACATTTTGCTGCTGATGCCTTTGGCTCCTTCAGGCATCTGGTGCTGTCATAAATTTTGCTCCTTAAGGAAGACTAAATGAGTCTTCAACCTGTGATGTTCTTTTTTTCTTTTCTGGCAGGAAATTGAACAGGCTACTAAAGTCATGGAGAATCTTCAAGACACCACCTTACCATCATCAGACAGAGGTGGCATGCACATAGAGTACTTATTCTCCACTCTTTGTTTTGCTCTTTAAACATCAATATATTTATATTTCATCATCATATTGTATTTTGGCACCGGTGCTCTGCAGATATGCCAGGTCCAAAATGAGGAAGCCTTAGCAAAGAACCCAGGCGCTCATCAGCTCACTGCTTTTTGATTTTTCCAGGGAACTAGCGGTTCTATCTTCACTTAACAATATATTGCAAACCAGATTGGCCTTGTTTTTCTTAATAGTGTAAAGTTTCTGAGGATTCCATAGAGTGCTTCCCTTGCTTGGTTGTTCCTTAAAATGCTTTTGAGTTTTGAATTAAGTTAAAACTTGGTCCTCCATGCCTTCATGTTTGAAAACCTATACATGTTTGAAAACCTATACTCCTGTTGACCTTGTCCTTTGAAAACATCAACTGGTCTCTCTAAACTTCGGAGGAAAAAGCAACAGATGTTTTGGTAAGACAATGGTTAAACAATAGTCAAGAGACTGAGTTACCGATTTTCAAAATTAAGGACTCTATGTATAAACAATAGTCCATTCTGGTATGTCTCCACACCAAGTTCGTTGGCAGCTGAAGTTATTTTGTATAATATTGCATGAAATTGTAGATTGTTGCCAGAATTTTTATAATCGTACTTACAAAAATAATTAATGGTATCCCAGTAGTCACTTTTCTTGATCTACTTCAAGAAAAAATACTTGCAAAAAAGGAAGTTAAATATATTCTTATTAATTTTTTTACTAATGAATTTGACTCTTTCATTCACGTGTCTATTTTTTCTTTAAAAATTAATTAATAGAATACCAAAAAAATTGCCAAACATTGCTGCCCCTACCCCCCCCTTCCACTAAAATCAAGAAGGCTTTGAACAGAACACGAAAGGCCAAAAAATTAAATATATATAGGGAGAGAGCGATATAAAAAATGCAAATGGACCTGCCACATATTTGACACGCCATACGTATATGATGTTCATTACGGGTTAGCTATTTACGAATCTTGGCATGAAATCCTCCTGGCCTTCTCCCTTTCCATGAAAATTGGATTTGGGTTGTCAAAGGAGAGCTTCCCACTGAATCCTTCCACTGCCTCATTTGTGTCCACAAGCATGTCACCTTCTAGTATGCGGAGAACCTTCTCCCAAATAACAAACAAATAAGCAAAACCATGACCTGAATTTTCATGATAACTATCCAAAACTCAAAATGCTGTGCGCATAAGAGAGTAAAGCATATCAAGATCTTTCTCATCAGAAAATTGACAAAATAACGAAAGCATGTTTCCGCAATGAATTCCTACACAAAAGGTGAAAATTCCCAAAAAAAAGAGTAGAAAACAAAAACAAAATCCCGTGTCTTCAGAACTTTGATTTAAGTTCATTCACATTTGTTTCTATACAGCTTTGATAACAATGCAAACTTAACCCGCTGTTCCGGTGTTGTAGGGCCTATGGATGTCTATACAGCTTTGATTTAAGTGTAAATGCATTAGGACACGCTCATTCAGATTCATGTATTATAAGGCAAGCCTGAATATTTTTAAAATCGAAAGTTTTGTTTACCTGAGACATTCGAGGCCTGGAATGAGGATCCCGTCGTATGCATAACGATGCTGCATGGAGCATGCAGTAAACCTCCTGTTCTGAATAGTGATTACCAAGCCGTGGATCAATCAGCTCATCTATGGCATATTCTTCCAATAGAGGACGTGCCTATCCAGATCAACATGCTTAAGAATTAGAATATAAGAACAGAGAAGCTACAGAATGGAAGACGCATGGTTCTTTCTAAATTCTATTGGGTAGTTTTTGTCACTCATCTCAGCAATGTCTTTGCAAGATTACACTGAACACAGCCTAATGAAGCAATAAAACACTAGCATAAATATTGTGGAATAAAAAGCTAAAGATATGGATTGGTAAACTGATTCCTAAAGCATACCCATTCCGCAAGACACTGCTGGCCCTTAGGCTGGTTGAGGTCCACTGCTTTTCGGCCAGTAACAAGCTCAACCAAAACAATTCCAAAGGAATAAACATCAGCTTTTTCTGTGATTTGACCGCTTTGAGCATACTCTGGAGCCAAATACCTGCATCAGTGATCTAATTCAATACTGAAAATGCATGTGGAAGAAAAAGGGAAACGGCACTATCTGAAATTACCCAAATGTTCCAATCACCCTTGTTTCAACACCAGTTTCACCATCAGGCTGCCACCTTGCTAGGCCAAAATCTCCAACCTAGCAATAAAAAGCTGAACTAGGATCAATAAATTCAACAGGTTGGCAAGTGAAAATACAGGTTTCTTACACCATGAAACTCAAGAAAAATATCTCCAGAAACATCTTCCAAGAAATTCTGAAGAAGACAATACTACTATAAGCTTGCCAAGCTCCTCTTCATGAATGTACAGAGGTGATGCATACATGAAAACAAAATGATGGTCTACAAGGGCTCTACTCTGTTTCTGTTATGAGATATTGGAAACAAGTTACCACAAAACAGACAGTAAAAAGAAGACGACTGATGTAAATATGAAGCATTTGTGAGTAAAATTTACATTTCTAAGTGTCTAATTTTGAAAAAGGAAACGATGAGATTTCATACCAGTGGTTCAAAATCATGGGTTATGAGAATGTTGTTAGGCCGCAAATCACGATGGACAATGCAACCTACTCTGCATTCTTCATGAAGATAACGTAACCCTCGAGCAGCTCCTACTGCAATCTTTTGACGTGCAGACCATTCTAATGGCTCCCTATGACATCCTGAAGAATAAAGCTTTCTTAGTAAATTGCAACCAAAATCGGCATCAAATTAAAGGCACTGTTTTTTGCCAAACAAATGGCACATCATTAGGATCATACATAGTGTTTTTCAGTTATACAAGCACCAAGCTCTTCTTGCAGGGGTAAAAAAAAAGAATTACCATAGAGATGAGAATCTAGTGACCCATTGCATATATATTCATAAACTAACAACCTCCTTCTGTCCTCAATACAAAAGCCAAGGAGCATAACAACATTACGATGCTGAGCACAGCTAAGGACTTCCACCTCTGAGCAAAATTCAATATCCCCCTGTGAACTAGCCAATTTGTGTTGCTTGACAGCAACTGCCTGGCCATCTGGCAATACACCTCTGTGAACAGATCCAAACCCACCTTCTGCCAAGAAATTGCCTTGTGAAAATCCTCCAGTAGCAAGCTCCAACTCAGCATAGCTAAACCACCTTGGGGGCCTCCCAAATACAGGTGCCTTATGTTGACATATCGAACACAAAGGAGGGGGCGCAAGAGGCACATTTCTGGATAATGAGATTGCCTCTCTCATGTTTCCACTCAAGTCTACATCAGTCCTGTAGTTTGACTTCCCAAGTCCTGTTTGTTGATCAAGTTTTGTGAACTTTTCTAGCAAAGCTATAGTTGCTGATGTTTGAGCCATACTGTAACTTCTCTGAGAGCCTTCTTCTAGGTGTCTTGAGGAATGAACGTGAGAACTAAGCAACTCTCCTACCAATGGTTCAAACCTTAAACTTGAAACTGGAGATAAATGTTCAATGTCTGTGTCTGAACTACATTCATCAAGATCCCTATTTTCCTCAATGACCAGTGGTTCCTCTTTCTTTTGTTCCCCATTTGCTCCTGAGATAAAAAATGGTGAAGTTCCTGGATCACTGGAGACTGATGAAGTCCCTGCCTCAGTCACAGTAAATGGAGTTCCAAGCTCTGGACTACTTGTTGGAGTAACTACTGGCCCTCGAATGGAGCCTGGAGAACCATATTTATTTTTGGAACGCTTCTCAGAAGCTTCATCTATCTTGGAGGGTGATGGGCCCACAACTTCAGGTTCCTTTGATGATCCAACGAGATTCAAGCGGAGGACTTTGGCCTGGGACTTTTTCATAACCACTATGTTGCATTGCAGCTCTTCCATGCAGCATTTTTCCTCATGCCTCAGCTGTCTATAGAAGAAGCCCAGATGAAATAACGAATCATAAGCATCTACATATATTCTGGATCATGCAAATAATAGAGAACTTGAATGAAGCAAAAAATTATTAATTCAAAATCTTAAAGGTATGTTTTTAAACTGACAAGGATAAAATATGATGGTAAAAACCCAACAAAGATCGGAAAATCACTTGTCTAATACAACCCAGTTGGCTTGTGCCTTCTTGGCTTCTTCAGAGACTGCCCCACAAGGTGAGCCGGATACAATTTTTATCTTCACATTGATCTGTGAATGGAATCAGGATACAGAACATAGTATCAGCATAGGCATACACGGAGTTTAACATCCATGAGAACTTAGACTGGGGCACTTACTTTGTTTGGATCATAAACATCATGAAGCTGAAGGATCATCTGGGAGCAGGAATCTGTAATGTCAAACTTCTGATCTGAGGTTGCTCCGAAATGAGACTTCCGGTGACCATTGGCACAGTCACCAGCAAATCTTGGGAATCCCCATAATCTTCGGCCTGAAGAATTAGTGAAAAGACAATCAGATTTACCATCAAATTAAGTCAAACCCCAAAGTACTTCCGATAAAAATAACAAGGCAGAATTAGATTGATATTGAAATCCTGAAGTAAAGAAATGGTCGACTGTAACAGGAGCAAAATCAATAATGAAGTATCAAACTATACAGACCCCAAGAAAAAAAATTAATTAAGATTATAAAACCACAAGCATGAAGTTACTGAAAGAGGATGAAAAGTACACCTGAACTCTGTGAAGGGACAACCACAAGCAGAGTAATGCAATCTCCAGGTTGCACAACATGAGTCAAAGCCCAGACCAAAGCAGTCTTAGGAATCTCCTTGGAGGCTTTAACTGCAACAACAACCTTCATAGCAACTTCTGAGCCGCCTTTCTCTTGGTTCCCTCTCTTCTGCTCTCTACTCATCACTAGCACCACAAAATCAATTTATCAAAAACCTCCTCTTGTTCTCTTAACCAAAGTCCCCATTACATTTATAGCCACAACAAAAGCTTGTCTACAAAACGTACAAAGACATTTCATGCATTATTGCACTGTCCCATCCATGTTGAATTCAAAAGACAAGAACAACCGACAAAAAAACTATACATCTCCGGTTATAGCAGTAGCACAGCTTCATTGACAAGACCATTTACACTATTTAACACAAGTTCCTCAAGAACTAATGACAAAAACCAATTTCACAGCCTGTAAGTTTGTATTCGCCCCCTCCTTTGATTGATCAACAAATTGTAAATCCGCCACCCAAAAAAAATCGTACAGATCTTGACACCCTTTGTGCTCAAAACGCAAGAACCAGATTGCATTAGCAGAAATTCGAGAGAAAAAAAGAGTTGGTCTTGCGAAAACATTTATGAAAGAGTATCCACAAACACTTAAGTGAAAAATGGAAAAATACAACAAACACTAGAACTGGGCCTCACTATACTCAACGCTGCTATAGCCTTCTTTTTCTGAGCCGTCAAATCAATGAGTCAAGGTACAGCAGTAAAGAAATAGCTCCAAAAGATTCAAGTAAATTTTCTTTGATCCCAGATTTGTATGGAGATATAATGTAAAAAATGCTCCTTGAATGTTTCAGTTTCCAACCATAGAGTTGACCATGATGGAATCTTCGACAACTTTGAACAAACTCTTAAGCTGAAACGCCACACTTCTTGAAATCAAACAAGCTCTACTCACATGGTCCTCCTGCAAACTCAAAAAAAAAAGAGCAGAGACCAGCGTCAAAACATTTTATATTCGCATCAAATTCTTCTTCCTGTTTCCCAAATTTAAACAAAAAAAATCGAGCTGTCAAAAAATATATAAAATTCAAAACAAAAAAAAGAGCACTATTAGATCCAAAACTTGTTAATTCTTTTGTTACATTAGAAAAATCAACTACTTCGGAGAAAACAAGATTTCGAAAAAATTATTAATAAAAAAAGGAAAAGGGGAGATGAAAGCGACAACAACTTTGGAATTAAAAAAAATATCTGCTTCAAGAAAACACCGGTTTTGTGCAGAAAAGAAAATAGTAAATGGTGGTTTCAAATGGAAGAAAACCGAAGAAGAAAGAATCAAACTTACGAAGGCACCAATCGAGGGGGGCTCCTGTTACGATTTAAGTTGTATTTTGCTAGAGAATGATTCTGGATTGTAGAGGTTCAGAGACCTCCATTGCATCAAGCAATATTTGGGTTTTCAAGTTATCTTTCATTAATTCAAACAGTGCTTTAAATATAGAATTTAGGAAATAACTACTACCTTAATTACCCATTATCCATACTAGTTCTAGCTGAACTAGAACGTGTACAATAACATAAAGTATAAACTAAATACTGAATAAATAATTAAATAGACAGATCAAAATGCCCAGTGTCACTCATCCCGGCTGCCCTGTGTCGCCAATCCATAGTGGCTCTATTCCCTACGCTCCTCTTTCCAACGTGTCGTGTGTCCAGCATCCTGCCAACCCTTGTGCCCCATGTCTTCATGAGGCGCATAACACAGCCCCTCCCTTCAGAAGAACGAGTTCGGGGTTTTAGAGTTTAGTGCCTGCAATTTTCCATTTTTTCTTCATCCTTCTAGCCAACACTTTTTGTACCGTAGGAGATAAAGTCCCATCTTCTATGACAATGGGTAAAGTAGAGTAGAGCTAGAGCTAACTCAGGCACCCACTTTTTTTTTAGACATGAAACGTGGAAGATCGGGTGGATCTTTGAGTGCTAAGGTAGATGGAGCTTATACGCTACCTTCCCGACCCGTTGAATGGCCTAAATGGGCCAAAATACTTCACCGAGAGCTTTACGTTCCTTCTTACTGCCACCGTTACTTGTCGGTAAGGTCTCAACCTTAAGTAAACCCAGTCTCCTACCTTATATTCTTTATCTGTTCGATTCTTGTCAGCAAAATATTTCATGCGTGATTATGCTTCATGCAGGTTTTCACGAACAAGTGTCAAAATGAAATCACAGCTTTTCATCTCGTCTTTCCACCGCTTGGACAGCCGTGATCGGGGCTCGTATGGTTGTAGCCGTGGTGGAGCTTGTCCGTACACCACTTCAAAGGGAGTAAGACCTATCGAAGAATGGATTGAGGTATTGTATGACCTGTAAACGTGAACGAGAGATTGCAGTGTAAAACTGAACAAGAGATTGAATCTGTGAGATAGTTTTCATTGAGGTTTTGCATGAAAATATATACAGCATATTACAAGAATATCTCTTCCTATAATCAAGCTATCTCTGCGACAATGATGCAGAGTTCTAAGGGAATTGATCACAATCAATTGATGAGTCCTAAAGGGAAACAAATACATGTTAATAACAGAAAATGTACATAAGGCAAGTAATCTTTCCAACACTCCCCCTCAAGTTGGATAGTGAATGTCTTGCAATCCCAACTTGTGAACCATAGGAACGAACAATTCCTTTCCCAATGCCTTAGTCAAAATGTCAGCTAGCTGATTTCCAGAACTCACAAATCTTGTTTCTACGGAGCCATCTTGTACCTTATCCCTTATGAAGTGACAGTCCATTTCTATATGTCTCGTCCGCTCATGAAAAATATGATTTGCTGCTATGTGTATTGCAGCCTTATTGTCACAATACAACAATGCAGACTGCTGATGTAACACACCCAAATCTTTAAGTAAACAACGAAGCCATGTTAATTCGCAACAAGCTCTTGTCATCGCACGGTATTCTGCTTCTGCCGAGGAGAGGGATACGGTTTTCTGGCGTTTCGATCTCCATGAAATCAACGAGGGACCTAGGAATACACAATATCCCGTGGTCAATCTTCTCGTAAGTGGACATCCTGCCCAATCTGAATCAGAGTATGCCCGCAGTCTCAGATCACTAGTGGCCGAGAAGAAAAGTCCTTGGCCAGGTGCAGATTTCAGGTACCTCACAGTTCTTAAGGCTACTTCACAATGGTCCTTTCGGGGTTGATGCATAAACCTGCTTAGTATGTGACAGAGTATGTAATATTTGGCCTTGAAACCGTGAGGTATATCAATCTTCCAACCAATCGTCTATACCTTTCTGGGTTTTTGAGTAAATCACTTTTGTCGAACAATTTCAGGTTGCGTTCCATGGGAGTATCGACAGGGGCTGCTCCCAACAAACCTGCATCTTTAATAATTTTCAATGCATACTTGCGTTGCGAAATGAAAGTGTCAGTCTTAGATGTGGAAATCTCAATGCCAAGGAAATACTTCAATTTACCAAGGTCTTTAAGATGAAATTTTCTATGCATGAACTTCTTGATCTCATTTATGCTCACAGGATCGTTACCAGTAATTAAGATATCGTCAACATATATCAAAAGAACGGTAAATGACTTGCCTTGATTTTTGATGAAGAGAGAGTAATCTACCTTCGATTGCTCATAACCGGCTGAACGTATGGCCTCGGAAAACTTAGCAAACCATTGACGCGATGCCTGTTTCAACCCATACAGGGACTTGTGTAAACGGCAGAACAAGTGTTCCTCCCCCTGTCTTCGAAGCCCAGGCGGTGGAGACATGTAGATTTCCTCGTGTAGGTCGTCGTGGAAGAATGCGTTATTAACGTCCAGTTGATGGAGGGACCATCCACGGGCAGCAGCCAGAGCTAATAGGCAACGAACAGAGATTATCTTGGTTGTGGGAGAGAAAGTGTCTTGGTAGTCAATTCCTGCCAACTGGGTGAAGCCCTTTGCCACAAGCCTGACTTTGAACCGATCGATCGACCCATCTGGTTTATGTTTGACCTTGAAAACCCAATGGCAACCAATCGGAGTTTTACCATCGGGGAGAGGAGTGAGAGACCAAGTTCCATTGGCTTGAAGAGCCTCCAATTCAGCCTGCATAGCTTTTTGCCATTCGGGTTTGGCAGCTGCCTCATGATATGAAGTGGGTTCGGTCACAGTGTCAATATTGGCAACAAAGGAGCGATAAGCAGGTGTATATCTGTTGTAGGAAATAAAATTAGACAGTGGGTATCGTGTACCTTTCTTCGGAGCTGGAATGAGGGAGGGTGATCGTTCAAAGGAAACAATAGAGCAGATGTAATCGTTGAGTTTAATTGGTGGGACAATTTGTCGGCTAGAGCGACGGAGGGGTTCGAGTGGTGGAGCAGTAGGTGTTGGGGAGATGGGTTGGGGCTCGGTTGATTGGGGTGAGGTGGATGTCTGATCGGGGTGCTGTGGGGGTTCAGTGGAAGGTGATGGTGGGTCTGCAATAGGAGAGGGTGAGATGGATGACGGGTCGTTGGTTGGGGAGGGTATGGGCTGTGTGTGTGTAAGTGGTTGTGGGCTGGCCCGATTGTGGAGAAGTGAAGGTGGGCTGGGCTGAGTGTTTGCCTCAAAAGGGTCAGTAAAAGGGGCTGAGAAAGGAATGGGCCCTGAACTTGGGGCTATGGTTTGTGTAGTAGGCAGAGGGGTGATCGTGGCATATGGAAAGATATGTTCGTGGAATTTGACATCCCGACTAGTAAAGATCTTTTTATTTTTTAAATCGAATAATTTGTAGGCCTTTTGCCCGAGTGGATAGCCAATAAAAATAGAGGGTAAAGCACGTTGATCAAATTTATGGGAAATTTGAACATTGGTGGCATATGTGAAACAACTAAAAACACGGAGATGGGAATACGAGGGTGGTTTTGAATAGAGGAGTTCAAAAGGTGTTTTGAAGGAGAGAATTGGTGATGGTAGCCGATTGATAATGTGGACAGCGGTGAGAGCACATTCTCCCCAAAACTGTGAAGGGAGATGGGCATGAAATTTTAAGGCACGAGCAACTTGCAAGATATGTCGATGTTTGCGTTCCACTACCCCATTTTGTTGGGGAGTGTAAACACAAGAAGTTTGAACGATGACATTATTATCTTGAAAAAAAGGGCGAAGTGAGATAAATTCTCCACCATTGTCACTTCGGAAAATTTTAATGCGAGAATCAAATTGAGTGAAGATGTAACTGAAAAAATGTTGTAAAATTATTTGTGCTTCAGTTTTGTGATGCATTAAAAATATCCACGTGAAACATGTGTAGTCATCAACGATGGTGAGAAAATAATTAGCACCAGAAATAGATGAATGTCGATAACGACCCCAAATATCGCAATGAATAATATCAAATGGCTTGGTAGATGAAATAAAACTAGTACCAAAAGGTAAACGACTTTGCTTAGCCAAAGAACATATGTGGCAAGCATTTTTTGACTCGACTGGAAAATTTTAAAAAAATTTAGCAAGGAAACTTAATCGGGAAGGTGAGACATGTCCTAAATGGTTATGCCACAGGTCGGTAGATGAGAGGGTAAGGTTGCATGCAGGTTGAATTGTGGTTGAGGAAGGGTTGGTGGATGTTTTCTCCGTCGCTAATGCCACCAAATAGTATAATCCATTTTGTTGTTTACCCAAACCAATCGTCCTCCTCGTAGCCAGATTCTGCAAAATACACCAATAAGGGAGAAAAGTCACTGAGCAATTCAAACTCCTGGTCAGGCGACTGACAGACATCAGGTCGACTTTGAATGTAGGCACATATAATACATCATGCAAATAATAGACCGAATTTAAGGGTAAGGACCCCTTTGCAACAATATCCGCTTTCTCTCCGCTAGGCAACAACACAGGTGGAAGTGAACAATTTTTATTCTCATTTAATAATTCTGATGAAGAAGTGATATGGTCCGTGGCTCCACTGTCAATAATCCAGTTATGCTCATCAAGTTCAGACAAACCTGGTTTTGCTACTGCATTTGCTTTCGAGCTAGAATTGTCTTCATGATTGTTCAGGAGTGACAAGAGTTGTTTGAGCTGGGTTTCTGATAAAGAAACCGTAGGCCTTACCTCATCTTTAGTAGACATCTCAGATACCTGGTTTGCTGAGGGAAACCCATTATATGAACTGCCAGCGTTCAAATTCATTTTCCCTTTAGGGTGCCTTGGTGGGTACCCGTTCAGTTGGAAACATTTTTGCACCCAATGTCCCATTTCTCCACAGTGAGTGCACTGAGGCCGGCCTCTTCCTGTCCCAAAACGACGCCGATCTTGGTCAAAACGGCGTTCTCCTTGTGGTCGAGTATCCCGTGGCTGAGGGAAACGATTGACTGGGGAATGATACAGGCGATCTGATTCTAAGGTAAAATTTGTCTTTCCTCGGTTGTTATGTCGCACTGCCATGGCAGCGCCCCCACCCAGCTCCGTTGTGGGTTGTGCAACGCTGAGAAGCCTTTGTTTTTCTTCTTGGCAAACTGAAGAATATGCTTGGCGGATTGAGGGCAGAGGATTCATTAGCAAAATTTGCCCTCGAATTGCAGAGTAAGTTTCATTCAAACCCATTAAGAACTGCATCAATCTTTGCTGGTCCGCTTGTGTTCCATGTGCTACGTCTGTGTATGAGGCCAATTCGTCCCATAGGCCTTTCAATTTTGTGTAATAGGTGGAGACAAAGAGCTGCTCCTGTCGAAGGTACGCAATATCCCGTTGAATCTCAAAGATGCGAGGTGCATTAGATTGAGAAAATCGCTCCTGCAAGTCTTCCCAAACCTCATGGGCAGTAGGATAGTAGATTACGCTATCTGCAATTTTTGGGTTCAAGGTATTAATGATCCATGAATGAACCATGTCTTTACACCGTGAACAAGTGGCATAGCCTTCAGGATCAGTCTTCTCTGAAGGGATTTTGATTGAACGATTAACAAAACCGAGTTTGTTTTTAGAATTCAGGGCGAGGGTCATGGCCCTCTTCCATCCCGAGTAATTGTCTCCATTCAGTGACTTGGAGACGAGAATGAGACTTGGGTGATCCGAGTGATGGGTGAAATATGGATTTGAGATGTCTGATTTGCAGTAGTTGGATAAAAGATCTGTGTTGGATGAATCAGAGGAGGCAGCAATGTTGCTGGGATTTGACAGAGGGGTTCCTTCGTTGGCCATGACAGTGGAGCCAAGATTTTGAGAAGATGTGTGTAAAAAAGATTTGAATGCAGAGGTGAATTCAGGATTTCAACCCTTGCTCTAATACCATGTAAACGTGAACGAGAGATTGCGGTGTAGAACTGAACAAGAGATTGAATCTGTGAGATAGTTTTCATTGAGGTTTTGCATGAAAATATATACAGCATATTACAAGAATATCTCTTTCTATAATCAAGCTATCTCTGCGACAATGATGCAGAGTTCTAAGGGAATTGATCACAATCAATTGATGAGTCCTAAAGGGAAACAAATACATGTTAATAACAGAAAGTGTACATAAGGCAAGTAATCTTTCCAACATGACCACTCAACCAGGGCCAGCCATTTGACCCGGTCCTTGGGTCGGTCACTGGTGAAACACCTCAGGTAACCTTCTAACCACTTGTTCATGGCCTCGATTTGACCATCTGTCTGTGGATGGTATGCTGAACTCAACAAAAGATTAGTTCCACTCAGACGAAATATTTCTCTCTAAAATGTACTAGTAAAACCCGCATCTCTATCACTCACAATACTCTGTAAAAAAATACTTGAATATATTCTCCATGAACTGTTGTGCTATGCTGACTGTTGTGTATGAGTGTGATAATGGGATAAAATGACTATATTTGTTGAATCTGTCAATAACCACCATAATAACGCTGTATCCCTTTGACTTAGGTAGTCTTTCAATATGAGAAAAGATGCAAAAAAATTGTGCGTGAATATATGCCTTGAAATATTTTTTTGTAATAGGGATTATTTTTATAAATTTCATAGAATCAAATATCTTGTATCGGATCCATAATTTTTAAAATTAATGCTTTTGGTGTTGAAAAAAAAAAGTTAGAGGTGATGCAGAAGAAGGGTTGAAGTAGCTGCCAAAATAGGAGGACACAAAATATGGGTTTTAAAATGGATTTTTTCCAACTTTAGATTCAAATTTCTTGATGTCTTAAGCATAGGATGAAGCTTTATTTATAGGTGGTGGAAGAGGGCAATATGATCTTTACTAGGGATAACATTTGAGCCCTAGATTCAATACAAAAACATCTTAACTATTGGCTCAAAATAAGTAATTTAGCTATAACATTTAACAACTTGGGGTTGCTTGGGCGGTGCAAAGGTGGTTGTGGTGTCAATAAAACGATACTGACCATGCCATGATGTAGGTAAATGTGAGGTCATCATTGTAATATATGATTTGTCAAATTTAATGATGTATAGAGGCGTCAAATGCATCTATAAAGTAGGTCTCTAAGTTGTCTTTTCAGGTGGATAAAGAAGACAATGAATGGTAACTATACCTTTTTCTCTTTCTTCCTTTTCAAAACGATGTTGTTTTGTACTATGATTTTGACTAAAGTATCATTTGATCATTCAATGTTTAATTGTTTTAATTACATCCTATATTGATCCAAAACTATCAATTGTTTTCTATTTTTCCTTGAGAAACTTTAATAGCAGCCTTAAATTCACATGTTTATTTCACTTTAGTTCTTGGTCTCGGATTTGTGCAATTTGACCCTCAATTGACCCTTAAACTTTCATTTTCTTTCAATTTCACCATTGATTTCAACTAATTCAATCCTTATAGTTCAATATTTTTTACAAAATGGTCCTTAGTCGTGGATTTTTTTCAATTTTACCCCTAATTGACCCTTAAAACATTGAATTTTTTTTTTTTTTTGCAATTTGGCCTTAAAATTTCAACCAATTAACTTGGTAAAAAGTAAATTTGGTCTCCAAAAATTCCAATATTCTCAATTAAGCCTAAATTAGGCTCTCATACTTAACTTAACACCAATTAAACACCTAATAAAATTAATTTGATCAATTTAAAGTATAATTAAGTTCCTATAATTTATTAAATCTTTCAATTTGATTAAAATTAATTCTGAAATATAATTAAATTTTAATTTGACTCATGACTAAATCAAATTGGACAATTAAAATCTAGTTATGCTTTTAAACATAATTTTTATCTACAATAATCAAAAATGTGTTACATGCACCGCGATTTTTACTAGTAGTTTTTACCAATTGTGCTATTTTATAGAAACAATTAATTTGTATTTGTTTTTTTCCTTTAAATAATGTTAGAAAAGAAAAATACCCGATAAATTACAAGTACATTTGATAACATGTCTTAATTTTTACTCTTTTTTTTCCCGCAACAATAAACAAAAAAGCATTGAGGTATGAAAGATACGCTCGATCATGTTAGCATTCAACCAACCCATCCAACAACCATCGCCAACTCATGCCCTAATTCGAGGGATCTAGTTGGTGATGATAGTGGATCCATTTCCTGTTACCTGTCCCAAAAATTACCATTAGATTGAGCAGACCCACTAAGGGTGAAGATTTTTTATTAAAGGATGTGTTCTTTAATCTCAGTTTTGTATAGTCGTTAATTTTAGAGTCCATAACATTAATTGAAATATGCAATTGAGATATGCTGAAGTTGACTTAGATAATTATATTAATAAAAAAAACATTGTCCATTTGTTAGTCATGAACCAAGAAGAATAGCTAGCACCAATGATGAGCTTGAACTCGCTGATATTTATGTAAAAATAAAACTGTATTTTTTTATATTTTCATATCATTTTGATTTACTAACTTCAAAAATAATTTCTTCAAAATTAAAAATATTTTTTAATATATTTTTAAATAAAAAATATTTTAAGAAACCTCAATCTTGCTTTTAAATAGAATATAAATCTACTAAATTGTAATGCACTAATTATTTGTTTATTTATTTTTTTATTAACGTGAGTGTTTGGGACAGTTTATGCACATCTCGACTAATCCTACAAACCATGATAATCATTTGTTTATTGAACGAGTTAGTGATTTACCTTATATACAACATGTTTATCTTCTACTCTTTTATTTCCATTATAGTTAGCCAGGTGATATGCAAAAAAAAAAACAATAATTTTTTAATTATAGATATAAAAAATGATTTTATTTTTCTCCCAAAGCATAGATTTTCAAACATACATATATTTTTTTTAAATTTCAAAAATAAATTATTTTTTTAAGCAATCACTTAATTTATAATGAGAGATATATTGATTATACGTCTATAATTTTGTCCTTAACCCTAACTTTAGTTATGTGTTTATAAACTATTTGAAATTACTTTTTACAGTGCATTTGGATTAAAAACATTATTAAATTAATTTTATAAATATTTTGAATATTTTGAATTTATTAATATAAAAAATAATAAATAACCATCAAATTTCTATTATGGTGGATCGCTTAATGTTTGGTGAAACAAGTACTGAGCTTCATGTCTTAATTAGAAAGCTAGAATTTCGCCCTTTGCTATTGGAGGCAGAATAAAAAATCTTTTTAAATGCTATATAAATATATATATTATTTTTTTCTTAAGAGAATATGAACTACTGTATTATAGAAACATATTTTTTAAATATTAAGAGGGTAATATATTGCAATAACTTGAATTATTCTAATTTAACTGACAAAACCTAATAAATAGGTAAATGAGATCTTGATGATACTACAAAGAACAAATAAAAAATTAAATATATAATCCTCAATTAATTTAATATTAAAAGATAAAATTGATAAATATAATAGTTAATTAAAAAAATATCCAAATGAACCTGAGATAGCAAAAATAGATATAATTTTTGTAAGCTAAATAGCAAAAAATATTCTTAGGTAAATAAAAAGTAAATTTTGAATATCAAAGGATTTTTTTTATAAAAAAAAATAAATACATGAGGGGATGAAAATGCTTTAAATAATAGAAAAAAACAAAGAAGTTAGACGGTAAAATATAATAAAAAAATGAAAAAAAAGATAACAAAACAGGTCAAACGCATACACGAGTGTCACGCTTGACCCATAAAAAAGACTTAAGCTTGTGCATTAGATTTTTTTTCTTTTAATTTTAGAGGCTTTTATTTAAAAATAAAAACAAAAAAAGACATACTAAACCTATTGTCTGTAGCCCTAGAAATCATTGATCAGAGGGTCACTAAAAACTGAGATAAAGGTATTTTATGCCAAATATATTAATTTTCAACCTTTTTTTAATTAAAAAAACTTATAAATATCTTAAAAACCTTGAAATGCCTATTTATTTCTTTAAAGAACCCAAATTTTGTTTGCACTAAACATTGTGTCCATTACTTTGGTAGATAAATTGAGTTTTGTTGTTGTTACACATTCTAAATCGTATAATTTACGGTGTAGATAGATTTAGGTTACAAAACAATTTCATGTGTCTTTTTTCCATCAAAACCTATCATGATGAGGTTTTAAATGATGTGAGTTTGATGTTAGTTAACCATGTTTTATAAGGGTGTCTATGATACTTTTATAAACACATGACCTATAATAGATAGAAAAATACTTGTGCTCATTAGTCTTCAATAGGAAAAGATGGATTTGTTACCAATGAGTTCCATGCAAGTTAGAGAAGATCAATTGCAAAGTTAACCAAAAAGTCGAAATTGGGTAAATGGTTTACATTAGCCAAGAAGTGAGACATCAAATAAGCATTGGTTTTGTTTAAGAATGTCTTTATGGCTTGGGAAAAACCATTAGCTTATTAGATTATTAGTTTGTTTGTTTGGGTTTGAAAGCTAAGATATATCATATAATTAGTTATCAATTTAATTTGTAAAAGCAATTTAGTAATATATATCAAATTTCCAAATTTAGTGATTTACTTCAACTAATTCTCGTGTGTGCATGTGATGGTCTTGAAACAAAACACATATTATTGAAACATGAATATCACAATAAATTTAGTAAAAATAATTTTCCAACAACTTAAAAGGCAAATATATATTCATTTCTATTTTCAGCTTCTATTCAAGACTCCATAAAATCAACCACAACTATTTCTGCTTATATATATTGTCAATATCAATTTCATCGGTATCACCACCATCCTATAGACATTAACGCATGGCGATCCCCTTACATGAGATCTAAATATACACTACATCTATGTTTGTCAATGTATGGTAACCTCCTTATTCAAGATCCTAGCATACATAAAATATATGCTAGTCGATGCATGGTCTCCTTACTCAAGATCCTAACATTCACTAAATATATTCTAGTCAATATCAAATATCACACTTCTCATTTTTTTCTATGTTATACTTTTATCATTTAGCCACTCATATGGAAATCCATTCACCTTGAACACTAATACCATTCAAAATAACATCATTTTGCTACCTTTTTTTGAATCAAAATATAAGTATAGCAAGGATCAAAGGCATCAGAGTTGGTAAAAGCCAGCGAGACAAAATTACAGGCATATACAATGAATAAGAAACACTAGAGGGAACAATCTCCCGTGGAGAGACAGAAAAATAAACAGAGGAACAATAGAGTGACTAATAATTGGCCAATACAAGAAAATACGTTGCATCTGCCTGCATTCCAGAAGCCATTGAGCCACGAACATGCTAGTATAGCAGCCCCAAACTCATGATTTTCAACCATCTCGAGTGCACTAAAACAAAAAACTCAAGCAACATGGAGAAGTAATGCAACAAACTGCCATCAGCTACCATGCAATCCAGTGGAGGAGAAGCGTGGCAACCATCATCGCTAGGCCACAACTGAAATAAACCAAGTAGACCATCATATGAAGCTTCACCATGCAGTCCTCGACTATAGAGATGAGAATTGAATCATTCACCAAGTGTCATGCACATTCCAAATAGATTCACCGTATAAATAGAAATGGTGAACCCAATTGATCCATATGGAGTCCTTTTTTATGTTCCATGGTTATTTTGCAAGAAAACTTTGATTAAACTTGTTCGCATTTCCTATCCACAAGAAATTCCTGCATATACAAATAATCCGGCTAATAATAGTAACCGACATAGGAAATATATTAAGCTAGAATTGTACCATACCATATAGGATTTGACCTTAAAAGCTCGAGCCTCCCTTACCCATCCAACTTTAGATTGCAAGTTCCAGCTTGTGTAGAATGGGGGAGAATTGGCTAGCCAAAAGCCTGTGAGGGCATAGGCGAACCCCAAGATATTTAAAAGGGAAGCTACCTTCACTGAATCCAGAATCGTGATGAATAGCTTGCTTCGGACCAATTCCCACCCCTCCAAAATTGATGCAACCATAGAATTTAATAGTATCACTCATATGGAACTGGTATTTTGCCTATGTTTTATATATGAAATGTCTTGATATTCATTGTTTTATGTTTTGAAGGGATTTTTGGATGAAAGATGTAAGGAGTAAAATTGGAGGTAATTGACAGATTTGATCGTCAGTCAATGTTTTGTGCAGATCGTGAGCTCTAGAGGTCAAAATGAAGTGATTCCAGAGAAATTAAAAAGATATTATCAAAACCTTTTCTGGAAAGCAAAGGGAAGAAAATAAAATAAGGAAGCACATGGAAAACATAGCTTCAAAGCCAAATCTTGCATTTTGCCACTGTTGACCTTCGACCACTCCGACTTGAATAGCTGAAGCTACAGAACTCCAATGGATACATACTCAATTTGGTTGTATTTCGAACTCAAATACTTATCAACGCTCAAAATGGAAGCCCAAAATGATGTCATATGATGGAGATATGATTTTTCAAATATGACAACTGAATTCTTCCAACAAAAAGGTATTGTAAAGAAACGTGTCCAAATTGCGTTCCAAAGCATCCAAACTAACATCCAACTTTTTATTTTGTCAATTTAACTCTTCTAAGTTAAATCTTGAAGATTTCATGCAAGTCTATTTCTCATTTTTAGAAAAATAGTTTTTGAAATGTTTAAATGTAAAATTGTCAACTTAAAGAAAGATTATTTCCTAAAATAGAAACTAGGGTTTTCTAGGATATAAAAAGAAAGAGAAAAAGGAGAGAGGTGGCCAACAACAGTAGCAAAGATAAAAAAAAGGCCCCTTCTCCTCCACAAACCCAAAAAAATAATCATGTTTTCTTCGTTCTTTTTTATCAATTCAACAAACATGCAATGTTAAACTCTTTTTCTTGGTTGTAAAGACACAAACTATTGGATTTGAAGAATTATGAGATCTATTTTACCTTCTTTTTTTTAGTTTATATGATGAATATGTTTGTTCTTCTATGTTTATTTTTTCTATGATTGTTTATTTTAGTGTGAGAGTATTTGATACAACCATATTATTCGATAATTTATAAAATAGAAATTCTTTATTATTAGAAATGAAAATTAACGTATAAAATAAAATTAAAGGAGCCATGCATGTACATTATATTTTGCTTCTACCATGAAAATTTGTTGTGTTTTGTATTTAATTAGTTTTAACAATGTTTTTTATTTATAAATTTATTTTTTATAAAGGATAAATAATATCTTTTTATTTTTCAATTAAAAAAATCTTGATATATAAAAACACATTCATAAATAATGTTTTTGCTTCCTGGTATTATTATGCTATAAATAGATATGAAATCCTATCTCATGTGTAGCGGGAGCGCTAACAGATAGGACTAAAATATATGGGCTAAAGTCTGTACATGCCTCTTTAGGAATTATGAAGATGGATCCCCTTGCTAGCAGATTCCGAACACCTAGTGTCTCTAACAAAACGAAGCAGCCGAACCAAGTTCTCTTCTAAGAGGGTGTTTGTGAATGTGTTTGGAAAATGTTTTTAAAAAAAATGAGATTTTGTTTACTTTAAATTTTAAAAAATGGTATTTTTATATCATTTTCATATGCTGATATCAAAAATAATTTTTTAAAAATAAAAAATATCATTTTGATGCATTTCTGAATGAAAAAACAATTTCAAAGGTAACCTCAACCACACTTCCAAACATACAATAAATAGAGAAGATGATCGTCGAACAAATGCACAAAACCTAATTCGTACAATAAATCTGATGTCAAAAAAAGTGTGAGTATTTGATGCAACGATATTATTTGATAGTTTCACTTATATTTAACTAGTATTTTGCCTACGTTTTATATATAAAATGTCTTGATTTTTTTTTTATGTTTTAAAGGTACTTTTGGATGAAAGATATAAAAATAAGTAAATTGAAGGTAATAGGCATATTTGATTGTCAGTCAATATTTTGTGCAGAGTTTGAGCTCTATAGATCAAAATAAAATAATTCCAGTAACATTTAAAAGCTAACATCCGTACTTTTATGAAAAGCTAAGATAAGAAAATAAAATAAGGAAGAACATGAAAATTGTAGCCTTTAAAGTCAAATCTTATATTATATTAATATTGATATTCGACTACTCCGACTTGAATAGCTTGAGTTACAGAAACCCGAGGTAAGAAAACTCAATTTGGTTGGATTCCTAACTCCAACATTTTGGTTGGATTCCTGAAAAAGGAGAAGAAAAACATTTTGGCGTTGATACCACGAAGGCTAATCACTCTAATATTCGTCCATAATTTGTCTAATACAATCAGACTCAAATTATTTTCAAATTGCGTGCATCATTACATTTATTTTTATGGTATCGATACTAAAATGTTTTTCTTTTCCTTTTTGTTCTTGTCTAAATTGAATTGCAATGATGGCAATGGAAGGGTTAACGGGTATCTAACCTTTCACATAAAAATAAATCTCATGTGAACAAAATAGAACACTTCTGCCCTTTAAATGGTTTTTTCCCTTTTAGTGAACTTTTGAGATTGTAGTTGAGATTATTTTAAAAATATTTTTTATTCAGAAATACATTAAAATAATATTTTTTATTTTTAAAAATTATTTTTAACATCAATATCTGAAAATAATCTAAATATATATATTTTTTAAAATAAAAAAAAATATTTTTTTTCAAAAACACTTTTGAAATATAGTGTTAAACACTCTAGAATATTAACTTAGCCATCGAAGTACTGCATTGTTTTAAAAAACTTCAATTGTTTTTCAAAATAAAATATAATAATGTTTTTATTTATTAAGCAACTAGCTAAGCTAGCAAGAAAAACTTAATTATGTAAGCAGGGTGTTGGCCCCGTGGTATGTGCAGCGCTTGTTCCTACTAAACATTCGAATTCGAGTTTCGTCATGCATGTTTGTCGCCCTCGCGATGCTTTACATGCTCACTGGGCTTGCAGGAAGTTCAGTGAATCCGAGAATTAGTTGTGGTACGCGTGTAAACTAGTCTGGACACCTCAATATTAAAAAAAAAAAATCAATTATGTAAAGCACAGGGTCACCAACCATCTTATCACATTATTACCACTGACAGATTTCACTAAGATCCTCTCTATAAAATATATAGGTTTCACTAAGATCCTCTTTATAAAATATATAGGTTTTCAATACTCTTCTATAAATTAAGTTTAAGATCCATCTCCCATCTCTCTGCAGGATGCAAATTAGGTCCTTTCTTCTGTCCATTAACCACCTACTTGTCTTTTATGCTCAATTCATTTTTTTTTATAGATTTGAGTATTTTGACATTAAATTTTCAAGGGGATAAAGATATTACTCTACTAAATGATTTTTTTTATAATGATACATTTAAATTAGTTTAATAAAATATCTTGAATATTAACGCTAAGATTGAAATTTAAAAAATTAAAAAAGAGACAAAATTCTTGAGATTTTAAACTTAAATCATTCTCATAAGAAAACAATGGTTAGTTGTGAACATCCTTTGCTATCATCATCTTTCTCCAAGGGACATGAAATAATAGTAGAGAGTTTGTGATCTGCACAGTAAATTTTTAATTTGAATTAGAGTATTATTTTTTATAAAAATCTGAGATAACCAGAATTTATTTTATTTATGTGAACCTACAAAACATACGTATAAAAAAATGATTTCTTGATGTGGAAAATGTGGCGTCGTCTTGTATTTGACACACCATGCGTTATGGTTTTGCAGTCTCCAACACATCATCACAGCATGCATGCAGTAAAAAATCAATTGATGTCGTGATCTAATCTCACTTTCATCTCTTGAAAAAGAATAGACAATAAATAATAGTGAGCAAATTCAGAAGGGTCAGGCGTGGGTGGCTGAGGATGGAAACGACAGTGCTTCATGTAAGAAGGGACCCACAAAAGACAGGCATTCTTAAATCTTATTTATCTATTTCAAATTGATTGGCACTTAGTCATCCTGATTGATTCTCGAAAGAGATCTGTCTGTCCGCCCATGAAAAACCGTCGCATCACTTTTATTTTATATGCAGTCCCATTTGATTATAACATTTTTTTTTCCAAATTAGATTTAAGTGGTTAACCAAATAAATACAATTATATATATATATATATATATATATATTTGTTTTAATACTTTTTATTACACGTTTAGCATAATTGGATTATATATAATCTTAAAGGGTGTGTTTCGCTCGTCAGACTCTGAGTTTAATTCCAAAAAATCATCAATTTTGAGTCTATATTAATTAGACCATTAAAGATTTTAACTGATTATTAATTTTAAAATTTATAAAATTAATTAAAATACACGTAGATATCTCGTAGCCACTTGAATTCAGTGGCGGCGGGGTGCCTGGTAGTATTAGCAGTAATATCCTCACAATGAACGAACACCAACAATTCCTTCCGGTCCCGCTCTCGCCATCGAAGCTGATATAAACCTACTGATAAAATTTGCATGGTGATCGTAAGATATCTCTCAGTCAAACTACCAGTCAATATAATTTTGGATGTTGATCGTAAGATACCACTCACTCAAGCTACCGGTCAATATAAATAAAAACAACTAATATAAATAAAAACAACGCACTACTTTATTTATTTATTTTCATTAGGGAACTTTCCCATCTCCATTGACATGAGCACGTTGAATTGTGCAAACTCTTCTAACCATCATTGCTCAACAACATATAGCAATTATTAATGGTGGTTAAGCTATGATACATATCCTTTACGACATCCAATCAAAATCACTACAAATTATTAGCCTCTCATCCAACTAGAGAGAATAGAAGTAAAGGATAGCAATGTTTATAGCAAATCAAAACTCTTCAACATAAAAAAAAAAAAAGGTATTATAATTATAAGGAGATATCAAATATTCCATTTTTATTCGTCCAATTGGCACTTGCAAAAATAATATTTATATAGAAAAAAACTAGAAAACCTAGTAATATTGAATATGAAAAATAAACTACGAAAGATATCTAATTAATAGGAAAAACAATTAAAAAGCATCATAATATTGAGTAGAAAAATATAAAATTAATTTAGAAAAATATTATATTTCTAAAAAGATTATGCATCACATTCTATATATAAAATAATCTGATGATTTCAAATCCAATAATGACTTCCAAAACTATTATACGAGTGTTTTTGATATATATAAGTGATTTTTTTATATGAAATTCTCATGCAGGTAAGTTTAATAATATATATAACATTTTACAAGCAACTAAATATTAGTTTCAAGTATTTCTCTTTTTTTTTACGAGAATAATTCTCATTTCATAAAAATAAAAATAAAAATCGACCAAGAGCATTAAACTAAGAACAATTGTTTAATACAATAAATATCCTCGCAAATATAACTAATTTATAACTTTTTCTCAAAGTATTTTTCTACCAAAACTTTATTTTTTACTTTATACTCAATAATAAATAAGAATTGAATATTAAAGATAAGTAATATTACTATTATATGTTGTGTAGTAACGACAAATAAATGTGATGTTAGTGGACTAGCTACATGTACAGTCTTTCCCATCTTAGCTTACCATCTTCAAGAGATCACACCTGCTAGCTGCAATTTCAAAAAGGAAGCAAACGAAGACTCAGGAATGGCTCTCTCCGAGTGCTCACTCGGTACTTCGCTATTTTCTTGATTTTTCTTGCCACATGTCATTGCCTTTACTCTCGTCTATAAACTCTCTATAAACATATGTGGCGGTTGTTAAGGTTCTTGAATATTTACATCAGTTCAATTACGTTGGTCAAAGTATGGAAATACACATGTATGCATGTGACTTGTTCGTTCTCCTATGTTTGCTATACTTGAAACTTGAGGCAGTACTTTAGCCTGTAGAACCTATAAATGTTTGTTTAATGTTTTGTTTCCAGTTCTTAATGTTGTTGATCCTGTGTGTGTTGCTTTTTTATGTTAAAGGTTACAGAGTTACTTATATGGCGGTTCCCGTTTGATTATGCAGGGGAATTTTCCAGGATTTATGAAGGGAAACTTGATTTTAGTTCTTCTTGCACACAAAGAATCATCGTAGATGCTATAAATCTGCTATTCCTAGGTGTCTTCTATCTGTCTTTGATCGTAGGGTCCATCACGAAAAGTTATCAAGTTAGTGGTAGCAATAGAAGGGACTGGATTTCTGTGGCTGTTTCATTCTTCTGTGTTCTTATTAGCATTGCCTACATTAGTGCTGGGTTGTGGGATCTGAAAGCTGGAAAGGACATATTCGATGGTTTTATCTGGTTGGTGTACCTTGCTAGAGGGTTAATCTGGATTTCTTTGGCAGTTTCGTTGCTTCTTAGAAAATCCAAATGGATCAGAATTCTTGTTAGGATATGGTGGGCGTCTTTCTCTTTACTTATTTCAGCTCTGAACATTGAAATTTTGGCTAGAGAACGCAGTATTCAGATTCTTGACGTGTTTCCCTGGCCTGTCAATTTTTTACTTCTGTTTTGCGCCTTCAGAAACTTGAATCATTTTGCTGGTCTACAAACCCCAGATAAGAGTCTTTCAGAACCTCTGTTAGGTGGGAAAGATGTAAAGAACCGATCAAAACTGTACAGGGCCAGTTTTCTCAGCAGATTGACCTTTTCGTGGATCAGTCCTTTGCTTGGATTAGGGTACTCAAAACCATTAGATCTTGAAGACATCCCATCTCTAGTACCCGAGGATGCGGCCAACGAAGTCTATCAGAAATTTGCTTTTGCATGGGACTCCCTTGTACGGGTAAAGGGTGCGAGCAGCGCTAAGAACTTGGTTCTTCAGGCCGTGGGAAAAGTACATTTCAAAGAAAATATTTCTGTAGGTATATGTGCCTTTTTAAGGACAATGGCAGTATCAGCACTTCCTCTTTTTCTCTATGCCTTTGTAAATTATTCAAATCTCAATGAGCAGAATCTGTATCAAGGTCTTTCAATAGTTGGGGGTCTAATTCTTGTGAAGGTGGTCGAGTCGCTGTCTCAGAGGCATTGCTTCTTCTATTCAAGAAAATCAGGCATGAGAATTCGATCAGCTTTAATGGTGGCAATCTACCAAAAGCAACTCAGGCTTTCAAGTTTAGGAAGAAGAAGGCACTCGGCCGGTGAGATTGTAAATTACATCGCAGTCGATGCCTATCGTATGGGAGAGTTTCCTTGGTGGTTTCATTCAACATGGAGTCTGGCATTGCAGCTCTTTCTATCAATTAGTGTCCTTTTCGGAGTTGTAGGTCTTGGTGCCCTTACTGGATTAGTCCCCCTCCTCGTATGTGGTCTTCTTAATGTGCCATTCGCAAGAATGCTCCAGAAGTGCCAAGCAGAGTTTATGATCTCACAGGATGAACGACTCAGGGCTACTTCTGAAATCTTGAACAGCATGAAAATCATCAAGTTACAATCTTGGGAGGAGAACTTCAAGAATTTGATGGAATCCCACCGAGACAAGGAATTCAAATGGCTGAAAGAAATGCAGTTTAAGAAGGCTTATGGTACTCTTTTGTATTGGATGTCTCCAACGATCATTTCTTCTGTCGTCTTCTTGGGATGTGCCCTATTTGGGAGTGCCCCATTAAATGCTAGCACCATCTTCACGGTTCTCGCGACTCTGAGAGGCATGGGAGAGCCTGTCAGAATGATTCCTGAGGCTCTTTCAGTTATGATTCAAGTCAAGGTCTCTTTTGACAGAATCAATAACTTCTTGCTTGATGATGAGCTCAAGGATGACAGTATCAAGAAAACTCAGAAACTGAATTCTGATCGAAGTGTGACAATTCGAGACGGTAGATTCAGCTGGGATCCCGAGTTAAATATTCCAACACTCAGAGAAGTAAACCTGGATATAAAATCAGGGCAGAAAATTGCAGTTTGTGGGCCAGTAGGGGCTGGGAAATCATCACTCCTATATGCTATACTCGGAGAGATACCTAAACTATCAGAAATTGTAAGCAGCAGATCAAAATGCTATTTTCATCACTTGCAGTGGTAATTATGTTTGTGTTTTCTAACCTTCTTCTCTGGCTGCGATCAGGTTGATGTAATGGGATCCATTGCCTATGTTTCTCAAACTTCTTGGATCCAGAGTGGAACGGTTCGTGACAACATACTCTACGGAAAGCCAATGGACCAAGCAAAATATGAGAAAGCTATAAAAGCTTGTGCTTTAGACAAGGATATCGATAGTTTCCGGTATGGAGACCTCACAGAAATAGGCCAGAGAGGGCTTAATATGAGTGGTGGTCAAAAGCAGAGGATTCAACTTGCTCGAGCTGTCTATAATGATGCCGATATTTATCTCCTCGATGACCCTTTTAGTGCAGTAGATGCGCATACTGCCTCAATTCTATTTAATGTAAGATAGAACCACTTGGAATTATACACTTCCTGTGTTGCTTTTGATCCAAAAATAGATAGAATAACATGATTCTTGTTCGAATTCAAGAAAGACAGCATGCAAACACTGTAGTTTTACTCAAATGTCAAAGATGTAATTGCAGGACTGTGTCATGACTGCTCTAGAGAAGAAGACTGTCATACTAGTGACTCACCAGTTGGAGTTCCTCGCAGCAGTGGACAAAATTCTTGTAAGACATCTACATGCCAGCATAGACTTCTGTTTTATCAGCACATGTTTCCTGTTTTTGAACAGGGATATGGGTTCTGCAGGTCATGGAAAGTGGAAAAATTACACTATCAGGAAGCTACGAAGAGCTCTTGATTGCAGGAACGGCATTCGAACAGCTTATCAATGCGCATAAAGATTCAATAACATTATCGGGTCCTTTAAACAGTGAAAATCAAGGGCAGTCTCTGAAGGTGAAGGTAGACATGGTTCAATCGGACGAGTCTCAGCTGGCTCGTCCTGGAAAAGACAACATTGAAGGGGAGATTTTCGTGAAAAGTGTGCCAGGAGTGCAGCTAACAGAAGAAGAAGAGAAGGAGAATGGTGATGTTGGATGGAAGCCATTCCTCGATTATCTGTCTGTCTCAAAGGGAACGCCTCTTCTATGCCTAAGCATTCTTACTCAATGTGGCTTTGTTGCTTTTCAAGCAGCTGCTACTTACTGGCTAGCATTTGCCATCCAAATTCCTCACATCAGCAGTGGCTTCTTGATTGGAATTTACACTCTGATTTCAACACTCAGTGCTATCTTTGTGTATGGAAGGTCTTTTTCTACTGCTTATCTGGGATTAAAAGCTTCGAAAACCTTCTTCTCTGGTTTCACCGACGCCATTTTTAAAGCTCCCATGCTCTTCTTCGACTCCACCCCCGTTGGACGGATTCTGACTCGAGTAAGAACATTTCCTTTTCAAGTAAACTTGAGATCCTCCATGGATTGTTTTATGCAATCACAGTTTATCTGTACTGCTGACTGATAGCTTCATTTTTCAGGCTTCATCTGACTTGAGTGTTCTGGATTTTGACATTCCTTTTGCCTTCATCTTTGTGGCGGCTCCTCTGACAGAGCTTCTTGCAACTCTAGGAATTATGGCCTCAGTCACATGGCAAGTTCTAATAGCAGCCGTCCTTGCTATGGCAGCTTCAAAATATGTTCAGGTAAAACGCAATTTTCGCATGGCTACTTTTTAACCCTTTTTTTTCTAGGTTGAAAGTGAGCTGATTGTTAGTTTTCTTTTTAATATTATACACGCAACAAAAATAATAATAAAAAAAACAATTTTTTGAAAGATGTGTTGTCACAAACATGAAGTTGTCCAATTCTCCAAGGAACTAATAAGAATGAATGGAACTTTATCTTTAATCTATATTTATAAATCAAATGTTAGATTTATCAATTTAATATTATATGAATATTAAAGATATATTAACCGAAACAACCTTTTGTCTTCTGTTTCTTCTGAAAAAGGGATATTATTTAGCTTCTGCAAGGGAACTAATAAGAATGAATGGAACAACAAAGGCTCCAGTTATGAATTATGCAGCAGAGACATCACTTGGCGTTGTCACAATAAGAGCTTTTAAGATGGCGGACAGGTTCTTCCAGAACTTTCTAAAGCTCGTAGACGATGATGCCGTCCTATTCTTCCATTCTAATGGAGCCATGGAATGGCTGGTCATAAGAACAGAGGCAATTCAGAACACGACCTTATTCACCGCCGCTCTTCTCCTTATTTTACTTCCAAAGGGCTCTGTACCTCCAGGTAGCGATAGAAACAATCTAGTTTTCACAGATTTTACAGTGCTGGAAAAAGATGATCGTACATAAGTTTCAACATTTGGCCTGCAGGACTTGTGGGGCTTTCATTGTCTTACGCACTCTCACTCACTGGGACTCAAGTTTTTATGACACGATGGTATTGCAATTTGGCGAATTACATAATCTCGGCTGAACGCATCAAACAGTTCATGAACATACCGCCCGAGCCTCCCGCTGTTGTCGAGGACAAGAGGCCACCATCTTCATGGCCCTTTAACGGCAGGATAGAGTTTCAGGAGTTGAAGGTGAGAGCTGAGATATATTGTAAATGGAATAAATTTCTGATATGAATGAGGTCCCGAGGATAATTACAAATCTGATTCTCTGTCACTGTTTCATTCAGCTTAGATACCGTCCAAATGCCCCGCTGGTTCTGAAAGGAATCAATTGCACGTTCAAGGAAGGAGCGAGAGTGGGAGTGGTGGGGAGGACGGGAAGTGGAAAAACTACACTGATAAGTGCTTTGTTTCGGTTAGTCGAGCCTGAGAGCGGGAAAATTCTTATTGATGGGCTTGACATATCCCGTATGGGTCTGAAGGATCTAAGAATGAAGCTCAGCATCATCCCGCAAGAGCCAACTCTTTTCAGGGGAAGCATTCGAACTAACATAGATCCTTTAGGGCTTCACTCTGATCAGGAAATATGGGAGGTGAAGGCAACTGATTTCAGCCTCGTTTCAGGTTTTTTTCTATTTTTCTGCATATCAATAACAGCGAATTCCTTGCCTGCAGGCTTTGGATAAGTGTCAGCTGAAGGCCACAATCAGCAACCTGCCTCATCAGCTGGACTCATCAGGTTTCATCAAAGAATCTCATTTTGTTGCTATGCTTTTCATTGGGGCCGTTATGTATATTAGAAAATAATATAAATCATATTTTATAACCCTACCTTGTTGCTCAAATTTTTAGGTGAGATGGTTCCTTAACATATTATCAGAACCTTGTTGATCTAGCAGTTATGAGTTTGAATATCATCACCCTCATTTTATTTGATAAAAATCAAACACAAAATAGTGTGGGTCTGTGCAAGTTTCAAGCTCATAGAGCTTTCACTTGAGAAGGTGTGTTGAGAATAATATAAATCATATTCTGGAAACTTACTTATTAGCTTAAGCGTTTTTGGTCGAGATGGTTCCTTAACAATATAGATAGTTGCCATGCATGTATTATCCATCAAAATCAAAAAGAGGGGGGCAAAAATAGAATTCAAGTTGCAAATTCTCAACCTGGCTTAATTTATTTGATCTAACAGTGAGCGATGAAGGCGAAAACTGGAGCGGAGGACAACGACAACTATTTTGCCTGGGAAGAGTCCTTCTGAAAAGAAATAGAATTCTAGTTCTTGACGAAGCCACTGCTTCTATTGACTCTGCTACAGATGCCATTCTACAAAGAATTATCAGACAGGAATTCTCAGATTGCACAGTGATCACAGTAGCTCATCGGGTTCCAACTGTTATAGATAGTGACATGGTTATGGTTCTGTCTTATGGTAAGCTTCCATTTTATCACAACATAATCTTCTACAATATACATTTTCTTTGGAATTTCGCTCATTTACATCGAATAATGTTGAGATTTCAAGAGGGATTTTTATATTTGCAGGGAAATTGGTGGAGTATGATGAACCGACAAAGCTAATGGAAACTAACTCCTCCTTCTCTAAACTTGTTGCTGAATACTGGTCTAGTTGCAGGCAGCATACTCACCGGAATTTTGAAAATAAACAGTCGTGATTTCATGATGAGAATTACAAGAGCTTCTCCTCCCCAGAAAATCGTATATCTTTCGTCGTTTAATAAAATCCTTCTCGGAAAATTAAGTTTAGAAGATATTTTATTGCGTAAGAATGCTTCAGTAGTCTGTCAACTTTGTATGGCTGCTAAATAATCATATCTCAGATGTGATATTTTATTTTTTTGCTATATACCCCTGCATATGCTTCTCCATTTTTGCATTACAAAAAGAATATATTTATAATTTTGACATGTTAGATTTAAAAGATTTATAATTTGTAGCTTGAATTGGGTCAAATTTATTTTAAATTTGAAAAGATAGTGATTGAAGAAATCTATTTCACTTGATCAAGTTGACTTGTGATCCAGCCAAATTGATATAAATCAGGTGAGATCAACTTAAAAAAATTAGAAATTAGAAATATAACAATACTATTTTAATAACAATAACTGATAAAATAACGTTTTAGTTCACCTATTAACCATACATTTTTTAGTTTTCGTTGCGACTCCTTTTTTACCCTATTTTTAAAGTATTTTTGCAAAAAACAAATATATATATGTTTTTGATGTATTTATATTGTTTTCAATATTTTCAGTATCAGCTCAAAAGAATTTTAATTTTTAATGTCTTTCCAATGCATTCAGTTTTTAACGCGTTATTTTTAAAATCTTTGATTTTTTTTTATTCAATGTTGATGTTTTTCTATTTTAAAAATAACAAAAAAAAAGCTAAAAGTATTTTGATACAAGGATAGAAGTTGAAGAGAAATGAAACAAGAAACCAAAAAGAATGTTTTTTTACCTTTTATATACCCAAGTCCACAAACATAAGAGGGCTATAAAAAGAGAAGAAAATTTTGAGGACCAAATTTTCACACCCTCGTTCTCCTATCAAAAAAATTATAAGAACCTAAACCTAAAAACCCATCTTTACTCACTTTTGGCAGCTGCCAGCCTCCTTCGACCCCACTTCAACCTTAGCCATCTTTGTCGTCCTTCACCTCCAAACAAACAACCCGACCACCTTTCCCTTCCTCATCACATCCCCATAAACCAACCTCATCTCCCACCAACATCATTAGTCACCTTCCCTTCAACACACAAACGAAGGACCATTTCCCTTGGTTTCTTTATCAGTTGACGAGTCGCCCACCAAAATGAAGGGGTATTTCAAAGTATTTCAAAAACGTTTTTAAAAAAATAATAATTTTTTATTGTTTTTAGATCATCAAAAATAATTTTAAAAAATAAAAAAATATATCATTTTCATGTATTTTTGAACAAAAAACAATTTCAAAAGTAATCTCGTCCGCACTCTCAAACATGCACAAAAACACCCTCTAACCATGCCTAGTTCAGCCACGACAACGTCTTCATCTTCTCTCCTGATAATAGGATATACAATCTCCTCATCACTATTATCCTCCAAATGTAGTATCTCTTCACTTTCAGATTTGTCACTCTTGGATTCAATCTCCCCATTGTTTCTTCTAAGCATACTCTTCGAATGGGACATTGAAGTGTAATGTGCCTCTTTTCTAAACACTTAAAACATTTAATATCTCTATCACGAGCAGGTTGAGATTCAGATTTACCTTTTCTGTCCATATAAGCATCATTTTTAGCCTTAAGTGGTTCGGCTCTTGCATGCATATAACACTTTGGTTGCATAACCCTCTCTCTCTTAAGATTCAGCCTCCATGTTGGAGAAGATGAAGTTGTCTAAAAACGTGTGTTGCCCCTTCTCTTTATCTGCCTCTCCACTTTTGTTTCCACATGGACCATGTCCTCCAACTTCACATAATGTTATAATTCTACAACATTTACAATATCTCTATTCAGCCTAATAAGAAATCTAGTCATTCTAGCTTCCTTATCTTCAATAACATTGACCTAAATCATTGTGATCTTCGTCTCTTTGAAATACTCATCCAAGGAATTAGAACCCTAATTCAAACCCTGCAATTTCTATACAAATAACTATAATAGTGGTTAGGCACAAATCGCTTATCTATAATAGCCATAACAATTGGCCATGCATGAATCTAAGAAGAATGAGCATATAGCATATCGAGTCGATAACGTAAAACAAAAGCGCTAACTGGGAGGCAACCCAACAAAAAAATTCAAATTTGCTTTGTTTTTCCTTATCTTTTATTTTTTTGTATTTTAATTTTATTTTTATAATTCTCTTAAATTTCTTTTCTTTGAAAGAAAGACTTTTTGATTCATGCATTGTTTGTAACATATTAGTAATAGAGATGAGTATATTCATTGATTGATTTTGAAAGATTTAAACACATAAGCTCTAAACACATAAGTGTTAGAGTGTTTATCAATGAGAGGACCTATCACTTTGATATAACATAGATTTCATTTAAATTCTGGTGATTAATTAAGTTTTGAAGTTTGCATGTAAAAAATTCATAAAATACTCTTTATCTATCTTGATTGTATTATTGTTTATAATGCATATATTCTTGGATATTGATAGGAGATTAAGAGATCAATCATAGTTAGTTTCAATTTGATTTTATCTATCTTTTCTCGAGGACGAACAAGAGCTAAATATGGAAATATTTAATGCAACCATATTATTCAATAGTTTCATCCATATTTGACTAGTTTTTTGCTAACATTTTATATATAAAATACATTGACATTATTTGTTTTATGTTTTGAATGTGTTTTTAGATGAAAGATACAAAAATGAGTAAATTAAAGGTCATTAACATATTTAACCATCAACCAATGTTTTGTGCAGAGCATGAGCTCAAGAGGTCAAAATGAAATGATTTCAGTGGAATTAAAAAGTTAACATCCATATCTTTCTTGAAATTTAAGACAAGAAAAATAAAGAAAGAAAGAGTACAAAAATCACGGTATTTAAAATCAAATCTTGCAATCTATAAGTGTTGACCTTTCAGAGCTACATAAATCTAATTATTGCAAACTCAATTTTGAAATCTAATTATTGTAAACTCAATTTTGTTGATTTCTAACTCGAAAACCTATGCACCCTCGAATGTTCAACCCAAAATGATATCATATAATGGAAATATGATTTTTTGTAAAATAAAAACTTTGATTTCTTAACATATATAAAAAAGGAGAGGAGTAATGGCCAAGCTAGAAACAAAGAGAAAACAATTCCTCTTCTCCTCCACAAACCCAAAAATCATGTTTGTTTTTCTTTTTAATTAATTTTTCAACAAACATGCAAAGCTAAACTTTTTTACTTAGTAGCACGGACACAAAAACCTTTAGATTTATAAAATCTATTTTACCTTTTCTTTTAGTTTATATGATGAATATATGTTTTCCTATGCTTATTTTTCCTTTTTCCTTTGATTGTTTATTTTAAATGCTTTAGCAGATTCTAAATTATTATTATAATCAATCTATTGCTGCGCTTGATAGCAAAACTAGAATTATGGTATATGAACTTGTAAAACAACTAAGTTAATAATTATGATGAATCTACATTATTAATTTTTGAGAGAACATTCAAACAAATCAAAGACAATTATGCTTTTTTTTTTTCAAATATAAATATATTAAAGATTATTACACTGTCATCCTTCAAAGATATTCGTCAATGAAGGATGTCTTCCAAGGTAGATAGTCGATAGTAGGTAATAATCAGTGGCAGTTGAAACCAAGCTGTGTGTCTTGCACCCTAAACTATGACCTATGAATCATACCACCATCCACACTGATCTATTATTGAAAACAATCACTGGAAAGCTTGAATTTGGATACAAGCTAAGATTCTTATGATTTGGTTGTTCAATTTCTATCATCTCTTAATATATTAAGATAATAATAATAACTCCTAACATTACAAACATTATATAACAGAAGTCCTGTGAAGAGCCATTACATGACTAAATAAGAGTTAGACAAGGATTTAATTGCAAACTTTTCAACATGATAATTAAACTGTGTGATTCTCTTAAAATACAGAGAACAATTCAAATAAGTATTAATTTATGAATAAAAAGAAAATAGAAAGGCGAAGTTTTTTTCAAAAAAACTACAGATACTACATTCTGCAAAAACCTCCATTGCATTACTGGTAGATTTGCAGCCAAATAAAGGGAAAGTAATAAGCCATCTCATCCCATTACATATTTTATCACATAGCGTTGTTTATACATCACTGAACATGGTGTACTAAACATCATCCAATCTTGGACGAGCAGACCAGCAGATTGCAAAAAAATTTAAGACTAAATGTAAGATACTTAGACAGGTACACCATCTATATCTTGCTACGGATTTTCTAATTTCACAGCACAATGGGGTCTCAGTCAGTAGTCAATAACAGTTAACAAGCTAGAAATTTCCATAGCTTACTCAAAAATAGAGCAAATTGAATAAAAGTCAAAACATCCTCTTCTCAAAATCAAACCAGCTACATAATCAGGAAATGTAAAATTATATAAATAGCATAAAAAAGGTGAAAAGTACCTATTGAAAGGATGATCTAGCAAAACTCCCCAATACATAAGTTGCAAGAAAATCTATAATGGTAACCCCAATAACACGCTCAATATGACTCACAGCTCAAGCAGATGCTGCTGTGCCCTTCTTCCTTGGTTCTGCTTGAGTGCCTGATCAAAAGCCAGCCAACTAGGTCAGAAATAAAAGAAAGGACTTGTGCAAACCCAAATATAGCATAAATAAACTAAAAAGGAAAGCATTTCTTGATATAAAGATTAAAAAATACAGGAAAATATGCTACATTACCTTCTCTGAAACCACTCTTGAATCTGCGAGGAACATTGCGGAGATACCTCATCCTCCCAGTTCCAGTTGTCTTCCTCCGGATTGCCTTCTCACTCCAGTTGTCTAAAACCACAATACAAGAACATAAAATCAACCAACTTGTTTACATATCAAACTGTACAAGTTCAAGCAGAAGTTACAAATTTAAAAGCTAAAAGGGAGTGGTTCAAAATTATTTATATATACATACATACATGTATGTATGTATTCATAAACCAGTAAACGTACATGAACGAATTGCTGGTACAGATCACAAACAAGTGAAGGGGTTTGAATCTTTTACTCATGGGCTGAAATGGAAACTTGCTTGACCACCACACTACATGATGGTTTGCCCATACAAACAGACTATACACAACTCTACTACTTAAAAGACCATAGATTTGCACAGCCATACCACTACAAAGATGCAACTCCCTTGGCACATTTCAAGCATAAACAGATTTCCCATTGAATAAAAAGAACAGAAAAGAAAAGTCGTTCAAGATAAACAGCTAAGCACTGCAAGACTAGATATATATATATATAGCAATCAAAAACACGGAGAAAATCAAATATCAGATCAATAGCCTGCACCCAAACTTACTAAAACAAGTCCGTGATAAACTGATGGATATGCCAGTACAGGTTTAAACAAAGGAGAGAAAATTCTCTCGAAAGCAAAAGCAAAATGACATTCATTCAAATACCGAGAAACAAAGAGATTCGAAAATGAAGAAACGACTAGGTAAGAAAAAAGAAATCATACATTTCCTCTTGCGGGCAGCTGGGAAAGCACAGGCGGAGCAACGGCTCTTCTGGAGGTGGAAGCTACGGCGGCCACACCTAACACAGAGGGTGTGGGTCTTGTTCCTCCTCTTACCAAAACTCCCTGTTCCCTTCCCCTGCCATTGTTACAAAACCACGCATCCATGTAAGCATTAATACATGCAGTACGTAGATCAAAACTTAAAGAAGATGGAGGGAGAAGGCGATTGATTTTGGAAGGGGTGCTTTACCATGGCAGCACAGATTCAAAAGAAACCCTAGAAGAGCTCCTCCTCTTTCTGGGTTGAAGAAGGACACAGCGGCGTTTAAGAGTCCTATATACCGACCACTCAGGGTTTTTAGTTTTAGGGTTACTGAGAAATTGGTGATGGTAATCAAGTGCGTGCAGCTTCTTTGTAGCTTGATCTCATGTCTATTTTCTATTGGCTAGAAAAAATAAAATCACAACGGGCTTGGCATAGTGTTATTTATCTCAAAGCCTGCCAAAGGGAATGATTATTGGGTTTGATTCAAAATTATTAACAACACTATAAAAAATGCAGGTGAAGATTATTCTTTTTATTTAGTAATGGTTTGGTATTGTATTTTAAAAGCATTTTAAAAAAAATATTATTTTTATTTTTATTTTAAATTACTTTTTTTTAATGTGTTTAGATTATTTGTTGATATTATAAATAATTTAAAATATATATATTATTTTGATGTATTTTTTAATAAAAAAGCATTTTAAAAAGTAAGGAAAGGTAGATTAAATAAAAGAAACAAGGATAGAGAAGAGAAGAGATGGTTGGAGGCATAATGAGAAAAGGGGGATCCTTGTTTCAAATCGAAGAGAAAACTATTGAGAATTCGGAATTTGATGATTGCATTAAATGAAATAAAGTGAAAATTATATGATCCAATAAAGAATAAAAGAGTTTTTAACTCTAATCAGAGACTAAAGTGAGAAGATAAGAGATAAATGCAAATGAAGATAATTGATCTTGTAATCTAAGATTCTTTTAAGACTTTTTTTTATTTAATTATATAGAATAAAAATGGATTTTATTCAAAAATATAATAATATAAATTATATAGAATATATAATAGTTAATTGTTAATATAAATTATCTTTTTTTATTAATGTAGTTCTTAACAAAAAAAAAATATATCTTTTTTTAGTTGTGTTGTTTATTTCATAAAAACAATAAGAAATTAAAATCAATATACATACAAATTATAGCAATTTGAAATAAGTATAAAAAACATATCTATTTAATCATAACTTTTTTCCCTTGATAACCCTTTTTTTAAAAAAAATTATGAGAAGTTTTATTTTTTAAACAAAATGTAATTATAACTAGAAAGAGAGTTTTAGTAAAAAAAAATGAACATTCAAGGTGGTGTTCAAAGGTATAGTTATGAGCATGAGAAATAATAAATTATTAGAGTCAAAATATTTAGGGTTTTTGTTAATAATGCCTTAAAGCAATTAGGTTATTTTTCTTTTTATCTCTAAAATAAATGATGACTTTGTCTTACCATACATCCTTCTTTTACATAAATATGTTTTTTCATTGCTTATTTAACTTTAAACAAAGTCCGATCTGGAAAAACATATAGTTACTCTTTTAAAGTATAGTTTTGGATGACATTCGTCAAGGCTTTAATTGGCTATTGGTTGAAATAAACCTTTCATCTTAATCTCTCTCCTTAAATCTCTTCAAATTTGTTCTAGTGCTTTCACTTTTTCATTGAATAGTAGAGAAAAAACTTAGCTTTTGGACTTCATTTTCAACCCAATTGTCTTTCTCATTTTGTTTGGTTTTGAGCCAAATTATTGATTTGCAACACACCATCATTAGTGATCCTTGTTACAATTGTTTTAAATATTGTGTGTCTCATTCTGAGTTTTTCTTTGTTGCTACCATTTAGAATAATCCTTGTTTCGTTGTTTCAAACATTTAATGATTGAACAACATGATTTTCAAACTTATCACTATCCAAAAACATGACATTTCAAAAAAATTATAAAATGTGTTCGACATGAAAAGAGAGGAAAGAGAGAGATAAAAAACATTGAAAACACATCAAAACTACAATTATGATATCATTGATACCATTAGAAAGATTTGACGATATTAATCCAATGATATCAATAAAGGTTACCAACAATGACCCGAGTGTTATAAACTTGCGACCATAAAATACTATTTTTCTTTTTTTTTTCTTCTCTCTCCTCATGTGCATTTCAAAATTCTTTTTTAAAATGTTGTATTTTTTAATAGTGACAAGCTTGAATGTCACATGCATAAAAGTGTGTACAAAAACAATGCAATTTGAATGAAAATAATAAAATTCGATATTATTCCATATATAATACACATTTTATTACCAATGCTCACCTGTAATGGATGGATATGAGAGGCTTAATTTATATTTTTGGACAAAGGTCAATGCGTTCCCCATCTTAATGAATGAATATGCCACCTGCACTTTATCTTAAAATTTATCTGGATATTAAGATTCATGAAAAAAAAAACGATGTTAATTAGTTAAAACCTGGGGGAAATGATAAGGAATTGGATGAATCATGAGGAGCTGCTTCAACATCTTAAAAATATATTAAAATAATATATGTTCTTTTATTTTTTACAATATTATTTTTAATATTAGTATTTGAAAATGATCTAAAAATAAATAAAAATAATCGAAACAGAAAAATAAATTTATTTTTATTTTTTTAAAAATATTTTTAAAATACATTATAAAACAGATTAAGTATAATAATAATAATAATAATAATATGATGCGGTTTGAACATTGATATTGATTCAAGACTTTGTGCTCCAATCAGAGTCTACAAATCAAATCGACACCTCTCCTTTTCTTTCAAGTTTACAAACACGATTCAGCAGATGTGATGTCTGATATGGAGAACCACATAGTTCTCTAAGAATAAACAAGAAATTGACTTTTTTAATGGCGTCCAATTAAGAGAAATATAAATTACGTGCAGAAAGCTCTTACGCATTCGTGATTATCAAGTTATTATTTCTTAAAATATCATTTTTGTTCCTGTATTTTTTATTTTCCAAGCTGTAAAATGTGTCTTTTTATATATAAATTGAGCACAATCAAATGTAAAACAATTTCTCAAGCCAAATTTGAAAAATAATACGTGTATAACAATAAAATTAAAAAAAAGGTGTGATGATTGAAATAAAATAAAAAATAAAAAATATTATGGTCTAGCTTAGAATGGTATTAAGGTTTTTCGGTTTTGTTTTATATGAACAATGAAAATACTAAATTTCCGCCAAAGAAATAAACAAATTATATGCTTTTAGTCCAGGGCTATTATCGATTTTTAATCTTTTAGGTCACAATTAGATTACCAAAATGTCCTTTAAATATAAAGAAATCAAACCTTTCAGTAATGGGATATTTATGTATTTTCAAGTCATTTATTTTGTTATTTTTATGTTTTATCACAAACATTATTTTATTTTACCATAATAAAAAAATATTAAATCTCAAAATATTATTAACTTTTGAGGGGCGCTCACGTACTTCGATAGCACGCACAACACCTCTTGATGGTTAAATAAGATCATCTGACATGTAATTAGATGCGTCGTCCCATCCTATTTTATCAGATCTAGTATGTGTCATCGATATGTGGGTAGTTTGTCACTAGCATAAATTGTTTTTGTTTTTTCTCTTTCTCCCCCCCAAAAATAGTAATCAGTCTTCTTTGTTTCTGGTATTTGTGATTTGGTCCTTCTTCTTTTATATTTTATTTTTGTCCTTGACTCTTTAATAAAAGTTATGTTTCCTTTCAATTTAGTACTTCAATTCTAATTTTTACTATATTATGTTTTTCAATTTGATCCTTATTTTTTTTCTGATATTTTTACTTGATCCTTTTATAATGTTTTCTTTTTGATTTTCATCCTTTATTCCAAGTTTCTTTTGTGTTATTGTATTCAATTTGGTCCTTATTTTATTTTCATTTTTGGGAATTATTTTTCTATTCAACTTAACCCTCTAAACAAAAATTTATGTCTCCTTTTCTTTTAATCTCTTGCCCTTTAGTATAGGTGTTATTCCTTTTCATTAGTCTTTCAATTTCAAATTTTCATTTTTACCTTTTTCTTACTACATTTTCATAATATTTAACCATACTCATTTATGAATCACTTTGTATTTTTAGATATAATTATGAATTATCAGCATAGGTCACAATTTGTTTAATTTTGTGTAAAGTGAAATTTTACTAAATCCTCTAATTCACTAATAGCTTAATGTCAATAGTCAACCTCAACCTTGAAGTGGTTCTAAGAAATCTTATTTTGTAAGGCAGTACTTTGTTATTATTTTGGGATATCAAAGACAACGATAACTATAACATAAACATATATTTAACTATGAAAACAAAGAAAAAATAGATAAAAGAGACAAAGGAAACAAGTTTTTATCTCTCTCAAAACATTTTTTAATGAATTGTTTGCCCTCTAAAAAGCAAAGATAGAGGGGATGGAGATGAAAAAGACGACATAACTCTTATTTTTCATAAATGTTCATTCAAACATTTCATATTTTTTATATTTTATTTTACTATTTTGCAAATATATTTTATTACGAGCAAGAACATACAATATTTGTGAAAAACTACGTTGTTTTTTTTTGTCTTGTTTCATGTGATAAGTGGGATCTGAGCTTAATCTCCCAGAATGTGGAAGTGATAAGAGGGTGTTGTTTTTTTTTAGTTTTATACTCTCTCTCTCAGTTTAAAACTCGTGCTCAGTTATTAACCTTGTTTACAGCTCAAGGAATCTGGTTGTCAGTTTCTGTTCCTGTCCATTTGCGTTTACGTTGATTGTAGCCACCCAAAAGGAACACCATCTTCACCAATTAAACACGTGCTTGGGTTTTGCCTGGTTCGGAGTTTTATTATATAACCTAGTATTTGTCTCTCTGTTTTCATTTCTCGTCTGAGCTCAAATTATCATACAGCTGATTCAGCAAGAAATAAAGGGATTATCTCTCATGGCTGTGACGGGATCAAAAGGGTGGGGTTTGAGTTTGAGATTGATAGGAGCGACTTTAACTGCTTCTCTTAGTATAGCTTCAATGGTTGCCATAACTGAGGCAAGACTGAACGAACAAGTTTCAGGTGTGCATGACGTCAGCCCACAAGTTGAACCTGGTCTTTTCATGAGAGTATTAAATTTCTTGTGGCAAAGAGGTGGATATGGATATACACATGTCTGGCCGGTAAGTCCACGTTTATATCTAACCACCTACGTGTTTTTGAGATTCTCATGTTGGCTCTTCATTGATTTTCTTCTTCTTCTTCCTGTACTTCTGCTTAGAAAATCTAGTTTGGAAAAGAGTATGTTGACCTTATTTGTTTTAACCCTGGCCTCAAGCTATTAATTTTCTATGTTGACCTTATTTCCCTCCTTCTGGGAAACCAAAAGTACTGACAAAAGATTTTGGATAGTACAAAATATTGAGTCGACTGCATTACATTTGTTGAGGTCCTCTTGTTTCTTGGCCTATCTGACACGACTTATGAGTATGGTTTGTGACAATGGATTCACAGGAAATGAGTTTTGGCTGGAGAATTGTAGTGGGAACCATAATTGGATTTTTTGGAGCAGCATTAGGGAGTGTAGGAGGTGTTGGCGGCGGCGGCATTTTTGTTCCCATGCTTACCTTGATTATCGGGTTTGATGCAAAATCATCGACTGCTATATCAAAATGTAAGAGAAATCTGTTAATCTTTATGGACACTTCCATTTTTCTTAATTTTCTCTTGATGGAAGATGCTTAATCACGAGGTCAAATGAAAGTTTTCATTTTCCCAAAGACCTCTGACTTGAGATTCAAAATTTTTACAAATGTGATTTCTAAAACAGGAACTTAAGCTTAGATCTGTTTGTTCAGGTATGATTACAGGTGCAGCAGCCTCGACAGTATACTACAATCTAAAGCTCAGGCATCCTACATTGGATATGCCCATTATTGACTACGACTTGGCGCTCTTATTTCAACCAATGTTGGTGTTAGGAATCAGCATCGGGGTGGCTTGCAATGTGATTTTTGCTGACTGGATGATTACGATTTTGCTAATCATCCTCTTCATTGGTATGCTGCTATTCTTTCATCTGAATCCCACTTCGTCTCTTTGATAACCTTCTTGATTAGCTGAGGTCTTATGCAGGCACGTCAACCAAGGCTTTCTTAAAAGGCGTGGAAACATGGAAGAAAGAAACTATATTAAAGCAGGTGTGCTAATATCTTTCATGTTTTACATCCGACGATCATATGTGGATGCGTAATATTGATCTCACTTATTTCTGATTTCTCAGGAGGCTGCTAGAATTTTGGAATCAGCTGGTAATTTTGATGGTAGATTTTACTACTGATTTAGATATTGAGATATATTTACTCAAGTTTAGTGCTTTTTATTCAGGTGATGACAGTGAAGAAGATGAATACAGACCTCTTTCTGGAGGTCCAAGCGATGGAGGAAAAGCAGAAAACAAGGAGCCTAAAAAAGAAGAGGTAGGATAGGAATACTGGTATGTTTACAATATTTCACGAGTTACTGTTTTTGGGACTGAGTTGAGTGACCTTGTCAGGTCTCTATTATTGAGAATGTGCACTGGAAGGAACTTGGACTTCTCTTTGCTGTCTGGTGTGCAATCCTGGCATTGGAGATCGCCAAGGTCCGTGCTTTCTATCTGTTTATTTCCATTAAATTGCCATCTTCAACGAGCTTGAATGATGATCAAACCTTGCACTCTGATGGCCACAGAATTACACAACAACTTGTTCGGTGGCATATTGGGTGCTGAACCTCTTGCAGGTACAATGATCATTCTGAAATTAATTACTTCGTCCTTTTAATTTCCTGGCGTATTCGTAGCTGTGACTTGGGACAGAGCTGTGTAAGGATAATTTTTGAACATCTTATGAACATGGTCTCCATTTGAACATCTATTCAGATCCCTGTGGCTGTTGGTGTGTCATCTTACGAGGCAGTTGGCTTGTACAAAGGACGAAGGAAGATCGCATCAAAGGGAGAGACTGCCACCAATTGGCGAGCGCACCAGCTGGTCCTATACTGTGTCTGTGGTGTGTTGGCTGGTGTAGTTGGTGGCTTACTCGGTCTAGGTGGAGGATTCATTTTGGGTCCACTGTTTCTGGAATTGGGAATCCCACCTCAGGTGCATTCCATAAGTTTAATTATCTCTCGCGTGGCCATTTTAAAACAGCTGAATGAATGAAACGAGTGATCTTGTCTGGAAAAGGAAGAAGAAGAGTTCATATAATTATATTTTTGATACAGGTATCAAGTGCCACAGCGACCTTTGCTATGACATTTTCTGCGTCCATGTCAGTAGTGGAGTATTACCTTCTGAAACGTTTTCCAGTCCCGTATGGTAAGTTATTTACCGATCAACACTGTATGAATTTGCGTCGGAAAACAGTTTCTTACAGGATTTTACCGTCTTTGATTTCCAACACAGCTCTTTACTTCGTTGCTGTGGCGACTGTTGCCGCCTTCGTAGGGCAGTTTGTGGTGCGAAAGCTGGTCAACTTGTTAGGGCGAGCGTCACTCATCATCTTCATCCTTTCCTTCACCATTTTTGTGAGCGCAATAACACTCGGTATGTGCTGTTACTGCAATGAATTTCCTGGTGTTTTTTCCTTTTCTTTTCATCAATAATGGTTTTTTCCCTCTCCGAACAGGTGGAGACGGGATAGCAAACATGATTGAAAAGATTGAACGCCATGAGTACATGGGATTTGATGACATTTGCTCATCTTAAGCGTAGTCCTGGAGAACTTTTTCTTTTCTTTTCTTTTGAGCCTTTCCATTGTTAAGTTTTGCTTCAATGTCCTACGAGCACATTGTTTCGATTTCTGAAGTTCCATCTTCGGCATGCCCTAGTGCCCGCAAACTGCCAAAAGGGCTTTAATCAATAATCAGTGGATGTTCTAAGTAATTCAGGTTTCACCGTTTTATTTGTAGACTGGTTGGTGGTATCATCAAACCTACTCCATAGATTATGCATTTATACAAATCTCACACCTAAGTGGCTCACCTAAGTTTAAGTAGGTGAGACTATAAATTTTATATTATATTTTATTATATATTTTTCAATAAAAAAAAATTGTGCTTGAAATTTACACGTAAATTTATACTAATTTGTGTTTGATTTTTATCAAATAGAATAAGAATGATGAAATTAATAAGTTTCTAATATCAATTTAAGAAACCATCTCATCTAAAATTTTAAACTGTTAAGTGAGACTCCATAATATAATTTATATTATTTTACAACAAAATAGAGGTGTTTAAAAAACTGATTTAAACTGAAACAATCAAGAAAAAATCGATAAAAAAAGTTAATAAAATCACTTGGTCCGAATTGATTTTGGTTTAAAAAGCTAAAATAACACCAACTTTCCGTACTCTTCTTCTTCTCATTGCTAAGGTAATTATACGAAAAATTATAATTTTTTGAGCTCCGTGGAATTCTATACTCTTGCAAAAGTTAATTTTTAAATACTACATGCTTCAATCAAACCTTTTCTTTTCTTAAAATTTGCATTGTTAAAGATGGATCACCATTTGTTGTTCTTTTATTTTATGATTTATGAAACATATGTATTGTAATAATTTGATTTTGGGTTTGTCCTAAAATCACTATCTTTTATTTTAAAATGAAAAGAAATAAAAAATAAAAAATAAAAAATAAAAATGAAAAAAAGGAAAATTGGCAAGAGCAAGTTGAGAAAGGTTTTAAATGCATGGAGAAACTAAGTTGGAGTTTTGAACAAAATTGAGAACCCAATTATATCCGAGTTCAAAAGCCAATGCAAATAGAATGTCAAATTAAATGATTATTGGATAAATCCGTATAATAATCAAGTCTAATGATTTAATTAAATTTTTAATAGGCCAACTTGATTTAATCATGGATCCAATTAAAGGTTTAATTAAAATTAAAAAAATAATTAATTGCGAGGACTTAAATAAACTTTTAATGTGTCGAGTTAATTTTATTAGGGATTTAATTGCTAAAAACTTAAGTTTAGAAATTTAATTTGGTCTTATTTGAGAAGATTGAAATTTAAGAGGACTAGATTTTTTTTTCAAAACTTAGTTCGCTTAAATCAGGGACAAAATTGCAAGAAAAACAAAATTTAAGGGTTAATTAAAAGCCAAATTGAAGAAATTTAGAACCAAAGATTTTCTTTTCAAAAGGCACATGAATTTAGGGACCCAATCCAACTAAAATCAAAGGGAAATTGAAGAAATCAGGAATTCAATGATCTAATTGAATTTTAGTCAAATACAAATTTAAAACCCAAAATATATCAAAACAGAGCCGTTTCATTTAAATGAAATTGTGCATTTCAATCAAAATAGTTTGTTTTGGTACAAAACGACGCCGTCTTAATCAATATAAGGTAAAACAAAATGAAAAGGCCACATGACTTGATGTTTTGTCACTATTTATCATCAACAACTTTTTGCCTAAAAAGGTTGCCCATGTAGTTACTTTTCAGAGGCATTTACTTTCTTATATCTTCCCAAATGAGACAAAAAAAACCACCCTCACCCTCTACAAATCCTCAATTTTATCTCCACCGGTTTGCACCACCGTTACCTTTATAACAAATTGCCAAAACCCCTAACCTTAACCAATTTTAGCAACCTAATTTTTTTTCAGTACAAGATTGTTGGTTTATGGACAAAAGTTGAGACCATTTCCAAATAAATCAATGGCCATAAACCATGCTATAAAAGCTCTATTTCCCCTTTTTTTAATCTCCTATAAATATGGAGTATTTCTGTGTAAAAAGGAGAGGGGAAAATTGAAAAAGAAACTAGACTCGCACTAGCTTTAAAAAAAGGAAAACTGTCATCTTATTGTCTAATAACTAAAAAAAAAACTGCTCTTATAGTAAGCAACCTTTTCTTCTTACCAAGACCATCCCTTACACTGTTCATTTTCAACTTTTATACCAGATACAATCACATTAATATATTTGGCGATGGAAATTCTTTTTCTCCAATGGCGCCACCACGTGACAACTTCTCCTAACTCTAGTCTCCTCAATTTGCAATAATAATAACTTTCCTATTTAGCGAAGTAAGATTTCTTTTTTTTTTCTTTTTACTATCCTATTTAAGTCTGCTGAACATGAATTATAATTCTTGTTCTACAAGGTTTGTTACATAAATTGATCTTTGGGTTGAGCTAGTGGTTAAGTTGTTTGGGCTGAACCCTCATCCCAACATTTTTAGTTGGGCTAGGTCTAGCCCATTTTTTTTAAAGTTGGGTCATCTGCCAGCCCAATAAAATGAGTTAGGTTAGGTTTGATCCCAACCAATATACATGGGCTTAGGTCTAATAGGCCAAGCCCAAACCTATTTTTAAAGGCCTGTTTGACTCATCTTGTTTTTTAAACAATAAGACCTTTTTGTATCCTAAAAGCATGTTTGTCAAACCTCTCATTAACTTATTTTTAATGCCTTTAATTTTAGGCTAAAAATATGTTTGACAACCACACCTTTTTCCTTTTAGCTTAATTTGTCTATGTTTGCATGCTTAACTAGATAAATCCTTTAAAAATATATATTTTTAAAAAACATTCAAGAGCTATCTTAAAACTTTGCATGGGTCCCTCACCTGATCTCCTAACATTTTAGTCTAGTATCAGGTTGTAGATTTACACTGTAAAATACATAAATTGTATTAAAAATACATGATTTTCATCTAAAAATTACAAAAATTCAAATATTCGAAACAAAGGAAAACAAAATAAAATATCTTTTCCTTTAAGAATTTCATTTAATATTGGGTTTACAATGTAAGATATAAACTCAATATTAAAATTACATGGTTTTCTCTAAAAATTCATGAAAAAAACTAAAAACCTAAAAAATATTTCTCATTTATAAAATATAAAAATATGTTTTGTTGTCATGAATACAACCAAATAAATGTTTTTCATGTTTTTAAAATACAAAATGGATATCATAACAAGTTTATGATTATCCATTAGGATTTGACCAAAATACTAAAACTCCTATATTATTGTTTTCTCAAATTAGTATTTAGAGTGTTAGGACTTGGTTGTGGACTTTAATATGTATAGGTATGCAATTATATTGTAAATATATTCTTAGGTGTTATAGATACAAAATAGAAAATAAATGCAATGTTTAGCTTAACTTAAATAGGGTGCACTGAGAATGATATGTTTTTTCCTGTATAACAAGTCCTCTTACTAGCGTCTCAAAGACCATTAGGTTTCTTGTTGATCGTAATACTAGGTGACAACTCTTAAATTTTATAATCATGATTTTATAATTGTACTCAAACTTTTTTTCCATATTAATAAGAGCTAGAGATGTTGTCTGTGGCGCCATACATATCATGACAACATTGAACATATTTCTCAGTCGAAGTTAGGGGTTATAAACTTTATAGATTAGAGCTCTTTAAGGACTATATTTTAACTTGAAATGTATTAAGTCATTTAATGAATATATGTGTTCTTATGAATGCAAATGTATGTACATGCGTATTGGGTATGCAAATGTATTTAAATAGCTAATCCATGACTTGTTAAGCAAAAGTAGAATACATAGTCTAATAAATTTTAAAAGGTTTTTGTCAATTTTTTAAATCAATTGAATCTTATGCACATAAAAAATATGGGTTTGAGCCCTTTTCATTCAAAAGTAAGTAGTTTAAACAAAAAGTTGTCTTTTACTCAAATGTGACTTCTTTATTAGCTATATTCTTGATAAAAGTTAAAACTTTACTAAAGTAATATTCGTATATATGAGCATTATTATTAATCCTGGAGGCTTTTACTTATAATTTATTTGCATTCTGAGCCATCATATAAAATTATCTTTCTATTTAGTTATATATTAAATCTACCAATGTAGTCCTACCACTCCTCGAATTTCTATTTCATTTTCTTCACCTTTTTTTCTCGAAATTCAAGCTCAAATTGGGTTGCAGAAACTCAATCCTTCAAGGTATTTGCTATGTTATGGTATTTCCTTACACTTGACTCAACTGTCCTTTTTTTCACCTTTTTATCATCAACCTAGACCTTGTAATGAGCTCTCAAGCTTCTTTCTTTTTCAATAGTAAGATCAACTAATATATCCACCTCTTTTTTTTAAAAGTTTTAGTCTCATTTTATAATGATCTTTTTTTTAGCTATCAACTTCTTGTCAGCAAGTCTTCTACTTTCAGAGGTTTTTTTTCAGAGTCACTAAAGTTTTCCCCAACATCACATGTTTGTTTACCAAGTCATCATACTTGGCCATTTTCCTACCGGTTCTTGGATTCCATGCATAATTTCTTTAGACCATTTCTTTCTTTGCTCTAAATCTTGTATTAATTTATCTATTAGTTCATCCTTCTCTCTCAATTATTGGTTTATGAAGGATTTCATCTTTTCTTCTTGCAAAAGTTGGTCTTATAAGAATTTATATTGACCTTTGTTGTTGCTCAACTTGATCCTCAACCTATTAAACTCAATCCACAAATCTTCTACATTATTTATCCTTTTTCTTTTGGGCTTATTATTGAGTGATATTTGGCTTTGTGTTCTTGGGCTTCCAAGTACCCCAAACAATCGAACATTCCTCCATATTAAGTAATTAGGATCGTTTAAAGATTCCTCTTGTTGTCCCTTTTTGTGGAATTGTATTTGATGGTGTCTAGTTCAACTAAGGAGTTAGATTCTTTAAATATAACAATATACATAGTTAATCCTTAAGTTCTTTTTATGTACTGTATGCCTTCAAATTACCTAGCTACCAACGAGGGTGAGTAGTTGATAAAACCAGTTAAACCATTTAGTGAGACCCATGCTTTGTCACCATAACTTATAAGATAGGACAAAATGCCTACTCAAAGAGCTTCCCACTTAAAATTATTCTAAGGGTGTGCTTGATATTTTTGTCACCCATTATTTCTCATCTAGATGGTGTTTGGCGCTGCGGTTCAACCTGCGGTTGCGTTGAACCGCAACTCCAAACACACAAATAACCAAACGAGACCCTAGTTTTTGACTGTGGGTCCCACGGTAAAAATTAAGTTTAAGCCGCAGCTGCAAAAGCAGCTAAGAGGTGCTTTTGCAGCTGCGACGTAGTAAATTAACAACATGCATCCTGGAAACATAAAAAAATATTGTGGTTATCATTGGCCATCGACAACAATACTGAGTGGTGCGGTGGCAGTAAAAAGGTAACACAATGCCTCCTCCTTCAAGTTGATCACATGAGTTGGTGAGAGTAGAAGCTATGGCTCAGTAATTTTGGGAAGAGCCATAAAGGGTATGGGAATTACGGGGAGGAAAGGTGAGGAAAAGGGAAAAGAATTTTGGTAAGGAAAGTGCGTGGAGGTTTCTGGGCTTGGTGGGTGTGTGAAGAGAAGAATGGCTACTGTCTGGGGAGGAGATAGGGGGACTGTTGGTGGGGGTATATATATGGGGTGTGTTTGTGTGTATACATACCCACACACCCACACTGTCTGGTGTGTGTGTGTATATATATATATATATACCCCACCAACAGTGTAGGTATATATATATATATATATATATATCAAAAATATTTATTTTTATTTTTATTAAAAAATACCTCAATAAGAGAATAAAAAATTCTATACAAAATTAATAATTATATTGTTAGAGGGTTTTTTAAAAGTAGTTATTTAATTATATAACAAGCGGATTAGTTCATGATAGAATTACAAGTAGTTTGATGGGAGAAAAAAAAACAAGTGTCTAATTTACTTGAATTATTAATTATATTTTATTTTTATGATTTTTAATCTATAATATTTAAAAAACAATGTATATATGTGGGGGGGGGGGTGTGCGTGTTCTTTAAAGTAATTTCAAAAGTTGACAGCAATATGAAAAGTATGGTAACCAAACACATAAAACTGCTTTTCATTAAACTCAAACTTAACCACAGTTTTAACCAAACACTAAAATTTCAATTATGAACCGCAACTAAAAACACTTTTTATGAAATTGCTTTTTTTCAACGTTAACCACAACAGCAATCACAGAGTCAAACAGGCTCCTAGTTAATTGTATTCTTCACTTAGAATCTACCTAAGGGGTCTCATGTTCAACAACTAGAAATTATTGAATACTTTTCTCAATGTCTCCAAGTAAATGACTATCCATATAAATAGTAAAGGAACATAACACCACTTTGTTCATTTCCTATTGTCACGACCCGATTCCCGGATTCGCGACCGACACATAGGCATGGTCCCTCTCTAAGGTTTCACACCTATACGAACCCAAACTTACAAATTTATCATTCATATTTAAAGTTCATCGCAGCATAAATAACAAAGTAAACTTATAATATAGTTCGATTGTCTTAATATAAGAGTCAAAAACATCTTATTATAATTGTGGAGCATTAACTAGACATAAAAACAAAAATGTCGATTACAACCAAATAATAAGTTCTGAGATTTCAACGATAATGATATGCTAACAAGCTACGAGCCTAAAAATAATAAATAATGAGGGGGTGAGTTCAACAACTCAGTGAGTAGATAACATCTAATATACACATACGAGATAATACAACAATGAGAAATATATTATTGAATCAACTTGGAGTTCTTACAAGAAGTTTCTCAAATAGATCATAACAAGAATGTAATAAGTAAAGCTCCTCGGAAAATCAGAATGCAATGAGCATGAGGCTCTGTACTATGGGATGATCAGTCCGCATAGGTTGGTGACTCTCTCGACCAATTAGAGTTTCAGATACGATGTGCACGAAGGCTAACACTACCCTGTTAGCATGGGTATTCTGACTGGCATACCGTAGGTATATATTATAATCAAATAGACATATTCATATCTCAAGGCTCAACTCATGGTATCAATCATATAAGGAGCTATCAATTCAGAAACATATATTGGCTCATATCAAGAATGTATATTCAACAATTGATTATGATTTATCGTATCAAGAATAATAATCAATGTATATATTATCAAGAAGTATAATCCAATTCATACTAGCAATTCAAATATTTATACTATTTCTCATGCATATTAAATATTATCCACTCACCTGACTCAAAAAAATCGGAATTCAAAAGCAAAATACTAACAGAATCCTACTAACGTACCACGAGCAGAATATCAGGATTATCTGAATATATAAAAGAAGACATACTAAAAAATGACTCAAAAGAATCAAAATCTATTTAATAAATATATCTAAGAGTTTAATTCATAATCCTATGTGTTTTGAATCAAACTATTTATTTTTCACAAAAACCTAAAAACAATGGTTTCTTCCGAAGTCTAATTCAAAATACACAATTCGTAAAATTGATAATAATTAATCAAATAAGCCTCAATTATCCATCAAACCAATCTGAAATACTAATATTTCATCTAGGGACCATTCTGTAATTTTCTTATATTTTTAGGGTCAAATTGTAATTTTATCAAATTGAATGACTAAATTAAACTCCTCATAAATTCATAACTATACTGAAATTTTTTCCATAATTCATCCTCAATTCTGTCCAGAATCTCGAATTTCACTCCAGGGACCAAACTGTAATTTTCCAAAGTTCATGGACTAAACTGTAATTTTCATAAAAGGGACCAAAATGAAATTTTGTCATCTTCAACCTCCAGCCCAAAATTCCAGCAAGGGTTTTTCACCATTTCTCAAAATTTTCTTAGACCAAACACATCAAATAACTTCAAAATCATCTACAATCAAACGCATTAAACTATTACCCAACATATTAAACCCTTAACATCTCAATTCATTCATTAATCAAACCCAAATAGAATTTACAAACCCTAATCACCAATACAAGCAAAAAGCTTAACTAATAAACAATATTTTTTTACATAATAACACATACGCATTACCTTAATACTTATTTCTCCTCCTTCCTTTCTCCCTTCTCTTTTCTCTTTTCTCTTTTTTCTTCTCCTTTCTTCTCTCTTCCATTTCTCTTCTCTCTCAAATTTTTCAGATTTACTTCTCTTATTTTCTTTTTCTATTTATATTTTACAAGTTACTACTATACCCTTAATTCATTTATACCTAATCTTAAGCCATCAAGGGTATTAATGCCTTTTTCCTATTCAAAGTTTTCAAAACCCTACACCTATGCAGTATATAATACTTTAGGGATAAGAAGGTTTCAACTAAGATAATTATGACATGGTTATTCTTTGCTTGTTCATACTCGATGAAAGCATTAGGAACTTCAATATTGATGATCACAGGAGCTTCTGAAGGAAATAGAACTATCCCAAAGATGATAAAAACAAATGTTAGGTATTTCTCTTCTCCTAGTTTCTCTTGTCTTTCTGTCTTCAACTTATTCTCAATAAACTTCCACTTAAATCCTCTATGGACGTTCTGTATTGATTAACTTAGTCTAAATGTAATAACTGTACAACCTCGGCAACAATATTCTCGATTATTTGTCTGAAATAGACTTTGTGAAGGGTATTTAGGAAGTTCAAAATCTAGGCATACTCTTTATTAGTGAGGGTCATGTCAATGTGTCAAGAGGCGAAACATCTATAACCTGGATTCTAGAAGTGAATTATAGCCTAGACTCATGAAATCTGATCTAAGATCATTATTAGTAAGGTATATTCTTCAATATTTGTTTCACAAATACAAAGTGTATACATATTTTTATTTTTGGTAGTGATATAAGTATTGAAAGTCTTATTCGATACTTTTCAAATCAATTTGATAAAAAGAACCTTGGTTCCCTAAATTTCTTCCCGGAAATATAAGTGCATTATAATTCTTAATCTATAACTAGCACTTAAACAAAGTATGATATGAATAGAGAATTTTTCTCTGATCGGTGATAATCTAGTTTCCACACTAGTGGCAAGTAGCTCTAAAATGTTCAAATTTGATGGTGATTCTCTTAATAATGCTATATCATATCGTAATATTGTTGGGGCATTAAAATGCCTCACCATGACAAGACCAAATTTATTCTATGTTGTAAATCAAGTCTACCAATACATGTACTCTCCCATGGTAGTACATTTTCAATATATCAAATGGATATTATGGTATCTTATACGTAATGTTGTCTATGGTATCATTCTTCATCCAATATCATCTTTCGCCTTCAATGTGTTCTCATTGGGATGGATCCAATTTCTATTGGGCATAGGCCTCCCAAAAGGTAACAGAGGTGTGCAAAGGTACATCGGGCTGGACGAAGATTGGCCCTCGAGTGCAAAGGCAGAAGGGAGCTTGACTGCAAGATCCACTCGTCAAGCAGGGATGAAAGATGATCATTATTCTATAATAGGTGATTTTTTTTTTATTTCTTATTTTTTCTTGGCTCTCTAAAAAGCTATCAACAATTTCACATTCCACCACTAAAGCTAAATACCAAGCACTTTTTGTTACAACAGACTTGTGTTGGATACAATCTCTACTTTTCAATCTAGATGTGTTATCTCTTACCATGTTTTGTGATAATATCAGGACTACTTATCTAGTTGTGAACCCAATAGTGCACGCGCGCACAAAACACATCCAAGTTGATCACCATTTTTTGCAAATGGATTTACTAAACTCATGTTCTGATCTTAGTTTTCATGGTTTTGAAATTAACAAACTCAACATGTCTCCTTACTCGTTGAGCTTGAGGAAGAGTGAAAGAAGATACCACTCCCACATATCTAGTCAAGAAGATTGTGCATAATGTAAACAATCAAGTAAGGAAGGAGTATCTCATGATCCCTTGATCGCTGCGAAAGAATCCCATAAAGGTTATTTTTGATCCCTTGTAATAGGATAGTATCTCTCTTGCATTCAAACTTTAGCTGCATTGTACTGTATATGTAATTATGCATGATCAGTAAAAAAAATATTGAGCTCGCCCAACCCATTGTGTTAATCTCGTGGTTTATTGTATCTCTAAAGCAATCTTTAATTAAGTTTCTTTGCTAAACAATATACATGCATGGATGATTAAAATTGAAGATGAAATAAAAATAAGAAAAATAGTAAATATTGAAAAAAAAGAACATAAAATTCAAAATTTTCTCCCTAAGAAAACCTACTTCCCCCTCTACAATGTTCATATTTGACCCCTTTTTAAGGATTAAATGTCAACCTCTTTTAAAAATTTCCCTTCTCTCAAAAATATATCAAATACTTGTAAAAGAGAGTGAAAAAAAAGCTTTCACTTTCGTAAATTTACTCTTCATGTGAATTGATTTCTGTCTTCATTAAAATGAAATCCATGGGAGCACAGCAACTCGAGATGCTGTCTGTGTTCATATGGAGTGATGCCATAAAAGCATCGGTCATATTTTACAGCAAGACAGGAGGGACCTCAATCGTAGGTGCAGGTATTTTTCTTGAATTTAATAGGCTTAGAGCTGCTAGAATCAATGACCAAGGGGCAGGAGATTTGTCTTCGATGCTTTGTCCTGACCAGCTTTCCTACCACATTGCCTCGTGACCGGATTTCAAATTTCAGAGTCAGTGGAATTACAATACCAGTTTGCGCAAATGTTAGACTTGATCCAGCTCCATACAGGGGAACCTTATTTCCTTCGATGATCATTGATACAGTTCTGTGACTCTTTCTAGGTTGGTAGTATTTCTTCAACTGCAGCATTAACGGGAGATTAGTGAAGAATCATTACTCATTCATTACTTGTCAATGAAACTATGTCACCTAAAAGCTTAAACTATTAGGTGAGGTTTTAGAATATGATTTATAGTATTCTCTAACACACCATTTTAATTGAAAATCTTTTGGGCTTGAAACTTGCACAGACTCACACTACCTGTGCTTGATTTTTATCAAATAGAATGAGGGTGAGGTTTTAGAATATGATTTATATTATTCTCTAACACACCATTTCAAGTGAAAATTATTTGGGCTTGAAACTTGCACAGACTCACACTACCTGTGCTTGATTTTTATCAAATAGAATGAGGATGAGATTTTAGAATATGATTTATATTATTCTCTAACACACCATTTCAAGTGAAAATCATTTGGGCTTGAAACTTGCACAGACTCACACTACCTGTGCTTGATTTTTATCAAATAGAATGAGGGTGAGAAATTCGAACTCGTTATGGTTGGGTCAACAAGACTTTGATACTATGTCAAATTGTATAAGTGACCATTGATACTAACTGACCTCAGTTCCCCTGTACTACGGGAATGGTGCTTGAGATAACTCACATAAGCAATTTCTCAAGCGGTATCCAGTAACTCAGTAAGACAATACGACAATGGTTGTTTAGTATGAATAGGGGATTCGTGTGGCGGAGTGGGATTTTGACTCTTAAAGAACTATCTTATAATTTATATTATTATCTAACATTAGCAGTAAGAAACAGAGACATGATGCAATTACTTCAAACTTGCAACGCACAGCATAGGTTTTTAAAGCAAGTTCAAAACATATGGAGTGATGAAAAACTCTCAAAGTACAAAATAAGCATTAGAAAACCGAGGGCTTTGCTTCTTGGATTTAAAGGGTATAATCAGAATCCAACGAATTCTTAATGACACTGGTTTAAATATTATTGCTGGTAATGGAGAGGATTTGTACCTGGCCAGTTGCGATAGGGATCTCTGAGTATACAAGATTGATCGGTGTGGAGCTGACATGAATGCCGAATATTGTAGCAGGGTTGTAAACACTCATTCTCAATGAGCCATTCAATGTAAGCATCTTCGTTGGAACACCAGAGGAGTCGGAACCTTCTCCAACATAAAAATTATTGACTACCAAGCTCTGCAAGAAACACATTTTCCATTAGAAATCAATTTCAACAGAGAGAAATGGTAGCTGAAGAACTACATATGATTAGCTTGCGAGTGACGTGCTAAACAGCTTAGTTTATAATTCATTAAAGTTATGTTTGTGACAATACGAGATTCATAACAATGTTAACGAGTCTTCAAATGCAATGATTCTCTTTCACTGGAGAACCACCGAAATCATGCGCAGCGTCAGAATCTGATACAACCAAATGGCTAAATCCAGCCCCAGGAGAAGATTTTAAATTCAACTAGGGTGGCGCAATAACTTCGGATGATCCATTAGATCACACAGCTCAGCTGGTTGATTCAATTTTTCAGGTTTATTTTCTAATTGGCATGAACTAGAGCAAAACCAAACTCTGCACTTTAGATTGATCAATAAAGGTTCGTGGGGTTAGGTAAGAGGAAAAGTTCATGGAAATGGGAGGTATCCAACTATGCAACAAGGCCAATTATCTTTAGGGAGTAATCATCCATAATAACATCGCATTGTTGAGAAAATGGAGCAAAAATATACTGTAACTTGAGTTATAAAAGCAATTCTTGACACAGAAGATAGTAGATCCAATGCTATGGAACATGGATTTGGATCCCTTGACAAATAGAAAGGGCTTCAACTACTTTCGTTCTAGAATTAATCATTTCCATAGAATTAACCATTGGCTGCTACTTTCCAACTTATACATCTCCAGAGTCCAGAAGAGTAATTATGGATGAAAGTACGACCAAGTGGAAAGCTATATGTGTAAGGTCTATCCCTGCAAAGTGAAATATTTATCTCGGCATTGATGCAACCTGGTGAGATATATGCTTGCATAACAGTTTCAGAAGAGATACAGCAGCATTAATCTACCATAATTCCCATCCTAATACGCTCTCATGGTTCAATTTTCGTCGACAAAATGTTTATTCCGGTGACTAAATTGAGCAGACCTTATATAAATGAAACTAAAAACTGGCATACCTTGACCATAATCTCTGCATTATAAGGCCTGCTAGCACCCCATATGATCAGGCAAAAAACTGCAAACAAAAACACAAAACTTAACAGAGCAATCAAGGCCTGAAACCTCCTGGTAAACGATTTATCCTCATCATCGTAGCTCCCTTCCTCCATGATCACATTGCATTCCGGCCACCCTTTATCATTCCATTCTTTATTACCATTTCCTTTCCTGCCACCACTTTTCCTCCCTGAAGAGGACCTAAATATCCCTGAAAACCTACTGCCCGACGAGTTCCTTGAGTGGCGACCAGAAGAAGGGTGTGAAGGCGATTCCATTGGACTTGGTTGCATTGAAGATAGCTTGTCTCCATCATGCGAGTCCCTTGAAGGGCTCTGTACATAATATACAGGACGTTTTGGAGACCTTGAAGGTGATGAGGGAGCTAAACTAGCAATATCAGAATCAGATTTTGCTGAAAGCATTGTAAATTAACAGCGTCTCTACTAGTTCTAGACTCTGTAAACAAAGAAAATAATGAGACAAAAGTTCAGCTTCCACTTATAAACATTGTCAACACTGTTACACAAAGATTTTAAAGGCAGAACAGCTGTTTATACTTCAGAGCCAGAGTAACAAAAACCACAAGTTTGGCTCTCTTTCACTTCTCTCTATTATCTACCTGTCTGTGTCCCACTGCATGAAACAATGTTATAGGCTAGTGAAGGCTGTGCATATCAAGCTAGGCTTGGATAGGAGCACAGGACATAACCTTAGGTTCGGGAATTGTCGGCAGGCTTACCGTATTATTATGCAAAGTTTGCTGGTACAAATTTCAATATATTTTTTTTAATTATGTCCTTGACCAAGCACCTGATTAAATTGGTTTATTATTTGATTCTTGTTCCAATAATTCAAAGTGATGGTAGATTACATGCCACATATACAAACACTATTATAGATTTTTAACTAAATGATTGCCTATGCTACATTGTGGGTGGATGTTTTTTTTTTGGATAAAAACAATATTTTAATGTTTAATGTATCTTTCAGTAGAAAAAAATTAAACTATATGAAGATTGATTTGATATGATTTGACCAATTTGGTATTTCAAAGACAACATAGAAGACTAATAAAAACATAGTTTGACTCAAAAAAATACAAGATAATATTTGTTTTTTAAAATATTGAAACAACAATATATTAGATCAATTAAGATCAACTCAAGTTTACATGTTAAATCTGTTATCCAAGTCATGAGACTGATAATCTTATAGAAAGTAAATATTTTTTTTTATTATACCTAGTTCTCAACCAATCCAATGTTGAAGGTTAAAATTGAAAATAAAATTCAACTAAGAAAATAAATCAGGTAAACTTGAGTTAACCTACTAAACTTGGATAATGAGACTAAGATAATCCAATATAAAAAAATCAAAATAAATTATGAAGTTTAATTATCAATCAAATCAGTATCAAAAGACTAAAAAACACAAAACCCCTTAAGTCAACCATCCAAACTTGTGAATCATGCCATGATACCATGATAATATCACAAATCACAAATTGAAACAAATTATGAAACTTATTTCTCAATCAACTCAATATTAAATGATAAAAAACTAAAAAGTATAAAAAAAACTTGAGTCAACCTACTACCTAAGGTTTAAGACCATAATCATCTCAGAGAAATCAAATTAAAAAATAATGAAGTTCAATCTCTAATCATTTTATATACAAAACGTTTAGGGCTAAAATGAAAAAAATCTTGTTCATTTTTATAGTGAAATGTTAAACTCTTTTAGTATATGTTAATGTTTCTTATGGTTACAAATGTCTGTCCAAATATTCTTAATTTACCTCAATTTATTGTATGGTTTGTATTTGGTTTATATATATATATACACATATTTGGTTTGGTATGAAACTTACCACATTGGATTATGCAAACAAATAGAAAGATAACATATAACATAGGTTCCTTTTGTCAATTGTTATAGGATTATGGTTGTAAATTTCATTTCATTTCGGCCGTTTTTGCCGAAATGTTTCGCACCAGTTAAAAAAACGAGAGAAAATTGAATCGTTTTTACCTCGGTTTAAATTCCGGTCCATTCTGGATTTTTCAGCCAAATATTGGCTGAAACGATTCCGAGAAGTTTCGGCCGTTTCGTTTAAGCCAAATAGTGTTTTTTTTAAATAATAAATAATTTTACAATATCAATCATATCTTTTAATCCGACTGTTAGACTGAGATGAAATTTTACTAATCTCTTGACATATTTATATATATTATGTTAAAATTTCATATCAATCAGAGAATGTAATGAGATTGCGAGATTGATGATGGCATTCTCGTAATATTGTACATGCTCATAATTTTGTTTAGAAAAATTATTTTATTGTATCTATTTTTTAGATTAAATTGTAGAATTTTAAATAATTTTATTTTTGGATTTGAACTATGTTTTTTGAATTAATATATTTAATTATATATATATGGTATAACCCCAAAATAGCGCACTGAAACGCTCCGAAACCGAAATATTCGGTTTCAATTGAAAAAAACGAAGCATCAATTGAAACGGGATTAACAACCTTGTTTAGGATATCTTCAAATCACAACTAAAAAGTAAATCCTCGAATTAGATAGGTTATTAGCTTTGGAAATGATACAATTAAGAAAAAAAATGATACAATTAGTATAGGACCCAATTGCAACATGTAAGCATATGGTAAACCGAAACCGAGTCAAACATAAAACAAAATACAAGGTGAACAAACGATAAGGAACTACATTCATTTTCTTATCCAGCTGTGTGGCATTAAATTAAAAGATAATCTAAAGAAGAAGAAGAAAATATGTGGTGCTTTCAACTTCCATAACTTCTTATTGAAATAATCTATCATCCACCACATATCAATTTCTTGGACACATTTGAGTATGACGACATCCACGAGTGATTTTTTTTTTATATTAACGTGAGTAATAGAATGTTTGTGTTAGTTTGTATGTATCTTAATTAATTTATAGTTTTTGAAGTTAATGATCGTACAAGTTTTTAGTAGTTATTATATTAGCAACTACATGATTTGAACTTAAGATCATGAGAGGTGCAAACCCATGAGTTTCAAGCTTATACCATTGATTAACCTACTAATTTGTTTTTGCAGTAATATTTTGTTTGAAAATGGGTTGAAATTAATTTTTAAAGTGTTTTTTTATTTAGAAATACATTAAAATAAAATTTTTTAATTTTTTTAAATTATTTTTGAGATAACATATCAAAATGATTCAAAAAATAAAAAAATAATTTTTTAATTTTTTTTGAAAAACATGTTTAAAACACATTGAAAACCGCAATGAACGCCCTGGCTGGTGGTGTATCTGGCTGGATGGCATAAAGCAAGCATTGCCAAGCTGTGATGATATTAAATGGACGGACAGCATTATGGGTGGACCAGTAAAGGTGTCGTACTTTCTTTATATTAATGGAGTCTATTTATTAGGAAATACCTATCTTCCTCACTTTCCCACCGTAAATGTTTCCATCTTCTATTCTTTTGTGAAATTAAAGAACTATTTGATATAGTTGTTACTGTAGCTTTTTAAAGTGTTTTTTGTGTCGAAATATATCAAAATGATGTTTTTTATTTTTTTAAAATTATTTTTGACATCAGCACATCAAAATGGTCTAAAAACACCAAAATATATTCATTTAAAATGAAAAAAAATGATTTTTTTGGAAACACAGTTTTAAAAGTTGTCCCAAACAGCTTCTAACCATCCTAAACCAAGATTTTTTGTGGATCTAACATGGTTTTATTAGAGTAAAAAATCATGAAAATGATATATATGGTACACACAACATAAAATACTTGTCAAAATAATAATAAAAAAAAAAAGTAAACTAGATAGGCAAGTTGTTCTTAAATCCCATTCAAAAATTAGTATTAGATTTATTAAATATTTTATAGCCTCTTTGTTACCCGAAAGTCTTAATATATCAAAAGATCTTGTTTGTAGCATATGGAGTTTCATAGTTTTGATTTATGAAGATTTAAAGTCAATGATATACTTTAATTTGTTAATATATACTTTTATTTCACTTAACAACCTATACATTAATATGTTTATAAAAGTTCATCTTCCTCCAAAGATAAGGTTTATGTTATTATTAATTTTCCATTAAACATTTTTGATGTCTTTAAAGTTGAGATAAGAACAAAGAGAGAGATATTTAACAAAACCTAAACAATATGAGCAAACATAGCAAATGTGCTATTCCTGTCTTCTAGATCACCTATATAGTCATTATCAGTGTATCCAACTCAAGATTGTCAATACCATTTCAGTTGTCGTTTTATTTTTTTATTGCAACGAAACATTTCGGTTTCGGAGCGTTTTAGAGTTGTACTGCTCATATATAATTAATTAATTATATATATGAAAAAACTTAAAAAGAAAAAAAATTAAATATAATTTTTATTTTTTATAAAATAAGTTGACAACAATTTTATTTTTTATAATATTTTTTTTAATTTTTATTGTTTTTATTTTCGTATTTTCAATATATCTCATAAACAATATTATATATATATATATATATATATATATACATGCACAAATAAGATATATATATATATATAATTAATGACATGTCACTTTTGGCCAGGCATAACTCATATCACTGCTGCATAGTGCACATAGTACATCACTTTTGGCTAACATGCGGGTGGGAAAAAAACGGCGGGGGAAATGAAAATTTTCTTTGTAGCCGAAACGGAATATCCGACGTGTTTCGGCCGGTATTTTCAGAACGGACCGGAATTAAAACCGAGACAAAAACTATGTTATTTTATCTCTTTTTTAACTTGTACGAAACGTTTCGGCTGAAACGGAACAATATTAACAACTCTGATCCAACTAATCCCTCATGCCCTCCCTTCTTGTAGAAGATCCCAAGTTCAACAGTTCCTCTCAAGTATCACAAAATTCTCTTAGCTGCCAATAAGTGAAACTTAATTGTTTAGCCATATATTTGTTAATCATGCAAACAACAAACATTAAATATGGTCTTGTAGCTGTTAAATACATGAGATAACCCACCAATTGTTTAAATAAAGGGCCTGTTTGGGAGGGCAGTTGCGGTTGCTTTTGAAAATATTTTTTGTTTAGAAATACATCAAAATGATATTTTTTTGATTTTTTAAAAATCATTTTTGACATTAGCACATCAAAATAATTTAAAAACACTAAAAAAATTTCATTTAAAATGAAAAAAAAATTGAATTTTGGCCAAACGCCGGTTTGAACGCATCGCCAAACAGCTTCAAAGTTTCATCAATGCAAACTCCATTCTCATCATTGTGAAGTTTACATCCTGGGTAGTAGGGTTATTAAATTGCTATTCTCCATCTTAAATCTCTTCAAAACCTCTTCAGCATACCTTATTTGATATTATAAATTCCTTTTAGTCTTTATAGAACTTATATGCTAAGAAAGAAACGCATTCTTCCAAGATTAGTCATGTCAAATTCCCTCAACATGGATATTTTAAACTCAGCAAACATCAATTCATTATTGCTAGTAAATATTAAATCATCTACATATAAGCTAACAATAAGAATATTATTACCTCCCTTGTCAGTTTTAATGAATAATGTATGTTCACTATAACACTTTTTGAACTAACAAACATCAATTCATTATTGCTAATAAATATTAAATCATCTACATATAAACTAACAATAAGAATATTATTACCTCCCTTGTCAATTTTAATGAATAATGTATGTTCACTATAACACTTTTTGAACCCTTCATTCAGGAAGTGTGTCTTAATATGACTAAACCAAGCTCTTAGAGCTTGTTTTTCAGTCCATAAAACGCTTTCTTTAGTTTGAAAACTTGCCAAGGGTTCTACTTCTTTTCATATCTTTTTAGTTGATCAACATACACCTTTTCATGAAGTTCTCCATGCAGAAAAGCATATTTGACATCAAGTTGATATAAAATCCATTCTTTTGAGCTACTAGGCCACAATCATTCTCACGGTATCCATTCTTGCAACTTGTACGAACACTTCTATGTAATATATCCCTTGTTGCTACGCATAACCTTTGGCCACCCAACGTACCTTGAATTTGTCTACTTCTCCATTCTCTTTTAGTTTGGTCTTATAGACCCATTTTACTCCAATTTTCTTTGCACTAGCAAGTAGATCAATAAGTTCTCATGTGCTGTTTTTCTTTATGGCCTTGACTTCAATGTCCATTATTGTCCTCCAATGTGCATGCTTTATTGCATCCTTAAACTGTACTGAATCTATCGAAGTAAACAAAATAAAATTAACATTTGCATCTTCATCTTCTAAAAATTCCCTAGTTATATAATCTCTAATCCACCTTGGAGGTCCTCTACCTCTTCCTTAATGGACATTTAGTGATTCACCCCTATTCCTACCAGATTGGGGACTATCACCATGATCACTTGATGCAGTGAGATCGCTTTTGAAAATATTTTTTATTCAAAAATACATTAAAATTATTTTATTTTTTAAAAAAATCATTTTTAACATCAACACATCAAAATAATCTAAAAAAATCATTTTTTTATTTAAAATAAAAAATAAATATAAAAACTTTCAATTTTTTTCAAAAATATTTTTCAAACGCATTCTCAAACACCCCTTTGATGGGATGATCACCTATTACAAATGCAGCTGCAACCAAGACATTTACTATTTCGAAAGTAACCCATCCACAATTCTCAAGAATAAAATAAATCTATCTCAATGCTCACCCAGCCATTGCTAAGCCAACTTGATGGTGTGGCTCCACGCATCAAGACTAATATAACTAGTAAATGGAGAGAGAAGTCATTAGCTTCAGTCCAAATGCTAGTTGTTTATTTAAGCAACGATGTAACTTCAAACTTACAGCTAATTTGTTGAAAACATTTTCCCATATTCAGTTCATCCTTGCCGAGGCCAGGAAACAATGATCTATATGAAGTAAAATAGACAGTTTCGGAAGCAGGGTGAGGCCACCAGACAATCTTGCATCCACATATCCCCACCTCAAAATCAAAGCACAGGAGTTAACAATGGTCTGTTTAAAAAGTGCGCCTCCAAATTGCCGATAACAAGGTCAGCCATTTCTTTCCTGGTTTCCATTGTGCCACTTCCTACGTGAGGCAAGAGGACTACATTTTCAAGCCCAAAGAGTTCCTCGGGTACATTAGGTTCATCTTGAAACACGTCGAGCCCGGCTCCGCCTAACCGGCCTTCAACGAGTGCAGAAACCAGCTCAGGTTCATCAACATGAGGACCTCTACCGATATTGATAAGGACACCCTTTGGACCCAATGCATTGATGACTTCACGATTGATTATGTGGCGAGTTTCTTCAGTTAATGCACATGCAACAACGAGAATTTGACAGTTGGCAGCCAACTCAACAACACTGGGATAGTACTTGTAGTTTACATCTGATTTCTCTGTTCTAGTGTGGTAACTAATTGGGCACCTAAATGCTTCAGCTCTCTTGGCAATGGCCAGGCCAATCCTGCCCAACCCAATAATACCAACTGACTTCCCAGTAAACTGGAAAAAAGAGATCAAAGAGGTCAGGTAACTTAGGACACTTAAGGCATATCAGGAAACTCCGCAATTATATCTAATTTGGTCACACCACGTACCCAGATGACTGATATATCTGAGTGAAGGTTAATTGCTAAAGAAACTCGTATTATAATTTATAGCCAAAAAATAAATACTAGTTATTACTGATGAAATTTCCTCACTGGTAAACCGTTGGACTTCAGGGGGGATGAAACTTTAGCAAGACAGGGGAGAGAAGCAACTAACAGAAGGCCTCTTAATAGAACAGAATAAAACACACATCACAGTTTCAGGAAAACAAAACGATGACAAATGAGCACATTCACATCCAAATGTCTCAAATTAATAAAGAAATCTGCCAACATTCAACCTCCAAAGAAATTTGGAAATTGCGAAACCTTCCTCATTTTGCACTCAAGGGATTCCATTCACACATTAGTGCAATATGTGGCCAAAACAAGAACCGTATTCAAGACTAAAAATAATAAGATATCTTAACAACAAGATCATTTGACTACATAATGTTCTAGGCAGGACTAAATAATTGATAATCTCCTCTCTCTCTATTAAAAACATGGTACCATTTGGGTAATACACCCCAAAACAAAAAAAAAAAGGTAAATTATTTCAACATCACAGGTCATAAAGGAAACAAACTATGCTTTGCACTGTATGCTCAAACTTGAGTTTCTGAAATATTAAATGTCAGACCAGCAATCCAACTGTACGGTAAGAGCTAAGATCAGGCTTTATTATTCTAACGGAACTCAATTCAACCATAATTCTGTCAGTGAAGTCCACAAGATTGCTTATGGACAGCATCAAAAGAAACCTACTAACAAATAATTGTGTAATCTGATGCTAGTGGCTAAGAAAGAAATAGGTGAACTTCAAAGAATGGTTTTAGTGCTTATTTGTTGTAGCTTAAGGGAAAGAAAAGAGAATCAGAACAGATTGTACAGTCAAAATAAGTGAAAGACTGAACTCATACAGGCTCATACAAGCCCAAGATCAGCAAAGACACAACCCAAAATTTGTGCCATAAAATAAGCTAAATGACCTCAAATTCAACCAGGTGATCTTGGAAAAAGCAAACTTAGTCCCATTCCTTAGACCTGGACAACCAATTCCCCAGTCTTGGATTATCGTGAAAGAGGAGTCTACCACACTGGCCACACTAACATATACAAGCCTGCCAATATTTTTCAATACCAATATTTAGGCAGAAAAAATTATAGAAATTTAGTTCTTCCAGTCTCCAGGGGATTTAAAAAGACAAAATAAACTTGGAATCTCAAATCATGGAAATAACCTACCTATGTCTGACTCAAGGATATGATCAGGATAAATTTTCCATTTCTTTTTAAACTTCCAGGTTTCAATGATTATGTATTCTGGGCATTAGATATGATCTTTTCATGCTAATGCTCTGTTTAGAGTAAACAAAAATGCATGCTGAATATTAGTTTCTAGGACCTGGCACCGACATTCAAACTCAATTAAATCTATTGAGCACCATTCACTAAACAAACCAAACAAGGGAAATCCAGAAACCTCAGCAATGGCAAAATGATAGCATTAACAAATGACTACAGCAGAATATAACCATACATCATGCAGCAGAAATACAAATTGCTTATGCATGGAGAAGATCCAGATCTAGAAGAAACAACCAAATAAAAAGCCTATGAGCTCATGATTCAATACATTGGACACCACACAGTTAATAACACTGAAAAATGCTTTCACATAAGCTGGATAAGCCTAAAAATAAAATGAATCAAAAATAGGTTTTTCTCTCCTTTCAAAACAATTTAGCAAACAAACTATTCTTTTATGTGACATTCATTACACTAAATATGAATTACAATGAAAACAGTTCCAATAGGCATACCAAGAGTACCAAGTGAAGCACTGCAATCTGGATTTACTTGATAAATGTAACCCCAAGTAGTTATTACTTCATCAATATTGAGAAGGAAAAAATACACAAACCTGTGAGAAATAATTATCTATTTGTAGAAAAGGAGGAACAGCCAAAGAAAGTGATACAAGCCTGCCTTCCTTACAAGAATTTACTGTACCCCGCAAGACCAAACATTTACAGCATAACTACTCTAGACTAACTAGGAAAAAACAATCTGTAATTGTGAATACATCACAATTGTATATCCTTACTTTTTGAAAACTCTCTGCTGTCTATTTGTTTCATGTTCGCTAGGTAGAAAATGGACAAGACAGCTAGCCTACCGCAGACAAGTTGAGCTACAAATATATTCAGGATTGAACAATCGACATTATAAAACACACAAGCATCATATCATAAACAATACGTATACCAAGTATTGATTAGAATATACAGCACATTCAAGCACATAAATCTTCCTAACCCTTACACGCACCCTTCAACTAAACATTCATGAACTCTAATTTAAGATTTTTACTTCTCAGGTCACACATTATAAATCCCATTATCCAAGTTAAATTCATTTATACCCCATAAAATTTAGACTTTTTTGAGTTTTCATACAATTAAAACACCACACAAACACTCGTCTGAAAGAAAGAAATCAAAACGGAAAACAAGAGCAGAACAATAATAACTTGACAAAAAACAAACCTTAGTGGTCAGCTTGTAATCTCCCTTTTTCCACTGACCACTCCTAACATAGCGATCACTCTGACAAAGCCTCCTCAAGACAGCCAACATCAACCCAACAGCCAAATCAGCAACATCATCGGTCAAAACATCAGGGGTATTAGTGACCCTGATACCTCTCTCTTTACACTTGGCCAGGTCAATCTTGTCGAGTCCTACACTGAAACTGGACACGATTTCGAGGTTGGGCAACTGGTGGATGAGCTGTGCGTCTGCGCCTGCACTGACGTTGCCAACGACCGCGCGGATTGAGGCTTTGTTGGAGTTGAGGAAGTGGGCTTTGTCAGGAATGGAGTGGAATTTGTAAAGAGTGAAGCGTTTCTCAAGCTGTTCGACGAGGTAAGCATCAGGTGGTGGGCAGGTCATAAGGACACCTATGGACTCCATTGATTGATTCAGATGGGAGATAGCTGGGGTTTGTGTCTGCGTATACTCCCTTGATTCATTTTTTCCAATTAAACAATTGCTAAGCAAATTATAAAAAATGAAATTATTCTCGTGGGGTAGGTGGGGATGGTTAGATTCTTTTTCTACGTGGCCAGCCTGGTATACAAATGTGAGTAACACATGTTAAAAATACAATTAATAAAGTTACAAACCAAATATCTAATTTCAGACTTTATTTCAAGATTCCTATGATGAACTATTACTTTCCAAACAATAAATAGTATGAGCAACCTTTGCAAAGTTTTTCATGGAACATTGATGCATAATTTAATGAACATGTTTATAATAATTTACAGAAACTTGCAGGTTGCAATCTTGTCTCTTTTTTTTTAATCCTACAATACTATCAATCTTCATTTTTATACAATTAAGTCTCTAATTTAAACTTTTAGTATTTTAAGGTTAAATTTCGGTCCCTAAATCTTGAATTTTTGGAACAATACGTAAATTCTCTGCGAAACTATTTTTTTGTTTTTGCAATTTAGATCCTTAATTGATTAATTCATTGTACAATAATATGCTTATTTTCCTCAATCTTTTTTGAATATTTTTAAAAACAATCTCAATCACACTCCCAGAACAAATATATTTGTTTAAGAAAATCCGAAGTAAGGAAATAAATAAATAAAAAGGTAGAATTTAACCAAGGGAAAAAAATAAGCAAGATAAAATCGATGATGTAAAGTAAAATAACAAAAAAATACAATACAAAGCAAAGAGAAGGAAGGGAGTAAGAACACTTAGCTTATGCAAATGAGATAAAGAAAAATAGTTGAATAATAGTCCAAAAAAAAGAAGAAAATTATAGTTGACGAAGCTCCACCCTAACCAGTATGTGTGTTTGTGTATATATATATACATCTTCAATTATTAATCTCTTTATTCCCTCAACTGTTCTATCTAAGCATGTGTGGTTGTAGTTTTTTTCTTTTTCCTTTATCGTCTCCACCTGGATGCTAAGTATTTGTTGCATATATATATATATATATATATATATAACCAGTATGTCTCGGCATAAATGCGTGCTTTTGTAGTGCTTATTTGTTGTAGCTTAAGGGCAAGAAGAGAGAATCAGCACAGATTGTACAGTCAAAATAAGTGAAAGACTGAACTCATACAGGCTCACGCAAGCCCAGACCAGCAATGACACAACCAAAGCTTAGGCCATGAACCAAGCTAAATTGACCTCAGATTCAACCAGGGGATCGATCCTGGAAAATGCAAACTTAGTCCCATTCCTTAGATCCTGCACAACCAATTCCCCCAGCCTTGGATTATCGTGAAAGAGGGATCTTCCTCACTGATTATACAATACACACAAGCCTGCCGATGTTTTGCACGGCCAATATTCAAGAAGAAAACAAATATAGGATTAAGTGGTGGGCTTTGAGTGGAACGGAATCTGTGCAGAGTGAAGCGTTTCTCAAGCTGCTCGACGAGGTATGTGTAAACACTAGAAATGTATTGCTTGAATCTCATCTATTAATCATGTACAGTAGGGTATTTATAGAGCAAAGCCCTTTACAAAACACGAGATTATTGTTACAACAATAGCAGAGGTGAGGATGGTGATTCCTAACAATAAGTAACTAATTCCTGACACTATGAGCAGAGGAGGAATATTTGAACAATAAACTAAATACAAGAATTGATATAATAACAGCTGGAATGTCTCTTAACATGCCCCCTCAAGATGGATGGCTGTTCAGCAATCCAATCTTGTCTTTTAAAAACAGAAGCCTTTGCCGAGATAATGGTTTTGTCAATGCATCAGCCAGTTGATCTTGTGATGAAACATGAGATACACGTAGTGCTCCAGATTGTACCTTTTCTCTGATAAAGTGAAAATCAATTGCAATGTGTTTCATTCTAGAATGAAATATAGGATTTGAGCATAGCTGTGCAGCACCAAGATTATCGCAATAGACAACTGGAGCAATTGTTACTGGACAATGTAGTTCAGATAGCAAGGAGCTAACCCAGCTCAATTCAGCTGTTGTGTCAGCCACCGATCTGTATTCTGCCTCAGTTGAAGATCGTGCAATGGTCCTTTGCTTCTTTGATGACCAGGAGATTGGATTTCGTCCAAGATAGACAATATACGCACTGGTTGACGATAGATCATCTTTGTTGCCCCCCCAGTCTGCATCAGAATAGGCATGAACCGTGAGAGGTGAGTGATGATGAAGAAGGAGACTGTCATGAAGTGTGCCTGATAAGTATCGAAGTAGTCGTTTCACAAGCTGCCAGTGAACATCAGTAGGCTTATGCATGAACTGAGCAAGTTTATTTACGGCAAAACAGATATCTGGACGGGTGAGAGCAAGATACTGAAGACTTCCCACTGTGGCACGAAATTCTGAGGGATCAGATAGGGGTTCACCATCAGCCAAGCTGGGCTGATAACCAGGTGGTAGTGGAGTAGAGGTGGACTTGGCAGCAGTCATATTTGTTCGGTGAAGTAAGTCCAGAATGTATCTTTGCTGAGAGAGGATTAAGCCTTTGGAGTGAGGCCTAACTTCCACACCCAAGAAATAAGTTAATGCACCCATGTCCTTCAATGAGAATCTGTTAGCTAAGCAAGAAATAAACTCATTGACAGCAGCTTCATTATTGCCTGTGACAATGATGTCATCAACATAGACAAGTAGATAAATAAGAGAGGTGTGCTGTTTGAATATAAAAAGAGAAGTGTCTGCTAGAGAGTTTCTAAATCCAGTTGTGAGCAGAAAATGTTTGAGTTCTTGATACCACGCCCTTGGGGCCTGCTTCAAACCGTAGATGGCTTTGCGAAGTTTGCAAATGAAGCCTGGATTAGTGATATCAACAAAACCAGGTGGCTGGACCATATAAACATCATCATTCAACGTACCTTGAAGAAAGGCATTGTTGATGTCAAGTTGTCTGAGTTTCCAACCACGACTGACAGCAATGCTTAGAACAAGGCGAACGGTTGTGTGCTTGACGACGGGACTGAAGGTCTCATGGTAATCAAGACCGGGTCTTTGGCTAAAACCTTTAGCCACTAACCTGGCTTTATAACGAGCAACAGTTCCATCAATATTTCGCTTGAGCCGAAATATCCATTTGCATCCCACTATATTGGCAGCAGCATGAGAAGGAACCAATGACCAAGTGTCATTTTTAAGTAAGGCAGCATACTCCTCCTGCATAGCTAGACGCCAGTTGGGGTCTTTTAAGGCTTGAGTGACAGTGGATGGTTCAAGTTGAGGTGATGAACACAGCTGTGTATGGTAGGAAAATTTATGTAAAGGCTTGGATATATTGTTCTTTGATCTTGTAATCATAGGATGGGGCACATGTGTTGGGAGTGGTGGAGATGAACTGGTAGCAGGGGAGTCAATTGGAATAATCTCAGTGGGATCAGTTGGAGTAGCAGATGAAATATTTGGTGGATTGGGTTGCACAGGTGAGGTGGAGGAATCTATAACCAGGGGTGATGTGCATTGCACATCTTGATGATCAGGTGGAACTGCAGGCACAGATGCAGATGGCTGGGATGGAGACACGGATGGAAATGAGACAGGTGGTGACCATATGTTTGTAGTGGTGGACACAGGATTAGATGCTTGTTTTGACAGTTCAGGGTATGGAAACATTGATTCATCAAAGGTGACATGTCTAGAGACAAAAACTCTGGAAGATGCATAATCAAAGCATAAATATGCACTCTGTGATAGAGAATATCCAATAAATATGCATGGTTTGGAACGTTGTTCAAGCTTATGATTGGCATAAGGACGCAGCCAAGGAAAACATAGACAACCAAATATTCTGAGTTTATGATAATTCGGAATCTGATGAAAAATCTTTTGAAATGGTGAGATATGTTTTAGCGAAATGGTGGGCATTCTGTTGATTAAGTAAACTGCTGTGGAAAATGCATAACACCAGAAGTGTGAAGGAAGGGATGAATGGGTTAAGAGAGTGAGGCCAGTTTCAACAATGTGTCTGTGCCTTCTCTCAGCAAAGCCATTATGTTCAGAGGTGTGTGGAGGAGAGGTAAGATGTGAAATTCCATTAACAGCCAGAAAGTCTTTTAACGCAATATACTCCCCTCCATTATCAGTATATAATGTTACAATGGACTGTTTAAAGAAATTTTCTACAATGGCTTTGAACCTAATAAAGATTGGTTTGACATCCGATTTTTTCTTTAGAGGATAAAACCATGTATATTTGGAGAAATGATCCACAAATATAACATAATATTTAAAGCCAGCAATGGAATAAATGGGAGATGTCCAGACATCTGAGTATATGAGTTGAAGAGGACAATGTGAAGCTAGAGTTGATTTCGAGAAAGGTAACTTATGACTTTTATTCAATCTGCAAGCAGTGCATACAGTGTGCTGATAATGAGAATTGAAATTGAACTTAAGCTGATTAAAAATAGACTTGACAACTGGAAATGCAGGGTGACCTAATCGACAGTGCCAATTGATGGATGAAGGTTTATGGCTGAAAAATACTTGAGGAGTGGACAATAGAGAAGACACACCCAGCCATTCATACACGCCGTCCTTGGGTTCACCTTGAGCTAGAACTGCCCCCGTGAGTAGATCCTTCACAAGAAAATACCATGGTAAGAACTCAACAGAGACATTGTTAGCAACACAAAACTGATAAATAGAGATTAAATTCCTTCTAATCTCAGGAACACACAGCACATCATTTAGAGTAAAAGAATGCTTGGAGGTGGAAAGAGTGGCAGAACCCGTGTGGGAAATTTTCAGGGCTTTACCGTCCCCAATCATAATGTCATCAACACCGTTATAAGGAGCATGAAGAGACAAGTTATTGAGGTCAGCCGTGACATGATGAGAGGCTCCGCTGTCTAACAACCAGGAGGAATTAGGTGGAGAGGTGGTGGTGGCCATATTAGCTTGGGGTGACCACGGAGTAGAACCTGCAATTTGGTTTTGAGGAACAAATTTGAAGGATGGGCATCTCTTGGCAGTGTGCCCTTGGATACCACACACTTGGCAGTGACCAAGATAAGGTCTAGGTGTCATTCTCGGGTTGGCTGGGGAAAAGTTGTGGTGTGGGGAAAAGGAGCGATGCTGCAGGTGTGAGTGAGGGCGCCAGTTGGATTGTTGATTGGGATTAGAGTTGTGAGGAGAAAATCGTCCTGAGTTGGACTGAGAGTTTCGTCCATAGTTTCGAGCTGTGGGGTGAGCTGTGGGTGAGAAGTGAGGGACCTTGGTAGTTGCTTGGATGGTGGCTTCAAACATAAGGAGCTTCTCATGGAGCTCATCAAAAGAGATAGAGGTATCGCGTGCTTGCACAGCACGGACAAACTCCCTGTAATCATCTCCTAGTTCTTCAAGAATCTTCTCAGTAATGTCTTCATGGTCAAGAGGAGCGCCAAGAACAGCAAGTTCATCAGCCTTGATTTTGACAGAGTATAAAAACTCAGTGATGCTTAGGGAGCCTTTGGTGAGATTTTTCAGATTTGCTTTGGTTTGTTTGATGCGACCCCTTGAGGGTGTTGCATAAGTTGCTGCAAGAATGTTCCAAGCTTCACGAGCAGTGGCAGCTTGAGCAATAAAAGGTATTATGGTTGGTGAAATTGACCCAATAAGGGCATTAAGAATCAATTGATCCTGGCGTATCCAGGCATGATGCGCTGGATTTGGTGTAGTGATGGTGTTTGTGGCTGAGGTGGTGGTGAGGTTTTGTGGTGGGCAGGGTGTGGTGCCATCAATGTAGCCCTGAAGATCATACCCAACGAAGAGGGTTTGGAATTGAAATTTCCAGGATAAGTAGTTGGTGTTGTTAAGCTTGAGAGGAGCCTGAGCCGTGACATTGATTGTCACAGGGGAATGGCTTACTGGTGGTGATGCTGGGATAATGGAATCACTCATGGTGATTTACTGGAGCAAAGGAAAAAAAACGGGAGAGAAAAAAAATGCTTATTGTGATTGCTCTGATACCATGTAAACACTAGAAATGTATTGCTTGAATCTCATCTATTAATCATGTACAGTAGGGTATTTATAGAGCAAAGCCCTTTACAAAACACGAGATTATTGTTACAACAATAGCAGAGGTGAGGATGGTGATTCCTAACAATAAGTAACTAATTCCTGACACTATGAGCAGAGGAGGAATATTTGAACAATAAACTAAATACAAGAATTGATATAATAACAGCTGGAATGTCTCTTAACAGTATGGATTAAGTGGTGGGCAGATCTTCAGTACACAAACAGTCTCCATTGCTGATTCAGAAGATAGATAGATCGATAGCTATTTTTCCCTTTTCCTCTCTTTCTCTGTGTCTGGTGGTTTTTATCTTTCTGTATACTCAGTGTGTTATGCTGCTGCAGGGTGTGTAAGTGGACGAACACGATAATGGAAATCTCGACACGTCAAGTAAATGAATCAACCTTACTAATTACGTGCTGTAAAGGGATAAAATGTTGATAACATTGTTTTAAACGGTTTAATCCATCAATAAAAAATAAATAGAAAGTTGATTTGGTTTCATCTCGTTAAAAATTCAGGTAATTAAGTAGAAACCTAATCAAAGCACTTGGTTAACTGTTTTTATTTTTTCAAGATTATGATATAATAATAATAAGGTTGAGCGAAGGCAGAGAGAATGAATGTTACCTGACATTACATGGATGCCTGTCTTTCCGGAATCTTTGCAAGATCTGACGTTAGACAATGATTAAGACAAAACAGCCATCCAATTCTTGAATTCTTAAATAAACAAACATAATCCCTCCCTCCCCCCTCTGAAGACCCAGAATAAATCAACTAATTTTTAGCTTCTTCCTCTTAAGAAAGACACCTCATTCATCCATCCAAACATGCACCCCACGTTCCACCAACACATGCTGCATGGCACAAAACAGAAATTAACACCAATCAAAACATAGTAAATTCTTCGAAGAACACCACTCTGTTGAATCATTTGCTAGCTGGTCTTATCTCCCTTTTCTCTCCGACCAAGGACAAGGTTGGAAACATCTCTTGTGTTTGTTCGGTGCACAGAACCTTTTCTTTTCTTTCCGTGATTCTATTCTCTACGAACATTAAACATGGTTCGTGCTCTAGAACAAGAACAAGAAAATTATAGGTCTAGATTGTATCATTTCAAAGGGATGAATGAGAACGCAGGCGGTCGGCATGTTAAGAGCTTGAGCGCGGATGATGGTTCTAGTTTGGCAGAATACTCTTCAATGGATGATAGAATAACTTCGAGAGGCCATCAGGCTCCAAGACCTGTTAATGAAAAGGGTTCTAGATCAAGGTCAGGCAAGGATGAAGCCGGTGCTGCAGGAAAAGATAACAAAAACCCGGGCAAGTCAATTTGTTTTTATTTTTATATAAAAAGAAAGTTCATGATCAAATAATTTTTCATTTCATTGATTAATCATGTATGTCGTCCAATATTTCATCTTTTCTTTTTTAGTGAAAAAAATCATGAAAAGACAGTGCTTAATTGGTTTGTATTTATTCGGTTTTGGCAATTAATATGATTTTTCCTGAGGTTTGATTCAGAAATGGAACAGATGAAGGAAAGGTTTGCTAAATTGCTCCTTGGGGAGGATATGTCTGGTGGAGGAAAGGGTGTCTCTTCAGCTCTGGCATTGTCAAATGCAATTACAAACCTTGCTGGTAGGTTTACCTTTTTTTCCGATCCCTCTGTAATTTTCTGATTTTCATGGTCTCCAACCCCAACAGGAAAACAACTCCATTGAATTTTTGCAGCTACCCCAACAAACACGGTGGTACTTGTATGTCTATTGGGTTCAGACGGATTCCGTTTTTTATATTTTTCTTAAACCCCTCGTATAGAAACTGGCCATCCATGATCTTGTCTTTCTTAATTCGGTAGTAGGTTTCTCTCATGTTATTCCATCCTATATGCAGCTTCTGTGTTTGGCGAACAACGACGTCTAGAGCCTATGTCACCAGAAAGAAAAGCAAGGTGGATAAGAGAAATTGACTGGCTCTTATCTGTAACCGATCACATTGTCGAACTTGTTCCTTCCCAGCAAAAATCCAAGGATGGATCAAATATGGAGGTTACGATCTCCCTCTAATGCATTTCTTGAATTGTATGTCCCCACTGAATCTTCATGCAAGCTAAGAATTTTGCATTTATTAATTGAATAGATAATGGTGACACGACAACGAAATGATCTTCATATGAACATCCCAGCTTTGCGCAAGCTTGACGCAATGCTTCTTGTAAGAAAACAAGTTTCTCTTACTTTATTTGAGCTGTAGATATGAACATTGTTAAATGTGGATTTCAGCAAATTTAATGTATCCCTCGAAAATGGTTTTGCAATTTTCAGGACTCCCTAGATAGCTTCAAATACCAAAATGAGTTTCATTATGTTTCAAGAGATTCCCCAGAGTCAGAAAAAGGAGGCACCAAGAGAAAAGACGATAAATGGTGGCTACCTACTGTCAAAGTTCCTCCAGATGGTTTACCAGAAAGGGCGAAAAAATTTCTTCATTACCAAAAAGACTCGGTGAACCAGGTTCTTAAAGCAGCCATGGCTATAAATGCTCAAATTCTTTCAGAAATGGAGATTCCTGAAAACTACATTGAATCCCTTACCAAGGTAAGCAGAAAAGGCAACAGCTCCTATTAGAACACTGCATACGAGTTTTTAAGTGCCTCGCCAACTCCCTAATCGCATTTCTTTCTGGTGCTTCGGCAGAATGGGAGGGCAAGCCTCGGAGACTCGGCGTACAGGAGTATTACACTCGAGTACTTCGATCCTGATCAATTTCTGTCCACTATGGACTTGTCATCAGAACATAAGATCCTAGACCTCAAGAACAGAATAGAGGCCTCCATAGTGATTTGGAGAAGGAAAATGAATCAGAAAGATGGCAAATCTGCTTGGGGATCTGCTGTCAGTTTGGAGAAGAGAGAACTCTTTGAAGAGAGAGCAGAAACTATCTTACTCCTTCTCAAACAGCGCTTCCCAGGACTTCCTCAATCTTCACTAGATGTTAGCAAAATTCAATTCAATGAGGTAAACATAGGTTCCCTTTCATCTGGGTTTTGTTTCATACTACACTTGGAGCTGAGTGGTCGCCTTAATCAACAAGCTTCATAAGGAAAAACCATAAGGCTAACTATATATTCTTGTCCTGAAAGGATGTAGGGCACGCTATATTGGAAAGCTATTCAAGAATTCTAGAAACCTTGGCCTCGACAGTCATGTCTCGAATTGAAGATGTGCTCTATGCAGATTATGTTGCCCGAAATCCATCCCATGCAGGACAGAAGAGGAGCACGTTAAAGGAGGCACCACAAGTACTGGTTTCTCCCAGAGAAGGGATGGAGAAGAACTCAGAAGATACAAACGCTTCAATGACATTGTCTGATTTTATGGGTTGGGGTCAGGAACAAAATGAAAGTACAGAAAAGAAGGATCCATTTGGATCAGATGAACTACTCAAAGATGACGATAAGTATTCACAGAAACTTGTTAACATATCGACCAACCGGAAACCTTCCTACCTTGATAATCTAGGAGCTTCACGAAGCCCAACCGCACGCCATTGATAGCATTATAGGGGGAGAAAAATGAACACGTACAGAAAAAAGAAACGGAAAAGAGAAGGAGAGTGAGAGGGAGAAAGCCCAACACTAAAATGTGTATTTTCAGACCCTTTATTAAAGGGGTGCCCTGGTTTGTGAATTTCCGACATATTTCCATTTTCCTTTTGTAAATAGGAGGAATGAACATGAGTGAAAAACTATGAGATTTCAAACATTTTGTTCTGTCATCCTCTACAAGAAATGGATTTATAGTTTCTTAGTCGCCCAAATGCATTCCTGGTAATTCTCTTCAGAGAAGAGCAGACCCGATAATTATGTGTGACTAGGATTTACTCTCACATGCTCTCAACTGTTCTCTCCACTGATTATATTTTGAGTTTGAGAGTCAGTAAGCCTGAGCGAATCGAGATAATTAATATGCCTGGAAGCAAGCAATTTAACATGCTACATGTATAACGACCATATGTCAAAAACATGCTTGAAAAGAAAAAAGAAAAAAAAGAATCTTATGGAATGCCCCGAAATGACATTAAATATGTTTGCATTCATAATAACCCAGGATCTTATGTAGGATTTAGACAAACTCGCAAACCTTTTGTGAAAAGAAGCATGAAAACATACAAACAAAGGGCTAACAGATCAGGATGCTAAGGGAATTTAGAGTTTGCCACGAGGCCCGAGCTTCGGTGGAAGTTGAGGACCCTTCTTGATTGGTAGAATGTCACCAGAAGCTGTAGCACTAAAATATGCGAGGGTGGAGCCACCTCCCAAAATCAAGAACTTGAGCAACAATCCTCTCTTGGTGAATGGAGCTGCAAATGTCTCAAAGAATTTGCTCTGCAGTTTCATAAAAATGCAGAGAACAAGGTCAATAAATTAGACGGAAAACAATGCAAAATAGCCATGGCTCTCAGTGGAAGACCCTCAATATCAAACAACAGTTACAAACTTATTTTGCACTATACCATAACTGTAACTTCCAGATAAATCACGTTGAACACCCTATATTTTGAGCGTGAAAATAATTACATTCCTTACAAGATCTTTTGAGCGTGGTCAAAGTGCAATTTTATGAAAAAAGTATTCTCACGCTCAAACAATAGAGTGTTTAACCTAATTTCCCCTCAATTTCCTCACTTTGACCATTCTGCATTCACTGGCTTAGTTAAGTTGTGTAACAGAAAGTGAAAAAAAGAAGTGCTATAGTTGATTAAAAACTACAGAACTTGGGGGAAAACAAGGCTTTTCATAATTGGAATTGACAGAAAGTGGTGTCAAACCTGGAGAGAGTTGTATGGTGAAGGTGCATCAGATCCATACAGGTCCCATTGCCCAGTAGTGTTGCCCAAATCCTCCAAATCAAAGTAGACACTCTTGTCACCATACTTTGCCACCACAGCACCACTCCTAAGAAATTCAATAGAGAAAGAGTAAGAAGTGTGCCCAAGTTCATGCCATGAAGATGGAAAAAGAACAATAAAACTGTATAAATAGATATGCTTTTCATGGCTAGCCATGGAAGTTTTGGTACCTCAAGCTTCTGGGTTTCAGGCCCTGGCGAGATGGTTTAACATGGAGCTTGGTTCCACCGAGGGAGCTACCGCAAAGGCCTTTGATGGTGGCTGGTTGCACTGCAGCGAAGGTTGCAAGAGATGCCATGGCCTTGATTCCGGTTCCCGACTAAATGGTTTCTGTTTCAGGTTGCAAGAGAGTTGGGTTTTTGATCTTTTTGCATGCTCACTAGTACACGTGGCACAATCAGTATCATCTTAAGAGATATGGAGAGTCATCTGTGGATTGCCAAGTGGATTGAAGCAGGATAAGCCTATCCATTTTACGCTCACTGCACTCCACTTAAATTGGCAGGCACTCCAATACTCATCATTACAGTTTAAAAATTATTAAAATGATATATTTTTTTTTTTAAAAAAAATATTTCTGATATTATCTTATCAAAATCTTATAAAATACCAAAAAATAATAATTTAAAATAAAAAATAAAAATATTTTTTTTTATTTTCAAAATCATTTTGAAATGCAATAACAAACCCTAAATATATTGTTATATATATAGTTTTGCTCTTGTTAATAATAATTGATTAAACCAGATATATTTATCATTGTAAAATTAATTGGAGACAAAATGGTTAAGACATTTTTTTTTATTACAATATACTGACTATTTTTCCCAAAAACAAATTGGGTAGAGGTTTTTTTTATCCATTTTTTAAAAAAAAAAATTGAAAGAGAAAAATACATATAGATGCATAGAGGGGTTTTTATGTATTTTTTGAAAATAGTAAAGTGATGCAATTAACTTTACAATTAAAAAAAACAATTTTTATTTATGAAAGTGTTTTAGTTTTTTTTAAATGATTTTGTTGTTATTTTAAAATTTTGTTAAAAAAAACTGTTAACGCATGTATCGGCGTATCATGGCCTCCACGCCATTCTAGTGGTGCATGAGTAATCTTTCGGTGGCCAGAATCCTGCTTCCACAGCAGCGGTGGTTCGATATGCCATCCTTTTTTTGATGATGTGGTGCTTGCTTATAAAGGATTTTCGATTAGGCTACGGTAGAAGATAAGTTGGACTTCTAAAACAAATTATGTCTTTTAATTTGGAATCTGATCGATTTTGTTCATCCTTCATTTTATTACTATTTATATAGTTTTTATGCTTTTTGAAGTTTCGATTTCTTTTTCAATTTCTTGGTTTGGTTCTGTTAGAGAATAATATAAATCATATTCTGAGACTTCACTTATTAGCTTAAAATTTTAGGTGAAATGGTTTCTTAACATGGTATTAGAGCCTTGTTGACCCAGCAGTCACGAATTCGAATCTCACTATCTCTATTTTATTTGATAAAAATAAAAGCACAAGATAATGTGAGCATGTGCAAGTTTCAAGCCCAAAAGGCTTTCACTTGAAAGAGTGTGTTAAAGAATAATATAAATCATATTCTGGGGTCTCACCTATTAGCTTAAACTTTTAGGGAGATGGTTCCTTAACAAGTTCTTCTAGTTTTAATTGCTCGATTTCTATACTTCATACTTTTCTATATTATTATTTTCTTTTCAATTTCATCATTTTTGATATTATTGTATTTGTTTATTTATTTATTTATTTATTGTCCTCATTCTTTTGATTATATTTTTTCTTATCCTTTTCTTGGGTTTTTTTTTTAAATTTTTTTTATCTCTCAACACTTAATATTTTTTATCCAATTTCAGTCTTCATTCTTTCAATAACTTTATTTATCATTTCTTAGTTTTTTTTTTTTCAATTGAGCCCTTGCATGTATATATGTATCATTTCCTAGATAAGCTGAAGATGAATAGATTTATATGCAAGAATGTCTTTAAATGATTCGCTAGATTCTAAATCTGTACATGATGCTTTGATCACTCTCAAAATTTCATAGAGTTAATAAAAAATACAAATATATATATAAAAACCGCATTCCCTTCTCATTCTACAAATTGTCGATTAGGATTTACCCAAACTGCAAGCCCTTAACTTAAAAGTTCTAACCACAAACAAATAACATACAAACTGATGTAAAAATGTCTCCCTCCTCAAGATATAAAATTCTGAGGGACAGGGGGGGATAGCAGAAACCTGAGTTTTACAGTTAATTTGTGTCTATCTAACTTGTAGGCATTAAATGTAATCAACTATCTTCACATTGCAAGCTTGTCTTGATGTTTTTCAATGTGCATGATATAAGTGCGTTAACAGAATCCACAGATTCCATGGTTAGTTTGGCTGTGGGAGAGGCATTCGTTAGGATTTGGAATGCTATTGTTAGCAAAGATCCCCCCTCGGTGCTCTTCTCCTCTTGCCTGGAAGTGATCACTAATGGTCTCGATTCGTGTCCATCTGGAAGAATGGAGAATCCTGAAGGTAGTGTTGCCAGGCTGCTTGAATCGCATCCATTGATCACAGATTGCATTCCATTAGTGTCCACCGGAGCATAAACTACCATGGATTCATAAGCATTCGTGCCGCTATCTTGAAGCACCCACATACTGTTTTCTTTCGATTTCATCTTCTGCAATTCAAAAGGGCTAGCTTGTTAGATCCATGGATAGATTAATGGCACGGTCATCTCCTGTTATTTGAGATGGGGAAACAGCTTACTAGAATAGTTACTGCATTGCCTCTATCCTGCCCTTTGGATAAGTTTGCAGTGGCTTGTACAGGCCCTCCATTTGACATGATATCCCACTAAATTTATGCAAAAATAAATAAAAATTCAGACAAGTTACCTTGTAAAAACCTGTACTCGTTTGCTGATTATAATTCACAATTCATCATGGCAGCAATAATATCCCATTTTAAAAGGATTTTTAACTGAGTAATGGCATTTTTTGCTGACCTCGTTTCTACGAGCTTCGTCTCTTAAGAAATCAAACAGAATATGCGGAGGGACAGGCAGCCAAACAGAAGAAACTGCACACAAGATCACTCCAACAGGTTCACCAGGATCATTCAAGTTTTTCCGAGACGATACCCTTATATCTTCTCCTGTTTTGCTTGAGACCTTGTTCCATGTGTGATAGCTTGATGCTCCGATTGCTCGACAAAAGCTCCATGTCATTCTCTGTGCCAGTTTCAGAATGCTTTTCCTTCCAGCCAGCGTAGCAACACCTAGATTTTTACATTTGTTTTCTCGTAAACGCTGTTATTTATATATACACAAAGACACGGAATAATTCCACTGGTAAATATTGAAACATAGTTTGGATTACCAGTTGAATCCTTAGTGGGAACGTTGGTTGCCATGAAGAAGACAAGCCGTTCACATTGGAGTTGCAATGTTGCCATCCAATGCCTTGCTCCAAAGGCTAGGCCGCTATGAACGACTGTGCGGAACATGGTATGAACTGTGCTTTTCTGGCATTCCAGGTGCTCCACCCAGATCACCTGACAAGATTGTCGCAAACTTGTATGTTAAATTGTTAAAAAAACAAAAGATGATACAGCATAATTGTTATAAATGCTTGTATCTATCGATTTTAACTCTTGGTTTATATATACAGGCATCTACCTTACAATGCCCATTTGATTTATCCTCAATGATGCAACCAGAGGGGCGTTTTCTGCATTTAACGAGTGAAGCATCGATATTGTCTTCAACTTTGTCGATCGAAACATCAACAATGGCCCATTGTTCTGCATTAAGCTGCTTGCAATATCTGACAAAATAAACTTCTCTAGTGGGTACCATGGGTGTAAGCATTTGTACCTCGGCAAACATCTGCATGGCACAGTTCTAATTGGTTAACGAAATCTAATACTGCAATTTCACAGAAGCCAACACAAAGTCAGCCTCAATAGAATTCAATATAACCAAAAATATTCCACGTAGCTTCCTCACGTACCAGGCCTGGGCAACCTGCTTCATTAGTTATTTTTTATGCTTGAATTCTTCTCCTTCATCAAAATTAATTAATAAAAAGGTGTCTCGGGCATTAACTTTCTTCTGGGTGTTCGAGTTTAGGTTTTCACCTAAGAAATTTTTCGATTGTCAAGTCATCGCCTCTAACTGTAAGTAAGAGTGACGTCAAAGATTTTGACCTTCAGCTGAACCACACGAGGAAGAGTAGATCTCCATTAAAGACAAGGTCCCACGTAAAGTAAGACCCCTCATTTACTGACAGCTGGGGTATATAATTATGAGGCTACGATCGATTCGAGTAACAATACAAGGGCGGTTCTTCCCCCACTCAAAATTGGAGAATGGCCACCTACCTCTTTCAACCTTGCTTTTCAATTTATTTTTTATATATAAAAATATAATTTTTTCGTTCAATTACTATGGATTTTGTATTCAGTGATTTCCCATGCTGAAAATTGTAGTTTTATTCATGTTTAGATAGTTTAATATACGAGATCATGCATGGTATTCGTAGCTGTCACTCACCAATTGCACTGCCCCATTTCTATTTGCACCTTCACCATTGCTGATAACATCAACTGTGGCTGCCTTCGAAATCAAGCATGGAAACATTTCCTTCCACTGGTTCTGTTTAAAGGGAAAAAAGATTTGATTACATTAGTTAAAGGGTTCTAATCTATAATTAATTGATCGGCATAATTATATATGTTTGTGTGTGAAATATTGCTAATATATATAATTATAATATCTCACCACATCCATAAAACTTTGAACTAGCCTTGGGAGATCCACAAACACAACCCTGGTCTCTCTTGAAGCCTCGATGGATCTCTTTGGCCTTCCATTATTGCTTGAATTTTCCAAACCAAACTCTTTCGTGTACTCATCGTAATTAAGAATTTCACGACCTGTCTCAACACTTCGAATCCAAAGTGGCTCGCCTGCCGTAGCCATTTTCTTGAGCTCTTCCATTGCTTGATTAGCGATCTCCGTGATTCTTGTCTTGTCAAGTCCGAAAATTCCAGTGTAGAAATCCAGTGAACTTCTATTCTCTTGATCACTTCCAGCTGAACATGAGGCAGTTGCCCCTGGACTATATTTTCCTATGACCGCTCGAAGTTTCTCTACCTGCATATTAATCGACAGTTGCCGTTTGATTTTCTATAATAATTAATTTTTACGTATATCATATATATATATATATATATATATATATATATATTCCTAGTTAATTACCTCGGCTTTGAGTTTAGTATTTTCGATACGTAATTGCTGTTCCTCGGTTGTTAAGGAAGTGCCTCTACTAGTGGTAGCGGTGCCACAGTTCGGACAGCAAGCTTTGTTGACGGTCTCCCTCATGGTCTTGTTCTCTTCTCGGAGTTTATCCATTTCAGTTTTCAATAGAGAATTTTCATGGCGCTCTTGTATGGCCTGCAACATAGCCACTGCCATTGTTATTGAATCAACAAGATTGCTGTATTAATTGAGTGAATTCTGATCTCACCTCTACATATATATAGGTCTAAAATATGGATTAACCCCTGAGAATTGAAAGCAGAATTATGATAAGCACCTAATTAACGTACCTTGATTTGAGTGCGGCGATTTTGGAACCAAAACTTGACTTGTCTAGGAGCAAGGCCCAGTTGCTTGCTTAATTGCTGCCTCTGCTTCTCATCTGGATGAGGAGACTCTTTAAATAGCCTGAAAATTAATTATAAATTAAGTTGAATATTCATGAACACTGTTATCACTGATGGAGCTCGATCATGAGCTGGTTAATTGGGTGTATCTTATCACGTGCTCTTGGATACATTCACATTTGTTGAGAACTGATGAACATTAAGGAATCCTTTTTTCTTTTCTTTTCGAGGATGAACATGCATGTAAAACAAGGAAAATAAACTTTTCCACCGAATTCATGAGTCATCTTTTAGCCTCACGATCTTTTTATCTTTTTTACCCATGTCACGTATGTAATGATAAATTACTTGAACTAAAAGACGAATTACAAATTAATTACATCAAGTATTTAATTATTGAGTACGAACTTAGGATCCTAAATGGTAATGCATTGTTTACTTCGAATTAAACTTGTAATTAGCATGAAATTATTATTATTATTATTATTATTATTATTATTGATAGATGTGTTGAGGTTATTCAGATCTTTCTCTCAATAAGATAGGATCCATAAATTATTTTGATAGCGAACTCATATTCATGTGAAAGAGAAAAATACAACCACTTATACACCTAATAATTCTAAAATTTGTTCGATATACAATTTAAAATATTGTAGAAAAGGAGTCATTGCCTTGGCAAACCATGCAAATATATCCTTAGCCACGTATATAAGAAGGTACGTATCAAAAAATTGAATATACACCACCTATAAAAATATATATTGTACGGTATAAAAGGAGTTGTAAATATATAAATTCACAATAAGGATATTGATATACATGCATGTATTAATCAAGAAAAAATAAATTAATCTAGGCCTAGGCTAGGCTAGGATTGAATGAGAGAGAGATGAAAATACATACGCTTCCATTTCCCTGATTTGCTCAGCGGTATGTCTATGGTATTTCTTTCTTTTCTTCTTCTTGTTTTTGTCATCACCTTCACCATCGCCATCACCATCATCCTCATCATGCTCTCCTTCACCTTCAAGATCATCATCTGATCTTGATCTCATGGGCCCTGAGGTCTCACTGCTAATTTCCACGGTGTCCTCTCTTCTTCCTCCTCCACTCCCTTCATCCCCCTCCTCCACCTCCACGCTAGCCGCCGCTGCCGCATGGCTCACATTTGCGCCGCGGAATATTCCAGCCTTCAACAACGAATAGAAACATTAGAGTGCGCCACAAGGGTTTAGACCCTATAAGCCAGATGCACATTATGCATGCACAGTCATGGACGTGTGATTTATGAGATTAATATATATATATCCACATCGATCGATGATCAGAATAAGAGAGAAGCACAGGAAATTCGATGGGGGCAGAAATATTGGTGGGATTTGAAGATGGTAGCCGGAAAACCTCGAGAGAAAAAAAAAAGGAGAACCAAGTGATGTGAAAAGTCCAATTAAAAGAGATGAAGAGAAGTATTATAAAAGGGAACTTACAAGACTAAGAGAAAGAGCTGGGGAGGCAAAGAAGTCTTTGATATGAGAATTGGGTGGATTAGACATGTCGACGCCCATGACCGGTCTGGAAGAGGTTGTTCTTCATTTGATGATGAAAAATGGTGTAGCCACCTACAAGGTTTTCAGCGAGGGGGAGAGAGAGAAGACGGTGGGCCTTGTTGATTTAAGGATATAAAAACAAAATGAACTCTTACGGAGGTGATTTTATAGAGAGGGAAAAGGCTGGTAGGAGTTGACTGTTGGATGTTGTCAAGAGTGGAATATGTGAACATCCAACTAACTTATAACCAGTTTGAATCTATGGTATCCAACGGTATTTTCAGTTTCCATTTAATCTCAGACCTTTTCTGCTAATTATTTAATTTAATTTTACTCCCTCTCAAATCCCCCCTTTTGGTTTTTCACTTCAATGGTTAATTTATTATTATTATTATTATTTTATTTTTTTATGTTTTCTAATTGTAAAATCCGTTGTCTTAATATATATTCTTTTATTAATATTTAGCATTACTCTTGCTTGAAAATAGATTAAATTAATGGGTTTCTTCAATTAATTACACTTGTTTATTTTTTATGTTGCTACGTTCGGCCGTCCATTCGTTGATATATTTACACATAAGAACTAATTAATTTCAACTAGTGATTAAGAGATTCGTGACTGGAAATCACTTTAAAAAGGGTCTAGTTAAAAGTAATTGTTAACTAGGATTGAGATTCTTACAGTGATCACTTATCGAATCGTAAGACAAGTTTTTTAATGTAAAAGGACATTGAATACGCTAATTTTATTTTTATTTTTCTTGTTTAACGTGCATTGTTAATTTAGTGACGTTAGAGTGTGATGGTTAGAGCGTGATTCGGTTGTTTTTAAAAATATTTTTTATTTAAAAATATGTTAAATAATTTTGAAATCAGTATATCAAAAAATATTTAATTTAAAATACAATATTATATAGTATATGCTTTTTCAGAAGCGGTTCACCTCATCCATAATATTATTGTTTTTTCCAAACTGGATTTTGATGGCAGTGTGTGTACGCGCGAGCGCCAAAGATCGCTGTCCTTCTTATTTTATTTTTTTATTCATCACTAAGTATCAACCGGGTCTCTTGTATCATCTCAGTTGGTTCACTCACTGAGTTTTTAATTGGACTGACTCATTCGATTTGAATATAATAAGGTAAATATCTTACCACTTGGAATCATAGTTGTTAATTCCGTTCCGTTCCATTCAAAAACCGAAACAAAACGGCGTCGTTTTTGTCTCGGTTTTAATTCCGGTCCGTTCTAGAAATTCCGGTCAAATTACGGCCGAAACGTCTCGGTTCTGTTTCGGGCATGCCGTTCTGGTCGTGACTTGCCGCCCCTCTTTTCCCTTATTACCGTATTTAATCGGAATTGAACACAAGGAAGACGCTTGGCTGAGCGGTTGTTGCGGCGTCAGTGCACGCGGGAGTTCGAATCCTAGGAACGTAAGTTATGTTTGAGTTATGATGATATATTTTAATTACTCTCCCTCTCCCGCCCTATATATATATTATTAAAAAATAAACCAAAATCAAAACAATAAAAAAATATATATATATTATAAAAAAATAAAATTGTTGCATCAATTTTGATTTTATAAAAAATAAAAATTATATTTAATTTTTTTAATTTTAAATTTTTTTTATATATATAATTAATTAATTATATGTAAACAGTACAACCCCGAAACGGCACGCCGAAACACTCCGAAACCGGAACGTTCCGTTCCAATAGAAAAACCGGAACGGCGACTGGAACGGCGACCGGAACGGTATTGACAACTTTGCTTGGAATTGAACGAAAGATTGGGTTTTATTTTGTGATGAAAGCTACCAAGCTCTTTAATCTTAGTTTTGTTTTATTTTTGTGATCCATCACTAAGTTTTATTTCTTACAATATTTATTTATTTTTTCATCACCATTGGAAATAACTTTTATTAAAATATTTCATTCTATTTGTTTGTGAGAATATATGATATTTCGAGTTAACATTGTTGTTGCTGTTATTATTATTGTTGTTAATAATAATAATAATAATAATAATAATAATAATATCATCATCATTACTACTACTACTACTATTATCATTATTACTATTTTCATACCTAATATTACCATTATTATTGTTGTTGTTGTCATCATTGTTATCCTCCTCTTTATTATTATTATTATTATTATTATCATCATCATCATCATCATCGTTATTATTAATACTATTATTATTATCATCATTACTATTTTCATATCTAACATTAGTATTATTATTGTTGTTGTTGTTGTTGTTGTTATTATTATTATTGTCATCATCGTCATCCTCTTTTTTATTATTATTATTATGAATATCATCGTTATTATTACTACTACTACTATTATCATCATTACTATTTCCATACCTAACATTATCATTATCATTATCATTATTATTGTCGTCATTGTCATCCTTCTCTTTCTCTTCACTGTCATTATTATTATAACTCTTATTATTACTATTATTGAAAAAATAAAAACCTTGAACTTGTTTGAATAATAGAATTAAAAATTATAAAACATTTGATGAAAAGGTCAGGAAAAAAAAGACCAAATTGAAATCATCATTATTATTATCATTGAAAAAACAAAAACAGATCATAAACTTGATTTGAATAATAAAATTGAAAGTAAAAAAACACTATGAAAAAAAAAAGAAATTAAAAGGAGAAGGACATTATCGAAACATATTGTATATACAAATTAGAAACCAAAGGTTAGATTGAAGAAAAAAAAAGACCAAAATACTAAAATCAACACTAAAAGTACTAAATTTTTATTTATTTATTTTTAATCTTATACTTGAACATTGGAATGATTAAAGATTTAAAATTTTAATTTAGTTCAATTGCTTTTCATAGGGTTGTTTCGCTCTTATAACCTAAGTTGCAGGTTAACTTAAGTCGATTTTTTTAAATTAATTTGTTTTTTAGTTTTATTTTTTAATATTGAGTTGATTGAATATTAGTCTTCATAATATATTTAATTTGATTTTTATGGGATTCTCATAATCTTATAACTCAAGTCACAAGATTTTATATATTAACTCAGGTTAACTCAAGTTCATCTAATAAGTTGTTATCTTAATATTAGAAAACAAATGTTATCTTAAAGTTTTTTTAATTTTTTCGGCTTGTATCATAGACTCATAAAGTCAACCAGATTATATCAAATCAATAATCACACAATCTTTTTATTTTTTCTACTAGAAAAAATAAATATTATTAACATTTGATTTTTTTTAACATTTAACAAAAATTTGCCCTGACACACAATTTAATGTAATATGGTTTTACTGTTCATCATCTCACAAAACATTGTTCATTGAAATAATTTTTACCCTTTTTTCTTATACATAAATCTATTTTTTTCCTTTAATTTAATATTTCAAGATTTAGTTTATTGGACATTGAGGTTCATAGTTTATTATGATTTTTTTTTATATGTGATTAGCTCAATTTTATATATTGTGTCACGGGTTTGTCAGGTTGACTCGAGTTTTGTTCTTTAATTGAATTTTTTTTTTCATGTTGATTAAGATTTAAGCTTTATTATTTATTTTGATTTGCTTTCTATAAGGTTGTCTTGGCCTCATGACTTGGATCACATGTTTGGCAGGTTAACCTGTTTGACTTGAGTCTTTTTATTTTTTTAATTTACATTTGTTTTCAATTTTATTCTTTATCATTAGGTTAGTAATTAATTATGTTTCATTATTTATTTTGGTTTTTTTCTATGAGATAATTTCGGTCTTATGACTTGGATCATATATTTTATGTATTATCCAAGGTAAACAAACCTATATTTTTTTATCGTGTCCTGATCTTGATTTTAGGTTGATTTTTGTTCTCAATTTCAATCTTTAACAATGAGTTATGTTTTCATGTTTACAACATCCTCACAAATATGTAAAGTTTTTTTTTGTCATAAATAAGGCAGTTCAAGGTACATCATTAAGTTTTTTGTTAAAATATATAATGGACCTTTTATCCCGCATTACAATAACTTCAATAATTATACTTGATGCATCACCCTCAACCTTAAAAAGCTTTTGTAAAGTCAAGTAAATCTAAAACATGTGTAGAGCATAATCTTTCTTTTAAAAGTTTAAAAACATCTTCCTATTCATTATCCTATTCAAAACCAACAAAACTTCTCTTAATTTAAGTTATTGGAATGACTACCATGTTAATGTCCATAACAAAAAATTTATATAAGCTAGTCAAAACATAAAATCTTTTACCTTAGTCACATATAGGTGTTGGTTAATCTTGGATGGCCTAAACCCTCTCATCATCCATCTCAATACCATATGTAAATATAATATATCTAAGAAATATAATTTTCTCTACAAAAAAAGTTATATTTTTTAAGATTAGCATAGAATTGTTTTTTACACAACACATCAAGTCCATCATGCAAATGATCAATATTTTCATTCAAGTTCTTATATATTAGGACATCATGAAAATACATAACTATGAATTATCTATAAACATATGCAACATATGATTCATTATTCTCATAAATATACTAGGTACATTTGTATGTCCAAAAGACATGATTAATCATTCATATAAATCATAGTTAGTCTTAAATATTGCTTTCCATTCATCATCATTTTTCGTTATAATCTGATGGTATTCACTTTTTAAATTTGTTTTATAGAAAATACAAGATTCATGCAACTCATCTAGCATATCATCAAGCATAAGGATATATATATATATATATATATATATAACAACTCATGGACTCATACTCTCGTGAATGTACCTATTTGTCATCATTTCATCTATCATATCATTTAATTTAAGGATATAATATCTATACTTTAATGTTATGTTATTATTTTCATGATAGTTAATACACTTCCTCTAAGTTACATACTTCTTAGCCAAAAATAAAACCAGAACAATACATGGATTCATGCTCTCATGAATGTACTTTTTTATCATTAACTTTTTCATTTTTCTTTGAAGTTTTTTTATCTTCTCATGATTGTTTCAATAAGTTGGTCAATTTAGAATTGAAGCTCTGGATACATTATCTATTTGATGTTTTATTCCCCTTAATGGTGGTAAACTTCTAAGCATATCTTCGAGAAAACATCATCAAATTCCTTTAATAAAGAAGTAGTCATACTAGGAACAATATAATTGATATCCTTAGCATTAAAATAATCTTCCTTATACATAAGTATAATTATTAGCTTGTTAGCACAAAAAACATATTTAATCTCACCTTTTCTTGTATGAAATTCTAGTTTTTATTTTTATTTTTATTTTTCCATGCTATTCGCACTTCACACACTTATTTTCTTCTTATTTCTTCTCTTATCTCCATTATTTGCTTGATTCATTAAGCTCTAATTAGTGGTTGATTATAAAGTTCTCTCACCATGTTTTTTATTTAGGTTTTCACTCTTTTTGGCCTCACTTTCTCTTCTTAACTTTATTTGATCATTATATATTTGATTTAGAGATAAAGGTACAATAATAATAATTTTACCATCTCTTATAGTTATATACCTATGATGTTAAACTAGCATAAATGCCTTCAAATTACAGAACTAACATATATAAGAACCACATCAAATAACACCTCACAATATTTCTCTCAATGATCAAAACTTATTAATTTACTTTTATTTTACCATATTTATTCAACCATTGTAATTTATAATTTTTAAAATGCTTTACAATACTAAATTCAACTTCCTAAAAAGATTGGTATTAGTTATATTAGCACACTTGCCTCCATCAATTATCATACTACACACCTTATTTTGGAAGTGACATCGTGTGAGAAATATTTTTTTTCTTTATTAACTTCATCTTTTTTAACTTATAAATTAATCACACATCTTAAAACCAAGGCCTTCCTCTAAACCGGGTATGTAATCTCAACATCACTATAACTATCTAAAGGTGGCACCTCATCACCATCAAATTTGTCAATTTTAGACTATATTTATCTGTTCTTTAAAAATTATAAATCTACTATTTGGACACTAAGAAGTAATGTGTCAAACCCATAAACACAAAAATATGTTGTATCACGATTATGAGTAGATTGATTTTTAAGTGTACCTTTAACATTTATATGAGTGTTTTTAGTTTTAGATGTTTCATCCTTAGCATGCATAAAGAACTTAGTTTAGGTAACTCTCTCTCTCTCTCTTTCTCTTTATATTCGGTTATGAGTATTTTGATTTTTGAGTTTACCTTTAGCATCAATATGAGTTTTTTTAGCTTTAGATGTTTTATTCTTAGCATGCATAAAGAACTTAAATTGAATAGCCCTCTATCTTTATATCCGACCTTTAAACAAAGTAAGATAAAGCCCAATTGAGTTGTGGTCATGAGTTACCCTCTTTTTAATTTGTCTTTCTAACTTTATTTCCATATGAATTATACCCTTCAATTTCATATAATGTTGTAGTTTTTCTAAGTTAGCAATATCTATATTTAGTCAATTAAAAAATATAGTCATTATGGCCTCCCTATCCATCATTATATTATCTTGAATCATCATTATCTCCATCTCTTTATGGTAATCCTCCATAGACTTAAACCCTAACTTAAACCTTGTAGTTTCTTATATTACTTAATATAGTAATGATTAGGAACAAATCGTTTTCTCATAAAACCTTCATATCATCTTATGTATCATTAGATCTTTTCATATTCTTTATCCTATAATTCATAATTTGATCTCACTAAGTAATCATGTAATCAATAAATTTAGTCATCATAAGTTTGATCTTTTTCTACTAAAAATAATTACAGGAATAAAACAAATTCAATTCACAATCTTTTCCTAATCCAAATAAGTCTAGGGATTGTTTTTGCCTTAAAAACTAGAAATTTTAAGTTTAATAGATCTCAAATCACCATCAATATCATCATGATTTCTATAATTTTAGAAATCCCTTCTATGGTCAAATTGGTCTCTATATCTAAACTCATCATCCCTTCAAACTCTAGGCTATCAAAAACCATCCTCATGACCTGTAGTCTTATGCTCAAAATCATCATCTCCTACAACTTCATCCTCATCCTTAAAATCATCTAAGTTATACTTTGCATATCATTTGGCTCTCCTATCATGGTTACCTCTATTACAAAGATGCAACTAAATAAATATATTATTAAAAACAAATATGAACTGATCTTTATGTTTTTTGGAATTTGTGAGTAAACCTAAGCTAAAACCTATTAGACCCAAGACAAATAGGCTGACTTGGACCCACTTTACAACATAACCTAATTATAAAGTAATAAGCCCAAAAACATTAACATAAAAAAAATAAAGATATGTAGTTGTTGTTTCATATACCAAAGAAAATAACATAAAAGATATTAATTTTATAGCCTAAGAGAATTGGATCTCATTTGGTATTAGCTATTATCATCCTTTTTTTTTCTTGTAGTGTTAGGTTTCCTTGGCCAATAATAAATGCAATTTTCATCTTTTGTAGATGCCCTTAACTTTCCTTCCTAAACTAGTAGAATCATATATTAGCATTAAATAATATTCTTTAGTATAGGAATCAGATCTAATCGCCATTTTGTTTCATTTGTAAATTAGAAAACATCCTTCTTTTGATGCTAAAATCCTCTCAATTAAAGATGTTGATTGTCAACACTTCCTTTTTATTATAGGAGAAAAATTACTTAAATTAAATCCTTGTAACATTAGGAAACATGCCTACAAGAAGATGACAAGTGATCGGGCATGAAAAAACAATTCTTGAAAAAAAAAAATTTAGATATGTAATTTTATTAAAAGTTTTATGTTTTCATTTCATCAAATGAAAAATAAAAAACAATTGTTCAAAGTAAACAATAAGTTATTTATGTAATATAAAAATGAATTAATCAAAGTAAAATAGTATAATTTTCTTCCAAGTTGAATAAAATTAATTAACCAATGAGTGTTGTGTATTAAAAAAACAAAATACAAGAAGCATTGTTTTTACTAAATAAGTTTTTTAATATCATGAGATAAAAGTTTTACTATTATAAAAAAATAATATAAGATGTAAAATAATATACATAATGTAGTGAAATGAAAATGATTGTTTTCTTTAGAGTATTTTAAATGATAATACTAAGACCGAATAAGATAAAGATAATAAAACCTTTTCAAATTCTGTATTATTTTGCTATCATCAATAAAATATAATATATGAATAAACATTATAGTTTATAGATTATGGAGCCGAGCTATATTACTATAAAAAGGTTGTGATGAGCTAGAGTTAAACTGTAGGGAGTCACGTCTAATGATTGAAAAAGAAAGGGTTGCTTGTATATAAGTAATTCTTTATGGAATATAATTAAAGTTGTTTTTTAAGTTGTTTTATGTTTAAATATATATTAAAATAATATATATATATATATATATAGATCTAGTCATTTTCATGACTTGAATTCCAAATTTAGTAGGTTGATTTGAGTTAAAAAAAAAAATTATTCAATATATATTTTTTAATTTTTTCTTTCAACATTGAGTATATTATGAATTAATATTTTTTTATTTGTGTTTTGTAGGGTTGTTGTATTTTCATGATTCGAGTGATGAAATTAGCTGATTAACTCGGTTAATTTATATTAATATAATATATTGTTGTTTTAATATTTTTATAATAAAAAAATATCATTCAGTATATATTAAGTTTTGAATTTATGATTTCATTTTTCTGCTTTTAGAAAACAAATTTACTATGCATATATGTTTTTTTTGTGAGTTAGAAAAAAGATTAATCCAACCAGTGACGTAGCGAGGTCTAATGGTTTAAAAATTATTATAGGAAATTTTCAAATTATTTAATTAAATTCATCCAATATATGTCTTTTTTGAATTTCATAATTAAATAATAATGCTGTTTTTACTTGATAGTACAGAAAAAGAAAAGGGAAGAAAATAATTATTTTTAAAAAAAAGAACTAATTTTTACGGTGTTAACTAATTGGAAAAAATAAAAATTGACGTTTACATGTACTGATGTTAAAAAATTTAATTTAATATAATTTTTATTTTTTATTTAAAATTATTTTTTTTTTAATATTTTAGATCATTTTCATATACTGATATTAAAAATAATTTTTTTTTAAAATAAAAAAATATTTTAATACATTTCTAAAAAAAAATTTAAAATAAAAAAAATCTCAATCACAATACCAAAAACGTTACTTTTATTTTATAAAGTGGGGTTAGAAGAAATTTGATTGGCTAGCAGGATGACCGACTTTTGCACTATCCCTTTCAGTTGTGGGGGCGAGGAAGCACTTCTTTACCAAGAATATGGAAAAACGACCTACTTTACTGATATGATCATTTGAATAGTGAAGAGTTGCTTTAAAAAAAAAAAATATTTTTAAATTTTTTTATCTTTTGGTATTTCATAAATTTTAAATTATTTTTAATAATCTATTTTGATTTATTTTTATAAAATTATTATTCTATCAAACAAATATCGTAATATTTAATTGTTATTTAATTTTATAAATATCTATTTTTTGTTAAAGAACCATCTCACCTAAAAGCTTAAGCTTGTAGGTAAGGTCCCAGAATATGATTATATTATACTCTAACACACCCCCTCAAGTAAAAGCCCTTTGGGCTTGAAACTTGCACAAACCCACATCACCTTGTGCTTTTTAGTTTTTTTTTATCAAATAGAATGGGGGTGGTGAGATTCGAACTCGTGACCGCTGGGTCAACAAGGCTCTGATACCATGTTAAGGAACCATCTCACCTAAAAGCTCAAGCTTGTAGGTGAGGCCCCAGAATATGATTTATATTATTCTCTAACACACCCCCTCAAGTGAAAGCCCTTTGGGCTTGAAACTTGCACACAGGCCCACATTAATAGAATGGGGGTGGTGAGATTCGAACTCGTGACCGCTGGGTCAACAAGGCTCTGATACCATGTTAAAGAACCATCTCACCTAAAAGCTTAAGCTTGTAGGTAAGGTCCCAGAATATGATTATATTATACTCTAACATTTTTTATTATCATATCAATAGTTAGAAAAAGTTGTAAAACTTAGTGAATTACATAATTCAAATTGAAGATTTGAAGGTTTAAACCATAAACCACGAGAAAACCTAATATATTATTATTTTAATATTAAAAAACAAAAGATATCATTTTGAAATTCTTTAAACCAAACCATATGTTTTAATAATCATCTAGTTTTTCTTTGAGCTCAAAAATGACTAAGTCATATTGAAAGAAGTTTTATATCGGTTAATTTTTAAACTTAGACTATACAAGAAATTGGGTTGAGAGGTTTTAAGATTGACTTGTTAGGTCGAGCTTTTTTTTGTTTTGTTTTATTTTTTTCTTAAATTCCATATTCTATTTTATTATTGATTTTTTTTAATTTTATCCTTGAATATTTAATAAATTTTTAACAAATTTTAATAATTTATTTTGATTTATTTTATACGAGATTATGAAGCTGTTTGACGCTGCGGCCAAACCGCCGTGCCGCAGAAATTCATTTTTTTTCATTTTAAATGAATATGTTTTGGTGTTTTTAGATCATTTTGATGTGCTGATGTCAAAAATAATTTTTAAAAAATAAAAAAAAATATCATTTTGATGTATTTCGGCATGAAAAGCACTTTGAAAAGCTACCGTAACCGCCCTCCCAAACAGGCTCTATAACAATCACAAACAAACATCATAATATTTTATACGAGATTATAAACACTTTTTAATTATTATTTTATTTGATAATTAGAATTAAAAAATAAATTTATTAAGTCCAGTGAAGATATTTAAAAATAAATTAGATATTTCAATATTGACTTATTAAATAATATTTAATAAAAAAAATAAAAATTTGAAGTTCATTTTTTTTTATTAAATTTCGCTAGCACGGGGCAGTAAACTAATATGGTCTAAAGTCAAAAAGTAGCAACAACTACTTTCGTGAATCCCATTGATTACTTATGAACACTGTTTACAATTTTCAATTTCACACAGCAGTAAGGAATCTCATTAATTTTTTTTAACAGAAATCACTGCTTGCACTGTTAATTTCTCTTGTTATACTGTTCATATAACCAGTGGACGCATGTTGCTTTTTTTTAATTATCTATTTTATATTGGTATTTATAATTTATTTTAATTTAAATTCTATAAAATTTTAAATAAATACTCTGATATTCAATTGATATATAATTTTATGAGCATCTATTTTTATTATAATATAATTAAGCATATATATATATTTGAAAAACTTTTAATCTTAGTGAAGTTCATGGCTTGAGTTGCGGGTATAACAGATTAAATCGGGAAGTTTAGATCAATCTAATATATTGTAATCTTAATATTAAAAAAATATCTTCGTAATTTATTTTATACTAATTCATGTTTTTATTAGTTAATTGAGTAAATTTTAAGCTTGTCAAAATAACTAGGTCTAGAATTTATTTATTTATTTATTGGGATTGCTAAATCATAGACTTCGTGCCTGTTAGGGAGTGTGATTGCGGTAGCTTTTTAAAGTGCTTTTCGTGCCGAAATACATCAAAATGATGTTTTTTTATTTTTTAAAAATCATTTTTGACATCAGCACATCAAAATGATCTAAAAATACCAAAACATATTTATTTAAAATGAAAAAAAAAATCAATTTTTTGATAAATACTGGTTGCAACGCACTCCCAAACGGGATCGAAAAAAATGAAAGAGAAGAGAAGTGGACTCTCTTGTAAAGATTAAACAAATTTGGAGTTTGACCAACAGATATCATTGTTTTATCTACTTCTTGTCCGGCCGGGAGGGAATTTATCTTCTAGTTTGTATGTTTTCAGAGACATGCTAATCTCCCCTTGAAATTTTAGGAAAGTGATTCCAAAAAAGAAAATTTTTTTTATCCCACGAGATCTTTTGATGAAAAAAATGGGTGACAAGAATCGGTCCAATGGTGGACAACCTATGACTTGTCATTCTTATGCCTAGACAAAATCCCCTAATTATGCTCAGGTGCAGGGTTCTTGTAATAACCCTAATTGCAGTTAACACTTGCACACTTCAATGGCACCATCATCTTCTATAATTAAAAGTTTTGGTGTCTTATAGGTTATGATTGAGAGCTCGTCCGCAATTCAAATAATCCCACCTCTCTTTTATTCTTTTACTTGCAATTTTGTTTGTAGGTAGTTAGGAATGGTAGATAATATGAACCCATCACATGATGTGGGTCGAGCCTAAATATTATTAAAAAACAATTTTAATTTAGTTAGGATTATTTTCTTTGCTTCATCCTCATTTCCCCTTTTTTTTTTCCGCCCCACCTCTCACTTTCCATGCACTCTTTATACACACACACACACATGTACACCATGCATCAAGGGAAACAAATCTCACAAGCAAGAGCCTCGACCTGCTTTCTTTTGTTATGAATGAATCAAGGCTAGGGCTGGGGTCCAGAACACCCAGAAATGAAAAAAAAATAAAAATTGAGAGGATATGGTTTGGCAAATTTCGAACCGCAAAAGCTACAAATAGAGTGCTTTTATAAGCTTTATATCAGTGACCATCTACTTTTCCAAAGAAAGAAAGAAAAGGGAAGGGTCCTTGCATAAAATATCATACATTGCTAGAAAATGAGCATTAATCCAACCTACCAGAGTTGGTACTGTAAATAAAGCAAACATTTTACTGGCAGAGAAGAAAATTGGAGATGTGTTTATAGCTAGAAATGCAGACAGTGCTATAATAGTTACAGGTAGGGAAATATATACTCCAATGTGAACCTTACCCTTAAGAACAAGTAAAGGCAACTATGGTAAGTGTTAAAGAATTATTTCATCTAAAAACTTAAACTGTTAGGTGAGATTCTAGAATATGATTTATATTCTCGAACATACCCCTTCAAGTGAAAGCTCTTTGGACTTGAAACTTGTATAGACCCACTCTACTTTGTGCTTGGTTTTTTCATCAAATAAAATGAGGGTGGTGAGATTCGAACTCGTGACCGCTAGGTCAACAAGGTTCTGATACCATATTAAGGAACTATCTCATCTAAAAGTTTAAGTTGTTAGGTGAGGTCTCAGAATATGATTTATATTCCCGAACAGTAAGACACTTAAAATTAAGGATTATAGATTAATTTTTATTCCTTTTGCTTCTTGCAGGTCAAAGCTTACTCTAATTCTATATCCTGCACAACAAATTAACACTCTGTATGAATGGCTGGAATTGTATTCCTGATCATTCTCTACTTCAGCATAGGTTTGCGAGAATAAACCTCTAAAATTATAAACAATAATACATGCATCCAGCATAGCAAAAGTCTGCATTGGATTCAATTCTGATCCTACAACTCCCAGTTAATCTGTGCAAAATCTGCTGAAGGTCATGGATTATGTTCTCGTAAACTTTATCTCTCCCTATTTTTGGCTCTCCAATACATCTAGCAATAATTCAGACATCTAAACACAAGATAAATTGGCACCTCCCAAGAAAGCAATTTGCAGCTGCTGATCAGACTAATGAAATGGCCTTTAGTTAGAAATTTCCAGCCACCGAGTTACGTTAGAAATCTAAACACGACACGCAATCCACATGGAACTGCATTGCCACGGCCACTGGGACCAGGAAATCCTCGTAAGGATGTTGTCGCATTTATCATCAAGTCAGATAAGGATGCCGTGAGACTGGTTCACCAAAATGAGCATCGATCTGGTGAGGGCTTGCGTTATAAAAAAGGCATAGCTGCTAGTTTCTATCTAACTTTGGGAGACAGTTAGATGTTGAAGAGTAGATGAGATATGTGGTGGAATTTGGTGGTCATTCGTCTGAAAAGCTACCATACCATACAGTGGCAGCTAAGGTTGATCGTAGAAAATGAAATGGAAAACATATGATAACAAAATTTTATAAATGGAGTAGGGTTTCCCAAACCAAGACTAGATTTATGGTTGTACACTTTATGCCACTCATTCATGAACGCCAATTTCTTAGCATAGAGGTTGAGTGAGTCTCAAAGAGGGATTAGATCCTGTTCCTCTACTTGTCTCTCTGTCCTTCAAATGGCTCATTCAAATGGTTAGTTGGAAGAAAAATGTGACCCCAGAACAAATAGCAGTTAAATGAACACGAAGTGAAACAATTTCCATGTATATCTATCTAGATATTAGGGAAAACTTAAGAGGAGATGACCCCAGAAAAAGGGAAAGAATTCATTAGCGTGATACACCAAACATCTCGATTTGCTTGCCCAAAGGATAAGAACTTAACTACCAGTCTACAGCTAACTCAAGTGTGTGCGCATCAGTGCATGTACTTCTTGTAGTTCTGCCAGTTGGATTCTTACAAGATATAGTTTTTGAAAGACACATTGGAAGCTATGTTCAGTGACAAATCCTCCTCTAATCTTATCCAAACCAGTGATATATAAAAAATAACAAGAAATTGCCGCTATCGGAACCACACATGCTTAAATTGCTGGGAAATTTAAATGACTCCAAATATTTATTTTTTATACATGCACATAATCTTCACATGTCGAGGGGTTGACAGATATATTGGAGAACAATGTATAGACAGTCCAGGAAAACATCCTTTTGTTCATTACACAGACAGCTATATCGTATAGTGTGATGCTAAGAATAGAACTTAAGCTACAATAAATCATGAACATAATAGAGTTCAAGATAGCTAAGAACACAAATTCTGCAAAAATAGTTGTTCAAATGACTCCAAGTTGAGAATAATTAGGGTTTAACCTAATAGTTAGCCAACCCTTTCTATATATATGAGTAGGGCAATATACAATAGTAATGGTGGAGATTACTACATAAGAATATGACTACAATATTTTCTATTTAATTACATACTATAATACGCCCCCTCAAGATGAGGGTGGAGGATCAACCCGAAGCTTGAATCTAAAAACCATAAATGAAGGAGCAGGAAGTGGCTTAGTGAAGACATCGACAAGTTGATCCTGAGAGGAAATAAAACGGATCTGAATCTCTTTCTTCGCAACTCTATCTCGGACAAAATGATAATCAATCTCAATATGTTTTGTGCGAGCATGAAAGACAGGGTTTGCAGACAAATACGTGGCGCCAAGGTTATCACACCAGATGATAAGAGCATAGGTGGTCGGAATCTGAAGATCTGTTAATAAGTACTGAAGCCAGATAACTTCAGTCGTGCCATTGGCTAAGGCTTTGTATTCAGCTTCCGTCGAAGAACGAGCAACAGTGCATTGCTTACCCGATTTCCACGAAATCGGCGTCTGACCAAAGAACACAAGGTAACCACCTGTAGATTTTCTGTCCTCAATACTACTGGCCCAATTTGCATCTGTAAATCTATGTAAAGCAAAAGAAAAGCTGCGAGTAATATGTAAACCATGTGATGTTGTACCACGAAGATAACGCAAGATGCGTTTCACGGTAGCCCAATGAGATTCTGTAGGAGCATGCATAAATTGACATACCCGGTTAACAACAAAGCAAATATCCGGGCGTGTGAAAGTGAGATATTGAAGAGCACCAACAAGTTGCTGAAAACGAGTAGCATCAGGAAACAAAGGATCAGGCATAATGGTGGCTTTGGATGCCGAAATAAGAGTATCAACGGGTTTACAAGATAACATACCAGCTCGCGTGAGGATGTCAAGTGTATACTTATGTTGACAAAGCATAAGTCCCATACCAGTAGACTGAACTTCAATACCCAAAAAATAATGAACATCACCCAAATCCCAAAGTTTAAATTCTGAGCTCAATAGCCGAATCAAGCGTTGCAGCAAAATAACATTATTACCCGTAAACAGAATATCATCAATATAAACCAAAAGATAGCAAATATCTCTACTAACCAAGAAGATAAACAATGAGGTATCCACTTTAGAAGCACGAAAACCAATGGATAATAAGAAGTCATTCAGACGAGTGTACCAAGCCCACGGGAGCCTGTTTTAAACCATATAGAGATTTATGCAATCGACACACATGACCTGGGAGAGTAGAATCAACAAAACCTGGAGGTTGTTTCATGTAAACCTCTTCATCAAGTACGCCATTAAGAAAGGCATTATGAATGTCAAGCTGATGAATTTTCCAACCACTCGAAACCGCAATGGAGAATACTAAGCGTACCATTGCCTGTTTGATAATAGGACTAAAAGTTTCTGAGTAATCAATACCTTCTTGCTGAGTAAAGCCCCTAGCAACTAGGCGCGCCTTATACCTCTCAATACTACCATCAGATCTGTGTTTAATTTTATAGACCCATCGGCTACCGACAACATTCATGGATGGATGAAACGGCACTAAAATCCATGTTCTGTTTGCGCGTAGCGCCTGAATTTCCTCACGCATAGCATTATACCAAGCCTCATATCTGTTAGCTTCATGAAAAATAAGTGGCTCATGCGAGGGAGGAGAAACTACCCGACTGAAGGAGGCAGCAGATGAGGTTGCCGTAGTGGTGGTCAGTGCTGTCTTGGACGAAAAACCATGGGGTGTTTAGAAATAGCGGGACAAGGAGCAGCAGTACCTGGACCTGGAATGTGCTGAAGGGGATAAGAGGAGAGGTCAACACAAAGTTGTAGACCAGGAGGTGAATCCAGGAATGTGCTGGGCTGCACCGCAGATGATGGTGAAGCTGCTGTCGGGCTGGAGATTTCGGCTGCAGACCGAGGTTGTGCCGCTCCTGAAACCTGCAAATCAGAACCTGTTCCTGCACAAAAATCATTGGAAAGACAAGCATGTGGTGACAATATGGTTGTGCAGGATGGTGAGGCAGGGTCAGCTTAAACAACGGGCAAAGATGGGTTAGGATTTCTGCTGATTTGGGAATGGGTAGGCTAAAAACATGGAGGAGGATGCAATGATGGAAGATAGGTAGGTGTAGTGGGTGGTACCGGGGGAATTGTTACCTATTCAGACTTCTTAAAGGAAAGACACTTTCATGAAAACGAACATGACGGGATACATAGACACGATCAGACTCTAAATCAAGACACCAATAACCAAGATGAGACGAGCTATAGCCTAAGAACACACATGGAGAAGACCGAAAATCTAATTTATGAGCATGATATGGACGTAAAAATGGGAAACAAAGACACCCAAAAGTACGTAGGAAGTTATAATCAGGAGTGCGATCAAACAGACACGCAAAAGGAGATTTATTTTGAAGAACAAGAGTAGGCATGCGATTAATAAGATATACTGATGATTCCATAAAACAGTTCCAAAAACGCAATGGGGCATTACACTGGCCTAAAAAGGTTAGGCTAGTTTTGACAATATGTCTATGACGACGTTCAACCGTGCCATTTTGTTCATGAGTATGAGGACAAATTAAGCGATGGTGAATGCTAATAGTTTCAAAAAATTTATTTAATTTTCGATATTCATCGCCCCAATCAGTTTGAACAGATTTAATTTTAAGAGAAAACTGACGCTTAACAAGAGTCTAAAAACATTGAAATGTGGAAAATACATCAGATTTTGCAACAAGTGGATAATACCAGATATTTTTAGTGTGCGCATCAACAAAGATAACAAAATAATGAAAACCATTAGAAGAAAACATGGGAGCAGGGTCCCAAACATCACTAAAAATTAATTCAAGTGGGTTTGAAGTTTTGTGACTCGTCGATCGTAATGACAAACGGGACGATTTTCCTAAAGGATATGCTTGATATTGAGTAAAAGATCGTCTAGACGTACAAATAATTTTATTTTCAGAAACTAACAAATTCAAAATGCGAGGAGTTGGATGACCTAAACAACGATGCCACAGGTCGGCAGTCGCGGAAATGCAAGGAGACCTGCATTTGTCTTAAACCACGTCATTGGACCATTTGGAACATGTAAGGGGTTCTTGTTGGTGTTTTTGGCCTAGTCCACATCATAACTTCATTCACACAAACCCTATTATTTATTGTCTTTTTAAACCGACCATAACATTGAGTATGAAGTTTGAAACCATCGCATAATACCCATTATAACATTTCATTGAATTTTAAGGGGCTATAGCAAGTGCAAAGATTTGATCCTCAATTCCGTTTGATTTGTATTCAATCTAACATATTAATAAGCGATATAAGAATTATTATTTCAAAAAAAATAATTGAGTTAAAAAAAATGTTTGATGAAAATACTTATATTATTTTTCAATCAATTTGGAAATATCTCCTTACATAAACATCACTCCATGGTGGTTATTGTGACATGCCTAAATTTTAAAATGTTAGTTAAAATTAAACTATTAAGAATTACGTATAAAAACAAAATATTTCACACACTCTAAATAGGGCTTCAACTCTTGACAGTTGAATATCACATAGTGGTATGCAATTTTCATATCAACATGTGATAACTATCTTCTGTAAAATCTTTTGGACATTTTTTTTCTAGATAAGAAAAAATAGAAAGTTGTCCATTTAGACTTTTAGTTACACCATCGTCATTTCTTAGAACTCGATTCCATATTGTTTTCACATCATTATCGAAATAAAGAGATGTAAAATTGGTAATTTCATTAATCAAGTATGCTTCATATACGGAACCCTTAACTTTAGCTTTATCGGTCACTTCTTCTTCAAATAAAGCATATACCTACATAATTTAAGTAATTTGAAAATAAACAAAACAATAAACATAAAAATTACATTGTATGAAAACATACTTTTCAAATGGATACATCCATTGATATTGAACGGGTCCACCAAATTTTGCCTCTTAAGGTAGATTTATTGTCAAGTTTTCCATAGAGTCAAAAAGAATGAAGGAAAAATTATGTCAAGTTTACATTTTTTTTTAATTATATTCATCTGCATTAACTCCATGTGGTGCATATTTAAATTTATAGCACAAAAATCCCAAAAAAAACTAACAATTCAGTTAATGCCTCTTAAAGAGGTCTAGGCAAGTAACACTAGGAAGCAGTCAAAAGAAGGCTTGGCATAAAAACATGGCAATCATGACTTTTCATGCTTGGAACCTTACATTGTGCTCCTTTTACACACCATGATATGTTTGAAGCATAACCATCAAGAAAGAACAATTCTTTCATCGATGACAACAATTGTTATTGTTGTTTCTTGAAGAGATAATAAATGCCTTTAGGTTTATAAACCCGACCACTTGCATCTTGTTGCAAATATAAGATTGGCTTCTTACAATACAGCTAAATATCCATCCTAACTTCTAATTTTTTTTTCATAATCAGAATAGCTTTTAATTTTCATTAGTAAACTTTGACACTTCATATAACATTTCTAAACCAGATCGACGAGGGATAAGAGGGAGCTTTTCAATTACTCCTTTCATAAATTTATCTGATTGATATCTATAAGGGTGATTCATGGGTAAGAATCATCGATGACAATAAAAAAGATAGTTTCTCACCATGTTTTAATCTAAATGTCTTTCGATGCTCTATAGAATAAGGGCAAGATAACTTTCCATGAATAATCTAACCTAATAACATGTCATATGTTGGAAAGTCACTAATGGTCCACATCAAAGTTGCCTTTAATTGAAAATTTTCCTTCCTATATACATCATAAGTTTCAACACCTATAAACCACAACTTATTCAATTTATCAATCATAGGTCTTAGGAGAACATCAATCTTTTTCCCCAGATTCTTTGGCCCAGGAATGACCATTGCTAAAAACATAAATGATCTTGTCATGCAATTTCAAGGAGGCAAATTATAAATAGTCACAATTATCGGCCAACAAGATTATGCATTTGAGTCATATTAAATAGACTAAACCCATTTGTGCATAACCTTAATCAAATATTCCGTGGATCTATGACAAAGTTTGGATGGACACGATTAAACTTTATCCATGCGTCTCCATTAGATGGATGCACCAGAACTCCATCATCAAACTTATGAAAATGATGCCATATCATATCTTTGGCATGATGTGGAGACATAAATAGCCTCTAAAATCTTGGTGTCAATAGAAAGTACTGATGTTGCTTCTCTACATTATTGGAACCTTAACTAATGGGATTTCTAGGTTTGTATTGTGAACTTCCACAAAAGTCACATTTTATGCTCATTACACCCCATATTACAATATATAGGAATTAAGACACATATCATATTTCTCATAACCAAGTCCAAGTGGTCGCATAAATTTCTTGGCATTATAAAAATTTGATACCAAATTTCCATCATCATGCATACAACTTTTTATAAATTCAGCAAATTTGTTTAAGGCAGTTTGAGTAAAATTTAAAGTTCACTTCATATTAAGCAATTATAGACAAACTATCATGTTAGCTGATACCTTGATACACCCATCCCACAAAGGTCATCTACAACTTTCAACAACCTATAAAATTAGCTACCTATCGATTCAAAGGTTCCGCTATCACCATAAGACTACAAATCATTATAGTATGCATCACCATCCCCTATTGCATCTAGATATTGCTATATGAATTTTCTAGAAAATCATCATTCACAGTATGACTAATCCCAACTGATGAAGGTCCAACCAATATTGGTTCTGTGGCATAAGGCTCCCCATGTATAATCCAGTTTTCATAACAAGGTAAAAACCCTTTTGTCAATAAGTGCTTACAAATATCATCTTCCTTTAAGAGCTTTTGATTTTTGCACCTCACACATGGACATCTAGTTTTCCTAATGCATAAATTTTATCTATTGTGAATGATAAATCTTCTAACACCAATAATATATTCAGGATTAAAACAATCATTCATAAGATAATGATTGATCATCCATATTAATCTAGTTAACATGATAACACAAACAAACATTTTAAAATGTTAATTATTGATTCATATATTTAAACAAGTTACTGCACTTATACATTAAACCCAATTATTTATCATATATACTTATATCTTTTTTCCATCAACCATACACAATACTCCAAAGTAACCAGGTACATTCAAAATGAAGAGATCATAAAAGCAACAATACTACAAAGCTTAGTTCCAAACTTGCCTGGAAAAATAATTATATTAAGCAGACCAAATATGTACTCAAAGCGCAAAAATGCTAAATGAATCCAAAAGTCTAGAACAAAAAAAGAGCAATTCAATTATAATATTGTTTTCAAATGTATATAAGAAAATTATGTCATCAACCTAAAATAAAAGGTACATAAATAAACCACCCAAAAGTTTCATGAAATACACACAATTATCATATTCACTCTTAAAAATTATGTCTAAGTGCAAAAGTACCAAACCTTTAATACCGTTACCTCAGTAATTATTTCAAGCTATGCAATGACTTTTTCAATAATCATATATTTGTCTTTCTTACCTTGAGTAATGAAACCCTCTAGCTAGTACATATAGATCCTTTCCTCAAGTTCACCATGTAGAAAAGTTATTTTAGCATTTATCTTTTCTAGCTCTAAGTCAAACAAGACAATCATGGTAAGCAATATATTAATAAAAACTATACTTTACAATAAAAGAGAACACTTCATTAAAGCTAACAAATTATCTTTACGTATAGCCCTTAACTACTAGGTGTCCTTTACACCTTGTATCCTCAGCCTAGGATTTCGTCTTTCATCATAGAAACTCATTTGCACTAAACAATGTTCTAGCTTTATATTGGTTTAACAATCTCTATGTTTATTTTTTACATACATACATACATACATACAACTAATCTATTTATTCATAACAAACATCTACTAAGAAGATTTTTTATAAAAAAAATTGACTCTTTATAATAACAAGACTCATAATCATCAAGATTTTTTATTAAATTCAAGATAAAATTAACTAAATTAATATAACCAAACTTAACTGTTGGTTTTATCTATCTTTGTGTATTAATATTGTAAGGTTGTTTCTTATATGCATTTTTATCAATAATATCAAACATCAGTTCCTCAATATCAGTTAAAGTTACTTTCTATATTATATTTGAAGCTTTCACTATAAGTTCTGCCTATTTGATAGTACCCTAGTTCATGATAATATTAACATTATTTTTTTTTCCTTTTCAAATATAGTATACTCATCATTTCATATTCTTGTTAATATTAACCTTAGGTGACTTGGGATCAATACATCAAAGCCAATATCCCTTCACCCTGGATGTATAACCAATGAATATATATTTCCTTGCTCTCCGCCTATGTTTATCTTTTCATATGAGCATAAAAAAGAAAACTAAACACTTTCAATTTATAATAATAATCAAGATAACCAAACCTTACCTCATGTAGAGTCTTCACCTTTAAAACTATCAATGGAGATCTATTCACCAAATAACAAGTCATATTAATTGTTTCAACCTTAAAGTCCTTTTACAATCCAACTTGTGAAAGCATATAATATGTTATTTTTAAATTTATTATGTCCATACGTTCTATAACCTCATTTTATTATAGTGTATCCCTGGCAGTAAAATATTTAGCAATTTCTTCATTCATAAAAAACTCATTAAACTTAAGATAAATTTAAAACCAATAACCATTATTAGTTCTTAAACACTTAATCTTTTTGTTAGTCAACTTATCAATCAAGGTTTTTCATTATTTGAATGTGATGAACATATCATTATTTAAAAAAAAAATACTTATACCTTTCTAGAATGATCATTAATAAATGTTAACCGATATTTTGCTTCATGTTTTGACATAATAGAAGAAGGGTCTCAAATATCAAAATGAATATAATCTATGATATGTATGATGAAATAATCGTATTGAATTTCACCTTGCATTGTTTTCTATAAACAAATGCTCATAGAAATCTAGTTCATCTAATTTTTAACTACCTAACAAACATCATTTGCTTAACTTTATCATTTTTTTCTCATTTATATGTCACGTACATATATGCCATAGGTGAGTGAAAACACTATGCAAATCAACCACATACAATACATTAGTTTAGTCAATAATTATTAAACATTGAAGAAGATAAAGGTTATTGACCAACTTTTCTTTTATCATAACAAAATCACTCATATAACCATAACCTTGGCAATTAAAACTCAAAGAAATCAAATTATTATTCATCTAAAAACTATATTAAACCTCTAGTTTTCTAAAAATGAAACATATATTTTAATTTATATTATACTCATACCAACAATAAAAAGTACTTTATCATCTCCTAATAAAACAATACCATTGACAACTTTGCAAGTTTCAAATAAACTTTTGTTAGGACAAGTACAAAATGTGTAATCCAAATCAAGAATTCATTCATCACTTAAGTTTCCAATATCGATCATCATATATGAAGTATCTTTCATAACTTGTATTGTAAATTTTGAATTTAACAAAAACTAGTAACCACAATAAATAGAGGGGCTTAATTGGCTTTTTAGTGTTGTTTACTTGTAGTTTTGAGAGGCATTAGGCAAATGCCCGGCCACAGAAAATTAAAAAAAAAATAAAATCTGGCGCTGAGACTCTCTCGCATTATGTAACCAAGGAGGAACAAATACCGAACCCCATTTTTCTTCTTTAAACTGAGCATAATCTTAGCTCTCTCATCATTTTGGACCTTATAGTAAAAACCCACTTCTCAAAATTTGATATTTTCTTTCTTTTGTTTCATTTTAGGAAGATGACATGGCTTCCATTATTGCAAACTTGCTTTCTCCACCATAGTTGGTCCATGGTAAAAGGACCCTTTTCAGCACTCTTCAAAGGCTCCCACTTTCTCCCATAAAAGGTCGGCATTATAGATTTTAAACGATCTGTTTTTCACTTTTATGAGCTTTTGGTTCAGTTAAACTGTTCATCTCACCTTCCTTATTTTATTGGATATATTAGTTGCTTGTAGAACCTGTAATGTTCATTACCAACATTTTAGGGTAGAAGTACTGGAAGTGGATTATGCTGAGCTTGTACGTGTTGAGATTATGTCTAAGATGCTACTCTTTGAGACTTGTATCATTGAAAACTAAAACAGTATCATGGGCATGGAGGGTATGCTGCTACCTTGGTGAAAAGTGGGGATCTTACTGATGTTGAAAACATTTAAATTTAAGATCCCATGATCGATGCAAAATGAGTGAAAACGAGAACACGAGTAGGGCTACGTAGCTATAATTCACTCATATGACTAACTGGAACATAAGTCTTTATGAACTCTCAGATGTTGGGCCAAATTATTGAATAGAATAGGCTGAGCTGGAAAATTTTACCATAATTTGCAGCGATAGGCTCTTTTCTAAAATGATTTATGGTGAGCCGGAAGCAACAAACTATCAGTTTCTTTCAGAAGAAAAAACCATGGATGATGCTTTTGGTGTTTGTGAAAGAGGTAGATTTTTTTATCCCTCAATAACAAAAACGTGACCTTCCTCTGTTCAAGAAAAACAAGAAGCCTTCCCTCCCTCAGTTGCCAATCTTCTTCCACCTTGTGAGCAGGGTCTTCTTTTTAGTGCCGGTATGGTATAAAAATAATTTTATTTTTATTTTTTTATTTTACATTAATATTTTTATATTATTCTGACCATTTTAAAAAAATAAAAATATATAATTTTAATAAATTTTGTATATAAAAACAATTTGGAAAACACAGTCTTAACCATACTTTCAAAACAGGCTAAGGGTATTTTCAGTGATGCTAGCTTCACCTCTGTCAGCCATGAGAAGCAGCAGAGTTTTTTCAGCATCAGTCACGTCCAGCAGCCAAGGAACGTCCACTCCCTCTCCTCTGTTCTCAACAGCTTTGTTTATCTTGTCCGACCGATAGACTCCAGTCACAGCAGAAGGAGAATCAGCCAGACAAGCAGCTCCAGCACCACCGTCAAGGATTTTCCAGCAGCAGCTCAGCCCTCATTCTTTCAGCACACAGCTGATTCAACCGTGAGCAGTGGAAGCTCCTACTTCCAATAGCATCAGAGATTGTTCTTTATCAGCCGCACCATTTCTCAACTGTAGAAAAGTTTTTTTCCTCACCAACAGCTCCTCGCCACGATCAGTCTCCACCCCAGCACCAGCTTCTCCAAGATCAGCCATTGTGGGAACTGTTGCCACCAGTCACCTCACACATTAGAACAAGTTGCAGACGTACATGCTCAAGAGTGAACATCCAAAATTCAAAGGCAATTGAATTTTCCAACAATCCGGATATTAAAGTCAAAATGACGCGAAACTCACTCAGTTGATGCGTCTTGGCGATTCCGGAATTAATCGAGAACTTCGTTGTTGATGCATACTATTTTTTGGTCGTTTAGACCTCGAAATCATCATTTTTATAATTTTAGGAAAGTTTTGTTTTAGTCATAACTCTTGATTTCTAAGTCCAAATCAATTTCCGTCAATTCCTACTTGCTCAGGATTTCTAGCATTTTCAATTTCCATATTTATCTTAATTTTTCCACTTTTGGTAATTTTTAATAATTAGTGTTGTTTCCTTGTCCAACAAGAGTTAGGGCTAGGGTTTCTATTTTAAATATAGTTATAAGTTTTTGGCTGAACTCATTGAATTATTGAATAAAATTTTGAAAATTTCTTGAGAGTTCCTCTTATCTCAAAATTATTTATGGAATATCGACATATATCGTATTATTTATGTTTTCTGCTGCGTCACACAGCAGTCATGAACTCCAGTAGCACAGTCACCAGTAGCGGCAACATTTCCTTCTTTGCACCGTGAGCACCACAATCTCCCACCGTACTAATCTCCACACCAGGAAGATCCTCTCAACTCCACTGTGAACTTCATTCCTAACAGCAGTCGATCCTTGGATACATCTCGTAAGCAGACTTCACGGAAACAGTACAGCCTGTGGTGTTCATCTGCCAAGCAGACCAGCAACTGTCAGCCCGTCAACATCAGCAGCAAACCTCTCCGCACCAGCGTTTCAACCACTCCTCTCAGTAGTTCTAGCCGCAGTCGAGAATTCCAATATTCCAGCAGCTGCATTTTAATTCATGCAATTTGTTTTCTAGTGTTTTTGCCATTGACAGGTTTGTTCTTAGTCTCTTCAATATGATTGTGCACTAGTTTATATGATTAACACGCTTAACTAAGTGAAATGTTGCATGAAGTGATTTTATCATGTGATATTAGGATACGTGACTATTTTTCCTTGCTGAATTGTTTTTTGTGGTCACTGCATGTTTTTCAAACTTTTCTACACTATAATATATTAACCAAGTATTAAATATACCTTTTTTTCTTCAAATTTTCAGGAAAAATAAAAAAATAATAACAAATTTATTATTTGAAAAAATACAAAAAAATATGTTTTTATTCGTGCGCATACAACTAAATTTTAAATTTTCATTTATATATATATATATATATATATATATATATATATAAAGTTGCATTTTATCATACTTTGAAAAATACAAAAACAAATATTAATTGATGAGTATCAAAACAAGTTTATAATTATCAATTAGGATTTGGCTAATTTGTTTTTTTTTTTAAAAACACCTTTATTTATTTTTTGGGTTTTATAATGATTAAGTTTAAACTTGATAAAATAAGGACATCACCTTCGTACTAAGAAGAATTTTTTTCTTGAAACTTAGATAGAGTAAAAAATAAAAACAAGACCTTAGAAAAAAAAATCAATTAACAATATAACTTACATTAGATAAGATGAACTTAAGGTTTAATTATGTTTAAGAGTGTATTAGTTTTACGAGGGATTTAATTGGTGAGAAATTAAGTTTAGAAACACAATTTAGATGTAATTAAGAAGATTAAAATTTTAGAGGGATTTAATTTTTACCAAGTCAATTGATTGAAATTATAGGCAAAATAAAAAAAATAAACAACTAAGGACCAAAATGAAAAAAAAATATGAAATTTGGGGCTATTGTTGAAGTTTGGCAATGGTAAATCTGTACAAAAATGAAAGTTTGAAGTTAATTAGGGGTGAAATTAAAAGAAATCAAAAGATAAAGGACCAAACTAAATTTTAAACAATATTGTTTCATTTAAATATAACGACACCTTTTGACCAAAGCAGCATTGTTTTGGCCAATTAATTAAAAAAGAAAGAAATTAGATGACATGTTATATGGTTATTGTTTATCATCTTCAACCTTTTATACTCAAAAGCCTACTCGGGTGACTACTTTTTTAGAGAATTTAATGCATTTTCTCTTTACTAAATTTAACAAAGCATACATCACCATAATGGCATGGCATTGTAATACACCCCATCATGATTTTTTTTGGCTAATTCACCCTACAATCATCGTAGAGCTGCCTAAAAAAGTCAATTTAGACAACCTTTAGGTGCTAAAATTTGACAACTCATGATAACAATTTTGAGTCAATAATTGAGATCCAACTAAATCAAGATACAAGATTGATCCCCAATAAAGATAAGATTTCCTATTTCTGCCTTCATAAATGGGGTGGATATCAAGCATTGAGGGACAAGAAACATTGAGTTCAAAATGAGTCAGAATTCAATTGTTTTTAGTATATTTAACATTTTCTCTCTTCCAACTCCTTTCTTTCTCTTTACCACTGTCACTGTTTTCTTTGCCGACAATTCTAACAACATCAACTTCCACATTATGAATAACAGCTACCCATTACCCCTACCACCTCACTGATGACATTAGCAATCCCTCCCCCCATCAACTCCATCTTTTTTGAACCAACAATTTCTTTTATTGCCTCTAGCACCACCTCCAGCATCTCAACCATGACCTTCCTAATGGTGGCGACCACCTCACTTTCATATCAGGTGAGCTCATTCTTCTTTCTTTATCCATTCCCTCTTGTATTAGTATTACATGCATGATGTAGTTAATTCACTTTCTTCATTAATCACCTTGGTGGGTTAGACCAGTCAACTCACACGGTTGGGTCAGATTTAGCCTAATTCATAAAAAACTTTGTTGGTTCTCAGTTGGTGCTAACCCTATCAGGCCTGGACCCTAGGCTCAAGCAGACTAGTACATAAAAAATGTTATTGGGCCTCATGCATCCCAACACAACCGAGTATGGGCCTCATGCTCAAGCGCCCCCATAGATTTAGTCGGGTTCAGCCTAAATAAAAAAAAGAGTGTTGGGCCTGCATAAGCCTAAGCCTCACCAAATCGGCCCAAGATTTTTTTCAAAATGCAAGGGGCTTAGACTTATTTTTTTGTTTGTAATTCTTTAACATGTATAAGATTTAATTGAGATAAGTACTTGGGAAAAAGATCTCAAATTCATCATACTATAGATTTTTTTTCTTATATTCAACAAAAAAATCATAGATTAGCTTATTTAACATGCTAATCCATATTCGATGTATGCGTACATTCTTTCAAACACAAGTGGTACATAATGGATATGTCTCTAAAGATAATATTTTTTATTTTTTATCCCTAAATATCTTTATAAAAAATTGTTAATTCTAAAATTGTACAACTAAGACATGTAATAATAAAAGTGATTACTATTATAGTTTTAAAACTTGACCCGAGGTAAGACCCATGTTATAGGTCGAAAAGTTTAACCCAAAAAATCTAAAAAGACCAAAATGATGTCATTTTGATAAAAAAAAATCAAAAAGTTGTTTGCTTGTGTTTTACCTTGGATGGATTGTGGGTCAACCAAGTTAGGCCAAGTCAGTTTAGTCGAGTCCTAGATCAGAGGGGTCACAAGTTGATCCAACAAGTCAATCTAGATTTTATAACTAGAGTTATTATGCTATTATTAATTTCAACACTAAATATAAGCTAAAGTTAATATATATATATATATATATAATTGTATTTATTTTCATATGTAAGTTTGAAAGTAATACATATTAAAGGTAAAACAATTTTTTTCACATTTGCTTACATCTTATCCATTATAAGCCAAACAAGAGTCAATCACTATGTCTTATATGTATTATTATCAAATATAATTTTGTCTTCGTTAACTAAATGCCGCCTAAGTTATCATATATAAAAAATTATATGTTTTTATCATAAGTTTATGTTGTCATAATCAAAGATAACAAATAAGAGTAAAATAATGTATGGTGTTATCATCTTAGGTGAAATGATTGAGTAACTAAGAAATATATTTGATATAACATGAATTGTATAAATGTATTTAAGTGACTAAGAAATGATTTATCATCCTAGGTGAATTAAAAAAAATATTTATCATGTTCTCAAATAACACTGATTATGAAATTCTTATATAAGGTAAAATAAGATTAGAATAGAGTTTTAAGTTTTATTTAAATAATCAACGATTAAGGTGTTAAGAACAAATATGATTCGACAAAGAGGATACATTTCATACTCAAATATCTAAATTGGAATATTTTTAATAATGGATAATAATTACACTAAAAAATCATTAAAAGTTAAGTCAAACCACATATAACTTACTTAATATTTGAAGGATCATAACACATTGCTAAACAATGCACTTAATTTTCATAAATAAATTAGTCAATTCTTGAATTCAAGATTAAAAAAATTACGTATTAATCTGATTTATATTTGGGCCAAAATATTAGTGAAACTAATATGTAACACAAATAAATAACTACTCAATAAGAAATTAACCTAAGATTATTAATCAAGTGAGACTTGATTGTAAATAAATTTTAAAAATTAAGGATAAAAAAACATGATTTCGAGTTTGTGGAGGAGAGTGGGTGTTTTTTTTTATCTTCAGGTCATGCACCCTCCTCTTTTTTTTTCCCTTTTTCTTTTTATATCCTTGAAAACTCTAGTTCCTATTTTACAAAAATAGTCATCTAGTAAGTTGATAATTTTACATTTAAGCACTTCAATAACTATTTTTCTAAAACAGAGAAATAACCTTACATAGAATCTTCAATATTTAACTTAGAGAAGCTAAATTGCAAAAATAAAGAGTTGAATGCTGGTGTGGATGCTTCAGAACACAATTTGGAAACACGTTTCTTCATAAAACCTGTTTGTTAACAAAATTTAATTGTCATCTTTGAAAAGTCATATCTCCATCATATAAAATCATTTTGAGTTGGAATGTTGAGAGTTGATAGTAATTGGAGACAAAAATCCAAAAAAACTGAGTTTTCATCAATTGGACTTTTGTAGATCACGATATTTAAGTCGGAATGACCAAAGATCAATATTGACAGACTACAAGATTTGACTTTCAAGGCTGCGATTTCCATGCTTTTACTTATTTTATATACTTGCCTTACATTTCCAGAAAGATATGGATATTATTTAATGTCACTGCAATCTCTTCATTTCAACCTCTAGAGCTCATGCTATGCACAAAAAGTGACGACGATCAAGTTTGTCAATTACCTCTAAATTACTCCTTGCATCTTTCTTCCAAAAGCGCCTTCAAAACATAAAACAAAGAATATCAAGGTATTTTATATATAAAACATAGGCAAAATACTAGTTAAATATAAGTGAAACTATCGAATATGTTTGCATGAGGCTTGTAGGTGAGCATTTAGACATCACAAAAAAATTAGAATAAGAAAATTCAAATATTCTAATTTGACCTTTCATTATCCTTTTGGCCATAACTGGAGCTATGCAATGAATTTTAATACAATTTTAGTTGCATCATAGCATAAACATCCATAGATTTTCATTGATATATGATAAATCATATGATTCATTAAGAAGATAAATAACCATTTATTTGGAGTTGGACTTTGATCCTACCTATAAATTATAAAAATTGACTTTTGTTTTGTTTTAATTAGTTGAGTTATTATTTATTTATGTTTTAGTTTATTTTAGGGCTTGCAACATTTAAGGATATGTATGGGTTAAGTTTTATCCAATTATTTTAGTTATGTTAGGCTTTTAATATGTTAAGATCTATTTATTAAGTTTGGGTCCAATAAGTCAAATTAAGGTCAACTTCTTACTATATAAACTAATTTTTAACATTATTTTTCAGTTTATGAGATTTGTCCAAAGTTTCCGCATATTGTGTGATTTGATTCCCTTTGCGTGTTTCATTGATTTCCATACTAAGTTCGTGATTAAACTTGCAAACTCTTTAAAAGATTGATCAACCTTATTGTGATTTATACTTCTCGTTCGCATCTTGTTATAGGGGGGTGGGGGTTTGATCAGTTGTCTATAACTTTGGTTCTTTAAGACAAATTTCTTGTTGGGTCAAGTTACAAACGTGCCTTCAAACCTTAAATTAATAATCTAATGGACAATTATGCGTCACATATTGCCTATAAAGTGACTTAATAATAGTAAAAAAAAAATTATGGTAAGACAAAATGCTTTTTGACTTTAGTTTTCTCCCTCTTAAGATATTACAGTCATTTTTTTTAATTGTTCATTATTTAATGTATTTTGTCAAATATCAAATTGTTGTTTAACTAAGATTATAAAAATGAAAAAACTATTTAAAAAAAATACAAATATACCTTTGAGTTTTTTTTTGTTTTAGTTATTATATTATGCAATTGAGATAATTTTTTTTTTGTTCCCAATTGATTTGGTTATGGCTATCAATCCAAAAACTAGTTTTCTAGGAATTTAATGTTACTTTTTTTTAGAAGGAGAGGGAAAATCATTATTAAAGTATTCTAGTAGACGACATTTCTAAGTATGTATCAATATGTTTTCAAGATTATTTGTTTTATAATAGTAGTAGTTGATTATCCACACATCATGTGATTTATAAAAAAAAATTGATAGGTAGACAAATATAATTTTAAAAAAATTATATTTAATAGTATTAGTTGATTATCCACACATCATGTGATTAATTAAATTCTTTTTATAATAGTAGTAATTGATTATCCACACATCATGTGATTTATCAAAGAAATTGATAGGTAAACAAATACAATTTTTTGTAAAATGTATTTAATAATAGTAGTTGATTATTCACACATCATGCGATTAATTAGATTTTTTTTATTATAGTGGTTGATCATCCACATATCATGTGATTTATTTAAAAAAAAGACAGGTAATCAAATGCAATTTAAACCTCAATAAAATACATTTACAACTATATATATATATATATATATATATATATATCTTATTTATACATCATATTTAGATTTAAATTCATAAACATCAAGAGTCAACACTATAATTTAATTATTATGAAGCTGTTTGAGACAGCTTTTGAAACTGTGTTTTCAAAAAATTTAATTTTTTTTCATTTTAAATGAATATGTTTTGGTATTTTTAGATCATTTTGATGTGCTGATGTCAAAAATGATTTTAAAAAAAATAAAAAAAACATTATTTTGATATATTTCGGCATGAAAAACACTTTGAAAAGCTACAACAACAACTATTTCAAACATGCCTAAATGGAATCGAAATGTTCCTTCGTGTGGTTGTAATGTAAAATCTTTTTTTTCATATAATATTTATTGTTTTTTTTTAAAGAATAAATAGCATGGAGGTTTTGTTTTGTTTTGTTTAAAAGAGAGAAAATAAGGGGAGAAAAACGCAAAAGGTAGAGGAAAAATATTTGACGTTCAAAACTTGTGAAGTGCACGTAGAATTCACGGTATAGTAAAGCAATCAGATCCTCCCCTGCCTTCGTATCTGAAAACCACCATCTCTCTCTCTCTCTCTCCTTCTTTTCTATCTAATCTATCTTTTCTCCATCCATACACAGCACCGAAATCCATCAGTAGCTCACCAACACTTTTTATCGGATCGGATCGGACCATCAAGATCCATGATGTGAATCTCCGCGAAGCCCAACGCATTCCCCAAGCAACGGGTGATTAATTCAAAATCTCCAATTGCAAAACTCTTAATTTTTGGTACTCCATTTAATTCAAAATCTCACTCCAAATCCCTCAATTTGATCGATTCTATACATTATCTGGTAGATCACGAAATATATTCAATTTTCCGTAGGTTCTTGTTATGATCATGTGTTTGATTTGTGTGTAAATGCAGGGGTGTGATCGAAAATTATTGTTTTATTTCGTTGTCGGTGGGGTAAGTTATATAAGCGATGGCTTGGTTTAGCGGGAAAGTCTCCCTGGGGAACTTTCCGGATCTAGCAGGAGCGGTTAATAAGCTGAGTGAGAGCGTCAAGAATATCGAGAAGAATTTTGATACTGCTCTTGGTTTTGAGGATAAATCTGATTCTAGTAGCACCACTGAAGGTAACGTAATTACTGCTACTACTGCTACTACTACTACTACTATCTTGGTTTAAATAAATTCTGGCTGTTAGAACGTGTGGAATGCTGGAGCTCATGCATACTGTTTTGTTTGTTTAGTGAAAACAACTAGGTGGTCGATCTCAGTACTTTGCGAAAATGTTAAGGTTCTTGTGCTAGAGAATGGAAGTTGATTGTTCAAATGTTGTGTAGTCCTGAAATTTAAGGAGAAGCTAGGGAACAACATGGTTGCATGTTCATTGTTCTTTTTTTTTAATGTTCTATCGTATGTGTATTGAGACCAATGTTATTTAGAATCTTCTTTCTATTTGCTTGCCAGCTTCGGGGATATGGCCGGTTATGTCCTTTATGGGGAATAAAAATGAGGATAGTAATGTTGAGTCGTCAGGGAAAACTGTATCGCCACAGACATTGTCAACTGCTGAGGAGAACGAGTCTCAAAATTCTGACACCCAACAAATCACATCTGCTGAAGAAAATCAATTACTTGAGAGGGAAAATGATGCTGAGCATCCAGAGATTGCTGAGGAAAAAGATGACGTCATTTCAGATACTGGAAAAGCTGAACTTGAATCTGAAATTCAATCAGAGACTAAGGCTGTTGAACCTCCTGAGCCAGTCGTCCATGATGTTAAAGTACCAGATTCAGTTGATGTACAGGGAAACGACATTTCAGAGGAGGGCTGTGCTGAAAATTTAGATACTTTGGAGGTCAGATCAGAAGCTTTCAGGGTTGATGAAGTTGAGGCTCCTTCCATCTTTCATGACGAGTCACATAATTTGTCTCATACTCCTGATAGCAAAGATGAACAAGAGACACAAGCTGAGGAGACTGTAGAACAAAGTTCTACTATTCAAGCTGAGGCATCAAACGAAGCGCAACCTGAGGCATTGAACAAAGCGCCAGCTCAGGCATCAACTGATACCCTAGCTGAAGCATCAACTGATACCCAAGCTGAGGCACCAAGTGATACCCGAGCTGAGGCTTCAAGTGATACCCAAACCCAAGCTGGAGCTGCACTTGATTCATCCAGTTCACAGCTTGTTAGTGCTGAAGTGAGTGAAATGGTTCATGTATTTTCCCTGACCGATGCATCTCCCCTAGATAAGGCTTCAGAAATAGTTTCTGGATCAGTTTCTCAGGCAGATGACAATAACAATCAGACAGTTGGAGGGGACAAGCGAGTCAATGATGGTGAAATTGACATTACAGATCAACACTTGAGTTTGAGGTCAAATATATCAGACTCAATAGATTCCACGGCTGAACTAGAGAAGGTGAAGACTGAGATGAAAATGATGGAAACTGCACTACAAGGTGCTGCAAGGCAAGCTCAGGTAATACCCTGTGGCACAGCTATATTATGCAGGAAAAAAACAGGCTTGAAACTTAGCCTCACTGCTGAATCGCCACTCTTATTGTCAAAATGGACAACATTACATGTTAATGATGGACAAGAAAGTCAATTTTGGTCCTTGCCGAGTCTTTTAAATTATACATACCACTTTCAAAAAATACTCGTATTGTTAGAACATTTCACTGGTTGATTCAAAACTTTTATCTTCTTGATAACCCTATAATTTATTTCAGTGGATAGCAAGATCCTCTAAAAGCATTAGTTTTTATTTTCTTGTTGTTTTTTTATACTAAGCTCCACCAACCTCTCTGTCACTTGATTTTTGAATGATATTAATGCTTGTTTTCTTCTCCTGTGTGCATAACACTTATTTGTAATGGACTAGCAACCTGTGAGCTAAATGCTGCTGTCGCTTCATATTTCATTGAAGTTTTGTTTTCTCATGTTTTTCAAATTGTGGATGTCATGCCATAGTGAACAAACTCAGCCTCAAGGCACACCACCTTCACCTTTCTGCTCATCAAAAGCTCCATTAGTACCTTTATGATGATAATGTTAGCTTGTGCCTCTCTTCTTTTGTTAAGAAGACTATTGAAATTTTGCACATTTGAACTTTTGATCAACAAAATTGATATTTTTTGTGCTAGTTATCAAAACTAAAATGTATTGCAACTCTTTTGAGCTTTAAGGTAGGCGAAAAGCTAACTCCATTGTTCTTCTTCCAGGCGAAGGCTGATGACATTGCGAAGTTGATGAATGAAAATGAGAACCTGAAAATTGTTATTGAGGAATTGAAGGTCTGTATAAATTTTAACTATTTCTACATCCAAGCTAATTTGGATGGGTGCTTTGTGCATATATGTACATTACAGTAAAAATGGTTACTTTTGTACTTCTATTTTTTTTAAAGCGGGTTTTGCAAATTACATTAACTGGATATTTCAATTAGTTTGTGCTGCCAAGATTGTTCTTAGAATCTTCCATATGGGTTTTTTTTTTGTCTTAAAAGAATTCTTATTATGTTGTTGGTTGCTGATTTTACAAATACTATTGTTGGTTAATAAGATAGTGATTTCTCTACACTTTCTCTTTGACCAGCGCTTGACATTTTTACCACTGAATTTTATGCAACAGAGAAAATCTAATGATGCAGAAATTGAGTCTTTGAGAGAGGAATACCATCAAAGGGTTGCAACACTTGAAAGAAAGGTATGCTTCTAAAATAAATGTATTTATTTTTTCCTTTTGCAATTTAACGGAAGATAATGGCTGGTTGTTGGTTGTGGAGATCGAGCATTTATTAATTGAGGCATATGTAATGACTAAGATGTCATGCTTTTATGCTTATTGACTATATGTTGATCACAATATGAATGCTGTCTAGCTTAACTGGCCAAGTCACTTGACATTGTCCCAAGTGACTTTGGTTCAAATCCTGCTCACAGCAGGGATGGGAGGGATCTAGGGAAGTGGAATTTATCCCCTGTTTGTTGCTTAAAGTTTAATTAGCCTCCTCATGAATCAAATGAAAAATGTCCCCTGCAAGATATTTCATATAATCCAGAAAGATAGTCTGTCAACTGTAACATTGCTTTTTGTTGGTTATTCTGATAAAGAAGTTTTCATCATTTATTTGCAATTCCTTTCATGTTGAATATAGGTAACACATCTGTGTTCGTGCTGCATTAATATAGCTACTAGACTCTGAAGTAATTTCTTACATTGTCTAGTTGCGTGGGGTTATCGGAAGAGAGTTTTTTCTGTTTTGGAGTCAGTGGGTGTCTCTGGATTGGGTGGGGGTATTTGTTAATTAAGGAAGTGGGCTTTGGGAGGAGGAAGGAACAAAATGTTTTAAGGCTTCTGCAGTGTTCGCTCTGATTTGGAATATTTGGTTCCAGTATTTTAAGAACTCTCCCTCTCAACCCAACTTCTGTGAATTTTGCTAGCTTCAGCATTCTGCTGCAGGATCTTAAAGGAGTATCTTTGGCTAATAATCAGCAGACTGGAGTTGCATCTTGTCTGGTTTTGTTTTTTACTTTATTTCCAATTCTTTGTACCTCACTGTGGAGGATACCTTTATCCCCCTTTTGCTTTGTATTTCTTTTTGGATTTTCCTCTTAATAATATTTCCATCTTTTTTTAAAAAGAAATGGTTTAAATTGAGAATATATGTGATATTTGAAAGCCTGAAAGTTTTGGATAGTACCATTGCCTTTTGGTAAGGCTAGTATGCTGTGGTGATGTGAAAGATTTTCAACTTAAACTCAGTTTCTGTCTGATGAGCTCCCTGTGCAAATAAAGTTGAAAAGATTTATGTTTTTTTAACGACAATTAGTCTTATTGCTTTAGGTTTCCAACTGCTGAGATTAATATTGTCTTGGAATGTTTGGTTATAGGTTTATGCTCTTACAAGGGAAAGAGATACACTCAGGAGAGAGCAGAATAAGAAAAGTGATGCAGCTGCTCTTCTGAAGGAAAAGGATGAAATCATTAATCAGGTTATGGCAGAAGGTAGAGCCACTCAAGCATTTATTTCCATGTGTAACGAATCTTTCTGATTCTTTCAGAGGAAAAGATACTATAATTTCTCCTACTTTACCTTTTTATTGCATATCAAGCAGCGATGTGGTGTTAGGACTAGGGTTTTGAGACATAAATACTTGATTTATTAACAATTGAAGATGGGTTTCCTCTTCTTATAACAGTTTTGCATTGGAGGAAATAATATGATGGATTTTGCAGAGCAATGAGGTTTTTGTTTCATGTTATCTTTTTATCTGAAGATTTTGTCTATGAATTCCAGGTGAAGAGCTTTCAAAAAAGCAGGCTGCTCAAGAATCTACTATTAGAAAATTAAGAGCTCAGGTATCTAGCAGACTTGCTGATTATTTAAAACTTTTGATGTTTCAATATCTAATCCCAATGCTCTGCCTTTCTGATCTAAGGTATGTTTTGCTTGTTTCCCCTCTTTTTTTTGAAATTTTAGATTAGAGAATTCGAAGAAGAAAAGAAAGGTTTGATGACCAAAGTTCAGGTAATTTGATTCTATACTGTAATGTAGCTGGCTACATATTATCATGACATTTTGACTATTATGTTACCATTGTATTCAGGATGAGATGGGACTGTTGCACCTGAACTTTTTTGGCTTTCATATGATGAAAATTTTCTGTATAAATATATAATAACAGATATGTTGCCACAGATTTGCAGAGATGATCCAGCATTGATAATGTGTAGGGCCTTTTGAATCTGAGACATCCAATATTTTAATGTTTGTGAAGCATTGCTTAGATTCTGATGTCAGCTAAATGGACTACTATTACATATTGCTTGCAAATAAATGAATATAATTTTCTGGAGTGGAGGAACGTTTGTTTGCTAATTTGTAAATTAAATCTTATTCACTATTGGTTTCTTCTTGTTATAATGTGTGAATTGCAGCAAAATACTTCTTTGTTAGTTGCAGGCATATTTTAATTATTATAACTACCTTTTCTGGTCAGTGTTTTGGCATCACCCTGTATTTTATCAAAAGATTTTTTTATCCACTTCCAGGTGGAAGAAAATAAAGTAGAGAGTATAAAAAAGGACAAGACAGCTACAGAGAATTTGCTGCAAGAAACAATAGAAAAACACCAAGCAGAGCTTTCAGCGCAGAAAGTATATTATACTAATGCCTTATCTGCAGCCAAGGAGGCTGAAGCATTAGCAGAGGCACGTGCTAATAATGAAGCCAGAACCGAATTAGAGAGTCGCCTAAGGGACGCAGCGGAACGCGAGACTATGCTAGTTCAGGAACTTGAAGAATTAAGACAAACTTTGAGTAGAAAGGAGCAGCAGGTTCTTAATTTTACTGAGATGTTGATGTGTGCCTACTGATTTGCTGTAAATGACTCTCTGGTACACACTTTTTGATTGATTTTTGGTGTTATAGGCTTTTTTTAGAGAGGAAATGCTACGCAGGGACATCGAAGATCTTCAAAAACGTTATCAAGTGTGTTGAACTTTTTCTTACCTTGCTGTAAATAAGTTATTGCTTTTGCTTTGGCATTATTCTCTTTTCACTTTTAGTTGTGACAACTAGTTTTGCTTTTTTCTAGGCAAGTGAGCGCCGTTGTGAGGAGTTGATCACTCAAGTTCCTGATTCTACTAGGCCTCTCCTAAGGCAGATTGAAGCCATGCAGGTGATTTTATATTTTCATACCTCTTTAGAGTTTCCATTGGTGTCCTTGTAAACCTCATATTCCGGGCTATTTTTGTTTATGACATTTTGTCACTTGGTATTAGGAAACAACAGCAAGAAGGGCTGAGGCCTGGGCTGCTGTGGAGAGATCTCTAAACTCTCGACTCCAGGTGCCTGAGTGCTATTTCTGGTTATGATATAACATGTGAAACGTTGAAAGACAAATCTATTTATTAGTTGTTAAACTTTACAGGAAGCAGAGGCGAAAGCTGCTGATGCTGAGGAAAGAGAGCATTCTGTAAATGAACGCTTGTCTCAAACCTTATCTCGAATTAATGTTCTTGAAGCACAGGTTCATCTTCTTTCTATGAAATTTTTTTCATTAGTGATGAAACTGTTTGGTGAATAGTAACTGATATTGGGTTTGCTCAGATTTCTTGTCTAAGGGCCGAACAGACGCAGTTAAGTAGGTCCCTTGAAAAGGAGAGGCAGAGAGCAGCTGAAAACAGGCAGGAATACCTTGCAACCAAGGAGGAAGCTGACACTCAAGAAGGTCGTGCAAACCAACTTGAAGGACAAATTAAGGAACTGAGGCAGAAACACAAGGAAGAGTTACATGATGCACTAATACACCAAGAACTTCTACAACAGGTACCACCCTTGGGTTTCTTTATACTCATGTCTATCACGGTTAATGAGGTTGCATATGTATATTTTCCGGATATCCTTTTCTTTTTAGTTTCTCTTCCATTGCCAACTACATTATAAACACTATTCAGTCTTGACAGTAAGAAGAAAATGCTCCAATTGACATGTCTTAAAAAATGAATCCATGTAATGTGTGCACTTATTGATATTTTGGCTGTGGAGCTGAAGAACTTGCTTCTTTTCAATTATTGAATTTTCCCATCGCGAACATTAGTAGAAGCCAATTTGAAGTTTTTAATTTAATCCATATTTGGAATTCATTTTAAGCTGGATTCATGTAGAAGATAATTTCGGCATTGATATACAGGGTTCTTTGAAATCTTGGCTTCATTTGGAGATTTCTCTGAAAGATTAGAACAAAAGCTATCTTCCTACTTCATCACATGAACTTAAGTTGCAATGCTGTTTGGCAAATTCATGATTTAAGCTTATTTTATTTCAGGAAATTGAAAGAGAGAAAGCTGCTAGGTTGGAGTTGGAAAGGACAGCTCACATCCATTCTGCTTCTGCATCTGCATCTGCATCTGATAAAGCTCCAATTGCAAGGAGCAACTCTGCTTTTGAGAATGGTGTGCTTTACTTTTGAAATTTGCACCAGTTAACCTTATTATCATGTTCATGTGTTTTTAAAATTTTTGCTAATTTTGCAGGAAACTTAACTCGAAAGTTCTCCAGTGCTAGCAGCCTCGGTAGCATTGAGGAGAGCTATTTTCTGCAAGCATCTTTAGACACATCTGACAGTCTTTCTGAACGGAGGAATCCTGGAGAGGCAACCATGAGTCCTTACTACATGAAGAGCATGACACCTAGTGCTTTCGAATCTGCCCTTCGTCATAAAGAGGGTGAACTTGCATCATATTTGTCTCGTTTGGTAAGAGTGCTGTTTTTTCATGTACTTCATGCTTAAAGGATCACTTGTTATCACATTTTCAATCTGTATGCTGTATTGTGCATTCTTGAGCTGAGTTTTGCTTAGTGCATGTTGTGGGAATGTGTTGTGTTTGGATGATCATCTGAGTTATGATTAAAATTCCTTCTATTTCATCCATGTGCAGCTCTGATGAATTATTTACATTTTTTATGTGCTTCAGGCATCCATGGAGTCTATCCGTGACTCTCTCGCCGAAGAGTTGGTCAAAATGACAGCACAGGTGAGTTTGTACATGTTTTTTTAGTGAGTCACATTTACAGCTAAGGTAACTCCTATATCTTATTGTTCTCTATTATTTTTCCATGTAACTGAGTTCAATGAATATTATGATCCACTGCAGTGTGAGAAATTACAGGCAGAGTCTGCCCTTTTGCCTGGTGTACGGGCAGAACTAGATGCAATTAGGCGAAGGCACTCTGCTGCCCTGGAGTTAATGGGTGAACGTGATGAGGAAGTACATATTTCTATCTTGTTTTGATGTTACTTTGATTGCAAACAATTTTATCAGCCTTATTGTTCTAATGGAATAAATTGTCTGGTTTGCTGTTGATGTTTTCTAGATCTTATTGCATAATTGAAATATCCTTAGCCTCCTCTCAAAATTTTTCAAGCCAGTTTTTTTCCTTGAAGGATATTCGTTTTGATTAGGCTATAAAAGAAATGCATTTTCCTTCTGATGCCCATAAATTATTGGCTGTCGAATTAAGTTTGCCCTGAAACATGATTGATCTTTTTTACCCCATGGCGTGCTCATTATTTATATAAAAAGTGTAGAGACTGTAAAATGCATTTATCTACTGGAGCACTGTAGATCTTTGTTTCTTGTTCCGCTTCCTTTTCTTAAAACTGCTCTTCATGGAATCTGCACCTGCTGAATTAAATGTAGATCTTGAAGAAATGAAAAGAGAAGCAGAGGCTTCAGCATGAATTCTTCCCATACAAATGGGAAGAATAACACTCACTGAATTTTTTTTCATGCAATTGTGCTGGAGGATTCCGTGCCAGTTATTAAATTGTATTGATCACAAATATACTTTTATCGTGATTTCCATATTGTGATTATGGAAGTGGAATTTCTTGATGCCCTTTCCCTTTTCTTATATGGTTGGAATTTCTTGATTATAGTCGTGGAATTTGTGTTATATATGATATCCTGACTCTTTGACGGCTGAATATTTCCAGTTGGAGGAACTTCGTGCTGATATCATAGACTTGAAAGAAATGTACAGAGAGCAAGTAAATTTGCTTGTGAATAAGGTACTTCATTTTGATCTTTTTTTTCCCCGAACGTGTCCAAAACTTGTACTCTCACTCTTTGTTTTGTTTTTTGGCCCGGGTTCCTTTTCGCCGGTTGTTTCTGTGCTTATGCTTGCAAATTGTTGACAGATCCAAATACTAAGTACATCCTCCGGCAATGCCTGATAAGTTGACACAACGAAATGTGGTCCTTGCCATGTTCTGTGAAGTTCATGGTATAGGCTGTCTGGTAGATGTGATTACGTTCGAACTTTTTTTTTCCCTCTATACTTGTGATGCGGGGCAAGCAGCTTCTTCAAGTGTTTTGGCAAAAGATACTTGGAGATTCTTTTTCATGAAGTCCAAATTATTTTGTAATTGAGATGAATTTGTTGTATAGCAAAAATTAGATCGTGATAAATTTGTTTCTCCAGCTTGAAGATGATTATGAATTTTTGGATTTATTAAGTGATGATTAAAATTTTCCATTAAAGTCTTCACCTTGGCTACTTCCATTTATTTTATGAAGCTGATGAGGTTAATAATTAGATTAATCACAAGAAACCTCGCAGACTAATTTTGTAAAATTTTAAGGTCGTTCTGCTGTCTAAGATCTTTGCCTATGGTCTATGTATGCTTACTCTATTGGAATTTTATTAGTTTTGTAAATACTCCCTCTTTATAATATTACTACTATTACTATATATCTAAAAGAGGATGGATAGTTACTGTAGCGCTAGACTCATTGTCACTGTTCACTGGCAATTTGCTCTGGTGCTTCGCGCGTGTATGGGCTCTTTTTTTTTTCGCTGGTCTACTTTTTATATTTTTTATTGTGGAAATGATAAAAGATTAAATGTGGCCGAGCGGTTCGCCTGCGAGCGCGCAGGGGTTCGAACCCTCCCAGCCAACAAATTTGGCTTTGCTTTTTTTTTTTTTTTAAATCCGTTTTTTTTAAGCAACTGTTTCCTTTTTTGATTTTTTTACTAAAATCCGTTTTCTTTAAAGCAACTTTCCAGTTGCTTTCCCTTCTTTTTTTTTAAATATTCGTTTTCTTTTTTTTTTTAACATATATTCTTATTATTCTTATTATTATTATTTTTAAACTACTGTGTTTTTTTTTTCTTCTTCCGTTTTTTTTAAAGCAACTTTTCAGTTGCTTTCCCCTTTTTTTATTAATATTCTTATTATTATTATTATTATTATTATTTTTAAATTACTGTTTTTTTGTTTTTCTCTTCTACAATCCTGATTTTTTAAATGACTATTTGGAAAAATTTCTTTCCCTTTTTTTTATTATTCTTATTATTATTATTTTTTAAACTAGGATATCAATCACAGTTTACGTGTGCCATAACTAATCTTCGGATCCATTTTTTTCCCTTTTTTTTTCCTACTTATACATTTTTTCCATTTTTTTGTTTCAATCACAGTTTACGCGTGCCATAACTAAGCTCCGGATCCATTTTTTTCCCTTTTTTTTCTACTTATACATTTTTTCTATTTTTTTGTTTCACTTATTTTTTTTCCCGTGACCGGGGTTTCAAGGTTAACTTATGCGCACCACAATTTTTTTCTCATTACTGTTTAAAAAGGTTATTTCCCCTTTCACTTTTTTTTAATAATCGTGCTTTTTTTTTTATTATTATTCAATGCTGTTTGAAAATGTGTTTCCGTTTTTTATTTTAACCGGGATTTTTATTTGTTTTTTATACCGGAATATCCGTTGCAGCTTATGCGTACCGACTAATCTCTGGATTCATTTTTTTATTATTATTTTCCCTATTTTTTATTACCACTTATATATTTTTTTTCATTACCGGGTGTCCGGGTTAGTTTATGCGCACCATGTTTTTTTTTTAAGAACAATTTTTTTTTTAAAAATGGTTTTTTTTTATAACTGGTTGTTGTTTTTTTTTTTTACAAAAAACAAGAATTTTTTTTAATAACTAAGGTGTCCGGGCCAACTTACGCGCACCACGACTAATCTCCGGATCCACTTTTTTTTTTACATTTTTTTCCATGTTTTTGTTTTGCCACTTATACTTTTTTTTTCTTAACCGAGGTGTCCGGGTCACCTTACGCGCACCACGATTTTTTTTTCCCAAGTATATTTTCTTTTTCCTCGCCAACTGAGCGCGCCGCGAATAATCCCTGGGCTCATTTTTTCTTAACATTTTTTCCTGTTTGTTTTTCCTACTTATATATTTTTTATATATAATCAAGGTGTCCGGATCAACTTACACACATTATAACTATTATTATTTTATAGAATACCTAAAGAAGATCGCAATTCCACAAGGTTATGAATATATATATTTTAAGATGCTAATATGAAATAAAAAAATAAAATATAATTACTCTATCATATTTATCAGAGATAAAATTACAACTAATTTTAAAATACAAATCACTTTAAACTAAAAATATATCATGTCACATATATATAAAATAAATGCAAAAAAATACAGACTTATTTGCCGTCTTTTTAGACGGCAAATAAGTCCTTATAACACGCAAAAAAAAATTCAAAAAAATAGTATGTTTATTTTTAAAAATAAATTATATTATTGTTATTTATAATGCGTCATATCTAATATTATTGAGGAACAAAAACAACTCATAAAAATAAAAATGAAAAATTTACCTAGGTTATCTACAATTAAAAAATATATGAACCATTTTCCATTTCGATTACTCTAGAAAGTATGTGAGACTAATTATATCTTTTAATATTTATTAAATATTATCGCCTAAAAATATATAGAGAGAGAGAAAAAATAATTTTATTTACAAATTTACTTAGGTTATCTACAATTAAAAAATATACGAATCATTTTCCGTTTCAATTACACTGTTCCTTTTAGACGCCAAATAAGTCATTATAAATTTAAGTTCATTTCTTAAAAAATTACAATATTTTTATTTTTAATGTGTCAGATCTAATATTACTAGGGAAAAAATACACCTAAAAAAAAAGTTGACAAATTTACCTAGGTTATTTACATTTAAAAAATATACGAACCACTTCTCATTTTAATTATCTATTATAATGTTACTAATTAAATATTTTAGCAACTAATTACAGCATTTAAAAAATCAATCAGTTTTCTACATAGAAAATACCCTAACACAATGCGCGGCCAAGCATACTAATTATATAACGCAAAAAATTCATTTCTAACATATTTGATCTATTGCGATTTCAGTAATTGAACATTAAAATAACTAATTATAGCATGCAAAAAATATAAGTTTATTTCTGGAAAAAAAATACAATATTTTAATTTATAATGTGTCAGATCTCATATTAATGAGGAAAACATGCAACTCATTAAAAAAATTTACCTACGTTATCTGCAATTGCAAAATATAAAAATAACTTTCTATTTCGATTATACATATTTCATCAATTATAATTTTACTAATTATATAAAAATTATCAATTTTCTACATATATAAAAAAACCCGGCGCATCACGCGGGCAGATGGCTCGTATAACTAAAAGAGATAGGTCATTTCAACAGTAACATTTACTGTTCACGCACACCCAGATCCACCGTGGACTGGGGTGCGTGATTTGGTGTAGTAAATGTCATTTAAGTATGATGTCTTGCTGCCCCTTCGCTTTTTAAATGATACTTATATATTTTTCGCGGTAAAAGACCACCACATATTTGTAGCTCAGTGGAAAACGCTTGATGAGCAAGAGGGCAGGGGTTCAACCCCTGCGCCTAACTAATTGAGCTGTGCTCTTTTGTCTTCTTTTTTTTTTGGTTTTTTTTTGGTTTTTTTATCAGTTTTATTTATTTATTTTGACGTCAAAATATTTATTTTGCTTATAATTTATTTATTTTCATTTGTTTTTTGTTAAAGTTAATGATTTTTTTCTTTTTTTTTATTGTTTTTTGAGCTGTGCTCTTTTATCTTTTTCTTTCCTCTTTTTTTGTTTTTTATCAGTTTTATTTATTTATTTATTTTTATGTCAAAATATTTATCTTGCTTATAATTTTATTTTTTTCATTTGTTTTTTGTTAAAGTTAATGATTTTTTTTCATTTATTGATTTTTTTTTCATTTATTTAATTTTTTTCTATTATTAACGCAATAAGAATAATAATTTTAGTTTTTTTTTTGCTTTCTATTTTTTTAATATTTTTAATTTTTTTAGTCAATATAATTTAATAATTTTTATTGTTTTAGCAATAATAATAATATTTTTAGATGTTAAGGCTTCGATGTTCCTGTTGTAATATGGTGTGTTAATGTGTTTCATTTTATCAAACGTTGCATGTATATATGTTATATTTTATTTGATTTAAAAAAAAATTCATTTGATTGAAATCAATAATATTTCTCTAGCCCTTATACTTTTGATTTTTTATTTTAATTCCTTTAATTTTTTATAGTTCTTACATATATCCTATTTTTGTGTATGTTTATATATATATATATATATATATGTGTGTGTGTGTGTGTGTGCGCGCGCCTTTAATTTTAGTTTTTAGTTTTTATTATTTTTTCATTTGTTGAGATAACATTTTTTCCAAAAAAATTATATTAAATTTTAGTTTGTGTTTATGATCATTTAAAAATTGATATTTCTTATTTGTTTTCCTTTGTTTTTTCTTTTGTCTTTTTTATTAGTTTTTTTATTTATTTTCACGTCAAATAATTATTTTAGCTAATAATTTTTATTTTTTTGCTCTTTTGTTAAAGTTTTTGGGCTTTTTTATTCTTTTATTGAATTTATTTTTTCATTATTCATGCAATAATAATAATTATAATAATAGTAGTAGTTTTTCTCTTGATTTCTTTTATTAATATTTTTGAGTTATTTTCTCCTCGGAATAATTTAATACTTTTTTATTATTTTGGCAATAATAATAATGATATTTTTAGGTGTTAAACTTTCGATGTTGCTATTGTTATAATAAGATGTATTTTATTATATCAAACCTTGCATGTATAGATATTATATTTTATTTTTAAACAAGCAAAATCTATTAATTATTTTAATTCCAACAATTAAAAAAATATTTGCTCGGCCCGCAACGGTGCGGGCAATTAACTATAAAAGAGCTAAAGGAGATCAGTGTTTTACTGTTCACAGACTGTTCACGCACACCTAGACTGGGGTGCATGATCTGTTGTGGTTTTTTTTTAACAGGCTTCTTTTTTGTTTTATTTAAACTGGGTATCCGTGGCAGCTTACGCGCACCACAACTAATTTCCGGATCCAATTTTTTTCCCTTTTTTTTCCACTTATACATTTTTTTTGTTTTTTTCCTTATAACCGGGGTATCCAGGTTAGTTTACACGCACAACAATTTCTTTTCTCATTATTGTTTAAAAAGGTATTTTTCCCTTGCACTTTTTTTTTGTTTTTAACAGTAATTTTCACTGTGCAGTGCTGTCTGGAAAGATGTTTTCTTTTCTTTTTTAACCGGACTTTTTATTTGTTTTTTTTAAATCGGGGTATCCGTGGCAGCTTATGCACACCATGACTAATATCCAGATCCACTTTTTTCAACATTTTTTCCCTTTCTTTCCACTTAAACATTTTTTTTCATGTCTGGGGTGTCCGGGTTAATTTTCACGCACCACGATTTTTTTCCTCATTACTGTTTAAAAAGGTGCTTTCCCCTTACATTTTGTTTTTTATAACCGGGCTTCTTTTTCTTTTTTAATAAATGAGGACCTTTTTTTTCATTTTTTTTATAACCAGGGTATCCGTGGCAGCTAACGTGCACCACGATTAATCTCCGGATTCACCTTTTTTTTAACATCTTTTTCCCTGTTTTTTTTCCATTTATACATTTTTTTTTCATGACCGTGGTGTCCAAGTCAATTTACGCCCACCACAATTTTTTTTCTCATTACTGTTTGAAAAAGTAATTTCCTTTTTTTATAAACCAGACTTCTATTTTTTTTTCTAATGAGTTGTCTGCGCTAGCTTACGCATACACGATTAATCTCTAAACCCACTCTTTTTTAAAAAAATTCTTCCTGCTTTTTTTTCAATTATACATTTTTTTCGTTTTTTTATAACCGGAGTATTTAGGCTAGCTTACGGGCACCACAATTTTTTCTCACGAATATTTTTTTTATATTTTTTCCCTGTTTTTTCCCCCACGTATACATTGTTTTTTTTAACCGAAATGTCCATAACAGCTTACGCGTGCCATGAATAATCACTGGAACCACTTTTTTTTTACATTTTTTTCTGTTTCTTTTTCCCACTTATAATTTTTTTTTATAATCAAGGTATCCGGGTCAGCTTACGGGTACCGCGACTAATATTTTATAGAATGGCTAAAGGAAATCATAATTTCAAACAATAATTAACAATTATTTCAACTGTTGTTTTCACTTTTCATTAATATTTGAAAAAAAAAACATCTTTTTTTTATATATTTCTTACATAATTCTTATTTCTATCCATGTTTATATATACATGCTCTTAGTTTTTTTTCCCACTTTTTTTAAATTCCATTGTTATTAAGATTTTTTTTAATGATTAAATTTTAATTTGTATTAGTAATCATTTAAAAAATAATGTTTGTTATCATTTCTCTTTTTTTTATTCTTCAAGTTAAGTAATTTCTTTAAATATAATAATATTTATTTTTTGTTAATATTGTTAGGTATTGAATTTTCTAATTATTACAGATAAAACATTCAAAATAATAATAATAATGATTATTTGTAAGTTTTATTTTCTTTTAAATATATCAGACTAAATATATGTTTAGATATATATTTAATATTAGAGCTTTAATATATATAAATGACCTAAGTTTTTTTGAAAAAAAAAATTAATATCATTGTTCTTAAATACTTTTAATATAATAATATGAAAGTAAAAAAAAATCGAATTTTTTTTCTCTAACAATAATTATGGTCTCACCAATTTTTATTATTTCCACTGTTATTAAGGTTTTTTTTTAATATTTATATTTTAATTTCTCTTCGTGATCATTTCAAAAATGATATTTTCTATTTTTTCTTTTTTATTCTTTCGTTCAAATTATTTTTTAAAATCTAATAATATCTTTTTAATTTTGTCATTTATTTAGTTTTTTAGTTGCTTTTTTTGTTAATATTGTCAGGTCTTAAAATTTCTTATTATTATAGATAAGACATTCAAAATAATGATAATGATTATTTGTAATATTTTTTTATTATCAATATGTGAGACTAATTATATATTTTGATATTTAATATCAACACCTCAATATATATATATATATATATATATATATATATATATATATATATATGACATATTTACTATTATTCTAAAATATTTTTAATATAATAATATGAACAATAAATTTCACAATCAGTTTTGTACATAGAAAAAAATCATTTCTAACAAATTTTATCAAAAGAGGTTTAACAGTAGTAACATTCAATAATTTTATGATGGGGAAAAAACTCATTTCTAACATATTTTATCAATTATAATTTTACTGATTAAATATTAAAAATAACATAACACAACACATATAAAATTAATCAATTTTCTATATAGATAAAAAAAGCCCAGCGCATCGCGCGGGCAAAACCGCTCGTAACTATAACTAAAAGAGCTCAGTGTTTCACTGTAGCTTCTGAGTGAAAACACTGTGGATTTCAACAGTGGTTTTTTTTCCCGTTTTTTTTTTGTTTTTTGAACAGTATTTTTTTTTTATTATTTTTTTTAAACAATATTGTTTTTTTATTTTTTCCTTTTTATTTTTCGTTTTTGTTATGGTTTTTCCTAACAGTATTTTTTTTTTTATGGTTATTTGAACAATGATTTTTATGCTTTTTTAACAGTGATTTTTATGGTTTTATTAAAATTTTAATTTTTTCATTATTAACATAATTATAATAATGATAATTTAATTTTTTTTTCTTACTTACTCTTTTGTTAATGTTTTTTATGTTTTTTTCCTCTCGGGATAATTTGCTAAAAAAAATTCTTTTAACAGTTATAACAATGATAATTTTTATTTTCATTTTATTTTTTTGTTTGATGTTTTGTTGAAGTTTTTAGGATTTTTTTAGTCTTTCATTTTTTTTCCTTTCATTATTAACACAAAAAAATAATAATAATAATTTAATTGTTTTTCTAGCTTACTCCTTCGTTGATGTTTTTTAGTTTTTTTTTCATGATAATTTGATAATTTTTATTGTTTTGACGGTAATAACATTAATAATTTTTATTTTTATTTTATTTTTTTGTTTGATCTTTTTCTTTTTTTTTTGTTTTTTTATGGTTTTTTCTTTTTTTTAACAGTATGTTTTTTAACAGTATTTTTTTATTTTTTTCTTTTGTTTTTCGCTTTTTTTATGGTTTTTTTCTTTTTTTGTTCTTTTGAACAATATTTTTTTATTTATTTTTTCTTTTTTCTTTTTTTATGGTTATTTGAACAATGATTTTTATGGTTTTTTGAACAGTGATTTTTATGGTTTTTTTAATATTTTATTTTTTTCATTATTATTATTATTAATTTAATGTTTTTTTCTTACTTATTCTTTTGTTAATGTTTTTTATGTTATTTTCCTCTCTGGATAATTTGATAAATTTGTTTTTCTTTTAACAGTTATAACAATGATAATTTTTATTTTCATTGTATTTTTTTGTTTGATGTTTTGTTGAAGTTTTCAGGATTTTTTTAGTCTTTAATTTTTTTTCCTTTCATTATTAACACAAAATAATATTTTGTTTTTTTTTCTTCGTCTTTTGAACAATATTTTTTTTATTTTTTATTTTTTTATTCGTTTTTTTCTGTTTTTTTTAACAGTATTGTTTTTTTATTTTTTTCTTTTTATTTTTCGTTTTTGTTATGGTTTTTTTAACAGTATTTTTTTATTTTTTTGTTTTTTTATGGTTATTTGAACAATGATTTTTATGGTTTTTTTAACAGTGATTTTTATGGTTTTATTAAAATTTTAATTTTTTCATTATTAACATAATAATAATAATGATAATTTAATTTTTTTTTCCTACTTACTCTTTTGTTAATGTTTTTTATGTTTTTTTCCTCTCGGGATAATTTGATAAAAAAAATTCTTTTAAGAGTTATAACAATGATAATTTTTATTTTCATTTTATTTTTTTGTTTGATGTTTTGTTGAAGTTTTTAGGATTTTTTTATTTTTTCATTTTTTTTCCTTTCATTATTAACACAAAATAATAATAATAATAATAATAATTTAATTTTTTTTCTAGCTTACTCCTTCGTTGATGTTTTTTAGTTTTTTTTTTCATGATAATTTGATAATTTTTATTGGTTTGACGGTAATAACAATAATAATTTTTATTTTTATTTTATTTTTTTGTTTGATCTTTTTCTTTTTTTTTTGTTTTTTTATATGGTTTTTTCTTTTTTTTAACAGTATTTTTTTTAACAGTATTTTTTTATTTTTTTCTTTTGTTTTTCGCTTTTTTATGGTTTTTTTCTTTTTTTGTTCTTTTGAACAATATTTTTTTTATTTATTATTTATTTTTTCTTTTTTTTATGGTTATTTGAACAATGATTTTTATGGTTTTTTTGAACAGTGATTTTTATGGTTTTTTTAATATTTTATTTTTTTCATTATTATTATTATTATTATTATCAGTTATAACAATGTTTTTTTCTTACTTATTCTTTTATTAATGTTTTTTATGTTATTTTCCTCTCTGGATAATTTGATAAATTTGTTTTTCTTTTAACAGTTATAACAATGATAATTTTTATTAATGTTTTTTCCCTTTCATTATTAACACAAAATAATAATAATAATAATAATAATAATAATAATTTAATTATTTTTCTAGCTTACTCCTTTGGTGATGTTTTTTAGGTTTTTTTTCATGATAATTTGATAATTTTTATTGTTTTGACGGTAATAACAATAATAATTTTTATTTTTATTTTATTTTTGTGTGTGATCTTTTGTTGAAGTTTTTACGATTTTTTTAATCTTTCACTTATTTATTTATTCTTTTATAATAATAATAATGATGATGATTTTTTTTCTCGGTATAGTTTGATAATTTTTATTATTTTCAAGTGAAATGATTTTTTTCAAGTAATAATTTTTATTTTTGTTTTATCTTTTATTTTTTTTATTTGCTCTTTTGTTAATGTTTTTAGACTTATTTTAGTCTTTGATTTAATTTTGTTTTTTATTAACGCAATAATAATATTAATATTAAGAATAATAATAATAATAATTTTTTTTTTCTGACTTGCTTTTTTCTCTCTATAGGTAGTAATAGTGATGATAATTTTAGAAGTTAGCACTTCGATGTTACTGTTGTTATGACAAAGTATTTTTATCTGTTTTATTATATCAAACTTTACATGTAAAAATATTATATTTTAATCTGAACAGTTGTAAAAATTATTTACTCCGCCCGCAACGAAGTGCGGGCCCATCAAACTAGTTTCTTTCTATTGTTGCAGACATCTAACAGGTGTTAATGTACTGGAAGAAAAAGGTAATAAGGTTATTGTCAACTTGTTCTCATACATGAGGCTTTCTTGATTCTTCACTGCAGAATAACCTTGTATTTTCATTCATTTTAATTTCCACACGCGCACACGCGCACACTTGATCAATAGAGGTTAAACAGAAGATTTCATCTTTGGATCAGTTAGTTAGCAGATATACAATGATATAATTGAAATGGAGTATGTGTGGCTAGATATTTTACTGTAGTCTTTTAATGACTGATGATCAACTTGTAAAAATCTGTTCAATAAAAGCAAAGTTCAGAAAAAGATAAAACAAAGAAATTTCATATTCAATTTTAAATTCGCTTGAAAAAAATTCTATTTAATCCATTTTCTCTCTCTATAGTTTCTTTAATTTTTATAATTTTAATTTTGATCTTTAACTTTATTCTGTTCATATTCTAGTTTTTATATTTGAGAGAGTATAGATAAAGCTGCTTGAAAATGACGAAGAAGAAATGACATGGATGCCAAAAGATTTCATTCAACAAGAAAAAATTAATGAAGATGGCGTTTCTTTCTAAATATACCAGGAAAGTAGATTAGGGTTTGGTAGAATCGGTTGATTTTCAGTTTTAGAGTGATTGTAGGGTGGGTGGGTGATTTTTCGAGGTTTATACCTTATTTTGGAGGTGTTTTTAGTTTAAAATCAACTGAGAATGATATTTTTTAGGCTTCAAACACTTGGATCCTGATTTTTTGATGGCTAGAAAAAAAGATCAATCACTCGCTTTAAAAGATAGGAGTGGAGCCATCCACTACACAGGCAGGGCCATCCACTGGGCACCCATGCTTGCACTCTTGAATTTTTTCTTAACTTATTTTTTTCATTTTTTTCTAATATTTGGTTCGATGCTTAATTTTATAAGTGTTTATTTTTTGTAATTAAATAAAAATACTTCTATAAAAAACTTATTAAACCCAATAGAGTTCATGACTCGAATTGCTGGGGTAATGAGTTAAATATGATTGATTGAAAATTGAGTTCTGTAATTTGTTATAGTTTGCTTTTTATAAAGTTATCACACTCTGAAACAAATGTCTTGATATTTGGTTGATGTTTGATTTTGTGAATATATAATTTTATCATCATATTATAAAATTAAAATATAATTAAAAAAACAAAGTTATTAAACCTAGTGAAATTATAACCCGGATTGCAAGTTTGATGGGTTAAATTATGAAAGTTAAGTTGATTCTATATATTTTCATCTTAATATTTTTTTTAAATATATATTTTAGAATTTCTTTAAAGCCAAATTATGTTTTTACTAGTTATCTAGGTTGTTTTTATACCTTTCAAGTCAAGTGAGTCTTGTTTAAGCAACTTCCATAAAATTTAATCATAAGCTAACAATATAACTAATAATATTGGTTTGTTGTAAATTCTAAAACAAACAACATTCTTGACACACACAAACATATAAGCTCTAATAAATTAATTAAAAAGTCTTAAATGCATAAATTACATGGACAATATTTACGCTTATTCAATTGATGGATCGATATTTATTATCTTTCATTTGTATAAGAGTGCCTTTTAAAAGTATAGCCAAAGAAAAGAGTTATAATTCATCATCTCCAGGCTTAGCCAAGCACTAAGCCTAGACCATGTGGGATTACATAGCTATTAGACACACCATCTTTAGGCTTAGCCAAACGTTGAGTCTATACATGTACGAGTATAGTAAGTTGTTAGATCTATCATATCTAAGCTTAGCTAATTGGTAAACCTAAAACTATAGTGGGTCTGATAAGTTGTCAGACCAATCATCTATGAGCTCAACCAAACATTGAGCTCAAAAAAATGAGTTTGAAAAATTTCTAGACTCACCATCTGTAAGCTTAGAAAATGTTGAGTTTAGACGTGTATGATACAAACAAGACGTTAGACCATCATCTTCATACTTAGTTAAACATTGAGCCTAGACATGTGCGAGTCTCGCAAGTTGTTAGACTCATCATCTACTAGTGTTTATCCTAGGACAAAATTTTCTTGACTCATCATCTACTAGTTGTTAGACATTTTTTTTATCCTAATGAATCAAGAAATTTTTTATCTTGGTAGGATATGAATATTTTATCCTAATATATAAAATATTTTTTTATCTAGACAGGACAAATTATTTTTGCTAATATGTCTACCATTTCCCCTTAATGAAAGGAGTGACTTCATAGGCTATAAATAAACCATGAATCCTTTAAACCCTAGGTTCATAATCTATATTCTCTATTGCAAATTTATTTTTAGAGTCTCTTTTGATAATATTTATAACATGTGTGCAACATCATGACTATCACCCTCTTGGATAAGGATTGTCATGAATAATGTAGGTGGAAAGGACAAAATTCTTGTCATTTATCATTAAAAAAGGGAAGAGAGTCACCACCTAGTATTTTAATCATTAGAAATCTTAATGGTCTCAGAGTTCGGATAAAGGATTAGTGACGTTTAAAGAAGATATTAACACTCTTAGTATGCCTTATCTGAGGTTAATTGCTTTATTTATATGTCTTATATAAACTAAGGTACTACTATGTTTTCTAATCGTTGGTCTTATCTAAAGTTTAAGATAGATATCCTTTCATGAGAATATTTCTATCTTATTGGGTTAAATCCTAATTGTTCTAATACCTACCTCAAAATTAGGAATATTGTTCAATTAGATTTTAGTGTGTTATTGATTGCTCGAACACCAACCCCTATATAGATCAACAAAAATAAAATGAAAGAGTTCAACTTAAAAAAATATGATAAAATAAAATAAAGATACAATGACAATGATTTGAAGAATTTAAACCTTAAAACGTTTTTTGAGCCTATAAATCCTTGTCTTTCATAGCCCAAAGTCATAACCTGCATTACATGTCATTTAAAAGTCCTTTCTAACCAAGCAACCAAACAAATGAATCAATGAATGACATTCTCGAATTTCAAAAGAAGTTTCTTATAAGGATCATAACATCTCAAACAAACCTACATGTTATTACTCATGCTTATAAAATAAGTGCTTAAAAAAGATATTTTTTCATACAAAACCTCAAGTTTGTACTCTAGCCTTTATTTTTGAAACCAATAAAAAAAGAAGGTCACCTCATCATGTTCTTTCACCAACTTCAAACTGCATGGATAAAAGATTACAACATCTTTTTTCTCAAATAGAAATTAAATCCCTTAGAAATTGCAAGAAATAAAAAAAAACAAATGTGTTTTAAGCTTACATCAAGTGAGTTTGTGTCTTCAAAATGCAAAAATTCATTTAAGCCATGGATAACCTAATTTGGAGCTAAAATATGATTATGACTCATGAAAAATATTATTACATGGGTGCATTTGGATAAATATTAGGAAGATGCATGCTACCTAGATTAATAGTTAGACAAACAACTTTAAAGCTTATTGGTTTAAGGTACATCTCACCTCAAGAAAATGGATGGAAAAAAACATCATTGATAATGATAATGATAATGCATTTCTTTTCATGATGGGCTTATAGTGATATATTAAGAAAAACATTAAACATACAATGATAAGTTTCTTTTGAATGTTTGGACAACTTAACAAATCCCAAGGTTGATGATAATATATGTTTAAAGAGTGAGGATTAACTAAGGGTAACTTCATGATTGATTGATTGATAAAATCATAAGGATATTTTTTAAAAACAATTCAAGAAGTAAATGAGTTGTTAAATTATTTCATGAAAAAACAAGCAATACCACATTAAAGGCATTGCTAGGTTTATTAAAAAAAAAAAGAGCAGTAATCATCATGGACAACCTAAGATAGACATTGCACTTACATTTGAATGAAAGACTAATATACAATAAACTTGAATGGGCCATTGAATAGAAAAAATAAGAAGACTTTGTATAGTAAACAAAGACACCTTATGATGATGGAGCATCAACAGAGGGGTCTATATTTAAAACCAAAAATGATGCATGTACATGATCTAACCTCAAAACATTATAAATATGTTTTTTTGAATTCTTTCAAATATATCCTCATTAAAATCCAACAAGACTTTAATGAATCAGAGTTGACAAATAAATAATCCTTAATCCATATTAACAAGGAATTACAAATTAGAAAACACCAAGAAATTACAACCCTTAACTATTAAATTATAATGAAAAGTTTGATATCAAATTTATTTTTTTTAGAATTAGAGGGATTAATCATCTTATATTTAAAAAAAGATAGGAGACTTAAATGTGCTTTCAAAACAAAATTAAAAGTCACCACCTTATTTACCCTTTTTTTAATCATTTGAAACCTCCATTTTCAATTTAATTCTCTCTTACAAAGAATTATACAATTAAATGTTAATTTGAGTTAAACAAAAATTAATAGTACAAAATAAAAATTCTAAAATAAATTAATATTCCAATCCAAATGATAAACAATAATTTAATAAACAGTAAAAAGGCACATGTTTTTGCCTTATACTTAATTTCTACTTGCGCTGAGATGGATTTTATACAAATGGCTGGCAAGACCAAAGATGTAAAATCTGTTCCGTTCCGCCCAGAACGTGCCGTTCCATTCATAAAACCGGGACAAAACGTCATTTTTGTCCCGGTTTTAATTCTGGTCCATTCCGGAAATTCCGGTCAAATTCCGACCGGAACGCTCCAGTTCCGTTCCGGGTTCAATTTTTCATCCTCATCAGACAGTGGAGAGTTGTCGTCGACCCTCACTATCATCTTCACCCTCATCGCCAAGATCATCTTCGTCCTCATCAGACAGTGGAGAGTTGTCGAGACGAGCAGAGTCCTTGGCCCACCTAATAATCTTCTCAACCTCGTCTTCATCATCTCCTTGATCAAATCCACTATGACACGAAACAATACTGTTACTGGTTGTGTTATTGGGAGCTTTGATAGCAGCAAACCTAGCAAACAGATCATCAGGGTCAACATCATCTTGAGATTTAGACGGTCGGGGTTTGGAGATGCTGGTCGAGGATTGAATGGTGGTTGTGGTGGGTCTGGATTTGAGGGCTTGGAATCGACGGTCAAGATCAGGGAGGAGGTAATCGGGAGAGACACGAGACATGTGAGAATCCACAGAAAGTTTTAGAAGTAACTCGTCTTGTGCTGATCGAAGAAGTTGATCAACTGGGTCGTCTTCATTTTTTGCTGCGGTGGGTTTCTTTCTGTTGCTCATTTATCTCTTTTGCTCAAAATCCCGATTGATCTGGCCGTCCTCTCTTTATATATTCTCTAAAAAATAGTGACGGTAAGTATTTTCTATTACATTGCTATTAATTTTTTATTTTTTTTCGTGTTTATTCTTTGTAGGAATTTGAGCAAAACAAGAGATGTTTTAGATCCCATTAGCCTTGATAATATTGATCTATTAAATGAATGGATTTGTGAAGAACCCAATCTTCTTGATGGAGAGGATATAAGTTGGGAGAGTATCGAAGCACCTTTGTCTATTTTAAATTTAGATGATGAAGAGACATGTTTTAATGAGGAGAATGAGCTTGGTGGAAATGACCAACTATTGGAATGTCTAGTTGATGACTTTCCTTATATTCCACCGCAAGATCAAGATCCTTATTTTTATATTAATGATGTAGAAGATGTTTGATTTATATTTCTATTATTTTAGAACATTTTACTTTCATAATATTTTGGAATTTTAGAGATGTTTCTAATTTTGAGATTATGTTTTTTTGACTTTGTGTTTGTATTGTATAATTTAAAGTTAATTTATCTTGAATTTTAATTATACTTGTTAAATTAATATTTTATTTTTTTCATATATATATATATAATTAATTAAATATGAACAATACAAAACCGGAACGGAATGCCAGAATACATCGAAACCGGAACGTTCCGTTCCAATAAAAAAACCGGAACAGATTTTACAACTTTGGGCAAGACAGACTGATTTATGAAAACAGCAAAACAGGTGTCATTTCTTTTAACAGCAGAAGGACCGTAGAAAGGGAGATGGAAGACAATCCAGTGCAGAGCTCCAATAAATGGCTTGATGATCTATCAAAGGGTTTAGGCCACCAACTGGAGGCAATAACTCTTGAAGGTCTCACAATAGTGAAGGCACTTGAGGGTTTTATACTCTGTAATTTTGTTGTTTCAAACCGCATATCAGTTAGTCCTTTTAATCACCTTGTAACCTGGAATCTTTCTTGTTTTCTGTTTGTTCATATGCTAGTAAATTGATATAATTTGACATTTTTCATGGCAGGATGCAGATGGGAATTGGCATGTTGGAGCCATGGCAACGTTGATTGACGATGTAGGTGCAGCTGCTATTTACTCCTATGGCGGCCATGTCAAAGCATCTGTTGACCTCAACATTTCTTTTTTTTCCACGGCTAAGATTCAAGTTCACTTTCTTTATCTTTTTCGACTCTTTCAATTATTTAATTTTTTGTGTATATATTTTTACATGATATGACCGCTTGGAAACTCAGAGAATACATTGGGAGAGGAAGGGGTTATCATTAAAATCATCCAGGCTGACAAATTGTTGGGCCGTTAGGGCTAATACATAATCAAGGTTTACAGATTTGTTTTATCTTAGAGAAGAAAGGCTTAATGCATATTGAAGCAGTGGGAATATGATCTAGCAGACAAAATACCATTTAGGCAACGAAGACAATAGATTGTAGTTGAAAATATATCAGTGTAATTTTGCTTTTCCTAATAAAAACCACAAGTAGCTATGTTTCTAAATGTATCAGTATGATATGCACGCCCGTTCAAATGGCAGATGTTTTCTAATGTATTGTGCTCTCTAGTTTTTCCCAGAATTTGCTTGTCCTTGGTAAAAAAAATTACATTTTTAGGGCTTCTCCCTTCAATGAATTTTTACTCCAATCCTTTCATTCTTTGTATCCGCAAAGGGGCAGGTGAAATTGCAAATATATGCACTTTCACCCTAGGAAGGATATCTGGTGTCATCTTCAAAGGAAATTGTATCAAAAGAGAGCATTTCAAAGCTATGAACAGAAATGCATTTTCTCTTCAGTTCTTTTCTTCTTACTCACAATTCGTAAATGTATTTTTTTACTACTGTTATGGCAGGAAGAAGTTGAACTGGAGGCAAAGGTTGTGGGGGACAAGGGAAGGATAACATCAGTGATCATAGAGGTTAGAAGGAAAAGTAACGGGGAACTTATTGCTCTGGGAAAGCAATGGATGGCCTCACATAATAATTCAAATAAAGCCAGTAAGCTCTGAGTTTTTACCATTTACATTCGATATGAAACAGAGGTTAGCCTGTGTGGGGAGAAACCAGTGTTTGTGTCTTTTGCCTTTTTGTAATAATTGACATGAACTTCACCAAGTCTATTCATGAAGTTTCAGCTCATTAAAGTTCTCAATTGCAGTTCTTGCATCGTCTTTTTTATTTATTTATTTTCGTTCCAGGTCTTTTTTATATATGAGGCTCATTTTGGACCATTACCAGAAAAATCATAAGCATCTTACACTTAATTTATGATGAATGACACTGGTAGCTGTAGGTCCTGCTTCTGCTTCCTCCAGACAGCTGCCTATTCAGATTTTTTGCTTTATTTCGACACAAAACTGTTAATTAAGAGTACGTTAGCTAGAAATTAAAGACTCTTTCATGATGGGATTCCCTTTGTTATTACCAAAAAAAAGGTATATATAATTTGAAGGTTCAGATTGCAAGAGGAAGAAAGTTTTGTGCAAAATTTAGGTGTTATTAAAAACAATCAAGATTTGGGGGACCAAATTTGAACCTAAAAAGGCTAGATTGCTGGCATTAGGGACTCAATTGCATAAAATTCAAATCCTAAAAAGCAATTACGGACTTAATTGAAGAAAAACAAAGTTTTATTGATCAATCAAGGACTAAATTGCTCAAATAAAAATCAAGGACTAAAGTGAAAAGAGTACCAAATTCACGGTTGAAGTATTGATAAAATACTTGATCTGCTGGCAGGCTAGTATTCAAACATTAGTTAGACATAACAGATCAGGATTCTAGCTTAACGTTCAATCAAAAACCCTACAAGAACAAACTTCAGAGCTCAAATGGTTTGTCATTCATGGACTGCAACAGAATTCCCTCTACATTCCAAGCCCAAACCTCGATGTTCTTCCATGCCTATATATTTTCTAAATTTAGACAGATACTTGGCTGCTCGACAAACTAGCAAGGCATGACAACTCACCACACCCCGCAAATAGCTCCTTTCAAGCACAACTTTTCTGAACGGTACAAAACAAGAACAATCAGAGATAGCAGCACCTCATTTGGCCATGAGGTGAGTCAAACACCAGAACCACACCATTCCTGCAATGCTGGGGTCGCAACTCCTATATTTTTCATGTCAAAAATATTGGCTGGTTCAAGAAATAAGGATCCATGTCAGAAATGAATGCCAATTGTCAAAGCAATACAGCATGAAAAGAGTGTCAAGATAGCTAAATGAAAAGATAATGTTGTAAATAGCAAGAGAAGAATGTCCGCTTCATAAAACAGAGTTGATGATGCAAGTTTTCATTCTGTCCATTTTTCCATTGCTTTTCACGGTTCTCAGCACTTGGAGAGGATTGATTGTAAAATGTTTTTCAGTGATCGATCCACCCTTCATCAATCGCAGGATGATTGAGATCCAAGCAAGACACAGCAATAGCAAGTTTTTATCAAGTTATATCTGAGAGATCAATGATGCTGTGAATATCATCAAAGGGAAGCCTCAGCAAAATGATAACGGCTTTGTGATGATTATTATATTAAGTGACAGGATCATTTGAACATATTTTGAGCCAGATTATAATTTGTCCTAAATCATCAAAACTTCCTAATACTATTATCAAATATTTTATGGTCTTAAGCTCTCCCCAGTACACCATTAAATTTCAGGCAGAATATTTTCATCCATCACAGCTTCACATATACTTCCAAGTCCTTGTAACTTCACAGAGTACAAGATATGAAATAAAGAGAATCCCTTACCATCGTTGATTTGAAAATATTATGGTTACAGAAATCAGGTATGTTAGCAACCAGCAAAGAGAAGAGTTTTTTCAATTCTCAATGAAGTAATGACAAATTCATCTGTTTGGTTTATGGTTTTTGAAAGTGTCTTATATTCAAAGCATGGTTCCATGAACCTCATAGCGTGATGCTAATGGTTTCCTGTCCCGTTTACCTTTTACCTCACAACTTCTGTGCTCCATTTTTAAATCCTCGAATCACAGAATTCTAACACTGATAACAACCATCTTCAGTCTTTCCCTCCGTTATATATATCATCTTGCTGAGAGATTCATTTTCAATGATCAGATTTATTGTGCTAGCCAGTTCATAGTTCTGGCTTCACAGAAATTCAAATTCACCAGAAATCAGATACAAGTTCAGTGATTGAGCCTAAGGAAGCTTGATAAAAATGTATTTTTGCATTTACTTATCTCAACATAGTTAATCAAACCTCAAAATGCATTCTTAGTTTTGGACAGGAAATCTGATAAAGCTAACAGCAACTTCAACCATCAATGTACAATATAGTTATTAAATGCAAACCCCATCCAACTTCATCACTACAGTTTCAGAAACAACAGAGAGCCAACTTGTGTAGGGAAATTCCATATTCGACAAATAAAACAATCTCAAAGGTTGCAAGTTATGCAAAATTTAGCATAGATAATATGAAGAGAAATTAAAACTAATTATGCATGCCTCAATGTACTTTCTGATTATAAGGTTTCCCTCTTCCCTTTATTCCTCCCCTTCCTTGACCCTATAAAGGTTGCTCCAATCATCTATCAACATGGTAGTCAAATTCTTGAAAATATGCATTCAAAAGCATAAAACAATCAATAAAAGCTGGAACTAGTTGCAGGCAATCAACAAATACACATACCAGCATGTATCTCAGGCGTAGCAGCAGCAGTGGCATCAACAATAACAGTAACAGGTTGGTAATCCAGAGCTACCGCATCAAAGACAGTCTGTCTTATGCAATTTGGAGTTTGAACCCCTACGTGAATAATTGCAAGGATCACAGACTGTTAGCATGCGTAAATCACTCAAATCCCTTGTTCATCAACAATCCCCATTAAAATACAATTAAACTAGGTTCATGGGTCCTGAAATTTGCATTTACCCGTAATTACTAAACTCTTAATTCCCTCAGCACGCAGAAATGAATGAAGATGAGTAGCAAAGAATGCACTGAAACGTGTCTTCACCAACTTATAATCCCCTTCTTTGATTACAAGACCATCAACCAGTTCTGCTCCCACGCTACCCTTTGAGGTGGGACCCGCTTTTCCGGGAGAGTACAAATGTCGGCGAAAGAGCTCAACATCTCTCCCTTGTTGATCATGCTCACGGACAACCTGAAGCAACAAAATCGAAGTATAGTCAACCTGAATGCATAGTCATACATAAGCACTATGAACTTCAGTTTTCCAATCAAAGTCAATCACCATCAGACTGAAACAATAAAATCAACAGTTAAGCAAAATTAAACTGAACAGAAAATGAACTTCCCAGCAAATCCACAAAACTAACGATATGTCTACTTCTGACCACCAGGCCAAGTGATTATAGTCCCTTCCCAAATTCCTCTATTCTAGAAATGAAAAACCCAAGCAAACAACAGACAAAACAATAATTCAGACGAAAATAGAAACAAATCCCAGGAAATCACACCCACAGGTTAGGAGGGGGGGGGGGGGGGGGGGGGAAGAAAAGAAAACGAATTGGGCAAGAGAGAAAGGGTAGCCAGTACCCACCCAGACAACAAGGATGCCACGCTGCCTAGCAATATCAACAGCTTTGATCACATTTGGGACAATGGCTTTGGCTCCATTCACTTTCATCAATCCATCCTCGAGTATAAAATCATTCTAAGAAAAGGAAAAACATATGATGCAAATTTTGTTCATATATAAAACACCAGTATCCATACACACACACACACATATGCAGCAAACAAGATTCAGGGAAAAGATAGAGACCTGCATGTCAATGACCAAGAGAGCAGTTTGGCTCCATTTATCTGCCATGCTAATTTTCTCAAGTCACGCAATAGCTAGACTGGATGAGTTCCTAGGCCTTCTTCTGCTTACCATCTGTTCTATGAGTTGATAAAATAGCAGAAGGGACTTTGATTTCATAATTATTACTTTTTTAAGTCAAAATAGATTTTCTTTGTCTTATATATTTTCTACTCAATTCTATTCTTCACATGACATCAATTATTTAAATTATTTTTAGAGTTCACTCACAATTTATTTAATTTATTTCAAGTGATTTGCAAAAATTTCAATACTAATGCCAATCAATTAGGCTATATGCAAAAATCTCAATGTACATTCTTAAAAATAAAAGACTCATTGACTTAGCCCCTGTTTGGGAGTGCGTTGCAACCGGCGTTTGCCGAAAATTCGAATTTTTTTTCATTTTAAATGAATATGTTTTGGTGTTTTTAGATCATTTTGATGTGCTGATGTCAAAAATTATTTTTTAAAAAAAAAAAAAAAACATCATTTTGATGTATTTCAGCACGAAAAATATTTTGAAAAGCTACCGCAATCGCACTCCTAAACAGGCAATTAATTGCTCATAAAAATATAATATTTGTTTCTAATAAATAAAAGACTCATTTGCTTGAGTATTTTTAAAAATTTAATGTTTGTCCTTAAAAATATAAGATTTATTTATTTATCTATTCATAAAAAAAAAAAATGAAAGTTAGAAATAGAGACGCATTAACTTGACTATTTATAAAATTTTGGTGTTCATCTCTAAAAATAAAAGACTCATTGATTTGACCATTTAAAAGACATTTGAACATTCACCCCTACTAATAGGAGGTTTGTTGAGTTAGAGTCTCTTTGGGAGTGCGATTGTGGTAGCTTTTCAAAGTACTTTTTGTGCCGAAATACATCAAAATGATATTTTTTTTAAAAAAATCATTTTTGACATCAGCACATCAAAATGATCTAAAAATACCAAACCATATTCATTTAAAATAAAAAAAATTAAATTTCAGCAAAATACTGATTGAGACGCACAGTCAAACGGGCACTTAGTCCTTTCTAAATTAAGCATTAGACTCCTATGAATGATAAAAGAATTAAGTTATATCCTAATTTTTTTTAATATATCTAAAATGAGTTTGAATAACATCATTCTTATTCACTGGGTCTATACAGGGTCAAACTAACTAAGGTCCAACTTCTTTCGCAACATTAGGGATAATATGTCGTAACTCAAAACAATTATAAATAATATATTTATAAATAACGATGATGAAAAAGCATGATAGTTTTATTTTATTTTTTAATCATATGTTATCATTTTAAGAGTGGCTCTGCTGGTAAGATAGTGGTATATTGTATCATAAAAATATAAACAGAAAGAGTATTTCCAAAGGAACCCTTCAACTTACCAATTTGTTTTCATATTTAATAAAACAAATTATTTAAAAAAAAAAATTGCAATTCATCAAAATAGCATGCAATCATATTTTATAGTTTTATGTTATCTTTATTTGAAAAAGCTCCTACAATATTTTTTGAATACACTCGAAATGCACATTCATATGCAAGACTTAGAGCCTGTTTGGGAGTGCGATTATGGTAACTTTTTAAAATGTTTATCGTGCCGAAATACATCAAAATAATGTTTTTTTATTTTTTAAAAATCATTTTTGAAATCAGCACATCAAAATGATTTAAAAACATCAAACCGCCGGTCTTTAAAATGGATTTTTTTTTCAAATTTCGGCCAAAAACCGGTGGGATCGCAATGTCAAACGGGCACTTATTATGCTAGAAAATTAAACACATGGGAAAATGAAATGTCCATGCCTATATTAACAATTAAAAAAACATTAATATATAAATTTCACAATTCAAAAATAACATCAACACACAAACTTTTACATTGATGCGAGATCATTACGCCTAGGATAAACCTACAATCCCAACCTTATTTCACTGTAGAAGTAATCCCTAAAACAATCACACCCCCAAGGTTTACCATACGTGATGTGACCCCATCACTTCAAACTCTCACAATCATTCACAATAAATTAAAAAAACTTCAAATTCAAATATCACATCATAATAAAATAAAATTAATATTTTGAAAAATAATAGTAAAATGCATTAAGAGTTTAAAATTGACCTTTTAGAGTTATTAGAATCTTTTAAAAGTTGTCAAAATAGGGCTGATAATGGGATGTTAGTTTTTTGAAAGTATTTTTGGAAAAAATTGAATTTTTTTGTAAATGAATTTTTTTTAATAATTTTAATGTGTTGATGTTAAAAATAATTTAAAAAAAATAAAAAAATTAATTTTAATAGTGTTAGCGTCTAAATCATGCACTCCCACTTTCACCCATTCACTTCCTCTTCTTTTCTATACCTTCAAGAAGATTAGTTGAAGCTTGTAGACAAAGATTAATACACATTAATATTTGATCTCCCTTTTTTCTTTATTTTCTTTTTTTATTTCCATTTCCAGCACTAGTTTTTGTTGCATTCAGTGGTGATGCTATATAATATTTGATACTTAAGTTGAATGATCGATGAAGGATAAGGAAAAGATAAAGTTCATGCAATGTGTTTCGATGAAATTGGGACTACCTCGATTGAAAAATAGAAGGAAGAAGTGTTGAACGGTGACATGAGACTAACAATAGTTAAGATGATTCCATGTTTTTTCTTATCCCCTCATTTTATTTTCATTAATTATTACTTCATTATCATTCACTCACTAAAATATTTTTTTTGTTTCTCTTTTTTTCATTTTATAATTTTTTAAATTCATAAATATGAAAATGATAAGAAAAGGGTCAAAATTATGAAATTGTTGGGAATTGGATTAATTGAGTTGAGAATACATTTTATTTGGATTTTTTGATTTTTTTTTACTTTTTTGAAAATAAGTTGTAAAATAAAGGTATAAAAACAAGTTATAATAGTTCCCCTCTATTTATAATGTTAACAATACAAAGTCTATGAAAAAACATTCTTAAGTGTTGTTTAGTAAGATTTTAAAGAAAAGAAGCAAACTTGGAAAAAATTAAAAGTTCATCAACTTCATAGGTACCATCCTTATAAATTTAAATTTAAAAGAATCACCTAAGTTTCAAATTCATATGAGCAATACTTTGAACTTGAGTTTGTAAGAGGTATCTATGGTTTAAAATAAAAGTAAGAATTGCTAGTGTTTTGAGCCTCAAAAGTATAGAAATATTTAAGAGAACCCTTTTAGACTCAAAATCACATAAAGATTTGTGAGTGACCTCATGGGCTCAACTTCAAAAAAAAAAAAAAAATTCATGTATCACAAAAATAATTATAAAAGCCTTTATAGGCTCAATATCACAAAAAGTTTTATGAGAGTCCTATAAACATTGTTGAAATAATTTGAAACTTTAGAACTCTCAACCATTGATTAACCAAAAAATTCTTATATCCTAAACTTGTGCTCTCTCCCTCTCTCTTAAACCTACAAAAAAAACCTAACTCTTTATCTTTTTTACTTCAAATCAACCTCCTTCAGCCACTATTCATATTTAATTTTCCTATGCAAGCCACAAGAACCATAGACCCATAGCAATAACCAATTAAACCCATCATTATCACCACCAAACATCTTTGATCTACCCTCTTTCTCTATATATGGGTTGAGTTTTATATTTTTCTCTTCAATAATTCAAGTGATTTTAGGATTTCTTTGTTTTTTCTATTGCAATGAAACAGTGATAAGTTACACTAAAAGATTTTTTCCAAATACACTTTTAATTTTTAAACCTGGTTTTTTTTTTTAATATCTAGGAAAGGTTTTGATTTGGGTTATTAAAAATTATCAAGAATCAAAGTCTTTTTGCTGATAAAGTAAGCTTGTTATTTCCTTACAAACACTTTTATACATTATGCTCTTGAATGTTTATGAAAGCAATTTTTTAATGTTGTTTGTGAGGATGCTTGATATTTGAAAGTAGCAGAGAAGGGTGTGTGAGTTTACCATTAAGTCACTTGCAAGGTCATGACTAAAAGTTAATATAAATAAAGACTACCAAGTCTTTTTTTCATAGTTATTTGAAAGTTTAACTAAATTTTTAGTGGTACTATGAATTTTATTTTTATTCAATTTATTATTAACAATAAAGTAACTTTAAATATTAATGTGTGTTTATATATATTTTACAACTTTCAAAATATCCATAAATAATTAATCAAAAAATTAAAAAGTCATATGAGTGAAAAAAGGATACAAGTTAATTAAAATAATCATATAATCAGCAAAAAAAAAAATTGTTGCTAATTGTAAAGTGTGTTGCATATAAACAACAACGAATTTTCATGTTCCTAATATGAACAACAGCTTTCCATTGCACTTAAATCAGCAATGGAGAAATTTGTTGATGATAAATCAACACCGACAAAACTGCATCTAATATTTCTTTGTTGTTGATTCCATTGCTAAATTATACGATCAAAGAATTTTAGTTTTATTCGCAATAGAATAGAATTAGGTAGTTGCTAATAACCTTATTACTTTTTAATAGAAGCCGTTCTACTATTCAATAATATAAGAAAGAATTCATTTTGAGATGAAAGAAGAAAATGCTAATTGAACTTGAATTTCATGGAGCTCTCAAAATAGCTCAAGGAAAACATCAACGACAGACGGATAGTGTGAAACCTGCTAGATAGAGGATTCAGAAGCAATTAATGACCATTTCTAGTTTGAATGGCATACCATCATGAGCAATCAGCCTTGGAATGTTGCAGCAGAGTGACTGCTCATGATGTTATACCATTCTCCGAAACTTTGAAACGGCCTAATTGGAATAACATTAAATCGGTCAAAACCCTCCTCCGATATTGGGAGCCCAATAATCGGCACCATTGTCACTTCCAACATGCTGAGTACAGGACACGGGAACCAAGCACAGTCCTCTACTCCCCAAGTCCTTTAGCTGATCTTGATTATCCTGCAAATATGATCCAATAAATATATATCAACAATATCCATCTTTCCCAATACATGTTTGACTCCCTACTACTTCGTAGCCCTAAAGTAGTCCCAAATTATGCCTTTCATTTGTTACTGGATAAATATTCATGAGGCTACGAAGCTTGTGTTCTTCCATTGCTATTCACTATATGAATACAAAAACACTAGTCTTTTGCGTATGTGCTTTCCACGCACAGACCAATATCCCTAGCTAGTTGCTTTTATAGAGGTGATGGATCCCATTAAGAAATACCTGACGTATGTCTTCAGAAAATGCACAGTTTCTAACGTTAGGTAAACTATCGTACGTTATTTTTAAGCACAATTAGCCATATATACTTGCCGAGTCTCACACGTGAGCATGGTAGGAGAGAGAGAGGATGTATCGTGGTAGTCTGCATTGGGAAATGACGAACAGATATATATACAATCAGTACTTACAGATTGTTGTTGGTTCCTCATATTTGGTGAGGCACTGCCCAAGTAAGCGGAGCTAAGAGCCTGCAAGAATCACGGGGGTGGAGGAGGAGAAAAGAAGAAGATTTTATAACTTCCATAAATAAAAAATTATTAGGAAAAGAATGCTTCTCACAGATTCTGAGCTGGTTGCAGAGAGTGTATTATATATAAGATGGGGGAGCAGAAACATCACCTCAATTTGACCATGGAGGAATCTGATATACCCAATAGCTTCTAACAAGACTGAAGCTGTGTCAGTCTGTAAAAGAGGAACATATCATCATACCCCAAGTCATCTTTTTTGTCTTCTTTTATGTTAAAAAGAGAGAGCTAAAAATGACTAAAGATGGAGGACAGCAGAGAGAGAAGTTTGATCAGTTTAAAATTTAAAAGGAATAAATAAATAAACATGCTTTATGGTTTTTAACAGAGAAAAAAAAAACTGTCTGTTTATAATTAATTCTTTCTGTTTAGTTTACTGATCAGGAAGTGGGGTTTTATTGTGAATTTACCTTTCCAAAAGGAGAAACCATTTGGTGAAGAGCTGTTATTCTATCACCTAACTTCTCCTTCCTCACCTGACTCCATGGTAATTAACAAAATATATATATATATTAGAAAATTAGAGAGCATTAGCTAGGTTTTTCATACAACTATCATGTTTTTTTAATAGATGGACCCTATATAGCTGAAGAAATAGACAATCGAGAAAGACACAACCAGGCGGGGGCGCGCCCGACGAGAGAAAGTGAGAGAGATGCTGTGTGTCATATATATCACCTTAAGAGGTTGGCCTGAAGAGGGCTGAACCCTAGCCTTCTTACACACTCCACCTGTGGCTGTACTGTGACACTAGCAGAAAAGGGGGGGGAAACAGAAGAAATTTGAGAAACCCAGGTGAAGAACTAACCGAGAGCTGGCTGGCTAGAATTTATATGATTCAACAATTGATAACATATATGTTATGAAAATGGAGACAATATATATATATATATATATAAACAGAGAGCTTAAATACTCCAATAAATTACCTCAGATGACTGATCTGGATTCTGATTTGTCCCATCTGCCTTGTTGTAAGAGAAGTCTAATATACTAGTACAACTACTCGAACTTGTGACGCAAGACCTAGTGGAAGAGACCGGCATCGCTTGTGGCCAAGCAGTGGGCCTAGCTTCCTGAAAGTCTTCTTCCACATGACCATATAAGCTGCTATTGTGGGAAACCTCTTGCTTTATATCAGGATCTAAAGAAATATTTGGAGACGGATTTAAGATTTGGTCTTCCCAATTTCCCAACTTTTTAGGCTGAAATTGACTCAGACCGTACCTATCTTCATCTCCTGACGAACCACCCCTGACAATCAAATGACCAAATTACTGAAAGCTTAAAACCCAAGTCAAGATGATCTGTGATTAGCATGACCGCTAGATGTATACAAGAAAACTTCCACCAAACACACTCAGGATAAAGGTATTTAAGGAGCTAAATTTCTAGATCGAAAATCTATTGAAAACTGATGTAGTATGTGGAAGGGTTTGAATTTTTAGGACAAGAAAAGACAAAAATCCAACAAAAAAAGGAGATAAGAAAGATTGTGCGAAACAAAAATGAAATATGGTTAGTAGAATAAGAATTTAAATGAACTTATGGATTAAGTGTCACATGTTACGTGTTAACAAGATGAACTAGAGAGAGAGAGAGAGAGAGAGAGAGAGAGAGAGAGAGAGAGAGAGATACAGAAGTAGTTGGCTCCATGACTGAGGAAGCTCTTGGTTATCAGGCAGAGAATTCGAAGGGAATGGAGAAGATCCAAGTACATACTGGGAAGGGAAGATAGATGGAGAGGAAGATAACAAAGCAGAAGGTTGCTGTGAAGGTGGATGCATGCTCCACCAGTTAGGGTTTCCTGCCATCGTTTGCTTTGCAGTGATGACCCTCTGCGGAAAACACACTTCAATTCATGCCTTCAAAAGAAAACCATAAAAATAAAAACTTTCCCCTTGCTCTTTTTTCTTATTCCACTTTCTTGATCACTTCATCATATTTCCTTGAATTTTCACCCCCAGAAAAGCCCTTTGCTAAAGCTTTCAGTGTCCTGTTTACTTTCTCGGATGAGGCTGAAGAAAATTTGAGGCTATGTCCTCAAAGAGTTTTTATAGAGATGTGGGGTTAAGGAGCTTTACATGTCTCCTTCTCTTTCCTTCTTCTTTCACTCATTTGGTATTCTTTTTCATTCACTCTGCTTTAGCTTTATTGTAAAGTGGGGCAAGAAAAGCTGGTGGGCTGTGTCTTCAATCCATAAACTAATAGTTTTGTACTAGCTCCCTTGATTTGGGGTAGTCCATTGAGATTAATTGTTTTGGGAGATAGATATAGGAGAGTTAGGGTGTGGGATTAGGGTACGTATAATGACAGTATTTGTCTGTTTGATATTTATCGTTGCAAGTGCAATAATGCAAGTGAGCGAAGAGAAACACCAAATCTATGTAGCAGTTATATTTTAGAGTTTTATTTACCAGATGGTTTTATGATATAGTATTAGAACCTTGTTAATTCAGCAATCACGAGTTTAAATCTAACCATCGTCATTATATTTGATAAAAAAACAAACACAAGTTAGTGTAGATCTATATGCAGATTTCAAATTCAAATAGTTTTCACTTGAAGAGATATGTTAGAGAATGATACAAATTATATCTTACAATCTCACTTAATCGCCTTAAATTTTTAGATAAAATAATTTATTTACATTACCAATAATTTCACTACAATGCGAAAGGCTAATTGGAAAAAGGTTTTATCCCCGCACCCCATATGATATGTACTATTATATAATAATATCAGTCAAGCTGCTGCTGCTTTATATTGTGTTTTTGAGGTTGCTTTATTTGCGCTCCCCAAGCAGAAATAGATAGGGCCGACACAACACTACGAATTTGGAGGTCTCCAAGCTGAGAGTTATGCATTTGTTTCAGTCCGAGAAGTTTCATAAGTTTGTGTACACATGATCTGGTCTGCGCATTCATAATCAAACCCAAGAAAATTAAATACACTCATCAAGATTAAAGAAGTGTCTTACGCACCAGCCTTTTCTAATGGGATTTTAGTCAGAGAGTTATAATGTGCATCCCCAACGTACTTTATGCTATACGATTTTGGTAGGACTTTATATTATGATGGAAATTAATTTAAGCTATGAGTGTGTATATATATATATATATATATAGGATAAGCTGAAAGTGAACGACGTGCTCAGATGCTGCTTTCAGCCATCGAAAATATCAATGGAAAAATCATAGGACATTGGCAATCCTTTGACTGAGAAAAAGATTAACAGGCCCACAAATTGAATGTAAATGATAATGGTGGATCCAAAATATAAGAGTAGTAGCAGGCAGCAGCACTTGATAGAAATTGGTGTACAAGTATTATTATATACCGAGATAAATCGATGTATTATTAATATTTTCAGGTGCCGTTTCGGACACTAGCATGAAGTGATGAGTGGAGAAATATACATATAATGGAACTTGCACTCAAGGATCATGTTTGACCTCAGAGAAATTTGTATCCACTATAAAATTAGCACTTGAAAAAGTTTGTGAGTTCATCATATGAAATAGAAAACAATGATGGTGGAAAAACTTTCCTAGGAGTATTGAATGCCTATGTCATCTTCTTTTCCTTACTAAAATACTCATATAATCATTATCCACTAATCCATCATTTATTGTTTTTTTATCTATTTAACTACAAAGGTATAAGTTCTAGTTAGCATACCAAAGTGTGAGATTCATGTGGTAAATGTAATTTTTTTTAGACTCGTGTTACAACTCAATTTCTCACCTCTCGAAATAGAATTCAAAAAATGTATTTAAAAAAAGAAGAAGGAAGAAGAGCTAAAAATATATATAATTAGGGATGAAATTGTAGAGAGAGAAAATTGTGATTAGCTAAATAATAAAAAATAGAAAAGCCAAACACTAAATTGGGAAAGATGTCAATACTAAGAGACTATTTTAAATGCAATTAGGGATAAATATTGAAAAAAAATATTGATTTTAAAAAAAAAATATTGGCTAAAAAAAAAAGATGAGGACCAAATCATGGCCAAATGCTTGGTTATGTTCAGCTTAAAAATGCATGTTTTGACACCTTGAAACCATTAAATAGTTAGTGCAAAGAGGTCAGCATAAACATGTTTGGCCAAATGATATAATCATGGCCAAATACTTGGTTATGTTCAGCTTAAAAATGCATGCTTTGACACATTGAAACCATTGAATAGTTAGTGCAAAGAGGTCAGCATAAACATGTTTGGCCAAATGGTATAATCATGGCCAAATGTTTAGCTAAAAATGCATGCATTGACATATTGAAACCACTAAAAAATTAGTGCAAAGACATTCTTGGCCAAATGGTATAATCATGGAAGATATTTGATATTGATCCGATAGAACAAAGAAAGGTTCTACAAGCTTTATATTCTCCTTTAAATATAGAGGCAAAGAAACAAGGGGGATTAAGTTAAGGAGAGAGAATGTCTAGTTTGAAAGAGTGAATAGAAAAAGGAGTTTAAGTTAAGAGAAATGGGGGTAAATTGAATCAAAGAGTAGTAAAGGATAAATATGAAAAAGAGAGAAAAATAAATTAAAAAACAAAAATCAAGGAGAGAAAATAAAACATGATAGTATTTTCATAAATGAGTATAGTTTGAACTAGGAAGTTGTAGAGAGGGAGAAAAAGAATAGAAAAGGAGAGTAAAATCCTCTTGATCATCAGTGCCACCATTGTAGCCGCCACTAACAACAACCATAATACCCCCATTCTTACTTGAAACTAGTTGAAGTAAGTCTCTCATCCTTTTCTCTTCTTTTTCTTTACTCATTACATTTTGCGAGAAAAATACTATTCAAAATGCATTTTAATGGACATATTAATATACATGCATGGACACAATTCGTTGAAATAGAAAATGAGAGTTGTGTTTGTCATAAATGAGTATATTTTGAACTAGGAAGTTGCAAAGGGGGAGAAGAGGAGAAGGAAGAGAAAAATTGCCCTTGATCGCTAGCACCTATTATATCCATAACTAGTTGCAACAATCATGCCCCATTCTCGCTTCGAACTAGCTCAAGTTAGTCCCCCATCCTTTCTTCTTCTTTTTTCTTGTTTAAACTTTGCATGAACATTACTATTCGAAATGCATTTTAATAGACATGTTACTACGCATGCATGGATACAATTCACTCATGCTTTTTTATTTTATTTCTATTGACCTTTTTACATATCCATTAAAAAATAAAAATAAAATATGTTGTGGCCTTTTTACGTATGTATAGGTGAATAAACAATTATTCTTCAAACTAGAACAAAAACTATGTGGGAGAGCTTTCATCAAGTGTGCGATATATTTTTATGAGAGATTGATTTTTAAATATTCAAGTCAATGAGACTCCTAGTTATTAGAGATTGATGTATAACTTTAGAATGTGTTAAAAAAATTCTTGATGAGTTTTCATTAAGTAAATGACAAAAAAAATAAAATTAGGTTGTTACAATATCTTGGTTGCACAAATTAATTACCCTATCTTAAAATACACACAACATAGTATAGAGCAAGGGAGCAATCCCATGAGAAAGATTTAGTTCAGATTTTGAAGCAATTATAGGGGTTTAGTTGGTGATTATCTAAACTAAGGTAGAATTAAACAATAAAGCAAAATTAAATAAAACTGAAATATATCAAGATAACAAACCTTGGTCGCAAGTAAACATCCACCTACGGAAATCAAAATCAATACTTGAAATGAAACTTTAATTTATATTCTGAGTCTTATCATTTTTTAATGTTAGTTAGTGAACATAATTCATTGTATAACTAACTCTAACCAACAAACAATCACAGTATCCACACTAATGATTTACTTCAATAGCATCTTTAAGAACGAAATAAATTGATTAACCTATATAACATGATTGTTCACAATTCATGTTAATTTTTTTGATAGCTCTCCCTAATATTATTAACATAGATCCGTTACAATTATTAAGCTCGGTTGCTTCACAAGTTTATATACCACAACTTTGATTTTGATAGTAAACTTAGTAATAGATTGTTTACAATAACAAGTTAGAGATTGCTCTAGCAAGTAAGATAAACAATCATAGAAAATATGCAAACAAAAACAAACATATTCATTCATCATATAAACTAAAAATAAGTGGAAGAATAAATGTCATAGCTTTTGAAATCCAAAAATCTATATGTCCTTAGAACCAAAACAAATAATTTAGTCTGACATATCTATTGAATAACTACTCCAAAAGATGGAAGAATGCTTGAATTTGGGATTTTGGAAGAGAGTATTTGTGTTTCTCTATTTTGGTCAACTCCTTATCTCTCATTCTTTCCTTTCTCTCTTTCTTTTTATAGCATAGAAAACTTTAATATCTACTTTATAAAATAGTTCTCCCTTAGGTAGATAATTTTAAATTTAAATACCTCAGTAACTATTTTTCTAAAAAAAAAAATAGTTCTGCATGAAATCTTCAATATTTAACTTAGAGGATATAAATTGTTGAAATAAAGACTTGGATGTTGGTTTGGATGTTTTGGGACATAATTTGGACTTGTTTCTTCACAAAACTTATTGTTGACAGAATTCATGTGTCATCTTAGAAAACTCATATCTCTCTCATACGAGCTTTTTTTTATGCAATTTGGTTCACTTATATTTCTTTGAGTCAAACATAAAAGAAAATTAAGTTTGCATCAAATGGACTTATATAGCTCAAGATATTCAAGTCAAAACGGTCGAAGGTCAACACTAGCAGAATGCAAGATTTGACTTTGAAGGTTGAGATTTCCATTCTATTTCTTTATTTATTTTTCTTGTTATATATTTCTAGAAAGATATGGATCTTATCTTTCTAATTCCATTGGAATCCTTTTATTTTGACCTCTATAGTGCAAATTTTGCACAAAACATTAATCGATGGTCAAATCTGTCAATTTCCTCTTATTTACTCATTTTTTCATCTTCCATTCAAAAATACTTTTAAAAATTAAAACAAAAAATATCAAGGTATTTTATATAAAAAAAAAAAGAGGTAAAACACTAGGTAAATATGGGTAAAACTAATACAATTGCATCATGGATTTTAATAGTTAGGTGTCATGTCTTCTAGTTTTAAGAATTGACATAGCGCTAATATGATTCTTTTAATTAAATATGAAAGATTGTCGAGTTATGAAACTTGTATCAAGACCCAAAACTAACTTAGACAAATATCCACCAATAATAAATGACTTGTAAATAAGCTTATAAAACATATTAGGATAGTTAAAGGCATGTATAAAAACAAATTTAGGATAAAAACATAGATATGGTATCTTTTCCTACGTAAGGATATGGTAAGGGTGATTCTTGTCTTCACTTAGGTGTAACCAGCTCATAAAACATATTAGGATAGTTAAAGGCATACATATTTTACAATTCTTATTCTCTTTAAAAAACTAGATAGCAACTCTATTTTTTATTTTTTATTTTAAATTTGAAGGTCCTATATTCATGTTTGGTGCAAATCATATAATAAAACAAATCAATGTTTGGTATTAACATATATATTCAAGTCATATATACTGTTTTACTCATTTATTTATATATATATATATATATGCATCAAGTAAAATTGATATAATTGTTGAATGTATAACAATTATAAGATAGCATTTAGTTATTGTCACATAATAGAAAAGATAAAGATAGTGAGGACAAAGAATACAAGACAAAATAGAAGATGTAGACAAAACTATGTTTAGTGGTATTGTACAAAGTGATTGTCTATATATCATATTTAATTCATAGTGGATAAGACTTAATAAAATATGAAAAAAAAATATTTTATCCTTTACATGTATTATTGATGAACTTGCATATTTTGTAAAAAATAATTAGATGTTATTTTTATTTTAGTTTAAATTTAGTATTGAAATTAATAATAGAACAATAACACTAGTTGTAAAATCCAAGTTGACCTAAAACTAGGACAACACAAGGCCGAGACTAGTCCAGTTTAAAAAAAAAATTGACTTGGCCTAACCCGATTAAAAACTCAAAGTAACCTTTAACCCAATAATAACTATATTTTCTCTGATAAATCTTAGGTGAACAAGTTTAGAATTAAAAAAAAATCTATATAGATATTTTAGGATGAGAAATAATAAATATTTATGTTCCTAAAGTATCTCATATTTTGAAAGTATAAAAATTAACTCTGGAATTATCCTAGGGTTAGATTTATTTTTATGTCTCTAATTCTTTCTCTTCAACTAAATATATTTTTATTTTCACTATTTATGTCTCTTATATACCATAATAGTAATTATGTGTTATTTAAAATACTAATTGCAAAGAGATAATTACAAGGGTTGCTAATTAAAGGAGGCATGAATTCTAATTACAAACAATTTAGACTTATCTTTTTTAATATATCTCTATATATATTAACTAAACTTCTTTTAATAAATTATGAATTATCAATAGTTTAAGGATTACATTTTTATAAAAACACAAAAAGAATTGCATCTTTTTTGATGTTTTAAAATACAACAATGGAATAATAATCATGCGTTAGAGTTTGGTCAAAATGTCAAAAATTATTCACCAATCATTTTGTTCATTTTTATTTCATAGTAATTATGAATTATCTAAAAATAATTGCCTTTTGGAAAACAACAAATATTTTCTTAAAATAAGGGTTTTTTATTTTTATTTTATTTTTGAAAATTTCAGAGAAAAATATTTATTTCGTATCAAATTTATATCTTACAATGTAAGTCAACAATCCAGTACTGAATAAAATTGCTAGAAAGACATTTGATGAAATCAAATATATTTTCAAATAATCCTTAGAGCTTGTTTTTGGAAAAAAAAATTCTTAAAGTACCAATAAAAAACATGTATTTGTAATAATAGATTTTTATCTTACAGCATAAGTTTACATTTTGATATTATGTAAAATCATTGAAAAAAATTGGATGGAAATTAAAAATATTTTGAAATACCCATTTAATATTTTCTTAGTTTTTTTTAGGGGTTGGGTTGGACAGCCTTAGCCAACATTGTCACTAGCCTAGCCAAATAACCATGTTAATTAATTATTTGGTCATTGCATGCAATAACCCATTATGAGGGGAGGTGTTTTAGGGAGCAAAACTAAGAGGTTTGTTTGGTTTATCGAAGGAGAATGGTGGTCGGAGATATTCTTGGTGTTGGAGGTAAGGTGTTGGACGATAGTCGGAGGCGAAGAAAAAAACGGGGAAGGATACGCTATCGAAATGGGGAAAAAACTTTTGGGCTAAAACTAGTTTTTTTTTTTTAATTTTGGTTTTTAGTTTCTTGATGATATGAGCATGAGATCGACTTTTATTTATAAATGGTGAAAAACATGAATCTTATTTTTATATATATAAAGAGTAATTTGAAACACTTAAAACCAAACAAAAATTAAATTAAAAAAAAAAAAGTGCTAAAACTAAAGTGACCATTCATTTAAGGGGTATTTGGAACAATAGAAAAGATTGTTTTTTAAAATGTATTTTTATTTGAAAATATATTTTTTATTTTTTAAAATTTATCTTTCATATCAAAAAAAAATTTTGAGATTTGAGGAAACCCTACTTCTCTTTAAATTTTTTTTGTGAGTCCAGATGAAGAGAGTAAAGCCCGATTGTCCCAGTATTTTACAAGATGAGCACGTCTTAACTTAAACTCGAGATCTACAAAACAAATCTCAAGTCCTTTTACACTACATCACATTTGCGGACTTTCATATCAACCCCCTAGTACAAAATATATATATATATATATATATATATATATATATATATATATAAATACACACACAGTGAAGGAAAATTTTGCACTATTGCGCCAGTCAAACAAACCCTTGGTAGTTAGATAGATTCCACCCAAATGCTATTTCAGGCCAGCCAGCCCTACATTTCTACCATCTCCCAGAACTTGTCTTTGGTCTTAGATAAGGTACAAGTAACATCGCATCCTTCACACTTTTCCACGCATAAACCATGGTTGGGATACATAAACGAGCCCTCAAATTGCTGAGTTTACAGGGTGTTACACCCATTGACAAAGACTTTCTTTTTTATATCAACATAGTAAGCATTACAACTGTTTACGTAGTTCCACCGACCCCAGTGGCCCAGAAAGAGAACTTCACTTGAACCATTAATCAAGAAAGAAATTTTAATTCATGTTTTTGAAGAATTGATGTGTCGTTGAAAAGAATACTCACGGTCACATAAAGATGGCAAAGAATGATTCCCCAACTTGATTAGGGGGGTAAATACTTGTACAGTTAAAAAAAAAAAAACGTAATTACTTAATTATAATGTATGCCTATTTCTTGGCATATTTTATACAGTACTCTACCATTCCATCCTACTACCCTACAGTAATCATTGGTTCGGATTTGTATTACCGGCTAAACCGCCATGGCGCTGCATAGCAACCACTGGCTCTCCACATCTGGGACAGCGGAATGATGAAGCTGCAGCACATCGTGTTCTAAGGCAGTAGTAGCAGTACCTACCAGCAGGAAAAAAAACCAGATTTTAGGGGAGGGCGTGGAGAAACACATTCTGGAATTTCAGCCACGATGGAAAAGGTAAAGTTCGCGAAAAATATCATATCCAAACATCTGTTAAGGTGGTATGTGTTAAGGAGAGAAATAAATCAGAAAGTAGACCAGGCCTGTGTGATACAACCGAATTTGAGCCAAGCAATGCCTAGAGAAGGACAATGATTTTGGAAATTTGCAGTATATGTGAACATATAGCCAGTAAGCTTACAAGGATGGAGAAATCGTAATTATGCCCTAAGCTTTTCTCAGGCAGTGTGTAAAACAATTTGGAGGAAAACTATCTACCTTGTTCAAGCCCTAGCCAGTTAGACAAGAGTGGTTCTTAAAAGTTGATTTAATCAAAGCAAAGGAGAAAGCAGTTGTATACCTGTGCTGACATGGAAGAGCAAGAAATGGAATGGCTGGAATCGCCTGGCAAATCGGACAGGTATCATCATCTACTTTGGAGCTTGAAGATTTATCCTTCGAAAATGGGCTAAGAATTTTTTTAACAGACGAGGAGTTAAGAAGAGGTAGAAGCAACAGCAACATCTCCTGCAGATAAGCCAAAGAAAGACCGCATTTATCAGCGCAGATGGTATTATGGCTGGTACATAAACTTTGGCGATTCAAACAGAAGACAAAATAGACAACTCCAATCATGTCTAGTATCAATGTTAATCTTTTTAATAAGGTTCTGCTTCAGAAATACAATCTTTTTGGAATGAAACTGCATTCTCACTAGCTGTTAATTCTCATAACTAAGATAGTATGCTCTGTTAACACAACTACCAATTGAGATTTGAGACAGCATAACAACGTTAATTCAAAGAAACTAAGGAAAGTACACTATGAATAAAACACGAATAAAGGATACAGCATGAAGTTGGTCACTCACAAAGAACGCAGATTTATTGATCATATAGGGGTAAACTATGTTTTTACCCCTGTAGATTTAGCCATCCACTATAACCTTACAGATCAAATTTCCCAGTTACCTCTACAGTTTCCCAAAAGTTATAATTTGGCCCTTAGCTGTTGAATAGCTAACAGCATATCATGGAATGCTTGCTTTTTACAGCTTTTTGCTGTCATTTTTTCTGCTCTTTTTTCTCTTAATTTTTACTCCATTACATCATAAATGCAATAATAGTATTCCACAAACCCTTGAAAGTCCAAAAATACTTTACAAAGAATTCGAAAGGAAATCCTGCCATTAAAATTTCCATTAGTTATTAAATGCTAAAAGGCACAAATGGAAACACTTTTGAAACTTTAAGTTTGCCATTGGGAAGTTTTTAAACTGTAGGGTTGAAGTAGAGCATTGCAGAATCAACAGGGGTTAGAATATAGCTTACACAATATATATTGTCTTCATGAACACACAAAAAGGAACGTGTTCAACCAATTTATCATGATTGCTCATTGATTCCAACACAAAGACAAGAAGTACAATCACCCTAGTTGAAAACTGCGGCTTCCAATAAATAGCTAGCCTATAATTGCTAGATTAGTGTATGTTCACTATAAGACATAACCCCCACCGATGGTTATCCTTTTTTTGTCAGGGATGCAAAGTAATCAAGTTTAATTAGGTTGCCTGGACAAAACCAAAAATTAATAATGGTGCAAAAAGTGCAAAAGTTTCTATGTAATGGGCCATTCTTTTTGGAAACTCCAAATAGAGGTTGTGATAAATATTAATCATTCAGTCTTTTTAGCTTTACTCTTTCCTTCTCGATCCATCTACAAACAAGCCTCATTCTGGTCACCATATGTAATGGAGTGACTTTGGTCCCTATAATATCCAGTTGAAAAGTAATTTACTAAACCTATTTAAAAATATTAACAGGTTCAAAAAGTTGCAATTGATAACTTCGCATGCAAAATTTCCTGGCATTCATTATTCTTAATTTTATATTTAAGTTGGGGGATCCAGCTTCCATGAAATAAACCCAAATGTGAGCAGTTACGGAGGGATAGCTATGGACCACACTAACATTGCATCATAGACTAATACAGCACTTGAGAAGGGCAAGACAAAGAAACTTCATACAGCGCTTAAAAAACCCACACTATTTCCTTGCCCTTTGTGTTATTGGATATTAATAATTGAAGAATTCACCCACTAAGACAAAACATATCATATCATAACAAGAGCAAGAAGAGATCATCCAAAGTGGGAGAAAGATACTGATCTAAAATATCATAACAACAGCAACAAGAGATCATCCAAAGAAGGAGAAAGATACTAATCAAAAAAGGAACTAACATGCTAAAGAAATTAGTTACCGAAAATTCATTCCACACTAATTGGCGATTCATGTACTCAAAGCTAACAGCTCGATTCATATTTGGGCTTCCATAGACAAGCCTAGCTTTCAAGACTCTTTCAATGAGGTTTCTAAATCTGCATTAAAACAAGACATAAATTTGAAGAATCATCAAATCCAATGATGTAATAAAGTGAGTAATCTTAATGGATTCTCCCATCACGATATCTCATGAGAGTAACAATCCATTTGATCATCATATTAGGCTGACAGGGAGAAAGCAGATATTGTAATTAAACAAGCAAATAATAATTGAATATTCATTTCCCCCAAATAGTTGTGCGTGTTTCCTCTCTTACAAAGAGAATTTACATGCACAGCTTCACTTCATACTACTATTGCTAATGGAAATTAATATTCAAGAAACTACAATATACAACATACCGTCCTGTGTAAAGAAATACTAGTAGGTTGCCAAATGATGCAACTTTATAAAGTCCCTCAATACGTTGTATCAAAATCCATGCACGCCTTGCCAATGGCCTCTGAAAGATACACAGAATAAGTACTTTTCGATATTCACTTCCATTTCAAAGAATTGTTCTTTAAAAAAAACCATTAATGATAGTTGTACCTGTTCAGAATCACCCCATCTACGAAAAGCAGAGAATGACTGTAAGCGAGCCCAGGTGTATTGACCACCAACAGTGGCAATGCAATACCAAATTTTCTGTGCAATTGTCAGTCCAGGTCCTTCCAAACCTGTTCTAACTATATGCAAAATAACACACCAAGTGGAAGTTAGAATATTAAAGAGGGTGAAGTAATGCTGACATGAAGAATTATCAGGGAACTTCACATGTGCCTTCCTCAGCTAGAATTTAAAACATATCTCTTGGGCCTTTGCACGTCAGATATGAAAGTTCAGTAAGAAAATATATATACACACACACACACACACAACAGATCCGTTTGTGAGAATGTATGGAATATCATTTCAAAGGGGAAAACAGATCATCACACACTTCTGCAGTTCCAACATCACCCTCACAAAAGGGAATCATGGTTTATAGAACATTTAAAAAGGTGAAAATTCATTTAACAGTTCAACAGGAGAAAAATAAACATAGCAGTCATTTCCATTCATTTCATTTTCCAGAAGAGCATTTATAAAACCAACAGTACTCAAAGTGTAAGTTATCTATCCAAAAGTAGACACCGATAGATTTGAATATGTATTCCAGTTCAACGAGAAAGGAGAACCATGAAAATATATATGAAGCCAGGGAACTGCTGTTGTAATTGAAGTTCAAGTTATAATGACTGAGTGGAAATAATGATTTCCAAGAAGCAAGACACATCTTTAATTTAGTAATCAACTAGAAGTGCATCACATAATTTAGAAAATTTATACAGTAATATAGGGGGGAAACTGGGGCAGAAGTTTTCTACTCTTTCTGCTTCGATTTAAGACGAGGAGAAGAGGAACCTAGACCAGGAATTAACCCCTCATTCTAATTAAAATCTCTACCCCAAATTCTGTGGTCAATGGAAAGGAAAGGAATTTCTTTCTTAACTCCCCGTTATAACCTCATTACTTATTAAAAAAAAAGCAATCTCACCCTTCCACCCTAAAAGGAGACATAATCTTGTAACTAATGCATTTCTCTACCATCCATTAAACGAAAATTAATTTTCATTCCCACTTCAGAATCCAAACAAAAGAAGGGTAATTAATTTGCATTCCCCTCCCCTTCCTTAATCCCTTCCAATCAATCCCTCCTAAATTCCCAAACACACTATCAAGATATGTAATCAAAATTTGTAAAGAAGGCATGTGTTTCATTTCTAAATCTGCATAGCCATTGAGGACAATCTATCAGTCAAATAATCACCTAATAGTGAGCTACTCTCTTAAATCAACACCATAAGAGTTCCGTGTAGGCCTGCCTACCTTTTCCTCTTGATTCCATTGCACGTTCATCTCTGTACCTCAGGTCCATGAGAGCATTTCCAGGAGTAGGCTTGTCTACCCAGATAGAGAACCTCCAAATGAGAAACTCAAGGAAAGCATCAAGTTCCGGCTCATATTGAAATAACATTCCTGGCTAATCCCAATAAATGGAGGAGTCAATTTAAAGATTGACACCAGCAGCATAATATCCACATTTTCACTAAAATCAACTTCGCAATTTAAAACAAAAAACGATACCTTCACAAGAGAAAAGACCTTAACCAATTGTTCCTTTAACATAGCTGACATTTCAATGTCCAATCTCGCAGCATCAAATTGATTAACTCTAGATATTGAAACCGGTATCATTGACTGCCAAGGAAATTAAAACATCAGAAATAAAATAAAAATGATATAAACGGAAGTAGCCCAAAATCATTCATGTCCTAAAGTAGCTTAAACTCTTCAGTGAACTGAACCCCAGATGGAAAAATTCAAACTTGCGCTCTATAATTTACATGATGAAATACCCCTTATCGTAATTCCCATGATGAACTTCTTGTAGAAATTAATTACTTCAATGATCCCCTTATTTGAAAGAAATTGAGAAATGTTGTAAATTTGGATTTAGCTATAGCAAACTTACGTCTTGACAAATGAAAATTCACAATATTTAGAACCCAAAGAGAAAAATAAATAAGCAAAGAGAAGGAAAGGAAAGAGATATTCATATTCCTCATCGTGAACTAGATTAATAAAATTTGAATTCAGCATGGAACTCCGAGAAACAAGGGAAATGAATGGGGGGGGCGTAATTGCTATTAAGAGGAAGTTACCTGGTGCGAAAGAGCAAGAAGTTGCCATTGAGGAAACAATTTTAGATAAGTGTGAACCCATTCACCCTCTAGTGGTGGTTGTGGAAGATTGGGAGTAGCCATTATTTATTTATTTTATTTTATTTTCTATGAAGTAGATGACGATGATGATGGGTTGCTAGGGTTTCTGCTCTTACTGATTGCTTCAAAAAAACTGAAGCTTTGAGAGAGAGGGAGAGTATGGAATATGGATGATGGAATTAAAGCTGTCTGCAGGCATACACCACACCAACTCTGTTTCTGTTTTTCTTTGACCGGTTTGATTAGAAGACAGATGTGGGAAAGTAGTGGCAGTTATTAATGAGGGATTACAAGGGCGTTTTGGTCTTATTAAAGCTTTGTTAGGAACATGTGAATCTAGATTTTCGAGATTCTAACGGGTGACATTGTCTTTTAAAAATAGTTTTGAAAAAAATATTTTTTTTTATTTTAAATTAAATTTTTTTATGTTTAGATCATTTTAATATATTGTTATCAAAATGATTTTTAAAAAATAAAAATAATATTATTTTAATGTATTTCTAAACAAAAAGTATTTTTAAAAGCAATTTTAACCACATTTCCAAACAGATACTAAACTTACATTATCTGGCACCCTGCAAAAATACTTTTGTTCATAGTCTTATTCAAGTTTTTTTATTATTATTATTATCTGTCATTTCAAATCATTAGTAATCTTAAATATTAAGAAAAAATGTTCAATTTGATAACAAAAAAATTACAATTATATTGATTTGATTGGTTTAAATTATTAAATATAATTGTTTATATAGGGCATACAATACCATTGATAAAGAAACAAATCAACTTAATTATTGTAAGGAGAAATTATTTTTTTTCATTTAGGTTAATTAATCTATTTGTCCCTTTAATTGATTATGTGATTTGCAATTACTCTTAATTATAACAAAATACACTGAAATATAAAGGTAAAACTCTAGACTAAGATGATGTTATTAATGTGGTTGCGTCTGAGTTTGGTATAAACTATGAAAATTTGTGTTTGGTTAGGGTTGAAATATAGTTTTATTTTGGTTGGATCCATTAACAATTGTGGTTGAACCTTGGTTTGAAAAAAAAAACAAGAAAAACCAATTGTTATGAAATAGATAATGTGTTTATTTCTTTACAAATCTTTAAATAAATAACAGTTTTAATTACACGGAAATTAAAGTTTTGGTATTTTTTATTGTTCTTAATTATAATATTTTAAATTTTTGGTGTTATGAAGTAGGTTTGCATGTTGACTTTAAAAGAAATTTTAGGCTTTGTAAAATAGGTTAATTAACCATATGTATTATTGGGATTACATTATTGTAAAGTTTGTTGATTGTTCTTATTTACATATTGTTTAGTTGAACTTTTTTTACTGTCATCTTGTGCTCTATTGCTCTATTATGGAGGATCTAAATTAATAAGTTTTTGCAACATGAAAGAAATTAACGGGATTGTGAAATGAGAAAAAGAGATGATCTTTTAAGATTTGTAAATGGGAAAGTGAAAGAGGTTGAAGAGAATTTAATGCTGAAAGCAAACCTCTTATGTAATAAAAATGAAAACAATAATTATTTAAGTGTAAATTTTATTTACACAAATTAAACAATCCAATAGGTTTTGTGCATGTGAATTGGCAAAAAATATAATACAAGAGGAGAATTCAAAACTCACTTACCAACTGAACAAGCATGCCATTAAATAGTGAAGAAAAAAAAAAGGTGATTCAAAGGCATAATTAATTACTAATTAATCAAGTGAAAAGCCTAGGTTGAAGTTTTGTTACCTCAAAAGAAAATGGTTACTTTCATATAATAAAAATAATAAAAAAATTTACTTTGTTTAAACTAAATCCTTATTCATGTATAGAAGATTTGAATCCTCGTCTCTCATGTCCATCTTATTTTTAGGTCTTATCACAAAGTTTTTAGATTTAAGTTAATGTAATAATAAATTGCTATAATTATAGGAATGTAAAATGAACACAAAAATTACAATTGATTAGTAATGGCAAACATAGTATTAATTTAATACGGTGACTATGTATAAACTTTCATCTTAATTATAACTTACCACATATGCATGGATATCATATGGTATAAAAAAATTTATTGGAGTATTAAAAGTAAAAGATTAAAAGAATTGTTAACATTTTTTATATTTCTGTATGGGAATGACAACTAAAATAGTTGTGTAAAAAGAATTTAAAATTTATTTTTCATATTTAATCTATGTATTTAACTTTTGGCACTACACTTAATTAAATTTATAATCTTTGTTATTAATTAATCAACTCATGCAATGCTATTAAAATCATTTTTTATAATAAAATACTATTAAAATCATTAAATTATGATGATTAAAAAGAAAATAAGTCATTTAAGTAGGTTAAGAATTGCATTATATAAAACCTCACACAAAAGTTATTTTTTGGCTCATTATTATAGACTCACTGAAATTATTTACTTCACTAATTGTTTAAGTATTTGTATGTTAATTGTATTCCATAAAGGATTAGTCAATTTCTTAATAAGTTATAATTCATTATGTTTGCTTTCAAATATGTTCTTGAACTAGGAAAGGAAGGTTATGAAACTATAGATAAAGTTGTTTGGACTAAGAAAATATTGCATGTTTTTTGTGACTTTTGCATTAAGGTTATCGATATAGGAATGAGACCAAATGCTCATTTCATTAAAGTTGGTTGGAAATTCTTGTTGACATCATTCAAAGAACAAACTAATTGTGTATTCACTAAAGTATAACTAAAGAACAAATAGGATGATTGTAAAAAGGATTAAAAGATATGGATAAAGCTCATTTATAAAATTGGTGTGGGTTGGAGTGATGAATTAAAACAATTGTTGGTGGTGGTGAGTGGTGAAAGGCAAAAATTCAAGTTACTTGTGATGTTCCTCAATCTTATTAACTTGTTTAAATCTTAGTTCAATAATTAATAAATCATTAAAATTTGCTTGTATTTATTTTATGTAGGGAGTAAGAGGATTAAAAAGGTTTATGCAAGCTAGTATTGAACTGCCTTTACATTTAAAGTTTGATATAATGTTCTTAAATATTGTTGCTACTATAGAGTATGATGGGCATCATCATCTGAAGTCTTAAGTGATGATGATGTTTGTGATATTGGCAATCACAATGACAATATTGGTGAGCCTGATTTGGAAAAAGAGAGGTGGTGTTTTATAAGATGATGAAATTCCAAATTTTGTCAATGATATTTTAACATGATTAGTGGGATTAATATTTATAGCAGCAACAACACACATAGTAGTGGAAAAAAATGAAGGTTATAAGGTTCAAACTAGGAAAGAAAAAAACTTCTGAAACTAGATTACAAATACTATCATATTGGGATCAATTGGTTGACAACATGTCAAACATGAGTAATTCAACAACTTTTAGTAAGGATAGAAAAGGGTGTAGTATTTTCCGAGATTATGAGTGAGTTTCACTCAGTTGAAGGAGTAAATATCGAAGATGATTTTCATGAGTTTGTTATTAAGTTTTTTTGGTTTGAGAAGGAATAAAGAAATATGGTAGACTATGGAAATCTTGAAAAAAAAGATGAATTGGTTACAAAGAATATATTCACAAAGTAAACATCTTTAAAACCAAGAGGCATATATTGTATTAATGCATTAGTATTTATTGTTTAAATTTTATAGAAGATAAATTAATTAGTTAAAAACTTTAAATGTTTATCAATTGTTAATTATGATGAGTTTTTCAATTAACATGTAATTAATGAGAATTATTGTGAAGACTCTATATGTTATTGGTCTATGCTAATGAGTTGTTATACGTGTAAGTATCCACGGGGAAATGCCTATGATTTTTTTTAATATTGGTTAATGGTAAGAAATTGCATTAATATTTGATAGAAAAAAACTTGACTTGAGAATTACACTGCATAGGAAATTATGCTCCAATATATATGTTTACTTAATATTTTGTCCTTTCAATTACAAAATTAATTCCAAGCAAAATATAATTGTTTATGAGCTTAGTGAACTAAGGCAAATAAAGAAATCATTCAAGATTTTGATGTGTAAACAAATTATCAATTATATTACACAAGATGTAAGAAATTAAAAATCAAAATCTCAAATCCAACAAGTTAATAAAGGCAAAAATTGAAGGGATAGGAAAACTTTCCATACACCAAATCATATGAGAATTGACATGTTGAAAAAAGATATTTATCATTATTTGTTCAAATAAATAATTTGAAAATGGTGGCATATTGCAAGTAGATTTCACTTAGAAAAAATAGTAAAGTCATGACATGATAAAGGAATCAAAAATTTACAAATGGTATGGATAAAGAAAGTTTTGAATGACAAATCATTGAAGAAAAACATTTGTGCAAAAGGTAACAATAGCCTTATATCATATCTTTCTAACAAAATAAACCTATTTTTATCTTAAATCGGGTTTTCTAACTCCAATTATGATTGAAACAATGAACAATATTTTAAAGGGCTTATGCTAAATGAAAAAAAAAATTAATTATCAATCTTTGTTTGGAATCTGACATTATAGAAATTATGATAAATGATACATTGTTTACAGGTGTGAAATTTTAAGGATTTGTTCTATGTAGTGAGATAATATTTGAATTGGATAAGAATTGAAATGACACTTTTGTTGATTATGGAACTTATTGGTGATGCTTGTCTTTATTGGTACATGAGAGATTGCACTAGCAGGAATTGGTACAAGAGTGGTTGCATTAGCGGGACAACAACAAGATGTTGCATCTAAAAGTCAAACATTAAGTAGGTCTTTTGACACTTAAGTGTTTTTTTATAAAGAAAACATTATATATTTGTCTTATAATTTAATTTACTTGATTAAACTTATTAAAGATGATAAAAGTATATTGAGAAAAACGTTTATGGAAAGCCAATAATTACTGATTGTCATCATTCCCCCTCTTCTCAAAAGTTTCATCTTTGAATATTCATTAACATCAAACAAAGAAAGATAAAAAAAAATACAAAATAATACTAATACTATACTCATCTAGAAGATCCATTTTATATGAATCATCATTGATTCATTCAAGAATTTAGAATAGACCATTTACTCTAGACTACAACTTATATCTTTTATGGGTTACGAATATTTAATTCCTTGTATGCACACAAACTAAATGACATGATTCAAATATAGCATACTTATGGTCTTTGTTATCTTAGATACATAATTATAAAATCATTAGTTTTTTTAAAATAATTTCAATAAGTGGTGCAACTGATGTACTAAAATATTTACCAAAATATCCATAAAAACCATTAAAACTAGTCAAATCATATACTTTAATCATACTAAAGATAAAAACTACATCACATACTTCACTACATTTATTCATTTAGCAAATTCATTCAAATCATGAAGTCAATAACACATAATGATACTCTCACTAACTTTAATCATACCATATACATCTAAATTCTTACATGAAGACATTTTTCATTTGTTGCTTGCTATTTAGAATGCTCATGTTTTTTATTTTCTTGCTTAACTTATGATGACAAAATTATAATTGGCATATTATACCCATATAAAAAATATATAGATATTAAAATAAAAGATTAAAAAAAACACCTTTTATATATATATATATATATATATATATAAATCATGTTTATATAAAACTTATGACCCCATCTTTCTCAGATAGCTTGACGCAATTATGAAGCATTTAATTTCTCACTAAATTTCCCCAAGGAAATAATGGGGAAAACAAAATCAAGATGCATTGTCATATAACCAAGTTCTCCAAATTACCCCTACAAGCATTTCCGAATTCCCTATCGACCTCACCAGCCAACTCTATCTCACCCATTTCCGTTAACCCTCTGCGCAACACCTTAACCAGATACTCATCAGACGTCCACGTGTCCCCACAACCACTCCTCCTCAGCATCCCACAAATTCTAACCGTTGATTCCTTCCTCCTAGCCTCAACCAGCCCTCTGACTACCCTCGACAGCCCCCGATCACTTCCCCACTTGACCCAACTCTCCCCTTCCTCCAAATCATCAATCAAACGGTCAATATCGTCAAAACATTTATTTCTGGACAGCGCAAAGATGACGTCAGCGTATAAATCAAGGTCAATCTGGCCGGGGTATTCTGATCGGAGGGTTGAGAGGACTTGAAGGGCGAGGGAGCACAGGTCTTGACGTAGGAGCTCGCGAATGATAGAGAGGAGGTCTGACCTAATCATGCGCGCGAGGTTTGGAAGTTTTTTATTGGGATCAGATTTGTTGTTGTGGGCGCGTTTGAGGGATTGGATGGCAAGGATTGCTTCGGTGCTTAAGATGCGGCCTCTGACAAGAGGTCCACGTTTGGAGCGTGGACCGCAGCGTATGGGAGTGAAAGTGGAGGTTTTTGCAGGGCTCAGGGTCTTGAGTTTTTGAGAGAGGAAAAGTGGGGTGGTGAGGTTCAAGTGAATATAGGAGGAGGCAGCCATGGAAAAGGGGAGGGGTTAAGGATGATACAGCGCAGCCAAGAGAAGAGAAGAGAAGAACGTCTTTTAATAGTTCTAATGGTTTTAAAAGACAATCCTGACCTTTTAGATGCTGCTGCTAAATAGACGTGGGAAAAAAAGAAAATCGTCGACAGCAGGATTCGAACCTGCGCAGGCAAAGCCCAACAGATTTCGAGTCTGTCTCCTTAACCACTCGGACATATCGACCATTTTGATGTAATTCTAGTAGTTTAAAATTATATATTTATTTTTATAACGCATGAATATGTGGTCTTGAGTTTGAATTCTTTCTTCCGTTTAATTCTCTTATGTCATGCTTTTGTGAATTTCTTTCTTAAACAAGCTTTATGGTTTTATTTTTTTATTTTTTTAATGTTAAAGTAGGCCAAATGAGTTCATTTGCCCGAAAGACTTGACTTTAGAAACTGATTTAAGCATTTTTTTTATATAATTTTGAGAATTTGGAAAGATAATTAAAAAGTAATTTTGATTTTTCGAAAACTCAATCTTGGCACATAAAAATTATTATGCAATATCCTTACATTTCAAAAATGTTTTTTTTTAAATTAAAAAAAATTAATGTTTTTAAATCATTTTTATATGTTGATGTCAAAAATAATTTTTAAAAATTAAAAACATGTAATTCTAATATATTTATCAACAAAAAACACTTTCAAAAGCAACATCAATCACACTCTCAAACATGGACTAAAGCATAAAAAATTCCAAATATCAAAAAAATTAAATTTGAAGTTTTGAACTATTTAGTCTTTGTTTAAAATTTCTAGTTTTACATATACACACATAATGGTGATACTTTGCACACAAAATACACCACATATGAAAAAGGGAAGGTGGGCCTCTTATGGGCCTAGGGAAACTGCCTTCACTCTTCATTTCGATGGATATGGTGACCACCTATCTAAAAATATAAAAAAAATTCAATTTAAAATAAAATAAAAAATTAATTTTTGAAAAAATATTTTTTTAAAACGAACACCATCTTAAAGTCGTGGGAGGCAGCAGACTGGCTTAAACTTGATAAGATTTTGAACAGAAACCCTAGTTTTTCTCATTAAAGTTGTCCCTGTCTCATCCTCGCAACAGATAATCATTCGTGGAAAAGATCAAGAGCGTCCACCGTGCCATGACAGAGCCATCCTGGCCAAAATTGTTCTTGAAGTGATTGGCGACGAACTTATCCCACTGATTTCTGATTGACATCAAAATCGTTGTACTGATGAGCTTTTTATACTACCCACCCTTTTAACTAATTTGTTCTGTTCATGTCACCAGCAGCTCGAAGAGATTCTCTGGTATTATTTTACTTCATGCCGACTACCCGGACGTCTAATCATGAAGATAAATCTGGTTTTATCCGGCCAGTTGACAAATATATAGATGGTGGAAGCATAATTATTCATCCCTGGACTGATTTCAACAGATAATGGAGAGCATGCATGCAGCACTGTGAAATGATCCAATACCAGATGTCCTCCATGGTTCTGACTCAAATTAATTAGCTCGTGGCGACTCAATTAAACGAGTTGACTGTGAATGATACGCCAAGATCGTAACATACCAAACCAGTAACAGTAAATACTATACGGATACGGATACGGATACTCTACCATGATTTGACAGTGTAATCTGGGTTCGTGGTTTAGTTTGCCCGGTAAATGCATGCCATAACTTTCATTCTCAGCATGTTATGATTAGGTTTACATCATTATCACTGAATCCATCAAGGAACGTCTCATTACCTCTAATATTTCTTCACGGGCATTCCTGGTTATGATTGCTTTCATTCATTCAGTGGAGTCGCTAATTAATATCAACTTTCAAGCAGGAGGTTGGTTTTTATTTCCAAATAATCTGCCTCATTCTCAATCTAATTTCTCAGATAAATTATATTTTAGAATCTTAACTAATAGTTTAAGGTTTTAGATAAGATGACTCCTATGATATCATAATCTTGTTAACTCAGCAGTCACGAGTATGAATCTTACCGGATTTGATAAAAATTAAACATAAGATAACGTAAACATGTGTTCAAGTTTCAAGTCCAAAACAAATTCACTTGAGAGAATATATTATAAAATAATATAAATCATATCATGGACCTCTCCAATAACTTAAGATTTTAGATGAAATGATTTCTTGATATAATGTATCATTCCACAATTACAATATAATTTAATGTGTCTCCAAGAGACGTGACATGATGACAAAGAGCTTCAGATCTGTATAAGAGGTCTTGAGTTCGAGTCAGGACGTGCACCTCTTATAAGAACCTAGGATAGTCGGGGATTAATCCGTTCATCTAGACCTACAAAGTGCGTTTTCCAGGGAATAAAGTTTACTCGAATCCAATATATATATATGCACGATAAGGTTTTTGCAGTTCTTTGGATGCTTGAGTACTTGCCAACTGTGTACATTTTGCAAGTCATTTCTCCTACCATATGTTCTCCAATACCAAGCACTTACATAACATCGAAAGACCGACAACTACAAAGTGATCGGCAGCTCAATTTCCAAAAGCTGCTTGACTGACTTTCACTCCATAACATCATGACAAATTTGATATATGCAAATTGATCATGAGCACATGGGTTTTCTCTTTCGTTTCACCTTTTCCACTTTTTTGCAGCTTGAAAAATTCTCAAAATAACAACATCCCCCAAACAGTGCCATGCCATAAAACATTTCTTCCATTAAGCAGGAAAATTGCGCCACAAGGACTGGATCCTATAGTCAAGGGTGGTTGTGTTTCAATATATATAGGATATGTTACAAGTGGAGCCAACCAAACATTAGGAAATACAAAAGGCCTTTCCAGCAAGAAAAAAATAGAAAAGACTATGAACCTGGGTATGAAGTCACAGTAGAAGGTGAATAAAATACCGTTGGATTATAATCAAATGGTGCATTTGGAGCTGCAAATATCGATCCAAATTAGCAAACAACTTGTCTCCATGCATGGTAAGAAATATATATATATATATATGGATATTCTGGACGTGATTGACCACTATTTAAAGCTAAATTACGGAGGAGAGCATGTGAACTCAAGATCCCTTGTCGATCGCGTATATTTATATGTGGATTGAGAGATATAAATGGTAAGACTCAAACTAGAAATATTCTCGATCTCTAATTGATTTTTTATTGGTAAACTAGTAGCTCAACTTCCTAATCATCTTATAATTTAGAAGCCCTTTTGTTGCTTAGCCCCACTTCGACATGTAGGGACAGTAAACAGTGCTGGTTAGCCTTGTAATGGCTCCTCTTTTCCACAAGCAAGCAAGGATGAAAGACATTTCTTTGAAGTAACTTTCAACAATCTCAGACGGTGCAGAGAGTTAAAATGTTATCGGATGCCATCATATTGATCGGTATCCAGTGCAGTGTTACCAGGTTGGCATCGATCACTGTCTTTCAAGATGAATCGCTAAACATGTTCGATTCGAAGGTAACTTGTGTTTCACGACATTTCCCTCGTTCCACTCTGAACATCGATTGACCTCGTACTGAATGAATGAACCAATCAAAACGACATTTCTATGGAATAATATTGTTGATTGTCATTAAAATAAAATGAAAAAACCAAATCTCGTAGAAAACTTCTTTTCAGTAAGAAACATTAGAGGTCAGGTATTTCTGGTAGGCTAGAAATGCTTGACAGGATCAACCATTGCAAGTCCTCTCCAGGGACCTACCATCATCGCTGTCTGAGTGAGCGACTCCCTGTACATTCAAACCTTCATTGAATGAATGATATGTATGAGTGGAATGCTCGAATGGGCCTCACCAATAATTTCATTTTATCTCGAATTCATGCCCTTCCCAATAGCACATGGACGGCGATTAATTCTGCTGGGAAAGCAAAAGGCTACCGAGGAATTAACCAAACATCCAAATTTGCCAACTTTTCCTATGTGAACTGGGTAAGGATAGGTCTTTTAGCTATTCATCTATCCTAGAGATTCATCTCTACAAGTGTGTTTTGCATTGTAATGTGATTTTTAATTCAATATATATTTTTTAGATTTCTTTTTTGTTAAACACATAAAAATACATGAATTTCATGTTTTTAAATGAAAATCAATTTAAAAAGCAGGTTGAAACTCAAAAATAAACTTACTAGTTTTATTAATAAGTTAAAAAGTTTTAAGTTTAAGAGATTTTGTAAACGGTCTACTCAGGATTCAACTAAATAATTTTTTTTTTTTTTTATAAAATTATCTTAGTTTCATAACTAGAATTGCTGATTTTACATGTTAACCTAGATTGACTTAATTTTCTTTTTGTATATATATAATATCTCCTCATTCAACACTAAGTTTATTAAGAATCAAGTTTCATAATTTATTTTAATATGTTTTCTATGAGGTTATTATGATTTTATAAATTTGAGATGTTAACACAGGTTAACCTAGATGAATCTAATATATTGTCAACCCAATATTAAAAAAAAATCATCTTGAATTTCTTTTGAATCAAACTATATTTTATCTGATTGTTCAATTTATTTTGAGACTCGTCAAGTTGACCAAGTTATGTCAAATCAACCCTTACATTAATATTTTTTTCTTTAATATAAACAGTAACATTGCGAATATGATAAAATAATATGCTATTTAAATTATAACAAAAACAATCCATTCCTAATACATAGTTAGCCCATCTTGATCAATTAGCACTATTGGAGCCATACATTAGGTATGCTATCATATATATTAGGCATTGAAAGATTTTGGGCTAATGTTAAAAAAAAACAATTAATCTAGAGTTACATTCTAGATTTGAAAAAAACTAAATATTACATTATAAAAAAACACTAACATTATTGCATATTTCAATCTAGCAATTCACAGTAATTATAATTTCTTTTCGAATTTATTTATGAGTTTTTTTTCAATTATATTATTTTATGATTAATTTGATGACCAATTTGTTAAAACTTGTTAAAAAACAAAGGATCAAAGTGGAAGACAAGGATGTTAAGGAACCATCTCACCTAAAAGCTTAAGCTTATAAGTGAGGCCCCGTAATATGATTTATATTATTCTCTAACACACCTCCTCAAGTGAAGGCCCTTTGAGCTTGAAACTTGCACAGACCTACATCACTTTGTGCTTGGTTTTTTTATCAAATAGAATGAGGGTGGTGAGATTCGAACTCATGGCCTCTCGCAAAAGATAAACACCTTTGCTAATCATAAACTCACATAAAGAAAGTACCTATTGATCCTATGTTATTGTGTATCTATATTCTGCAATCTCGTGGATATTTGTTTATTGGTTATATGCTATAAACAAATATTGTAGAAAAAGGTCGTAGAGCAAGACCCGATTAAGGAGGGGATGAAGAGATTCCCTCTCAACAAAACAAAAATCTTTATAAATATTTATAAAAGGGTCAAGGAAAAAAGAAATCTTAAGAAGAAGGATCAAATTGAATACACAAGTACATGATACAAATTTGAACATGTATAGTTTCCCAACATGTTTTTTTACATAAAAAATAGTAAAAAAAAAAAAAAACATATGCATGCATCTAATAAAAAAAATCACAAACCATTTTGTAAATGTATTTTACTAAAAAAAAAGTCATAAAAGAATAAAAACATAATTCAAAAAATTTTGAGAGAACAATGTAGATCAAAATATTTATTATTGCAAAAAAATATTTATTTACCTAGTTGTGTTTAATGAATTTATTTATTAAAATGAATCTGTAATAGAAACTATCGCACACAAAATTTATTGAGTTAAGAAATATTTAATCTCAACTCCCCTTCTCACATGAATCATTTGACACCAAAATAGATAATTTTTTTAAAAATAAATTCAAGAACTTAAATGATTTCTTTTTTAAAATTCATTATTAATATCTTTTTTAGGTGTTTTCATTCTTTTTGATTTCGAGACTCACAAAGCACTAAATAATATAGTGTGTGGGTGTGTGAGAGAATAAGATTCAGAAGTGTGGTGAACCCTCAATAGTCTCGATCAAACAAGCAAGATTCTAACTATTTATTTGTTCAGAAATGGAGTTACTATGACATTTTTGTTTCAAATGTGCCGGCTATAAAAAGTATAGTTGGAGAAGTGATGATGGCACTATCAAGGAATTTCAAATAAGTTTCATCAGCCTTGGAACAATAATATATATATATATATATATATATAAGTAATTAATTAATTAATTAATTAATTAATTGGTTCGTATTGTTCATTGATAGAACCAATTCATAAAAAAGAAAATGTAATGTTGGTGCAAAAGTGACCTACCACATACGACGGCTTCAAGTCTACGAAGACCACAAGATTTTTAATATTGTCGTGCACGTTCCATACGAGATAAACGTTCCACAATATAATTAATCATAACTTGTAAAGTTTGTTGGATATCCTCTTTGTTCAATTGGCTAGAAAAATATGGGTTTACTAGTTTTATTAAAAAAAAAATTAAAGGTATAAATTGGTTTTATTAAGTTATAATATTAGCATTTTTAATATATTTTAACTTAGATAAATTGTATTGTTTTCTTTTTTACGGTTTGAACCATAACGGGTTTGCTATGATGGAAAAACTCTGGTTTCCTAAAACAAATTGGTTTGAAAAGTGAAATAAACTCGATTATCGTTGAGTTTTATTCTGAGATAAAACTGGAATTTTTACTACCGTGTACTTCCAAATAATATTTCAAATAAAATTCATTGTATTTTTTTTTTATCCTTATCGTAGAAGTGAATGAGTTGTATTATTCATGATAATATTTTAGATATTACTAACTTTCTTTTGATGATGCTCATAGTTTCTTAACTCAAAAAATAAATTTTTTGATAAATAAATTGCTTATAAAACAAATAAGTCTTAAATAGAATTGTCTTTTCTATTTTTTTGAATTAGTAGTATATTATTTTAATTTGATCATCTTTCAAAAAGATTATTGTAATTTATTTTTTTCTTTTATATGTTTTATTTACATGATGTATTTATAAAAATAAAATTAACATGTTCTTGGTTAAAAACAAATTCCAAGATAAAATATGTTTGTTGGTTGCTTCACCTTTTGTGGTCAAGTCTCTTTTCTTTATATTTATATTGCATATTTGATAGAATATGTTTCAAAAATATTTTTAAATTTTTTATTTTATTTTAAATTAATTTCACGTGCTGATGTATAAAATAATTTAAATATATATATATATATATATATATATATATTTTACGAGGATTTATTTTGATAGCACTGGATTTATTTTTACAAGGCATATTTAACTTATTTATATATATATAAATAAAAAAACCACTTCGCACAAACCAAAAACAAGAAATTATGAAGCATTGGCAAATGGGAAAGTGACTTTGGTTTATCCCACCAAAAAGGTGCGTATGAAACGCACTAGCACCTGGTTCTTATCCTCCCGGGGACCTCATTCTCACTAAAGTGCGAGTCCAATATGGACCTTTTCATGAGGCGTGGGAGACAACTGGGTCTCATGCTCATTTATGAAACAAAGTTGGCTTCATAATTTCTTATCAACGATTCTACAAAAATGTTTTAATATATTCCTTAGATTATTCGTGCAATTCTACAAAAATGTTCTTGGACTCCTGGTTTTGCCAATTGATTTTATATAGACTAAGAAAGAACAAAATTAATGATTAATAATATTTGAAGTTTTTGAAAGGGTTTTCAGTTATTTATATTAATAATTGTGAATAATAATAATTAAATGATAAAATTAATTATAAATTTCCATACTCTTACTCTTTTTTATAATCATTCGTAATATTAAAAAGACCCATTTAAAAAAATGATTCATAATATTTCAATTCACGCATGTATTCTTAATTTATATTCATTCATATTTTATTGAATTAAAAAATAATAAAATCTTATTAAAATTTAGTAAATTGCTAAATTGGATAGTATCTTTTTTATAGAGGACCATTTGTTATTATCTTATGTTATCTTTGACATGATGTAAACAATATAATTATAAATCTAATTTATGCTAATTAGAAAATCATGTTCAATTTTATAAACTTCATTTTTTAGAATACACGTACAAGGTCAGGTTTCACTATAAAAGATCTTACATTTAATTGTGAATTTGCATAGTAGAATGATCATTGTACCCTTCATAGTGAAACCCATATATCTTGTTTTTAGGGATTTGGTCATTTTTTTAACAAGATCAATTTATCATTGCAAATTTGGAAAGGGTAGAATAGTACTTTTACTTTTAATTTATATAGTATATTATTTAAAATACCCTTAAAGGTTAAATTTTCTTAGATTTCAATGAGGGGTATTTTAAGTTTTCCCTTTTCAAAATCATAGTTCAATTACTAAAGTGCCCTTGCAAGCAAAAAATATGACTTGCATTAAATGGCTTTTTGGTCTTTTCATGTTGGTTTTTCAAGGGGCGTGACATGATGGTAGAGGGCTTGCAATTTACACAGCAGGTCTTGAGTTCAAAGTCAAAGCGTGCATCCTTTGTAAGAGTTTGGGACAATCGAGGTTTTATTCATTCACTTGTACAACAAAGAGTTCTTTCTAGGGTGTGAGTTTTACTCGCCTAAAAAAATATTGGTTTTTCATTGACATCATGTTGTGTAAGGAGAATATGGTATTTTGATAAATTAAAAAGAGAGAGGGAAAAAAAAAGTTACTTGCACGTGCAACGCATGTGTGCGCTCCTCTAGCAGATAAACACAACCATCTATATTGGCCTTAGGAGCGGCTCGCCAAGATCTTCATGGCAGATGGGGGTGTGTTGGCAATGGAAATCTGGTGTGGCTCTGGTAGACTTTTTATTATCATATCCTTGGTAAAATACAAAGGTGTTTTTAAATTTATTTTTCATATCTAATTTAGTACTCATTCTTTTGTTTTTTGTTTGATTTCTTTTTTTATCTTTTAGTTATTTATTCCTTTCAATTTAGTCCCTCATCACTTGGTTTTATTTAATTTTTATATCAATTTTGGTCCTCAATCTTTTAACTGCATTTTATTTATATTTCAAATATTTTTTTATCTTCAATTTGGTTCTTATTCTTTTAATTCTATTTTATTTATTATTATTTTCCTTCATTTTAGTCCCACAGTATTTGGCTTTATTTCATTTTTCTACTAAATTTAGTCTTCATTCTTTCAATTTCTATTTATTTCCTTTTATCCTTTTCTTAATCAATTTATATTTTCAATTTTGTCTCTTAGTGTTTGATTTTAGTTTTTATTTTTATGTTAGATTTGCTCTCATTCTTTTTAGTTTCTATTTGTTTTTTATTTAATTTTCCTTCTAATTTTACCCCTCAGTATTTTTTGATAATAATTTTGATCATTAAATCTTATATCATGTTAAAGAAACATCTTAATTTAAAATATTAAAATATTAAGCCACTAATATTTATTGTCTTAATATATAAATTAATTAATTATTAATTACAATCACATAAATCATTTATGGAATAAGAAAGACTCTCCTCTTCAATCTACTTATTATTATGGATGTTAAAAAATTCTAATTTTATATAATCCCTCGTAAGAAAACTAATTTGTTTTTTTTTTTAAATAAATTCATTGGTTACAACCTAGCTTGATTGTTTATTTTTCCGGGTGATGGTTTTTCTATAAAGAAAAGTTCTTGAAATGGTTCAAATAGGATATACGCTTTCCACTAAAAAACTATTCCTGTCCTTATAACATGAAATTCTAGATTGCACAATGAGTGACAACATCATATAACTGAATTCTACTTTTTCTTCAATTTTTTTTTTATATAACTTGATTCTGATTTTAATATAATATACAAGCAAAATCTGATTTGAATCTCTTCTTAATTAAAAAAAAAATCAAATCTTTTTTTATATATTGTTATGATATTTATATAATATTTTATATATATTGAAAAACAATTAGGTTATGTTTGGTATGATATTTATAAATTGTTATTTTTTTTTTACTTTTAATGTATAATAAAGTTATATATATATATATATATATATGTTTGGTTAGAAATAATTTTGATTTGAATGATAAGTTTGTTAGAAAAATAATCAAAATCTTGATTTAATTACAAGTAAAAACTTTACTTTATTATTTTCGAATTCTAATTTACATTACATTTATTCTTCAAAAAAAATATTTAAGTAATTTGTGTCAAATATATGTTAGAAATTTCCATTTGTGTCTCTCATGACACACCCATGTTCTTGATCATGCAAACCCATGACCATGAAGATAGGTCATGGGGTTTGATTATGGGATCAATTGATTGATCATGGTTAATTATTTCCATGATGGAAGAAGAAAATTGAAAAATAAATTAGTGAGTGGGGTCCCTGATCTACCTATAAATAATAGCTCGTGTACTCCATCTACGGCTACTGGTAGGCATAGATCAGAAGGCTCCTCTCGTAAAATATTTTATTATTTTGTATTGTTGTTGCTGTTTTGGGAAAAGCTTGGTTGCCGCTGCTATTGGGAATTCATTTAATTTCGGTACTTGAGCAACAATGGCTAAATGTATTTATAATCTAAATTTCCGCTATTATATGTATTTAGCATTCGATTATTTAAAGTATGTCTTACAATATAAAGTTACTTCAACTTATTTTTACCATAAATTATTTATAGAAAATAAATGAATTAGAAAAGAAAATCAATTTTCACTTTCCGTATATGGACTCTTAGTTTAGTTTTAATATGCAAAAAACTAGTTCGAGAATAAATTAGCTTACTTAGAAAAAGAAAATCAAGCATGCCAATTGAAAAGATTTTAATATCAATATATTTAAATAATACATTTTTGCTTACATGGTCAGTCGACAATGAAATCATCAGCACATCTTGCTGCTACTGTCTTGGAACCACCCAAGAAGGGAGCTTATTTAAATAATGCGTTGTCAAACTACCATACCATAGTATTTTAAAGTTTATTAATAAAGAATTAAATATTTCATTGCTATTAGTGGGTCATTAAAGATAACGCTTTTTGACGGATTAGACAGAATCCGTCAGTGGAGATTTTGATTAGTACTTATTATAACCTGATTTTATAAATATTCCGTCAGAGTAATATGATTTAAGTCAGAGTCCTTTCCACCAATCTTGGGTTACGGAAGAGATTTAACGACACATCAAAGCACACGGTACAGATATTCAATTCCAAAAGGCAAGACTGGCAACCTTTCCTCCCCTTTTAGCCGACCGGCGGTAAACGGACGGTCAAGTTACCGCATTGCTTGACCGTTTACTTACGGGTGGTCAATGACCCGATCGTGACGAGTCAACTGCTCTAGCAACTAACGGTGTTATAGTCCATGCTCATGACGTGGGCGGATCTTGAAAGATCTAATGCTGGACTCAGCCCGTCATCACCGTCCGATCCATTGCGCGTGATCTCTTGCTTTAGGGATTGCATTGCACACAATAATTACGATGGATACATGCGTGGGTGACACAAAGATTCACCAGCCACAACCCGACAGAATTTACCCCTTGAAAATTTACCACCGCACACCTCACTGACCTGGACAGTAAAAAGTAACTCAATCGCTTTCTTAACTTTTTTTTTTATATATATAATAAAGTTTCAAAACGGAGATTTTATAAATCATATAATTTCCCACCTCCCCTCCTTATAGGTGGCCTTTCTCTGTTTAACCACCGAAATACTTTAATAAACCTTGTTTAATATTATTTATTTTTACAATTGTTTGATTAATACTCAATTTTATATTGTATTTTAAAAATATTTTTGAAAAAAATATTTTTTTATTTTATTTTCTTACTTTAAATATTTTTAGATATTTTCAAGTGCTAATATCAAAAATATTTTTTTAAAAATAAAAATATATTATTTTAATATATTTTTGAACAAAAAATACTTTAAAAAATAATCTCGACCGTACTTCTAAAATGATTTTTTTATTATTTATTTTAAATATTTTTTGGGTGTTTCTAGATTATTTTTATATGCTAATATCAAAAATAATTTTAAAAAAATAAAAATACATAATTTCAATGCATTTCTAAACCAAAAACAATATAAAAAACAACTTCTAAACTGTCACTTTGACTTTAAAAAACAATGGAGCAACGTTAATCTTCATTGATATTACCTTCTGTTCTCCCTCCCTCCCTCCCTCCCTCCCTCTCTTTTCTTTTTAATTTTTAATAATAAATTAATTCTTCATTACCCTCCCCCTCCTGCTCTTTACAGAGAGTGTGAATAAATCTGCCTGTGTCTGTGTAAACTGTAAACTGTCAAATACATGTCCACCGACAGCGCCCTGTACAGCTTCCGGCAACCTTTTACAGAGTGTTTATGATGCCTTGCTTTTCATAAATGTGCTGTTGTTGTTGTTATTATTATTATTATTATTATTTTACGACTATTGATGTTACTATAAATAAAAATAATAACAACACCTGCATGTGGAAAACACTCATGATAAACACTCTGTAAAAGGTTGCCGGAAGAAGATGTACAGGGAGCTGTCGGAGCATTTGACAGTTTACAGACAGCGTGTGCTTGTATTGCTTGATGAATCGAGAATTTATAAAAGTTCAACTACAATTTTAGCTATAATTGTTTCTTAACTACAACTGTAAAGGTTCATTTACTTGAAATATAAAAATAGGCTTGAGAATTATTAATTTTTATTAGAAAAAATCCCAGTTAATTAATAAAGAAGTTTATTATGTTGGACTATTTTATTAGAATTTTTATTAAATTAGATAGTTAGATGAACAAAAACAACATAATTGATTACCATAGCAATAATAGTGTTAAGATGTATACGACGACGACAACAACAACAACGATTTAATTTTTTAAGCTATTTAGTTAAAAATAATGAGTTCTATTACAAAATTTATGGATTGTTTAGTGTTCAAATTTGAGGGAGGAAACAACTTTGAACTTTGGAAAAGTCAAATGTAGTCTTTCTTTGAGTATATTGATATCAAAACATAAAAATGATCTAAAAATACCAAAAATATTTAATTTAAAATGAAAAATAAAAATAATTTTTGAAATACAGTGTCAAACACCCCCTTAAACTATAGGATAAAGCAATACAGGATCAACATAAAAAAAATACATGTTGAGTCATTTAATTGTGAATGTAAGACTTCATGAATAAAATAAAGTAATAATGTAATGAATGGTTCAGTAAGATTCAAAAGGGACATCGAAAATTCTTATTATGAATTAAAATGCAAAAGAGGGAATGGAAGATCAACAATGGTAAAAGGCAATGATAGAAAGAAATCTATTTTAGGGATAAAGAGAAAGTTTTTGAGCTAGAAAAAAGAAGTGTGCTTCAACATATTTCAGCATTTTTAGAAAAAATAGAAAACGAGTTGGAACAAATTGTTTTAGTGCCTGTTTGAGAGTGAGATTGCGACAACTTTTCAAAGTGTTTTTCGTGCCGAAATACATCAAAATGATGTTTTTTTTTTTAAAAAAATCATTTTTGACATCAGCACATCAAAATGATCTAAAAACACCAAACCGCTGGTTTTTAAAATGAAAAAAAAATTAAATTTTTTGGAATCGTCGGTTGCAACGCATTCCCAAATGGGCTAGAAGAGAAGAAACTTATTGATGATAACAAGAAGAAGCTTATGAAAAACACATCATAGCTAGTAAATGATGATCAAAGCTTGCACTTAATTAAACTTGATAATGACAAACTTCCATAATAAGAACAAGATCTAAGTGAAGTAACATATCAAGCAAAGATTAAAGGAAATATTTATTTTACACAACTCAAATTGGACTCACAAATATATAAACTTTTGTTTTTCTTAATGAAAAGTAAAATAATGGAAAAAGAAAATGAAGTGGGTAACATTTATTCTTAATGATTCCCATAATTTCACACACGATTTAATATATTTTTGAATGAAAATCACTTCAAAATAATCTCAATTAGACCCCAGATAGTCACTTATTCAATAGGTAATATATTATTTATAAGCCAGTTTTTTTTTAATATATATATATATATATATATATATATTGACTAAATAAATAATATTAGAAAACAGGTTTTCACCATATTAATCAAGATAGTAGCAATGTTATTTTAATTGAATAAAGTTCTAAATTAAACTAGTTAATATTTAACGGATCAATTTATAACTTGATTAGTATTAGTTAATTTTTCTTTTTCTAAAATAATTGTTATTATTATTTTAATTTTAAAACAATACTATTTTAAACTAATATAAATAAACTGAAAAGATTAATTTAATAAATATGTGCACACCCACGTAATAATGAGATTAAGCCTTAGAACTTTTACCATAAAGATGAATGATTTTTCTTAACAAAAATTGATCCCCAGATATTAAAAAAAACATGATAGGAAAAGCAAAGTAGCTACAACAGGGCGAAGAAGGTTCTTTCCTGCATTAACAAAAGCCAGCACTTGCAGAAGCAAACCAGCAAGACGCCCTCTTCCTCGCCCTCTCATCTCTCTCTCTCTCTGTAAAACCGTTCTGTTTATTCTCTCTTCTATTGTGCAAAAACCTCTCAACCTTCTGGTGCTCTATATTTTCACCAATTCTGTGACCAACTTTGATGTCTTTTATACCAAAGGAACATGATTACATAGGTTTGTCAGAGGCTCCTTCAATGGAAAAAATCTCTGACAAGCTCTCCTCTTCCTCCTCTACCCTCTCCGCAGAAGAGAATATCAACAGCAAAAGCAGCAGTACTTCACTCAACTTGAAGGAAACTGAGCTAAGGCTTGGGTTGCCAGGGTCTCAGTCTCCAGAGAGAAAACTAACACTACCTGCAGCTGGGGTGTCTCTTTTTGGCAAAGATATTGACACCAACAACACTAATGGTTATCCTCTTGGACCGCCAAAGAATTTAGTGTCAGGAGTTAAGAGAGGTTTCTCTGACGCCATTGTTGGGTCTTCTGGGAAATGGGTTTTCTCTGGGAGTAATGGATCTGAAGTTGATTTGGGTAAAGGAGCTATTTTGTTTTCTCCCAGAGGTGATAATGGTAATTCCCAGAAATCTTGTGTTGCAGGACCTGCCAAGAAAGATGATGTTGCTCAATCTCCAAAGCCAGTTCAAGAGGAAAACAGCCAAGTGGCTGCTGCAAATGAGAACAGTAGTGCTCCTGCTGCAAAGTAAGCTCGCCTTAATTGCCTTTCTGCTCTTCAAGTTATTTTCTTTGACGTGTTCTCTTTTGGTTTCATACTTTGTGTGTTTGTTGCTGTGAGCAATCTTTAATTGCCGTGCGAATTGTGAAGAAGAGGAGGAAAACCAGACCATTAGTTCCACGAAATGCAGCCGTGAGCAAATCATACTATATTATTTGTTTTGGTTTGGCTTGGGAAACATAAATGGAATCACGAACCTCGTCTTTAGCCATAGTGCTGCATATAGCTCAGAAAAGTGTATTTAACCTAGTTTCTGAGAACCTTGAAATGAAAGGAATAATGTTTAAGTTTAATTTCTTTTCCCTTCCTAATTGTGTGTTTCTTGGATTTATTTTCTTGTCAGCTTTGTCTTTTCCTTGAATTATGTTCATCAACTGATTTCTGGTTAGAATTTTTTTCGCTTTGAAGTGGTTGATTTCTGTATATTGGACCATGCTCAACCTCTAGTTTTGTGATGTGGTATTTATCATGGTTATAAATTTGTATGTAGATTGTTATAATTGTTTCTGGTATGTGGTCTTCAAAGTGATTTACTCCGAAGAATTTGGGAGGTACTTACATAAACTAATGAAAATAAGTAGTGGGTACTTCTATCTTTGTGGATCTTTTGCATTGAATTTATGAAATTTTCAAGCTTGATTTTTTTTTTTCAATCGTAACAGCGTTTGCCTTGACCGTATTTTGTCTTGGTCAATCAACATATCTACATGTTATGGTAACTTTGTTGAATTGCTGATCAAAAGGTTTTTGAAACAGGGCACAGGTGGTTGGATGGCCACCAATTCGCTCATTCCGGAAGAATACCATGGCCTCTAGTTTGGTGAAGAACAATGAAGATGTCGAAGGCAAATCAGGATATGGTTGCTTGTACGTAAAGGTTAGCATGGATGGTGCTCCATACCTCAGGAAGGTTGACCTTCAAACCTACAACAACTACCTGGATCTCTCATCTGCTCTAGAAAAAATGTTCAGCTGCTTCACCATCGGTACCCTCCCTCCCTCCCTCCCTCCCTCCCTCCCTCCCTCCCACTTCCTTGCTCCCTCTCTCTGCACACACAACCCCACCCCACCCTCGTTCTAACTTATAGGATTCATAGGCAAAGTTTCAATAAAAAGTTACATGCACTATTTTGGTATGGTCCAGAAAAGAGAGATGCTTAACTCATAATAAAAATCAATGAAGGGTTTTTTACTCGTTAAAGCCACTGCCTATAAGGTATACCAAAGGACTTATGATGAATAATTGGTCATCCCATGTTATCCTGCTGTAACCAACCATTTCCATAACTGGGGATGGAATTTTATGGTTGACTGGTGGTTCTGTCCCCTGAAAACAGTAACGAAATATTCATAATTATCACTAGGTTGCCTGGTGATGATGTATTTACCGATGTATATACCAAAAAGTGTTGGAAGTTGCTTTGTGAAGTTGTTGACTCCTGTTTATGTATGACTTACCTAGGACAATGTGGTTCTCATGGGCTTCGAGGTCAAGATGGTCTAACTGAGAGTCGTTTGAAGGATATTCTTCATGGTTCTGAATATGTTCTCACATACGAAGACAAGGATGGTGATTGGATGCTTGTTGGTGATGTCCCTTGGGAGTAAGTGCTGCCCCCATTTATTTTAAATTAAGAGTTCAGCATTGAAGTCCTTGGATGAGTCTTTTTTCATGAGATGAAGTTGCCTGATTTTGTTCTCTGAAAACACACTTCGATTTGGTTAACAGAATTGAACCTTGCGTGTTTTGAAGCTGAATTATAGTTGATTTGATCTGGAATAAACATGCAACTTGGATCGTGAATTGCTATTTCTTACTTGGCATGCATCTTTCAAGATCAAAACCCTCTGATCTGACAATTTAACAGTTTATTCTTCACCATTAGCGCTAAATCGTTCCTTCTAATTTTGTTATCGTTTGCTGTTACAGTATGTTTACCGACTCGTGCAGGAGATTGAGGATCATGAAAGGTTCAGAAGCAATTGGACTTGGTAGGTATTCCAAGTTTTAATGCTACATCTAAAGCATTAAAACTTCTTTCTGAATCTTCATATCTGAACATGTCTGCATTTGCTTGAAATTGATTTATTGTCCATCTGCTTGTTTGCAGCCCCAAGGGCCATGGAGAAATGCAAGAACCGTAATTAGCCGAAAAGAGTGTATGAAGTGATGAAGCTTAAGAAGGATTTTTTCTAGATTTTAAGAGAAACTTATGGTGTGTTGAGGTGAGCTCTCTGCTCATGAATCATGTGTTTGGAAATTTTATTGTGCATGAAGAAAAAACTTTTTTACCAGAGAGGATGTCATTGAACGTGTATCCAATTTGATTTGAAGTTTGTTTACTTTACGTTGTTTTCTTCCTGGCATTTCTTCTTCCACTTTTACTTCAATTTGTGTAAATGAATGGATTGCTTGTGGGTTTATATAAAGCCTCTCTCTCTCTCACAAGATGCAGCAGAAAATGTTGGCTCCATCCCTTCGAGAAGTTGCCAAATGAGAAGCAAGAAGAAACAAAATTGCAGGCATGCATCCGAAAATTGCATCATCATCATCATCATAATAATAATAGTAAAAAATGCTCCAACTTCAGCTATGGAAAAAATATATAAATATTAACAAATCGTGTTTCAATCTAGAGCAAAACTAAAAAAGCTCTCTTATCCATTCGAGACAGCTTTAAGATTTACGTTCTGAGGTTTCAATATATACCATCTGGGTATAACCGTTAAATACAGAAGCCTCGAGTCGACCTAATCCCAGCCGCTGGAACAAGCCATAACGGCCATCTTCAACAATAGGACTGGTAGCGCGAGCAGGATCATATCGTGTTTGATGGGTGAGGGACGGGCCAGCCACTGGAGGGAGCTCCCAATAAACATCAAGAGTTGATTCAATAAACCTGCTGTTCTGAAAATGTTCTGCATAGGAAATTGGCTTATTACTGTGATTGAAGTTGTCCCGCATCCAGCCCCTAACACCCCACCACGCTTCATTCGGTCCACACAGTTCATCTATATCAACTGCTTTCTCCCAGAACAGCTTCCTCTTTGATCTAACCCTAGCTTCATCACTGTCCCTAAAGCAACTATGGCCACCCCCTGCAATTTTCAAGGGAAAAAAAGAAAGTGCAGAGTGAAGTGAACTTTCAAAACCCCCAATTCAATTTCTCACTCACAATCAGATGCAATTACAATATTATTTAAAAAACACAAGTGAGGGAAAATTCTATGCTGGAGTGAGTTAAAATTCAATCTGAAATATTTTTTAAGTTACCTCATATCAAATATCAAATCCAAAGTTGTGATGTTAGATAGTTTATTTACCACAGGACCTGTTTGCTGATTTTCCATAACATTCCCAAATCCTAAGTATTATCAGTTACAATTTGCTACTCTTTGTTTTGTGAAATTTCACAATGCAGCATGAAAGCTTTCGCAGTCCTGGTTAATAGAAGCAGTGTTGATGTTGTGGATTTCCAGCAAAAAGCAAAAACTGCAACCAGGGAAATCATTAGAACAAAAGGGGAAGTACATGCACCTCTTATATAGGATTGGTCACATATCTGCCTCAAGGAATAATGATCTCCACTTCCAGTATCATAATTATCCTCAAACACAAGATGCCGAAAACCAGCATTTAGTGCCTGCTTTACTCTGCTCATAAAATAAAAAATTGAGAAAAAGATGCATCAAGTGAATTTAGAAGGGTAAAAAACATAAATGCACATAAAATGCATGAGGTAAAGAGGACTAGACAGATACTACAAGTACCTCTTCAATTCATTCTGATGGTCATCAAAAAAGATAAGAACTCGACTGATATCAGTAATCCCATGTTTCTTCATCACGCTCTTCCAATTAACATTACCAAAATCTACAAAATCTTTCCCAGCAAAGTATGTGCAATTACCAGCAACATAAGCAGGCCCCTTCTTTAGGTACTTCCCAGGATGCCTGGGTGAAAGTGAAATAATTGGCGTGTCTGGCATAGCTTGTCGCAGAACCCAAGTGGAATGCCCCTTAAAAACACCACTCTCAATCATTAGAACCGGCTTCAGCCACTTTGCAATGAACCAAAGCCCAAAGCTGTGGTCAAAACCCATCCCATACATGTTGTTTTTTATTGGCCTAGTTTCATAAATTGGTACAAACTCTTCCAAGCCTTTGAGTAAATCCTTGGATGTCCACTGAACTGTTTTTCCATGTTTCGATCTGCCTTTTACCAAGGACAAGAATATCAAATGGGAGTGGATGATAAGAACCCTAATTATGTACTCAAACTTAGCTTTTCAGTAGACTAACAATATAGAATCCAAAGCCACAAACTCAAAAAGGTGAATCTGATGAAAAACTGACTGAGGAAACAATAATTACCATAATATCATGAAAAGAAAGAAGTAATCGAAAAACAAAATCCAAAATTCAAAAAAATTAACATACATGGACTCCACACCAACTACAGACTGAAAAATGGTAAAGAGTTGTCAGAGTGGAGTGCGTAAAGTGAACGACACCAGAAAAAGATTCAAGAATAAAGTAGTTAGCCATTAATTATCTCAAGAATTTCAACCATCAACTCAAGTTCCAGTTAGCAATAACCCTTCTGTAAAAGCTATATCCCTTTTATTAGAGATTTCAAGGACATGTAGCATCCTCTCCCACATCCTCCAAATCCATATCTCCTCAGTTGCCACCCAATTAGCAAAACCAAATCTCACTCCGACCCAGATACCCGAATTTACAGACACACAACAATTACGAATGTACAGATACATTCATCAAAGGTAGATGAGATAGAGACTTACACCAGGGAGCACCAAGTGATCCAAAGTCGGAATCAAGGCCACCGAGACCGAAGAAGCCAACGCGAGAACCGTGATCAGAGACGCAGACAAAACTCCGGGAATGAAATGCGAGAGAAGTGATCAAAACGATAGCTAATAAGAGACAGAGAAAGAGAGAAGCAGTGGGACAGAAGCAGAAATGGGACAAGCGAGAGAGGTAATTAGAAGCCAATAAGGAGAGGTTCTGTTTCTTGGTCTTGGAGTCGTCGGCAGAGGCGTCAGTATCGGAGTCGTCAAGGTGAGAAGTGACACGGCGTGAAGAGAGGGCTCGGTCTAGCATCTTGGTGGTGGCCGTGATGGGGTTTTTGGGACTGTGTGCTAGAGGGTGCATATTTCTGTTTTATATATATATATATATATATATATATATATATATATATTCTTACATTTAAGTTTAATGAATCTGGAGAATTAGTTCATACCTTCCTCCTCCCAGGACAGGAAATTAAAAATCTATATTTCAACTTTTCTTAATATAAAAACAGATCTAAAACACTTTAAGCTAACTAAAAAAACATTTTTAATCTTCAAACACCATTTAATTGGTTTAAATCAAACAGAATGAAAATCAAATTTACAGGCCATAATCTATTTTTTAAGCCATGTTTGGAGGGCAAAATTATGAACTTGCTTTTTAGAAATGAAATAATTGATACCACTTTTATTTATTTATTATTATTATATCAATATTTAAAGACTACAAATAAGGCATCTCTCAATATTTAAAGACTGCAAATAAAGTTTAATACCAAAATGTTAAAGGTTAAAGTAAAATGGATAAAATAAATGTAAAAATTGAAACTTTAAAACCAAACTAAAGATTTTTGTGTGTTAAATTTTGTCATCCATTTCAATTATTCTTAACTATAACCTAAATATTTGAATATTTTATGATATTTTGTATATACAAGTGCATGCAAATTGAAAAAATCTCATCATGTAAAATCATGCTAATATAACTTGAAATGATGAAATTACACAAAAAGGAAACTTGATAACCAAATTAAAAATCTATATTCTTATAATATTTTACATCTTTATGTTAGTGCGTTTAAAAATTAATAAAAATATCATATTATTTACGGGAATGCAATTATATTTTGTTTAATGACTATAATATTCTTGTTTAGTTAAAATAATGAAAATTATCATTTTTTATAAAAAAATAATAGTTGTTCAATGACTTTATAATATAAAAATATACTTTTAATAAAGTATCTCTCTTTTCTCACCATTTTCAATCTCAATAAGCATAAAATCATTCATTTTTTTACATACCACATGCACTCTAGAAAAAAGCGGTGGTGGGTTTGGCCATGCAAAAGTTAGGGGAGATTAGAGGTTTAGGTGGGTTTGAGTATTGATGATGCTGAGGCTAGCTACTTCGGGTAGAAGCAAAAAAACAACTAAAACAGGAAAAAACATAGTACAAACAATTCGCAAGAAAGTAAAAGCAGTTGAAATCAACGTTGTTGTTTTATAAGAATTGTGTTGATGATAGATTCATTATGTGTGATATAAGGTGTATTTTAAAGTATATGAATATGAGAATAATTATAAGAGGATGAAAATAAATAATTCTAGCTATTCATTATGAAAGTTTAGTCATGTTATGAAAGAAAAGTTGCTTAGAGTGCACTAACATGTGAAATCATGTAACAAATGTTTAATAATATGGTGAGATCTCGTGGCTTCATAAGAGGTTAATTCTGCAAGATCTCAACTAGAAGGAGTTGGACTATCTCAAGTAGAAGGTAGGTGTTGTTGTCAATTTCCTTTACCTTGTTTATTGTAATAGTTAACTATAATTGTAATGATATGTCATATTTGTAATTATGGTTTAAGATGGATGAAATTAGTTTCTTGATAATAGAACTGATTCCTAGTAAGGGGTAATAGAATTAGTTTCCCAATAGTGGGATTAATGTCTGATAAGGAGCAATTGAATTAGCTTTCAAGTAATGAGATTAATTCCCAATAAGAAGCAATGTAATTAGTTTTCTATAATGAGATTTATGTCGTTAAGGGGCAATCAAATTAATTTCCTAGTAATAGGACTAATACATGATAAAGAGCGATGTAATTAAGTTCTTGGTAATAAAACTAATGCCTAAATATGTGTGAAAGAAACAAGATACACGATGAAGGCGTATTACCTAGAAAATAGGTTTGGGAATTTCAATACCTAACTAAGGGCTATTTCTAGAAATGTGTTGATTACATTAGGTTAATGATGATAAAAATTATTGATGATAAAAAGTTTAAGATTTAAATGCAATATTATAGTGCTCCTTATTTGTTAATTTTATAAAGTAAAATTATTTTTTATTTATGATAAATTAATGATAGGTACCTCACAACCATAAGTTGAATAATAGATATTTAGGATGACTTTGTTAATTTTGAATGAACATGTAATAAAAACTCTTTTTTATTTTATTTTAAATGGGTTATGTAACAAACGTTAACTGTATTGTAATTTATGTTGCTTTAATTGTATATTTTATGATACGTTTTTAGTTTCTTCTATTATGTTAAAAATATGATTGTTGTGATTATGCTGTTCTAAAATTTATAGGAAATGATCAATTAATTTTGTATGTGTGTGTATAATGGAATGTATTGAATGAAATATAAAAAATATTTTAGTGAATTATTCTAACTTGATGATGTGATAAGTCCTAGATGATTGAGATGTGTTATTGTTGCATATTGATGTGAAATAAGTTTTAGTAGATAACTTGGAATCTCCATGTATAAAAGAGACTCTACTAATTGTTTTTATAGATTTCCTAAATGAAGACTTCTCAATCTAATATGCATATGACAACAATATACAAATAAGAAGCCAAACAAAAAACAATGACATAGAGAAAATATAAGGTGGAAACGTAAAGTAATTTACAAGAAAAAAAAGCAAAAGTAACAAAGAAAACAATTTAGGCTGAAAACAAAGCCATGGAATAATGAAGGAAAGGAAATACATAAAGCATCCTTAAATAGAAGTAACAAAACAACACAAGGAACAATATACACCCAAAATAATTTTGCATAATGGCCAAAACAAAAATCCATATTGGGAAAACAAACAAAAACAACATAACAAATACAAGTAAAATAAAGTGAAGCAAGTTAAATAAAAAATAATTTGCAAACCTAATAGGCCATCAAAAGCATTAACATGGAGTTAAACAACACGTTGGTAAGAAACACAGTCACCATCTAAACCACCCGAGATAACTAAAACCAAAAAAAAAATAGAGCCAAAAGCACATTGAAAGGGAGAAGAAACAAAAACAAAGGGTAAAGATAAAAACAAAGTGGTAAAATAGAAGGGAAACTATATAACTGATTAAAGAGAGATAACAATTGGAAAAAAAAATACTTAATGAAAAACAAAAAGCTATAGAAACAAATCAGTAATGAAATGATGAACTCAGAGTAACCGAGTAAAAAAGAACACGAAAACATTAAGTTAAAAACACATTTGACGTGAAAAAAGCAACAACAAAAAATAAAGATAAAATAAATTGTTAAAATAACAAAAATCTATTAGGAAACTACAAATGAGAAATATACCGATAGTGAAAGAGATAAGAGTAATGGTTGGAAAGGCCATCCTCAAAAATACTAATAGACACCTATCTCATACCAACTTTGAAGCAAAATAAAAGGGGTGCCTATAAATCATGTTCAAATAGAATTTTAAAAAGCATGCAACATAATTGTATAGAAAAGGCTAAATAATAGGACTAAAAGGACAAACAATAATTGTTTAACGAATGAGCAAAAAAGAAATAAGGGAAAAAGTCATATATAGTTTCATGAGAATTGGGGATAAACAGTTCCTAAAATGATCAACCAACTTGAAAACATCCAACCAAATTTCATGAGAAAAAAATTGTCATGTCCAATCCAATAAAATCAGCTCTCCCAAATCATGATTATGACAAACCAAAATAAAGTGGAAAAGTGCATTTAATTTTGTTTGTTTTGCATTTCAAAAGTGCTTTTGAAAAAAATAAAAATGGTCTAGATTTTTCTTTGATTCTTGATACAACTATATTATTCGATAGTTTTACCCATATTACCTAGTATTTTCCCCATGTTTTATACATAAAATGCTTGATATTTTTTGTTTTATATTTCAAAGGTACTTTTGGATGTAAGATTTGATAAAAAGTAATTTGAAGATAAAATTCAAACAATATTTCAACCTGTGTCACATATTGACAGATTTGATCGATCAATGTTTTATGTAGAAATTAAGCTTGTAGAGGTCACAATGAAGTGATTCTAGTGGAATTAAAACTATAACACCCGTACCTTTATATAAATATATGACAATAAAAAAAGAACATGGAAATCACATCCTTCAAAAGCAAGTGTCGCATTTTGCCAATCTTAACCTTCAACCATTTTGACTTGAATCTTATAAGTTAGAGAAGTTCATTTGATACAAACTCAATTACTTTGAATTAATAACTCAAGTAACTATCAACCAACCACTTTTCATAATAAAAGACCTCATATGAGATAAATATGACTTTTCTAAGACAACCTATAAATTTTGTCAATAGATAGGGTTTATGAAAAAACAATTCCAATTAACTTCCTAAACATCCAAACCGACATGACAATTATTTCTTCATATAGAAAATTTCTTTATTTGGGTGAATTAACTTCACTAAGTCCAAAGTCAAAGATTGAACATTTTATATAAGACTATTTTTCCTTCTTTAGAGGTAAGTAGTTATTGTACTACTTAAATATAGATTGTCTACTTTGGAAAGAACTCTTCCTTCTTGTATAATTTTTTTGAGGATACAAACAGATTGATATTTCTTAAGTTATTTTCTTTATTGAAAGGATAGAGAAGCCTTTGAATTTAAAAAATTATAAGATCTATTTAAACTTTTCTTTTCAATTTATATGGTGAGTATGGATGTTTCTCTATGTTTATTGTCTATGATTGTTAGAGTGGACTTTAAGTTATTATTCTAACCAATTTATTGCTAAGTTTGTTATTAAAACTAGAGTTGTGATATTTAACTTGTGAAGAGACTAAGTTTAATAATTATAGTGAATCTACATTGTTAATCTTAGAGAAAACATTCAATTAAATCGAATATAGACTACACACAATTATGTTGTTATGATTTATCAACCTATATAGTTATTAAAGCTACCATTGAATTAAATTTCTAGTGAACTTTGGTTGTTTAATAGTTAAAGTTAGTTACACTGCACATTGGTTAACATACTAATGTCAAGATAAAGATAAATGTTGAGATTATAAATTGACGTATGGTTTCAATAATAAATTCTGATTTTTGTAGGCGGATGTTAACTTGAGATCAATGTTTTTCTCTTAATAAGTTTTGGTGTATTTAATGTAGTTTGCTTACTTTATTTTGTTTAACCCTATCATAACTTAGATTACCTCAAAATCCCCAACGTTGAATCGTTTAACATAAAGACCTAAATTATATCATTTTTATAGGATTAACCCTTTACTTGTTCTATATTATCTTATTTATTTAAGTTAGGATAATTAATTTGTATGATCATGACATCAAAACACTTCCAATTATTTTGATGTGGTAATAAAAAAACAAATTTAAATGAAATATTTAGATATTTTTTCAAGAAAAAACACTTAAAAAAACAATTTTATTACAATACTATACAAATATACTGTTACATACACAATAATGACAATACTTGCTGCATGTGAGTCCCATGCCCATGAAGAAATTAAAAAAGAATAAAATAAATTCAGTTGATAAGCCATGCTTGGAAATCCTCGCAACAATCCTAGCCAGTCAAAAAGCAAGCCGATATGAGAAAGAATCCAATGCCCAGCCAAGTTCACCTGTCTTGAAAATAGAACAAAGATAGACCACCTGTCTTGGTTCACCAACCAACGTCGATCGAAACAAACAAACAAAAAGAAATTCCCAGCCAAACACGCCACTATTGAAATCCACCGGAGTTCACTCTCTGTTAATCCATCAAGTTATAATAATCTCCATCGCGCTCGACATGTGTCATTATAAACTCGACCTGCTAGGTGTCAGCTGTTAATTGGGCAATTCTTGTAAAAAATACAATACACGTGTAAACTGTTTATTTTGAATATTAACAAATAAATAAGTAAGAGTTTAAGCAATTAACTGATTTGTAAGCAAACAGTTAATGAGTTTCGTACTTTACGTTTGTGGAAATCACAAGTAAAACTTGAACATTCTAAAGTCAGACTAAATGAGTGATTAATGAGAAAATTGCAAAAACAACCTTGCACTGTAAAAAATAAAATAATGTGACTCTTACATATTAAAATTGCAGTAATATATATATATATATATATATATATATATATATATTTTCCAGCTGATCGTTTTGCATTAAATACCTTTTCCTTCCAATATTAATTAATTAATTAATTCATGAAACTACCATGAACGAATCCTTTCTTACAACATTTGCACTCGCATTTGGCTCGAGAGACAAAAACAAAGGACATGGCCTCATTAGACTCTCCGAACTCACCTCCAAACCCATCTTTTGCAATAAGAGAAACTGCAGCCCACAAATTCCTGAGAAGCATCTCCACAGAAGAAGCACCCTCCTTCTCACATTTTCATTATAGCCCACCACCTCGCCGCAGCACCCATTCAAGCATCCACACCTCTCCAATATTCTCCTCCCCTCCCCGTCAGGATTCTTGCACTCCGGCTGATAACCCTGTCACCAGCACTGAAAGCGCTTATACTTATCGGTGCCTATCTTCAGTCCTCAAAAGAGATGGCCATATATTATCTATAGCAATGTCGAGTAATATTATCTATTCTGGTTCTTCAAACAATATCATCCGGCTATGGAAACTACCCGAGTTCAGTGAGTGCGGTCAGCTGAAGACTAGGGCCCGCATGGTTGTTGCACTACAGGTCTCACATGATAGGGTTTATGCTGCCTACGCCGATGGAAAAATTCGAATTTGGAGAAGAACATGGGAGGGAGCTTTCAAACACATCCGGTTGGCAACGATTCCTAGCTCCGGCTGTTATGTCCGAAGCCTTATTGCCCGGAAAGATATGATGGTAATTTCCTTCCGGTACATATTTATGATTTCATTTATGTTGCCTGGTCTGTGGATTAGTACTGTAACATGTTTAGACATAGATTTTTTGTTGTTGAACAATTTAATTTAATTTAATTTTTTTTATCGAATCTGCAATGGATAGTTTCCGATGCAAATTATATTGCTAATATTTATTAATAATGAATTTCTGTTAAGCCCTTTTTTTGTAAAATGTGTAGGCTATAATTAATTCTGTATTGGGAACATTCACAAGATTAAAACTCGACCTAGCAATGGTGGTTGGGCAACTAATTAATGCGAGGACGCAGTAGCTGCCTTTACATAATTCCAAGCACCAACTCTGAATTGATCTTAAATGTCCTCACCATCTTGTGCATTTATGTTTTGAAAGGGGACGAAATGGTTATCGGAAGTAGTTCTGCTGCTCTTTATATAGCTATATGTGTTCCCATAGATGAATTATATATATAAAGGTTTTTTTTACATTTTTTTTATAAATTTAATTAAATAAATTAAGAATCATTTATGTAGATTAAAATATAAAACATCATCAATGATACCTAAAATTCAATTAAAAAATCAAGAGAAGAGTAGATTAAAATATTTGATCTCACAATATGAGATATTTACTTAGTTGTATTTACTGAATTTATTTATTAAAACTAACTTTTTATTCATCATATAGTAATAACAATAGATACACATGAAGTTGATTAAGAAAATAAAAGAAAAAAATATTATGCAAGATTGCACATATTAGAAATATTATCTAAAAATAAATTATTATTTTTTACGATTTTAATTATAAAGTTCATCTTTATAAAACAAGATGTTTTTTTTATGAATGAATAAGAATAATATCTTCAAAAATTAAATATATACAAAATAATTTAATAAAAGCATTTATTCACAGAAGCTAAATAAGAAAAATAAAAATTCATAGAGAAGGGATAGTAATTTTAAGAACAATAAGTAGTACTTTAATCTGAGGATTAATCTGATGATAAGTAGTAGTAGCTTGAAATATTCTAGTTAAAAGGATCGATGGTCATATTATTTAAAACAATATATTGATATATGCAAGTAATTAAATGGTCTTGTTGATGTTTATGTAGCAGATCAAGCATGCAGAGCCAATAACATCATTAGCAATCAACATTTCTGATGACATCATATATTCAGCTTCCCTTGATAAGACAGTGAAGGTATGGAGAATATCAGACCTCAAATGCATTGAGACCATCCAAGCGCATTTAGAGTCCGTCAATGCCATTGTTGTGGCCGATGATGGCATACTTTACACCGCCTCCGACGATGCCTCAATCAGAGTTTGGCGGCGCAACTTCTGCAGCGGGGAACGGCCCCATTCGCTCACTGTAACCCTCCCTTCCAAGCACTCACCTGTAAGAACCCTAACCCTAACCTCAGATAACGGGGTGTTGTACGGTGGGTGCAGTGATGGTTACATTCATTATTGGCTTAAAGAAAGGTTCCCAGTTCAATTACAATATGGTGGTGAACTCCAGGGTCACACACACGCAATAATGTGCATGGCCAACGTGTCAAAATATGTGATTAGTGGCTCGGCGGATTCAACTAGTAGGGTTTGGGCGAGAGATTCAGATGGGCAACACACATGCCTAGCAGTTTTAGTGGGTCACAGAGGACCTATTAGGTGTGTTACAGCATTTTTGGGGCGATTAGATGATGAAGATGGTTGCACGATTTGCACTGGAAGTCTCGATGGGGTCTTGAAACTGTGGCGAGTGACTCGTACCATCAAGGAAAGTGGGAGTTTGTCACAAAATGCAAGCGATTGTTTTGATCTGCATTAGGGACTTTATATTGGATCGATCTCTGGTGCAGAAGTACATAATTATTTTGTGAATTGAATGTGAAAGGTGAATTCCTGATGCATGCTATTCTAATTGTCAGAGCATGGAGACATGATGAGGAAGATGAAGCGATCAGTCTCGCCAGTTAGTTGTAATATAGAAGATATTTTCAAGATCCTAATTAAATCACTTGGATCAGACTATTTTACTGATCCATAGTCTCAAGGTGAGATTGATCTCTATCCTCGGAAGAAAGAGAAACCTTTCAAATAGATTACTGGCAATGCTCGCTCGATGCATGGATTGTGGAATTTCATAATCAACAAGCAAATTTAGCTGCTCAAATCAACTCATGTTACGTAAAGATCATTAACAGCTATGATTGTTTCCTGGTTAATTTGTATCTCTCTCAGCTTACGAGATACATAGCAACCAGTTACGACTTATATGTGTAATTATTATTTTTCTTGACAAAAAAATTAAGTTGATACAGATGCATGCAGAGAGGGGTTTTATTGTGTTCGTCGGGGTACTGTGGTAGATATGAGTGAAAGGTAATGAGATATGTTAAAATCCTTGAAGATTAGGCTCCTATAATCATGTCATGTCCTATAATATTGAATACCTATCTTAATCATATCTAAAATCATGGCAATCCAATTATCTTATTTATATAAAAGTAGTTAAAAAATCAGAAACAGTATGACTTTTCTTATTTATATATATATACACACATATATAAGGTTTCAGTAAAATTTCTATCGAAATTTTAGCAAAATCTCCCCTGTAATAGTAGATCTCAAGTTGTCGACATATAACATAATCTTTAATTCAATTTTGACCCAATCATCCTGAGTTTACAAACCATAAACATCATCTTCATCACAACCGTAATAAATAAACATATATTTAACAATAATCAACAATTTGCACAAGAGTTAATATAAATTCAGTCACATTTTATAGAATAAGACGAAACAAGTTAATTTTCTTACATTTCAATCTTTTCAAAAATTAGTGGTCATCCATATTAGTTTACCAACATTTAATATATGTTATCCATTTTTAGTGGTCCCTTTATCCGGGATTCTAGCATAGACTAAATGTATGCTACCTCTATGTTTCGTTCATTCGATAGGTCTACAATGGCGATACTGCCATAATCTGGAAATTTACACAGAAATCTGACTTCGTTGAGACAGGTTACTTAAATATTCTTACTGATAAATCACATATTTTCAAACTTCCACCAAAGCTTTAAGCATAATTCACACATTTTCATTATGAAAATTAAATTAGAAAACATAGGCACGAATCACCTACCTATTGTGGATGCTCTGCTTATGGTCCCTTGTTGCTGTTATCGCACCACACTCATGGTTCATCCTGCAATTACAGAAAATTCTCATAAATCATTTTCTACAACCGATACATTTTCGAATAACCACATCAAAACAATCCAATATGTCTTTAAATTTTTTATTCTTTCATTTTTATTTTTGTATAGCAACACCTGTCAATCCAAATATCATTATAAACTCATATTTTTTAACATAACTTGTTTCTTTTCCCTTAACGCATCTAACTTCATCGTTTCATGACCTCCCACTTCTTTTTTTTCCTCTCAAAGGTGCCAGCAGAAGTCGTATTCTGACCTCTGCCTAGATTTTTCACTATAATGAAAGTTATAGAACTCTGTTTTGTACAAAATTGATCTCGTTGGAAAGCTAACATACAGGGATACAACTCCTATACAAGAAGGAAAACTCATCTCTTCCCCCAACATTCATAAAATACATCACAAATGTGACAAACCTGCTTCTCTGTAGAGTCTACCCTGCATAGTTATGTTTGGTAATTCTTAACTAGAGTTATAAAACTCCAAATTTAATGAAACTCGTTTCCTTGGATGTTACACATCCATAAATGCAACTCCTATTAAGGTACCTATCCTAATTTCCTTGTGTTTCCACTTAGATTCTCTCTAAAAATCAAGAGATGAATCTGCCAAGTTGTTAACTTCTGCATCATATACATGTGGTCAAAACTTGGCCTTAGGAAAAAAAACTTAGCTTATTCTTTTCATACTCAATCCATTCATTACACAAACATTCACATCCAACACAACATATACAATAATTATTTTGCAAAACACATAATCTTTCCCTCTTAATTACTGCGCGTAATGGCTAGCCATGGCCTTTTCTAGGGGCTCCTCTTTTCCTTTCAATTTGTCTTGCCAATTAGATCTCTTTTCATCCCATTTCATGCCATAGTTATCAATTTTACACAATTCAATATGCCCCCAAAATATTTTCAAGAACCCTAAACCAAATCTTATAAAGAAAATTGTGCAATTTGACAATAAAGTCAAGAATTTTTACTTTGAAATTCTTCTTCAATTGGGTAAGAAAAATATCAAAATCTCCCTCCCTTTCTTCCTCTCCTTCTGCTGGATATAAGAGAAAAGAGAGGGGAATTTATACCCCTCAATTTCTCTTATTTGGACCGAAGCCCCCATTTCCTTTAAATGTTTTCTTTTTTTACCTCATATCTTCTCTTCTTATAATTTAAATCTTTACATTTCTTTCAATTTCACCCCCTCAAATCAATTTTATTTCTCTTTTAGTTCACTCACTTAATTTAAAACTAACCTCAATTAATTCTAAGTTAAAAATTACGATATCTCAAATACTTCATGTAGACGTTATATCCAAATTTTTTGAATTCTTATTTTATTTAAATCTATTCATGAATTCTTCCACTTTTATTTATTTATTGCTTATTTAATTTATAATTTACACCTACATTCATTTCTCATTTCTGAGGGTTTATACGTATGATAATAGACGATGGAGGATAGCCTATACGATTGAGAAATTGGGCTTTAACTTATATTTTTGCGTTTAATTTATATGAACTTTTAGTTGAGGTTTATTAATTTGGCTTTATTTGTTGGATTTGATTTAAATATTGTTGGGTATTTTATTTAGAGGGTATAAGCCCAATCACTTGTTCTCGTTAGGGTTTTAGTATTTATATCCTACTTTCTAAATGTTAAATAGTTTTTGATAACCAATGAAAATTTGACAGACTTTACATATTTCCATTTTTTTTTTTAGCTTTCTTCTTTCTCTAAAGCTCCTTTCTTTTCTTGCTCTAATTCTTATTATATACTGTCCCAAATCACTATGGGATCAACAAGGAGTCAAGGTGTCTCGAGTTTGCGAGGGCAGAACACTACAATAAAAAGTGGCAATTAGCAAAGGTTTGCAACAGAAAAATTTCATTGCAAATTTTGCAACGAATTACTATCGTATTTTCCATTGCTAAACAATTTTCAAAAAAAAATATTTATTGAATCTGCAATGGATATTTCGTTGCAATTTACATTTCATCACTTTTTTCATTCCCTCTACTGTAAGTGCTGCATTTCTACAATTAATCCGTCACTGCATATCTGCTTCTGCTATCTCAAAGCTGTTTTTTTGCAACTTCGCAATTCGCTTCTGCAATCATCCATGTAGCACAGAGTAGCATCTGTGAAAAAGGAAATATATTCAGTGAAGAATCATGCCAGCTGACTTGGTTACAGCACTAACACGTTTTAAGTCGCTGCTTCACGTGTCAGGATTTAATATCTCTATAAATTTGGAGAATCAAATCATTAATTTTTCCGTGTTTCGTGTCATTTGATAAGATGACACCAGAAAGAGACTTTTCTTTTTTCCACCAGGAGCAACACCAAGTGACTGATAGCATCATTCATGCCATATGCAGAATTGTACTATAATTGAGTCAAATCTTACATAAAAACTAACATTTTCTTGTTCTTCTTTTGACTGAATATTTAAGGATTGCTGACCTGAGTTCTGATCAGGTGGCTGGTTTGAATCCATTGCTTTCATACAACGCCAATTTATGAGCTCTGAGATTAAAATGTGTTTTGTAAGTGAATTTGTGGAGATTTTGTTTGATTTGTTTTAATCGTTTTACCACGAATTCCATCAATAAACTATCTGCCACCATACTAGTACAAATAACACATTTAGCACCACCTGACCCCCAGAATAACTGGTTTTCAAGCCTGCAGTGCTCTTCTCCTCTCCGCATCTCCTCCAAACTATCTCTTCACTGTCACACTCATAATCACAAGTCACATGCCAATATGAATCTGACTAACGGACCAAAGATATCTAAACTGAAGCAGCTCATTTGAATGTGGAAACATCCAGGGCATTACCCATCCTTTCTGGGGAATGGACCACCCGGCATACTGTGGCCATCCAGGATTTCACCTTGATTTCAGCGGTGATGCCCCATTTATGAAAAAATTCAGAACTTTCTTATCGAGTGCTTAAGCTCAATAACGTATCACATACTCTGAAGGTTGCTAGAACAGATTACTCACAAAACATGTCTTATCTGCCCTGTCAACTCCACTTTAAATCCAAAGATTTTCAGTTATGCTCCAAAAAGTAAGAATATAACACTGTACTATGGATGTTCAATAATTCCAGTTCAATTTTGATGAACTATGGGGTATTTCAAGAACCATACCAACTCAAAAACTCCAAGTCAAAAACTTCGAACTATAGGGTATTTAAATAACCATCTCATGAGTGAGGCTCCAAGAAATTGTTTTATATTAGTCTGTGTGATATAAGTACTATTAAAGGATTTCAAGAATTAAAGAGAAGAACAAGGGACGAGATGAGAATTGAGAAAGAGTTCTGCACACAATTGTCACTGCAGACTTGATTTTATTATTGAAGATTGCTGTATATATATTGATACATCTGTTAAAGCTATTTACAGAATATAGCTATATAAGGTAAGTACATTTAATTCTGTATATTACAATTGATTGAGAATTAATTGAGAATTAATTCTGTTGGGGAATGCCGTTGCTGGTGATCTTGCTTGTGATCTGCATGCCGTTGTTCTTGATCTGCTCATCTTCTTTAATATCTTCTTTACCCCCCCTCAAGCGTAACGGAGCAACGCGAAGATTAAGCTTGGACTTAAGAAGACAAAACCGATCACGACTCAAGCCCTTGGTGAAGATGTCGGCAAGCTGATGAGCAGACGGAACATAGATAGGGTGGAGAGCTTTTTGAGCAACTAATTCGCGAACAAAGTGGTAGTCAATCTCAATGTGGCGGGTGCGAGCATGGAAGATGGGATTAGCAGCCATGTGAATAGCTGAGATATTATCAACATAAATGCACGGGGCAGTTTGGAGAGGAATACCAAGTTCGTGAAATAAGAATCCAAACCAGCGAATTTCAGCAGCCGTGTGGGCAAGTGCCCGATATTCAGCTTCCGTGCTGGAGCGAGAAACAGTGGACTGTTTCTTGGCAGTCCAGGTGAGGAGATTGGGGCCGAAGAATATACATGCACCTGTAGTGGAGCGGCGGTCATCTACAGAACCAGCCCAATCAGCATCCGAAAAGCTGCGTAGACTGAAGTCATCAGATTGGTGGAAGATAAGGCCTTGATCAATTGTACCCTTAATGTACCGAAGAATACGCTTGACAGCCTGAAGATGTGATGAGCGGGGGTTGTGCATGAACTGACAAACTTGATTGACGGCAAATGAGATGTCAGGGCGTGAGAGGGTAAGATATTGGAGGCCACCTACCATGCTTCGATAAAGAGAAGGATCAGATAAGGGATCCCCATCCAAACACGATAGGCGGGTATCAGAAGATAATGGCGTGGGGCATGGTTTACACTCGGCCATATTAAACCGTTTTAATAGGTCAACTGCATAGCGAGTTTGAGAAAGAAATAGATGGTCAACAAACCGAGTGATTTCCAGACCAAGGAAGAAATTGAGTTCACCCAGTCGGCGACTGTCAAATGTGGCGCATAGTTGATCTAGGAAGTGGTGGACGCGTTGTAAGTCAGACCCAGTAACGATGATGTCATCCACATAGACAAGCACATAAACCTTGCAGGAGGCGGAGCGATGTATGAACAAGGATGCATCGGATTGACTGTGGGAGAATCCTTGGGCGAGGAGAAAGGCACTAAGACGTTGGAACCAGGCTCGAGGGGCCTGTTTAAGGCCGTAAAGGGCCTTATGAAGTTGACAGACAGCCTGAGGGTGTGAGGAATCATGAAATCCAGGAGGTTGTTTCATGTAGACAGCTTCTTGCAAATTGCCATTGAGGAAAGCATTTCGAACATCAAGCTGTTGAAGGGACCAATTAGATGACACAGCGAGAGAGAGGATAGTGCGAATGGTAGCTGGTTTCACTACCGGGCTGAAGGTTTCTTCATAATCAAACCCTTCCTGTTGATTGAAGCCTTTGGCTACAAGGCGGGCCTTTAGCGGTCAACGGAGCCATCTGCTTTGCGTTTGACTTTGAATACCCATTTGCAGCCGACAATGTTCATGTGCGAGGAGGCGGGAACAAGAGACCATGTTTGATTTTTCATGAGGGCATCATATTCATCCTGCATAGCAGCTTGCCAGTGGCTATATTTAGAAGCTTGAGTAAAGCTTGTTGGTTCAAGGGTCATGGGATCGGAACACTCGGCAGAGAGAGCATGAGGTAGTGGGTGCGGGGTGGTGTGAGAGTAGAGCGGTTGGGGTGCAGGGCCAAAGGGGATGATGGTTTTAAGACTCTTGAATTTTTGGGGAGGGTTCGGTGTATCTGGTGAGTTAGGGAGGAGGGATGGGTCAATGGGGGAAGAAGTGGGTGTTGGCAAAGGGGAGGTTGGGAGGGTGTGGTGTTCAGTGGAGGGGGCCTCATTTATGGTTATGGGGGAGAGAGGTGATGTGGATGAAGATTGTGTGGGGCAAGTTGTTGAGGGGGTGAGTGGAGTTTGGGGTGAGTGGGCAGGTGTATCTTGGGTAGTGACCAAAGGGGAGTTAAGGGTAGTGGGGACAGATGGAGTGACTAATGAAGGGTCAAGGATTTTAGGGGCAGAGTGGGATGGTGTTGTTGTCTCTAGGAGTGGTGATGGCCCAATATCCATATGACGGGTAGGTGTGGGTTGAGCAGTTGGTGGGAGCTGCGGTTGCTGGTAGGGGAAACTTGCTTCATCAAAGACCACATTCCGAGAGATATAAACCCGACCTGAAATAGGATCAAGACAGCGGTAACCTTTATAGTGATCATCATAACCAATAAAAATACATGGAATAGATTTAAAGGATAATTTGTGTTGATTATATGGGACCATGTGGGGGAAGCAAGCACAGCCAAAGCTTTTGAGGAAGGTGTAATCTGGTGGTCGCTGAAGTAATTTCTCATAAGGGGAGATGTGATCCAGCTTAGGAGTTGGAAGGCGATTAATGAGAAAAACGGCCGTGGTAAAGGCTTCAACCCAAAAGCTATGGGGCAATCGAGATTGGGCTAGTAAGCAAAGTCCCATTGCAACAATATGTCTATGTTTCCTTTCTACCACTCCATTTTGTTGGGGAGTGTAAGGACAAGAGATCTGATGAGAAATGCCATGATTACTTAGGAATGTCAAGAATAATTTGCTTGTAAATTCTCCTCCACCATCAATCTGCAATTGTTTGATGTGAGAGCTAAAACGGTTTTCCACCAATTTTTTGAAGTTAATAAAAGTAGTAAAAACATCTGATTTCTTGGACAATGGATATATCCAAGTGAATCGAGTATGATCATCAACAATAGATAAATAATAACGATAACCGAAATTCGAAGATATTGGTGCAGGACCCCATAAATCAAGATGTAAGAGTGCTAAAGGTGATTGAGCATGAAATTGTCTGTCTTCAAAAGGTAATCGGCATGATTTTCCCAACGGACAAATATGACAATTTTTATTTGAGACAGGTGTACCATTAAGTGGTAAGTGGTACTTATTCACTAATGTAGTAAAGACTGAATAAGACGGGTGTCCAAGTCTAGCGTGCCAGACGTCTTGAGTTGTACGCTTTCCATAGCAAGCAATCCGACAAGCAATGGCGGAAGATGTGTGGATATAGTAGAGGCCATCGTAACTATTGCCAGTAAGCAGTACCTTCCCCGTTTTGTTGTCCTTCACAGAAAAACCATTAGCATCCATTTTAAAATAACAATCATTATCAGCGCAAAAACGACGTATAGAAATTAAATTTTTGCGAATAGCAGGTACACATAAAATTTCATTTAGATGTAGAGGTTTTTCTATCCCAGTTAAATTTGTTTTTCCAATGTGAGTTATTGCTAGCTGATTACCATTGCCAACAATAATTTTATCTGTACCTGTATATGGACGGACATCAGGGAGAGAGGAGGGATTAGCTGTCATGTGGTGAGTGGCACCCGAATCAAGGCACCAATTGAGTTGTGCCACGTCAGCAGTGAGAGAGGCTGAGGTGGCAGCGTTCTCTGCCACGTAGGCATGAGGCTGCCTCTCGGGACAAAAACGAGCTATATGCCCTGCCTTGTCACACCGAAAACACACGACGCCGTTTTGAAGAAACTTTGAGGAGCTGCTCTGCGGCGTTGGGAGCAGAGGGGGACGACCGTCCGAGAGAGTTGGGTGAGACGGTATGGTGGTGGACTGTGATGCACGGTGCTGAGAGTGTTGATTTGGGGGCCATTCACGGTGGTGAGGGTGTTGATTTGAGGGCCATTCACGGTGTTGGGGGTGCTGATTTGGGGGCCAATTCTTTTGGGTCTGTTCCCATTGCCCTGTTCGTCTTGGCCCTCGTCCTTGATTCCAGTTTCTTCCACGATTTCTCCCAAAATTGGTGTGAGTATGGCTGGGCAATTTGGAATTGAAGTTGTGTTCATTGGGCACACGGTCAGCCGCCATAGCCACACCTGTGGTCAAGGTAAGAGACATGCGTTTCTGCAGGTGTTCCTCTCTTAGGGCTAGATCATAAAACTGATCGAAGTTGATGTTGGGGTGCAGGTGAAGCGTCGTGGCCAATTCTTTGTATTCCAGCCCCAGTCCATCCAAAACGTAGCTGATGAATTCATCATCGTCCATTGTAGCACCAGATTGTATGAGGGAATCAACAAGTGATTTGGCGTAATTGAGGTAATCGGCCACTGTTGTGTCATTGTCTTTCTTGAGTGTGCGAATTTGGTCTCTCAGAATTCTTATGCGTGTACTGGCTAGTGGTGACAGGCGCTTGGTCAACATTTTCCAAGCTTGATTGGCAGTGGTGCATGGGATGAGAAGTGTCTTTATGGAGGATGAGGAAGTCGCTTTGATCCAACTCAGGACCAGTTTGTCCTTTGCAAATTCTGGGTGCACAGAACCATCTTCTTGCATTCTTGGTGGTTCTGTGTCATTGTTGATGACTGCTGTGAGGCCATGCATCTCCAGTATGTCCTCAAACTGTGATTTCCAACTTGCATAGTTGGTGCGGTCCATTGGAACCGTGAACAGAGATGAGATGTTGAAGGAGGTGGGTAAGTGATAGGATGAGGATGAAGGTGAGGAAAGTTTTGACATTTCAGAAATTAATTTTGATATATCAATGTTACTTGATTCTCCTGATTTGGGTGTTTCTGCCATTGTTTTGTCTAGGATCGAAGGGTGAGGGTTAGCTCAAGATTGCTCTGATACCATAAAGGATTTCAAGAATTAAAGAGAAGAACAAGGGACGAGATGAGAATTGAGAAAGAGTTCTGCACACAATTGTCACTGCAGACTTGATTTTATTATTGAAGATTGCTGTATATATATTGATACATCTGTTAAAGCTATTTACAGAATATAGCTATATAAGGTAAGTACATTTAATTCTGTATATTACAATTGATTGAGAATTAATTGAGAATTAATTCTGTTGGGGAATGCCGTTGCTGGTGATCTTGCTTGTGATCTGCATGCCGTTGTTCTTGATCTGCTCATCTTCTTTAATATCTTCTTTACTATTCTCCCGGCTTCCAGATCCGCTCTTCAGTCCATGGAGATGAGGTCACACATAGAAAGTTTGAATTTCGCTCTCGAACAAGGATTTGAGTTGCAGTGAGCTGCAAATGATTTCTTCTGTGACGAACGTAAACATTGTGGTGGCAATGCGGATACAGTACCAACCCAAGCAAATTCACTTGCTATTGACAAGATCGGCCTTATGCAACAACAGCTTTTGAGAAAGGCATGTGCTTTCCCCATTATAAAAAAAAAAAATGGTCTTAAATGATTATATTAAGTGATCTTATGGAAATTTTAGGCCCTAAATTGGTTAGATCGTTTTTCATACACTGCCAAATTCAGAAATGGTTATGCCATATCGGTTATGTTTTCTCTGCAGTTTCAGATTGACCAGCACATTATCACTTCTTACATTTTCTATCAGTGCGAGAGAAACTTCAGGAGTACTTCATTCTTGATGATGTATGGCCCTTTTTGTTAATTAACATGGTCTTGGATGTTATCTGTAAATGAAAATAAAATATTGGATGAGATGTCCATAAAAATGGATGTCTTCACTTGCAAGTAACTAAGATCAAGTTTTAAGAGATTGGTTTGTTTTTAATTCTCTTTAATACTTCAAAATTTATCGAATTACTTATTTAGCAGAAATTCATGATTTTTTCTTCTTGTCAATGTTTGGGCTGTAGAATAAAAATGAATAGCTCCCTCCTTTAGCCTCACAAATTTCGGGTACGAAGGGGATGTTTTATCTACTATTAATCAAATGGAACCTGCAATTTCTTCATTTTCTTTTAGGATCTTACTGTCCTTGTTTTTTAAGAGATAAAAAGATATATCTCATAGATGATTCAGATACCAACAATCTCAGTTATTAATGTTTTTGTCACTGGATCTTCAGAGATTAGTCTGGCACATGAGATTGTTAGAGGTAATACAACCATCAAATACCTTTCTTACAGTAGCGAAATATACTTTCCAGATTCTATATATGAACATCTTGAATCAGGTGAGGTTTCTGCTTTTCATGGAGTTATAACAGATGAAGAGGATGGGGAAGTAAGAAGGATGGTTATGGTAGGTCTGTGATTCGTTCAAACAATCCATCAATGACAAAAGTGGTGGAGATGCTGGAAGGTAGTCTTCAATTCCTGAAAACTCCACCAAAGCCTTTCCTATATTCTCCTACAAGATCACCTGAAATGCAAATTTACTCAACATTTTCATAAGTAGATAGAGGATCTCTGTAATAGATAGATACATGTTCAAACTGTAACAATCTGCTTGATTTCCCACGATATTGTGTACCTGTAGTTATTCCTATTCTTAAATTTTAATCTTCAGAAATTGTGATCTAGGACTACTCAACGTTTTAATGTCCTTTCTTTTCTAGTTTTAAATCATAGATGAAGACAGAGAGCTTAAGCTTTACAGTATTTAAGAATATTACAGAACTCGAAAATATAAGAAATTCTTACTATGATCCAGCACCTGAAAAATTGGAGCGCGCAAGATAGCATTTCTAAACTAGAGCATCTATAAACAAAAGAGGATAGTAGGGGTGGCACAACCAGAGAGATAAATAGTGGCAGCAAAAAATAGAAGAACACCAGAGTTAATATATTCAGCAGAAGCAGAAGGCAACACATAAGGTTTTTATGATTATGATAAGCTTCAAATCAGCATCATTTGCCTGATGTTTCTCATTGTACAAGTTTTTATTTGTCATGTGGAGAAAATAATTCTTGTGGTATATGCATAAATAACATAAGTTTTCTATTTTCCTTGTAATTTGCTATGATCGAACTGGAAAAAGACTGGCTTTTATATATATATATATATATATATATATATATATATATATATTGTCAACTCAGAATAGGATCAAAATAACTAAATATAACGCTGTTTACGTCATTGACATTACTACATAGAAGTTGAGTAAATTATTTCCTAGAATGCCACATTTGCTTCTTTATTTTTACTGGTAAATGGTAAGAATGACAAAGATTATGTCAGTGCATATGGTGATTTGTGTCATTATGTATTTTGTCTGAATTCGTTATACGTGAAAATTGGATATGAGTAGTTAATTAAACTTGAATTTTTATTGTTTGGGAATTGTAGGAAAAGCATTCGGAAAGAATCATGACTTCTTAGGAGGTTAGATAACAAGAATTAGGGTAAGAGATTGACACTCTCTTTTCATTTTTAATTGTTTATATATACTCTTTTAATTGTTAGAATTGCAATAGTAATTAATTCTTTAGTGTATTATTGTTTTTATTGTTAATGAACTAGTTTTAGTTCATGTTTGTATAAACGACATAATTTATGATGTCATAAAAAATCGTATTCAATTTGGGTTTTTAATGGTTACGTCTTGGGTTCAAGTATCTAAATCTTTACGTGGGCATTTATAATTAGGCTTCGTAGTCCTTGTAAAATAAGCCTCCTATTAAAATAGAAAACCTTGTGATGCTTAAATTGGTAAATTATTGGTGGGAAATAATATACAAGAAAGAAAAGGAGAATTGAGAGCATATGGAATTTATTTGTGATTGTTTAATGGAGTTATGTTTTATCTTGTGTGTTTACATAGTCACATAAGGTATTTATAAACATTGATCATATGAACTTACCATATAGAGAGTGAAGTAATGATTGAGAATAATTGATTTCAATTTTAGATAACTTGAAAAGAGGAGTTGTTTGTTGTTGTGCCATTAGTGGCACTCAAGGGTGATTGATGCTCATGGTTGGCATCCTTTGAGAAAAATATTAGCACGAGATAAATAGTAATAAGAGAGTGGGTGTCCTGCAAAAAGACATATCAAGGGATGTAGTTATAGACAAGAAAGATAAAGTACACTAACAAGTCGTGTGTAAACATAGAAGGGTGCACTGTTACATTAAGTTTTTTGGTGATAGTAATTATATATTATGATGTTTTTCAATCGTATTATTTGCATGGGATTGCATTCATAACCAAAATATTTCAGACAAAGTCCCATTTGAGAGCCTAGAAGAATAGGCATTTCAGTCATTTGGGTATTGACCTTTTTTATGTAAAAGAAAACATTGTAAGCAATTAAAAGCTTAAAAGTATAGGGTACAATCAAACAAATTGGAAAATCTAAGGATGCAATTAAAGTCTGAAAAATCCAAAATTATAAAATTTTAATTTTTAGGAATTAGTCAAAACAAAATTGTTTTACAAAGACTATACATCTTTTTCTTTGAAGGTAGCACATTTTCAAGCAGTTGAATATGACATTTCTAGCCAATAAAGAAGTTGAAACTACCATTATTTAACTTAAAACACTCCCTCTACAACCTCATTACCTTCAAATCAAACAATTATGTCCTATATTCACTATTAATCATCCAACATCATGTCCCTAATTAACATCCACTGCCTATTCAAGAAAATGTTAATTAAGTTGGCAACTTCAAGCAATTAAATAGAGTTATAAACTTCTAAATCAAGCAAGAAAGGATCTGAAATAACAGCACACACACCCTCTATTAAGTAAAAGTTATCTCAAGAACGATGATGTTGGAGGCAGCGAGGCCACGAAATTGACCAATCCAGTCAGCCTTTACTAAGACACCTACCTCTATAAAACCACCTAACCACCTCCCATGTTCAAACTGAGAAATTTAGAAGACTCTTATCAAAGGCTAAAAACCATTTTCTCGATATCAAAAAGGGTAAAAAAACTTTCCTTTGATCCCAAGTTCACACAAACCATTGAAACCCAAAACAAGAGATCTTGGGTAAAACCAGTAAGGTTTTAGTTTGTAAGAAACCTAATAAACTCTTATGGAACTTCTTCTTTAGCCTATAAATAGAAGAGGTAATCATAGATGAAAGCAGGGAAAGAATATGAGATTAGTGCTTGATTTTAAAGAAGAGCACATCTAATCCCTCGAAATTGCAAAACTAAGAAGGTATACCTTTAGAAAGTGAGAATATAAGGCCAAAAGATTTGACCTTCCTACAACTTTGGTAAGTAAAACATTATTAAGAAGCTTGATAACAAAATGTTTTTTGACAAACAAAGACATCAACATGGTGGTAAAAGATGGTTAAATGATCAATCAAAGGTTTTTCTAAATAAGAAAAAAGATGGTCTAACAAAGCAAATAAAAAATAAAAGTGATCCTAGGCTGCTAAAAAATCTCTCAAACATATTTTTGAGCCTAATATATCTGGTTTCTTTGATAACCTTCGAACCTAGGCTTCATTACATATGTTGAAAAATTCCATTATGATCTAGTGAATGCAAACAAAAGATGATAAATAAAGCTCTTAAATATAAAGAATCATATACAAGAGTAGTGATGAAATGAATAACTTTGTTTTCTTCTACATGCCTTAAAAATCACAAGTCTCAACTCAAATATTAGAACAAACACGAAATGGACCACATCCTCAATTCACCACCATGAAAAAATTCCTTTCAAGATTTCAAGGTTTGCAAGAAACCTTGTTAATTGAAATAATACTAAGAATCTTCAAGTCTTTAAAAGACAAGGTCAATTTTTTAAAAAAAAACTCTTTTTTGATAAAAATGTCCTAAATAACCAAAGTGTGACACAAAGATGAGAAAATAGACCAATTATTGAAATGGAAAGGTTACCTGAGAAAATAGACCACTAATTTTAAATAGGCATGTCTCCTACAAAAACATACTAACTTTTTTATATAAAAGGTTGGTCGCCCAAAAAAATATACCAAGTTTTGAAATTGTTAGGTCACCCGAGAAAATACAACAATTTTTAAAATAGGTAGGTCCCCCAAGAAAATATACCAAGTTTTTAAATTTTTAGGTCACCCGAGAAAATACAACATTTTTTAAAATAGGTAGGTCGCCCAAGAAAATAGATTGATTTTCTAAATGGGCAGGTCATGCGAGAAAATAAAACAATTTTTGAAATGGGTAGGTCAATCCAAAAAATAGAATGGGCAATTCTCTTATGAAAATATATTAGTTTTTGAAAAGAGCAGGTCGTTTGAGAAAATACACCAGTATTTGAAATGAGTGGGATGCCTAAGAAAACAAACTAGATTTTTTAGAAGGACGATTCACTTAATAATGAAACAATTTTCTTTTAAACCTTTTGATGATTAGGTCACCTAAAAAGTTAGCTGAATATTTTTTTTCCTTGCAAAGCTCACTGCATAAAATCTTGATAAGATTTTGCATTGTATAATTTGAAAAGAGAGGACATCTATTATTACCTGAAAAACAAATTAGTGTATGATTTAATTTGAAAAGCATCAATTGAAGGTTTAATTGCAAAATATGATATTTTTGGAGAATTGAAAGAAATCAAAGTTTGGAAAGCCAAATTGGTGAAATTAGGGATTTAATTGCATGAAATTTGAAGTTTAATTAGCAGTTAAGGACTTAATGAAGCAATTCCAAAACCAAAGACCAATTCCAAAGTGTGACTTTAAGGAATGGAAATAATGAAATTAAGGACCTCATTGAAGAAAATTGAAAATTTATAACAGATTGGAACTAAATCAAACAAATCAAAAATCAAAGACTTAAGTGGAAAAGGAGCTCAAACATAAGGCCAAAATTTGATGTTAGTAGAGTGTGCAAGCAATTCAAAGTTTAATAGTGATTTAGGGTACAATTAAACAAACTGGAAAAGGTATAAGGATGTAGTTTAAGTTTGAAAAATGAAAATTATAAAACCCTAATATTTAGGGATTAATAAAAATGACATTACTTTACAAGTATTGTACAACCTCTTTGATTTTAGCTAATTAGGGAGGCATCTTCAGACGGTCAAATGTGATACTTTCGACCACCCTGAAGACTGCAAACCACCACCATGCAACTCAAAAACACTCCTTATACAACCCTATTACATTTAAATCAAATGAATATATCTCGTATTTGCAATTAATCATCTCAACATCTTGTCTTTGATCAACCTTCATTATCTATTGAAGAAAATACTTAACAGGTTGGCATCTCCAAACAATTAAATATGGAGCTACAGACCTCCAAATACAACAAGAAAAGATCCAATAAAAAGATTTGCACAAGTGGTCTCAGACAATGATGACATTTAACCCACTACAAAGAGGCCACAAAAATGACTTACCTGATCAATCATGACCGAGACACCCCATTTGCACAAAATCATCTAAGTACCTCTCGTGTTTACTTTTAAAAATCATCCATATGGCTCTTATCAAAGGCTAAAAATCATTCTCTCAAGATTAAAAGGGTAAAAACACTTTTTTTTTATCTGAAGTTTTTTACAAAACAATTTGAACCCAAAACAAGAAAACGTAGGTAAAACCAACAAGGTTTTAGTTTGTTAGAACCCTATCAAACTCTTATAGAACTTCTTGTTTAACCTATAAATAGGAGAGGTAATCAGAGGGGGAAATGGATCTTAGATTAGTGTTGATTTTGGAGAACACATCCAATCCTTTACAACTGCAAAGATGAGAAGGTATACCTTTATAAACCTTAAAGGTGGAGTCCATGTGGCGTGCCTAATTGTTTCAGTTCCTTGTTTCAGTACAAAATTTTAGTATCTTTTATTTTTTGTTTTAGCATGTTATTATTGTTTAACTTATAATTTGTTCCTTGTGGCATATAGTTTGTTCATGTTTTAATGCTTAATTCATGCATATTGTTTGGCCTTTAAAGTATGTTTAGTATTAAAAAGTGGAAGATGCTAGTTATATACCCTAATTTGGTTAAGCATGCATTATGTTTTAGTTAAAAATATGGTTTTGAAGCATGATTTTTTTAAAAAACTAAAAAGAGCTGGGTGAAAGGTCTAAAAAACATGTTTTAGATTTTGGTATAATTGCTGCATTTCTGGGTTTTTTTAGGCAAACCTGGGCAGTGTTATTGATGATCATCTAAAGAACATTGTCTTAAGTGGTAGTTTCAAGCATTGTTTTGGTCCAATTTTGGTATTTTCATGTTTATACATCTTTGTTAATAGATAATCTAGTTTTTTTTTTGCATTAATAACAGTGGTTTCAGGATTTTAATATGAAGAACCAAAACTTATTCCTATCAAATCATGGAGTTTTTGTATTAATCAAAATCAATAAAATTTGAATTCTTAATGTATGCTTGACTGTGAATAATTTTTGGGAACTAATCTGATTTAGCATTTATGTTTTTGTGATTCATATTGAATATGTTTCGTGCTCTTTATTTTATATATGTTTGATCCGTTTTAATTTGAAAAGTTTTAAGTTTTTATGTTTATGTCAAATTTAATTTGTTTTGTTTTTTATTTGTATTTTTATTAACCTTACCAAGTTAACATAGTGGATTCGATCTGGTTGAGTCAACTAATCTAATTAAGTTGACTTAGTTGAGTCAATCCAGTCGAATGGACTTAGTTGAGTTAACCTAGTCGAGTTGACCTAGTATTAAAGGTTTGTTTGACTCTTTTATTTTTTGTTAGTTTGTTTTTTTTTGGCTTAGAGGTTTGTTTGGCAAACGCTCTCTTTAACCCTTTTGGACAGATTTTTAGTTAAAAATGATTTTTTCAACTTTACTATATAAAAAAGAATTATTTTTGAAAATAAATGTCTCTTGTGTGTTGCATATTATCAAATGTCTCAAAATTAAATTATATTTTAATCAAAAATAAGTTTTATTTAGGTTTTGCAAATGCCTTGAGATATTATTGATAACAAGTTCATTAAATCTCCAAGAATTTGATCATCATTTCAAAAAAATAATCAATTTTTTCTTAATTCATGACGATTAACGGTAAATCATAATATAAATATTGGATATACAAGTAGAGCGATATCTAAAATATCAGTAATTGACAAAAAAAATTACGAGTATATAATCCCGATGCCTTGACAGTAAACATGCTTACAGCCACAACGACATTCCATTCCTCCACTTTTTTTTTTATCATCAATTAGCAAGAAATCTAAGAATGCATGTTTTAACCCTCAACGTAATGCCCAGTTTGAACCATTAGATTAAAAACTGTTAAGCCAATAGTTTATTTGAAAATCTACATTATACGAATTCTGAGAAGCTGTTTGGGACAACTTTTGAACCTGCGTTTCCAAAAAATTCAAATATTTTTTTCATTTTAAATGAATATGTTTTGGTGTTTTTAGATCATTTTGATGTGCTGATATCAAAAATGATTTTTAAAAAATAAAAAAATATCATTTTGATATATTTCGGCACGAAAAGCACTTTGAAAAGCTACAGCAACAGTTGTCCCAAACAGGCCCTGAAAATTCGGCCTTATAGCAGCACATAACGATGGCAAGGAGTGAGAGTATAATTATGGTTATTTTTTAAAATATTTTTTATTTAGAAATGTATTAAAAATTATATTTTTTATTTTTGAAATTATTTTTGATATTAACACATGAAAATATCCAAAAATATCAAAAAATTAATTTAATATGAAAAATAAAAATAATTTTTTTTGGAATTGTTTCAAACAACAAACAAGTCTCAATCTGAGATGGTCGATTGAATTAAATAACTAATAAACTAGACATCAATTTTAGTTGGGTTTTATAAAAGACTTTGCAAGCAAATGAACTGTAGAGAGCATCTTGACCCGATAAGGTTTAAAAGTTAAATTATATTTATTGAATTAATATTATTATTATTATATCCCACTCTCCACTTATTTTTAACCGGGCCCCACATTCTTAAATTCACTTCCCGGTCTTTTGTCTTGGTCAACCTTTCATGGGAAAATCTCTCTCTCTCTTGTCTATTTTTTCAATTTATTTTTTGGCATCTCTCGATTTTGTTTTGTGAACCAATGGTGGGTTACGGGTTATTATAATGAGCGTTCGTCTTTGCCTTGACAAATTCTCTCTACAGAAACCTCTACTATTATTCTTCTTCTCTGCATCAAACTGACCCCATCTGTTCCAGCTTTCAGCTCTCAAAGCAATCCACAGATTAGGGTTCCAAAGATGAATGGAGAAAACACTAGCTCAAGCAATTCGATATGTAATTCACCAGCACCACCGCCATCATCTTTGGCCACTACCATTACCAATAAGCTCAACAAACAAAACCCACTTCAGCAAAACTCAAGAAAGGCCAGAGACTGCAGCGAGCACCCAGTTTATACGGGTGTTAGAAGGCGAGCCTGGGGTAAATGGGTGTCCGAAATCCGCCAGCCTCGTAAGAAATCACGTATTTGGCTCGGAACATTCCCTACGCCAGAAATGGCAGCGCGTGCCCACGACGTGGCAGCGCTGAGTATCAAAGGTGACTCTGCCATATTAAACTTTCCAGAACTTGCTGACTCATTGCCACGGCCAGTGTCGGCTATGCCACGTGACATTCAGTCAGCCGCGGCGAAAGCTGCTGCCATGGTCGAGTTTAACTCATCATCACCATCCTCATCACTGTCGTCGTCATCGGTAACGGTGTCTGAAGATGTGGAAAAATCCGAGGAAGAGTTCTTGAGTGAAATTGTGGAGTTACCGAATATAGAAGGGAGCTTTGATTCTACTGATCAGTCACAAACTGAGTTTATGTTGCTTGACTCGGTCGATGGCCATCGATGGGTGTATCCACCTTTAGACTTATGTGGAGACTTTTCTGATTACTTGTTGGACCTGGAGAGCTTGATTTGAGCAACTTTGCAGGGTCTGTACTGAGTTGATGACTGATTAAATGGGTGGTGTGCTCGCTTTTTATTTTTATTTTTTCAATTTATATAAAAAAATGCTTTGCAGACTGGTCCCTATTTTATCACTGTAATATGATCGATACCATGTAGGTGTTTAATTTCTTTCTAGATGCTTTAATTGATTACTTCAACTACAAATTCTTCTGTATCTTGTGATTCCACTACCAGAATATTGCATGTGTTTAACCGTTGGGAAAAAACTATTAGAGAATTACAATTAAGATTGATTGAATATTTAGTTTAGTCCATCGGTCATTAAAATCTTGTCAGTATTTATTTAATATTAAAAATATATTAAAATAAACAATACAAAAAATTACAAAAAGAATTAAAATAAATAAAAGTTAAATTTTTATTACTGATTTAAAAAATATTATTGAATATAATTTATCTAGACAGAAGCTAAAAGAGGAGGCAAAGGCAGATCTTTGCTAATTTAAGGAGGGCAACAAGGTTGACCACATGTTAGGGGTGAACAAAAGAACCAAAGAACTGATAAATTGAGAAGAAAAAAAAACTAACTGAGAAAAAATCAAACCATTAAAAAACCCATTTAGATTGTTGGCTTGATCCTGATGCAATCGACCCGAAGAAAAAAAAGAGTTAGAAATTGCTTTTAAAAAATAATAACTTGAAATCTTATCCATTCAAGTTAATTAATTATTTTAGAGAAATGATTTTCAATAATGTTTCTCTCTAGTAATTGCAAAGTAAAATTTCTCCATCCAAATTATTTTAGAGAAATAAATTGACACTTGAAATATAGGATAGTCCTTCATGCTCATCAAAATTTCATGACAATTAGGGAACTTACTTTGTTAAAGAAGGTTAAGGGAGGATCTAATAAATCAAGAACTACAAGGAGCGAGAAATTAAAATCATTATATACTATAATTTTCTATTTAACTTGTACAAATTTACAAACGTACGTCACAATAAAGATTAAAAACACAAACATTGAAGCACTATTTTAAGACTATTTTCTAAAAAAAGAAAAAATAAATAAGTCTTCAGTAATATTTCCATAAAGACAACCTAAATATTAACAATAAAGAAAAGAAAAAAGCATGAGATTTACCTGGTGCGAGGTTGAAGACTTCTCGCTTGTTTGACTTTGAGGATGGAGGGGGGAAGAAATAGATAAAGAGTGGACGTGAAGGGAGATGGGAATAAAATAAGAGAGGACGTGAAGGGAGTAGGGGGGTAAAGAAAGTGACAGAGTGATTGAGATAGGATAGAGGAAAACGACAACGTTGCTCTTCTAAAATTAGGAATTTTTTTAAACTCTTTTAAGTACTTAATCTCCCAATAATTATGTTGGTTTTTTATTTTTATCAATTATTTATCTATATAAATCAATAAATTTTCTCCAATATTGTATTTCATATCTGTAAATAATTATGTAAGGAACATAAAGTCATCTACTATTATTTTTGAATTAGATAATACGTAGTTAATAAAACTTTCAATCATATTACAATAATTCATCTTGTATAACTCTCTTGTGTGAAACTCGATACATTCAAAAACATTCATTACATATATAAAACTTGTATAGAATATTGGTGACAACATGAATTAATTAATAATATAAACTAAACAATATGTATCATTGGTTGAATTTAAAATTATTCAATTTATTTTAATTGTAACCTATAATGCTTATCAATTTTCTCTAAAATTTCATATTCTTCTAAATTTACCTAAATTTTGAATTAACAATAAAATTGATAAAATGCGAAATATGCCCATTAAATAACTCATCATTTATTTCATTAAAAAATATATATATATATATATATATATATAAGTTACAAAATAAAACTCAACTTCCTCAAATAAATATTTTATCAGGTTTATTGGATGTGAAATGGAATATAAAATTTGTCGTCGATTATATAATTAATTCGTTCTAATGGAAATATTTAATTATAACTTGGTCCACTAATATGATTTCAAAGACCTTATATGTTTTTTTAATCCTTTAATAATTTTTATATACATAGTAATTTAAAACATATGACATGACATGTGAAGTTAATCTTTCTTAATCTGTGCAAAGTCAAATGAGACTAAAATTTTGCCACCGAGGGAGTAAAATATGTTTTGCAGTTATTCATTATTACTTTAGAATAAAAACTTATTATATACTGAGAAATGAGGGTCGATAAAATTAATTCGACTAATGACATCATGTGTTTTTTATACGTTTTACTAATCCAATGAAATTTGAGTCTCTTTTAGGGTTTGGTGCGTGCGCGTTCCAATTTTCTGCTTCTTCTACTTCTTTTTTTTCTTTTTTACTTTAATAGAATTATACCTACTCCTTTTGGTATCCAATGAAAAACCTAGATCTAGAATTATTTCTTTACTAGATTTCTTTTTCTTTTTTATCTTATCTGTTCAGTTTATTGGGTTTTCTAGACTTAATCTTTGTTGATTTTATATGTTGTATCTTCTCGCCCTCTAATGGGTCTTCTATACTGCAAAGGAAGTTTCATAGATTGCGATTTTTAATAACTTTCGGTTCCTTTGGCTAAAAAAAAGTATGTATTAGTGAATTGTTGCAAAATAAGTGTTCATTGCTCAACTACTTTTAAAATATTACTAATTTTTTTGGATTTCAAGTTGTTAAAACTTTGGTTAGAAAGGAGTGTTGCGGTAATGACTAGAGTTATCCTCGCATCCTGTATTAAGCATTGATTATGATCTAAAATGCCAAAAACAAGTTCTAGAAAGAAAAAAAATGATGGATTTTTAATCATTTTTTCACATATGACACCAAATGTTAGAATAATATAAATCATATTCTAGGACCTCACCTATAAGCTTGAGCTTTTAGGTGAGATGGTTCCTTAACATGGTATTAGAGCCTTATTGACCCAGCTGTCTTGAGTTCGAATCTAACCACCCCCATTCTATTTGATCAAAATCAAATACAAGGCAGTGTGGGCCTGTGTGCAAGTTTCAAGCCCAAAGAGCTTTCACTTGAGGGGGTGTGTTAGAGAATAATATAAATCATATTCTGGGGCCTCACCTATAAGCTTGAGCTTTTAGGTGAGATGGTTCCTTAACCCCAAATAATAATATGTGACCACTACACCCACATATGATAGGCCTCCCAAAAGATAATGTCCCATTAGAGTCACATAGTGAGTTTTGTCCTGAAAATATGCTTCTTGGTGAGAGAGGGAACCTTGTGTTTATTGACGACCAAGACCCTCATCTTCTAACTGATGTTTGATAGTGGTATTATCATAGCCTCCTAGACGAGGAGTTTGGGTAGTTGTATATGACTGATATTTCTGCAAACATTATTAATAATGATGTGTACCCACACCCGCACATGAAAAATATATCATTCCACTAGAATCATATAATGGATTTTGTCAACAAAAAACATCTTTTGGAGGGAGAAGTTGAACCATGTGTTTACAAGTGATCAAGATATCAAATAGAATAATCTAAATATATTTTATTTTTTGTCAATAGCTTTTAGCTAAAACTAGCATCGCTTTCCTTTTCAAAAACATCTTAGGTTCAATCCCTTTTAAGAAAAAAAGATTTAATTTTTATCAATTTCCTTGAATAAGATTTCAAATATGGTGACAATATATATATATATTCATGGGAACGAAATGATATTAACAATTATCATTCGATCTTCATATCAATTTATCTTTCAGAAGTCACCTCACCTCAAATCCAAACGATTTGTTCGAAATTTATCTCTCCAATAGTTCATGATATCGAGCATGTAGCGTGGCATGCTCATATTCCGCATGTAGAGCATGTTGAATTTTCATCATGAAATTGAGATGCGCACCAAATTCCTTTCGGGAGGATAATAAATGGCGATTAATTAGAGTTAGTTGAGGTATCACAAGTAAAATAAATGAATATTATTTATTTTCTCTTACAATCTTTCGAAATCATTGAAAACCCACTGCCAGCGACGTGTGTTCTTGAAGCTTTTGGAAATTAAGAAAAGTGTTGTTAACGATTATGCTGAAAAACTTTTAATTTTTAATTTAAATCACTTTTCCCATGTATATATTTCAAAAAAATACATGACATGTTATTTTATAGCGTGATTAAAGTTGTTTTTTAAAATATATTTTGTTTATAAATACATCAAAATAATTAAAATCATGCTAATAAAATCTCTTTTTCACTATATTATATATGCGAAAATATTATATATGCTGGAAAATTAGATTTATAACTGGAATAAAATAAAGAAAACGCTACACCACACCTGAAAAAAGAACTTGAGCTAATAATAAATGCACGCCAACTGAAGTAACCCATCAGCAGCATATCGTCAACCACACTATAAGTTTAATATGTTAGATCACATGTCGAGATCATGAATTCTAGCCCTAAGATCTGGATGGTTTTACTTTTGGGAGACATTTGAAACATTATAGGGCAAATTGTTAACGTTTGAAAATGACATTTTCGTTTGGCAGTGTCCTCCTAGTTCTTACCGTAGCTCTCTGTTTTATGAGGGATTATCGATTCAAAATTTGGTATCCATCTTTTATTATAAAAAAAAAAGAAAAAACACTCTTGTTGTCTTAAATTGCGCATGCAATTGGGTCTCTATGTCTTCGTTCTTTAGACATCTTTTGTTTAAAACTCTATATTTTGTAATCCGGATAAATAAATTGAATCTCGGTTATCCTAGATTTTTATAAAGAATATAAACACTGACTTGATTCAATACTTATAATAAAAATCATAATTTTTTATCATCACATCACCTCCTATGATGTCTAACATTGTCATGGAAATTTCTGCCCACTTTTATTTTAGAAGTAGGAGAGTCACGCGATGAATTTCTTTATTTCATCAACAAGAGAATTCTTGGAGAAAAGACAGGATACTGCTGGTCCCAGTTTTCATGGAGGCTTTGTTGAAATCCATGAGCGAATTTGCCTACAGAACCTTCGACAAACTTAAGACTGAAGTGTTTATACTTGCATCAAAGGCAACAAACTCCCTTACTCTTCTTCTTTGTTTCATCTACGTTAAAACCTTTCTTTTTTTTTTTCTCAACAAACACCACTCCACAACTTCTATTCAAGACTACATATATAATTGTACTTTGGAGTTTCAGTGATAAATTTGAGATTCCTTGTATAAATTATTATATTATAGTTTAAGGAGGAGGCAAACAAAATATAGTGGCATTAGAAAGATAACATCCATATATTTTTATAAACATTTGGCAAGAAAAATAAAGAAAGAAAGAGCATGGAAATCACAGTCTTCAAGTCAAATCTTGCGTTATACTAGTGTTGACCTTCGTCCATTACGACTTAAATATCTTATGCTATAGAAATCCATTTTATGCAAACTCAATTTTATTACATTCCTGACTCAAATACCTATACATGTTCCAAATTCCAACAAAAAATAATCTCATATGAGACAAATATAGTTTCTCTAAGATGACATGAATTCTGCCAACAAACAAGTTTTGTAAAGAAACAAGTTCAAATTACATCCCAAAGATCCAAACCAATATCTAAGTCATTATTTCAGCAATTTAGCTTCTCTTAGTCAAATATTAAAAATTTCATGAAAGGCTATTTCTATGAGCATATACTTAAGCACATAATATTGGCGAGTTTAACGAATTTTGCCTACAAAATTCAAAGAGCATCAACTTTTATTCATCAATAAAAGAAATGGAAAACAAATTCATGGTTTTGTAACAATTGCATTTGCATGTCTTAACTTAGTAACGGATTATCTATTGTTGATATCAGAAATAGATTTTCTATTGCAGATAAATTAGGAACTATGAATTTACATCAGATATTGTTCATTGTAAATTTCGCTGCTGATGTATTTTAGCAGCAGATTTAATTGTAAGCAATGGATTAGGTAACTACTAATTGACTTATTTTTTAATAGTGCTAGTTGTTGTCGAGGCACGATACTCTACCTCTGTCATGAAACGAGATATTGTGGTATGCTTCTTAGCACCTCATAATAACAAGTTGTCACCATATAAATCACAAAATTAGAGACAAGGCGTCGATCATTCTTATAGTCTACCCAATCTGCATCGTAAAAGCCATGAAGAGCAATTAAAGGAGTTTTAATAAGTTGAAAACCAAGATTGAGGGTGCCTTTCAAATAATAAAAAATCCTTTTAACAGAAAAGAGATGAGGCTCCCTAAGGGATGAACAAAATAGGACATGTTAGATCTTGTGAGTGTATGATATTGCGAGGATCCAACAATTAGACAATAAAGGGTTGGATTCGATAACAGGGAACCATCTGTGGTTGTTAATGATATTCCTAGTGTTATTGGAGTGTCAACTGGCTTAAAACCACCTAAGCCAGATTTCTGCAGAAAAGACAGACAGTATACACATTCTTGTAAATCACCATGAAAAAAGGCATTGTTGATATCCAACTATCTAATAAGCCATCCCTGGGACAAACCAATCATGTGAATTTAGTGCTTGCTTTGATAATCAAACTAAAGGTTTCATCATAATCTAGTCCTGGAAGTTGCGTAAACCACTCCCTGGCCACAAGTTTGGCCTTGTTTTAACTATAAAAACTCACATACTACTGAGCAGATTCATATTTTTGGTCTTGTAGGATACCAAATTCCATGTGTTTTATTGCCATACAGGGAAACCACTTAGCTTGTACTGCTTGAACGTGTTTCAAGACAACACTAACCTCTGTGTTTGGCTGGATAACTTGGAATACACATTTGTATTCTTAGGAGGTGAAAGTAAGGGATAACAAGAACAGCCAAAGACCCTTAAGAAATCATAGCTGGGTGAAGAACCAAAGACAAGCTCATGAGGGGAAGTATGATCAAGAACTGAAGATGGAAGGTAGTTGATGAGGAAGACAGCAATGTCGAATGTTATCGATGTTCAACCAAACCATTTTGTTTTGGTGTCCATGGACACAAAAATCTATGAATTATACCATTAGCTGCAAAATAAGTCTGTAATATTGTCCACAAGCAAGTTTTTAAAATGAATTTTTGAACCCTGAAAATAGGCTTTGTGATCACAATCGAGCTATAGGTCTATAATTTAGCATTCTAGATTGACAGAATGTATAATTTTTTTTTTTATCATATCAATACTTAGATATTATTTTTATTATTTGTGTGTTGTCTATGGAATAATGATTCTGATCATACATGTAAGAAAATGGTTAACTTATATTTTATCCCATTGAAAACAATGTCTGTAAACTTATGTTCAGTTGGATTTATTTTACACAACGCCTATCAATCAAACTATACATATACAGCCTAATTTAACATTTTTAGTATATGAATATATTGTATATTCTTTATGCTACATGGATATTCAGTTTAATTTTTTAATTTCTCTTGATTTCATAAATAAATACTATAATTAACATGCAACATCTGATATCAAAATTTTATTTTAAAATACAAACTAATAATGTTGAAAATGGTTCTTCATATTAATTATTCTAAAACTTTTATATGCAATATATATTAAAATGTTGACATATACTCAATTTGAATTCTTACTAGCTATTTTGTTTAAACAAAATATCATGAATTTCTATTACATGAAATCACAATATTATTAATAAGTAGTTGAGTGAAAACAATAAGAATGTATATGATATATAATTTATCACTTGTATTATTATAAAGTTTTAAAATAATTCAAGGGATCTATGCCAAAGTTAATTTCCTGTTAGAAACTTTTTTTTTTCTTTATTGATATATGTGTTTGTGCACGCGCACGCATGTTAAGTTAAAGTTTCAAGGGTTTTTTGGGAAAAAAATTCTCTTCTAAAGATTTATTAATATTATAAAATCTTAGGTTTTTCAATTAATAAGTATTTTGTATAATTGGCTAGTCCACATGTAAAGCCACAAGGAACTACATTCATTTCACTAGAATAGATGTTCCTTTTAAGGTGATTTCATAGTAAATATATTTAGAAGATATAATTTTGCGACAGGGTTAATTGTGGAAAATAGTAATGGAATTAGTGAAAATAACAATAATAAATATACTTTTTCACCCGATCAGTTCAGCTATAATCTATTATTTTAATAAATCAACTGGTTGTTAACAATAAGTATACATTATCTATATATTAGTGAGAGATGGTTTCATCCAGCGCCCATGGCCTAATGGATAAGGCGCTTGACTTCTAATCAAGCGATTGTGGGTTCGAGTCCCACTGGGCGTGACTTATATTTTTGTAGCTATCATTTTAACTATTTTAGCGCAAAATGACGTATTTATTTTAAAACTTTATAACTACTTTACTATCATCCATCAACCATGGTTGCTTGTTCTCTAATGTTGTAGCTCTGGATTTACTTCAATTTAATTTAATATATAATTTCAAACATAGGTTTGGAGTCATTGATTTATCATTTTCAAACATAATAAACTTAAGAGTACCGAGGTCACTTTACATGAAATATTTTGGAGAAAGAATTTTTTGTTAGAGAATAATATAAATTATATTATGGGACCTCACCTAACAGCTTGAGCTATAAATCATATTATATAGTCTCACCTAACAACTTGAGCTTTTAGATGAGATGGTTCCTTAACAGTTTTTTGTATTAAAAAATAATATTTAACATGGATTCTAGGTTTATTGTCTCAAATATTATTTAAGACAAATACAAGTATTAAAGTGTATAAGAATGTAAATGGGGTTGGAGCCTCTCCATTACAACCTAGGGTTAAGCACAACTTTCTCATTACCACCCATAAAAAAACCCACAAACGAATAACATATAAAATGGTCTCAATCAGCTGATCAAAGAGAGACTTGCATTATAAAACCCATTAATAAAGCTTTTACATGGTACTCAAACAAGAAAAGGTTTTACCAATTTAAATTTCAAATTAATTATTTACACATAAACAAAACAATGTAGCAAATTTTCCATCTATTAAATTACACGTGATGATTTGTGAGCTCAATAATAAGTATAGTGGGGTTGTCATGCCCATAAAGAATTACATGTGGTGAAGATTTGATTTAATTAAGTGTAATAAATTAGTGTACTTGGACACATTTAGAATGATATCATGTTTAATAATCAAGTTCTTAGACTTAATTTTTATATAAATTCATCTAATATTGACTTAAGTCAACCTTGAATTTGCATCTTTCTTCATATTCAGGTCCTTTAAGGGTACAATTAAGCTTCTATTTTTTTACATAAATCCCTTTTAAGCCTATCTTTGCCAATCATATTGCTTATCCTCCATTTTTCATTTATTTTACTTTATGATTTATTTAAAAGGAAAATAAATGCAGAATATAGGCGGGTTCAGAAAAAAAGGTACAAGGATGAATCACCGTCAAAATTTCTCCCCGTACGTCACTTGGACTTCTGTTTGCCTATTGTTCTCAGCTCATCCGTAATAGATCACGGTGATGCATGATCTGGGTTTACCACCATCAACAAGTTTACTTCACACGTTACCGTAAATGCACATTTCACAACTAGCCCTTCATTTTTACCACGCAATCAAAGGTAACAGCTGCTTCCCATGGCTGATTTCCTTGGCTAATGTTGCTCATGCATTGCTTGATATAGTTGTTTCATTCTGGTTCACCAACATTTCCTGAAACTGTGCACGCTTGGCAACCCTGATGTCGAGTATACTTGGTGGCATAGGTTTGATCACGCCATGCAACTCAACCAAGTTAAAAAATTCTTGCTTGGTCAAACTTTTCTTTCGGACAAGTTCCTCAACAACAGCATCCATCAGTTTTCGGTTCTGCTGCAGAATCTGACACGGACAAATTGTTTGCACAAGATAAGGATATAGGGAAGTTGCAACTAAGAGCTTCTTTTGCATTATATTAAGTACCTCTTTTGCACCATCATAACACAAGTTCATAATTCGTAGCGCCTCCACATCAATTTCCTGAAATTTGCAAATTTTCATCTTAGAACTAGTCAGTGCAATAATTAGCATATAATAGAGATGAAAATGTTTGCATTAGTGTGTCATTTCAACTAAAATACTGTAAATCTGCTCTATATAGCAACTTCAATCCACTATAAATGGCAAGGGAACATATATAACCATGTTAGTCTATATGGATGGTAATTCAGGTGCAAAAAAATCAATGGTGCATGTAACCATGATGCAAACTCTAGAAAAGATCATGTATCCCTACATTAATTCGATCTGCAGCCCAGAAGTTGGATAAACCATGATGTTTCTCAGAAAGGCCACCAAAAACATAGCTCCGTGCTGCTGACCTAGCATTGTCTGCTGTTTCGGCCCATATTGTACTCAACTGGAACAATTTGATGCATCAAGGCAAGTATTAGCAGACCAGTTAAGATATATAGAATACAAAATACTAATCCTGATACGCAAGAGGACGATCAACTTCGATGACAAGCCACATATGGTGATATCAAAAGTACAAAACTACATGAGGGTTTTGATTTTACCAATGACAATAGGTTTCTCAAAGCCCGAATATTAAGAATTAAGGTGATCCAACTAAAACAAAGTAAAAAAAAAAAAATGTTTGCTTGAGAAGCTGAAAAACAATTTTCTAATCAGAATAGCATAAAAATTTGATGCAAATATTTCTTTTACATCATTCAGCAAAAGCAAAATCACCATAAGAAGTTGCCACTCATCTGTTTTTGAATTCAAGGTTGGATGCTTTTTTATGTGAAGAGTTCTGCCGTGCAATAGCTTGTAAATAGTTTAATCCACAACTAAACAAAGAATGAACATCATTTGACTTCAGTCTTCAGATCTTAATGCGAGTTAAATCAAGCAAATGACTCGAAGGACTGTTTCTTTAGGAAATGCAAAATGACCTATTGCTGAAACCAATAAACAAGATCTTAAATGCTAACAAAAGAATGAATAGCTAATATCCAAGCATAAATCACAACATATATCCAATGACCTACCAAATCACACAAGTTAACAAAGGTTTATTTACCTGACCCTCACCATACCAAAGCTCATCAGCTGCACGTGGTGCCAGTTGAACGGTGATATGATCCAGAAGGGATTGCCGACTGCATGATACAAAGATACAAGAGGGTATCTTAAAAGAAAAATATGAATCCATCAAACAATTTTAACAGTACAATTAGTGTAGTAATCGTAACACAGTACTATTGTATCAATCATAGTTTGGCATGATTGATAATTAGTTGGCTATCCTTTGAGAAATAAATGATATTCAAGAGTTAAAATATATATATACCTAAGCATTCCTTCCTTAAATTTGACATGATCCATTTTCATCCGAACATAACCAAGTTCCCTGCCAGCTCTGGGAGCAATTGTTACCTGATCCAATAAATAGACAAGTAGTCCTATAATTTTAAGGTTCAAAGTACATTTATTATGGGAACAATTTGTGATATATAGTAGCACAAATACCCAACAACGTTTAATTTTAAGCAATCATCTCAACAAAGTCAAATATTTCAATAGCAAGCAGAATAAAAGGCAACAGTTTCAAGGACGCTGAAATTTCCCAAGCTAAAGACAGATGACACAGATACAATGACGTGGTTATTTTAAATATTTGAACCATTATTGGAAAACCAGAAGGATAACAGCCAGAAATTGGACTCCTGTTGCAGCCTAGGAAAGCCCTATTCGACAAGTAAAAACCCAAGAACTTGCCATAGTTTTTATAGTTTATAATGTTTTCCTATAAGTTAAAACATTATTTTGGGCAATTGATAACCAAACACCCTTACCCTGAAGTCACAGCAAGGACTAACACCATACTATAGAGTCCATTGTTTGAAATATTTCTGCTGCTCTGTCTATGGTCATGCTCTAGAATTTCACCATTTTCTATTAGAATTTCCCATTAGTTTCCAAGAATTTGAGGAGCAATTTTTCAACATTCAAAATATATCATTAGAAAAGGCAATGTCCCCTTTGAATCAAGGTTACAAACAAAGAACAGGCAGAATCAATTCTCTTTCTTTCATAAATCTATTAGTCTGTCCAAAGAAAAATTATTTAATCATTCAACGGAAACAAAATGTGAAGTGTTCAGCTGTCAAACATACAAATCATCAACATATGCCATGAACTTGACTCATCCTCCCATATCTCCAAAGAGTTCAATAAAAGTTGTCTGACTAATCCAACTTATTTTTTGAAAAAAGCCAGCAACTTCTCATTTTTATTACCCTTTGAAAATCAATGCCAGTTGTATAGCACCCCAACTAGTACTCAAAATGCTTGAGCAATTGACTCAGAAAAGTGCATTAAATATTGTGGTATATTTAGGACCAGTTTTAAAAATGACTTCACGATTCTTCTGCACTCACATTGTCTACATAAAAACAAGCTATGAATCGAGCCCTATATTATCCATCTCACACATAAAAATGGCATTTCAAGTAACCATCATGAGTTTTAACATAAAATCTCTCTCTAAACAAGAATATAGGTGAGTCAAGGAATGAGTTGATTGAAAGAGACAGTACTATGAGAAAACTAATAAAAATGAATTTAAAGCCATACAAACTCAATATTTCTGAGATCAGGAAAGTTCACGGCTACAACAGCCATGGCTGCTTCATTAATGGCTACTTGTTTCCATGTTTCAGGGCTCCTTTCCTTTCTATCCAACATTCCTCTTTCCTCTATTTGTGCAGCTTGTAATAAGTCATCAGTTGTAATCTGTACAAATGCAATAAATTATTCACTGTCATTATACTATCTTTTCTTGTCAGAATTCATGCAGAATCCATTAGAAACAACCATTTCAATTAATTCTCCTTCCAAGTTTCAGCACAGGGGAGCATAGAGGAAAGGGTGGATCAAGCGTTGTTGTCTAAGAGTAGCACTGAGGAGAAAAGATGGGTATTATATATGCTGGTAAAATCAAGTCATTCCTTTTCTTACACAAAAGTGATTATCAAATTATAAATCAAATTATTTGCGCAAAAGGTCACCAAGAAAACTGTATAATATAACTAGAAAATAGCCACAGGAAATAAGCAAATATCCAATTTTTACAGCTAGGCAAATAATATTTCATTAATATTTCAATTCTTCACAAAAATAAACAGTATTTAACAAAAGACAAAAACTAAAATAAAATGATTTATAAGATGAAGTAGCCGAGGCAGTAAAGGGAGATAAAAAATTAGATGACTCAAAATCTCATGATCATGCATATTGTGGAATAGAGGTGGTTGGTCATATCCAAATAGTGGCTAGTTTTACCTCCATGGAATTCTTATATTCCAAATTTTGAGGACTAAAGAGAATGTGAATTTTAGTGTGATCATAAATTATAAGCAATCTTAAATCTAGGATGGTGTACAAACCATGAATTGGTCCTAACAGTAGTTAGCTATGTCGTTACTGCAATATAATTCCTAGGAATAGATAGAAAAACAAAAGGGACTTCTCCTGGACATAACAAAAGCAGACACTTAAAACTTATTTTGGTATAGGATGTGGTTGTGCACACATCATACTTGTCAAGGTAGTATTGAGGTGAAAAATAATGTCCCCTAAATTGCCAAGACAGAATGGTCTGAAATGAAAAAATGAAGTCTCAGTTCAATCAAGTTTTATGGGAGACCTCCCAGTAAGCAAATGCTTTTGTCTCCTTGGTTCAAAGAACATTAAAAGCTGCCTAAAGTCCAAAATCATTCCATTTCTCACAGCTCACCTTCAGCAACTCAGGTCTAATGACATACAATCATACTGGCAAATGGAGTATATTTTCAGTTTACGAGATAGGCAATACCTCAGTCCTTGCATCACGCATCATATTAATTGCAGCAACCTCAATTATGTTGGCCAGCTCTGCACCAACCATTCCATCTGTCATGCTTGCAACAGCCATATAGTCCACATCATCAGCCATGGGTTTCTTACGAGCATGAACCTATTACCAAAAAAATTAAAACAGGAGAAAAAGAAGCTAAGAGGCGTGGAATGGCATGGTTTCTCAATGCCATAAGAAAAAGACAGGAGAAAATAAGAGTAGAACACAAAAACATGATGGAGATCATAAATCATCACCTTCAGAATTTCCATTCTGCCTATGACGCCAGGTTTGGGTATAAATATTTTTCGATCAAATCGTCCAGGCCTCACAAGTGCTGGGTCTAGAATGTCTGGTCTATTTGTGGAAGCAATAGTGATCACTTCGCCTCTACCTTCAAACCCATCCAAGGATACAAGGAGCTGGAATTAGAAAACTGAACATCAATTCTCAAATGTAGGTTTATCTTAAAACAGCAGCATTGAAGTCCAAAAGTACAGGTTTAGGATATGCCCCAACAAAACCTGATTAAGAGTGGCATCACGTTCTTGTCCACCAGAACCTTTAATCAAACCACGCTCCCTTCCAACAGCATCCAGTTCATCAATGAAAACAACAGAAGGAGCCTATGCATACAAAAATAAATATGATAACATGTGAAAAAGATTAAAGAAATTTCCAGATGTTGGAAAAGAGGTATTGCATTTTGAACATTCAGCTCCACGCTATCATTTGAAGAGCCTTGATAATAGAGAAGCTAAAGAGAACACCTACGTTTTCCTTTGCTTCTTGGTAAAGTGCTCGAACACGAGAAGCACCAACTCCAACATATATTTCCACAAATTGAGATGCAGAGATGGAGAAGAAGTTTACACCTGCCTCACCGGCCACAGCTTTTGCCAGTAAAGTTTTCCCCACCCCAGGGGGGCCGCAAAGAAGTATGCCACCTGATTGAAAAATGGATTCGAGCAGACAAGTCATGCACAGAGGATCACAAGCAAAATGAATTCATGAAAATAATCTAATTGGCAATGAAATTCATAGGAATCACAAGCATAAATATAAAACATAATTCTTTGTTTAATATCCCTTTCTGCTCTTGCTTTCAAAAACATTTAATAGCACGGAATACGCAATCCCAAGAACTTCAGTAAACTTCAACTAGATCAAATCTAGTGTCTGTAATCATCCCAGAAATTGACCAAAGGGAAGTTTTGGACCAGTATATGAGGTCATGTAATTTGAGTTGCGTCCAAAAAAATGCATTGGATAGAACTTACATAGTGAGCATCAAGGGTTTAAAGAGAATATCACAATACTCCATGATAATTTTGCTAAAAGCAAACTGTTATTCCCAGTCCTTTCTACCTTTACAAAATTGTCCGTAAGAGTTATGTTGAGTTTGTTTATTACCTAATACTCATTAAAGAATGAATGCCTGCAAGGCTGCATATCAGTGTGAAATGTTAATTTGCTATGATAGTTCAATCTGTCCTGCTCTTTTTTTTTTCTTTTAATTTTATTTACACATGTTCTGCACAGGGGAAGTTTATTTGCCTAATCCACTTCCAAATTCAATGTTTAAAGTGACTCCACACCATGCAGAGCAAAGTGCAGTGTTTGATGTAATTAAAACAAGAACAATAACAAAATATTTAAGTCGTCTCAACCAAATCCGCATACTAGATAAAGTACATAAATGAGTTGACAAGCCACAAAAACAAATCCTACAGGAAGTTCAAATCAAAATCATTAAAATTGCATACAAGAACTAACCTGGGATCTTCACTCCTCTCCTGCGGTACATTTCTCCATGTGTAAAAAATTTCACTATCTCCTCAAGTTCAAGTCGTATCTTCCCAAGTCCTGCAACATCGGAGAACTTCACATCCACACCCCTTTCCAAGTATTGAGGCAATCTCTTATTATGTGCACGCCTAACACGTGCTCCTGACTTCATGAACTGTATAGCCATCTTCAAATAAGGATTCTGCTCTGCTTTCCCAGGCACGCTCTCATCCTCTTCCTCTTCTTCAATACCCATCATCTCCCTCTCTAACTCCCTCATCTTCTTTCTCTCTTCAGCCTCTGCCTTCTCAATCTTGAGCCGATCCTCATAGTCCTTCTTCTGCTTCCGATAACTAAGCACCACTGTACGATAAAATATTACAAAAAACACCAACCCTAACAACGTTGTCACATTTGAGTCCTGTGCTAAATTTGCCCACATACTTGCCATTCTTGTATAATTCTTTCGTGCATCACGCAATGACTCTTCATACTTCTTTATCCTAGTCTCCCTCTTTCTCTTCCTGTCCTCCTCTTTCTTTTGCATTTTGATTGCCTTCTCGATTATTTCTCTTTCCTCTCTCATTTTCTTCAACTCATCCTTTCTTTGCCTCTTAAACTCCTCTCTGGCCGTCCTCAACTCCATAGCTCTCTTGGACTCCTTCTTAGGCTTTACCCTCGACAGCATAAACTCCGGAACTTTCCCCAAAAATCCTAAATATGACTTAGGAAGCTCAGGTCTCTTAACCGGAGGGGTATAAGCATTCACACACAAAGCATCAATCTTGAACTCATCCCATGAATCCCAAAACCTCCTATTACTCTCTAACGAGGGCAAGACAGTCCTGAGCACTTGATTATCATCCAAAACAACTAAAACAGCCTCCGGACGTTGTTTTAAAGAGGCATTGGGCGCTTTAATCACATGCTTAAGCTTGTTGTTCTCTTTCAAAATCAAAACTTGAGTATACGGTATTCTATTGGATACAACTGGGAGATTCTGAGACCATTGTTTAAGCTGGTCCGGTGTTAAGGCTTCTTGTTGTGTCTTTTTCAGGGTTTTCTTTTTATGGTAAGTTTTGGGTGTTGGTGTGGCAGCAAAGGCATGATGTGGAGTGAGAGAGGTGGCGATAATAGTGAGAGTTATGGGTACAGGAAGAAAATTGAAATGGTTTTTTTTACTGGTATTTTCAGTTTTGTTATCATTTTCAACAATTGGGTCTTGCTTTTTGCATCTAATGGAAGGGTAAGTGATGGTTCTTAGTGGGATTCTGTGGGGGGGTTTGGAGGTTTTGGGGTGCAGTGAAGAGGTAGAAGGGAAATGACAGGCCATCAAAACTGAAGATTATGAATTTTTCTACGTCAAATAAAAAAGAATACAAAGACAGAGACATAGACATAGACAGGAAGCTTACATTGTTAATTGTGAGACAGTGAGCTACGGTTGAGCTTGAATGAATTGAATTCGAAACAGAGATGATTTTGCTGCCTTCTGTTGTGCCTCTGTTTCTGTTTACAAGATAGAAGGGACCTGACCTATCTGCACTGATCTTGTTTTTCCTCGACACAACTTCCTTACTGTAAATATTAGGCCCCTGTGGCCCAATCCAACTGGGCCTTCGTTACCCGTTTCATACGTCCATTCAATGAAGCCTTGTCCATTATATTCAATATATTCATAGATGATTATCCATTGGATGTCATTTTCACTAATTATTATAAAATAAACTAAAAGAGATCAGGAATTCACTGTGCATTGTGAGACAAAATATTGTGGATTGTGATAATGTGTTTTTGGATTGGTTCAGTTTTCGAGTCGATCGGGTCGGTCAATTCATCGGTTTATTGATTTTTTCATATTTATTTGCAGAGTAAAATAACTATTTTATCCCTCGAAAAAGACAAAAACACTTTGCTGCCGGGAGGGGTACCACGTAAATTTCATATTTTTTAAAAATAGCTAAATACTTATATGGCCACCAATAAGACAAAAAACAATTCTGGCTAAGAAGGGTGTCACGAGAATTTCATATTTTTTAAGATAGCTAAATACTAATCTGCCCCCCCTAATAAGACAAAATTAAAGATTTGGCTGTAGAGGTATTCCGATAATTGATCACCTTTTTATTATTATTATCTGTCGAATACTGTGCGCGCGTGTGCCACACGCGACCGATAGTATTCGGCCTCACGCCTGTTTTGGGCAACGCATGAGGATGATTCCGGTGTCGAAAAATGCCCATACAGCATCTCAGCCAATGCACCACCGTGTTCTCTTCCTTATGGTGTGGCTCACACGGTGGCCGGTTTAGTGACGGTAATCGGTTGAAAGTTGTTTTCTCCTTTTCTCTCTCCTGCATGCTAAAGTACAAGGTAAATCTCGATTTTATGATGTTTTTATTTCATTCCCTGAACTTTTAATTGTTTTGCATGGTCCTGACTTCTATTATATAATTTTTGTCTTATTTCAATTGGGTCCTTCGATTGAAATTGATTATATATTTAGGTTTTAATTTGGTCCTTATTCTTTTAATTTCCCGATTGGTTTTAAATCCCTTAATATAATCGGTACAAAGGTTTTGATGTTTTCAATTTTGTTCTTTGATTGAAATTGATAATATATTTGGTTTTCATTTTGGCCCTTATACTTTTGATTTTTTTATTTTAATTCCATTTTTTATATATTTTTGAAATAGTCCATATTTTTTTCCATGTTTATACATGTGTGCTTTTAGCTTTAGTTTTTAATTTTTATTATTTTCTTATTTATTGAGGTGGTATTTCTTGAGGTGGTATTTACTTTTCTTTTTCAATTATATATACCCATTTCATATACATTTTATAGTCTTCTTTCTAGTATCATTAATATTCAATTTCTATATCCTAGATCTTAAAATAAGACATCAACATAACAATTCTTCTCTTTTTTTAAGTATTATACAACCATATAATTTCTATAACCCAATGACCTTTATATAAGCAGATCTAAAAATTAGAAAATAAAACCTTACTCCTCTAGTGACTATGAACAATATTGATGATACTAGAAAGAAGACTACAAAATGGCACACCAAGTAGAGCTTTCCACGTGTTAATCAAACTTTAATGGTCCATGAGACGATGCACCAATTCTAGTACCCTTCTCCTATAAGTAGCTTGCATGTGGCGCCATTGTTTCCTCAAGTATAATAGTGTTTTTTCCACTATGTAGACTTTTTTGGTCCATGTTGGTCACCCTAGAATGTCCATTTTGAATCCTAAACATCATTTGAATAATTATTTTGGTTTGTTATTGATTTTGGTAATTTTAAGATTGATTTTGTGTGTGTGTGGAAATTTTTTCTTCTTGATTTTCAGATATGATATGCTTTATGTGCATTGAAAATATGCTCAACATGATTTCAAGTTTTATAAAAAAAAAAATGGTCTTTATACATCTAAATCGAATCCTTTAAAGCATGTTATTAGGCATTCATTTGTGACATTTATGCATGAATTTGCTTTCTCTTTCCTTGTTTCTTTTATTGGAAGAGAAATGATTTATTCATTGTCTAATTTTAATGAGGTTAAATTTATCAATAAAAAAAATCAATGCCATGTGTTTTGTTTAAATCAGAAGTGACCAAAGAGTGATTAATTGCCTTTTTTATTCAATTTCATAGTGTTAATATTAAAAATAGCTTTAAAAAAATAAAAATATACTTATTTTAATATATTTTCAATTAATTTTTTTAATTAAAATATCAATCTAATATCTTTTAAAGTAAAAAAAACATTTTAAAAAACAAGTGAAACCAATTATAACCAAATTGATATTATTTTCACAGAAGTCGCGTGCTTGTCCAGGATCTTCAATGCTTGGAGAAGGAGAGCCACGTGACTTCCTGAACAGCTGATGTGGCAAGCAAGAAGCAGCTCGTGAAAGTAAAGAATATAGAGACGGCAACGTGGTCACAGAAGCTCTGTAAGGGCTTGCAGAAATCTGGCAAAGCTGTATGGTGGATTCCTGTGCGATTGAGGTTGGTGACTCCGGATGCAGCAGCCCCTGCACTTACCATTGCATATGCAAATACCTGCAACTCAAAAATTAATGAGATCTCAGTCGACCACTGGATTATTTTTATTTTTTATTTTAAATTAAAAAAAATTAATATTGTTAGATCATTTTGATGTGCTGATGTCAAAAATAATTTTTAAAAAATAAAAATAATTTTTTTTTTATAAATCACACTCCCAAACAGATACTAAACTTGGATAAGACACACAACACCGGCCAGAAATTCAATAAACCAAAAATCAAGGCTCCTTTAATCAACTAAAAATAAAAGGCCAAAGAAATTTAAGTGATAGATTTGGACATTACAAGTATAATATGAACACAATGGCATGCTTAAGAAATGCGAGGGAGGCAAAGTCTTTATAATTAAACTCATGATAATACTCTCCATTAACAAACAATTAAGTGAAGCTCCAAAGCTTCCAATTAAGCATGAAGGGACGAGGGCATTTGCGAAATTAACTTACTGAAACGAGTGAGAGAAGGACCACTTAGATTGAACAGGGAGCGTGAAGCCATAGATATAGATGGAGCTGGACTGCTGTGCTGTGACCATGAAAGATAGTGCTGCCACAGATGTTATTATGCATAGCAACCTGAGTAACACGTGCATGACTTCAGCTTTCCGCCCCAAAGGCCTCTTATCAGCGGTTGCTCCCCCTCCTGAACCACCTCCTAGGGGCCCACTCATGGTTCCACTGATACTCTCAACCGCTAACTTCGTCTCAGGCAGCTGCACTGCCACCTCCGCTGATGGTGCCATTTTTTGCCCACTCGTCATCATGATTTTAAGTTTCTTTTTGTGGGGTTTTTTGCTGTTTTTTTATTTAATATTATGTAGAGTTTCCGGGGAAAAATTCGATGTGTAATAGGAGTGAGGCAACTGTGAAGAGCGTGGATAGATTTTATAGTCACTAAGGGTTACGTGCTTGTCTCTCCTGTGAGTAGACTTGAGTGTAATTGTCGACATGTAATATCTTTTGTGTGGTTTAATTGAGTAATTTAAAAAAATTGACAGCTATTCTATTTTTATTAAACCTTTACATTAAAATTACATATTAAAAATCAATTTAATATAATTTATTTTATTATTTGTAGTTATGTATATTTAATTTCTTTATGGACCGATCCTGATCTTGCCGTATTATTTATTACTTTGACACTCATTCATTTGAAAAAAAATACATCAATTATTTAATCATTTCTCATAACATACTTTCCAAAGTTTAAGTAATTATTCATACACATCTCAAACATCAATTTTTCATTAAATTTCACAAATCAATATTTATATCATCAAATCAAATCCTCACTCAAGACTTTTACATCATTAAAATTCTCACACTTTACACAATAGCTAAAAGAGCTCGGGCTCTTACTGTACATTGAGAGTAATATCACTGTGGACTGGACATTTACAAATTATGCTTCGCACGCGTACGTTTGCCTTTTTTTTATTTTATCTGTTGTGAACAGTGTAATGGCGACAAAACCCCCGATAATAAGACAAAATCACGGTTTATGCTAAGGGCTACGGGTGTAATTGCACACGTACGGACCGGTCCGGTCCGGTCCGCCGGAACCGTTTGTTTTTTTAATATTTTTGAATATGTGCTATGACGTCCGTAGCCCCCGAAACGACAAAATTCAGCAGTTGGAGTCAGGGGTTCTTTAGTAATTGACCACGACGATACTGTGCGCTTGCGTCAGCGTTGTCAGGGAGCCGTACGGATGCGTCGGCGCATTTTTGTCCCGCCATCGCTTCAGGCGGCGCGTGTGGCGTCGTTAGGCGGTGGAAATTTTTCCTCCGCCGGTTATAACGATTCGCAACCCTTCCCTGAATATCATGGGGCAGCGCGTGCGCTTCAAATATCAACGTGGAGGCTCATATAGTCGGTTGAAAGGTTATGTCCTCTTTTCTCTCTCCTCAGAGCCGGAATCAATTTCAGTCCCCCGAGTTATTGTGCATGCATTTAAGTCCCTTGGCTTTTGTTTGATTTCTGTCATCCAAGTTTCGAATTCTTTCAATTTCATCCTTTCATTCAAATTGATATATATGCAATTTGCATGTCAGTCCTTCTTCTTTGAATTTTTCGGTTTGCTATTAGATCCCTCAATTTTATTTAGTACAGCAGGTTATATTGTTTTCAATTTTGTCCTTCATTTCAAATTCATTATATATTGCACTTTAATTTCAGTCCCTCTTCTTTTAAATTTTTTTTCCTTTTAAATCTTTGAATATTTTTGGTACAAAAGTATGAATTGTTGTCAAATTAATCCTTCACTTTAAATTAATTATATTTTTTATTGTTATTTTGGGCCTTATGTTTTTAATTGTTCTTTTGAAATTCATTTCCTTTGTTATTATTATTTATATATGGATGCATTATTCCCTATTATTGTACAAGTTCATGTATATATTTTTCTTTAATTTTGTTTTGGATATTTCTTTTATCTTTTCTTTTATTGGGGTTTCTTTTTATTTAGTCTTCAAATTTTATTCCTGGTAGTAATCATTTGAAAATTAATTTTTTTTTCTTACATCACAAATATTTTTTAAATGTTAACAATGATGACAATGATAATAATAATCATTAAATTTTTTTAATAATTATAATTTAATTTTTTTAATATTTGTTGAATATTATCGCCTAATAATAAAAAAGATATTGAAATATTTATGTCCAATTAAAGTATGTTAAACTGCTTATATATTTTAATATTTATTTAATATTATCGTCTAAAAATATATACAGAGAGAAAACAGAAGACCGCGGATTTTTTGAAGGAAAACAATTTATATCAGTATTCTTAAATACATTTAGTATAATAATATGATGAATAAATCTTATAAAATACATTTTGCTCCAAATTTTAAAAAACGATACAAGTAACTTTTGTCTCGATTACACTGTTCCTTTTAAACGGCAAACAAGTCATTATTATATGTTTTAATATTTATTGCATATTATAGCCTAAAAATATATAAAGAGATAAAAAAAAAAATGACCTCGGATTTTTTGCAAGAAAAAAATTAATATCAGTATTCTTAAATACATTTAATATAATAATATGAAGAATAAATCTTATAAAATATCCCTGTTTTAATTTTTAATGCTTATCAAATAATTGTTACGTTTTTCCTAATAATTTTATTTTCCATCGATTTTTTTTTCTTTTCTTTATTTCTGCCACTTTCATTAATTAGAATAATAATAATAATATAATAATAATAATAATAATAATTTTTTTTTCTTGCTTACTCTTTTGTTAATATTTTTGAGTATTTTTTCTTCCGTTAAAATTTTATAATTTTAATTCATTTTTTCAATAATAGCAATAGTCATTTTATATCTAATATTACTGGGGATAAAAGACAACTCAAGAACAAAAAATAGACAAATTTACCTCGGTTATCTACAATTAAAAAACGATACAAGTCACTTTTGTCTCGATTACACTATTCCTTTTAAACTACAGACAAGTCATTATTATATGTTTTAATATTTATTGCATATTATCGCCTAAAATATATATAAAAAGATAAAAAAAAATGACCTCGGATATTTTGCAAGAAAAAAATTAATATCAGCATTCTTAAATACATTTAATATAATAATATGAAGAATAAATCTTATATAAAAAAAAAAAATTGGCTTTGAATTTTAATTTTGTACTCTTTTGTTCAAGTGTATTTCTGAAAAAAAAATTAGATTTTTAATATTTAAGATCTAATATTACCCGGGAAAAAATACAACTCAAAAAAACAAAAGGTAAACAAATTTGCCTAGATTATACAATTAAAAAATATATGAGGCACTTTCTGTTTCGACTACACTATTTTTTTTAGACAGCAAATAAGTAATTATAGAACGCAAAAAATATATATTCCTTTTTTGAAAAATATTGCAATGTTTTTATTTATAATGTGTCAGATCTAATATTACTGGGGGGAAAAGGCAACTCATATTGTTTTTTTTAACAAATTTACCTAGGTTATCTACAATTAAAAAATATAAAAATCACTTCCCATTTCGATCACACTATATAATATGTGAGACTAAGTATATGTGTTTAATATTTATTTAATATTATCGCCTAAAAATATATAAAGAGAGAAAAAAAGTGACCTACGATTTCTTGAAAAAACAATTAATATCAACATTCTTAAAGATATTTAATATAATAATATGATGAATAAATCTTATAAAAAAAACTTTGGCGTTGAATTTAAATTTATATTTTAGACCCTTTATTTGTTTCTTTTAAGAAACGATGACCTTTCTTTCACATGTATTTTTGATTTTTTACTGTCCAACTCAGTTGTTCTTTTTTAACCGGGTTTCTTTTGTTGTTTTGTTTTTTTAACCAGAGTATCCGTGACAACAAATTTCTTATAAATCATTTCACCTTCTTAGCAAATTTTCTAATAAATTTTATCAAAAGTTCTTTAGCAATAACAATATTTAATTACATTTTGGTTGAAAAAAACCATTTTTAACATATTTTATCAATTACAATTATACTAATTAAATATTAAAATAACAAAATACAACATTTATAAAATCAATTAATTTTCTACATAGATAAAAATGCCCAGCGAAGCGGGCTAATCAGCTCGTACATATCCAATTTGCATTCAAGACATACACACTTCCTCTGTTTTCTAGATTCTTGACCTATTCAACTATGCTCAAATATATCAAATACATTTTTTTTTTATATTGATACATATCAACCAAATTCCATCCGAATTGAATTAACAATTTAGCTTAACAAAATCAATTTAATTGAACATATAAATTTCAAATCCTATACATTTACACCTTCTAGATTTATTTAATAATCCACTTTCATCTTATTTGCAAGCGTCCAAATCATTTAAAGCAATGCAAATTGATCATTTAATCATGTTTAATTTCTCAAATTTACTAAGATTCTCTAAACTAACTATGTAGTCAATTTTAAAGAAAAACTTATATTTTTTTTCATAATTCCCTCAATCCCTTTCTTTTTGATATTATTTTAACACCAAACACAACACTCAATCTAATTCACCAATTCCATACACAATTTAAACAATCCTTAACTTCTATATCAAAAAGGAAACAATAACTATCTACTAAATCTTTCCTCTTTTTTTTTTATATATAGTTATTCAACCATTTAATGATAAGAGTTTCATGATGATATTCTTTAAAATCTATTCCTAACCCAATATTTCCAACACAATAATTCTAAAATCCTCATTGGTTCCATTACTTCTTTACACACCCAGTTCCCAAACATTTACATATATCCTTTTCAAGCTCATTTCACATCCTACCAACATGTAATTACATACATAATATACTTTAATCTCTAATTTTACAACTTCTAGATTAACTTTTCAACATCACAAGGCATACCAGCTTCGGGTCCAACATTTTTCTATACACACGTTATCATCCCAAATGACAATGATTTTACTTCTAATAAATCATTTTTCAATTTTGATATGATCCAGACATAGTCAAGTTGGACTTTGATGTAAAGTTTTATATTGTTCAACTATATTTTATTACGTATATATTCATATCTAATCTGTTCGATTGCGCTTAACCAAAAGATTCTAAAGCTATGCTTCTATAGGGGAGTGAAATTTTAAATCAATTGGAGTTCAGGAAGACCTTGTGATATAGGTCATAACAGGCTCTATGGATTTTGTTATTCAGTTTCTTTTTGACAAGAAAGCTTATTTGGAGTGTATATTGGGTCTTATTTGATTCATTTTAATGAATATGGGTTGACCCACATAGGGTTCAAACTCGGTTTGAGTTAATTAAGATGTATAGATCATATTAAATTTTCTAGTCTATTTAGGATTTCTTAGGGGCGACAAATCTAATACTAGCATGTCTAGGATATTAATTTTGGATTTTTATTATTTTCTTATTAGTTTTTGGATTACTATTAAGTATTTGGATGAGACTCAAATCAGCCCATATTTAGGGATCTATTAGGATTATTTGAAATATTATATATGAATTGTATACTACAAAGTTAACGATCATGGATTAATAAAATAAACTTGTATTTTGCGTGATGAAAAATATTTTACTCTATTGGGACAAATATCAAATATGACTTATCAGGGTATAACTAATCTTGTGGTGTTATTCAATTCAATTTTAATAATGTTAGTGCCTTCAGATAAGTTTTTATTGTAGCATACTTCTCAAGCCTATTTTTTAGCTTTTTTAGGGAAGTATCATTTTCGTTGGGGGCAATTTTATCACGTGATCAAGAGGGTCACATCAAATTAAGAATAACCATAATTAGCACTAATTTATTGATTTTTAGGTTGAGAGTTTCACCGCTTACAAAACTTAACACTAACTTTCAAGAGCATTGAAGTCTTTTTATATTTTCCTATTTTTCATCACCAAATTAACCAAGGATAAATAAGTTTTTTTCCTTCTTGATTACATAATAAAATGACCAAAATAACCTTAAATCCAAAGAAAGATAAACCTGACATCAATGCCTTTTGTATTTTATAATGTTTTTATTATTATTATTATTATTATTATTATTATTATTATTATTATAATACTAGTTAAGGACAAACATACTATTTGACCCAATATAAAATTTTAAAAAATAATTAAATACTTGCTAGCTGTAATCAAGATATTCATAGGAAAACATAATTTAATATTTTGATCAACCATCACTTACCGTAAATAGTCATGGCCACCAAGGTTCAAACCTCATCATACATGCCTGTTACCATGTTGTGTCTTATTTATTCATTAAGTTTACAGGATGTTTAGTAGATTCGAGAATTAGTTGTGGTGTGTATAAACCGGCCTGGACACCCCAATTATATATATATATATATATATATATATATAAAGATTGAAAGCCACACAAATTCTTTCAAACAGAAGCGTCTGTGAAAGCAAAAACGTTGTGTTTGAGTGCATGTTAGGCATTGATGTGTAATTATTCCTTCTGCTACTTTCATGTAAGGAACTCTAACAAACAGCGGTGATAAACTTTTGAAATCCTTTTAAAGAAGAGAGCATAAGTACAGGTGGGAAAATGTTCTAAGTAAATTCAGTGCATGTCATGGGCTCCAATTGTTTGAGAAGTCCAGAACAAAACGAGATACATGAGGATAGTGTTAAAGAATCATCTTATTTAAAAACTTAAGTTGATAGGTGAGTTTTCAGAATATGATTTATATTATTTTCTAACACATTCCCTCAAATGAAAATCTTTTGGGCTTGAAACTTGTACAAACTCAAACTATCTTGTGCTTGATTTTTATCAAATAGAATGAAGGTACTGAGATTCGAACTCGTGACCGCTAATTTAACAAGATTCTGATATCATATTAAAAAATTATTCCCCTAAAAGTTTAAGCTGATAAAGCCCAAAATATACTCTTTCAATTACAAAGGACATGGGGCTTACCAATGTCAGTATCGTGAAAATGCAGTTAATTTTCTGCTCATAACAATGGTGGGATCATCGGTGACTGAGCACCAGTGCACAAATGCATGGTTTCTGTACAAAATTTTGTTTTGTTACCCGAGCCTTGGAATTTGACCCATCAGTCGCAACGAGAGGCTCATTTCATTGGAACTCGCCACGTACGATATGTGGTGGCATAACCTCAGCACTGAATTAGCTGTGGTGGCAACATAATGGATTCCGCCAAGGCCAGCGGTAAATGACATAAATCTCGAAAAAAGTTCAAAAAATAAACAGGAATTCATGCTTCAGCTGAAAAATTTGAAAGCTTGAAATTGATATGCAGCTTCACACAGGAGAGAATAGCAAGTTTCACTGATTAACCGCTCATATGCAAGGACTGAGTCCATCCTTAGAAACAATTACTATAAACCAACAAACAGAACCCATCAATATAACGACTATCATGTATTAAAGACAAATACTTGATTCACAAAAATTAAAAATTTACACACTTTGATCATGTCTGCTTTTAGAAAATAATTTAATAAACTTTCAATCATGAATACAACCACACTTGGGATAGAAAGAGAAATGCATGAAGTATTTTCTTATTAATATTGGTATTCAGTCAATTTATGTGTACCTCGACTAATCTCACGGTTATGAAGGTAATGACCATATAAGTTTCCAGTTGTTATCATAATATCAACCATAGAGCTCGAATCTGAGATCACAGGAAGAACCAATCTTTTAATCCCAAATATTTACCACTAAATCACCTATTAGATGGATAATGAATGCCGGATTTGATTATCTATTAGTTAGTGTCATTAAAAAGCTGGCAATTCGACTAGTTGGTGGTTTTCTACTGTTTTATTATGCAGTAGCCGGATTAAGTTTGTTTTTCTCCATTAAATAAATAAATACTTGCGGTGCTAAAATAGCAAGTTTTTTTTTATATAAAAATAATTACAAGATAAACGAGGTTTGCTAAAATAAAGAAAGAAAGACAAGGTTGAATGAGGAAAAGACGCCACCAACCATAGCATTATTGAGCTGACCTTCAGTCTACGTCCCGGGCTCCATCTCAGTAGAGCAACAAATGGTAGCCATAAAAAAACCCACTAGCCAAACCTTTGAAGCTGCTTAAAGGTTGGGTTGTTGCCCATCAACTCCGAGGCTATGTTTTACTTTTTGCACATTCTTGGATAATATATAGATAAGATATGTTCATTATCCTCACGGATTCGTATAACTTGATTGACTACGAATTGAGGTTACAATTCGAAGAGCATTATCCTATTCATTAAAACCCCATGCATGAAGTCATAAAGTACATGAATTCATTGCTCTTCCATTCAAGGATCAACATTTATTTACTTTAATTTTATTTTGATAGGATAAAGAATGATGCATATAAGATTTGTACGAGTGTAGATAGAGTAAATCTAAAAATATTTTATTTTATATCATAATATTGATATTGTATTTTTATTTTTCTTGTTAGTATTAAATAGTTCTTTATTTGATACCTTAGTTCATAAACCCAATGAACCTATATTTAATGGTTTTTTAAAAGGATAAATCAAAGTGTTTGGTTAATGCATTTTTTAAACAATTTAGATTCAACTTAAAGATGGCTTCAACTATGTCAAATCTTTAAGAACATGGATAAGAAGTGATGAGTTAGTCAATGAATATACTACAAGATTATGTGAAATAAAAACACAAGTTTATCCTCCATTACTTAAGAATGAGCTCAATTTCATCTTCATTGACACTTTAAAGGCTTTATACTATAATTCCTTGATCAGTAATTCATTAGTTTATTTTATGGAGGTGATGACAAAAATAAAAAGGGTGGAGCAAGGAGTGAAGTTGAAAAGGATATGGAATTTAGAAGAAATATTTAATGTTATGTTAGTAGACAAATCAAAAGATGGCTATTGCATGAAATTATGAATCAAGATCATTATACACCTCAACATCCAAGTCATGTTCCTTAAATAACTAATTAAATCCAAAATAAATAAGCAATAATATATTGCTAGAGAAAAATTTATCATTTATTTCTTTATCTTTTAAAGAGATGTTTCAAATATTGACCGATATAGGACATGTCATTTGATTCCCTATAAACCATTTTGACCACTACACCCAAAATGGTATAAGCTTGACCAAACATAAGAGTATCATGGTGGCATCAATGGGCATAACAATGAGAATTTCTATGCTTTTAAGAACAAGGTCCAGCAACTTATTGAGGCAAGATGGATCACCTTCGAGGAAACCTAAACATGAACTCAAACCCATTTCTAAATCATCGTGCCTTGAAGTTGAAGGGGTTAATGTTATTGAAAAAAGAAAGAAAGATAAAACAGTCTTAAAGGTAACCATGAAGAATCTATATGACATGTTGATGCATGAACGATATCTTAAGATTCCATCTAAGACATAAATAATGAGAGATGTTGACAAATTCTATAAATTGATTATTTTTTAAAGATCAAGTGCATCATCTAGCAATGTGTCATGATCCTCTAAATATTAGAGAGGTCATTGGTGATTTGATTTAATCTTTTAGTAATGGGTTTCTCTATGTAATTAATATCATTTCATTAACAATGTTCTGATTTAACATTAAAGCATGACCTACGTCTAAAATGTTAAATCATGTTTGTCATATACATAATAGTCATTGATTATTTGAATAAGATTCAAAAAAATTTAAAACTCCCATTCCATCTTGACCAAGGATTTCTTGGTCAATGCTATTTCAGAATAGATGAAACATTTTTTATATTTCACATGTGGTGATTTATCCTCTCTTAATCACTCAAATACATTTATATAGTTCATGTTATACTCAGTATTTTCCCCTTTAATACCTTGATTAAGATAACACGCAATATGATCAAAGTATAATACTCTCGATATAAAATAACTTAGTGACATCAAGTATAAGGATCACTTACACAATTATCACATGAGTCTTTTCATAGATAAATGTGATCTCTCCATATGAAGCTCTCATACATGTCAATTCAGTATACATGTCTTATGTGAAACACCTATATAATAGTTGTCGGTATCTCTTATATCCTAACTTATCCAAACAATCGCTTCCTTTCATAAAAAAGAACATAATATGTATCAGTCTTTACGACTATAATAAATATCCAATATTCAAAATAGCATTGACTAGAAACATTTTAAGAACAATGTTTTGATGCAATAGAAGTTCAATAATTATAACAACTTTATAATTTCATTTGCATCCCATGGACTTTATCTTTACTTTAAATTCATAAATCAATTATTAGATTAATTAATCTAATAATATATGAATATTAAAGATAAATCAAGCATTTATTAATAATAAATATGTATTTATATGAATATAATAATATCATGTGTAACCAACCAATTGACTATAAGGTATATTAAACTAATAATCTCCTACTTGCACTAAAGTCAAATGCTCATGTATCTAAAACAATATTTCTCCATGTAGCATTAATGCTCCTATATGGATAATGACTTAGTAAAAGGATCTTCTAGATTCTTTTCGGTAGGTATTCACTCTATCTTTGCATCTTTCATTTCATTTATTTATCAAATCAAATGAAATTTCTTAAATACTTGTTTTGATCATTAATGATACCTTGATATCTTTATTTATCCAATGACTCTACAATTATGATAGTCTAAGACGACAGGATCAACAATGCTAGGAACCAAACTAGTTCATTGTGGAACTTGTTGATCCAAACAATTTCTTCATTTCCTAAACTATAAAGTTGTACTCTTTTTTAGTTATAAAATCACTTGTGCTTTTATTTGAAACTCTCCCAATTCAGAGCACTGCTATTTAGAAATTGGTTCCAAGATCAAAAAAGAAAAACATAATAGGTGTAAGTGTATCATCAAAGAAAATAAGAATGTCAAAAAAGAAGTGAAGAGGTACAAGGAAAGGATAGTGGCAATACACTATAGTCAAACACATTGGATTGATTACAATGAGGTGTTTTCTCCAGTTGCTACATTGGAGACTTTTTGATTAATCATTTTTGCAATTACCCAATATACATGATAAGGAAGGTATACATTGAGTAACCTACCAAATACGTGTAAAATTAGCCTTCTTAAATGTCTTGATTGAATAAAAGGTCTATATTGAGTAACCTATTAGTTATGAAGACAAGGTTTTAAAGTTGAATAAAGCCTTGTATTAATTAAAACAAACTTCAAGGGTTTGGTATAGTTGTATTGGTGACTATGTCTTGAAGAATAAATTTGTAAAATGCCTTTGTGAATATGCTATCTATATGAATATAAAAAAGAGTAATGATACTCTTATTCTTTATTTATATATGGATGACTTAATCTTTACTGTAAATAATCCAAATATACTTAAAGACTTCAAGTAATGATCAAGAAATATGAGATGACCAGTGTTGGTCTTATGACATACCACTTAGAAATTAAGATCAAACAATGAAAGGATGAAATCATTGTAAGTACAAAGAAGTTCGCAAAGGATGTTCTCAAGAAGTTTAAGATGGAAGATTTTGCAAAAGTAAATACTTTAGTTGAATATAGAGTGAAGTTGTCAATAATAATAAAGAAGAGAAATTAAACTCTATAACATTCAAAAACCTAGTTCAAAGTTTAAGATATTTGGCATGCACTCGTCCAAATATTTTCTTTGAAGTAGGGTTTTTTAGCAAGTTTATAAAGACACTAATTATGACACATGTTAAAGCTTTGAAGTGAATTCTTTGATATATCAAATGTACAGTTAATTTTAGCATGTTCTATGAATATTCTAATATTTTTGAACTTGTGGGTTACAATGATACTGATTAGTAGAAAAGGCACTACAAGTTTTGTGTTCTACATGGAAGACGCAACATTTATACAGAGTTCAAAGAAGCAATCTGTAGTCATATTTTAAACTTGTGAAGCTGAATATAAAAATGCTACAACATTTATATGTCATTCCATATAACTAAAAAGATTATTGAAAAAAATTGTGAATGTTACAAGAGAAGTCTATAAAAATTCATATGAAAAACTCATTAACCATTGTCTTAGCCAAAAGTATTGTATTTCTTGACAGAAGTAAGGACATGACATCATATTTTGTTACCTATAAGATTCAATTACAAACAAGAATGTAAAAGTCATACATATAAAGACTCTAGACCAAGTCGTGAATATTTTCACAAAGCCATTCAAATATGATGTTTTGCTAAGATAAGAGATATGCTGGGAGTTATAAAGAAACCAAGTTTAAATAGGGTATGAAAAGTAAACCATATTTTTAAAGAATTGGTTGAACCAATTAACCTGTTGGAAACCACTCGACTGGTTGGAACAAAGCAATTGGTTGAATTAAATAAAATAATCAACTAGTTTAGAAATGATAGACTGATTCAATCAGTAGAATAAGTTTCCTTAATTGTTCAGACTTTTCTTTTTTCAATTTAATTCCTTGATAGTTTAGGACTTTAAGCTTATCAATAAACTTGTTAACAAAACATGAGAGAGGCGTGCACAAAATCTTATAAAGTGTATCTTCGAGAAAACACTTAATGAAAAACATCATTTCTCTCAAAACATTCTTATTCTTTAGTTTCGCTTCTTAAGATTATCTTTTACCAAACTTAGAGTTTTTTCCAACAATGAGATGGTTTATATCATAGCACATTGTAGAAAGAAGAACATTTACAGCTACTAAAAATGTTAGGCCATATTATTTTGTGTTGTCAACATTGGAAAGAAATTATAACCAAAATGGACATCGAGCTTTTCATACATCAAACACTTTGGGCTAATGGAATTAAAGGAAACTAATAAATTATGATTCTATTTCTTACAATGATGAGAAAGAAATGATTCAAAGCACTTCAGTTTTAACCTTTCTAGCTTCCATTTCTATTGTTGGCATCTCATGCACAAAAAATAATTTTTGAATCTTGGTTCATTGTTTTCACCATTTCTAATTTGATGTTGGTTTTTTTTAAAAAAAAATTACTTTTGTTTTTATATAATGTATTGTTATTCTTTTATAGTTTTTTTATGATTTGAAGAGAATGATTTTTCTATTCAGTTATATGAAAAATTGTAATAGCATTTTGGCAAGTGAGATATATAATAATAATAATAATAATAAAATACATTAATGTTCATGATCTTCATGAGTTCTTTCCAATCCATCAAAACTATTATAATATATTTTTTAGAAAAAAAATATTCCTATGTTAATGATATTTTTTTTTTCAATATTTTTTTTCTATTCAATATTATTAAGTTTTCTTTTCATTTGAAGAAAACGGTTTCCTAGTTTATTGGTTTTATTCAATTATATTGAGGATTAAAGTAACTTTCTAACAATGAGACATTGATATACAAAAATTAAATATTATAAGTATCTTTCTATAATTAAAATATTTTTTTTATCTTATATTAAACTATATTATCCATCGATTCTAACCGTTTCATAATCACGTGATGGTGGATCTAAGTTTTAGCAAATACCAAGCCACAAATGCTCCTCCAGTCAATTTATACAGTCAATGGTGAAGAAATACCTATTATTTTAACTGGCGATGGCACTTTATCTCTTAATAACTTCAATTTCTCGGTCATTAACTGGCCCATCCCTCTTATTTTTATCTCTTGTTTTGAGAATATCCATATCCTTCATCAACTTATCAGCCACGACGTGCCAATGCCATGCATATCCATCATAAACTTATCAGTCATCCAGCCACGAGGTGCCAAAGCCATCCATATCCATCAACAACCTATCAGTCAGGTGCCAAAGCCATCCATACCCATCAACAACCTATCAGTCATCCAGCCACGAGGTGCCAATGGCATGCATATCCATCAGCAACTTATCAGTCAATCCATCAACAACTTATCAGTCTATCAGCATGTAAAGTCATTGTTAAAGAATATAAAGTAGCAGGCCATTACATTTAGAGCCCCATTGTCTCTCCTCCAACTGTACGTGAGTTTGTAAAGACTTTATTTTGTCACCACTAGCTGTTTTGTCATGCGTAACTTCAACTACCTCTCACTCTCTCAAGAGAGTTGCTCATTTAGATGCTCGTGAAGTCATTGCTTGGCTGTAAGATCAGCGGGTGATATATGTGGTGGAATGTAGTAGGAGTAGTCACTTTTCTTCATGTTTCTGTCAGCAGCTTCTGCATGAAAAGACAGGAGATTACTACGTTATAAATGTATGGACGGAATGTACCTCCATGTGAACAATCTCCATTTTCAAACTGAAAAATAATGGTTGAACCGAAACTTCCACAGGGTTACTTTCATGTTGATACACAAGTTTTCACTACTAGAATTTTTAGATTTATCTATGGAATTTTTTGTTCATATTTGTCCATAGGCTCACATTCTGAAATACTCCATCAAAAACACTCTCATTGGTGATTTGTGGTTCGTCGATCAGTTCATCGGCAATAATTTTATCGATTGATTTGCAGACAAAAAAGACACAAAAAAATCTTTCCATTTCATTCATTTGTATAACCATCGATGGATATAACATATCACAAATAGATTAACTGGATGTCATTCCATCAATGATTGCTTTTGTCCATTAGTATTTTCTTTGGTGAATTTGACATATAACTTTCAAATTGACAGATTGTTATTTAGCCGATGAGTAAATAGTGCAATGACACTTGCAATAATTCTTTTCCAACTCTATAAAATATACAAATGAACTTAAGTTGTTGGTAATGGTCAAATAGACAATTAATTATTTAGTCAATGAGTAAATAGGGGCATCTTTTTATCTCTTATGGTCATCTTCTCTTTTTTTCCTCTTTCTTTTTATATGCTAAGAAACTCTAGTCCATATTCTCTCTTAAGTTGAAGTACTTCAATAACTATTTTCCTAAAAAAGAGAAATAATCTTGTATGAACTCTTCAAGCTTTGATTTAGAGGAGCTAATTGCTAAAATAAAAACTTGGATGCCGGCTTAGATGCTTCAAAATGCAATTTGGACTAGTTTTTTCACGAAACCTGTTTGTTGGCATCAATTGTCATCTTTGAAAACTCATGTCTCCAAAATCTGACATCGTTTGGTCTCACATTTGTATCATTGATAGGTCTTTGATTCAGAATCCAAAAAAATAAGAATCAATTTGATTGGTCTCACATTTGTATCATTGATAGGTATTTGATTTAGAATCCAAAAAAATGAGTTTGAATCAATTTGACTTGTATAACTTTAGATATTCAAGTTGGAATGGTCAAAGGTCAACATTGGTAAGTTGCGATATTTGACTTTGAAGGTTGCGATTTCCATGTTATCCTTATTTTATTTTCTTTCCTTAGATTTCAGAAAGGTATGGATGTTAACTCTTTAATTCCACTAGAATCACTTCTTGTCAATCTCTAGAGATCACACTCTACACAAAACATTGACTAACAGTCAAATCTGTCAATTACCTTCATTTTACTCTTTTTTGTATTTTTCATCCAAAAGTGCCTTCAAAACATAAAACAAATAATATCAAGGCATGTTATATATAAAACACAGGCAAATACTAGTTAAATATGGAATAATATGGTTGCATCAACATATATACTTAAATTGGTCTCAAATCACCTCGAACTTTGAAGTTTGAGTGCTCAGAACTCATTACAAGCTTCCAACAATTGTGACACTATGGGTCATCTGCCTCGAACATAGTATTAAAAAGATCGTACACCTGATTTTTATCAGGTCCACCAAATAATCTTGTCTACAACCACAAATGCAAATTGAGATCTAAATGGGTAAAATGATCGTCACCATATCTCTTTTTCAAATGAATGTTATATATATACTATAAACAAAGCCAGCAAATTCAAAATAATAATACTTATGAAAAAAATGTTTGAAAACAAACATTCCACAAAAAATGTTGAGCTCGGTTATCCACAAGAACCTATCAATGAACTTGTTGGACTTCACATGCTAAATGTATCCTACCCATATGCCCTCTAAGATATGCAGCTGTATAAAATCCTTCCAAATTGTCACTTTCTTCTATCCTGGAAGCTCTTTTTATTTCATATATTTTTAGTTTCCTTTTGCATCTCGTACCAAAAATCATGCAACCTATATGGTACATATGAGTTATCTATTAGTAAAGAAAAAAAATTGAATAAAAGGATTAAAAAGTTTTTCTTCATTCCAGTTTACCTAATTGCAACTTGATTTTACCTAACCCACTTTACAATAATGTTGTCAGCTTAATCTTTTTCAAATGTTTCCTCGCGGTTAAAATATGTAAAAGGAAATTTCATTAATATTAATAAAATAACCAAATTAACATAAAAATAAGTTAGTATTAACGTTAAACCTTACGAACCATGCTTCAATCATAGGTATCCATTCAAGATGTTCGGAGACCTTACTCCATCGAAATAATGAAAGTTCCATCAATGATTTTACCACAGATGTCATGGTTATGTCAGCCTTAATGTTTTTTAACATGAGATTGCATTCGTTAATTGAAATTAATTTTCAAAAATCACCAACACGTCGTTGTGAAGGGAAAACAAACTTACATTAAAAGGTCATTCTTTCACGAAGCTTGAAACTTTAAGGTACATGGATCCTATTGTAAAAGGAATCCCTTAAACATAGAAACATCACACTCGTCGAGCCCACATCGAGTATGGATGCTTGTGTTAGAAGAACTACCAGTGATTCAATATGTATTATCTTGTTAGATTCATATATGCATGTTATTTGTCATTTCAAGTACATCAGGCTCATGCCACAAGTAAACTTAGTCAATTTTTGTTATTTGTCCTGAAAATTATATTGTAATTCGAGATACTTATTTCCAAAAAAAAACTTGAATATGTAATATAAATTTGTGGACTCGATTGTATCACTTTAACCAGTGTTTAAAATTCTAAGTAATCATTGAACTATGCATGTTGTTGTTAAATTCAATTTTTTCTTTACCTAAATCATATGATATGATGTTATTATTGTTGACATAGCATGTGTAATGATATCCTACGAAACTTGTATGATGTCTTGTTTTTATCTAATTTAAATTGTATTTTGATATCTAATATAATCTATTAAGTTAATGATGATGAATTTGTTGTGATCTAGGATGATTAGATCAGGTTATGAAATAATAAAATTGAAAGTGTAATGAATTTTAGTCAATAACTTAGGATCTCCTAGTATAGGAAGGACTTTGTTGAAATTTTAATAGAAATCTTGGTACAATTGAAAAAAAGAATTTCTGAATTTCCAATTTAATATGTATTATTCTAAAAATTTGAGACTGTTACACCGTAGATAAAAAAAAAAAATTTATAGCATTATACACATTCCTGGTGACAAGTTGTAAACAATAAGTATCCCTAACCAACAAGAATAAAGAGCATCAAATTATTCTAATGAATTAAATTGTTCTAAAGATGCATGTTCTTTTGTTCAACTAAAAGCTGATTTTCAGTGTTTACTAATGGAAATTGCGGGAGCATATTCAGTCAGAAAAACTCACCACATCAACAGACAAAAATATTTAGTTGGTGTGTCCGTTTGTATTTGTAATTTCCATGGTAGTGTTTATTTAACATCTTCACATCTAATCTTAGTTCCCAAAATCACTATTTTGAATGAAGAATTAAAAGGAATTTCTAATATTGACAAATTAAAACCCACTTAATTACCTAGAAAAAGCAAATGAACTTTATTTTTTGAATTTATATTCTGGAATGGTAAAATTGAGGTTGCAGTGTATATGTGCAAGACATCCTTTACATAAAATAAGCTCCAGTCCAATTAAGTGATTCGACCAGAAGCAGAACTTCTAGATAGTCGTTTACTACTTGGAACGTACGATCTAATAATTAGAGCATATGATACCTAATTTTTATTGGATCAACTATGACCCTCAGACAGCTTGAAGATACTATTACAAAGTGCCACGAATTTGAATGCAACACCTGAAAATGACACAGCTACGTCTTAAGCCATTTGTAGAAAGCAATGGTAGAGGAACACCCCCACCTCATGCTCTACCAAAACCATGAAAGGTTGAAAATATCCCATGAAATGACAATGATGCTCCTCACATATAGCCGTGAACCATCTTTTCTTTTTATACTTTCTTGAAAAAATCTAGCATAAACTCACGATTATGATTAACGACGTGTGAATCATCAAGATCCACATAAACCCACTATTGAGTTTCCTATAAAAAAGAGAGGTGAACCATTATAAAGATGGTGCCTGTATTTGAACGATCTAGCTACCACAACAGATATCGTAATCTTCCAATTTCTTCTTTCATGTCATTGTAACCCTAATTGAAGTGCCTTTTTTAGTTGTTTTTGCGAATCATAGAACCAACTTCTCATTTCATCATTAGGGATTTGTTGTTTTCCATCTGTAAGAGGCACGTACCATTGTAGATCCATATGGCACCACATGGGGAGCGTATCGCTGGCGCTTACAAGAGAACTAATGCCTTCTCCGAGCCACCAAGGCTCTCAAATGACAACCTTCATCGAACAAAATCCGATATCTCTTTTGAACTAACCAAAGAAGTAATTGATATCAATATTCTCCCACCAATATCGGAGGTTGAAGATGCAAAATGTGAGTGCTGCGGCATGAGTGAAGAGTGTACCCCGGGGTATATTGATCGTGTTCGGAAAAATTTTCTAGGGAGGTGGATATGCGGGCTGTGCACAGAGGCAGTGAAAGAAGAGATGGAGAAAAATGGGGGCCACAAAGAGGAGGCTTTGAATGCACACATGAGTGCTTGTGCGACGTTCAACAAGTTTGGCCTGGCATATCCAGTTTTGTCTCAGGCTGAGGCCATGAGGAAGATGCTGAAGAAAAACGCAATAAGGGCCAAAACATTTGGTCCTAAAGGTGCTCAAAAGATGGCCGGGATTCCAAGGAGTTCAAGCTGCATTGCAGCGATTACAAAGGACATGGGTGATCTAAAGTTGAAAAAATGACCATTGCCAAGCTTACCTTCAATGGGTCATGGACCTTTATCTCTCAACCTTCGTCCCCATCTCTTCTACACTAGCCCTCGAAACTTTTAGGGTTTTCATTTTGTCTCCCTCTTTAACCCTACTAGCTAGTATTTTGACCTGGAATGACAATTTCAGTGCCCACATCAGGTTTCAGTTGTAGTACATATTTTTATCAGATTATCCTCGGTGGACCGACCCTTTTTGTTACCTTTCAAGGTTTTTTTGGGTTGATCGAAATCTGTTTCATGCTTCTCAACCAAGGGCTATTTTCAATTCCTCTTCGTTGATTTTGTTCTCCATCTTCAATAAATATACCCTCTATGGTTTTTCTAGGTGATCAGATTCCCCTCCCTCTTGTACCCTATTTTGTGACTTGCATCAAGACTTCAGCATCCTTTATTGGTTTTTTTTTTTTTTTTTTTGAGGGATTGATCTGGATCGTCTCTTCCATTCTTCTTCCTGCGTTAACTATCAAAATGCTACGACTCTATGACTGGCAGTGCCCGTAGACGTCAAGCTACTTAAATTAAATGTGTGACTAAATTTTCCATCTGCTTGTAACAAGGGTGATTTAGACGTTGCCACCATTTGTATTTAACTCAGCAAGGTAATCGTTTTAATAATATGTAAAACCCAGTTTCAAATACTAGATGTTAAGATTTGAATAAATTCTTTATTTCTAATGTATTCGACCCTTTCCATATATGATGCAATACATAAAATTATAAAGGAATTAACCATCACCTCCTCCAAAACAAAGTACAAATCACATATTGCAAAGAGTTAACCCATGTAAAATAACCACATATTTGATAGGATAAAATATAAAATGTATAGTGTAATGAAGTTTTGATAATATAAGGGGATGAAATGGCATTTCTTTATTTGGTGGCAAAAATCTTAGTAGGAAAAATTAACCTTAGTTTGACTTAGCTTGTAATTGTCCTATAATTTGAAAAATTATATTTTATATCATAAAACTTATATGTGTGCTAACATTTAATATTATTGCAAAATTTTTTATCAAAAAATATTTACAGTTTTGTGATTATTTTATATTTAATAACTACAAAGCTTTTATATTAAATATTAAAGATAAAAACAAAACAAAATGGTTAGTATCCAAAATATTATTAGGAATAAAAATTTATTATTATTCATTTTTAATATAAGGTTAAAAAACTTGTAAGATGATCAATATTCAAAATATTATTAGGAATAATATAAATGTGACAACAAGAGATTTTTTAGAGACTAGATAGCAAGTATACCTTATATCTCCCCTAAAAGAATTACAACCTATTCTTAGGGTATATGTCCTCCCTGTATTTGTTTTGCATCAAAGCAAGCTCTTCGTATAGCATTTTGAGTTAAAAACTTACAAGTGACACATGAGCCATCACTCATTAAAATTTTGTTATAGAGTTGGAGCAATAATTAAATTTCTTGTTTGTCATGTGAGAGTAATGACAATGTGTCACCCCTTGAAGGGTGAGTTCATCATATGAATACATGTTCATATATTTAGCATAAGTGTTCACGAGCTGAGATATAAGTCCCTCTAAAGGCCAACCTTTTAAAATTCATACCCAACTCAGATAAAAGATAATAAAAAATGAAGAAAGAGCTTAGATAAAGGCTCGTTGTCACAAAATAATATTGATGATGATATCTAGTTAATTATAAAGCCTTGGAATGGGAGAGAATATATGAAGATAGATTTGGTCTAAAAGGTTGAAGTTAGTTGTATCATAAGTGTTTGATAGTTGCTAGAAATGTGCATTTAGATCAAAATAAGTTATTCGATAAGATTAGACGGGCGGACGGAAATTTATTATGAATAACACTAAACATATAATGATGAGACTTTGTAGTAAGCTATCAGTAGCAAAGATGCTTTTGTAAAAATGATAATGCATTTTTAAAAGAATTTACAACTCCATAAAGGTTGATGATAACATATGTTTGAGGGATTTGGTTTAACTAGAGACAATTTTGTGGCTAATTAACAATCTAAGATGAAAAGATCGACACTATAAAACCTTATTATAATTATTGACAGGATGCGCATAGCTAAATAGGGCGTGTTTTTTGAAACAATTGAAGAAATAGAATGATTTTTTAAACTCCTTCATGCTAAAACAAGAATATCACACTTGGAGGCATTCAGACTTAATAAACACTAAGAGCAGTAATTGTCGTGGATAGCTCAGGATATGCACTTATATTCAAGTAGAAGATTGTCATACGATAACCTTACCATTAAGATGCAAGATTTTTGATCAATTAAGCTAAAAAAATAAGAGTTGTTTTTTATGATTGGACACCACTAGAAAAATAGTTGTGAAGATATAGCTCTCCTAATAACTGTAAAACCCATGTTCTAGTTAAAGGGATTGTTGAGATGTAGGATTTCAGGTCAACTAAGCTAGGAAAAAGAGTTGCCGAGAAGATATTGTTTTTCCACAATGAAAGCAAATTCATGAGTCAAAACTTCTTTATTTTTCAAGGTAAAAGTATGGAACACCACTTCTTTTGAATTTCAAAATGGGTAAGTCACCCTATTTTTTGGAAAAGACATTGAGCTTTTCTAAAAATATAGATAGGTCACCCATGATAAAGAATATGTAAACACCCAAGAAGAAGAAAAAAAAGAAGCAAAATCCGGTTCATTAATATAAATACCAGGGGGAGAGAGGGAGTGGGAATTTTCTTTCTTTTTGTCATCTCCATCTCCTCTCTTTTTTTTTTCAATCTGCTAGCCGAATCCTCTCTTATTTTTCCCAGCCGAATTCTCCTCTTCTTTTCCCAGCCGAATGCTCATCTCTTCTCTTCTCTTCCCAACCAAACTATCTTCCTTCCCCTCTGCCAGCCGAACCATCCCCATTTCCACTCCACACAGCCGAACCTTAGGCTAAAATAAGGGAGAGGACTTGGTGAATGTATGTGAAAAATTGAGACTTTGAGAGAGAAAAAAAAGGGGGAACTTTGCCAAGAGGAAAAAGAAAAGGAAGTAGTAGGAAGTAAAGCAAACAAGAAAAAAGGAAGAAAAGTTTCAAATCTTTCAAAAAATTGTAAGGTACGAGAGGTAGATTCATGAAATTCTTTCTTCCTTTTTCCTCTTAGGATATGAAACAAAATGAAGAAGAGAACCCTAGGGAAATTTACCTAATACTCAAGCTAGATGTAAAGTAAACGAAATGAAGCTAATTTTGGGAACAACTAGCAAAGAAGATGTATAAAAAACAAAATTTGCAAATCATGAGAGGGGGCTGATTTTGTAAGGGGTTGACCGGCATTCAAAGTGTGATTTTGTTGGGACTTTATTGAAAGATTATGTGCTGGAAAATATGGGTGTGTTGGCTGGAAAATCATGTGTTTATAGGCTGAAAATTCATGTATTATGTGCTGGAAATTTATGTGTTTATAGGCTGAAAATTCATGTATTATGTGCTGGAAATTCATGTGTTTATAGGCTGAAAATTCATGTGATATGTGCTGGAAATTCATGTGTTTATAGGCTGAAAATTCATGTGTTATATGCTGGAAATTCATGTGTTTATAGGCTGAAAATTCATGTGTTATATGCTGGAAATTCATGTGTTTATAGGCTGGAAAATATGTGTGAGTTGGCTGGAAATTTATGTGTTTATAGGCTGAAATGCATGCTGTTTTTATGCTGAAATTGATGTATATTTGGCTGAAAATTTTATATGGATTTTGGCTAAACCTTGTTGAAAGATTTCGAGTAGAAATGTATGGGTTCAACTTGTGAATTATGATGGAAGATTTTGTGTGTTGAACTGAAAATCTATGCTGAAATTCAGGGGTATTTTTCTGAAAATTTGCATGTGTGTTTGGACTGGAATTCGGGTGAAAAAATTGTGTGCCGAATTGTGTATTTTGCGGCATATGAACATATGAACTTTTTGAAATGAGTGCAGTGACGGATGTAGGCCGAAAATGCAAGTGTACTGATTATGACCCTTGATGTCGCAGGTGGTGCGGCTGGGATTGGATCATCGTCAAGACAAGCACAACCCACTAGTGGAACAGGTAGGCGACCCTTACATTCTTTTTCTTTCGTTGCATAATGAATAACTGTGATGTGAATACTGCCCTATTATGTTGGAGTTAATAATAAACCGAAAAATATTGAATGTCGATAAAAGATTGATTAGCTTCGACTAAAGGCATCCGAAGGGATGGCCGGGATAAAAGATTGATTAGCTTCGGCTAATGGCATCCGAAGGGATGGCCGGGATAAAAGATTGATTAGCTTCGACTAATGGCATCCGAAAGGATGGCCGGGTCAAACTAATGATTAGCCTCGGCTAATGGCGTCCAAAGGGATGGCCGGGATAAGAGGTTGGTTAGCTTCGGCTAATGGCATCCAAAGAAATGGCCAGGACAAAACACTGATTAGCTTCGGCAAATGGCATCCGAAGGGATGGCCGGGATAAAAGATTTATTAGCTTTGGCTAATGACATCCGAAGGGATGGCCGAGTCTAAGATTATGGTTGTTAGGAAAAGAATGGTATAATTACAAACATATTAAACTTAAAGTGTTAAACTGAACGATCATTAATAATATTATTAGCTCTAGGTAATTACTTTCTTTTAAGTGTTTATACTGCTGCAGGAATGCCACATCCACGAGATGTCTAAGGAGCCCGTTACATGGAGCTTACTTTTGCAAGGAATTGTGTAGATGAAATTTTGATTACAATGTATTTTGTATGAAGTAATGTAATGAATGTTAAACTTTTATTAGATCCTTTTGTGTAAATGCTATAATGGCTTATTGTAAGATAGGAATATAAACCATGTCTAAGTTATATATTTAAGTATGATATTGTAAATCATGAAATCATAAGACTATGCTTGATGTATGTGTAACTTTTAAATTAAATATTACTCGTGTAAATGGTGTTAAAATGTTAAGGGGTGATCGGGTCCGTTGATTCTAATAACCATGCGCATAGAACAATATATATATATATATAAAAAAAAAATTGTCGGGTTGTTACAGAATAGGTAGATCAATTATACATGAGACCATCTTTAGAAAAAAAATAAAGTTTTTTAAATATCATTTTACTATTGAAATGGGTGGATCACCTAGGATAATCAAACAAAATATTTTTTTATTTACAAGTTTACTATGAAAAAACTTGATAAGGTTTAACACCATAAGCATTATAAAGAGGCGCAATTGTCATACCCTATTTTTAGACCCATAAATTTCTTTTAAAATATAACAATAAAAATCAAATCAAAATTTTCAGAAAAGATTTGGCCAATTTACAGTCACTTCATAATTGTTTTTTTTTCAAAATTATATATATATATATATATAAGGAGTCTTTGTGATTTAAACCATGACTCCACTGCTGGCAAAGAACATTGGTGTTCTTTCTTGAATGCATCCCACCATTTCACTTTGAATTTTTGGACCAATATTGATGATCCATTTTGTACATTGTATTCATAAAACCATGAACATACCCAGGACAGAAAGAACTTGGCACAAAAAAGGGTAATTGTCCTGAATCGTCTTTCAGAGGGAATGGGCTGATAACCTGCTTTGTAGAATTTGTACCTTTCTTCAATAGATGGATGTTCTAGAAGAACCTCTGGAATACAGCCAAAGTAATCCCACCATGGACTGAACCTAAGGGAATATTTGTGGTGTTGATGGAAGTGTTGAAATAGAAAAGCCATAAATGACTATGGCCAGAGTTTTGTAGGAGAAATGTATTAAACCAGGCTTGTTGGTAATCCCAATATGTATAGGAGGGGAGGGGAGGATATTGTATTTGTATTTCCGGGGGAAAGGGGATTGGAGTATAGAGGTTTTTACTCCATTTTGTAGGGTGGATGATATTTTGTATGGTGCAGGTAGAGTATGCAGGATCGGTATGGGAATGGTGTTTTTGGAAGTGTTTGAATGTAGCTGATCCTATGACCTGTAAAATAAGTTCATAATAAAGACGGGACTTGGAATTATCCCATGATTTAAAATGAAAATTCTTTGGAAAAATCTTTGAAACTGTCAAATGGACATCATGGTTTGGAAAACCATCTTCAACAGTCCATATATTTTGAAAATTCAGTTTTTCAAAATACTGAGATTTTGGTTTTGTAAAATTGGAAGAAACAACAATGTTGTTTTGTAAAGCAAGCAGGGGTTTTTGAGTTGAAGGACCTGCATGTGGCTTTGAAATGGATTTAGAGATACTACCTAAGAGTGACTGGGAGTCACCTAAGGCTTCTTTGTAAGCTTTTTACATTGCCGGAAGAAGACCTGGGTTTTCTGACAATTTTATAAGAATCTTTTTGGACTCTTGACTTTGTTGTTTTTGAGACGAATAGTCGTCTTCTTCCTGGGTTACTTTGTCATACCTAAGATCTTTGGTTGTAAACTCTAAGATCTTTCTATTGGTGTTATAGTACCCTGGGATATGTAATGTCTTAGAAAACGAACACGGGTTTGGAATAAAGAAATATTTGATTTTGAAATTACTAAACCATTTTGTTTAGCAACATGAAAGAAAGTATGTAAATGTTTGAAATGTTGATCAATGAAATGAGAAAATATGAGAACATCATCAATGTAGACAATGCAAAATGCAGAGTGAGAATTGAAAATGTCATTCATAATTCTTTGGAATTCAGATGGTGCATTCTTAAAGCCAAAAAGCATGACATTCCATTCGTATTGGCCGAAAGGAACAGTAAATGCAGTTTTGTAGCGGTCCTTTGGGTCAATCTGGATTTGCCAGAAACCGGACTTCATATCAAACTTTGAAAAGATAAATGCATGATGTAATTTTTGCAATAAATCTTTTTTGTTTGGAATTGGATACCTGATCCACTTGAGGGCGGAGTTTAGGGGTTTGTAATTGATCGCTAGCCTTGGTGTGCCTCTCTCAATTTCAGAGTTCTTATTCACATAAAATACGGCACATGACCATGGTGATCTGGACTTTGTAATTAGACCTTTGGACTCAAGATCATGAATCTCTTGTCAACAATGCTGTCCTAACTCAGCATTCATTTGTATAGGTCGGGCTTTTGTAGGAATTTGTTTTTCTGAAAAAGTATCTTCATATGGAAGATCAACAACATGTTTTCTTTTCCAGAAAGCAGTTGGTAAGTCTGAACAAAGTTCTTGTTCAATCTTACTTTGGAAGTCTGCAATCTTTTTCTTCAATGAAGAATCTTGCAGTTGATTTTCAATACGACAAGTTGAAACATGGTTTTGCAAATCATGTAGATGATATGTTTTGCCATGTATTAGAGCATTGATATGGTATGTATGTATGGAACATGCTTTGATTAAATTTAAATTCCTAATCTTAGACTGTTCTAAAAATGGAAATTTAAGTTTAATACCATTAATCCTAGATGTTATGCAATCATGACGTGCTTTGTACGGAGTAAGCAGATCAATGAATGGAGTACCTAGAATGATGGTATGATTTATATCTTTTGTAACAATAAAAAACATTGTAACTGAAATGCCATTGTTTAACACAGAAGCCTGTGTTTTACCTGCAATATTCAACTTGGAATTATTTGCAGCTGACAATTTTTCAGTTGTACTTTGTAAAAAACACTTTGGGACTATGCCTTCTTTAATGCAGTTTAAATCTACACCTGTGTCAAATAAGACAATAGTATCAAGTTTGAAATCATCAGAAAAAACTAATAATATTTTAACAATGTATTTTTTGGATGAGATCTGGGATAGCACATCTAAAAATGCAGTATCTATTTGATCAATGTTTGTATCATGTAATGCATGTAAATCAGGGTCGGTGTCTTCTGGGTCGGAATCAGTGTCTTGCTGGTTCTCGATTTTAGACAGAAGGCTTTGTAAAATGGCAGTCTTTTTGCTGGGCTTGTTTTAGGGTTTGAAGCTCAGTTTTGAGTGTTTTAATCTCAGAATGTAACTCTGGGATTGTGATGGACGGTTTGGTTTTCTTTGTACTTAAGATCTTTGTGAGATCATAAGTATTCGTACTGGTTGAGGGTAACACAGTACGATTTGTAGGGTTTACTGGAGGTTGCTCAAGTTTGTTGAATTCTTTCAACAATCTTTCCACATAAACTCTTTGTAATTGAGGATCATCAAGGCGCTTCATGGCCTAAAGAATAAATTCTTGATCCTGGGTTAGGACATTGACTTCATTTGATTTTGAAGTATTAGAGGTAGCACTGGATGTAACTAACTCATCAACTTGGATTTCTTCCTCAGAGATGTCTGACGAAGAAGGTTCTGTATCTGTGGCTTCAAGATACAGATTTTGTATCATATTGATGGTGTCTTCATCAATTTGTAATTCATGTAACTTTTTCTGCACAGAACAATACTTTTCTAACTGGATGAAAAATTAAAAAATTGATGGTGTCTAAGTCTGTGTTGAGGCTAGGAGAGTAGTAGTTTTAGCTCTTTGGGCTAAAAATAAGGATTGGTCGCTTTGATGAACGGTTAGGAGGAGTCTTTGTGATTAGTCCTTATTTTTAGCCCAAAGAGCTAAAACTACTGCTCTCCTAGCCTCATCACAGACTCGGGAAGAATACCTCCACATCTTGCAGAGTCTAGCTTCAAAGAAAGATGATGAGTCAGTCTCATCAAACTCCAACTCATCCGGGTCCGTCTCTTCTCCTGTCATCTCCTTGGAAAACGACAATGAAGATGATTGTTTTGGCATCCTGCCACCAATCAAGCACTGACCGTCAAATTCGTCGGCACAAGAAGACAAAGCCCGTGGCCCCCGCCACTTACATCTTTACAAAAGCTTGTCCCCCCCACTTGTGCTACCTTCCAAAAACTGGCCCCCGCCACCGACATCATTACAAAAGATTGTCCTCGCTATCATCCAAAGAAGGAAGATTCCTCCACTTCCAGCAAGGTTCCTACCTCCACTTCCAGGAAATTTCCTACAAGAAGACAAAGAAGCTCTCGGCCCCACTCCCACGGAATCCAAGGCTACTCTTCAAAACTCCTATATAAGGAGCATTCATTTTCTTTCATAGACAGAACAATTTAGCGGGAGAATACAATTTATTGTATTAAATTGTCTCAATCCTTGTAAACACTATCCTGTAACCCATATCTCCAAAGCACTTGTAACTTTGTTCCAAGTAATCAAATCTTCAAGTTTTATTTATAAATTTCAAATTTTCATTTTACATTTACATTAACATAATTATGCTCTGTGTCTGATCAAGGATCTTGACATTGTTGGTCTTGCCTTGTTCTTACGCATCAGAAATCATACTGTTCTTCATTCATATTTCCTTTGGCTAGTTTAATTCCGCATCCCAAGCCGAGAGATGGTGGAAGTGGAGGTAGGAACTTTCCTGGAAGTGGAGGAATCTTCCTTCTTTGGATGATAGCAAGGACAATCTTTTGTAATGATATCGGTGGCGGGGACCAGTCTTTGCAAGGTAGCACAAGTAGGGGGACAAGCTTTTTTAAAGATGTAAGTGGCGGGGGCCACGGGCTTTGTCTTCTTGTGCCGACGAATTTGACGGTCAGTGCTTGATTGGTGGCAGGATGCCAAAACAATCATCTTCATTGTCGTTTCCCAAGGAGATGACAGGAGAAGAGACGGACCCGGATGAGCTGGAGTTTGATGAGACTGACTCATCATCTTTCTTTGAAGTTAGACTCTGCAAGATCTGGAGGTATTCTTCCTAAGTCTATGCTGAGGCTAGGAGAGTAGTAGTTTTAGCTCTTTGGGCTAAAAATAAGGACTACTCGCTTTGATGAACGGTTGGGAGGAGTCTTTGTGATTAGTCCTTATTTTTAGCCCAAAGAGCTAAAAATACTGCTCTCCTAGCCTCAGCACCGACTCAGGAAGAATACCTCTAGATCTTGCAGAGTCTAGCTTCAAAGAAAGATGATGAGTCAGTCTTATCAAACTCCAACTCATCCGGGTCCGTCTCTTCTCCTGTCATCTCCTTGGAAAACGACAATGAAGATGATTGTTTTGGCATCCTGCCACCAATCAAGCACTGATCGTCAAATTCGTCGGCACAAGAAGACAAAGCCCGTGGCCCCCGCCACTTACATCTTTACAAAAACTTGTCCCCCCCACTTGTGCTACCTTCCAAAGACTGGCCCCCGCCACCGACATCATTACAAAAGATTGTCCTCGCTATCGTCTAAAGAAAGAAGATTCCTCCACTTCCAACAAGGTTCCTACCTCCACTTCCAACAAGGTTCCTACCTCCACTTCCAGGAAATTTCCTACAATAAGACAAAGAAGCTCTCGGCCCCACTCCCACGGAATCCAAGGCTACTCTTCAAAACTCCTATATAAGGAGCATTCATTTTCTTTCATAGACAGAACAATTTAGCGGGAGAATACAATTTATTGTATTAAATTGTCTCAATCCTTGTAAACACTATCTTGTAACCCATATCTCCAAAGCACTTGTAACTTTGTTCCAAGTAATCAAATCTTCAAGTTTTATTTATAAATTTCAAATTTTCATTTTACATTTACATTAACATAAGTATGCTCTGTGTATGATCAAGGATCCTGACATTGTTGGTCTTGCCTTGTTCTTACGCATCAGAAATCATATTATTCTTCATTCATATTTCTTTTGGCTAGTTTAATTCCGCATCTCAAGCCGAGAGATGGTATCAGAGCCTATTAGGATCTGAGAAGGAATAGTACCAAAAGAGAGGAAACCTAGTGAGAAGAGAAGATTAGTGTTGAAATAGAAGAGCCATGAATGACTATGGCCAGAGTTTTGTAGGAGGAAGGTGTGTGTGTGTATTCTTGATATATTTGCATTATTTTCAACATCTTTTCAAAAGAATTTAAAAAATAATTTTCCACAAGTTTAATTATTAACACACATTTCAAAATCATTAATTATTTTTTTTCAATGAGTTGATATGATGTTGCCTTTTTAAAAAAACAAAACAAAGAAAATTAAAAATAAAACTTATGAACAAAAAGATCGAAAGTGCATGAAAAAATAAAAGACAAACTAAATTTAATTTGCTTCTACAAACAATAACTACTCCTCAATGGCACCTCCAACAACCAAACTTGACATCTCCAGAAACTTCTCTTTCCACCTTTAACAATAGCAACAATAGCTATAGGTGGCCAGCAGGTCTTGGCCTGGCAATCAAGAAAGGCTTCTCTCTTCCTCTTATCCGAGGTTCAAGTCTTGTCAGATATGCTTGTCACCCCCGCGGTGCCTTACATGTTCATTGGGCTTGTAGAATGTTCAGTGGGTCCAGGAATTAGTTGTGATGCACACAAACTGACCCGGACACCCCAGTTATCAAAAAAAAACCAATAGCTATAGGTGTCAAGTTTGGTTGCTGGAGGTGTAGATGATCATTAATACAAGTTTAAAATTAAAAAATAAAGTGTCATTGAGGAGTAAGTGATCGGAAATACAAGCTTGGAACTAAAATATTTGCTAAAAAAATAAGATGTATGCATCCGCTAAAGAAAAAACCAAGGCATTGCTATGTGTTTTTCTTGGTTTTGCAGTAACCCTCACCGTCTGTGCATGAAGAAAACACTCGCCGCCACCATTTCAGCAGTCCTAAGTTTCCATCCTCTGCGAATTATTCCAAACTTCGAAGGGTCGTGTTGGAATTATTTTTAAATTTTGAGTTTTAGTTTGTAAAAATATAATGGAAGGGCGAGTAAAAAGAATATAAAGTAAAAACTAAGGAATAAGGGTGTTGCAATTTCATATTATTTGAAAAGGTAAGATATATGATCTTGCTAAAAGAGCAAAGTTCACAGAACTTCTGGAGACATTCAGCAACCTAATTAATCTACCAAGTCTTTTGGATACAAAACCGCTTATGGTCTTCTCCTACCTTGTCCCAGACAAAAATAATGAAAAACAGAGCATACCTGTAAGCAACACATGAAAAACCAGAATTGACATTCATGGGCATGTTTCGGTAGCAATAACCAAACATAGACCCAGTTGAATAAAGCAGTCACAAACAAACTGATCCTTAGCATATATCATCTCATTGATACATCCATAATCTCTAGGCCACACAAATTTAGAACATAGCAAATGAACTAGGGTGCTCCACAGTTGTTGCCTGTTATAGATAAAAGAAAAACAAACCAGCAAAATACGACAGGAGTTCTCACTCTTGAATCAGACAAAAGACCAGTTTATAAACATAAAGCAGATGCAATGCGCATTTTCTTCTTCATTCAACACTTTCCAGGCCACAGCTCTTTCATATGAAACTGGTCTGCCCATGCTTGACAAACAGATTCCACCTTGAAGACATGTAAAACCCTAGCAAGAGAAAAGTAATTCATAAGATGATGCATATTGAAACGAATCTACCAATGCCAGGCCAGGCCACCCCAATATCTTGGGGGGGGGGGGGGGGGGGGGGGGGGGGCTGCCCTAAGCAAAAGATACTATTTTTTAGCAGCATATCATGCTTTGCAGCTCTAAAAACCAGATCATCACGGTTTGTGAGCCACATTTTTCAATTCTACATTATTTTTCAGACTATTACATGTATTTATTGATATGGTTCATGTATTTATTGATAGTTTATTGATTAATGCACGCATTGAAACAAACATGTCAGGTTTTCTATAATAATGATAATAAAACATGTATCTAGAGAGGTCAACCCCAATTGGCCAGAGCGGCCAAACAGCAATGAAAAAAATGAGAAACCTAAAGAACTATACAAGGGTAATTTGTATTTTAACATGAAAGATGGAAATTCACTTTCCCCCATCTTCTCTGTCAGAACAAATGGAGTTTAATCGAGCAATTCAACAAATCTAGAATTATGGGTAATTAAAAACTAAAATATATAACCATATACATGCATCTTAGGGAAATGAAATTTTTTAATGATAGATTAAAGTGTAAATGATTGCTATCAAACATATACAATAACGTGCCAATTTGGTCTTGCAATGCTGTGATTGCTTTGACTACTATGTTGTGGTGTTGCAGTGCAATAATTTTAGAGAAAGTAGAATTTGTAGACACAGTGTTGGGTAATTGATTCCTGAGATTTTAAAAATTTATATCTTCACCCAATAAAATAAGCCCCAAAATAAACAGTTTTGCTTATGGTTAAGCGATGGCACCCTGCTTTGATCTAAACACAACGCAGTTTCCTGTTAAAATGCTATGTACCCTTAACCAAACACTTGTAGTGTAATAACTACTTGTGATAAATGAGAAACCAAAAAAATAAAAAATAAAAACTGGAAGAAATGAAAGCTAAGGCTTGTTCTTAAGCATAGAAATTATTGTCTTTTTGGGTGGCATTTGGTGAAAATAAATCTCAATTAACCTGATTCCATTTTTCTTTCACTAAGATTTAAGAAAGGGAAAACCTGTTGCATAATCTGTGGGAATTCTGAGCAGAGAGTTTTTCTTCCATGATCATCAAATATCTTTTCCAAAGTTATGTCTTGCAGTGCAACTAAGGTTGTCTCAAGCATGTCAAGTCCAGCTTGGTTTGCAAAGGTGAAGATCGGCAAAGCCTGCAAAATTCACCTAAGTTCAAGACCAAATTGCTTTGAAGACAAAAGTTTAGCAACAGAACTGAGGTGGTACTTGTGAATAATAATCACATCTGAATTAGACCTCAATGCATGTTAAACAACAGCTGACAATATTTATTCAACTTGCATTATATGTATGAAACCTCGCAAGGAATATGAGAATAATAATATATTTTGTTGGTTCAACACATTTTCCAGCACATTACAAATACGACAAGATATGTCCAGAAATAATCATTTTGAATAGACTCCAGTACCTTAGGTTATCCATACAAGTAACTGTATAGTAGAAGATAGACCATATGCCATATTATAAAAGCATCTCCTTTGTAAAGTAACAGGGAACATTCATGGGCAGATATGCCTTTGTTCAATTTAATACCATGTTTCTGTAGGTCCCCATAATTCCTAAATCCTAGTCCAAGTATTCTATCATTAGCGACAAATGGAAAGCACGATATATAATTGTCATGCACACCTTCAGTGAGCAGCACATGATAGCATCTGAATGATGCCATAAGGTTTTCAGAATAGATTCACTTCCTTCACCATTGGATTTGAGTAGCTCCACACCCAAATAGCTCCTACAAAGTTGTGACCAAGTATTAAATAAAGTAACAAGTGTTCAGTCACTGAAATATTTCAACTGTCCAAGTTCGACATGTTTTTTCTTTGGAAATGTAGTCACTTCATAGATTATAGAAAAGCTTTTAACAGCTACATGAAATTTGAAAGAATATTTCCTTTTGACCAAAAAAAAAATCAATTCTTTTTCTGTCCACATGTTTTCTCGTGTATACAAATGAGAACATCCTCTTAGAATCCAGAAAAACTTTTATCAACATATTCAAATCCATTATCATTTTAAAATCATGTATCAAAATTGAAGAGAATTCAATAACAAAGAAACCTATTTCTTGTGGGAGAAGACATTCACTAGAATGACTTGATCATCATAAGGCAACACCTCTGAATTAATTTGACTTGTTAGGCGGAATAGGGATAATCACCCAGGTGACAAACTGACCCCTTCTGATCAAGATAACATGTATGAGAGGGAACAACCAACACACCTGTAGCTCTGGCAGATCCAACGAGCAAGTGTCTGCGCTTCAGGAGTACCCAGTGGTGACCGAAGACCAGCCTGTGAACCAAGATGAGGAGATAGTGCTAATGCCACCCTCTGAACTGAAGATATAATGCTGCGGATATACTGCCGAGTCATTGCTGCTACATGTTCTTGCATGTGGCTCTCAAATGCAAATTCAAATGCGATTGTCATTACAGATCTTGTGCAACCAGAATTAGCAGAATGATCACCAGATGCTTTGTTTCCAACTGGTCCAACTTCAAGAGCAGCTGCAAGATCCAAGGTGCGATTTGGACTGGAGGCTTCCTGCATCATTTTCAATGCATTAATTAAGAGTCTAATAAATACGCATGGAGAAATAAACTATTTCAGAATCAATTATGCTAACCTTCCCAGAATCTAGGGGAATGATGCGAAAACCAGAAGGTAAAAGAGGTGCATCATCAGCAAAAGTAGCATCAATGGGAGCAAATATAAGTTCAGCACAGGTGCCAACAGCATTCTCGTCCATTCCACAGCAGAGCTGTCAGTGTTGTACAAGTGGAGCAAATAATAAGGGAACAAAGAGGAAAAATGTCATCAAGTGATATAAGAATGAAATGAATAAGTGGTGCAATCTCAGCCCAAATCTAATTAAGCATAGTCATATGCATAAACTAGACCAGGGGTAAATAGATTCCCCACACTTTCCAGGATACCCAGTTGATTGGCAAGTCAGCACCTCAAAATATATTTTGGAAGAAAATTGGAAACATGAAGCAAATTTTATTTTCATTTTAAACTTCTACTCTAGAAACTTGTTCTTGGTATGAAACCATTATGTGATCTTTCAACAAAGGGAAAAGCTGATTTCCACTAATTCCTATCTGAACAAAACTGGTGAAAGGGGGAGATTTACACAACTATTTCTGTCTTTCAAATTCAGAAAAAAGAGCTCATCATGCCAAAGACGACAACCTGTTGATCAATTCAGATGCAAGAAAGAAACAGAGAAAGCATAGAAAACAAAGGTCGTACTTGCAAAAGAAACACGTCTCTGGGCATTATTTGATCTTCAGGAGAATGGCTAACACCTTCCAGTTTTATGACCTCCAGGAACTAATGAACAAAGTTTATCAGATGCAAAACAAATGTGAAAACAATAAATTTAACAGCCATGTTGAAATTTATTGTATAGGGCATTGTCCAAGCTGTAAAAGCATGATCAAATGGCTCACCTCTTCATGTTCAATAGTGTGAGCCAGTGGAAGTATAACTTGACCCCCGGAACTTCCAACTCGAGAACCTTGTAAGCTAAAAGGACCAACTTTAACCGCTGCAGCTGCATAGGCATCAATATTGTTATCTGCCCATTCTGACCTGTGCTCTCGCAAGAATCTGAGAAGGATTGCAGGAGGGACATTCTGAAAAAGGAAAGTGCATAACATGAGAAAAGATGACAAACTAAAAAACAATTATAAGTCACAGGAATATACAAAAAGGAAAGTAGATATAATATGTATCTATCTCTTGGTATTGTAAAAAAAAAAAGGCCATATATAAAGAACAATACAGTTCCCTATTGCAAGAATCTAAAAACTGAGGTTACAGAAAAGACACATGCTTAAAAGTAGCAAATGCTCTACAGCAACTAAACACAGTGCACAATTTACCAAGTCTTATAGCATATTTTTTTATTTCAACCTTTTTCCACAAGCCTAGGACATAAAACAATTTTGTATCAATACCTGTAAAAGCATTGATGCCTTAGCACACAGGACTGCACTGTTGACAGCTGAAAACCCATTGGTGAAGGAAAGATTTGAACCCATTAACTTGTCAGGAGATGAGTTCACAAGGATTGTAACATCATCCATGCCATCATTTCCGATCATTGACCATCCCTCATCACTAAATCCATTGAGAGCCTCATTAAAACCCCTGCCACAATTACATTAGATTCTACCTGGCAGATTGTAATTGGATTGAATCAGATACTATCAAGCAACAGAAGATATTAACCTGCTCAACCTCTGGCTCAGTGCTCGTAGAGCTGCAGGTCGTCTGCCCCAGTTGGTCACATTAGACTGAGAAGCTTCCTGAGCTATCTGTCTCAGGTGGCGTAGAGCCTGAATGGAAAGGATATACATTATTGAAATATTAGTCCCTGTCTGGTTCAGAAGTTACATTTGCATCACCCAAACTAAATCAGTGTTTCAGCACATCCATTAAATGTTCATGACATAAAAAGATGAAAAATTGCTTACTGCCATTGTTGTCTTTTGAGCAAGTGCAGTTGAGGATTCATACAGTGGCCGTAGTACTTCAGGCACACTCCAAGGCTAGTTGAAGAAATCAGTAATCGAGTTATGATTTTGGGTCAAATAGAAAATTGACTTCGACATCACATAGTTTATATATAAAGCAAATTAAAATACAGAAATTGCATGGCACATCCTACCTCCAAATCCATGTGGTCAACTACATGTATGATTGAACCACCACCTTCACAAGGCCGTACCAGATACCCACTTGGGAGCATTTCTGCTCTCACAAAATGCTGCACTGGTGGCATGCTTGGGCCATTCTGAGTATTTTTCAGTGATCTCTCACATACCTGAATATTGCACGAGTTCAAAGTGACAGTGAAAAAATAATTCCACTAAATTTCCTGGATGAGAATTACAAATTTTAAGAGTTTGGGAGCATACCACAAGACTTCCATCTTCTAAAACAGAAGTATAACGCAACAACCAGAAGTCACGACCGGGTGCCAACGTTGTTGGCGCATAGAGCTGTAACCTCAATAAAAAATAAAAGTGTTAGATAATTGCAGCTATAGGGTTTTACCAAAAATGACAAGTGCATGATGGTTAATCCTTTACCTGCATATAAAGTAGCTCAATGGTTCCACCATTTGCAGTGGGCAGCACATTCAGCACATCCACAGCTCGGCAATCACGAAACCATAATGGCCGATCCTTGAGGATTTCAGCAACCTGGAAGACACACAATCTATTACATAACCTTGGAAACTCAGTAGTAAAATGGTATGGGGAACCAAGTGCACTTACCCTTGTAGGTTCAAGACCCACCAGGCCGCAAGCTCGTGCTCCCACACCGGTGCAACCATGAGAAATAGCAACGATTCCACTGGAATCCGGACCAGGCTACACATTTTTGAAAAAACAAAATTGTGATTAAGAAACAGATTAGAAAAACCTAACTTGGTGAAAATCAATTGGTGGAATTCAAACATAATGTTAAACATGGAAAAAGAACAAAGTATGTATTTTCATATCAAGAAACTCAAACCAAAGCCTCTAGAAAAAATTCAACGGAAAGTTCTAGCATTCAGTAGCCTGACATCATAGACGCTTGTAATGCGGAGATCAACTTAGTCTGTCTTTGCATATATGTAATACTTCTCCTTTTAATGCAAAGCAATTAAAAACAAATAAAATACAATAATTTAGCTGATTAAATTTTGCAAGATTTTTTACATGATGAAACAGTTCTTAATTTGTGAAATATAAAAAAAAAAGTACTGAGAGATACCTTCATTCCAGGCATTTGGACCCACTCTATAGCAGTTCCAGTAGCCTTTGAAAGAAACTCTGTTAAAGTCTCTTCTGCAATGGACAAAAGCCTAGAAAAAATACAAAGCATGAATTCAAAATTCCACACTATTTCGCACACACACAATCAGGTGGTCACAAAGCGCCATAACAGAAAAGGACCTAACAACCAGAACCCCACTAACCCTGCAGGACTAGCATCCCTTGGAGGATGCTGAGGTGTCAGGTTGTGTTGACCGCTCGTCACCACTGATTCACAGCTTGTATCTTTGGTTGCAAGCGGTGTCTGAAAGAAAACAACCCATCTCTATCTCAATTTCTACATAATTCAATAACAAATAAATAATACAACCTTCTAACAAAAACAGCCCATCCCTTGATTGCTAACAATTTATAGCAGATAGATGAAGAAGAAATCCACGTCTCATCAGCAATTCAAATACTTCAATTCACTTTCCCCTTCAAGTTCCCAGTAACCAAGCATGTTATGATGTGCAGCGGATGATATAGCAAGAAAAAAGAGAGAATTCTTACATTATGGGTATGTTGGCGAAAGTAGCCATTCTCATACACAAGCTGCGACACCTGCTTCTGCAACCTATCATTCTCTTCCATCAGAAGCTTGTTCATTGCAGTCAGCTTCCTATTCACCGCCTGGAGGCGAGACGCCTCTTTCCTCTGCTTCTCTCGACATCTGAAGAATATAACAAGCATTACAGGAGAATTCAAAGATAAAAAATGGAAAGATAGCAAATCCAGAATTTAAAAAATCACATTGCCCATTAAGGAGCATCAAGCCATAGTACAGATATAAAACATTAAGAAAATCGAAAATCTGTTTTCTTGGCTGTGAAACCAGTTGTTAGTTATTATACCTTCTATTTTGGAACCAAACTTTGATTTGTTTGGGTTCAATGTTGGAGAGAATTGGACACTCCCTGATGAGCTGATGGCGGCGAATGGAGCTGGGTTTGGGACAGTCATGATAGAGCCTTTCCAGGGCTTCGACCTGCTCAGGCGTGTACCGGACATACTTGCCATTGTCCATGTTAAGAGGTTGCTTACCATCCTTGTAGGACATTGCCATATTCAAATTCAACTTCACAGATACCCACCAAATATATATTTGCAACACGACCACCACACAAAGTGGGGCGGGTTATTTTCCTTTCAAGCTCCTAAATTTCTAAGCCCCGACAAGATGCCAAAATAAACGCCTCGAGTTCCTCTTCTAACCCAACTACCTTCTTGTGCTTAATCACACCTTGAACCAATTTTGCGCAGCTTTAAATCCACCTATGCAACCCCTCATAATCATAGATTACAATACTTTTAGCAGCTCAGGGAAGGGAAAGGAAAGAAAGGGCCTAAACAAACAGACACAAAGAGCTGAGAGATACTTGTTAAAGCTCAAACAGCCCAAATAAAAGTAAACTAAACCCAGCTAGTCACTCTTCCTTAGCCAAAATTTGAAGAACTTTTTGGGTTTTTAATGGCTGCTGATTGTGAAATGTAGAGATAGAGAAAAACCCAAAAGGGACAACGACGTCCAGGAAGGATACATCGTTATCCTCCTCATCCTAGTATTTTGTCTACTTACCAGACAGTCCCCAAACACAAGAAAAGCATAAACCTTTCGAGATCAGAGCTCTACACCAAACGATCTGTCTCAGCCACAAAACCCCAAAACATTCACCAGCCAGAGAGAGAGATCTCCCTTTACGGCACTGTATGGCCGATCCAAACTTGAGAAGCAATCGTCCGTAAACGCTGAAACATTTTCTTTCAATCCCTTTTTGCCGCTCACCTTATTGAGGAAAGAAAAGAAAGAAGCAAAACGGAAATTGATCTTTTTTTAATGGTGGCTTTCCAATATGTAAAAAGCGGGTTTGCAGAATTCGTTGTTTTCTTTCTCTAAAAATATCCACTGTTGCAGAAGAGGGGGAGGAAGGTAGGAGAGGAGAAGGACAACCTTGCTCGTCAGAGAGGAGTCGAACTTGGTACTAGGGAGGGAAAAAAAAGGGAAGGAAAATGAAGAACAAGCAGAGTACTTGTAGGCAGTGGTGGTGGTGGTGGTGGGCAGTGGCTTCGCTTTTGAGGATTCTGCTGTGTTGTCTTTCTGTGAATTATGTGCGTCTTTCTCATTGGTTTGTCACTTTCGGCTCTGTGAGAAGAGAGAGAATAGACTTTTCTTTCACTCTTCAAACTTCATTTCCACTGTTGTGGGGAAATGGGAATTCATTTCTTTTTCTTCATCTTTTCAAATGGGTGAGTTCTGTAATGACGTATATGTCCTTTCGGGTCATTTTGGGGTGACAGTTAAAAATTGTCTTCCATGGCTGCGTTTCTTATTGTCTCGCAGGGGTTGTTTTTGCCATAGTAAAAATAATTTAAAAAATATAAAAATATATTAAAATCAATATTATTTTAAAAATATCCATTACCAAAAAATAAGCTTGATATATGTAAATTATGCCTTTTACTATATTATTATAATTTCAGTTGTAACTAATTTGTTTCCAAGTATAAGTTCATTTTTCATCTATTATTCTATCCTATATTTTTATTTTAATTAATAAGATATTATGATTTGAGAAACACAAATCTCATTTTTTCCTATTTTCTATTGCTTTTTAAAAATATTTTTGAAAAAAAATAAAAAATATATATTTTATTTTGTACATTAAATTAAAAAAAATAGTAATTTTAGATAATTTTCATATGCTGATATTAAAAATAATTTTTGAAAAATAAAAAAATATCATTTTAATATATTTTTGAACAAAAATCACGTTTAAAAAAAACTCAATTACACTTTATCGATAAAAGATTAATGAATCCCTTGTTTTCTTAAATTTATTGTCTAATTAATTAGATTTTGAATTTCTATATAAATCGTATTCATGCCAATTGAAGGGAAAATTTGAGAAAAAAAAACCTTAAGAATAACTTAAAATTGGTAATTAAAATGTTTTTCATTTAAAAAAAACATTTTTAATAAATTGAAGGGGTATGAAAAGTACCGATAGACCCCTGAAGTGAAGGTTAAAATTCTGTAGTATTATATAACGGCTACATAGTCAGTGCATTGCGGTTAAAAATGAAAAGGTTAGTTTGTGTAAATTAATGAAACAAGAAGGTCAATGGCAAAAGAAGTAATAAAATGCGAGAGGAGCTCAGCAGTCGGAGGCATAAAGGCATGGGGAGGAGAGGGACACAGAGGACACCATGATTGAGTTTTTGCATGCGCCTCGGTTCATTCCTTAAAAGCTGAAACCACGATAATAAATAAATAATCAATCCATGGTAATTTATTTTTAATAATAAATACTGCCACGTCATCACCAGTCACTGCCAATGCAGGCATGATCAGCCCCCACATATACATGACATGATGATGAATATAAGAAAGGATGTGACGGGATGGGAATATATATATATATGTATGTTGACAGATTAGTGGGTGGTTGTGATGGTGGTAGTATTGTTGATATTGATTTTGAAAGTATTTTTTGTTTAGAAATAGATTAAATAATATTTTTTTATTTTTTTTAATTATTTTTGATATCATTATATAAAAATTATTTAAAAACATAAAAAAATTAATTAAAAAATAAAAAATATATTTTTAAAATACAGTATCAAACACCCCAGCAGGGTGTTATTGCCTCTTTTGTTATTTTATTTATGCTTTTGTTTTTTAAATATATTAATTTTATATTTTATAATATGTAGTGTTGTTTTTATTTATATGAAAACTAGTGACTTACCCGCGCCTCGTCGCGGTCGAAATTATATTTTTTTTAACGCAAAAAATATTAATTGGATGATTTTTTTATTATAATAAAAATTTAGACAAAATAATAAATTTGTACAGAATTACTGTGAAGTGCAAGTTTCCTATAAAATATATGAATTTTAAATAGATATAAATTTATTTGTTTAATAGATTTCAATGAAATAACCAACATAAAATTATCACCATCATTAAAAAAGTAAGAAGATTTGGATATCTGAATTCTTAAATTCATTATATTAAGATCAATTTATTTTATAATTTAATTTAAATTAAATACAACAAACAATATAAATTATAAAAACACCTGCAATAATCAAATAAAAAAATAAAAAGTTAATTTTCTATCTAAAAAGAGAGGAAAATATCATTGAAAAGCCATCACTACGTTTTTGTCATTATAATGACTGTAACAGTTAAAATCATTATCAATATTATTACTCAACAATTAAAATCATTAAATTGCTCAAAAATAAAAAAAAATAAAAACATTTTTACAAAAATAAAAAATAATAACTAAAATTATCATTATTATTGCGCAAACAACATAATCATAAAATTATCTTATCCGGAGAAAAAATAAAAATAACAGAAAACACCAAAAAAAAACAAAGGGAAAAGGAAAGAAATATTAATTTTAAAATAATCACCAACATCAATTAAAATTTAAGGACTTAACCGAATAAAAATAAAACTCCAACAAAAAATAAAATGACTAAAATTAAAAACAAAAACTAAAAGCATGAATGCATTAATATAGGCAAGAAATAAACATTGTCTAAAAAGAACCGAAAAAATCAAAGGAATTGATACCAAATAAAAAATTTAAAGAATAAGGGTCAAAATAAAAAATAAAATATATAATTAATTTCAATCGAAGGATAAAATTGCAACAAATAAAAACCTTGAAGCCAAAACAAATAAAGAGATTTTAAAAAAAACTTGCGGTGTAATTTGGCTAAAAAAAATAAAAGAATAAGGACCGAAATGAAAAGTAGCATATATGACCAATTTCAAATGAAGAACCAAATTAAAACTTGCGGACCGAGTAAATTTAAGGAATAAAAAAGAAATCAAAAATCAAAACATTAAGAACTGAAATAAAAAAATAACATATATGATCAATTTCAATTGAAGTGCACAATCGAAAACAATAAAACTTGTTATTTGCCCTGCGCTCCGCCGGAATGATTTCTTTTTTTGTTTTGTTTCAACATATATAATTTTTTCGTTTGTATTTTGGTCCCTATTCTTTTTTTTTTTGGTTTAGTTTCAATCTATTTAATTTTTCCGGTCTTTCAGGGATTTTTTTTTTGTTCGTATTTATGTATCTACAATTATAGTTTTGACTTTTAATTTTTATTGTTATTTATCTATGTATTAAATGAAACTTGCATTAAAAAATATAATAAATTTAGCTTTAGTGGTGTGAAAGGAGAGTGAAACTTTCTTTTATGTACGTATATTGAATGTTTTGTTGTTAGTGATATGTTATCTCTGTGTTTTTTTCATATGTTTTATTTATGTATAGCTTTGTATATTTTTAAGTTAAAGCGTTTTTTTAATATTATTTTTTAAGATTTATTATTAATATTATTATATTAAAATAAATTTAGAACATTGGAATTAATTTAATTTGAGATTAAAAAATCTTAGTTTAGTGTTTTTTTTATATATTTTTATATGTTAATATTGAATTATAATAATATTCTTTAATTTTTTAAAATCTATTTTTATATTACATATTATAAAATATAAAATTATTTAAGAAATCAATTTAAAATAAAAAAAACTCATTGTTTTTTATAATAGAAAAACACGTTAAACTGTAAAGCAAACACCTGAGTAATGCAGTGGTCGTCCTTTGAATCTCCACATCCCTTTCCCTTCTTCCTCGCAATTTGCCTTATGGAATTCAAAAGATTTAACTTTCGAGTGACCTATCTCAGATTGGAAATTTCAAATAAGCTAGTTTAGCCATGACTGTGTAACTTCAATTCTCCTTACTTTAAATATTATTATTATTCATTTCTTTTGCAAAACCATAAAATCCATGTTTTGAATCTCCATCCTTTATCACTGAAAGAGTTCTAATCTACACTACTGCTGTGATAGAAGAAAACACAAAGCGAAGAAACCTTTTTTCATTCTTTTTGTTTCTGGAAACAGACCTCCGATTTCAGATTTTGCCTCCTCATCCTGCAATTAAAATACTGGAATCACAACTCAAATCACACACCCTGCAATTAAAAGACCCAAATCACTGTTCAAATCACACCGGGAAAGTCAAATGTGCAAGTCCACCTCTTCAAACCTTTTCAGCACTGAGAAACTGGCTCTCACTGGGGTCGTGAAGTTGCCTTCAACAAAAGAAACGACGGCACCACCGTGCAAAGCGTTGGCCTGTGTGAACGACCTGACTTCTCACTGGGGCTGAGACGCTCACTAAGCTTGTTACCCCACAACACACAGAAACCACAACACGATCGCGCCACGACTCGCCTGGGATGAACGAATTGAACTCTCACCGGGGTCGAGGACCTGACTATCATCGCAGCGAGGGGCTGGTCTCAACTAATCAGCATAATTAACTTGCTCGTAAACCACAACAAAGAGAAACAAAACATTAAATGAGAAAACCAAAAAGCCCCCTACCACCCACACAAAGACCCGACAAAACGAAGGGCAAAACCGGGCTCACACTGTCGCAATCCATAGGAATTTAACTCACAATATACAGTGTTTCAAACAGTGAAAGGGCCACGGGAATTATATGTTAGGTAATATATTTATTATCAATGAATAGTATTTTTATCTTTACATTTTATTAATAAAGATAAAACAAAGATATAGGTTTAGAATATTATAATTATAATATTATTGGTAAATCAAAATATTTTCATGGTTGATCAAATTTGAGTTTTTTTCAATATAATGTGCTAACTCCGGTGTTTAAAATTGTGTAATGGGTCAAGTTTATATCAAGTTACAAAAACATGTTTAATATTGTTTTTTTTACCTATTTAGTTTATTAATGTATATTTGGGTAACTTAGGGGTCAAATGAGCGTTTTTTTAATCATTCATGTTTCCTACGATTTTGTTTTGTCACTCATAAAATTATAATTGTAGTTTTGTTTTGCTTGTTTTTAGTATCTTATTGTTTTTTAAGTCAATTTATGTATATTTATATTGAGTTACGATAGACATTAACTTTGATTTGTTGATTTTTAATTTTGAAAGAACTGTAAGAATGTAAGTTGGGAGGTAAAATGCATAGTGAGAACAATTAAGTAAAAACTCTTGAATTAGGGAGGCACAAAAGTTATGAAGATATATTTTTCTTACTATTAATAAAAAAAAATTATAGATTCAAAGATTTTTGAAAATCATGAATTCACTATGCCAAAAGTAGATAACATCTTTTAGATGTAAACTTTCACACATTAATCTAAGCTTCTAATTAGGATGGCAAAGGACTTAAAAGATGAGATTGCTTTGATAAGACAACAAAATAATAAGACAAGAGGTAGGTTAAGAATGAGGGTTGATCATCGAGGAAACCCTATTTGAAGGGTTATACAAAATATTAAGACTGACTTTGTTGATTTTAGAGATAAAAATACAAATATGTATGATGAGCACTATGACTTTACATCCATGGAAAATATATATGTATTTATGCATAATAGAAGCCAAAATAATGTTACACGATGGAACTTTCAACCAAAAAGAGAATATCTTTCATATGTGTTGTCATGTACAAAATAAAATGCATTGTTTGATTATAGATGATGAAAGTTATTCTAATTTAGCTAGTATTGCCCTTGTTAGTAAACTAAATTTGTGTGAGATTAAGCATAATAAATCTTATAGGTTGTAATTGTTGAATCATTATGATGAGATAAAGTGACTAAGAAATTTTGGTTATGTTTTTTTTATTAGGAAGTATACCGATGAGGTTTTGTGTGATGTGATTCTAATGTATGCAAGTCATTATCCCTTCACCTCATTATTCTTTTTCCTAGGGTCTTAAAGGTAACTTATAAACTTATCTAATAATAATAATAATAATAATAAAGGCTCGAGACTCGAGAAATATATGAAACTAATAAAACATTAGGATAAATTCATGAATAACAATGTAAATTCATGTGAAATATAATGATGAAAAACATAGCATTCAACCACTTGCTTTTTTATTATTTAAAATTTAAGTCGGTATACATTAAAAAAAAATCAGTGTTGAAATGATAATTTTACCTTTCATAGTAAAATCAATATTACTTCTAGGAGCAAATTTATCTTTTCAATAGGATCAATTCGTTGCAAGTTTTAATAGAGGTGGAATAATCATTATACTTTTTATTTGCATAGTATAATATCTAAAATATCCTCGAGTTAAAAAAACAAAAGTAAAATATTTGGTAACATAACACATGGATATTTAAAAAGAGAGAATGATATAGGTAAAGAAAAAACAAGATGAAGAGATTGATGACATAAGTGAAGAAGAAAGAAAATAAATCAAGAAAAAATAAAACAAAAAGATGTAACTCATTATTTGGAAAAGCAACCCAACTCTATTTTGATGATTTTTTTTCCTTTTACACCCTACTAATTACCCTTAAATTACTTTTGTTGTTGAATAAAATATGACAAATGTTCAAAACAAATATCAATATAGAGAAGGGGGTATATATTTTGACCAGCCACTCACTTCAACGTCTAATTAAACTGTCCTGCCTTGAAAAATAAAAATGACGGTTCATTTCACCTTGCCTAGAGTGCACAGGCGCTCATCTTAGCATCTCTTGACAACTTGTTAAATTTTTAAAGCGATGTGTCTAGATAAAACAAGATGTTATGCTATAAATTCAAATAAAATATATTTTTAATAATATATAAATCACAAATACAAATGTTAAAAACTAAGATTAGAAATTCAAAGTGAAACCAAAAATCTTTTAACATAGTAATAAATGTTATTATTCACCTATAAAACAAAATATGACAATTTCAAAGAGCAAGTAAATTAAAATAGTTAAACTTACATATCATCATCATCATCATCGTTAATCTTTCAACACGTCATCATTCATCCTTTCGGGGGTGTTTGACACTATGTTTCAAAAGCGTTTTTAAAAAAAAATATTTTAATTTTTTACTTTATATCATTTTTTTTGTGTTTTTAGATCATTTTCATATGCTAATGTCAAAAATATTTTTTTTAAAATATCATTTTGATGCATTTTTAAACGAAAAGCACTTTAAAAAACAACTTCAACTACACTTTCAAAAGCAACTTCAACTACACTTTCAAAAAGACACGAATCATTTCCTTTATTTAGAGTCTATATCCTCTCCATTTCAAAATTATCATTTGAATCATTGCCTCTCAAACTATAAAGCACTTCTTTAGAATTAGAACTTGATCCCATTTCATGTCTAGATTAATGTTTTACATTGTGTTTCAAAAGTGCTTTTGAAAAAAATTGAAAGTTTTTTTATTTTTATTTTCTACTTTCAATTAAGATTTTTAATGTTTTTAGATTATTTTAATATGCTGATATAAAAAATAATTTTTATAAAATAAAATAATATCATTTGATGTATTTTTGAAGAGAAAAAAACTATAAAAAATAAGTTGGATGACATTTCCAAACAAAGAAGTACTTAGAACTTGATGGTCATCCTACGATTCTCAACTTTGCTTGATGACTAATGTTTTTTCTTGGTTCTTGAGCTCTAAGTTGCCCTTGTAATGTCTCCCAGAGTTAAAGTGTCATAGTTAAACACCAATTCATCCTTTTTGATGATGCTGTTTTCTTTTTAAACCCTATTCTTTACTCTTACAACTATACCCTTAAATTATTTTTGATAGTGGATAAACACATAAGTTTAAGGGCCTATTTGGGACAGCTGTTGCTGTAGCTTTTCAAGGTGCTTTTCGTGCCGAAATATATCAAAATGATGTTTTTTTATTTTTTAAAAATAATTTTTGACATCAACATATCAAAATGATCTAAAAATACCAAAATATATTCATTTAAAATAAAAAAACAATTGAATTTTTTGAAAACACAATTTCAAAAACTGTTTCAAACAGCTTCTAAATAAAGTGCAACAAGAACATATATTTTGACCAGGCGAGGAAGGGAGCGCCTACTGAGCGCTGGTGCTTGCATTCCTGCGGATTACTTATTTTAATTTAAAATAAAAAATAAAGAATAAAAATTTATTTTTTTTAAAAGTGATTTTAAACACAATACTAACCAGGATATTACAAAATATAAGAGTACTAACATCACTTCGGTGCATAACTCTGCTGCAAGTTATCATTTTTTCAGAACATGAAACTTGTATTTTTCATTCCTCAGCAAGGATTAAAGACCCTATTTTGGTGGGTTTTTTTTTTCAAAAATCAACTGTCTTTACGATTCATTGTGAACTATCATTTTTTTTCCTTTTACAGTACAAATTTTCTTTTGATAGTGCATTTTAGGATTTAGAATAGCTACAATGCTTTCTTTTTCTACCATTGATGGAAAGCATAATTCTTAGCTGTTCTTGTAGGTCGATCATTGTCTGCATTTATCAAATACATTTCTAGTTTGTTTGTGTTTTTGGTCCTGTGGCACACACTCTTTACCTTCCTCCTTGCCTCTTTTGTCGTCCCCAACAATGCGCTCAACTTGATTATCATTAAAATCATGAAATTTTAATTCTCTTTTACTCATTGCCATTATATTGTGCCATTTTTTCCATAGAAAATGCAAGTCTTCTCTTAAATGACCTCAATATTTTTCTCCTTGGTTTTTCAGTAAAAGTTGGAAGCTTTTTTGTTTGCTTGGAAGCACTTCATCGCAACTATGTCTACCTCATTTGCTGTCTCTTTTTCTGTCTTGTCTTGTTTGTTTTGTCTTATTACTATTATATATATTTTTTAAAAAATATTGGATTCACTTGAATAATCATGCATTATATGGTAATGATCAGGTCGCTAAAAGTAACTGGTAATTAAGGAGACAACATGAAAAATCTTGTCCATTGCATAACACTCTTGGTGGCAGTCATGGTGTACAACTACTACAATCAATATAAGGGTCAGAAGGTGACTATTATGTCATGGTATGCTATTATTGGCTGCTGGTTCGAGATTGTTGGATCTCCATAGATTTTTTTCACCTGGTTTTAGAAATGTCTCTAACAGAAAACTCTGATGCCTTGTAGTTTATGGATGTGCTGGGTCCAAGCCTGTGGGATGTGTGGAACAATAACTGTAACTCGAGCTTGTGGGAGTTCAATTGTTCTATCTTTTCTATTGTCTATTATTTTATATGTTGCCCAGATCTGTGCTAAATGAAGGTATGTTCTTATTTGCAGAATGTCCACTGAAATGGTTGCATGTATTGCCATGGAAAAGATGCACTCCAGAGGGTAAAAAGCTTTTTGCCGCATGTCATTGATCACTCTATTTTAGTTTTCATAAGATGAATTGGATGGATTTGGTCTGGCTTGTGTATTAGACAATTAACACTTTTAATTGTGGAACTGTTAGTTGGCTATCTATGTTATGAGTGATTAATCTCTGTTTGTTTTACTTTCATTCTCAATTTAAAAATTTGTGATTCTCAGACTAGATTACAGAACATTTCTGTTGTTATGTCCATGGAGATGTAAAGCCCGAGAATTTTCTGCTTGGTCCTCCGAGAACTCCTAATGAGAAAAAAATATTTCTAGTTGATTTGGGATTAGGTGATTGGAGAAACTCCATCTTCATCTTTTAACTTTAAACTGTTGATTTTTGGGGATTCTTACACAACTGTCTTCGCTGAACTGCAGTTTTCTGAACTGTTCTGGTCATTCACTTGCCTATACACTTACCTTGGCAAGGGTACCAGGTAGGTCCTTTTTCGTAGCTAGGGGAAAATGTTTATCCATTCTGGTTCACATTTGCAAAAACAATTAACAGAAACTTCACTTATTTTGCATATGTTATTCGCTTTCTTTTTTTTCTGTAACATTATGGTGTTCTCAGGGAGAACAAAATTTCCTTTTATAAACAAGGGGTATGTCGTTTGCAAGAAGAAGATGGCAACAACCTCAGAGGTGCTTTGCTGCTTCTGTCCACAGCCTTTCAAACAGTCAATGAATAAAATAGTGAACTTGAAGTTCGATGAAGAACCTAATTATGCAAAATGCATTTCCCACTATGATGGAATTGTTGGCACAAATCCAGATACTATACCTCTTAACACAGAAGGTGCATGGGGGTGTTTACACTGTTTTTTTAGCAATTACATGTTTTCTCTTTGGTTGGACATATTTATTTATGAACTTTATTTTTAATGAACTGGCGCCTCAAGATTTGAATTCATATGTTTAATTTGAATCCTTGATCTTGTGGAGATTATTTATGAGGTTGGTCATAAGAGAGGACAGTTGACTATGGATGAGGAAGACCAACAACTGAAGAAGAAGAGGGTTTGTACGGGCATGCCGGCAACACAATGGATTAGTGTGCACAATGCACATAGATCAATGAAACAAAGGTATAAACTATGCCTGAAGTCATAGCCATCACTCAGCAATTTTTTGTTGATTAGACTGGTCACTTTTTTTAGTCTGTGATGCACTGTTGGTCGTTTGTTGATTCCAAATATTTTAAAGTCTCAATCTCTCCTGCTTATTCAATATGATCTCAATTTCATGATCAGATTAATTCAAACAGGATGAGTTTGAGAATTTTAACTTGTTTCTGTAAGGTATCACTATAATGTGGCTGATGCAAGCCTTGCCAGCCCATCTGCACAAGTCTACCGTATTTTCTACGCAAGGTGCACGCTTATACCTTTTATCAACCTGAAGCAGTTTTGTACCACTGATATTCTGAATTTGTTGTTGGTGTTTGAGATAAGTTGCTCCTTGACATAACTTGTAAACAAATGTAGTAGCAATTGAATTATTACGTTTGACTGCGTGAAGGAATGGATAATGGAGCACCGGGAAAAGAATTATTATGTCAGTACCATTGCTGGAGCAAACAATGGAAGCTCATTGATCGTAATGTGTAGGGGTATCAGTCTAAACTTGTACTTCTTTGGATTTCAGGTACCAGTTATATGTAGCAGTCTTATAAAGCTAGTGATTCATTTCCATTTAAATGGATTAATAAGAAATGGAAGGAGGATTTTTATGTCACTGCAATGGCCACCTCGGGGAGTAGATGGGGAGTTGTCATGTCCCATGGTGCAGGATTTGCAAACCAGGTCATCTTTGATCTTCAGATATTGTATCCTGATAAACTGTAGGCATGGACAGTGAATTAATTTTTGTCTCAACTTTCAGGTGGCTGAACTTGATTTCCTCTATCCTAGTGAAGAATACATCGACGGTGGGATTCTGGATATCGTATCACAGCAACTGCAGCAACTTGGGACCAGGCAGCTGTGCCGAAAAGGAAACCTACAGATGAAACACAGGAGACCCTTCGAACCACTGTTTTTCCTAGCACGCATGTTAAGGTCGCTGTCTATCTTTTGACATAGCACCGGATTTTCCATACTGATTCATGCCCGAGGATCTAGAATTTGAGTTGGGCCATGCAGGAGATATGGGCAAAAAAAGCTATATATTGCATCCATAAGTTACGGACAAACAACATCATCAGCTACGTCCTGCATGCTTCCTCTCGTGACACCATTCACCTAAGCTATGATGGTTTTGTCAAGTGGCAACATTCTGTTAGAATTAAGGAAGTTTTGATTAGTATATAGGTTGTCAGTTTTAATCAAAAGTATAGAAGCAATAGTTCGACCTCAAGTCTTTCAACTTGCGAACCTGAGTGGCCTTTCCCGTTTTCCGACGTCTGCAATCGAGCAAAGCTTGGAGGTCCGGCGGTTCCTCTATATACTTTGTACATTTTTCTAATATCAGGCACTCTTATTATGGAAAAATGTAAAGAGTTATGGGATTGGATTGTACAATTACAGGGTTCTTAAAAAAAAAAAGCACGCTTCCACAAGGGAGCTTTGTACAAGATTAATAGTATCAGACTGGTGAGAGGAAGTTGGATTATCAAATGATCCTGGACGAGATAGATTGATTTGAGTGGTTCTTCGGCAAATCTGTAGAACAACATACACGGCAATAGTAACCTTGTTGCAGGTGTGATTGGGGTAAATGCTTTGGTTATGGTTGGAGCAAAATCGATGCAAGAAAACATGTATGCTTTATCTGATTGGCTATTAGCACATTTTATTTAAAATATTATGAGCAATGTTAGGAGAAATTAGGTAAACTCAAGTCAACTAAAGTTAGCATGACAAACATGTAATCTCGGTAATTATGGTTGAGTTATTTTGCCAAACCCATAACATAGTTTATGAAATCAAGATAACCTAATAGAAAAGAAACAATAAAAACCACAAGCTATTTTTATGTAAAAAATTAATGTAAACCCTCGTTAACTTTTAAAATTATTGACAAAAAGGTTTAAAATTATGCAAAAGAACATAAAACAAAAAATAAAAATTATAAAGAATGAGGATCAAAATTGAAATAAAAATACAAATTCCATCTTTGATGGAAGGGTGAAATTGAAAAGAAAAATGAATTTAACAAAAGGACCCAAAAAATAAAAAATCAACATAATGAGGACTAAAATTGAAATAAGTAATACAAACAGATTTATGATTAAGGGTGAAATTGAAAAGAAAAAACAATTCAACAAAAAGTCCTGTAAATAATTCAAAAATAGGACCAAATTGAAAAAATATACATGAAAAATTAAGAGTAAAGAGTAAAATTGAAAATGAAAGAAATACATGAAAAATTAAGAGTAAAGAGTAAAATTGAAAATGAAAGAAATGCATTTTATTGATAAGATAAAATGACATTTCCAAACACTAGAAGGCACCGCATGTGTTGTCTAAAATGCGTTGAAGTGAACCTCTTGATCAACGCCGTCAAACAACCCACACCCAAAGACACCAAATCCTGGAAAGCCAAGTAAATCAGGTTTGATAGGAGTGTGACACAAAGATAACTTGTATCTATGCACCCTCATCATTATTAGATGAGATCTCAGGATATGATTTATATTATTATCTAACACCCTCTAAATTTACTTTTTTCCTTTTGAAAAAATTAATAAAAAGTATAACAAAAATACTTGAAACTTGGCAAAACCAAATTGAGAAGTGTCATAATCCATTTATGGTTTATTCTCCAAATTTAGCCAAAATAAAAAAAAGAAAAAAAAGGATTGGTGCGGCAAAAAAATAATACCATAAATCTTGGACGAATTTGAAAACCCGATTATACCTTTTGATAGTTAACAAACTGAATAATAAATTATAATGTGTGCTTATTTAGTTTATGGATAATATGATAGACTAAATTTATGTATAGCTTTTCACTAAAACCCATTTTATTTGTTGAAAAATAGTATTTGTTTTTTTGGAAATTGAATTCTTACAAAGTTAATATTTTTTTTATATTTGGTAGTATCATAAAAAATAAATTAAAAAACACTTTTAAATGTTTAATTATGACATGAAAAATAACTTATCAATGTTTTATTTCTTTTTCAAGTTTATTAAAAGAATAGGGACTAAATTTGACATATAAAAAAATAAAACATGATGAAACTGAAACCAATTTCAATTTAATAAATTATTTAAAATAAAAAATAGCAATCAAAATAATAAGGACCAACTTGATAGATGAGAAAATTTCAAATAAAAAATAGGAAAAATAATTAAAAAAATAAGGACCAAAGTTGATATAAGAATCAGGTTTCAAGGAAGGAAACAGAAAAGATTTAAACAAAAAATATAGAAATAAAAAGATTGAGTATCAAAATTGATATAATTAACAAATAACATGATTTTGTTGATTTGTTTTACAAGAGAGAAGAGAGAAAAGAGGGAAGAAGAAAAAATCTCAATGAGATGCTTTCAATGCCACTCGAGAAGCTAGCATTTGGCTAAAGGGAGACGCCACATGTGCCGCTTGAAAAACATGTATAATATTTATTACCTACACTCTGACATGAACACTACACGCGCCAATTATTTTTTTTATTAATAATATTTTATATTTATAAAAATACTAAATCGCCTCTTAGTCTAAGTAATGATTACAAAAAAAAAGGATAAAATTATAAAAAAATCTCTTGAATATCAATTTAATAAATTTTGATATTAATGGTAATTTAGTCTTTTTTTTTTTTTTTTTTACTTACAACTTCTAAAAAGTTTATTTCGTATAATATAAAAAGAAAACACTCTTTAAAAAACTATGCTAATGTTTTATAGGTGAAAGATGTTTTTTATTAACTATTTTTTAATGAATAATATTTCTGGAGATGTGTAAGAAGTAATTTATAGAAAGCCATTTTCCATAAACCATATGTATCTTTTGCTATTCTCACTATCATAAACGCAGGTGGTTCTGAGTTTTTGCAATTCAATCACAATCAAATGGTTAAGAAAATTCCACGTCAGCTGATGTAAAGACAGAGAGTGACGAAAAGAAATCGGGTAAAAAACACAAAGAGAGAGGTGTGAAGCGTGGAAAAAACAAGAAAGGCGTGAAGTGATTAATATATTTGTAAGCCAGCATATTTAATGCGTTTAAAATATTTTGATATTAAATTAAATATGAATATTACAAAATAAAAGTTATTAAAAACAGTTGAAACAATAGCTATTTTAGTTTTTATCAAAATTGTCAATTCTGTTCTGTTTCATCTAGAATGACCAGTACATTTCATTTCAATTTAAAAAACAGAACAAACCAGAGCAAATTGCTCAGAATCTCAGCCTATTCTAAAAATTCTACCCAAATAATATGAGTTTGTCATCCTAAAACATTTTGATATTTAATTAAATATGAATATTACAAAATAAAAGTTACTAAAAACAGTTGAAACTACAAGCACTCAAATTAATATAACGAAACATAACCATTTTAGTTTTTATGAAAGTTGTTAATTCCATTCCGTTCTATCCGGAATGATCGGTACATTTTAATTCAAAAAATATAGCAAATTTTTTCTTGCTCAAAATCTTGGTTTATTCTGAAAATTCCATCCAAATAATATTAGTTTTTTTATTAAAATAAGTTGAAATATGAGTTTTTGATGTCTAAAATTTGAATAATCAAAAGACATTGTTTTATCTACTAAGCACATGATATTTCCTTTGTTTTGTTTAAAAAACAAATATTACAAGATAGATGACATGTCATCCTATAATAATAATGAGAAGAGGTGTGTAGGCATTATAGTTGTAAATTGAAATCATTATAATTTTATGAATATTCTATTTTAATTTCATTCTCTTATTTAACAAATAATGCTCCTAATAAAAAAAAACATATTGTTAATGTAAAAATAAATTATATAATAAAAAAAAGAAAAAATTACTTAAAAAATATCTTTCCTCTGTAATTTTATTGATTTTTCTTACAAATATTTATTTGATTATTTAATCAAAAGAGGAAAATAAAACTAAAGAAGCCCCGCAAAATATTAATGTGATTGAGATTGTTTTAAAAATAATTTTTATTTAAAAATCTAATAAAATTATATATTTTTTATTTTTAAAAAATTATTTTTAATACCATAAAAAATATCTAAAAATACTAATTTATTTTTAATTTAAAATATTTTTTTTTAAAAAAAACACTTTTAAAACTTAATTACACAGTTTATAGGTTTAAAAATAAATTAATTTCCAAAATGAAGATTGCATGGTAGAAACGAACGGAGTGGAAAGTGGGCAGAGGCCAATCACGTTGGAATCCACACATGCATCCAAGAATATTTTATATTTGAAAAGTTCTCCCTTCGCTAATTGCGCCCTCACCTCTTCTCGCCTGCTACTGTATATACTTCTCTTGAGGAAACGAACTTCAATCCACCACTCTCTCTACAGGGACAGAGAAAGAGAGAGGGCTTTCCAAGATTTTACCTCTGAGAAAGTGAAAAGCCAAGTTATGAACTTTGGCAGCTCATCCAACCCTCTTTCAGCCTGATCATCTCCGTCCCTCTCTCGTTCCATCCTCCTCAGAATTAATAAGAGAATTCAACATCATTTCCATTTTGTAATATTAGTTTGACGCTGGGCTTGGTTAGCTCTCTCTCAGCCTTGTCTTGGCAACCAAACAACAGAAGGTCTTTTTTCTTTTTTTAATATCAATATCAATATTGTTGTTGTTGTTACTGGGAACATTTAAATTGATTCCTTTCTGTTGTATTGTCCGTTTCGTGATCCGAGACTGATTCTATTTTTTCGAAATTCAACCGGAATAGGAGAGAGATGGACGGTGAGGAGAAAGCGCGAGTTTCGGGTAGACGATCGAGTCACGACAGCTTGAGCAGAAGCATAAGCCGGAGCTTGAGCAGGGCTGGTCGGAACATGGAGGACATGTTTTCAGTTGGCAGGAACTCTAGAAGAACTGACCTTGTCGATGAAGATGATGAAGAAGCTCTAAAATGGGCTGCCATAGAGAAGCTACCAACATACAATAGATTAAGAACAAGTATCATTCAATATTTTGTGGAGTCTGATCAGGTCCAAGGCAACAAGCTGCCGCTGCCGCTGCATAAACAAGTTGATGTGAGAAAGCTTGACATGAATGAGAGGAAATTTTTTATCGACAAGCTTTTTAATGTTGCAGAGGAAGATACTGAGAAATTCCTGAAAAGATTCAGACGAAGAGTTGACAGGTAAGTTTCTTATTAATTAATCTCTCATGACACAACTACTACATCATTACTTGTTCTATTTAATTTTCTTTTCTTTTTTGGTTGAAACTTAATTAATTCGTAGTTTTTAGTCATCGGCTTTGTCTGATGTAAAAAGCCATTAATTTACATGATCACAGTAAAACTTGATTAGTGATCACCCCGTTAATTACTTTGATTGTTTGAAACCCAACTAAATGAACATGATTAATACTAATTTACTAATAATTTCCTTGTAATTGCAGGGTTGGTATCCGACTCCCAACAATTGAGGTTAGGTTTGAGCATTTAACCATTGAAGCTGACTGTCACGTTGGGACCAGAGCTCTTCCCAGCCTTCCAAATGCTGCAAGAAACATTGCTGAATCAGCTCTTGGTATGGTTGGGATTAATTTGTCTGAGAGAACAAAGCTGACAATCCTCAAAGAGGCATCCGGGGTTATAAAACCATCGAGGTAAGTAGATTGGACTACTTTATCATGCCAGGACTGTAACCATGCTCTTGCCTTGTAAGAAATGTTTAGCTATAATTTCATCTGCGACTACAAAAAAAAGAAGGTCATTTGCAACGGATTAGCATCGGAATATGGTTAGCAACGGATTTTTCATTGCTAACAATTCGTTGCAAATGAATTTGCTATCGCAGGAATACAATAAATTATTTTCGTTGCAAATTCCATTGCTAATTAATATTAGCAATAAATTCTTTTGTTATTTGCAACGGATCAATCCGTTGCTAATGAAACTTTTTTTAGCATGCTTATATTAATAATTGGTTTTTCTTGTGTTGTATTTACTATCTATCCATTTTCAACAGTTTGATGTGATCACCTCTAAATTTTGTTTTTCTATTATAGGATGGCTCTCTTACTAGGGCCACCATCCTCAGGCAAAACAACGCTTTTGTTGGCTCTTGCAGGAAAGCTGGACCCAAGTCTTAAGGTTCGTGACAAGAATGTGTGTGTTTATATATATATATATATATATGAGCGCTCGAACGTGCTTGTCATGCATACGAATGACGTCGTTTATTCTCATGGAGTAATTTATACAAGTTTTTAATAATTATGGATATCAATTATTGTTTAAGCAGGTTAAAGGAGATATAACATACAATGGATATCGACTAGATGAATTTGTGCCACGGAAATCATCAGCATATATCAGCCAAAATGATGTTCACATAGGAGAAATGACTGTGAGAGAAACCTTGGATTTCTCAGCAAGGTGTCAGGGGGTCGGGACACGATATGGTAATTAACAACTAATCATACATCTGAGCAAACCAAAACTTTCAATCCTTACTTTGGTTTATTAAAAAAAAAAGTAATTTAATTGAATGATCAATCATGTCATTCTTATATCCATAGATCTCCTAAGTGAACTTGCAAGAAGAGAGAAGGACGCTGGAATATTTCCAGAGGCAGAAGTGGATCTTTTCATGAAGGTAAATTCCACGCACTACTATTATACTTGCTGCAAAGAAAGAGCACGTCACCACCATTAACAGCCCTGAAATTACATGAATTTCATCTGTAATTTTCAGGCAACAGCAATGGAAGGAGTTGAGAGCAGTCTTATCACTGACTACACACTCAAAGTAAGTTCAAGAGAATTACCCTAGCTAGCCATGGAATGTATATTAATATTGCTGTAGATAATTGGAATCGAAATGACTGTTCGTCGTGTTCCAAGCTGTCTTCCTGACTCGTGATCAAGTTTCTGACGATCTCACATTTGAAATCTCTTCTGAAAGATTCCTCCTCATCACCTCCTCCGTTGACTGCCTTCTAACCATGCTGGTGTAGCTGAGCTGGGCTGTGCTGACCCCAACCTTCATTTGTTTTTTTTAAGGAAATACTTACTGATCTACCAACTAAGCATGTCGTCCTATTTTCTTTGAAAAAACACAACTGTTGCTGTCTAGTAACTATCTTCTTGTCTTGATACATGACTTTCTTAAAATAATAGACTAATTTATTCTTTATTTTTATTGTCTGGATGGGACAGATATTAGGACTAGATATATGCAAAGACACCGTTGTTGGAGATGAAATGATACGAGGAATATCAGGTGGACAGAAAAAGCGAGTGACAACAGGTTCATTACATTTTTACTCGTATTTACCTAGAATTATTATTATTTTTAAGAATTATAATCTCATTTTAAAATATCCACTCATTTGTTTTTATAAGTATATATATCCTGTGATCTCTGAGATGCAATGTTTTTTTATTTTTCTGATTATACTGTCTTAAATACCAGTTGGTTTTTACTTTTCAATAAATAAAAAATATTAACTTATCCATATTCATATTAAAACAAATATCAAATTAGCTTCCTATTTCATATTTGACCAATTCCTTGTGTGTTTCTCTTTCAAAAATCATTCGCCATGTTAAAGTCAAGGAATCTAGTTCGATTGCAAGCTAACACAACCTTGAGAGACGGGAGGGGGGCAGATGGACCCACTTGAAGTTTATGAATATGAACCAACGTTGCAAGGCAAAAAATAAAAATAAGCAGAAATGTGGATAGATAATTATTAGTAGGATCTTGACAAATAAGGTATATCACGAGTGCATGTGTCTCCAGAAATATGGCGTGATAAACAATTTGATATATATCTTGCAAATCTCGAATTAAAATATAATTATTTTATAAAAATTTAAAATAATCGAGATTTCATTTATTTAATCTGAACCCACTATATTTAAAGGGGAAGGGTTTATCGAAACCAAAAGAAAAAGAATTGCATGTGCTTGAAGGTGATTCTAATGGTTTTTTTCCTGTGAGACCATTATGATCTCCTTTTGCCACACTTGTTGACATCGAAACTGTGTTAAGAAAAGTTGATAGAGTTGAAGCCTTCCCGAGTGGCCCATCATATGCATGGCACAGTGTGACGAGATGCATGTTAGGAAAATGACACATTCCGCATAACAATTTGAACAACTCAAAGAACTTTTGTTTATTGATTTACTGTTGCTCTACTAGTATTTGATGCTTGTTCTTGGTGGGATCAGGAGAGATGATCGTTGGGCCCACAAAAACACTATTCATGGATGAGATATCGACCGGTCTGGATAGCTCTACGACATACCAAATAGTGAAGTGCTTGCAACATATTGTGCACCACACCGAGGCTACAGTCATGGTGTCCCTCCTCCAGCCTGCTCCTGAGACGTTTGATCTGTTTGATGATATAATCTTTTTATCCGAAGGCCAGATCGTGTACCAGGGCCCACGAGAGCATATTCTTGCTTTCTTCGAGAGCTGTGGGTTCTGTTGCCCTGAGAGAAAGGGTGCTGCTGATTTCTTACAAGAGGTAAGAATCCTTTAAAAACGGCCTAGCCTAACATTCCAGTCTATGAGGATGACCTATCCCAATGGACGAGCTTCAGCCTTTTTCAACTAGCGTAGACAGATATCTCGTGGTATGATCGATGATTTGTGCCTGCAGGTTACCTCAAGTAAAGACCAAGAGCAATATTGGGTTGATAGAAGGAAGCCATATAGATTCATAACAGTCCCAGAATTTGCTGACAGGTTCAGGAGGTTCCATGTGGGCGTCAGAATTGAAAATGAGCTTTCTGTGCCATTCGACAAGTCCCGAGGCCACAAAGCAGCACTGTCATTCTCTAAATATTCAGTTCCGACAATGGAACTGCTCAAGGCATGTTGGGATAGAGAATGGATGTTAGTTCGGAGAAATGCATTTGTTTACGTAGCCAAGACGGTCCAAATTATTATCATGGCAATTATAGTGTCAACGCTATTTATAAAGTCTAGAATGCATACAAGAAATGAAGAAGATGGAACAGTTTTCATTGGTGCTCTTCTGTTTACCATCATCATCAACATTTTCAACGGTTTAGCTGAGCTCACACTTGTGATCAAGAGACTTCCTGTGTTTTACAAGCAAAGAGAACTACAATTCCACCCTGCCTGGACTTTCACCCTGCCAACTTTCTTGTTGCAGCTACCAACATCAATAATCGAGTCTGTTGTTTGGGTGTCAATCACGTATTACTCCATTGGTTTTGCACCTGAAGCTAGCAGGTGACCATCGAAGCCACCACACCAAAACTTGTAAATTAAAGGTGCTTTTTCATTGCATGATCATTTGAGTGATATCTTCCTGCATGTTCTGCAGGTTTTTCAAGCAACTGCTACTGGTATTTCTCATTCAACAGATGGCTGCGGGCCTCTTCAGGCTTATTGCTGGGGTCTGCAGAACCATGATCATTGCCAACACAGGCGGGGCTCTCACTCTGCTCCTTGTTTTCTTGCTTGGAGGTTTCATCATACCTAAAGGTTACAATCAAACAAAAACCTGAAATATAACTTTACTGTACTCAAATGTTAGTCCCCGTCTCAGAATTCTCTGCAGCTGTTGGCTTTCAATACATTAATTAAGAGTGGCTACATTAATGGTGACAGGTACCATTCCAAATTGGTGGGAATGGGGCTACTGGTTTTCACCTTTGTCATACGCATACAAAGCCATAGCTGTGAACGAAATGTTTGCTCCCAGGTGGATGAACAAACTGGTATGATACATTATTCTATCTACATATCAACCGTTTCAGATCATGAATCAAATATATTAGAGTTACGATTTAAACTTGTTTTGCTACAAATAAAAGCGAGTTTAAGAAGTATATTCTGACTGCATTTCAGGCTTCAGACAACACTACCAGATTAGGCACAGCAGTGCTCCATAGCTTGGATGTTTCTACTGATAAGAACTGGTATTGGATGGGCACAGCTGCTATTCTAGGTTTTGTTGTTCTATTCAATGTTCTCTTCACCTTTTCTCTCGAGTACTTTAGCCGTAAGTCATATCATTACATTCTACCAAAATAAATGTTTAAGACTCTTCTTTAAGGTAGCTAATCTTCTCCATGTGTTTTGTCTGGCACAATAGCTCCTGGAAAGCCACAGGCCATAATCTCCGAGGAAAAATCAAACGAAGGAACCCGGTCAAAGAAAGGTTCACCAACGCAGTCAGTAGCCTCTTCCGATGGAAACAGTACGAGTATGGAGCCTAAAAAAAAGGATTCCATATTTCAATTTTGTTGCTTGTTAGAACTCAATGCTCTGCATAAAATACTTGAATTTCTTACATGGACTTGAAATATATCAGGTGAAATGGAAATCTTGAGAATGAGCAGCCCATCTAATCCCAATGGACTTGTTAAAAATTCTGATTCAACACTTGAAGCAGCAAATAGAGTTGCTCCTAAGAGGGGAATGATTGTTCCTTTCACTCCTCTCTCCATGTCCTTCGAGGATGTGAATTATTTTGTGGACATGCCTCCTGTAAGAATCTATAACCTCTACTTTCACTCTGCCCCAAATGTCAATTTATAAAATGCTCCTTTCATCTCCTGGACGTGCTACTTATCAGCCGAAATTCTTGCAAAAAGACACCGCTAACTAGAATCATGGGCTTCTGAAACGAGGGTACCTAGTATTCGTAAACTCCTTCGCTAACCAATTTTAATGAATGAAAACAGGAAATGAAGGAGCAAGGAGTTTCAGAGGATCGGTTGCAGCCACTTCAAGAAGTAACAGGAGCTTTTAGGCCTGGAGTCCTCACGGCATTAATAGGAGTCAGTGGAGCTGGAAAGACCACACTGATGGATGTTCTGGCTGGAAGAAAGACTGGTGGATACATTGATGGTGATATTAGAATTTCCGGGTTCCCCAAGAAGCAGGAAACGTTTGCAAGAATTTCTGGATATTGCGAGCAGAATGATATCCACTCTCCTCAAGTAACTGTTAAGGAATCATTGATTTATTCTGCATTCCTTCGTCTCCCTAAAGAAGTCAGTAAACAAGAAAAAATGGTAATTTTGTGATTGTTCCAGGCTTCAACTAATCTTACTTAAAATCTGAGGTGATAGTTTACGAGCTAAATTAAAGGTAGGATTTATCTTTTCAGATTTTTGTGGATGAAGTGACAGAATTGGTAGAGCTGGACAATCTCAAGGATGCTATCGTTGGGCTTCCAGGAATTACAGGGTTGTCCACAGAGCAGAGAAAGAGGTTAACAATAGCAGTGGAACTGGTTGCGAATCCCTCCATCATTTTCATGGATGAACCGACTTCGGGTCTTGATGCAAGGGCAGCCGCCATTGTTATGAGAACTGTGAGAAACACCGTGGATACTGGAAGAACTGTTGTCTGTACGATCCATCAACCTAGCATTGACATCTTTGAAGCCTTTGATGAATTGTTATTAATGAAAAGGGGAGGGCAAGTAATATACTCTGGAACATTGGGTCGAAATTCTCACAAGATCATTGAGTACTTTGAGGTGATCTAATCTCCCTAAGATTTTATCGATCTAATAGTTGATAATTTTTTTTTTCATGGTCCGATATCACGGTTCGTGGCATCTTACAGGCCATTCATGGAGTCCCTAAAATAAAAGAAAAGTACAACCCGGCAACATGGATGCTAGAAGTGAGTTCAGTTGCAGCTGAGGTCCGGCTTGGCATGGACTTTGCAGAGCACTACAAATGTTCATATTTGTATCAGTACGTCAAGTGACAAGTATATGAGAATTATTTTCTTGTTTTTATACGCTAAATTACGAGATTTAAACTCAATCCCTGTTCCCATATGAGCAGGAGAAACAAGGCTTTGGTGAAGGAGTTGAGCAGACAAAAGCCAGGAGCAAAAGACCTTTATTTTGCCACTCGGTATTCGGAGTCGATATGGGGACAGTTCAAATCTTGCCTTTGGAAGCAGTGGTGGACATACTGGAGAACTCCTGATTATAACCTTGTTAGAGGCATCTTTACCTTGTTTTGTGCTCTTATGGTTGGCAGCATATTTTGGAATACTGGGACTAAGAGGTCAGATGTCTAACACCTACTCCTGCTAAGAAACATATTCCTGGTCATCTAAAAACTTGATTATGATGCGTGAACATTCAGGGAGAGCTCAAGTGATCTGTCGATGATTATCGGTGCCATGTATTCTTCTGTCCTGTTTGTTGGTATTAACAACTGCCAAACAGTGCAGCCAGTGGTCGCGGTGGAAAGAACAGTGTTTTACCGGGAAAAAGCAGCCGGAATGTACTCTGCATTACCTTACGCCATTGCACAGGTGATCGATCTTGTATCCTTAAAGCATTTGTACATACATATGTATATAGAATTAACTAACCGAGTTCTGTATTGTATGAACATACATGCACACGTGACATCCACGCAGGTTGTTTGTGAAATACCGTATGTATTTGTTCAAACTACTTATTATACACTTATTGTGTATGCCATGTTGGCCTTTGAATGGACTGCATCCAAATTCTTCTGGTTCTTCTTCATCAATTTCTTCTCCTTCCTTTACTTCACATACTATGGAATGATGGCTGTTTCTGTCACCCCAAACCACCAAATGGCAGCCATCTTCGCAGCAACTTTCTATTCTCTCTTCAATCTTTTCTCTGGCTTCTTTATACCAAGACCGGTATGTTAAATTTCTTATTTCTTTTTATTATTTTCAGCTTGAGTTTTAATTATCTTTGTCTAACAACACTTTCCGTTTGAAATATCAGAGAATCCCCAGGTGGTGGGTCTGGTACTATTGGATTTGCCCTGTAGCGTGGACAGTTTATGGACTGATCGTGTCCCAGTACGGTGATGTGCAGGACACCATTGAAGTTCCTGGTTATGATTATAATCCTCAAATAAAGTTTTATATACAAGACCATTTTGGGTATGACCCAGATTTCATGGGGCCGGTTGCTATGGTGTTAGTTGGCTTTACAGTCTTCTTTGCATTTTTGTTTGCCTTCTGCATAAGGACCCTGAACTTCCAGACAAGGTAGGAGGAGACCGAGGCTTATCTAGGTGGTGAGAAGCAAGATCTGTACGTCAAGTTGCTGACAGAAACTTTGAGAAGTTTATATATAAATGTGAAGATGATGAATCATTAAAAGGTAGAGCTATCCCATCTGTTAATAGTTTAAAACAGGATGTGCAGGAAGGGAAAACTTGAGATGACAAAGTGATTTTGAGGTTGTTCACAAATATTCTTCATTTTTTAACTTCATTTTTCCACTTCACTAATGGGAACACATGCTCATGTTTTAAGATTCAAAATTAAAAAAAGAAAGTTGGGAGTGGTGGTGCTGCAGAATGTTGGTGATGTTGACCCCAAGAAAAACTGGGTACTGGATTGGATCCACAAGGCTTCTTGGATTCACCATTCTGTTCGATGTTCTGGTTTTTCTTCTCGGTCATGTACCTAAACCATAAGTTTATATCACATGCTGTAATAAAGCTGAAAATGTTTCAAGGTTGAATACATAATCTTTTCTTTCATTGTCACGTCCAGATGATTCCTGTATACATGATTGTCACATAAGTATAGTCCCCCTCCAAGGTTTCACACTTATACGAACCCAAACTTATATACAAATTTGTCCTTCAATTTTAGAGTTTAACACAAAGTTGATAACAAAATTAACTTTATAATATAACTCAATTGTCTTAATATAAGAGTTAAATACATATTGTTATAATTATGGAACACTAACTAGACATAAGAACAAAAAATATCATAACAAGAATGTATAAGGTAAAACTCGTTAGAAAATCAGAATGTAATGAGCATGAGGCTCTGTACTGTGGGATAATCAATCCACATAGGTTGGTAACTCCCCAGACCAACTAGGGTTTCAGATATGATGATCCCAAAGATTAACATTACCCTGTTAGCATAAGTATTCTAACTGGCATACTGTAGGTTTATATCATAATTAAACAAATATATTCATATCTCAAGGCTCAACTCATGACATCAATCAAATGAGGAGCTATCGATTCACAAAATATATTGGCTCATATCAAGAATATATATTCAACAATTGATTATGCTTTATTGTAACAAAAATAGTAATCATCGTATATTATCAAGAAGCAATAATCCAACTTGTACTAGCAATTCAAATATTTATAATATTTCTCAAGCATATTAAATATTATTCATCACCTGACTTAAAAGCAAATGTAATTCAAAAGCAGATGTCAACGAAATCATATTGATGTCCTACCGGTAGAATATCAGGGTTATCTAAATATATAAAAGAAGACATACTCAAAAATGACTTAAACAAAATAAGATCTCTTTAAAAAAGAGTTCAACTTATAATCCTATGTATTTTTGAATCAAACTATCCATTTATTCTCAAAACCTAAAAACTTAACGATTTCTTCTGAAATCTAATTCAAGATAAACAAGTCATAGAATTGACAATAAATCACCAAATAATCCTTAATTATTCACCAAACTAATCTGAAAACTAATATTTCATATAGGGACTATTCTGTAAATTTTCTCATATTTTTAGGGGTCAAACTATAATTTTTTCAAAGTTCGGGGACTAAACTGTAATGTTCACAAAAGAGGGACCAAACTGAAATTTGGTCATCTTAACCTCCAACCCAGAATTCCAGCAAAGTTTTTTCACAATTTCTCAACATTATTTTACACTAGATACATCAATTAACTTCAAAATCATGTACAATCAAATCAATTAAATCATTACCCAACACATTGAATCCTTAACATCTCAATCAATTCATCAATCAAATCTTAAACAAAATCTTCAAACCCCACTCATCAATACAAGTAAAATATTAACTAATATCAACATTTATACATATTAAAACATAAACATTACCTCAACACAATGCACTTTCTTTTCTTTTTCTTTTCTCCTTCCCTTTTTTCTATTCTTCTTCTTCTTTCTTTATCTTTATCTTTTCTTTTCTATTTATATTTACAAAGTTTATACAATTACTACAATGCCTTTCATTCATTTACATCTAATTCTAAGCACTAAGGGCATTATTTCTTTTTCTTTTTCTTTTTAATTTTTTTCCAATACACTCCATTCATCTTTTGACAAACATCATCAATATTTTTTGAACTCTGCGATTCTTTTTCATAGCTCTTTGAAAACCACAAGCAATTATGTCTGAGGAAGAAACTAACGAGTGATGTGCCTATGAAAATGTAAAGGGAAAAGAAAGAAAAAAATCAAATCAATCAATGGAAACAATCCAAGTAAGAGAATTAAAAAAAAATGTATTTTGTCCTTTCTTGTGAAGCGAAGCTGTAAAATCATGTACTTTATCCTTTCCTGTGAAGCAACCAAATTTTGAGAATTGTAGAGTTATTGACATGAACTTGTGATCTTGTAGAGAAATGGAAATGACTACTAATGTCAAGTTCATGTCAATTTTGAGAGCTGTAGAGTTATTGTGCATCTTGCATTGATGATTATTTATGATATTTTGGTTAAATCCTAACAGATAATCATAAATTGATTACAATATCCATTTTACATTTTAAAACATGAGAAAAATATTATTTTTTTTTATAAAAATATGCTTGGAACACTTTTAGGATTTGACTGTATGCACAAAAACAAAAACTTATTTGTCTTTTTAAAATAGTTTTTCTTGGATTTTTTTTGTTTTTCAAACATTTTAGAGAAAAACAAGTATTTTATATCAGATTTACATCTTACAATGTAAATATATGACCTAATATTGAAAAAAATTGGTAGAAAAACATGCAAGAAAATAAAAAAAATTAAATGACTATTGGATCTTTTAATATTTTTAATTATTATATAGGTTGGGCTCGACCTCGCTATATGGGTTGGACCATCCAGGTCAGTTCAGGTTGATTGATGACCTAACTAAATTAACCTTTTTTAAAAAAAAAAACAATTGGGTTAGATCTAACCCAATCGTGTGAGCATATGTTTCAAGCTAATGCCTAGTTTAATTGAGCTAGATGATCCCAAAAAATGTTTTTTAAGGTATGAACCTGGTCTTGACATTTGGAATGGACTAAAACAGGTTTAGCCTATCAATGCATGGTTGCTAACCTAGCCTAGTGATCATACTAATTAAATCTTGCATTGCATGCAACGACTATGGTTCTACCTAGGGGATGATATAATTGTTATTAGCAAAGAGGGTTGGCTTTGATTATTGGAAATTATCACAGGGAAAAAAAATTCATGGTTGTGTGTTTGCTTATGAAGAGGTCAAATATGAGATCATGAAGGATTTTCATGGCTATTGGTGAAAGAAGCAAGCGATTTTGGGTGGTTAAATGGTTGTAGAAATTGAGGTCACAGAGAATGGCAATAATAATAGAAAACCTGAGGAGAAGGATATTTTTTCCCATAAACTTTACCTTTTTTTCCTTCTCCACAATGCATGGAATCTTCCCTATTTATAGGGGTTGGAAGAGGAACATTTTATTTTTATTAGGGATAAATCTTGGCCCTTGATTCAACCTGAAAGGACTGTAGATGCTGATTCAAAATGGTCATCATGAATTGTTAAGATTTTACATTTAAATGTCGTTTGAGTTGGCCTATTTAGGACGGTATCATCACGTATGTGTATGTTTTGTTAAATTTAGTGAAGAGACAAAATAAATGCATCAGAAAAGTAGTCCCTTAAATAGTTTTTTCAGGTTAAAGAAGAAAAAGACAATGAACAGTAACTAGACGACATGTTATCTTGTTCATTTAGTGGACCATATGAAACGTTGTCCAGTCCTCTTTTTCTTTCAAAATGATGTTATTTTGGCTTTTAATTTAAGGTTTTTGACCAAAGTTCGATTTAGTTTTTTTTTCTAATTTCTTTTAGTTACACTTCTAATTTGCTTCAAACTTTTAATTTCGTGAAGTTTTGCCTTGCTGATCTTCAACATTGCCCCTGGATTTCACCTCTAATTTCAATCAATTAGGTACCTATAGTTCAACGTCTTTTGCAAAATAATATCTAGCATTGAATTTCTTTAGTTTGACCCTAAATTTTATATTTTCTTACAATTTTGTCCCTGATCTTAATGAATTGACTTGGTAAAAATTAAATTTAGTTTTCTATAATTTCAATCTTCTTAATTGAACTCAAATTGGGCTCCCAAATTTAGTTTTTTCACCAATTAAGTCTCTGATAAAATTAATTTGACCAATTTAAATTATAATTAAGTCCTTGCACCTAATTAGATCCTTTAATTGGGCCCAAATTAATTTTTAAATATAATTAAACTTTTAATTTGGCCTATGATAAAATCAATTTGACTTATTAAAAATCTAATTATGCACATGAACTTAATTATTTTGCATATTTATTTTGACCTTGAATCTCCATTGTTTTTTCAATATTGAGCACAAAGGGGTACGATCGAGCTCTGACTTGGTCTAAATTTCTAGCTTGATTTTTCCACCACATTAATTCTTTTGGTATTATTTTTTTACTTTTTTTCTTTTTATTTTGAAATGAAAAGGAATGAATTTGAGGAATAACCCAAAAAGAGTGTTTTTTGCTTGAAATATAAAAATAATATATTTTTTTACTTTTTAAAATTTATATTTAAAATCAAAACATAAAATATCCATAAAAATATTTAAACCAAAATAAATAAAAAATCCCAATCACACTCTTAATTATCTCTTTATCCTTAGAAGCACAACTGTCACGTGGAAAGAAAAACACCCAATCTAACACAATCACGTTTCCGTACAAAATCATATTTCATTCTTGTCTTCAAGATAAGGTTCTGTTATCATATTGGTTAGCCTTTGATTCTAGTAATTATCTATCCGCTGAATCATGATATGGATTGCTAGGAGTGTGATCAGTAATACAGTGAATGCTTCTTCTTTTTTTAATTAATTTTTTTTTTTTAGTTTTAATATTAATATGTCAATTTTTTAAATAATCAATTCATAAACTTGTTTTTATAAGATTCGTATTATAATTTAAGTCTTCAAGTAGCGTGACATGATGATAAAAAGTTTACGATTTGAACTACAGGTCTCGAGTTCGAGTCAGAACGTGCATTCCTTATAAAAACTTGAAATAACCAGGGTTTTAATTGCTCACATGAATTCATAAAATATACTTTCCGATAAGCAGAGTTTCCTGACATAAAAAAAATCTTATAATTTAAATATCAACCACTTACTTAACAAGAAGGTAATTAATTGTTGGTATAATAATAATTTAAGCTCTGTAAAATAAATTAAGATCTTAATGATTTTTTTAATCTAGAAACAAATTGTTTAATACTGACCAGACCACTATAATTGAAGTTGTTTTTGAAAATATTTTTTATTTAAAAATACATTAAAATAATATTTTTTAATTTTTTAAAATTATTTTTGATATCAACACATAAAAATTATCAAAATACCAAAATTTTTAATTTAAAATAAACAATAATTTTTTCTCTCTCAAAAACTCCATGTATTGACAAACGCCCGAAAGAAGGAAACTCCAATTTCAATTTCCTTTCAAAAAACACGGGGATGAGTAGCAAGTGTAATGTTAAAATATAACTGAGGTGAAAAAGGATTAACAACAGGGTGCTTAGACTATGTGTGGTGATGGATGAATCAAGCCCCCAAGAAAAAAGAAGGTGGGCTCCACTTGAATCCACGTGGCTTATCTTTGTAGACAGTAGCTCCACTGGAGCTCTTAATTACAAAGTCCTTAACCATGTAATTCCATTTTTTAATAAGAAAAAAAGAGAGGATAAAACTCCTATCCTTGTGAGAAGGACAAGACTGACAATTGAACAGATGCCTCAACGAGCGATCCCCCGCATTCCTCTAATCAATCCCCTTAATGATGTAATCCCTAAAACACCCTTATCCCTCTCTCCGTCTCTTACCCAAACAGGGGAAATAAATCCCTCCCTTCTCCACAATCTTCTCCCCTTCCACGCTTCTCTCTCTCCTTATATATAAATAAACTACGCGTTCATTTTGTTTTTGATTATCAGACGCAGCTTTAGTAGGTGTTGACGCCGAGAGAGTTACCATGACTCGGCGTTGTTCGCATTGCAGCAACAATGGCCACAACTCTCGAACCTGTCCCACGCGCTCCTCTCTGGCGTCTTCGTCCTCATCTCCTTTATCTGGAGTGAAGCTCTTCGGTGTGAGGCTGACCGATGGGTCAATCATTAAAAAGAGTGCGAGTATGGGAAACTTGTCGGCGCACTACCATTCGTCTTCATCAGCTGCCGCTTCGCCTAATCCTGACTCTCCTCTATCTGATCATATCCGTGATTCGGCTCATGTACCTGACGGCTATTTGTCTGATGACCCGGCTGCCCATGCTAGCTGTTCCACCAATCAACGCGGAGACAGAAAAAAAGGTTTCGTTTCTTTCTTTTTCTTTTTAATTTATTTATTATTATACATATATGTATTTGTGTTCATGAATCAAATATTAATTTATTTTGAGGATGTTTGTTAGATACGGTTCCGGGATGACGTAGGCGATTTGATATTGTTGATCCTATAACTAATTGTAATATCTATCATTGTACTTTATCCTCTTTTTTTTGAATTATTCTTTGGTTCGTGTGTGCTATTAAGTTTTGTTGGTTAGCAGTCAAAAGATTTCGATCAAACTCGGGCATTGTTTTCAATTCGTTTCAATTCAACAGTTGGATCAGATTAGCAGTCCATCAGGACTTCCTATGTTCACAGCCATTGTGGACGTTATCAGAGCTTTGGAAAAAAAACAAGTTGTAGGGCAGCCAATTGAGACCTGAACAGAATACCGAGGAGTGCATCCAATGATTAGGGAACAACCACTCAGCAAAGCATATGTTAGGGTTCTAGGTATGATTATGATTTTAGATTTAGGTGTTACAGGTGTGGTGACCAGGAGTGCATCGCTTCATTGAATGTTGAAAGTCGGAGAGTAGTTTGGGAAAGAACCTTTTGATTGAAGAACCTAATGATGAACATGCTTATGATGAATTAGATGGTAGTGGGTGAGTGTGTATGAAAATGGAAGTGCTACTTTTGTGATTCAAAAGAGCATGTTGGCCTCTAAGGATGATTCAAGTGAGGATTTGTTGCGCACCAATATCTTTCATTTGACTTGCACCATTAAAGATAAGGTGTGCAACTCAATCATAGATAGTAAAAGCTGCGAGAATATGGTATTAGCAGAGACAATGCTTAAATCAGACAACTAACCTAAACCTTATAAACTGAACTAGTTGAATAGAGACAAGGTCATTATGGATAAACGCTGTTTTGCTTCATTTTCTATAGGTAGTAAGAAATATTATAATAGTGTCTATTGTTATGTCGTATCTATGGATGTGTTTCAACTATTGTTAGACAAACCTTGACAATATGATAAGAACATAGTACATGATCTACGAAGCATTTTGTTGGCATCTAGAATTGGGAGCAATTGTTACAGACTAAATCAAGCAAGGATAAAAAAAGTTAATTTTTAATCACAAATAATGGAGAAGGAAAAGAAGTGTGTGTGGAGAATGAAAATAATATGAGAAAGAGATCGGTGTGGTACAAACCATCAAGGACTAGTAATTATTTTGTGGAGATTGAGAGTGTTATGAAGACTTATTCTTGAGCTAGTTTATTTGAGTTTGCTAACTACATAGTAGCAGCACAAAGGTCAATTGAGCATAAAGGCATTAACATAGCTTTTAATGGTGGTACTCTTCAGTTGCTAGGATCATAGTAAACAACCGGGGAAGGATATTTAAATAACTCTTTTTCTAGGGACCATTGTCCGAAGAGTTGCCAATCTTATTCTTCTAATGATTATAAAAAACAGAAACACAATTTATTCACGAACCATAATTTGTAGATGTGATGTTTTTATGGTGAAACATCTGACCTATGTTTGATGAATGACCTGAACTCGAGGATAAGTTCTTTCCAATATTGAAAGACCGATATAGGAGATTTTGGCCAAACTCATAGTATTACTATAACAAATGTAACTTTCAATCAAAGAGATTTTATAATCTAAAATTTTACTAGAACATGCTATAAGCCCTGTTTGATATGCGGTTACAATTTTCATAGCCATCCGAGGTCAATAAAGCCCTCAAATTGAGTTCAAAAGTTAATGTTCAGGATTTGTCATATTTTCGCAGTTAATTTAGTTTTGTTATAACATATTTTCTAGTATATAAACAACCTAAAAGAGTTGTGATTTTCAGTTTTGATTAAAAGAGAGGTATTCAGTAATAAAACTAAAAATTAGAGTTTCTACATGATACCTTCTTCCAAAAATTCTGTCTTTCTTGTTTCTTGATTCTTATTCTCTAGGTTTGGTTGCGCAAGTCTTCAACTAATTTTTGGATTTGTGTTTGTCAACTAAGTTTTGTTTGATTAATTAGTAGTCTCCAAAAAGCCTGGAATCAAAGTAGAATGTTGGGTAGGCTCCAAAAAGCCTGGAATTGAAGTAGAATGTTGGGTAGGCTAAGTAAGACGGTGAGTTTGAGGGGAGTTTTATTTATTTGATCCTCTACCAAGTAGTAGTGTCCTAATTTTCCTTCTTTTTTTTTAAATGCTTCAATTTTTCAGAAAAGCATTTGTATTGTTTTGTCTATTTATTTCTGTCTTTATTAATCTTGAAACTTTTTAAAAGTTGAAAAAATTAGCTTAACTTTAAAGGTTTATTGTGCAAGACGAACAACTTAGTTGTCTTACTGTATTTGGTTTATTTGCCATTAAATTCTATGGAGATTCTTAAAGGAACTTCGTGATTAAGTGATTAAGATTGCATGCAACTTCATTATTTAGTCTCTTTGAAACTAAGGACTGTTGCTTCATGTATATGCTTATTTTAGACAATTGCATTATTTGAAATTTGTATGACGTGCTAACAACGAAATGTATGCCTATTTTTATCTCACCACAAGAATCACACAAGTTATATATTTGTGTAAAACCCAATTTTCTAGTTTTTGGATTTTCTGTGAATTTCTTAAGTTTTGGTGTTCTTTTCTTTGGAAGAATTCTCTCTCTAATTTTTCTTCTTAAGTTTTGAAGATGTGTTAGAAGCTTAAATTTAATCAGAAATGAACTTATTGTTTAATAGTTAATCTTATTTTGAAAATACAATTCTGGTATAAGCATGTGCTGTGAATGAATGTTTTGACTGTCCAGTTATAATTGATGATTGAGGTTGTTGCTTTCCTTGAAAATTGGTTCCCTTTTCTAAAAATGTTAAGGATGTGGGTGTGACTCACGCCTTCAACAATTAAAATTGTGATTTCAACATTTTTAATTTCTCTCAAATCTTTTGCATGATATAGCATGTGTTGTGAGCATGTAAAACTCGCAATTGGATTGGCAGACTTTCCCTCCAACAAGATTATCTTGTCAAATAAGAGATAACTATTTGATTGGCTCAGCTGTGTTTTAAGGTGATTGCAGTCAATCGTTTTCTTTTTCATGTCTTGCATTTGATGAAATGCCCCTAATCAATGTGAGCACCATGGCTCTGACCATACCTTCTCCTGGCTTTCAAGTTTTGGTATTGGTGGTAGCATGGCCATCACCCAGTCATTGATTGCGCCACTAAATTGATTATCTTAAAGCTCATACATCACTTTACCTCAGCTTCTGCAGTTTCCCAATTAATAGTTCCCAAGTCATCTGTCATCTATGTTTCTTGCCTACACCTCTTCTGGGATAACTAGAGCTGTGTTTCATAAAATTGACTTGTTTTGTCAATTCAGATTATATAATGTGGTACTTTTCTGATTATTATAGTGGATGATAAGGCATAGATTTTTCAACTTTAATTTTAGAAAATTACCTGCTGTCTGGAATGGTCAAAGTCTTCATATTAATAAAGCGTTGATTTTAGTATGTTATTATTTTTCTACCCAATGTTGCCTACACTACTCTTGCATTATTGTATTGTAAATTTAAAAAGTACTAAATGACACAATAGGACATTTGATATTTATAAAACTTCGACTTTTAAAATGGCCACTTAAAATGGGACAACTAAAAATTGTGAAAGGGCTAGTGATAATGGGATGAATGAAGTAGTTTACTGAAGCAGTGTGGCTTGCACGTTTATGTCCTTGATTTTTAGGTGTCCCATGGACTGAAGATGAGCATCGGCTGTTCTTAATTGGTCTTCAAAAATTGGGAAAAGGAGATTGGCGTGGAATAGCTCGAAACTTTGTGGTATCCAGGACTCCCACCCAGGTAGCAAGCCATGCTCAGAAATTTTTTATCCGGCAGAGCAATGCCACTCGGAGAAAGAGACGGTCCAGCCTTTTTGATATGGTTCCAGAAATGGTCTGTCTTGCTTCCTTTATGGTCATTTTACATTTTTATAATCAGAACATTTGTATCTGCTGTGTGGACAGACTTATATTTGCATGCTCTTGGGGGTGAGGGTGTTCCCAATATCTTTTGATGTCACATACATCCAGAAGATTAATTACATTGTAATGCTGGAAGTCAAAGGATATGATGAAAGTCAATTCCTGGTTTGGTATGACAGCGATGCTGCAGAATTTTTAATCAAAACTTACCTTTATTCTCACTCGCCCTTATATTTTCAGTCTGTTGAAAGGAACTTGTGCCCTGTAGTGTCCTGCCAGCTAATACTATGGCTATATGATGAGTTGCTTCATGCATTTGTAATTTTCGTTAATACTTTGAAAGGGGAATTTATACCTTATTTTGTTAAATGTTTCTCAGGCCACAGATCCGCAAGCAGTGCCAGAAGATCAAGAGTTGCCATCCTCTTCCCGGGCAGGAGATACTGGTAATGCAGATTCCCTACCTTCTTTGAGTCTCTCTCTGAAGCCAGAATTTGAACCCATGGATATTGCGTCTCAAGAGCTACTCAAGGAACCTGATAAAATCGTGACGGGGCCGAGTGAAATCAAACCAATCGTTCCTAGTTCAGGTGAATTTGGCCCGTGTTCGAGTGAATTCACAGCCGTTCCTGGATTTTTCCCAGCTTATGTACCGGTTCCCTATCCGTATTGGCCTACAAACACGACTTCGTTTGAAGAAGGTAAGGGTGCGGCAGCTTCGCATCATGAGGTCCTGAAGCCAGTTCCAGTCATTCCAAAGGAGCCTTTCATTGTAGATGAACTGGTCGGCATGTCGCATCTCCATCTAGGAGAGAAGACGGATAGACACCGCAGGGAGCCCTCACCGCTCTCTCTGAAACTGACCGGGGAGCCATCAAGGCAGTCAGCATTTCATGCAAGTGCTCCTCCAGCTGGTGGATCGGATTTAAGTGATGGCAAAGCCAGTTCCATCTGAGCAGTTTGAATTGAAGAGATGGGAGCCTCTCTCTTTTGAGTCTCCCCTGTACAATCATATGAATCCTTTGGGTTCTGGTTAGTGTCAGGTTTCGTTGGATATTTCACCTAGGATAACTATGGTCGGGTTTGAAATATATTCTGTTATTCTTTCTAACTGTAAACAGCTACAAGTATAAATAATTGAAGGGGTAGAGGCGACATATTACCTGTTTATTATTGTTCACTACTTCAAATGATGATTTGCCAGCTGTCGTGTAACTTATCCTGCCTGAGCATGGATCGTCCTCCGTTGGCGTCTCAAGTTACGAATTATACTATGATTCAACTATACATCATGAATTTGTAGAACCATGTCCAAAGTCCTGCAGTTTTATATTTTTGTCCAAGAGAGTTATATAGTCCCTTTAATTAAGTTCCCAACAAACACGCTAACCTCTAGAACTCATGTGATTTCTTTACTAAATGATGTTTTTGCAATTTATTACCCTCCCTAAGGTTTCAAGTGTTTGTGTATATGTACTGGAGTTAATCGGTTGGTTACACTTGAAATAGGTTTTATTCATGTAAACATATTTATTTTTAATAAATGTTTTATTCATCAAGTGTTTGATTAATGAATCTACTATTTGATTAATTAATCTAGAGTAAAGAAAAAGTTTTTAGGATATAAATGGTTTGCAAACAAAATTATGAAGTCATTATAATTAGTATTCCTCGTTAATACTCTATTAAGAGTGAACATTAGTAAGAACTATTGAGACTAGTACATATTATGTAATATTCTTTATGAAAGAAAACGATTATTCTAATAAGATGATGTATGAAGGATAATTAAAACTAATATGTAAGTGTTTGTTAGATGACATGTGCATTGAACTTACCTATATAAGTACTCTACGGAAACACTACGGGCGCGTTGTAAGGACGCTCCACCAGTGTTTCACGTTAACGCACCTTTTAGGAGGCGCATGCAAAGTCTTTTTGACACCGAAAGTGTCCGGTCACCATGTCACCAGGTGCACCGTCCTGTCCTCTTCCTCCCGGTGCAGGTCGTGTCGTTTTATGATGGTCGAGAAGTGCTGGTTTTTGTTTTTTTCTCCCTTTTCTCAATCCTGCCACCAAAAAATATATGACGATCCTTTATGTTTGTGATTGTTTTATTGTAGTCCCTGTTTTTTTATTTCGGTTTTATTCCTGATTTCTTCAATGAAAATTTTGATTATTTTCAATTGTGCCTTTCAATTGAAATTGATTACATATATTGGTTTTCATTTCAGTCCTTATTTTTTAATTATTAGTTTGTTTTTGGTTCCTTTATTTTTTCATATGCAGGTTTTAATTTGTTTTAATTTTGTCATCCAATTCAAATTGGTCATATATGTTACTTTTTATTTTGGACCTTATTTTTTATTTTTTAACAAAATTACACTTTATTTTTTAAAAAAAAATCTCTTTATTTGTTTCGGTCCCAAGGTTTTTATTTGTTACAATTTTATCCTTCGACTGGAATTAATCATATATTTTATTTTTTATTTCGACCCTTATTCTTTGAATTTTTTATTTGGTATTAATTTCTTTGGTTTTTTCGATCCTTCTTGGATAATATTTATTTTTTACCCGTATTAATGCATCTATGATTTTAGTTTTTGTTTTTAATTTTTATCCGTTTATTTTTTGTTAAGATTTATTTTTATTCAGTTCAGTTCTCAAATTTTAATTTATGTTGGTGATCATTTTAAAATTAATATTTCACCATTTTTTCGTTTAATCTCTTTTTGTATTTTCTGTTATTTTTATTTGATTTTCAGATTATATGATTTTATGGTTTCATTGTTTGCGCAATAATAATAATAATAATAATTTTAGTGATTGTTTTTTTATTGTTTTTTTTTTGTAAAAATGTTTTTTTTTATTCTAAGGCAATTTAATGATTTTAACTGTTTAGACAATAATGTTAATAATAATTTTAACTTTTATAGTCGTGATAATAATGATGGTAATGCAAGAATGAATTTTTAATGATCTTTTTTTTTCTTTTTGTAGAATAAAAATTAACTACCTATTTTTGTTATTTGATATTGCAGATGTTTTCACAATTTATATTTTATTTGTTGTGTTTAATTTAAATTGAATTATACAATGAATTAATTCTAATACAGTGAATTCGATAATTCAAGTATCTAAATATTCTTGCTTTTTATAGGAAACTCGCATTCCATAGGAATTATGTACATATTTATTATTTTATCCAAACTTATATTATAATAAAAAAAATCACATAATTAATATTTTTTGTGATGGAAAAAATATGATTTTGACCACGGGAAAGTAGCTAGTGTATATATATATATATATATATAAAGGGTCAATTTCCATATCCATCATATTTGGGGAAAATATATCAAACATTTTTTCAGCATGCAGGATATTTACAAAGAGATGACAATAAAAACAATCAAGTCACCAGATTCATTTTGCCTAGGAAGCTTTGGGAGGATACCAAATGTTGATGCATGTGATGCCCTATGTTGAAAGAGGTTCAATGTAATTAATTTCCACTTTGAAATCGACTTGAGCAAACAAGAACGTACACATGTCGATACTCGTTCCAACCTACAGAAGTATATATCTAAATCGCTGACCACGCTTGACGACATCTAACAGCTTCTTGACGAACAGCCCTCTTTGGATCATCAAGAGATTTTGATACAGCTTGCAACACCTGAAAATTATGAGAAAACAAATTTAGAAATTCAGGCATGAACAAAGGAGGAGGAAGCTGCAATGCGAAAGCCTCTACAAAAATTGGTATACAGCAAAGAGGCCAATGTCAGAATTATAATGACTTGCTCCCCTGCTAGGATCATATCAGCTGATGACTCCACCCACTAAGTTGAATGGGAAGCTCAAGGATGAAAAATAGAAATAAACCTACTAAATTTGTTTAAAAAACCTGGATTCGCATGGGGTAAATCCTTGCGTGAGGCAACTCTGACATGGCAACAAGACATTGAATTGTTGTCTCTCGGACAAGCTGAGAATGTTAGCACAAGAATCTCAGTATCTTAATTGTGGGTTTTGATAGCAAGGATCAGAAATTTATGATGAAGGCATGAAATAAACAAGTAGACTAGGAGTTAAAGAAAAAGGAAATTTAACTTTTAATTTTAATTCACATCCAAAAATGAACATTAGGACACAAATTAGCAGAAAAATAGAATTTCTTTTGAGAAAAGCTGTTACCATCGTATGAGGGTACGTCGCAAACCCAATGAGGCAATTGATGATAATATGAGCATTCTCTATTACAGGTTCTTGTCCTGCACGTGCAAGCTTATAAGAGAATATAACCTTAACGGAGACTCAATTTACACAAAAATCATAACCTGATAGTTAGTCCCTATTTGACAATTTGTGCATAAAAGGATACAACTTGCATTTTCCATTAGTTGGGAAAACAGTTTTGGTTTAAAGACAATCTGCAATAACAAGGATTTACTGTGTAATTTTGCAAAGAGGCTCTAGAACAACTCCGAATGCTTAACAATAATGGCCCTTAATGTAAATGCTTTGGGAGCTTAAACGTGATTAATATCTGCTAAACAGTTGATTCTCAGAAGCTTACATTAGTATCCAGATAATCCTTGCAAGTAAAATGACTTGGATAAAAGCAGGCCTGTTGATATTTATGTATGTACCCATGTAAGTATATATAAAGTACACGTAAAGTTCCAGATTTGCACTAATTGATACATTAATATGGAGAGGAAAGACAAGAATCAATGTTTAAGTAATTTACAGGAAACACGACCAACTACAGGCCTAAGCATTTATCAAATCTCTCTCTTGCTCCAAAATTCCAGCACAGCAATAATTGCAACATGACCCAGGGAAAAACAAAAAGCAATGACAGAATAGTGAAACACTTCTTATATACTTCACCAAAGGTCACAAACATAAAAGAAGAAATATTCACCAAAGTACCAGTCCCACTGCCCCACGACCACCATGACATGTACAATCTTACTGGAGTAACAACTAGACAGACAGATCACTCACAATGCCACCAAGAAATTTTAAGAATTAAAGATCTGGAAAAGAATAGTTTGAATTTTGAATGGGGTACACATACGTTGATATGCTCAGCCACAAAGCAGTTAAGGTCAGAAAGTCTCACTTCAATTATTTCCTTTACCAAAGAAAGGGTTAGAAATATGATAAACCCCTTAAAATTAAATATAATTATGTAGACATACACAGTCTTACCATTTTTATCTGTCAATATGCCTGACAGGACTAGCAGAAGGCTGTACATTACATCTTTATCCAAAACATCCTTGCTCAACAACTTTAAGCTATCCAGCACCATTGGAATTAGCTGGAAAATGGAGTACTTCAGTTTACTAGTACGCATGCTTGCTAGATGTGCACCAAATCTACTGGAAGACTAAGATATCAAACTAACCTTTCTTGCATCATTCAAGATAACAATCAATGGGGTGCCGGTTACAACATTTGCAAACACCCGATACAACATAGATCTGAAATCATAGAACTTGCATTATCAGTCAAGAAATGGACCAACATCCCACATGAACTTGGTCTATAGACAGTTCTCCAAGATCTGAACTTCTCAAGGAATCAAGATACTGCCCAACTGATCATAACGCATCTATTTCGGACCAGCATGCTATTACATCAACCATGTCACTTAGGATTCATCTTCGATACTAACTTGTGCTTCAACTCATGGATGCTCAAGCAAGAGACACAGGTTTCATTTGGCTTACTATAGCAGATAATTTTCATCAGGGTGTGTGAGATGTTACAATTTGAAACTGCTCACATCTTTTCCTTGCAACTTCTGGGCCTCCCAGCAACAGGACTAATCCTTTTTCATTTCCCATTAATGAAGCATGACTAGTCTTTCTTTTCTCAATATTTCTAATAAATAACCATAACAAATGGACAACACAGGAAAAAAAACAAGTATGCTTTAACAACACAGTATTATTTCTGGCATAAAACAGACTAAATTTTAACCAAGTCATGACAGCATTTAAACATATGCATAGATAATAATAAAAATTTCAAAAAGCATATGAAAGAAATTGCAAAAGTTCCTGGATCAATTTGACTAGACATGCATTTGGATGTCTGCAAGCAAATTATCATATGAATCACATAATAGACGATTGAATGCAAATGTAAAATTAGAAGTGTTACTCAAGACTCTTAAAGTGAAACAAAAGGTAAAAATTAGTGACCAATCCTCGACACATCATTTTTTCTGGAATGATATAGCATTTATCCTTAACTTTTTGATGAACCGGATCAATAAATCAATACTAATAGAACAACAAAATGAAACCAAAAGCATGTTAAAGTGGGTTCTGCTGTTTAGTTGTTCAGCAAAATCCATCCACATCTATAGGAGTACAGAATCAACAAGAGAAGTGAGGGAAACAAGCAATCTGCAATTAGTTTCGAGAAGTGTACCTTGTGAGTAATGAATCAGATTGAATTATCAAAGACTGCAGGATGGGCATCATGGTGGAGAAAAATCGTTGCTTATAAAGTGGTCGTATTATTGCATGAAATTTGCGGTTTAAGCAAAGCTCAGAATCACTCAAAAGAACCTGAAATGCATCTGCTGAACATTTCATTGCAGACAGACGCATATCCCAGTTGCAATTATTTTCTTCCAAAGGTGAGGCACCCATTCTGCCATTTGATAGCAGGCCCTCCAAAAAAACCATAGTTATGTCTTTAACCTTTTCGTGTCCACGCATAAGCAAACCTTTCCCGATCCATGCCAGCCCAACAAAGGAATGAATTTTAAGCAAACCACTGTTTGCAGCACCAAGGCATAAGTTTGTGAGACCTGTCTCACTCCAATCACCTGTGATACCAGATCTCTCAGCAGGAACATGATCAGAAGAGCTTAAATTTTTACCGAAGATTATATCCATTGCTTCTTCAAAGGTACAACCACCTGAATACTCTGTTCCACTAGTCTTTAGATCCAATTTGTTAACTAGAGAACCCAATGCATGAGCGGCCATAACATAGCCCTTAAGGAGCACAATCATGAGAAAATGCAGTACTGTTCTTATATTTGGAATGCGTGTTTGAGGATGAAGTGCTATAATTACTGATGTAAATAAAGAATGAATCCACTCATCTCTACTGGAAAATTTGACCATCTCTTGAGTATCTTCTAGCTCTTCTAGTTGAGCTTGAAGTGAGGACAAGGAATCCTTCATTGATAAGAAAGTGCTGGATGAAAGTACAGTATAAGCTTTATCAACTATTATGTTCTGGCTTTCCACTGAACAAGAAGCAACAGCAAGCTTCATCACCTTCATTGTTGCATCAAGAAGCTCCTGATGTCAAAAATAATATATGTTACAGCTAAATCTAATGCAAGCCACTACATATTAAAATGGAAAATAACATTCCTGGAAGTAGCAGTAATACTCACTTTTTCACAGATCCCAACAGGAAAGGCCATGCAATTTTCTATTTGGTTCCATATGCTGACAACAAATTGGAACAAGACGTCCTCAAAAACTTCATATTTCTGAATCCTGAGACCATTTCAAAACAAAATCTACATCAACAGAAAAAGAAACAGCAAATAACCCCCCAACCCCAACCCCATTGCTAATGAAACCCCTTTGCAGCACACCCTAAAAAAGAGAAACGAAGTCTCAAAAGGGGAAACATCTTTGCAATAAGCTTTTAGCACACAAAAAGGAAAGGGTAGTTAATTGAAGGTAATTAACTCATCTCCTTACATCAAAGGTGCCTCTCGTGTGAAAAAGCAAATAAACCTCATAATACAATGAATTGATTGATACAAAAAGAGAAAAAGTACTTATTTAAATGCTTATAATATCTTTCATTTGTAAACTTGCATGCACACATGTGCAATGTAATGGGCCATCCCAGTATTGACACGTGACAACTAGGAATACTTAACAGATTGTCGTTTAAGAGGATACAAACACAGATAATGAATTTAGCAAAAAAGGATAGGGATGGCCAAGGTAGAGATGCAGTACCATGGAAGCAACACATTTGAATAGCATTCCAAAAGATGAATTATGACCTTTGCTGATTTCACATTTCCTTGAACCTATGGAAGCACAACAGAAACTTGTCAGATCTATAGGTCCAGATATGAAAATCAGATTGTAGGGAGGAAAAAACTAAAACCAACAGAAGAACCCCATGAAATGTCCCCAGTGCTAGAGTAAGGACAATTGTAATGGAATCCATGGACATCACTCACTGAATTTAGATGAGAGATTTTTTTCAACATTTAAGCACACGTAAAAAGAAAAAAATAAGATGGTGCGTGGGTGTCCATGAATCATGTTCTTTCAATGGGGACATTCCCTGAGCTCTTAATAAGTGATTAGAGATTGTTGAGCATACGTACATAAACCTCAGCTAGATTGGCACATATAACTTCTTGCACTCCAGTAACAATTTTCAGCATATATTTCAGCCCACTTGTGCCAATGTCAGAGATGGCTTCCAGTTTGAGTTGAAATGGAATATCATGATTATCAGATGATATCATTGAAACAATCTTCTGAACAACAATATCCATATAGCTCATTGACTTCTCAGATTGGTTACTGCCATTAATAAGCAAGCCAATCTGAACCAATGCCTTCACTGACAGTTTCCACAACAATGTCTTGTTGAAATCAACGGTGATAATAGATACAAAGGTCATCAAAATACTTTCACACGTGGATTTTGATACTAGTAAATAGCCTCCAGGGAATGTTGCTAGAATTTGTAAACCCTTCACTGCACATCAATAGAAAAGCATGCAATCAGAATTTTTTATGTTTCAGTTCCCGTAACTTGTCGAGAAATTATGCTGAGAGTCAAAACAGCAACTAATGGAAGGAAACGGCTGATTGGTGCTTCATTTGGCAACACATATATCAGAGTTATATTACAACATCTAATAGGAGGCAATGAATGAAAACAACTATTTTTTCTTAAACTTAATGGTGATTTATTTTTAGCAACATATGACTTGTATTCCTTAATTTATAATACCACTGCATCTGTTTCCAGGAGTTATAATATGTCCACATTTACATCTTATAAAACCCAAAAGAAAAGGTATTTTTTTTCATTTTGTTTCCAGCACAGGTACTACAAGCGTGTTTTCCTTCCTGAAAATGGCAGGCTATTGATGGTGGTGGCATAATGAACACATGATGCATGTCCAGGTGCATCAGGAAGACCCAAGAGTGGGTAAAAACTTCCTACTCTAAAACTCGGTTTGGATATCAAAATCAATTAGGAAAACAAGTTACATTATATATAGCCTCTATAAGAAACTACTTTCTCTTGTTCATGGACAGAAAGGGTTCCTTTCTTCATGATTTTTATAAAATCCAAAGGGAAACATCTCTTACAAAACAAATCCCAAAGTTCACACTTTTGAGCGCACCCATGGTACAGAATGTGTTTAGGCACTAAAACAAGTCAGTAATGTGGAAGATTTTGGGATCAAATATAATTTACATTAGAACTCTCAGGTCCAACTCCTTGTACCCAGATCTAGATAGCCTAAATGTTAGATCTTCATTAGTTCTGAACCTAGAATCAATTGCTTGAGTTGGTAGACAACCCAAGGCAAGCTTATTAATAATATCCAAAAACTTGCAATTTAAAATAGAAATAGGAATGGGAACAATGTCCACCTCGATAGCACTGCAAACCAAAGCATTTACCTCCAAGATACACATCTGCATCATGAGAAGGTTTGTCTGTACTTGTTGCCAGTATTGAACTGAAAATCTTGCTTAAAGAGGTAGAAAATCTCTGAAGCAAGCAGCACCATGTCTCATCTGCAGAAACACATTGTGATGCAAGATCACCGGAACTGATGGCCAAATCTCTGCATGCTCCAAGAAGTTCAACACAGAGATAAAGAGATCCGTGATTAGGTCTTTTGGAGATTATGCAGTCATCATTAAAAGAGCTAGTCTCAGATCCATTCACAACCAGAAGCCCCATGCTCTCCATCAGGCAGGGGAAGAAGTTTTGAAAAATTCTACTGCAGGAAGCAACAGATGCCTTCACAGAAACATAAAGGATACGACCAACTGAATACATTTTCTGTGTGCTTTGCGAGGGAATTTCATTGTAACTCTGGTAGCCAGAGATGGAATTCAAAACCATATTTATTTCTTCGTCACCAACAATCATACTTGAGAACAAATCATTATTTTGGATAACAACCTTTTCCAGTAGAGTCAGTGCTTCAGCTGCTATTTCATTCTCCTGACAGCCTAGACCACCTAGAGATTCTGGGGTAAAGGATAACACAAGTGGTTGTCCTGAAGTAAATATTGCATCTTTCAGTGAACACCAAATAGCTCCAGCATGTTTTGCAATTCTTTCTGCTCCATACTTTGACGTGCAATAGCTAAGGTACTTTAAGGAATCAACCTGGAAACACATAAACAGAATACATATTTATGCATTCTACAAGAAACAAGAACCTTGTTGGAAAGTTATGGAGAATTAAGAATTGGTGTTCATTATTCAGATATTATTTTAAAACACAGAACTCCAAATATTGATTTGCAGTTTTCCAAGTTTATCTTGGGTTTAGGAGAGCACTATCAAAGTTGTTTTCAACATTTTCCTCATAAAAATCAACCTTATTTGTCCACGTTTACCACATGGAAAACAAAGAAATATCAACCAGACTTTCATTTATATTTCTTTTTTCCTCTTTTTTTCCAAAGAAACCTCCACATTATGAAGCAACTTTGTGCCTGCTGTTTAATATTTACCATAATAAAAAAATAACAAATGAAAACATTTTCTAGTTTTGCATTGAAAAGGAAAAACAGAAATGGAAAATCACGTGTTTTAACTAAGCAGTCAGTCCAAAATCATGTTCAACTTGAATACGAGTAAGGCTATCTGCATTATCATCAATTAATAAAATATAGCTGAAGTTAAAGAGAACTGGCCTTTGCAGATGAGAGGGAGGAAGAAAGTTTCTCAAGAAGCAATGGAATGACATATGGCTCAAAAAGAGGTGAGGATGAGAATGCAAGCTGTAAGAAAAAGAGTAGAAAATATAGTCAATATAGGTCGCACTTTCAACAAGATCTCTGGCAGATTATAAAATATTTCAAATAAAAACAAAGCAATAAACATACTGAAACATCATAGCAAAGTAGGATGTGTTAAGGAACCATCTCACCTAAAAGCTCAAGCTTGTAGGTGAGGCCCCATAATATGATTTATATTATTCTTTAACACACCCCCTCAAGTGAAAGCCCTTTGGGCTTGAAACTTGCACACAGGCTCATACTACCTTGTGCTTGATTTTTATCAAATAGAATGGGGGTGGTGAGATTCGAACTCATGACCACTGGGTCAATAAGGCTCTGATACCATGTTAAGAAACCATCTCACCTAAAAGCTCAAGCTTGTAGGTGAGGCCCCATAATATGATTTATATTATTCTCTAACAGGATGGAATTATTTGCAAACTTTTACCACATTAGTTTGTGGAAGCTCTCTCAATAAATTAAAAGTTTCAAGTGGCAAATTACATCTGTTTAAACAACACTTCCAAGGAGTGTAAATCACTAGGTTTCACCTTGTTAACAGAAAACATATATTCCAAATGGAAGGAATTCAGCTCCCTTCCAGAATATGGTTTTATTTCCCTTTTTCAATTAGACAAACCCCTTTCAGCAATAGTCCAACAGCCAAAAGCATTAACTATGACCCCCAGCATTTGATATTTTTGTTTTCATCATTGTATAAATAACTCCATAGGACAGGTAATATTTGCATTATTTGAGCATGAAAGCTTGTATGTTGTTAGTTTTAAGATAGCCCTCATAAACACATGCACTTTACAACATTGGCAATACAATTTCCACAAACCTTGTCTTGGACATGCAACTCTAGCATATAACTATCCTTTCAAAACTAGAGAACAACATAAACATTTCCACTACTCCCTGAAATTTCTATGAACAGGAATTTGACCTGCTACATCTTTTAAGAACCTGAAGAGATTGTATACAAAATTAGGGAAGGAGAAATCCTCGGTTGAGTAAGAAGCTAAAAGCAACGACATTAGGGCTTCTGATCCTGCTATCCAACAGCTAAGGAGACTCCTACCAAAGGCCAAGAAATAGAAGTCCGCAGTGTGACACAGACAACAAAAGAAGCAAAATTAATGTGTATTTGTAATCAATGGTATTTATGTAATTTCAGATTTTCTGGAAAATCCGGACAATTATTCAAGTACAGGTTTCATTTTACATTCAGTATTTTACTAGTTCTAAAGGTAAATAGCTTTATTAGGTTTTTTCTTAACTAGGAAAATAAGTGTCTTGTTGGACTTGGAGGACTAGCAACTCAGCATAAAGGTTATGTGATGTTCAATTTCTTAATTTAAGTTAAAGAGTAAATTTCATCAATTTACTTTTGATTGTGCAACTCAATCTTCCCTTAGTGACTGCTAAGAATCCCAGGTGTGAAGCTTTGTTTTTTCTATCCGTAAGGTGTGATTCCTAGAAACCTTGTTAGTCTGACTAACACAATTTCCAACAAGCAAACCCCATCAATATAATTTTAAAGCAATCATTAAATCCCCTAAACAACCTCTCACGCATACCTAGTCCACCCTAAAGCACTCATTATCATTAGCAACGATAGAAGAGATGATAGAGATTTAGCAGAAAATAACAAAACCAGCTTTACTTTGCAGCCAATAAAATACAAGATTTACTTCCAGAGCAATAGAGCAAAGAAAATTTTGAGAGAGAAAAACTCCACTACAAGCCAGAAAGTTTTAACAGGACAGTAGTAGATACCATTAATGCCTTTGAAAGATCATCCCTTTTCACCTCAACATCCTCCTCAGCTTTTGGCTGGAAATGCAAAGAAATAAAAGAATGCATATCAGAAATCAATAAATGCTGGACCATATTAATATAAAGAAAGAGGAACAAAATAAGTGCACATTCATGTCACATTCACAAGTAGAGCAACAGGAAAGGGAAAATAATACAGCTTAAGATTCTGCATCAAGACTCATAAGTTATTGATGGTTCCAAAACACCAAAAAAATCCAAAATTGAAGTTGCTTTTTTTTCTCATAAATTTACACTCAGGAAGCCTCCTCCAACGCACCTAACATTGGCTCAAATCTGTAATTATCAAGAATAGGCCACTGATTTCTTTATCTGCCAACCCATGCCAGTGCCCGCAATAAAATGAACCCCATGGGCTACAGTACTTCCTTTCCCCTCTGGTTATGCTTATGGATTTATATCGAGCACAGTATCATCATGCCTACTGTTCTCCACAAATTTCCAGAAACTAATTCCACTTCAAAGTATCCCAAAGTTTGATGGACAACAGAACTTAACACAGTAGTATGACTCAAATTGATGTTTTCATTTTAAGCATCTGATAAGTTTCATCGTTTAACTTAACTTCTGCCATAACTGCAATTGAACCAAAAGTGAAAGTTAAAATCTGGCAATCAATTGTCAAGTGTTTCAAGCATTTCCAGCTTCCAAAAGTTTTCACGACTTGATTCCAAAGGATAAAACACCATGCAAGTTGACTGTATTCCCTGCTCCCAGTTTCCCTTCTCACTGTATAGCAAATCTCTTTTATTTTTAAAAACAAATTTATGGTTCAGTGGCAAGCAGGAGTAGTCCTCCCTAACAGAACACAACCTCCTCCCACAAAATATACAGCAGCAGAATGCACTTAGAAATTTTTACCATGGTAGTGCTTTGTCAGCATCTGAAAGCTTAAGCATCAAAATCCTATCCAAGTAGATTTATTATTAACAAGAGATGGGGGGTTTTTTCTGTTTTGAAAACTTGAGCATCAAATTCATAAAGACATGTAGAAATACATGTTCCACTTTAGCATAATTCAAAGTGTTGATATGAAATAGTAGGTGAAACTGCTGAAGCTATTAGATATTCTCATTGTTCTGTGGGTACCAGATGAGAAAGCAATCACAATCTGCATTTAAAAGAAAAAGTATCTCCAGCATTGGGCACTGATGAAAACACCATGAATTAGCAATCATATCCAAATAAAACCATGCTTAGCATCGTTATAAGATTTAGAACTATGATCTTATACATCAACATAACCTTATTGGCAAATGTATGATTGACTGCAAGTAAAATGGTACTCATAAACACTAACATTTAGCTGAGCCAAAAACTAATATAATATCCAATAAGGCAATAACTATTACAGGCATCTCATCCAACACTAAGAGAACAAGTATGGCAACATAAGAAAAAATGAAGGCAATCTACAAATCTAATACATGAGGCCCTTGATCCCTCTCAAAATAAAGAAGGTTAAAAAATGCTCCTTGAATATCATGTATATACAATTACATGTAGACACAAAGCAAAATCTGAGACTCTTAACAAGGTATGTGCGACAAGAAGAAAAAAAACTAGATAAGAGAAAAACAATCATATCCAGACAATTGGTCCATACAAAAGAGTGATCGGTAAATGAAGCTTACATGTGTAAAATGAATGGGAAAGTAACTGCTCAAAATGCCAAAAAGATCGCTAGCAAAACTTTCTATGGGACCACAAGGCTCAGGAAATACTTGCACTAGAACCTCTATGATGTGAAATGCTAGCATTAGGCATTGAGGATCCTTTTCTCCATCAATAGCTTCGCAGATTCCATAAATAAGATCATCACCCTAGAACCACAGTCAACAAAGTGATCATATCAAAAACATGTAAAGTACAAGATATTGTGAGGAAAAAAACATCGGGTGAACCGAGTGATGTTTGTATGTGTTTGTAGGTATTGTTAGAAGTGTGTGCATTCCCGATGGTATAAAAGGTTCATTAAGTGATAACGATGGAATTCTGAGAGTAGAATTTATAGAGACCTATCCCTCGAAACTTATCCACAAAGTTGATGATATCAAGACTAACATAAGATTTTTGTAATTGCATAAAGATGGCTACTAACCAGAAACTCAAAAGATTTTGATAGAGCTAGAAACAACTCAGGTGAACTAACATTTAGGATAATATGAGGATTACTCTACCAATCATATTTTAATTGACAATATACCCAAAGTTTCAGATAAATATGAATTTCACATGTGTAACTAACTTGAGTTAAGCAAGCAAATGATTCCATGGTTATGTTTCATCATGGGCAACTATCCTGAATAACCTTGTGTTGCTTGCTAAAAATAATTTTGAACACAACAAAACCGTGGTAAGCTTTTCCTACATCATAGAATAAAGTATTGCCCAGTTACAACTACACCAAAATAGGTCACAAGAGGGGAAATGGGAGACAATCCTACTCTTCAACTCTTTCATGAAACAGGACATGGGACAAAAACCTAAAGTAGACATTTTCCCAACATGTTACCATTCCACCAAGCAACAACCACTAATAAATAACAATGTCAAAAGGCCATTATTTGGGAGAAAAAACTTGGCAGCTCCCCTATTACACTTTCTTTTTATTGCACAATTAAGATACAAAGAGTCATTCACTTGAAACTGGAAAGTAAGAGTTAAGGGAAAGTGAGAATGATAAGAAGATACCATAGAAGCAACGACACAGGGATAGCATTTTAGCAGACATTCCATAAGTTCAAAGCAAATCTGCAAGAAGAATTTATAGGTAAGTTCTAAAGTTGGAATTTCACCATGAAAATACAAAAAAGTTGGAGAAAAAAACCAGGGTGCAAAGTTAATCCAGGCAGAGAGCTATTGTAACTTCTGGAAGAGTTGGAATTAGAGTTACAAGTGTAGACAATCCTACCTTCCTGTCATGCTGTCCTAAAGACTGAACCTGCAAGTTTTGCAAAAAAGACTCTACAACTCCTTTAGCATCACTGCTACTGACCATACCACCACTTTTCCTCCTCACTAATGCCAAACAACCAACAAGTGCACCACGTAAAGCTCTCCAATCTGCCTGATACAAGGATAATATCATCTAAATAATTTTAATGCAATATAATAATGAAGATAGCTAACCACTACCTGGCCAAAAAAAAAAGGAATGAAAACGGATTGTATTGTTGAAACCCACACTAATCAGCACTCAAAGTAATGAGTGTGAGCATGGACCATCAAATAAGTTTCAAAGTCTAATCTAGACTTCATGGATGGAAAGAAAAGTGAGGCCATAATTGAAGAATGCATTAACAGTCCCTAAATATATGACGAGGAACATAGTAGTAAAAATAAACCACCAATTCAGCATTTCATAACCTCCTACAATTTAGAAAATCCTATCAAGTGTAGTCTACAACTGAAAGCCAGTGACATAGGGAGGACTCTAGCATTCACTCTATCTATCGATATAAAGCTATTTTAAAGAAGTGTAGTAGAATTACCTACAGTACTCTTCCATTAGTATCTCAACTCAAATGCCACTTTACCTTCAGCCAGAAGAAAATTCAATCCTCCTTACCCAAAGAAGGAAGGGAAAATTCCTAGCTTAAAAGCTCAAAGTTGTGGACTGCCCAGCTTTCCTTCTAGCCAATGCCTTTTCAAGCTTCCCCTTTCTGAAAAAGCATGGTTCTTACAATCCCAGCTTTTGAGTTAATACCCGGAGCATATACCAAACTGGATCTATTCTTTCTATTCATATGTGAACCATTATTGAATACTTGTAAGGAAATGGTGATTGATCTCTCTCTAGAATTGTAATCTGTAACACCAGTATGAACAAATATTCCTAAAAAAACAAAAACTGACTAAAAGGATTTTATACTGCACCATCAACCCAGCATCTGTGCTTGAAGTCATCTTTCACAGGAATGACTCCATCCTTACCACAAAAAAACTCAAAGAAAGGCTTCAAAGTAAAACCAAGACCCGTCAGGAAGGAGAATCTAAACATAGAAAAAAGGGTCCAAGAAAACATATCCAACTTTATAAGAGGAACACGGACCCAATCACATGGTAACATAGGTAAGAATGTTTCCAAAATAAGCAAACCTACGAAATACTTCATTTGACTTCTACTTTAAATGTGCACCATATCACGTATTCTCTATTGGGATTCCCAGATCACCAGCCAAGTGAAATGAGATAAGAATTACAACAGACAAGACTTCATACGATATAGTGAAACCAAGAAAAAATTTCTTCAAGCATAGTATCAAAAGTGTGCAGCTAATTTTACAGGGTAAAAAGAAACAAAAGCAGCAGATAAGCCATTAACTCCAGAAACACCTAAATAACACGAAGTTAAATTATTATATAGCAGCGTCTCCCATGTACATGTTTATGCATTGCAAAATGACAAACACACCAGTCGCTCTTTGAAGAAAGACATCAAGCTATGAATAGTAGCAGCATCCAGCGGCTTTGATGAAAGACATTTAAGTGCTTCTCCAAGCAGAAGGATGCCTGAAACAGTACAATTATTATTCCAAGAGCTTCTCGGAGAATAAGGTTTCGGAAAAAAAAAGAAAAAAAAAAAGAGGATAACAGAATCTTTTCTAGCATGCTTGAATTTAGTTTAAAATTATATCCCTGAAAAACAATCAAAAAAAGTTTACCCCATAACGCCGCAAACCTGCTCCAAAATGGAAACATTGTCCCCGTATTTTACCCATGTACCGTATAATTTGCTTAAGAACCATTTTTTTCAGAAAGGATTGATTTCTCATCATACATCAACATAAGCAAACATAAAGTATTACAGTAACAAAACGTACCTCGTGCACGGATTATGTTATCTGTTGTAGTCAGATACATCTCCATCTCGCTAACCTAAGCAAAACACAAGCATCAATACAGTAATTCGCTGAAAAAACAACCATAACTAAGAGAAAAAAAGTGAACTATACCAGTGATGATATAGTTACTACATCATTCTTCACGAGGGAAACTATTGTATCCAAACTTGCAGCCTGCATTTAAGACACAAATTATTAATTATAAGCATTACAAACAAAACCAAAATTATAATAAATTTGGAGAAATATCTGATTTTTTTTGTTTTTTACATTTTTGTTTTAAATATTCAACAATAATTGCGTAATTAAGCTTCCTGTGAATATATGGAGCAGCCAATTGAAGAGTTTAAAAGGCTAAAAAATCGAAATTGAAGAGGCAAAAAAGTTCAAAACTGAGGAGCTCTTGTTGCTATGATTAGAGTAGGCCTCGACCTGCTGGGTAGAGGAGCGAGATGAGTCGACAAAAGATTCAATGTGCTGAGTCAGCTGACTCGGCTCTGTCATTGTTTGTGAGTAGAGAGAATTTTAGGGTTTTGGGAGCTAACAGAAAGAAAAGAGGTTTATACCGTTTAGTTTAAAAGGGTTTAACGGTACGTCCCTGTGCACTAAATTTTCTATGGATTTTATCAGAGTTGGTTTGTTTGCTGGGAATTAGGTTTTTCATAGAATGATTTCCATGAAAAATATGTTAATTTTTTATATTTGGTAATGTATAAAAAAATAAGTTAAAAAATATAATCTAGTATTCGGTTATTTTATATTAACTGAAAACAACTAATTAATATTTTAATATATTTTTTCAAATTTATCTAGCATATATAAAATATTAAACACAACTATATGACCGACTACAATAAAACAATAAGATATAAAAAGTGTAATGGTAAAAAAGATTTTATCTTACTATAGATTGTTTTATAAAATATATAATTATTTTAAATAAAATATTATAGATTTATAACTTTCTTAAATATTTTTTAAAATTAAATCTATTAATTTTTATTTTTTCATTTTAACAACTATTTTTTTTAATATTATGAAAACCAAATTAGTTAATGGTATTAAGTAAGATATTTGGGTTTATTTTGTCATGAGTAGATCAAAAATTTACAATATGCAATTTTTTAGTTTCTTGTATTAAGTTGAAAACAAAAGTAAATTTAAAAATTAGAAAGAGTATAATGTTTTATCATACATTTACTTATTCATCGTATACATCTTTAGAAAACATAATTATTTTTAAATAATTATCCTCATTATACCCACTTTTATTTTTAAGTTTGGTTATTATTCCCTATTCTTTTTTTTCACATTTTTGAGATGATTTTTCATATGCTTAGGCTACTACCATTGAACGTTCAACTTTTGATTAATTTATATAGCTACCATATCAAAAGATTATGTTTTAAAGGTGGGAGAATGTTTGTTTCCTTAAAGTTCATCTCCAACTAAATCTTAAATAGCACGTGAAACATGGGTTTAGTACGTGTGAAGTGATTAACCTTGTATTTTTCATTCTTTGTGGTACTCATTTTGACAAATTATACAATCATATAATATTTAGATTTAATTAATTTTATACATAAAAATACAATCAATATTTAAAAGAGAATACAAAAAACACATAAAAAATATAATAAACTCATCAAGCAATCCAAATACATAAAATAAACAATATCAACTCAAAAAATACATAATAAAAACAAACACATATAATTAACACCTAATTATTAGTTTTTTATAGAGTTATATTCATTCCACATGATAGATGCAATCATTTCTCTTTTTATATCCATTTTCTATTCTCTCCACTCTCTTTATGTGTGGCTAAAGCATGCATAAAACAAAAAAAAAAGATCAAAATCTACAATGAGGAAAAGATCAAGCAAATTCAACCTTCATGAACCTAAATCAATCTTGATCAGGAGATAGTTTTAAATAAAAAAAGAAAGAAATGAAAGGTCAATGAGCAATAAGATTGTTGGATATTATATTGGATGCTCTAGATATGTCTTATTTAGGATTCATCATCACAACCCACAAATATATATAGAGTAACAAATATCAGAGTAGGACCAATGACAACAATTATGAGTCACCTAGACTCCTAAAAAAAATCTATTTAACTTTTAACAAAGAATCATGCTTGTATTAACCGTTATGGAATTGTCAAAATCATCTAAACATGTATCTCATAGCTTGTAATAAAGGTTGTTAGTTTTATGCTTAATGTTCTTCTCAATAAACTCATTTCGTCTCATGAAAAGAAATATAATATTATCATTAATGATATTATTTTAATCATTTACATTCATGTGGTCAAGTGCGCTTTGAATTGATAGACTTCAAAACAAATTGCCCCACAATCACTCTTCGTGGCATACATTCTTCTAACATTTATTAAAATAGACTCATATGATAACATCTTTAAGGAGTCATAACCATATTTTAGATATGAAAATACCTTTTAACTATAGTTTTTATTCTCAACTATTAATGAGTTCATTAAATCATAGGTTCAGTATTAAGTAACATTGCCCTTAGTTGGTTTGACCATACTTGATCTTTTGTTTATCATCAAGAGATATCTTTCATTTTTATAGATTTAATGAATTTCTATGAATCAATTTTTTACCCCTAGCTTATTTAAATATTGTTCATATCCTTTCTAGGGTCCACTTTGTTGCCTCAACAACTTATATTTTAAGGATGATCAAGAACTTTCAATGTAATTTATGTTAAAGCTTTTGCAAACTTGGTCATTGTTCTATTTGTTTACAAATCTTTGGAATCGCTCACAAATTTCAAAAATCATGTTTATTCAAGTCTAATTGTTGAAATTAAATTAGAGAGTTGTTAATTTTTTAGAATGATTTTGAAATTAAGTTTCTTTTATTAAAGACCCAACACATGATATTCAATATATGTAGTTCTTTAATTGTCTTGTATTTTAAAATTAGAAATTAACTCGTTATGAGATTAAAATATTTTCTCTATAGTTTTTATGTTAATTTTAATCTCTAATTTTGGATATATCATTTGGTGGTACATGATGAGATGACCTTTTATGAACTAAAATAAATAAATGAGAAATGGAGAACAAAAATGACGATGATAATGTGATTTTTTTAACTTGATGGTTAAATTATAATATTTAATATAAAAATTCTTTAGTAATTAATTATAATATTATATAATTTTGTAAATAATTCATTTCCTTTTCCTTTTTGTTAATAATTGAAGTGTTATTAAATTGTTAAAATCTAAAATCTAAAGTATATATGTTTTTTTTAAAAAAATTAAGAGGGTGCCTGTCTGTGTGCGGAATGGGGGAGAAAGGAGTGCTTGAGGGGGAGGGGGAGGGGGAGGGGGAGGGGGCGGGGGCTGTCTGTGTGTGTGTGGGGTGGGGGAGGCTGGGGAGAAGGGAATGGAGTTGATTTGGGTATATATATTATATAAAATAACTATATCAAAAATATTTGTTTTTGTTTTTAGTTAAAAATACTTCAACAAAGAGAGTAAAAAATTATATATAAAATTAATAATTATATTATTGGAGGGTTTTTTTAAAAACAATTATTTAATTATATAACTCACTCATATTAATTATATAATTAAACTACATATAAAATAATTGCACTATATTTAAATTAATATAACCATTAAAGTACACATCAACAAAAAAATTATATATACACTATTTAAAAAGCCATTTTAGAGATTTAACTCTTTTTTTCCCCATTGGTAGTTTATATAATTAACCTATTTTTATTAATACTTATTCCAACGACCACTAATTTAAAAAAAGTTTTTGGAAACAGACCGCGCGGCCCTTTTGCTACAAATCCCTCTCTTTTCCCCAGCCTCACTCTAGAACCCTAACTCACACAATCTTCAAAATCCTCCCCTTTCTCACTCTCTGCATCAAAGATGATGAAACTATCGAGATTTCTGAATTCCAACAGGTATTATTAAAACAATAAAACCCTAGTTAGCTAGCTCCATTCTAATCTTCCTTTCCATCCCTCATAAAATGCTTTCCTCCCTGCTTTTGTCACGCAAAGTTAAAAAGAAAAATGCTTAATTTTAGATTGAAATGTGAGAGATTGGATTACACTTTACTCAATGCTTTTTATGGTTGTGTTTAATTGGAATTCCTAGTTAGGTTTCAATCTTTCTTTGTGGTGGACTTTGGGTTTGGTTTGTCATAAATCTTACTTTTACTCGTGCTCTTCATTTCAAAAAAAAGAAAGAATAAAAATAAATTGGATTCTCCCATCTACCAGAAAGCGTTGCTTGCCTGGACGATCTTCTTAGTAGAAATTCTGTAGGAGGGAATCTATTTCCTCGTTTTCCCATTATTATTACACCTTGAAGAAATTCTACTCTTGCTGGTAATGCTGCTTCATACACAGAAGTTGTTTCTAACTTTTGAAATGTTTAGGTTTTTGTTTCTTTATTATATATATTTTATTCAATTTGATACTAACTAAATACCCTCGATACAGAACATGTTGTCTGAAGTAATACATGAATCTGATTGTATTTTGGAGCTGTTTCAAACTCTTTGAGTTCATTGCATTATCGGTTCTATTGGCTTCTGCACTTCATGGTGATTATTATTGTCTAAACAGGAATGCACTTGGGAAAGCTACTGATGTTAGAGATGGTTCAGCATTGCATGCTTTAACTTTCCAGGCTGGCATTTCTACTGGAGGGAAGAGTTCTATTCAAGGTACCGAGGCATCCATGCAAATGGTTTCCTAGGTGTCTTGCAAGTTTGGATACCATGTCTTGTTATGCAACTAAAACTGAAAAGTTTGCAGATCGTGTATTCGCTCCTTATTCTGTTTTCAAGGGTAAAGCTGCGCTCTCTGTTGAACCTGTTCTTCCAACTTTCTCTAAGTTTGGTGTAAGTATAACCTTATGTTGCTCATATACTTCTGTCTAGCTCAAGTAGGGTTGCTCCTCATCTTTCTTCTTTCTTAACAGTCTGGGAATCTTAGAGTGGACCGTCGTGGTTCTATGATGTTAACTTTCTTGCCTGCTATAGGTGAGCGTAAGTATGACCATGAAAAGCGACAGGTAAAATTTTCTTAACTTTTCCATCACTACCACCTTACTCATAAATGATGCCCATGCCATGTGATCTTTTCACCACAGGACAGACTTGACCCTCCCCATTCATCTTTCTTTCTTCAAATTCTATTAAAAAACAAATCACTCATACCAGATTTAATCTTAGTAAAGAGTCTAGTTTTAGATTATGAAACCTTTTAGCCGTTGACTCATCAGGAGATGACCTAGAAATCCCTCCACCTCATTCGCATCTCTGCAAGCACTATGAAGCTTATTGACAGGTTCTATTGATATTTTGTAGAAGTTTGCTCTATCAGCAACGGAAGTGGGATCTTTATTAAGCATGGGTCCCAAAGATTCTTGTGAATTTTTCCATGATCCCTCAATGCTGTCAAGGTTAATTTTCTGCATCACCATATTCACATGTGTGTTTGGGTACTCTGTACAATTAGTTCAAGATCAAGCTCTGTTTCTCAAGACAGTTATGCTTTCGTTTCTGTTGTGATACCATCCATTTCTAAGCAGCTAAATTTTTCCACAGCAATGCTGGCCAAGTGAGAAAGAACTTATCAATTAAGCCACACTCAGATGGTAGTGGCTATTTCATTTCATTAAGTAAGCTTTTGATCCTGCTCATGATCTTGTTTGGTTTGAAATTTTTAATCTCCTTTCTTGTGTTCATTTTAGATTATTTGGGATGTCCTTCAATGTTTAAAACCCAAAAAAGATATTTTAATGGACGAACTAAAATATTTTGTGCAAGTATGAGAACTACATAAATTTTTTATTCATAGTTGAATGAGTACTGTTATATCAAGGAAATCCTATATGCCTTAGAGATTCCCCCTTTCTTTAGCTGATGCCAACTGACTTGTGAGCTAACCTTGTTAGTCTGCCATTCAAAATATATACTACAGTTGCACAGAAGTGATTCTTAGTTTCTCTTATCTGAGAATCACCGATGCCACCATTTTAATTTTGTTAATTAAGCCTAAAATTGATTTAAATAAAAGAATGTATGAAAACTATTTTCTTTGAAATTCTCTTTGTTGACTCCTTTTTTCCACTTTCTATTACATTTTAGATATTGTTACCATGTTCTCAAATGCACATTATTGCAATTACTAACCTATGCTTATTTAGTCCTATGCATAATTTGTGTCAACTAGGAAATTTTTACCTAACTATTTTCATGCTGCGAATTTTTGTTTCATTTGTGAACATTGCTGCTCATAATATGCGATCTCAAATTAGAAGCAAACTGGCCAAGATGACTATAATGTATGAGAAAGAGCTTGGAACAAAGACTAACAGAGATTACGCCAATGTCAACTCTGCTTTTGCATTAAATCTTGTACTAAGCTATGAAATCTTTGAATTTATTGAAAATAATAAAATCCTATTCTAAAATCAGACACCTAGAAGGTTTTCTCTTTAAAAGAAGCTACTTGTGGTAATTTTAAATGTAATATCTTCTTACCTAATGGGGATTGCTTGAATATCCTTGATGGGTACCCTACTACTTGATGAAACGATAATGGGATGGGAAACAAAAGATGATAACTTATAGGCTTTAAGGGATTCACTAGCATTTGATTGTAGTGGCTGCTCTCTCGAACTTTGCTGAATGCAGTGGTCTCTTTGAAATTAACTGAGATTGACAATATCACAGGCTACTACTTAATTGAATTTCATTTTTGGACCATACATTTTGAATGTGGACATTTTCCGATTGACTTGTCTTAAGCACCGTGAAATTAACTGAGATTGACAATATCACAGGCTACTACTTAATTGAGTTTCATTTTTGGACCATACATTTTGAATGTGGACATTTTCCGATTGACTTGTCTTAAGCACCGTGTAACGAATCAACGACTAGTTCTTGAAAATAAAACTTGTTTGAAAATAAAGACGACATTGATGCTTGGAGAAGCTAAAGCCATTCAAACAACCCAAGATGTGTTTTGAAAGTTGTATTTCATTTATTCTGAATTATGATTAGATGATAACCACTTCATTGATTAATTTTGAACAAGATTTTAGGGCTTGCCAAACATCTAACTTACCATCTAACCTTGAATTGAAAAATAATATTTGATAATAATCTTGTTGATGACTTTATTTTCAACACACACCACAAACCATCATATTATTTTTTTGGAATCAAGAGAGCAAGAACAACACAATAACTAGTGTTAGGTTTTATATACTCTTTCATTAACCTCTTACACTTGCTTCTCTAGCTTTTATTAGGAGCCATCCTATAGACTGCTTTGTTGGGGAGAGTTTCACCTAGTACCAAATCAATGGCATGTTTAATCTCTCTTGTCAAAGATAATTTTAGGGGCAAGTCAAGTGGAAATATATCTTGAAACCACTTCATCCACCCAAAGCAACTCTTGGGCTGTTTTCACTACTAGTAATTTCAGCCACCATTACCTTGGGAATTATGGCTAGAATATAACAACACTTGCTGTCCTCCATAAAAGTTTTGGAAACCAGTAGTGAAGTCATTAGAGTGTGGTTCACCTTTTCCTTCTTGGGAAACAAGGTGTTGATTTTCCTTGCCAAGAGTGTAGGTGTTGTGCTTTGCCAAGAGCACCAAAGAAGTATATGTCATGCATCTATAAGCATGTCATCACACCATGCTTCATCCACTTGTTTCTTTCCAATGGAAAAGGCCACCAAACATCACTTGGTCAACTTCACCTCATGTCCCAACCAAGTCAATTTGTATGGATGTGGCTAGTTGCTAGTTGGCAATTTTAAGTTGTTAACTACTTTTTGTGAAACAACATTCTTGGAACTTTTTTTTTTATCAATTAATATATTACAAACCTTACTACAAATGAAACATGTGGATCTCAACTAATCTTCATCATTGTCACCTCAAGTAAGAAATCTTTTTCTCATCATCAACATCATGCCTTCTTCCCCTTCTAAATAACCTCTAAGCTCGTCATTGATTGGTTGGTCGTAGATTTGATTAGCATCTTTGACTTCATTTCCTTCCACTTGTTTGAATACTATAGCCCTCTTTCCACAATCGGAAGACTTGTGTCCTGATTCCCCATTTGAAGCAACTGTGATCACTTTTTTGGAACTGCATTACACCATCAGATTTAATGTTTTGATGCTGTTTAACTACTGTATACGGCATTTGAATTTGCAATTCACCTCTCGAATCCAGTCCTTTTTCAAAGTTGGAGGTGATTTGTGTCTTGGAATGATCAAAATCTTATTCAGATCTGAAAAAGCTTGTTTGTTGTATAGATCTTAAATAACCTTTATTTTGTTTCATGAGCAAAACTTTATCATATGCCTTGAGACAAGAACATTTTGAATTAGGGGTTTAATGCACTCAAATAACTGACAATCTTTTGTTGCTTATTTTCATTCAAATCAACTCTTGAAATGAGTTGATAGAATAAATTGGTATAGTCTTCCGTGCTTCCTACTTGCTTGATGTCAAGCAAGCTTTTGTAGAGAGTTTGACTGTGATTAAAAGGAAGAATTTGCTCACACAACTTTATTTTCATCTTCTTCCAATTTTTACTCACCGCTCCTTGATGAAAGACTTGCAAATGTTCCCTCAAAGCTGAAGCACTTTCATAGAGGTGGATAACCATAAGTTTAACTTTTCTTTCATCAACTACATCACAGTAGTAAAAAACTCTTTTCACAGTGTTTAACCAATCAATTGACAAAATCATTTGGGCTCAAACTTGAAAATCTAGAAGTTCAACCTTGATGATTGTTCAAGTTGTGGCTCAAATCTACTAGTATTAGGTCTGTCAAGCTGCATTAAAAATTCTCAAACTAAAAATGGGAATCCTCAAGTTCATGATCAACCTTACCTTACTAGGAGAGAACATTCACTGTACTTTAAGGCTCAACTTGCCTTTATAATCCAAATTTCTTGTCAACTCTACCATTCTTCTGCTGTTGTCCACCATTCTCCTTACAAGAAGGTTGGAGTCAACTCCTTCCCAGACAATCATTTGATTCCACCCCTTTGTCTTTGAGCCATTTTAATATCAAAATTTTGATAAAAAATATAGTTAAAGTGATTGAATTTGCAGTAGTCACAACAATAAAACAACACAATAAACTGATCGAATCTCGTGACTGAAGCTGTCTAGAGTAGGTTTGATTTGTATAGGTAGCCTAGATATGAATTCTAGGATCTTGAATGGAGATTAATCTAGGCATCAAATGAGTAATGGGAAAAGGAGGGCTAGAACTTGCTTTGATACCAAATGATGAGTTTCTAACCTACCTATTTTTTCAGAATAGCCCATGCATCTTCTGCTGCATCGGTTTTGGTTTTAGACTTTTAGATTTGAAAATTATCACCAACACTAGTTTTTTTGTGCTTGCTCATCACGATAACTTGATGTTGATTGTTCCTGTAATCATGTGGATTCTTCATTTGTTGCTTTGAGTTACAGCTTATTCGGGTAGAATTCCCACCTGACATCATATCATATGCAATTACTGTTTGCAGGTGTTGCCAACAACATCCTGAAAACTGCTGAACGATTTACTGTTCCTGTCACGACTGCTGAATTTACAGTTCTGAAGACAGCTTGCAGTGTATGACAATTGGCCCTTTTCTTTACTTTCTGCTTCTACCATTTAGCTGGATTTCATATTAGGAAAACCAAAGGCAGAAGAGGAAAATATACTAGAAAATGGCTATCTTTGACAATTGGTATGAATTTAAAACTATAAAAAATTAGATTATAAAAAATCTGAAGAAATTAGAAAATTTGCTATCTGACTGGTAGTTTGAGAGGAAAATTTGGTAATGCAAAGAAAGAGTCGGTTGTGTTTTTATGAAGATATGTACTAGTAGCATAATCTTTCTTCTTTTCCAAAATAGAGGGCACAAACATCTGGGGCAGACATTTCTTTGCTTTTTTGTTATATAACAATTTTTATCATCTTTATTTTTCACCTTGGGAGGAGCTGGAAAAAAAGTTATCTTGTCACTGTTAACTGCAGCCTGGTTTTATAGATGACCTAGGACAATTTACCATGAATTTTCCTTTTTCCTATTCCTAATCACTGCTGTGTATTTTTTTTCCTGCTTTTCCTGTGAGTTGCTGATACAGTCAAAATCACAAGTAGAAGAAGCTCCCCTTTTCTAATGTTGCTGCAAATGCGGGGACATGCCCATTAGATAAAGATAAAAATCCCTTACCAGAGATAATAGATGCATCTCTGGATCATTCTTTTGACTTGGTGCCTACATATTACCGAGTGTTGAATATCTGGCAAATCAGTTGCAAATGACGTGTCTAAATCTTCGTGGTCCCACGTTCATTGATGAGAAAGAAACCATAAGAAAAAAAGATTGTATGATAATTTTTTGGTCAACTAAAGAAAAAAGAATGATAGCTGCCTTTGAGGAAATAATGTGCGCTCTGATGGAAATTGAAAATGCTGACAGCATTAAGCTGCAAGAAACGTGCTGGCAGACAAGGTAGTGCACTATGAATTAATCCTCAAAACAAGGTTGTTTCATGTGCTGTATATGCTGTATGTTGCAATCATGTTTCTTGTTGATTCTTTCTGTTGATTTTCTTAGACCTAAAATCTCAGTTAAACTATATGACGACATAATTTCTTTTTAATTGTTTAAATTGAAGGGTTCGTCATGCATCAATGTACAAACGTCCTTATTTGTATATTTCCATTGACTATTGTCTGATATTTCACTTATGTCTTTGTTTTGTTTTCTTTTCTTGTGTGATCTTCCTTGGTTGTTTCTTGTGCAGTTTGCATTGCCCCACATCATGGGTTGGGATCGGTTGACCACGCCGCTGCCTGGAACCTTAGCATCAAAGCTGTCAAAAGTGGATCCGCAAATACCTGATTTAGAATGGGATAAATGAAGTCATTACAGGTCCGCCAGAGTTTTGTCTACCCTACTTCATGCTACGTCCTTCAGATTTGCATATTAAGAGTACAGCTGCATGCTGTTCTTAGTAGTGTTTTTTCTGTGTTTAGTTTTACGCAATTGAAAACTGTGTTCACTTGTGATATACTATTTGGAAATTTATTAGAATTGCTGTTTGAGGATTGTAGGCTGTAAAAGTCCGATGAGTCTTGATATATGCATCACAATGCTTCCAGCAAAAATGAATCCAATGATTGTGAATGAAGCATTTGGGGATTCCAAACATGTCTAATATGTGAGTTTTGACAAAATCTAAAACAATCTTAGAATCATTAGTTCGTGTGATTTTGGTTTCAATTCATTTGGACACAATCAACAACAAAAAGGATATAAAGATTACCAAATGAAGAAGGAAATAAACCCATAAAATCCACAGACAAAATTTCATTTACAAGAATAGTTGATAAAGGTATTTGATTTTTATGAGTGATATTACATGTTCTTTGATATTTTTCACATAATTTGCAAAAATGATACATTCTTGTAATAAATCTACTGGACATCACCAATAAGTTATTTGCATGATTATGCTTGATATTGGGTTGATCCTCATCAATAAGTGTAGATCACTGATATATTTTTTTTAATATTAATGAAAATTTAAATTTAATCTAAGAATAAAATGGGTTATCTAGAAAATAAATTAAGAGATATTAAATAGATTGAAATGAGTTAAAGATTAAAAAAATTGGTTTATGTTATTTTAAAATAGTTTAAGATAGAATATCCAATTGAACTAGAGATAATCAAAATAGGTTAAGATAGAATATCCAAATGAATATTAACTTGATAAATTAAAAGTAGAAAGTAACTTGATATTGACATCTACTTGGATGGAAATATATTGGTTAAGAACATGATTATTTGTTCCTGAAATGAAGGATAATGATGTCATTTAGGTTTTATTGACATCAACATTAACTTTATGAAATCAAAAGGTTAAAAGTAAACTTAATTAGCTATATGAGGTTAAAAAAACTTAATGATACATATAAGTTGCATTGGTATCAATATTTCTTAAATTAATCATATCTAATTTGAGAGACTAATGATACCAATAAGGTTTATTGGTATCGACGTGAACATGAAAATAGTATATGAAAATGAACTTGAATAGTAATGCAAAGGCTAATGATGCCAATGGGTTATTAACATCGAAATGTATTAGGAAACTCAATTAGCTATATAATCGAATGAAAGCTAATGATACCAGGCGGGTTCGTATTGACATACTTTTTTCTAAGCATGAAAACATTAATTCCTAATTTAGTTGTAGATATATAAATATATGTCTATTAATATTTATTTCTTTTATTCATTTATGCTAGATTTTATGTGAACTATTATACTTTATAATTTATGCATTATATAACTAATTATATGTCTTATTGGATGAGATGAAACTTACTGGAGTATGGCTAATGTGGATCATGATCTAGGATGATTGAATCAAGAAATTGCATTTTATGTGTGGAAATATTTAAGTTGATAATTTAAGATGTTTTGCTATGGAAGAAACTCTACTGAGGAAACTCTACTAAGATTTCAGTAGAGAGTATGGTAGAGTATTAAAAGGATTTAAAAGATCATTGTACAAGCTAAAAGGAATACTAATAAAAAACATTCCTAGGAATTTCATATTTAAATGTGTTTTGTTTCAGGATTTTAGAGGTTGTTACAATAAGCATGCAAGATGTAGGACTAAGCCTCATATACCAAATAATATCATTTTATTGCATTGTTTTTTTCTTAATTAAATAATGAATTGGCATTAGTTACCCAAAACACACCACTTGATTTAGTGGAATTTTCATATTTGTACATTGGTGCCTTAATTTCAGTGTCTTATTGAACTTACACTTTATCTTCCATTTTTTTTTACTTTGACCAATTTTTAAACCTTTTTTTCTTAATATTTATAAATGGTAGTCTTTGCCTTTTTAATTTTAAGTTATTCATAAAATTTTAACCTTTTGTCAATTTTCTTCTAAATTTCACCTTTAATTACATTTATTTTTATTTTTAGTATATATTGAAATATGTTCTTGAAATTTCTTTATTTTGTTTTCTACTCCTTTTTTTTTTTGTTAAAATATGTTTATGAGAGGGATCAAAATTAGGTTATGACATCATGAAAGATCAAATTAATGGATATTTAGTGAGTAATGTCAATATCCTTTAATCCATATAGCATTGCTACTCATTCATACATTTTTAATTAGTTAGCACTCTAAAAGCAATCTTTAAAATATATTAATTTATAATGAAATGAAATTGAGAATCTCATTACCACTTTGAATTGATAAACATGTCAGCCATTAACATTGGATATTTATTATTTGTAATTGCAAGATTAAGTTTTTGAAATCTATACAAACTTTAGTTTGTCGTTTTTTTTAACACTTGCACAATGTTAGAAATCCTTTTAGCCTAATAAAACCAACTTTGATCAACCTCTATATTTTCTTCTTGATATGATCAATCATATCTAGATTCGTTCTGCTTATAGGTTGCTTTGTATGATTGAAACCCAAGCATGATTAGTAATGTATAATTTCTCAAATTCACATCGAACCTAAGCATATCATCATAGTCCTAAGCAAAACAATGTTTATAAATATGAATTAGTAATTCTATATTTTTATAATAATCTTATGGTAGATTTCCATTTGTATGTATTCAATTCCTAATATAACCTAGATCAATACATCTTGAACTTCATACTTTGTATCATCTATCTTTGGTGGTGCTAGAGGAAATTTATTCATGTTAGACATTACAATTGATTGACATCTTTACTCAATTTTTAAGAGCAATTTCTATCTTTATGCTTTATATTGTTATTATTGGCCTTTCATAAGGCCTCTATATAGGTAAATAAGTTATCATGAATCATTTAACCCCATGTTTCAAAATCACAAAAAATAATGTTTTAATTGAACTTGTCAAATGCAACTAAAAAACCATGCATATTTTGCACTTGACAAAAAAAAAATCAATTTAATTGTCATCTTAAAACTAAATAAAGAAATATAGTAATGAAAGCAGTTTGATTATCTCAATAATGTGCTCATAGTACTTCAAAAATAAAAATTGGTTCTCATTTAATTAAATTGGGTACTATAACCTATGTCAAATTAAGAATTAGGAACTGAAGACGCACACGTCAAAAGTACTTTTGAAACCTTTGTTTCATGCAATATGTCAAAACCAGAGACTCCATTAAAAACACTCATCACCAACTTCCATCAACAAGATTGTCTGTCCCAACCCTACCATCCATTTTTCAATACATGAAGTTCTCGACAAAGTAGTGCTAACCAGAGAAACGAGTTCTCGACAACTACAAGTTTGAAATATCGTAGACAACGTGCCTATGCCAAACAATAAAAATTCCCTTATCATTTCACAAGTCACCTGGCACTTACATGAGATTCAAGTGAAAAGAACTCATTGTAAGAAAATTCACAGCCAATTAATTATTGCAGGCGGTCGGTCATAACACATGCTTAAGACAACTTCTAAAGTACAACAAATCCAATCCTGTAAAAATCTGATGTCCAATTCAAAATCTGGGTCTACAAAGAAATCCTGTGGTGACTTTCTATAGATGATGGGATAAGAAAAATTACGCTGGGAAAGCTCGTGCCTTGTACATACAAATGTATGCCATATGCCAATCACCTAAAGATCAAAGGATAGAAATACTTAAAAAGAGAATAATAAAAACGGTTTTTTCTTTATGAAAAGAATGGCAGTTGCTAACGGGAATGTGACAAGGAAACTAAGCATGGCAAATTTTCCCACCAAATAAGTTTTGTTATTTCATTCAGGCTAGCTTACCTCCTCCAGAGAGCTTAGTTATATCTTCCTCTCGTTGTGGAATAGGATTATCATCATCATACTCAATCCATTTCCCTGGGATGAACATTGAGTATGCATCATTGGAAAACTGGGTTTGATCCAAATACACTGACAAACTTGCTAGAGAACTTACCACTTTCTTGCTTGACCCAAGCAACATAATGCCCTGAATCAGCACTCCTTCCCTTATGGGTAAGCACAGCAACCAAATCATATATTCCAGTTAAATGTGATTCTTTGTCTGAAGGACTGCCTGGGGCACAAAGCAAGATCAAAGAGCATGAACTTTCATGAAGGCACCGGCAGTGGAGCCACAAGTATTACAGCTTGAAACTGTGTGCATTCCCCAGGAGAGACAACTTTTAGCAAATTAAAAATAAGTCATTTATACCTTAATTTAATGAATATAATCAGTTTCCTGCATATTTAGCATCTACAAAAAAATGCAGTACTGGTAGAATTAACTTTTTGAAAAATCAAATACAGTGAAGGCTGCTATATCCTCTTATTATATGCACAATAAGGAATCACTGGGCCCAAAGTCCTTCACAAAATCGAGGAAGCACACCCAGAGACAACAGTAACACACATTATCAATATGAACTGCAAGAACAGTCCTTGGAAATCAAACACAAAGCATCTACAGGAGACCCTTGATTAAAAAATAAAAATACCAAGAAGAGAAGCTTCAATCATGAGCGGGAGAAATTTAGGAGATTTTACCTTCTCCAGAGGTAGAATTTGATGATTTTACACTCTCATTTGATGGTCCCTGGACAGGGAAAATAAGGGTAAGATATACCAAGCATATTCATCAGGCTAATCTATTCGTATATGCTTCCAAATCTCAAGCATCTACTAACCTCCACGTCAGTCATCTTGGCATCATTGTCCTTTGAACTAGAGCTCTTCACCTTGGCTTTCAAACCAGCCTTTTTACCCTCCTCATCTCTTAAAATCTGTATTATGATGTTAAGAGCAGTCATAACCTTCACCTTAATTTATGCACCCCTAGATACTTACTGAACTCAACCAAAACAAAAGGCTAAAATATACCTGGCGAGGTGCTTCTAATTTTTTGCGAAGATCATCTGAGCAAAAATTGTATACATCCAGTTCCAACGGGTAATCCACTTTCTATGAAAGAGTTATTTTAAAAAGGATAAGTCAACATGAATATTAAAAACTACAGCTTTTACTATTCTTTTTGGGCAAGCAAACCATTCAATCCCTTAAATTAAACAAGCTTCACAACCACAGACACAGAACAAAACTTTTGAAGTCACTCCTCATGGGTAACATAAGGAAGGAAACAAACCACTATTACCCGTAAAATCTTAGCCTTTTGATTCGATTCCCTCTTCCAGAAAAAACGCACAAACTGAACAGTTAGGTACCTAGAAACCAAATAAGAGCAGTCAGAAATCCATTCTTTTAAGAGGAAATTTTTAAAACTGAAAATATAGAGTACTAGCAGGGAAAAAAAGGGATCCAAACTGATGAAGAAATATTGTAAATTAACATCTCAAATCCTCACAGAAGTCAAGCAATGAGTAGGAAGATCCCCACATTACTTGTGAGTAGGAAGATCCTGTGAGTGAGATTCAAATGGTTGTACATTCAAAAGAAATAAAAAGGGAAATCTGAATGTAGAAAAAGCCAAAATGGCATGTTGTTACCTTGGCAAGGCATTAATACAGGACTCTTTCAGGTAAATTGCACTACGGCCCAAGGAAGGAGAAGCCTTCTCCAATTCAGACTTCAACCCCTAGAAACAGTACGATAATGATAACATTATTTTTTTGTAATTTCAAACCATGCGCATATGCATGTACAATGTAACACAAAAATTATTTATACATTGCCGAGTAGAAAGTGACAGGTAGTGAATCTAGTAATGCATAATACAACGGGCCAAGTGGTGAAATTGCCTCAGAACAGAAAGTGAGTTTTATGAAAAAGAATCAGAGAAATCAGCTACATTAACTGCATTTATAAGTTCACTACTAACTTTGGGATCTTTAGCCACTGGATGATAAAAAGCATTTCCATTTATTTTTATTTATCTAAATAATAGTCCATTGTAAGATGGCCATTATAAGAGTTCTACCAAATATATTAGATTTTACAAAGACCGCAATTATCAAGAGTCCAGTGCTTCCAAATGGTTGCATTGTCTACAAAAATCCAATTATTTTGACTTTCAGATGATAAGCCAGCCATCATAATCGTGAAAAAATCATCAACAATAAGGTTATACAACTACAAATGCAAGCACAAACAATGGCTATGGAGCTTGTGGCCAATTTGGTGTATGATCATGCAGAATGGCATACAAGAAAAAACACATAGTCAACCCAACTAGTTTGGGATTGAGGCTTGGTTGTTGTTGTATTATATTTTCCATGTGGGAGACTAGAACTAAAATGTTATAAATCATCTATGGAAGACAAACCTTAATTAGGGAGCAGAAGACTGGCATGCAGAAATTATGCAAGAGAGAACTGAAAAGGCAATGGCCTAAACTTGAGAAGTACTGTTGTTATTTATCAACAAGCAGAACCTTTTATAGTCATACCCTCCAACACATGGACAATTACCATTTAATATTATAACAGTTCCCTAACAAAGTAATGTTATAGTTGGTAAAGACAAGTAGCAAGGATGGAGCCAAAAATTTTGTTTGAATTACACGATTAAGATATCAATAATTTAAAATTTCAAGCACCATCACATGTATGTTTTTGCTGCTCATTTTGTAAGACTATGTATAAGTATTCTTCCAAAGACAGGATTCTTTTATCTTTGAAAAATATTTTTGAAGAATAGTAATATTCAATTATAAGTTTTCATGCCATTATGAACAAATACAATTGGCTGCTACAGTTTATTCAATTTAATAGGATGAGATATTGTATTTAACTCAGATCATTCAATTGTTGAATTTCTTCTCTTTTTTCTTCTTCTGGGTACATATGGTCAGGGGTAAAACGAGTTGCTTAAAGTTTTGGGGGATGGCTCTACACTTGCATTTGGGTCTGTTAAATTGAGATACAGAGAAATGGAATCAAATTCATTTTGCAAAAGCATCCAAAAGAGAAATGATTATCAAGGTCTAGTCAAGTGCAAGCACAAACGACTATTGCAAAGGAATGCATAAATCATTCAAAACACCAAAATCAAGTAAAAGGAAAAGAATGGAATCCTGATAACAGTATAATTAGTGAGTCTTACATGCTTCAGTCCTTCATGCAAATGGTTCACCTCTTGAGATATGTGGCATTTCAGTGAGTATACCGATTCTGTCTCTAAGCTTTCTTCACCACTTTCTTGGCAATGTACTCTAGCAACCCAACATTACATACAGAATTTGTCAAAGGTTGTAGTCCTTAGCAAAATGGAAAAGCTCATAATCATTTAAAAAGCATCATTGGCAATCCAACAGTAAATAGAAGATTACAAATTCTAATACTAATCTTTTTGCTTCAAGTAACATTAACTACAATCCAACTGCTAGGACAAAAAGTTGAAGATATCCACCTGCTTCCAAGTTCAATGCCAAAAAGTGCCTTGATTGTATCTGGGTTTTGACTGCAAAATCAGAAGATCAAATCAATAAGTTGAATATCAGTGGCAGGAAGCTAACATTCTGAATAACCAACAATATCTAAACCTATAAGTTAAACTTGAACAAAAACCATCTCCAATGATTTTTTGCCATACTCCAAATAGCAATGGGGTAAAAGTTTTGAGGACATCAATTATATAGCAATGCATGCTTCCATGATCTATGAAGCTGAATCAACTCAGACTTGTGCATAAACACAAACCAAACTACCTGGGACTCGGTGATCCAAGTGACTGTGAGAGGGTGTATAAAAGCTGTGTCCAACATTCTTCAGCATCCTGTATATCTCACAATGTATAGACCAATATTACAACAAATTATATTGATACAACTGCTATGACAGGCATATTGATTTTTTGAAAAACCTGCTGCATGTAGATTCCATTATGCAACTGGCCAAATTGTGGATATTTTTTGCGCAATACCTGCAATAGTAAATGGCAAGAGTACAACATTGTATTCCATTTCCTCATATTTCCAAACAATCAAAGGGCAAACTATTGTTAATTCAAGGTATGCCAAAATTCAAATATAGGCTTAACTCAAAACCTAATTATGACAATAATGTGTAAGAACTTGCAACAGAACAGGCATCTACTTTGTATGCCAATACAGTGTAAAATCATTTTACAAAATTCACCAAAGAGGAAGATTTTTGCATGACATTAAGCATGGAATGGCTAATGTGAAAGTCCTAATCAATAAGATCAACATTAACATCCATGAATCAGTGTTCTTTGCTGCTACAACATGCTAGTATCTGGAATCCATAAATTCAGCTCAAATTAGTAAGACTTCACATATGTGAGAACTTGTTACAAGATAAGGTGTTTGAAAAGGAGCATGCAATATTTATCAGTAGGAGTTCATCCCACTTAAATTGCTAAAAGATTCTCAAATAGAACACACATCAAGAAATGCAGGAGCAGAGAACAAACCATCCAGAACTGCATAGGTGCCACAGGCTTGACACTTTTATCGAGCTCATTAAATAGTTCTCGAGTTGCAGCTGTCAGCATATGAGATGTATGATCCAGATCACTGCTTTTTTGAGATGGATAGCTGACCAAATTTCACATTGATAAGAGTATTTCAGTCATAAAAAAGCATGCACTTTTGATCTGCAACTTGAAACTAGTTTCTGAGACATTCAAAAAGTAAGAGAAATCACTTGAATAAAGCAGACTTCAACTCTGGAACAGAATGCAAGCATTGTACTGTCGAGTTCATGTAGCAAGTGTTCCCTAGATTGAAGAGGCCAGCAGTGTGGCCCTATGAGCAGAAACAAATTTAGCAAAATACTAGCATTAGAGACAAACAAGATGTTACGTGAGAAAATATCATTAAAATAATAACAGCAATTTTTCACAATAAAATTGAAGTCCAAGAAATGGAAAGCGCTACTTTTAAACTACACAACTTCAAAGATAAAAGGTCACATATAGAAAAATAATGCACAACAATAAAGCATCAATGAGAAGTATTTGGTGGCATTAAAAAGAGGGAAGAAAGAAAATAAATATACAAGTACCAGATATTCCAAGTATAAATAGCATTTACAGCAAAGAGTCTAGAAAAGGCTGATTATCAAATACATATTCACTGGTCATTGCATGATTCAGTGTTTCACTTTTCCATTCAACCAGGACAATGGCATTCAAACTGATAGTCACTCAAAGGTTTGTACAGGATACATAAACAAGGATCATAAGTTCTATGCTCTATCCATTGGGATGAAAATTGACCTTGCAAACACAGAGGCAATGACAGTGAATGGACATGGTAATCACAATAAGAGTGCATGAGCCATTGATGAATTAATTTAAAGGCATATTCCACATAAGATATGAATCCTATTCTGGTCATTAATCTCTCCTCTTTTTTCTTTTCTTTTTGTTGATATTATTTCAGAGCAGCTAGAAGCTCTTTTCTGCATTGCCTTCCTCTCCACTTTCACTTTTCCCTGTTCTTTGGTGAGCAACACTGCATCTTACACAGCTTGGTAGCAAATCAGAAGCACAACATATTATTTGTACAAAGTCACACAGATAAATACTGGCTTGGGGAGATGAAGCATACAACTAGGCAAGCCTAGCCAAAGGTGCAAACAGTACACCATTTGTGTTTTCTTGGACCATGAAAGCATAGCTTAATTAGTCACTTATTAGTCAAGGCTGCTCGTGCAGCAATTATCTGCTTCCTTGGGATTATCACAAATCTCAAAGAAAGAAACAACAAATTTTAGGATGAATAGGCCTGGTAAGAATATTAGAATACGCAAGTTGTTCATGTACAATAAATAATTACTATTAAGAAGAGCTTTAAAAGGAAATGCAGACAGGTTCATGTCACAGTTCAGTGGATCCTTACAATCCAGGAGCTTGTATGATACCACAGAATACAAGAAGAGAACAAAGGAGAAGGTAGAAACAATAGGAGAAAAGAATGAAACATCTGTGCTTAATTAGTATGTGCAGTATCTCTATAAGCAGCCACTTGTATGAAAAGCTCATATTGACTTCAGAGTCTAATCATTTGGATTTGGAAGTTGTTTCATCAACATCCCTTAAGTTATCCAAATAAATAAATAAAATGAAACAAAAGAGAAAAAATAGTAATGCCTTAAAAAGTGTTGATAAATTTCATTTGTCAGCAGTACATAAATTCTGATATGTCAACTTTCTACATCAATTAGCAGGTTGTTTTGTGAAGTGGCATGCCATGGATCCACAAGTCGTGTGGAGAAGATGAGGGTTGAAGAAAATACCACAGCAGCCACTTGTTCTTCTTCTGGAAGATCTTCTAGAAAAATAGGGCCTTTCTCTGGGGCCTTCACAATCTCATCAGCAGTGCCCATCATCATCATTTTTTGTCCCTGGAAAAATGTTTAAGGAGATACATCATTATTTACATCATTGTACACAAGAATAAGAGTGGCATAATTGCAATATAGTCATAAAGACCCTTGCCTCCTTCACTCCTAACGTTGCCCAATCAGCATCATCCTGCATTGTCAATCAATGAAATTAAAGCAGGCACTGTTTCAAGTTTATCAAAAGCCAACAGATTCCTAATTACACGTACAAAGTGACCATTAAAATATCATGAACCACATAGACCACAGCAAGGAATTAATTAATATATTCTGGACATTCAGAAGAACATCTATTTACCTTCAACAAACCACCCTTAACCATAATCTTCTGCCTCTCGGGGGGCACTCCAGTCAAATCATACAGCTGGCATTTGAAAACATAAGGGGGCTGGCTTGTGTCAATTTCCACTTTCGGAAACACCTCCTTTAGCCATTTTACACTCACTGAGCCAATTCATTGAAAAACAATTTAAAATGATAGCTGAAAAGGTACAGCTCAGATTTGGCACTGAACTTGAGACATTCAGATGAATTAAAAAATACAGGAAAACAAGATGCACATTGTAACCATTATAACATTCAAAACATGGAACCCCATATGGTTTCTCCACAAAACCAATTTGACTAAGTCTTAATCTCAAGCTACTCGAAGTTTGCTATAAGCTTCTTCTAGCTAGAAGCTCAAATTTTCTTGCATTTTCTGTTTTTTAAAAATCCAAATTTCTATAAGCTTCTTCTAGCTAGAAGCTCAAATTTTTCACCATTCCTACAACCAGTTTTCTTGCACCTTTTCACAACAAAACCTAATCACTAGTTACCTATATAACCCAGAAAATAATCAATTATTAAAAAGAGTTTCAAGATTCTCATAACTTAAAAAAAATTACTTGATTGCTTTAATCAATTTATATCTATCGTAGATATTCTTGGTTTCACTCTACACAAATATCATAAGACAAATAAATTCACGATTAGAATACAATGACAAAACGACCCAGATAATAAATGACAGCAAATTTTACAAATCTTTCATCAACAAAACCCGATATTCAGCGATAACCCACTTCATGAAATTCATAAACCCTCCAAAAAAAATTTAAAAATAAAAAGTTGGATGCTTCGCAATGATGGGTTTCTTGAGCAAAATACCTGTCAACATGGTTGATGGGTTTTTGATGCTGTTTACTTTTTTCAAAATTTTCTTTTATTTTCGAGATTGCTTGAGCAGAAGGAAAACTTTCAGCTTCGTGAATTGTAAGGGATTCATTTATAGGAATTAGAAGCTAAGGTGTTGTTTGGAAACATAGCCCAAACTATGTTAAAAAATTGTTTTAATTTTTTTAATGGTTTTAGATTGTTTTGATATAATATTAAAAATATTTTAAAAAAATATTATTTTAAAATGTAATTACTACCATACTCTTCAAATATTTTCTATTTGTTCTTTCTACTTTTATGAATGAGTTTTTTTTGTCTAGATTCAAATTCGAGTTTCATTTCAATCAATGTTTATTATGGGTCTAAACTAGATCTTTTGTAGCATTATGTTGTGATTCAAATTAATTTTTTTAATACAAAAAATGAGCCCAATCATTACTAATATATTTTCAAATAATTATAAAATCAAATTATGATATATATTAAACAACACATTATTTAAATCTCATGGATATAAAAATCCAAAAACTCATAATCATTTTTTTCCAAGAAAGTTAAATTCAAGCTTTTGAATTTGACATAACAATAAATTATAGTGAGAAACTAAGATTTTGAGTAAAAAAAATAATAGTAAAAAAAAAATCATTGCACAATGCATATAAAGAGACACAAATAAGTAGTATGAAAGACATCATAAAGTTTGGTTAATTCGATAATAAATCAGAGTAATTCAATGAAAAAACAAAAAATATGAGCAAATACTCATACATACAATAATAATTTGGAGATCAAAGTTTTCCTTTTAAAAAAACTTAAATACAATAATGTATATCAACTAAACACCAAGTGTAATCACACTAATTACTCATTGGTAGTGCCAAGTGGGCTTATTACAAGAACTAAAGTAAAGAGAATTAAAAAGGTATTGAATGGGCTAGTTCAAAATACATAAAGTAAGATAGACCTAGAGGGACAAAGGATGATTGTAGAGCTTAAAGAGCTGCCTCTAATTCATCCAATCCAAGTCGAAGAAGGATCGCATTCAAGTTTTGAAGAAAGTTGATGTGTTAGGCCCTAACTCAACCTTGATTTGAGCTTATTTTTTCTAATATTACATGGAGTCCAAGTCAATATATTATTCTCCTAAGGAAGTAAGGAAATTCTTCAAGATTACTTTCTAAAGAAGAGATGATTTTTAGCATTTAAAAGAAGAAGTTCTCTAATCTAGGAAAAAAACCTAAAAGTCAACAACATTTAAGACTAATGCAGTATTTTATTTTTTATGTTGCTGCAACTTAAAGTTTTTATTTTAAATTCGTATTTTATGTTTTAGGATTAATAAACACCATTTGAGCTTAGATATTTAGGGATTTGGGTCTCATTGTAAGTGACTTTATACAAGTCCACATCTTTAAGTATTCTAGGGTTTAATAGATACAAGTTATTTTTATGTCATATTCTTATCAAACCTGATTTATTTGACTTTTTGGGAATTGGTGTCTGAGTGTGGGTTATTTGACCACATGTTCAAGAGATTTCTATTATACAAGTTAAAAAAAAAAACTCTATTTATAATAGGTACAAATATCTTAAAAATTCTAGAAAAATAATAAAAGAGTTCTAAATAAAATATAAAAAGAATATTAATGAACTAGAAAATTGTTCTTTAGATTTTATTGCAGGGCCTTCTCAATATTTAATTGACCTGGTATTTTAACTCAAATTAAAATAAGACCTTTGGATTCTTCTGGTACAATTTCATTTTGATCCAACAATCAAATAGAAAATTGTGTTTGTTAGCATGAAACTATTCATTAGAAAAAATAAGCTTTTAATTGTCAAAATTAATTAACTCATAAGTAGATGGACTAGACCCCTTTTGTACATAGATTAAATTGAATAAGGTTTAATCATCACTTGTTAAACATGTAGCCTCCTTGAAATTCATCTTGACCCGAATACTATCAATTAGCTCATTAATGCATATTTGAGTTCTTTGCCCTTGATCTTGTAATTGGCCCTATTAGAAAATTCTAAGAAATCAATTGGTGTAGTTCGAATCGTATCATCCTTTCTCTCCTCAAACGAATTTGACCTTGAATCATCACCAACATCAAACAAAGATAGATTAGAAACATTAAAAGTAACATAATCAATATACTCAATTGATATATCTATTTAATAAGTTTTGTCATTAATTCTTTGAAGAATTTGGAATGGATTGTCTCCTATTGATATCAACTTAGATCTCCTATGTTTAGGAAACTTTTCCTTGCATGTATTATCTTTGAATGCATATTACTCCATTCTTTTGTATTTGTCGTCGTATACTATCATGAAGAGTTCACTACTTATGTTTCTCTATTGCCATCAAGATTAACTTTTTCATCAAAAAGGAAAGGTATCAAATCCAAAGGAGTTTAATGATTAAAGTCATAAACAATTTTCAAAGTTGAATAATTGGTAGTATAATGCACGCCTAAATTAGCGGGTTTACCTCCTTAGAGTGTGGAAAAGAGGTTTAGGGTATAAACATAAAATTATGATTATATAATTCAGGAGTTGTCATTGAGTATTGTAGTTATTAGAAAACCTAATGGTCTGCGAGAGTTTAAGTAAGGATACTTGTTGTGTAAAGAAAAGACGCATCACCCTCAGTGTACTCTAGCTAAAATAAACTGCAATATTGTTTGATTGTTTTTCTAGGTCAGATTTATATTCAGTGGTCTTTTATAAGGTTCAAGGTAGATCTCTCTTTGTGAAAATCTCTACCTTATCACGTCAAAACCTAACTATTCTAAAGTCCAAATTTTAACATAGTATTTATTTCTTTGTGATACGATCCAAACATGGTCAATTTCAAACTTTGATGTAAAGTTTCAAATTATCCAGTCATACTCTATGGAGCATATCTCCATATATGATCGTTGGACTGTGTTGAAATTTAAGATCAATCGTATTTCGAGAAGGCCTTGTAATATAGATCATAATAGGCTCTATGAGTTTTGTATTCAATTCCTTTTGAACAATAAAGAAAGCTTATTTGAAGTGTATGTTGGGTTTTATTTGGTTCATATCAATGAATATAAGTTTGGGCAACATGGGTTCAAAGTTGGCTTGAATTAATTAAGATGTTAAGATTAAATCATGTTTCCTAGTCTATTTGAGACTTTTTAGGTGTGATAAATTTAATACTAGCATATCTAAGATGTTAATTTCGGGTTTTCATTCTTTTAGTTATTTTCTTATTAGTTTTTGGATTATTATTACATATTTGAGTCAATTTTGTAAGTTAGCTTAAATCAGCCCACATATAGGGATCCATTAGAGTTATTTGAAACATTATATAAGATAATTGTATGCTGTAAACCTAGCAACCATGGATTAATGAAATAAACTTGTTTTTGTGTGATGCAACATGTTCTTCTTTGTTAGGACAAAGATCAAATCTGACTTATCAAGGTATAATTGACCTTGTGACATCATTTGATTTAATTCTAATAGTGTTGATGCATTGGACATGTTTCCAAAAAACCAAAAATCAGGTTTGAGAATTGTGACACAATATAAATATGCTCAATAAAGTATAACTGAACAATATAAAACTTTACATCAAAGTCTAAAATTGACCATGTTTGGATTGTATCACTTTGTATTTTTAATACCAGATGGCATACTCTAAAGTGTATTTCTACACTCTCGGATACTAAAGTCTTCTACTAAATCCTAACAATTTAAATGTAAAATAAACAAAATGGTTGATGAAAGATTTTAACATTTTGGCTAAACCTTAACAAATAATTATAAACTAGTTATGATATTTGTTTTGGATTTTAAAACCTAAGAAAATAGTGCAATTCTTTTATGAAAATATGTTTGGAAAACTATTAGGATTTGATTGTATGCACTAAAATAAAACATTTTTTTTATGTTTTAGAAATAAGGAAAAAAATTTCTTTGATTTTATTTTTATTTTTTGGAGATTTAAGAGAAAATCAAGTATTTTATATTAGGTTCATATCTTACGTGTAAGTCTATCGCTCGATATTGAACAAAACTACTATATAGCATGTGATAAAAGCAAAAATATTCTAAAATGATCCTTATAATGTTTGTATTTTTTTCTTGAAGTTTTGGAGAAAGCAATGTATTTTTAATACCAAGTTTGTAACTTATAGTGTAAGTCTACAAACTGATATTATGGAAAATTATGGAAAATCATGCGACAAAATCATAAATATTTTGATATACCCATTTGAATATTTTTTGGATTTTTTTAATATTATTTATTATTATAATATAATATTTTATTATATGAAAGTCATTTCACATGGAAAAATAAAGTTTACTAATCCTAAATGCAAGCGTTTGAAATGAAAAAAGACCATTTTTTTTTATCATCCCTTCAGAACTCCAAAATATCCATTGTAGTCCCTATTTGAGTCTAATAAGTTTTTTCTTGAGAATTAACTCTTAGTGGAGTTTTTAAGGATAAGATTAGTTTTTACTCTAGCGTAGGCAAAGATGTGAAGATGAGTTATCTTATTACAGGTAAGGAGTGGATTGGCTTCCTACTAAATCTACTTAGTAGATTGAGCTTTTTCGATGTACTCCTATCTTTTTCTGTTTGATGATGGGAGACGTGATATTGTGTGTTGGAAGAATACTTCTAGGGGTATATTGCTTATTTATAGTGTTTGAATCTCTTAGGGAGGTGATAGGGAAGATGTTGATCACTTATTCTTTGACTGCTATTTTTCTCAACGCATATGGTATGATACATGCTCCAAATATTTCATTCCATTTCAATGTTGCTTTTAGGTTAACACCATTTATTGGTTATGTAGTTTGAGTGGAATCTATGATTGATGATAACTATTGTCATTAATTATATTTGCAAGGAAAGGAATGCAAGATTTCATGGTAAAGCTCCTCATAATAGTTCAATGGTTTATAAGGATATTGTTCGTTGTATTGTTTTAAAAGTTAATTCTCTTCACAATATGGCTCTTTCGGTTTCTAATAGAATGCTTTGCATTTCTTAGGGATTTTCTAACAAGATTTTTTTATTTGAATTCTCTTAGTTCTCAAAGATTATTACCAATTTTCTTGTGTTTTTGTTCTTAGGGTGAGTTTGTCTACCTACCCTTTAGTTAGCTGGGTTTAGAACCCACTTAGGGAGATTCTTGTTTATTTTTTCATTTGTTGTTCTTCTGATTTCTTTTAATAATATACTTACCTTATAAAAAAACCTTGACTAGGTGATGCGAATCTCTTGAATACACGACCAAACAACCCACAGGTAAAGACACAAATTCCTTGAAAGTCAAGTAAATCAAGTTTGATAGGAGTGTAAAACAAAAGATAACTTGTAACTAAACACTAATACTATTGGATTCGAATCCCCATCCAAAGAGTAGTAATCTGTGAAAGAGAAGTATGGATTGACGCCACGAAATTAGTTGAACCTTGACAAGTTATTTTCAGTCCTTTAGAGAATCAAGAAAGAGATAAATCTCACCATCACAAGCACACAAATTTGCGGTCGTAATCTAAATATCATTTAGCAAAAATATAATATAAAACTTAATTTACTACATATGTGTTTTTAACTTAATCTACACTCTAGAATACCCAAAGATATGGATTTGTATCAAACCCACTTACAATCAGACCCAAATCCCTAAGTATTTAAGCTCAATCGATGTTTATTAACTCTAAAATAAAAAATACAAATTTAAAATTAAAAAAACAATAAGTTGCAGCCATACGATAAACAAGTTTTATTTGATCTTTAATGTTACTGACTTTTAGGTTTTCTTTCTAGTTAACACTTTTTAAAAAATAAAATTGAAACAATGATATATTGAATTAACTCGGGTCAACCAAGGTTTACCTTTCAAATATGTGACTTGCGTTTTAAGACCATAATAACCTTAAATAAAGCAAATCAAAACAAATTATAAAGTTCAATTCGTAATAAGCTCATTGTTGAATAATAAAATTGAGAGAAATTTAATCTAAAAAAAGAAAATAAAATGATTTTGCTGAACAAAATTATTAACTTGTATAATATTACGAGAATGCTATCATCAATCTCGCAAGGTTATTAAATTATCTGATTGCTTTGAAATTTTAACATAATATATATAAATATGTCAAGATACTTCTCGTAAAATTGCATTTCAATCTAATGGTGAGATTAAAAGATATGATTGATATCGTAAAACTATTCATTATTTAAAAAAAATACTATTTGGTTGAAACTGAACAAAACCGGAACGTTCTGGGCAAAATTTGGGTGGAATTTCTAGAATAGGCCAAGAGTCTGATCAAAATAAAATTTGCTTCGGTTTGTTTTGTTTTTTGAATTGAAACGAAATGTATCGGCCATTTCGGACGGAACAGAATATAATTGACAACCCTGATTAGAAGAGAGATTTCATGTTTTTTTTTTAAATTGCTTTCAATGACTATATAGCAATACCATGATCCAAGTTAAAGTTATAACAGGTTAACCCAAATTGACTTAAATTATATTTTTAGGTTGCCTTTTCTAATCTTTTTTTTGTCGATTCATCCTTGAATATTATGTTGGTGGGAATTGTGCTTCTTTTATCTTTTATTATTATTATTGGTTATCCTAGTATCATGATCTAAATCATGAATTTGACATGTTCTTTTGGGTTATCTCAATTTCGTGACTTGAGTCACAAGTTTAGCAAATTAATCTATGTTGACTCAATTTATTTATTTATTGTCATTTTTAATTGATTTTATTTTTCAATCTCACCCTCCAACAACTCAATCTTCTTCTTTTTATTTAGTTTGTTTTTTCAATATTAGATTGTTTATGAATTGATTTTTCTTGATTTTTCTCATTTTCTTTTTGTGAAGTTATCCTCTCATGGATTTAGTTTTTTTTTTTATTGATTTCAACATTAGATATGATTATCACATGATTATGATTATCTCATGACTTGACTTGTTAGTTTAAGAAATTAACCCATGCGATATGATTTCATAATCAGGATAAAAAACTTAATAGACAAACCCGAATCAACTTAATATATTATTATTTCAATATTTAAAATAAATATTATCCAATATAACATCATATATATATTTAAAAATTAAATTTCTTCCAAAATACAGCATATTTTAAGTTCATAAATCCATAATTAAATTTTTATTACTATAAAACAAGATAGAAATTCTTGAATATTTTCTTATATATAAAAAAATAATATAACCCGCAACACGACATGACCCACACAGTCGTTTATGAGCATATCAATACCAAAATTCTTTGAATATATATAAAAAATACAATTATCTTATACAAAACAAATCCAACTGGCATTCAAACTTTAGTGATGGCAAACTTGATTCAAGCTTAGCATATATTTTAAGAAAACATGGAAGGAATCAAGAAGAAAGATCAATGACCTTAAGATAAAAAATATAAATCACTGCCACCGTCCCCAAACCATTATTTCGCCCAAACCAAAACGCACCATTCTCAAACTATAATCTTGAGATGGGACCTACAGGCCCTGATCAAGGAGGTAATCACCCAACCTCTCAACTATCATGTTACACTGTCCTGGAGTCAATGGCTCATCATAAATACCAAAAATAAGAGCTTGGGCAGTTTTCTTCACAGTGATGCCACCAGAACCCTGAAACAACGTTGAGATGTGAAAGATAAAGTTACTTTCCCTGATCAAAGCACATGTTTAACAACATCCAAGAATCTCAAAGCAATTCTCAGCTAAACCAGAATAGGTCAGCCTTCAATATTTCTAGAATTTTGAATGAAAGCAAAAGGAAAACACGACCGAAGTAACAAGGACTTGCATAGGTAGTCAAAACATTAAATTCTATTAGATTTAGTATTATTCATTCAAGGAGTTGAAGTAATGAATTCCAAGACAATGAGTTATAGGAGGGAAAGTTCTTAACATCATCAATAGCAGAACAGCATTAATAACAGTCTTTATGGAATGAATCCTTGAGTTAAGAACATGGAAAATGTAAAGATCAAACCCTATAAGCACATTAATCATAATAAAGCAACAAGCATAAACTTGTCTTTTACCAAACATCTGCACGAATTATTTTAAATATTAAATGAGATTAAAGATTCAAAGTAAAAGGTTTTTATCTTGGCACACCAGCATTACTCGATTTGTCATGTGTTACACAATAATATTCCACAACTTTAAGCATCCTTGTAAAACTGACACTAAACCATGTCAACCATTAAATGACTACCCAATTGTCACTACTTCAAATGGCTAAATCGAGGCAACAACTTGAATCGTGCTAAATCACAGCAAGTATTAAAGAAAAAATAATATCAGTCACTGAATTATCTCATGGTGAATGAGAACCTATCATTAGAAATGAGAAATAATGTCGTACCTTCTTTCCACGAATCACAGCTCCGGGCTCTCCCTGGATCACCATGTACTTTGTGCCACCAAGGTGCAACCCAGTTGGGGCTAGAGATCCAGGTTCATCAAAATCTTTCATGATGGAAGAAATCTCCTCAGGCTTAAACTGTAAACAACCATTAGCGATGGAATCTTTGGGTCAATGACACATGAAACAAGAAAACTGACGACACCACTCCAACTTATCAACTAGTTGAAACCATATCCAGCAAGAAAGGGGCATTCAACAACAGAAGAAATAGTGACAATAAATTCAAAAGAATAGCACAATCGGAACTGTGTATTCACATTACAAACAATGGTTAAAGAATTAATAAAATGATAACAAAATGTTTTATGCAGGTCCAATCGCACACCATTAAATACAAGCTCAGAAAAATCATAGAAGAAAAAAACAGAGAGACACCACATAGCATATCAGCTAACGATCTCACTGCATGCGAATGTTCATACACAACAAATCAGAACAAGGATTCAAATCATCCTTTTAAAAATGATATGAAAAGCAAAACCAGGTCCACAATCCATTTAACTCTGACAAAGCGCATACCATATAAACAATATCATCATAAACCATATCCTACAGCTAATGGGGAGCTTTCCATATCCTTAAAAGTCAGAGTCAAACACAAACTGATTGCAAAATGCAGCATTTTACAAAAATAATAAATAAGTAAATAATAATAGTAATAATAATAAATCCATCTTTCAACAATTAACCGATTCTGTTATCTCGAATCAAGAAAACCGAGAACAACATAGAAAGAAAGCTTAATATTAATATTGATGGACAGCAAAAGCATCACATTTCAATAATTGATTGCAATTTGCAACAAATATGGATTAAAAAAAACTAAACTAAATCTCTCAAAAATTAAAAACTAGAAAAAGCCAGATCCTTAAATAATCCATCATTCCCAGCTAAATCAAACACAGAAACCAATGACAATTCCAAACGAGAAACAAAGGAAGGAAATAATTGTGATTAAATACGAGTAATGAATTAGATACAATAAAATCTAAATCTAAATCTAAATTGTATTGAGAGACAAAACAATTTAACAACACATAACAGATCAAGAAAGGACCACCTGAGGGAAAGTGGCGCTCTGAGCCCACACACTGCCATCGTGGCCGATGATGGCTGCAGACGTCAAACGGTTACCCTCGACGTCGCACATCAGATGATCATCAACGTATGTTTGCCACGACATTTTCGATCAACAAATAACAACCGCTTATTTCTTCTTTCTATTGTTTTTCCTTTCGATTTTCTCTCCCTTCTGTTTTAGCTTCTCTTCTATTTTGAAAGTTTTTGGTTCAAAGAAGGAAGGTATTTATAGTGCTTTGAAAGCGAGAGAGAGAGAGAGATGCTCGATGATGCGGGCCTCGCTTTCTGATTGAATCTCCTCCCTACATTTCTACATGATACAATGAGTGCCCCTCACGTTCTCCTTCTCCTCACTCGCTTTTTCTTATTATTTATTTTTTGGAAATAGCACCATATGATGATGACACGTGGTGGCATGTTCTTCATCAGCCAGCTCAACACTCCACGTGGCGACTTCCAGGTCTAGTAAAATATAAAGTTGCATATAAGAGAAATTACAGATGTCTGCTTTCTTCGGAGGAGGGCATTATCATCTCCGTCTTTGATACTATTACATTACTCGCGCGCGCGCGCGTGGATGACTGATTTGATGTGAAGAAACAAAAGACGCAGGTGTGAGCCGCTTGAGCAGTGCTATTTTGAGAAATGTTTTTCCCTCGGAGATGCTCCAAGAACACACATATTTTGGCAGCACTCTGACCACCCTGCCCTCCTTTTCTCCAGGCCACTTTTTTTGTGACTAAAATTGTGACATGGCAAAAAGGGAAAAGCAGGTTTTGTCGATTGGATCACCTTATTTGGGGTGTCATATGCTTTTCAGCTAATTTAATTTATGATCCTGATCGAGTCAAGATGATTTCCAGGGATTACTCAGTCCATGACTAAGTTTAGAAAGGAATATAATATAAAAATACATCACAACTTAACTAAAACAAATTCTAAATATATCTTATGGCACAAGGATGAACAGAGCTTTCTCCTTCGGATACTTGAAACCAGATCAAACTTCACATGCTCAAAATTCTCGTGTATCAAGCTAGGTGGATCTTGATTCTCATGCCGATAAAATGTAGAACCATGTATATCCACTTACTTGAATCACATCAATTTCTGCAGCATCTTTCAATCAAGAACAGATTGCATGATAGTCAATATTACAAAAAGGGAATGACCAGAAAGCAGCGCCTTGCTGCATGTTTGTGAAGCCTGAGAATTCCCAAGTGCACTTGACAACGACCATTGCAAATATGGTCCAGTTTACTGAACTTGCAAAGTGCTTATCAGAGAAAGACACATGAATGTTCTCGGCAAGGCAACTAATATATAGCCTCATCTGCAAGATTACAAAGTTTTAGCATCTGCCCGCGAAAAAAGAGAGTTTGTGTGCCATCAACAGAAGTGGGTGAAACTGAATTCAAGTTTGAGAAAAGTGGCATACCAGCATTGTCATCCTCCATGTTATAATCGTCTTCATCGTCATCAAAATCAATGTTCTGAGAGATCATAGAGTAGATTAAGAACAGTTTGTCAAAACATTTACTTGCCAGCATATAAGTTTATCATAAAGCCTTTTAAGAATGCACATGTTAGGTATGTATATTGTCACATATTAAAAAAAAAAAAAAAAAACCCTCTAACAAACATCAAGAAGCTTCTTACAGATGTACAAGTCAACATATCTCGTTCCATTATTTCATATTAAACTAGGAGCCACACAGAATCGTAATATTTCCCAACTCATAATATATGCTCAACTTTAGATAGCTAATGTGTGAACTTTAGTTGTCCTAATTAACAACTTAGAGATTATATTTTTCAATGAAATTTCTCATATAATTGGAGTTCCTGCAGGCAACTGGGAGGTTGCAAATGTCCAACCAATGGCATGCTACATCAGCTCCAATTGGGGATAAACAAATTCATTAAAGATGCTAAAGCGCTGTCTACACAAAAAATAAGGCCACCTATTTGTAGAAGCTGATTAGGAAACTTAAATCTCCAAAATTCCAATGCAACACACTAGCTGGAGACTCCCTTATTATGAGCCATATATAGGGATTATCCATTTAAATTCTTTAGATCATGCTATCATTTAACTTGAAAATAATGGAGAAAGTCTTCATCAGAGAATCCATCTCAATGGAATTAATTTACAGGCTGGAATGGAACACCTTCCATAAAAAAAAAAGTTCAAACAGAGTCATTTTTTCTAGGACCATTTAGCATCTATTTCTTGACCATTCTTGGTGATGGCATAATAAGATGCCTATATGGCATAGAAATGAGATGTTATTACATCATGGGGATAGCTAAGGCTGATAAAGAATGCAACAATCGTGAATCATCAAAGCTACTCAACGGCAAGAATGATGCTGATGCAAAATCAATAGAAATACACAGGATCCTGTGTTTGCTGAGGGAACCTGATTATAATCTCCATCATCATATTCATCATCAGGTTCTTCGAGTTCTTGATCTTCATCTTCCTCTTCTTCCTCATCTTTCTTTTCCATTTGACCCTTCTCAGTTTGGCCCTAAATGCAATAAAGGATAACCAATTGACCAACAAATTACCACATAAAGGCAAACAATAGCATGAGGTATAAAAACTTTTGATTTTAACTCAAAAAACAAAGAGGAGGATTAAACAAAAAAAGAGAGCTTAATTCTATAGGGGCTTCATGTACATTGTCAGAAGTATTAGTTGCAATCATCTATGACCAAATCGTGTAGGAAGCAGGTTGGCAGATGATTCAAGGTTTTTACCTCATATATCAATTCTCGCTTCTCATAATCATCCAACTTCCTCAAATCTGAAACACAAGCATCCAAATCAGTTTGAATAAAGATTTGAGGACCAAAAGCATCTCAAATATCTAACTTCAATAGGTCTATCATACAAACAACAATATCAGTTTAAATAGATACTCTACAACTCTTGTAGCTGTAAGAAGTGCTGAGTGTGGGTAATTCTAAAGAACAGATGTCACACACTGACAAGGTAGCAAATCATAAATCACCCAATCATATTGTGTAAAGCACAGGCAAGACTTCAAAATCACTAGCCAAGGAAAAAAGTTTCTTCAAATTATGACAAGCAGCAGGTGTGATCAAATTTAATAAATTATATTTAGATGTTTATATCATTCATTAGAATTCCTACATATATAAAGTCAGGCTCAAACGATACATAAAGCCAAGAAAACCCAACTTCAGCCACTAACAAATTAATTAGCTGGTGACATGTTTTCTTTAAAACAAAAAAATTATTTTCAAAGCTTGTATGAAATAATAGGATGACTGTATAATTGTGGTGCAACTTAATATTATCCATCTCCTGACCATGGTTGAACACAATCCAAGGACCAAGAAAGTTTTCCAAAAGTGTTACGCTTTACATGTTTGGCTATCCTTCCATGAATCATCTTCAACAGCACTGTTGTCTACTTGACGCATGAGATATATGATAAATGCATATTGTCAAGGAATCTAGTGCATCATACATATGAAACAAGAACAATCCAAGTGCTTCAAAAGAAGCTGTCTTCATAACAGCTAACGAGATCCAGATATATTCGAACAGAGAAAAATATGCAATACTGTTTCTATGAGAATAAAAGAATAGTCTACTGCCAACTATGCCTTATTCCCCAACTGAAGTAATTATCAGTCAATGTTAGATACAGTATATATCTAATATAAGTGAGATACACAATAATGTTTCTCAAAGAAAAAAGAAAAAAGAAAAAAGAAAAAAGAATGCTGATGTCAATCTCACTTATTGTAGCTACAGTGGAAAGGATCCTCCTGAGAAATCCCCCAGGAAGGGGGCCTTATCTGCCTAAGGGATCACATCCTCTATCCATCTTTCTAATAGATTTATAAGCATGCCTTGAGTGCATGAGATGAATCTAGACTTTGAAGTTTTTCCCATTGGAAAAGGAGTTTAGATTAAGACAACATCCACAGACAATTATGAGAGTAAATAAAGAAAGACCAAATCACATCTCACCTGCTGTCCACTTCACTTTTTTGTTTGGTCGCTTGCTATTTAAACCTGATTATTGTTGCATAAAGAACCTTTTAGCATGATTAAAAGCACCATTGAACAAAGAGGGGGAAGCTTATAAACAAGCATAATACAAGTATTGCTCTCATATCTTGTAATTTCAGATGGCAAACCTCCAATCAGTTCTTTAGGAAAATTTTTAGACGTGAGCTGTAAGAATTGGTCGAGTGAATCATGTTCTGATGTGATCCTTCGCTTCCCCCTGTCTGAAAATCTTTCTATGTCCATGCTCTGGATCTCTGATATCACATTCAGAGGAAATGAAAATTTGTAAAGCATCAAAGATGAGGCCACTTGATGTCTTGGAACATTGTTAGCAGAAAAAAACTACCCAGTTGGTGTGCACAAGGAAAATAGATGACTAAAATTATGACTGCATTGCTAAATACTCTGTAATAAAAGTGACGCATAAAGTTAAACATTCTTGTCTGATACATACAACAATTGAGATTAAACACTTGAGATGGGACCAGAAAGAAGTTTTTTTTTCTATTCTTTTTTTTTCCAATTTCATACAAATGTTAAGCTGTGGATCTTAATTTTAAGAGTAAAATAATCATTAATATTAGGCATATTCTGCTCTAACTGGGTTTGAAAACTTTTTCAGCATAACTTATTTTCAATATGCTATGTGACAACATTGCAGGTATAGGCTTGATGATAGTGGATTTTTAGCACTTTGTCCCTGAACTATTAGCTAGTCAGATGCCCCATAAAAATAATTGTTCATGAATTTGATTGATCAATCTCAATGTACCACAACCGTGATATTCCAGGGAAAAAAACTGCCATGAAATCAATGCTAATTGGATAGGACTAAAGAAAAAGAGGTAATATGATGGTGTCAAAGATGAAAGAAATCAAACAGTATCCAAACTAGTTAACTAAATCAGGTTCCTGTTTGATATCCAAACCTTGTTGTGTACAATAATGATAATAGTGAATCTAGAAACCTGAAGTAATTTTAGCATCCAATTTTAAGACATGTAATAGATCTGTTCTCATAATCGAAATTGGTTATAAAAAAAATGTAAGGAATTAATTCATCCAACGAGAAAAAGTGAGAGGAAATTGAGTCCTAAATGTTCTTTGAAAACTACATTGGTTTTACAAACCAGAGTTATCAATCACTCAGCAACCTCCTAGGAATAATTGTGTGTGTGTGTGTATTTCTTCTTCTTCTGCCTAATTGAAGTTTGAACATTTGAAAGAGAGGAGAAAATATAAAACTCCATCTGTACTGACTAAGAGATAAACCATACACAATTTACAGCAAATAGGCAACAAAAGATGTGAATAAGAATCATAAGTCATCAGTAATATCTTGTCAAAACCCGTATCCTCAAGCAGAAAAGAAAAATCTCTTTGTTCTTTGATGATCTACTTATTTGGGAAACAAGATACTAAAAAAGAGGTCTAAGAGTTCCATGCTTACCCTTTGAAACAATCTCCTGAATATAACAAGGAGAGGATTTGAAATAGTTTGTCAACCTTGAATTCCAAACAACTAATGCCCTTTCCTCCTTCACATTTTTGGGATCAGGTAATTCAATTTCCTGGAATAGCAAAAACTTTCTTTTTCAGGGAAAACAACATAAAGTATGACATCCCATTGCATTTCTCCATCGAATAATAGCTATCAATGCATTTTGCTTTGAAACTACAAACATTGGAAAATAGAAACACAAGATAGATGCCTTACAAACCAAAACATGTACAAGGATAGTGTTTTTTTTTAAAAAAAAATCGCCATATTCACAAAAGATTTCATTGCGTCTCCGTAGAAACACACTACCTCGACCATTCATCTACTTCAAAAAACGCTGATTCAAATAAATGGTTTTTTTACCCCGAATGAACTTCTAAGAAAAGGTTTAGCCCCGCAAAAAGTCAACCCAGTACTTCCAAATTCCTCGTTGGCCTGGCTTTAATCTATTTTACAAATCCCATAAGAGAATCATTGCAACCATAGTTCAAATAACAAAAATAAAATAAAGAGAAGACTGACATACAGGGAATAAATCAAAGGGCTCTTGCCTTGCATAGCTAAAACCGCCGCCGCCACCAAATCGCCCTCTCCCTCTCCCTCTATAAGCCATCTCTGCTCTTCACTATAGCTCTATTTCCGAGAAGGGAGTGGTTCAAACTATTTACAGTTGCTCCACTAGAAAAAGAAATCACACGAGAAGTGCAGCAGGGTGGCTTGGCTGACCAGTCGCTCGCTGCCATCCACATTGATATTAATTAATTATTAAAAACAAATAAAAATAAAAGTGGAGAAATCTTATTTTTCCTCTCTCACTATTAAAATAAATAAATAAAATCCTTGATTTTTTTCATTTAATATTTTTATTATTTTATTATTTAATATTAAAATTATCTTTTAATAAGTATTTTACTTTCATTATACAAATCTTGGTTTTGACATATTATTCTAATTGACTCGGTTTTTTTAATTAATATGTTTTATCATTTAATATTAGATTTTTTACAATTAAGTTTAGTTTTGTTTTAATTGATTTCATCTTAATAATGAGTGAATTAGAATTTAGATTTCATAATTTATTTTGTTTTATTTTTATTAGGCTATCTTGACCTCACAGCTAAATAATTTTTCTTAATGGGTTTTCCGTCAACTTGGAATATTTTTTATGCTTTTTTTTTAATTTATTTTATAATTTAATATTAGGTTAATTGGGAATTGAGTTTCATAATCTATTTGATCTGATTTTTATGAGGTTATCCTAGTCTTATTACTAAAGTCATGGATTTTGACATGTTAACTCAAGTTAAATCAGGTTAGATACGAACCAAACAAGGTTAGATTTGAATTTTGGTGAAAAAAATTATATTGTCCAGTTTTACGCTATTGAGCATAACTCTAAATCAAATTGTTGAATCAATTTTAATATTTATCATAAGATTCTAAGGCATTTTTCTATGCAAGAGTAAAGCTTCATGTAAATCAGAGTTGGGAAAGGCCAAGTTGTATGAATTTAAAATTGGTCTTTGATTGTCCCGATAAATCCTTGAAACATTAAATCGGGTTTCTCGAAAAAAACCTGTATACTCTGGTCAGAATCATTCTTGTAGTAGAACTACACATTCAAACCAGAATATCTTCAGCTTTTGATGCCAAAATCAGGCGATTCAAAAATCTAAATTTATATATATGTACAAGACTACAACTTTCATGAACGATCTAAAGTGAGAAAAATTGTTTTGAAGAATAAAATCGGCCCCCAATCTATTTGGTCAAAAATCATTTTAAAGAACTGGATCGCGATAGCTGCAAAATCTTTTTTTAGTGCAAATTCCGAGGGATTTATCCAACCTTAAACCTTTTGAATAAAATGTCGCTAGTTTTTGTGAGAAAAAAAATCATGCACGACAGTCAAGCAATAAAAATTATTTTGAGGTTTTTCTGAACTAGCCCCCCTTGTTTTTTTCAACGAGACTAATTAGATTTTGTAAAATTTAAAATTGGTCTTTGATTATCCCGATAAATCCTCAAAATATCAAATCGGGTCTCTCGAATAAGACCTGCTAACTTGGGTCAGAATCATTCTCACGGGAATCATTCTCGCAGTAGAATTCTCTCTTTTTACACTAGACATTCAAACGGGAATATCCCGAGTTTCTGGTAATGAAATCAGCCGATTCAAAAACCCCAATTCATCTATACGTACATGACTATAACTTTCATGAAAGATTCAAAGTGAGAAAAACCGTTTTGGAGAACATAATGGGTCTATAGTCTAATTGGTCAAAAGAATCTCCAGATCTAATTCAAAAATTGACAATGCTAAGCATCCTCATCTGATTGACAGTCTGCCATAAGAATAGTGGGTTTCTAGGACCCAATAAAGGTTCAGATGAATTCCTTAACATGTCATGAATGATAGAATAAAGCTGAGATTATCAAATATTGCACGAAATCAAGTCAAATTCAAAGTCTAAGTTGGAAGAAAAACAATTTGGTATTAGAATAAAATTGCAACAACAACAAAATCAGTGTAAATTCTGAGGGATTTATCCAACCTGAAAGAGTGGATAAAGAAAGAATGAATTTAGTATTATGAAGAATCCTAATTTATATAAGAATCTTAATGATTTAGGCAACAAATGAGGAGGATTAGAAAAACAAAAGGTAACAAAGACAAGGTCTAATTGTTTTTTATTCTCCACTTTTATTAATCGTCTGCTAACTATGAGCTCCACTCCTGCATTTGGTTTAAAAGGGATATACACAATCTCCAACACGTGGGGCCTGAAAATGAGTAACAACAAACGACACCCTCTAATTCATCTAATCCAAGTCCAAAAAGGGTTCAATTTAAGTTTTGTAAAGGTTGATGTGTGAGGCCCTATGTCAACCTTGATTTGGGCATATTTTTCTAATATGACATGGAGTCCAAGTCTAGATTAATTTCTAAAGAAGGAAAGATTTTTAGCATTCAAAAGAAGAAGTCACCTAGTCTAGGAAGGAAACTTAAAAGTCACTAACATCCAATATAAAATAAAACTTCTTTATCTTTTTTTTCTTATATGGCTGCAACTTAAACTTTTTATTGAAACTCATATTTTATGTTTTAGGGTTAATAGACATCAATTAAGCTTTACTTAGGGATTTTAGTTTAATTGTAAGTGGCTTTATACAAGTCCATATCTTTCATGTTTGGGTATTATAGGGCTTAGTTTAGGTTAAAAACATACATGTAACCTAAGTTTCAGATTATGTTTTTGCTTAATGATATTCAAATTATGGCTGCAACTTTGTGTGCTTGTGAGGGTGAGAAGTCTCTCTTCCTTGGTTTTCTAATGAACTGAAAATGACTTATAGAGATTCAGCTGACTTTGTGTCATCAATTCATACTTCTCGTTCGTGAATTGTTATTCGTTAGGCAGGGGTTCAAATTCAATAATGTTGGTGTCAATCTACAAGTTATCTTTGCGTCACACTCCTATCAAATCTGATGTGCTTGATAGCATGTGCAAGAGGTTCCCATCACTCATTACTTGTTCCAAATGAGTCAATGATTCGGTCTAAGACAAAGACATATATTGGTTTAGAAGATTTTAGCCAAAATCAAATTTGAAGGGTTCATTAGAGAATCAAGATGTATCATTATTACATATTATCCATGTGCAAGAGGGGTTCAATCCAACTTTATTTGGCCCATGAGGTATTAGCAACAAAGGTTGCCAAATTTTCAAAATTTTAACAGCTTTATGTTTATGATGTTTTTGTGTTTTGTGGATTCTTAGTTAAATTGGACTTGCTATTATATTTGAGAACATTAATTATTTCCTTTCAATATTAGGATTATTATTTTGTTATTTTCTTGTGAGGTGAGGAGAAAACACAACAAAGAAAATACATGTATGAGATCAGAATCCTACTGCAACCTAAAAACATGGACAACTATCTTTCCTTTAGTTTCGATGATTAAATGGCTATATGGAATACTATAAATAAACCTTGAATCAACTCTTTAATATTGTATTTCCTTCTCTTTCTCTCCTTTACGCTACCAGTCATTTGCTTTAGAATCTCCAAATGACCAATTAGGTTTTCTAGTAACCATAATACTAGGTGACGACTCTCTTTTCACACAAAAAACCCCCGACATGAATCCCCCCTCCCAGGGAGGGTCGCTGCGACGTAGCGCTCAATCGAGGGTGCGATATCCTTTAAGCTTTATAGGTGTCCTTTGTCCCTCTACGTTCATCTTACTCCATGTGCTATGAACTAGCTCATTCAATGTTTCTTTAAATCTCTTTGCCCTAGCTTTTGTAATAGGTCTACTTGGCACCACCAATGAGTTATTTGCATGATTACACTTGGTGCTAAGCTGGTTCTCATCAATGAGTCTTTGCTAGTGTTTGTAAGCTGACTCATGTAACTTTCTAAAGGCCATCAATGAAATTACATTGGAGGACATTAGTGCCATTGGATCCTTGCTAATTAGGTCACCACTAACAATGGCATCTTCTAGGATGGTAATGTCTAATTTTTCAGTGGTAATAAAAGGGAGAAGTCCAGTTTTCAGCAAATTATCAGATGTTTTCGTTGCACTATAATTTTTTATTTATTTCTTCGGTGGAAATCCTTAATGCTCAATGGAACTGTTAGCTTCAACTTCGAACACAGGATTTCTTTGGACCAACCGATCACATTGGAGCCAGACCTGTACATGTCTATGCTTATTAATCATGGAAAGTTGAAGGATAATTGTATTCTTTTTGTACCGGTATCTTACTTCAAATGAAAGTTAAGGAAATTCATGCAATGATTTGTTTTGTAGATAGCTCAAACCAAAACTCTCTTCCCCTTTATAAATGGATCCCATTATTTGATTTCTTTCTCTTCGTTTGTTGTTGCCTTGATGGTTGACCTGTTTTATTATTTAATTTAGAGCAATGGGAGAGAGGATACCAAGTTAATAAAATGAAATGAAGAAATTAAATATTTAATTGCCCCATCATTCAAATATTTAGTCTTCTATATTTTCTTTTTCTTAAAATGGATAAATAACACATTTACTGGTTGCGAGGCAGTGTTGAATCTGCTGCTGCGCTTATTGTTTTCAACAAAAAAAAAATCCATACTGGAATGATTCAGCCCCTTGCTAACGCCTAGATCCTGGACAAGTCAAAACTTCTTCTCTTAACGATGGTAGACAGATATGTGCGTATAGTGTCTGATTCGAGAAAACTCTACCTCTAAAAAATGTATTTTATGAGTCTAGATGAGCGAGTAAAACCTTAATTGTTTCAGCTCTTACAAGATATACATGTACTGACTAACTCGAAACCCTTTTGTCATGCATCACGGCAATTGAGAACTTAATTATTTCTTTAATGCTGAACAGGAAAACACGAAACAAGAAAAAAACTGAAGAAGTCTCTCTTTCCTGGTTCGGGATGGGAAATCTCTTATATAGATCGGGGTGGTTCGTGACCTTTTCATCACATAGTTTCTCTACTCTTTCAATTCTCTCTTTTGCTCTAGGTCTATTCTTTCTGTTCACTGTAGTTTTTTTAGTCATGGCAAAGAAAGCAGTTGTTCTGATAATGATGATGATGGCCCTCTGTGAAGTTTGTTTTGGTGCTGGCTACAATGTTGGTGAATCGGATGGCTGGATCATTGGAGTCGATTATAGCCAGTGGGCTTCTACCAAGAAATTTCAAGTTGGTGACACTCTTGGTATGCTCCGCCGCGTCTGTCTCTATAATATTTATTTTTAACGCTGTCCCTTCTACATTATACATTATACAGATAAATTTTATTAAAAAAAAAAACATATACGTTATTTTTGTTTCTCCTGACAATTTACTATGCATGCAGTTTTCAATTATAATACCATGTTTCACAACGTGTTGGAAGTGACCAAACAAGACTACGAATCTTGCAACGTGAAATCCCCAGTCGCCACCTTTGCTAGTGGCGGAGACTCCATCACCGTCGACAAAGCGGGCCACTCGTACTTCGTGTGTGGTTTTCCTGGTCATTGCCGAGCGGGGCTCAGGGTTTCTATCTCAGCTGGCGCTTCATCTTTTCAGAGCCCAGATGTTCCAAGCCCCCCTTCTACACCAAGAGAGATTCCTCCTCCTCGAACCCCTAGTGCTCCTTGCCAACCTAATTTTCAGCCACCACCATCAGGGTTTCCAAACGTGCCTCTTCCACCAGCCTTCCCAAATTGTGGGACGCCTTCAGGACCCGGCTTTCCTTATTTGACTCCTTTCGACAGCGGTGCATCTCTCCATAACCTCAACGCAGCAATGCTGGGTGTCATCATCATGCCACATTCATTTGCTGTTTTTGCTTATTGATTAGGTTTTAGAAGTTTATTTTTACGAGTTTTTATGTTGTCATCACACGAAGAGGAACCTCTTCTATATTAAGAATGCTTAATTGTTACTATGAATCAAGACCAGTTCTCATTTTTGAAAAATTAAATCAAGATTTCTGCCAACATCAGATGTATCAACTCCAATCCTTGGAGATCATGGACAATTCAAGTAACGTGAAATTAAAATTAAAAGAATTTTTATAAGCTCCATATTATATATATTATTAATAGTGATAATTTACTTTTTTATGATATTGACCCTCATGGTTCGTACATGAATTTCCAATTCCACTGCGTGCAAAAAACGATTCAAATGCATAATGTCTAAACTTATTGATTTCTTTATTCCTTTATTTATATTTTTTAATCCACTGATGAAGCCCACGGCAACTTAAGCCTGCTGTAGCAGATCTCCACTTGATCCTGAATAAGAGTGTATATGTCCATGGTCCTATCACTGTTTCCAAACAAGCCATCCCTTGGCCTTCCTTCTTTTTCCACCATTATCGATCTCTTTTACACCCACCAAGTTGCAATGGGTCTTTACTATTGATTTTTTTTAGGCTCAAAACAGCAACAAAGTAAATTAGGTTCAATGAATTCAAAGAAAAAAGATGAAGTTGTGTGGTTGGTTTTTGTGTGAGAAGTGACTGGATATACAAAATTCTCACGTATCGAATAATTGCGTTAGAAAATATAATTGTGTTAGAAAATATAGCGTCAAAATTACAATAATAAATTTATTATAAGAAAAGTGGAAATTCTCTTGAAATGTTATTTGCATATACAAATTCTCTGATTAGCAGTCAAATGTAGATCTCGTTCTTGTTTTGGATAAAAAGATATTCATACCGCCCTAAAAACTTTAATCAAGGACTTAAACTGACATGGTAAAGACTATTCTCATGAGTTTGAAAGCTTTAATCGTGTGATATCTTAACTTGATTTGATGAAGTAAAAGATTTTGATCCATTGTTTTCTTGGCTTGATATGATGAAAATTAGGATTTTGATCCTTTTCTTCCTAGAACTCAAATATTTGTGTTTGGTTTTTAGTTTCTGCTTATTGTCTTTCTTATTCATTTTCTTTTTTTTATTGTTGTTGTGGACTTCTTAGGCTCTTTTTTCCCTCTGATTTGATGACTTCGTTGCTATTTGTAAACAAGTTTGATAAACCCATGCATCATTCTCCTCCAGGGGTTTCGATGGAAGAGAAACTGTCAGTCTGCTGGGCACCAATCTTTCCTTGAGTTTACCCGTGTTCCTTACCGTACAAAGGAACACAGAAATCTTTCGATAATCACTGTTCTATGATCATCACCTATACTCAACTTATCCTTCTGCCAAACCATATCTCAGTTAAGGTGATTTTTTCATGCTTTAGTAGTAAGAAAACTGAAAGAAAGACTAGAGGTTTGTGGTTTGTGGTTCTTCTACCTAACGTTCTTCACCATACTGCTGGTTGTACCAAGAATTTATGGTCTCCAACTTCTGCTCCCTCTAGAGTTTTGGTTATTGCTATCTCTGGCATTCTTGCTGCAAAAATACAAGTAACAGCTCAGAATCTGAAAGCTTCTGAATGAATCCTCGAACCCACTGCAAATTCTTCCAAAACCGTCTCCACAACCTCAGCTGGACTAATAAGCCCGCTCCATCTCTGGATTCTGTGTTTCTTAACCTACTCAGATCAAAATGAAACAACAGTAACTCATCAAAGGAAGCTTCGCCTTCCTCACCTTCATCTTCACCTTCCTTCAAAGCCCCACCACCATCATCTGCACCTTCGACTTCCTTTGATGGGACCAAGTCACCATCAACAGCACGGTCACTTTCTTGTACCGGATCACCATCTTCATCATCCAGCACAACAGAAATGAGGGGCTTCCCATCATCTTCCTTGAAAGGCTCAATAAATTCCCCGCCCTCATCGTCAGCTTCCTTCGAAGATTCACTACTTTGCGCACTGGAGGGACCAGGGATGAATATGGCCTGTGAGGGGGACCAGGGGTAGATTCTGGTAAATTGTACAGCCGCGGTCTTTTGCAAGGTGAAGGAATCCCTTATGCTGATCAGCAGCTAATGGCTGGGGAAGAATCTAGGATTTGGGTACGAGCACATGCTTCAGACATCTCCTTGTTCCGCCGAGACTTTGCGCTAGCAATGATGAGGCTCGCGAATCTGAGGGCCAGGTCCGGCTCCATTGTTCAAAGGTGGCATGAGAGAATAGTAAGAAGTGAGGGATAGTGTATTAGCTGTCTATCCTACTTTATGCTGTTTTTTTGGCTTTTGCGCTCTTTCAATTTGAATTCCACATCTCAGAACCCCGGCCTTTGAACTAGTTTCAAACGCTCTGAAACTCGGACTGATTTGTGTTGACGTCCTTTTAAATTTTGTATCCCAACTGTGAGAAAACTGCTGTTGGTTAATTGTTGAACAACTTGAACCTCATGAAGAATAAAATTCTGATGATCTCTTACTTTTTTTGCTTGTATATGTTAAGAACATTCATGGCTAGATATTTAAATTGCCAATGCACTGCCCTTTATGGCAGCTTAATTCTCAAACCCAAGTTCTGAAACATATTTGAGTGAAAAACAGGCTCAAGCATGGCAATCCAGGTAAACAACATTCTACACAGATGAAAATCAAAATCATTTTGTAAACAAGGCACTCTCAGAAGAATACAAACAGGAAAATATAATCCATATGCACAAAAAAATAACTCACGAGCATTGGAATCTATAACTAATTGATTCGACTCGTCGCTTTGAACTGTTGATGCTGGCAGCCGCCTGTGGTACAGAAAATTCTGTATACATGTCGGTGAAAAATTCGTCGACAATGTCTTGGTACACAGGACTTTTGAGACGAGAATAGTAGTGGAGTGCCTCTTCTACATCCAAAACATGTTCTGCATTACTCACATCCATCATTTCCAATTCCTTCATCTTCTGCGCTAAGACATAACCGCTTTCATTCATGTTCTTTGAACTTTTTTCTTCTGCTTTTTTCGGCCGACAAATTTTCCTGTTCATCTCTTCCTCTTCTCCTTGTTTCCTCCTCTGCGGGCTATTGGCAAGGTTCCTGTCAGTTTCATTACTCGCATCTTCATCTCTCACAGGCTCTTCTGACCCCATTAACCTATTGCTCTTCATTGCCTTTTCCAGATCACACTCCAATTCGTTGAAAAAGTCTTCATAGTACTGACCTGTCTGATAATTCTTCACATTGCCGCTGCCGCAAGAGAAGGGGTTGAAAGGACTGTGCTTGGTTAGCTTCTGGTACCCACCAAAGAGGATAGACTTGAGGTTTTGGATAGTACTGTGAAAGAGCTTCTTGGTGTTATGAATGGATTCTCTTAGCTGCATTTAGATTTTTATTGCAAAGAAAAAGTCTTGTTCTGACTGTAAGAACAGACAAAACCCTATTCTGTTTGGTTTCTTTTCTTCCCTGAATGTGTTTTGCAAGTACAGATATGGAAAATAAAGACAGGTGAAGGTTCTTTAAGGTTACCAAGAGACAAAGGCAGTGGAGCTGAAGGCGAAGTTACACACAGGGCCTTTTCCTTTTGTCACAAAAACCATAAGATGATAGATCAGAAGGCTATTTTTGAAGTTTACCATAAACAAAAAAGATATGCCAATTGAGCAGCCAAAAAAGATGATTAATAAAAATAAAGAGCAAGAGAGAAGAAGACTAAGGAATCCTTCCCTCCCACTGATCATGAACGCTTTATATATTTTGACTCTTTGTAGTCTAAAGTGCAGTTGTATTTGATTCCATGCAAAGCTAAAGGTATTGTGGTTGGTGGGAAAGGTTAATTATTCTTATAATCCATTTAATCAACCACCACTTAATAGCAGTTAGCCATTTATTTTATTTTATTTTCTGAATTTTGAACCCTTGAAGCCAATGGTCCACGTTGCTTCGTCGGCAATGAACAGAAGATCTTGAGCTTCTGCCATAAATTCTTGCCTTGCTTCCTGGGTCAGAAATAAGCCTTTGGGAATGTTTGGATTTCAATCTAGAACACAGAATTTACATATAGATAGAAAGAAATCATCCCCCACCGCATTTATATGTAAGAGATGCGTGGACCCAAATGTGTTGTGAGGTTGGTGCCTGAGGACCAGCACCCAGTTAATGGCAAGATAAGGTGCATTTACATTTTCGTGCCAGAGCAGTCACTTTCTCACAGTTGCTCAACTTACAATCCTGCCACCACCCAACTACTATTAATAGCTTGAGCCTTCTGTAATTGCTCTTGTGCATGCGATTGATTACCTGGTAATTTGATCAAGATTTCATCCAGGATGTAAACCTAAACTCTCTCCGTATATGGTGAATTCATGGAGCGCATTGAATTCAATAGAATACTATTCCTTCGTTCATTAACTCACATCAGCACACTGTCACATGAGTGGACTGTTCATTCACTCATAGATAACTTTCATACAAACAAGAAGCATGCGATCAATACCTCAATCCCGGGGCAGAGCACAAGCCATGAGAGCTGCGTTCTTGCGATGATTTGGTAGGTAAATTGCGGCATAACATACCAATTGTGCGCATCTGATCTATCTGAATTGTCCAGAAAATATTTTCTTAACTTCATGAGATTTCTGCAAATTATTATAAAACAAACTAAAAGAGGTCGGTGTTGCACTCTTCATTGTGAGTGAAAACACTGTGGATTTTAATAGTGTATTTTTGGGTCGGTTTGGTTCGGTCGGGTCACCGGTTTATTGATTTTTTTATATTTATTTACACAGTGAAATAATCATTTTATCCATCGAAAAAGACAAAAAACAATACTGGCCGGGAGGGGTGCCACGACCATTTTATATTTTTTGAAAATAGCTAAATACAAATCTGCCCCCCAATAAGACAAAATTGTAGAGTTGGTTGTAGAGGCATTCCAGTAATTTATCAATTTTTTAATTTTCTGCCGAATACTATGCGCATGTGTGCCACATGATGTCAACAGTATTCGGCCTTACGCCCACTTCGGGCGGCGCGTGCGATATCGTTCGGTGGCAGAAAGTACCCATCTAATGTCTCACCCGATATGTCGTTGTGTCCCCTTCCTCTTGAGGTGGCGCGTCATGGCCCACGGTGACCTGATTTTTTATGATGGTCGGTTGAAAGTTTTTTCCCCTTTTTCTCTCACCTGCATGAAAAGTACAGGCAAGCCCTATATTTTATGGTGTTTTCATTTCAGACCCTTATCTTTTAATTATTTTACATGGTCCTGATTTATGTTATATAAGTTTTGATTTGTTTTAATTGGATCCTTCGATTGAAATTGATTATATATTTAGGTTTCAAATCGATCCTCATTCTTTTAATTTTCAGATTGGTTTTAAATCCCTTAATATATTCGATACATAAGTTTTGATTTTTTCAATTTTGTTCTTTGATTGAAATTAATAATATATTTGGTTTTCATTTCGGCACTTATTCTTTTAGTTTTTTATTTTAAATCTTTTTTTTATATTTCTGAAATAGTACCTATTTTTCTCCATGTTTATATATGTGTGCTCTTAGCTTTAGTTTTTAATTTTTATTATTTTCATATCTATTGAGGTGGTATTTTTTAAAAAGATTTAGTTCTTAAATAATTTTAGTTTGTGTTTGTAATCATTTGGAATTGATATTTCTAATTTTTTTTCTCTTTGTTCTTTCTTTTAGTTTTTTTATTTTTATTTTCAAGTCAAGTAATTTTTTCTCAGCTAATAATTTTTATTTTTGTTTTATCATTTATTTTATTGTTTACTATTTTGTTAAAGTTCTTAGACTTTTTTTAATCTTTGATTTAATTTTTTTTCATTATTAATGCAATAATAATAATAATAATAATAATAATAATAATAATAGTTTTAGTTTTAGTTTTTTTCTTGCTTACTCTTTTCTTAATGTTGTTAAGTTTGTTTTTCTCGAGATAATTTAATAATTTTTATTATTTTCTCTTTTGTTGAGATATTATTGTTTTTGAAAAATTTTGCTCTTAAATTTTAGTTTGTATTTATAATTATTTGAAAATTTATATTTCTTACTTTTTCCCGTTGTTCTTTCATTAGTTTTTTTATTAGTTTTTTTTTATACTTTTACATCAAATGATATTTTTTTTAGCTAATAATTTTTTTTGTTTGCTCTTTTGTTAAAGTTTTTAGGTTTTTTTATTATTGATTTAATTTTGTTTTTTTCATTATTAAAGCAGCAGCAACAACAACAACAACAACAACAACAACAATAATAATAATAATAATAATTGTAGTTTTTTTCTTGCTTCCTCTTTTGTATTGTTTTCGAGTTTTTTTTTCTTGAGGTTGTTTAATAACTTTTACCAATTTAAGAGTAATGGTAATGATATTTTTAGATATTAAAGCTTCGATGTTGTTGTTGTTGTTATAATAAGATGTATTGATGTGTTTTATTATATCAAACTTTACATGTACAGATGTTATATCTTATTTTTCAACTAGCAAAACCTATTAATGATTTCAATCCTAACAATTATAAAAATTATTTACTCAGTCTCCAACGTAATGCAAGTAATTTAACTAGAACATACTAAGTAAATGAATTAGTCTATCAGCAATCACTTCTCTGTCCTGGTTGACTGAAGTTCAATCTGCAAACCTGAAGAACAATTTTCATTGAAAGATCATCAAGAAAAGTCTAAGACCAATATCTTTCCATGAACAATTTCTAGTGTTGAGGAATCCTGTTAGCCATGCAATCACACATGGGCAACAATTGCCTCTTGTTGATCGTGTCATTCCGTTTTTTTAAGATGATTCATCCTTGAAACCCTAATAGGTATCCTCTTGTTGAAGCTTTTGGAACTCTTTTCTTGCAAAATCCACCTCCAGCAACTTTGTATGAAAGTAACAATTGATAATAACTTCAAATAAGCACGCCTTGCCATCCACTTATGCATATACTTTGAATGATGACCATCGAACTGAAGCTCTTCATTCTTCATGTTTTCCTTGTAACTCTCTGTAATTCTTTCAGCCTCGTGCTCTTTATCTAACCTCAGATAAGCATTATGATCATTGATGCTTGAAACTCATGATCACCGTTTCTCTTCCTTAAAATCCTCAACGACGTTTACTTGAATCATTGTTATTTCCATCTCTTTACGATATAAATATATTGACTTAGAACCCTGAGTCAAACCTTGTAGCTTCAAATATAGATCTCTATAATACCGATTTAACACGAATCATCTCCTTATTAAGACTTCCACCTCCCCCAAGTTAAAATAGCTCGCTCCGCATTCCTCCTCCTTTTTGAAGTTGAAGTTAATCCAAGATTCCAGATGGCCCAGCCATATTCAAGAGGACATATTGAAGGCTCCATAACAAAGTGAAATGCCAAATAATATGCTGGATACCCCTGTATAGAAAACTTATCAGGCAGGATTGCTGCTCTATCTAGCAAAAGTAGAAACGGGCCACTAAAATATGAGCCTTCAACTTTTCACAAAATGCTGTGGCTGTGCTATGATTTCAACGCTTTTGACTCCTAGAGCTGATTCCCAGTAGAAATCCAATTACCCTGCAAACCAAAGCAACATGTAACCAATAAAAAACATAAAGGAAGGCTTCCTCACCCATTGGTATGAATTTTGCATTGTAATGATAAAAGAACCAGATAAGTTTTGCCTATATCTCTCTCAAGATTCCTAGTAGGTCCAGTACACTGTAATTTGAAATATCTTTGCACCTGAGGTAATATAGCTTTATCAATCTCATGGCTAGCTACAGTTCATACCTTATCATCTCTAGATTTTGGACTTGCTTTCATAAATAGCTTAAAATATTTGCACATCCAGAAGCACATTGAATCACCAATGTGGTTTCCCAGAAAACCAGTTTTGGCATCAAAATCCCTAGCCAACCCAAATCACACCAACACACATGAGTAAATTCTGGTAATCAAGAATTGACCTCACCTATTCCACACAGTTATAGACTCAAAAAAATCAAGAAAAGACATCACCCGTTCCAAATCTTTAAATAACAAGCAAACCTGACAGTGAGCCAGATCTTCTCAATTAAAATATTTTAGGACTTGTTTTCAGCCACATTTTGTCACTCTGCTCAGATGAAGACTTCACTTTCCATTGAGGCAAAGTCCTCTCAGGTTGGAAATTCTTCCTGCTTTGCTGCAATTAAGACTTCCCTTTGCATCCATATTATATTGCTAACAACAAATGCAAGTCTTCTCCAGGGAAGAGCCTGTCATTATCATCTAAGAGCAGTTCAATTTAGCATTTAGTGAATCACAAGTAGTGACATGGTAGAAAAATGGTAAATATACTATTAGCGTCATCATCACAAAATGCAAATTTCCAAAAAACGAACCTTATAAAAATCACACGCACTTTCATTTCTAGTTCTTGATCACTCCTCTGCCATTGATCAAAGCGAAGCCCCTTCATTCCTTTGTGTCTAATTGGGGTTAGATCTTTGAAAGATCCTCTAGCAGATGCTGTCAAGCACTTCACAACTCTGGGCATTACAACTAAGTCTTGAAAGAGACAGACATAATCCATATGATACTCTAAAGATGTCTCATTATATCAGGCATAGTACACAGCATTTTTCAGGTTAAATCCTTGCAGCACAACTTTCCATAAAAGTGAGTTTTGTCACCAGCAAATTATGAAGAACCAGATCATACAAATACAACAAACTCTACCATAAATCATTCATGAGGCAAAATTGAATGGAATCAATTCGCACAAGGCACAAGATCATGAAAAAAAGAGCTCAGGATCCTACAGTAGGCAATTTAAACATTCAGAATTTTTACACCAAGGAAACACGAGAATGCTGTCCACTCAAGCGAAACATTTATTTGGAATATAGTGTTGACGTAGCTGAACAGAAATTAAGAGCAAGTTTTAAAGATCAAGAAACTTGATGATTAACGTTAGATTTTACAAAAAACAAATCATCCAACACAACATCTAGTTTCATACAAAACTGAACTTCTAGCAAAATCCAAGCTTAACAAACAAAAACACTTATCACCTCTCTCATTCTCTTTCTTACATAAAACCTTCAGCCAAAGTTGGTCTCTCACCTTCTCTTCCCTCCTCCTCCTCCGCCTCACTACCATTCTCTTCTTTCTTCTTCAGCCCAACACCCAAACAATCACCTCTCTCATTCTCTATCTCCTCCACGTCACCACCAACCACGACTACCTTATCCCCGCCCACCTCCACCACTCCACCGCCGTTCTCAGCCACACATGATCCCGGCCTCTCCTTTCCCATCTCTATTCCACCCAACGCATCTGACGCTCCCGGAACCGGCGGCAAACCGACAAGCTTGTCAGAAGCAAACTTAGCCTTCTCCGGCCAGGGGTCTTGGACACAATCAGCGGATTCATCTTCGTCTGAAAAGATGAAGGTGGCACGTGACTTGACAGCAGAGGCTGCTTTGAGGAAGGCTTCTTTGATTAAGTCAGGCGGGAGGGCACAGTCCTCGAGGCCCGCGTCTTCCAGGCGAGGAGGCACGATCTGATCAAGTAATCCAGTGCCTTCTTTTGTTGCCTCCATGAATAGAATCAATCCACTAGACAATCACTGAACCGCAATCTCTTTTAAAGTAATGTTTGCCTTTTTCCTTTTTCGCTGCCTTGCTAGCTTAACAGTGGAAAAACAAGATGAGATAAGTGCCCGTTTGCAATGATGCTAATATTTTTTTATTTTAAAAAAAATTATTTTTGATATTTATATATAAAAATAATTTAAAAATATTAAAAAAATTAAATTTAATGTAAAAAATAAAAATAAAATTTTTTATTTTTTTTTCAAAATATTATTAAAACACAATGCCAAAAAATATATTTAAGATTGTTTTTAAAAATATTTTTCGCTTATAATGTATTAAAATAATATTTTTTATTTTTAAAAAAATATTTTTAACATTAATATATGAAAATAATCTAAAAATATAAAAATATTTATTTTAAAATAAAAAACAATTTTGAAACTTAATTTCAAACATCTCTAAGAATGCAAGAGATTAATAGATAAATTTTAAGAATATTTGATAAAAATAATAAATAATAGTAGACCTTAATATAAATAAAATTAATTTCATATATGATTACTGAACAAAAAAAAAAATATCAATATTTTAGTTTAAAATAGAGCCTTTTATTAATATTTTAAAAAAGAGACTAAAATAAGTTTAAAACCCCAAAAGAGAGAAGTGTACAGAGACCAAGTTTTCAGCTAGATTAACACTTAACCCCCCCATTCATGGAGTTAAATGCCAACATCCTTCAAAAATCCCGCCTCCTTAACATTAGCACAGGGGTGAAAAGTTACCTTTACTTTCATATAAAATAAAACATCCCCTAAAAAGACAAAAAGCAAATAGAAAGAAAAAGAAAAAAAACCATTACTGATTTCTTTTTCTTTTTCTTCAATTTCGAATTTTGTATTGAAAGGAAAGGTTGATCTACCGATATATTTCAAACAAACTCGACAACCATTAGTCGCAACAAGTACAGGTAATATATATAGTGATCGAAATGAATCATGATTACAAGACAGAATACAGCACACCAAGATGAAATCCAATTTAGCTTTTGGAGCCACTTAATAGAATACAAAGATGAAGAATTTTAATGACCAAATGAAAACATAGTGATGAAACTCAGTAGCAAGATCTTTCAGCATTCGCACCCAGTTGACGTTTGTTGTCGCCCTCCACCCCCAACATCAATGGTGTCAGGAAGGTATCTGCCATCACCAACAAGCAACAACAAAACAATCAGTTTGCATTTCATGACATTTATATTTGGTTTCTGACAAGAATGCGGAGGATTTTTTACACTAACATTTCTTCTTCAGGTTCATTCTTAAGCGCATTTTTGGCTATACACTGAAATGCAGCATCCACATTGAAACCTTCTTTTGCAGAAGTCTCAAAGTAGGGTATGTTTCCCTTAGCAGCACACCATGCCTTTGCTTTCTTCTCAGAAACCTAAAGTTGATAAAATGATGTCAATGGGGAATCTTTTACACAACAGATCAACATGAGAGTAGTATATTTCCCCCTCAACATTTCCGAGAGTGCACATTTTATGAAATATTTTCAAATGCAAGGAAAATAAACGTCGTGAAAAGGGAAAAATCATCCTACCACTCGACTATTGCCTCCATCAACATCTATCTTGTTCCCCAGCACAACAAATGGGAAGTTTTCAGGGTCAGATGGATTTGCCTGCAGATTAGTACACAATATATGATCTTCAGTATTTTTTTACAAACTATCAAAAGATCTGTCTAGTCAATTAGCAAATGGTTACCTGAATCAGAAACTCCTCTCTCCAATTGTTAAGATTGTCAAATGACTTCATGACGTTCACATCATACACAAGAACACAGCAATCTGCGCCACGATAGAAAGCCACTCCAAGACTTTGAAACCTCTCTTGTCCTGCAGTATCCCATATCTGCACATACAGATATCAAGGCAGAGAACAAAGTTTAAACAGCCAGACATTTCAACTCAAGATGGAAAATAATATGTAAACTCGAATGATAAGCCTTCACACTTCTGTATCTGTGGCTCAAAAACTACATAAAGTCATGTCATGACTGACATACAGGAGGGCTTGAAGGTACATATCATGACCTCATGTCTTAAAACTTATTTTTGTTAATTCACCAGAATTAAGATAAAGAAATATTAACTATCATATGAGGTCAAAAGACCCTTATGGTTTTTTGTAAACTCCCTTTCAAATTAACTTTCTGATATTTGTTTCCTACCTCCTACCATCAGTAGGACAACAACACAACAAAGAGTTCAGAACCAGAACTTGGAATCATGAATTCATTTGAGGACACATCAGCAGAACACTTGGTCTGGGATATCCAAAAGCACAGTTATAGCCAACATACTATAGGATTTGCTTATTTCTACGGTGTCCATCAAGCATCTGAATACAGGATGCAACCTAATAAATTATTCTCAGTCTCCTAATACATCAAACATCCTCTTCCTGGAGTCTTCTCCTCATCCTTTCTGAATACAGGCTTTGACCTACTATAATTAATTGAAATTGCAATTACCCATGAAACCGAAATAGTTCTTGTGAAGCACATCCACCTAGAGGCAATGCCCTTCAATCTCTAATATTTTAAAATTATAAATCCTCAACAAATTAGTTTGAAACAATTAATAATAGCTACGAATTAACCACAATTAACTTTAACTTAATAACAAAATTATGGAAATACCATATAATTTGATTAATTAAAATTAATGATCTAACAGAAAATAAATAAATAAATAAATAAAAGACAACATATCATTATACAAACAGATCAAATTAATTAAATAAATAAAAAAGAAATTGTGTTTGGGACCTGCAACGTGAACATTCTATCCTCATACTGAACTTCTTTGGTTAAAAAGTCAGCTCCTATTGTTGCCTTGTATTGATTACTGAACTTTCGATTCACATACCTAAAATCCATACCAAAAAACAAAACTGTTTACAAAAAAAAAGGAATTTCTTTTTTTAAAAAAAAGATCTATGTTCAGGAGAGTAATTACTGATTCATCAGCGATGTCTTGCCTACCCTGCATAATTTATCAAAACAACAATCGCATTAACCAAATTGAAATCTTAAAATTGAGAATGAGAGAGAAAAGTTATAAATTGTACCCGCTGTCACCGAGAATTATAACCTTCAAGAGCATGCGTCTGCGAGAAGCCATGGATTCCAGGAATCTGACAAGCCCCAATTCTGTGTTCTTTTTCTATTTTTTCTTCGAGGAGTTTTAGAAAGAGAAGTGTTATAAATTAATTAAATTATTTTTTGTTTCTAAAGAAAGTCAATAACAGAGGTAGATATGGCTTTGGCCACTCACTTACGATGCCGACTCCTTGAATTTACTGTTTTCCAGGAATGCCCATGTTTCTTGCTTTCATTTACAATGACACCCTTTGTTTCTCATTTCCTAAATAAATTTAATAAAGAAAATTCATTTAAATCTCTTTAAGTTCATTTAAATCTACATTTTCTTATGTCATTTGAGCTTACAAATATTTATGTGCATATACCTATAAATAGGTGTATTCTTGAGAAAAGAACATGTATAGGTAATTACAAAGTTATATGAAATAAAAGTGTTTTATCTTCATTCTCTCAATCATTATTCCTCTTCTTTATTCTATTAAATCTGTCTTTTGAATATATTGTATGCTTCTAAATATATAGTTTTATAAAGTGTTATCAAAACTAATTGCTCCTCGTTTTTTTTTTTTTATCTTGAAGCATATATATATACCCTATACTTATTTTAATACAAATTCCAGTAAGATTTCTTTAAATCTTATTCATCATTATATTTACTATTGTTTAAAATATGTATTTATGCTTGTGCAGATCATTAGTATGATTTATGTTTATTGGAAGGTTTTATTTCGTTGGACTTGTCTTTTTTATTCATATAAAAAATTATATTGTGTGTTTATAAATCTGGTATATAGATTGAAAATCTTTGACCTGTGGGCGAGTGGTCCAAAGTAAAGTGAAATACCTTTAATGGTTGAGTTATAACAACGCCACGTATCATTTTTATTTGATCTAACTAAGTTTTCTTATCATTGTATTTTTTATGAATTTATTTACATTGTTATTTTCTATATTTATCATGGATTCTTGATGCCAAAATACATCTGGATGTTATGGGTTTTAGAGATATCATTATAAATTGTAATAAAGCAACTAGTGAAAATAACTCAAAGACCATGATCTTTTTACATCATCATCTTCATCAGAAGTTGAAAATAGAATATCTCACAATTAAAGATCTCCTTATTCTTTGACAAAATTTGAAAGATATGATTTGATACATTTATGATTTACAGGATTTAAATCAGTAAGGGAACACAATTATGAAATGTTTAATATCAGTTCTAAATTGAAATTATATGGAGACAAAGTCATTGATGAAGATATGTTAGAAAAATCATTTTTTGCTTTTCATGCCTCGAATGTGCTCTTGGAGCAACAATATAGAGAGCAAGATTTTAAAAAATATTCTATATTGATTTCATATCTACTGATGACTAAACAAAATAATAAACTTTTAATGAAAAATAATGAATCACAACCGACCGGTTCAACTCCATTTCCCAAAGTGAATATTACAAAATATGATAATAATAGTTATGGTTATGATCATGGTCGTGGTAGAGGTCATAGACAAAGACAATTTAGTTACAATAACTATAATGGTTGTGATTCGTCAAATTCTAACAAATTTTCATAAAATAAGGAGTAAAAAGAAAGAGAAAACAACATATAGAACAAGGATACCAAGAAAGTACAAAATATTTGATATCACTGTGAAATGAAATGAAAGGACATTTGTCTCATATTTATCGTACGACCAAACATCTTGTTGATTTATATCAGTTTTTATTGAAAGGAAATGAGAAAAATATAAAACTAATTTTTTTCTCACTCGTATAAAAAAATATGGATTTGCAATACAAGCCTAATATTGGTGGTGAAGATATATGTGGTGGATCAACCCAGAAACACCATCAAGGACTAATTACATGTTCTAAATGGTCAAATAACTGGTCTAAGACAAAGACATTGATAGAGGCATTGAATGCATTGATTTTCAAGGTTTTAACCAAATCAGAATTGCAAGGTTCATTGGAGTATCAAGAGGAGATCCTAGTATATCTTATCCATGTGCAAGAGGAGTCCAATACAACCTTATTTGGCTCATGAAGTGAGGATAGCAAAGGAAACAAAACCTACTACAAATTGGAAATAACATAGGTGACTACATTTTCTTTTTGTTTATAGGATTAAGGGGTTGCATGGAAGGCTATAAATTAGCCTTGAATTAGCTCTATAATATTTTAGTTCTTTCTCTTCTTCTTATATTAGAACATGAATTTATTATTAGAGACTTTATTTTATTTTGTTAGCTGTAGTTCAAGACTTATTTGAGCTTAATTCATACTTTGTTTCCAGTTAAGATCTAAGGCTTGTTTGGATTAAGTTATGGGCTTTTCAGTTTAGAGTTTTGGATCAGTTTTGAATGGATCTCATATAAGTCCACATTAATGGTCCATTAGGGTTAATTTTTAAAGAACTATTTAAACTCATGTAATCAAAATTTCAACAGTTTTTTAATGATAATTACATCTGAATTTTTCAGTTTAATATGTGAAAGTGATTCTTACATTCTTCAATTCTTCAACAAACTGAATCTGACTTATGGAAGATTAACTTGCTTCATGACGTCATTCTACTCATTCTAAATAGAGTTAATGCCTTAGAACAGATTTTCATTGTGTTACACTCCTATCAGACCTATTACAACTTTAGTTAATTGCAAGATCATTATTCTTGAGGACTAAGTTTCCTATCTTTATTTGAGGACACATTATAATACATGAAGTAATACTCATATGTATTAGGCTAACATCATGTCATAAATTCATTTAATGACAATTGGTTTTTGGTTATGAGCCAAACATTTTCCATCTAAGAATATTTGGTTGTGTAGTATATATTTCAATCTATCAACCACAACGTATAAAGATTACTTCTAAGAGGAGGTTGGGATTATATAATGGGTTTGAGTCCCCATCAATAATTAAATACCTTGAACATTTAGCATGTGATTCATTTATGACATGTTTTGTCGACCATTATTTTGATGAGATTATGTTCCCATCATTAGGGAAGAAATTAAACAATTAGATAAAGATATTACATATAATGCATTATAATTATCAAATTTTAATCCTCGTATAAAACAATATGAATAAGAAGTTCAACATATACTTTGTTTGCAAGACATAGCAAATCAACTACCAAAAACATTCATTAATTCATGAAGTAACCAAATCTCATATACCAGTTATAGATGCTCCAACTAGGATTGAAGTCCTATTAGGATAATCTGCTAAAATTATAGCAAATGAGTTTAAGGCACACTAGAAATATGGTAGACCAATCGGTTCAAGAGACAAAAATCCTTGAAAAAAAGAGCAAATAATCAAGTTAACATTACTGAGGAAGAAAATATTTATGATGATATAGATATAATTAATCATAAAATCCCAGAAGAGGTTCAAGGACCTAAAAAAAAAGAAGATCTCAATAAATTATGTCTTTACGAGAAAATGATGGAACTGAAAAAAGATAGTTGTCGACAATATATCACTTGAAATCATTAATGAAAATGAGGATCGTAATCCCAAATCCATTGAATAATACAAACAAAGAAATGGTTGATCAAAATGGAAAAAAGCAATCTAGACTACATTAAATTTACTTACAAAACATAAAGTTTTTTGACCTATACTCTAAACACTTCAAGGTGTAAAACCAAATAGATACAAATAAGTATTTATGTGAAAATAAAATGGGAAAAATGAAATTGTAAGATATAATTTTATTTTCTTTCTATTATAAACTTATTGTCACAAAAATATACGTATTCAAAATAAACGACTGTGCCAAGTCGAATAACAGGGCCAACACATCAGGCCCAGGGCTTTCAATGGCACATTGCTTATTCTTTTATGGCCCAAATCCTCCCACCCGAAAGTCCAGCACACCACACAACACCAAATTTCCAGAGATGAAACTCCCGGTCCAAAACACTTCTGACAATGAATGGATCCCAATTACAGAGACGACCAGTCGTTCGATTTTTCCATCTGATATTTCCCTCTCTTTCATTCTCCAAAATTTCCAAGCACCTTAATTGGCCGCCGGCCAACCCTCCGATACCTTGATATTTCAAATAAATCCTGCCAACCACAGAATCTACTTCCCTTCACCTTTCAAAACCGATTCATTTCCACAAACCAAATGCATTGCACAACCACACTTTAAATTTCACCTTCCATTAATATCTCAGCTAGCTTTCTATGGTGTTAAATCGTCATCACAGTCGTTCTACGGCCTGGAGATCAGGTTATTATTATGCCATGCGCTTGCACCGGTATTTGCTTTTCAAGATTAGGTTTCCTCTTTCAATTTTCTCATCTTCTGTTCCTCTGCATTTCTCTCGGCTTCAAATGATCTGCACTGTCGTTCGTCTTCAACCATGAATCAGCTATGGTAATGGTTAATTAACTTTGCTGTTGAGGTTCATATTTGTCCCTTTGCCCATTTCTCTCCTCTCTCTTGTACAGGAAGATGTCCCGGCCGTGTTTTTTATTTATTTATATATATATTTTTGTATAATATTATTAATAATATTTTTTCAAAATATAAAAGAGACAAATATAAAAGTAAGATTGAAAATACTAAAATATATTTAATCTTAAAATAATTTTTTTAACTGTTTCTAAATAAATCTATCCTGATGGATGCTGGTTAATTATTGCCACGTCATAATTGATTTTGTTGGACAACCTTGTTGACCCGTCCAGATTTTCAGTTGAGCTTCATTTTGCCGACCAGGTACATAATTAAGAAAATAGCCCTAGCAACATCATGTGGACGTTGATCCATGGGATCAGACAAAACATTTTCCGACATGCAATACCGGGAAAATATCAAACCTAAAGCTAGCTTAAAAGGAAGACAAGAATCTCCTAAAGCCTAAAGCCTAAAGCCGTAGTGCTAGAGGCATTATGATTGCAGAGCAAGTGCAGGTCAATGAAGGGTATCCTATGTTTCTTTCTTTTTCTTCGGGTGTACTTTTGAGATTGCTATTTAAAAGTGTTTTTTTATAAAAAAATTATTTATTATTTATTATTTATTTTTATTTTTAAATTTAAATTAATAAAATATGATATTTTTAGATTATTTTGATGTGCTTATTCATGAAATATCTCATTTAAAAGTGTAAGTTATTAGATGAGGCCTCAAAATATGATTTATATTATCCTCTAATACATCCCCTCAAGTAAAAGTCTTTTACGCTTGAAACTTGCACAGACTCACACTGTCTTGTGCTTGGTTTTTCATCAAATAAAATGAGAGTGGTGAGATTCGAATTAGTGACCGCTGGGTCAAGAAGGCTCTGATACCACGTTAATGAACCGTCTCACCTAAAAGTTTAAGCTATTAGGTGAGACCCCAAAATATGATTTATATTATTCTCTTACAGTGTTGATGTTAAAAATAATTTTTTAAAAAATAAAAAAATATAATTTTAATGCATTTTTGAAAAAAAAAAACACTTTAAAAAACAACTGCAACAACACTATCAAACAAACACTTCTTCTTTTATTCTATGAAGTTTATCAAAAGTTTTATGCGACAGGGTTTAAGTTAATATCCGGAACTCTTAAATCCTATTTTGACATCTCTAAATTCCGAACAATCCTTTAAACACCCATCATTCGATGCTAATTAACAAGAAATCTCTGTTTTTTTCCATCTATCCGCGATCTGGAATGAGGGTATTCATTTTGTTTTTCAAACATGCAAGTGGCAGGCGGATGAACAAAATTCCCCCCACCTTTTGCCCAATGGAGTGGAGTAATGCCTTGGTTCTAAATCATATGTGCTTGGTGCTCATCCCTCGAGATATATTACCCCACTCCGCAAGCTTTGAAATGATTTCTTTATCACTGTATTGCATCTCACTTTTGATTTCTGTTTCAAGGAACTCCTTGGTTAAGTTTGTAAGCTATATTTATAGAGACGCATACGTACAAATATCTCTATAAGTGGAAGTGATAGCTAGGAATCTATACAAAGTTTGTGATATATAGTGGTTTTTAAGTTCAAATTAGATGTATAAAATATATTTTCGGAGAATGAAGTTTCCTCCCATTAAAAAAGTTTGTGATATATATCATTTTTTAATTTCAAATTATGGTGTGTATCTCTTGTAAAAATCCGGGATATTCGGGGATTTTATCGTTCACCTAGATCTATAAAATATGTTTTCGAAAGATAGAGTTTCCTCCCATTAAAAAAAAGAAAGATAGGGATCCTTATAAAGTGTAATGGTAAATATCATTCATTCCAAGTAGGTAGAAAAGAAATATATAAGCAGGAGAATCATCTTCTTTTAAGAAAACCATGCACAATACAATAAAGAAAGCAGTCTCTAAAACAAAAGGGAATTGGGCAATAGATCAATAACGAATATAATATATCAAAAGCCCACAAATACAGTGATACTTCCTACAGGAAGCCTAACAAAATGCCAAGGGTTTATATAGCTTGAAGCATTAAACATGGTTTTTCAACCATGTTTCAACTCAAGCCCCCCGCTAGCCGATGCAAAAAGAAATAAAGAAGAATACGAAAAACAGTGACATATATTTCCTTAATAATGCTGTCTTTCTTCGTGGCTGCAGCCCCTGCAAGAAAAAACACACACTATATATTAATTGTGAGAGACCACATTAAATTAAAGACAATCAATCAGTTCTATGTTTCATACCCTGAAATGGGGAAACTATATCTAGTATGAAGTTGTGTTGCTGAGGTCTCTTGGGGCGTTGCACTTGAAGCACTCCATTCTGCTAGCAAAGTTATGCTCGTTGCATCCCCACCTGTCCCGTGAATTACATCCAAATAATTAAAACATTAACAATATAGTTTTTATTACTTTATAAATAGGTTTAGCTTGCATTTTATTTTATGCACGGCTACCGCTAGAGAAAGAGTGGGATAGATTCTTTATAATTAATAAAGCATCTCCTTTTTTTAGAAAAAAAGAAGAGGGAGGCAGTCAAAAGAATGAGGAGTTGAATATGTATTACGAAGAGCTTGTAAGATGTAAAGTAATTAATGACTGTATTAATGCATAAAGCTTGTCTCAATCATGTTGATGTCTTCTTTTAACAGATTAAAGTTGAATTAGCCACATATATTTATGTTTCTTTTGCTTTTTCTCAAGGAAAAATGCTACGAGCTAGCGTGATCAGTTTAATTATAATGTTATATAATTTATCATACGCATGAGGTTAATTATTACCAAAATGAAAAGAAAAACAATTATATGCACGAAGAGAGAAAATGTGGTACCTGGTGCAAATCCAATCCCCGGATTTCCATCCAGATCGATTGCCACTTCCAGTGCTGCCACCAAACCCTCTAGAGCGAGGGAAGTCAGAAATATCGAAGCCCCCCCCAGCCGAATCCATTTCTTTGTACACTCCGCATTTGAAGCAACTCGAGCGGCTAGCAAAGTTGTGGGCCCCACAGTTCCCGGCGGTGCAGTACCAGTCACCGGGGCGAACATCCGAGCCGGTGAACCCAAATGCTGACCCGCCCCGCCCACCGAAAGCTCCAAAATCACCTCCGGACCGGGGGTCCCCGCAGCGTTGGCACGAGTCACGCCTCTGAAAGTTGAGGTGCTGGCATGACCTGCAGTTCCAGTCTCCTGGCCTGCTCATATTTGCTGCATGCATTAAGTAAAAGGCGCAAGAAATGTTATTTCAGACAGTGGCAATGTTAATGATTATATTACAGCTATAAAGAAGAAAAACCCATTGCATTAAAAAAATCAAGGAAATGGTGATGAGAGTTACAAACCTTTGAAATGATTTGAGAAGAACAGCAAAAGGGGTCTCAGAAATCTCTCAGGCCTGAAGATCAAAGGCAAATGTTGATTGAAGAATGTGTGGCGTGGGGGTGATTTTATACATGCTTAGACCTCGAAAAAGGGGAATAAATAGAGGAGTGTGTTACTGTTGGCGTACTTTTTCGTGTTGCAAAAACTTAGATGAATGGAAAACAACAAAAATCTAAAGTAGGAAAAGAGATAAAGGGAAAATTCCAGCCACGATTCCGAAGACTGGATTGGATCTCTTTTTTTTTTTTTTTTTTGTAACCTGGAACATGCAATTTGGCCAGCTATTGCTTTCTTTACGTAAAATTTGAGAAGCACATGCACAAATAGACACACTCGTCATTTGTTGCCCGTACACCATTAATTCGCTTTTTTTTTTTTCCATTGCCCGCATCAACTTCATACTATCGAGTAAATAATAGCACTAGAGAAACAGAAAGACCACAGGGGCTAAGAAAAGACGTAGCAAAACCACTTGATGCTAATGTAAAATCTTATCTTGTTCAAGGCCGGAGGTCGAGGAGATTGATGAGATGAAAGCCGTGAGAATGCAATAATTTTAAGAAAAAAAATCTATGAATAACAATAGTCAATCTATTTCAAAACAAACCAACACAAACTATAGAATGAAGATATGGGATTCTAATAAAAACGTTTTAAAATAGGGTTCTCAACTGTAGCCATAAAGCTAGATGGATAATTTTTAAAGTGATTTAGTCTTCGAAATGATCCAAAACCAAAATCGTAGGATAGATTATAGTGGTATAAAGCCACCGTTTTGTATTTCTAGCAAAGCAATAAGATAGAACATTATTTGAAAAGCAAAACTGCTGAGGATTCTCCAGAATCTCCTTCTCATTCTTAACTATTATGATTGACCTTTACTTATAGGAATGTAATATATTGTATTTATGCTGTGATTCATTTCTTCTGCGTTGCACAACTATACCTATACACATTTTCTATAGAAATGAAAATTGTGTCTCCACCTAAAGTGTGGTGGTTTTTATAACAATATCATGGTATCAAGAGTCTTCTAGGTTAGATTCCAAAAAAATTCTTCCCTTCTTCCTCATAACCGAGCCTCTCTCCTTCAATACTGTGGTCCATAGATCACCATTGAGCTCTCAATTATAAATTGTCTGATTTAGAAACCATCTCGTGCCTCTTTTTGAATGCCAAGGTTGTCTGAGTTTCGTTAATGGTTCTCTTCAAAATTCATCTAAAACTTTGCCCATCACCACACACAACACTTCTACTCCCAACCCCCAATTCCTAGAAAATTAATGGATTTTGAGTTTGCTATTGCCATCCTCACAAAAGAAGCCATTGTTGGTCATATAACCTATCAAGAGGTCTGGGTTGCAAATGAACATGCGTTATTGAATTTTCCCGTTCATTTAAAGGCCTTTGTGATAAGTTAATGACCATTCGATGACCAATTGATAAAGTCGACAAATCTCATCGATTTCTCTGTTCTCTTAGTATTGAGCTTGGTTGTTTCTCCTCCATGCAGATGACTCTTACATCCCTGCCATCATTCCATGATTTGGTCCCTCCAACTGAAAGTTTTGATTTATTCTAAAATTCATTTAAAATTCACACTCTCTCTTCTACAACCTTTATTGTTAAGGAACCATCTCACCTAAAAGCTCAAGCTTATAGGTGAGGCCACAGAATATGTTATATTATTCTCTAACACACACCCTCAAGTGAAAGCTCTTTGGGCTTGAAACTTGCACACAAGGTCATACTAACTTGTGTTTGATTTTTATCAAATAGAATAGGGATGGTGAGATTCGAACTCATGACCGCTGGGTCAATAAGATTCTGATACTATGTTAATGAATCATCTCACCTAAAAGCTCAAGCTTATAGGTGAGGCCCCAGAATATGTTATATTATTCTCTAACATTTATGACCACTCAAACTCCTAATCATGGTGGGCAATTTCACTCCAAAGTTATTATTGCTCTAAGGGTGATTTAAATGACATCATAAGTGAATCTTATTTAGAAACTTTAGTGGTCATTTCTCTAAAATTAATCGATCATGCCATTCATACAAACCCTATTTCTAAATTCATAAAACAAAAAGACACACCATTGATCAATTTTGGAACCAATATGATTGTGTAGAGCTATTAGTATAACTTGTTCAAGCCTTTCATAGTGGTCATTCTCTCTTTTACAACCCTTTTAGCTTGGTTAATACATGGGTGCCTTCGTTCATATGACATCAAACTCAATTGCACTCGACCTTTGAGCGATATGATGGTAAGGACAAATTCATTATAGGAAATGAGAGTTACCTACCCATTACCTATACAAGTACATCTCAACCTTCTTCAAATTCGAAGTTGATTCATGTCTTATTGGTACCTCAACTCATTAAAAGTATGTTATCTATTAGTAAATTGACTTCTCACTTTCCTCTTCGGGAATCTTATTTTATAATTCAGAACAAGATCACAAGAAAGGTGGTGGCAACCAGAAGATATGAAGATGGTTATATACTATAGTAAGGAAATAATTCTTAGCTTATTTTTTGTCCTAAATAAATTTATTCTTGTAGCATCATATGACCTATGATATGTGAGTATTGATCATGTTAATCACTTTATTAATTTTTTATTGCATAGGAAAGGATATTTATCTCTTATTTATATTTAGCCTAATCTCGCTATTTATGCTATGTGTTGATTCACTAAAAGTTATAAGCTTTTGTTTTCTACTAATAATACTCGATCCACCTCTATTTTAGGCTTTCTTCATGATGACATTTGCCCCCCCCCCCCCAATAAAAAAATAGGCTTTATTTTTTGCTTTACATGACTTTATCCGATAAGATTTAATATGATTTTATTGATATTTTTCTTTAGTATCAGTCTTTTATTTATAATCAATATTCTTGCGAGAATATTTTTTTAGGGTGAATAATGATAGTTGTGTGTCAAGCATGAACTATTATAGTTGTGGGGCGAGCGCGGATAAAAGCAATTAAAGTTGAGAGCAAATATTTATGATTGTTGTGGATTAAGTGTGAATGATGATGACTTAGGGTTAAGGATGAATGTTGTAGGAAGTTGGTTAAGGGCAAATGGTGAGAGAGAAAGAGATAGATGTATAATTACAAGAGTATAATGATGATTTATTAATATACAAGAATAAATATGAATATTTGATGATATGTAAGATGTTCATTAGCTTACACTACAAGATGTTTTAGCAATTTTTATTATTGATATACAAGAGAATTTTTATCTTGTAATCTATAGATAAGTGGACGTTAATTGTTAATTGAGTATATAAAAAGTTGATATAAGAGGTATACGGAGGCTTCAACTAGTTTTAGTGCCCGTTTGGCATTGCGATCCTACAGGTTTTTTTGCCGAAATTTGAAATTTTTTTCATTTTAAATGAATATGTTTTGGTGTTTTTAGATCATTTTGATGTGCTGATTTCAAAAATGATTTTTAAAAAATAAAAAAACATTATTTTGATGTATTTCGACACAATAAACACTTTGAAAAGCTATCGCAATCGTACTCCCAAACAGGCCCTTAGTTTTGAAGAATATTATTGTGAGATGCATGCCTAGGAGTTCTCTGGTCATGATCACTGTATTTTCTTTTTCCAATGAATTCTTAGGAGAAAGTTGCGCGTATGCCTAGCAAAAGTGAGGGACTAGTAATCAGTCAAACTGAACCAAGTTGAGCTTAGATGGTCACATTAGACCAACAATTCTGGATCCCACGTAAAGAAAACAGAAGATATTGTCAGCCTATAAGCACAACAACCCTAATCCAAAATCTAGCTAAATAATTAAGTGAAGCACGAACCCTAGAAAGCCCCCTTTGACCATGGCATCGTGGACCCTCAAACCACTAGCATGTTTTCAAAGTATGTATTCGCAGTTAACATGGCCTGTAGGGAAATCTCTCGAACTACCATGAAAACCAAAAAAGAATCCATATATATATATATATTGCTAGAAAATAATATAAAATATATTCTGAAGTTTTACTTTACAGCTTAAATTTTTAGGTAAAATGATTCTTTAACATGATATAAGAACCTTGTTAACCCAGCGGTCACGAATTTGAGTCCCATCATCCCCTTTCTATTTGATAAAAATCAAACACAAAATAATAAAATGTGTGTACAAGTTTCAAGTCTAAAAAAATTTCACTTGAGGATGTGTGGTATATAAAATATATTCTAGGAGATGAATTTCTTTATCGGTTATAATTATAATTAGAATATCTTGGTAGACATGTAATAAGTACTCTTGGTATTATAAACTTCAGGAAGGCCCACTTCTTATCTCAATTATTTCCATGATGAGTCATGTCTCTATCAATATTACTTTGAGAATCAGCAATTTTTTTGGGCGAGGCGAATGGCTTGGTAAATTGTTGTTGCTTTACGAAGTTGAATATTCCCCTTTTTTTCACACCTCATGCTTTCTTTGAATAACCCGGCAGTCTCGATCTATATATTCTCTGGTTTTCTATTATATTCTCTCATTAATTAATCCATAATCAAACCTATATTCTGTAATGTTTTTACAAATATGTTTCTGAAATTCTCATTGCAATTTACATTTATAGGGCGGTGGTGTACATGTAGAGGGATATTTTGTAAACACAGACGTAAAATACTTCCATTTTCGGGAAAAGAAAAAATAAGAAAAAGAGAAAGGCGACTGGAGAGTTTCAATAAAGATAGGCCGGGAATAACAAGTTATCGAGGAGAGGTTTCATTTTGACCACCTTTTGCTTTTCTTTTCTTCTTTTCTGCGTCTGCTATTCCAATTAAAACCACCTTTAATCTCTTTATTACTCTCTCAAAAACAACATACAAAGGGCGTACACCATATCAAAATGCTGAAGATATCTGTCATCCATTCTCTTGGAGAAGAGTAAAGGGGAGATCATGAAGAGGGGTAAACTATAAAGAAGAGCCAGCAAGAGCAAAGGTGCTGATTCGATTCTCTACCTCGGGACTCTCACCCATGCATGGCCACGACCAACTCTTTCCTTTCCTTCATATTATTATTATTATTATTATTATTATTATTATTATTATTATTATTATTATTATTATTATTATTATTATTATTATGCCTTTCCTTTTTTGTCACTAGCTCGCTAAGCTCTCCCCCCTTTCTTTTTCTTTCCTTTGTGTAGTTGTGTACGCGTGTGTTTTGATAAGAAAGGAAAAGAATATACTACTTTACTTTAATTGGTTTTTCTTCTCTTTTATTTGATTTTATTTTAGTTATCAAATTTATGTTCTTTTTTAGACATGTAATCAGCAAGATCGCGGAGATAACAAGTTCTTGGAATATATATATATATATATATATATATATATATATATATATTTAAACCAAACAATTTTCGATACTTGCTTGTGCTATTTAAAGCTAAATTCTACCTATATTTTCCGATGTTCCTTTAGATCCACTTATCGGTTGATGTAGCAAATGTAGCATAGACGTAGTGTTCTTGCTTTATCTTTCAAGTAATTGGTTGAATATAATTTTACACTTTAGTTTCATCAAGTTTTATTTTTATTTATCTGTTTTTCTATAGAAAGAAAGTAATTATGTGATTTTTTATATAGAGAAGAAAGAGGAAACACTATATATACAATACTAACTTATAAAATCATGAACCTAATAGTTATATAAATCGCTATACAAGAAATCACAAAATCTTAACTCTTCATCTCAAATGGAAGCATAAATGTTTTACATGTCTAATTTATTTAAAAACTTTAACGACACTTGATTTAAAACTACTCTGGTTATACTATAGATCAGTTCATCATCAAATTTGATCATAAGCAACTCCATAATTTTTTTATTAAACTTCTTTTTAATAAATAATCTATGTGTCCCCACATGCTTTATACATATATTTTGTTTTATTATCACAGTATAGTGAAATGGATTGTCTAGATGGATAACCTAAATCTTATAATAAAAGTCTTAATCACAATGCTTCATAATATCCAAAAGTTATACCTTTTCATTCAAATTTTGTACTTTGAGAGAGCATTAACATCATGTTTCTTTCTTGATGCATCCTAGTCAAAGATCTAGACTTTTTTGAATAATTCACCATACAAAAATGCATTCTTCAAATTGACTTATTATAATGAAAATTTTAAGCTTGTAACTAAGGATAATAAGACTCAATTTATGTTAATTTCACCTGCAGGTACAAATGTCTTAGTGTAATCGATCCTATAAATTTAAGAGTTACCTTGTTCTACCATTCTCACTTCAAATCATTAAATTATGCCATTAGGCTTCTACTTTAGTGTGTAAATCCAATGACATCTAATTGGTTTTTTTTCTTGTTTGAGAATGAATGTATTTTTACATTCCAATTTTTTATAAGGATCTTATCTTTCATTCATAGTTATTTCCACTTGGATTAACTAAGACATTCTATACAGTATTAGGAATGAATATAATAGATAATTGAATTAAAAATAAAATATTTAATCATAAAAAATAATGGCTAGACACATAATTGCTTATAGGATATTTGACCTTACTAAAATGTTTAGGTTTATTTATGAGTTTAGAAATCCCTTTGGTGTGACAATGCAATGATTTTCTAATTGATTCAAATACCAAGTCAAAGACATCTTCAATAAATAATTAGTTTGGTATGTAAATTATAAAGGACGCTAACTTGAACAAAGCATTTGTTGGAGTCATATCTTTAGTGTTTGGGTGTTGATCACCACTTCAGTCCAAAATTATATCACTCAAATCCAATTAACTTTTTTTTTTAATCTAATCCTTCTTACTTGTGAATCGTTACTCTTAGAATCCAAGTTTATGTCCAAAATATCATAATTAGAACAAATATTTTGATAAATAGTTCCATGTGCTTCCAAATATCATTGAAGTTTAAAACTATGATATTTTTTCATATTATAACCATAGAAAACCTAAACTTGTGCCTTGTACTAAGATTCAACTATTATATGAAACTTTTAAAGCAACATGTTCACTTCACTTTTGGATTTTACCAAGCTTGTCAAGACATCCTAGTATAATTAACAAAGTGGTAACATTAAATTTCATCAATAAAAGTAACAAACTAATATGATCCACCTCAAGTAGTGACTTTGATTGGACCTCAAATAACATAATGTATAATTATAAATAGATATGGGCTTTTAATCAAACTCTCTAGAAATAAATTAGGATAACTTTTTACTAGTTCAAAAACATCATATTCAAAACTAAAAATATCATTTTTTTCAAATAAACTTGGAAATAATTTATTTAAATAACTAAAACAAAGCATATATGGCGATGCCATAACCATTAAACCATATTTTTCTTCCCCCTTAGAATGTTAAAGTTTAATGTAATTTTTTTGACATTGTCTTGCATTTTTAATGAAAACCTTGTTTTCCTTTCTTGTTTTTTAGACATCATGTTCATATATGTTTTATGTTTTATATGAAGCTACTTATGCTTATATGTCATGCTGTAAGAAATTCAAGCAAGACTAAGTATATTTGTTAATCTTTTTTTTATTTTATATATATGGATTTAGAGCTCATTTATCTTTGGTTTCTCATTCTTCAAGTAAGAACATCAAAATAGTATTTTATTCCTATTGCAAACATGGTATTAGATCTAGGTTTTTAAAATCCTTAAACTTCAAGTTTTTTTTAATTATTGTCTAGTATCCTCTTTTAAAAAAAATCTTTAAATATTTTAAAGAAAAAAATTTAATCTTACTATATCTAATAAATTAATAGAAACATATTATGTTTATGTGCAATCTTCTAGAAAAAATAAGAAGATTTGAAAAACTCACAACTTCTTGAACAATAATTTGATGATTTATCCAATTTTGATTAAACGCTTTGATAAGAGTTGTTCGTGGTCCGATTAAGTTGAAATTTTATTGGCAAATTCAACACAAAGTTCTATAATCTAAACAATAGATATTCAATTTGGAGTAACCTAGCATTACCCCTTAAGAATGCTAAGTTGACATTGTATCCATAATAAGATCTAAATTTCTCATAGCTGATTATCTAGATATTGATTATGATGTTCTAAAAAACTCATGTAGATTATAAATAAAACTTATATGATTGAATAATTGGTTAATCTATTAATTCTAACAATATGATCCATTCTTTTAAATTAAGGTGAGCTAAGGTGGTTGGTACGTGGTAAGCTCAAACAAGAAATGTAGATTTTTTTTTCTTTTCTTTGCAGGACTTTCTAACATAAGATAATAAGCCGATTATAATTTCCAATTCATGAAGATACAACATGGATTTGTCTTCGCTAAGGAGCGCAGAACAACGAGAGTGATATTCCTTTTATTCATATTCTAATTTATCCCTGCTGTTTACATATAGTAGCATCCAGAGCGAACGTAAATAGTTTCATGGTGACCCAGTTGCAGATTCAGGTTCAATGGGAGTAGCACAGCACTGATCGCAGCAGGACCCTGGAGCTGGAGTTGTGCAGCACACACAGGGTATACATATCGGTCCAGATAGGAGACCTATCAGCACACACACACGCACAATAAGAAATCATGTGTTTGTAAAGAGAAAAAAATGATAAATTGGAGAGAGCTACGTTTAAGTAATTGATTACCTCGCTGATTCAGACGGCCTGCTTCGGCTGATGGCAACATCGGAGGCAGCACCATAGCGAAGACGAAGAGGGTCACCAAAACAGACTTCAGAGAGTTTCCTGCCATGTTTGCCCTGGTTATTGCTTACAAGATGAGTGATGCAGACGAGTATGCTGTGGTAAGATAATGATCATCTAGGTAAGCATGAGTTTATATAGGCTCGAGCGTCCTGGGCCAAAGCTTGCATGTCAAAAATGGTGGCACTAAAACCGGCACAGTTATTTGAATCATAGTTCTCTGTTTCGGATTGTACCAGTTAAAAAACAAGATAAAATAGTGTTGTTTTTATCTCGGTTTAAATTCCGGTTCATTCTGGATTTTTTGGCCAAATACAGGCCGAGACGTTCCAGTTTCGCTCTGCCAGTTCTATTTCGTCCAAATAGTATTTTTTTAAATGATAAAAAATTTTACAATATCAATCATTTCTCGTAATCCGACGTTAGATTGAGATGAAATTTTACGGGGAGTCTCTTGATATATTTATATATATATTATGTCAAAATTTTAGAGCAATCAGAGAATGTAATGACATTGCGAGATTAATGATGACATTCTCGTAATATTGTACATGTTCATAATCTTGTTCAGAAAAATCATTTTATTGTGTTTTTTTTATATTAAATTGCACAATTCTAAATAATTTTATTTTTGGATTTGAACTAATTTTTTTAATTAATATATTTAATTATATATATACATAAACAGTATAACCCTAAAACAGTGCGTCGAAACACTTCAAAACTGAAACATTTCGTTTCATTTGAAAAAATAAAATACCAACAAAAACAGTATTAACAAATTTGATTGAAATACCAACAACAAGGTTTGTTTCCCACTGGTTTGATTCTAGCTTGTTATTATATTCTATTTTGGCAACTACAACAACTCCAAGAGCTGTGCTAAATAAAAAAGTAAAAATAAATAAATAAATTATTTTGGCCTCTCATTGCTTGTTTCATATGCTTAAAAAGATGTTAAAAAAATCATGTTTGTATTATTCAAAATACAATTTTATGAACTTGGCTGATCAAAATAGTATTTTTTTTTTCTATATTGGGTGACGTGGCGTCTTGTAATTAGCCACCTTGTTGGCTTCATGTTAATGTTGTCAATTAAGCTTGCGTTAATATTTACTTTATAAGTAAATTTCTTGATCACATAAACTCCACAACTTCTTTAGCTTAGTCGACATTATGTTTTAAAAATATTTTAAAAAAGATTTGAGTTTTTTTTTTAAATTTAATTTTTTAAGTGTTTTTAGATTATTGTAGATATGAAAAATAATTTTTTAAAAATTATAAAATATAATATTAATGTATTTTTAAATAAAAAATACTTTTAAAAACAACGACAACCATACTCTCAACCATACACAACTCCAGTATTAATTAACTGGACAAGCCAAGGATCCATTTATATTGTTGGGATGTTCCCATTTTATCATGATAACCTCTCTTGGAGTTTAAGGGATCATAAGAGAGGAATTGTTCTTGAATCGGCAAACAATCAAAATTCTAAGGCATGGATTCATAGATGTACACGCAAGACCACATGATTTTCTTTAGGCTCAGCCGATTATTCTGACGCCCTCCTTGAATTTCCATAAAATTTTAAGAGCTACACGCAAATTAGGGAAGGAAAAACCACAAATTCCTGCAAAAAGAGGCTTAAACAACTTGATGATCTTCCACTGCCCAATCGGAAGCATGTAATCATTGCATGCTCATTTAATCAAAAGTGGGATGGGACTGCATTGAACACTTTAGTGGTAATTTTTCAATAATTAAATCATATTTTGAGTGAGAAGTCAAATATATGATAAAATGATATTCCAAATAATTGCCTTTTAACAACACGTATTTAAATTTAAAAATAATAATATCAATTTCACTAGTAATTATAATAAAAATATTATTTACATTGATTTTAATAACATTATCTCAAATATCTTTTCAGATAAATTAATTACCTATTTTGTATGGATAATTGCAAAACTTTAATTTTTACTTAGGTGTAGTAACAAAAATAGAATATAAAATTATAGTTAAATTAAAATTCGTTAGTATATTTATATTAATTCTTTACAAGATAAAAACAATCTTAAAAATCTCTCTTTTTGTACTTGCTTAATAATAAAGAATAATATTCAAAAGTAAGAACATACATGGATCACTTTCAATTCTTCAAATAAAAAATAACACATGCACATATGAGAATATTAATTATTACATTTCATTCAAAATTATGAATGACGACAATGATGTCATTGATACACCTATCTTAAATTAGACTTCTTGTTTATAGTGGTTGTGTGAGTTGAATCAACCAAATAATATGATATGAGTATATATGTCGGCAACCTTATATAACACAATTATATTTTTTCTTATATTTTCATCTTATTGTATCCTTTTTAGTTACCCAAAATAATTTTATATGAGATATATTAATAAAGACCACTATTACTCATTGTGTTTTCATTACTTTCTCATCATCAAATCTTTGCTTCAAGACTCATCAAAGGTTTTTAAGGGTCTTTCTCTATTATAAACTTGTTGTTATGAGAGATTAGAGGTATTTTAACTAAGTATTTTTTTACTACTTTTCCATTGATTAGAGATTTTTTTTTTCCCGAGTAACTCTTATTTTAAGCTGATCTTTTATGATTTTTTTTAAGTATAATTGATAACTTTACAATTGCTTTTGGGTTAGGGTTATCTATAACAATACCTTTTATATCAAATTAAAAGGATATCAAACGAGGGCCAAAAATCCCTTAAGAAAAAAACCCTTAAAAGTGTAATTTGTATGGAGGTAGTCAACTTAGACGGATCTTTGTACCAAGGAGGTTTCTTCAAGTCAACCAATTAATTTTAGCAAGAACTCAATTAAAGGTTCTAATCTTGTTAAGTGGATAACTAGGTAACATTTCAAGTTTTAAATTATTGGTTAATTTTAGCAACAAACAACCTAATAAGAGATATCTCATAAAGAGTTGATCTAGTTAGTGAGGTTCTCCCATATAAGTTTAATAAAGTTAAATATAAAGGAAAGGATACATGGAATAACATGGAGAAGTTTGCAAATTTTGACAATTGAGAGTCTAATTAAGGAGAAAGTTGAAGACGGGGTAAGATTATAAAAGCTAAAGGCCTAGTTAAACTTTAAGAGGGCTTATATGTTTTAATTAGGGGCTTAAATAAAAGAAAGATAAACTTAGGAAGTCAATTTGGCTAAAATTAGAAGAACTAGTAAGTTTAAGGACTTAATTGAACTTTGGATTGACTTAATTAATGCAACTAGGATTTAATTGAAGAAAAGTCAAATTTCAGAGTCAACTCAAGTCAAAATTAAAGGTTCAAGGACTAAAATGAATGGGCAATGACATTTTAAGGATCTAATTGACTTCATCAAGGATGAAATTGAAAAGGAGTCAAAAGTTTGAAGGTTTAATTAAGGACTAAGTTGAAGAAATATATGATCAAGGATGTTTTCGTAAGGTGATTGGAAAATCAAGTCTAATTGAAGAAGTCCAGGAGTGAAAGATTGCAACGGTTATTGAAATTAGGGTCGATTTGGGGCTCAATCGAAATATTTTGAAAATTCAGGGAGAAATTGAAAACAAAAGCATTAATTTAACCTTATTCCCCTTCTGATAGATTTAATTATAGCATCGGGACTTCATGTCGTCCATACACTATTCACTTTCATCTCTTAAGAACCGAAAAAACTGCCAAAGTGCCGACCTTCTCATCTTTGTTTTGAACCCCTCTCCCTCATCATAATACATCAAACTTCTCCCAATCAATGGACATGATCTCCCTCTACAGATCCAACGGCTTCAAACCTTTTCATTTCCCCCCAAGTTGCGCCCATAACACAGAAGAAATCCATCCTCAAAGGTATTTTATCGCATTAACACCAAAAAGTGTGGTATGAAAGTGTTTTCCTTGTCTGTTATGTGTGCGTGGATGCTTTTTCTCTCTTTCCCAAGTTCTAAGGTATTCATATTTGCTGCTGCAGAAAGAAAAAAAAGAAAAAGAATCACAGCCTTTCTCGGGTCTCAATTCCATGGAATAAAATGTTTTGGTTTCGAAACGTTTCAGTGCATTGCTGTTTTAAGATTATATTATTCATGTGTGTGTGTGTGTGTGTATATATATAATTTAATATATTAATTAAAAATTACATATATCTAAAAGAGAGCGGGGCGGTCGTCCGGTGTTTTCCGGTGTGGCACTGTACCTCCAGACTCATTGTCACTATTCATTGGACATTTCACCCGGTACTTCATGGGTGTATGTCCACCTTTTTTTTTCCGGCTCAAAACAGTGTATTAACGAAAAAACCGCTCCAAAAAGACAAAAAACACCGCCATTTTCAGGGGCTGAACGGTCATTAACTGTTCTCGGCCCGAACCGACCCGGTTCGTCCGGCCGGTTGTTTTATTTTTAAAATATTTAACTGAACAGTGCATTAACTATTTTGCCCCTCGAAAAAGACAAAAACCAGGCCTGGAGGTGAGGGGCATTCCGGTAATTAGCCAATTTTTATTTTTTTTCGCTGGTAGCTGTTGGCGCGTCGACGGACGCGCCGTTCATTTCAACACTCGTGTGTTCTTAGGACGGTGCTTGCGGCGTCATACAGTGTCGTAAAATGCCTAGGCGGTGTCTAGAATGATTTTCAGGCATGTTCTCTTCCGCATGGTGCGGCGCGTGTGGCACTAAGGTGTCCGGAGACGTGTCAATGGTCGTTTGAATTTCCCCCCAGTTTCTCTCTTCTGCCTGCGCCAGATGACGTCAGCTAAGCCGTTTTTTGCCAAATTTCATTTCAGTCCCTGAACATTTTAATTTGTTTTTCTGGCCCTTATGGCTATTATATGGGTTTTAATTTGTTTTAATTTCGTCCTTCAATTGAAATTGATTATATATTGAACTTCCAATTAGGTCCTCCTACTTTTATTTTTGCGGGTTGGGCTGCAGTTATTAATATATTTGGTATCAAAGTTTTCATTGATTTCAATTTCATCCTTCCATGCAAATTTATTATAAATCCTTTATATTTTCAGTATCAAAGTTTGATTTCTTTCAATTTTATCCTTCTATGCAAGTTTTAATTTCAGGTTTGATTTCGGTCCAAATTTTTTAAATTTCAGGTTTTGTTTTAAATTATATAATTTCAATGTTTGGGTTTACTTCAATTTTGCCCTTAAAATTAAATATCTCATTTAAAGTATGTCAAATTAATTATATATTTGTATATTTATGTCAAATTAAAATATATAAAACTAATTATATGTTTTAATATTTATTGAATGTTATCGCCTATAAATATCTAGAGACAAATAAATGACCTAGAATTTTTTGCAGGAAAAAAATTAAAATCTGTATTCTTAAATACATGTAATATAATAATATGATGAATAAATCTTATAAAATAAAAAGAAATTGGCTTCGAATTTTAATTTTGTGCTCTTCTGTTCAGCTTTTTCCTTGAAAAAAATTATGATATTTTGATTTATAATATTTCATATCTAATATTACTGAAGAATAAATACAACTCAAAAAAATAAAAGGTTGGCAAATTCACCTTGATTATCTACAATTAAAAAATATACGAGTCACTTCCCGTTTTGGTTGCACTGTTCTTCTTAAACAGCAAATAAGTAACTACAGCACGCAAAAAAATTAAGTGTAGTTTTTCAAAATAAATTGCAATATTTTTGTTTATAATGTGTCAGATCTAATATTACCGGGGAAAAAAAAACTCATAAAAATAAATTTGACAAATTTACCTACGTTATCTACAATTAAAAAATATATGAACCACTTCCCATTTCGATCACACTATAAGGTATGTGAGACTAATTATATGTTTTAATATTTATTGAATATTATCGCCTAAAAATGTATAAAGAGAGGAAATAAATGACTTGAGATTTTTTTTTTAAATATATCAAAATCAATATTCTTAAATACATTTAATATAGTAATATGATTAATAAATCTTAAACAATAAAAAAAATTGCTTCGAATTAAAATTTTATACTCTTTTGTTTAGATTTATTTTAAAAAAAATTCATTTTTAATATTTTAGATCTAATATTACTGGGGATAAAAGACAACGCAAAAAAAAAAGAAGACAAATTTACCTATGTTATCTACAATTAAAAAACTATACAGGTCACTTTTGTTTCCATTACACTGTTTCTTTTAGACGACAAATAAATCATTATTATATATTTTTATATTTCTTGAATATTATCGTCTAAAAATATATAAAGAGAGAAAAAAAATGACTTGAGATTTTTTGAAGGAAAACAATTAATATCAGTATTCTTAAATACATTTAATACAATAATATGATGAATAAATCTTATAAAATAAAAAAAATTGGATTTGGATTTGGATTTTAATTTTGTGCTTTTTTGTTGAAGTTTATTTCTTAAGATTTTTTTTTTGATTTTTAATATTTTATATCTAATATAACTGGGGAAAAAATATAACTCAAAAAAACCAAAAGGTAGACAAATTTACCTATATTATCTACAATTAGAAAATATACGAGCCACTTTCCATTTCGATTATACTATTCCTTTTAGGCAGGAATTTTTTTTTTAATGACATATTTTATCTATTATAATGTTACTAATTAAATATTTGAACAACCAATTATAGCATGTAAAAAATCAATTAGTTTTCTACATGGAAAAAAATCTAGCGCAATGCGCAGGCAAGTATACTAATTATACCGCGCAAAAATTTCATTTCTAACATATTTTATCTATTGCAATTTTATTAATTAAACAGTAAAATAACTAATTATAACACGCAAAAAAATGTTAGCTTATTTCTGGAAATGTTTTTTTTTTATAATGTGTCAGATCTAATATTACTAGGAAAAAAGGCAACCCATAAAAAAAATTATTACCTAGGTTATTTGCAATTAAAAAATATACGAACCACTTTCTATTTCTATTACACTATCCCTTTTAGGCGGAAAAAAAATATTTATAACATATTTTTTCTATTATAATTTTACTAATTAAATATTAAAATTACTCATTACAGCATATAAAAAATCAATTAATTTTATACATTGAAAAAAAACCCTACACAACGCACGGGCATATGGCTCGTATATACTATAGCATGAGGACTTGTAAGTGAGGTATAGAGGTTTTGCTTGTCTGTTGTGTGTGCGTGGACGCTGTTCTTTTTCTTCTGTATACGTTTGGTCACGTGGGTGTTTTATTTTATGTTTTTTTGTGGGTCAAGCTTGGTCTTGTCTTCGTATAGGTCATGCCCATGGGCCTTGTCTTAGCTTGTAAAATGTGTTTTCTTTAGTGGGCTGGGCTCACCTCTCTTCTTTAATCTGTCGGCTATGCTTAATGGGCTGCGACTGTAATATGTTTTATGGGTTATTTTAAATTTATGTCGTAAGACTTTTGATTTGGCTCCGCTGGTTAAGAAAAATAAAAACTATTTTTTTTTATCATGTTGTTTTAATCTCTTTTTTATTTCCATATTTACAAACAGAAAAGACCAAAAATATTTTATCATTTTATAAAAAAAATTGTTTTAGCATTTTTTTTAAATATTTTATATATATTTTTGGATTTATAATAAGAACTTGTCCAAATTAAAAGGCTCATTGAGCTATTAAGGGAAATGTTTTGCTCGTTATTTTTAATATTTGAGTATATCACCATAACTTTTTAAAACAAAATAATAATGAAAATTTTGTATAAGAATAAAATTGAGTTTGTTGAAATACTTATGAATTAGGCTATTTTGAATTTAATATTCCATAACACTAGAGACAAGAATGAAGTGGTGTTTGGGAGAACGGTTGCGGCAGTTTTTCAAAGTGCTTTTCGTGTCGAAATACATCAAAATGATATTTTTTTATTTTTTTAAAATTATTTTTGACATCAATACATCAAAATGATCTAAAAACACTAAAACATATTTATTTAAAATGAAAAAAAATTGAATTTCAGTAAAACGACGGTTGAAACGCTGCACTAAAAGAGATATCATAGAATAGACAAACCTTTTGAGATGTCTTTAATTGACTGGTTTTAGGATTGAGGTTGAGTTGCATGAATTTAATATAAGTCAATTGGTATACTCATGGACAACTCAAGTTGTGATCTCGGATACAAACCTTCGAGTTGTCAACTCATTTAACAAATAGTAGTGACAAAATCCAACTTGATTTTTAGACTCGATAGATTTTGAGCTTTTGACCACGAGTTAACTCATCATTGCAAACCTGCATTCACGTAATAGATAGCATCCCTCAGCACTCCCCTTCAATCTGATGAATGAATGCTTGAAATGCCAAACTTGTTGAGGAAATGTAGGAACTGTCACTGTTAATCACTGTCGTATTTATACATACTTTTATACTGTATAATATCATACTCTATCAGTCACGAAACAAAGTCTTAGTAAGAATACCAACAAGATGGTTTGCAGAAGAAACTTTGCAACATGAGATAATAAATGATCGTTAGGGAATAAATGATTTATTAAAATTGCCAACGCATGATGATACAACGTGAATCTGTCTCCACTAAGGAATACAGAAGGAGAGTGATATTCCTTTTATTCATATATGTACTAATTTATTATTAATCACATTATCCAAAGCGAACGTAAATAGTTTCATGGAGACCCAGGTGCAGATTCAGTTTCAATGGGAGTAGCACAGCATTCTTTGCAGCAGGACCCTGGAGGTGGAGGTGTGCAGCACACACAGGTTAGACATATCGGCCCAGATTGGAGACCTATCAGCACACACAAATGCACAAGATAAATGAGAAATCATGTGTTTGTAATGAGAAAAAAAAAAATTCGAGAGAGCTACGTCTAAGTAATTAATTACCTCGATGATTCAGACGGCCTGCTTCGGCTGATGGCAACATCGGAGACAGCACCATAGCGAAGACGAAGAGGGTCACCAAAACAGACTTCAGAGAGTTTCCTGCCATTTTTGCCCTGGTTATTGCTTGCAAGATGAATGATTCAGACGAGTATGCGTTGATAAGATAATGATCATCTAGCTACGCATGAGTTTATATAGGCTCGAGCGTCCCGGGCCAAAGCTTGCATGTCAAAAATGGTGGCACTAAAACGGGCAGAGTTATTTGAATAGCAGGTTTGGTTTCCCACTGGTTTGATTCTAGCTTGTTATTATATACTATTTTGGCAACTCCAACAACTCCAAGAGCTGTGCTTATTGCTAATTAAAAAGTATAAATAAATAATTATTTTGGCTTCTCATTGCTTGTTTTATAAAAACAACCATATTTGTATTATTCAAAATACAATTTTATGAATTTGACTTTTCAAACTAGTTTTTTTTTCTTTTCTATATTGGGTGATGTGGCGTTTTGTAATTAGCCACCATGGTGGCTTCATGTTATATCAATTAAGCTTGCGTAGCTGAGTCACCTTCGTGTTGTATACTTTGTATTATAATTTGATTGAATCTATTGTAATTCGTTCAATTTAATAGGACGTATCCACCCCAATTATTATATAAAAAAATAAGATGGTGTTAATTATTACGTTATAAGTAAATTTCTTGATCACATTCAACTCCACAGCTCGTTTAACCGACCAAAATCCCAGTGGTAATTAACTGGACAAGCCAAGGATCCATTTATATTGTTGGGATGTTCCCATTTTATTTTGATAACCTCTCTTGGAGTTTAAGGGATCATAAGAGAGGAATTATTCATAGCTGTACACGCAAGACTACAATTCTCTTTAGTCTCAGCCGCTTATTCTGACGCCATATAGAGCCTACTTGATTTATATAAAAATTTAAGAGCTACACGAAAATTAATGTATGGATAAAATAATTATAAGAGCTACTCTCAATTTTAGTAGTAACGAGCCATAAATTAATTTTTTTTTGTCAGTTTTAACATATATAATTTTTTATTTTTTGATTTAGTTTTATCCCTTAATTTTTTCGTTCTTTTTAAGATAGTTTTTAATTTTTTGTTTATATTTATACACCTCTACTATTTGTTTAGATTTTTTATTTTTATTTTTATTTTTATTTGTATGAAATACAACTTGCGTTAAAAAACATAGTAAGTTTAGTTTTGGAGGTGTAAAATGAGAGTGAAACTCTCGCTTATGCATGTATACGAAGATTATTTTGTATTTATATATTATAAAAAACATGTGCAATATCATTAATAGCCCCAGATTTAACTGTTGATTTTTTTTCTTATAAGAGGGTATTATAGTTATTTTACTATACCCAGAAACATTAAAACACCCCTAGACTCATGGCTAAAATTACTGTTCACCGAGAGGTAAAATAGTAATTTCACCATTACAATCCACAATAATCTGTGTCTAAATGCACAATGAATTTTACTGTACAAAACCCTGATCTCCTTTAGCTTTTTAGTTAATATATATATATATATATATATATATATATAATTTTAATAAAGAACAATTTAAAAAACAATATAAATAATGCTTTTAGACATTACTCATCCAGAATGCAATTGATAAATTTATAATATGTGCACATTTTTTTAAACATAATATCTGTCATGTATAAATGTATAAGTGGGAAGGGACTTGATCTCTTCTTCTGTACCTGGGTTCGATCCTCTCTGTACATGCCTATCATCCTCGCGGTCCCTTACCTGCCCACTAGGCTTGCAAAGTGTTTAGTGAGTTTGAGCATTAGTCGTGGTGCGCTTAAGCTGGTCCGGACACCCCAGATATCAAATAAAATGGGTCATGAGATTAGTTGTGGTGTGCGTAAGCTAACCCGAACACCACGGTTATAAAAAACAATGTATAACTAGGGGAAAAAAGTATAAGCGGGAAAGTACTGTAGCAATCCATAGTATTCTGTGAGGAGAGCTACAGTGCTTTCCCCACACTATTTCAAAAAAAAGTGAATCCAGGATTTATATGATGCTACTTATTCTTATATGTCATGCTCTAAGAAATTGAAGCAAGACTAAGTATATTTGTTAAGATTTTCTGATTCCATATACATGGATTTAAAGTTAATTTTCTGATTAATAGGTTTTTGATTTCCTATATAAATAGTCGCTAAATTAGCTTAGCTAGTATTGTATACATATTTATGGTTACTCATTCTTCAAGTAAGAACATCAAAAAAAGTATTTTATTCCTATTAAAAACATGGTATTACAACTAGGTTTCTGAAATTCTTAAACTTCAAGTTTTTTTAATCATTGTCTAATACCTTTTATTATAAAAAAATCTTTAATTATTTTAAAGGAAAAAAAATTTAATCTTAACATCTTTAATAAATTAAAAGAAACATATTATGCCTATGTGTAATTTTCTAGAAGAAAACTAGGAAGATTTGCAAAACTCACAACTTCTTGAACAATAATTTGAAGATCTGTCCAATTTTGATTCAATGCTTCGAGAAGAGTTGTATGTGGTCTGATTAAGTTAAAATTTTATTGGCACATTCATAACAAAAAGTTTATAATCTAAATAATATATATTCAATGAAAATATATGTACTTAACAGTTACGAGCATGTGGGTTGCGCGTGGTCAACAATGTAGAAATTTCAGGTGGTGCATGTAGCACACCCCTTTTCTTCGATTAAGATGATTTTTTCACCAGCGAGTTCGTATTAAAGAGCTCTTCATTCTAGAATGACCAAAATTTATTTTTGACAAACTTGAAAATTCGGATGTATCCAAAAACTTCTTTGTTTTTAACGAACGAATCTCTGATACCAATTGTTTGTTGGAGAGATCACTAGTGAAAAACACATTATTTTTTTAACAAAAATTAAGTTTAAACACTGTTGAACTCTCCTTCTTTTATGTAACGACCCCAAAATTTTTTTTTTCTCCTATTTGTTTATTTGTTAATCTTTACTCCTATAAAAGGGTAGATGAAGCATGATTTTTTTTTTCTCTCGCCGAAATTTCTAATGAAATTTCGGCAGAGTCTCCCCTATAGCGGGAGATCCCAAGTTATCAATAACACAACCTGCACACAATTTGGATCACAGCTCACCCATAATCACATTCATGTTTAATACAATTAACTGCATAATTCATTTCAGAATATGCTCAGGACCATATTCATTCCCAAACTTCATCTTACATCACACGCATAAGATAAAAATTAAAAAGCCAGTTCGCACATGAAGATTTCACATATATACATATACATAGAACATAACCTAGTTAATATTCTAAGATAATCTAATACTTTCTAATATCCGGAGCATAGGTGGATACATTTAATGTAACAACCCGATATATATATATATATATATATATATTTTTAATATATATATATACTTAACACGCATGGTGCCAGAAATCAGAGAGTCTGATTACCTCACATCATCGAAATACCATCCATACGATCAACATTGCATTAAAAGTGGATCTTACATAAACATGTAGTATTATGGTTGCATAATTAGAAGTTCATATTAAAAAATATGCCTACATAGACATGAGTTTACATTTCTATCGTAACTAATAACCATTACAAATTTATACAGAAGGGTTTAATAAAAGTTATGCGTTCAGTACATTGATTCATACGAAGTATATTGCGATTTAGTATGCATCTACGTGATTCCTTGCAAAGAAGGTTCCCGTGTGTCGGGTTCCTAGACATCTGGTGGATATGACGTCCCTGCAGTAGTATTAAACATTTAAGAGAATGTAATTACTTAATGATAATAATAATGATGAAGACTAAACAGTCTGGCAGTTAAATGAGGCATCAACATTTATAATCACTTCATATATTTGGTACATATAGCTTGTAATGCAATATATATACACCAACTATTGCAATTAACCATAATCTTAAACCCGGCTATCCTCATAAGGCATCATTTGCTAAGGTTAACCATTCATTCACTCCGGTCATCCTTTCCGGATACCATTAGTCGAAGCTAATCATTCTTTTGTCCCGGCCATCCTTTCGGATGCCATTAGCCAAAGCTAATCAATCGTTCGTCCCGGCCATCCCTTCGGATGCCATTAGCCGAAGCTAATCATTCAATTATTCAGACCATCCATTCGGATGCCATTAGCCGAAGCTAATCAATTGTTCGTCCCGGCCATCCATTCGGATGCCATTAGCCGAAGCTAATCATTCTTTTATGCCGGTCATCCATTCGGATGCCATTAACCGAAGCTAATCAATTGTTCATCCCGGCCATCCATTCGGATGCCATTAGCCGAAGCTAATCATTCTTTTATGCCGGCCATCCATTCGGATGCCATTAGCCGAAGCTAATCATTCAATTATTCCGGCCATCCATTCGGATGCCATTAGCCGAAGCTAATCAATTGTTCGTCCCGGCCATCCATTCGGATGCCATTAGCCGAAGCTAATCATTCTTTTATGCCGGTCATCCATTCGGATGCCATTAGCCGAAGCTAATCATTCAATTATTCCGGCCGTCCATACGGATGCCATTAGCCGAAACTAATCATTCCTTTGTCAACCTTTAAACATCCAACAAACTAATATAGATTCTAACACAATAAGGTAATATTCATGTTAAAGTATTTCCTTATTCAACATATGAAAAGGAAGGTGTAAATCACTTACCTGCACTACTTCTGGGTTGTTCTTGTCTGAATGATGGTTCAATCCCGACTGCACCGCCTGCGACATCAATGTCCCCAAAAATCAGTATATTTCTATTTTCAATTTCACATTCGTCACCATACTTATTTCAACAAAATCACACATTGAAACCATAAATTTCAACACCTAATCCATCAACAAAATCCCAACAAAATCACACATTGAAATCATAAATTTCAACACATAATCCCTCAACAAAATTCCAACCGAAAACACACATCGAACCCCTAAATTTCAGCACATAATCATTCAATAAAATCCCAACAAACCACACATTGTAACCATAAATTTCAGCATATAATCCATCAACAAAATCTCAACAAAATCACACATTGAAATCATAAATTTCAACACATAATCCCTCAACAAAATTCCAACCGAAAACACACATTGAACCCATAAATTTCAGCATATAATCCATCAACAAAATCTCAACAAAATCACACATTGAAATCATAAATTTCAACACATAATCCCTCAACAAAATTCCAACCGAAAACACACATTGAACCCATAAATTTCAGCACATGATCATTCAATAAAATCCTAACAAACGAAACATTGTAATGGCAATAAATCACAATTAACTAAACAATTATCAAATACCAACGGTTAATATGTAGAAAAACCCATTATATAAAACATATTCAAATTTCAGGGTATTTCAACGGTTGGATCTACCAAGATCTGAGTTAAACCGGAGACTGACCTTAAACTGGAGAGCTACTGTTAAGCATCGATATCTCCTTGCTGAAGTGTACCATTCTCATCTCCACCGTTCAGCACATGAATAACACTCATACGCACCACATACCCAAATTTCAGAGTGATCCAACGGTGCAATAAAGGCAAGCTAGCTGGCAGCTCTGACTGGCCGAAGAAACAGATTTAGCTATATTGTTCAAAAGATTACACGTCTCCACCAGAGCAATACCAGGCTGATCCCTCCGGTGAACATTTAGTAACAAGTAAGGCGCACAACATACCAAAATTTCAGAGAAATCCAACGGTGGACGGAGGAGGAACTATCTGGCGACTCTGACGAGTTTGAGGGGTTTTTCCAGAAATCTTCAGATGACTGGATTTCTCAAACGGCTTCAGATAATAACAATCCCTCCGGTCGGATTTTAGACAATGGTTAGGTGCATAACATACTCAAATTCCAGCCCGATCCAACGGTGGTCGGAGGAGATATTGTTCTCGGAGTACCACCCCTTCTTATCTTTTTCTCTCCAACCTCTCTTTAACTTATCACCCCCCCTAAGTGCACAAATGAGCCCCCCATTTCCTTTTAAATGTATCTTTTTACCCCACCTCTTCTTTTCTTATAATTTAAATCATAATCTTTTTATTTATTTCAATTTCACCCCTCTCAACTTATTTTACTCATCTTTTAATTCATTCCTTGGGTTGCAGATTATTTACGGAATATTGACCTTGGTCTTATTTCTTTACGATTTTCCGTCGCGTCACGAAATTGGCAGCGAAAATCTAAATCAGCCTTAAATATATATATATTCTATTGGGTGTTTACATTTTATCTCTAGTGTTTCTCACTACTATCTCCCACATAATTCACATAAACTAAACTTTTTATTTATACACAAAATGAAAGTTTGAAAAAAATAAACTTTTTAAGTGTAAACATAAACGGTATGTGTATGTGAAATTAGCTGGCGACTATAGTCGGTGACTCTTGGCGGGTGTGATTAATGATTGTAATTGGTGGTAACCGATGATCGCCTTTCTTGACCTTTATAAATTGAGTTTAAACCAACAGTATAACCTCCTTTACCGATACAAGCATGAATTTCATTAACTTGACTATTTAAGAAAATAATTGTTTCAATTTAATTTCAAAAAAATAATTTATGATTTTTTAATTTAATAATATAGACGATGACATGACATATGTAGTTTATCTAGTGTGTATAAAGCTGTAATTTCACTATGGTTAAGAACAACATACTCGGGGGCAAAGCTATAACTTTTAGTTTGGGAGGCTAAATTAGGAAAAAGGAAAAACATTCAGAGCTAAAAATCTAATTTGTTGAAGGATTGCTGGAAAAAAATCATTGAATTAACTTGAAATCAAACTAATTAATAATATGGAAAGCTAAAAAGTATCTTGAGTCCTTGTAATACACACATACACAATTGTAAATCTAACGCATTTCTATTCTTTCGAGGTCAAAATTCTACAACCGTCATTTACAAATTAATTTATCAGAAATCACTCACAATAAATTAAAGAGTTTTGATCTGCATAAAGTCCATGTGGTAATTTTTCGCTCCCAAACAAGAAATGTAGACTTTCTAACAGAAGATAATAAGCTGATCAAGATAAGGACTCTTATTAAAATAAGGACTTCGATTTATTATAATTTCCAATTCATGAAGATACAACATGAATAAGTCTTCGCTAAGGAGCGCAGAACAACGAGAGTGATATTCCTTTTATTCATATACTAATTTATTCCTGTTGTATACATATAGTAGCATCCAGAGAGAACGTAAATAGTTTCATGGAGACCCAGTTGCAGGTTGAGTTTCAATGGGAGTATCACAGCATTGATCGCAGCAGAACCCTGGAGGTGGAGGTGTGCAGCACACACAGGTTGGACATATCGGCCCAGATTGGAGACCTATCAGCACACACACACACACACATGCACAAGATAAATAAGAAATCATGTGTTTGTATTGAGAAAAAAAAAAGAATTTCGAGAGAGCTACGTTTAAGTAATTAATTACCTCGATGATTCAGACGGCCTGCTTCGGCTGATGGCAACATCGGAGACAGCACCATAGCGAAGACGAAGAGGGTCACCAAAACAGACTTCAGAGAGTTTCCTGCCATTTTTGCCCTGGTTATTGCTTGCAAGATGAATGATTCAGACGAGTATGCGTTGATAAGATAATGATCATCTAGCTACGCATGAGTTTATATAGGCTCGAGCGTCCCGGGCCAAAGCTTGCATGTCAAAAATGGTGGCACCAAAACGGGCAGAGTTATTTGAATAGCAGGTTTGGTTTCCCACTGGTTTGATTCTAGCTTGTTATTATATACTATTTCGACAGCTCCATCACTTACGTCCAGTAGTATTCTTAATTGGCGGACTTTGATTTATTGAAATTTCCAATTCAAGATGATACAACATGAAATTGTCTTCGCTAAGGAGTACAGAATAACGATAGTGATATTCCTTTTATTCAAATACTAATTTAATAAATTTGACTCTTGTTGGCTTCATGATATGTCAATTAAGCTGGCGTAGTTGAGACACCTTCAGTGTTTTATACTTTGTATTATGATTTGATTGGGTCGATTGTAGCTCGTTCAATTTAATAGGACATAGTAAATTTCTTGATGACATTCAACTCCACAGCTTGTTTAGCCGACCAAAATCCCAGTGGTAATTAACTGGACAAGCCAAGGATCCATTAATATTGTTGGGATGTTCCCATTTTATCATGATAACCTCTCTTGGAGTTTAAGGGATCATAAGAGAGGAAGTATCCTTGAATCGGCAAACAATCAAAATTCTAAGGCATGGATTCATAGATGTACACGCAAGACTACATGATTTTCTCTACTCTCAGCCGATTATTCTGACGCCATATAGAACCTACTTGAGTTTACATAAAATTTTAAGAGCTACACGCAAATTAGGGAAGGAAAAACCATAAATTCCTGCAAAAAGAGGCTTAAACAACTTGAGTTTTAATGTCTAGGATTACAATACACTCCAATAAATAAAAATACAAAACTTTATTTTTTTACTTAAATGTAGTAAAAAATAGAATATAAAATTATAGTTAATTTAAAATTCGTTAGTGTATTTAAATTAATTTTTTACAAGATAAAAGCAATCTTAAAAATCTTTCTCTTCTTGTGCTTGCTCTTGATGAAAAATAAAGGATAGTATTCAAAAGTAAGAACATGCATGGATCACTAGTAGAACCCATAAATCATAATCCTATAATCCATGTGCATTCTTAATTTATTTTTTTAATGTTTAACACTTTAATTTGAAAAATAATAATTATTGGTATCATTAGTAACAATGAGGTTGTTGGAAACTCTTTAAAAATGGAATCATGGTTTTTACTAAAGCTAACCTTTATTCTAGGTTTTATCGGTTGAGTAATCCTAATGACAATCCATACACCAATCCCTAAGGTGATGCATGGTCAAAGGATATACTCATATTTAATGTATGAGTATTTTATCGCCTTGATTATTTGAAATTGGACCAAGGTTTGGCCAAGGCTTTCATTTCTAAGAGGTGTTGGATAAGATATATAAGTCATAAGTAGTGGTGTGTATAGCACTTAAGAAACACTAATACTTTTATCATGTTGGTCAAGATTTAATTTGTTTATCAAAGTGCTTCTCTGATTGCTCAAGACATCTCTTTTCAACTGAGGAACAAAAGAAGATCATTTAGTTCAATTTTTAGTAAAATAGTGAAGGATCTTTTATTATTAATGAATAAATGGGTAGAAGGGACCCGTATTTGTTGCTCAGGTCGATTAAAAGGCACAAAAATAGCTGGAACTGAATGCGGAAAGTATAGAAAAACATTGCATATTCTATTTTCGTATCAATTAAGAGCATATCATTTTGGGGTAACCCTTGGAAGCTAGCTTGTTATTATTGTAAGCATTAGATGTTACGATGTCACGGTCGCATAAATTAATTACCCTAGCTTAAAACAAATCACACAAGATAATATACAGCAAGCAAGGGGTTGATTCCACAATGACGTTTTAGTTCAGATTTTTGTGTTATATGCTATGCAATTGGAGGGAGTTTGGAAGTTGTTTAGGTCAGGCTAAAGCAAACTAAGCAACTAAGTGAAAATTATATAAAATCAAAATTTACTCGTTTTTAAAATATATTTTTTAAAAAATAAAATTTTCTCGTAAAAAAAAAGAGATTGGAGCACAAATTAACCGAGCATAGAGCACAAACAAATCCAATTTGTGAGTATAATTTGTTTCAAGATTTGAGGGAGACTTTAAGAAATTAGTTAAAAAATCAACTCTACGATTATTCTTGAACCGGCAAACAATGGCAATCCCAATGCACGGATTCATAGCAGTACATGTAAGACTACAGTTTTCTCTAGTCTCAGCCGCCTATTAGGAAGCCATGTAGAGAGAATCTCCATAAAATATAACGAGCAAGACGCCAATTGGGGAAGGAAAAAAACCACAAATGCCTCCAAAAAGAGAGGCCTTGGCAGCTTGAGAGAACATGGAGGCCAATCTCATAGTCAGAAATTTTATGAGCAAGCCGGTCGGTATCAAAATTGGTTTCTCTATATAAACATGATGAATTTCCAGCCCAATTCGAAGCTTGGATGCCCAATCAATTTCTAGGTGTGTTAGGACTGCATTGGACACTGTTATAAATAAAATTTTGGTGGGAATTCTTCAATAATTATATCAATACTTTGCGTAAGAGAGGTCCAATGATATTTCAACCATTTGCCTTTATCAACTTTTATATAACTTCAAAAATAATTATATTATTTTTCTAGTCATTGTAAGACGTTGGATCTAAAAACATTTGTTGCAAACACTATTAAATTAATAGATTAGAATAGACATGACTTCTTGTAAAAAAATAAGAATCAAATGCATGCATGGCTGAGGAATCTATAAAAATAACTTTTGAAACTTGAAAACCACGTAGGATGAGCTTGTTTCCATGGAATGAGAACATGGAAATTTGATCTCAGAGTTGATCCATGGGATATAGTAAACATTATCAAAAACTTTATCTATTATAATAGATAACATTGTTAAAGAACCATCTCATTTAAAAATTTAAGTTGTTAAGTGAGACTCCAAAATATGATTTATATTATTCTCTAACACACCTCTTCAAGTGAAAATTTTTTGGGTTTGAAACTTGCACAAACTCATACTACCTTGTGCTTGATTTTTATCAAATAAATAGGGTGGTGAGATTCGAACTCGTGACCGCTGGGTCAACAAGATTTTAATATTATGTTAAAAAATCATCTCATCTAAAAACTTAAAACTCTAGATTATGATTTATATTATTCTCTAACAAACATAACCTTTTAAAGACAATCTAAACTCAAGTAGATGAACATCGATATTCAGATATGGCAACCAAATTATTTTAAGCACGTTATCTCATCAATGAACGACAATTTCCCTTAATCAAAGTTTCACGACAACAAGTACTGGAGTCATGAGGCATCACCTCATACGGACCCACAGACTCTTACATCTCAAATAAATTAACAACACACGTAAAAATCGCCATCTCACCCAAGAGATCATGGTGTTCAACGAAGAAACACCTCAAGCCCTCGTAGAAGGGTGGCTTGGGTCGTTGCATGTATTCTTGGTTGGGATATTTTCTGTGTTCATCCCCAGAGTGTTCTTCACCGCCTCAGCTGCTCCATGGGCCATGCTCTTCACTTGCTCCCCGGTCTGGAAAAATAAAAATCAATTCCATTTTCTTTGAGCTTGAATAATCATGGTGGCGATTAATAATAGTAATGGTGTGAAATTAGAAAACAAAGAAGTTGGAGGCAATATTGCCTGCTGGAGGAAGCTGGAAGCTTGCGCAGTGTAGGAACTGTCTTGGGTACTGGATTGGCAGCCTTCCTGGCCTGTAAAGAGAAGTAGACATTCGTACAATGGATTAAAAACCAACTAAATTCACGTAGGAGAAGCACAGCAAGAAATCGGAAACTCACCTGAGCTTGACCGCTTAGCTCGTCGGCATTGTAAGTGATGCATGACCTTGGTTTGCCATTATCGATCGCTCTTTCTTTCTTCTTGTGTTGATGAATTAAGGGTGCAAATTGATTGAGGAAATGAAGAGATTGGAGTGAAATTTATAGCCAAAACATGCAGTCAACTCGACACATTAAGTCCGCAGATCAAATGGTTCTATAAACACATGTCATGATGAGACTCAATATGGGTTTCCAAGGAATTTTCTTAGTCAACAGGGAGAAACCCTAGGCTTAGAGTCCGGATAAAGCTTGGCTCTAAAGTAATAATTCCTTGTGATAAACGATTAATGTCTTACAAACTCCATTAATCACAAAATCCGAATCAATGATAAAACATAACAAATAAAAAGAATAAAAATAAAATAAAAGACACTTGTCATTCACTATGAAGTAAGACACATGTTAAAACAATGAAATGAATATTTTGTACTCAAAATAAACCAAATAACTAGCTAGAGGATAAAATGGTTTTTTATATGGGCATGGGTCTTTTAACATTTTTAAAACATAATAAAATAACTATATTATCTTTAAAATATATTTTAAAAAAAAAGCTTAAAACTAGCATCGAGGGCATTTTCATCTTATTTCCCCCCTTAAAAAACTAGTGAAATGACTAAATTACAAAAAAAAAGATTCCTTTAACTTATGTCTACGCGAGTATTTTGTTTTTTTAGTATGATTTTTTTATTATAACTAGGTTTGCTTATAGGCTATTTGATAATTTAATAAATAAAAAAAATATTTTAGAATAATAGCTAGCATGTGTGGGTCAGCGCGTGGGTAATGATTGCTCTATTTGGGTTATGCGTACAACATCATATTATTATAAATATAACTAAAAGAGATCAGGAATTCACTGTGTATTTTGAGTGAAAATACTGTGGATTTCAATAGTGTTTTTTTTTTTCATTTTTGAAGAGTAAATATACTATTTATATATTCTTTCACAGAAAAAGACAATGAAAGACATGTAGCTCACTGGCAAAGACACGCCTGTGTCTTAAGAGGGGCAGGGGTTCGACCCTGCCAGTGCATTTTTTTTCACTTTTGTTTTTTTTATGTTTTGTTTGCTCTTTTTTTTTCACTTTTGTTTTTGTTTTTTTCATTTTATTTATTTTGATTGTTTTTTTATTTGTTTATTTATTTTGACGTTTTTTTTTACCTTAATTGTTTTTTTCACTTATGTTTTTTTTTTTACAAAAAAACAATTTATTGACAATTTTTTTTTTCTTTGATTGATTTTTTTTCCAATTATTAACTCAATAAGAATAATAATATTAGTTTTTTTTCTTGCTTCCTTTTTTTTATGTTTTTTATTTTTTTCATCATAATAATTTAATAATTTTTATTGTTTTAGTTGTAATAGTAATAATATTCTTAGATTTTAAGACTTCGATGTTTTCATTTCGGCCCTTATACTTTTAATTTTGAATTTTAATCCCTTTATATTTAATGTTCATTTCAGCCCTATTACTTTTAATTTTTTATTTTAATTCCTTTATTTCTTTTAATTTCAAGAATAATCCTTACTTTTGTCCATATGTATATAAATGTGCTTAGCTTTGATTTTTTTTTATTTTCTTATTTGTTGGGCTAGTATATTTTTTTCAAAAAAAATAGTTCTTAAATTTTATTTTATATCTATGATCATTTGGAAATCGATATTTGTATTTTTTTTGTTATTTCTTTTAGTTTTTTTTCCTTTTTTATTTTTACGTCATATGACTTTTTTTACCTGATAATTTTTATTTTATTTTTTTGTTTGATCTTTTGTTAAAGTTTTTATGATTTTTTTAGTCTTTTATTTTTTTTCATAATAATAATAATAATAATAATAATAATTTAATGTTTTTCTCTTACTTACTCTTTTGTTAATGTTTTTTAGGGTTTTTTTTCTCTCGGAATAATTTGATATTTTTTATTCTTTTAACAGTTATACAAATTTTTTACTCAGCCCGCAAAGTAGTGTAATATTTTTTTATAAATTTTCAGGTCAAATAATTTTTTTTCCAGTGAATAATTTTTATTGTTTTTTTCATTTATTTTATTTTTTCATTTGCTCTTTTGTTAATGTTTGTAGGTTTTTTTTAAGCCTTTGATTTAATTTTGTTTTCTTCCCGTTATTAAAACAATAATAATATGAATATTAAGAATAATAATAATAATAATTTTAGGTTTTTGTTCTTACGTGCTTTTTTATTAATTTTTTTTGGTTTTTCTCTGAGATTTGTTAAATAATGTTTATTGTTTTGACAGTGATGGTGATGATAATTTAAGAAATTAAGACTTTGATTTACTATTATTATAATAAAGGATGTTGATCTTTTTCATTATATCAAATTTTACATACTAAAATATTATATTTTAATCTCAACAGTTATAAAGATTATTTGTTCTGCCCACACTATGCCCGCAACGTAGTGCGGGCAATCCAACTAGTAGTGGCTAAACATTAACTTCCAAGATAGACCTCTCCATTTCTAGGTGGTGCATGTTGTCAATAAACATTTTATTTTGTTATAAATTCATAATAAATTTATATTTATATGTATTGAATGTTAATTCTTGAGTTTAAACTCTTGGATTTCCATAACCCTTGAATTCATTTTTTTCTTCTATAAATAGACCACTTGTCTTTGTATTCTTTGCATTTTTGGAATATAGAAGAATTCATAATAAGAAATGTATTTCTCTCTTGTCTCTTTTGATTATATTTTGATGTCTATGTTCTTCTATGTTAATTATTTATTTATTTTATTATAGATTTGAAGTTGACAACTTTTTTTTTTCTCCTCGATTTTCACATCTGACCCTTTAAATTTTTAAAGGAGCTCTTCAATTTATTTTTTCTTTATATTTTGTCCCTCTTTTTTTTATTGTTATTTGTTTTATGTAAAATAAATTATAAAATTAGATCTTTTTTTTTTAATTTCATCCTCCTTTGGTTGTTTTTTTTTTGTTATTTTTAGCTTTAAAATATATTTTTGAATTCAATTAAATTAATTAATTAGATATAAGCATGAGATGTAATATGTGGTTTGGTTTGTTTTCTCTAACAGAACGTGTGAATTATTTCGGTGTTATTGTGCAGTCTTTTAGAAGCTAGGATCACTGCATAAGGGTTGCAGCTTTGAATCCATTGGATTGAACAGTTCAGGTCTCATCCGAGAAAACCCAATGGATTTATTAAACTATATCATTTCCTTCTTCTTTTAGCCAAAAAACTCAACAAATTGAACTGCAAATACATGAAACGATTTTTGCTGTTTTAAGTGTTTTGTCTCCTATTTCTTACAAGAGAAGATACAACTGTGGTTTCTTCAAAATGTCAGCGAGCAACACGATGGAAGACCTTTTCTAAAAAGGAAGACAAAACTGATAAAAGGTACAACAGTGAATACGATCAAGCCTATGGTGTAATATTTCTCTTCCACTCATACATCAGGAAAACCAAGTTAGTCTTGAGAAACCTGACGTATGCTTCTTGCCCATATAAGAAATTTCCGAATTATCTTTGCGCTCCCTGGAAAATGCTTATGGTAGCTCCCTCAGAATGTCAAAGGATTCAAGGTCAACTGGACATGAACAAAGAGATTGTCCAGCTACTCTACGGTGGAATTGATAGCCCTTGATTCTTGGACATCATTGACTGTCAAATGTTGTCAAAAGGGCGACTAATATAGGCTTGAATAATGCCATCACTGACTCATTCAATATCACTAAGTCCATCAGACGCTTCCTTATCTTTGCTATCTTGATCAGTTTTTATGGCATCTTCAGATTCCCCCTCATCACTGTCCTCGTAAATTACAGGAGTTACTGCATGATTTTCATCTGATGCATCATCAACAGCCTGTTTGCAGGAGAAAAAGGAAAAACAAAAGAAAGAAACAAATGATCACGTGATCAATAAATCAAGCTGCAATGGCCACTATCTGCATAATACCGCACAAAAACATACCCCTGCATAGAGAAAGTCTAAGCAACTTGACAATTGAAGAGCTGACTGGAAAGTCTAAGCAACTTGACAATTGAAGAGCTGACTGGAAAGTTGACACTCGTGATTCAATGAGATGAATAAAACCAACATGCTTCAAATTAACACTTTAAAAGGAATTATATAGTGATCATCCAATTAGATTCAATAGCATGTAAAATGCAAGAACCACCAAGTCAAAAATGATGGAGAATAATATAAATCATATTTTAGGCCTCACCTACCAGTTTAAATTTTTAGATGAAATGGTTTCTTAACATGGTATCAAAACCTTGTTGACCTAGCGGTCACGAGTTCGAATCTTACCACCTGCAAGTTTCAAGCCCGAAAAGCTTTCACTTGAGGGGGTGTGTTGGAGAATAATATAAATCATATTCTGGGTCTCAACTTATCAGCTTAAACTTGTTGGGGTATATTTCCTCTTACAATTGAGAATCAATTTATAGACAAATTCCTATACTAAATTAGCTAAAATAAAGGTTACTTTAACAATTGCTTTACACAGAACCTATAACAGGTAATTAACGGCCATATTCAACAGTTTGTCCAGCTACAGTTCACTGCTGGTTCAATGCAACTTCAGCCTATTCAATTTTTCAACCATTTATGACTTGTAAAACTTTGAAATAGAAAGTTTGCAATAGCACCTAAATCAAACAACTAATTTTAAACAAGTCATCTAACTTCTAAACATCCAAATTTCTAAAGTTCAAATACAAAACACACACAAATAAGTGAAATAACACAAGTTTAATGAAAAATTAAAGCATGAAACAACACTTGACCATGCAATTTAATGCTAAATGTCCAAACATTACATTGCCATCAACATAGGCTAAAAAGGAAAAGTGAACTAAAGTAGGAACCTTCCCTTCCACTGTTTGATGTCATGAATCCTGCACTTCTACAGGAGTTGGCATTCATACTAGAGATGAGGTTCCTTATTTATCTGTTTCCAATATGAATTGGAAGCTCCAAAAAGTCAAAAATTTATTCTAGGCTTTAAATATTGGTTTATATCAACTCTAAACTTCACCTGACTATAACAAATAGCATTCATGAGAACTAATCCTAACTTGGGAAAGTGGATTGCAAACTAATATAATGCCAGAGAAATTACCGGCTATTTCAAATAGGCCAGGAATACATGAGTCCTAAATAATATAATCTCAAATAACTCTTCCATGAATAATACATTACCAGCAATGTCATTATAGCAATCCCATTTTCAGTACTACTTGAAAATCAACTCCAAGATTGGTAAACTTGGTCAGCATTGGAATTTGATTGAACCCATTCTAATTCTAGAGAGCACTAAAAATGAAGAAAGTCTGACATGGGAATATATCTTGATGAGTTTTCTTGCTAGTTGACATAATCTGAGAATACATACATACATACATACGTACATACATACATACATACATACATACATATAATTAATTTAGTATGACTTTATTCATACTTGGAATACAGTTGAGGGAAACCTTTGCAACATGTTTACATAGTTTTGATTACTTTTTTTTCTCTTAAGAAAAAGAAAAAAAAAGCTTCTTGACTGGCATAAGAAACTAGACGCTGTGAACTAGCAAGCACCTCGGCAAGCAGAAGAAAATATCTTCAAGTACCCTTTAAAATTGTCTTCACGCACAAAAATCTAACAAAGAGATTATTTTCCCAATTGTAATCTTTCTTGATGAATTATGAACAATTGAATGAAACTCTCTCACTCTCTTAGAGACTGTTTGGCAGAGTGGTTGTTGTTGTGGTTAGGATTGAAAAAAAACAGTTTCGTGAAAAATATTTTTAGTTGCGGTTCGTAATTGAAATTTAAGTGTTTGGTTAAAACTGTGGTTGAGTTTGAGTTTAATGAAAAACAGTTTCATGTGTTTGGTTACCATGTTTTTCATATTGCTGTCAACTTGTGAAATTATTTAAAAGCACACATGTATACACACGCATACATAAGTACATATATAAAAATATTTTTCTAATATCTTGACCGGGTTAATCTACAGAAAAAAAACAGGTTAAAAACTAATTTATTTTAAATAAAAAATATTAATTAAAATAAAATTATTTTTAACTTTTTGAAAAATTACAATTACAATAATTCCTGACTTTCCATTCAACTTTTAAAATTACAATATTTTTTATTATTTTTATCATTTCACTTATAATTAAATCAACTAAAGTTTGGTTTTTGAAACTTTGATAAAAACCATTCTTATTTTTATTTTAAATCTTGCTCCCATCCACTTTCAAATTAATTTTAAAATCACAATAATGAGGGAGGGAGGGGTGGCCGGGGAAGATTAGGGTGGCATGAGGGAGGGGAAGACAGAGATGGGTGAGGGAGGGAGAAGACTGGCCCGTGACAGAGATGAGAGATGCATTCAAATTTGTGTGTGGTTAATTTACAGTGTAGGTGCACAAGTATTTCTTAGATGCATTTGCACTTGCGGCTGACCCATTATTTTGAGCGTGGGACTTACAATTAAAAACTGGGATTTCATTTAATTATCTTTTCTTTTGACTTCGCAATTCAACACAACCACAACCTGAATAGAAGAGTCAAACGGCCACTTGGTTTCTTATGGCGCGGCCAAAGTTATCAGAAAAAAGGAAGTTCGGTAGCTAAGTCGAAATTCGGTTTATCAAAACGACGTCACGTCGTCCTTGTGTATTCAAGTTAAACTCGCCTTTTGTTTTGTTTTATTTTATTTTTTGGATTGAATTCGCCAAATAATTTTGCTGGAATTTACACAGAATGGGCTTTTCAAATCGACGGGTTTGAAATTTTGTTTGGGCCTTAAAAACAAAAAACAGAACCGGTGTTTATTGCGCTATAAATAAGCACCAGGACCTCATTATAAACACCCAAGCCGTGTTTTACTCTTATTTGAAGAGCCGAATCGTCTCTCTCGGATCTTCAGGTGACTTTTCAAGACTTCCTCTTTGAACTGAACTAGTTAATGGCTTGCTGTTTGTCTTATGATGTGGTTTGCTTGATGAAATTCTATGTCGTATTCCTACCTGTTGCTTTGGATGCCATGCATTCCCCACTCGTTTCAAAGGGATCACAAGCTTTTCTCCGAGTTTCAAGTTGTCGCTATTAAATCTTGTGATCCATATAAATTTCTCGCATTCCATCCTGTCTATATTTGTTAACATCGCTATAAGCTGTATGGTTTTTTTATCAGTAAGATTGTCTTTTTTTTCTTGTTTCAGTTGAACTGACTTGGGTCTTTGCTGGTTCTCACATCTGTTTCAAGTTGGTTGGCTTGTTCAAAGAAAATCGATCAACTACTTGGTATATAATTTATGCTAGTTTTTTTAATGATTTGAGATTCTATCTATCCAGTATTAGTTGATAATTTGTTAATGCATCTGACTTACAGTTGAAGTCTAGCCTCAAAAAAATAATGGGGTATATTTCAAATAATTCCAGAAAAATCAATTTTTACATGACAGGGAAAAGGATGTGATGTAACCTTAATTTAAGTTCCTCGCAAGGACAGAGAATATGATATTGTTGTGTTTTTCCTTTGGACTATAGTTTTGGGTAATGATTGTTCTATTCGACACTTTATATAGGACATTGATAGTGATGATCACATTCTTGAAATCAGGGTTAGCAAATAATAAATGCCAGAACAAGCATACAAGGAATGTGACTAGCGGCTTTATGTTTGTAAGACCATTGCTTGCTTTGCTATGTTATTTGGATAAATAATGGTTTCTTGGATTTGATGACTATTTTCTTCGAGTTACACTTATTTTGTACTGTTTTACTGTTGCTTTTCCTATGGTTAATGTTAAACTTAATGCGCTGCTTACATGATTTTCGTATGATTATCAAGGGATCATATTCTGTTTAAAAGAGAGGTGAATTCTAAGTTTCTGAAAATGCCAAAGGATAGAAGAGTTGATCGTTTGTCTTCTGATCGGTCTAGATCGTTACCTTGCCCTTGCAGTTCAAAAAATACCGAGCAATTCAAAACCCAAAGCTCATTGGGATCAGATGAGGATGTCGGTTTCCCTGTCTCTGTGGACCATCCACATGATAAAGGTAATGAGAGCTCATTGAGATTGACCAAAGATGTCAAAGAATGGGAACAAATTAGGTGCCCCATTTGCATGGAACATCCCCACAATGCTGTTCTCTTACAATGTTCTTCCTTTGGCAAAGGCTGCCGGCCTTACATGTGCAATACTAGCTATCGCCACTCAAATTGCCTTGACCAATTCCGCAAGTCTAATGTGTCATCTCCATCCATGGGAACTTTGCATGAAATTCCTTCTGTTTCCAGTAGAACAGGGGAAGAATTGCAACTGCTTGGTCAAACTGGGCATTATGAGAGTGAGCCGCAGCCTAAGCTCTGTTGCCCTCTGTGTCGAGGACAAATCCATGGATGGACTGTTGTAAATCCTGCACGAGAATTCATGAATTCCAAAGTACGGAGTTGTTCTTGGGAGACTTGTAATTTTAGTGGGAGTTATTCGGAACTTAGAAAGCATGCAAGGTCTGACCATCCTTTCATCCGGCCATCAGATGTGGACATCCAACGACAGCATGACTGGACCATCTTTGAGTATGAAAGAGATGCTGCGGACATGGTAGCTACGCTCGGTTCTACAAGTGAGGAACAAGAGGAGCTTGGTATGCATTTTGATGACCTCCCTGCTATGATCAGCCCATATACTGAAGCAGAAGATTCGGAGAACGAAGACAGAAATACAGAAGATTCTTATCAGGATGAGACTACTTCAAACCTACATGACTATCATGTTGTCGCCATCCGTTTTGAACTTGAGCTGTCGCCAGAAGACCACGATATGGAGAGTAGCCATAACAGTAGGCAAGCCAACAATTCCAGATGGAACAGAAACATGTTACCAGCAGGCCATGAAAGGGGAGCTAGTTATGCTAATAGACGAGCCAACAACAATTTTAGACAGGACAACAGTTCGAGGAGTGATATTCCAGAGAGGATGCTGCATGGTCTGAACAGCCATAGCTATACCAATAGACGAACCAACAGTATTCGATGGAACAACAGTTCTAGGAATAATGTTCCAGAGCGGACACGACATGGTCAAAACAGCTATAGGGAGAATGATGGTTTTAGCAGAAATGGTAACTTCAGAGGGAATGGTAATTTTTGGGATAGAAACCAGCGCAGGCGGAGCGACAGTTTAAGGAGGAGACCCTCAGAGAGGATGCCCTGAACTTCAAGACAAAAAGCAAAATCCGTTGGAGAGAAGGCAATATAGAGGCTGAACGAAAGCTTCACCCGACAACAATGGAGACGGCCAACACGCAGTGGAGAATTGAGTACTGGATGTGTTGATAATTTTCTTTCAAAAGTCCTTTGTGTTGATATTATATTAATTTTCTGAGTTTTTTCAATCTATCTATTCTGTTGTGAGACACTTGAATGCATGTTTGAAAAAAATGAACATTTTAAGGTAGATTTTAGGTCCCAAACCAGCAGTGGTTCACAAGGGCAAGAAGAAGAAAAAAGATTAAGGGCCTGTTTGGGAGGGCGGTTGCGGTTGTTTTTTAAAGTGCTTTTCATTTAGAAATACATCAAAATGATATTTTTTTTATTTTTTAAAAATCATTTTTGACATCAGCAACATCAAAATAATTTAAAAACATAAAAAAAAAATCATTTAAAATGAAATCACTCCTTTGCTCTTAAAAAAAGAGGTTTCTTCAACACTACTAGCTTTTCCTGAATGGCAGAATTAGGTCATCTCTAATTTCAGTCAAGACTGTTTTAACAAAGAATAAGACTTGCATTTGGAACATGGTATTTAATGATAAATAAAAATAATTTATTTTTTTATAAAAAAAAAATACATGAACATATCTGCTATACTCTTGCCAGTGGTTAAGCTTGCAAGCGTTGGCCCATTCCAAAAAAACTACAATAGACTATTATTATTATTATTTAAAAAAATCAAATGGGTATTTCAAATATATTTGTGATTTTCTCATATATTTTTTAAACAATTTGATATAATATTAGGTTAATAACTTACATGATAAGACACGGACCAGATATTAAAAATACATGATTTTCTCCAAAACTTCAAGAAATAAATTCCAAAAAAAAAATCTAAACATCATTTTAAAATATTTTTGATTTTATCACATGCTTTTCTAGTAATTTCGTTCAATATCAAGTTGTTTACTTACATTATAAGATATGAACTCAAACAAAATAATTTATTTTCTCTAAAATTTCTAAGAAAAACCTTATTTCAAAAACATAAAAATAATGTTTGTTTTCGTGCATTTGACCGAATTCCAAAAAAATTCAAGCATGTTTTCATAGAAAAACAAACAAAATGCATCTTTTCTCATGCTTTTAAAACGCAAAATAGATATCGTAACTAATATATGATTATCCATTAAAGTTTGACCAAAATGTCAAAAATCTGTCATCAATCAGTTTATTCATTTTACATTTTTAATGTTAGGATTTAATTGTAAACTTATTTTTTGAGAGTATAAAATTAAATTGTAGAGTACACAGGTATTAAAGATACAAAAATTTCAAGTGATGCTAAAAAATGGATCTTATAATGGTTAGATTTTGTTCCAATGACATAAAGATTTCATCACAAAGAGAGATCTACCTCAAACCTTAAAAAACTAACAAATAGAAATATGATTTTAAAAAATAATTAAACAACAATGCAATATATCTAAGATATGGTGTACTAGGTGTGATATGTTTTTCTCTTACACAACAAGTTTATTTATTTAGACTCTCGTAAATCATTAAATTTTCAAGTTGTCTTCATACTAAGTATACTAAGTGGCGACTCCTAAAAACTATAATAATAATTTTAAGATTATACCTATAATTCTTTTTTCACACATAATCAATAGACAAATCAGCTATCTTGTGATGCCCCGCTAAAGAGTTCGTCAACCAATCATGGATTTGACAGGTTATATTGCAAAACTTATATTAATCTAATATGTCATCATCTCAATATTGTTTTTTTTTTAAAGTTATCTTTGTTTTTATAAGCCAAATTTGGATTTTTTTTTGTTTTTTCCCTACATTGTAGAGGTTGTTTTTAGACTCTTCAATTTATTTTGATTACATCAAAACAATTCTTATATTTTTAGTTTTAAACCAAACTAAATAAAAATTAAATATAAAAATCTTAATATTGACAAGTTATCCCATGTTTAATAAGAATAGCAAAGGATGTTTAATGTGGTAGCAATTATTTTTTTAAAATATTTTTTATTTAAAAATATATTAAAATAATATATTTTATATTTTAAAAAAATATTTTTGATATTATTATATTAAAACAATTCAAGAACATAATTTGTTTTTTAAAAATAAATTATAAGAAAGCATGTTGAAACACACTTTAAATAATTTATCTGACTGCACACCTTCTCTGCTTAAATATATTTTTGATTCTATCCGCAGCAAGGCACTGTAAACTAGTTTTTCCGAAGGGTAATAGGTGTGTGAGCCTCTCATTTTTAAGTCTTCGATTTGGCCTGGCTTCTCTGGAACCAACATAGTCACAGAGGCAAGCCTCTTTTACTCTATTTCTTTTACGAGTGTCAAATTTCAGAAATAGAAATTGATTTTTGCAGAAGGAATAATGGCAAGGTTACTGTCGAATGCAATCTTGAAGGGTATTTCGCGTGCATCACAGTCTCCTAGAATTGTAAGAACCCAACTAATTATTATGTGATCAAAGGTAGAATTAGATACCTTTTTATATTTTTTTCAAGGCTGTTCAGAATCCCTCAATTTACCCGGAACCCAGTCGTGGTTTCAAGATTTATGGTTTTTAGTTACTCTTTCGTTACTTTTGATTTTTTATTTGCGCGATTTCCCATTTGTTTGCAGCTTCCTTTACTTAATTTTAGGGTTTCTTAAGGTTTTTGCTCCGAAGAACTAAACTTTACTTGTACTTCTATTTCTTGGCGTAGCAGTGATTTTGGTTTTTGATCTAAAGCCCTTATGGAATGTTGGAATATTAATTAAAAAGTTATTTTCTTTTAGGGTTTGGCAAAATGAGAACTATCTAAACTTTTTGTGTGTTATTTTTGTAGCTGCTTTTCATGAACTTAGTAAGCGAATTAATTTTTGCACAAGTTGGCAGTTTAACTATACTGATAAACTTGAGATTCTTGAGTGACTTGTAATATCAGTTGGGCAAACAAATTGCAAAGATACATGAAGAAGTGAGTGTAGATGGCTCATGTCATGCTTTGCGTGGTTTATTTGTAGGTGCCTGCATCTTTTAACCACATCGAGCTCAGATTCTCTACTAGCATTCCCAATGATCATGACAGTCATGCAGATTTTCAACCAAATAATAAGGCTGTGAATGAGAGTGGGAGCTGTAGCGGAATTAATATTAAGGAACTTGTTGACAAGGTATATATAGCTGATGCTAGTTTCTTTTCTGTTGTCTTTCAATGATCATTTTTCATTTGTTGTGCAGGATGTCAAGGAACACCCAGTAGTAATTTACATGAAGGGATATCCTGACCTTCCTCAATGTGGATTTAGTTCTCTGGCGGTTAGAGTATTGAAGCAATACAGTAAGTTTTAAAACTTTTTTGTTTGATAATCTGAATTCAATCTTTTCTTGAGTAAATATTGATAACCACACATAGCAAATACATGATATAAAGATAGTTCCTTTCTCTTTACTAGTAACCAGGGAGACTGTTGGTGGCCTGGGAAAGGAGGGATTGAGAATTGTAAGGGTCATGGGTAATGAGAGCATTATAGTGGCTGAAATTGGATTTCTTGTAAATTCTGAAGATTATGTCCCTACCATCTAGAGCATGCATGAGAGGGGGTTATCCTGTATTAGATCTTCATACAAAGCCTAAATTACGACCCTAGTTAGGTGGTCTGGATAGTTGCTATTCCTTCTCATTTTGAAGATTTATTGTTTGAGATAAATAGCTACATCATGTTTTGTGATAACAAGAATTACAAAAAAAAAACAGACTGTAGCACTGACTGAAAGGAATTATTTAAATGATTGGTTTCCTAGCTGAGATCTAGTTTTAGGTTGAGAAAGCATGAAATTAGTGAATCCCAATCTGACTATCTTTGGAATGATAGAAACTCAGATGTTAGCTCTCCTTGGCAACCACAGATTTTCCATCTATATCTTCTTCCATAATTTCAGCCACTTCTGCTTCATCTCTGGCATGTCATAATGCAAAACTAACATGGAAGTGCACTAAGGTTTACAGATCCAAAAGCAGCCTATGGCTGATACTTTGCAATTCCTGGTCTTCTAGATGTGGTTTACTTTCTTAATCAGCTTGGTCATGTCTAAAACTCATATGCTTACTTGAGAATGTTTGGTAATTATTGATCAAAACGTCCTAGTTTGTTATTAGCTTTATGCACATGTACATGTGCTTTAGATACAATTGTCAACTAACTTGACACTAATTGAAAAGACTAAATTTTGTTGTTGTTATAAAGTATGTGTTTCAAGCTTTTCCAAATTGTTAAATGGTGGCAGTATTGCAGCAGGCCAATGCCCATTAGTTTCTTTGGTGTTTTAATTTGTTATCTTTGAATGGCAATGTCAGCTGATCTACTGTTTGGTGATTGCAGATGTTCCTTTAACTGCTAGAAATATATTGGAGTATCCTGACCTCAGAACTGGAGTAAAAGCATACAGGTTAGTTCAATTTGGTGGTTTATATGAGTGATATGAATAATTAATGGGAGTAAGTCTCAATACATAAGTAAAGGTCTGTAAGAATTTCGTTGTTGAAACTTGTGAATTCTCTTTGGATACTGTCTAGATAGGCTGCTGCAATACACAGAGTGTGCTCTTTGAGCTCTTATTTGGAATCTCTTTGGACACACATTTGTAGAATTCATTGCAATTGTATTGCAGGTCTAGTCTAGCATCATCTGTTCTGTTTGTTAAGGCAATTATTTCTTCCCTCATGATGTTAAAATATCTTTCAGATTGGTAGTTGATGTCAGACTGTCCCTGGGTGTTTTTTTCTTTTCCAGAAATGCTGTGAAAAGAGTCATTTCCTAGTTGCTCTTCTGAACTGTTCTTGTTATGTTATGTTTCTTTGGTTGTAGAGATGGAACTATTTGCTGTCATGCCACTTAAAAATGATTCTGCCCTTTCAAATATGCTTGAAGATTGATTTAAAAAATATTATGTGCAAGAACACTTGTTTCTTGACCCTTCAATTTCTATTGCAGCAACTGGCCTACATTTCCCCAAATTTTTATCAAGGGAGAGTTTATTGGTGGCTCAGATATAATTATGAATATGCACCAGGTCAGTGACTTAAAGTAGACCTCTTTTTCTTGAATTTTGGGTAAGAAAAATTTCAGCAGTATAAAACTTTCCATGAGCTGATCTGGGTTCTATGGCCCCTCCTTTGCAGACTGGTGAACTGAAAGAAAAGCTCCAGGATATTGCAGGAAAAGAGGAGTCTGAATAAGTCGTTCTGGTTGAATTTTCAGAAAATTTGATGGGTTATTATGGTCTCCCTTTTTTCCTCTGCTCCAAGTGGAAGTGATGAGATACTAATACGCAAGGTTTATGCCAGGCATGTTTCAGAATTATAAGCTCAAAACTGTTTGTTTTTATTTTCAACAACAATAAACGCATTGTCATCAATCTCTATACTTGGTGCTGCATCAAGAAATAAAATTGCGTAGGGAACTTGTGATTGAATTCTTTCAAGTTTTGCTGCATTTGAAGAAGTTAACCACCAAGTGGAAAAATGGTATGAAGATGGTAGAATGATTTCCGTGAAGCGAATAACTATGAAAATTTTGTTATCTGATGCTAGTCAAGCATATGCCTCAGTTTTTTTCATGCAGTTGTCTTGTTTCTCCGTCCGGGACTCCCTTTCTGGTAACTACTACTTCAAAATGCTCTTTGGATTATGTACTTTTGTCAAATAGAAGTGTAATATAGTTGTTTTATATATAAAAAAAGTAAAAAACAATTCATATGGAGTGATCATATATAGTTATTTCATATCGGGAAATGCTACGTTGAAGGTTGGTAACTCAAATCCCTCATCCTGGTGTGGCTTGTATCACAAGTTCTCTAGCTAGAAAATGAGATGAAGGGTTCTAAAAAAGTATCAGATATTACAGCCTGAATCGCCTCCATTATAGCTTGGTGAATATTAGCCTATCCCACCAAAATAAGGCCCCATGCTTCAATTTAAACCCTAGAGTTATTAACATTCTTGAATTTGAAATCCTTGTATACTTGTAAAGTTGATCACAATCAATTAACTAATCACGGAACTCATCGACGCCCCAAAAAAGAAATTCCTACCTTCATGCAAGTCTTTATCATACTTGCTATTTCCAGCTACCTCACTTCCATCTTCTTCTTTAGATGAATATTCGTATTCATATTGACCACGAGTATTCGCACGAACTAGTTCAGTGACTACGTAGGTGTTTGGGATTGTGATCATTGGAAAGTGTTTTTGAAAAAAAATTAATTTTTTTATTATTTTAAATTAAAAAAATTTGGTGTTTTTAGATTATTTTGATGTGCTAATGTCAAAAATTATTTTTTTAAAAAAAAAACATATTATTTTGATGCATTTCTGAATGAAAAATATTTTAAAAAATAATTTTAATCACACTCTCAAACAGGCACTAGAGATATTTAACATATAACGAAAAAAAACTAGGATTCTCAAGCTCAAAGGTTACAAGCCAAATTGTAAAGAAATCTAGAGAAATTCTTTGGTATTTTATTAAATATGAATAACAGTCTTGATCCTTATAAAATAAACTAGCTGTCGTTTAAAAACATATTTTCCTTTGTTTAGTTCATTTGCAGAAAGAATATTAATAGGTAGCTCCGTTAAGCCTCAACCCCTCCAGTAACCTCTTGGTGCTCCAATGGCATCTTTTTTTCCGGGCGTTTGTCAAGAGGGATTGTGAGGGTGGAAGGGGGCGAATGTAAAGTCAAAGGACGAGGAGGAGAAAATATATGTGAGCTATTATTTATTTAGCACCCGTTTGGCATTGTGGTGGCATCCACGTTTGCCAAACGGGTGTTGTATTTGCTGTTTGATAAAGAGGTAAACACAGATTTAAACCATGGGACCCACACCAAATTCTCTCCAAAACACCGTTTGAAGAAAAGCTGGAATTTGATGCTTTTCAGATTGCGATCCAAATTAATTGAAACGGCGATACACATTTCATATAGGAAAAATAACCGTTGAAAAAAAAACCCTACTTTATCCTCTCGTTTGCGCCTCCTCCCATCTCTTAACTTTGCTCTCCTCTGCAACTGCTGCAAGATGCTTCTCACATGCACAAAACGCAGGTCTTGATCTGCATGGGCAACGTCTCTCACTGGCACAAGCTCTATTGCAAGAAACCAAGAGCCTGAAACAATTATCTTCTTGAAAAAAACAGCCTCAACACTGGAATCATCGGCAGCAGCAGAAGCACTGGGAGGGGCAAATGGGTTTCAGTTGAGCTTCCAGAAAGAGGCCGGGGGGGCATGTTAGAAGCAGAAGGTCACAAAGCAGAGGTGGGTGGGTGGGTTAGGGAGAGGGTCACAAAGCAAAAGGTCTCGATCTGCAGCTGAGAGCTTTCAAAGGGGGGGAGACGAAGCAAATGGGTTTAGGGGAGTGTTAGTAGATAAAAATACATTTTATCAACCTTAGTATTAAAATAATAATATTATCAACCTTAGTGACGGCAGCAGCAAAAGATAATAATATTAAACTATTAATATTTTTTAATATTAAAATAAAATAACAATATAAAATATTAATATTAATATTTTAATAATAAAATAATAATAATAATATATTATTATTATTATTTTATTATTATTATTAATATAATATAAATATATATAAATAAATGTGTGTGTATATGTCTATGCCCTTTAAAGTAATTTCACAAGTTAAAAGCAATATGAAAAGTTTGGTAACCAAATACTTAAAACTGCTTTTTTTCAACCTCCAACTCAACCACAGTTTTAACCAAACACTTCACAGCTTATTTTGAACTGCAGTAAAAACATTTTTTTTTAAACTGTTTTTTTTCAACCTCAATCACAAAAACAAAAACAATACCAAACACACTCTTAGTTGTTTGACTAACAAATAATAAAAATAAAATAAAAACATTAGAGAGATAGAATTAGTGATTTCAAATCGAGAGCATTGAAAATTATAAAGAACGATGAATGAGAATCAACCCATTCAAAATTAAAAATACGTAAATAAATTCTATAAAGTGAAAAAGGAGAAATTATAAAGATGAGTATCGTTTCTTCAATTCCTTATGACAAACATACTTTTGATGGGACGCATAATTACTCAAAAATTTATATAAAAGATATTTGTTTATTAGTTAATTTTTTTTTAATTTTATCATTTAATATTAAATTGATTGAGAGTTATATTTTATGATTTGTTTTATTTATTTTCTATTGAGTTATCCTAGTCTCATAACTAAGATTGTGGATTTATGAGGTTAACTCATGTATTTTTTGGTTAATTATTTTATTTTTTTAAATTGCATCATTCAATAATAAATTTGTTAAGTAGGGATAAGCTGCAAAATATTTTCTTGATTCTCCTTATAGATAGGACCCAGGTTGTAGATTTTTAGATGAACCTAAATTTACTCGAGTTGATCAAATATATTGTTTTCTCAATATATTTTAAAAAAAAAATCATCTTGTGGTTTTTTAGTCTAATTACATTTTTGTTGGTCATTCATTTATCTTTGAATGACAATTAATCAACTATACGCTTGACTGAAAATCCAGTTTTCTATGCAAGAACTAAGCACGTAGAAGTGCATTATCATTTTATCAGAGAGAAGGTTCTACAAGAAGAAATCGAGCTAAAACATGTTAACACAATATCAAGCTGCAAATTTGTTTACAAAAAGCTTGAATGACAACATATTTGAAAGCTTCTGAAGTTACTATCAAATTGACTTCTTAATGATGATGAAATTGCAGAAACAGTATATTAGAGGAGCTGAAAGAGTGGATAATCCATCTCAGGAGCCGCGGGATACTCTAGAGACTCACAGTGATTGTATTAAACTAATCAATTCTCATCGACATTGGAAGCACTTACTGATATAGTGCTAGCTATCTGACTCCACGATCGCGTTGTTTCTCAGGAGTGGCTTCTTCAACGTCTCTAAACTTAAGGGACTATTCAAAAATCTCACCAGTTCAATCCCAACAAGAAAGCGACCTCCTCTCATCATCTGGCTACCTTAATTGGCGCCATTCACCTTGTAGTCTTACTTCAAAAGTATATGGAAGTGAGCTTGGTTCTTACAGCTTTCTGATCTGTGACAAATCGGAGGAGAGTAGGGCTGAAACGCTCAAGAACACTTGTACCCCAAGTACAAATCGGCGAAATATTTCTCAGTGAATCAGACACGGGCGTTTCCAAAAATGTATTCACGTGAGTTGAGATCAAACTCGTCAGGGGGGTTTGAGAAGTGGACGCAAATTCATTCTGCAGGTTGTGCCTTGTTTCCCTCCTCTTACTCCATATTGTTAGTCACAGGCTGGAATTCATCAAAATAACGGTGATCATAAAGGTAGCCCTAGATACCACTGATAATGAAATATATTAGAGAATAATATAAATGATATTATAGGGCCTTACCAAACACTTAAGTTTTTAGGTGAGATGGTTACTTAATATGGTATCAGAGTCTTGTTGACCAGCGGTCACGAGTTCAAATTTCACCATTCCTATTCTATTTGATAAAATTCAATCACAAGGTAGTGTGAGACTGTGTGCAAGTTTCAAGTTCAAATGACTTTCACTTGAGAGAGGTGTTAGAAAATAATATAAATCATATTATAGAGTCTCACCTAAACAGCTTAAATTTTTAGGTGAGATGATTACTTAACAGAATATAGAATATGAATTGTGAAGTGTGGTAAGTGATAACTTAATTATTTGGATATATTCCATTGCAATATGTCTGGCAAAATATGGAACTTTTTTCCCACCCAAAACTGAAGTGACTTGTGTTCTGTCCTCCAGCATATATCGCAAGAAACTGCTCACATGCTCTGGGAAGATGGTGCCCGACATAACCCTTTATTTACCCTTGTTTGGATAGGTAAGAAATTTTGGAGATTGCACGTAATTACCGTCGTACGGCTTCAAGCATTTTTAAATTCTCGTTGGTCACTCTTGGTGAGCATGTGTATATATAGACGAATGCGGTAACTTTCTCCTATTTTTGTTTAGAAGATACATTATAAGAAATCATCTCATATAAAGATTAAAATATTAGATAAATCCCTAAAATATGATTTATATTATTTTTTAATACATATTTTCAAGTGAAAGTTTTTTGAGCTCAAAACTTGCACAGACCCACTCTACTTTATGCTTGGTTTTTCATCAAATAGAATGAGGATGGTGAGATTCGAGCTCGTGACTGCTGGTTCAACAAGGTTCTAATACCATGTTAAAAAACCATCTCACCTAAAAACTTAAAATATTAGATAAGACCTCAAAATACGATTTATATTATTTTGTATCAATACAAAAGTAGGATTTGAGTTTAAAAGGCACGAGTCAACACCCTTCGTCCATCTAAGTTGTGGTATGGAACCTTCAGTGCATAACTGAAAACTCATACCAGAGATAGGAAAGTAGAGCAGGCAAAATTCACTAGACTTCATATTAGATTAACCAATACAAAATTCTGTGGCAGGCAGAATTGACTACACTCATTACTGCAAAACTCTACAATCAAAACGACATCATGCAGGATTTATTTTTAAGGTCAGGCAAGAAAGCAAGGGAACCGGGAGGGTTATGTTATCTATACTTCATAACCTTTTTCTATTACTAACTACTCTTCGTCTTCCCATTATTGTTTTCCCCGTTCTGTGTCCTCGTAAGCTCCAAAACGGAAGCTGATTCTGCTCTGCAACTAAGAGCGGGAGCCCTCGAGGCCCAGCCTCGTTGTGAGCCAGTTCCGAACCTCGTCCATTTCCTTCGGGACTGTGTAATGACCGAGCCTGCAGCCAGATTAAGTCGCTCAGAAATTGCTTCTTATTACATCTACCATTACAAGTTAGTTCCAGCTTTCTGAAGAAAATGTTTTACCCTTCATAAGATTTGAATGTCAGGTTTCGAAATCCTGCTGTATTCAAGCAGTGAGCAGATTTCTCTCCGTAGCTGTAGGAGACGACATCATCACCTGAAAAGAATTATCAGAGTCACATTGCATGAAGATTCATTCCAGTCCAGTGATTTCTAGGCATTTTCACAGCTATGGTAGTAGGTTGTAGACAATGCTGCTAATTTCCTATACATTCATAGACACGTGAGAAATCTATAAATAATGGCAAGAACAGATTTTAATTGAAATATTAGAATGATACGGTGATTAAGATATAATATTGTATACGATCAACATGATAAAATTTTATAAAAAGAGATGAAAAAGGCACAAGATATATAAATTAATAAATTTAAATTTAACGAAGCTAAAAAGAACAGAGCTATCAATTGCTTAAAGATTGTATACAATAAGATCAACGGCTAATATTATAGTGTTTTAATATTTTAAAAAGAGGTATGATGTTCATATAGTGTCTCAGATTTTTGAAGTGCCACTACCAATAGATCGATATCTTGGTTTAAAAATGGAGGTAGAGAAGACAAAGACAGGAGTGAATACTTGTTCCATGGCAGAGAAAAATGGGCAAGGATGCAGCACGCCTTGCAGCCTCATGTGACCCTTCGACCTTGCTCCTTAAGCTCCTGTATGAACAAAAAAAAAAAACACTTAACCAGAAAATATGGGAAATCATTGCAGACAAGTGATGAGGTGTACAGATAACTGGTGGATCAACAAATTAATCCTCATCCATGGAATAGCTGCAGGAGAAAAGGGTTTATTGAGGAAAGAAAGCTAAGAATGGTCAAACCTTGAACCTGGAAGCCACCCACTTAGTCCAACAACTGCTCTGAGGTTGATAGGGTACGCGTTACCGTTACCATATCGTCCAAAGGCAGCACAAGTCGCAGAATAAAGGGCAGTTGCAGCACCCATGCTGAAGCCTCCAATGGCAACTTTAACTGTCATAAAAAAAAAATGTTGCAAGAATGAGGTTGCCATTATTTGACAGAGATGGAACATGATATGATAGCTTGCCACTTGGAAATTTATATTAGGTCAAAAAGGAAGGCATGATCAGGGGTGCATAATCTAGTGCTACAGTATAAATTCTGGCCAGAAACCATTACTTCATATATCTCAATGGAGTTGAACTTCTACTCTTTTTTTTGTGAAAATTAGTTGCCCTTGTAGTGGAATAAGCACACAGTATTTAATAAAATCTTCCAACAGAAAAATTCGCATGCAGATAAGGTAGATTTTCACAGAAAATATAGCCTAAAAAATACCATCAGCCGGCTCAGTAGACAATAAGTTTGCTATGTGTGCTGCTGAAGCATCTAAACCCTCCCAGTCATCTGGACTCTCTTCTGAAATTTCTCCCACATCGAACCCTGTGAAAGTTTTACAAGTATTTCAGGTAAATGGACTCCATTCTGAAATATTTGAAGATGGACATGTAGTGAAAAGTGGTGATTAGATTAATCAGAAAGGAAGGTGGTCAGTCGTACATGCAGTGCAAGGAAATCCACCCAACAGTGCCACAGGACGAGTAGGAGCGGTTGGGCAAATCCATTTGATCTGCACCATGAGTTTCAATGCAAACATAAGATTATTACGGAGGAGCAATGCAAACAGAACATCCACGAGGTAATAATTAAAGTAATATATATATATATAAATACATGCAGAGTGCATAGAGTAGAAGACCAGAAAAAATTTAAACTCCTTACATTTGGAAGAGGGAGATTTTCCAGTAGCTGGGAACAGCTGCAGCCACATAGAGAATAAAATGAGAAACATGGCTGGATTTAAGAGATATTTTCATCGTGGATCATATATAAAATATTAATAATCATCTGCAGTACATTTTCCTTGAAAAAACAGCAGTTGAAGGCATAAATGTAATGAATATTTTTATCTTTAAAGTTCTTAGCAGAGAAAAGAACAGAGCCCATTTAACATGGGTTGCCAGAATTAAGTGAACATAGTCATGAATATGGCGTATAAGAGAATAGCAGGAAAGGATGAATCATCAGATCGACATTATTTCACGGCACTGCTGCGGCTGCTCTCCCCATGGAACCTATTCTAATGAGAAATCTCGATGAAAGGAGAAGAAATCGAAAACATTTGTGGACTCTCTCTTTATCTTGTCCTTGAAACCAAAACGCACACCATGTTCCAACAAAGGATTTGTTTGTAGTACAAAAGGAAAAGATAAAAATGCATAAATCGTTGATGACAAGAAAAGGAATAAATCATCGAGTTCCCACTAGCCCATTTGGACCGTTTATCAGATGAAGTTCACAGAAAACAGTGTTTGGAATCTGAAAATTGGTTTTGAATGATGGATTACCATGCCAATGCAATGAAAGAGAACAAAACAGTAACAGTAGAAGGGAAAGAATAGCTACAATACCTTGAACCATTATCACCAAGACCATGTAGCCAAACTATAGTGGCCTGGTGTTTCCCTTGAGGCCTCACCACATAAGTCCTCCCAAATTCAAAGTTTCTTCTTGCAGGTCTACTACCTGAATATTGAACCAACGAAGTCACTTCTCATAAACCAGGAAGTAGAAAGGACAGAACAGAAGAGAAAACACAACACAGATTTAGTATTAATAGAATCTAAACAGGCAATCAAAAGATAGAAGGAAACAAACCAGAACCCATCGAAAAATGTTGCTGGGAGCTCATTTTTTGAGGATGGAACCAAAAACCTCGGTGCACCTCCTATATGTTACTAAACGACAAGAAGTAGAGGTACTGCAATGAAGAAAACCCTGAAAGACAACGTGTATTTATAGTATAGCAAGGAATAAAACAAGTGAATATGCATATCCTTCACTAGTTAAATTTTTATATGTAGTGTGTACGCCAGCTACATATTAGAAGCTGAAAAGGGAGAGGCAAAGCATCCATGAAAAGGAGAGGGTGAAAAAGAAAAAAAAAAAGCAGGAAATCTTCTAAGAGCAGAAAGAATCAAAGCAGAGAGGGTCGGTCACATTCATCAATTCCTGAGCCGCACAGGTAGGAGAGAGGGAAGCCTCTGGGATTATGGAACATGGAGAGGAATCTAATGCTTGTGGACAGTGGCTAAAAAAATCCCAACTATTAACAGCAGCAGCAGCAGAAACGATCAACAACAGCTTTCAAGAATATTACTGAAAACAAGAAAGAATAAATCCAAAATCAGTATTAGAAAATATCTTTTCTCAATCATTTGTTTATGTATTTCTCATGATTGACAGATTCCATTAATCACAAGCTTAAAGAGAAGTTTCGAGTGTCCAATTTATCAATGACAACAAAACAAAGTCTGATATTAATGATTCTAGTGCTCGACAGCAGAAGGAAGAGTAGCACTCAAGAACAGATGGAAAATTAGCACTCAGCAACAGAAGGGAGTGATGATGAGGAGTTGAATTTTCTTTTTACTTATACTAGTGTACTATATATATATATATCTACACAGAAACATAATCATAGGCCTGTCTGAATGTTTGCGTGAATTTTCTTGTCAACAACCTGCATTTTTCGTATGAAAGAGACGCATGAAAAAGCATGTCGAATTTTTCTCTCCTTCCATCCTCTTTCTTGCTTTTGTGCTCACCACTAAACATTATTTTTTGGCAGCTCAAGTCCCACCGATAAAAGTTTTGTTTGTTTATGATCATGTCACGGGGGAATAAGAGAGAGAGAGAGAGAGAGAGAGTTTCATTCACAGGTGCCTTTGCAGTCTGGCTTATACGCTATTTCCTAAAATTTCGACTGATTTGTAAGCGTTGCACCTTGGATTCATGGAGTGGTTTGTGTGAGAGAATAATATAAATCATATTCTGGGCCTTATCTAATACAGCTTGAATTTTTAGGTGAGATAGTTCTTTGACATAGTATCAGAGCCTTGTTGACCTAGCAGTTATGAGTTCAAATCTCAGTACCTTCATTCTATTCGATAAAAATCAAGCATAAATAGATGTGGGTCTATGCAAGTTTCAAGCCTAAAAGACTTTCACTTAAAGGGATATGTTAGAGAATATTATAAATCATATTCTGAGATCTTAGCTAATAGCTTGAGTTTTTAGATAAGATAGTTTCTTGACAGTTTGCAGAGCAGAGTTTTTGTAAAAAATTGATCACGTTTTCATGTGCTCTAGTTTTGCTAGGAAGAGAGAGCTCTCTCTTTTTTTTCATTTCTTTTTCCAAGCTCATTGTAACCTTTTTCGTAGTGGTGGAGTATTTTTAGATTGTTTTTATATGGTGATAAATTAGAGTCCATCCTCAGGCTTGCTTTTACAAAAACTGCAAATAAGCATTCGGCTTTCGAGAACCTAAATTCTTTCCATTCATTTCATTCCATTGTGGTTGAAAGTTTTCAACTATACAGTTATATTTCATTGTTAAATGATAAGATCAGGAATCTCTAAAATGGCTGTCACTTCAATCAATATCAGCAAACATCACTCAGAGTTCTTCAACTCTTTTTTAAGAACTCCCCCTAAATCAAATTCTCTTTGCACCTACCACATTTCCTTCTCGAAGCCAAATGCCAATGCTGGAATATGACTTGCTCTGTGTGATTGGTTACTAAATTTGTATGCCAGGCCCAGCTTTGGCATATCCCCTAGCCTCAGCTAGATAAGTTTTGATATTCATACCCACCACTCAAGTGGTTCTTCACACTTTCAGTAGATATCACAGACTGAACGCCAAAGGGTCTTCCCCTTTCATCATAATATATCACTGTGTAGGTCACCTAGAAGATGCAGCCTTAACCCAGCATCTAGTGGTGGTGGAATAATTTCTCTGTTTGCTATACAGATGACACCCATTTACAGTTGTGCCCAACCCATGTTTTTTCCTTTCTGAGAAAAAAAAAGACAGAAATTCTCCATGCTCGAGACACCATACACATACTACTGTCTATCTTCCTACTCGCTTTAGAGCTTTAGCTATGGCGTCTAAAAACTATGTTTTGGGGTTCTATAAACATTGCTAAAGCAACTCCTCTTAGTTTTTACCAGCTGACGAAACTCTTCCAGAGACTGTAGCTGACATGGTATTATGCCGTGATTCGTTACAGCAGTAAATGGGCATCCAAAATGTGCTAATTAATTGCAATGTCAACGCTAGAAAAGGGTTTTCCTCTGCTTTGTGGGGGAAATAAAATTAAAAAAAAAGGCAAGTCAACCACTAAATTCCATACCCCATACTCAGCAGGGAAAGAATCAATCTCAATTACGTGATTGCTTAAATTTAATCTGTGGGTTTATTAAACTGCGGTCGACATATATGCTGTTGTCACTAATCTGAGATTGAAGTATAAACAATGTGGATTCATTAAGGATATAAATTACTCGGGCTAGCAAATTTCCATGCGGGTTAAAATATTCTGATTAATTACATGAAGGGCAAGTTAGAATCTTTCAGGGCTACACACACACACATACTGTCTTATGTTGTATAGTGAAGTTCTGGTTGTTCATAAGCTGGCTTCCAAATGTAATAAAGTTAGCTCTCTATATGTAGGAGACATCTAGGTTCCAATTTTCAACGTTGTGAATAAAGTGGAAAGGCATAATTTTTTTATTTACTCGGGTGCTTGTGCCAACTTACATGTACTTCGACTAATTTTACGGGTCTTGAAATTAACGACCATGTAAATTTTCAGTAATCATTATATTAGCAATCACAAAGTTCGACCTGAAACCACAAGAAAAGCAAACTCTTAATCTCAAATTTTTATTGCTGACCACCTCCTGACATATAATTTTCTAGGTAAGAATCTGGTGATCACTTACTGACGAGAAATTTGTGAACCATACCATATTAGCTTAGGTTTCCCTATGATCTGCATTTTAACTGTAACTGTTGATAGATTAATTAGTGAACGTAAATTAAAGTCACTTATATATATATATATATATATATATATATATAATTCATGAGACTTGAATTGGATAGGTTAGAAAATATATTGAGTTGATTGTTGATTTTAATGGTGAAAAAGGGACCTTTAGAGGAAAGAAAAATAAAGTCGTATATATATGTATTCAAACGTAATTTGAATCTCTGCTCGTCAAAATTAAAAGCCATACTAGAACAAAATCTTGTTGAGTTCAAGTTTTAAGCAAAAATTGAATTCAAGGGTCATATTGTAAGACTAAAAGAGTTAGGAATCAAAGTGAAAAGAATTTAAAAGCTTAAGAGCCAAAGAGTAAAGAATAAAAGGTTGAAAAGATGCTCTTCTAAACCTGTGCCTGGGATCATATCCAGTCGAAGCTTCAACGAATAGATTAATAGAGAGAGAGAAAGGGATGAACATCCGAGTGAGTCTCAATTGCTTGTTCCAAACGTGAAGTTGAGGCCTCAATCGAGGTTTTTTCATCCAAAAGTCATCTTTTTTTTATTAAAGAAATCATTGCACCTTCTGCATAAATAACCACGAAGGGTCAGTTTTTTTTGGTTGTTTTGAATTTATTTATTTATTTTCCTTTTTACATATAATCAAGCTAGTTATTTGAAGCATTCTTATAAGAGTATTTGTGTTGTTATCCAACACTTTTAGGGTTTTTCTATTAGTCCTGGAAGTATATTTATCTTAATCCAACAAGTTCCGATGAAGACAAGGCTGCCTGTACAAAGCATCATCATAGGGATGTTTTTTATGTCATGGTTACATTATGAACACTCTCTCTATCACTTAGCTAGGGTTCTTAGCTTATGATTTGGATTCTTTTCATCTCAACGATGAAGCTTATCCCCCATTGTTTTACTGGCATTACTCCTATATTCCCATCAACTTTTGTGCCTCAATGTATTTCAAGGAGAGCCATGTAGCTTAAGAATGCATGGATACATTGTCACGGGATTTGATTATGTATCAGTTACGGATTTGATTTTATATTAATTAGGGAATTGATTTTTCTTTATTAGGGTTGTAAATATTTTAATCCATGCTCTTCAAGACAATCAAACCTGCGATCTTGTTACTTGTCTTTCTGGTGTCAAACCTATTGAATGAAATGGGTATACTCTGCCAAGTTTAGGTCTGATGGATCATTGGACCGGTATAAGGCCCATCTCGTGGCTCTTGAGAACTAATAGGAATATGGTATTGATTGTGAAGAGACGTTTGCACCTGATGCTAAAATGACTATTGTACTGCCTATATTGGCACTTGCTACGTCACAAGGGTGGTCTCTCAGACAAATGCATGTGAAGAATGTATTTTTACATGGGGATTTGAAGGAAGAAATTTCTATTTCCCCACCTTTTGGCATGTCTATTACACCTTCCTAGAAGGTTTGTTGGTTACGTCGATCCTTATATGGATTGAAACAAGCTTTGTGAGCATGGTTTGATAAGTTTCGCTCTACTTTGATTGCTTTTCACTTTAAGCAGAGTCAGTTTGATTCATCTCTATTTATTCTCAAGACTTCAGCAAGAATTGTCTTACTTCTGGTATATGTTGATGATATTATGATTACCGGCTCCGATACTACGTTACTACACAATTACAACATCTCAAAGCCTCATTTCACATGAAAGATCTAGGTCCCTTGTAATATTTTCTTAGCCTTGAGGTTGAGATTGCTCAAATAGTATATTGTTACATTAGCATAAATACACAGCGGAAGTAATTTTATTAGTTGGTCTCCAATTGGGTAATTCTGTTTTTACTCCCTTGGAGGTCAATCTTAAACTTAATAAGAAGGAAGGCGAGCTCCTATCTGATTCGTCCTTGTATCAGCAACTAGTTGGGAATTTAAACTATTTGACGATCACTCGTCCTGATATTTCACTTGTTGTGCAGCAGGTGAGTCAATTTATACAGGCCCCTTGACACCTTCACCTTGCCGTTGTCCGTCGTATTATTCGATATCTGAAAGGCACCTCTCCATATGGGTTGTTCTTTTCTAAAGAATCTTCCTTACAATTGGTAGGAAATAGTGATGCTGAATGGGCTAGATGTGCAGATACTCGTCGCTCAGTTACTGGCTTGTGCATGTTTTTAGGCAATGCACTCATTTCTTAGAAGAGTAAGAAGCAAGATAGAGTTCTCAAATCCTCTAGAGTCTGAATATCGTGTTGTCTTCCGCCTGCTCTAAGATCATATGGCTTCATGGGTTATTGAGTTAACTTGGTTTTCCTCAACTTCATTGCACTCCTCTTCATGCTGATAATACTAGTGTTATTCAAATTGTTACTAATCCTATATTTCATGAGCGTACGAAATATATTGAGGTTGGTTGTCATTCCATACATGAATCTTTTGACTGATATGTAATTGCACTTCCTCATATTTCTACCGAGCATCAAACTGCGGACATTTTCACTAAAGCTCTTTCGCAGCACCAGCATCAATTTTTAGTTGACAAATTGATGCTTCTTGATCTACCGACATCAATGTCATGGGATTTGATTATGTATCAGTTACGAATTTGTTTTGTATTAATTAGGGAATTGATTTTCTTTTATGAGAGTTGTAAATACTTTAATTCTTACCTTATATAGAATGTATTCTGATCTATATAATACAAAGAAACCCAAATGTAAAGGCCATTCAGACCAATTTTGACATGCATCAATCTTCAAGGTCAGCCGATTCAGACCTCTATTTAGTCTCACCCAAACTTCATCCTAGTCATGGATACATCAGCTAGGTTAGGGTTCATAAGTAGTGACAATTGCCCTATGATGACATGCTTTCGTTACAACTCGAATGGGTTCCCTTAACCAAGCCACAAGATGTACCTTTGATGCCATGTAATGGATCCAAACCTCTTAAAAACAACTTGTGAAAGAATAACTTTGAAGGAGTTTTAAGAGATAAATAATTCAATGATTTGATAACAAAAATATATTATGGTTCAACATAAAATAAGAATATGAGGTAAAAAAACAAAGTGATGATTGATTTCAATTATTAAGAATTATCTTCCTTCTATGCTTTCTCTCAAACTATAGATACCGTTGTGAGGCAAGAGCTATCATGCTCCAATTGGGTTGATATTGTTGTGGTGATTGTTATGTAGGTATATGATACCAAGAATATGTAATGATCTAAAACAAATGTGTTTGCACACACACATCCTAAGAAACACTACGAGAGAGAAATAACAAGTAGAAAGAAATATGAATTAAAGATAATAAAGATAAACAATATAAAAAAATGAAAGCTATAAATAAATAATTTCTAGAAAAGATTGAATTGAATCAATTGTAGAAGAAATCTTCCATGAAGGACATCGTTTTTAGTAAAGGGATGACATCTAATTCTAATTATATATAGACTTATTAGATGTTGAATCCAAATACAATATAAACTTCTCCTTATTGATAATCATTTGAATCCTATCTAATTTGTAATTCATACCCTGAGATTGAAAAGTAAAGAAAATGAGGTTTTAGATAAATAAATTTAAAAAAAAAAAGGGAATAAAAATGTATCCAGTGAAAAGTAAGGATCAAAGTTAACTTTTCACCACAATTTTGAAAGAGTCATCCAGATCCCTGTATTTCGCATTTTAGTCCTTCAATCCTTGTCATATTTAATAAATTAAATGATCATTCGTTTGGCCACTGAGAGCTCAAATTGCAAATAAAAAAGATTTGATGAAAAAAAAATTACAATATTGCTTTTTCTATTTTATCTACGTGTCCAAAAACACGAAAATCTAACTTGCTACCACCGCTCTTGAATCAAACAAAATAAATTTAATTTCAAATGTTTTTCTATAATTTTCCTGTCCCTACCTTGCAACTCCTGTTAGAACTTCTAGAAACTGAATGGAGATGATTTGTCTCTTTGCAGGGAAAGCTTGATGAACTCGACAAAGCTACGAAGAAGAACTAAAGGAAGAGAGTGATTGATCAAGAAAGAATATAATGAAAGCTACAAATTGAAATCTTTTCTCCATGCATCTTTCACTCCGCATTATTCAAACTCATGTTGTTCCTTTCTCATTGAGGGTAACAAGATTTATCTTTTTTTATGGGAATTTTTGAATCAATTCTCTTTTTTTATTCCCTCTCACAACATTGTTCTACAAGATATCAATTTCAGTTCATGGTATTTGAAGTTCTTGTTAAAGAAAAAACTTTGGGGACACTCCTTGTCAAGAATACATGATGATCTTCCTTTATTTTTATGGGGAACATTTTCCTTTTTTACTTCTCTTTTTTCTAGACATGTACTAAAATATTTGGCAAGTGGGTTTTGTAAAGTTTTTTTTTCCATTTATAGAGAAATCCTCATATCATGTTATACATTAAATTGAAAGGCTAAATTGAAATCATTTTGATTATTATTATTATTATTATTATTATTATTATTATTATTATTATTATTATTATTATATGAAAGGCTAATTAGTCATGTCAATTGGATTTGGAGTGGATCAATTATATCTAACCAAATTACCTAATTAGTTTGAGTAAAAAAGATTAAACAGCAACAAAAACTCTAAACTTAAAGCAAAATCCTTGTTGTCCCCTCACATTTTCATATTCACCACTACAATGTAATGATCATTTTGTCCTTCCCAACAAAAATTACTTGCCTTTGAAGTAGGAGGTATTTTAGGGGTTTTCACGCATCACTTTAGTCATTATTGGTTTGTTTGTACGTACTTTTGTATATTCAACAATTAAATAAATAATGAAAAAATCATGATATCCCCTGTCACGACGATGGATTTTTCGAGTTTCACATGCTATAATCCCTAGAGATGGGAGATAGCGCAGAAAAAGGGATTCTTATAATCATAAAAATACAATGATAATTTTGGGGAGTCGCTATCTAGTATTAAGGTCACTAAAAAACCTAATAGTTTGCGAGAGTCTAGGTAATCGTTATGCAAGGAAAATACGCATCACCCCCAGTGCACCCTACCTAAGGTAAACTGTATTGTTGTTCGATTGTTTTTTTAAGTCAAATATTTTATTCGTTGGTCTTTTCTAAGACTCAAAGTAACTCTCTCTTCATGAGAGAGTTTCTACCTCATTGAAAATCGAAAACCTAATTGTTCTAAAGTTTGAAAAAAAAATCACACTGCATTTAAAACCTCTTTTTTTACTATTTGTAGATATACTTTAATATGTAATTTTGCCCCCGATAGCTAAAACAAAATAATTGTTAATTATTTTTTATATTTTGGCCAAATTCCAACGGATAAACTAGTTATGATATACAATTTTCGTTCCAAACATGTGAAAGATGTAAAATTTGTTTTTTTATGAAAAATATGTTTGGAAAAAAATTTGGAATTCAGCTGTATACTCGAAAACAGTATATTTTTTTGTTTGTTTTTTTAAAAAAAATGATTTTTTTATATTATATATTTTTAAAAAAAATAGACTGGGTCTGACCCAACTACATTGGTGCCGCCAAGTTGGCCCAAAAGGCCGATTCCAAATTTTTATAATTTTTAAAAAAATATATATAATATTAAAAAAAATATACGGCCGAATTCCAAATTATATATGTAAGTCCCTTTAATGCTTTCTAATAAAATGCAATAATAGAAATTTTTGGCAGGTACATCTCATCCTATGGCTGATTAGCGGATCATATCTTTAACTTTTTTTTAGATTTAAATAAGTAATTCCCAAGGTATCAAACTAATATGTAATACAATTCTATATTTCTTTTGGATCATGCAACTTATAAACTTATTTCTTTAAAACTCTAATACCAATTATCCATAATACATTTGATTATTGTGAACAAATATTGATTCATATGTTAATGTAGGCAAATTGCTAAAACAAATATGTATAGACGTGGAGACTTTGATTTAAATGAGATGAGATAGGGTCCAGGATGATTGAACCATAATTGTGTTATTAAATGGTGATATCAAATATTACGGATTTGTCATCTTATTAAAAATAAAAAAATAAAAACAATCACCCTCATCCTTACCTCGTTAGTGGAATCTGAGTACTCATCTCATCCACAGCAAGAGATCACTAGCCAACTAACCCCAAAAGCTTGCCCATATGCAAGATTCTAGGACGGGTCTGGATAAGTAAGTAGCACCACTTGAGAGTAATCGAACATTCTAATAGTTAAGAACTATCTCATTTAAAAATTTAAGTTATTAAGTGAAGTCTAGAATATGATTTATATGATTCTCTAACACAGTTGTTAAGTGAAGTCTAGAATATGATTTATATCATTCTCTAACACACATCCTCAAGTGAAAACTCTTTGAGCTTGAAACTTGCACAGACTCACACTACCTTGTGCTTGATTTTTATCAAATAAAATGGGTGTGACGAGATTCGAACTCATGATCGTTGGGTCAACAGGGTTCTGATACAATATTAAAAAACCATCTCATTTAAAAATTGTTAAATGAGACCCCATAATATGATTTATATCATGTAATCTCGTGATTAGCAAGTCTTAAGGTCTCAATAAGTGAGTAGAAGATTGAAATCCAATGCTAGCATAACTCAGAAAAGACTTCAAATAAGGAAATATCTGAAAATTAGGCTCCTGGGTTCTTCAGCCTGGCACAAATTGACAAGCCTTACCGCCTAGTGGTTTGGAATATTGTGTGGATTATCAGAATCTGTAGTCGACTAGTTGCGAGATCATGATAGGCAAGCCAATCATTGGAATTGAATGAAAAGATGAAGGCGTTTGCGACAAGCTCATCGCCACCTCTAACATGTTGCAGAAGCCATCACCATATCTTGATGAGCATCTCCTTGCTTCAACCATAGCCGTTAAAAAACAACAATGGATCCTCCTGGAAGACTATTCCATTCCAGAAACTCTACAAAACAAATACGCATAATTAGTCTTACATCTTAACTAATATTTTTGACATTTTGAGTTTTCATGATTGTTAATCCGGATAATCATGGCAAATGGCAGACGTTTTTCAAATAAATATTACATGCAGTAGTTGTCAAATTATTCACTGACAATGTGTACAATGCAATTGTAAACTGCTAAATCCATAAGTATTATAAACAGTATAATTGGATTTTTTATTTCAAATATATAAAAATTATAATAGGTTGGCAATTGAATTCAAATGACATGGAATTAAATTCAAAACATGCCCTTGCCCAAAGGGTCTCGTGTTTGGGATGATCTAGTCATTTAGTTGATAAACTCATTTACCATTATCCCAAGAATTATTAACCCGGATCTCTTGAACATACACCATTGACAAGTCCTCGTATCAAAATAGAGTAAGGTTCTTAATCATTCAGATTGACACCCGGCCACCCACAGATGATAATGCTGCAGAAAATCAACCACCATGAGTAAAAAGATTGTTGTTGAATTTTGACTGCAAGCCCAGATGATAAAATCAGTTTTAATCAAAAGCATTTAAATTGATGGAATGGCATATGCATTGATGCGAGATGGCGGAGACAACCGATATGGGTGCACCGATTCTCTTCTGCGGCAGCTTTCCACACAAAACCATGAACCCCGAAAGAATCTAAAATATTTATTCAATTAACAGAATCTAAAATGTGATCGAAAAAATTACTTCGAGTCATCGAATTTTATTACTATTTGTGAAAGATAACTCTGTATCAGATTATCCAGTCAAACAATTCATTCGTGCCATAATCATACCATTGAATACTGACGAAGTGGTGATGCAGCGAGAAGGGCACCGCAGAACTCCAAAGATCCTTAAGACTCCGCTGTAAGAGATTCGATGGCTCCCTTGAAGCTACGTCAAGAATTTCCATGAAACCCGAAAGAATGTAAGTTTAGCTGTGTATTATTTGGCAACTCATTAAATGAACCTAACAAAATCCTGAGTTCCGGTTGTTGACTTCTGTGTCTACATAAACCACAAAAGGATATTCCATTCCAATTGTTGACAAGGCACCAACCACAACAATAAAGGACCAATCAAAAAAAAAAAAAACAATAAAGCTTTTGAACTTCGAAGCTCCAGTTGTATACTGGAAATTGTCTTGGAGTCTTCTCAGGTTTTATTCCAGCTGCAAAATTGAAAACTGCAACTAGTGATGATGATCATCATCATCGCCATGCCCTCCATCAGGTGGTCCTCCAGGGCCCACAACTTCAAGCTGTCAAACACGGACAAGAAAGTCGGCAGAATTCAGCAATGCTCAAAGCAACTTACAATGTTGTTATAGACGTGCAGCCAAAGACTATTCAGTTAAAGAAAGTTCACTCATTAAGTCTATTCATTCAGAATCGCATGCATGATGTATCTAGGCAGAATATATACTATTTGGTTACACATTCTGCAGATTGAACTACCCGATGTCATGAGTGGTATGATAGACAGTGCATTGTGATCCAAATATCAAATCCAAACAAAGTCTATAGACATCACTTTTTTATTGAAGACTCCCAACTCCAGACTGAATAAAGCTTGTGAAGCCTTCAAAAGCCATCCCATGGCATGATGAGGTAATGCAAGAATTGATTGGTCAACCATACTGGTTATAAACCATTCATTGCACACAGGTATGTGCATGTGAATATGCATACACAACTAGATTCAAAAGAAAAAAGATATACGCATAGATCTTCACATTCAAGTGGGGCTCAGTACACTGCAAAAAGCCCTGCAAATTTAGTGATTTCAATTAAAACCTTCTACTTACCACAAATTGCTGTGTGCACACTGGGCATTCATGTGGCTTGCCTTTCTCCAGCCAAAACCATACAACATCATGCTCATCCTCTGCAACTCAACATTATGCAAAATTCATTCTTTCAATGTACAGGAATAAATTTCTTCAGCTTAAATGCAATCATCAGCTCAAACAAACAAACAAAAAAGAGAAACAAGAAAGATAAATGCCCACCTCCTTCACCTCCAGGGCATCCAACTATTCTCTTGTCATAGTAGGACTTGATAACAGCAGGTTCTGCCTACAAGGGAAAAAGAATTAAATATGAAGATTAAATATACAGCCAAAATTATCACAGTTCTGCACAATGGCACATGACAGAAGGCATAACACAGGCAATAAGAAGAGCAAGTCACCAACGAAGAATGGTTGGCAATTCAAAAAGGCCCATTATAGACAATCATACACACACAAACTCTACCTTCAAAGGATGGGGAAGCATTTATAATAGTGGACAATTCAAAGGACTGATAGCACCTATTTAAAGTTTGCTGACACAGAGCTACCAGTCAATTAAAATGGCAGTTTAGCAGAGTTGTGCACGCAAATAAAATCACAGAAGAAAGGGACTGGTCCAGCTGAAAAAATCTATATAAATAAACATAATATATACAGATGTAATATGTAAAATTAGAGAAGAATGTGATTCCACTTGTCTATAAAAAGGAAACTATCTTCCTTGATAAGAGTTGGGTGCAGGTTGCACCAACAAATGGCCCAAATAAAATGTGCCAACCTACACTACCCCAACTAACTGAACCAACCCAGACTACCTCAATGAACTGAACTGGCCCAGATTACCATAGGCCATGAGATTTTCCTTGTTAACCTTCCTAGAACAGAAATGGATGTGAATAAAGGTTATTAAAGCCCACTCAATTCACAAAAAACTCAGAACAGTAATAAAAGAGATGGAATCAGTAGACGATTTAGGGTCCTGGAGCTATAAACATGGGGTAGTCGTTTCAGATAAAAGGAATAGAGATGGTATTGAGATTTATACCATCAGCACCTCAACTGTCAAAGCTGTCATCTCTACCACAAAACATCTTCCATGCCACCACTCCAAAGCTGCCGTTAACAATTAATTAATTATTACTGTTTAATCGGATTCTCATCTCAAGTCTGTATAGCATAGTAATTGTCTTCATTCCCATTAAATTCACTATTTCTTCATTTCTAATTTTTTATTTTTCACTACTGATTACTAAGCATGTCCTTGCATACATGACAGTGATTTAAATAATACTGTACAATTTACAAAACTACGTCTAAAGCAATATCAAGAGTCTTGGCCCTTGGCACAATCTCAGGGACCTCAACATAGGAACCTTGTTAATCATTATAAGAAGCCAAAGGGAAGCCTCTGGAAGAGAAAAAAGGAGATTATTCCATCTTCTAGTTTAAAAGGAGGTCTATTCATCTTTACCCTACCAAAATCATATAAAGACCAACTCATGGAGTCAACCAACTTTTACACGAAACCTTACTCTATCACTGTCACATTTAACCTAATAAAACAAAAAACTGTGAGAAATCAAAACCAGGCAACTCAAATTTACTTTTTTCCTCTTGCCAAATCTGTATCCTAACAAGCAAATGCTCTCAACCTTATGAACACCTTTTCAAAAAAAAAATTCAAAACTACATATAATAAGGCATGAACCATTTTTTTCCATACAAACATAAAGCATTACAACCATGTTCCACGAACACAGAACTGAACTGCAGAAAATAATATATAAAAAAGCATGCATAGAGAATGACCTCACCTATTAAAAACACAATACTAAAGAGAAACAATATTGATGAAGTGACAAAGTGCAAAGTACTAACCTTTGTGCCAAAAGGGCCTTCAGGATAGTCTATATCAAGAATTTTCCTTCCCTGAACAGCAAAAAGCAAATGAAATAAGAACAGTCTCTTCCCCATAATATAATAAAACCCAACAGATAAAACAGACTTGGTTTATGACTATTGGAATTAAAAAAAGAAAAAACCATGCATTATTATCTAAAAGTATCATAATTAGGTTGAAAGAAAGCAAGGTTTACAATAAGTACAAGTGATAACACACTCAGCTCCATTTAACTTCCCATTTCATTGCAAATCAAAATGACAAACCAAAAACATCGGAGACACAACAGTTCATTTTCTTGTTGTTTTTCAGCATGATCGGAAACTCCGTTCTCATTTCCCTTTCTCATTTTCTAAAAAGAAAAGGGCAAAAAAGCACCTCGAGCTCAGCTTCAAGCTCCTCCCGCTCATGCCCAGTAGCAATAGGCGTTACGTCCTCAACCCTCTTCTTCACTGCACCATCCACTACAAAACCAAAGAATTCTTCATCATTATTTATTTAATTTCAATTTCATACACACCATAAATGATGCAAATATTTTAAAATTCAGCATTTAAAAGCTGCAGCATTATTTATCACAAATCTCCATCCAATTGCAGTCACCGAAATTACATTACAAAATTATAGAAACTCGTAGATTTAAACAAATCTCATCTCTATAACACATGGCTAAATAAAACGAGAATCGATTCGAATACTAGCTACAAAAACCACACATGAAATATAATCGGGAAGTCATAAATGTTGCTGTAAGTGTGTGTAGGTGAAGATCTGAGAGGAGACAATAGTACACTAGACTAATTCGAGAGAGAGGACCTGAACCGGCGCTGAGATAGCGATTGAAGACAGAAGCGGAAGGAGATCGGTGAAGGAGTAGGAGCTGAGTGGATCGCACGGAGGTGGAGGTGGAGGCGGCGGTGGTGGCTAGGGTTTTGAGGTGTGAAGAGGCTAGTCTTCTCCACATTGTTTCTTTATTATGTATCGATGTGTTCTCGTTCTGATCTGAGGTCACACCCTCCCTCCCAGTTGGTAATCAATCTTCTTCTTTACTTTTTATTTTCTATCAGTCAATGAAATGGTGGAATGAAAGACAAATTGTAAAACGGGTGGCGATGGGATTCGTTCAGTCTGCGGGAACTGACGAGGCGTGCGTGGAGTGTGTGGTTCACTTTGCACGTGTCATGTATCCCCACGTGCGTGATTTTTTTTCTCCTTTTTTTTTTTTGGATAACGTGGGAACCACATGACCCGGAAAGCACACTTTGTGGGCCCAGGGCATGCATAAACCCCCGGCTGTCCCAGGCTCTTACAGGTTTGGGATAGGGCGCTAGGAAGGCTCGAACCTCACTCCCGTGTAGGAGAGCAAGGCCTGTTACCGCCAGGCTGCCCCCTTGGGGACTTTTTTCTCCTTTTTGTTTTCTTACTTTCCAAAATTTCCATTTACACGCGTTTTTTTTTAAATTAATGTTACTCATTTTATTTTTTAATAAAGTTGCATTGATGTTGATAAGTTATTTAGGATGGCCGCATTTGGTTTTCATAAAGGGAGGGTACTTTTAAAAAAAATATTCTTTAATTTCTATTTTATTTAAAGTTTTAACTTTAAGAATAAGGATTATATAAAATTAGATAGGAGTTTTGTCGCAATTTAAGTTGATTTCTTTACACCAACAAAAAATTAATGCTCGAGCACTACAAGTGTATTTTAATGGGAAAAAAACTTATATTCATTCAATTAAATGATAGAAAAAATAATGATTGTAAATTAGTTGAAATTTAAAATAAAAATTGACAAGAATAACTAGAAGAAGAGGAACTCTTGTAATGAAGAAAGAACTACAAAGTTGAATTCCAAGATAGTATAATGTGAATATATATAAATATATATACACACACCTTATTATGTGAATTAGTGAGCATTAGCAAATGATTAATTAGGTCTAGGTTTGAAACTAAGATGAATCAAGCCAAACTGATTTGTTGATTTTGGATGTTTGGGTTGACAAGTTGCATATTTGTCAAACTAAATCATCGTGTACTGTTTGGTCATCTCTCAAGGTTCACGTGAAATTTTATTGTAATTCAAGTTGGGATGTAAACTAGACATATCAAGCTTTTCATGCATATTTGGTAGGCCTAATAACTCATTCAAATGAGATAAACTAATGTATATAAAGTTAGGCTTGAAATTTTACAACAAAGAATCATTATTGTGCAAGGATTCCTTATATAACAACAATCCTTATTTTATAATGAAAGACTTTGGCAACTTTGACAACAATGAGAGTTTTTATTTTTCAAGGAAACAAAGTCGGCATATTAGGAGTTTTGTTTATTAGAAATTCCTTAATTTTATGCATATCAAGTTGGTAGCTTGTAAATTGGATAATTAGGGGTTGTTTGGGGTTTATTTTTTATAATGCATAGTTTTATTTTAATAAGCATAACTTTTCATCCGACTATTGGTTTAGATTGAGTTTTCTCCATAAAATTCAAGGGCCTTGGTTTATATATAGTTAGAATTTAATAGTGATAAGTCTTTGGAAAGCCTTTGCGATAACATGCATAAACTATTATGCGGGTATTACATTATTGTCCTAGTTGATTTAAGATTATTTTTCTATTTTAATTAATACTTTTTTATTTTTTTCAAGCATTTTCTATGATGTTTTTATCTATTATAAATAGGATTATTTAGCTTATAATTAGGTTTTACTTTTAGATAGTTATTCATTATTGCTATTGCATATTGTGTATTTATGTGTGAGAGGATCCTTATACTTTTACTTCTTCATTGAGTTGTCTTGACTTAGAAAGAATATCAAATGAAAAAATTTGAATGAAAAATAAAGTCAATTATACAAAAGAATTAAAAAAAATAGGAATAAGATATTGATGACCAGATGTGAAAATAAAATAAAAAATGAGAGGACAACTTAGATTTTTGAATTGAAGGGGGAAATTAAAATTAAAAATAAAATTCACAAAAAAATCCAAAATCAAAAGAATGAGGACCATGTTTCAAAACATAAAAAATCACAATTATAGATTCGATGATGAAATCTGACAAAAGAACCAAAAACAAAAATTAAAAAAAAAATCAAATTGAAATATCATCAATTATGACAACCACTATAAATATTTGAATGATGAGCACAAATTTGAATGAGGAGAGAAAATACAAAATAAAAAAGAAGAGGTTATCAATGACATTTCATCACTTTAAAAATTGCACATGTCATATTATATGGAAGAAGGCATCATGATGCCTCAAAGATTATTAGAAAAGCTAGTGTTTAGCCACTAGACAATGCCTCACCCTATCGCTCGAAGAGCATGGTGATTCCGCTGTTTTAATTGTATTTAATATTTTTATTAAAATATTAAATTGCTCATCAATTACATAAAAAATGGATGAAAATACGAAAACACCCTTGGACATTAGTTAAAGAAAGCTTGCTTTAAAGGGTAATAGGATCAATTGTGCTTTGAAAATGAGAAAGAAAAAGCTCTAGATGTAGTAAAATAATAATCTGCTTGTCGCAATCAATTTAATAATAACAAATAAATCCCCATGAACACAATACATTACTCATAACAAGTTCAATGACTTTGTTTAAGAATGAAAAACAAATGATTTTATTGTTTCAATTCTTAGTGATTCATGTCTTGGACCACAATTGCTTTCTCATGTTTTTATTTATAATTATTCAAAGAAAAGTGATTAACAAAGTTTTGGGTGGTGTTAATTATCTATTCCATCTCTCGAGCCCCGAATCAAACCCCTCCTCCCCCTACCTACTCTCTTTTTCTTTTGACTCCCTCATACATGTGGGCACCTAAAATCTAATTGCAATGGAAGGCCAGCCTGAATCAATAAAATCCAAATCTACATTAATGATACCCACCACATTCTCTTCCTCTTTTCCCTGAGATGTTTTGCAGAAATCTTCTCAGGTCAGGTGGCTAACCTTTTGTCTTTGCCTTGTAATTTTTGGCTCCGGGTCTTCATCTCGCTCCAATTTCCTCCTTAGATTATCCAAATCTTCTTCACTCAGCTGGCCATTCGATTTTTGGTTCAATGCATAAGCTTCTGCCAACTTCCTCTTGCATTCTTTGCTTGCAGAGTCATGGTGCACCACTGAAACAAGTACGAGGGTGAAAATAAGTATAACTCCCAACTGCAAATCAAAATTATCAAATGTACTCCTGGGGCGGCAATTGGGGTGTCTTCAATTTATTAAAAAGTTCGGTTTGTTTCTGATAAAACAAAAAAACAAAGAGTTTGTTGAGAAAAAATAGAAAGAGAAGAAGATTGTTTTCTAATAGATTTTTTCTACCAATGTCAAATTGATATTTATATATATATATAATATCTTTTCAGACCAATGTGTTGGTAGAGTTTAGAGACACACCTCTTCAGACTAATATATTTATAGAGTTCAAAAGAAAGGCAACTTTTCATTCAAATTAGTTGAATAACTTGGCAAAGGTGTCATGCATGGATTATAATTAACTTAACTTAATTAATTCTAGAAATAAATAAATAAATAAAATGTTTTACATAATAACTTAGCAAAGGTGCCATTATAAATATTTATTTATTTATTTATATATCTCAATTTTAGCTGTCTCTCCAAATCTTCCCTCCAACATCTAAATCTATTGATATGGTGTCACTGACATTATAAAGTATAACAAAACCTCTTCCCTTTCCAATATGAATTAAAGTTTTCTTTAACTATCAAATATACTAAGTTATATTTTATAACACATTGTATAGGATATAGTAAGGCTTCCAAGGCATTATTGCTGCGAGTGAATAATCAACTCATTACAAATCCCTTGGAAAAAACGACCACATCCAGATAATGGTGTATAACTAAGGATAAGGCACAATAAAAGGCAGACAACAGACCTGGTTTTGGATAATCTTCTCCTATTATGCACTTTGCTTTTCTTTGAATGCCTGGTGGAGCTGTCCATGGCTCATATATGTACTCCTTTGGCATATCTGAGCATTTCTATAATTAGAAACTGCAAGTAACAATTTACACTCGGCCAAAAGAAATAGAATGGCATGATCGGAACTCCAGATTACCTTTCAATACAGGGAGAAAATGTCTTATAAAATTACCATTTGGGTCATACTTCTTCCCAAATGATATTGGTGAGTAGATACGGTTATACTGTCAGCAGAAAACCATTAAAAAATTTAGAATGCTAGAGCACAACAAATTGTGAAACAAAGCAGTAATGTTTTGAAGGGGAAAAAGGAAACCAGCATCCAAGCTCAATTCAGGGAAACGCAGGCAGTAGATAAGGTATAGGGAAACAAATCAGCCAGTATTTCCTACTGGATAGAAGGAAGTTTATGTGATTTTCGGTTTATTTCACCATGTAATATTATGAGCCTGTTTGGGAGTGTGGTTGCGGTTGTTTTTTAAAATATTTTTCATTTAGAAATGTATTAAAATAAATTTTTTTTTAAATAATTTTTTACATCAGTACATAAAAATGATCTAAGAATATATATAAAAAATAATCTAAAGTAAAAAATAAAAATAATTTTTTTTTAATTTTTTTCAAAGCGCTTTTGAAAAAATGTTTAAACCTTTAGAATGTTGACAGAAAAAATGCTGAAATTAGATGATTCAAAGTTGTCAAATGAGACAACCATTCCCCTCTATAATACTTTGATAGTTTTTGAAGTGTTTTCTTTTCTTTTCTGAAAGACAACTAAACATGAGTCTCACGTGCAGTCAGAATGCTGAAGGCCACTTGCTATCTTTGAGTTTTGAAATATGCAAGTCCCTACCAGCCAATTATTTATACTGCTTCTGCATACCTGGTAAAAAAAGGATGAACATGATAGCCATAGCCAATTTCCATTATTTATTGCCCAATCTGAATCAATCAGAAGTCTCTCAAAAACATCACGACCTCTTTCCCAATGAAGAAACTATAAGCAGTAAATTGATTCAGTCAGTAACAGAGGAGATGAAGAAAAGGAGAGGAGGATATATATGTAATATACCAAATCCCCACGAGTTAGAAAACATGCAACAGAATGCCGTGCTAGATGGTGTATCCAACCCCAAGTGCGGAGCTACAAGAATGACACATTTAACTTCCAGTGAGTTTGCTAGAAACTGAATCGATATACTTGTTATGGAATATAAATTGAAAAACTGAACAATCAGTAGTTTTGCAACAAATCTAACCTGAACCATGATGGCATCAATCCAAGGGTATCCTGTTCTAGCTTCCCTCCAAGCTGCTAGCAATTCATCATCATCATTCCATGGTATCTATAATTCCACATAGGTATTAAGTCACGGCCTTGTAATAGAGAGGAAATCCATGCAAGCAGAAATTAACATGTAGACAGCTGATAGTATTTCCTTGTTTGATTTTCAAATATATAAGAATAAAGGAATCTCTAAGCACCATTCCTCATAATAATAATAAAAAAAATAAGTTCCAAATCACCATAACTATTCAAAGAGGGTCTTCTCAGAGCAAATCATAAATAATGCGATGAAACGAACTAGATATCAGGGATCTGTAGCCCTTTTTGAAGATAAAGGAACAATAAACAAAACAAGGAAAAAAACTAATAGAAGAGATCCAGAAGTTATGGAAATATAGCACATATGATGACTGGTACTTACCTGCTTGCATAGTTTATTGCCCTTCATCCTATCAAAATTGGGAGTGCCAAAAGCCACAGTGTAGAAAAAATCTCTCCATAACAACTGCCAGAATTTGAATCTAAATTTCAGCGTAGCAGCATGTGCAACAAGCATTACAAATGATTGATAGAATTAAACTGACCTGGCCTGCAAGAGATACAGGTGGTGATGTGTGCTTCTGGACATTTTTATAGACATCTTGAAGGCATTGATAGAAATACCTGGAAGAGAGACAGCCAAACTGCCCAGGAGATTAAATCGACGGCAATGAAAATGAAGAATGATGAAGGGCTTGTTGATGACTTGAGAGTTACAGTTAGAATTTTGTAGCTGCATGCTACAACTCTCGTGACAAGTCAAACAGATTTAGTGACCAACAAAGTAATCAGTTGCTCACCTTTAAGTAAGGTGATAACACAGTTGTTGCAGGTTTTACAAACAAAGAAGGATTGCCCTTAGGTTTCTCAAAATTTGCTACCCACTTCTGCAATACCAAGAAAAGGCGAGTAACATAAATGCTACCACTAGATAAGACAGAAATTGAGGAACACTATGATAACGAATTCAAGATAAACATGTGACTACTGTTAATGGGATTTCAGTAAACACCGGATAAAAAATTCATAACCTGAAAAGGGCAAACTTCCTAGTTTTGTACAAGCAAGGTGTTCATGTGATCTTGTGAAAACTATAGGAGGAACACCTAAATAGGAGAGTGGGTTATAGCGGTCATGAGGGAATGCTATATGCATGAAGTGACCAGTAGATTGAGGAACAATGAATAGAGATTCCATGTTGTTTGCAGGATTAAATTTAAGAAAATGAATCCATCAATTCAGAAATGCATTTATTGGATTGTAGAAGCTCATTGCAAGAAGGTAAAAAGATTATAGATGAATCTAGATATGTAAAAGAGAATTGTTCAAGAGGGAGGTTACAGAATAGAAATCAGAAGATTACAGTATGAAAAATGGATAACTTCTTCCATTTCATTAACAAAACACGTGCCAAACTGATTGACTGACTTTGCCTCCCCTTTCACACGTGCACTAATCAGGTAGCCTGACATATATTCCCTCCAAAACTAACTATCAATTGATCAGCCAACAACAGCTAACTGACTGCCACGTGTCACTCCCCAGAGCAACAAGGGAGCTTCTCCAGAAACATTGCCATAAAACTCTCTCCACTAGATTGAATATACCATTAACTGATAATCATAATCTCAGCTAAAGCAAACCACAATCTCAAATTAGTTGGGATTGGCGCACTGTAAGCAGATTCTTATACATTAATAAAACTTAAAGGAAACAAACATTGAACGTGTAAGTAAAAACTAAGGTTGTTCATTATAAAACCTTACATGAATTATTGGATTGCAAAAGCCATGGGGAAAATTATTCATAAACTAAATAAAAGTGTGAATGTACCGACTACTCAAGAAAGCAAGAATTTCATGGGTGCCACTACAATGTACCTTATCACTGACTGATTCTTTCAATCTCTTCAATGCTTCTGATTCACCTCCTCTGAAAGGAGTCCATTCCTTCAAACAAATTTTAATTTATCAGAAGTCCAAAAATGGAACAATCTTAGCGCAGTGATAATTTCTTACTTGTTCAATGTCTCCATAACCAAGGTCTTTGATAGTTGGAACTTCTGAAATCTCACAGCTTCCAACATCTCCGACTGGAGGAAGTGAGGAAATAGAGGTTAAAAGTGGGGATGATAACCATGAAGGTTGTCCAGCGAGCTTTAGAAATGATTGGTAAGTCAGTGGTGGCTTTCCTCCATTCTTTTTGGATATGAAACATTGCAACAGGAAAAAAGTTGCCAATGTTAGTACGATAAAAACAAATAAAACAGCTCCACATGAGTAAAACAAGTTTGTCAATGAACATAACAATAGCACTTCTAACCTACCCTTTGTATGATATCTGCTGGATTGAAAAGTGTATGACTGACAGGAGAAAAAACTTCAATCCCGGCTGCAGAGGTGTATTCCTGCAAGAACATTGATGATTCAACCCTCCTATCAGCAGGAACAGGCTATTCAGGCACATACTCACAAGAACTATCGAGCACTCCCTACACATGTACTTCGTATTCAATGTTCACACTCCACCAACATCCATTCATAGAGACGACAATGGGTTTACTTCAAGATGGGCCTTTCTAAGGTGGAGAAAATTGACCTTAGAACTTGAAATTTTGAAATAATAAAGGAGCACTAAACCATTAAGATTCTAGAATTAAAACAATGAAAAGAGAGCTCTTAAGACTGTCAATGATACTCAATACATAAGTGGCAAACTACCAAATATTTAATTTCAGTATGAACAGGTCCAAGTGTTTTTCTTTTTCTTTTTCTGGTGCAATGAAAAGAGTGTAGTATTTCGATGAGAAATGCAATTTCTAATGTGCTAAAAACATTCGATTGTGATTATTTTAACAGCATTAAGAACGTAGTTATAGAGAGAATACAGTATAGTGCTTTGACTTTAATGTCTAAATCTTGAAAAAATGGACCAGTGTCATACTCCATTCTTCTTTGCTTTTCTATGAATGTTTGCAAGATGACTTCTCAAGCTACTTATGTGTCAGCAACTTGATGATGGTGCAGGGCAGCAGATGAACATCGTGCACCGTCTGAACGTGTCTGCCTCATGATAAATGGTACAGCAACATTTTTCTTGCACTAACCATGATATCTATGTTATCATACCAGCGTTACTGAGCGGTGGAAGCGAAATGTTACTGTACATTATGGCAATCACCCTCCGACGAGGGGCGGAGCTAAGATTCAACAAAAAGGGGCAAATAAAAAAAAAATGCAAGAAATGTGGCGGGCAAACATCTAAGGGGGCAATTTCCCTCCTTCTCGCCCATGTAGCTCCACCCCTGCTTCGAACAATACATTAAACTTACTTGTTTTGTACAACCAACTCATTGATCTTGATCACCAGGTTAAAAAAAAACCATCTCACCAAAATTCATGAGAAAAAAAAAACTAATAATAACAATAAAAGAAAAGAAATGAAAGAGGAGAAAACAGTGTTGTTACCTTAACTTTAATATCTAAAGCTTGATAATATGGATCAGTGTCATGCTCAAAGCAAAGCTTTTTCACACCCCATTCTTTCAAGCACTGAATCAAAACCTGACCAGGCTCTCCTTTTGAGATCAGCAGCCTCGAACCCAGCTTCCTGAGACTCGTATCGAGATCTACTAAACTCTCTAGCAAGAAACGGATGCGGTTCAGACCGGCGAGCCTTGACCCAGGAGAGAAGGCTTTTGGATCCGGCTCCATGTAATGCGGGTCAATCACAAAAACTGGATAAACAAAATCAGACCCTTTGGAAGCATATTCTAAGGCTGGGTTGTCGTGGATCCGAAGCCCCTTCCTGAACCACATGATGGAACCCGAACCGGATGCAGCCATTAGAGGGTTCTTCTTAAGTGCTGAGCAGGTTTAGACAAACAGAATAACAATTGCATTGCATCGTGAAAAAGTGAGTGAGGTAGCTTTAAAATAGAGTTGGATGACGCTGACTGGATAACGAGGTCTTAGGGTGTAGGATAAGGAGGGTAGAGGTGGATTTTGTGGAGGAGAGGGCTAACCTGCACCATGCACACTGTGTATCGGGGGAAGTTATGGTGATCGGTTACATATAAGCTGACAACGATGGTCAGTTGTTAGCGAAAAGTGATGACAACAGCTTAGCTTACCTGGCGGTAGAAATTAATTAATTAATTGTAGTGGTATCATAAACAGTTAAATTAAATTAAATTAGATAATTCCTATAGCTATATATATATATATATCATCATTTTATTTTATTTTATTTTTTAAAATATCAACTTAGTTTTGTAGTTAAATTATATTTTTTTATTAATTTTTCATATTATCTTTAAACTTATTAAATCAATTGACTTATATCGATTCGACTACTTATATTTGAAATTTAAATTGTACAATTTTAAATAATTTTATCTTTGTATTTGAAATAAATTTTGTTTGTTTAATTAATATATTTAATTTTATATATATATAAACAGTACAACTCAAAATGAAATGCTGAAACATTTCGAAATTCAAATATTCTATTCTTATTGAAAAAACAAAGCATCAACTGAAATGAAATTGATAATCTTGATATATATATATATATATATATATATATATATATATATATCTTAAATTAATAAGGTGTAGATGTATATCCAAAAAGGGTTTTTTTAATATTATATAAAACCTTAACTACTTTCATCAATATAATCAATTAAATTTTTGGTATTTAAGAGCTAAAAATTATCAAACTTAACCATTAAATTTAAAAACTTAATGTAAATAAAATTAGATGAATTTACTTTGAAAAATGAAGAATTGAAATTCTGTATTTAAATTATCATGATTGCTATCATTTATAACAGCTAATTATAACTTAGTCTTTTTAGTTAAATCAACTTAAATTTATTATAAAATATATACTTATATTTTATATATATAATATTTAGATATTTTTAATACAATATAATATATGCATATTTTAATATTGGTATAACACACACACACACATATAAAAATACCTATCAGTTTATCATTTAATATACATTATGATATATATATATATATATGTTTAACTATTTAATTTTTTATTGATAAATAATAATTAGATAACTGAAAACCAATAAATAAATTATAAATATTTAGATGTTTTATTTAATAAATAAAATATAGATATAAAAAGTACGATCTCGTACCAAATTGTATCCCTAATTGGCATTAATGTTCCAGTCAACGCACAGCAGGCACCCTCTGTTTATGGGGGGGATATGTTCTTATATGCCATGCCATCCACCTCATCTCCTTTGACAATTGTTGTCAACCAGTTGGTTAGCGGTTAATAAAGGCGCCACGTTCTGGTTTTAAAAGGCGGAGGCGAAAGGCGCGCTCTTTTCGTGGACAGTTTTTATCCAAGGAAACAAACTGGATTAGTTCGGGCCAGACTCGATACTGGGCTTTTGTTTTTAGAGTGGGCCCCCAGACCTTATAGATACGGGCTCTAGATTTTGGGTATTTTTATTAAAAAAAACAAAACATTAGCCATATTATTTATTAGAGAAAATTACATTGGAATCTTTATATTATTTTTTTCATTTCTGTGTTTTGAAAACTTACACTTTATAATATTAATCAATTAAAAAATAAAAAAATATAAATTTATCTTGTATATAATACAGCACGAACACAAATTTTATTTCACTTCATCGCACTTCTATATGGATTCTCCATTGGTATGACTTCTTCTCTCCCTCTCCACAAACACAGGATCAAACTTTGCTGGCACATTAACAGCGTGAAGTGTTCCTCTGTATGAGGTCAGAGAAATTCCATCGGTTGTGTCAAAATCATAGCTATCGATTTCATTTTGTTTTTTATTGAATCGACCAAAATATTTTATATTATTTAAAAAAACAAAACAAAACTTATATTATTTTTATTTTAATTTAAATTATGATCCGTTCTGGATTTTTCATTAATCAAAAAGAAGGAAAGAGTGAATAAGCAAAAGCGATTACTTCACATCCAAGCAAGAGCAATAATAACAATGTTCATTTACAAATCCAGCCATTGCTTGTATTCACTATATAGCTACTGGAAAATATGCAGTTTGTAGGTGTTCTTTGTATTATGGAGATGGTATTAATGCGACAGAATTTCACATTTGGAATCTTTTAGTACTACCACAGCACTAATTTGGAGTTGAATGTTAAAGGGACTCGAAATTAAAGATTGTGATTGTTCATAATGGACAAAACTTAATGATCTGTTCTTGGCTTGCTTCGCTTCTTTCAAAAACATCTGGAGTGAGGTCTCTCTCTCTCTCTCTCTCTCTCTCTCTCTCTCTCTCTCTCTCTCTGTAACTATTTCTGATGGGATTACCCTCTCCTAATTGAAGTATCATTTTCAATTATCATTTTTTTAGTCCTGACGAAGATGGTTTATCGTCTCATTCTGGTTGGACAGCACCCTCGGGATAAACCTGCAAGGACCAAAAAAAAAAAAAACCTGTAAGCATCAAATTCATGTGTAGAAATTTGAAACACGTGATTTACTTTTTCCAGATGTAGAATACCTGCGTAGTTTTCTCTTCATTGAAGCTCACAGTTCTAGCTTTCAACTCCCCTCTGCTGGTAGTTAGCTCGTCTAATATCTCAGCATCACACATCTCCACTTCCCCTTCCTCGTTTCCAAGAGCATGTGCTTCTCTTTCCTGATAGAATGTCAAGTGAATTTAGTATCGACTCAACGAAAACTACAGGGTATCAGAAGATATCTTGACAGATCTGAAGAATAATATGCCTTGAAAGAGAGGCTGAGAGAAAGTCGCGGGTTGCCGGTAATCTCCTCATACTCAGCTGCATCTAGTTCCCGCAGATGATTCGGACAGAACAGCTTAGGAAGGATGTGCTGTCTTATGCTGATGAGAACAAAGAACGGCAAAGGGAACAAGATTCCAGCTATCGGAATCCATGTCACGCCGAAACAGAAGAGGAAATACACGAATTGGAAGATTGTAAATGTGGCAATGTATTTGAATGGAACTGATTCCACAAAAGAAGCATGAACCCCCTCCAAGACCCTGCTAAAAGTGCATGCCAGGCACAGATGTAAGTGGAAATCATAGGCAGCTAATACCAATACATGTCAGAATGATGAAGTAGCGATCAGGAAGTTTCTGAAAACAATTAATGTAATATCCTGATGGAAATGGTCAAACACTGGTTTATTCTTTTACCCCAGAAATATAAATTTTCCGAAATGCTGAGAAAAAAGAGAGCAATTTTGGTTCGATCTATTACTTGTAGCGTCGGCCAGGTGTAATGAAGAGAAGTAGCATTCTTTCCCAGAACTGGTTCCCAGTGAGACTGTCGATTGCCATGTAAGCAAAATATCCCCAAAGGACTGATGTAGGTATCAGCTTTATTGCAGGCACAGCACTTACTGATGCTGCCACAAGTAGTGACTGCAGAAAATTGCTGACTCTCTGCTCATTAACTCGGACAGGCAAGTAGGCGTCGATGTGCTTCTCAGGATCAAACGTATCCTTTGGATTTTCTCCTTTCATGACTGCCTCCTTCAGCTCCTCCAGCTCTCTAACCACTGTAGTCTGCGTATCAGAAAACCAAGCGTTGGCATTACCATCTTCCTGGAGACAAACTAATCTTCTTTTTAAGTTTTCAACAGGAAGCTTAAGTTTGAACTGATCAAAGAATTTACAATTGGACTGCGGTCCATTTCAATGAACACATCTTGCATCTTGCCATAGATTTCAGAGTTGCTGGCTTTCTGCTTGATGCTTTCTTTGGCACTTGCCACCATCTTCCTTCGAATCGACTGTAAATGACCAAACAGGTAGTATAAGCATCTAAAGGCTGCTCGGCTAATTACCTTAAGAAGTTCTCCTCCTTAAATTCTGTAATCTGACCTGTCTTTTGACCACAGCAAGGCTCTTAGTGTGCATGGGAGACTGTGGTAGAACACCATTAGAAGGAGGTAGCCCAATCAATCCACACAGCAAAGTCTGAAACCAATCCGTCACCAGTGGAATATTAAGTTTTCAAGAAACATGATGGAAAGAAAGAATATCCAGCTTTAACATTTGTGGATGGCATGTACCATAAAGCCCAGCAACAAGATGTCATAATGGTACGCGGAAGGATTTTTAAGATTGAACTCCTTTTGTTGTGCCATCTGGGATGCAATACTGTGATCAAAAAAGTAGAGCCCTGCTATCATCACAGCAGGAATGAAGGCAGCGAAGATATATTCTGGAGGGACATTCCCCATATCCTGTAATTTGACGCGACAATAGATATTAGCTGCAGGTGTCTAGAAGCAGACAAAACGGTCATGCACAAAACAAGTGATTACAGAAAAAAGAATGATTCAGTACTAAAATGCTGCCTTAGAAATTCCAATCAAGTTTTGGTTACCTTGATGACAGTCCAGTGATGCAAGGATGAATATTCCCATGGAAGAGGGCTAAAAAGTTTTCTGGGAACCCCAGAAGGAACTTTGCTTGGTATACTAAATGAAAGTGCTGTCCACACCACAACCATTAAAGGAACACCATAGTCTGCAATAAAACTTCTAAACCAACCTGGGCAACATCGTGCAACAATTTCAAATTACCTGTGAATTTCCAACCAAAATGCAAAATTGTTAAAGATAGCTTCACAAACCTGTGCCATACCACCATGCTCTTGCCCTTCTACTTTTTAAAGCAGTATAAAGAAGGCCAAAAGTGAATATGATACCCAGAAGTCCATTAGTGTAAAGCCACTGAAATTGATACTTATCTAGCTTCGGGTCTTCAGCTTTGGGAATTTCAAACTCGCTGACCATGCCCTGTGATCCAAACAGTACGCAACATATTTTCAGTAGCATCACCCTCATCAAGTTACTATTTTTTTTTTTTTTTGTATTGATTGCACTCACCTTGATAGCTTCTTGCATGAACAAAACAGTAATCAACATGCCAAAAAGCTCGCCTGCCACTCGAGTAAACCGATTGATTATAGCACAAGCATTGAATATTGCTAGAAGGAACAGCAAAAAAGCTGTCCAGACACAAACCCTGCAGCAGTCACCAGAAAAACGAATTCATCAAAAAAACCCAATATAAGCAACGATTTTAAGCAAGTGACAAAACAAATCTCTCATACCATCCAGCCCAAGCCAAGAAGAGTTTTTGCCCTAAATCTTCCCTTTCTTTGGCAAAGTTGTACAAATAAGTGTACATTATAACAGTGGGCTCTGCAACTCCTAATATTAAAAGAGGTTGCCCACCAAGTATTGAGTGTATGATGCCACAAAGAGCAGTAGAAACTAAAGTCTCAACTGTGCTCAAGCTTCCATCTACAAACAGTAAATTATAGAAATTACATTCCTTTCAAACTCCCTAAATGCAATTATGGACCTTGGATTAAGGTAGAAAACTGCAGCAAATATTGCAAGGAGATTAAGTTGATAAGAAATCAAATATATCCTTCGGACTTCATTCTATTGGTTCACCTTGTATGCACCACGCCGCAATATATTAAATCCTGCACTTTACCAGAGGCAAAATCATGTTGTGCTTCTCAGGATTACCACATTCTTTCCTAGTCTTTCATTGTCAGAGGTAAGCAAAGGGAAGCACTAAAATTTCTACAAGTAAGAATATCCATCTTTTGCTGGGTTATACTTTTGTAAAGAAGCTTGATTAGGAGAACGTGAGGAGGAGAGGAAGTAGCAACCTGTATCTCTTCTAAGTTGCTCGCCGAACGCAATAACAGGAAGGGCTGAAGCGAAGAAGATATATGTAGTCGGTGCCAGTATACTTCCAGAAAAGTTAGAAAGAAAATATTTTATACAGAATTTCAAAGACAGGATGGAAATATTATGCTGGTTGAGTTGAGTAATACGCACCCGAATCCAGAAAGAATGCCTCCCACCCAATCTTGTTTATAGCAAGCTGCTCTACCTCTAACATCGTTCAGGATACCTCTAAACGGAGTTCTAATGAACTCCATCTCTGAATTAAAATATATTATTTGTATCAGATAGGGGGAAAAAAATAGCGGTGTGGGAGAAAGAGGAGATTTTGACAAAAAAAAAAAGATAATCTTTTGCACTTCCAAGCTGAGGTGATGACATATAGGAGGATTGATCGGGAAAGATACTTCTTTTACTTACAAAGAATGAAATCAAGAAAGGAAAAGAAACAATATATTTTGTTGCTTTTTCCTGCATGATATCAACATCCAACCACAGATTTTGTTACCAAAACAATCAAGTCTTGAACATGCAGCCAAGAAGTGAGCAAGAGACGCTCAGGTTAGCCCAGAAATGTGGGAGTTTGGATGAGTAAAATGGTAGGAATGAAAGAGAGATTCAGAGAAAGAACTACCAGAGAGAATGCTTGCTGGATTTTCCTTCCAAACAGGAAAAGTCAACAGAAATTTCGATGGAGAAATGTAGACCAAATATGCGTTTGTGTTATGTGTTGCATAGTATATATCTTCTCCGGTTGGCGGCTTCTAGCAGAGAACTTCTTTTATAGACAGAGAGGCTCGGTTCTCTCTACTATTCAACAATTGTTAATATGGTCCCTCATCATATCCTTTATTCAAAATGTGCCCCCTCTTTCCATCCTTTACCAGTTTTGCCTCCTTCATTCGCTATTTTTTACATGATATTATTTATTGATTGTAGTTGATATTAAAATTAATTTAGTATTTTTTTATGTAAATTTAAATTAACTCGTTAATAAAATTTATTGACTAAAAATATTTAGTTTATTCAACGGGATCAATTATTTTTTACAGCTTTAATATTATAATTATTAAAAGAATTAAAATATTTAATTTTATTCACTAGTTATTTCAAACAACTAAAAGGGCTGCATTAAGAAGATTATTTTAAATTAAATAATTTTATTATGTTTAAATTATTTTTATGTGTTAATATCAAAAAAAAACAAAAAAAAAACATTAATTTAATAAAAAAAATTATTTTAAATGAAATAATTTTAGTGTTTTTAAATTTTTTATGTAATGATATTAAAAATAATTAAAATACATTAATTTAATATATTTATAAATAAATTAAAAATTAAAAACAACATCAACATCACTAAATTTAGCATGGTGCAATTTCCATTTTGACGACGAGCAATTAGCGCCACCAAATTTGGCTGAGATTTTAAGAAAATTGACTTCAAATTAAATTCCAAAAAGTTAAATCACTTAAACTTTTATTTCAAACGTGGAATTGGACTTGATAATGCCATCTAGCTTTTTGCAAAATCAAATTCTAGTCCTCCTTCAAGTTGAACAATCAGGTTATTATGAAAAATTGATGAGCATAAGTGCTTATTTAATTACCATGAACTTTTTTTTTAATTTTTATCTTAAATTAACCATCTATCTATGACTAAAAGCTATTAATTTTATTTGATTCCAATAATGGCAAAAAGAAATAAAGATTACAAAATTATTTGGCTACCATAATAAAAATCTCTGAGTACCATAATTATAATTAAATAATTAAATTTATTATCAATTCAAAAATTGATTAATTTATATTTAAAGATCAAGTGTATTATCTAGCATTGTGTCATGATTTCTCAAATATTAGAAAAATCATTAATGGTTTGATTTAACTTTTTAGCGATCATCTTCTTAGTATAATTAATATCATTTAATCGATAATATTCTACTTTAACATCAAAGTATGAAGTATATCTATCATGTTTGTTCTCTGTATAATAGTCATAGATCATTTCAATAAGATTTTAAAATATTCTCATTCCACCTTGGTTAAGGATCTCTCATTCAATATTATTTGAGAACATATAAAACGTTTAGCCTAATTTACTTAGGGTGATGAGTATTTTCTTCATCACTCGGATATCTTTTATAGTTCATGGTATATCCAGCGTCTCTTACATTCATTAAGCACAACTTGTAATATGATCAAAACATAATATTAACTTGGTAATTTCATGTCTAATGATCAATCTTACAATTATCACGTGAGATTTTCATAGACATGAGTGGTTTCTTTATATAGTATTCTCATGCTGGTCAGTTTAGTGTGCATGTCTTATGATTACCACCAATATATTAGTTTTGAAAACAACCACTTTAGTTTTAATTTTCTCGTTCTATTATAACAAAACTATATTTTTATACTTTCAATTGGCCAAAATTATCAAATGGTCTTATTATTCTATTATAAATATACTAAAAATCCTTGGAGTTTTAATGTAGTAATGAATGGTGAAATTCCAAGGTATTTTTACAAATTGGTCTTAAAAAATAAAAATAAAATAGATTTTCTTATTAGTTTTCAACTTATTTTTTTTATTTTCATCCTCTAAAAATAGATTCAATGGTTATTAGAATTCATATTTTTTCTAATTTGATTTCTATAAAATTATCCCGATTGTATGACCTTTGTTATGAGTTTCGCATGTTTGCCATGTTGACTAATGTTCTTTTTTGTGGTTTAAGATATGTTTATTTTTTCAAATTCATATTTCAACATTAAGTTCATTGGTAATTAAACTTTGTAATCATAATTATTTCTTGATTAATTTTTATAGGGTTATCATGGTTTCAAGACTCGGTTAAAGAGTTTTACAGGTTAGCCAAATTGGCTTGAGTTTTTTTCCTTTTTTTAATTGAATGTTCTTCCAATTTTATCTTTCAACTTCGGGTCTTATTGGGAATTAGAATTTATAGTTTTTTTATTTGTTTTCTATGAAATTATCATATTCTCCTCACTCGGGTTTGACATGTTAACCCGGGTTAACTTACGTCATTGTTTTTATCTTTTTTTTATTTAATTGTATCCTTCAACATTGTATTGATTGAGAATTGAGTTGAATAATTATTTTATTTGTTTTATATAGGGTTATTAAGGTTTGATGATCAGGGTAATAAATTTGACATTTTAACCCGATTTGATTTGATTCAATCTAATAGTTAAAAAAAAAATGTTATCTTGATTTATTTTACTAAAAATATGTTTTTTTCTTGGTAATTCAAGTTGATTTTTAATATGTCAAGTCGACTATGTCATATCAAGTCAATCCATATATAGTTCTCTTTTTTTATAATAATAAAAAAAAGATTAATAACATCTAAATTGTTTTTATATCCAGAAAAATAAATAAATCTAGCCCATAATATAGCATGGACAATTATCTAAAGGGTCTCAACATTTCAATGTACTAATGAATAGAGAAATGTCAAGGCATTTTACAATTTGGTCCTAAAAATTAAAGCCCTTCCTTTAGTTTTTATTTTTTTTAATTTCATCCTCCAAAATTAGATTCATTGGGTATTAGACTTCATAATTTATTTTATTTACTTTCTATAAAGTTATGTCGGTCTTATGACTCATGTCAGAAGTTTTACGAATTAACCGTGTTGCCTGTATTTTTTATTGTTATTTTATTTTTGTATAAACTTCATCTTTTAACATTAAATTTTGTTTTAGTTTCATTCTTCAACAATTGCTTATGACTTTCGAATATTCGTTGCTGAGTTATCAGCAGGAGAAAGATCTTCCGAGTTGACGCAGTCAGTGACTAGCAGTTCTTTTATTTTCATTCTCTCACCAAACAAATTGGAAGAGAATAATTAAGGATCACTGAATAATATTGAAGTAGTTTTCTATTAATCAACACACCTGGTTATCTGAAGGAGAAGATGATCAATCAGGAATGGAGAAGATCATGATCAATCAGGAATGGAGAAGATGATCGATCAATCAGGAATGGAGAAGATAGAATTGCGTTGATAAATTATTTTCGAACCTTTTCATACCCAACTGAATACAAGATAATTTAGGTTATACTAAGCTATTTGACTCGCATTTCCCCGCGGGCTGGATAATTGTTTTCTGATAAATACATGTGCAAGCTTCACAAATATGTTTTTTTTTTTTAATTCTTATTATAAATCAAAATTCCTATACATGCATTTCATTGAATATATCGAGAATCATCTGTGCCAAAAAAAAATGATAGGCTAGAAAAGTTCAAGTCCCTGTTTGGGAGCGCGATTGCGGTAGCTTTTTAAAGTGTTTTTCATGCCGAAATACATCAAAATGATATTTTTTTTACTTTTTAAAAAATATTTTTGACATCAGCATATCAAAATGATCTAAAAACATCAAACCACCAGTTTTTAAAATGAAAAAAAAAATCAAATTTTTTGGAATCGCCGGTTGCAACGCACTCGCAAACAAGGGCATAGTAACACTTCAGTTTATGTGATTCTTGGTAATTCCTTTGAATCCATTACACAAATAAATATTTAGCAATCAAAATATTTTATATGAGTAAATTTTCATAAACATTTGTTTATTTAAAAAAAACCTTCAAAATAGGGAATTATCAAATATTTTTGACAGAAATTCCAAGAATAATACAATATCAACATCAACATTTAAAAGAGATGAGGTTTTACTAACCTATTCACACCAAATACTATTCACTATAATAGTATTTTTTTGTCATCCTTTGTTTTTCTTTTTAAAATTTAAGTTTATTATTATTATTATCTTTTAATATTAGATTTATTAAAAATTAGATTTCATAATTTTTCTCAATCTATTTCTTATGAGCTTATCTTTGTTTTATATCTCATATTACAGGTTTAGCTTAGTTGATTAAGAATTATGTTTTATAATTTTTTTTTTCTTTCAAGGAGTTTATCCTCATCTCCTGATCAAGGTCACAAGTTCAACGGGCTAACTTATATTGACTCGAATTATTTTTTTGTGTCCTCTTTTTCAAATATATATTTTTTTAATTCATTGTTTAACACTAGTTTGATTAGAAACTAGGTTGCCTAATTTATTTTAACTTATTTTTTATTCAGTTATCTTTGTCTCATAACTCGAGTATGGTTTAATTATTATTTTAAAAATTAAGCTTCATAATTTGTTTTTATTTTTATTTTTATTCTATGAGTTTATTTCGGCAAATCACATATTTGATAAGTTATCTTGGGTGGTTATTTGAGTCCTTTTTAATTGATTTTTTATACATAAAAAAAATTATTCTCCAACATTGAGTTAATTGAGAATTAAATTTTATAATTTATTTTGATTAACTTTTTATAAGGCTTTTCTAGTCTCATGACTTAGGTTTGTCAGGTTAACTCAGGTTTACTCAACTTATTTTTTAGTTGAATTTTGTTTTAATTTCATAATTCAACATAGAAGTGGTTGAGAATTGGGATTAATAAAAAAAAAATTATAAAAATATCAAGATCTTATAACCTAAGCGGTGAATTTAATAGGTTAACTGAAGTTGATTCAAGTTCATCTAATATGTTATTATTTTAATATTAATAAAAATATGTCATCTTGATGTATTTTTTAAAAACATTATTGGCAGTTAAGGATATTTTTAGCATACTAAGTTTACCATATCACATCAAATCAGTTTAAATAAAGTTTAATTTTCTTACAAGAAAATACATTAACAATAATAAATAATATTTTATACATGAAATTTTTTAATCCAACAGCAACCTAGCAGTAACAAAGATATAGAAGCTGTTTGGGAGCACGTTTCAAACGTCGTTTTTTCTTTTTTTTTAAATGAAATTTTTTTAGTATTTTTAAATCATTTTGATGTGTTAATGTTAAAAATAATTTTTTAAAAATAAAAAAATATCATTTTGATGTATTTTTAAATGAAAAGTACTTTCAAAAGCAATCACAATTGCTCTTCCAAACAGGCCATAGTTAAACATCATGATGATTTGGAAATGTAAAGTAAAGTAGTCCAGGGTAAAAAAGGTGATATAAGTTATCAAATTACTTTTTAGTCAATGTAACATTTTTACTTTAATTCACATTATTTAAAAATACAAAACAATGAAATAATGATACAAAGGAAAATCAGAAAAAGGAAAGAGAAATCATAGCTGAGCTATCTTCTTTTTTTTTTTCATTTTATTTTATTTTTATGTACAAGTAAAATTATTTTTTCATAGAAAACATTTTACAGAGCCTAGGCAATAGAAAAACATAGCTTATGCCAGCAACATCCTCTGCAATTTGGGGAGAGAAGGAGATTAATTGTGACATCGAATTATGCTGTTTAGTTGAACAGCTGAATTGGGTTTTGTATAAAAGAAAAAATAAATGAAGAAAGAGTAAAGCATTTTTCTTTTTTGGCCTGGGTTCTTGGAATTGTTGATCCATAAGGGTTTTTTTGGGGCTTTTTGAATTTGTGTTGTTGTTGTTTGAGAGGGAACAATGGACAAGAAGAAGGTGGCAGTGCCATTAGTCTGCCATGGACATTCACGTCCTGTTGTGGATTTGTTTTACAGTCCGGTCACTCCTGATGGTTTCTTTCTCATCAGTGCTAGCAAGGGTATGCCTGTCCCCCCACCCCCACAATTCTTTTTACGGTTATCTGTTGTTTAAGCGGTGAATTTTATCCATTTTCATTTGGGCATCTGCGGTTAACTGTGATTTTGGATTCCATTAAGCAATTGGATTCGTTTGCATTGTCATTTAATCATTACTCATCAAGGTTGTCAATTCATTTCTGTTACTTATGGCTTAGCTGAAAGCTTGGTCTAGCTTTTGTTAACTGCTGTTAACCCTGAATTTGATTCCAGACATTTTTTTATAGATATTCAATGAGTGATATTTTGTTATTTTAGACTGGGAACCCATATTTCAACGCTGATTATTTTATTATCTGTTTTAACCTAGAATTTGGATCCCATATGTGATTCTGAATCGGGTTTGCTTCTTCTTGTTTACATGTTTCACTTGTGGACCTTTTGATTAAAGTAACTGCAAGTTTAGCTGTAAATCAGGCATTCTTCAAGTAGTTTTGAACTGTTTGTCGTGTTATTTGGAAATGTACCTTCTATTTACGTACATGGTTACTTAAGGTGGATTATTATCCGAATAGTTATTACGAATGTAGTTGTTTAGAGTGAAAGTTTTAGTTGTTAATGAAGTTTGATGCACGAGAAAATGTAAGGGCAACATTGTTAGTCATCAACTGTTTTCAAGTGTAAATTAGGTGTCAATTTATTCTTGAATCAGGTTTTGGATCTGCAAATTTCCCTGTTTAAAAGAAAAAAAAAATGAAAGAAGGTCCTTTCTCCTATTTGATATGGCAACGAAGGATCAAATAGTCATTATTCTTATTCCTTGTTGCATCACTTCTTGCAAATGCAATATAACCCGAAAGGATTGTGGATCATTTTGTCAACTCTTTGTGCAAATGTGGACTTAGTCATAAAAACACTGAACCAGGATTTGCATGGTGGTTGATTTGTCATTTGTTAACTGAAATTTGGGGCTGAACCTCTATTCTTTGGGAGTTTGAAATTCCCCACTTCAGAATAACATTATCCTTTGAAATTCAGATTATAGTCCAATGTTGAGAAATGGGGAGACTGGTGATTGGGTTGGAACATTTGAGGGGCACAAGGGTGCAGTGTGGAGTTGCTGCCTGGACACTAATGCTTTGCGTGCAGCATCTGGCTCTGCAGATTTTTCTGCGTATGTTATTAAAATCCCTTCCTTTTATATTTTGGAATTCCTGAATATTTATTAATTTTTGAATTTCTTTCAAGAGACCCGTGTACTCCCCTATTAACACAATTTTCCTTGAGACCCTCTCTCTCATGGTTGCCCATGGTGGCTAGTGCAAAGGTGTTACACAATCAACAAATTATGAACTCGATAAATTTAGAGAGTTTCTATAATGTCTGGTTTATTGTTTGCAGAAAATTGTGGGATTCATTGACAGGGGATGAATTACACTCCTTTGAGCATAAGCATATTGTTCGAGCATGCACATTTTCAGAGGTAGAATACTTTTTCTATTATATTACTTTCTTATTCCTTGAGTCTGTTTTTGTTTGTTGTATTTATATTGTTCTTTTGTTATAGAAGTTATTCTTTTGTCAATGGCACAAGAAGGGGAACTTTTTTATGATTCTTAAAATGTCCATAGTCTTCAAATTTAAAGACATTGACCTGCTAATCAATGTTAGAGGAGTCAACATATGATTAATCCATCAAAGAAGATGCTTAAACCAAATTCAAAATGATTGTAGCAGTTATAACAATGTTGTTTTCTGCTATTTGTTTGAAAGTGCCTCCAAAAGTTTTAATGGTGTCTCAATGGCTGTTAAAGCTATTTAACTAAGCAGATATTTTATACATTGATTTATGTAGTTTTGGTTCTCTGCAAATATGAACTCAATCTAGTTTGAATTGGGTTTCTGGCAAGATGCTATGGGCCTGAGCCTTGTTCTAGGTGCACGTGTCCTTTTTTTTCATTCTATATTTGGTGCACCATAGTTCAAAGATTTGAGATGGATTATAAGTAGGCAGGCTTTAGTTTTGGTGTCTTTCAATTGCTTTGAGTTTTTCTTTGTGCAGGATACACACCTTCTACTTACTGGTGGAGTTGAGAAAATTCTTCGTATATTTGACTTGAATCGTCTGGATGCACCCCCAAGAGAAGTTGACAATTCACCAGGTTCAATCAGAACTGTTGCATGGCTTCACAGCGATCAGACCATATTAAGTTCTTGTACTGAGATTGGTGGTGTGAGGTATGGCCAGTAATACATGATCAAGTCTGATTCCATATGATGTCATATAATTACTTGCTTTCATTTGTGTCTGCTCTTTGCTGTTTGATTGGTTGAGCCAGGGTATTATATCCTGTTATATCTGAGATTCTGTCATTGTGAGCTATCAAAATGCATTTTGTGTCATTAAGCTTAGTATTTCTAAAGAAACAGGATATGTAAATACAAGCTTGTCATATCCTACAAAAGGTAATTGTAATAATTATCTGATTTTTTTTTTTAGCAAGAAAAACTTTACTGAAACTTGTCAGTTTCTTTACACTATTTAGCTCAAAATCTAGAACTGTATAGTCATATACTCTTAAATAATAAGAGCATGATAGAAAATAGAAGGATGTTTGGGGGATATTCGAACTAAACTTAATTTGATGAGTTATCCAATTCTCTTACATGCTAATGCATTTATATGCATTTCCGTGTTATTAGAAAGAGATGAAATGATAAGAATTTGCAGGCTTTGATCAGAGACTGTTCCAGTAAAGTTAGGCGGACATAGTCTACCAATAAAATTACCAGTATCATGCTCATTAATAATAGACACTGGATTCAGCACTTGGGCAACCGCAAGGTGCTATCTCGAGCTGTTAGATGTAGTAATTGGTTGCAGTAGCATGCCTTTGATATATAATTATTTCCATCAAATGAAAGTCTACTCTGTAGGCTTAGTTTCAGTTCTAGTATTCTCATTATCATACTTGAAGGAAAAGCATTTAGATATTATGCTTGATTTCACCTTGAACATTTTATTGCAAGTGTGCCTTTTTATTTTTATCTATTGGTATAGATCCTCATCATCTTCATCACCAGCATCATGGAAGGAAGAACAATTAGTCAATTGTTTTTTCTTCTTTTCCTTTTTAATTACTGGCTAGAAGTCTTTCATCAACTCGTCATTGTATCTTGGTTCTTCTTTTAATTTGATCTCTGACTGTACAGGTTATGGGACGTCCGAAGTGGCAAAATTGTTCAAACTCTTGAAACAAAGTCACCTGTAACGAGTGCTGAAGTGAGTCGGGATGGTCGCTATATAACTACTGCTGATGGATCTACAGTTAAATTTTGGGATGCAAATCAGTAAGTAGTGATTTGGATTCGTTTTTTTTTTCCCTTGGCTATTTCGTAGGCCTTTCCTTCTAACATTTCTCCTTTTCATTCATTTTCCAGCTTTGGATTGGTGAAAAGCTATGACATGCCATGCAGTGTGGAGTCAGCATCATTGGAACCAAAATTTGGTAACAAGTTTGTTGCTGGAGGAGAAGATATGTGGATCCGTGTCTTTGATTTCCACACAGGAGAACAGACTGGTATGTGTAATTGCTATGGCGTCTTTTTGGAAGAAAATAAAATCATCTAAAACAAAAAAGTTGGTGATTAGCATCTTTGTGCTGTATATTCTTGTTGAATGGGCAATTTAGAGTTTAGAAGCAACAGTCCATATATGGTCAAGGTTTTTGTCTCTTTTTTTAATGTGACTTATGCATCGAGGTGCAACTCCATGCAGTTTAACAATCAGAATATCAGCTATGGGCTGCATGTTCTTTGCCAGCCTTCAACCAGATGTGAAAATGATGGATCTGAGCTGAATATATGATCAGTAGTACTGCTGGTTGATGGTCCATATATGGTCATATTCTTACAGTGATGCTTTGCTGATATGAAGTTTCAGTTGTAACCATCTTGCATGCGGTTTTTATCTGCAGGATGCAACAAGGGTCACCATGGTCCTGTTCATTGTTTGCGATTCTCACCTGAAGGAGAATCTTATGCGTCAGGATCCGAAGATGGAACCATCAGAATATGGCAAATGGGTCCTGCAGGTCATGATGAGAATGATTCTGTTCCCGGGAACGGAACAACCGCGAAAGTGAAGGTTTCTGCTGACGATATTGCCCAAAAGATCGAGGGCTTTCATATTAGCGGAGAAGGGGAAACTACTGAGCAGGAAATTGCAGCGGATGCCTGACGTGGGCTTCATATTGTCTCAGGTTTCAACTTCTTCGGTCTCTGATTCGCATGTGGATGTGACTTCTTTTGCATTCGGTCGGCCGTGGAAATAAAATGGAGTAGAAAATCCTGTCTGCCTTGCCATGGTGGAAAATCCATCTTTTGAACCTAACCAGCGCGAGCCAGCCACCTTTAGTTTTTTTAATGAGATTATGTAGAACATTAAGAAAAGGACGATACGGATTATTATAGGGTTTTTGTTGTATTGATTATCGAATTCATACAAGCAATTTTTGCATCGAGTAAGTGATGCGATGGAATTTAAGATGTTTATTTATAAATATAAATGATGGAGAGGAGAGATATCTAATTGGTTGATAAGATGATGCGCCGATTTTGACTGCAAAGTTTTACGAACAATAAATGGGAGACCGAATGAAATTTCCCCAAGTCCTTCACGTAGCTGTGATGAGATTTATTTTGAACATGATTACAAATGGAATTTATAGTGATAAAATCTTGTGAGGTTTGGTCACTTATTAGGGTTCTGTCAATGGAAATGTTGATGGCCTCAAAGAGAGGATGAAAGCATGGCCGAGAGAGTTAAAGGAAAAGCGCAAAATCCCACCTCAGATCATTCTCTTCCTCGTCAATCCACGACTGCGCCTCCGGCGCCCACCGTCCCCACCTCCGTCTATCCCAAAGCTCACCCAACCAATAAGTAAAACGAGAAAAAGATAGCCCGCGAGCTCAAAAAACAATACGCTGATTTCAAAAACAATTCAAACTCGAAGGACTGAACCTTTGGATATAAAAAATAACACAAACACTAACATATCAGCTTAAGAGATTCCTTTTATCTCTCTCTATTTACGGACCATCATCATCCAAAATCTGTGCCTTTTCATTACAAAAACCTGAGATTTTCAGGTAGAACTCTAAATCTTTCTTGTGATCTCGACGATTTTTCAACGATGTGTATTCAAAGATTATGTTGAACACCGTCAGTACCCACATGATCCCCTCGCCGTTTCTCCACTTCCCAGTCCTTCACTCGATATCTCACCGACCCATCTGAGCTCATTCAACAAAGAATCCAAACCCATGACCCTTTTTAATTGGGTCTTCTTCAATCATTCAAAACAGAAATCATGAGGACGATGGAGATATTGAGAATCAGGGCGTACGAGTTAAAAATAGAAATAAAAAAACCCAGAAGAGGCAGACATTAGTCACCATCTCGGGTAAATTGCTGAGGAAAGAAGGATGTAGAAAAGGTGAAGAAAACCCTACAACAGATGCAATCCTATGGATAAGTGGAAAAGAAAAAAAGGTATTCTATTGGTTTTCCAAATCTGGTTCATCCAAGAGTCTGCTAATGAACGGTGTTATTGCTGCCAGTAATGCCTTGGGGCACTCTTCATGTGGAAGATGGCCACATCCAGATATAGCGACCAGTCTCTGCATAGAAAATAACAAACAGCAAAAAAAGCAACTGGTTATTAAAAATCCTAGTATTTGTTTCCCTACTAACTTCTCCTCTTGAACCCCTTGTTGAAACTAAAGAACAGTTGAACCAATATCCATTTTAAAATAGCATCCTGACAAGAAAGTAGTTTGCTTCAGTTTTTACATAGGAAATCACGGTTGGTTATCTATCATGTATGAAAGTCTTTCTTTCCCGTTTTCTTGGTGGTTCACACTAAAAGACTGGAATTTGGATTTCTGATCACTACGTATTTAAGCTCAATATGGCAATTGAATTTCCCAACCTTGGTTAGTTAAATGATGCTGCATGAGAAATTTCATTATGTCCAATCCAAGATTCTAGTAGAACAGTGAGGCACTCACAGAGTTTACAAGTTTTGAAGCCATGGCTTGAGAAGATTTAAGTGGAACGAGGGCATCTTCAGCACCTGCAATGACTAACACCGGCATGTCTTCTACAGCCTTCAACAACGATGCAGAATTTTGTGGTGAAAGGATTGTCTCACATGAAAGTTTACCAATCTCATGGACTGCTTCATCCCAACCTTCGACGCATAATTGTGCCTGGTTCCACACCACGTCAGCCAGGCCAATATCAAGGTTGCCTTATTAGACTATCATAATTACTGGTTAACAAAATATATGTATCTTTTCTTTCATTCACAACTAATCATTAGAAACAAATTACGCTTCACTTGAATACATTCAACTAGAGGATGAAAGAAAACCAGATCAAACATAATGAGCACTATGAAACAAATTAGAGATGTGCGTCATAGATATATCTGATTAGATAATCAGGTTTAGTGCTTGTCGCATATACATGGAAATTTTGGCTGTAATTATTGCTCTTGTGTTCATACCCCTTCCCCAGAACATTATATCCACTTCATCCATAAGCAATAATTCCCTCAGAAAAAGTACTGTGTAGGTTACTATATTTCTCCATCCATTGTAATCCAAGCGCATGAATGTCTCACCATTCAATGGAAAATTAATCTTAGTCACATCAAATAAAATCCTGTGCATACAGAAGAAAGGTACGTGTTTCTTAACACGTATCTTCAATTTTTGTGAAATTAACAAGAAGTAAAGAGCTTTTTCCAGCAATTTACTTCCATTTCCTAATATATTTTCTATGCACAGCTTCACGAACAACCAAAAACATAGAGAAACCAATTGGACATCAAATCCTCAAGGTGTTACCCAGACAGATTTAAGCAGCAAAAAAGTCTCCAACAGAAAGAGTATTGTATAGGTTACTATATTCCTCAATTCATTGTGTTCCAAGTGCATGTATTTCTCATCATTTAATGGCTTAGAAAATTAGATTAGATGAAAACCCGGCCAAAACATAATATAATGGTATAATAATAATAATGTATAAGGTATGGTATCAAAAAGAGGATTTTCTACAATTTTGAATACATAATGAGCGAAGTTATATACCTCTCAGGTGTGACTCATGACAAGAGGGAATAGCCATGCCAGGAAGCATAAACATACCTTATATAGACTCAAAACCTCTGTTGTTAGCTTGGTAGCATCATACCATGCACGCCTATTCACCACTTGAATAATTTCTGTTCGCAGTAGAGGACGAACCAAGTGTTTTTTCCCAAGAGAAGTGCGTAGAAGTATTCTAGCAAAGGCAGGAACCACTTCTCTAGACAAGCTAACATTTAGCAATACCACCCCTTTAATCATAACCTGAACGATTCATAAACACACACAATGAGAAACATGGGAACCACCATACAAATTTCAGATACTTAACAAAATGCCCAAAATGAGTAAGTTCATGTTCACTGTTGTATATGAAATCAGATGAAACATTCTAGAGTTTTAGTCATACTTCAAAGAATAACTTGATAGTGAGGCATCAAAATTCAAGCCATCTGATATATGCCATTTAACAGGATGCATGCATGTATACAATATCAAATGCATTTTATGCAGTAGTCAATATTTCTAAACCACAGGACAGAGCTTGCTAAAATCATCCGGCAAGCTTTCCTTTCGTTGGAAAAATAAATCCTAAAATTCTACAACTTAACTAATAAGAGGAGTTCTGGTAGCAGAAAAGCACTACCGTACTCCCTCTTTAAGAAATTCCATGATAGAAAAAGTGGTACTATCCTTCAAGCAACCACACTAATAACTGGATTACCCTCTTACTCATCATCTCAACCACAAAAACCAATAACTGGCCGGAGCATGCATAACATTCCTCAAGTTACTTACTATTCAACTGTCTTCCAATATGGTTTTGTATAGATATGCAGCATCACATTATTTAAATGTTGAAAGATTTACATTGAAAGAATTCATTGATGCTTGAACTCTTTGAACAGCTTTTAAAGCAAGCAAGCCTCCATCATCATGACCGATAAGCACCACTGAAGTAAAACCCATCTCATAACAGAAAGAAAGAAGCAGGTCAACCTGAAAACACCAGAGCAGAGTTGAGCTTCTAATATAATTGGGTATTCAAACAGAGCAGGTAAAGAAGAAAAGACAACTTGCAAAGAAAGACAGAATACAGAGCCATATAACATGCCCAAGGCATGTGAAAATGCTTGTTACGAGCAAACTACACAAATCTACTTGACAGAATAATGAATTAAAAGCTGTAAACGGTGACAAGTACATATAGCTAAATGGACTTCTGCAACAGAACAAGATTTCAGTTGAAAGGGTGCATCTCCTTCCTTTGTTTGTTTTTCTCACATTGCATGAGAAGACATCAAATTGTTTCCTGTATCCAAAAATGCTTATAGAACTTCGACTTCATTCTCTATCAACTAACAATGCAGCATACCTGAGTTTCAAGCTTGTATGGGTTGGGCAGTTTTTTATCCTCCCATTCCTTAAGGCGTGGCCGAGATGTTAACCCCCAACCAGGCCTATCAAAAGCAACAACCTTACAACCAACCTGCTGACATAGCACTCCCATCACATGCCTCCATGAGAAAACTCCACCTCCAAACCCATGAACTAGAACAATACCTAATCGGCTATTTTCCTCCATGTCTTGCTCAGGAATCAAAGGTTTCGATTCACATATTCCATCCTCCTGAACAGCATCTTCTAGGTTGAGAACAGGAATTTCTTCAGATAATACAGAAGTTGGAGAGCTATCCAGCAGCGGAGCATACAGTGAAGAGCCGTAAAATTGATTGCTACAACTCCTTTGTAGATGATGCTGGGTTTTTACCACTGCACTAAATGGCTGCCTTTCAAGTCTTAACCTTCCCAACGCTAGCTTTGTTGAGCTACAGCTAGAACTAGATTCAAGAGCGGCAGTGGAGTGTAAGGACCAAGGGGGTGCACCAGGAAAGCAGAGCTTGTAGTGGACTGTAAGTCCCCGGCACGTAATAAACAAGCTGTCAATGTCAGCAAGTAATCTGACTGGGAGTCCCCCTTCATCACGAGTTGTTCCGAAAGACTTTAGCTTCATTTCACTGTCACTTTTCGGGGTTCTTCCTGCTGTCGGAGTGGGAGATCGCGGAACCTTCTGATAGCACGAGAAGACACTTTTACATGAAAGCACCTGGCAAGTCAATTTAAACAGAAAAAAAGAACGTTAAGATTTTAGATTTCATTTAAAATAACAAGAGCAAATATATGAAACTAACAAGAACAAATTGTTCACTGGAAACAGAAAATCCAACAATTTTCACTTTCCTCTGGACATATAACTTCATTAAATACTTGATTCAAAACAAGACAAGAGATTACACAACAAACTGGAAAAGGGGGGAAATTCGGCGTGCAAACATACAGCTTCGGGGTCAACTCGGTGAAACATAAGCTTCCTCCTTGCTCTGCAGCTAGTTCTATAAGCAACCACGGTGTGGCCAAGCGCAAAGACTACGGAAGAAAGAAACAAAACAGGCATCCCCCATGACTTCTTCAGATGAAGCTTCTGCCTTGAAATTGAAGAAGTTGAAGCTTCAGCCTCAATTTGAGAAGTGACGGTGAAAACACACGTCTTAACGGAGAGAAGCATAATTGAAACAGCAGAACACAGTGTCACAGTTCCAAGGTACGGTCCATGTGACAGTGCTGGTGCATCACACATTGAATAAACACCTGTTCATCATCATCAAACAACACGTAAATAAAACACAAACTCCATATACGTAGTTAACTAATCAATAAAAAAAACGATGTTCTTAATGAACGAAAATACTTACAGATGATGAGGAAAGATCTGATAAGAGAAACGAGCGGGATATCGGTGAAGGAGCTTTTAAAAGAGTATTTACGCAAATGACTTTTGAATCCATAACACGTCAGGCACGTGAAACTCGACACCAAGAAGAAAGGAACCACCACGTCGCCAATAGCCACAAGCACAGGCATCGATGATACCAAGAGCGACGCTACCATCGCTACCATGAAAATCACCGTCCTCACACACCTCCTCGCCTTCTCCACCGCCACCCCCCAACATCCTCTCGTTGCCGGCGCCATAACCTTCCTCTTCTCTCAAAATCAACTAATTAAAGTAAGTAGTCAATTAATTAGGAAATTCTCTATATTGGAAATAAAATATTGCACAGGAAACCCTAGCCAAGACAGGGGAATGAGGAGGAGAGTTCTGATACGCCGGCGGTTTAGTGGCCATTCCTTGGACGATCAACGTACGTCACCGGAGAGTGATCATTCTAATCGAAATGGCCGGTAGAAAAGCCATTTAATCAATACCTTTGGTCAGGGTTTCAAAGGCATCGAGTGCGCAAGAGAGCGAGCGCTCGCTCCTTCTTCTCCGGGCTTTCTTTTTTTGAAATTGAAAGGTCTGCCGTGGTGTTGCTCCCTCTCCCCCTGGGATTTGATTTTGAATTCTCTTTTTTTTTGTTCTCTCTCCTCCCTTTTTCATGTGTTTTTGTTGTTACCGTCGCTGAATTAATTGATTGATTATTAAAGGAAAGCGGCAGTAAAAATTAAAAACGAATATTCTAAAAACGGTAAAAATAAAAATGAAAATGAAAAGGTTCTATCTGGTAATCTGACGGACACCCATCTCGATTCCGGTCTGGTGGTGCCTATCTGGCACTACTTCCATGACAAGCTTTGCTTTTTGTGGTGTTCTTGTGTGGCCTCAACTACCCTTCCCTTCTTTGTTTTTTTCTAATTTCCTCAGATATTTACTTTTATTGTCAGAATTGCCCTTTGCATCTCTTTGTTTTTTATGAAGATTTCCATCTTATATTAAAATAATATTTAAAAAAATATTATTAACATCATCTTATTAAAATAAAAAAAAATAATTTTAAACAAATAAAAATAATATTTTTTAAAAAAAAAACTTTTAAAATACAAAAACAAATAAGCTTGGTTGTTAAAAAATTATCTGTAACTCATGTCATGTTGAATTGAAAGAAATAGTTTTGATATATTGATATTAAAATATATATATATATATATATTATAATTTGTTTTAAAATGGCAGTTTCATTGATATTTTAAAAAGTATAAATAAATTATTATTTATTATAAATTATAATTTCATGTTTGAAAAAAACAATCTACACTAACAGCATGATATGGTTTTCTATTCATGTGTGTGTGTGTGTTAATAAAAGTCAAGAATAAAATTGCTGGATGAAAAAAAGGCATAGTTTATCCTTCAGGGCCTAGGGTTATTTTTTAAAATAATATTTTTTATATTAAAATAATTTAAAAAGACAAAAAATATTAATTTAAAATTAAAAAATATCTTTTTTCAATACTTTCCAAACAAAAACAAGATCCGAATGGAGAGTTTCGTAAGAAGAGAGAGAGAGAGAGAGCAATTTAAGATGGGGAGCTGCGGTTATTTATTTATTTATTTATTTATTTATTTATTTTTCTTAAACATTAAAGATTAACTAATAATGATTGGCAACAAAATTAAAGAAGGGAATTCAAAGGGTGAGAGAGAAGGTAACCGTTAGACAGAGAGGATCGTGGTCGGGACACCAATCCCCCGCTGACTCAGGGTCACGTAAACACCACCACCGTGGATGGAACCAAAAGGAGCCGTGTGGGTCCAAGGCCAGCGCACTGCCCGTTTTATTGGGTTCTTGCCATGTGGAAGTTCGGTGTTTAACCGCCTCCCGAAAACCAACGTTCCCTTTTTTTCAAATTCAACGTCTCGCAGCAACCACCCTTTTGTAAACGTTTGTAAATTCTATCACAGTCGATGTTTTATTTTTCAAATTAAAATGAAATGTTTTGATTTTGAAATGTGTATAGTTTTCGGATTGAAAAAGTCACACGCATATATTTTATATATATAATGCGTGTAGTTGTGGGATTGAAACATATATATATATATATATATTGAATAAATATAATTTAAATTTAAAAATAAATTAAATATAATTCAAATGTTAAACGCAAGTAAAAAAAGAGTTAAATCGATATAACTTACTCAACTTGATGAGTCTAGGAACAACATGTACAACTGGTAAAAATATAGTTTGACTTAAAAAAATCAAGATATTATGTTTTTAAAATAATATTAAGACAACAACATATAGGATAATTATTGCTTGTTTTTAGGTGTTTATTGAGTCTTGTTTACTTAGTCGTGTTTCTATTAAATAAACTCTTAATCTTTAGGATTAGTTAAGTCTGTTAATGGTTGATGTTTAGCTAAACATGAACTATATGTTAGTTGTTCTCTTAAGTAATATATATATATATATATATAGTCAAGTTTATTTTATCGGATCTTCCCGACACTCTGGCATCAGAGCTTCTACTAGGCCTGAAAAGAAAAGGAAATCAGCTTTGTGTGACCACCAAAATAGAGAGAAATGTCAAACGAAGTGAAATTCGCACCAAAATAGAGAGAAATATCAAACGAAGTGAAATTTGCATAACCTGCAATTCCAATCTTTAATGGTTATTATGACCATTGGGCTATGTTGATGGACAACTTCTTGAGGTCTAAAAAATATTGGGATCTTGTGGAGACAAGATGTGTGCGACCAACAGAAACAATATTGATAACTGTTTTAATCTAAGATATAACAATATGTTTGAAGATTTCTTGTAAAATTTCAGTTTAATCCGAAGATTGAATTAAAAGATATAACTGATACTATAAAACTAAATAATATTTTTCTAAGAATATATTATTTGATCATAATTGAACGACCAGAATGGAATTGAAAGTTTCTTGCTAAAACTTAGGCATAATTATAAAACAAATAGAGACTTTAAGCATAATGAAATCATTTCTAGTTTGTTTTATTTTTTAAACTGGAACGAGATATACTAGTTTTTTTTATGAAGGGAACGAAACAAAATTGATAATCTTGCTATCATAGAAACACGTTTAATTTTTAGTATTTTCAATTGTTGATGTTAACAATAAATTTTAAAAAATTAAAATAAATATTATTTCAGAGCAAAAATTACTTCAAAAAGAATATCAAACATGCACTAAGCAATGGACAAACTATGTAGGTGCCCTCTCTTAAATACAATTTAATCTCATACTTTCAAATTACTTATTTAGACACAAAATAAAATATAATAATTTATTTAAATTTATAATTTAGCTTTTGTGAACTTCAATTGATAATCCATAGAAGGGCTCTTGTGACTGGTTCTAGAAGTAATTTCACATAAATAATCCGAGCCCGGGAGAAAGGAGGGATGAGTTCAAATTGGCAGGAATATTAAATTCATAAGAATTTCAAGGGCATTTTGGTCCCTTGCCACATGACAACTACTCAGTACATGAATCACTCGCCCTCTCCCTCTCCCTCTCGCCCTCTCCCCCTCTCTCTCCTCCACTAAAGTCAAAAGAAAAGGCGTGGAAAGGGCACGCAAAGGCAGCTGCAACAGGGCACAGTTTATCGTATGTGAGTCGGTAAATGTGTTCCAGAAGTGTCTTTAAAAAGAAATAAAAGAATTTATTTTTATTTTTTTGTTTTAAATTAAATCTTTTTGATATTTTAAAATTATTTTCTAAGCTGATATCAAAAATAATAAAAAGAATTATTTTAATATAATTCTAAAAATAAACTGATTACAATCGCAGACAGTCGCTCATCCTCCCTGTCTTTTCTGCTGCCTCGAGATGACGTGTCATGGGCCCACGGCACTGTCTAGCTTTTCCATATTTTATTTTCACATTTACCTTTCCAATCAACCATACGACTCAAACAAAATAATAAATAATAAATAATATATTTTAATAAATCTTATCTGATCTCCAAGGATATATCATGCTTGTGAAAGGATAATCATCAGCCTTGGAAAATGTGACACAAATTAAAACCTCGCCTCTTGTATTATTTTATTATCAGCCGCTGAAAAAATATTTTTAAATAAAATTAAATTTATTTATTTATTTATTTATTTTTACATCATTTTAATATTAAAAAAATAATTAGAAAAACAACAATTATTATGATACCAAAGAAGCTAAAATACTATATAAATAATAATTTGGGCTTGGCTGAATAAATCCAAAATTGATTTTTTATTCTTTTTATATTATATATTATATGTGGCTTTCATTTTTGTTTTGGATTTTCTTAAAATAATCCGACTGGCGACTACCACCATTGAAATATATTTTTACCCTTAGAAAATATGCTTTTGCCTGACACGCCAACGCCTGAGAGACGGCTATGCCTTTTAAGTAGAGCAAGAGATTTTTTTTAGTGACTAAGGGTATGCTTGTCATTGTATTTGAGGTTGTTTTGAAAATACATTTTATTTAGAAATATATTAAAATAATTTTTTATGTCTTTTTAGATATTTTAAATGTTAATATAAAAAATATAAAAAAATAAAAATATCATTTCTTTAAAAATACTTTTAAATGAATTAAATATTTTTCATTTAAAAGTATATCAGATGATTTTTTTTTATTTTTTAAAATTTATTTTTAATATTAACAAATAAAAATGATCTAAAAATATTATAAAAAATAAATTTAAAATAAAATAAAATAAATATATTTTTTAAAAAATATTTTTTAATTCAATATCCGCCTTGAATTTGATTTTCTACTACGTTTTTTAAAACATCATCGCGTGTTTTTTTGTGTGATATATGATATAGTACGATGAGTGATTTGTTATTGATAGTTGTTTATTTCTTTTTTATTCTCTCTCCTATAAAAAAAAATGTGTTTATCCTTTTTATTTCATTTTTCTACATTATTTTTATTTTTAAATGCTCCATATTTTGCGAGATTGTCTCCCTACTAAAAGATATGGCTCCAGTTTGTTCCACACTCCATGCAACTTTTTATTTTATTAATTTAGTTGTTTGAATACCTTGAATGTATCTTGATTAATTTCATAGATCCTGAAATTAATGATTTTATAAATCTCCAGTAACTATTATATTAATATCCACATGTCTCGAATCTGAAATCATATAGAAACAAACTGTTGAATTCCAGCTTGTATTACTAGATCACTTGCTGTATATAGTTATCCATAGAACCAGAAGGCTCCATAGAACAACTTTATTTTTACAAGACCTGGGGGTGTTTGAAAGTGCTTTTCAAAAGTGTTTTTGAAAAAAATTGAAAATTTTTTATTTTTATTTTTAAGTTTAAATTAATAAAATTTGGTGTTTTTATATCATTTTAATGTACCGATGTCAGAAATGATTTTTAAAAAATAAAAAAATATAATTTTAATGTATTTTTAAATGAAAATCACTTTCAAAAACAATCGCAACTAATCTGTTAGCTAAACTATAATTTGAATGGGTTGTAAGAAATTGATTTGTTCGGCATCTTAATAATTAATGGTTTTGACTATTAATCTTTGCTGCTGAAATTCAAGCCATATCAAAGTCACAATCCCACTCCAGCGCCGCCGTGGGATGTTATTTATAGACTCTTAATTATTCACCTTATTTGACTAAACCCAAAGCCATCTCCCTGCGATTCTCTGCCTCTTACCTGTAATTCGAGTTTGTTTTTATATTGAATTTGTATGCAAATCTCTTTATCACATGATCACATGGTTAAGAAATCCTCGACAAAAATGATACTTCTCCGAGAAAGTTATAAATCAAGTTTGATAAGTGTGACACAATAAAAACTTGTTTCAAAATACTAAAATTATTCAGATGAATTAAATAACACTGCAAATTCAGTTATATCCCGATAAATTAGATTCGATCTTTATCACAACAAAAAAGAAAACATGTTGTATTACACAAAACACAAATTTATTTTATAAATCCATGGTGGTTAGCTTTGTTAGATACAAAATACTTTTATAATGTTTTAAATAGCTTTAATGGGATCTCCATATATGGGTTAATTTGAGCTTACTTACAAAAATAATCCAAAAAAGTAATAACAAATCAAAACAATAAAAATACTAAAAACCCAGAACTAATATCTTAGATATGCTAGAATCAAATTTGATACCCCTTAAAAGTCTCAAATAGAATAGAAAATCTAGTATGATTCCATCATCTTAATTAACTCAAATTAATTTTTGACACCATATGATCCAAATTCATATTCATTAATACGAATAAAATCAAACCCAAAATACATTTCAAATATTTATTTGATGCCTAAAAACATCGTATACTCATTAATATGATGTGATTGATTATCATGGTCTCATGATCCCAAGATAAAGATTTGATAGGTTAACTTGAGTTGTTTCAGATCAATTCAATATATTATTGTTTTAAAAAAAAGAAATACCATGAATCACTAATGTGATATTTGTAATTGTGTTTTTTTAATTGTTTTTAAATATATATATATATATATATTGAATTATTTTAATGTGTTTATATTAGAAATAATTTTTATTTTATTTTAATGTATTTTTATTTTTAAAAAAAAATAACCGTTATCAAACTCTTAAAACATTTTATTACTTTAAAATTATTCAATAATATTCCAAGATGAATTGAAGAGTGATATTGTTTAATATTAAGTATATTTGAAGTAAAATTGGCGTGTAAGAATATTTAGAAACTAAATTTTAGTTTAAGAGGGTGGTAAAAATTGTTTTTCAAATGTTTTAAAAATTATTTTTGATATGATTACAGCAAACTGTCCTTTCAATATGAGGTGGAAAGGTTTGAAGAGATGAAATCAGGGCCATTGGCATGACCGTCCATATTGCTAAAGCCGAAACAAGGACCTAATCAACTGTGGACCTCTAATTATCAATGCTCTAATCGACTTTGATTCTCCTTGAAAGATCACCCTCTGTATGCATGTCGTTTTCTATCTGAAATGAAAAGATTAGTTGTAGTTGACGTTGTCCATTTAATATCATGGCGTTCATTCACAAAATGAAGGTGGGCCAATTGCGCGCGTATAACTGGTGTGCCGTGCAGTGAAATATATGTAAAACGACAAGTAGTTGATTTGTCTTCAAGTGTAGAGTTAGATGAAAGGTTTGCTTCACTTGTTTGGTCAGATTTCTAGCATTACTGTCACCGTTGGGGTAGTACACGCTTCAATAAGAGGGTAAAAAAAAACTTATTTGGGGAGGGAATGTTAGAGGAGTGATGTCATCCATTCATATTGAAGTTATATTGCCCATTTACAAGTTTAAGTTGTTTATGATATTTTTTTTTATGTTTTAAAATTTATTTTTAAAATAAACACATGAAAATAATTTAAAAACATTAAAAAATTTAATTTAATTTAATATAAAAAATGAAAATAAATTATTTAAAAAAAAATATTTTTAAAACACAATATCAAATAGAAATATAGAGTCAAGGAAAATATAATTCTCAGGCCTGTTTAAGAATGTGTTTTAGGTTAATTTACAAAGAATTTTTCATTCATAAATATGTTAGAATTATGTTATTTTTTAAAATTATTTTTAATATCAACATATCAAAATTATCTAAAAACACTATTTTTTTATTTAAATAAATAAATATTTTCTTTTAAAAAAACACCTTTTAAGACGCAACACGAGACCTTTATTTAAATTAATTAAATTTCATATTTTTTTCGATTCAACTAGAGATCATCTAAACTACTATAAATCACGATTTTTTTAAATTATCCTGTCAAAGCAGGTCTGATTAAAAACTATTGTTGATAGATGTATTTTGTACTTTAACAGATGCTCTTGTCACCGTGACAGAGTGGCATCTTTTATAAGCCTATGGATGACCCTTGACGGAACTAGCAATGTAATGTTTCCTCAACCCGATATGATAAGAGCATATTGAGCAAATGCTTAGCATGCGAAAATGAGAAAGAAGCTCCTACAGTATGCCGAGTCATCCACATCATTATCCCTATTTTACCCCCTCAACTGTGATACTTAGCTGCCAGTTTTTCACAACATTACAAAATGGGACCTGCACGTGTAAAAGGGAGCAGCAGCAAGAATGCTGGTGTTACCATGAACAGAACGATTGACATGCATTATTGTGAAGTAAATTTGACCCGGTTATCTAATGTTTTTCTCTCTTACTAACCTTGCACATAAATTCCTATGGAGTGGGGGTGGCAAATCCCTTGTGACATTAGAGAAATTTACCGTTCAGTTTTCGGAGCCCCGTCTCTAGTCGGACCGCCCGAGTATAAAAGTGAAGCTAGGCAAATCAGCACATCGGTAAGAACAAGGCCGGCCACATCAAAAACAAATTTTGGAGCAAATAGTCCCCATACCTGCACGGAGACAGAAGTAAACAAAATGTCAGTAGGTGTTCAATGCAGATTAGAGTGGATTGTTTAAACGATCCAATACCATCAGATGGCGCCTGTGAATGGTAACACATATTATGGTGACAGTGACCGTGGTGGCAGTAATAAGTCCATACATCATATACATCTGAAACATACAACAAGATCTTTAATAAGTCTCTGCCACAGGTTATGACATTCTTGAAAATAAAAGAAGAAGAAAGATCTCACAGAAACTTCTTTTGAAAGCGAACATCTCAAAATGCGAGCATGGGCAGAAATATATAAGGATTGCAGGGAGCATGATGACAGTGATGATCAGGCAATTAACTAACCTGAGACAACTGGTTGAAACGGAAATTTTTCCCATGGTTATTCTGACCAAACAAAAAATTGCCAACAGCCAGAAACGGAAGTCCAAGAACAGGAAGAATGTGAGAAAAGCCAAATGTATCTATTGCAAGAAGGATTGCTTGACGAACAAGGACAAATTCATCAAACCTGAAATATAGAATAGGTTAAAAATAACTCAATTGGCAATGGTATTTTACCCCGTGGATCTTCTGTAAAAGATAATTACCAATAAATTTAAGAATAGCGCACGCACGCCACAAGCAAGACTCACCCAATAAATGCAGCACCATACCGCAGGCCATCAAATGCACACCTGCAGGGAGACAGGTGTGAGGTTATGATATATATATTGGACGGATTAGTAAAGCTGCAGCTTAAATTAGAGTTTCAAAACTACATGATACGTAAATCTGCTTCCAGTTAGTCAACTACATATAATCACGAATAATAATAAAAAATAAATTAAGACAAAGTAGACTAGAAGTATATGCAACCTATGCGCAAGAATAGATCACAAGCATCTCACCAATGACCAGTGGCAAAAAACAGACACACGGCTAAGAGGTTCCACTGTGTAATAGCAAGAGGATTGATAGTAAAAATAGCATGAGAGTCACTGTCTTCCATACTTTCCAACCTCACTATGCAATAACCTGTAAACAGAGATTTTCCATGAGCTTAATCCTTCATAAATAGGGCACCACTAATTAATGTTGAAAACACTACTAAAGAAGAAAAACAAAGGACTCAAGTAAGACAACAGCTCAACATAATGCAATTTGATGTAATACCAAAGGAATATTTAAAAAATAAGCACCTCCAATTATCAGTGCCAATGCTACCAGGGAACCTTGTTTTCCTGACAGAATGATGATTGTTGGACTCCAAGCAGATAAAATGGCTACTGTTTTCATTACCAAGCTCCTCTTGTAATCTAACTCACTATCTTTATCAAACAAATGTCCGACCGCAACCAAAAGCAGTTGACCCAGCCCAATTGCATAAATCATTCTTGGGATGTGACCTTTTGCTATTCCTTGATGCAACAGTGCTAGGTTCGGTATGTTACTTTCAGCTCCCCAATACACTGCTATAAGCACATAACTTAAAATGGTTCCCAGGTTAATATACTTCCAAAGTCCCCCAAATATGCTGCTGGAAATGGTCCTGCACAGCAAGAACGCCAATAATATGACAGCAAGAATTGGCCCAGTTTCAGCCATATATGTCCATAGTGGATGACCTGGGGCAACCCCAAGCATCCATGAAGGAGATGCGCTCAGGAATAAAGAAGTAGCAGCCTGCTTTGACAAACCAACTTCAATGGTAAATCTGAGAATGGATATCAGCAGTAGAAAACTTACTGCCTGCAAGGTCAAGACCATGAGAATTAGCATCAAAAAAATAATCTATGATAGGTTTTCTGATCATAAACATCAACATAATGTAAAACTTTTTAAGACCACCAATACATACTTCAAATAGCATCTTCTTTTTCATGATTGAAGAACGTAGTCTGACAATACTGGTGGTGGCCAAAAGAAAACTTGCCACTTTTCCTTCCTCCACTGAGATCAGGGTTTAGAAAAAAGGGATGTCAGGAAAGGAGGAAAAGCACTTCTCAAACCATGAAAAAGCTAGTTAGGCTGAGAACTTACAAATAAAACTGTTTGACAGGAAGCTACACGCACGTATTGCCACAATAAAGAAGGTAAATATTAATTCAAAGGAAATCCCAGAACCTCCAGGAGACAAAAGAGAAGTCGTATACAGATTATTCACCCTTCGAATAGCAGGAAATATTATAAGGAGTGAAATTAACATGGTCCCGAGACCAATTCCCATCAGCTTCAGATTAAATTCAGTCCATTTGGAGCGAGCCAGCTCTGAAACATTTGATAGGAAGCTAAAATACAAATCAATTTGCCTAGTAAAATCAGGTAACAATGTGTGGCTTCTTTCATTTTTATGCAATAGTAAGTTCTTTGTAGTGTGTGCCCAATTCTGCTCTGCCTGAACATATACATTTGATATGTGCAACAAGTCTTCAGAGGAAAATCCAATGACAGATGAAGCTGAATAGACATCAATGTATCTTTTAACCTGCAAAAGAGAATTAACATCACATTGGAAAACACTGATGGCAAATAACTGCAAGATTGCCTTAAGAGAGTATTAGCGAAAGTGGAACACAGGCAACAGTGGTTTCGAATTTCACCACCCCCCATCCCCTACAGGGAAAAGAAAAGGAATAACAAAGATAAAAACATTATCTTCATAGTTGCTGAGAATGTACCACCTCCAGCTAAACCACGACCAAATGACCAACTAATAATTAAAAATTCTATAGTGATAATTGGAAGGCTTTGGTATTAACTAAGATGGACAACACTTATTCTGCCTTGTTTGTCTAGCATTCCTTGCTGTTATCAAGGAAGTTCTAAGATTGGAGAAGGTGATGATGAGACATATTCTCAGGTCTGATGTGGAGCAACTGTTCTGCTACTTAAGGTTCTAGGGGATTTGGGAACAGCCATTTGCTTTGTCAGGTAAGTGGTCAGGGTGTTTTCCTTAAAAACTGAATCTTTACGAAAAGGTAGATATACATGCAAACTGCTCAGATCCCATTGTACAAATTCATATAAATACAAATTATACAATACAAACATGAAATCAGAACCTCTGATGAACGTAAGCAAAAATTGTATAATCATATGGGATTAAATATTTGAATTACATTCCATTGATGTCATTTACTCATAGGTCAAAGAGTGATCATGCATGTTGACAACATCCACATATCACAAGTCTCAACACCATACAAATATTTTGAGATAGGAGAGTGTTGTGCATTTCCACCATGAGATCCACATAACACTGTTCATTATTTTTTACATGCATAATTCTGTATCTTTCTAACACTTTAGCAAAGGAACTGCCAGAAACTTGCAACTTTTTTTGAAAAGTGATTGACAGCAGTTCAGAGCTCATTAAACTTATTCAAATTAAGTCTTTTTCTTTCAATCATTATATGGATCTAGTCAGCCAATCATGGGGGTTCCAAACCAGAATCCAAAATCTAACAAGGTCACTAAAAATTGTATTCCCCTGTAAATGTTTAAAATGCTACCGTGATAACTTCAATTGCTCATATGAATCTGAAGAATTCTTTTATATTATATGTATATCCTCTTTTTTTTCTTCCCTCCTGTCAGACAAGGTAGACATGTACTTTGTATTTTCTTTTGGGAGGACCTGCGGGTAGGGCTACACATTCTTCCTTTTTTTCCTCAAATAATTAAAGCTAAAGAATATGGGAGGCATCATTTATGGCCCTTTTCTGTCTCTTTAGCAGACACTTGAAGGAGATGGCACACACTTCTAATTTTTTTTCTTATGTATTGAATTAGGATGATATCTTGTCCTTGTTTTATTTTTAAATTCAGGTAACAGTGAAAGAAGACATAAGAATGGCATGATCCCTCTAGAATGTATAGATGAAACAAACATGTTTAAAATTTAGAAAAATAACTATATTAGCAATAAAATATGTAATTTATATCATGCTATTTAAGTGTATTTAATATTCAGGACCAGCAAAGAAAATGTACCTGCCAGGAATTGATGCAGAGTACATTGACATAATTCAGTAACCATTCCTCCAATTCTGACAGATTGGAGGAATCCCACGCATTTATGCCATTTAAATTCCAAGTACCAGCACCTAAAGCATATAGCTCAGGATTAACTCGTCCGATGCTGGAAAAACAAGACTTGTGAGCATTATTTCAGATGAGAATCTCCATTGCAACAAAATAAAAGTAATGCAGATGACAACAGGAATAACTCAAACTTGAAAATGTGATCCCAGTTGACATAGAAGCTCTTTTACTAGGTGAGAAAAACTGATAAATGACTTCGGAAGTAAATGGAAATTTTCAAGTTTTTACAAGCCAGAGATTAGTTAATACCAAAGGGCAAAGCTCGTTGATTTATATCTTTCACAGCACAGTAAAAGTTTTCTTTTAAAAAATTGATTTATAAACATCCAATTTTTGGACATTCAGTTCTGAGATTATAGTTCAACAAAATAATGCTAGTCTGCACATCAATCATACACTGACCTCTTTTGCTAGCAATAATTATTATGTTATAATGTACAATGACAGAAAAAAGCAATCAGGGAAAACAATATTACAAGCAAAAGTGCTCATTGGAATAAAGATAACAGATCAAAGTAATGGATGGAAATGGATATCAACATCATCTGTGTGACCATTTTTTTTTTCCATTATAGAAAGACTTAAGAATAATCTACAAACTGTAGCATTTCCATGACATACTGGAGATCAGAAACTACCAAATTAAGTAAAGAAAGTCATCCCGTTTACCTAGAAAATCATCAGTCAATAAGCATATATTATAAAAATACAGTGGTACAAATGTTAAATCTAAATCATGCTTACACGGCACCTTCCAAAAGGAAATGGAATACCAAGCAGAGCAGACACTGTCACTGCAAAATCAAGCTGCATAAAATGACATCAACAAGTACTTATCATGAGGTAAATACAAAACTGAAATGAAATTGTAATTGAATCACAACACGGTGGTGTAATAGCTTTTACCTGTTGGATGGAGCTGGTGCATTTCTTTTTCCCATCCTGAAATCGGAATACATAAAGCTCAATTCAGTCAGAAGAACAACAAGAATCCTGACACATACCAATTAAATTCTACCAATTTTCCTTTTCAATTCGGTATTCTATCTTATTTTGCAGTTTCTTTCATTGCAAGCTAGAAAGAAATTTCATGTCTAACAAAGTTGCCACTACATAAGCAGAGCTGTATAGAGAACACAAAACTACATTTACATTACTTGTTTGAAACAATTTGTTCTCCTTTTCTTCTCCCCCTCTTTTATTCATCGTTGAGTAATCGGGAAGAAGTAAGATAGTCAAAGCTAAAACAACTAGGAATATAATGCTCCATTAATGTAGTGGAAACTCAAAACGTGGAAAGAAGAGCTGATTCAAGTGAAATAGACAATAGTATATACAGTGTCTGCCAACATTTATGCGTTCATTTAAAGAGTGGGGCAGTACCAGATCCAGTTTACAAGATGACGTATCTAATTCAGATGGAATGGAAGTTGGAGGCTTCTTAAAACTCATTGCAAAAATTGATGTTTCAACCTGCATAGCATGATTCCAATTTTCAGAAATCAGTGAAAACAAAGCCAATCAAGTTTCTTTGAGAACAGGACAAATAGTATACCTCTTCAGCACTTCCACCACCATGATCACCATTTAAGGTTTGTCCATGGTCACCCATAACCAGAAGAAAAGTATTTTCATGTATGCCACCTGGTTCAGATTGGCTCTGAAGGACTTTGATTACTTTCTGTGGCAAAAAACATGGTCACCTCATATACATATGTTTTTACAGTGTAATGGCTTATATACCAATCAATTTCATAAATCTAGGTTTAAGTTAAAGAAACAACACTTGTATATAGTTATATGCACAAAGGATAACTAAAAGGTTGCATTTGCAGCTTATTGTTGTAGACATATTGTTTTTCCCATAACTTATGTTACATCACTAGTCTGATTTGCACCTATTCTAGTTAAGAGTGTGTTTGGTATTGCTTTTTCTTTTGTGGTTGACGTTGAAAAAAAACAATTTAAAAAAAAGCGCTTTTACTGCGGTTTAAAATAAGCAGTGAAGTGTTTAGTTAAAACTGTGGTTGAGTTGGAGGTTGAAAAAAAGCAGTTTGGGTGTTTGGTTACCAAGCTTTTCATATTGCTTTTAACTTGTGAAATTACTTTGAAGGGCATAGACATATACACACATATTTATTTATATATATTTATGTATATATTTATATTGTATTAATAATCATAATTTCATAATGTAAGGAATAATTCAAGTAAAATAGACATTTCTTTTTATTCTCTCATTAAACTATTTGCAATGTCATCACGAACAATATCCATATGTGAAGTACTCTGCAATCCCTGACTATTTTCGCGCGCTACAATATCTTGTAAAAAATCATCGGGGAAACAAAATACACTTATCCTAGTTGATTATTGCAAGGGATGAGCAAAAATAATTGAATTATCTACAATATATGTAAAAAACAGATCCAAAGTTAAAAAAAAAAAACAATCAAATTCGATTTCGGTTTGATTTTATGATACCGGTCTGTTTACTGTGCACGTTAATTAATTTTGCAAAGTTCTCTTCTCAGTTCTCACTTACATTCTCGTTTGTCATCCTTACTCCTCTCCTCCCCTGCTCCTCTCTTCTTAACACTACTGATCCCAGCAAGCTCGTTGGTCTCGTCGGTCTTTCTAAGATCTGGTGTCCGGCAAGGCAGCAAGAACACTTGTTGAAGGTTAGTATTCTAATTCTTTAACTTCTGCAATCTGCAATCAATAAGAACTCTGGCCTCTTTGTTGTTAGATTACTAGATTTTTTGGGTTTGTTTTGGGTATTGTGTTGTTCGGGTTTTTGGTGGCTCGATTTGGTGGCTGGGTTTTGGGTATTGTGAATTTGTGATGTTTGGGTTTTCGGTTTTCGGCATGAACACGATTTGCCTGGGTTATGAAGAAATTAGTTATGAAGATAAGGAAGATTTTGGTTATGATATTTTGTTTCAGTGTTGTATAATTATCATTGGACTCCAACCACGAACTTGGCTTCGTTGTGATGTACTCATTCGCTTTCTTCTTTGCCAATTTCGGTCCCAGTGCATTACATATTTACATTTGTTGTTCCTGCTGAGAAGGGGAGCTGTGGGTCGTTGCAGAGGAGAGAAACGTGAGAGACGGGAGGAGGCGCAGATGAGAAGGGATATTGATGATGAGGATGTTTTAGAATTTTTATTTTCAACCGTAATTTTTGTATTTGAAACATTGAATCACCGTTCTGTGTGTTTGAAACATTGAATCGCCAATGAAAAAGCATGTATTACTAGCTTTTCTTGAAACGCCATTTGCATCAAATTTCTGTGTGGGCCCCATGTCCAAATTCTGCTTATCAAATTTTACCAAACACTTATTCAATAAGCTAATTTGCAATCGTGGGTCGTATCACAATGTCAAACGGGCACTAAATCTAAAAAAGAAGGCGGTCCAAGAAACTCAAAATTCAAAATATCTGACCAGTTTATCACAGAGGTGCAAAGTGCCGAGCCAACCAGCAAAATCAAGAGTGTGGAAAATTCAAAGCAAATTGCAAGATCAAGTATATGATGCACTTAGATAACCATAATTAAGAAACTTACCTCTAACATGAGATTGTACTGCTCCAACTTTTCTATCATTGGCATGGAATCAACGCCAAATATATGCCCAGCATGATCCTATGCAACATAGATCACACAATTCAGATTCCAGTCAAAGCTTGTGTGTCCACTGGTATGAAAAAAATGTTCCAATTTTAAGAGAAGGAAAAACTTGAGGCTGGAAAGAAAATCATGGCAGGTAGGATGGTGCTCTTTTCAAAGTTCAATTGGTACATCACTCAAACCAGAACCCTCTTTTGAATTTCATAACATATTAGCAACATAAGCTGATAACATCGTATGTCTCATAGCACACATAAATTCAATAACAGACCAGGCATATTAGTCACTTGCAGAAATAAAGCATTTTGAATCTTACCACGCCAAGAAAATGTGCAATAAGAACATCCCAGTCTTCTTGATATAGGGCAGGAAATAGGTGTTCAATGCATCCATTATCTACCTAGAAGATTAAAATTTCCACCAAGGTTGTCAATGCATAGAGAGGTATTAATCATGAAGTCTCATGGAAAAGAGAAAAGTGAGGCACATTTTAAAAAATGGCATACCGTATGAAGATCCTTCACATTAAAAGACGGGTAAGGATGAGATTGATTAAAATGATGAGGAAACAATTGGATCCATGTATCATCACCCATCATCATTACTCGCTTCCCGTTTTCAACCAGCTGCCAGTGAGACCAACCAGGTCAACAACAACAAACATGGCGATTAAACTGTTGTTGTAGAAGGTAATAAATAACCTGATGTATAAAGTTATCTTCGGCAATGGCAGGAGCACCAAAGCTATTTCCGACGTCTATAAAAGTCGGCAATCCACCCGTTGTCAAACCCTAAAACATTACATCACAATAAATACATAAAGGAGGATGCATTGCAATTCAAAATTATATATATAAAATAAAAGCAGACCTTCAAACGCTGGAGACTAGTGGTAGGAGGATCAGCAATAGCTTTGAAAATCTTTGCAGACGATCCTTCAGAAAATGCCATCTTTTGCAGCACAGATAATTTGTCCATCCATGCCTTCTTTTCTACGACAACAGCAAATCAACACAAAAATTATGCAAATTTAATTAATTAAAAATCTTGAGCAGGAATGAGTAGAGCTCCTCTAACCTTGAAAAAACACGCTCGGAGCAACGAAATCAAACCTGAAAATGCAAAATAAATAAATAACAGTAATCAAACAAATGAAGTAAATAAATAAGAACTGAGATGAAGAACCTGATTGCATCGAGAACAATGATGACAAGGCGATCCACAGCTGGTGTATTCCAACTGTGATTAGTGTTGCTGGAGGTGAAGCAAGGAGATTGAGATACGTCGCTGCCGTGGCTGTAATATGGAAGTTCTGTTCGAGTAAGCAGGAATCCTCTTGTGAATATCAGTATTGCGACCACGTGAACCACCAGAATCATCCAGCTGTACCATTTCATCCACCAACGCCCTCCCATTTCGTGTGACTATGGAAATTGTGTCGTTGAAGCACGGCGGTGATGCTAAAACAAATGAACATATATTAATAATAATAAATAAATAAATAAAAAACTTCTCAAATTGGCCTTTGTGGCGGGGCCGAGCTGTTCCGGGCCGGGACGATAGGCCAGAAATCCTAAACCAAGCCCGTCTTAAATAAACAGCTCAACTTCATGCAATGACAAATAAACAGCAGCAATCGCTAAAGGCCTGGAAGGTGGTCCAGCAGCTCTAATTAGGCCACTGTCTGTAAAACAGGTAAATTATAGATGCTCGTGAAAGCCCTTCCCATAATTCTGGACATTCTTGACCTCAAAAAAAGAATTTCACGCTCACTAAATTGATCGAAAACATGAGAATTGCAGTGGTCCTTCACCCGGATAATGGAAAAATAAACAGTTTACTTCAAACCAAATCCCTTCACATACCAAGCATTGAAAAGTTTGACTCCACTACAAAAATGACTCCTTTATGCCAAACCAAGTGCCGCACATATAATAGTGTGCCTGTTTGGAGTATAGTTGTAATTGTTTTTTATAGTATTTTTGTTCAAAAATGAATTAAAATTATGTTTTATTTATTTTTTAAATATTATTTTTGACATTAGCACATCAAAATGATCTAAAAATAACAAATTTTGTTAATTTAAATTTAAAAATAAAAATAAAAAATTTATAATTTTTTCAAAAATACTTTTGAAAAGCACTCACAAACCCCCTCAATGTCACGAGGATCGTCCTTTCAAACCAAGAGCTTTGGTTGTCGATAAAAGAACAAAATATTTTTGTATTTTATGAGTTAAAAAAGATTTGAAATCTTCACTAACTAGACTACATAGTCTAGATAACTGGGTGTGTATAGGAAAAATATATCATTTCCAGTGCACCCTACCCAAGATAAATTTTATTATTTATTTATCTGATTATTAAAGCATTGTTGTGTGTTTCTAATGGTTAGTGTGTCTATTGCTTAAAGTTGGTTTATCCCAGTAAAGTGGAATATGATTTTATAGGTCAAGCTTAGTTATTCTATAATCAAAATATATTTTTGCATTATGTATTTCTTTGAATATCGAGAATACATATAAGTTTATAATTCTTGATATTGAAACAACCAAAATATTTTTTTTATTTTTGAAATGCAAACCGAGTTCCCAAAAATTTAATGAACTTGTTACTAAATCCAAAAACTACATACAAAAATATAAACAATACTAGATGATGAAGGACAGAAAGCTCTCGAATCCATCTTTGAAGTTGTTTGTTAGTGTGATACAATGAAAAAAATATCTCCTAGTCAATTTCTAATAATTTTATTTTGTATTTTTTTCTCTATTTCTATAAATCTAATTATGTTGTAAAAGAAGAAATAATTAATATATAAGAGCATAGATATTCAAAACATAATTAAAAGAGATATTTTTTATTATGAATTCTTTTTTTTCCAAGTTCCAAGAATACAAGACAAATGGATTTGTTTATAGAAAAATAAAATGAACTCAAGGTTCAGGAAAATCCATGACTAAACTCGAGTTATAGACATTCAATACATATAATTATGGATTGTTATGAACATTCAATACACATAATTATAGATTTATAACACTTCTCCTTAAATGACCATGTACTTAAAAATATATCCATTAATAACCTTGCAAAGGAAAACTCAATGGGAAAAAAACCTAAGCGAAAAAAAAAAGAATACAACATTCTTGTGTGATTTATAAATACTTTAGAATTCAATAGAGAAATTCTTGTGTGATTTATAAATACTTCAAGATCCATATTTGAATACTTATGGATTCATTAAAATAATATCAAATTACCTCATTAAAACCTTGCAAAGAAAAAACAGTGGGAAAAAACCTAAGCGAAGGGAAAAAAAGTATAATTTGCATTGACTTCCTTTTAGAAGTACATATCTTATGATAAATCTTTATGATGACACATATTAATAGTATGGACAAATTTCTTGAAAGTTGAGGTTGGTAAAGACTTTATAAATAAATTTGCTAAATTATCACTTAACCTGATTTGTTTGATATCAATTTTTCCTTTTTGTTGGAGCTCATGAGTATAAAAAGAACTTTGGTGTTGTCTTCTTTAATATAATCTCCTCTGAATTGAGTGATGCATGCAATATTATCTTCAAACAATATTGTTGGTCTATTTTTAATGGTTGACAATCCATATTTTTCCTTTATGTGCTAGATAATTGACCCTTGCCATATACATTCTCGACTTGCTTCATGTATTGTGATAATTTTTGAATGATTTGATGAAGTAGTCACTAGAGTTTAATTGACAATTCTCTAAGAAATTGCAATACCACTATAAGTAAATAGATAACTTGTGATCTCCCTTTGTGAGAATCAAAGAAATAACTTACATCTGCAAATCCAATCAATTATGTATTTGATCCACAATAAAATAATCTTATTTTGGTTGTTCTGTGAAGATAGTGAAATATATGTGACTCTATTCTAGTGTTTTTTTTTGTAGGAGTGAAGTTGTATCTTGCCAATAAATTTACTGCAAAAGTTATATCTAGTCTTATACAATTTGCAAGATACATAAATGCTCAAATACCATTAAGATAAGGTACTTCACGATCAAGAATTTCTTCATCCTCTTCTAGCAGTCGAAAATGATCTTTTCTCACATTAAGTGATCGAGCAACCATAGGTGTACTCAAATGATGAGTGTTGTTCATATAAAAACGCATTAGAATTTTTTCTGTATACATCGATTGATGTACAAATATTTCATTTGAAAGATGTTCGATCTATAAACCAAGATAAAATTTTGTCTTTCTGAGATCTTTCATCTCAAATTCATTTTTCAAATAGATTGCAGTTTTTGTAAGCTCTTTAGGAGTACTAGTAATATTTAAATCATCAACATATACTATAATAATAGCAAATCCGGATATATTGTCTTCTTAATAAAAATACACGAATAAATCTCATCATTCTCAAACCTCTTTTTTAAGAGGTATTCATTAAGACAATTATACCACATCCGACCATATTGCTTCAACCCATATAACATAATTTGTAATTCAATGGAATAAACACTTTTGGGTTCATTACAGAAGGCTTAAGGCATTGTAAATCATTTAGGGATTTTTATATGAAGGTCTTTTATCTAATGATTCATATACATCTGCAACAATTACATCCATTAAATGCATATATAGAGTTTTTAAGACTGCTAAACCAATTAAAAATCTAAAAGTGATTGTATCCATAACTGGAGAATAAGTTTCTCATAATCAATATTGATTCTCTATGAAAAAACTTCTGCAACAAGTTGTGTTTTAAATCGCACAGTTTCATTATTCTCATTTTATTTTCTAACAAAACCCCACTTTTATCTAACTTGTATAACATCTTTTAAGTGTATGAATTATAAGTTTAAATATTTCACGTTTTGCAAGTGAGTTTAACTTTGTTTAAAGACAAGTGAGTCTAAAGTCTAACCACTCTTGAGTGGCTTTGATTTACAAAACTCATCATTTTGGCATTTATAAGTTTAGTTGAATTTGTCTAATCGAGATCTTTCTATTAATACTGATAGTGTCATCATAAGAATTTTGATGCAACTCTTAATTATATTTCTTTCTTTCTTATCTCTCTCTCTCTCACACATATATATTTTATCTTTGTAATTTTTACAGGTCATTTTACAATTGAAGATGATCGATAATGGCACTTGCAAGTTGCAAATGACATCTATGACCTTTTAAATTATTAATTTTTTTTAAAATATTTTTATATTATATTATTTTCTCAAAATCAATTTTATTATACCAAAGCCATTTTTCAAATTAAGAAAATCATTAATCATATTCATGACTCATGAGTTACATATGTCACTAAGTCTAATGATAAAATTAGTAGTTATCTGCAAATAACTTCTCCGATATTTGAGGGAGAAGATTTCGTTTCTCTGTTATTCCTAAACTTAGTCATGTACCACGTTCTTAGGTCATGTAATCGTGGGCTGCTATTTCTTTTCATTGTAAGGCTATTTAACAGTCATGACTCTTAATGAATTATTAAGCATTTCTCCCAGTTTTCTAGTGCAATTCAGTGTTATGCAAAGCCCTTCATTCCTTTAAAGTTATCATTTGGTATCAGAGCCTCTCCACAAAAAACCCAGCTCACGTTCTACAAAGCCTACTCCCTACCTTCAAAACACAAAACCCGCAATAGACACCAGCTTGAAGAACCAACATCATGGCATCAGAAAACAACTTTGTACAACCTGCCATTCCACGGTTTGACGGACACTACGATCACTGGAGTATGCTGATGGAGAACTTTCTACGTTCCAAAGATTATTGGAATTTGGTGGAAACAGGGATCACTGCAGCAGCAGGAGTTCTTCCAGGTGAAGCACAATAGAAACTGCTTGATGAACAGAAATTGAAAGACTTAAAGTACAAAAACTATATGTTTCAAGCTCTTGACAGATCAATATTAGAAACAATATTGAAGAAGGACACAGCTAAGGAGATATGGGATTCCTTGAAACAAAAGTATCAAGGAACAGCACGTGTGAAACGTGCCCAATTGCAGGCTCTTCGCAAAGAGTTCGAAATGCTGCATATGAAGGCTGGAGAATCAGTAGATGGATATTTCGGAAGAACTCTCATTATTGCCAATAGAATGAGAACCCATGGAGAATGTATGAAGGACGTGGTGATTATTGAGAAGATATTACGGTCAATGACTCCAAAATATGACTACGTTGTGTGTTCCATTGAGGAATCCAATGATTTGGATACTATGTCCCTTGATGAACTACAAAGTAGCCTGCTGATTCATGAACAAAGAATTGGCCGTCATGTTGTCATTGAAGAACAAGCACTACAAATCAACTATGGAGTCCAACAGGGAGGACGAACTGGAGGTCGAAATTTCAACCGTGGGAGAGGAAGAGGAAGAGGAAGGGGCAAATTTGGTTTTGATAAATCAACTATTGAATGTTATCATTGTGGTGATCTAGGCCATTTTCAATGGGAGTGTCCGAAGAGAACAGGGGATCAAAAAGCAAACTATGTAGAGACTAAAGAGGAGATGTTGCTGATGGCTCATATTGATTTTCTACAAACTGAAAATCAACATGTTTTGTTTCTTGACTCCGGGTGCAGTAACCACATGTGTGGAAAGAGAAACATGTTTTTTCATTTTGATAGTAGCTTCAGAGAATCAGTCGAGATGGGGAATGACTCTTGTCTTCGTGTACAAGGCAAAGGCAGAGTTCGAATGGAGGTTAATGGAATTGTTCATGTCATCACAAATGTGTTTTTTGTACCTGAACTGAAGAGCAATTTGCTTAGTCTGGCACAACTACAAGAAAAGGGACTTGCTGTGCTTATTCAACGAGGGATTTGCAAAATCTTTCATCCTGAGAAAGGTTTGCTTATCGAAACTACAATGACTCATAATCGCATGTTTGCTGTGCTAGCTCACTATCCACCATCACAAGATCAAAAGTGTTACTCTTCTGCTGTCACTGATCAGTCCACTCTTTGGCATCATCGTTATGGACACCTCAGCTGGAATGGAATCAACATACTCCAACAGAAGAAGATGGTGGATGGGTTACCAAATTTCAAAGCAATTCAGCAGGTGTGTGAGGGATGCTTAGTGGGGAGACAACACCGTGACACATTTCCAAAAGAGAGCATATGAAGGGCTTCTGCAATTCTACAACTGGTTCATGCCGATATATGTGGCCCTATCAATCCAATTTCCAACAGCAGCAAACGATACCTAATTACTTTTATTGATGATTTCAGTAGAAAAATTTGGGTATATTTCTTAGCAGACAAGTCTGAAGCCTTTGTTACATTCAAAATATACAAAGCAAAGGTGGAGAAGGAAACTGGAGCATTCATTCAAAGTCTGAGAACAGATCGGGGGGGGGCGAGTTCACTTCATCGGAGTTCATAAGCTTCTGCAATGAGCATGGGATTTACAAACAATTGATAGCCCCATATACTCCCCAATAAAATGGGGTTGCCGAGAGGAAGAACCGCATCATCGTGAACATGGTGCGCAGTATGTTGCTAGAGAAACATGTCCCTAAATCCTTTTGGCCCGAAGCTGTGAAATGGGCAGTTCACGTGCTAAATCGAAGTCCCACGGTTGCTGTGAAAAATCGAACACCTGCAGAAGCGTGGAATGGGCTCAAACCTTCAGTTGCACATTTCAGAATCTTTGGTTGTATATCACATGTCCACGTCCCAGATCACAAACGAGTAAAGCTTGATGCCAAGAGTCTGAAATGTGTCTTTCTAGGAGTGAGTGAAAACTCTAAAGCTTACAGGCTTTTTAATCCCATTTCACAAAAGATCATCATCAGCCGAGACGTGGTCTTTGAAGAAGATCAACACTGGAATTGGGATGATTCCACACAAGCCACTGCAGCTGATTTACAATGGGAAGATGCATCTGACACAAGGGAAAATGGTCATGAGGCTGATGAATTACCTCTAGAAGGAGATGGGAATGCAATAGAAGGACATGAGGTTGTACTGGAGGAAAATAGATCCGAACATGCTGATGAAGGAGATGATGCTGCAATTGCAATTCAAGGAGTTAGATCACGCAGACCACCCACATGGCTGACAGATTATGAAACTGATCACAGTTTCTTTGCTGCGACAGGTGTGAATATCGACCATCTAGCTTTGTTAACCAACGGTGATCCAACGACATTTGAAGAGGCTGTGAAAAGTGAAAAATGGAGGCTGGCTATGAATCAGGAAATTGAAGCAATTGAGAGGAATGAGACGTGGGAATTAACGGATCTGCCAGTAGATGGAAAAACTGTGGGTGTGAAGTGGATCTTTAAAACCAAACTCAACGAGCATGGGGAAGTTGATAAATATAAAGCTCGTTTGGTTGCTAAGGGATACAGCCAGCAATATGGGGTGGATTATGCAGAAGTTTTTGCACCGGTAGCTCGCCTAGATACAATTCGTATGGTGTTATCTCTTTCGGCACAAAAAGGATGGCCGATTTATCAACTTGATGTCAAATCGGCCTTCCTGCATGGTGAAATTCAGGAAGAAGTATTTGTTGATCAACCACCAGGTTATGAGCAGTAAGGGATGGAATCAAAAGTCTACCGACTCAAGAAAGCCTTGTATGGACTCAAACAAGCTTCCCGAGCTTGGTACAGTCGCATAGAGTCATATTTCTCCAAAGAAGGCTTCAACAAATGTCCCTATGAGCATACATTGTTCATTAAGACAGAAGCTGGAGGTAAAATATTAATCATTTGTCTTTATGTTGATGATCTTATTTTTACCGGGAATGATGAAGTCATGTTCGATCAATTTAAGAAGTCAATGATGGTTGAATTTGACATGACTGATCTTGGCAAAATGAGATATTTTTTGGGTATTGAAGTCATGCAAAAGGAGGATGGCATTTTTATCAGCCAACGAAAATATGCTCACGAAGTTCTAGAAAGATTCAACATGGGGCAGTGCAATTCAGTCAAAAATCCAATTGTTCCTGGATTTAAACTGATAAAGGATGATGGAGGAATGAAGGTTGATAGTACAGTCTATAAGCAAATGGTAGGGAGTCTCATGTATTTAACTGCCACACGTCCTGATTTAATGTTTGTGGTTAGCCTAATCAGCAGATATATGGAGCACACCACTGAGTCTCATTTGATGGCAGCAAAAAGAATTTTACGGTATATAAAAGGGACAACTAGCTTTGGAATATTTTACAGGAAGGGAGGAGATGAAGAGTTTTTTGGTTACACAGATAGTGATTATGCTGGAGATCAAGATGACAGAAAAAATACTTCAGGCTATGTTTTTATGATGAATTCAAGTGCAATATCTTGGTCGTCAAAGAAACAACCAGTAGTTACTCTTTCTACTACTGAAGCTGAGTTTATTGCTGCAGCATCTAGTGCATGTCAAGTTATCTGGTTAAGAAGAATTCTGAAAAGTCTAAGTCATGCGTCATCTGGACCTACGGTGGTGTATTGTGATAACATATCAGCCATTAAGCTCTCAAAAAATCCAGTAATGCATGGTCGCAGCAAACACATAGACATTCGTTTTCATTTTCTTCGCGATTTGGTCAAAGACGGAGTCATAGAGCTAACACAATGCTCTACTCATGAACAAGTCGCAGACATCATGACCAAACCATTAAAGGTTGAAGTTTTTTCAAAAATTCGAGAATCAATGGGTGTTTGTGATTGTTTCGAATAAACTGAATGTTGAGAACATGCAGTTTAAGGGAGGATGATAAAATTAGTAGTTATCTGCAAATAACTTCTCCGATATTTGAGGGAGAAGATTTCGTTTCTCTGTTATTCCTAAACTTAGTCATGTACCACGTTCTTAGATCATGTAATCGTGGGCTGCTATTTCTTTTCATTGTAAGGTTATTTAACAACCATGACTCTTAATGAATTATTAAGCATTTCTCCCAGTTTTCTAGTGCAATTCAGTGTTATGCAAAGCCCTTCATTCCTTTAAAGTTATCATCTAAACTATATTATTTCTTTTAAATATTTTTATACTATATTGTTTTTTTAAAAAAATTTTATTAGGCTAGAGTCCAAAAAAAACACTCCCGCGTTGGGTCCAATAACCTTAATATTAAAAAAAAAAGTGAAAACAAAACGAAAATGTTGTGGTATGGAACAATGAATACAGATAGCCTATGCAACGCAAAAGAAAAGTCAACAAAGGCCCGAATTCCCCAATCAGAAGCCCACAGTGGTGGGCCCATGAGAAAATGGTGACTTCAGCACTCCACTAACTTCCCACTAATGAAAGGAAAGGGTTGGTGAAAGCGCCCCACCAGCTTGACTCTCTCTCTAAACAAGCCAGAGTTTTGAGAAACTGATTGTTGGGTGCCCTTACCAACCCCGCTTTCTCTCTCTATAAACTCAAGACTTTCTTACACGCTATTCCTCCCTCCCACAACCGGTTTTAAAAACCTACCCTCTGCAGAAACACCGTCATCTAATTCGAAACGCCGCCCACCTACTCCTCTGTAGAAAAAACTCTCGCCGTTTTCTCTGTTTTAAAAGCCAACCATCCGAGCATTACGATAATCATAACGAAACGTGACCATGCCATCCGAAGCGCAGCAGCCCGAAACGCCAGCCAACTTCTGGGGCGACATGCCGGAGGAGGAGTACTATGCTTCACAGGGAGTGACCAATACCCAGTCACACTTTGAAACGCCAAATGGGAAGATCTTCACGCAGGGTTTTCTCCCTTTGGGTCAAAAAGTCAAAGCCACTGTATATATGACCCACGGCTATGGATCCGATACTGGCTGGCTGTTTCAGAAGATTTGCATCAACTTTGCTACCTGGGGTTATGCTGTTTTTGCTGCTGATCTTCTTGGACATGGCAGATCAGACGGTTTACGTTGCTACATGGGTAATCAACTCACTCTCCTCTTCACTGTTTATCTGCTAAATACCACTACTTTGTCATCAAATAGTAGTATTAAACGAAATACTTAATGCCTTCCTAAAACATTATCGAATTCCATTGCTCAGAGCAACATTCAATACATGAATCTGCTCATATAATTTGGGTGTTTAATTAAATGTGATCTGGGTGTCTGCTAATAGTTATTTTCCTGATCACAAATCACGATCAGAAAGACTTTGTTTTGGGGCCATTGCCAGGGACAGAAACGAAAGCTTAAGGACTGGAGTTGTTGCTGGATACTTGTTATCTAAAGTAGCCATCGATTAATTAAATCATTTTTATTTGTTTGATAAACGAAAAATGCCAAATAGTTTTAGCTCAATCCACCCAGCAAAGCTGAAAAAGTTGTCTGCTGTTGTTAAGGTGACATGGAGAAAATTGCAGCATCATCCTTGTCATTCTTCAAGCACGTGCGCTACAGCGAGCCATACAAGAACTTGCCCGCCTTCTTATTTGGGGAGTCAATGGGTGGACTGGCGACGATGCTAATGTATTTCCAATCAGAACCTGACACGTGGACTGGCTTGATTTTCTCGGCCCCTCTCTTTGTCATTCCGGAACCAATGAAGCCCAGTAAGGTGCACCTGTTCATGTATGGGCTCCTCTTTGGGTTTGCTGACACGTGGGCAGCCATGCCGGACAACAAAATGGTGGGGAAAGCGATCAAGGACCCGGAGAAGCTCAAGGTCATAGCATCGAACCCCAGAAGGTACACAGGGAAGCCTAGGGTGGGAACCATGAGAGAAATCGCTAGGGTGTGCCAGTACATACAGGATAACTTCTCCAGGGTCACGGTGCCCTTTTTGACGGTCCATGGCACGGCCGACGGGGTGACGTGTCCATCATCATCACGGTTGCTGTACGAGAAAGCCTCTTGCGAGGATAGGACCTTGAAGATGTACGAGGGCATGTACCATTCTTTGATTCAAGGTGAGCCTGATGAAAATGCAAATCTTGTTTTGAAGGATATGAGGGAGTGGATTGATGAGAGGGTTGAGAGGTATGGGTCTAAAAGGAGTGATGATTAAAATCATATATAAATAATAAATAAAATGTAATTTCTTAATTTTAGAAGTTGTATCTGATGAGACGGTGTCGCTGGTGAGCATATGTTCTAATGTTATGTTAACACTTGAACCAACGAAGTCCGTCCACCTATTGCATCTCTCGATTTAATTTTATTTATTTAAATCATTTAATTTTCTGTTTCCTACTTTCCTTTGCCAAGCTGGTTCAGATAATCCGGAAGAACCAAAAAGTTGTGTAGTAATTTTATCCAATCGAACTGAAATTGATTGGATTGATGTTAATTAAAGGATTCGGGATTTCAACTAAACCCTAATATTTAAACTTGAATAAAATAAGATGATGACAGAGAACTTTACACCGGAGATCTACTCTTAGAGAATAATAAAAATTATATTCTAAGCTTTCACTTAACAGCTTAACTTTTTAGGTGAGATGGTTCCTTAATATGGTATCAGAGCCTTCTTAACCTAACAGTCACAAGTTCGAATCTCATCATCCTATTCTATTTGATAAAAATCAAGCACAAAGTAATATATATATATATATATATAAAAGTTGATGTCAAGTTCTAATTATTTCCAAATAAAATTATAAAAGAGGAAGGAAAAAGAAGAAGAAGAAATCATAGATCATGTTTTCACCATAAAACATTAAGATTACACAAAATTGAATTTGGGATCCTTGAGAATTAACAAAGTCATATGAGTTTGGATATGATTATTTGATTTTTTTTTAAATTATTTAAAGGATACTTTGATTTTGAGTTTTATAAAGTCATTATTGAATCTCATTTTTGTTTTTGTTTGTATTATTATTATTATTATTATTATTATTATTATTATTATAAATTCATATCATTGTTGTTTTTATTTTTCTTAATTGTCTGGAGTCCTAAAGTTTATAATCGATCATTATGAGGCTATCATTTTTTTTTATTGTTTGTGACTATTTCCTTGAATAACTAAAAAAAGATCATGAGAGGTGAATGTAAAAAAAAAGTATATTATTGTGAAAAGCTAGAATTAAGTGAAATACGAGTGAAATGATATCTTATTAAATACAAAGACATGAGATAATGTGTGAGGATATTATTACTAGTGATGTGAAATTTTAGATTTCAATGATGTCTTTCAAATATGGATCATCTGAAGGATAGGGAAACTTGTTCTTATTGATATGAGTTAGGCAATAATAGTTTGAGAGGGTGGATGTGAGGTTTAATTATTTTTATAACATGATGGATAAATAGGATGCAATGATTGCTAGGTCATAAAAACGACAATCCCAAAGGTTTCCCAATACAAGGAGACAAGAGAAGTAAGCATCTAAACTATGAAGGCCGACCATAAAAAAAAAAACAAATAAACTTATAAAGCTTATTGGAAAAATAAGGATGAACAACTTGCAAAGTTTATTGCGAAAACAAATAAACTCCTTGATAAATAAAAAGCTCCAGCTCAAATCTAGAAAAATTAAAACACTTACATGGTTTGAACTTTTAAATTAATTAAAAAATAATTCTTCTAAGATGGATACGTAAATAAATGAAAGTTGATATGGATCCCTTAAAATCATATGGCCAAGTAACTTCCAATAAAGTAAATAACAACCCTAAAATGCAAAAATCAGGTTTGATAGAATTCTTAACCATAGATAAATTTGTACCTAAGAACCAAATGTATTGGGAAAAAACTTGGACCAAGACATAACCTTGTATCTAAGCATTTTAAGTATAAGAATGATTCCATAAAGCCAATTAATATTCAAGAAGTGAATGTATTGTCTTTGTCTTTATAAATGAATGTTGTTTTTCCATAAACAAATAAAAGAAAAACTTGTATTTTTTCTTCAACTTGTTACTCAAATTTCCAGTTTAAAAAACAAAATATGGTATTTTCTACCTGACCTTAATTGACCTCTTTTGGATTACAAGGTAATATGCTTAAATCAATAATCATCTAACATAAATGCAATAATAAAATAAACCCTTAGACAATATCTAATGAGTCAAATAAATTCAAATTAAAAAATATTTATTGAGCATTGAACATATAAATAATCTGGGATAATGAAAACAAATATCCATGCTAAAATTCTTTTATGTAGCTTAAATCTTTATTTTTCGCACATTCCTAGGCAGAATTTAGTCCTTACTTTAGACATATTGTTCTGCTTTTTTTTTTTAATGAATTGTTGAGTCTACTATATATATTTGGAAAACTTTAGGTGTTTAGTTTCAAACCCAACTTAAATAGCAAAAAACTTCAACTTGCAATTCTAGATATGTCTCAAAAAGTACATAAATGTTTATTCTAACAAATTTGACAAAAATCATCTATTAACTCTGACTCTCTAAAATAATATATTCTTGAAATCTATTTCACCTAAAAAATTACTAAAATATATTATCCCTATAAAATTTCAGCTCAATTTGATATGCAGTTTAAGAGATATATTCAATCTTGTAAAACTAGTCAATGAATATTTTAAGGTCAAATTTGAAACTAACTTGGTTGATATTAAAATACATTTAACTCATATTTTGGGGGAATTACATCATTAATTCTAATCTTAATAATATTGTTGCTAAATATATGTTATCAATTCTTTAAAAAGCTAAAATTATTTACAAATAGACTTGTTGATGATTAAAAGATGTCAAGTTCTAAAACTAACAATGAAAAGGCTAGAAGTCAAATTTGAAACTAACTTGGTTGATATTAAAAGTACATTTTATTCATATTTTAGGGAAAATAACATCATTAATTCTTATCTTAATAATATTATTGCTAAATATAGGTTATCAACTCCTTAAGAAGCTAAAATTATTTATAAATAGATTTATTGGTGATTAAATGAAGTCAATTTCTAAAACTAACAATGGGAAGACAAAAAGTTTATTAGGTTTTTATGACTTGTTGCAAAAAGTCAAGGGGAATGAGTTAGTGAATAAGAACTTTGAATTGTTATTTAATTACTTTATAGAACTATCTTACATCTTAGTTATGTGGATAATCACATGACACATGAAGATAATACTAACATATTTCACTTTGGTTCTATGTTTGGTAAGTTGGTCGAGAGGAGAAAAGGAAAAGAAAGGCCACTTGTGTGAAAAATAAAAAAGAATGTTGTCAACAATGTTTTTTCTTATACTAACAGGCTTATGAAAAATATTGTTGATAATTTTTATTGTAGAGTTATATCTATGTATTACCCATTGATTAATTTCTATTAATTATTAAAGGATAAATCCTTTTGAGGAGAGATAATAATGAGAATTAATGAATATTATCAAATGATCAAACTAGACCTTTATGTATTGTTTTGGTCATGTCTAGAGCTACAAATGGAGTTATTGTGCAAGCTGAGATGAAAAATAGAGATCTCTGACTTTTCATTTATATATAATATGTTTAGTAACTCATCGAGATAAACAAGAAAAATACATTTAAAGTGAGGCTTGAAATTTGTTAGCAAACAATCATTATTGTGCAAGAATTCCTTATGCAGCAACAATTCTTCCTCTTCTACAAGGAAATTTTTCTTTTCCAACTTTAGTTGCATTCAAAGTTCTATTTTTCCAAGGAAAAAGAATTAGATTAGACAAAAGAGGCATTTTGGGCTTTTTTTAATGAATCATTTTACTCTAACAAACATAACTTTTGATCTAACCATTAGATCAAATTAAAATCTTTCCAAATGCTTTTAGAGGTTTCTTTGTCTATAGTATTAAAATTTCATAGTAATTAAACATTAAGAAGGTCTTGCGAGAAGTACATAAACATGTTAGTGTTTTATTCTTATACTATTGCGATTGTTGTTTTAGTTTCTTTTTAATATTACGATTCATGAAAAATAAAAGTATAAAGTGTTTCCACCCTGAAATCCAATTAACCTTTTTGTTTTTAATTTAACATATAACTCAAGAAGTAAATGGCTAGATGAAATGCACAATAGAAGCTAAAAAACAATAGCAATATAAACTATAGCCATGATAAAAATGAAGGATACAAACAAATTGAGAATGCTTGCGTTGCTTGGTTAGCTCACTAGTAATTATACAAGCATGTGAACCTACATTAAGGTGAGTTTTACTAGTCATATAAACAATAATTCGATATGATATATTATTATATACTTTTTGTAAATAAACTCAGCACTTAACGCATTAGGAGCAACTTGTATTTTCCTCTTCGATATAGACGTCTTGCTTAATATATTAATTTATGGGTTTTGTTAAGAAATCCATGTCCAAGGCACGGCTCTGAAAAATCGAGTTTTTGTTTTTTTTTTAAAAAAGATATCATCGGCAAGGAAAGGTAAAGATCTTTTTTTTTATAGCAATTCCCGAGTTAGGAGTGGAAGGTGAGCTCCTTGTTAAGGAATTATAATATGATTTATATTATTCTTTAACACATTCTCTCAAGTGAAAATCCTTTGAACTTGAAACTTGCACACAGACCCATACTATCTTGTGTTTAATTTTTATCAAATAAAATGGGGGTGGTGAGATTCGAACTCATGACCACTGGATCAATAAGGCTCTGATACTATGTTAAAGAACCATCTCACCAAAAACCTCAAGCTTATAGGTGAGACTCTAGAATATGATTTATATTATTCTCTAACACTCATATCACTGTTCATTAAAAATTTATTATTATTATTATTTAATATAAAGTTTTTGGTTTTTTTTTTAATTCTGTTATTAATTATGGAGTGTTTATTTAATTTTGGTCTCTGTATTTTTTAATGATGTAATAATTTTTTTTAAAATTTTATCTTTTTATATGAGGTTTTTATGTTAATTTAGATTTTTTTTGGTATATTTATTCAGGCCACAACAATAACATGATGAACAAAATAACATACATTACATGGAAACCTTTCTACGACACCTTTTGTATAACTACACAACTTAAAACGTTCACATGATTTCCACTTTCTGTTTCCTTAATTATGACGTGTCTTCATCAATTTCTTCTTTTTTTTCTTCATCCTTTTGCTTATAATATTCAAAATCTGAAATCTCAGAACTCTCCTGGCTATTTTTCATGAAAAAAATAAAATAATTTATAATAGTCATCTTAAGAAGTTTTAGTTTTTAATAACTTAGGCTGTGTTTGTTTCCCGGAATTCACTTTCCGGAAAACTATTTTTCAAACTTTTCTATATTTGTTTGCCTTCCGGAAAGTTGGTCAACGGAAAACACTTTCCAGTCAAAGAAAAATTTGGCTTTGTTTTCAGGAAAGTGTTTTCCGGGAAATTTGGGCGGAAAACACTTTCCGGAAGTTGTGAAAAATTTAGAAATGTCATTATTTGCTGATTATATCAAATATGATCCTCAAACTTTTGATTGCTATATATAATTTGTTTTTGAATATTTATTTTTCAATTCCATCTCTTAAAATTTAATTTTTATATTAATTTTGGTCCTTATTTTTATAATTGCTATTTGCTTTTTTCTTATCATTTTTTTATTGAATTTTTTTATCTATCAAATTTGGTCCTTATTTTTTTTATTGTTACTTATTTTATTTGAAATAATTTATGAAATGTTAATTATTATTATTTTAATTTATTCACCTTTCATTTTTTTTAAATTTTTAGATTTGATCTCTATTATTTTGATTATTATTTATTTTATTTGAGATAATTTATGAAATTATATTTTTTTTCAATTTCATCCTCATTCAACTTTTTAATTTATAAGATTTGTTCCTCATTATTTTAATAAACTTGAAAAAAAAATTAATTTATTAATAAATTATTTTCCAGTTCATTTTTCATAACACAAACAAACACTGGAAAGTGTTTTCCAGTTTATTTTCCATAACACTGCCAAACATCGGAATTCACTTTTCAGGAATTCACTTTCCCCGGAATTCACTTTCCAAAAAGAAACCACTTTCCAGCAAACAAACGGAGCCTTAATTTTAATTATAAATTAATAGTCTATTTCATTCAAATTAGAAATGATCTTGAAAAAGTTATAAGAAAGTATTTCTTATAATTAAATTTATAATAAAAATAAATTTATAAAACTGATTAAATATGAAAAAATAAAATTTTATTTTTTTCATTGAGAAAAATATTTATATATAAATAAAGATATTTTATTATTTTAGTTTATTTTTACTTAAAAAACCTGTGAATGAAAATTGTGGAGAATCTATAAAATGTATTTTTCTAAATTCAGTATAAATCTAAAATAAAAATAAATAAATCTAAAAAATATTATATCTGACTATAAATTTTTATTTTTTAAAAAAATATTTATAAAAACTGAATCGCTATCTGCTCGCTTCTTAAAAAAAAAAAAAAGTGGTGTATTATTTCAAGAGCAGTGCCATTACGCAATCCTGGAGCCACTGGAGAGATAACTGATAGATTTTAAAATCAAAAGTCCTAGAAAAAAAAAGAAAAAAGACGGACGCGTGGCAAAACAACAAATCGGCTTGTCCGGTTCGCTTGCGTGCTGGGAGTCCGTGTACCCTTTTTTTTAACTTCTCGAGGTTAGATTTTTCTGCTCTGATAAACAGATACTTCGCACGTTACCATTTTGCCACGTGGATAAACTCTCATCGCTAGTTGCATCAGTCCAAGGTGCAAGAGAATTATGTGACTCGTCCCTCCATACCAATAATAGCAAAGATCCTTTTGGCCCCACCAAACAATAGTTTTTAGCGGTGTTAATCAATCATCAGCGACACTGGCTAATTTTTTTAATTATATTTTTTAAAAATTATTTGTTTAATTATTTTTAAATATATAATAATAATATCATCGAGCTATTTCAACCATCATTTTTATTTTAACACCACCATGACCGTTCTATCACCATCTCCTCCTCTATCATCATCTTGCTATCACTACTAAATTTATATGAAAAATACTTCACGGGAAATATTGAAAAATATTTCACATATAAAACATTTTGTGCGAAATAAATGTATACTAAATTTGTTTTAATCAATAATTTATTAATGTACCCTAATATATTAAAATTAAGGAATTAAATTTAAAAATGTTAACATTTGTTGGGATTATAAGCTTAATTTATAATGGGAGGAAAAATCATATTTTTTCTTTGATGTCATTGCATTTCAATTGAAAAGTATACCATTAAATATGCAATTAAATAGTCAATTTAGTGGGGGGAAATAATGTATTTAAACATCAATGAAAGGATTGACAATAATAATTTAAAACCCGTGGGGGGATTCACGGTGTAAAATGCATTGTGTGTCTCCTCGTATGACATTTTGGATGGACTATTTGTATTTGGCCTTTATTGGATCAAATTACAAGTCATTTTTACCGGAGGATGGTGGGATTAAATGATGGAGAATCAAAGTAGAAAACACAAAGTGAATGGGTGGTTTTAAACAGTCATGTAAAATGTTTATTGCAATCTCTATATTTTATAAAAGATATCGGGTCCCTTCAATTTCCGGATTAAATAAAAAAATCAATTTTGATCCCAAACTTTATTTTCTTTATTCTTTGGTCCTTAGTGTGAGAGAGACGAGAGAGAATCGTTAAAATTCAGCGCTAAAGAGAAAAAAAAAACATTTGTGGGCACCAATTTCACACTCCAAACACAGTTACAATTAGTCTCAAATTGTTCCTTTCGATAAGAGAAGTTCATAATACTTGTTTTTTACCTATGTTGAAAAATCAGTTTTTGGTAAAAAAAAAACCATCAACCCCATTTTATAGTCACTAACATGAAACGGCGTCGTTTTCGTCTCGGTTTTAATTCTGGCCCGTTCCGGAAATTGCGTGCAAATTCCGGTCGGAACGTCTCGGTATCGTTCTGGCCTTAAAATCCTCTTCTTTTTTTTGAACTTTTGATTTTTTTTTCAAATTTTGAGATTATATTTGTTTGACTTTGTGTTTATATTGTATAATTTAAAGTTAATTTATCTTGAATTTTAATTATGCTTGTTAAATTAATATTTTAATTATATATATATATAATTAATTATATATGAACAGTACAACCCCGAAACGGCACGCCGAAACCGGAACGTTCCATTCCAATAGAAAGACCGGAACGGCGACCAGAACAGTATTGACAACTATGGTTGTAAGAACTAGGCAATATAGACGACATGTTGTCTGTGTTCTATTTTTCAAAAACATTTGAATAGACGACATGTTGTTAGCCTTCAATACCAAAAAGAAAAGAAAAAGAGATCTAATAGCACGGACTCTAGCAAAACTAGTCAAGCGAGCTAATCTCACATTTTTTAAAATTATTTTTTTTCTATATTGTTTTTAAATTAATGCATTTTATTAGTTTTTTTCAAGATTATTTATCTTATTTATATTTAGATTAATACCTCATCTTTTGTTTTATTTGTTTAAAGAGCCTATTTTAAATAAAAAAAATACTTTTCAGTTATTTAGTATGCCTTTAATTTTTAAAGAAGTTTTTTTAATTCATCTATAATTTTTTTTTGTCTTTTGAATATATGAACTTTATTTTTTAAAATAAAAAATATATATATTCGGATAATATTTTTGATACATGCAACGTTGGATAATATTTTTTTCCTTTTATTTTATTCATTCAATTTAATGCGTGTTTATTTTTATTATTTTTTATTGAAAAAAAGATTATTCCATAAAAGTAATTTAGCAAACAAAATGGGTAAATATCATGTCTTGCGAGATTAAATACTTTGATCTATACTTGCCCCTCAATTTTTTCAGTTTTATTTTTATTTATTTATTAACACATATAATTCTCAATTTATTTAATTAAATATAAATATAACCTTTTTGATTTCACGTATAAATTCTTAACTACAAAAACGTGTTGAAAAAGCCTACGCATACAGTTTTTTTTATAAAAAAAAAATACAATCCATAACAAAACGATGGTCCAGTGTCCAGTTCTTACAGCCTGTTTGGGAGTATGATTGCGGTAGCTTTTCAAAGTGCTTTTCATGCCGATATATATATCAAAATGATGTTTTTTTATTTTTTTAAAATCATTTTTGACATTAACACATCAAAATGATCTAAAACACCAAAACATATTCATTTAAAATAAAAAAAAATAATTCAAATTTCAGTAAACATCGGTGGGATCGCAATGTCAAACGGGCACTTAGCTAATCTAGGGTTAAAATCAACAATATAGCGACATACAAATCTAATTAGCATACAACCTCCTTTTCAATTTAAATACTTCTAGAGGGACTGATATTGCTATATTTAACTCCAAATTTTTATTTTTATTAAATACACTTTTATTTAATAATTTTGACACCTTTTCAAGTTAGTTTTCAAACCAAATACAATAATTTATGAGAAAAATTGATAATTAATGTTATAAATGAAGCTTATGATTTACCATATTGTATAATATTTCGTAAACCATATGATCTTTTATTTAATATATTAGCTTTTGAAAAGTAAATTCATTGTAAGATTTCATTAGAAATACAAACTTATGATTGTGACCCATCTCAACTATAGTCTTGCCATTATTTTACGTCCAATTATAAATAATAATAACTTTTAATTGAAATATACTTTCAAAAATGCTATGAATTTTTGACTTGTTTTATTTTGAGCTATCTTGATATTATAAGTCATGTTGAGTTATCTTTTCATGTTTAACATGTTAATTTAAGTTTACTTAGTTTTATTATTTTTTTCTATTTTAATAGTGTTTATAAATAAATATAGCAATTAAACAAATATAATTGATATATTTAACATATTGTTTTTATTTATTTTTATGATGTTTTTACTGTCTTATGATCTAGGTCAATCCAATGTATTATTGTTTTATTTTTTAATATTTTTTCAGTCAAATTATATTCCCCTAACTTGTCTAGATTACTTTGGATTTACAATGTTAATTAGATCACATTGAATTAATCTCTAAAGATATATATATTTTTTTGAAAATACATTAGCAAGATATATATTTTTAAATAATCCAACCCACAATATTTACATGAATAAATTATCTATTCCTAACTAAATGTATATACACGTAATCATGGTTGTCAAAATCGCGAGTTGACTCGTAAAATCGTCCGATTTTACGAGTCAACTCATCAAACCTTGTTAACTCGGGTAGAAAAATCGATTTTGGTCAAACTCGGTCAAACTCAATCAAAATCGATCAAAATCGTAAAATCAAATCGGATCGGTCCAATTTTATGACCCGACTAATTCATAATTTTAAAGCCAAATGATTCACTGATTCACCTCTTATATTTATAAACAAAAAATTTTACCTTCTCATTACTTATCCGATGTGGGATAATTGAAGGAAACATTTAAACTTTGCTGCCTCGACTGAAGAGTGGAGACTGGAGACTGGAGAGTATTTAATTGGAGAAGAATTGAGGAACAATGGTATTTTGCCGATGTGGGACGAATTGCATTGTCCCACATCCGACAAATTGAATTTGTCCAGCATTCTGCTGGACATATTATTTATATATATATATATATATATATATAATTTTTTAATATATATATTAAAAAAATATAAAAAATATATATTATAAAAAAATAAAATTGTTGTGTTGATTTTATAAAAAAATAAAAATAATGTTTGTGTATGTGTGTGTGTGTATATATATATATATCATGGAATCACTCTTGAAAATCAATAATATTAACTTTAAAATTTATACTTAAATTTTTTCATTTTTCATTTTAAATTAATTTTTTTTATGTTTTTAAACCATTTTCATATCTTGATGTCAAAATAATTTGTTGGAGTTGGAGCTAGTACTAGTAATATCGATGTTGATTGTTGATACCAGTATTAGTACTGATAATACTTTCAATAATAATACTTTTGATAAATGTATTAAAAATAACGAGGAAAATGACGGACATGAGACTGATTTTAATTTATATAGCATATCATCAAAATATTTATTTTAAATTTGTTAGTTTTTACCTAATGAAATTCTATGGACATAATTCTTATGTAATGTATTTTTAAATTATTATGAATTATATATGAACCTTAACTAATGAAGTTTTATAGCCATAATTATGTTATATTGTATTCAAAAATATTTTACTTATGATTTTTCTACCTACACGATTTTAGCTGTAATTTTATAATTTTTATACAGAAAAATTCAAATACAATTTTACGATTTTACGATCCGATCTTACAATCTAAATTTCCAAACTTCTTTCCATATCGTGTCAAAATCACAATTTTGACAATCATGCACGTAACTAACATTCGAGGAACAAAGAGGTTTGTAGCGTGGCAAGCCAGCTGGTTTGACTTTGAAAATTATAGTCCAAAGAATCTGAAGAGCTGAACATGGGACTATAAGAACCTTGCAAGAAACAAGCACCCAAGCCGAATCACGCCGTCGAGGAGGAGAGAAATAAATCGAATTTAATAATATTTATTTGATAATTATTACTCATAAAATAAAATAAATATAAAAATTTAAACTTCCCTGGGTCAAAAATATCTATCCTCCTCCTGAGGTTAAGTTGCCCATGATTATAAAGATAATGGAGGTTAGGGTGTTTAAGCTCAATTTGTTTGAATTTTATCCTTGTTTGTGTTTTTTTATATAAAAATATCTTTTAAAAAATAATAATAAATATTATTATGATATATTTATACAGAAAACATACTTTAAGAAATAATTACTTCAAACCTTTTGATATTTCATTTCAAAAATATTTTTGAAAAAAATTAAAAAAATTATTATTATTATTTTAATTTATTATTTTTGATGTATTTATATTATTTTTACGTGTTTATGTTAAAAATATTTTTTTAAAAATAAAAAAAATATTTTAATATATTTCTGAATAAAAAACAATGACATTTCAATCATGGTTGTCTATTTTGTTTCGTTTAAGTCGAAACGGTCAAAACATTTCATACCAGTTAAAAAAACAAGACAAAACAATATCATTTTTATCTCCGTTTAAATTCTGATATGTTTTGGATTTTTCAGCCAAATACCGACCGAAATGTTTTGGTTCCGTTTTGCCTGTTCCGTTTCGGCTGAATAATATTTTTTTTAAATAATGAATAATTTTATAATATCAATTATATCTCTTAACCCAACTGTTAGATTAAGATGAATGTTTACAAAGAGTCTCCTAGTCATGATAATCAAATTCGCGAGTCAACTCGCAAACTCGTACGAGTTTGCGAGTTGGCTCAGCAAACCTGGTTGGACTGGAAAGAAAAATCGAAACCGGTCAAACTCGGTCAAAATCGGGTTGACTCGTGAAATCGGACCGGATCGGTCCGATTTCACGATCCCAGCTGCTCGGTCTTCAGGCGCCCTTCACTCTTCAGTCTTCACTTCAATCTACACTCTTCACTTCAATCTTCCAAAAATACTCTTTCTTTTTCATGCCCTAAACCCGTTCTCTTCCCCAAATCGTTGCAGGGGATAGATCTTGAAGTGGTGATGTGTGATTCACCGGTTTGATTTAAAGAGAGATTTTTTAGGAAAATGAAGATTTTAAGAGAGAGAGGCGGGGAAACATTCTGGAATAAAGGAAGCAGCATTTCGGCTTTGCTGGCAGGCTAAAGTAACATACTGTAATGACTTTCTTGATCAAATCGAACTGAGGCATACACTGAATAGCTTCCTCCAGCAAACGAAGGACCTCATTCCAATTCTCAACTTCTTCTAGGTGGATTGTTGAAAGCAAGCTCCCAGGGATGCCAAGGGAGGACAATGCAATAAAAGGGGAAAGTGATGTTGCTTAAAAGTGGAAGGGGGTAAAAACCGAGGGTGTTTATAATGTGTTTACCAAAATGCTTGCGTTTTGTATTTTCTTTTAATTTTCTTACTGTGAAAAATGTGCATCTTCCCTTAAGAATTCCAACCTTTTTAGTCACTATTTATGATTATTTTTAGGTTATTTAAAATAAAAATATATTAAAATAATATTTAGGTAACAGAAAATATAAGCAGATAATTACCAAGCAGAAAATGTAAAATTGCTCTATAAAACATAATTGTTTTGTAATATATTTTTTGGACATAATTGTTTTGTAATGTATTTTTAAGTTATTTTAAATCATGTATGAACCTTAATTAATAAAGTTTTATGGCTATAACTATGATATATTGTATTCAGAAATATTTTACATACGATTTTACGATTTTTCTTCTCACACGATTTTAGTTGTGATTTTACGATTTTTGTACGGACAAATTCGGGTACGATCTTACGATCCGATTTTTCAGAGCCCCTTCCGATTCGTGTCAAAATCTCGATTTTGACAACCTTGCTCCTAGTATATTTATAAATATTATGTTAAGATTTCAAAGAAATTAGAGAATATAATGATCTTACGAGATTGATGATGACATTATCATAATATTATACATGTTCATAATTTTCTTCGAAAAAATCATTTTATTTTGTCTTTTTTAAATTAAATTACATAATTATAAATAATTTTATTTTCAGATTTAAACTATTTTTTTAAAATTAATATATCTATATATAAGTTTTGTATAAACAATAAAACCCGAAACAACATGTAAAAACACTTCAAAACTTAAATATTCCATAAAAAATAAAACACTAAGTACTAAGAAACTTGATTTCAATAATTGCAGGCATCTTATTGAATATACCTTTAGAGATTGACATCTGTCGCTTTCATGCCCCGTGTATCCCATTTTAGTAAAAAATAAAAAATATCTCAAGGCCACATTAGCCAAACCCTCAAGGACAGTCCTGATCCCTTGGACTTGCCATGGTGAATTGATTGCACCCCTGTGAAGATTCCTCCCTCCCCGTGAGTCCTTGCCTGCACCCCAACCTCCTTCCCTTTTCTCGTCCTCAGCTCACTTGTTAAGCCACCATTTGTTTTTGGTCTTCTTTCTTAACCAGCAGATCGAAAACCTTCCCTGGTTTATATGGAAAAACTGTAAAAAAGAAAAACCTGTCGGTAATAAATTGGTTTTCCTGTTTCTTTTCATTTTTATAAATATATATAGATAGTAATTTTCTATTTTTAAGACAATGAGGGTTTGGTTTGTTAGGTTGCTGATATAAAAGGATATTTATATCAATTCTCTACTCCTTCTCTCTGAGCAATACCGCCATCTCATTTGCCTACCCCTTATCTCTCTGCCTTTCTGCTCTCTTAAGCTTTCTTATTGAAAAACCATAGACTTGGGTTCTGTAAGCAGCCTAAAGAGAGAAAGGGACAGCATGGAAGCGGTGTTGCAAACCAGAGGGCTTCTTTCACTGCCACCAAACCCCAAAGCCAGAGCTTTGTATCCTTCACAGGGCTTAAAGCAGAGGCTTTTTGCTACCAAACCTAAAACCTTTTCTGGGTTTTCTTTGTCTTCAAATGAGTTTCCAAAGTTTCCTATCTTGGTATCAAAACCAAATGGTTTCTTCCCAAAAGATAGAAACTTGCATATTTGCAGGGCTGAGGCTGCAGCTGCAGCTGATGGGCAGCCTTTGCTTGGTGAAGAGACTGATAAACCAAAGTTTTTGGGTATTGAGCTTGTGACTTTCAAAAAAATTATAGCGCTTGGGTTAATGTTCTTTTGCATTCTTTTTAACTACACAATCCTTAGAGACACTAAGGACGTGTTGGTTGTGACGGCCAAAGGTAGCAGTGCAGAAATCATACCATTTTTGAAAACTTGGGTGAATTTGCCTATGGCTATTGGGTTCATGGTATTGTATACAAAATTGGCAAATGTCTTATCTAAGCAGGCTCTCTTTTATACTGTTATTGTTCCTTTTATTGCCTTTTTTGGGGCTTTTGGGTTTGTTTTGTATCCACTCAGCAGTTATATCCACCCTGAAGCATTTGCTGATAAACTTCTCAATGTACTTGGCCCAAGGTTTCTTGGTCCTCTTGCAATTATGAGGATTTGGAGTTTTTGTTTGTTCTATGTCATGGCTGAATTGTGGGGGAGTGTGGTGGTATCGGTGCTGTTCTGGGGATTTGCAAATCAGGTTATCATCCTTCTTTTTGATTGTTTGTAGCTGTTTTTTTTTTTGTTATATAAATTTTATTAATCTTTCATATCTTTTTTCTCTAAAAAAAGAGAGGAAAAAAATCCACGCGTGACAGGTCACTAATATGTTAATAGTTCTCTGGATTGTTATAAAGTTACTCTGAAACGGAACAAAGTTGTTTAGTTTTGCTCTGAGTTTGAGTGGTAGCTTACTTAAGGGTTGCATGATTCACTCAATGATTTTTCCAATCGATTCATAAGTTCCCTCTTCATTTCTGCTGCTTTAGTTTTTTCATCCAGAGCAAATATTGCCTCGGCATCTTTGCCATGCTTAAAAGGAGATTCATGGGTTATGAAATTGGGATATCAAGGGCTGTGAGTGTAGTAGTTAGAGTGAATTAAAATTGGTTTGATTAATAAATTTTACTGTTAGAGTGAATAATTTGATTCTGTAAACGTGACTGTTGATCAAAGCTACCACTTAATCTTGTTCTCAAATTTTCCTCTTCTTTTCCCTATCTGAATGACATGTGAATGTTGATAAAAGCTACCACTTAATGATGTTGTGTGTATTGTGCAGATCACTTCTGTAGATGAAGCAAAACGGTTTTACCCTCTTTTTGGACTCGGGGCGAATGTTGCTCTAATTTTCTCAGGCCGAACAGTGAAGTACTTTTCAAATATGAGGAAAAACTTGGGGCCTGGTGTTGATGGCTGGGCCGTCTCCCTCAAAGGAATGATGAGCATTGTGGTGCTGATGGGGCTTGCAATATGTTTGTGTTACTGGTGGGTGAATGCTTTTGTTCCACTTCCAACCCGCAGTTTGAAGAAGAAGGTAATCTTCTGCAAGGACTCTATGAGTCCTTAAAGCAATATGTTTGTGTTACCGGTAGCTCCGCAATATCTAATTTTTATTTATTTATGAAATTGAACTATAGCATACCTGAAACAATTACTAGATTCTTTAATTTGGTGCTGGATTTTTTTTTCACCAGCTACTCAGCAATTCTTTTTAATATGGCACTCTTTGATTAAGGAACAGGTACTGAAATGCGATGAGACATCTTCTTACCAGCTACATACTTGTCATGTAATTTTTTTTGTTGGTATTGAGCCTATCTGGACCCTGCTCATTCAATGATGCTGATTAAGATGGGCTTTACCTCTATAAATTTTTGTTAGCAAGGACTTTTATTCTAAAAATTATTTATTCAAGGTGTTGGAAAGCTGTATTTTGTAGCTCTTATAAAACAAACAAAAGGTCTCAGAACTTGAAAGTACCTTGTATATAGAAACTGAAGAGTGTCAGAACATCTTTACAAATTATCCAAATCCATCATGCTGAAGAAGAAATACCTGTTTTGTGAATTTTTTCTCTATATCAATAAATGTACAACCACTTCAAATCTATAACTTGGAGAGGGTCATGTTCATGTTCTGGTATAATATATATATTTTGACTTGTTAACAAACGAGACTCAATTCTCGAGCATATACTTCGAAGACCCAGCGTAGTAATTTAATAGTATAACAAGGTTCCCTTCCACATGCAGGAAAAGCCAAAGATGAGCACGATGGAGAGCTTGAAGTTCCTCGTGTCTTCTAGATATATTAGAGATCTTGCGACTTTGGTGGTTGCATATGGTATTAGCATAAACCTTGTTGAGGTTACCTGGAAATCAAAGCTAAAGGCGCAGGTAAACTTCATCTGATCCTGTCCTTGTCCGCTTCTCTGAGCTTTTTGATTACTGATTCTCTTTCCCTCCCCTCCCTGTCATTCATTTTTGCAGTTTCCCAGCCCAAATGAGTACTCTGCCTTTATGGGTGACTTTTCAACAGCAACAGGAATAGCAACTTTCACGATGATGCTTCTAAGTCAATTTATATTTGAAAAATATGGATGGGGAGTTGCGGCCAAAATCACACCCACAGTCCTGCTTCTAACAGGAGTCGGTTTCTTCTCTCTGATCTTATTTGGTGGTCCTCTTGCACCCACCCTCACACAGTTTGGGATGACTCCTCTTCTTGCGGCCGTATACGTGGGTGCGATGCAAAACATTTTCAGCAAGAGTGCGAAATACAGTTTGTTTGATCCATGCAAAGAAATGGCCTATATTCCCTTGGATGAGGACACTAAGGTTTGGACCTTGTTCCAGATGCTTTTGTAGCTTAAACTGGCAATCTATTTCAATCATTATGAGACAATTTTGATGCAGGACATGAAAAACTGAATTTAAAAATGGCTAGATGTTCATTGCTAACTTGTCCTCTCCAATCTGTGCTGTAGGTTAAAGGGAAGGCAGCCATCGATGTTGTCTGCAATCCTTTGGGGAAATCTGGAGGAGCTCTCATTCAACAGTTTATGATCTTAACCTTTGGGTCGCTTGCCAACTCGACTCCTTACCTCGGAGGAATACTTCTGGTAATCGTGTTTGCATGGTTAGGTGCGGCCAAGTCTCTCGATACCCAGTTTACTGCTCTGCGCCAGGAAGAAGAGCTCGAGAAGGAGATGGAAAGGGCGGCAGTGAAGATCCCTGTAGTGTCTCAAGAAGGTGGGAATGGCTCTCTTTCAAGTGGCACCGCACTCAATCCAACAGCTGGTGATTCATCCAGCAGTTCATCTGAACCCTCAACTCCCCGTAACGTCTAGTATATTTCTTCCGTTCTCTGCCGTGGCATTCTGGAAGAATAAGCGAACTCACCGAGAAAGCGCTTGTAGGTGATTGGATTTGTTCAAGGATTTTCTTTGTAGAAGAAGAACAATCGATAAAGGGTAGCATGCATCTTGCTGTTCTTTAAGTCAACTCTCTCCTTGACACAACAGACTTGGGTGTCCGCCAGTTTTTTAGTCTGGGTTGCAGAATTGAAAGTGAATTAATATTTGTAGAAATCTGTTTTTTCACAATAATTTCACATTGGGAATGAATCGCATGGGGGCATCATGATCACAATAATTTTGTGGTGCATGTCTAGCTGAAGAACCAATCTGATAATAATTAGTTTTAGAGCGAGTTTGTTTTCTTGTTTTAAATAAAAAAATATTGTTTTAATATATTTTCAATTAAACTATTTGAAGTGTTAAAGTTTACCGATTCATTCTTCCCCATTCTATTGGAAAATATACTTCGGATCTCTCTCTCTCTCTCTATATCTATCCACACACGCACGCGCACACACACACATATACACACACACACACACACACACACACATATACATATGAATCAAATTTAGAGGAAATTCTTCAAGTTATTATTTAGGGTGTGTGAACGTGCTGAGAGAGATTCAGTTTCAGGTATCTTTCAGCCAACCCCATACAGGAATGGTGTTGCCAGTGATTTTATTCTCCGTAGAAGAGAATAGTCCAGGTTTCCTCGCAGGAAGGAATATTAGCATTGAAGACAATTTGTCTTCTCCTCTCTTCTTATCCTTCTTCCCCTTCACCCATCCGTCCGAGCCCCATTGAACGACACAAACATCTTCATCGATCTCCAATTCCAGACCTTCGATTTATATCATCCCAATATGCATTTCGCGAGGGTATCATCGATTATTGTGTCCAATATTATTTCATCTTGTATTATTACAAGAAATTATACTTCAGCATGAAAACCTCTTGTATAAATTGAGAGCTACCAGCAGTATATACGAGTCCTTCTCCAAAATGCTTGACTGCTCTTCCACCAAAATGAAGAAGGCCTCTTTCCCAGAATCTGTCCTTTTCTCAGGATCAAAGACATCTCTTTTGGCCGCCGGATGCGACGATGCATGCATCCTTGATATGGAATATTTTGTCAGGAACATCGCCGGAATCAAGGCGAAGGGTGTCCGTCCAGACCTCATTGGTTCAATCATAGCTCATTACGCATCAAAGTGGCTACCAGACTTGTCCGGTGATCACCATCCCAGTACAGACAAGGGGCTTGCATGCTTTGCAGAATCCCCGGAGAGTGTCACAGCTTCGTGGATGAAAAAGAGATTTTTCGTCGAAACCCTGGTCGGAATCCTGCCTCGGGAGAAAGACACCATCCCGTGTAACTTCCTCTTACGCCTTCTCCGGATTGCAAACATGGTCGGCGTGGAGCCTACATACAGAGCTGAGCTTGAAAAGAGGATTTCATGGCAGCTTGACCAAGCTTCACTGAAAGAGCTAGTGGTACCATCGTTCAGTCACACTTGTGGGACATTGCTGGATGTCGAGCTAATAATTCGTCTAGTGGGGAGGTTTGTTAATTTCGACGAGGTTGCTAAAAGTGGTGCCGCCTTAATTAAGGTAGCTAAGCTTGTTGATTCTTACTTAGCAGAAGCTTCTGTGGATTCCAATTTGAATTTATCCGACTTTGCTGCTCTTGCTGGTGCTCTCCCAAGTCATGCCCGCGCCACAGATGATGGTTTATACCGTGCCATCGATTCTTATCTTAAAGTAAGTAGTCTGTAGAATTAATTAATTAGTTATTTTGTGGATGATAAATGAATGCTCTCTTCTGATCTCAGGCACACCCGAGAGTGTCAAAGCAAGAAAGAAAGGGTCTTTTTAGATTAATTGATAGCCGAAAACTCTCACAAGAAGCATCGCTCCATGCCGCCCAGAATGAACGATTGCCCGTTCGTGCTGCGATCCACGTCCTCTTCTCCGAGCAGACCAAACTTAATCAACAAATGAATTTGATCGAGTCGTTTAGTGAAACAAGAAGCCCCCACCTGGGGCTGGAGGCTCCGGCCAGGTGCCTTTTGAAACGTGAAATGAGCGAGCAACAAACAGAGGTAAGGAAGCTGAGAGAAGAGGTGCGCGGGCTGGAAAGCCATTGCCATGACATGCGAATGCAAATCGAAAGGTTGCAGGAGAAAAAGAAATGGTTTTTCAGGTGGAGGAAGCTTGGGGATGCCATGCCTTCAATGAAAAGCAATAATGTTATTGTGGAGGATAAGATTGAAGAGAGTAATGAAGGAGAAGGAGAAAGAGAGGTAGGTTCTGAGATGGAGACTCCTGTGGACATGAAGACAAAGCTGGTGAGAGGCAAAAACAAAATTATTTCTGGGTGGTGAGATATGATCGATCAGTTAATTGATTTTATGTTGAACCGAGCCTAAACCCAATTACTTACCAGTGATAAATTTTATTTTATCATGCATGCTTTTATATATTAACTAAAAATTAAAGCTTATGAGTGTTTGATTCAGTGGACTTTAAGAAGCTGTTTGGCGTTGTGTTAAACCGTTGTTTGGCCAAAATTCTTTTTTTTTTCATTTTAAATGATTTTTTTAGTGTTTTTAAATCATTTTGATATATTGATGTCAAAAATGATTTTAAAAAAATAAAAAAAATATCATTTTAATATATTTCTAAACAAAAAACACTTTCAAAAGCAATCGCAACCACCCTCCCAAACAGATACTAAATCTTTAACAGTGTGCTGATGATTGTATTCTTAATAACCTTATATATCTATTTTTGGTAATGAACCGGTTATTTGTAAAAGTCAAAAATATCCCTGAATTAAATATTAAATTAAAGTGTATTGAGAAGTGAAATGATAATTACATTATTATAATTCATATATATATATATATATATATATATATATATATAAAATGAAGGATGTATGTAATAAAATATCTCTCATTTTTATATATAATAGCCCTGACCCTTATTTAAGGTGCTAGCCAGGAAATGACTACCCATTCCTTCCTTCCTACACCGGCCAGTGTGCCTTTTTTTTTTTTTCTTTTAGAAAAAGATGTAAGGACTAATGAATTAAAAAACAAATTATAAAAAATATAATATAATAACAGAAAAAGAGAGTAAAAATAGGTCAAATATAAAGAATAAAAAACAATATTTTATTTTTCAAAATAATATTTCCTCAATGGAATGAGAATAATCCAAATAAAATTGAAATACAATTAAGTAGGTGCTAACCAACTTAACTGAAAAATCTCATGGGTTATTACAGCTTATCGTGAAGCTGCTAAACCTCAGCCAAAACAATGCTCTTTTGCAAAAATGGCTCTCTCTGCTATAACACCACAATTTCATCTCCACCAAGACCTTCAAAACCTTAACTCCCACTTCCCCGGAATCCACAGCCCCAACAAAACTTTTACCCTCTCTTTCAAACCCCAAAAGCCATACCTTATCTCTTCTACACTAAACCCCCCTCAAAACTCACTCAACACCACAGCCACTACTTCAATTGCCCCTCAAAACCCAACAAACTCACGCTTGCTTCAACTATGTCTTAGCGGGAACCTTGAACATGCTGTGAAACACCTTGCTTCAATGCAAGAAGCTAAAATTCCCGTAGAAGAGGACTGCTTTGTTGCTTTGATAAGGTTATGTGAGAATAAGAGAGGATACAGTGAGGGCGGGTATGTGTGGAAAGCTGTGTTGAGTTCATTGGTGACTCTGTTGAGTGTTAGGCTTGGAAATGCGTTGTTGAGTATGTTTGTGAGGTTTGGTGATGTGGGTAATGCCTGGAATGTTTTTGGGAGGATGGGAGAGAGAGATTTGTTTTCATGGAATGTTTTGGTTGGTGGGTATGCAAAAGCAGGGTTTTTTGACGAGGCTTTGTGTTTGTATCATAGGATCTTGTGGGCTGGAATTAGGCCTGATGTCTATACTTTCCCTTCTGTTTTGAGGAGTTGTGCTGGGGCAATGAATTTAGTGAGAGGGAGAGAAGTTCATGCTCATGTTGTTAGATTTTATTTTGACATGGATGTTGATGTTGTCAATGCTTTGATTACTATGTATGTAAAATGCGCGGAAGTTGTTTCAGCGCGGATGCTGTTTGACAAAATGCCCACTAGAGATAGGATTTCTTGGAATGCAATGATTTCAGGGTATTTTGAGAACGATGAGTGTTTGGAAGGGTTGAAGTTGTTTTTCAGGATGCGTGAGCTTTCAATTGATCCTGATTTGATGACCATGACGAGCGTCATATCTGCTTGTGAGCTTCTTGGCGATGAAAGATTAGGGAGACAACTTCACAGTTATGTCGTGAGAACAGCATGTGGTGGTAATATTTCAGTGTATAATTCTTTGATTCAAATGTACTTGAGTCTTGGGCATTGGAAAGAAGCAGAAAGCGTTTTTTCAGGAATGGAATGCAGAGATGTCGTGTCATGGACAACAATGATTTCTGGTTATGTGGATAATTCGCTACCTGACAAGGCCTTGGAGATATATAAAACCATGGAGATAACGGGCACCATGCCTGATGAGGTAACAATAGCCAGTGTTTTATCTGCTTGTGCTTCATTAGGGAAATTAGATATGGGCATGAAGCTTCATGAGCTTGCTGAGAGGACTGGACACATACTGTATGTAGTTGTTGCAAATTCACTCATCGATATGTATTCAAAGTGCAAACGCATTGAAAAGGCTTTGGAAGTTTTCCATCAAATTCCTGACAAGGATGTGATATCCTGGACTTCAGTAATTAATGGTCTTCGGATTAACAATCGGTGTTTCGAGGCATTGATATTCTTTCGGAAAATGAAATTGAAGTCAAAACCAAATTCTGTAACATTGATCTCTGCCCTCTCTGCATGTGCTAGAGTTGGAGCTTTGATGTGCGGAAAAGAGATTCATGCCCATGCATTAAAGGCTGGAGTGGGTTTCGATGGATTTCTACCCAATGCAATTTTGGACTTGTATGTCAGATGTGGAAGGATGAGAACTGCATTAAACCAGTTTAACTTGAATGAAAAAGATGTCGGGGCTTGGAATATTTTGCTAACAGGATATGCTCAGCTAGGGAAAGGGGCTATGGTCATGGAGTTATTCAAAAGGATGATGGAATCTGAAATAAATCCCGATGATGTTACATTCATTTCACTGCTATGTGCTTGCAGTAGATCTGGAATGGTAACGGAAGGTTTGGAGTACTTCCAGAGAATGAAAGTCAATTATCATATCACCCCGAATTTGAAACACTATGCCTGCGTGGTTGATTTACTTGGCCGTGCAGGGAAATTGAATGAAGCTCATGAATTTATAGAGAGAATGCCTATAAAGCCAGACCCTCCAATTTGGGGAGCCTTATTAAATGCTTGTAGGATCCACATGCAGGTTCTGCTCGGGGAGCTTGCTGCTCAGCAAATTTTCAAGGAGGATGCGGAAAGTATTGGGTATTATATTCTCTTGTGTAATCTCTATGCTGACAGTGGTAAATGGGATGAAGTTGCAAAAGTTAGGAGGACAATGAAAGAGAAAGGGCTAATCGTTGATCCTGGGTGTAGTTGGGTGGAAGTAAAGGGAAAAGTTCATGCTTTCCTTAGCGGAGATAATTTCCACCCTCAAATGCAGGAAATAAATGTTGTTTTGGAGGGATTTTATGGGAAAATGAAGACATCTGATTTCAATGGTCAAGAAAGCAGTTCAATGGATGGAATTGAAACTTCAAAAGCTGACATATTTTGTGGGCACAGTGAGAGACAGGCCATTGCTTACAGCCTAATCAACTCTCCTCCTGGGATGCCTATATGGGTAACAAAGAATCTATATATGTGCCGAAGCTGTCATAGTACTGTCAAATTCATCTCCAAGATAGTTCGCAGAGAGATTTCTGTTAGGGATACTGAGCAGTTTCATCATTTCAAGGACGGTTTGTGCTCTTGTGCCGATGAAGGATACTGTGAAACAAATGACAAGAAAGCTTAAGAAACTTGAATGAATTGTCCATTTCATCTTCAAGATAGTTCACGGAGAGATTTCCATCAATGATACAGAACTGCTCCATCATTTCATGGAGGATGAAGCTTCAAGAAATTTTGAATGTGTAGTCAAATTGCAGCCAGATACTGGAAAGGCAAACCTCAATGTCGTGCAGGGTGACTTAAAAGTGGACTATGGAACATTATTGAGATCCATATAACCAAAGTGTATATGTGATTAGAAGATAGCTAGACCATGCTAATTTTCACACTCAAGTGCGAAACACAGATATTGTATCATGTATGTGAGGTATGATGTCATTTATCTGCTTATAATGTATGAAAATGGCATTGATGCCCTGTAATTTTGATACTTCCAAGTTGTGCCTTCTGCTCAATTCTCGTTCTCTTACCATTGAATCTGTAGTGTTCATATGAAATTGCGAGATCTGGTGAATGCAAGAAATGTCCTTTTGCGCTATCGTTACTACTGAATCTAGAATTTGGTGACTTGATGTTTGTTTCTGGTATTGTTTTGTTCTTGAGTCATTCATACAAGATTAACACCCCAACAACACACACACAAACATGCTCCATGTGTATCTGCAATCCCCAATCTGGGAAAAGACCTCATGATTGAATTTATGACCACCTGGCTATTCGGCTCGAATGGGAGTAATATCCCAGAAGCTGGAATTTATTATTTGGATTCGTTTCTATTTAGTCCACACTCAACAGCTGAAAAAGAGGATCTTTTATCTCAGTTTCATTTATAAAGATATATTAGAGTCAATGAACTTTAATTCCAGAGAGTGCATTTTTACAGGGAAAATGAATTAAGCTGAATCACATTTATCTGCAAAAACAAGCTGTTATTACATATTTCACAACCAATCTCATACAAATCAAAGATACTACTTTAGGATAATATACAATACAAATTTCCACACAATTATTCATCTGATGCTGCCACTGCTAGCAGCACTCTATAAAGAAAAAAAAATGAAGGTACAATAAAATGGCAATGAACAAGTGGAATTGCAGTTTCAAAATTTTACAGCTTTCTTGATAGTCTTGATGGATGACTTGATGAAGCTGTTCCCTGCAGCAGCATGATCGCCGTCATAGTCATCATCACCAGTTACCATTGGCCTTTTCCTCATGCATTCAACCCCCTTTCTCATCCCCAAGATCAAAGATGGAGAGGATGGGATACGCCGCATTGTCCTGGCACTCTCTGACCTTGTAAGCACTCTTTCTTTTTTGCTCTCTATTCTTTCCTTCCCTTCAAAACTGTGGCTGCCATTTCCTTTTTCTTTCGGTGTTTTGTTTGGTTCTATCTCAGCAATCTCTTCTACTCTTTTTCCTTCATCATTTCCTTGTAAAATTACCTGCGGCTTCTCCCCCTGGACCTGTGTCGAACTCTTGGCCGCCTCCTTTAGTGGGAACTTTTGGTTCAGCTTTGCAACAATGTCATCAGATGTGTTCGCTCCAGAGCCGCTTGAGTTTTGAGGTTCAATCTCTTCTCCAGAATTCTCTAACAGCAATTGCAGCCACCTCTCTACATTTCCCTTTCCACGTTGCTTTCTGCTCTCTTCATCCTCCTTTATTTCTTGGTCTTGGATAGCTGGGAATTGAAGTTTGTCTCTCTTTCCCTCCCCTATTTCCATTGCCCGAAGCTTATATTCAATTGGAATTTCATTTTCGAATGCGATATTTGATTTATTATGCTCTTCCTTCATGATAGTCATTTCAGGTTGTTTGAGGAGTTCCTCTTCAGTTTCGTTACGATTTGAGTCTTCGTTAGCAGCAGACAAGCCAGCCTCAGAAGCTTTCTGCTCCTCCTCCAGAAACACTCTGAGCTCCTTGTGCATGGGTGTCCTTGGCCTGATTCCTGGTAAATAAAAAATAGTTTTATGGTCTCCATCTTCGGGTGAGATATCATCCATTCTTGATCTCTTCCTTCCTTGTTCCCATTCAGGCCTAATTTGTTTCTCAAGCTCGTCCCTTTGTTTGTATTTCTTGTGGAGTTCTTTCTCTGAAGCATCGCATATTGCCTTCTGCGCTTGAAGCCTTGCCATGAGTGCATTGGCTGCAGCCTGATTCAGTCTCACCTGTTCCTTGTAAACAACACTCCTGCAATAATAATGCATCTTTCAAATATATGACAACAAAATTTCAGAGAAAATCTTTTGTGTTGGGCAACAAATCTTACTGGTGCATAGCATCACGAATCATCTTCTCTAGCATAGTTCTGTATGAAGATTGTGCCTCTGCTAGCCGCCTGCACTTCTCTGCCCTCCTCCTACGCTTTATCAGTGTCAATTCCAAGTCCTGAATAGTAAGCTTTTCCTCATCATTCTTTATCTTTATTTCATTAACTTCGTCGTCCAAACTCTGTATTTCACCCTGCATCTTTTGAGCTGCTTCTTTTTGCTTAAGAGAATTCCTGGCCAAGACAATTGCTTGATATGGATTTGTGACAAACTCCGGGTCCTCATTTTCTTTCAGAACACCTGGCTTCACTCTTCTTGAAGCTGAAGTAAGACAAGCAAAGAACACCCTATATTATCTCATGAAATTCAATTTCATAACTATGCGTGCATGAAAAAGAAAAGGATAGGAAAGATGAAAAAAAAAGTTGGTAACAGAAAAGGAATGTAGAAAAAAGAGACTGCTATCTATATGAGATTCATCAACTAACCATTTGCAGGAGAATGCGACCTCATCTGCCTGTTATAATCCAATGATTTCAAAGCCAAAGAAGAATCATATGATTCCCTTCGAGATACAACAACAGCAGCTGGAGCAAGGCCTAGTTTCTCACTCGATTCAATGAAATGTTGTGGAAAAGAATGTGACTCTACACTCTGGGAAGCATTCAGTTCCTCACTTTCCCCTTCTGAGAACAAAAATGAAAATGCCCTGTGCCTGCCATAATTTTGGAAGGAAGTGCATTATATAACTTCTCTTTCATCGTTCAATTTGAATCCTGCAAAAGGTAGATATCGATATAGACCCACCTGAAATCTGAGTTGGAAGACGCAAAGATGGATAAGAACTGGTTCACAGAGATTCCCAGCTGAAGATCCCACCACGGAACAAGAAACTCTAGCTTGTTGTGCTTTCTCTTGCACACTTGCCATTGTAGTATCCTCAAATTGCTTGGAACTGTCAATCCCCCCCCTACAATTTCAATGAGCAAAACCAAACATTACAGATGTTTTGTATGGCTTTATTATACACACAGACATGGAGAGAGAGATTTATGATTAATTATGTACTTGGGCAAGGGAACCAATGATCAATGTCCCAGGCAAGAGGTGAGGCTTTATCAGCATGAAAATATACAACATTGCCGTATGGGTCCACTCGAATTACTGCAGGATCAAATCCAGCATTCCTAAAATCCAACACAGAACAAATAAATAAGAGGTCATCATATATCATAAGAATTTGGGTAGCATTTTTATGGGTCAGAGCAGAGAGATTAAGTTACCCAAGGTGATTGAGCTGCTTCCACAGGAGGCTGATAAAAATCTTGGGCTTGGCAGTTTGTTTCGCTTTTTGTTCAATAATTGGAAACATCTGTTCTAATTCCCTTGCTCTCGAAATCTGCAGAGAAAATCCTGATCAAAGCCAGCATCGGAATAGATGGAAAGGCAAACCATATCCTTGAAAAAGAATTATGGTTGGCTGAATTATTGACAGTATTAACTCTTTAAACCACAGTTCATGCAAAAATTCTTGGTCCATTTTGGTTGTTTAACCTCAGTTAGATTTAGCTTCAGCTTTAACGTTTCAATTTCATCCTGAAATCTTATGATCTAAGTAGATAGAGTTTCCGCAGTTAACCATAACAAGAAAGAAGCAGCTAAACGAATTAAATCTATCAAGAAAACAAAATCAAATAACAGAGGCCTATCTGTGTAAATTCGGTAAGATTTAACGCATTGAGCTAGTTTTCTCCTTCACTAAAAGCTAAAACTTCAAAAAATATTGTCAAGAGGGTCATTTATTTTCCCTTTCAAATTATTACCTCATGTTGCTGCATTGCATGTGGAATGAAAGCGAAAGGAGGGCCATGGCTATAAGCCCCTACAGCACCACGATCTCTACAAAGCTTTGCAAAGGCTCTTGGGAACCCAACCCCCTCATCAATCTCCATATCTTCCTCCTTGAAGGCATAATCGGCAGCCATTGCTGTCTTCTTGATTTCTCTTCGAGCTCTTAGAGAGGATTTGTGAAAGAAAAGAAAATAGAGTGTCGTGGTTTTTGTCGAATAGAAAAGAAGAAGCTAACGGTCGAATTCTTTGTTTAATAGTTTAAATAAAGATTTGGTGGGGTTTGAATTCGGAAGTGCCGTGTGGCAGGATACCCGGTGGGTGTAACGGCTAGATAGGGTTGGTCCTACATGTATGATAAATTTTTGGTCACGGGGATCATCACCTTAGTTCATATAATCAACAACATATTTCTTCAATTATCAAAATGCACTTGTACGTTTGAAGAACCCTAAGATTTTTTTTTTGAAAAAAAAATCCCCAATATCTAATGAAAAAAGTTATTTTGTCATGATGGTTTTTTGGAATGAGAGAACGAAACATAAACCAAGTTGAGCTATTAATTATTTACTGAATCTATTTATTTTTTCATTTTAAAAATATTTTTGTAAAAATATTTTTTGTTTAATTAAAATTTTAATGGTGATTTTAGAATGTTTATCTATTCTGATATCATAAATAAATTTTAAATAATAATAATAAATTTATTTTAATATATTTTAAATAAAAAATATTTTAAAAAACAACAAATACTAAAGATGGTCTAATTTTTAACCTTGTAAATTGGTAGAGGATTTGACTTTACCATTAATATCTGTTTAATATTGTGTTTTAAAAAAAATATTACTTTTTTATTTTTTTTTATTTTTTATATTATTTGATGAGCCGATATTAAAAATAATTTTTTTAAAATAAAAAATATCAATTTAATATCCTTCTAATTAAAAAAAAAAAAAAATTTAAAAAACACCTCTAACCCCACTATCAAATATCAATAAACACTTTACAAAAGTAAACATGTCCTGGCCAACTATTTTTGTCATTTCTCCTGTGGATGATTTCTTCTGTGTTTTTTTTTTTTAAAAAGAAAGTAATGATTTCATTGAATTGATATGGGCTTGGGCTTGGGCTTGAGACCTAATTTCTTCTACAACGACTAGTGAAGAGAATTCAAATCTTGAGAGTTGAATCTGACGCTGCGAACTCTAGCTAGTGGGGTTTGGCGGTGGCTGATTGAGGCGTTAGATTTTGTATTTTGTGTGCCAGCTCCTTTTGTAATTTAAACTGGAGGGCCGTACACCATTACTAAAGAAGCAATGATTTCCTCCTTAATCATTGGAGTTTGAACAAGAACAAAATCCACATTGTAAAGATGACCTTTATGAAGTAGCAGATTGGATTTCCGTGGCTCCACCATTGAAGTCAGCTTCAGATTGCAGACAACCCTTGGGCATGGCATTGATTGGGTGGGAAGTTAAAATGAAATAACCTTGAGAGGTGAAGATTATTTAATTTGAAAGCTAGCTCAAACAAAGTTATTAAATTCGTTCCGTTCCGGCCGGAACAGCCGGAACATCCCGTTCCGTTCATAAAACCGGGACAAAACAACGTTGTTTTCGTCCCGGTTTTAATTCCGGTTCGTTCCCGAAATTCCGACCCAATTCCGGCCGGAACACCTCGGTTTTATTCCGGGCGTTCCGTTCCGGGTTGAGGAGGGGAGACTGAACTGAAGTGTGGAGACTGAAGATTATTTAATGGAGAAGAGTTGAGATTGGAGTGGAGTTTGTCCGATGTGGGACAAGGAGAGTGGAGATTGGAGTGGAGAGTATTTATAAAGGAGAAGAGTGGAGATTGGAGTGGATTTGTCCGATGTGGGACACATTATGTTGTCCCACATCGGACAAATTGAAATTCAATTTGTCCGAATGCTGGACAAATTATATATATATATATATATATAATTTTTTTAATATATATATTAAATTTTTTTATAAAAAATATATATTATAAAAAAATAAAATTGTTGTGTTGATTTTATAAAAAAATAACAATTATATATATATATATATATATATATATATATATCATGAAATCACTCTTGAAAATTAGTAATATTAACTTTAAAATTTATACTTAATTTTTTTTTATTTTTTACTTTAAATTAAAAAACTTTGATATTTTTAAATCATTTTCATATCCTAATGTCGAAATAATTTGTTGGAGTTGGAGCTAGTACTAGTAATATCGATGTTGAGTGTTGACACCAGTATTAATACTGATAATCCTTTCAATAATAATACTTTTGATAAATGTATTAAAAATAACGAGGAAAATGACGGGCATGGGACTGATTTTAATTTATATAGCATATCATCAAAATATTTATTTTAAATTTGTTAGTTTTTACCTAATGAAATTCTATGGACATAATTGTTTTGTAATGTATTTTTAAATTATTTTGAATTATATATGAACCTTAACTAATGAAGTTTTATAGCCATAATTATGTTGTATTGTATTTAGAAATATTTTATTTATGATTTTACGATTTTTTATTTATATCATATTATGTTCCGAATTTTACTTATTTATTTTTTTCAAAATCTGTTTTTTTCTTTTCTTTTTGAACATATGATTTTCAGTACTATTCTCTTTGTAATTATCTTACTATGGTATTTACTATTTTTTTGGGATGCATAATAAGAAATTCTAATATTTTTATATTAATGATGTAGAAGATGTTTGATGTATTTTTCTTTTATTTTAGAATATTTTACTTTCATAATATTTTGGAATTTTAAAGATGTTTCTAATTTTGAGATTATGTTTGTATTGTATAATTTAAAGTTCATTTATCTTGAATTTAAATTATATTTGTTAAATTAATATTTTTTTTATATATATAATTAAATAAATATGAACAATACAAAACCGGAATGGAACGCCGAAATGCACCGAAACCGAAACGTTCCGTTCCAAACAAAAAACCGGAACGGGGCCCGGAACGGATTTTACAACTTTGAGCTCAAACATTACTTATATTAAAATAATTTAATATGGATTAAAATTAACCTGGTTATTTAAAATACAAGTTAACATGAAATAACTATTAGATTTAACTCGGTTGGTTAGGTCTTAGATGTGTTTTCTACTAATCACTACTTTGAGTCTTTTTAGTGATTTTTGAAGATTGAGTTATCGTTAATTTTAGAGTCTAATGAAAGAGTTAAAATACATACAAATTTGACATCACAATTACAAAATAAAATAAAATTAGTTGACATGAAATAAGACTGATAAATCTACAAGTTAACTCCTTAAAAGATTTTAAAGCTACATATCATGGAATTATATTACATATACAAAGAGTTGTTTAGGTCAATTCAATTCCTTGTGCCCGTTTGGCACTGCGGTTGTACCGCCGGTTGCTCAAAATTCATTTTTCATTTTAAATGAAATTTATTTGATGTTTTTAGATCATTTTGATGTGCTGATATCAAAAATAATTTTTAAAAAGTAAAAAAATATCATTTTGATATGTTTCTAAACGAAAAACACTTTAAAAAACAACCGCAACCACACTCTTAAACAGGCCGCTTATATTTACCATTATCCCATCTTAAAACCTTTCTTTTGGGTACTTGAACTATAATGTTGCCTCATAAAAAAAAACTCATATTGTATTTATATAACCAGCGAGCCCTTGTGCCAAATTTACTATTACTATAAATATAGATTTATTCAAGGATTATAAGGATAAAACACATGCTGATGAAATAAGTTTGAAAATTTAAATTTATTATTCTAGAAGCTTTAATTGATGTTTTTATTTTATTTTATTTTATGTAAAACTTAAATAGCAATGTAATTCCACGTCCGGGTTTCGTCATTCTGGCCTAACCAATTTGTTTACTTAACAAATACTTAAATTTTAGTTATGAACCGCAGCTAAAAACATTTTTTATAAAACTATTTTTTTTCAACTTTAACCACAATAAAAATCATAACCAGAATTAAGCATATCAGGTTACTTGGTTAGTTGGGTGTGCGATTTTAGCTGTAGGAACTCTCTAGCAATTTCTAGACTCTTCCATGACTGGGATGCCCTCGAGTATCAGAAACAGCTCGCTAGCTATAGGCAGCAGGTTCAGTCTATGTTGATGAGATTATTACTTCTGTATTTTCAAGTAAACTATCTGATTCCTTGAGTGTTTTATGGCGAGAAATCATCGGCATCAATATATATATATTGCTTTGTTCGTTCAGATGGGCTCTCGAGGCTCATTTGTTTAACAAGCTGTTTTAAAGAACTTGAGGCTCAGATGGACTGGTTGTTATGGTCATACTCGCTGCGTTTCTTTACAGCTCCATAATTTCTGTACATGGCCGGGGGCTTGCGAATTGGATGGTTGTGGTTAATTTGCACTTCGTACGTACGAGTGTGCCTAATTAATAGGGTTTACTAACATTAATTAATATTTTTTGGGACTCCGATCACTCAATGCCGTGAACCAATCGACCCAACCAGTTAGGCCAGCTAGGTGCACGCGGGTGGTCATGTAGCCACTCTGGTACGCTAGCTGGGGTTAGGTTTGGCCCAGACGTCTCTTATTTATATAATTTTATTTATATAATATGCAGATGCGGCTCGGACTCACCTAACTCTTCAATTTTTATATAATTTCATTTTCTTAATTAATGCAATATCACTTGTAACTCGTATTCTTCTTATGTTGCAGCAGCACTGGCAGGAAGAAAAAACTACCCCCCAAAAATGAGCTGTTAGTTAGTGGGTGTAACTGAGTTTAAAAAAAATAATAGTGAATTAGTGTTTGATTATGTATTAAACTCATCCATAATTTGCATGGAGCCCACAAAATGAAGCACTCAAACCACGGTTTAGGAGAAGCAGTTATTAACTTTTTTTCGTTGTTTTCGTGGTCCTAGTTACAGACCGAGTTAGATTTGAATTCACACGTGAAATTAATTGTTATTGTATAAGGATGACATTTGACTATAATAAAAACAGGCGGTCATATCTCATGAATGGTCATTTTTTTGTGCCCAATTAGTACATGTTTGTAATTAAGGTTAGAAATGTTTTTTATTCATCATTTTTTTTCTTTTTAAATTAATATTTTTGAATTGTTTTGATATATTGGTATTAAAAATAAATTTTAAAAATAAAAAAATTAGTTTGAATGGAAAACAATCACAATCAAACTTTCAACCATCCCTTTTATTTTGGTATAGCATATATAGTTAACAAAAGATGAGAGTACAAGTTAAGAGCATATATATGTGTATATATATGTATATGCTCTTTAAAGTAATTTCATAAGCTAACAGCAATATGAAAAGTATGGTAACCAAATATACGAAACTGTTTTTCATTTAACCTCAAAAACAACCATAGTTTTAACCAAACACTTCAATTTCAGTTATGAACCACAACTAAAAATATTTTTCATGAAATTATTATTTTTTTAAATCTCAACCAGAATAGCAACCGCAATACAAAACAAACCCTTACACTAAGAGTAACCATGGAGAGGTAGGTGTTACAACCCTCACAAATGTTAACACCATAATAGCCTTTTATATATTACAATTACATGGAACCAAACATAGCATAAAAATGCTATAGTCCTAAAAAATATTAACACCTTGATCTTTTGTTTTTATACGCTGTGAGCGACATTAATTTTTTTTAAATATAAAAAAATTATCTAGGTGTTGTTTATGTATTTTTTTTAGGAGATAAAGTTAAATTGTATGAGCATTTACCATATGTGACTTGTTAGACCTGACAAATTTAAAATTAATCTTAATTTGAAAAAATATAGTTTTATTTGAAAAAAAAAATTAGATATTGAAACGAGAGTATGTTAGATTGACTTAAATCAACTCGCGTTAATATGTTAAATTCATTTTCCAGGTCATGAGACCTTATTAATACTATACATTGCAAATATACTCAATTCTCAATAAAATCAATGTTAAATGACAAAATTAAAAAATAAATCGAATAAACTTGAGTTAACATATAAAACATGAGTTATAAAACCGGATAATCCCATAAAAAAAACTAAATAAATTATGAAATTCAATATTTAATTAACATAATATTAAAAAGTAAAATAATTAGAATTTACAGATCAAATTATGACCCGGATCATAAAATAAAGACATTGTCATAGAAAACAAAATGACAGTCACAGCTGCTGCAAAACGAAAGAATGGTGTCGACAAGCATGATAGATAGACGTCTATAATATCCTTCTTTGAGTAGTAAAAGAACGGGAAATTGCAGTAGCCTTTACATCCATGCACAGCCAGCCTGCTAGTAAATCATTTCCCTGTCCCTGGCAAAATCACTCGGGCATTTTCCATTTATAAAAAGAAGGTAGAAATAGTTTTTAACATTTCTATGTGGTCACAAGAGGAAGTTCTTCAGCTATGAAAATCGGCTATATATCAACTTTAGCAGCAGATGGGAAGAATTAAGATCATTAGACTTTCATCTCATTAACAACTGCCTGCCATTAAATATATTCTTTAGTACCTAACATCGATATAAGAGTTTGAAATGATCACTCAGGTTGTCTCGAGTATATTTAGCTTAAGAGTTACATAAGCTGGTGGCATTTTTTGCATGAATATTTGCAGATAAATACTGCCTTTTGGAGGGTTTTAGTTGCTGTAGTGCTCGCAATGATGAACAGTGGCGATTTCTATCAAGTTAAAAGTAGTTTGCGGGCAAACAGTTCTTCCATCTGGAGGAACAACGGTATGGAAACCTTTTCGAGATCATCTCGAGAAGTGGATGATGAAGAGGCTCTTAAATGGGCAGCAATCGAGAGGCTTCCAACTTACAGTCGTTTAAGGAAAGGTTTACTGACTACGCCACAAGGCGAGGCTTGTGAAATTGATATTCATAAGCTTGGCTTTCAAGAAAGGAAGAATTTGATGGAAAGACTGGTTAAAGTCACTGAGACAGATAACGAGAAGTTCCTGTTGAAGCTCAGAAACCGCCTTGATGGGTAAGATTGTTCTTGTTACATAGAAATAAACACGAAATTATCAGATTTTAGTAACTCTTTGTTTAAATCTAAGAAAATATTTACCAAGTTGTTAGGTGTTTTCTTTTCCTGGGATGTATTATTACAGGGTGGGAATCGAAATTCCCACAGTGGAAGTCAGATTTGAGCATCTAAATGTTGAAACTGAAGTGTATCTAGGAAGTAGAGCTCTGCCTACAATTTATAACTCTTTGGCCAATATAGCTGAGGTGATTGCTTGCGAACCTGAACCGTTATTAGTTATGCACCACTAGCATAGCCTAAACTTCATTTGGAAACAAGCTTTTACATCTTAGTTTTTCATTTTTTGTGAAAGGGATCCTTAAACTATCTCCGTTCGCTGCCTACTAGAAAGAAACGGATGCATATCCTGAATGATGTGAGTGGAATCATCAAGCCTTGCAGGTAAACAAAGCTTGCTATTAGATAATCAAAATTGGTCCATATTTTTCTATTCAACAAAAGCTTGGAAAAGGAGACCATTTTATTGACACCATTTCTAACCATGTTCGTGTTTTGCAGAATGGCATTGCTTTTAGGCCCACCAGGTTCTGGAAAGACTACTCTGCTGCTGGCTTTGGCAGGAAAGCTTCATAATAACCTGGAGGTGAGGGATTTCAGATTTTTGTTTGCCTAGTTTTGGTGTTTGTTCAATAGATTTAACTTACCAGTATTATCTGCAACCTTGTACCTGAGCTCATCTTTCAGTATTCGGGGAGGGTGACTTACAATGGCCATGAGATGAATGAGTTTGTGCCCCAGAGAACTGCTGCCTACATCAGTCAACATGACCTTCATACAGCTGAAATGACTGTACGAGAAACATTATCATTCTCTGCAAGATGCCAGGGAACTGGAGCCCGTTATGGTTACTTCTAGAAATTATAGAAATACCTGAAATTAATGATTTCAAAATGTTTTGAATATGTTATCAGTATCATATTGATGAAATGCAGAGATGTTGGCCGAATTGTTAAGACGAGAGAAAGCAGCTGGCATCAAACCTGATCCTGACCTTGATGTGTTCATGAAGGTAAGAAAGAAATATATTTCCATGGAAATGTCTTTCAATTTGACTAGAAATTTGTCTACAGTATAGAAATGATCTTAATAACAATGGAAGCTCCAGTTTCTAAAACTTAGAGGTTCTGTTCAACCAGGACTTTCACCTGCTTGGAACTTATAATGTTTTAGTAAAAAAATTGTACGTTGCTTGCTGTATTTTCTGACCTTTTTCTTTCCACTTTTAAACAGCTAAACTTGTTGGCATGATAGTTTTTTTCAATTTCAGGCTGCATCAGTAGGGGGCCAAGAGACGAGTGTGATCACAGATTACATCCTGAAGGCAAATCACCCTTGTGCATTGCATTTCAGAATACGTATATCGTAGAAAACATCCATCAATCACATTCAATTCCTCTAAACTTTCAGGTGCTGGGACTGGAAGTTTGTGCTGATACCATCCTAGGGGACGAATTGCTTAGGGGTGTCTCAGGGGGGCAAAAGAAGCGAGTAACAACAGGTAAACAAGCTGAGCTTATAGTGTAAATGGGTTTTATATTTACTTTTAAAAAATAATTTCTCTTGCAGGTGAGATGCTGGTTGGTTCAGCAAAGGTGCTTTTAATGGATGAGATATCTACTGGTTTGGACAGCTCGACAACATTTCAGATAATGAACTCACTCAAGCAATGCATTTGTCTTCTTAATGGAACCGCTTTCATTTCTCTCCTCCAGCCAGCACCAGAGACTTATGATCTCTTTGATGACATCATTCTCCTCTCTGATGGACATATTGTGTACCAAGGTCCCAGTGAACACGTGCTAGAATTTTTTGAATCAATGGGGTTTAAGTGCCCTGAAAGAAAAGGAGTGGCTGACTTCTTGCAAGAAGTGAGTTCTTACTGTCTTCTCTTCATTAAAACGAGCCGAATAAATTGTGCTCCTGGGATTTGATCAACCTGAGGTCTTAGTGGCCTAGGGGGTATGACAAGGAAAGTGGAATGATGGAGTTTATTGTAGGTTACATCAAGGAAAGACCAGAAGCAGTACTGGGCACGTAAAGATGAGCCCCACTGTTTTGTCACAGTTAAAGAATTTTCTGAGGCATTTCAATCATTTCATGTGGGGAGGAGGCTAGGAAATGAGCTCGCAATTCCATTTGAGAGACGCAAGAGTCACCCTTCTGTTTTGACAACTGAGAAGTACGGTGTTAGCAAAAAGGAGCTTCTCAGAGCTTGCTTCGCAAGAGAATTATTGTTGATGAAGAGAAACTCATTTGTTTATATTTTCAAGTTGGTGCAGGTTGTTATCTGAACCTTGTTTTTGAATTTGAACTCGATTTTCTTCATTAGTATGATGTGTTTTTCTTATGTTCTGCTATTAGCTCGTATTGATGGCACTGATCGGGTCAACACTCTTCATAAGAACTGAGATGCATCGGGATTCTATAACTGATGGAGGAATTTACATGGGTGCTTTATTCTTCATATTGGTTATGATTATGTTTAATGGAATGTCAGAAATTGGCATGTCTGTCTTGAAGCTTCCAGTCTTTTACAAGCAGAGGGACCTTTTATTCTATCCTGCATGGGCGTATGCTCTTCCCACATGGATTCTGAAGATTCCGATCACAGTCATAGAAGTTGCAGTCTGGGTATTCATCACCTATTACACCATGGGATTCGACCCTAATGTTGAAAGGTACAGAAACAATACGAGAAGAACAAAATTCCAGACATTGAAGGTTGGATCGTTAAGTTCCAAATAAAAAGTTGCTGTTCTTGTTACAGGTTTTTCAGGCAGTTTCTTGTACTTTTCCTTGTTAATCAAATGGCCTCTGCACTATTTAGACTGCTTGCTGCTATCGGGAGGAACCTCACAGTTTCTTGCACAATGGCCTCATTTGTGTTTCTCATGCTTTTTGCAAATTGTGGTTTTGTCTTGTCGCGAGGTATGGTACATGAATGATATTCGAAGCTTTTTTCCCGGTAACGAATCCTAAGAACACTTCTTTCCTTTCCCTGTGCAATTCCACAGAGAATGTGAAGAAATGGTTCATCTGGGGTTATTGGATTTCACCAATGATGTATGGAGAAAATGCAATGGTGGTCAATGAATTCCTGGGGAAGAGCTGGAGTCGAGTAATTTCCCTTACTAGCCATGCCGGCATTTTTGTGTTTCTGGTATGATGAACTTAGCTGACATTTGATGTACTCTGTATCAAAGGTTCTTCCATTTTCGACGGAGCCGCTGGGGATTGCTGTTTTGAAGTCCCGCGGATTCTTTACAGAAGCATATTGGTACTGGATAGGAGTAGGGGCGTTGATCGGCTTTACATTCGCATTCAACCTCGCTTACACAGCAGCTCTCACTTGTCTTCACCGTGGGTACTCTTATCTTTACAGGTTAGGACCTTCATTTAGGGGAGCAACTTATGATTCTCTAAACTTTTTCTGCAGCGTTTGAAAAGCTTCAGGGTGCTAGATTGGAAGAGTCTCCTGGCAATAAAGAGAATGACAAAAGATCCCTCGAGTTATTGTCTCAAGAAAATAGGTTAGATCACCGAAATGAAGCAGGTGATGCGGCCATGCAAAGGGTGTTTTCATTGCAAACCTGCATTATTATCATTCTACCTGGAGTCCATGACATTTAAGTTTAACTTCTCGCAGAGAATCAGGAAGAAATCAGGAAGAGATTTGACTCATGTAGGTCCTCTTCAGTGAGGTCAAAAGCGATCACTACTAGGGCCTCTCAGAGCAAGAAAAAGGGAATGATTCTTCCGTTTGAACAACATTTTATTACCTTTGATGAAATTGCCTACTCAGTACAGATGCCTCAAGTAAGTCATGAAAACTGTCACATCTCTTTGGAAATGGGAAAGTTCTGCTAAAATGGAACACATGTTAGAGAATAATATAAATCATATTTTTGAACCTCATCTAACAGTTTAAGTTTTTAGATAAGATGGTTTATTAATAGTTTTAACATGACGATAATATAAATGGAACTTTCAGGAAATGAAAGATCAGGGCATACGAGAAGATAAATTACTACTTCTCAGGGGGGTGAGTGGCGCTTTCAAACCCGGTGTTCTTACAGCTCTGATGGGGGTCACTGGCGCTGGTAAAACCACTCTGATGGATGTCCTAGCAGGAAGGAAAACCGGAGGATATATCGAAGGGAACATATTCGTTTCTGGGTACCCAAAAAGGCAAGAAACATTTGCTAGAATTTCTGGATACTGTGAACAAAATGATATCCACTCTCCGCTTGTCACTGTCTATGAGTCTTTACTCTTTTCTGCTTGGCTTCGGTTACCAGTCGAGATCGATAAAGAGACAAGAAAGGTAGTATCTAGTAGCCCGTATCCTCTCTTCTTCTTCTTCTTCTTCTTCATTATTATTATTATTATTATTATTATTATCGAATAAGCTGTATAACTTATGCTCCCTGTATGTATCCACCATTTCTACGAATAAAATGGTTGCAGTTTTTCATCGAGGAGGTTATGGAGCTTGTGGAATTAACCCCATTAAGGGAGGCTCTAGTTGGGTTGCCTGGTGCCAGTGGTCTCTCCACTGAGCAGCGCAAGAGGTTGACAATTGCAGTGGAGCTAGTGGCAAACCCTTCTATAATATTCCTGGATGAGCCAACCACAGGACTAGATGCAAGAGCTGCAGCAATTGTAATGCGGACTGTTAGGAATACCGTGGACACAGGACGAACAGTAGTGTGCACTATCCACCAGCCAAGCATTGATATATTTGAATCTTTTGATGAGGTGAGAACTGTTGATAGACTAAAAAGAGTCGACATAATTGTCAATTTCCCCCTTTTCATCACAGAGATTCTGCTAGCTCTCTTATAAGACCTGGTTTGATGAATTGGACATTGGTCACAGTTATTCCTACTGAAACAAGGAGGCCAGGAGTTATATGTAGGGCCACTGGGTCGCCACTCTTGTGAGTTAATCAAGTATTTTGAGGTAACTTTTCGTTGGACAAATTTGGAACTGCATATATTTTTGTTAGAGAATAATATAAATCATATCATAACCTTGTTGACCCAGCGATCACGAGTTCAAATCTCATCATCCTCATTCTATTTGATAAAAAAAACACGAGATAAAATGAACCGTGTGCAAGTTTCAAGCCCAAATGACTTTTACTTAAGAGGATATGCTAGAGCATAATATAAATCATATTCTGGAGCCTCACCTAAAAGCGTAAGCTTTCAGGTGAGATGGTTCCTTAACAATTTTTACGAATATAGTCCTGTTAAACTCATCTTTCATTTCGTTCAACAAGGGGGTTCAAGGAGTGAGTAAAATCAAAGATGGTTACAATCCAGCAACCTGGATGCTAGAAATCACCAGTCCAGTTCAAGAAATAACTGTGGGAGTTGATTTCACTGATGTTTACAGAAACTCTGAACTATACAGGTAAGTTTGACAGGAAGTTAAATTGTCTGCTTCACAAGGTTGCAAGGCAATGTGGATAAGTGGCATGCAAGAAACATATCTGCAGATTTAGCATTTTCTACCTTGTATGTATTTCAGGACAAACAAAGAGCTCATTAAACAACTAAGCTCACCTGCTCCTGGTTCAAAGGACCTCTACTTCCCAACTCCGTACCAACAGTCGTTTTTCAGACAGTTTATAGCCTGCTTGGTGAAACAGCATTGGTCATACGGGCGCAATCCACCGTACAACACCGTAAGGTTTCTGGTTACTGTTTTCATTGCCCTGATGTTTGGGGCAATGTTTTGGGACCTTGGCTCGAAAACGTAAGAAAATTTAAACTTATTACATTCTTTTGATCACATCCTAGCATTAACATTTGATGTTTTTGTTCATAGGACAAAGGAACAGGATCTGTTGAATGCAATGGGTTCCATGTATACTGCTGTCCTCTTCCTTGGTGTCCAGAATTCTGGAAGCGTTCAGCCAGTAGTCTCAATTGAGAGAACAGTTTTTTACAGAGAAAGGGCTGCCGGAATGTATTCAGCCTTCCCCTACGCCATTGCTCAAGTACTAACTAGATTTTTTGAGGGGAAAAAAAGAGAGTTTATTTTGGGATTTACTTTGTGAATATTTCATTAATGGATTCTCAACTTCTGCTGCAGGTTGTTATCGAGATTCCATACCTTGTTGCTCAAGCGGTAGCCTACAGTATCATAGTTTACTCAATGATGGGATTTGAATGGACTGTTGCTAAATTCTCTTGGTATCTATTCTACACAATCTCCACATTATGCCATTTCACCTTTTTTGGCATGATGGCTGTGGGTGTTACACCAAATCACCACACCTCTACCATAATTTCGTCAGCTTTTTACGCAGTTTGGAACCTGTTTTCAGGATTTATGGTCCCTCTAACGGTAAGCCACCTTATCTCTAGCCATCCACATCCAGAAAGTTCAGATTTTCCCTGGATTGGCTGATATATTTATCTTTTTTTGTATCATGATGTGTGGCCAAAAAATAGAGAATTCCTGTGTGGTGGAGATGGTTCTACTGGGCGTGCCCGATGGCCTGGACCCTGTATGGATTGCTGGAATCACAATATGGAGATAGAAAAGACATGCTTGACATAGGGGTGACAGTGGATGATTTTATGAGAAAGTATTTCAGTTTCAGACATGATTTTCTGGGAGTGGTGGCAGCCATGAATGTTGGGTTTGCAGTGCTGTTTGCTCTTGTCTTCTCCATCTCCTTGAAGATTTTCAATTTCCAAAAGCGATAACAGCTGAGTAGCTTTTTATCATCTTTATGGATTCCTGGTGAACATGGTGATGGGTGATGATCAGAATTATGGGATAATAGCACATGAAGCATGAACATTTATTATTTTTTATATTTCAGTACCTCCACTCTTTTTTCTTTTCCTATTTAAGTATATAATAAGTACCCAAATTCATATGATTTTATGTTTTACTTTTTTAAAGATTTTTAATAGCATATGAACTACTTGGAATTTTCTTATTTGAGTACTTATATTGATTTTTTTTAAAACAAGAGCCTGTTTGGCTGGCGTTTCAAACGCTGGTTTGGAGTTTTTTTTTCATTTTAAATTAATATGGTTTGGTAAAATAGCTCTCCCAAACACCCTACAAGTAGTATAAAATAGACATATAAGGTAAAATTTCTTATTTAACCCTTAGATTTTAATTTTAGATAATGATAGATGCCTTGCAAACCATAAGCAGTGAATAGCATTAATATAAACTCATCTAATTAATTATTTGGTTAGTTTTGCTATTTTTTATTTTACATATTTTTATTTTTTATAATAAATCATATATGCACTCGAATAAAAAAAGAGAAAAAGGAGGATAAATGACATCATTTATCTTGATATAATTAGACATTTATCCAACATATCTCTATATTTCTAATTATGTCTATCATATCATTGTATAGTATCTAATCCTCCAATATGTATTTTTTTTTATCAAGTTTTTCTATCCAAATTAAGTTATATGAGCATATGATAGAAAAATTGTTAAAGAATATTAATTTTTTTTAAAAAATTAATAATTAAATATTGCTCCACCATTAAAATCTTAAGAAATGAAAATCTTATTTTTTATTAACATTTATAACGGAAATTAACTAAGATATTGGCTTCATTAAATATTATGAGTATAAATATTCAAATATAAAAATGAAACAATTAGAGGTACAAATACCACAAAATAGAAGTACTTGTTAGATCATTATTCCTAAAAAATAAAATAAAATATATAATAATAATAATAATAATAATAATAATAATAATAATAATAATAATAATTTGAATCCTTTTCCAAAACAATTAATGTCAAGTCATTATTCTTGTAATAAATTTAATCAAATTTTATGAGTATAATTATCCAAAAGAACTGCATAATTAGAAGATCTTACTGTATTATTAAGATAGTGTCCAAGAAGTAAAAAAATATTATTATTATTATTATTTAAAAAAAGAGTAGTCATTAATTTAAAAATAGTCATGTATTGGATTAGGTTTTGATGGTATTACCTCTCTCTTTTTATGACGCCGCACATTCAACCAAATTATTGTTGAAAATATTCTCCGTGGTTTCCATTCAACAATAATTTAGAGAATGTGCGGCGTGATAAAAAGTTGCAAACAAGAAAGCATCTCCCTCTATTCGTAGTCATGGTGCATGTGCTGAGTGATTGAGATGGATTCCAATGTTCTTCCCAAGCAGGGTAAATTCTGATTTTTTATTCATCCATCTTAGCAGGATGGGAAGACAGAAGTCCCAGGATGTGTGGCGTGGTGGTAAAAAACTTGAGATCTGCATAGTAGATATCAAGTTCGAGTTAGGGCGTGCACTTCTTGTAAAAACCTGGGACAACCTGGATTTTACCCACTCACTTGGATCCACAAGATATATTTTTCAGTGAATAAGATTTCTAAAAGACTGAAAATATTGGGAATGGTCAGACCAATTATTGCACTATTTGCCTTGAATGATAGCCATAGCCAGCTGGGTCAAAACAGAATGAAATGAAGAGCTTGGCAGCTATCGAAATTGATAAATTAGTTGTCTCGCATGTGGATTTCTGCTCATCCACATGAGCTCACATTTCATCGTGATGGACTCATTTATATTTCTCGAAACATGGGCTCTACCTGTAATAAAGAACTTTATAATCCACAACCCTTTCACTTGTTCATCACGGTGGGAAATTATGTCAGATTTGTGTTCCTACAGCAATCCCATCTCCCACTTAGTGGAATGGAGATTTCGTGATCTTCATTTAACACAGTTTTCTTCTTTTAATTTCTATGATTTATACTGTTGGTGAATTCATTGTTTCCACATTTAATTTCTAATTTCTTTCGCTTCTTCTTCTTCTTCTTCTTCAAATGTTGCTAATCGACCAGCCGATACGGTTAAAGCTGCCAATACCCTACCAATTAGGCAGTGTTCTCTGATGGGCTGACCAATGTCGTGGAGCACGTGGTTGTGGTGGCAAGACACATCTTCTTCCTGCAGAAAAAACCTAGCTACATTTGAAAGGACTAACACTTGTGTCTTAATAAATTCCAGACATATAATACATGCATATATATATATATATACACACATATGTATCTATAGAGAGAGAGATGGGCTGTCATTCTTGTTCAGCTCAGGAATCGTCTGACCTCTTATTCTTGTTTCTTCCAACTTCTTTTTGATACTTGTTAATTATTGAATGTTGTTGTCATGGAGCTCCAAGAGCTTCCCTCGATTATTAAAAACTGAGCTTTTCCCACGCTCAAACTTTCGAGAGAAAGTAACGAAAGTTCAAAAATATTTGTTTTTACGGTATGATATGCAAGCCCGCATGAACTTCCAATTGGAAACCTAATTAGTTTTATTGACTGTAAATATTGCACCAATCACATTTATTAAATGTGTTTTGGATTCACTTGGCATTAGCTTGGGCTAGGGTTCATAATAGTAAGTAGAAACTTTACTAGGGTTCATGTTGTCGAATTTTTATATGGCATAAACAAATTGTATAGGAATACAATGTATAGTTTATGTAAGACTCAATCTATCGGAAGTAGACTATCACATATATTTGATTTACAAGACTATTATATAAAACTCTAAAATGTATTTTTCCTCGTAGAAAAGAAGGAACACATATAATAAAAATGATTGAAAAACACATTAAGTGATTAACATATTGACATGTCCAGTGAGACAAACTATCGATATAGAAACTGTTTGGGAAGGCGGTTGTACCGTTGTTTCCTCATAATTTGATTTTTATTTTATTTTAAATGATTTTTTTTGTGTTTTTAAATCATTTTGATGTGCTGATGTCAAAAATTATTTTTAAAAAATAAATAAAAATATTATTTTGATGTATTTCTAAATGAAAAATATTTTCAAAAGCAACCGCAACTGCCCTCCCAAACAGGCTCATAGTTGGATTATCAATTGTTCAACATAATAGCGTACTTGATGACTGTAATTTATCATTTTAACAAATTATTCATGTGAGGACCATCGATCGACCAATAGATTGAGATGCTAGGTGGGATTAATTTGTTAAGATTATAATAAATTAATAATCATGTCATAAAATCAAACTAGTAAAGGCCAATGGAGCTTCCATATGATCATTCTTTATCGTCTAACTCCCTAAGGAATTGTACTTGGACAAAACTATAATTTCCATGTGCAATAAATAATTGCTTGTATCATTCCCAATGTCATTATTTCCACTAACTACTATCCGATACATTAATGTTTTTATGTCTTTGACACCACTCGATGGTTATCTTTATTTCAAGTAATAATAGACTTGAATTATTGTGGATTATAATAGTATAATTGATATCTTACCCCTCAGCGCACCTCAATTTTAGCCTTGAACTCAGGGGCATTTTAAATTTTACAAAAGGACCGGTTGACACTACCAGAATGTTTGAGTGTTTTCGTCTTTTCTAGGTATTTTTGCACAATTAAAATACTATTTTAACCTGCTAGTAGACAACAAACAATTGCCTATCCCGGGATATTTTTGATTTTTTACATTAATGTGCACAGTAAAATAACCATATTACCCTCAAATAAGACAAAAACCAAGAGTTGTCGGCGGGGTGTTTATGGAATTTCACATTTTTTTGAAAACAGTATAAATACAGATATACTCTCATAAAATATAAAATCCAGGAGTTCGTTGTAGAGGTGTTTAGGTAATTTTCCATTTTATTATTATTTTTTCTGTAGAATACTGTTGACGCGTCTTACTGACGTGCCAACAATTTTCTGCCTCACGCTCCATTTAGACCGCACATGCGATGTGGGGCGAAAAATATGCATTTGGTGTCTTACCTGATGTGCTGTCATGTCCTCCTTCTCATAGCCGTGTGCATAGTGTTTCACGGTGGCTGAAAATGTGACAGTGGTTTGTTGACCTTTTTCCCCTTTTATCTCTCCTGCAGGCTAAATTATACAGAAGTCCCCTTTGTTTACGATGTTTTCATTTCCATCCCTACTCTTTTTATTATTTTGTATGGTCCTAAATTTCAGAGATATAAGTTTTGATTTGTTTCAATTTTGTCCTTCAATTGAAATTGATTATATATATTTTGGTTTCATTTCGGTCCTTATTCTTTTAATTTTAGGATTGATTTTAAATCCCTGAATATTTTTGGTATGGAAGTTTGGATTTTTTTTCAATTTTGTCCTTCAATTGAAATTGATTGTCTATTTTATTTTCATTTCAACCCTTATACTTTTATTTTATTTTATTTTATTTATACATATTTCTAAAGTAATCTTTGGTTTTGTTCATGTTAATATGTATATATTCTTTTTTTTAATTTTAATTATTTTCTCTTTTGTTGAGGTTGTATTTTTTTTAATTTTTTCCTTAAATTTTAATTTGTGTTGGTGATCATTTGAAAATTGATATTTTTTATTTTTTTTCTTTGTTTTTTTATTTATTCTTCAAGTCAAATGATTTTTTAAGCTAGTAATCTTTATTTTTTTGTCATTTATTTTATATTTTTGTTTGCTCATTTGTTAAAATTTTAGGTTTTTTTTTATTCTTTGAGATAATTTTGTTTTTTCCCATTATTTATGCAATAAAAATAATAATTTTGTTTTCTTGGTTGCTCTTTTGTTAAAGTTTTTGAGTTTTTTTTATTCCTCAAACTAATTTAATAATTTTATTATTTTAGTAATAACAGTAATATTAATTTTAGGTGTTATAATCATGATAATAATAGTGATATTATTAATCAAAATGATAATAGCAATTGTAATTTATTGTGATGGTTATAGTGCTTATGATGTTACTAATTATGGCGTGAAGGAGAAGCATCTTCATGGTGGTGCTCTCCGGGAACTGCTGCTGGAGGAGAGAGAGGGAGTTGCTAATGACTTCAGAGAGAGAGAACATCAGCTAACTGTAGGAGAGAGAGGGAGTCATCGGTGCTTCTGCTACTGCCGGTGATTCTCTTGCACACTATGAGGATGCTTGCAGCTTGGTCTTCTATCGGGGATGGTTTCGTGCCAGTGAAAAAGAGAGATCAGTGCCAGTTAGAGAACCGTAGTTCGTGCCATGAGAAGCAGCCTCAAGTTGCTTCTCCAAAATCGAGGTTCAATCTCAAATTTTAGTGGGTCCCACAATTTAAAAAAATGCGGTGCACCATTTACCAAACGCTGATGATATTGCGTTTCCTTCAAACGCAGGTAAAAACACAATATCAAACGGCCACTTAGAATAATAGTTTCTAATAGTAAACGCATGTGAATGTTGTTGTATAGTTAGAGTTTTAAGACATGCAATTGTTAGGAAGAGACATCCATATATACAATACAAATTTTAGTGGGATTCGAATTATAAAACTCTTATTTTTCTTAGACAATTTGAATAGAAATGTGATATACAGTGTATGAGAGATTGGATCCTTGTAACATTATAATAGCTTGAAATGGTGGCCAACCTTACTACACATACACTTCTCTTATAAATTCATATTTATTTGCACATTTAAACTCTAAATTTCCCATAGTTTTTCTAAGTCAATTCAAATGTATAGAATTTCTTTACTTAATCTTATTTACATCTTCCCTTTGTAGATTTGTGCTCTATTTTGTTTTAACTTAGGTTGTAGTTTATTTGGCATCGCACTTCCGTTTGATTTACTAAGTAGTCACTTGTTTTTGTTGAGGAATAAGTTTTAAACTGTAACATCTCCCATTCAAAATAAACAAACAACATGTAATATATTGATGTATCGATTGCGCTCCTGCCGTCCTAGTCCAATTTTAGACTTTCTTTGATCCACTAAGAATATTCTCAAGTTTTCATCCGGCAATGAGGGTGATAAATGTATCTGTAAATTGCACTATTTTCGCTAATTCTCAAGAATAATCCCTTGTCTTATTCGTTGGAGGGATAACTGCTGTTTTCAAAGGGCTTTTTGTTCTTAATTAACTTTCATCAACTTCAAAGATTCACAATTAACTAATGAAGATTGTTTAATGGTGATTACTGTCGTATTTAACTGGATGGGGATCTTGCTTCATATCCGGGGCAGAAAGATGTCTGCTTCTGTGTCTTCTACTCTTGGATATTCGAAATTTTGATTAAAAATAGATTTGTATTTGTATATTTCTCCTCTCTCTCTCTCTCTCAATGAACAACACAGAGACAAAAGACATAATAGAGAGGAAAGACATAATTGAGAACATTTTGTCTTCATCCCCTCGTATGATTTGATATAGCTTAACCTTTCGAACCTTTTCCTTAGGATCGAACCCAACAACTTTTCCACCATGATAGTACATGTTTCGTCCCTAGTTTACCACACAACAATCCTCCAAGAAATCAGTGTCCGTAGCGTGGTCAACCACTCGAAGTTCTTGAAAAACTGCCGTCCTTGCAGAAAGAATATATGTATGTATGTGTGTAGCTGGAGAGGAAACGGTAAAACTTGAGGATAAAACTGGAGATGCTTGCAGGAAAAGATCGCTCGCCTCCTAGCCAACTTTGACGCTATTATGATCGTTCACATCGACTAGGCCATTTAGCGGAGCACAAATCCTAACCGAAGATAACGCGTCGTTGAAATGCTTAGCTTTGGTGCCGAGGTATTCGTGCCAAGTGATGGGGCGATAGAGAGGAGGGTGATTTGGGCCTACAAGCTTCTGTATGGGTGATATTTGAACACTTGATGGTGGCCCGTAGAGGTAGGCGATGGATAATCTGTGTCTGGTACGGTTAACCACCGCTCTGTGGAGCACACTCGGGTACAACCCGTTTGATAGGATGTGGAGCAAGTCCCCTACATTCACAACAAGCCCGCCCGGGACTGGCGGGACGGTGACCCACCCGACTCCCTCTTTTAGCACCTGCAATCCACTTGTGTTGTTCTGGTAAAGAATGGTCAGCAGAGAGGAGTCTGTGTGGGCAGCAAGACCCATTGCCAGATCTGGATCCGGGCAAGCCGGGTAGGAATTCAGTTGCAAGGCTGCACTACCCTCTTTGGATTCACCTTTCTGCCCAGCCCATTTGAAATCTTTCTTCGTTATGCCCAATGAGCCCAACACTAACCATGTCAGCCTCCTTGCTAGCTTTTGCATTTCTTTCTCATACTCTTCGATTGTATCGCTGCAAAAAGTCGAAACTTGATCATTAGAAAAGGATGAAAACAAAAAAAATCTGTATCACATAGTAAAGATGCTATTGTTATGGATATAAAATAAAGCAAATCGCAACAAGTGGATGTTGTCTGTTGATACTATATCACTCCAAATCTTCCAAGTGGGTCCATCAGCTTTCATTGTTATCTTTGCTAATTGCATTAAGGAAAGCAAATGGAGTTTGTGTTTTGCCACAAATCTTGATGACCCCCATTACCAAACTAACACTTACTAGTCCATACGATAGCATGCACTCATTAATATTGAGTTGGTGTCTATTATTTCAGTGCTTCCTTTATAATACCAAAAAAAAAAAAAAAAGAGGAGTGGTCTGTGCATAAAAATCTTTACACTTGCATGTGAAATTATGAAGTACCAGAATTTGGAGTAATCTTGGGGCCAAAGTTGGCGAAAGTGCTCAAGTGGAGAACCAACTATGGTGAATCCCTCTGACCACATGAGCTTGGAGAAAAATGAAGAAATTCTAGCCACGCCATAGCCAGAAACACCATCGGGTGATCTAGCTGCTTTGAGTTTTTGCTGGACAGGTAAAGAGAAGAGGCTCCTACTAGTGCTCTCAACTCTCTCAAGAAGGCTAATAGGGATGCCATGGTTTGTGACCTGAAGAACACCCCAAGTTTTGCATGCATGGCCTATGTTTTGAAGGACGTTAGGGTCTAAGAGATCGATAACGGGGACAGATTCCGCGATGAAGGGCTCAACTGGCGAAAAGGGATGCTGTTCATCGTCAAGCTGAGTCCATTTGTGCGAGTCAGGTATTTCTTGGAGAGAGGAAAAGTCAAGGTGCTTTTGGTGTAGATGGACGGGGTGGGATCTAAAAGCGTCTGTCAATGATCTGGAAGGCATGGCGAAAGTGATTTGAGAGCGGGATCGCAGGGAGTTTTGTGCTCTTTGGATTTGATACGTTCACTCAAGAAATTAAAAAAGCTCTAAGTTGTGGTGGATCGGAGGGGCTTAATCTGCTCCGGTGAAGAAAACATACGATGACACAGACCGGGATTTCCGATGAGAGTTGTGGTGGCATGTAAGTTCTATATATAGAGAGTGCCAATGGACCCACTTCATGAATGTCTTACGACCTCTACAGCCAGAGAGACAAGTTTCTGTATGTGTTTTGGCCAAGTTGGAACCCAAATAGTACCAAGAATTGTAATCTAGATTCTTGATGGAGGGTAAAGGAGTAAATTCCATCCACCACCACCATATGTTTTAAGATCTTCCACCACTAGTAGCTCTCTTACATCTTCCTATATATTAAAAAAACATCTCACTTGAAAGCTTAAACTGTTAGGTGAGACTCTAGAATATGATTAATATAATTCTCTAACACATCTCCTTCAAGTGAAAACTCTTTAGGGCTTGAAACTTGCACAGACCCACATTACCTTGTACTTGATTTTTATCAAATAGAATGAGGGTAGTGAGATTCGAACTTGTGACCGTTGAGTCAATAAGACTCTGATACCATGTTAAAAAATCATCTCACCTAAAAATTTAAGCTGTCAGATAAGACCCCAAAATAAGATTAATATTATTCTCCAACTCCATAAATGTATGCTTAACCATTTGATCCTTAAATTTTATTTATAATTCCCACATAAATGCCACCTGAAATGAAAGATTAGTCTTGTCGTATCTTTTAGCTTGTTATAAGGGCACGCATTTTAATATAATTGTATGTTTATAATATCACTAACTTCTTTTTTTTTATCATAACTCGTTGTAGGATTCACAAATCCTCACTTTTGGCATCAATGTACAGAACATTTTTGTAGACCCTGTATGTATATGCATGTATTTTTAAGTAATTATAAATAAATATTATTATTATTATCATAATAATGGTGTAAGGACAGGGACATTTTGGAGGGCATCGGTGAGTGTTGGAGAGAGGGGTGGTGTTTTTTTTTTAAGGAGTGTGAGTTGTATTGGGGGGAGTGTGGACGGATCACACAAGGAGACAAGAAGTGGTGTTTCGGCATTGGACAAGGGAAAGAACAAAAACGAAAGGACCATCTTGTCCTCATCAAACGACGAAATGAAAAGCATCCCAGCCTCTTCCTCCCACACCACAAGGGCTTTCTATAAAAGGGAGAGGCTGCCATTTCTCTCTCCACGTGCCGTTGTCTTGTCCTCAACTGGAAAAACATCCATGACATCACCCCCCCATCTTCAACTCTTCCCCACCACACACTTCACGCCACCATTCGACTGGTCTGCTTTATGACCGAATTGGCCTCTCCAAAACTCCTCTTTGCAACTTCGATTTTTTTTATTTTTTAATCTCAACAGAATGTTTTGGTTTTCTAGTGCGGTTTAATGTTGTACTTCAATGTTACTACTGCATATATTTAATTCAATATATATAATTTAAAAATAAAATAAATCAAATTGCACAATTTAAATTTTAAACACGAACTAAAAATGAGAGTTGAGTTGTTATGACCCAATCGACTCGACGGGGCAAATGATAACTTGGATGACTGATAAAGATATAATTTAATTCCAAGATGATTTTTTTTTATAAAAAATAATATCGAGACAATGATATATTAGATTGACTCCAAGTCAATTTAGGTTAATTTTCTAAAATTATGACTCGAGTCATAAGACCACAATAATCCCAAATAATACAATTCAAAATAAATTATGATGTTTAATTATCAATTAACTCTTGTTAAAAAGAACCAATCTAAAAAATAAACACAATAAAATAACTTTTCTCAAGAAAATTATAAAAAGGTCATCTATAGTATCACAAGGTTCTTCTAAACTCCAATAGCGTTATGATTTTAACCTGAGATATAATAATATGTAAATAGGCTCCTTATAAATTTTTAGCTCAACTTAATACACTAATTAAAAGGTATAATTGAACCATAAAATTAAACAATATTTTTTATTGAAACAAATACTATCGGTCGAAATGAAATGGAACTGGAATATTCTTGTTGAAATTTGAGTAAAATTTCCAAAACATATCAAGATTTTGAGCAATATAAAATTTATTTTGTTTTTTAAATTAGAACAGGATATATGAGTTATTCCAAGCGGAACAAAATAAAAATAGCAACCTTGTTTTTATTAGGATTATTATGAAAAGTCATAATTGTCCGTGAAAACAAAAATAAAAGAGAGAGTTTGTGTCTATTGGAATAGTAATTTATAAATATATTAAAATAACTTTTTTATTTTTTAAAAATTATTTTTAATATCAGTACATGAAAATGATTTAAAAACATCAAAAAAATTAAAATAATAAATAAAACAATTATTTTTTTTCAAAAATATTTTCAAAAAACAGTGTAAAACAATCTTAGATCCATCTCTTGGAAATCACAAGCATTTCAGAGGTGTCCCTATAGCATTTGCTTGAGGAGGTTTTTTTTTTTTTTTTTAATATCCTCCACATTTCTCATTACATCTATCCCCACACACAAGTAATTAACAAAATATAAAAAAAAAAATTATTTTCGTGCCCTTTAATTATTATTATTTTTTTAAAAAAAAATGTTGCTGAAGTTGTCACATAGCATAATACAGACAAGATAGTGATATAATATGTAGTCACTTTATCTTTGGGCAATCGAATGCCCATCATAAATTGGACATAAGCTTGTGATCCCCACGCGCGCACATGCATGAGAGTCCTTCAACATGCATGTATGCATTGCGTTGTTCACGTAGAATACATCCAAAAGGCTAGATCAAACCCAAATCATAAATAAATATTCAAAAATAAATAAATAAACAAATAAAATATATAATAAGAAAGATAAACATTCTTGTAATGTTTAGCATGAAAAACAATGTGTAGCTGATGGAAGGAAAAAGAGAAATAGGGTTATTAGATTTCAAGATTCAAATTGTACGCAATGAAAATAATTATTTATTTATTTATTTTATTTAAAAAATTTCTTGTCTTTTTTTGAATTTTTGAAAAGTTTGTTAACATAATTATTTTTTTTTGAAAATAATTTTTTTTTTTTTTTATAATTCATTGAAGTTAAATTGTCCATATGTCACCCAAGTTTGTCTAGATCAATTGGATCATTAATTATCTTATTAGTCATTTGGTCTGGTCAATGTCTAAAACAATTCAAAGTGAAACTCCACACATGGTCATCGGGCCATCGAGAAAATGTATGTTGCATTACATTTTTTGTTGATGTATGTATGGCAACTTTTGAATTAGCATGAAATCTGTTAGAGACTAATATAATCATATTCTGAAGCCTCATCTATTAACTTAAATTTTTAGGTGAGATGGTTCTTTAACATGATATCAGAGTCTTATTAATCCAGTGGTCACGAGTTCGAATCTCACATCCTCTATTCTATTTGATATAAAAAATCAAGTACAAAATAATGTGGGTCTATGCAAGTTTCAAGCCCAAAGAGTTTTCACTTAAAGGAGGGTGCTAGAGACTAATATAATCATCAGATTCCTTAACAAATTCAATTTCAAGTAAGAGTAATCAATGTTTACTGTAAGAAACAATATGGGTGGTCATCATGATTTCTCTTAAAACAAATTGTTCAAATTGTGTTTAGGAATTTTATCATTATGACCGGCTTCACGGCTGATAAAACGAAAGCTTTTCCTGTGACAATTTGAATCGATTTCCAAGACGATGTGGAAAAGTCCATGGGCCAAAAGGCCCAACAACCCTGGTAACGTTCAAATCACGTTGTCAAACTACGAAATTCCATAACGTGATTTGTCACCTTCACATTCAGTGTTTTTTCCAAAGTTTATACCAAGGAAAACCCATAAAAATAAAACATCCTTCAATTTCTAACAAAGATTTTGGTGGTTTAACGAGAGCCCATTTCATTTGTTCCTCTTTTTTCTTCCAACTGGGATTTCTCAATAGAATATAGTAATGTTAGCAGATCGAGCACTTGAGGTTGATAAACCACAGTGGGATGATGGCGTAGCTAGCTGCCTAGCGATCAATCTGTATGTCCGAGTACAAAGTCTTGAACACAGAAATATTATCAAAAATAGTATCGTGAGTAGTCTCTAAAGCCATTTTAGGAAAGTGGCAGCCAACAATGTCAATGACAATGCGTAAAGATGCTTCGAGGAATTTGATGCCTCGAACGAGCCTGCCACACAAATTATTTAATTCAATTAGTAGAAAATAACAAGAGCTAACAGGTGCAGTGTTTCAAGATTTTATATAGCACAATTCATAGAAAAGAATCCACTCACAGTATCATGCAAATCTATGATATGGGTAAAGAAGGAAAAAACATTTACTGTAGCCTACAAATATATATTGATGAATGGTACCGTTAAGTATTGACGTGGCCGAACTAGTCGGTGCCGGTGGTGGAGGAGACGGCGGCGACTTGCCCAACACAAGACCATTGCAATCTGCTCCCAGATAACCTTTGAAAGAAAGAAATGAAACTGTTAAGCCAACATATGTATGGTCTACGTTATGTTCAAAATCATAGCCATGGTGTAATTTAAACCTGCAGGCTAATTACTACTTCTCTTGCCAACAAAAAAGGTCAGGAATGAACCTCCACATCACAAAGAGGTCACCAAAAAGATTCGCAAGTTTTCTTACCTCTTTGACAAGTTTAAGGATTAGGTAGGAGATACAGGAGATAATATAATTTGGTTTCTGCAAGGTGGCGCGTACCATGTTTCGATGATTAAGGCATATCTACGCAACAAGAAGTGGGTGTGTAAAATTAATGTCCAGCCCTTTATGGGGGAGGCAAAGTGTCTTACATTTTTTGAAACAAGCAAGGCCTGTCAAGTTGAACAAATTTGCAGAATCTCCGGTGCATTGGCATATGTGTCCAGTTCCATTAGCCACACACGTTCCATCACCGCACCAAACAAGGTTGCAGGCTGCAGAACAGATCGAATGTCAAGGTTTAGGATATGCATAATTCTCTCAAATTTCAGTGACGAATATGCTAAGATTCATTAGTATTTACGGTTTAAGAGATCGAACGGTGGGGGCTGAGAAGGTGGGGGTGGTGGTGGAGGTGGAGCTCCGTTTCCACATCCAAAGTCAACAGTGCCTGCATATATGCACGCATTGTCACCTGGTTATTGCTTTTATCATGTCATATTAAATTGAAAAATCGACATGGGATTTAAATAAATAGCCACGCAGGATACAGTATGAACAAAATAATAAAATTGCTAGCTCATCCCTTCCCATTTTGATAGGAAATTGTTTACATTCCCATGGGAAACCAATCGGGGTATCAATATTCCCGTCGGAAAACCAATCTGGGAATCAATATTCCCGTGGGGAAACCAATCGGGGTATCGATATTCCCAAAACCAATCTGGGTATCAATATTCCCGTCGGAAAACCACAGTGCATTGCATTAGAAAACTTGTCTGTCAAATGGCACTTCCAAAACCAAGGACAAGCAGAAGAGATCCAGTGGAAATGACAAAAACTCAAAGCGAGAGAATATTAATTTCGAAATATATAACTATTCTATTGAGTACAAACTCATCAATTCTACTTGCTTACACTGACATTATCGCTATCATATTAGCACAGAAACGAAAAAGATGATCAGCACTTCACTTTCTAATCACTACATGCACACACTGAGAGAGAGAGAGAGAGAGAGAGAGAGAGAGAGAGAGAGAGAGAGAGAGAGAGAGAGAGAGAGAGAGGCGCTCACAATTTGGAATAATGCAAGAGGGGAAGGTCAGAGGGCCAATCTGCACCTTCTTCCAACCAGAATAACACTCACAGTCAAAACCAAGCAATGAAGCATTAGAAGCCTTACATGCTCCTTCCCCACAATTTGTCAACGCACACACCTCATCTGTACACATTAATTAAAAAGAATAAAAGAACCCCATCAGTACCCGCCATAATCAAAAAGTTTTAAACACAAATCCCACAACCAAATCAAGAAAAAGTTTCTACAACAAAACTGCATAAATATTCACTGGATGTAAGTTTTAAACGTATTGCTAGTGCAGGATCACCTTGTAATGTACCATTTACTGTCAGTGCCAGGAGACTGGAGAGAAGAAGATTGAAAGAAATCGGAGTGAAGATCAAATTGAAAGTATTCATGGTTTTGGAACAAAGCGAAGGACAGCAAGCTTGAGCTGGGTGGTCATTGTAATTTATAGTGCATTTATGAAAGCAGGTTTTCCAATAAAAACATTGATAGAATCACCTCAAGGGACACCTGCCTGCCCATACTATTTGTCTTCTTCAGTATTTGACTCTTTTTTTCCCGCTCTTTCAGAGAGCCCCAATTTGTTGTTTGCTTCCTTCTCTCTTTTACGCTGTGGTTTAATAAATACTCTTTGTACACTGTTCTTGGTGTCCATTTATGAATTTGAGCTTTCAATAACATTAATTTTTAAAATAATAGGCGTAAATTCATCATGTTGAATACCCGATACGATGTTGTTGGAGTTTTTTAAGACAACAAATTTTAAGCCATGTTTTATTTCAATGTAAAAACAATTCTATGTCAAAACAGAACTTTTTTATATGATCATTAAGTATCTATTTGGGAGTGTGGTTAAGATTGTTTTTGAAAATATTTTTCGTTTAGAAATGCATCAAAATAATATTTAAAAAAAATATATTTTTGATATCAACACATCAAAATAATCTAAAAATACCCAAAAAAAATAATTTAAAATATTTTTTTTTTCAAAACACTTTCCAAACGTATTTTCAAACACTCTCAATTTGTCTGGGAGTTATTTACCTTGTTGTTTTAGTGGATCCAAAAAGTAATTTAAATAACTAGTAAAAATATAATTTAATTTAAAAAAAATGATATTTTTTTATATTAAAATAACAATATATTAAATTAATTTTAATCAATTCAGGTCCTATCAAATTCAGGATTTATATCATGGATGTGATCACAAGAAAGTAAACCAACTAGGTAATTTGTCACTTTCTTTAACCTTCTGTTCGCTCCCTGCTTAGGCTTTTATGAAGCTTGAATGAGATGAAATTAGGATTAAATTGAATCCTATTAGAGAATGAAAAACAAAGAACATCCAGGGATCAAATGGTGAATGAACAATAGCAGTGGTTCAATTAGTTTCTTAATCTTAATTTTATGAATATTCATTAGAAAAAAAAACAAGAACGAATCATGAATTCGGATGGACAAATGGGCATTTCTCAATCACTACTAGTAATGCATAGAATATTCTTCTCCAGTGTTAATGGTTAAATCAGCACTGCATTGATCCAGCCGGATGGACAAAAAGTTGTCAAAAGGAATTCCGTTACATTAAGGTTACAGTAATAACAACACAATACTATTAGCTCTTCCCAACAAATGGGTTACAATCAATCAGATCAATGCCACAATACAAATATCACTTCCAGTAAAACAAGTGTAGAGAAAATACCAATCAGCAGGAGTCTTCATCTCAAGATAGGTCGAGTCTCCCTCAGGCTGATCCAAATTCCGAGAACCACTTCTCATGCTTCTCGATATCTGATGGCGAAACACTGCGCTGAACCTTCCGCAAGGCTTCTTCAAAATCACACATTGCAACAGGATCGTTTGAAATCTCATCCTTGGGCATGTTCTTAATTTCATCTCGTGTCTTGCCCGCTATCTTCCGCCTCATCCCATTTAAAGAAGCATCTCTGCAAACATTAGTTAGATCATCTCCACTATATCCGTCTGTCCTGTGAGCAACTTCATCAATATTTACATCAGTGGACACCTGTATAATAACAAAGTTAATAAATGTGTGCTCTTTATGGTTGCTCCACTCTTCACATTGAAGGCATCAAATGGACTAGAATGGTCGAGATTGTCATTTACAGGGAGCCTCGGTAACAGCACTGGACAACAAATTAGGGAAAAGAAACAAACCCAAGAACCAACTTGAGCTCTACATAAATCAAGGATCTTATTCCTGGAAAGCAAACTTCATATATTTTGAATGAAATGACAGTAGGTCACACAGACAGAATAAGTTTGTCATGCAGTCCATCAAGTATAAGAGTGCAGATCATATGATCAAGAAATGATATGTTAAGCCATTTTATAACCGAGTTATTGAAAAACATCACAATGGCTTCTTACTATCAATGCTGTATCATGAAATTATGAAGCTATATCATATATGCTCTATTGAATGTGTGGCTCTATGTTCTAAATTTGATAAATCCATGTTTAGGTACCATGTGTTATGAGCTTTAACCCAAAGTAACGAGCATCCAAATGAGTAGCCTACAGACATTGGCTGGAAGTTCTTGCAATAAATCTACAATGGCTAATCAATTCGCAGCTTCGGGCACAGTTTCAAACATCCCAATGTCTGGCTACCTAGGTTAGGTAACAACAGCCTCGCAAAATTTACAAATGACAGACAGTGTTATCTAGAGATTCTCGGCAAAGACAAGTTTAAAATAAATAAATAAATTATTATGAAACTTTTTGTGGATCATTAAAATTGCAGCCCTTTCGTTTAACTCTTTGTTATCCCACAACAATTGACTGGAGATGATACCATATACAAGCAAATCAGGCAAACCATTCATATGATTTGGTTTTTTCTTATATTCTCTTTATTGATTCTTTCATTAAAAAAAAACTAGAAACTAAAAACTGTCACTTATGAATAATTCAAATTGGAATCATGCAGAACCCTACTCAGTTATTGTCCGCTTCCAGTTTCTATTTGCCACCTTATGCTGCTTAGCATGGCAGTTTAACCCCAATGTTCGCTCAATTACATAAATTATTATAGAGGGAATTTCCTTCAGACCATCATACAGATTTTGACTACATGCTCAATTAAATGGTTTATTATCAAGCAAAAGAATTTCCTTCATACAAGCATACAGTTGTTTACTACAGAAAATGAAATGAGCAAATTCCATGTTACAGTTTATTTCTACTATTAGGGTAATATTTGCCTACTCTCGCAAAAGTAATGTTGTTCAAAAGAATTATTTACACAATTGTCATTATTCTTAAAAGAAAAGGGGAATAAAACAAAGGAAAGGGCAAAAGGTATATCATAGATCAATAGCACCAGGTGACAAAGCGAAGTGCGGCCTAGCAATAATAACACAGAATGATTTACCTTGATCCAGGCTCTGTATTATATACCATGAATCAAAGCGGAGAAAGACCTTAATCTAGTAACACTGCAAAATACAATATCAAATGGCACAATCAGTTTACCTCGACAGTTTTCAAATTGATCCTAATAAGCTCCTTCCGACTCTCAAAATTTGGTAGTGGAATATATATACGCTTTTCCAACCTCCTCCTGCGTTGCATTTACATCACATAAAAGATAGCAGAGTAATGAGGATGCTGTACAACTTCTTGGACAGATTGCCATTTGGAATAGATCTTAGAATTCCAGAAAGCAAGAAATCTCAAAAATATTTATGAGAAAACAATGAGCAAACCTCAGTGCTTCATCTATGTCCCAAGGAAAGTTAGTAGCTGCCAAAACCATTACTATTTTCCGACTGCCATCTTCACCAGTGGAACTATTGTTTACACCATCTACCTGAACCAGAAGTTCAGATTTGACCCTTCGAGATGATTCATGTTCCCCTGAAGCCCTGAAGAATTAAAATCATACATAACCAGATTCAATCTTAATGATGGGGAAAAAATGAGTTTAACAATCAGTTCCTACATAGCAGAGCAAACAACTTCAAGAATCTGAATTCATGAGCAGGAAGATATCTCTGTGTGCTTGTGTGTGAGAGAGAGAGAGGGAGGGAGGGAGCAAAACTATAGGCATACTAACGATTCAATTAGAATTTAAACATCAACTTCCCATATTTGTGACATAAACAGAGCACATAAAATTTTAATGCAGATAAAAACACCTGACATGATAAAATACTTAAGAGATATAGTATGAAATCATAGTGTACTGAAACTTCGACCTTCATGAGAATGGATGATAAACTCACCCCCTAGAATTGCATAGAGAATCAATCTCGTCAATGAAAATTGTACTTGGTGCATAAGCTCGTGCTAGTTCAAACAAGCACCGAACCATTCTTTCACTCTCCCCACGCCATTTTGAAGCTAATGTAGCAGATGAAACATTGAAAAATGTTGTGCCACACTCAGTAGCAACAGCTTTGGCAAGTAGCGTCTTCCCAGTACCAGGAGGGCCAAACATAAGAACACCCTTCCAAGGTCTCCTGATTCCCTGCCCACAAAAAATATAATTAAAACACAAAATGAAAAGGTCTGTAATGTTTACCTAGATCAAGGATCTATGTTGATAAAAACATCTTTCAGCATATGGTAAGATATCATCTCAATTCCAGAAAACATGATGTGCAGAATTTATAACATAAAAACATAGAAACGCCACATGATGAGAATGCAAACTACAATTATAATTCAGCTTCAACCACGTAAGAATACCTGGAAATATTCAGGCATCCACAAAGGAAGGACAACAGCTTCCTCCAGAAGTCTTTTTGCTTCGCTGAGTCCTGCAACATCATCCCATCTTACTCCAGGAGTAGTTTCCAAAACATCCCTTTCAAGCATCTCAGCCAAGTCAGGATCAGGTCCCTCATATTGTGGCCTCTTCTTTCCATCTTCAGCATCACCATTCTAACAATTGCACTTGCAAATAAGTTCACATGATGAAAAAAATCTAGACATGATACAAATATAATAAAGTATAATTGACATCATATTCATTACTTGGAATCTTATGTTAAATCACTGTGCGGCAGTAAATGACAAAAGTAATATAGACTGAACATTCCACAAATAATTTTAAAAAAATGGGAAGTAAAAAGGAAAAAAAACCCAAGAAAAGGTGTTGGTTCAATACATCTGATTATGATAAAATAGGCATACTTGACAAATTGGCAAATATTGGGCCTACAACTTTCTTCATAATTCTGACATTACTACTTTCTTGTTACATTTCCATCCCCAATCAAAAATGGTCTTTCTTCCCTCCTCTATCACCTAATCACTCTATTACTCATTACAAGGGTAAATACATTGAAATAAAGACTACACTTGTTTGATATAATATAAAGTCAAAAAGGAAGAATTTGTAGACATCTGCAATGCTAATATCTGAAAAACATTTGAGAGGTGAACTCCTGTTAGGATCAAACTAAACAGAGTACAGCCACATGTACTTTTCTTTTTCATTTTAGATAAATCAAATCAAATTTATTAAAGTGATGGTAGAGAATAATATACAAAAAGAGAATAAGACAGCCTCCCAAGTAGCAAAAAGAAACAGTGATCTAGTTCAAACGAATAAAGCAACCCAATCCATTTGTATATCTGTTATAGATGTGCCTTCAAAATCATGACACTATAATTAAACCAAGAATAACCTATCACGCAACAGCTTCTTTAACAAGAGATGGTAATTAAAAATCCTCTCATTACTCTCCATCCAAATGCGCCAATGATAACACTGACAGCACATCGCTATAAAATATCATGATCTTTCTGCCTTCAAAACCCACAAAATAAAACCTCTTCCATTCCCCTTTCACCCAGGATTCATTACTAAATTTAAAATCTTGCTTAAGAGAAAGAACTGAAGACTATCAAAAATAATTAAAAAAAAAAAAGGAAAACAAAAGAACTCATCCAATTCTATTCTACCAAATGTAATGTTTCCTACTTGCCCAATATTTGTCATTTGCATTCGAGTATATTATCACCATAGAAATTCCAATCTAATGTGACATATCCCCGGTACTTTATATATATTGAGTTTCTACACTACAAAATGCATTTGCAGATTCTAGAACCATAAATTTTAATATCCATTTAACTTAAATTAAATATGGGCAAAAGAATCTGCAAACTCCAAAGCAGAATATACCAGCATAAGGCAAATGCCATTTCACTTTTTTCTTTTAGAATAGATAGTGAAGAAGAGTTTTTGCACAAACTCGTACTACCATGGACAGGAGAAAACTTACAGCAGAGTCTCCTTTTCCAGATTTTCCAGTGCCCGTGCCAGTGCCTCTCTTTCCAGTTGTCGACGCTCTGACTCCCGAGTTCACCCTACTTGAAGCAGCGGTCTTGGCTCCACGTCCAGTGGTACCCGTCCTAGTGGAAGCACCCCGAGCCCAGGCCCCATCTTGTGGCGACTTCCGCATACCTACTTGGGAAGCTCTAGCGGGTCTCCTGGTGTTAGTGTCCCGACTCGGCGGCCTCCAAACATCAGGATCATCGATGGGAGCGGCAGAGGAAGTAGGGTACTCATCTAATGGCTGGAAAACAAAGGAAGATTTAGCATGAATGGGAGGAGAAGCAACGCGCCTGGCAGCAGGAGCTTCCTTAAAAGCCCTTCTCTCAGCATCCAATTGTTTAACAACTTCAATCTCCTCGGAAAGAGATTTCTTCAGATTCATCCATTTTGTACGAATTAAAGGGTCGTCAAGGGTCGTTAGATGCCTAAGAAAAAAAAAGAAATATTAATTTAGATCCAAATAGAGATTCATAAGCAGAAGCAGAGAGAGAGAGAGGACGGGTGCGTGTGGGTTTAGATACTTGTTGATCTGAGCAATGGCACCGTCGAAGAAGATAATGGAAGTCTCATAGAGGCCTTCAAGAGCATACTCTCTTGCCAATTTCAAGTGATCCTGTAAGCCGCTTAACGCCGCCGTAGCCGTTGCTGGTGAACTCCCACTCCCCACCATGTTTGCTTTCTCACAATAGAATCCCTAATTCTAGCCTCTCATTAGCTCTCGACTTCAGGCTCCGGCTAGTTAGGGGGGATAGATCTCGATGAAAATTACAGGGTTGCCCTTGATTGGTCCCCTCTTCTTCTTTTAGTTGAGTCTCTCGAGTCGTGGTGAGGTAATAACTTTGTGTCGTGTGTGGTTTACGGCGGCGGAGGAGGAGGAGGAGGGTCCTGGGATATGTGAAACCGCTAAAAGATCTTATTCTATTATTACTATTATCAATACAGGAAACGGTGGCGTTTGTTGTAAATTAAGTGGAGGGTTGTTTATTACAAATAAAACGGGAGAGTAGAGAGTGGGCCTCTCTCTGATTTGTATGCAAGGCAAGCTTGAAATGGTTGGGGTGTCATGTTTCCCTATGAACTCCCTCGCGGACTTCACTGTGATTTAATAATTTTGCCTTCAAATTACTTTGTGCTGGGGTAATATGGTATTTTCCATAACGAGGGCAAATCAGCATGTTTCCACTTTTTGTTTCGGTGTAATAATAGCACAGGTATATTTAAAAGCAAATTTTAAATAACTTTTATGGAGGGTTTTTTTTTTATTTTTATCCTAAAAAAACAGTAAAATATCTAAATTACTTTTCAAAGCAAGAATTCTATAGTTATTGTCTACGAGGTTTTTTATTTTTTATTTTAAATTAAAAAATAGTATTCTTAAATCATTTTCATATGTTTATGTCAAAAATAATTTTTAAAAAATAAAAAAAATTCATATTAATGCATTTATGAACGAAAAAACACTTTAAAAAACAACATAAAATACACTCTCGTACAAGCGCTTAGTCTTCACTCTTTTGATTACTATTTTTTAAGCTCGTTGAAGTTTGATTTTTTTAATTAATTTCATCCCTAGGCATGTTATTTCATTTAATTTTTGTATCCAATTTTACCCTCATTTTTTATTTAATTTTTTAATCCCTTTCTTTATTTATGTATATTTTCTAATTTTTTTCACTCAATATTTCATTTGATTAATTTTTGTACTCAATCTAGATCCCCGTTCTTTGAATTTTTTTTATCCCTTTCTTGTTTTGTTTATATTTTCCAGTTTTATCCTTTAATATTTTCTTTGATTTATGTTGTATGTTCAATTTTGATCTTCATTCTTTTTACTGTCATTTTTCTCATTTTATTAATTTATTTTCTTTCATATAGTTTTTTATATCAGATTTGATCCTCACTATTTATTTACTATTTGTTTTATTTTATTTTTTTGATTTTTTATGATCGGGTTCTCATCATTTCACATATAGTAAGTTAGTTGAATTAACCAAAATTAACTCATATAAATATTTATTTTTTACATAGAAAATTAAAATATAATATTTGTTATCTATCGATTCTGGATGCATAGGGGAGGGGAGGGGAGGGGAGGGGGAGGGAGGGTGATTCGCTGGCCGTTGAGGTTCACGTAAGGGGGCCCATTATGTTTTTCTGTTAGATACAATCCATCATTTATCTATCATCTTTTATCTAACACTTTTTTGTAATTTCAATTCTTACGTTTTCGTTTCACCCACCACCACCACCCTTTTCACCTTTTCTTCCTCGCCTCAAAGATTTGAAATGAAGAAGAAGAAGAAAGAATGAGCAACCGTTGTAATGCAGCCATTCAAATGTTTCACCCCCAACTTTTTTTCGTTTTTGGTTACGAATGCGATCTGAGGGCTCAGATTGGGAACAATGTTGAGGTACCAGTGGTTGGGTTCTTCTTTGAATTTTATCACTCAACAAAGCAGCTGCTCAACAAGCGAGCAATTACTTGTTGAAAAGTGAAAGATTTGAATGAAGAACACTCCATCACTTTCCCTCCGCAATCCCCATCATTGCACGCTTTCTTTTTCAACATTTCTGTTGGAGAATAGATACCATCTTGGCATGAAACTTTTGCTTTCCCTCCCCCTCGTTTGAAGCTCCATACGCATGAGAAAGAAGAACAGGTACCGCATCTTGACGTTGTCCTCGTTATACTATATTATATATACATTGCCTTTCATTGCTGTCTTTAACTTTAACTATATACTAAAAAAATAGGGGTTTCATTGCACCCCTCACTAATCACTATTCAATCTAATGAATAATGATTTGCTTTTATTTTTAACTTTTTAAATCGGTACCTTTTCTTAATTCCAATTTATTTTTTTTTCCATTCTACATCTTTTATGGTATGTATCATGAGTTTATTCGATTAACTCAAAAAAAGAATTTAATTATTTTTAAAAAAATATATATCATTTAATATAATTGAGTATTTAATTTATTTTTTATTATGTTATTTCAGTTTTGTAACTCAAGAATAATATTTAACATGTTAACATAAATTGAATTGAGTTGTTTTTTATATTTTTTATTGATTTTTTTGTATTTTTACCATTTAACATTGGGGTTGGTTAGCAGTTTAGTTTTATAATTTATTTTGATTTTTTTTTATGAAGATATCTTAGTTTCACAGTCAAGGTTGCGAGTTTTGGTATTTTAATTATAGTTAAATCAAGTCATTTTTTATCCTCTTTCTAAGATATTATCTTGATCCCATCACCGGGACATAGACACTTAAACATTTAATTTTCTTTTAACTGAGTTAATCTCCCCTCATGATCTGGGTTACAAGTTTGACGAGTTAACCCAATTGACTCAGTTTTTTATTTTTAATTGAATTTTTTCTCAATTTGATCTTTATATATTGTATTTGATCAAGAATTAGGCTTCATATTTTATTTTGGTTTGTTTTTTATTAGAATATTATGATTTTATGATATGAGAATAATGCTTAACAAGTTAATAATCTGTATTAACTCGACTCATTTTTATGTTATATTTTTAATTAAAGTTTTTACAAATTTAATCATTAAATATTAAATCCAACAAGAGTAATTGAGAATTGAACTTTATAATTTATTTTGAATATGCTCTCTATTTCAATCTCACGATCAAAATAATAGATTTGACAAATTAACCCAAATTAAATCAAGTTATTTCTTAAAATTTTATGAAACTATCTCGATATAATAATTTGGGTTATGGATTTAACAAAATATCTCAAATCTTCTTTTTTCTAGTAATATTCTTTAATATTAAACTATTAGAAATTAAATTTATTATTTTATTTTAATTTGTTTTCCCTAAAACTATCAATCTCATAATTCATGTTCATCTAGGTTAACCAAAATCAATATAATATATTGTTATCTCAACATGAATAAAAGATATCATCTAATTGCTTTTAAACAAACCAAAATCAACTAGGTTATATCAACGGACATATTTTTAGTGTAAAAAAGATGAGCTCGCTGCGGGTAAATGATCTAGAGATTGAACTATTTTCATCAGAACCACTTACTTAGTATTAGCATTTGTTGCTTTGGACATCAATGGTGAGGTTCAAGCACCTTCATTTGACAACAGTATAACTGCCAACGTAAAAACATCAGATAATTTATTTCATAATGTTCAGCCAGACACCACACGCCGGTCAGACCATGCCGGCCTATCTGGCTTTCAATTTTGAAGTTATTCACTGCGCCACTCCACAATTCCATTGTTGACCAAATCTTCCATTCCTCTCCTCAGTCTCTCTGCAGCAGCTTTACAATCATTCTCTGTCAGGCCTCCGAAAGAGATCCTGAGATGCCCGGGACATCCACATGCACCTCCTGGAATCACAACCACCCCGTGCCTCATAGCGAGCCAGCGAACGACCTTATCATCGTCCACATACTGTTCCGGAAGCTTCGCCCACAGGTAAATCGCACCTTCTCCACCTTTCACGGCACCCTCGCCCAGCGGGGAAAGTGCTTCCAGAATTATATCTCTGTTCTTGACGAGGTCTTTCACTTGCTTGGTCACCCACTCAGGTCCCATTTCTAACGAATAGAGGGCTAGGTGCTGTGACAGTATTGAAGCACAGATTGGTATGTTGTCTTGAATTTTGAGAAGTTGAGTCTGAAAACCTTCCACTCCTGATGGATATGCTATCTGCAGGCATTACAGCTATTTTTTAGCTTCTACCATCATCTTTTTCATTATGAAAACAAAAGGGATGCATGAACAAAAAGAAAATCGGTAGCTTTTGTATAGAAAGTAAACTAGAATATTGCCACTGTTCATTCTCAGTAACCTAGAGTTTCATTTATAATAAAACATTTTTCACAGCTTATAAACAACAATGTGCTTCAATCTCTTGATTAATAAGTGGGAGACTGGGCAGTACTTACATATCCAACTCGCCATCCCATCATACCATATGCTTTTGAGAAGGAAAAAATGTTGACAATGTGATCTCCTTCTATACATGAGTGTTTTAGACCATCATACATGAAATACCTACATAGAAAAATTATTAACATTCATGTATGGTGCACCATAAGCTTCTCTACATGGGTAAGCAAAGAAGAATCTCACATATATGCCAATGGTATCCAAAAAGCATCAGAATTTGGTATCCAAAGCAATCCCACTTCAGTTACTTGGGCATCAATTTTCAACTGCTTTTAGATAGACTCTGGCATATTTCATATAGTAAAACTATAGCATATTCTCCTCTAATGTACCAAAAAATACACATCTTATCTACCTTTTATGATGTCAAGTATACAATTCTCTATCCTCCTTTGCTTCATGCAAGATTCTCAATATACATACAATTCAAAGTGGAGTTATATTTAAGTTTTGATCAATAAAATTTTGACATCTATTAACAAATAATTACACAAATTTGTATGGTGCTCGAGGGAGTAACTAGTGGCATCCTATTAGTCATTTCCTGTACCCATCTTGGAGAAAAAAAAGGGGATTGAGAAAATGAAACCCTCATGATGCATCAAAAATGATAAAAAATTATCTTCACACGGGACTTCTCTCTCGTATTTGTATTTATTTAAAATGGATCTAAGAGTAACTAATAGGATGTCAATATTTATCCCTGAGCACCATGAAATTTTCATCTTGCCACACATGCAGATAAAAAAACAGAAAAATGAAAATATTGATACCAAGTTGAAAAAAGAGACTATACAAGTACATGCGACTAGTTATATGATTACAATTCCAACAAGCATTAAATGACTGTATTATGGAGACCATAACCAATAAATGAATTGAATTCAAGCTTACATTCTTGATCCTAACTCCTTTTAAAATAGAAGGCCAAAAATAGCATTCTCAGATATGTTAGATTATAATATCAGTCCATTAGTTGATCAGGTTGCAGGGAAGAAACGACAGCATATACAATCGTGGACAATCATACCAAACAACTGTATTAGGAAATAAAAAATGAAACTATGGCAACTGTAAAGCAGAAACCTAAAATGAATTTCCTTGAGCTAGAGTATGCAGCATGGAATGAAATTCAGGGAAGCCGATGAAGCCTCTCTTTACTTCTTGTTTCGATCCTTGATAACTTAAGTTCTTGTCGCTAATCGGGTCGCCCAAAATTTGAAGTCTTAGTTTTTTCACCTACAATGGGAAGTATTTAAACCACATGCTCTACTTAAAGTCTCCTCTCTTGTTGAGGGGAACACACTCTTCTAAGCCAGAGCAACTATACCCTTCCAAAAGCAAAACACAGGGGACAGACAACTGCACATAATCTACAAACCATGAACTTCTCGAAGGTTCGTCAAACCAATAAGGAGACTAAAAGTAACCCCAAAGCTTTTCCTGGAATAATAAATAGGAAATGTGGACTTCTCGGAAAAAAAATCAGAGGAAGTCAACATTCTCCTGCCAGCAACTATGAAATGTGCTTCATCAGCCAGTTACGATATTATTATTAGTATTCCGATATCCTCTGGTTATCTTCTAGTTGGAAACCATTATATGAACAATGGTACAAGAAAAGTACACCAATAGGCTGTGTTCTGCACCAGTTCTCAATGAATATCTACAAATCATGTTGCTTCTAAATTCAGTGCTGATTAAGAATTTCTTCACCTCTAACATTCACTACAATATCTTCAGACACAACTAAAACATAAACAAAAATCACCTTTAAATCAAATCAAAAGCATTGATACAAACAGAAAGGACTTACTCATATGTATTATCTACAATAAGCCAGGATCCAGCTTCTCTGCATAGGTCTGAAATCCTCTACTCAAAATGAAAAAGGTCCTACTTAGCAATATTTAGAATGATTTGAAAGAGGATTAAGAAAGTGTACTCTCAAGGCATGATCAAGATCATCTTTCAGAGAGAGAGAGAGAGAGAAAACCTTAAGCAGGGGATCCGGAATGTAGGTCCCACTTGGGTTTCCGGGGTTAACAACAGTCACAACCTTTGGAACAGGTTTAGCTTCTGATAATGTCCTCCCTAACCAGTCTGAAATTAAAAGGAATGCTGATTAATGACCAACCAACATGCCGTGAGAAAAAAAAAGAATGCACTGACACATGGCTTTTCTGTAAATGCATACCAATCCCTTATATTCCTTCTCAAATAGTCTATGATTGTCAGCTGTCATAGACACATTTATCTTCTATGACATTTATTACTTGATAGAAACAATCATGAAATAAATCGAGAAACAATTAAATGTTACCTCAACTAAAAACTTAAGCCCGCTTAAATTCCGTTTAAAAAAAATAACAGGTGAGGAACACGATCCATGTATCTGTAGCTTTCTGAATACGTCTAAAATACTAATATCGAATGACAGGGACATTAACACACTTCAAGATTCTAAGACACCCTTTAAAACCAGGTAGGCACTGTTCTCAGAAATCTCCGGGTATAGATAGAGAGATTTCTACACCCACCACATTAATGTTCAATAACTCCCGTGTGGAATCATGTGTTTTCAGGTCATTACTCAACAAATCAAAAAGGGACAAACTTGAAATGATTCACATGGATTAGAAAGATAAGGAAACATGCATCACATTGAAGATTCACATATGCAATTGCAGTAGATTCAAGGAAAATCATCTGTAGAACTTGATGGGTGCTGCAATTGACTTGAAGAGCAGACATCAATTATAGTGTTTGGTAATGTGCTGCTACCAAACATGACCTTGGTACCTATGGTTCCAAAAAAGTCAATCTTCCGTGACGCCCAACTCCAAGGCAATCAACATCACTTCTGAATTACAAAATTGCAACAGGATACTATGACACTCAGATTGGGTCCTTTCCAATGAGTGGCAATATATCCAACCTAAATAACCAAGTTCAACTTTCTACATTACTAGCAGAAAGGGTCAGACTCTATGCAATGACAGTTTATGGAGTCCCACCTGCATCAGGATGAAGCGTCTCTGGGTTGCCAGGACCCACCAGAATATTAGTGACGCCAGTCATCTGGAAAGACATGTACGCGTTGAAATAGTATGGAGCAAACATAACCACGGAATCCCCAGCATCACATAGCGTGAGAACAATATTTACGAATGCCTGTAATTGAGAACATGATAATAATTCATATTCTAGAGCATATGTGAATTGAGACAGCTGGCTATAGAACAGAAATAACAACTATTTCTACAACACACTGTAATAATATCATAGAAAATAAAGTTTTATAGACATGATTTTTTAATTTTTACTCTGCTCCTAACCCTAAATGCTTTTGGGAATGAGTGACATATATTTAAGAATGCTGGAAACACCTGATTTGCACCTGCAGTGACCATAACTGAAGAGTTCACCAACTTATTTTCCTTTCGCAACTGCAAAACAAAGAAATAAAAGGATTAGATAATGTGTTAACAAATTTTCAATTCCAAGGCCATGTAGCTTTTGGTAAGATTGTTAAGACTCCAGGAATTCCAATTTCTAACTATGTAAACAGCTCCACTGAAAAGTAAAGCAGGTAAAGTTGCTAAAATAGTAGATAGGGTATAACAGATAGCAGTGGCAAACAACAAAAACAATAACATCTCAAATAATCACAACTTGAGCATCAAACAATAGAAATGCAGAAGTGAGCAGAGAATCAAATGACCTCTGCCTGCCTTTCATATGTTAATGACCAGAACCATAACATAAATCATCCAGTTGGAAACATGCTGAATGTTCTGAATCACGCACCTTCTTCATTAATGCCGCCCTGAGTTCAGGAATACCTTCATCAGCTCCATAACGGCTAATTGAAGGCTCCCATACCAGTTCTTTCACCTTATTCAAAGCCTGTTTGGGTGGTTGCCAATAAACTACCCCCTGTACCACATGAAACAAATCGATCAATTGCCGATAGATTTCTTCCATCTCTAGTGCAATGAAGGGATAAACCACTTCTATTTAGCCTTATCGATGATGAAAGCACAATACATAAAACTAGCCTACTTTAGTTGATGAACAATTAGATTTAAATTAAAGCTAAGTATACATCATTGATACACATTTCTAAAATTGAAACTGCCCTTCTATCAATTTGGCAAAGAATTTGTGTATGCAATCTATGCCAAGAAGATGAAAAATACAGAGCACGTAATGTATAAAACCGGCTTTGAGTTTGACTTTCAGATAATGCAGCATGTATATGAGAATCCAGACAAAGTGACATTCCAGTAGTCATGATTTCACTTCATAGAATGGGATTGGAAAAAAAAAATCCTAGAGTTTAATTTTCATAATTCCAAGAGTGGCCAAAGGAAATTCTGGGAAATATTGTTTTCTTCAGTCTTCCATTGAGGTCAATCAAGAAAGAAAATACAGAAAACAAGTTTTAAAAGGGAACCTGTTTCTGTCCTAAATGTAATCAGCGAGAAAATTTCCTAGATGCATTGCCAAACAAATTCATGTATCATCTTCACTCCTACTTTTTGATGGCAGAAAATCCTTTAAAATCTGCACCAAACAAGTCCTTTTTCTTGAAGAAGAATGTGCGGTGCTCCCTCAATACCTCCATTTATATATATAATACTATACTAAAGAGCAAAAACAATATGGCAATGTGGCATCAAAAAACTAAAATTTGACCATCTGCTTCTCTTATCTCAATACCTTTACACAGTATAGGACAGCAGCAAAAAGAAACATGAGAAAAGGGAGACCCAAACCTGGGCCAAGGACACGGCATTTTTCGCTCCTCGGACCAATTCCTGTATCTGCAAAACAGATAACATGAACATCGATGTATAAGCTATAGAATCTCCCAACAAAAACACCTAATAACCTCCCCATTCGCACCATCAAATTTTTCACTCCTTTCTTGCATACCATCTAAATAATTTACCCAAACCACCGTAACACACATACATACACCACCGATCCATAGCATTAAAAAATCCCCAAATTATC